>JAQSUU010000297.1:0-4800000 GCA_038087645.1 Saccharum hybrid cultivar R570 | reverse complement strand
CAGCCTATTCTCCTTTGATGCATGTTGATCCTATTTTTAAATACAACCCGTAGAAGCCGTTTTAAATATTACATGTACGATTATACGTACAAAGTATTTTCGCTGCTTAGCTAAAACCCGTTTGAATAGCCATCCTTAAATTGATATTACCTGATAATTGTCTTGTTCAAACTTAGGAATAAATAATATGCTATGGTAAAATATAATTATTTAGTATGCTTAGAATTTAATACTTATCACATATACTCATTACTGTGTCTTCTCAAACCCAATAATTTTAAAAGAAAAACGGTGCGAGTTGTGAAAATGAATTGTGGATATGATGAAAGGGTTAATGAACAAGATATAGATGGTGATTACCCTAGAGATGGGGCGAATCGGTGTTCTTTTTGTGGGATGCCGTGGTGTTGGGACTTGTACCTTTTGTGGTTAAGCATGAAGATATCCGCCTTGTCTCGATTAATGACTGAGTTGATGATTCATCTTGCCTAACTCATTTTCATACAACCACTTGTCTTGCATGGGAAAGGCTTAGCCTAAATCCCTTTAGTTGATATGGCAATCACCTGGAGACAGGTGTGCAACAGGGCTATAAGAGATATATGTGGGAATTGAGGAATTGTATGAAATATAAATAGCTCTATAAATTATTGTATTATGAGATGTGGTCTCAGTGTTCCCGTGGTGAGCGTCAGTGCTAGCTATGGAGGGTAATGACTTTGATGGATCTGTGCTTACACGACAGTGTTAAGTTACAGCATCTTACTTATGGTGAAAGTGTACAACCTTTACAGAGTGTAAAATTTATCCGGATAGCCGTGTCCGTGGTATCGGACGATTTATGGTTTGGTTTCAACAACTAGATGGGTTGCGATGAGTGAAAACTTGAGAGTGGGTGAGATTTTAGAAATGAATGGTTGTCTGCCATATGTTGCGGGAACAGAAGGTTCAGAAACACCTAAAATTGTGATCAACCCCTTTTTCAGAAATACTATTATATATGAAAAATATATGTCTTTTGTAAAGGTATTTATAAATGAAACCATATATGTGTAAAAAGATAGTTTTATGCAAATAAACCAAGCATTATCCTTGATTTACCCATATGCATATACTGTTATCCCATTCTGTAGGGTAAGATTGGATTTGCCGAGTACTTTGTACTCACCCTTGCTTTGTTGAATAGAGGAAGATTCGGACTTCAACCCTGACGTGGCGTACAAATAAGGTCGTGTCTGCACCTAACTAAGCCTGTGGCATTAGGATCCTTCATATGATATGTATTAGCGAGACCTCTTTCTGGGTCTATTGGACCTGTATTGTGTTGTGATTACTTTTAATCGTGGCATGTCTTCATTGTCCACGCTTGTCGAGACTACTGCAATGAGACCTATTTGACGTAATAAATGTGTTACTAGCATCCTGAGACTAGTATTGTATCATATTTGAGTTCCTGGTTAACCAGGGGCGCTTCACCTGGCTCCGATACCAGTGTTAGGAAAATAGGATCACATAGCAGTAGATCTAGCCGGGTACAACTCATTATAGTCACATCCTAGTATAAAAACTACTAGATCTCAGAGAGGGAGAGAGAGGTGTGAGGTACACAGACCATCGGAGTTCTTGGAGGAGGATCCGGTGGCCGCCATCACGTTCGGCGGTGTAGGTTTGCGCACGGGCAGCGTCGGTCGAGGAAGAAAGGCGGTGCAGTGGAGTTCGATGGCGACGCAGTGCAGTGGCGGCGGTGCTTCCCGTCGCTGGCTGCGCCCCTCACTTAGATCGGTGTTAGAGTTTATCGGTGGGGCGGAGTGGCTCATGGTGAACCTTATACTGAGAACCGTCGGCCCTCACCTCTATTTATTACGCAGTGCGACGGGGGCCTGCCAGCCATGGATGGGTTGGGCACCCCCGATCAGGGCACGAGGTCAAGGCCCAAGTGGTCCTTGGGCTAGCCTGGTAGGGAGATCAAACCAACAATGGGTCATGCTATGAAGCGAACACATGGTGTGCAGCTGCCGCACATGCCACGTCAATGGCCAGTTGCCCCAAATGGAGTGATTCATGGACACTCTTGGGCGATGCAGAGAGTCAGGAAGACGTAGGTTACCTCTCCGCAACGGCCGGCTGCTGCTCGCGCCGATGCCGCCGGTGCACACGGTCACAACTCGCCATGACAGGAGTGGCAGCCCATCTCCCAGCATGGATCCGGTGGCGCTTGTCGCAGATCCGACAACCATGACTGAGATTCACATGGAGCGGCCACCGGTGGTGCTCCCATGCGAGAAAGCGCCCGGAGGAGAGATGATAAAGAAGAGAGAGGAAGGAGGCGATGGGACAAAGAACCACAAAGGGGAGCGAAGTGGCCACCATGAGAGCCACCACGCCGTTGGATTCCTCTCCTCACTTGCATAGCCCAGGCACAATCCGCGGAATGCCGGCATGTCGCAGCCGCGCTAGCGCGTGGTCTCAGGCTGCATCCAGCGAGACGCGAGGGGCGGTGGAGACGGCGGTGGAGAGGAGAGAGAGATGCGAGAAAGAAATGAGGGGGAGCTAGGGTTGGGGCTGGGACTAGGGTCTCGAGGGGCCCTTTGCAAAATCATGTGCGGAGCTTTTTTTTTGCAAAAAAAAAACAAGAACGCTCAATTTTCTCTCCTTTGTATTGAAATAAACTTTAGATTAAGGGTCCAGACATAAATCATATAAACGCATTCCTTTGCTGGATGGACGGCGGGTTGATTTATCACAATGTAGAGGTCTTGTTTGAAAAAACGACGAGACCATGTGTCGGCACACCGGGGCCTGAACGCTCCTGAAGCACGGGGAGCGCTGCAATTCGCGGTAAGTTTTAAGGTCTCTGATTCCTTTTTTTGGGGGGGGGGGGTGGGGGGTTGGGGGAGTATCTCTTAAGATTCTAGTCTACACAAAAGAGCACGGTTGATATATTAGTACTAACAAAATAGTTTTTCAAACCAATAGCCATATCCATAGCTCCACCTCAAAGAAATTAATGGAGCTAGCTAGAGCTTGCCAAATAGGCCTGTAAGTTGGCGCTCGTGCGCAATTACTATGCGTCGTCTTGTGTACCATTGTTGGCAAGGAACCGAGGATGTCCACACGGGTGTCCCTTGGGAGCATGGCATCCACCATAGCTACGCAACTCTTCCCGGGTTCCTGGCCATGAATCTGATCGCACGCGCCAAATGTCACCATCGACGCAAGACGTGTTCAAAGGCAACGGCAATCTGACGCCAAATGCAGAGGACTTGCCTCGCGTGCCGCGTGCGGCCATATGACACCAAGTGGAGGCACTGAATGAAATCTATTCCTCGATCGCTAACGCTGCCCCCAAACCCCTAGCTAAGCATGCTCTTCGAACGTGTCCATGCATGGAGACGGAGATGACGATGATGGTCCTGGCCCCTGCAGCCGCGTCTCTCCGGCTGCCTCGCTATCACAAGCTCTGGTCGTAGTAGCTAGCCATAGGCCACTGCTTCATTTGCTGGCGATCGACGCCGGCGTATCATATCAGTATCACTTGCCAGAAGCTTTCAGTTACTAGTGGTTGGGGTTCGCCTGCCCTCTAGGAGCAGCCGGCTGCCATCCTGCCTTTCCGCCTGCCTAGCTGATCTGGCCGTGGCTGCCCTCGGCGCCGTGGCAGACGGTTGGGCAAAGGCTCACCACACGTACGCTGCCTGTACGCATGTGCAAAAGGCTTGGATTTTCTCCATTCTTTTCCGTGCTGTGCGTAGTAGTTTCGCGTGTATTCAGGCATCTCATCTCATCCCACGCACTACGGCGTGCTCCATCTGCAGGCATGCCATTAAGTTCTGAAAGGTGCCTGAGCCATGCTACACTTGCACACATGTCCTCCTCCTCACCACTCTCTCTAAAGCCAATGGGCTGGCTGAAACAGTTGCATTTCCATATGATCACTGCTCTATCAAGCTAAGTTGTATATATAGTTATATACACCACCCATTGAGATCAGTAATCACTTGTACTAAATTCCGTATGTATTAGTACCAGTAAAAGTAAGTAGTTCTCCATTGAAAGTTTGAAACAAGAGGTCTCGACGACCACCTCCAATGCCTATTCGGCTCCATGTCTTGGCCAGCGCCGCGAGACACGCCGTCAGTTCATCGGTGCTCGTCTGCCGGCTCATCGCCTTCCACCTCACCCCGTTGCTGCTCCACCTGTCCTACTTCCTCGCCGTCGACCTGCTCGGCTCCCTCGCCTTGGTCCTCCTCAAGCCAAGCAAGCCCGGGTACCATCCACGCTACGTCGACGTGTTCTTCATGTCGACGTCCGCGGTCACGGTCACCGGACTAGCCACCGTCGAGATGGAGGACCTCTCCAGCGCCCAGCTCGTCGTCCTCACCCTCCTCATGCTCCTCGGCAGCGAGATGTTCGTCTCCTTGCTCGGCCTCGTCCTCGAGTCGTCGCGCAAGCGACGACAGCAGCAGCGCGACCATCAAGATCACGACGGCAGGGTCATGGCGGCCGCCGTCTGCGACGAGCCGGGGCCGGATATCGAGGAGGCGAATGGTCCGGCAGCAGCTCCGTCTGCGGATTCGTTCGGCGATGGTGGTGATCGCAAGGAGAGCTGCCGCTCCGTCAGAACCTTAGCGCTCGTGGTCTCGGCCTACATGGCCGCGATCCTCGTCGTCGGCTCTGTGCTGGTGTTCGCGTACGTCGCCACCGTCCCGACCGCGCGCGACGTGCTGGCGAGGAAGCGCATCAACGCCGCGCTCTTCTCGGTGTCCACCACCGTCTCGTCCTTCACCAACGGCGGCCTGCTCCCGACGAACGAGAGCATGGCCGTGTTCGCCGCGAACCGCGGCCTGCTCCTGCTGCTGGCGGCACAGATCCTCGCCGGCAGCACGCTGCTCCCGGTGTTCCTCAGGCTGGTGGTAGGCGCCACGAGAGGGCTAGCGAGGGCGTTGTTCTTGTTCACCGGGCGAGGAGGACCCGTCGAGGAGCTCGTGCCCATGGACATGGAGAAGAGCGCCGCGGCGGCGGGGTTCGGCCACCTGCTGCCGTCCGGCCCGCGGGCGGCGTCCCTCGCCGCCACGGTGGTCGTCGTCGCGGCCGCCGCCGCGGCGCTCCTCTGCTGCCTGAACTGGAACTCCGCGGTCTTCGCGGGGCTCACCGCCGGCGAGAAGGTCACCAACGCCGTGTTCATGGCCGTGAACGTGCGGCAGGCCGGGGAGAACTCCGTCGACTGCTCCCTCGTCGCGCCGGCCGTGCTGGTGCTCTTCCTCGCCATGATGTCAGTCACGCTCCTCCGCGCGAAATTGAAGCATACTATGCGACAACATGTTGTTCGATCATTGACAGATTTTGCATGCCAACCGACGACTTTCAGGTGCATCCCAGCGTCGGCGACATTGTTGTCGGTGCACGACGGCGGCGGCGAAAGGAAAAGGAGCGGCACCGGAGAGCCGGAACGCAAGGATGGAGCGGAGAAGAAGAAGAGGAGACTATCACTGAACAGGATGCTGCTGTCACCGCTGGCCTGCAACGCCGCAGCGGTAATGCTCGCCTGCATCACCGAGAGGCGATCGATCACCGGCGACCCGCTCAACTTCTCCACGTTCAACGTAATCTTCGAGGTGATCAGGTAAGGTGTACATGCACGATCGACGAACATCACAATCACAGTTCACAAAGCATATATATTTTCCTCATCACTCATCAGGAATTCAGGAGCTTCTGAAACTGACATATGGATTCCTGCACGCGTGCAGTGCTTATGGGAACGTGGGGTTGTCCACTGGCTACAGCTGCTCGAGGCTGCCGCCGGCGGTGGAGGCGACCGCTGCCTGCCATGACAAGCCGTACAGCTTCTCCGGGTGGTGGAGCGACCAGGGGAAGCTGCTCCTTGTTCTCCTCATGCTCTACGGGAGGCTCAAAGGCTTCCACGGACAGCGACGCAGGAGGTGAACTTCATTTGGTGATGACCGATGATGAAGGCCAATGCCGTGATTGGTCGGGGATCAAACTTGAAATTCTTCCGAGATTCCATGGACAGTAAGAATGAAATTTCAGAGTGAAATGCGATCGGAAGAAAGATACACATTCCATAGAGAAATATAACGTAGAATAGATAGTGTAAGCTTTTCTAGAGGTCATAGATATGATACTTGCTTTTTGAACATAGATTGTACTGTTCTCAATTCTGAGGACAACAGCATAGATGCTACAAATTGGGGAATGGTCCATTTGACTCCCTACGTCCCATTTCTCTCCTTCGCCTACGAAACTAGATTTTTGTCCATATTTAATTTTTAAACTGCTTGTTTTGTGTCCTGGTCAGTTTAAGTTGTGGTTTTGTCCGATATTGCACATATCAGCCATCCTACGTGGCGCCACGATGGGGTTGAATTGGACTAATTGATAGTTGAGGGGTTTGTAGATCAGACTGCAAATATTTTTCTCAAAGAAATGTCCAAATATCTTTCCTTGAAAAAAATAAAAATCCAAAACTTCTAAAATCTGGTTTAATCATAGAAAAATAATTTTAGCTCAGAAAATTCTGCAATCAATTTTACAACTTTCCTAAAATCATGCTATACCTTATAGTGACTAACTTGGAACTATTTGAGTCTTATATGGACTTTATTTTGTTTTTTATTTATTGGTAGATGCCCTTATTATCTATGATAATTAGTCTCCACTGAAGCCTCGGACTATGTAATGTTTCAAGTGGCTTTGGTGACAACACAATGTCATACAACTGTACCAAGTATGAACACAAGTGTCACTTGACTCTATATATGATCATCTTAGTGTGAAAAGCATGGAGTGCGAAGTATGGACAACATGACCCACAGGTATCAATCCAAAAAAAAAGTAATACAAAACAATTTTAGTAAAAACCAGAAAATATAGATGACGAGAGCATCTACCAGCGAGAAGAGTCCGTGTCACTTGGCCTTATGTGATCCAACGGTCATCATTGACTAGTTATAGATAACAAGAGCCTCTACTAACAAATAATTCTAAGATAACCATCATAAGATGGAGTATGATTTTAGCAAAATATGAATTTGGTTTCATATTGTTTTGGGTTAAAATAATTTTTCTGTAATTTTTGTAAGATTGAATTTGACTTTAGGATTTTTAATTACAAAATTTTCTATGAATAAATTTAGACATTTTTTTCAAAAAATATATGTATCCGAACTTTTACCTAGCAAATCTCAACGAAGTCTGATTTACTTCCGCGTAGGATGACTGATGTGTTGCCACATTGTATAAAACAGCCGTTGAAAACCACTCAAGTGTAAAAAACAAATAGTTTTAAAAATTAAGGGAGGACTGAAATATGGTTTTATAAATGTGGAGGAAAAGCGCACGATCATGAAAGTTTTTTATAAATACTTTTTAACAAGCATACACCTAAATAAATCTATAATTAAGTTATAAATGTTCCAATGAGTATGAAATTTTTACTACAGTTCAAACATACAATAATTAGCCCACCGTAAAAATTTCACCATAATTGGACCATATAAACTGTAGCTACGAATTAATTACAGAAAATCATAGATCTAAAGCTACATAAAAAATTTTATACTAAAGCATACCATATTATATGTTCACTGTGTAGATATACTCATGTGGAGTCCAACAAAATTAGACTTTCCATTTAATATTTTTTATGATTTATTACAATTTTTTAAAGATTCAGCCGAAATAAATAAAAACGAAAAAGACAAAATCGCCTTTGAAAACAGCTTATAACTGGTCAGGGAGGTAAAATGAATGGTTTTAAAAGGTCAGGGAGGTGGTTTACCCAGTTTTAGAGTGTAGGGAGGAAAAACAGAATTTTGCAAAAATTGAGGGAGGTAAAGTTTTTTTTTAGGGGAATGTTGTTGGTCCAATCTTGATCCGGCCCACCCGCTCGGACCCGACCCAACGCAGTTTCACGGGCTCTTCCCGCGCCAGCACGGGCCCAAGAAACCACTACATAAACCCACCCACCGCTAGGGTTTCGTCCCAGCGCCTCCCAAATCCCCTAAAGCCTCCGCCCCTCTTCCTCCTCCCTCGCCGCCGCGCACGCAGGAACCAGCGACATGGGCGTCTACACCTTCGTGTGCCGCAACTCCGGTGGCGAGTGGACTGCCAAGCAGCACTCCGGCGAGATCGAGGCCTCCGCCGCCACCCCTTACGCTCTGCAGCGCGCCCTCGTCGCTGCTGCATCCGCGGCCGACTCCGCCTCCGGCGTCCAGTCGTCCTTCTCCATGGTCACCCCCACCTCAGCCGTCTTCCAGGTCTGCTTGTCGACTCCGCCCTCCCGACCCCCTGGATCTAGCGTTTATACAGAATAGATATTGATGTAGATGCGAAGCTTTCTGTATTCGGTAGCGATTTGGTACTGTTTGGATGGATCGTACTTTCTGATCGCGCCTGTAGAGCAATAGGATTGTCGGTTGATATCATCGGCTAGAGAACCGGATGTTGTGTGGCATAGCAACTTAGTGTTGGGCTGACCGTCAAAAAAAACTTAGTGTTGGGCTGTTGATGATCTATTTGTCTTGTTGGTATAAAACTATAGATTAAATTGTTTCCTTCTGGCCATTATAATTCTGAGCTGTCGCTGATCAGAATTCAAGGTACTTCCTTGTATATGTTACCGTCCATATACTTCCGCGATGTTACTATGTTTTAGCTGATACTGTTTGCTAAAAATTGGCAAAATTAGCTTGAGTTTCGATGTAACAAACCACTATGATGCGAACCTGTTTTCTTTGTTTGATTGTAAGCAACATTGTGTAAGTTCTAGGATTCACCCAAACCTGTATTTGTATGTTGTAGGATTGGTACTGTTGCTGGCAGTATAGTTTTTTGATTTATAATTGCCCGACGCTAAATGAAAATGTTACCTGTGATGTTTTTGAATCAAGAAACCATTGAACGTGGTAGAAACAATTGAACGTGGCAATGATGTTGTGATGATTAGATATATATGCTTTATATGTTTGTGTTTATCATATCTGTAGTTTTTGTCCATCATCAACACACCCTGATGCTTAATACTTGATCTTGTGCAGGTGATCGTTGGTGCTGTCGGTGGTGGTGCAATGATGGTTAGCGCTGGTGGCGGTGCTACTGCCGCAGCAGGCGGTGCTGCGGCTGAGGCTCCCAAGGAGGAGAAGAAGGAAGAGGAGAAGGAAGAGAGCGACGACGACATGGGATTCTCCCTGTTCGACTAGAGTTGTGTCATTTGGCTCCCATAAGTGGTGGTTTGGTCCTATCGCGGTAGTTAATTTTGCTGTCCTGTGAACATGAAGAACTCTTGGTAATTGTTACAAGCGACCTGTTCCAGTTTATGTGAGAATTTGATATGTTGTTTGGAATCAAATATTCTCATTACCACTTTGCGTCGTGATTGTTCTGGCTTCAATTTGTGTGCATGGGTCTATGCTATTACGTTAGCTTTAAGTTTGTTGCAAAGCAAATGCATCTTTCTTTGTTTTTGGTGTACATTGTGTATGAAGCAGTGACCCCCGGGCTGTTTGGATCGAGGAGGGTTTCCTTGCTCTGAAGCCTCACATCGCCCTAACGCCACAGGTTGCAAGAGACTTGTTTGAGCTGTGAAATTAAAACTAAAACATGTACAACCCCTGAACATCTATTATTCTGTACAACTTGCGTGTTATTTGGGCCGCGCATTTACAGACAAGACATCAGTTGCTCCCCACTAATACTACGGCCCCCATTGGTCTTGTGAAAATGAACCGGGCTCTCTATGGTCTTGTGAAAATAAATTGATTATTGTGAAATTCCAGCATTCCAATGAAGGCCTACGTGCTCACATGTCAACATTCAATTTCATTTTTCTTTTCGGTAGAACTGATTCGGACCGACAATTATTCTGTTAATATCAATTGTGTGATACAAGATATTATCAAATAACATCAGTTTCATATGTTTTTTTAAAATATTTTTTTTTGAAAATAGTCAAATGCTTGTTTTGTCACGACGAAATGAAATACACATAGGAATTTTAAACTAGAGAGTATATATTGTTAATATTGTAGGGAAGTTTTTTTTTTCAAATTATAAAATGTTTTGGTACATACATTGGTTTCACTATATATCTAGACATAATGTACACCTAAGTACGTTAGCAAAAGCTATGTCTCTAGGTTAAAAAAAACTGTCTCTAGAAATACCAAAATATTTTATAATTTAGAATGATACTATGTATTGCCTTGAGAATTATAAGCTGATGAATCACCCATGGTCGCCACTGCCGTAGAGTCCTACATACGTCGGCTTGCCATGTGTATTGCCTTGAGAATTTCTTGCTTCAATTTATTTGTTTGTTACACCGTGCTTTAATTTCTTGCCGTGGAGAAGTGCATTTTAATTTATTTGTTACACCGTGCTTTAATTTTTTTCATGCATGCACATATATGTTTAAAGAAACTCGCACGACATTTTGATTTGGTTACCTCTGTCTTCTGTCATATATAAGTTCAGAAAGAGAAGGAGACATTGGAGGTGCGAACTAAAACTGTCACAACTCACGAATAATTGAGGATTCCGACACGCACGGTTATTATTGAGCAGATGCGATACGAACTAATTAATCACGCCGCGGGCCGTGGGCGCCTTGGCCGGTCCTCCGTAGAAGAAGCTGCCATTCTCCACGGGGCTGACGGCGTACGCCTCCGGCCTGCTCTCCAGCTTGGGCAGGTCCTGCGTCACCGGCGACGCACGCCCGTCGGGGCCGACGAGCTGGACGCCGCTGACGGACGCGGCCGCCGCCCCAGGCAGGTAGCCGCTGCCCATGGGCGCCGGCGGATTGTCCGCGGCGGGCGCCGTCACCATGCCGCCGAACCGCACGGCCGCCGCCTTCTCCGCGAAGCCTCCGGTGAAGAGCGACCTGGGGAAGCGGCCGATGGGCGCCGGTTCACGGTTCAGGCCCGCGTGCACCACCCAGTCTCCCGACGCGCCGCCCTGCTTGACGATCTTAAGGTTCAGGTTTTGCTTGTTCCCGCCGCCCTTGGGAGGGGAGACGTTCTGGATGACGTCGCCGGGAGCTATGGCTGCGCCCTTCTCCAGCTGGAATCCGGCGCACTTGGTGTTCAGGCAGCCCGTCTTTGTAAACCCGTCATCCTGCAACCAAAGTAGGTACAGTATCAGTCTATTAGTCGTCCTGTTCTTCAGCACGCACTATTTCAACGGTAGTACTTTTTAGGAAACGAATAATATTTTTTCTTCTCACAGTAAATCAGCATAAGCTAAATTTTTAAGGGATTGAACACCATTGCACACCTAGTATCTTTCTACTAAGAGAAGGAGAGTGAGGACTAGCTTACTGTCCAGGCAGTAAACAAATGCGTGCGCGAATCGCCATACAGAGCTGGCAAAACATTCCAGCCGATGATGATAGCTTTGGCATTTGCCTGTGCGCCGTTCCCTTCGTCCACGACCCAGACCGAGCCAGCGGTGCCTTGTCCCTGCTTCAGGTCTGGGAAGCCATACACATCCAGCGTGGCGATGAACCCGTAGTAGCCGTCCGGTGTGGCCTCAGCTCCATGGAACGCGAACTAAATTATTCAAGGCAAAGCAACAAATGCAGAGCTAGCTCAACAAGCACAGTACCGGTAACAGGAATTTAGAATAATGGTACGAAGGATGGATATGAACTCACGTATGTCGGGTCGGCAGCACCACCAACAGCAGAGACGTGGTCGATGAATCCTCGGATCAGGTTCGCCGTCGTCTCGTTGATGGGCGAATGCAACTTGTGACGACGACCAAAAACCTCCGGGTTCCTTGGAGATGCATCGGCCCCAGGGGCTACAAGTAGAAAGCCCAACAGAGTTGGTAGGGACAGGGCGACCTTGAGGATCCTCCAACCCATCATCATCTCGATTATTCTCACGTAACAATGTCCAGAATGCGTGCGGTGATTGTGGTATGCGTATGCCGATGCCAAGCCAGGCCTATACAGGGCATGTTTGGATGCACCAGCTAAACTTTAGCTAGCTAAATTTAGCTGCTCGACATCCAAACGACCAGCTAAAAGACCAGCTAAGGTTTAGCTATTTCAACCTAGCTAAAGCTGTTGGGTTTTGATCTCCTACCATTAGGCCCAACGGCCTTTGGGCCTTGCTTCTCGCGCCCTGATCGGGGGCGCCCAACCCTACATGGTTGGTGGGCCCCCGTCACACTGCGCTATATATAGAGGTGGGGGCCGGCTGACTCGAGTCACGAGATTCACCTGAGCCGCCACTCCCCACCGATATTCCCTATCCCGATCTGAGAAAGGGCGCAGCCAGTGACGGGAAGCCGCCACCGTCTTCACTGCGCCACCATCGTCACTGCGTCGACTCTCATCTCCACCGACCGTCGCTGCCGGCGCGCAGATGGCACCGGCGAACGACTCCAACACCGGCGCCTCCTCCGGATCTGCTACACCTGCGCCTACTGATGGTTTGCAATTTCTACCCATTCCTTTTCCTCTCTCGTACTCACAGTAGTAGTTGTATTAGGTCTTATGCATATACTGTGAACCACTGTATTGGTTGTTTCCTATGATGAACTTGTACCCGATCTAACTAACTGATGAACTACGAAACCTATCAATGGTACCGGAGCGAGGTTCATGAACTAAGAACACTAGATCGGGTAAAGAAAAGAAAAATAACATGAACACCAATTTTTTTTTTTTGATCGTGAAGAACACTGTAACCCTAACCGGGTACTAGAAAGTAAACCGAACCCTAAAGACCCTAACCCCATCTCCATTTTTCCATCCGGATCGGCAAGAACGAACCCTAAACCTAACTTTTTCCCCATTCGGATCAACCCGAAAAGAACAACTCGAAGAAAGAAAGAAGGGGGAAAAGAAGGGGTGGGATTAGGGTGCGCCGGATGGATATGCCGGCGCCGGAGAAGAAACCGAGCCGGGGGCGAGCTCACCGGGCCCGGATGAGATAGCACCGCGGCCAGGCCGCTCGACGGCGGCGTGCTCACCCGTTGGGGAGCACGCGCGCCGGCGAGGGGGCCGGCGACGGCGCAGAGAATCGACGGCGGCTGTCCCGGGCGGCTTCCCCTGCCGCTAAGAATGGAGAATGAAAGGTGGAGAAGAAACTGACTTAGGGTTTCGGGTGAAAGGCGGCCAGGAAAGGTTTTATTCACCCGATCTTCACTCTCGGCCGTCGGATCAGGATCTACGGTCGGGATGAATCGGTGATCAGCTGGGCCATTTTAGGCCCAGGCGGGGTGAGTGCAGGGGCCGGATTGCCGGCCCAGGCCCAGGTTGCGGCCTGGGCGCGGCGTCCCCTCCGGCCGACCAGCCGAGCCAGGCCGCGATGGGCCGTCTAACTGCGAGCGGGCTGCGCGTCACGGGCTGGACAGCGCGTGTGAGTGCATGGGCCGCGCGTGTAAGAAGGGCCTTCGGGCCAAAATATGAAGAAAATGAAATTTCGTTTTATTTTTTTCCAGAAGCAATACTTGTGACATGTTTTCGATGAATATTTGAATGAATTTGAATAGAATTTTTGATATGAACTTTCGTGCAATATTGTCCAACGACATTTTGCTCAGAAATAATGAAATTTTTTAGTGCTTCTGGAAAATAACATTATGACAATTTTATTATTGTTTCCGCTGCGTACTTGATATAATTATTTTCATTATCAAATTCGAACCAACGGGAGAATTTGGTTTTGAAAAATGAATAATAATTGAAGATGAATTGTAGTATTGTTATTTTCTGACCAACGTTGTTAATAACAATATTATAATTTTGATTCATGAAAATTGTGCACTAATTTTATTTCTGCCCAACGGTGATGTAAAATTATTGCATAGATGAATTATATGTTTCAATTTGACCAACGTTGAGTTAAAGCATATGATTTCATATATATAAATATTTCTCACTTACTCTGATGTGGTTTCAGGAGGCAAATGCATTGTGAACATCTCGAACATCCCGACACTCAACGGGACAAATTACCGTGTGTGGCGGGAGAAATATGAATTAGAACTTGCATTGGGAGAGGTCGATTTTGCCATCATCTCACCGTGTCCCATTGAACCAGAGGACCCGGTGAGAGGCGAAAATGAATCTGACGCTGATTTCGCTACTAGAAAGCGTGATCATGCTGAGACAAGAATGAAATATGATCTTGAACATAGGCAATGGACTCTCTCCAACCGCAAGTGCCTGTTGGTAGCCAAGGCCACCATAGAAGAACAGATAAGGGGCTCAATCCCTGAATGTGCTACTGCCACAGAATATCTTGATAAAATCAAGAGTCAGTTTACTGGGTCTACCAAGGCCACAGCAAGTTCACTGATAAAGAAACTTGTGAATGAAAAATATACTGGTGGTAGCATCAGAGAGCACATTTTGAAGATGAACACCACGGCATCTAAGCTGAAAGAAATGAATTTGAAGGAAGATGATTTCCTGATTCATTTGATTTTTGCTTCCTTGCCAAAAGAATATGATACTTTCATTGTGAACTATAATATGCAGCCTGAAAGATGGGGCATAGAAAGACTTATCTCAATGTGTGCTCAAGAAGAGGAGAGGATAAAATCCTCACAGAGTGAGTCCGCTCATTTTGTGAAGGATAACAAAAGAAAGAACTTTAATGGCAAGAACTTTAAACCACAAGGGAAACCCAAGTGGGATAAGGCCTCTTCCTCAAATTCACAGGGAAAGAAACCCCAAGAATCTGAAAATCAGCAGAACAACTCCTATGGTGGAGCTGAAAAGGATCAATGCAAGCACTGCTTTAAGAAGGGACACTACAAGAGAGACTGTCCTGACTTCCTGAAATCTCTACTGAAAAGAGGTGATGAATTTATTATATTTGTAGATGAATCCCTGTATTTATGTTATGCTAAATCCACTTGGTGGGTTGATTCAGGAGCAACTACTCATGTTGCAAATTCCTTACAGGGGTTAAGTGGGACGAGAACCTTGCAAAGAGGAGAAAGAACGATTAAAGTTGCAAATGGAGTGCAAGCCAATGTTGAAGCTATTGGAGATTTATCTTTAGAATTGAACAACGGCTTTGTACTTAGACTTAAAGAAGTACTCTATGTTCCCTCTTTGCGAAGAAATTTGATAAGTGTTTCAAAACTTGATGATGACAGAATTGATTGCCATTTTGGTGATGGCAAATGTAAGATACTTGTTAATAATGAATGTGTTGGTCTTGCCTTCCGACAAGACAAGCTTTATTTATTATCTCTTGATGAAAATACGAACAATGTATGCGATGAGAATATGAATGATTCCCCATCTGCGAATGTAACTAAGAAGCGGAAGCGAATTGATGATGCCTCTTCGAAATTATGGCACTGTCGCTTAGGCCATATTTCGAGGGGGAGAATGGAACGGCTGATTAAAGAATCAATTCTTCCGCACTTAGAATTTTCAGATTTAGAACAATGCGTTGATTGCATCAAAGGAAAGTATGTCAAGAAAATTAAGAAAAATGCCAAACGAAGCACAGGAACTTTAGAAATAATCCACACTGATATATGTGGTCCATTTCCTGTGAAAAGCGTGGATGGTTATGATTCATTTATAACATTCACAGACGACTACTCTCGTTATGGCTATATTTATCCAATTAAAGAAAGATCGGAAGCATTGGATAAATTCAAAATATTTAAAGCTGAGGTTGAAAATCAGCATGATAAGAAAATAAAGATAGTTCGATCAGACCGAGGTGGAGAGTACTATGGGCGACATACCCCATATGGCTAAATTCCTGGACCGTTTGCAAAGTTTCTACAGGAAAATGGCATAGTCGCTCAGTACTCCACACCGGGGGAGCCTCAGCAGAATGGAGTGGCTGAAAGACGCAACCGTACCTTAATGGATATGGTAAGAAGCATGATAAGTTACTCCACTTTACCGATTAGTTTATGGATGGAGGCACTGAAAACCGCCATTCACATACTTAATCGGGTACCAAGCAAATCGGTGCCTAAAACACCGTATGAATTATGGACAGGAAGGGAACCCTCACTTAACCATTTGCGTGTGTGGGGCTGTCCAGCTGAGGCAAAAGTGTTTAACCCAAACATAGGAAAGTTAGACTCCAAGACAGTCAGCTGCCATTTTATTGGCTATCCAGAAAGGTCGAAAGGATATCGATTTTATTGTCCTGACAGACATACGAAGATTGTAGAAACAAGACACGCTGTGTTCTTGGAGGATAACATGATCAGGGGGAGCATGGTAGCACGAGAAATAAGCCTGCAGGAGAAACGGGTACATGTACCCACTCCGATGGTTGAAGAACCATACTTTACGCTACCTGTTGCTGTTGAGCCGACAGTGCAGGACACTGTAGAGCCAACACCTGTTGCAAGTTCTCCCGTGGCGATAATAAATGAACATGAGGAACCTGTCCTTGAGGAGGCTGTCCTTGAGGACCCCATAGAACCAAACGTCGCACATGAGGAAGAACAACAACAGCCCAATGTGGAACAAGTGCCAGAGGCCCCTAGAAGGTCTCAAAGAACAAGAAGGTCAGCTATTTCTAATGACTATGAAGTTTATGAAACAGAAGAATTTCAGATGGGGGATGATCCCACCTCATTTGAAGAAGCCATGAGAAGCGACCACTCATCAAAGTGGCTTAAGGCCATGGAAGATGAAATGAAATCAATGAGTACCAACAAAGTTTGGGACTTGGAAATTATTCCTAAGGGAGCTAAAACAGTAGGTTGTAAATGGATCTACAAAACAAAATATGACTCCCAAGGGAACATAGAAAGATTTAAAGCGCGACTTGTGGCGAAAGGCTTTACGCAAAGAGAAGGGATTGATTACAATGAGACGTTTTCTCCAGTCTCATGTAAAGATTCCTTCAGAATTATAATGGCACTTGTGGCCCACTATGATTTGGAGTTACATCAAATGGATGTAAGAACGGCGTTCCTTAACGGGGATTTGGAAGAAAATGTTTATATGGCACAACCGAAAGGTTTTGTTGTAAAAGGAAAAGAAAATATGGGATGTCGTCTAAAGAAATCAATCTACGGATTGAAACAAGCCTCAAGACAGTGGTATTTGAAATTTGATAGAACGATAAAAGGTTTTGGGTTTAAGGAAAATGTTGAGGACAATTGCGTTTACGCAAAATTCAAGAATGGAAAGTATATATTCCTAATTCTGTATATGGATGATATCCTGCTTGCTAGCAGTGATGTCAGTCTACTAATGGAAACGAAGAAATTCTTGTCCTCAAACTTCGATATGAAAGATCTCGGTGAGGCCTCGTTTGTTTTGGGAATAGAGATTCACCGAGATAGAAGAAAGGGGGTACTGGGACTGTCGCAAAAGGCATACATAGAAAAGGTTTTGAAGAAATTTAGTATGCATGCGTGCAGTTCTTCACCTGCTCCTATTGTCAAGGGCGATAGATATGGGGAACATCAATGTCCCAAGAATGAATATGAGATTAACCGAATGAAAGCGGTACCGTATGCTTCAGCAGTTGGAAGTTTACAATATGCTCAAGTGTGTACACGCCCTGACTTGGCTTTTGTCACCGGGTTACTTGGCAGATATCAAAAGAATCCAGGAATAGAACATTGGAAATTGGTGAAGAAAGTCCTGCGTTATTTGCAGGGTACGAAAGGCCTCATGCTAACGTATAGAAGATCTGATTCCCTGCAGATAGAGGGGTATTCAGATTCTGATTATGCGGGAGAAGAAAGAAAATCCACGTCAGGATATATATTTACTCTCGCAGGAGGGGCTATATCGTGGAAAAGCTCCAAACAAACCGTAACTACATCCTCGACAATGTATGCCGAGTTTGTAGCATGCTATGAGGCAACGGGGCAGGTGAATTGGCTAAAGAAATTCATACCCGGATTGAAAGTGATTGATGATATAAATGAACCAATGAGGTTGTATTGTGATAACAACCCAGCAGTACAATATGCTTACAACAATAGGTCAAGTGGTGCTGCCAAACACATTGACATAAAGTACTATGTTGTAAAAGATAAAGTTCGGGATCATATTATAAATCTTGAGCATATAAGTACAGAGAAAATGCTCGCGGATCCGCTCACAAAGGGCTTACCACCCAACGTGTTCAGAGAACACGTAGCCGGCATGGGTTTAAGGGAAAGCCTATGATTCCCGAACATACGAAGGGCCCAGAAGAAACTTCATTCCAGACAGAGAAATGTGTTGTGGCTGTTAGTCTAACGACACTAATTGCTGTGACGATGAAACAGTTCAATACACTAATCTGCGATGGAATAGGATAGAAACAAGAAAAATATGAATCAAAAGTTTGAGTATGAAATTAAAGAACGAAGAAAATGATGAGAGATCAAGGGGGAGAATGTTGGGTTTTGATCTCCTACCATTAGGCCCAACGGCCTTTGGGCCTTGCTTCTCGCGCCCTGATCGGGGGCGCCCAACCCTACATGGTTGGTGGGCCCCCGTCACACTGCGCTATATATAGAGGTGGGGGCCGGCTGACTCGAGTCACGAGATTCACCTGAGCCGCCACTCCCCACCGATATTCCCTATCCCGATCTGAGAAAGGGCGCAGCCAGTGACGGGAAGCCGCCACCGTCTTCACTGCGCCACCATCGTCACTGCGTCGACTCTCATCTCCACCGACCGTCGCTGCCGGCGCGCAGATGGCACCGGCGAACGACTCCAACACCGGCGCCTCCTCCGGATCTGCTACACCTGCGCCTACTGATGGTTTGCAATTTCTACCCATTCCTTTTCCTCTCTCGTACTCACAGTAGTAGTTGTATTAGGTCTTATGCATATACTGTGAACCACTGTATTGGTTGTTTCCTATGATGAACTTGTACCCGATCTAACTAACTGATGAACTACGAAACCTATCAAAAGCCAGCTAAAATTAAGCTGAGTCTATTAGCTGGAACATTCAAGCAGCTCGGCTAAAGTTTAGCTGGGTTTAGCTATTTCAAAGCTAGCTAAAAATTAGCTGTCTATTAGCTGGAGCATCTAAGAAACTCGGCTAAAGTTTAGTTGAGGAACTTTTAGCTGGCTAAAATTTTAGCTAGCTAAATTTTAGTTAGGTGCATCCAAACAGGCCCATGGCAATGGCGTGCATTCATTACTACAGATTAATTACCAGGACAGCCATTTGATTTCTTTCCGCCGCAATAATCAGGACATGATCTTGTTGGTGTCCCTCTCGATATCTCGCTTTCATTTTTGCATGCGTAAGCAGTAATAAGCTCCGCCCGCGTAATAACAAGGATTCTACATCTTGATTTTTCCTCCCAAGTTTGGTTTTGGCATGCATACGTTGTCTATTCTTCTCCAAGGAAGACTCTCTCTCTCACACACACACAGTGTGTGTGATCTGCCTCTACTCCAGGTCTTCCTTCTATCGTAATAAGGCTGGTGACAACAGTTGCAGATCCCCTCAAGGTAGGTTGGTTACTTGTATCACCTAGCCCGATCGACTTGCACGAGCTAATAAGCCAGGCTGAACTCATATAAGGTCGCTTTGTTTGGTTGCTCATATATTTGTCCATCTTGTCTGACAGCTACATTGTTTGATTATCTGTATAAGAACGTACATATCGCATGAGGTAAAAGGTGTGTAAGGATAAAAAAAACGATGAAGTGTGTAAAACAATAGTAATAATTATATTTATTGTATATTAAGTATGTTTTAGTAGTCTTATTTTTCCTGATTAAGGCTTAATTAGATCTTAAAACACTAATATCACTTAATATATATTAATTATATGCTAATCATATCGTGTAGCCACCTCGCATCGAGCGAGCTAGGCCCACGGGGAATGAAAATGAAACTCGTTTACCAGGAGCCAGACTGAGGAAGCTCTTTTGCATCCTACAGAGTAGACTCAGATTTTGGTGCAGGCAACCAAACAGCTAAAAATGCATATAGAGCCCATAACGGTGCTAAGTGTGTATATTCTTTTTCATATAAGGGGCTTCTTGCATGTGTCCATGTATACCTATGGGCTTCTAGCTTATAGATGGCCACATAGGCCGGGCCAATGGGTGGCACACGATCGACACAACCCGGACAATGCTTAGTGTCGTGCTCTATTAACCCCTAGTCGAATACTGAGCACCTTACTTGTCCAAAATGGATCGATCGCTCGCTTTTCAAGTTCCTTGGCGGGCATGCTCACAAGATCGACCGCTTTCCAAATTCCCTACTAGCTAGCGGGCATGCACACAAGATCGACTTAGAACTTAATTAGAAGCTTGCTCGAGTATAGAGACATTTTTCGGGCACTTCGAGCAGCACCGTAGTTTTAGAGTTGGATGTCACCCACCCCGTGTCATTTTTCAAATGGGCAAAATAGTCTTTTCTAGTCCGACTTAATATCCACTAACCGTGAACTTGACAAAAGTGGCAGATAGGACAAAAGAAGTAGTAGGGAACTAAAAAACCTTCATTGGCCGGTAGGACATGCAAAAAAAAAGTTCAATGACGGATAAAGAATTTTGCGGAAAAAAAAAACATGAAACCAACTATCCCAGGATGTGTTGAATGTGGGCTCTAATAAAACACCAAGCACCAAACCTAACCATTCCGTGCGTTCCGCCTCTCAATCTATCTCTAGGACCCTTTTTCAAAAAAAAAATTTACATATCAATTTCAATGTTTAGGAAATTTTTGACTTTTTCTAGATATTTTTCATTTTTCTAGAGCGAAATATAGTTTTTTAAGCATCTAGAAATGTTTCATGATCTTTAAATATTTTTTTTGCGCATTTTCGTACCTCAATCTATCTTTAGGATTTTGTTTTGAAATTTTAGAAGCTTAGAGATATTTTCTGTGATCTAAAACCATCATCAAGTATATCCAATTTTTTGATAAATAAAATAAAAAAGAAGATAAAACCATCTTCAAAACCATTCTAAATTAGAGTATAGTAATTAATTTCAACAATTTTAAAGTTTAATAAGGACTAAAATATATCTCTCACCAGCAACTAAAAAGCCCCCCGAATAATTCGGTCCACATCTTCTTTCGCGCGCCGCTGCCTCGCACAATCGACGCTTCCTCGGTTTTTTCCGACAAAATCACCCCGGCGATGCCTCCGGCAGGTTTTTCCTAAAAAAAAGGGGACGTTTGGCGCCCGGACGTCCGGCGCTAGTGGTGCGTCCGGACGCCCCGCGCGGTCGCACCTGCTCTGTTTTCTCACGTAGCACTGGCAACCGATTTGACGCAGCGCAGCGCTCGTGACCCGATTTGTCCGCCTCCCTGACACCCCTGGAAAAGTACTGTAGATCGAAGACAAAGGAGGGCTTATCAGCCAGCAGTAGCAACCTCACGCCTGGTCCCATACTCATGCTGCCTGCACGCTGCTGCTGACCGGCTGAGAGAACAGCATGCAACTCCGTGCTCCACGCTCACGCTGGCATCCTGCTTCGCGCCCGGCTTTGTACTCCGTGTCTGGCTTTGCCCAACTATAACGTCGAAACAATATGCAGTGCAACGCAGATAAACATAAACTGCAACATCAAAAAAAAATTACTGCGACAACGAAAAAAAATCTACTGTAACAAACAAAAAATATATACTGCAACATCGAAAGAATATCTACTGCAACATGGAAAAACATCCATTACAACAAGGAAAAAATCTGCTGCAACAACGACAAAAATCTACTGCAACATCGAAAGAACATATACTGCAACATCGAAAAAATATCTACTGCAACAATAAAAAAATATCTACTGCAACAAACGAAAAATATGTATTGCAAACGTCGAAAAAAATATGTACTGCAACATTGAAAAACATCCATTACAATATCGAAAAAAATCTACTGCAACAACGAAAAAACCTGCTCCAACATCGAAAGAACAATATACTGCAACATTGAAAAAAATCTACTGCAACAAACGAAAATATATAGTGCAACATTATTAAACGTGCACTGCAACATCGAAAAATATCTATTGCAACAACGAACAAACGAAAAATATATATTGCAACATGGAAAAAATATCTACTTCAAACAAATGAAAAACATGCACTTCAACATCGAAAAAAATCTGCTGCAACAACGAAAAATATCTACTACAACAACGAAAAAAATGTGTACTATAACATTGAAAAACATGTACCGCAATATTAAAAAATATATACTGCAACACCAAAAAACATCTATTACAAGCACCTAGAAAATCAACATTCAAAATTAGTTGTTACAACATCAAAAAAAATAATAATTACAACACGACGAGATCTGCCACTTTACCAGTGTAAAAAATTCTCTTGCTTCCCGTTTTTCCCTTTTGAGAGTCCATGGGACCGCCTGGCCAAGGCCATGCCCATGCATGGAGGCCACGGCTGTGTTTAGTTCCATGAAAATGGTGAAAAATATACTGTAGCACGTTTTGATTTTATTTGGTAAATAGTGTCCAACCATTGACTAATTAGGTTCAAAACGTTCGTCTCGCAAAGTACAACCAAGCTGTATAATTAGTTTTTGATTTCATCTACATTTAGTACTCTATGCATGTATCGCAAGTTTGATATGACGGAAAATCTTTTTTTTGCATAGTGCATTTTTGGAGAACTAAACACAACCCATATCCGTGTCTCGTTGAGTGTCAGAGGGCTCCTGTGTGCGTTCGAATGATTGATGGGGTGTTTAGATCCTTCAAAATTCCAAAAATTTTACAAGATTTCCTGTTACATCGAATCTTTGGACACATGCATGGAACATTAAATATAGATAAAAAAATAACTAATTACACAGTTGGTTGTAAATCACGAGACGAATCTTTCGAACTTAATTAATTTATGATTGGACACTAATTGCTAAATACAAACGAAAGAGTTATTGTACTTCTAAAAATTTTACAGCAGCAACTAAACCCAACCTGAGATGAGGACAACCGCAACAGACCTAGACAGTCGCTTGGGTCGCACAGCGCCAAAAGCATGCAGTCTGCAGCAGCGTTTGATGGGGTCGAGGTCGAGCACAGGCGCGGGTTAGCGTGGGGGCACGTAGCGCTTCCCGCGCCGTGGTTTCGTTGGGGAGACACGCGCTGCGGACTTTCACCCGTGCAAGCCAGTGGAAAGCCGTGCCGATACGGAAGCCGCGCCGCAGCGGGGGAAGCCGCGTCCGATCCATCCGGACGTCCTCGTAGTAGCGTTTCCGGAAAAAAAAAACCCAGCATGCCCGGGCCTTCCATGACGCGCATGCGCACTCTCCGGCACTTGTGCACGCGATTACACGCTCTCTAGCAACTCCCGCGCGCACGCGATTTTGAACTGATAATATAGTTAAATCAAACAATATAAAAATTAAAAAGGAAATTATTTTAATCTGAATCCAATCTTCCTTCGTTTCTAGAAATGCTGCTGGTTGTGACTCTCTCCTTCTCTTTTTCCTATATGTGCGCAGTGCACGTCTTCGATCCCTTTGTCCACGCGGGTCTAATTGCCAGTAATAATTACGCAGCATTAGATTCAAGGATCAAACCACACTCGTGCAGTGTTTGATCCAGCCGACGGAGGACGTTGCTAGGATCTTCGCTGCCGCCGCATTCCATCTTCACTTTTACCCTATTCGCTTGTTTGTCAACTATGGAGCAGTGTTTTTCTCTCACAACATTTCAGCACGAGTATCAGTATAAGCCAAATATCAGCATAAGCGAACAGACATCGTGAGAAGGGAGACGCCCAACAGACACATCGCCCATCGGTTCCACGTCCAACCGAGCCCCGAGTGTCACGTACTCACGTCGTCTCATCTTGATCGCCGGTGAGAAGAGATAGCATGCGTCGTCCTTTCCCTCCTCTCAATATGTCGTTCGCAACCCCTACGCTCTCGGACCTCGTCCCTTTTGCCGCTGCTCGTGCACTGCGCCCCTGCCGGACGGACCTGTCTCTTGCCCCTCTACCGCAGGTCCCAACCCAACCGGCCGTATATGATCTGTGGTTCTGTGCATGTCATCAACCACACTAATAGCTGAATTGCTGAAAGGCGAACATCAGCCACTGCCCTGCCCTGCCTACGGTGCGCACGCATCGTCGTCTTGTCTGCAGCCACAGCTGCTTGCTGACATGCATGTCCCGCTGTTGAATCAAGTCAGCAACCATGCATTGTTGTGTGGAGTAACTGAGCAAGTAGCATGTAGTGCAACCGGTCATGGCGAACATGAATGTCTATAAATATCTCTTATTGGTTCATACTCTTGATTAGTTTTTTTTACATGGCTAACCTTACATTAACAACCAATAAACGTGCAAGTACGAAAAGTCCGCCTGAGATAGATGGCAATGCTCGGAAGTGATGGCTGCAGCGGCCACAGAACTGCTGCTGCTGCAACCACTTCTACGACCATTGTTTAGGACTGAAGGACACAAATAAACCTCGGATGCAGTTGAGGTCATCCTAGCTACATTGTTCATTACCGTCGTGTGGCATACGCGCGTGTGTGGCCTAGTTGTCACGACCCCATATACAGTACTATGTGGTGCCACCTTCGTTCTGATCGAATAATTGAACTAACTATAGCAAGCCAAAGTGTACATATATGTATGCATGTAACGGCCATCTTGTATCGTGAATTTGTAGCTGAAAGATCGACCATGCATTGATGCATATGCCGGTATTGTGTATACATACACAGCTCGATCTCTCTAAAACGAGGTCGACCATCCATGTGGCCGGTGTGCCTCCGTGGCTCCGTGTGACGTGCATGCGTACAAGAATTCTACAGCTTGCATTGCATGCATTGCTGGCTGTTACATTTCCACCCCACGATCGATCCACGCTGCACTCTGCAGGGTATGAGCAAACACACATATATATAGGAAGGGCACCGTGCACAGCTAGCGCCGGCCAGGTACGCTCGCTCAACCACTGCAGCGCCACCGCCCGAGCTCGCTATTCGCTACAATGTCCACGACGAGCTTGCCATCGCTACTTCCCCCACCGGCGACGGTGACGACGGTCGTCGTCCGCCTTCGGGACTCCTCGGCCGAGAGATTCGGATTCGTTTTTCTTGGCTTCGTCATCGGAGTCGTCTTCACCGTCGTCGTCAGGTGGGTCCACGGCCTGTACCTGAGGGCCGGCGCGGCAGCGGCACCGGGAGCGGGAGCGGCGGCAGCCCACATCGCCATCGGCATCCCGCCGCCGGTGCCGGGAGGCGAGGGGGCGGCGGCGGCGTCGGCTCCGCCGCTCTACCCCCGCCACTACTGATCGCGGTACCTGCTCTGGTGGGAAAGGCAGCCTCGCACGTATATGTGGCCGCACGGCTTATCGTGGCCATCGATCAGCTCAACAGGTCCCACCTCCTTGCGTGATGATCGCTGAGGTCTCTGAATCTGTTCCTGCGGCTTGGCTTTGGTTTTTCCTGAGTGCATTCTTGGGCTGAAGTCAGACATTCCTGGTTGTGTTCTACCACCTAATTGTTCGCTTCGCTGAAAAGTCATGGCTGAAAATATTGTTCGCTGATTTGTTGTGAGAGAAAAATACTATTTCGTCGCTGTTGACGTCGGATGTGGTCCAAATCACACACCAGAAAGGGCATTGGACGTCTGGGCCGCCATGGACCGAAGAACGCAGCGAGAATATCACTCTTACGTGAAGAAGCACGGAGAGGTTTTTCAAGCAAACCACCAAAGGATAACCAACGTGCTTGCGTGACGAAGAACCGGCTAGTTTTCAGGCAAACTAGCAAAGGAACCGTCGAAGCTCTCGCCCGGGAGGGACCCTGTCAGGGCAAGGACGTCGCCGGGTTGCCCTAGGTCGGTCGGCGAGCCTAGGACGCCATCCTTGGTCGTGGATCAAGGGATGAACAGTATAGAGGTTGAAGAAGAAAAGAAAAGGGTAAAAGGAGTAGAATAATGTTTGTATGACGATTGGATAGATGGCAACTCAATCGGTCATGATCCTCTCATATATATAGAGGGGTGGTCTTATCCCGGTACGAAACCTCCCCAAAGCTTATTTTCCAAATTTCCCACGTCCAAAAACCGATCTAAAAACAAATCGGTTCGAGATCTAAAAATTAGATTCGGAATAAACACCTACCGGAACTTCCGATCAGGCTTCACCGGAAGTTCCGGTCCCCACCTTCCGGTCTCGGACCGGAAGTACCGGTAGTTCATTTTCGCGCAAAACTGCGCCTTCCTCCACCAACCACCGGAAGTTCCGGTCCCCACCGAAAGTTCCGGTCTCGGACCGGAAGTTCCGGTCCCCAAACAGATATTTTCTCGGAGGCATAACTCCCTCATCCGGACCCCAAATTGGACGTTCCATATATTTTTTTCGACCATCTCGACGAGAGGAACACAATGATGAAGTCTGTTACATATTTTGACAACTTCATAAAATGAACATTTTTGGTTGTCAACATATACCCATGTTTTTCAGGTTTATGATGCATGAACCTAAAAACACTTGATCAAACAAACATAATTAAACCAAACAGCAACGATACCCATCTCATCGGCTGTATGGTGACTAAGGGCGATGTATACATCAGCCATTTGTTCTAAGGGCGATACATGTATCAGCTATTGTTTGGAGAGCACTTAGGCTTCTTGCTAAATACTTAGAAAATACTTTTTTAAGTATCTTCCGTTGAATGCTACTTTGAGACATTCACCTTGTAATATCTCTAGCAAATAGGAATTACTGTATATGACTTTGATCACTTTGTAAGGACCTTCTCAACTTGGTGATTTTTTGCCGAACTTGCTGCTTCTCATTCACTTGGTGGCATAGTTTCACCTAACACCATTCCTAAATATGCAATGTGCCCATAGAGCTTCAAACAACACTTTAGGCCATCTCCTTGGATTATCCCAATTCTCTTTTTGATGAGCTTGATCAAAGTCCATAGACTTTTTCCATAACCCTCCTTACTTGATCAAATCCTAAACACCTTAGTGACAGATCTTCAATAATTTTTAATATAGCTCATGGTGCAAATAAACTCTGCACTTCATCGAACATTTATCAACTTTGGTGTTTTGACCATATAAATATCGTAATATGGGAATCCTTCAATCATCCAAATTGGCCCCAACACCACTGAAAGTTTCGTTAGACCGATTTAAGAGCTTCTCGGACGGATTGACCGGGCTGGTCACAAGTGAGTCGGCTAAGCCGACTACGGCAGTCAGCTTAGCCGACTTGGAGGAGTCGGCCCAGCCGACTGTAGCAGCCGGCTGAGCTGTCTTGACTTCAGCAGAGGGGAAGTCGGCTGAGCCGACTGAGTCAGTCGGCTTATCCGACTGGTATGTACCTACACGAGAAAAATTAAAATTTTATGCATCGGCTGTTCTTGAATATAAAAATTACGCCCACCGACGTCATAGCCAGATGCTTGTTGAGCTAACATGTTGGCCTTTTGATTTTCATGCCTCGGAATATGCCGAATTCAGAATTCGGCAAAATAGACAATAATATCAAGGCAAACACCAAGACAAGCTCTTAGTGATCCTTCTAAACATTGAAACATACGAGCGACTTGCTGCACCACTAGTAAAAAATCACCATAGGCTTCAACATGTCATACCTCATGGATTGTAATATAAGCCAAGCCGAATAAGAAAACTTTACATTCAGCTTGAATTTTGATGCAAATGTAATTTTAATCGGCTTGATGTCTCAAACAACACTATTGTGAGAAATAAGGATTATGCCAACACATTCGCCTTATTTGCAAGCCGATTAATCATATTGTTACATCCATGAAGTAAATCCAAAATACATATGTCATGCCCCCCGGGCCTGAAAGCCATGAAAGTAAATTTTATGGGGGCTTTCTAATAGCACGATGGTCACAAGCACTCATCGGCTATATTTTTACACTAAGGGCAATATCAAAATATCGGCCATATAAATTCATCCACAAGAGCATGCATAACCGAAATAAATATTTCGGCTCTTGATCATTGATAAGCAAAATAATTTAGCAACCCTCCGAAGCATACCGATCTATACCAATGATCAAAATAAGGAGCTGAGAGATAACAATGCATACCAGGGGATGAATTCCATATAGGCATAGGCAGAGAGTATGGATGATGCCATGACCAATGATTTTGATGATTTGGTGCAAACCTCTAACTTGGCAATTTTTCTTGAACCTTCTTCTCTCCTTTGCCTTTGTTGCAACACTTGCTTGAGCATCATCCTTCTGAACTTGAATTCTTCGTTTAGGAACCCACACCAAGCCCTTTTCTTTCAGCTTCTCTACACTAAGCTTTTGCAACTTCTTTTCTTGCCACTTTGGTAAACCGATTGAGCATATCAGTTTTATTTCTGTTTTGGACAACAGCAAATCATTTTTTAACTTTGGGCACTCTGACCTTCTTTTGTTCAGATTTGGCACCTATAATATTAATAGATGATTTTCCCACTTTTTTGCCATTAATAGCCAAATTTTTTAGCAATGTAATCAGCTTTTCAATAGTTGAACTCAGATCTGAATTTTCCTTTTTTCGGCCATCATACTTCACACGGTAAACTTGCTTTACCACTTTCTTTTTTGGTTGAGCTCCAGACCGATTTTGATCAAAACGGTCTTTACAAGATGATGATCTCTCTAAATATCTAGGAGCTGCATATTCTATATATCGTGGCCTAAAATATGATGGAACATGTGCCTCTTGATCAAACCAGCCCCAAGATGAATAAAGATAAAAATATGCGGGTTGTGATCCATATGACATAGGAATTGGCTGCTCAAAAGGAGAATATGTTGCTGGTACGTGAGATCTATCTCCTTACCAATTCCACTCTTGAAACTTGTGGTTTGGAGGTGATTTTGATGATTGCACTTTCTTTGGCCGATTGGTGATATTTGCTTCTGCTATCTTCTCATATTTAGCTAGAAGTTCCTTGAAGCTAAGCTTTGGCCTTCTATTCTTTAGCTTGTCATGGCCTTTACCTCCATCAGCTTTATGAGCATCCTCATTCTTCTCCCCATCTTGACAAACATGCTCTAGAAGAGGATTTTTAGCCGATTTCTCTTGCTCAACGGGATCAATCGGCTTTTGTTCTAGTTGGAGAGATTTCACCTGCCCCCCTAGTGTCTTCTGGAATTGTGATAACATTGTTGTCCTCTTATGTATCTTTAATTTGTAATTCATGAACAATAACCTTGTCTTCACTTGAGGGCTCCACATCTCTCTCTTGGACATTTGAGCCTTGAGCTTTGAGTGAATCGGCTATTGCAAGCCAATTCAAAACCTGTTTGCCATCAAGACCAATTGAATCCAATTGGTCCATCTATTGAGCTTTAGAAAATTTCAATCGGCCTTTATCAATGGCCGATTGGATCACTCGACGAAACACATTGCAATTAGAAGTATTATGGTCAGATGAATTATGCCACTTGTAATATGTAAGCTCTTCTAAGTTTTGAATAGATGGTAAAGCACTGTGATCGATGATTCTAATAAAATTATTCTTGAGCAAGATATCAAAGACATGATCACAAAAAGTAAAGTTAAAAGTGTATTTTGATTTCTTTAGCCGATTCTTTTGTGGAGTCGGCTTTAAAGCTAGGCAAAAGAAGGGATCGAATTTGTTATCAATCCATTCAGCCACACCTTTGCAATTGCTTATAGAAAGATTTAGCTTTGATGAAGTATCACCATCGGCCTTGCCATATGGCACAATGTGTTGGCCGATAGAATCTAAATTTATTTTATCATTAACAAATAAATTGCTATTCTCAATCGGTCTATAACAACTATTAGTAAGGATATCTCTAATAGATGCTAAAATTGAAATAGTATGACCGAATTGGAATTTGAGCAAAATATTTGTGTTTTCTACCTTGTTGACCATGTTGGAGAAGTGCATATCCTTGATTTACATGATGTTGCTCTTCTTCTTCAGAAACCAATCAACAAGTGGGGTCAAATTATCCGAAGATGCATCAACAGCTGCCGACACCGAAAAAGTCAGCTTAGCCAACTGGAAATTAGCTAGGCCGATTTGGGCACTAGCAGGGGCAGTCGGCTTGGACAACTGAGAAGTCGGCCTAGCCGGCTCAGGGCAGGTGTCAGAGGCAGCTGGCTTGGCCGACTGGGAAGTCGGACTAGCTGACTCGGAGCAGGCAGCAGAGGCAGTCGGCCTAGCTAACTTAGAGTAGGCAGGAGTCGGCTCAGCCAATTCTGAGCAGGCAGGAAACCCTTCTTTGTTATTTGTAGGGGCATGATCTCCGTCAATGATGCGGTAATCACTAGATAAATGTACAACCCCTTTAGCTCTTAAAAAATCAAGTCTAGCTGATTTCTGTGATTTTATATGTTTTTCTGTAACAAGACTTGTTTTTGGAGATGTGATTGATTCGGAAAGAATATTGTGTTGTTCGGCTTTTGTAGCCGAACCTTTGCTTACATCCGAATCAAATCTTTCTTTCATGCCCACTAGCAATCCAATTTTAGCCGATGACTCAATTGTGATCGGCCTTTTCTCATTAGTCTTTCCAAAATATTCATAGAATTGCTCCTCTAATTGAGACCATGAACCAACAGTGCACCGGGGCAAAGATGTAAACCATGTAAAGGCAATACCAGTAAGAGATAAAGGAAAATTTCGCACTCTCATATAGTCTTCTTTACCAGCAAAACCTAGCTGTGAGAGATATATACTAATATGTTCCACAACGGTCTTATCATCTTCACCACTAAACTCATAAAAATCAGGTATCCACCAACCATCAGGGGTTTTCAAGTAATCAATGTGTAATGGATACGGTCTATGATATGCGGGCACCTTCTATTTAGAGGAGCCATATGGATTTCTAGTGTGGGCTAAATCTTTCTCGATTCAGCTTGATTTGAGAGCATCATATGAAGCCGAATCACGATTGTTTGCATGTGCACCCATTGCTGAATTTTCATTGATTCGGCTACAATTATTAGCAATAGGTTGAGCCGAATCATGAGTTTTAGTACTCGAATGCCTTGCTGAAATTTCACTAATTCGGCTTTGATCATGAGCAAAATACGAAGCCGAATTGTGGGCATTGATCTTTGCATATAGTGCTGAATTTCCATTGATTCGGCTATGGTTACTAGTAACACATGAAACCGAATCATGAGTATTAGCCTTAAACACCTTGCTGAATTTTCATTAATTCGGCTCAAGTTGGAAGTAACATATGAAGTCGAATTATGAATATGAGCATTTGTATAAGGTGTTGAATTTAGAGAACAATTGGCTAAATAATTAGCATTGTCATAGCCAATTCTCTCATTCATCGGCAGGTCATGTGATGGAACCACATATTGTGAACTTATAGCCGATGAACAAGGATTTACATGTTGCATGTTGCTAGTAGCATCAAAACTCAAATAATTTAAAGTTGACATCGACTCTTGACCATGACATCCATAAATATGATGTGTATGATAAGAAGCATTATCAAAAGTATCAACCGATGCAACATATCTAGTATCATTATAGCTAGCAACACCAACATGATAGCTTATATGACTTGCAAAATAACCATTAGGATCATAAGATGTATTTACAAGTTGTACCTCAGGGTAATTGTAGTAGTTTTGTGATGAACCACCGTGGTACTCCATGATTTAGAACCTGACCGCCTTGCTGATTTTTCCAATATCAAGCGCAACACGTTGCAAAATTGCAAACAAGATTACAAGGGGTCAAAATCAGACGCGATCGGCCTTTTGGGCCAGATGCAATGGTAATGACGAGCTCAAGCAGATAGATCAGCGAGGAGTAAGGCTAGGGCAAGAAGAATCGGCTACAAAGTAGAGCCGAAGCAAATTCTTCCCCAGCGGAGTCGCCAAAAAGTGTGTTGACATCGGATGTGGTCCGAATCACACACCAGAAAGGGCATTGGACGTCCGGGCCGCCACGGACCGAAGAACGCAGCGAGGATATCACTCTTACGTGGTGAAGCACGGAGAGGTTTACAAGCAAACCACCAAAGAATAACCAACGTGCTTGCGTGACGAAGAACCGGCTAGTTTTCAGGCAAACTAGCAAAGAAACCATCGAAGCTCTAGCCCGGGAGGGACCCCGTCAGGGCAAGGACATCGCCAGGTTGCCCTAGGTCGGTCGGCGAGCCTAAGACACCATCCTTGGTCGTGGATCAAGGGATGAACAGCATGGAGGTTGAAGGAGAAAAGAAAAGGGGTAAAAGAAGTAGAATAATGTTTGTATGACGATTGGATAGATGGGAACTCAATCGGCCATGATCCTCTCATATATATAGAGGGGGTGGTCTTATCCCGGTAGGAAATCTCTCCAAAGCTTATTTTTCAAGTTTTCCATGTCTAAAAACCGATCTAAAAATAAATCGGTTTGAAATCTAAAAATTAGATTTGGAATAAACACCTAACGGAAGTTCCGGTCCCCACCTTCCGGTCTCGGACCGGAAGTACCGGTAGTTCATTTTCGCGCAAAACTGTGCCTTCCTCCGCCAACCACCAGAAGTTCTGGTCCCCACCGGAAGTTCCGGTCTCGGACCGGAAGTACAGACCGGAAGTTCCGGTCCCCAAACAAATATTTTCTCAGAGGCATAACTCCCTCATCCGGACCCCAAATTGAACGTTCCATATATTTTTTTCGACCATCTCGACGAGAGGAACACAATGGTGAAGTCTGTTACACATTTTGACAACTTCATAAAATGAACATTTTTGGTTGTCAACCATCGCTGAAACAGTACGGCTCATAAGACAAGCGAACAGGTACCTTCAAACTGTTTTGTTTTGGGGACCGGACTTTTGTTCGCCTCACTATTCAATTATGCACGCGGCCGGAGACCGGGAGGGTACTCATTCTGGTTCAACTTCCGCGTTCTCCTAGCAACTCTCTTCTCTAGCCCTCCCTCGGATACATAGCATTGAGTTGGCTCTCTTCTAGCCCTGGCGTCTTGCCTCGTGCCGTCGTCGCTGTCCCCAACCTGTCCACAGGGAAAATAAGGCCCCGTTTGGTTACGATTTGTTAAAGTTTAACACCCATCACATTAATGTTCCCTCGAATGCATGGAGTACTAAATGTAGACTAATTGCATGCATGTCGGCACAGATTAGGAGTAATTTACGAGACGAATCTATTAAGCCTAATTAATCCAAAATTGAAAACTTTTTGTCAAATAAGACGAAAATGCTACAGTGTTTGTTAAATTTTAACACCCCAAACCAAACACCCCCTAACATTGCATGCAGAGGGGCCTAGCAGGAATTGCTTGCGGGCGTTGCGGCACGGGACCAGAGGCGGAACCAGGAGGCTAGCAGGGGCCGTGCCCCTAAGCATAGTAAATTCATTTAAATACCTATATAAATATTTGTATTTATAGCACAAAAAAATATTAATTTCACCTATTTTTTTTACTAAAATATAATGATTTTGGTTAGAAATGGTGTAGATTTTTTTTGAAAATTCGTTAAAACATGTAATTATGTATATTTTATCACACTAAAGAATACGATCACATTTGCCCGACCCCCCTTAATCAAAATCGCTGGTTCCGCCTCTGCACGGGACCGAGAGAAGAAGGAAGGGTGGAATTCTGTCAATTCTTCACACAGGTGGTGCCGTGCCTGCCAACCAAGGAGGCTGAATTCCTCCAAGCGAGATCGTGTCACAACTCACAACCTTGTGGCTGTCCGTTGTCGTAGGGATCACAACATATTAGCGACTTTGCTTGTATTATATTAGCGACTTTGCTTGTAAGGAGTTTCAGTCTACTGTCTGTGTCAGTTTAAGACGGGCTCCAGATTGTGTTGTGCTGATTGTAATCCTGTTTTCAATTGTTACAAAACCTGAACCCCTTTTCTATTTCTTTTCTTTTCTTTTCTTTTTTAAAAAAACCATCTTCTGGAGCTAGAAGTAGTGTTATATACAGTGGTTGGAATCTTTAAAACGTCAGTGCATATGAGGTGGGGGTGGCTTTTGCAATGTTTTGATTTTCTTATATACATAGATTACGCAAGTTCTAGCCTTTATATAGGCACGTGATGGCGACTGCGAAGCAACATTGGCATCTCAGCATCTCTGCAAAGGTGCGTCGTGAATATCCGTGTGTCGGGTGTGTGAATTGTGAACCCGTTGCAAGGACTACTATACCACTACGCCAAGATATCAGGGATTTTTTTTTGTTTTTTTTGACTGTCACCGGGGGGAAGTATTCCCCACCTGAATTTTATTTGGCCCTCGCGGCCCGCGGTAATGTTTACAAGATGTTTATATTTTGAGAGAAATGGAGTTTACAGGCCACTCCTGAGCCAGCTTAGCGTCCTAGCGCGTCACGAAAGATCGCGCACCATTGATCCGGTACACACTTCTTCCTTCTTGGCAATCTGGCTCTCCATTGCTCCGCTTCTCTCATACAGGCAAGCAGCAACTGTTGGGTGGATGTTCGCTCATTTCTGAAAACAAGTGCATTCCTCGTTTTCCAGAGCTGCCAGCACGATAGTGCTATGAACGCCCCAAACTCCTGCTGTGGTACGTTACTCGGCCGGTTGATCTTGTACAACTCCGTTACTGTGAAGTCCGGAGCCATGGTAACGCCGATCTTCGCCCAGAATTGCATGGCAATAGGGTAACCATTGATGATGTGCTCCGGGGTTTCATGAGCTTGCTCACACACTTCACACAGTGCCGTTGGCACGATGTTCTTTCGCTGCAGATTGGTTCGGCATTGTATCCGGCCTTGAGTCAGCAGCCACATAAACATTTGGACCCTCGGTGGCGCGGAGTTTTTCCAAATGAATGCAGATCCTTCGTTGGTTCCCTGGCTGCGAGCTTTGAGAAGCCTGTATACCATTCCAGAGTCAAGCTTCACATCGCCATTACTGAAAGGAGATAGCCTGTGATCCTGTTCATCTGATAGTATGATGTCGGACAAACTGGCCTGGAGCGTGTTGAGCTGCTGTGTAGCTAGTGGTGTCAGCCGTGGAACCAAGAGTGTTTGTAGCCCACTGTCCATTACCTCCCTGACCGATGTTTCTTTCCGGGTGCAGTGACTGTACAGCGCAGGGTGGACTTCTGCCAGTGCTTCATCACCAAGCTAAACATCCGCCCAGAAGGATGTAGTTGCACCATTGCCGATTTGGACAGTTGTTATGGCCTGGTATAGAGGAAGAATTGAGCGTAGCACCTCCCAGTGATCTCCGTGCAAATCACCGCTTAGAGAGGCAATGCAGGCCCGCTCCCTAACCCACTGTGCCCAAGCTGAATCTTCAGGGAAATGCAGTCGGTGTAGGAGTTTTAGCAGTAGGCATACATTTTGCACGCCCATATCCTTGATGCCGAGGCCTCCCGTCTCTTTGGTACTGCATACCCGCTGCCAGGCTACTAGACATTTAGCCGCTGACACCTTGCCATTTGTTTCACCAGCCCACATGAAAGCTCGACGCCGTCTATCCATTTGTTGAATGACCGACGGTGGTATCACCAAGGAGCTCATAAAGTACACTAGTTGGCTATCCAAAACAGAGTTTACCAGCACTGTCCTTCCCATGGGGTTTAGTAGCTGCGCCTGCCATGATCCAAGGTACCTGTCTACTTTCTGAATATATGGAGTGTATGCAGGGAGTGTCAATTTTGCTGTGGATAAAGGGAGCCCAAGGTAAGCTTGAGGAAAGCCTTCTTTCCTGCACCCGAGCGCTTGAACACAGTTCTGAGTTAGCTGCTCATCCATGTGTATGGGTACAACAGTGCTTTTTGCGAAGTTTATATGCAGTCCCGTCATCCCAGCGAACTGATCGAGAAGGAGCTTCAATGCCTGAACGCCACTGAGGTCCCCCTTCAGCACAATCAACGTGTCATCGGCACATTGGAGTACTGCACATGGCATTCCTTCAGTCACCGGGTGCTTGATCCTACCGCCATCCTCCCTGATCAGTCGCTGCAGACTTTCCGCAACAAGAAGAGGTATGGCGAGATAGGGTCGCCTTGACGCAGTCCCCTCTTGCATGTTATCCACGGTCCGGGGCACCCATTCACCAGTACTGCAGATTTGGAGGACGCGAGAATGGTCCTCATCCAGTGTATCCAAGTGTTATTGAACCCCCGTGCTTGTAAAACTCTGAACAAGCCATCCCAATTGACAGTATCAAAGGCCTTGGCGAAGTCCAGTTTCAGCACAAGCGCCGGGAGTTTTCTCTTGTGGCATACTTGGACAAGCTCGGTAGCATAGACAAACGTGTCGGAGATTGACCTTCCTTTGATGAACCCCGTCTGGTTTTGATCGATCAGGTTTGGAATTTCCCTCTGCAACCTCTTGGTAAGCACCTTTGCCAGAATCTTCAGACTGCAGTTCTGCAAGCAGATTGGTCTGAAAGCGTCTACCGCCACTGCTCCTGGTTTCTTGGAGATGAGAACCATGTGAGACCGATTGATGCGCTCGAGCTGTGTATCTCCGGCATGAAACGCATGCATGAAATTCATGATCTGATCTTTCACTGTTGTCCAGGCAGCCCTGTAAAATGCCGGACCGAAACCATCCGGCCCCGGCGCACTATGCCTGTTCATGGACAGCAACGCTAGCTTTGTTTCTTCTTCAGTGAAAGGGTCGGTGATGGCTTGACTAGGTGACTCTGATTCTGCATACAGTCTGCCAATGTTGATTTGCGTTGAGCTGCCCGGCTGCCCTATGATCTGCTGGAAGTATCCAGTGAGGGCCGCAACCTTTCCATCATGGCTGACGACGTCAACACCATCAACCTGTACCAAGCGGATGCAATTCCGACGCAGACGTGCAGTCGCCTGTGCATGATGGAACGCTGTGTTTGCATCGCTTTCTCTGATTGTCCGTTCTTTGCGTCCAGTAGGCGGCTTTTGTCTTCAGCTCGTGAGCGAGGCGCTCCTGGATTTCTCGACGGGTCTGAAACTCTTCATAAGACAGAAGACGGATTTCCTCATAGTAATCAAAAAGTTGTATCAAGAATTTGCAATTGGGAATTAGATCAGGTGGTGCCCTGTTACACCGAGACCAAACCTTTGCTGCAGCCCTCGTCGACTTGATGCAAGCAGATAGTTGTCCAGCCGCGTCAGTACAAAACGGGGCCTGTTGCCATGCCGGGAGAATGGAGGGGAGGAAGGAGGTGTTGTGGAGCCAAGCATTCTCAAAGCGAAAGAAGAATGCCTTTGGGACATTGGTGGACATAGTGAGCAGCAATGGTGTATGGTCACATGTGGGTCGTGGAAGGGAGGTTAGGGTGGATGACGGGAAGGCAAGGCTATGGTCGTGGTTGGCGAAGGCACGGTCAAGACGTGCCAGAACTGGGTTTTGTTGCATGTTGGACCAGGTGTAGAGTCTATCAGTGAGTGGACTCCTAACTGCTTGGGATCCATCCTCCTTCTCGCTAACAACATCCTTTACAAAACCCTATACTCTGACATCGGTGCTTTTGCTCCACCGTTTCTGACCATAATCTGACAGTTTCTAATGTTTATGGTCCTTCTGACCATAGCGAATCCCTGCCTTTCTTACATCACCTTGACGAGCTGCCACCGCTCATCTCAGGCCCTTGGAATCTGATTGGGGACTTCAACTTAGTCCGCTTTGCCTAGGACAAGAACAATGCTAATTTCAGCCAAGCCTTAGCTGCATCCTTCAACGAAACGATTCATCAGGGAAAAAATACAACTGCCATCTCTGTAATAGGCCTTGGTTGTGCTGTCTCCAACTCCAAGATCATTTCCTTTCCTCCCTGAAATCACAAGGGTTCCGTGCATGCCTTTGGATCGAAAAAAAAAAAGAAATAAAAACGAAATAAAGAAAGCGTATCATTCGTCGCCGATAATATTCCTTTGCAGGTTGGATCATCCGTTCCCCCAAGCAAGCAACCGCATAGGTATCCATATCCTCGCTAGAATACAATTAGTTAAAGTTTCCTTTTTGTATGATTAGTGCAGTGCAGAATAGAATTAGCTTCCTTGACCTCCCATTTGATCGTCGCAAAAAAAAGACCTCCCATTTGATTATTCGCAAAAAAAAAAGCTCCCATTTGATTTGGCTTCCTGACCCCACGATCCTCCTGATCCGGTCCACACGGAGCATCGCATGCAGATGCCGATGCCGCGCGGCACGGCGGCAGCAAGTGAATCTTGCTTGCCCACCACTTCTACTTCTACCCCAAGAAGTCCCCAACCAGGCAACCACCCGCCGGCACCGCACCCGCCATGGTCCGCCTTCCCCTTGGCGACTCCCACACACTTGCCCAACCACACATGCGCGTGGTCCTGCCCCTCTCCCCTTTCCCCTTCCCCTTGCTTGTATAGTTGCCATTGCCAACCACCTCCAAACCTCCTCGTTCCTCGGCCCTCTTTCTTCTCCAACCAAACAACAACCCCCCAAGAAACCCGCCGCAAGCCAAGCCGTCCAGACGATGAAGAGGGAAGGGCGGCAGCACGGCACCGTCCGGATCAGCCGCAGCAAGGTGCTGAAGACCGCCGCCGCAGCCGCCGACGCCGACGCCGACGCCGAGTCGCCGGCAGCGGAGCCGTTGGCGGTGGCGGCGACGGAGAAGGCGGCGGGGAAGCCGACGAACGCGTCGAGGAGCACGGGCAAGTGCCGGCGGCCCCGGTGCGCGGGCTGCCACGCGCACCCCGTCACCAAGGCGCGGGACAAGGCCAAGGGCGCGCACAAGCTCCGCGCCTGCGACGTCGCGCTCAACCACCGCCTCGTGTCCTGGCGCGTCGTCGACCAGGGCCAAGGCGTCCCCGAGTACAGGGGCAAGTCCGCCTCCTCCCTGCTGGCATACCTGGCCGGCAGCGGCAACAGCTGGCACGAGGACGACGACGACGCCGCCGGTCTCGAAGCGCCCGACGCCGGGCTCTCTGACCTCTACGACCTCTTCGTGGGCCGCCGCGCCGACGCCGACGCCGACGGCCTCGAAGTCGATCCTGATCTGGCGGCGCGTGATACTGACGTAGATGATGTAGGAGAGATTCAAGCAATTGGAGAGCAGGGTCTGCTGCTGGATGTTGATGGTGTCAAGGAAGATGGGGATGACGAGGAGGAGGAAGAAGAAGAAGACATGGGGTTCTGCATGGTCGGCATCACCATCGCGGTGGAGTTCTCCGACGGGGAGGAGGACTGGATCGTGGTGGAGGAGATCTGATCGTGATCCCAATCCGTATCCCATCTCGTCGATTTGGGAATTGAAATCTCGTCGATTTGGGAATTCAATGCCAAATTGCGAATAAGACATGCCCATCCTCTGTCGGTGGTGTGTATGTATATACTACTGCTCTGTTAATTGCTTGTGTCCGTCCATGTGCATATGGTGACTGTTAAACTGATGATTGTGGTCATGGATTATCTCGATTATTTCATGATTCAAAAACATGAATGAATTACTCATCTGTGAATGAATAATAAAGTGGATTCTTTTCTGTTCTTGGTGATTCCTCTATGGTTGAAATTGAATTGCCTATGTTCATTTGTGGGTTGGGGGTTCATCTGAAGATGTTCCCTGTGTTCTTGTTCCTGTTCCTTCCCATTTTCTGCTCTGCAAGTACTCTGTTCTTGAGTTGGATCAACTCTTGCCCTTCAAAATTGGATAAATTCAAATCAGGAACATGGGATAGGATGGAGTCCTCAATTCCTCTGCTTATGATCTTTCTTATCAATCTACTTATTACTGTAACTTTAGGTTCCTCTCTAAAAATTTTCTTCATGGTTTCAAACGGCATCAGGGCCCTACTATAGTTTGGTGGCCTACATAACTCCTGGTTGTTGCGCTGTACTGGGTTTCATTTTTAATTATTTTACATCTACCTACTCTGCCCTTTTTCGCTTTTTCAAGTTTTCGTCCATTGTTCCATGCAAAACTGTAACATACTTAATGCAACCATGCATTTTCTTTATTCTGAAAGAGAAAGCTTTTACCTCTATGTTAATTACCTGTATATCAGTGGTCACAAAATTTCAGCAGATGCAGTCATTATCATCCTATCATTTGATGGCCGTGTGTCAACGGTTCATTGGTGAAACATCTTTCTAAGAAATACTAGCTAGGCACACAAAATAATGATTCTCTTTCAAACAACTGTTAGTGACCCTAAATTAATCCCTTACTTAGTTACTTCATATGGTCATATGGTCCTGATGTCCAAGTAAATGTCAATTTCTGTTTTCAGTGCAGATTTAACAGGACTTTTTTGTTTTCTTTTTCTACCACCGAGTTAAACTTTAGTTATACTACTAGTCTGCCCTTTTTTACCATCCAAAGGAATCCCCTGTCTTCTTGTGTAGATACGTAAAATTCTGAAACGCTTCATGCAAAAACCTTTAGGTGCAAGCAAGCTTAAATACAAGTCAACTCCATTTTCTTTTGCATACTTTGTACTGGTAACTTATAATCAAAGGATTGACAATGTACGCATATATTAGGACTGTACTAAGTTTGTAATGCCTGGCGTCCGATTTTGGATGCCTAGGCTGTGATGGCTGCCTGGGAGGACTCAATCCAAACAAAACAGACCCTACATGCTGCTGCACAGTGCACACCCTACTCACCTACTGTTTGTTGTCCGAAAAAATGCTGGCCTGGCCAATGCCAAGATCCCACCGTGAGATCACTGGTCTTGGCTTTGGCTGTAACGTGTGATAGATAGTTGCAAGTTCCCATCTCAGGATGGAGTGGCTGACGATGCACAGGAGGAATCCGGGTTTTTACACTGTGAGGTCTCAGATGGCGACGAGCACGTCCTCTTGTTGTCCGCATCTCCGGCAGTACCTCTCCTTGATGATGCTAGTGTGCTCCGTGCCTTTCACTCCACTGGTAGTATTCACTATCTACTATCTAGAGCACTTCTGGCCTATGCACGAGTAGTAATTAGGTATTGCAGAAATTCCAAAAAGACAGTTGATTTTTTTTTGCCCAAAGTCTATAGAACTATTATACACAACTATACCAGTATTTACAATGTTGTCCAGGAAAATCAAGTAAAAAGCTTTCGCTAGAACATGGTCAAGCAGAAATAATGAATGTGTTTTCCAGTGAGTAAACTGCGTTCGGCTGTCAGAACTCTGAAACTTATACAAGACAGGGGGTTGACATTGGCAGTTCTGAAGGACCTCCTCCTGCCTCCATGGCTTCGGTGTTGGCCTTGCAGCGGTGTTCCTAGTGATCGCGCCTAGCTCACTGCTCTGAGCACAAAGCATAACATGAATAACATGAACCTGCAGCCAGAGCTCTAAGCACAAAGCATCAAAAGGAGCAATGACTAACTGTCGCATAATCATTTAGCTCACTGCTCACTTGAGACTATTTAGAATGCAGGTGGCATACAAACATAATCTCTTGTAGTCCGGGCTGTGCCAATTAGATGAACCCTTTGTGTTCAGTCTAATGTGGCGTTTTGTGGTTTACTTAGTTCGCTTTTACGTTGTTACAAACTCTTGTAATTGTGTTGCTGCCAAGTAATGAAATTCGGCTTTGCTGTTGTTGCTCTTGAATCTAACATCAGACATCATGCTTAAGGAGATCAAAAGACACCCCTCGCAAACTTTCTTGTATAACTAAAATGAAAAACAAAATGCATACAGTGCAAAGCTCTTAAGAGCAGCAAAGGCATGCACGCTTCACCTGCCAGGCTGCCATAGATCATAGCAGTGGATATTCAGTATCACATTTCTTAATAGATAACGGATATTCAGTATCACACAAAACAAAAAAAAGGAACACTTTAACAAATCAGAATGTGGTACATGATCAAATAAACTGCTAATAATTCAGTAATTCTGGAAACAATCAAGTATTAAAATGGTGAAAAAAAATGAAGTAGCTTGCATTGGACTTGCTGCTCAAGTGGATTAAGCCATGCTTGATTGACTATTGTACTAACTGTAACTGCAGATTGCTGCCTTCATTCGCTGCCACAATACCTGTGCACATTCAAGTTTTGTATAGCATGAGGAGATGATTTGTACAGGCGGTTCAACCTTCTCATGCCTACCTCTAAAATACGACTATAAGAGCATGTCAACGCGGCAATTGCGCCTTCCCATCCTTGGCCTTGGAATGCACAAAGATGTAGACGAACTTATTGTTGCACCTTGTGTGAAGCTAGTATTGGTTGTGTGGCATCCTCACTAACTTGAATCCAGATTTGAGTCCTGCAGTGGTAGAAACCTTGAGAATTGGTTACCATGTAAATAATATCAAGGCCTGATCCTTAATGTCAACCAAATGCTCTCGACGTCCATGGGGCCATGGCCCGTGGTATAGGTGACAAGGCAAAGAAGAGCAAACCTGAATGATAGAAGAACAAGATAAAGGGAAAACTGAATACAGAATTATCAATCGTTTTTTTTATACATGCCACGCTCATTAATCAGCTGACCCCTGTCTTCATCGTGAAAACAAAAGGCCAGTAGATTTTAAAGCTTTGCCAGCTCCTATCCAACTCTAAAGATGTAGTTTGCCAAGAAATAGCGTTGAAATATTTTTAATTTGGTTCTTTTTAGAGATGTGAATGTGAGATACATGCTACTGTATAAGATTAAACGTGTCAGACAAAGGAATAGATGTTCATTGACAGTATTTGATCGCCACATTGGGCAGTTATGATCAACAGACCGAACTTAATGTTGAGCAGAGAGAGTGCAAGTTGAGATGATGAGCCATGGCAACCCCTGCTACAGTGGTTACTGGGACTACCGATAGGCGATATCACATCAAGTGAGTTCGAAACTGGTTGGCTTCAGAACTAGAACTATTCAATTGCTACTCGTGCTACAAACAGGCCTCGTTTAGTTCGGTGAATTGGGGAGAAAAACATTGTATCAGAATTCCTGTAGCATTTCGTTTGTATTTGGTAAAAATTATCCAAATTTTGACTAACTAGGCTTAAAATGTTCATCTCACAAAGTACAACAAAACTGTGCAATTAGTTTTTGATTTCATCAACATTTAGTACTCCATGCATTTGCCGATATTTTGATGTGACAGAGAATCTTCTTTTTGCATAGTGAAATTTGGGGGAGAATTGGGGGAACTAAACAAGGGCCAAATGGTACAAAATCAGTATGTTGTTGAACCATCGCCTCAGAAGTCAGAAATGCCGCGAGATGTAGCAAGGGAGGCGAAGCATAACACACGCGCGCTGAAAACGAAACAGCTCTGTTGGAGTATGTGTTTAGGCCCATGAGGCTAAGGCCCATGTGGCCCATGTATATGACCTATATAGCTACCCTTCTAGGGTTAGCCCTAATTGAGAGAATCACTTTCCACTCGGTGTCACTGTTGAGCACCGTCCTACCGGGCTCCTACTTCACCAGCGACAGTACACTCGGGACATCCTGGAGCGGGCTGGGATGACCGACTGCAACCCCTGCTCCACTCCGGTCGACACTCAGGGCAAGCTGTCTGAGGCTGAGGGACCACCGGTGGCCGATCCCACTGCGTACAGGAGTCTCGCCGGGGCCCTTCAGTACCTCACCTTCACCCGGCCGGACATCACCTATGCAGTTCAGCAGGTCTGCCTCCATATGCATGACCCCCGGGAGCCTCACCTCACGGCTCTCAAGCGCCTCCTCCGCTACCTCCGGGGCACGCTCGACTACGGCCTCCTCCTCCACCGAGCCTCCTCCACCGACCTCACTGTTTACACCGACGCTGACTGGGCCGGGTGCCCGGATACTCGCCGCTCCACCTCCGGCTACGCCGTCTTCCTGGGCGGCAACCTGGTGTCTTGGTCGTCCAAGCGCCAGCCGGTGGTCTCCCGGTCCAGCGCCGAGGCGGAGTACCGCGCCGTTGCTAACGGCGTGGCGGAGGCCGCCTGGCTCAGGCAGCTGCTTGCGGAGTTGCACACTCCGCCCTCCCGAAGCACACTGATCTACTGCGACAACGTCAGTGCGGTCTACCTCTCCACCAACCCCATCCAGCACCAGCGGACGAAGCATGTGGAGATCGACCTCCATTTTGTCCGTGATCGGGTGGCCATGGGCGAGGTGCGGGTTCTTCATGTTCCGAGGACCTCCCAGTTCGCGGACATCTTCACCAAAGGCCTCCCGTCCTCGACCTTCGCCGAGTTTCGCTCCAGCCTCAACATCACTGGTGGCTAGTTGCGTCTGTGGGGGGTTGTGTGTGTTCTTTCTTGTTCAGCCTCGAACTCCGCTGCGCCGGTAGTTCAGACTGCGGGGGGTGTTGGAGTATGTGTTTAGGCCCATGAGGCTAAGGCCCATGTGGCCCATGTATATGACCTATATAGCTACCCTTCTAGGGTTAGCCCTAATTGAGAGAATCACTTTCCAACAAGCTCAAACTCTGCATAAGCGAGCGAATCGAACAGCCCAATCTCACCAGAAAGTTCAGAAAGGCGCGTGGCGCCTTGAGACCAGTGCCGGACCCAGGATTTTACCTCAGGGTATGCGATGCTAAAAATTTTTTTATGCAATTCGGTAAACCATTTACAATTTGGTAAAACCATATTCCAATTCGGTAAAACAATATTCTAAAACCATATAAATTGTTCCAATGAAATACAAAATACTTCAAAATATAGCCATAGAAGAGACTTACAATATTACTTGTTGATCCGTCGCTTTCTCAATGACATGAATGTCTCCATTATATCATCTTCATCAACTTGAAAGAAAATATCCCGCTCAATAAATGTGAGTAGACAATCATCCAGAATAGTATCACCTAGTTTGTTCCTTGATTTTGTTTTCAATATAACTAGTGCACAAAAAACTCACATGCGATATTGACTCATGTTTGGAACTTACCGGTGCTGGTGATCTTGCTGCCTTTTCCGGAGCGGATTGCCGGAACGTCGGAGCGGATCGCCGTGGCTACAGCAGTTCGACGCTTTGTTCGTCGCAGGCTCATAGCGACGCCCTGAAGCCTGAAGGAGCCAGATGCCGGAGAGGATCGCCTTCACCCGTGTCGTTCGTCGCCGCCTCGACCTCGAAGGATTGTCGCTTGTCACCGTCGCGGCATGTCGCCTGGTCCGCTAGTCTCCTCGTCTTCTCGCGGTCGAGTGAGTCGATCGAAGTCCAATGGGCGCCGCAGTCAAGTCCGTGGTCCACGACTCCACGTGCAAGGCAGTGAGATTGCGGACGCCAAACCGAACGGATCCAAGCCAGCGTCGTTTCCCTTTCCCTTTTTTTTTACTTCAAAATTTTCTATCCTATCTCTATGACAGTCGGACCCCAGGGTATGTGGTGGCCCACCCTGCATACCCTGTGGGTCCGCCCCTGCTTGAGACCAGGATCCCCCACGCACGGACGCACCATGATTTCGGCTACTACCGAGACGGAACCAGGGGGAGGGGCTAGCATGGGCCGTGGCCCCCAGCACAGTAAGTTTCCTTTAATACCTTTATAAATACTAGTTGAGTGCCCGTGCGTTGCTACGAGTTCACTTATCGGCCATGGCATATGCATGCATAAATCAATATTATAATAAAAAAGCGCAATTCAGCTTTACAGCTACTATTTTGTATTCTCGTCAGGTTGGGTGGGTGTGTACTCTTTAACATCTACCCATGCACACAGTTCCAAAGCCCTTGGTCATTCTGGTTATTAGGAAGAATAGTTTGTCACAACTCCTAATTTACACAAGGCTGATGTTTTGCTACATATTGCTTATGGGCCCATTCCTGATGAATATGAACAAATAAGTTTATTCACAAAAGTTCTAAACCAGGAATGACAGAACAAAATATGACTCAACATTTCATATTAACAGTTTTCAAGATACATCGTACATTCTGAATTCAAATCATGTCTCAAGAGCATGAAAAAGCAATCGCTCCCTTCCCTTCTCATTCATGAGAAAGTGTTACCGATTCCTAATAATAGTAGCTCACACATGAGTTATCAATTAAGGGACATTTGATATTGAAGAATCTCAGTCCAGGAAAGACTACATACCAAAGAACAGTTGCTTCACAATAGGATTCAGAAATTACAATAGGATTCGGAAATCAGTCAGAACCCTCTCGTATGGCTAAAAACGCCAGTAGTCAAGAGAAAACTAAATACGTAATTGATTACAAAATCAAGCAACAAAAGGAGGTTAAACAGAAACCTGTTGTTCAGCTGGTAAAGGGTAAACATCATCAAATGTTGTGACTTGTGCGTTTGACAGTCCACTCCATCCAGGCACCTGTGAAGATGATACCCATGGCATCACAAAGAATAAAAACTTATGCTCCACAGCTCCAGAAGGGATTACTAAGAAACTTCAAACCTGGACAACAAGCATGTATATTGGGTCAGCAAGTAAGTTCCTTGTATGGATTGCTAAGGTTGACAGTGATTTTTTAGGGAAACAGGAGGGTGATCCCCTACTGGCCTTTTACTGCACAAGACATCAACAATGACAATTGGAAACAGTGACCTAACAGAGTTTACCATTATTTTCTAAAATTGTACCAATAAGCCGATATCATTAGCAAAGCACGGCCCATTGAATCATTAGCAAAGCCGACAAGTGAACAAAACCAATATCCACTATGGCAGTGATGCATGCCAGACCCAGACATGACAGAGCACCGGTGGCAAACCATGTCTGCTACACACAGAAGTCAGGCAGACAGGAGAAATATGAGATTTTGTTTCACAAACCACAGAAACCTCAAGAGGTTAGCCAGTAGAAGATTCATGTTCCATCAAATTGCGAACAACCAAAGCTGGCGAAGGTAAACCATGGGCAAAATTTACACCCTGCAACCCACTTGGCATCGGTGTTCTAAACAGGCCAGCTCTTATCTACCGACGGACACCAAGATGAGATATGAAGAGAACTCTTACCATACTATCTAACATAATTACTATACCTCTAGAATTTTATGCTTAATTTCCGAAATTCAGAGAACCCAAATAAACAACTAACACAACTCTGGGTACCTTCTTCTCACTCATGATCCAATAATTAGCAGGCTGTACAGTTCCTCATTTAACATCAATATTAGTAGAAGAAGCTTTATCTCTGATCCAATGATTATCTCTTTTTTTAGTGGAACCTGGAACCAATGCCAACTCTGGGTACCTTCTTCTCACTCACAATGGATAGTTTTTAAGCAAAAGGAAAAAAAAAGGAAGCAAACACACGTATGGACATCTCAATCACTGACATCTGCATGGCTAAGCAAATACATAATATGTAACTTTATTCTCATGAGCATATTTTAGAGCTAATATTATCCCTGAGATTCAAGGGTCCCCAAATCCTCCGGGTATCAAAATCCATGATGAACGTGACAATTTTCAGATTTCATTAATTTTAACTTTCACAATTGACTTGCAATAATTTTAAAATAGTAAAGAAACACAATTTTCATACTCACTTTAAGAGTTTCCCAGGCTTTAGCATGGACATCTGGCGCCTATTGAAAAAATGTCATCGTGGGATGTAGTAAGACATACAAGAATGGACAGAACATAATAGGAGGAAATGAGTGTAGTAGCTAAAATTACGAAACTCAAAGTAGGAAAAACTTGATACATAAAACTTGAGCTAGGAAAGATACAAATGCTTGGGGTACTGAAATCCATATCAGCACCGAAAAATTGAGCTACTGAAACATTGTTGTACTATTACTGTAGTTTTCTGATCTTACTGAAGGCATTTGCTGAAAAGTCAGGCTAAAAAGTACCGTTGGCTGATTTACTGTGAGAGAAAAACTTTGTTCCTTCGCTGAAAAAGTACGGCTGATAAGCCAAGCAAACATGAGCATACCGCTTAAAAAACAGTACAACTTCTAAGAGTAGAATCAAACTTCACCACTGATAGGTGAGGTATCTGTCAGATTAGTATACTACCCACTAAAGCAATTTGTTCTGCAAAATAATGATATTTCAGATTTATTCTGCGGGAACAAAAGAACAACAATCAAATGCTCCATTCAATCAATTGTTTAGCAGATTATTAACAGATAAGTGACGAACTCCCACGACCAGCAGGGAGCCCAGGCCTGCATGGTCGCCCGCCGCGGTGGCAAGGTCGTCGACGAGACAACAATGGCGAGTCGGATCGGACGAAGCAATCGTCGACGGCGGTGCCGCGTGCGTCGATGACTACATTGCAAAAAAAAAATAAAAAAAAACCCTCAGATGGCTCCAAAAATTAGCAGCGACGGCCAACAAATCCCAAATTACTCACCAATGGGCAGTGGTCCACGCGGCGGAGGCGGAGATGGTTTTAACGCTTTGCCCCCACGCTAATCTCTTTCTCCTAATGTGTGGCGGCGACGGGATGCACAGACGTCGGCCAGCGCGTCGCCAGGGACATGCTCACCTCCTTCTCTGCGAACAACGAGACACGCAGACATCGGCATGCCAACCTCCTTCTCCGTGGACGACGAGATGGGCAGACATCGGCCAGCGCGTCGTCAGGGACACGCCCACCTCCGTCTCTGCGGAGGATGAGCCGCGCAGCCGGCCAGCGCGTGGTCGGGGACACGCCCACCTCCTTCTCCGTGGATGACGAGCACGCGAGCAGGGAAGTAGAGGGTAGATGGAGGCCATGGCCGGTGGATGTCAAGGTTCTAGATGGGGGATGGCGATGGCGGAGTTTGCGATTGGTGAGCGGTTGTGCAGCAGCTGCGTCCACCGAGAGGGGGAGTGCGTCGGGGTCCTCGGGGACGTGGGCGGGAGTCGGCTGCGTTGCGACGGTTCTGTAGGCGTCATGCTGGGGCGACGGTTCCGCGTCGGTACAGGAGCGGGGGGGCAACAGAGAGAGCGGGGATTAGCGCGGAGGGGGAGGCGATCAGAGTGCGGAGACGATAACATTCCAGTCTTTTTAGCTGCAGAGATATGAATTTACAGCTAAAAAATATCAATTTTCACCTATTTTTTATTTAAATATTATGATTTTGGTTATAAATAGTGTAAAATATTTAAAAAATTGTTGGATCATATAATTACGTATATTTTAGCACACTAAAAAATATAAGCATATTTGTTTTGCCCATAGCAAACTCGCTGGTTCCGTCTCTAGCTACCGCAGCCGCGCACTCAATCCACAAGCTTTCAGCAGAGACAGGCGGAGGAAGAGGAGGGGTCAAGAACAGGCTCACGGGTCCGTCAGTCAATGCTTGAAGCAAAGCAACCGCGTGGGGTGGGGCCGTGGAGGGAGAGAGAGCTTTGAAATTGGAACTGTGCCATGGCGTGCGGCACCTCGCCGTCTTCGCCTTCGGTTGAGAGGCGCGTCACCTCACCTGGCGTCCGCCAGAAAGTCGCCGGAATGGACGATGTGCGGACTGCGGATGGGTTCCCGGACGGCGGTGCCCGTGCCTGGTAGGAGTACGTGCGTGCGTAGGGAGATCGCCGTGGGATGGGGCCTCTCCTCGCGCGAGATGTCCACCCCGACACGGCGACACCCAGGAGAAGAAAGGTCGTGTAGCAGGCGGAGAGCACCGCGCGACCGGCGACACCAGGAGAAGAAAGGTCGTGTAGCAGGCGGAGAGCACCGTGCGACCGGCATCCGCAACGTTTGGCATCGTGTCCGGTCTAGCATGGCCCGTCAACGGCCTTTTTACTGTCGGCCCAACTCCTTTGTCATTCCTAAAGACCTTATGCCCTTGTGGATTTTTTTTATTTCTAATACTTATTTATTTAATATTTTAATAATAACTGCCGTAATTTACTTTTTGCAGATCTAATCCTTTTTGTCGTGCTAGCGTGGTTGGCGCAACAAAATCACGCCGCCGCGCCACATGTGCTGACGCGGCAAGATCCATTACGTTGGATGTTGTTTTTCACATGACAAACCTTGTCACGCCAGCCACTCTCATTGGCGTGACAATATTGTTTTCTCGTCCCACCAGAGATGGCGTGACAAGACTCAAACTTAGAAAAATCATAGCTCGTCAATACGACGTTAGATGAAGATGATTTTTATATGAAAACTGCAGGTCTCGATGAGATTTACAACTTTCTAGTTTAAATTTTTTTATTTGAGGACATTAAGATGCTAAAAAATAGTATAAGATTCATGTAACGGATCAACATGATAATACGAGATTAAGTAAGAAAATCTTCCACCGAGGCAGATAATTTACCAAACTTAAGCCCGTACAACTCGAGATTCCGTGAAATCACGAAGGATTTCAAACCAACCAACATTCAACTAATATCGTATTGATTTAGCAGCCACAGTCACATGCTACATAAAGTTTGCAACGATAGTTGAATACATCGGAGTTCAGAATAAAAAGTTATTATAACACGAGTTTAAATTAACATAGCGGAAGCAAATAGTTTTAAACCACACACAGTTTAGATACAGTGCCAACAGGTAGTAATAGCCCACAAAAGCATGAGACAAGACGAACGGAGTGACCATTGCCCTTGGTCCTAGTTGTCTCCCATCGCCGGATACAGACAGTTGACGCAATAACCATAGTACATCTGACCATCTACAACAACAATGGGAACAACGCCCTGAGTACGAGAAGGTACTCAGCCATACTTACCCGTCATAAACCAAAAATAAAAGACACCAACGAGTATGCAAGACCTTTATAAAGTGGACTGGCTTGACTCATTTGCGAAAAGCATAAGTTATCAGTTATGAACCATTTAAACTGTAAGCATCAACTTAATTATACCTGATTTGTCTAAGTGAGCACCTATGCTAGAGCAATCACTTGATTAATCATTTACATCAAAAGTTATCATATCAGGTTTAGCATTTCCAACATCATTCACATAACCATCCGGGTTCCATCAGTGTTACTACGATGTTGTAGCTCGAGTTAAGTGCTCACTATCCAGGAGCGATGGCGATTCGAATCGATTCCTAACCAGCTAGTGATTTATTCCTCACACAAACCACGCTTCCCCGTCAGGGTTGCTTAGATCACCGATGACACTTTCCAAGTAGCCGCGGGATAACGGTCATGGACCGCACTACCCAGGGACCGCCCGACTGTCAGGACGCACCTTGGGCTCACTCTTCGCGTCCCCGTCATACCTCCTTCAGCACCAGTCTGCCAATTCGAGTTTATCCCAGCTCGAAATAGTGTCACTAGCTTCGCGGTCGAAAGGTACTTTATTCGGTCAGCTAAATGTGAGGCATGCGTTCAACATGATAAGAGGGACGAGCAACGATCGGTTCTTAATCGACACAGATGGAATCACTATAGTCCAAAACCCTATAAGACTCCGTCCGGTCTCCCTTTATCCATCAATACTTGGTTACTTTCCATGATAACAAATTTTAGCTAACCATAACCAGGTATCCACCTATAACTCGCAGGTGACAGGAAATCACCCGACTTCTACCGGTCTAAGTATGGCTAAGCAATTATTCGATCCTGACCTAACAGAGTAAAAAAGATAACTTGGTGGACAAGGATAATAATAATTGCAACAACGGTTTCACTCAACTCCTATAACTTAATGCAACAATATATAAAACTCATATATAAAGGATTGCTTTTATAAAGTAGGTGACTTAGAATGCTCCGGGGCTTATCTCTTTCAAACGAACTAGGCTGGTGATCTACGCACTCAGGCAACTTCTCTCCTTGTTCCTCTTCCTCGGGCACCTCCTGTGCCTGGGGCTCTCGCTGATCGCTCTAAGTCTGCTCTTCCGACACTGCTACCTGTGACTCCTCCTGTGATCCTGTATGATACAATTACATGAGTAAACATGTAGACGGTGCATCGGATGTGGTGGAATGCCATGATAACATAATATGCATATGAGCACATTGAACTGATAGTATGGATTAAGGATAAAATCTTCTACAAGGTAGTTCACGTCATCCAAGAACATGTTCCACAAAACACGTCATCTACTCTTATACTAGTTAGCATATAATGCTCTCACAAGTGTTGCTACACTTTGCCAAACCCTAATACCTTAACCCATCAAATAATACCAGCAAGGTAGTTTGGTGCTTCAAAGATACACCAAACACTTTTTATTACTTTTAATTATTCATAAAGAATAAACTTGTATTTCCTATTTAAACTAGAGTTACACATCAACACCTATTTCTATTGCAGGAAAAAATCTACAAAAATTACAGTAGCACAATCCTACTCCAAATAGTATACTATAAAAATTTTATGGAATTTGAATAAGTAAAACCATCTGTACAAAATAAACAAGCTATAGCATAATAATGAGCATGAAAATACTTTGTACTAGAAAAAGAGTCAAACAATAGATTTTATAATTTTTCTATGTTACCCACAGTAAACAAGTACATCACAAAAATTATCACATGCACGTGTTATACAATTTTTGCTCTCTACCAAAATTAACAAAAAAACATCAATTAAAGACATTTGAACTACACTTCAATAATTTTTCACAGAATATGCCTCATAAACATTTTTCCTAGAAAGTACATCACTAAAGAAGACTAATGAAATAGAAACCATATTTTTCTGATCAATATTCTATTTACTATACATTTTCTAAGATATCAGCAATTATAAAGATTAAATAAATCTACACAGAAAAGTATCACAAAACTAACATGCAACATTTTTAAGTCATAGATCTACTTATGAGAAACACTACAAAATTTATTTCACAATTTTTGAAGCTATAAAACTTGAGTTATGATTTTTGAAAGCTTTTTCACAATTTCTGGAAAATCCTTTTCTTTATTTTTTCTGAAAAACCCGAACACAAAACGCTACGCACACCCCAGATCTGCACCCCGCGAATGCACACAAGACAGACAGGCGGGCCCCCGTGGTCAACTGACCCCACCGGTCAGCCGGAGCCGAGGCGGCTCGCCGTTGACCGCGCGGATCTCGCCGTCGGTGAGCCAAACGGCGAGGCGGTCGGGGCGAGCGTGCTCGGGGCACCAAACCGTACCGACAGGTGCCCGGACTTGCCTAGGTGGCTTACCGGAGCAAGCTCGCCGGCGCGCCTGGCGCACGGCGGCGCTACCTCACCACGACCACACCTCACCGGTGCACGGCATGGCGGTCCGAGGAGCGCTAGAGCTCTAGCATCACCAGGCGAAGCTGACGCGTGTGAAAGAAGGAAAGGAAGACGATGAAAACAGCCCACCCGCGCGGATCCGAGCTCCGACGAGCGGCGGTGAAGAACGGCAAGCCAAAATTGGCCCCCTAACCTTGACTATGGCGACAGCTGGAGGGAGCAAGGGGTGGAGCGGAGGGAGACAGAGCAATGACCGCGAGAAATCGGACGCGGGCGCAGCGGCGACGGCGATAGGCAGTGGCGGAGCTCGAAGGGCGGCGGCAATGGCACGGTGGCCGCTGGCTCCGCTGTGGCTGCTGCTTGCGCGCGGGGAAAGCGAAATGGGAGGGACGAGGAGCGACTACGCGGTTCAGTCGACTTGGAGGCGTGGCGAGACGTTGGGGGCCACGGCGTGCCACCCGTACACCGGCGACGGCGAGCGGCTTCCACGCGGCGGCCGCAGTCTGAGCGCGGTCGTTGAAAACCCAAGTTTGGTTTTGGTAATTAATGACACCAAGTTGCTAATGCCATGTGTTAAGTGTTTTGAGTTAGACATAAGCAACACATATGATGAAGGTGTATGTGGCAAGGAGTGATGGCCACAAGATCATAAAGAGATGGTGCATGGACATGAAATGATGATCATGGTGGAGATGCACATAATTTGATGGACATGATGATCAAGTGGAAGAGAAGAATCTAAGAGCGCAAGGCAAAGGTATAACCATAGAGTTTTCCTTTTGCCGGTCTAAGATGAGTAGAGAAGTGATTGACCGGGTTTAGGATACATAGCCGACTATCAAGAGGGACAATCACGGTTAGCTCGGGAATCAAGTGCCACTAGATCAATGTCTTGAGCATATGCATTAGGATCTAGTAGAGAGCTAACATAACGCCTTGAAAGTGTTTGTGAAATGCTAACACACTTGTATATGGTGGTGTACACTTGGTGGTGTTAGCATATTTTACGAAGGCGGTGGAGTTTAAGCGGTATAGAGGGGTTTGGGTTCCTCTCTCCCTCCTGCCGAGCTTGCGAGACAGGATTCAGCGCTTTTTGGGAAGTGAAATGCCTATTTTCTACTGCGCCGAAAGTCAGAAAAGAAACGGAGGCGAACGGCGGTCACTGTGGTGACCGGACGCTGCACCGGACGCGGTCGCGGTTTGACCAGACGCGTCCGGTCAGTTCTCAGCAGTTGTCAGGCACGCGAGTGTTAGGGTTTCCGACCGGACACTGGTCTGGCCTGACCAGCGCGTCCGGTCAGTTCACCTGTGCGTAGAAGAAGAGCGAGCGACCGGCGTGTCCGGTCCCTCACGGAACCGGAGCGTCCGGTCAGGCGTCCAGAGGGACAGAGCGTAGCGGAGTGCTGATCGGACACGCGGCGCGTCCGGTCACGTGCGATCGGACGCGTCCGGTCGTGGTGGGAGCTTACTGGACTTCGACCGGACGCCAGGTGCAGCGCGTCCTGTCAATCGCTAGAGCGCGTCCGGTCACAACAACGATAACTTCTGACGCGCACTGTTCATGCTTGTCCTGTAGTGACCGGACGCGTTCGGTCACCCTGACCGGTGCGTCCGGTTAGCACGTTTTGAACTACGTCGTCCGGTAACGGCTAACTGCGTACCCCTTCGCTATAAATAGAAGATGTCCGGGGTTTGAGGGGAACTCTTGCACATTTTGAGATCTAGAGATATCATTTGAGCTAGAGAACAACCCCTCTACTCATATCTTTGCTTAGTTGCACATCTTGAGTGAGATTGAGTGAGATTCAAGTGCATTGCTTGAGAGTTGCATTCTAGAGGCACTTGATCTTCGAGTTGCTGCGAATTTCTTGTTACTCTTCCGTGTTTCCCGACACGGTAGACGGCTTGGAGCAGCAGAGGCGATTGAGCTCATAATTGGAGATTGTTGCAGCCCTCACCCAGTATTGTAAGGGGTTCTTGATCCTTCCCCGCGTGAGTTCGCGAATTGGATACTCTAGTGGAGCTCGTGGCTTGGAGGATCCCCATCTTGTGTGCGGTTGTGCGGCGCCCGCCGAGGGCTCGACTCTTGATAGTCGATTAGCTCGCGAACCGACAAGTAGGTGTATCGCCACAACGGGAAGTAGCTTGCCGGGAAGCAAGTGAACCTCGGGATAAATTCTTATGTCATTCTCTTTCCGATGATTTCTCTTGTGTGATTGATTGATTGGTACTTCTTATCTCTACACGGCAGTATAATCACTCGAAGCTCTTCTCTCGTATTACTTCTTGTTTCTAGCTTGTAGTAGTTGTTGTGTTTAGTGGATATCCTTGTACTAGACTTGTGTAGGTGGCTTGCTTAATTAGTTAGAGCTAGTGCTTTTGCTTCGCCACCTTTCGTACTAACTTGTGGTTAAGTAATTCTTGTATAAGTTTTAATTAGGCTATTCACCTCCCCTCTAGCCTATTTGGACCTTACAGTCGTGCGCTGACGCGGGGCGCGCGCAGGCGAGCGCGCGGGCGCGGACGCGGGCGGGGCTGGCCTGCCGAGCTGGGCCAGAGCGGAGGCGGTGGCCCGTTAAGGCCGAGAAATTCGTTTTCTTTTATAAATAAATTTTTAGATTTTCTAAATTGATTCAAATTCAAATTTTGAAAATGAAAAAAGCATTTTCACAAGTTATCCCCAAAATAAAAGTTGTTCAAAATTTAATTCTCTACAACTTTCATTTAGGGCACTTTTCAAACTTCTCAACAGATTTTGAATTAATGATTTAAATTCCAATTTTTAAATAAAAACTCATTTTTCTAGAATATTTTTAAAAGCAAAATTTAGGGAGATTTTGAATACAAAAGTTGCTCAAAAAATCATGCTAATTAATTCTAGGTTATTTAAAATTATAGCCAAACAAGTTTACAACTCTTAGCAAGAAAATGCAATAATTAGGTTTCAAATAGATGTTTTTTCATATTTCAATTTAATTTCAACTTATATTACATGTGATGAAAAATGAATGTGATGCAAATGCTCATGCTTTGGAATGTTAATGCATGCTTAACACCCATGGGTGTTACAATTCAGTAGCATAATAATCACATACTAGCGCTTGTCGCATTAGAAAAATAATATCTTTTTTGCATGGTGTCAAATGAGGATACTTTTTATATCAAAGTTGTAGCTTTTAGTGAGATATACTTTATACTTTTGAGTTTTTATATTTGAGGTCATTAAGATGCTCGAGAAAACAGTATAAAGTTTCAGCAGCATATTAATTGTGCAAAGGCTTGTCACCTCATGAAAATTATATTATTCTTGTATGGTGTTAATTGAAGATAGTTTTAATTTAATGAGATCTATAAGTTTTTAGTTTTGAAGTTTTTCGTTTAGGATTGTTAAGATGCTCAAGAAAATAATATAGATTTTGAGGAACATATCATTGGCATACCAGAGCTTGTCTTCTTAGAAAAGTCATATATTTTAGATTTGATGTCACATAAAAAGTACTTTTTAAATGAAAGATGTAGATCTTATCGAGAGCTACACCTTTCGTATAAAAAGTATAAAAAGATATAATGTTATTAAAAAAATACAAGCTTTGGTACACGATTTAAATTAATATTTACAAGCATCTCGAAGATATGATTTTTTTTCTAAAAAGAATCACGCACAATTTATTTATTTTTTCCGTAGCACGCACACGGATATGGACTGCACGCATGGTCCAGGAAGACGTCAGGTGCTAGAAGACTTGGGATTCACGGCACAAAGATAGAAATAAATCGTGCATGTTCTATATGTTACTTATAATTATTCTCTTTGTTCTAAATCGTAAGATACTTGTAAAAGCAATATGTATCCATAAAATTTAAATAAAAGCATTATAACTAAAGTCAAACTTTCTAGTGCTTATAAATTATTATGGCTTTATCCCTTTCATAGAACCTATATTATAATATGGATTCTGTGATTAATCGTTATTACTTTGATTCGTTAGAACAGCTTCCATTTATAATGGAGCGAGTACTTAGTGTCAACTCGTAGGTTAAGGTTATGTTTGGTTACTTCCTAGTTTATTGGTGGTGTATAACCGTATAAGCTAAGGGAGTTAATGATGGATCTAGAATAAAAAATCCATCTAGATGAATTTTATACTGCAAATTTATGTGACAAAGCTATCATATATAAAATAAGAGATGCTAATACGACGGAATAAGGACAACCATAACTATGTCACAATTTCATAAACAATGTTCAATTGTACTAAAGATGGAATTTTCAGTCACAAATCATAGTTGTTGACCATAAACATAACTAAGACCTCCTCTCTTGTGAGCTTACCTCGTAGCCCAGCTCCCCACGCCGGTGGCCGCCATGGCCCCGCCGTCCACCGCCTCCGCCGCCGCGGGCTGCCACCTCGGCCCCCGCATCTGAACCAGCTCCCTCCCCTCTCCACATACGTACCCATCTCCCCTCCCCCCGTTCCACTTCCAGCGAAATCGAACCTGTCTTCCCCCCTGTCCCAGATCTACACCATGGAGCATGGCTCCTCCTCCCGGCGTCCCTGGGCGGACGAGGAACTCGCGGCCGCCGCCGCCGCCGAATCGCCGGGCCTCAACCCCGAGGCATGCCCCTTCGACCCCGGCAGCTCGTCACCTGCGGGCTCCGGGTACAGCTATGGTGGCCGCATCTCATTCACTGACTCCGAAGACTCGGAGGCCTCCGACTTCTCTGTGCCTAGCTCCCCGCCTCCGGATAGGAAGGGGAAGGCGGTAGTCATGGAAGGCCCACGTCGTCGGCGCCTGCGCCGCCGTCGGCGCGGCAGGAACCCCGGGGGGTTCATGGCGGCCGCCGGCCGGGCCCACCCTCAGGATGAGGATGCCCCCCGCCGCGTTGTGGTTGAGCGCCGCCGCCGCTCCCCGCCGGGCTCGCGGCACCCCACCCAGGAAGACGCTGGCCCCCGTCGCGACTTGGATGGGCGCCGTGGCCGCTCGCCGCCGGTGACACACCCCGCGCGCTTCTCTGGCACCCCGGACGCCGAAGGTTTCCTCCAGGCGCACAGCCGTCGGCGCTGGCACCGCCGCCGTACCCCGCCGCGCCGCGCCAGGCCGGTGCCGCCCGCCCTCCATGGAAAATGCTTCAACTGCGCCGGCGACGGTCACCTCTGGGCCAACTGTACGAGGCCGCCCAAGTGCCTCAATTGCGGGAGCGAATGCCACCGCCTGCGAGATTGCCCGTTCCCTCCAATGGCGCCGGCTGTGACGGGGAAACGCCGACGCCCACCTCCCCGGGCGCGCCGAGAGCGGGCCACGTCCCCTCGGTTGTCCACTGCGACGCGACGGCGACCGGACTTTGTCTCGACGGGGCGCTCCACATCTGTGCCACGCTGCTGCACCCCGCCCACCCTGGAGGAGCGCCCGCCCGCACCAGAGGCCAACCTGAACGTCACCGCGCCGGAGCACGACACACGTCACACACCGGACGCCCGGGAGACGCGGCTGCTCCCCGAGCTCGTCGTGGTGCCTCGCTCTGAGGAGCTAGAGGCCGCGGAGCGTAACCTCCGACTGGCGTTGGTCGCCGTCATCTCCGGCACGCGTCCGCCGGTGTCCCCCGAGATGGTTCGGCCTACCTCGCCAACTACTTCGGAATTGTTGATGTTCTAGTGGCGCGCCATGAACCAGAGGATTTCATCGTCAAGTTTTTGCGACGCGAAGACAGGGAATCGGTGCTACGTACGCCTGTGCCCAACGCGCCCTTCCCGCTGATCTGGCACCCTTGGAGGCGGATGTCCCTCGCCTCAGCGGAGTCCTTTAGCTTCCGTGTGTTGGTTGCCATGCAGGGCGTCCCCCTGCACGCGCGAAACAAATCGGTGGCGCAGGCCATTCTGGGCACCGCCTGTGCCAACGTCGAGTTACCAACGCCTGATGCTGTACCAGCTAATGACGAACGCGAGTTCTTTGTGGCCGCATGGTGCCGTCACCCGACACTCGTCCCGGAGGAGAAGGAAATTTTCGTCCCTGAACCTGGTGTGCGCCTACCTGGCAACACCCTGGCCATCGAGGCCGGTGAAGTCATCCACAACAAGTTACCTGGGCTACGTTACTTGATACGACTACAGGTCGTCGAGTACCAGGATTGGCCCACCCCGCCACCATCCTCGGGTGATGACGGATCCCATGTATGAAGGGGCGACAATGACGAAGACGTCCCTGACGATAGCAACTTCAACAGACGACATCCAGTCCTTGACACGGGAGTGGGCGCCTACACCGGCCCCGGCTTCCGGACCTACAGGCGCTCGGCAAACGGCAGGGGACCCGCCTCGGTGGGCGACGCAGGATGACATTTACGCCGCGCTGCACGATTCTCATCGGCAATGTCCCCTGCCCAATACCTCCGGCTACCCAGCTGCACAAGCTGATCACTACTGACGCCGTTGCAGTCGAGGCTCACCGGCTGAAGCACCAACCGGCCCGAATACTACCGACTTGGACGGTGCCTGGGCCATCGACGCGCCCGACGTTGGCAGGGTGGCGCTAACTGCAGGGGACGCGCCACCTAACGTGGACGCCGCACCTAATGTGCATCGGGTCCAATCACCTGCCAGGGGACAATGCAGTGCCGAACCTCTCGATGATCCCTCCGCTACCCAACGCGTGCAAGATAATTGCCATGGTTTCATCGGGAGTGAACTTAACTCTGACCTGTCCTTATTTGAGGGGGGGCGTCAGCCGACCATGGCTCAGCAAAGCTCTGCGCATCTTGGATTCATTGGGTCCATTCTTGAGGTTGATCACTCCCTGCTCACGGGCACGACCTTCACGCGCTCTGTTGCAGGCCCTGATCCTCAGACGTTGGTCCGCACGGAAGCCTAGAACAGGTCCTCTCCCTCGTTCGACGTTTGCGCCTACGAGGGACTGCTACGCGCCCCGGATACACACCCTCTGGCCATGCCCAGAGAGGAGCCTGCTGCGCCTGGGTACCAGCCGCTGCATGACCCAACTTGCGACCGGCTGCAGAACGTCCACGCTCCGCCCTCGACCACCGACCAGTTGCTGAATGTGGACGTGCCTGCCTCGCCTCACTCCCCGCAGGCCACGGCGCATTCCACTATGGCCGACCTGGACACGGGTGTTCCCAGCACCGTGGATGAGGATGACGCCGGGGCGATGTTCGTCCGGGCGCTCAAGCTGCCGGTCCTGGAACCCCTGGTGCAAACGCCTCCATGCCCACGCCCGAGGTGCCGCGAACGTCGCAAACCGGCCAGTGTCATCCCCCGCCGTAGCGACAGGCTTGCTGGCAAGTCTCCGTTCAGAGACCCCAACTCTGAGAAACAAGCCAAGCGCGTGCTCGTAAACAAATGGGAAGGCAAGCCGAACGGCGCCAACTCTAACACGCCGGACAGCAAGGTGGCCGAGAAGTTCCACTCAAACTTCGCCGAACCCGTCCCAGACTACAAGTGGGAGGCCATGCGTGAGCTCCTCATCTGTCAGGCCCCGGAGGGGCAGTCTGGTGAGATGTCGTGTTGAGCCCTGCTCCCGACCCCGTCGCACAACCGTTCCACGATGAGTGCCAATCACATCCTCGTCTGGAATGCCTGCGGGCTCAACAGCCGCGCGCGGCGCACTGTTGTGAGAGACGTTGCCGAACAACAGCGCGCATCCATCATCTGCCTCCAACAGCGTCGCCGGGGGAGCGCACGCACCTTCGATCGGCGAACACTCTCCACGCAGCAGCTGCTCACCAGCATTCAGGAGGAGGGTGACGCCTGGGTCGGCGCAGGCTTTCGCAGCCTGGGGCTGCTCACTGCCCTCATCACTTAATCGGCACTGAGCTCCCCTCTTTCTCCGTCGCACAAATAGTTTCCTCCGTAGTACGACCAGGTCAACCCACCACTAGTTGGTGCTTTGTGTTAAGTGTTTACTCCAGGTAGCGGACGGCCCCTCGCCGTGCTCTTCCGCGGAGCGTGTAAAACCTCTCCTTCCACTTAATGAAACACGTGCTATAGCACGCTTTCGAAAAAAAATAAACATAACTAAAGGTATAAAGAAAACATTGGATGATTTTAGTGATGGTGAATGAACTACAAGAAAAATCAAATTTAGACTTGGAATGGCATGGTGGGCTGGTGAGCCGTCGCGACCATTCTCAGCGTCGAACAATCGGATGCACAAAAATCAGTCAAAGTGCATACCAACCCGACCCTATATTGAAATAGAAAGAAAATACCATTACCATATACAAAGACTCCGTCTTACCCTCCTCGGCACCAGTCTGCCAATCCGAGTTTATTCCGGCCCGAATAGTGTCATTAGGTCCGTGGTCGAAAGATATTTTATCCTGCCAGCTAAATGTGAGGCATGCGTTCAACATGACAAGATGGACGAGCAACGATCGGTCCTTAACTGACACAGATGGAAAACTAATATGCTAGGTGTCATACACTGAAATAAGTCGAATTATGTGAACAGCCCTAGGTTAGAATGCATGTCGTTCTTCTTTCTCTGTTTCGTTAAAACCAAAGCGGCGTCGTCGTCTATGGCCCAGTTTAGATGCAAAAAATTTTGCAAAAGAACAGTAGATTCCCCGTCACATCGAATCTTTAGACGTGAAGTATTAAATATAGATAAAAATAAAACTAATCACACAGTTTAGACGAAATGGACGAGACGAATCTTTTAAGCCTAATTAGACCATGATTGGACACTAATTGCCAAATAACAACGAAAGTGCTACAGTTGTATTTTGCTAACTAAACCAGGCCTATGATACACACACCACACTGCCCTGAATTCGTCTAGAACTTGGAATCGTCAGCATCCATGTCATCCACACCACAAAAAGGTCAAAAACCGCACGGCGAACAGTTTTCCCCGTTGACTGACCGATGCGTTCTCACTTAAAAGCAAGCTGTGACTTGTGAGGCTCGATGTCATTGTCGCTGCTGCTGCCGTCCTGCTCCTGCACCGCACGTCCGCACGAGAGGAAGGTGAGTGAGGATTGAGGAAGAAGAAACCGCATGCAGATGCTGCAGGACGAAGACGAACGGGATTCCGGAATTGACTTGTCGTGGCGGAGCGGAATCCACCACCACAAATAGCGACGAACCGTCGGGGCCCGGATGCAAATTGCAAAGCAGCCTCATCACTCATCAGGGACTCCCGGAATAAATACTCCTACGTATAGCTCTCGTCCGTCCTCGCACACTCTCTGCTTCCGCAAAGCTCCTCTCCTTCCTCCTCCTTTAGACAGAACTGATCCTCTCCTTTTCTTATCTTTTTTTCTTTTTCCTCTTTCGCGAATCCGTCCGGCCGGTTCAGTTTCGACTCGCGCGGCCCAGGCGCCCGTCCGGAACCGCCAAATTTCCTCCTCCTCGCCTCGCGGAGCTCAGCGATTAGAGGTAATATAGTCTCTTCCCTTCCCCCCTGTTCTCGGCGGTTTCTTGGGGGTCGGGGTGTTCTCGGAAATCCCCGCCGTGTGCTGCGCTTGCGATTGCCTGAGGCGTTGCTTGGAGTCACGTGTATTCACTTCCGTCCACGTGTTTTTTTTTGAGTGGATTAAAATGGAACTTAGATTAATTTCACTCCAATATATTTAAGGCATGTGGATTGAGATAAATTGATGCGCATCCAAACAGGCCTTAGTGGGTTTTGCGGCTCTGTGCGGTTTCGCAGTCGGTTCCAGTGTAATCCCCCCTCCTTTGGGTGAGAGGGCGTTACATCTGGTTCTTGCCTCGATTTTGCGTTGGGATTACGGGTGCCTGCCAAAGGGGGTGGGGGTTGGTGTGGGTATGCTATCAGACTGAAAAAAATGCGTCTTTATGCTAACGGATGGTATTATATATAAATCTCCTTTTGTTTCTCGCGCACTAGAGCCTCTGATGATCAACTAAAGCGCTAGTGCCTAGTGGAGATTGGTTGTGCGAGCATGGAGCCTTTGATGATCAAGTAAATAAACCAGTTAAAATAGCGTTCCCATGATGTTGGAATCATGCAAAAGATTCCGGGGCTTGTAGTCTTGCTCAGCACAAGTAGGATTGCTCGAATCCTGTTGTTCACATGTTATTCAGCGGCTTGGAGTTTGGGGGCGTGCTTCTCTACTGCTCTTGAGGTGTTGGTTGTGGAAGCAGCGTGCTTGATGATGTCTTTCTTTTGTCCTGTCCTTGAGCGTGCTTCAGCGGTCCCCGCACGTCAAATTTGACAGGCCAGGGATTTTTGGGAGCTGTTGTGATGCTTTCCTGAATTACGAGGGAAAAGTCTTGGCCTACTTGCGAAGGAGAAAAGTTACAACACGTGGGAAACCCTGCGGGGACCGGGGAGTGAGGACAAGCTTGAAGTTTTCAAGCGGTGATGTGTCCATGCGTAATGCTCACATTTTTCTGCTGCATCTGTTGCATTTCTGGGTGTGTATTGTCTTGGAAACTACTTGCTCATCTCATTGGCATGTCACTTAATGTGCGGCGTGGAATGCTCGAATCCTCTTCAGTTATGGTTTTGTTGTTTTCTTCTGTACTCCATCCTCGGTTTATCTCACATATATGGTAGTTGTCAAGTTAATCCGATTATCATGTCAAGTCATTATCTCTGAATAATTGCCCTGACACTGACAGCGATTGGCACTAATTTTGGGGGAATCCTTGCTATTGCTGTTTGTTTATTTACTCCATCCTTAGTTGATTTAACAGAAATGGAACCTTTCATATATATTTGATTTTCGTGTCAAATCCTTGTCTTAACTGTCCTGAGAATGAATTGGTAGTTCTGATAAATATTACTAATTTGGATCTTCTTTATTGAACTTGTGACACTGCAGAAAACTAACTGGTTTACTAGGAGCCTAGAGTGTGCCAGAATTTTTGCCACTGCTTGTCCTGACTTGCCAACCTACAATGGGATGGGGAAACACCATTACCAGGCGCCTCAAGGTTTTCTCTATGGCACTGTTTATCTACTTCGACTATAAGGTGTGATTCTTTTCCTGTTCTCAATGATGTTTGTCCAAAGACAGCCCCTTCCATTCTCTCAAAACAGATTAACATCTTCTTGATGCACAAGCAGGCTGTTCAGAAGAGAGTTCAATGGGTTAGCACTGGTAAAAAGAGTGCTATATGGAAGAAAACACATGCGCGAAATGCTCGCCGTGTCCTCAACCTGATGATAGAGCTAGAAGGTTTATGGGTGAAAATGGGCCAATATTTATCCACAAGAGCAGATGTACTTCCTGAACCCTACATAAATGTCCTCAAGCAGTTGCAGGATTCACTTCCTCCACGCCCTTTTGAAGAGGTACGCATGCTTGTCCTTGAATGAATGGAAGAATCAAAGATTGATAATTCTAGTCTGGTCCTAATATAGTATTGTCATGCAGGTTACTTGAGCAATTACTTATCCTAGTTCTTGTCTCTGCTGTGCAGGTTCGTGGAACAATAGAGAAAGAACTTGGAGAACCCATGAGTGATCTATTTGCTGATTTTGTCGTGGACCCTCTCGCAACCGCATCAGTGAGTACTGTATTATCAAAGTAAACTTTAGTTATCTGATATAAATCATAGTGTGCTCATTTCAGTTGAGCCTCCCAATGAACATTTGTTAACAGATAGCGCAAGTTCATCGTGCAACTCTGGCAGATGGCAGAGAAGTAGTTGTTAAAATTCAGCATGATGGTGTCAAGGAGATCATATTAGAGGTTTATCTCTAACTTGCAAGTATGCTGTAGCACAGTTGGAGTCTATTACATTTTTGTATTGGTGGTCAGGATCTGAAGAATGCAAAATCATTGGTTGAATGGATAGCGTGGGCAGAGCCTCAGTATGATTTTAATCCAATGATTGATGAATGGTGCAAGGAGGCTCCAAAGGAACTTGATTTCAACCATGAAGCAGGTATTTTCCTTGCTCAGGTTCTTACTAATATTGCCATATGCTTCTCTGCACGATTTTCCATGTTCTGTCCCTCTCTTTAAAATTAGAGTCAAAGCCTAGTGGCTCATGAAGAGGTTGTCTTGATAATGTATGGTATAAATTCTTCAATTTTAGAGAATACTAGGGCTGTCTCCAGGAATCTTAGTCGCAAAACTGACTGTGGGAGTGGCAGTGTTTCCAGTGCTGTTGATGTACTCATTCCAGAAGTTATTCAGGTCTATCTGTCAGTTTCTATACTGTTTATCATATTAGTTTTCGAGAATCAAGCTACCGTCATCTGACAGACTGTTCTTTTGTGTGTCAGTCAACTGACAAGGTTCTAATTTTGGAATATATGGATGGGATTCGCTTAAATGATAATGATTCATTGGAAGCATATGGTGTTGACAAGCAAAAACTGGTCGAAGAGATAACCCGTGCATACGCTCATCAAATATACATTGATGGCTTCTTTAACGGCGACCCTCACCCTGGTATTTAGATTATATTCATTTTGGGAAGGTTTCTTTCACCTTTCCGCTCTGCATTGGTTGCACATTAATTCATAGTTGCATGCATTTTTCTCTTCTGTAGGTAATTTTCTTGTGAGCAAGGAACCTCCGCATAAACCGATTCTCCTTGACTTTGGGCTCACTAAGCGCATATCTAAATCTATGACGCAGGCACTAGCAAAAATGTTTTTGTCATGCGCAGAGGTTTGTGAACCTTGATCTTCTAAATAATGCACATTCCCTTCTTTCCTTACCGTAGATAGTACCTTGCTAGTATAAGATAAAACTATTCCCTTCTTTTCTTATTGTAGATTCAGAACCCATGCAAGCATGCCTTGTTTACTTTCTTGTCTTTTCTTTTAACAATGTTATTGGTCTTTTGGTATTACTCGTTTATCATGTGATAAGACTGGTAGTTAAGATGCCCATAATCCCATATCCCCAATAAGTGAAATCAAGCAGCCTTGGGTGATATGTCCCCAAGCTACAATAGCAACATATCCCTAAGCTATAAGCGATAAGTTGAGAACTGAGCAATAGCTCGCCTGGTAGAGCCTCAGCTAAGTGCTCGAAGGTCATATACCTCCCTGAAGAGTTCGATACTCCCCTCTCATAAGACGAAGCCAAAGGGATGTCTCTCCTTGGACCTGGAGTCACTTGACTTGTTTTTGGAAATTTTGACATTTCATACCCAAGTTTACAAAATAGCTTGCCATGTAGTTTCCAGCTTATCATACTTTAGTTAATTGCCTGTAATTTACACATCTGAGATGTAACATGTTGATCTGTAGGGAGATCATGTGGCACTGCTGTCAGCATTTTCAGAGATGGGGCTTAAACTGCGGGTTGACATGCCTCAGCAGGCTATGGATATTGCCACAATATTCTTTCGCCAGTCAACCACAGCAAGTGAAGCAAAGGTAGGCTGAAGTCTACTAGATCCATTGTTCATCATCTTGTATCCATTTTTAGTAATTCTGGATATTTGGAGTAACAGTTTATTTGTGGTTATTCATACTTATTAGGAGAACATAAAGGCACTAAATGACCAAAGAGAGAGAAATAAAAAAGCTCTTCAAGAAAAGATGAAATTGAACAAGAAGGAGGTTCAACGCTTTAATCCTGTGAGTTGGAATGCCCAGCTTGCTACTTTGCAGTTTCCACTGCCAATAAATGTTGTGTCACATGGACATTTTCATGCCTTTAGGTTGATGCTTTCCCTGGGGATGCCATAATATTTATGAGGGTCTTGAATCTCCTCAGAGGTGCAGTATGTGTTTGGTTTGGGCTTACTCGTTCCTCTAAGGTATCCAGTATCGTAATGACATTTATTTTTCAAAAAAAAAAACCTGCAGGTCTTTCAGCTTCACTAAATGTTAGGATAGTTTATCTGGACATCATGAGGCCATTTGCTGAATCAACTTTGTTAGGGTGAGATGCTATTTACTTGACATTGTCATGCCAATGGTTGCACCATCTTTATAGTAAAAACATCACCTCACTCATTTCTTTCATTGCTGATTTTTATGTCTTCACTTTGGTCAGGAGTTTGACACACGGACAAATACCTAACAGTCAGTGGATTTTTGACTCACCTGCTAACTCTGATGTGGAGTCTAAACTGAGAAATTATCTGCTTGAGTTGGGAAGCGACAAAATTTTAGGAATACAAGTAGGACTCTCCTCTGAATCTATTGTTCAACTACGCTTGCAGAAATTCTGTACAAAATTTAGGATCTGTGTGCAGAGCACTTACATTCGTGTCTTCCCTAGGTCTGCGCATATAAAGATGGAAAGGTCATAATAGATACTGCTGCTGGTATGTTGGGGAAGTATGATCCCCGACCTGTTCAACCTGATTCTCTCTTTCCTGTTTTCTCAGTGACTAAGGGTATCACTGCTGGGATGGTACATTGGCTTGTGGACAAAGGGTGAGTATTAATCCAGTGCCTGGTTTCTTTTAACCTTGCCAGTTTGAATCTGTCTGCATGATATTAGTTTACACGATATTACAGAATTTGGTGTGCATATAAATTGTCTCTCATCTTTACGTATAGCATCTTCATGGAATCTTTTTATGTGGGGTGTGAGCTGTAACATTGTGGCATTCCACTCCTTTATAATATCCCAACTGGTTTGCCTACAAAACAAGGATATTCCTTCTTTATATGCTTATTAGATGGAAAATTGCTCACTTAATGGTCCACCTGGGACTATTTTTAGAAAAATGGTCCAACAACCATTTCTAACATGTCTGTTTTTGTGAGTGTAATGTAGAATTGCCAAAATAGATGTTAAGAACTTCAACTGTGCATTTTGACATTTATTCGACAAGTTGAAGTTGCACTAGCTATTGTGTGACATCATAATCCAATCTTTCAGGAAGCTGAAGTATGAGGAAACAGTTGCCAACATATGGCCAAATTTTGGAACTAATGGAAAGGAGTTAATAAAGGTAACATATAAAACTTCGCCACGTCTGTTATTTGATGAGACATGACATTTCTTGGCTAATAGACTATCTCATTGGCTACTTCCTAAATCCTAATAAAGGTCCATCATCTTCTAAATCACACATCCGGTTTGCACAATGCACTGGGTGATGTGGTGAAGAATGATCCTTTGTTGGTATGTGACTGGGAGGAGACACTAAACCAGATTACGAAGTGTACACCTGAGACCGAACCTGGTTCCACACAAATTTACCATTACCTCTCCTTTGGTTGGCTGTGTGGGGGAGTCATAGAGGTATGTTTCTTCCTGCCATCACATAAATTGAGCCTTGTTTGTAATGAGAGAGTTGACCTTTGTTAATTATGTTAATAGATTATTGTGTGGGTCATACTAATTTTAAGGTTAATGGTTAGCTAAATTTAGATGTAAACCCCCCATCAAGTTATCTTTTTGGGTCCCGTAGCTTAATTATGGGAGTTTGTAAGTCAATGTAATGTTGTAACTCAATTTCATGAATCCTAACTCTGGTATTGGACAATAATAGCATGCATCTGGGAAGAAGTTTCAAGAGGTTCTAGAAGAGGCTATTGTTCGTCCACTTCACATTGAGGGGGAGCTATATGTTGGCATTCCACCAGGTATGTTGCAGATCTCTTATGAATCAGGGCTTAGATTGATTACAACTATTAGGTCATTTTTTTAGCACTGTGCACTTAATCTGTAGCTTATTTTATGATAAGAAACCCAATTTCCTCTCGAGATCTATTTCTGGTTGTCCTCGGGAGCAAGAAAAAATAATATGATATCTCGAATATAAGATTTTCCTACCTAGGAGGGAATGGGGTGTGTGTTCAATGGAGGGCAGATATTTGTCAGCCAAGCTATGAGTGTGGGAGAGACTACATATGCATCTGTAGAGTACTGCATCGGGTTAATGATTTAAAGTTTTTTACTAATGAAATTTAAGGCTTCAGCGCCACAGTTTTAGCATTTCATGTTGCAATAGTAAATTTCAGGTAGTCACCCTTTCTGTATGATTTCACAATGTTTAGTGCTTATTTGGTCAGTTCTTATAAAAGGTAGTAAATCTTTATCTTGAAGTTTGAAGCTCCTGGATGGAATATCTACTCTTACCGATATGCATACTATCTTGTTCTAAATACCCTTTTGTCTGATGTTTGTCGCATTCTCAGGTGTTGAATCTCGGCTGGCAGCACTGACAGTTGACACCGAGGAGCTCCAGAAGCTATCAGGAATCAGGGCAGGGGCAGATGTGCCACCAGCTTTGCTGAACAACATCGCACAGATGGCGTCTGGCCTACCAGCCCTTTTCAACACGCTAAATGTCCGGCGGGCCATCATCCCTGCTGCCAATGGCCACTGCTCCGCTCGTGCGCTCGCTCGATACTACGCGGCACTAGCGACAGGTGGTTCTGTTCCTCCGCCGCACTCTTCCGGCTCCAAGCCGCCCCTCGGCAGCCATGTGCATGCCCCCAAGTTCCCGACCGCGCCACTCAAGAAGAAGAAGGGCACCGGAAAGAAGAAGTGCGGTAGAGGCTCCACGGGAAACCTCCAGGATGTCAGCAGCACTGACAAGAACGGGTACAGCCAGCTGCGCACCAGCGACGCCGACAGTGAAGCTGTGGCGGTGGTGTTGGGAAGTGGCGGCAGCAGCAGGATGTTCAGCAGCGACAAGATCCTCGACGCGTTCATGGGCGTCGGCGAGTATGAGGGCATGGCGCAACAGGACGGCAAGTTCGGGCTCGGGTTCAGGAGGTACGACAATGCCAGTAGCGGCAAGATGAGGTACTTCGGGCACTCCGGGATGGGCGGGTCGACTGGGTTCTGCGACGTGGAGAACAACTTTGCCATCGCGGTTATGGTGAACAAGCTGTCGCTGGGGAGCGTCACGCGCGGCGTCATCCGGCTCGTCCTCGAAGAACTGGGCCTGCCTGTGCCGGACGAGTACTCGGCCACCGGCGAGAAGGGGCCTGACATGGTGCTCAACCTGACGCCACCTGAGCAACTGAGATGACAGACGGCGCAAACCAGTTTGGTTTGATAACTTGTGTGAAACAAGATATAGCGCATAGAAGGTGGGTGGTGGTGGGGTACAGAAATTTTCGTGGTACAGTATATACTCCGTATTAATTAGTATACGATGTATACATGCGTGCCACTTTGATTTTGACGTGGCATATAAAACTCCGAGGACTGTTTGCTTCGGCAAATTCTACTGTGTAATGTGTACGGTGACAGAAAATGGTAACCTGGTATAGTGAAATACAGACTTGGGGGATAAATCTGCACGCTCTACAAGGTGAGTGCTGGGAATGTTCCTTTCAGTGGCCAGTACAAGAAATTATTGAATTGTTTGCGGTTGCAGCAAGAGTTAACATTAGTGTTGTTTGTATTGGACGGTATTTTTGATAAAAACTGTATTGGACGGTATTGCCTCCTTTATTTTCTGCCAACAAGTTTTGGTTTCCAAATCCTAAAAATCCACAGAGCACGCGTTATCACGAAACAAGATTTTCGTCCGTGACAGCCTTTGATGGCAACGATAAGGAGCGCTCATGCATATATACGGAGTAGTATTATATGGTCTGCATCGATCTGGAGACCAGTCAGTACGTAGTCAGTCAGCAGACGTCGATGACAAGGGAGGGACCCATGGAAGCTGGACAGTGTCCGTTCACTGCTGCACGATTCTCCATCCGTTGTAGGTTAGTAGCTGAGAAAATGGAGGAATTGCCTCTCGATCGCATCCATCATCGTAGACACCACTGGTAGACGGACAGAAAATGGCTACTAGCGAATCAACAGACAGACAGTGCCAATTGGCAATTATTGCCATGCTGATGGATGGGAATGGGATCAGGGTTAAAAAAACCGGTCGGTTTACCGCGGTAACCGCCCTAACCGGGCCGGTCCGGTTCCGGTCCGGTCCGGTTAGGTATTCCCCAAATTCAAATTTAAAATTTGAAAAAAAAATTTGCTGAAAAAATTCCTAAAAATAGTTCATGATTTATAGAAGCCAATGGTGTAAAAATTTTTCAAATTTGAGTTCGTTTAGTATTTATTTATACGAATAGAAGTTTGAAAAAAAAAAGAAGAAAAAAAACTGGTCCCGGCCCGTTCAGGCCCATGAGGCCCATTAGGCCGCCACGGGCACAAAACGAGCCGGGAGCTCGGGGGGGGGGGGGGGGGGGGGGGTCCAACGCGCCGAGGCTCCTTTCCTCTCCCGTCCGACCCTCACCCGCGCCGACCGGCCGCCGCCGGCTTACCGCCCCCACGCCTCGGTTTACCGACCGGTCAGCGCGGCTTACCGAGCCCGCGACGCTCGGTCGGTTAACCGGACGGATCTAGCGGTTAACCGGTCGGTTAGCCGGTAAACCGACCGGATCCGCGGCTAACCGCGCAGGTAAGTTTTTTTTTGTTTTTTTTTATTTAGAGTAGTTTTAGGATTTAGGTAGAATTTGTGTTAGGATTTAGGATAGTTTTTTGGTTAGGTTTTAGGTAGGATTTATTTTAGGATGTTTTTTTAGGATTTAGGATTAGAGGTAGGATTTGTGGTAGGATGTATATTTTAGGTATATATTGTGTGACTTTGTGTATATATTGTGACTTTGTGTAAGTGAGGTATAGATTTTAGGTATATATTGTGAAGGATTTGTGGTAGGATTTAGGATACATTTTATTTAGGTGTGACTTTGTGTTGTCCGTTTATGCAGGTAGAGTAGACAATGTCAGGCAGAAACAGAGACGTTGTATGGGAGCATGGTGAAAATCTTGCTCCTGGATGGAGATGCAATTATTGTCATGTGACGAGAGCAGGCGGTGGTTGCACTAGATTTAAACAGCATTTGGCTGGGTACGGGGCGGACACCTTGCATTGCGCCCGTGTGCCACCAGATGTGCGTGCGTACTTTCGGCGAGATCTTGATAGAGCTAAGAAGACGACTGCTGACCGGGCTCGACAAAGGTTGGCACAAGAAAAAGCTGCAGCGGAGGGAAACCATCCCCTCGGTGATGATGAATATGAGGCTCAGATGAAGGAAGCACTAAACCAGTCGAGAGCAGAATATGACTACGAACAGAGGGTGCAACAGAGAGGAGGTAATTACCACCGTGGAGGGGGTAGTGGTGGTGGTGGTTCGCAAGGTGGGAATCCTATTGACAGGTTGTTTAGAAGAGCAGGATCACGGAGGGAGACTCCAGTGGAGGTGGAGGACTATCATGTGGCAGCGGGTGGGAGGAGAGGAATGCAGCAACAAAGGATTGATACAGGGTCTTGGACGCAGAAGGGGAAAAATGCAAAGGATGGTACTATTGGTGCTGGTGGTAGTAGTTATGTAGGTCTTCATTTCACAGGTATCCATTGCACCTACATACACACAATTGTTTCTGTCTATGCCTACTAATTATGGTTGATTGCAAACGAGACCCAATTCACACATGCTACTCAAGACCGTGACCATGGACAACCGACATCGCAGAGGAGAGCATATACACCGACGGACTACGACACTCCACAGTACTCTTCTTCCTCCTACAGCGATACCTCGCAGCCTACTTATAGCTATCTCATTCCTGACATGACCATGCAAACTCAGACTAGATGGGTGTATGAATGGGAAGACCCTAATTTTTACAATATGTTAGTTCAAGAATGGGAGACAACAGCAGCATGGACAGGTCAAACTTGGCAAGATTACAAGGCTGACCTGCTTAGACAGCAAGGTATCTCTCTTATGTCCACCGCCGAATATGAAATGTCGTGCCAACAAGGGGTCTTCCCATACATCCTACGTAGTTGACCATGCGAGCGGAAACTATATCTTTGTTTGTGTAAGCGACTATATATTGTATTTGTATGCGACTATATATTGTTGTTTTAGTGACTATATATTTAAGCGAATATGTATTTGTATGCGACTATATATTGTTGCTTTAGTGACTTATGTTATTTTTTACCACATTGTGTGGTCTTTTTACATTAATTTGTGCAAAGGAAGTACCAAAATTTCTTTTTATTCATGAAAGAAAAAAAACGGTTTGGAGCGGTAAACCGGTCAAACCGGCCGGTTACCGCTCCAAACCGGCCGGTTTACCGGATTCGAACCGAACCGAAGCGGGTTTGAATTTGATTTTGAATTCGGCCGGTTACCGACCGGTTACCGGTAAACCGGGCCGGTTTACCGCTACCGGAGGCCGGCGGTTACCGGAAACCGGTCGGTAAAAAAAACCCTGAATGGGATGGCTAGGCTACTGTTGTTAACATTTTCCTGTGTCAATGTGTACTTCCACCCTAGTGGGGGTCCAAATCGATCTCCAATGACCTACGCCCTGTTTGCTTAAAATCAGTCAGCCATTTAACAATATTTTTCTTTCGCAACAAATTAGTGAACAGTATTTGCAGCCATGGCTTATTAGCCAAGTGAACAGAGCGCTAGTTAGTACTACTAGAAATTAATAACAATGTCAAGGCTAGCATAGCAGCTGGTCAGTTCAAACTTGGTGGAGCAGTCGAACAAAGCGAAGCGATCCACCCGTAGCCTGTGCCTTTTCTTCGCTCGCTTTCGTCAGTTTTCTTTTCCTGTTGGCCTGGCTCAGCTTCAGGCCCGCCTTCAGCTCAACCAACTCCTGGTGGACTTGAACACTAGCTACGTACGACAGAAACAAAAAAAAATAAATAAATACACTGATGACGTCTCGGTAGTCGTAGATAGACAAGTGCCTCAGCTTCTAGGCGATCACGATCACAATACACAGTGCAAGAAAAATGAAAACGATGGCTTATTTGGCACTAAAGCTCAAGTATATTTATGGTCACGCTAACAGACAAGGTCACATGGATGCAAGTAGATATCCAATAATGTGTTTATGTCAGCTAACTAATTACAGTCAAATGTCATTCTAGTTCATTTCTCACCTCACTCACTCAAATTACCTGAAATGTCATTTCATTTCATTTGAGCAAGTTTTTGGATCAACTTAATGACACAAAAAACAATTCCAACCTACATCCCTAGCAACAGATAACTCATTTGCAAGTTTCAACGGACTATTCATACCAACACAAACTCAGTCAAGATAAAGTTTCACATTGATCCCGTTATCGATCAGCGACTGAACAACTGCCCTAATCTTTCCCTCAAACTTGTCCCGTTCCCTTGGTGTGTACGTGCAGGTAAACACGTCGGCCTCCTTCGCCCTCTCCGCCAGGAAACGGCCCACGGCCAAGCAGGCCGGTATGTCGGACCTCGACTTGAGCACCGCTTTTATGTCCTTTGAGTTGGTCCCGGCAACTGCGACCTGCCTGCAAGTCGATCGGTGTGTAAGGGATGCAGAGACGAAGCGCTTGGAAATGAAGACGTCGAGCGTGAAGGGCTCCATGTAGGCAATGGTGCGCTGCTTGAAAGAAATGTGCTTGTGAGGATTCTTAGATCTCTTCTCCTTCTTGTATGTGTATGGCCTACTGTTGTCTTCATCCACAAAGTCCTCCACGCCAAAGAAGCTCCTGGAAGAACTTAAGACCTGGAAAGGAAACACATAATCCAATACCTGTCAGCAACTGACGAATCTGAAAAGTATGTACACTAGCAGGTTACATTGCATTCGGTCATAACAAATTCTAGAAGCAAAATTGCAGGAGCCATGGTATTCTGACTCATTAAGTAGTATGTTGAGCTTAAGTGCCATTGCATCTTTGGTCAATGAATCATTCAACGCGTTTGCTCATCTAAGTACATCTTACAGCTTTCCATGCCCACGAGATTAAAACCCAGTTCAGGCATGTGATTTCTTCTAGGCACTACCACAGAGGGAAAAGATTTATCTGGATTTTGCAAGAACATTATAGGAATAAGTTAATTTTACTCCCTGGAAGTATGTCCGATGTCCGCTTAGCCCCCTAATGCAATCCTCTCTCTTTGTTAAACCAGATCATTTTCACCTTTTCCTTCTAGCCATTCTCGGCTTTGCAACATGGATGTAAAGTCTGCTTGGTCTTGCCAACCAGAATAACTTATATCAATAGATTTGCTATCTGTGTTATGTTATTGTCACGGCCTCATCTCACCATGAAATTGAAGAACCACAAGAGTTCACCGTGCCAGAATAAAGGCAAACCCTCCAGCGTGCTTGCCATGTCACAGCTAACCACGCCGAGAAAGGAGCCAGCCAATCTGCATACTCGGCGTTGAGGCAAATGTCAAAGTTGATGGGTCCCTCAATGTTGCGGGCAATATCGACAACATTTTCAAGGATATGCCAGCACGAATGAAGTTTGTGGTGCTGCTTATATGGTCAACGTCTACTGTTCCTTAACGTGAAGCTGCGCTGTAAGGCACACGTCCATGCAAATCTTCAGGTGGCACAGCGATGATCATTCCCATCCTACTGTTGCTTGATTGCTTCTGTTGTGTTGGTACCACATTAACAAGGCCTTTAGGAAACGCCGGCTACATCAGCGCAGCTGTCAAATGGCCTCAAATTCTTGGCATGAAGGAAAAGGTGGTCATCGTATCATTATGTTTAGTCAACCATGAGCTATTTAATCTTTCCGTGGAACAAAATAACCTAATTGGTTAGGTCGACCACCACTGGTCTTCCTACTTGGCAAAACCGTCTAATCTAGTGCACCGGGAACTGTTAGCAGCAAAAGGTGAAAACAGAGGGTTAATTAAACGCTTTAGTGGGTTAAGCAAATTCTGGCTATACTTTATGGGAGTAACATGGACCGTCCCAACTTTACTGTATACAAGAAGACAATCCAAACTAATGTATGTGAGTCTACTTATCATCAAACAAGCCATCATAGATTTGCTTAGTTTTTTAGTGTTGGAAGATTTTGTCTCTATTGATTAGGGCTAACCCTAGAAGGGTAGCTATATAGGTCCCATACATGGGCCACATGGGCCTTAGCCACATGGGCCTAAACACATAATCCAACACCCCCCGCAGTCTGAACTACCGGCGCAGCGGAGTTCGAGGCTGAACAAGAAAGAACACACACAACCCCCCACAGACGCAACTAGCCACCGGTGATGTTGAGGCTGGAGCGAAACTCGGCGAAGGTCGAGGACGGGAGGCCTTTGGTGAAGATATCCGCGAACTGGGAGGTCGTCGGAACATGAAGAACCCGCACCTCGCCCATGGCCACCCGATCACGGACAAAATGGAGGTCGATCTCCACATGCTTCGTCCGCTGGTGCTGGATGGGGTTGGTGGAGAGGTAGACCGCACTGACGTTGTCGCAGTAGATCAGTGTGCTCCGGGAGGGTGGAGTGTGCAACTCAGCCAGCAGCTGCCGGAGCCAGGCGGCCTCCGCCACGCCGTTAGCAACGGCGCGGTACTCCGCCTCGGCGCTGGACCGGGAGACCACCGGCTGGCGCTTGGACGACCAAGACACCAGGTTGGCGCCCAGGAAGACGGCGTAGCCGGAGGTGGAGCGGCGAGTATCCGGGCATCCGGCCCAGTCAGCATCGGTGTAGACGACGAGGTCGGTGGAGGAGGCCCGGTGGAGGAGGAGGCCATAGTCGAGTGTGCCCCGGAGGTAGCGGAGGAGGCGCTTGAGAGCCATGAGGTGAGGCTCCCAGGGATCATGCATGTGGAGGCAGATCTGCTGAACTGCATATGTGATGTCCGGCCGGGTGAAAGTGAGGTACTGAAGGGCCCCGGCGAGACTCCTGTACGCAGTGGGATCGGCCACCGGTGGTCCCTCAGCCTCAGACAGCTTGCCCTGAGTGTCGACCGGAGTGGAGCAGGGGTTGCAGTCAGTCATCCCAGCCCGCTCCAGAATGTCCCGAGTGTACTGTCGCTGGTGAAGGAGCCCGGCAGGACGGTGCTCAACAGTGACACCGAGGAAGTGGTGGAGCTCACCCAGATCCTTCATCGCGAACTCTTGCTGGAGAGCGGTGATGATCCGGCGGAGAAGTGGCTCGCTGGAGGCGGTGAGGACAATGTCATCAACATAGAGCAGCAAGTATGCAGTGTCGGCTCCATGGTGGTATACGAACAGGGACGTATCAGACTTGGCCTCCATGAACCCCAGGGTCAGCAAGAAAGCGGCGAACCGGTGGTTCCACGCCCGAGGTGCCTGCTTGAGGCCGTAGAGGGACCTGTTGAGCCGGCAGACCATGTCAGGACGGGTGGTGTCGACGAACCCCGCCGGCTGACTGCAGTACACCGTCTCGGTAAGAAGGCCGTGGAGGAAGGCGTTCTTGACGTCCAGCTGGTGGACGGGCCAAGACCGAGCAAGTGCCAGCGATAGCACGGTACGGACGGTGGCCGGCTTAACCACCGGGCTAAAGGTCTCATCGTAGTCGACGCCAAGGCGCTGAGTGAAACCCCGGAGGACCCAGCGAGCCTTGTAGCGCTCGAGAGAGCCGTCGGCCCGGCGCTTGTGGGTCCAAATCCACTTGCCGGTGACGACGTTGGAGCCTGGCGGCCGGGGCACCAACTCCCACGTCTGGTTGGCGAGTAGCGCGGCGTACTCCTCTTCCATCGCGCGGCGCCAGTGAGGGTCCAACAGGGCGTCGCGGACGGAGGAGGGTACCGGAGAGACCACCGCATCGTCGGTCGAAGCCTCGAGGGCACGAGGCGGCAGGGTGCCAGCCGCGTGTCGTGTCACCATCGGGTGAACATGCCGCGGGTGTCGGTGCAGCAGCGGCGGGTGGTAGACCGGCGGGGCACCACGAGCCGACGGAGACAGCGGCGGTGGTGTCGGTGTCCCCGGTGAAGAAGGGAGCGCGAGCGGCGGCGGCCGCGGCCTGCGCTGGTACACCCGTACCGGCGCGGCGAACCTCGACGGAGGTGCCGGGGCAGGTGCCGGGACGGGATCCGGCGTCGTCGACCGACACGACCCCCCCGGGGCAGCAGCGGGGGACGAAGGCCCCCCCGGGTCTGCACCAACCGGAGAGGACGGGGCCGCGCCCGAGGACGACGGGCACAGACTTGCTGGGGATCCGGGACAGGAGGCCGGCCCGGCACGCGGCGAAGCGGTACCTGCAGGAGACCACGAAAAAGGTGGCTGGACCACCGGGTCAGTGGGAAACAGGGAGGGTGGGTCAGGTACCGGAGGGGTGGTGGTGCTAGAAAAGGAAAAGACGGACTCATCGAACACCACATGGCGAGAGATGAGAACCCGTCGGGAGGTAAGGTCAAAGCACCGGTACCCCTTGTGACCCGGGGAGTACCCGAGGAAGACACAGAGCGTGGAGCGAGGATCCAGCTTGTGAGAAGAAGTGGCAGCGGTGTTGGGGTAACACGCACACCCAAACACGCGGAGGTGATCGTACCGAGGCGGGGTACCGAAGAGGGCGTGGTGAGGAGTGGGAGCGGGGCAGGCCGCGGAAGGAAGACGGTTAAGAAGGTAGGTGGAGGTGTGCAGGCCCTCAGCCCAGAAGCGAGCGGGAAGAGAGGCCTGAAACAGAAGGGTACGCACGGTGTCATTGGTGGTGCGAATCATCCGCTCAGCCTTGCCATTTTGCGAAGAGGTGTATGGACAAGACATGCGGAGCTGAACACCGTGAGAGAGGAAGAAATTGTGGGAGGTGGAGTTATCAAACTCGCGACCATTGTCACACTGGACGGCCTTGATGGGGAGGCCGAACTGTGTAGACACCCAAGAAAAGAAGTGAAGGAGCGTGGTAAACGTATCTGACTTCGCACGGAGAGGAAAAGTCCACGAATAATGTGAAAAATCATCAACAACCACAAGATAGTACTTATAACCGGAAATACTCAGAATAGGAGATGTCCATAGGTCGCAATGTACAAGATCAAAAATACGGGCCGCATGGGAAGTAGAACTAGAAAACGGAAGACGAACATGTCGGCCCAATTGGCACGCATGACACAGTTGCTCATCATGAGCTCGAGTACATGGAAGACCAGAGCTACGACTGAGTTGTATCAGGGCATCACGTCCAGGATGGCCGAGGCGCCGGTGCCAGGTAGTAGAGGAAGTAGAAGCGACGAAGGCAGCAGACAAAACGGGCGGCGAAGAAGAAGGCGAAGGAGCCGCCGGAAAGCGAAGAGTGTAAAGGGGCCCGGTGCTGTCACATCGGAGCAGAAGACGCCGGGAAGCCAAATCCTTTACAGTAAGACCAGAAGAGTCAAATTCCACAGAACAAGAATTGTCAGCTGTAAAACGTCGAATAGAAAGAAGATTATGAACCATAGAAGGAGCAACAAGAACATCAGGAAGACGAAAGGAGCCATGAGCACCGGCGGTACCCACAGACGAGACCGAAATACAAGAACCATTTGCGACCATAATGGACGAAGGAAGAGAGGAAGAGGGAGAGTGAATCGACGAAAGTATACCGGGGTCAGAGGTAGTGTGGTAGGTGGCCCCCGAATCAGCGATCCACTCGGGTCCGACCGGAGGTGTCAGGCCCATGGTGCTGAACGAGCGAGCCAGGGCCGTCTGGTCCCAGCCGGTGACCCCCAGAAGAGTCCCGGAGGGTGGAACCCACGGCGTAGCAGGGAAGACGCCGGGTGTAGGGCCAGCAGGAGGAGCTCCGGTGAGCATGGCCACCGGTGGGCGCGAGTCGCCCCCGATGGCGTGGTAGGGCCACATGGAGATGCGCCCTGACCACGGGTGCTGGAAGGAGGGCCATGGTGCCCCCCTGCGGCCCACCAGGAGCCGGAGGCTGGGTGTGGCCGCCCCGGCCACCCCCGCGACCCCCTCCACGTCGACGGCGACCGCCACGGCCCCCCCCACCTCCGCTCGGCCCGGAGGGAGGTGGACCCAGAAGAGATGGCGGCGGTGGAGCGGCGGACCGTGAAGGAGCAGTCGGGCGCGACGAAGTAGCAACCAGGGCCGTCGAGGGGGACGAGGAGCCCGTGGAGGTGGTGGATCCCGGCTGGGGGCCCTGAGTGAGCTCCTCCATGACGAGATCGTCACGGACCTCCAGGAAGGTGGGGAAGGGCCTCTGGCGGGTGATCCACGTCCGGAGGTGGGCGTAGCGGTCGCTGAGCCCCCGGAGGACGTTGAGGACCAAGATGCGATCCTCCACGGGCCACCCAAGGTCCCCCAGGGAGTCCGCCATGCCCTTCATCCGACGGCAGAACTCGCCGACGGAGAGGTCACCCTGGACGAAGGTCCTGAAACTCGCGTTGAGGCGCAGAGCCCGGGCCTCCGCGTTGCCCAGGAACTGGCCCTCAAGGGCGAGCCAAGCCCGGCGCGCGTCAGGAGAGGTGCGGACGAGGTCGTGGAGGTCCAGAGAGATCGTCCCCAGGATCCAGGAGAGGACGATGCTGTCCAGACGAAGCCACGACGGGGTCTGGACGGCGACCGAAGCGTCAACGAGGACGTGGTCGTCGAGGCCGTAGCGGCGAAGAGTGAGAAGCACCAGATCCCGCCAGCGGGCGTAGGAGGGCGACTCCGGCTCGAGGACGACCGGGACGAGGAGGCGGATGTCCTGGACCCCCCCGGCCTGGTAGTGAAGCTGAGCCACGAGCGGGTCGGCCGGGTCGTGCCAGAGGACGGCAGTGTGGGACACGCGGCGTCCCGATGAGGCGGAAGAGGTGGCGCCAGCGTCGTGGGAGGCGGGAGGGGCGAGGAGCTGCTCCGCCTCGGCGATCCGGCGGGCCAGGGCGTCAGCCGCGTCGCGTTCGCGCTCCCACAGTAGGGCGGCCGCACGCACGTGGGCCTGCCCCTCCGCGGCAGCAGCCCGCGCGGCGACGAGGGCGGCGGCGAGGGAACCACCAGCAGGCTCTGGGAGAGGATCCGCAGGGAGGGCTGCATCACCGGACGGGAGCAGGGATCCCAGGCCGGCGACGGCCACAGCAGGTGCATCACCTGCGGCTGCACCCTCAGGACCCACGGCGGCACCGGGAGGGGTGGTGGTGCCGGCCGTGGTCAGGGCAGCCGCCATGGACGCGGTTACCGCTGAGGGCTCGATGCCGGGAAGGGGCTGGGCGCCGGCGGAGTGGGGAGCAGGGGCGGCCCCGAGTGCCAGCCCGCCTGCGGTGGAGAAGGCAGAGGCGGCACCCAGGGCGAGTCCGTCCCCTGGCGGCTGGAGCAGAGGCCAGCCGCCCGCGCCAGGGAAGGCAGAGGCGGCACCCAGGGCCAGCCCGCCCCCTGGCGGCTGGAGCAGGGGCCGGCCGCCCGCGCCAGGGAAGGGAGGCGGCGGGCCGCCTGGTGGTGCGGCGCCGGGAGGGAGCGGGCAGGTGGAGGCAGCCGCCGCCCAGGAGGGAGAAGAGAGAGGGGGAAACACATGGAAATAGGTGGGGGAAGGGGGAGATGGTTGGTGTAACACCCCTGGGTGTTAAGCATGCATTAGCATCCAAAGCATTAGTCATAATCATCTCATACATGGTTATCATTGCATGCAATATAGACCCTTTTAAATTTAAAGTTGAAAAACAATTACTCAAAACCCAAATTCTGCATTTAAGTGCTAAAGAGTGGAGAAATTTTGTGTAGCTACAATTTTAAATAATCTAGAATAAATAAACATGATTTTTGGAGCAACTCTTGAATTCAAGTTCCTTCAAATTTTGCTTTTAAAAAAATATTCTAGAAAAATGAATTTTTACTTAAAAATTTAGCTTTAAATCCCAAATTCAAAATCTATTTAGAATTTTGAAAAGTGCCCTACATGAAAGTTGTAGAGAATTAAATTTTGAACAACTTTTATTTTGGGCAAAAGTTCTGAAAACCTCTTTTTCATCTTCAAACTCGAATTTGAAACAATTAGAAAAATTTGTAAATTATTTAGAAAAAAGAAAAATGCTTTTCCTTCCTTAACGGGCCGCGGCTTTCCTTTCGGCCCACGAGCAGACGCCGGCCTGGCCCGCTTGCCCCGCTCCCCTCCCCGCGCGCGCGCCCGCGCCAGCGCGACGCCCGCGTCAGGGCTCGCCCGCCGCGTGGCCGCCGCTCGCCGCCTCCGGCGTACGGGTGGCGAGCCGTGGGCTCCACCGGCCGCGCCACGCGCCTTGAACCCGCGCCTGCTCCTCCCTCCTCAGCACACCCTCCATTTCGCCTCTCTCGGCCTCGCGCGAGCAGCAGCCGCAGCCGCTCTCACCTCCGCGCGCTCGTCGCCGCCGCTGCGTGCTTCCGCCCCTCGTTCCGCCGCCGGCCGGCCGCCTCCGAGCAATTGCTCGCGCGAACAACTCCGCCTCACCCTTCTCTTCTCCGAACGCGCCTCCACGCTCCGTCTCTGCCCCGCGGTAAGGCACCGTCTCCCGCGCCCCGCCGCGGCGCCATTCCGGCCACCGCGCGCTCGTCCCCGCCGTTCCGGCGTTTTCTCCCCGCCTAGCCGTTCGCGCACCGCCCCGCGGTGTTCGCCACCCCCACAGGGATTCCGTGTGCCCCTCCATCGGTGCCCGCACGACCGGAGCCGGTCGCTAGCCACCGGCGGGCTTCACCGCCGCCGCGACGTCGCAGTCGCGCGGCCGCTCCCCGCGCCCCGCGTTCCAACCCCTCCCCCCTGCCTGCTGGGCCACCGGCTCTGGGCCGAGCCGCCAAGCCGAGCCGCCACCCCGTTTTTCCCCGCGCGGCGCCCCAGCCGTTATCGGCCGCGGGCCAGTATTACCGAGTGGGCCGGCCCGTTCAGCGATTTCCAAATTTCGTTTTTAAATTTCTATTTTGTTTTGGGAAAAGAAAATACTTGGAAAATGTTTGTGTACCCTTTTTAGCTCCAAAAATGATGAAACAAATTTTAAAATGTTCCTCTCGAATAGAGCTACCGTTTAAAAATAACTCATGTTAATTTTGTGACACTTTGCTGTGCAAATTTATTTACTTGCTATAAATGCTGATATCTTAGAAAATATGTAGTGAAGAAAATAATGAAAGGAAAAATGTGATTCTTGTTGCTTTAATCTTTATAAGTGATGTACTTTCTAGGAAAAATATCAGTGAAGCATGTTCCGTGAGAAATTTTTGAGGTGTAGTTCAAATGCTTTTAATTGATAATCTTTGTTATTTTTAGTAGAGAGCTAAATTTGTATAGAACCTACATGTGATAATTTTTGTAGTATGTTAGTTTACTGTTAGTAACATAGGAAAAATATGAAATCTGTTGTTTGATACTTTTTCTAGTACAAAATAATTTCATGCTCATATTTAGGCTATAACTTGTTTATTTTGTACAGGCAGTTTTACGTATGCAATTCTCATGAAAATTTAGTAGTAGGTTGGTTAGGGTAAGAGTAATCTACTGTAATTTTTGTAGATTTTTATCTACACCAGAAATAGGTGTTGCTGTGTAACCTTAGTTAAATAGGGAATAAAAGATTATTCTTTATAAGAAATTAAGAGAAATAAAATATGTTTGGTGTATCTTTGAAGCATCATTATGCCTTGCTGATGTTATGGATGAGTTAGGTTGGTAAGCTTTGGTAGCTTAGGTTCACTTGTATGTGTAGATGATAGGCTAACTAAAAGAAGGATAAGGTGCATGTTTTAGGGTACATGCTCTTGGATGACGTTGACTACCTTGTAGAAGAAATAGTTATATTCAAACTGCTCATTCCATGTGCTCATCTGCATCTCATGTCATCAAAGCACTCTACCACAATCCAATGCATCATTCGCATGGTTACTTATGCACTTGCATCATACAGGATCGCAGGAAAAGTCGCAGGTAGCAGTACAGGAGGAGCAGGCTTGGACGGATCAGCAGGAGCCCCAGGCACAGGAGGTGCCCGAGGAGGAAGAGTCAGGCGAGGAGCTGCCAGAGTGCGTCGACCACCATCCTAGCTCGTTCGAAAAAGGCAAGCCCCGGAGCATTTTAAGTCTCCTATTTTATAAAAGTTGTTCCTTACTACATGAACTATAGTTATATATATAGTTGCATTAAGTTATAGAAGTTGAGTGAAACCGTTGTTGCATTATTACCTTGGCCACCGGATTATCTTTCACCCTGTTAGGTCAGGATCGAGTGAATTGCTTAGCCATGCTTAGACCGGTAGAAGTCGGGTGATTTCCTGTCACCTGCGAGTTATAGGTGGATACCGGGTTATGGTTAGCTATAATTGTGATCATAAAAAGTAACCAAGTGTTGATGGATAAATGAAGACCAGGCGGAGTCTTATAGGGTTTTGGACTATAGTGATTCCGTCTGTGTCGATTAAAGACCGATCGTTGTTCGTCCCTCTTGTCATGTTGAACGCATGCCTCACATTTAGCTGGCCGAATAAAGTACCTTTCGACCGCGAAGCTAGTGACACTTTTCTAGCCGGGATAAACTCGGGTTGACAGACTGGTGTTGAAGTGGGTGTAACGGGGACGCGAAGAGTGAGCCCAAGGTGCGTCCTGGCAGTCGGGCGGTCCCTGGGTAGTGCGATCCATGATTGTTATCCCGCGGCTTCTTGAAAAGTGTTATTGGTGATCTAAGCGACCCTGACGGGGGAAGCATGGTTTGTGTGAGGAATAAATCTCCAGTTGGATAGGAATTCGATTCGAATCGCCGTCGCTCCCGGTTAGTGAGTACTTGACTCGAGCTATGGCATCGTAGTAACATTAATGGAACACTGATGGTTAAATGAATGATGTTGAAAATGCTAAACCTGATATGGTAATCTAGATTGTTAATGATGAATCATGTGATTGTTCTAGCAATAGATGCTTACCTAGCTTGAATAGGTTATACTAAAAGTGATGCAAAAAGTACTGGTATAGTTTTTCATAATCACTTATGCTTTTCGCAAATGAGTCAAGCCAGTCCAATCTATAAAGCCTTGCATGATCCTTGGTGTCCTTATTTCTGGTTTATGACGGGTAAGTCTAGCTGAGTACATTCTCGTACTCAGGGCGTTGTTCCCATTGTTGTTGCAGATGGTCAATTGTACTATGGGTACTGCTCCAACTGTCTGTATCCGGCGATGGGCGACAACTAGGACCTTGGGCAAGGGTCACTCTGTTCGTCTTATCTAATGCTTTTATGGACCATGACTATCTACTGGCACTGTATTTGAACTAAGTGGGTGTGTAAAACTACTTGCTTCCGCTATGTTATTTTGAACTATGTTGTAATAACTTTTATTCCGAACTCCGATGTACTCCACTTTTATTGTGAACTCTACGTATCATGTGAACTGTGGCTGCTAAATCAGTACGATCTTGGTTGTATGTTGGTTGGTTTGAAATCTCTCGTGATTTCACGGAATCTCGGGTTATACGGGTTTAAGTTCGATAAATTAACCGCCTCGGTGGAAGATTTTCTTACTTAATCTCGTATAATTACGTTGATCCGTTACAGCTGGCGGCCGGCCATGGCTGGCTGGCGGCGGCGGCAGCAGGGAAGCAGCCGGCGGCGCCTGGAGAGGAGAGGAAGGAACCCTAAGCTGATACCATGTTGAAGCTGCTGCTCACGTTTCTACCATCGGAATCTGCATTCTGCAACAGTCACAGGGCCCTCCAGTCGCAAGGAGTTCAGCAACAGTCCAAGGGGTTGGGTTTCATAGCCTTTCTCCGCAGCCTACATGTTGGAAGATTTTGTCTCTATTGATTAGGGCTAACCCTAGAAGGGTAGCTATATAGGTCCCATACATGGGCCACATGGGCCTTAGCCACATGGGCCTAAACACATACTCCAACATTTAGGAATAGAATGAATTACGAGACAAGCTATTGTACAATCACTTGACCTAGAAGAGATACCTGTCACTTGAGACATGAGTGATAGTGGTACAATCATACAATATATGTCAAACTTTCATCATACATGTTCTAAATCCAATTGCAAGCAGTAATTCACAATCTTGATAGAACTGATAAAAGAAAACTTAGCACTAATCCAACCAGGATGTTTCATCCTAAAAACTTGTAAAAAAAAGAAAAGAGAAACAAGCCTATCAGCATTTGCATCTTCACATCATCCATTAAGCATCTTAACTTACTTTTCATGGTGTGTAAGTTGCTGAGTTAAAAAATCTGCTCATTTAATAATTATAACGACAGAACTCCGAGGGTTAAACTTATTGCTGTCAGACAATGCTCTGTGTTACCTGCCCGCTGTGAAATTGACTCCAGCAAGTTAATAGAGCCGGTGCTGAATTTCCTTCACGTAGCATATGTGCTCCTCTCTTCCATGACTGGCTCAAGATGCTCCTCAGCATGTTTACCTCAACCACTTGCAGTGCTCAATAAATACCAAGGGGAATGATTTGTAGGCAGATGCTAGTCAATCTGTGTAAGAACAAAAAGTGTATTACAGCCCAGAAACTTTAGACACATTTGACCGTCTATAACTGAATTTGGTCCATTCAATTTGCATGCAGAATCCTAATTAATGGAATGTGGTTGTGGATGTGGAATTGATACAGATCAAACAATGTTTCCAAATCGTACAATCGAGCCTAGTCAGCAGTATAGTCATCCTGCCTACATGCCCTGGTACTCATGATGTATAAACTACTAAGAGCAGAGCATCAACCAGCAATGGACCAGCAGCAGGCCAGAGCTTGCGGAAGAGAGCCGGAGGTGGCACCTTGAGGAAGGGGTCCAGCAGCAGCAGGTGCTGAGGAACCGATATGGTCGCAGCACGGAAGGAAACAACGGCGGCTTGAGAGATTTTGCTTTATGCTTGTTCATAGCCATGAAAGTGTGAACTATGTTATCCTCGCTTACATTAGATAAAAATGTAAGGGGCTTAAGCGTTTCTACCCCTGTTTTGAAGCGCATTTGTGATTTTGCCCTCGTTTTTTTAACTTTGTGATTTTACCCCTGCGATTTTTAAACGAAGGAAGACTTTACCCCTTGTCTGTTAAGTCCCTCTAACGGTGTTAACTTTTGGACAAAAGGACAACTTTGCCCATGTGTTTTTACCCCTGTTTTATTATGTTATTTGTGTTTTTACCCCTATTTTTAGACAGCAAGTTGACAATTTTTATACAATTTTTTTAGAAAAATTCGACAGCAATTCAGCTGACAATCCACATAAACACAATTTAATATCACACAACTAGTACATATAAACCATATCCATGTAACATGTCATCATAGTACCATAATAGAAGCCAACATACAGGTCTAAATGACATGCCAAACACTAACATATAGGTCTAAATAACATCATTAAGTTTCCCTCACTATGTTTGTTGACATAAGAAACCAATATTCCCACTGGAACAAGAACCACCATCTCAAGAACCAAAGCTTTGTTTGGTCTGGACTCTTGACTACGAAATCTATACTCGTGATAATCTACAACAAGAACACGTCGGCCACAAAATCTAGTAAATCAGATCAGACAAGCATAAAGAAGTACAAAAAATCTTGGGAACCGTAGAGATTAATCTAATTTACAAAGCCAACAACCTTATCTTACAATTTCACTGATGCCTGAACTGAAGTCTGAATCGAAGAGGCTACTTTGATTTGGAGAGCAGGGCCTACCAACCAACCAGGCTGAAGGGGGCGATGAGATCGTCAGATCTTGGCCGGGCGGGGGGCGGGGCAGCGGGCGAGGCCCCAGCTGCGCTGCCGCGGGCGCGAGCAGGGGCGAGGGGTCGGGGCGGGCTCCGCTGCAGCCCTGGTGGCCGCGCCGCGCCGCCGGTAGGAGTGGTCAGGGCGTTCTCCGCTGCAGGCCGGGCGGCGCCCCAGCCGTACCCGCGCCGCCGAGGGGGGAGCGGGGCGGAGGGAGGAGCCGCGGGCACGAGTAGGGAGGAGCGGGGCGGACGGAGAAGGAGCCGCGCCGCCGCCTGGAAACCCTGGTGCCGTTTGGATACTGGGATACAGGGTTTAGGACAGGGAAAAGGAAATACATAAATAACTACGATGTTTGACTTTTTTTAACACCAAATTTGATAACTCGTCTTATTCAATTTTTTTAAGAAAATATTATTTTTTTTATCGTGGTTTGCTTTATTAATAAAAGTTTTTTTAAAAATAACTTAAATTCGACTATGTTTGTACAAATTTTTTAAATAAGACCAGTGGTCAAACTTAAGGTAAAAAAAGTCAAACGTCTTATAATTTAGGAATGAACGGAGTAGAATTAAATGAGGTACGAAGAACAGATGGATATAGGATACAATATTTTTCCAATCCCTATCCTCGTCCAAATATATCCTAAGACCGGTCTCAATGAAAATTTCATGTTCCAATTTTTAACACATCTATATTTTAGAAACAGTACAGAAGACTCTCTACTCCCATAAAACTCTTATCATCTATCTTCATTAATATAATGTTATATTGATATATTTAATATCTATGAAATTCTGATGAAATTTTATTGAGACTGACCAGCACTAGCCACTAGGTGTGTGCCTGAACTAAAAGTTCTGATCCATGTGGAGTTTAAAAGATTAAAGACAATAATCTCTCAATGCATGCAGCTGCTCCCACTGCTCTCTTGTCACGTTTACGGTCCCACGGCCTAAATTTCTTGCTCTCGTTTTTTTTTCTCATGCACTGCTTTTGAGAGGGAAGCAACGTCATGTTTGGGCAGCTCTTTACCACAACGCACTCTCCAACAGCTACCTCTATTTTTTTCTCTGCCGAGGCAACTGGTTCTTCTGTGGGGTCTCTGACACTCTGCGGAACCACTACTTGCTGTGACATTGCCGGTTCATGCATATATGGAGATTGAGGCAGTATTCTGGTGCGTTAGGGAAGCTCTAACACGCGACTCTGGTTCGGGAGAGTTCGGCTGACCGAGTGAGGAAAGAGAAAGGGGCCGAGGGATATCGCTTTTGGTATACGTGCCTTTTTTGCCATTTAATCCAGTGTTAATAGGAGGGGCAAATGGGAGCTTTATTTGGAAAAAACGAGAGTAAAATCATAAAGTTAAAAAAGAAAAGGCAAAATTGCCATTAGACTAATCTTGGACACATCTTTCTTACTAAAATACCTTTCCATTCTAGCCTCCAATATGAAATATTGCTAATTAAAATGCTACTGAGCATCTTCAAGAGTTTGGCATATATGTTTGACATCCTAAATTTTTTTAGTAAAATGAGAAAAATATTTCTCAAATAGTTTGGTATCTGGGTTTGTCATCTTTGGCAAGTTGACAAATCTCGGTCGATTGCGGGCATATATGCTCGCGGGGCACCGGCCGCGCATCGTAGTTTCCTCGTGCTTAGCGGAGCTCTTCGTTCGCTTAACGGGGCTCTTCGTTCACTTAACGGGGCTCTTCGTTCGCTTAGCGGGTCTTTTCGTTTCGTTAGCGGGTTTTTAGAAACAAAATTTGCTAAACTGTTGGAGATGAGATCTTTTTTTTCCCATATTATTTTGGGAGTTGGCAAAGAACGAGATTTGAGAAACAAAATTTGCCAAACGGTTAGAGATGCTCTAGAACTAGTGACAATGAAATCGAAATTAAAATGCAGTACTGTTCTGTGTTCAGTCTGTTTTCTCACCGTGATTTTTAAAGCGGGGGCGTGGAGCCTCACGGCCTCAGCCTGCGACGGGTTGATTGTTGGCTGCTGCAGAAGGGCCGGCCGGCTACCCGGCGTGGTTGCAGCAAGGGGGCAAGGGGCGGCCACCGGGCGCCGACCGGCTGGGGCTTTAGAGCCGTGGTCCACACATGGAGAGCTCTCGCGTCGCCATCGCCGTCGCCAACGCCCGACGCCAACTCGCCGAGGAATTGCTATCGTCAGCCTCGACTTCTCGAGGATATGGGCAGCAAGCGTTCCGCGTTCGATGAGGACGGCCACCGCTAGTAACCGAAGCCCTGTTCATCGTCCCGACTTATCAGCCATGCTACTCACAACAAAAACAAGCCGAATAGCTTACGAGCAGGCCAGGGCTAGGGTATGGCGGAAGTTTTTATTTTCTATTCTGGGCTTAATTACGACGCGGCCCGTGATGCAAGAGACGGGCCGGGCCTCTGCGGCTGTGGGCTCGTCGCGATCGGGCCTGTCCCCGAGCCCGAAGTCAGCGATAAATGCTACTCCACCGCCCAGGCGCCCACGGACCCACAGCTATGACCAATCCTACCCGTCTCTCGTAGGCACGGCAGCCGCGATCCTTCCAAACCAAACCTTCGAAGCCGATGCAATCAAAAAAAAAAAAAAAAAACCTTCGAAGCCGACGAATCACACCACCGCAGAGGAGAGAGAGCCAGCGAGGAAACGGTTTGCCACTGCCCGCCCCGTGAAGCGTGCCCACCTCCGCCTCCGCCTCCGCGGAAGGACGACGACGCAGTCACGCAACTGACAGTCACGGACGCGACGCGGGTCGTCTCCTCCGCCCTCCAGTCCAGCCTCCTCGCCCGCGATGGCTTCGGGCGCCGACGCCGCGGCGGCGGGGGTCGCGGCGCTGGGGATCTCCGGCGCCGGCGAGTGGGCGGCGGCGTGCCCGCCGCTGCGGCGGAACCTGCACCTGCTCGCGCCCGACGAGGTGAGCGCCGCCTGCCTGCTACTAGTCTGTTATATACTTATATGTACTGAAGAGGAGGAGGTCGAGCAGTCGTACTCGCCGTTCTGTTGTTGCCGGTGGATTTGCCCGTGCTAGCAGATGCGACGCTCGAACCGCGCCGATCTCACGCCTCATTCCACTCGCTGCGGATTCCAAATTCTCTCGCTTCGTCGGTCGTGATGCGATGCTCCGCCCCCGGTGTGCGGAGGCTCTGCCGTTTGATTTGACTTGGTACTTGGTAGTTATGTTCGCACGCCGCGTAGGTGATTATTACTGATTATATTGGAGGAGTTTAGGCCCTTGTTTAGTTCCCCCGATTCTCCCCAAATTTCACTATAAAAAAGAAGATTCCCTGTCACATCAAAATGTCGGCAAATGCATGGAATACTAAATGTTGATGAAATCAAAAACTAATTGCACAGTTTTGTTGTACTTTGCGAGATGAACATTTTAAGCCTAGTTAGTCAAAATTTGGATAATTTTTACCAAATACAAACGAAATGCTACAGGAATTCTGATACAGTGTTTTTCTCCCCAATTCACCGAACTAAACGAGGCCTAGGTGTAGCGCCTGATGATTGAGTGCTGGACGGTACGGCTAACTACCTCGACTCGCTGCCATTCTTTGAAGTCCCCTCACGTGTTGACGGTGCCCGGCCGGTGGGGGCGAAGTGGACCCGCCTCCACCGCTGCATTTAGGCCCTGTATGGTTCATGAATGTTAAAGTTTAACTCCCATCACATTAATGTTGCGGCAAATGTATAAAGTACTAAACGTAGACTAATTGCATGCATGTCGGCACAGATTATGAGTAATTTACAAGACGAATCTATTAAGCCTAATTAGTCCAAAATTAAAAACTTTTTTATTAAATAAGACGAAAGTGCTACAGTGTTTGTTAAACTTTAACACCTCTGACCAAACAGACCCTCAGGACTCCCTTCCTCCTGACACAACGTCTAGAAGAAATGGAGTTTAATTCTGTAATTTTCGTGATGGTGACTGCTAGTTCCTAAAATAATGCTCCTCTACCAGTGTGTTTAATTTTAACCACCCTCTGCGCTTACCACAGGCCCACAGTGGGACTAGGGAGCATGATTCTCATATTCATTTGGATACTGTAGACTTGTAGAGTAAATCATATACTTGTGCTCAAGCATTGATTTCCTGTGTAAAAATGTTATTACGAGTATGAATATTTTGGTACATTTGTACATTCCTCTGTTCTCAGTTGTGAACAGTGTTTTTGTTAGTATATAATAAACAATGTGGTCCTTAGGCGAACAATTTAAGTTCTACTGCACTTTTTCACATGTTCAGCAAGGTGGTCCTCAACTGATGTACATCTAACTTGGCCCCCATCACGAATCACGAAAGTACCTATTGGCCCTGGGTTTGGCTGAATGATTGCTCACTATTATTTCAGAACGAAGTGTATCTAAATGTATTAGTCTCTGCGGTGCGACATACTGTGTTAAGTTTATTCAACTGATGCACTAAAACACCTGTTTTTGTTTTCTCCTGCTACAATGCTCTTATTGCCTGGTGATTCTAGGTTGAGCTAGCAAAAATGCTGTTGAATGAGGACCAGATTCACCTGTTTGAACACTGGCCTGAACCAGGCGTCGATGATGACAAGAAAAGAGGCTTCTTTGATCAGGTGTGTATTCAAACTCAGAACATATAGTGCAATGTAGTTTCATAAAAGTATATATTTTCTGTTTTTTACAAATATTTTGTAACAAAAAGTATTAGTAAAACTATGTTTTGAAGACTGTGCCGATGTCCAAGACATATCTTGTTTGTGACTGGAGTTGCATTATAATCTATGCAAGGAAGTCATGAGCACAAATGTATAAAGTTATATTCCTTTAATTCTAATTTTGTCAATTTGTCATTATCTTAGGTTCGCCGACTTAATTCAAGCTATCCTGGAGGTCTGGTATCTTACATCCAGAATGCCAAAAAACTTCTTGCAGATTCAAAGGCAGGCAAAAACCCATATGATGGTTTCACCCCTTCTGTAAGTCTTTTTTATCAATGGTTTAGTTTGACCTAAATATCTATCCTTTTCATGGGAATTGTTCTATGAATAGTTTAATACACCACAACCTGAAAAAAAATCTTGAGATAAATTGATGCTTTAAAATGGATGTTCGTTATGTTAGTTTGGGTAATTCTTTACTTTTCCACTTTTCTTGATGACACAGCTAATAAACTTTGCCGTACCTTACTTACAGGTGCCTTCAGGGGAGGTTTTGAACTTTGGCGATGACAATTTTGTTTCACTGGAAGCAGCTGGGATAAAAGAAGCCCGCAATGCTGCATTTGTTCTTGTAGCTGGAGGGCTTGGTGAAAGGCTTGGTTACAAAGGAATTAAGGTATGTGCTGAGCTGCTAATAGCAAACTAGTATCTAAGCATGTGTCATGAAGCTGTACAGTAGCTAGGCACACTTTAATTGGAACTCAAACTAGATGCTGTAGTTGCTGTACTGGTATGGTGTCTTTTAACTCTGATTTGCTAATATTATTTGGTTATATTTTTCTCTTACTGAATGCTGATATTGCACACCATCCTGCACAGAAAATACAAAATAGAACATCATTTAGGACTTGGTTGTAAGAAAGCTTAATGATTACAAGCGGTAAAGTAAATTATTTCCTAGTTTAAAGCACTAACTGTATGACTCTAAAACAGGATTAAGAGTATCTGAGCATCATTAGCTTGTGGCCTTGAAAGTTTAGAGATAATCCAACCATGTATCTGTAATTTCTCACTGGTGATTTTGTTACTTTCTTTGGTCAGGTAGCACTTCCCCGGGAAACAACTACTGGAAAATGTTTCCTTCAACATTATATAGAGTCTATCCTGGCTTTACAAGAGGCCAGCTGCAAAATGGTTGATGGTGTGTACTCTACATTTATCTCTAGCGGATTAGTAACTTAAAAGTACTTTCTCTATGGCGCCTATCATTGTTTTAGTTCTTACAAATGAATTTCAATCTTTACAATCAGGTCTTGATTTCATTTTCTTTTACCTTATGTCCCTTCGGTATCTGACAATTGCTTAGTTTAGTTGCTAGTTTCGTTCTTTACACATAATACATGCTGGACCTTAGAGAATGTTCAGTTGTTGCTTTATTCTGATTGATGATATTCATCCGCCATGCAGATGGGTGCCAAACAAAGATTCCATTTGTCATTATGACTTCTGATGATACAAATGCACTAACTATCAAGCTTTTGGAGTCGAACTCTTACTTTGGAATGGAACCATCTCAAGTGAAATTACTAAAGCAGGTTCCTTCTGTTTCTTTGTTCTTTTCATGTGCTAGTTAGGAGAAAAAAATGTTGTATATATGCAATGCAAAGCACATAGCAGTTACATTTGGTGTTGACTGTACATTCCATTCCATTTTCAGGAAAAAGTAGCATGTCTAGCTGACAATGATGCAAGGCTTGCATTAGACCCAAGTGACAAGTACAAAATTCAGGTTGGAATTTTCCATTTGAGGATCAGTCACAGTGTATTTGAATAAAGCACCATATCTTTTCCACATACACTAGTTTCTGTCCACCTTTCTTACTACCAGTTTTGTGACTTGGCAGACAAAGCCACATGGGCATGGAGATGTGCATTCTCTTCTTTATTCAAGTGGCTTGCTTGAGCAATGGTATGTTCATTTATTCAAAAGTTTACCACTGGGGGCAGTTTCTTCCATTTGAAGAAAATTAGCAGCCATATATCATGAAGTAATTTAATGAAACTATACTGTGTATTCTTTTGTCAGGAAGAGTGAAGGACGGAAGTGGGTTCTCTTTTTCCAGGATACAAATGGATTACTTTTCAATGTTTGTACACTGGCTTCCCTACCATGTTATAATTTTACTGTTAAAAGATAGAGTTTTTTTTTACCATCCTTGAAAATTTACCAGGAGGTACCAAAATTATAACATGAAATCTGGTACCTAGGGTGCCAAAGTGGGCACCTCCCTAGTTGTAAATTGTGCTACCTCTTGGTATCTTTCCAAGGACCCTTATATATTTGTAGCGAACTGCTTCCTTGAGCTCGGACCTTTGGAGCAACTTGATTTTCTTGATTATTTTGTAGGCAATACCATCGGCATTAGGTGTCAGTGCCACCAAGGGTTACAATGTAAATTCTCTCGCAGTTCCTAGGAAGGCTAAGGAAGCAATTGGAGGAATTACCAAACTTACTCACGTTGATGGTAGGTTTTACTATCATTTACCACATTTGCTATGAGTTTTTCATGACTTTAAGTTTTAAACAAAAAATATGTAGATCATTGTGATATTTTTTTAGCAAAAAATTATTCAAACAAGGCTTCAATCTTTTGTGGGTATTTATTATGAAAATCAAGAAAACTATCCTTATATCCACTAGGATTTAGGAGAATCGTTTCTCGACTGTTCCATACTGGTATTCTAATAGGGTAGTCCGTCTAATTGAACAAAATAATGCATTTCACTTCTTTTAACCACTGATGGTAGGGCTGTTTTGTCAAATTTGTCATAACTCCATTTTGTGCACAGGTAGAACAATGGTCATCAATGTAGAGTACAATCAGCTTGATCCACTCCTTCGTGCAACTGGACATCCTGATGGAGATGCAAATTGTGAGACAGGCTATTCTCCATATCCTGGAAATATAAACCAGGTAAACTATATGTTCCAAATGGATAATTTACTACATGTCAAGAGATCCCTGGACTCTTGGTTCGCCAACATGTCTTGTTGATTTTGCCCTTCGGACGAGGGTGATCCATCTATTAATGATTGTCCTGCTCTTATGAGCTGGAGGTGTAATGCTAACACCAATATGAGTTTTGTGGATGTTATCTTCAATGTCACATTATATGTGTTATAACCTCTCATGTTCATTTTGTCCATTTCTTTTAAAACTGGGCAGAACTCTGTCAATGTTGTTATATGATGTTACATTCAAGCTGCATATTTTGTTGTACTAAGAAAAGCACTAAGCTTTTGTAGTTGATACTGGAGCTTGGACCATACATTGAGGAGCTCAAGAAAACACATGGTGCCATTTCTGAATTTGTAAATCCCAAGTAATTTTTTCTGACCACTTGCTGTTAAGTACTTCTATTTATAGTGATTGATATTATGATATTAGTTTTCCTTTTATCTTTGTTTTGTGTACAACTTATATGAATTTTTGCCCTTTGTTTAACCCCAGCCTCTGATCATTTTTGTCAATTTAGGTATACTGATTCGACCAAGACAGCATTTAAATCATCCACTCGTCTAGAGTGCATGATGCAAGACTATCCAAAGACATTGCCTCCCTCAGCAAAAGTTGGATTCACGGTAAGAGGCAGTTAACCATCCATTTAGTCTTAAGCATGCATGAGTTAACCAACTTTATCAGTTGTACCATTTGGATCAGTACCCTGAAAGAGTGCCCTGTTTTCCCGCTTTCAGTTTTCTTCTACTCAATATAGTGTGTGGGTCTCCCAATCTTGCTATTTTACCAATGTGTTATCTTGTTTATGAGGTAGCTATAAGACAGCATTAGGAACTCTATAGATTCTTTGCAGTGCCTACACTCCAATTTATAATTAATGGGCACTATCAGGAAATGAGAACTTGTATTGAAGAGTAGTTATCCACTTATCCTCACATGATATACTTTCTTAAAAAGGCAAATCTGTTTTCAGCATTCTGTTAGGAATTCTAAGTGCTGCTCTGCCTTTTAGAGAAAAGGGGAAAACACCACAATCACGGGAGCGTGGGTGTAATCAAATGTTGCTCTTGCTTCTTTAGGAAGAACAACGTTAGATCGAACACCATACATGATGTTGATTACATGTGTTATTTCTTACGCATAAGACATTCATGTTATTAACTATTATATTTAGATTTTTTGCTGCAAATCTTTTTTCATGATTCATCCCCTAGTTATTGTATTCTTATCATGCCTTGATGGCTTGATTTACTTAAATGCTACTAGGTGATGGATACATGGCTTGCTTATGCTCCTGTGAAGAATAATCCTGAAGACGCAGCTAAAGTATGGTTCCAAGTTCCAACTCACTCCAAGATGATTTTCTTATTTTACTTTGTTAGATTTTACCATTGATTGTGAAGCACTGTTGCTAAGGGGACAAACAACAACAACAACAACATAGCCTTTTGTCCCAAGCAAGTTGGGGTAGGCTAGAGATGAAACCCAAAAGAGACGAGAAACAGGGAGACACATAAAGGGACATAAAGGGCATAAGACAGAAAGAGGTCACGGTTCAGGCACGTTGATTGCCAGTCTCCAAGCGCTCCTGTCCATAGCTAAATCCTTGGAGATATTCCACTCCTTAAAGTCTCTCTTAACGGACTCGTCCCAAGTTAGTTTAGGTCGACCTCTACCGCTATTTACATTATCAGCCCGCTTTAGAACCCCACTACGCACCGGCGCCTCAGGAGGCCTCCGTTGGACATGTCCAAACCATCTCAACCGATGTTAAATCAATTTCTCCTCAATTGGTGCCACCCCAACCCTATCCCGAATATCGTCGTTCTGGACTCTATCCCTCCTTGTGTGCCCACAACACCAACGCAACATACGCATCTCTGCTACACTCAATTGTTGGACATGTCGCCTTTTTGTAGGCCAACACTCAGCACCGTATAACATCGCCGGGCGAATCGCCGTCCTATAGAACTTACCTTTCAGCTTCTGAGGCACCCTTTTGTCACAGAGGACGCCAGAAGCTTGACGCCATTTCAACCAGCCGGCTGAAATTCTATGCCTAACATCTTCATCAATGTCTCCATCCTTTTGTAGCATCGACCCTAAATACCGAAAAGTATCCTTCTTGGCCACCACTGTTGCTAAGGGGACACAGTCTTAATTGATAGGCCTGTTAATTGTTGGGTACTTAGGTTGGACCTTTTCCTGTAGTAAAGGTTGGATTTAACTATAGTTCCTCCATTCACCTCTAACGACACTATCTATTTGTTTACAGAGATTATGCATCAGCCTTGGTGATGCTTCTGTTACTTTAAAGCACCTGGCTTTTTTTTTCACAGTGTTGCTTGCCTGTAGTGTCAAGTGTTTATATAATCATAAGATTTGATATGGCTTTTGCAGGTTCCAAAAGGCAATCCTTATCATAGTGCAACCTCGGGAGAGATGGCAATTTACAAGGCGAACAGCCTTATCTTGAGAAAGGTGATTCCATTAGCATATTCCTTTGGCAAGGGCACACTGGCCAATGGCCATGGGGTAGTTCTCAAATTGTTTTGTGTTCCAGCTCAACGAGCTCCTTTCCCTCCCTCTTTCCAGGCTGGTGCACAGATAGCTGACCCTGTTGTTGATACCTTCAACGGACAAGAGGTAGAGGTTTGGCCACGCATGACCTGGAGTCCACGGTGGGGTCTCACCTTCAAGAGTGTCAAGGAGAAAGTGCATGACAACTCTTCAGTTTCTCAGAGGTCAGCTTTGGTCATCAATGGTCAGAACGTCTTCCTTGAAGGCCTCTCGTTGGACGGCACTCTTATTGTCAATGCTGTCGATGAAGCAGAGGTAATATATCACATTGAGCATCGTTAACCTAGAGTCCTAGCATATATTACGGATACCTCAGTAGTTTGGTTATTACCTTAGCTATGAAATATTTTGCTCATACTCCAGCTGTTCATACCATGCATTTTTCATGTCTGTTTGCAGGTTAAACTTACCGGTCATGTACAAAATAAAGGCTGGACTATCCAGCATGTCGACTACAAGGACACCTCGGAGAAGGAAGAGATCAGAATCCGTGGATTTAAGTTTGAGAAGGTTGAGCAGCTAGAGGTGAACTACACGGAGCCAGGAAAGCATAGCTTGAGTGCATGAAACAAAGCATTCTTGGTTTGCTTGATTGACCTGAGTAGCTTCCTACCAACTGGAAATAGTTCACATCTGGATTGCCGCCTCCTAGATTCTGGGAGGCCATTGGCAACATAATAGCTGAAACTGTTCTTCTCCTTCCCAAGTATAATAAGGAGCAAAGTGCTTCACCAATCACTCAACATTCTTTATGTATATCTGTACTTGTATAGTACCCTCGTTCATAGCCAAACATCTCTCCTCTTCAGTGTAATCAGAGTTGATTATTTATTTGGGTCTGATGTTTATGTTACAATATTGAATTTTAGAAAACTTGGCACTGAATCAAGTAAGTGTGGCAGTACGTAATTAGTGTTATATACTACATATTGCATCCTTTTTCTTTGGCACATAAACCATGGAATATCCCAGTGCTGCAGCATTCGCAAATTGTGATTTTTTTCATGAGAAAAAGGAGAGCAACTGGCGAGCCTTCTGCACCCAATGGCTGTGTGCCTGTGTCGACAAGTCTTTGCAACCCTTCTAGCGCTTACTTTTTTCCTTTAAAAAAACACTTTTGCCGTTTCCAATGGCCGTGGAAAGGAATTGTGGTTAGTGGTGATGAGTGCTGAGGCGACTAAGGGCATCACTAATGGAGGCTAACACTCTTAGTGGTTCTAGTATAAATAAAGTGATTCACAGAGATTAGAAAATGTTGATACTACTTGTGGTTTGCAAATAATTTTTTTTCTTTCATCGTACCTCACCTTTATTTCCTCTTACTCTTCTCTTTTAGTATGGACCACATTTTCTCTTCTCAAGCATACGTAACTTCTACAAACCACTATAACAAGTGTAGAACACCCATTTTTTTATCCATTTTTTTATCCGATCCTACGTGGTACTTGGGCTACAAATAAAAGCATGGCGTTGGGGAAAGCCTAACGAGATGCCGTGAACGAAAAGAACAAATCTGGACCAGCCATTATCTCTATGTATACCTAAAAGGTTAGGGAAAGCGAACCATGGCTGTTCCCTGTTCGAGATTTGGAACTTGCATATTTTAAATCGTAAGTCCCGACAGTCGTCTTATACTACGTTTTTTTTTTGGTAAGGATGATGTTCGACGTCAAGCGAAGCATATGGTACAAGGATCAAAAGCCAACTCTTGACTCTTTCTTAACCGGATGTTTCAAAGACCAACCTTCAACCTGGTACTCTTTTTACTAACCAAATTACTGTCCTTAGTTTTAACTCCTGCAGAGTGTACCAGTAAGAAAGAGTCGGCATTTCTTTTAACAAAAAGCATGCATCGGACCTGGTTGCTGTTTCAGCAATTATCAAGACCAGAATAGAAATGCAGCAGGACAGGACAGCCATAGTAATATAGCTAGTGTTTCTCAGATCCAAAATGTTCAACATTACAGAACCAGCGAATCAGCACGCAAAAAACAAACCATCACTGAACAGATCAGGTGACCGAGTACAAAGCACAAGCTAGTAAAATTACAGTTCTGCGTGAATAATAACAGTGACAGATCTAACAGCAAGAACAAACATGCATGCCAAGCAAATATTTGAATGCGGAGAACTCTTTTACTGTGATAAGGCCAGCATTGGGTCAAATCCCAAACATCCACCACATGTAGCTTTAGGACCACCTACACGAAATACGAATTTCCTTATGGATAAATAAATTTCAAATGTATGTACATTATGAACACAGTTGTCTGAATCTTTGTATGACTGACTCAAAGTTAGTTCATTCAGATACACAAAAATATCTCTCTGAAATCTAATCCGAAATGCAGATTTATGGAAAATAACAATTTCTTTAGAGTTACAGAGAGCCAAAATGGCCACAACGCCCAATAGCAGATACGAGTACAAGTCTTTACATCAGTTGTAAAATACATCATCAACTCACATATCCGGACTCTGAAGCTTGGGACAAAATTTTGGGGGGAAATGCTAGTGATGTAAAAAATGCCATTAAAATCAAGTCTTCCTGAAAATAACGCATAGACATGGTTTCTTCTTTATTCATGCAAGGAACAAGTATCCAAAAAATACCCATGTTCACTATAGATTTTCCGAGTCACAGATCCAACAATATTGCTCCAAAAGAAGTACTCCGATCATTTCAGAAAAGTGAAAGTATATATTAAACCCGATAATAGGCCAATATACTGTACAGCTATAGCTGATTCCTAGACACCAGAATTACTATTATAAACATGAATGATGAAAGAGTTACAATGAGACCGTCAGTGGCGAGCCATTTGCACCAAGCAACAAACAAAGCACTCCTATCCTTTTCACAATAACGTACAGTTGCAAGTTACAGGATAATACTAGAAGCATGGAACGAATAAGGTTAAAAGATTACCTTTTTATATAGGACATGATCTCACACCTAACAGAGCAATGCCGGATTCATCTTTCTAGGATTTGGTACTATCCACATGGGGGGTGGCCAGTTGGACCAAATCCGAGGAGAAACAATTTTCTCTCTGGTCAGATTATCCAAGTTAAAAACTCCCATATCACGTTTTCATGCTTTCAAAAGCCATACACTCACCATCATCAGTAAAGTAGATATGATTCCCCTTCAATTCTGGATATTCTTTGGCGCACAGACAGAGTGATTGGTTGAGCCCAAGAAACAGCACATTGTCACCCAAACTACTTACTTCCACAAACTTCTTTGCCGTCAAGTCCACTCTATACACTTTGAACACAACCTTTTCGTGAAGTGGCATAGAGTCTAACTCTGGTTCTGCACCATCTTCTGATACGCTCCACCACGCCGGTTCTGCATCATCTTCTGATGTAGCCCTGTCCGGTTCTGAGAAATACTCATCATCGTCTGGTGGGTCTAAGTCAGGTTCGTCACCAGGCACCTCTTTATCCTCCTCATCAGGATACTCAAGATCCCTGTGAATTTGCAGCAGATCACCACATGGAGCTTGGACAATGTAGATTCCACCAGGCCCGACCTTAAACCCATCCATGACAACTCGTGGTTTCAATGCTGGGTCACTTGGATCGTATGCGTGGATTCCACCATCAACCCGCATTGCATACAGTAGGCCATCGTCCTTAAAGACACAATCTGCATACATAACACCGTCTGGCAACCAAGTCCAGTGGTCATCCCCGGCTCTCGCGAACGAGAGCTGCCAGTACGGGTTATGGATGAGCACAACAGTGTAGGCTCCAGTGGACGGATCGGAGGACAAGAACGCCTTCTGAAAGACATAGTCCCGCAGCTTGTGAAGGCGGAAGACTGATGGCGTTGAGCCTTCTGTGAGGGTTGCAGTGGACCACGAGTACTCGTACAGGCGAACAGCACCGTGACAGTCGCGGAGTGGCCTGACCTGCTCGATGGTGGTGGCGGATGGGAGGTCGATCTGGTCACCCGTGATGGGGTTGAGGAGGTGCAGCTCGGACCTCCTGTCGACGGTGACGATCCAGCCGTAGGCGGAGCCGATGAGGTAGCAGCTGCGGATAGGAGGGTCCGGGAGAGCGAGCGTGTACGGCTTCTCCTCCGCGAGGCTGTAGAGGCCTGCGGCACTGTCGCCGGAGGACGCGTTGGTGTAGAGGAGGCACGGCGTTTGCGGCCGGATCCGAGCCCCGAGCTCCCGCTCGTGACGGAGGGAGTCGCAGGCGCGGCGCCAGGAGGAGCAGACGCAGCCCGCGCGGAGGAGGTCTGGGACCTCGAGCGCCGCGAGTATCGTCGGCAGGACGTCCTCTGGCAGCTTCTCTCCTGACATCGAGTCGAGACCGACGTACGGAGTAGCTTTTTCTTTCGTTCGTTTGTTCGTAGACGATGAACTGCGTATCAGGACGAGGACGGTGTGGGATGGAATTGAACTTCGTGCACTTCTATGTCGGAGCAAACGGATTGGATTGCCGCGCGGAGGGCAGCGACGGAGCCGCCAACGAAGAGCATGGACGCAGGAGCTGCGGCGACAGCAGCGGCGGCGGGCGGCGGCGCTTGGAGGGTGGAAAGGAAATCGGAAGAGGCAGCCCATGGAAACCGCAGGCCACAAGGACGGCCCAGGAAGACGAAGCAGCTGGAGGCCCAACTAGCCAGGGAACCCACGCTGCCGGTCCACACGAATACGTGGACGACACGCGGTCACAGGCGACTCCGGCCGGAGGGCAGGAATAAGGCACGTGCGATACAATGACGTCGTTTGTTAGGTCCCGTTTGGTTTACAGATGATTTTTGAATCCTTCGGGGGAAAAAAATCTAACAAGTTTCGTTGGATTACTTGTCTGTATGTTAAAACCCATCAGAATTAAGATAAAAGAAACACACCAGAGTCTATGATTTTTGGAATAGAATTTTGTGATTGTAAGATTATTTTTATCTAGTTAGCCGTTACAAAGTGGAAACAATTTTTGTTTGAATAGACTCGTCTTCATATGTATATACCACACTCTGTCTCAAATTATAGGTCAATCGGCATTTCTAGCATTTGCTATGCACCTAATAGCAATATGCTAGATATATAATAAAAGTTATGCATCTAGAAAAGACAAAAGAATCTATAAACTAGAACGGAAGGAGTAGTAATTATTAACCAACAATATGATGGTACTCCCTTCATTTCAAATTATTAATCTAGGTACATTTCTTTTACTTATGTAATATATTTGTCATCTAAATTAATTTCTTTTTTGTGTTCTGGAAGTACACATGCCCAAATAGAAGGAAACCGTATTGTCTTATCGCTTCTGTTAATCACACAGTTGTCTAGAATTTGTTTATTTAGAGCGTAGTTCAGTTGTATTGGGTTTCTTATGATAGAATCTGCCTAATAGAGTTTAAGTTTTCTACCTTGACGTGGTTGCTTCTATTTTTCTGAATTCATTTCAGGATTTAAAATTGTTGTTCTTTATGTGGTAGGTGACATACCCGTTAACAATGGTCGTGCGTAGCGACTTTGTCAATCTTAAGATAGGCTCAGTCTATCTCTTGGAGGTGTTCATAGGGGTATATATGTGCGTGTGTTCGTAGAGGTAAGTATACGTGCATACAGAGGTCTGTCTTATTATTCACCAAAAAAAGACCAAAAAAATAAATAAATGAAAAGAACCCAACGAGTTATAGTCCAGTGGATGGAGATGGACGATATGGGCCCGACTCGAGAGCCTATGACCCCACAAGAGTGACATACCCTACCCTATGTGGTGGAAATCAAAGCTGCAGTGTAGCAAGATGAACGACTGTCGACCGCACAATTATAGCCAAATACTACTAAAGCTTTTGGAACCTATTATACACCACAATTTTTTTTTGATGAATGCAATTGGGGGGAGGACGGGTAATTCCACTCTGATGTATTAATAACCACTAGTATATTGCCCGTGCTAATACCACGGTGGCATTTTAGGTGATACAAAGTAACAACCAAATACGGTATAAAATAAAATAGATTAAAGGTTCATAGAAAAAATATATTATTTAATCCAAAAAGGATCAAACTTATACTGTCGAATACAACAAAGATTAACTTAATCTAACGCTATAGGCCACATTAAGACCAAAGTTTATTCTATCAAATGTATCCTATGGAATTGCTAGTTTCACATTGTAAACCGGCTGCACTAAGATACAGAAGCAGGCCTTTTTAAGAAAAAAAACTATTCTCCTCTTCAAGGTGTGAGAAAATGTTGACTATCACATTGACACAGTTTACAAAATCAATACCTTTCAACCTACTCCAAAAGCTATGCCACAAACACGCACCGAATTCCAAGAAATTTCGTTCTCAACAAAATGAATAAAAAGAAAAAAAAACATGTAGCACAGCCTCTTACAGTGATTCATTGTTGTCTTCACTCTCTTCACACAAAGGCGCAGATTGAATTATAACCCGAGCTCCAGAAGGAAGCCAACAGTTTTAAAACAAGTTTAAGACAGTAGATAGTGTGAAGCTGCAACATAATGCCACTCCAAATGGATTATTTTGTTGCTTGAGTGGCTAGCTTAACTAAGTCGTTAAAGCAAAGATGGATAGAACCTCACCACTGATAAGCTTGAAACTGGAACTATCTCACTGAAATCCAAAACATTAACTGCAGAGATATTCACGTAGCATATCATCATCAGGATACCCTCGATACAATCAAGGAACCATAAATCTTCAGCTAGCAGTGTTCAAAAGAAACCAATAAGGAATCTTATCTACCATCCGTTGCAGCAAACCAACCTGAATGATGAAAAGTGTAGATTGAATTATAACCCGAGCTCCAGAAGGAAGCCTGCAATTTTAAAATAGATTTAAGATAGTAGATGGTGTGAAGCTGCAACATAATGCCACTCCAAATGGATTATTTTGTTGCTTGAGCGGCTAGCTTAACTAAGTCGTTAAAGCAAAGATGGATAGAACCTCACTACTGATAAGATTGAAACTTGAACTATCTCACTGAAATCCAAAACATTAACCACAGAGATATTCAGTAGCATATCATCATCAGGATACCCTCAATACAATCAAGGAACCAAAAATCTTCAGCTAGCAGTGTTCAAAAGAAACTAATCAGGAATCTTGCCTACCATCCGTTGCAGCAAACCATCCTGAATGATGAAAAGTGTAGTATCAATCAGAATATAATAATTACACTATAAAAAAAGTAAAAAGGGCAAAGGTCGAAGTCCATGGCTGCACTATGACAGTTCAGAAAATATTGTGCTTTTGACAAAAGAAAAGGGGTGTTTACTTTATTTGTACCTTCAAGAAAAATTAATAGGTTCACACATAATCAGGGAGCTGAACATATTAGTGCATGTAAACTTTATTTCTTAAAATTATGTATAACCTTATGTTTCTATCACATTTATCAAGAGTTACATTTTAGGCTTTTACTCAAATCAATACTGACACTCAAAACTCTTACTGGACAGAGACGAATACCAATGCAATGCAACTAAAAAGGGAAGATTTCTTTAACTTATCATACTGAAATCTTACTGAACAAAAAACATTGGAATTTCTCATACTACAATGGATCTGGTCAACGGCTATCAGTAGGTCTTCGCAAAGCATAGTCTTAACAGATTAACACAAGCTCACCATTAGCGACCATGTCATGCAGCTTGATGATGAAGCAGAGTAGTAGTAGCAGCCGTCTGGATCAGTGGAGGCTGGAGCCGTCAGTAGCAGTAGCGGCCGTTTGAAAACTGCGAACTCTGAAAGTCAGCAAGCAAGCAGCAGTGCAGGGACTACAGGTCGCAGGAGCCGCCCGTTGCGGCCGCTCCTTCCTCACTGCCCGCCGCGGCTGCCCCTTGCCCACTGCCTGCCGTGCACGCTCGCCAAAGCTGCCCGCCACGGCTGCCTGCCGATTCGCCGAGGCAGCAGCCCTCCGCGGCCACCCGTTTCACACGACCTGTCCGCGCCGGTACCTGCCTATGCGCAGTGTGCGCGCCGCTGCCCGGAGGCCAGAGCGGAGCCGCGTCACCGCCCTGCTATGCCTCTACAACGGCCTCGCCTTGCCTGGCGGCGCCCGCGCCCCAGCTCCTGCATCTTGCTTGGAGCTCGGAGACGAAACGACGTGCCTCGCGACGACCCTGTCGCCTTGTCCGCCACGTCCGCCCTGCGCCGCCGGCGGTCGGATCAAAAGCTAGAAAGTGAACCGACCTGAGTCTCCGACCTGTGATCTCCTGGACGTGTGGTGGCGTCACGTGGTGATGGAGATTGCCCTAGTTGGGTGAGGTCGACGGCAGCGCTCCTGCCCGTCTCGGCGGAGGCTATGCTCGCTCGTGTCGGTCTGGGCGTAGGCGATGGATGTCGCGCGTGTCAGGAAGATGCCGGCCGACGAAATCAACAGATAGACGCGGGGTTATTCAATCGCCTCCCTAGATCGGCGCGGCGTCGGGCAACAGTTTTACTCGATCGGCGCGGCGGTGGAACGATGGACTCGGCGACGGCGCGTCTTGGCCTTCTCCCTTGGTCCTGATCACCACCGGGTGCCCTTCCCGTCGTTCCCTCTTGGTCCCCCAGATCCGGCAAGAGGCGCGGCAAGAGGCGGGCCGAAGCAGCGGCGAGGTCGAGCTCGGGCGACGGTGGTTTCTTTGTTTCCTTTTTTTTCGGTGATAGATCGAAGGCCGCGTTGAAGCCGTGACCCCGGGCGGAGGAGCGTTAGCCTCGCGTTGAAGCCTGCAATCGATCTGGGCCGCACGACTGGGTTGAAGCCTACGAGAGATATTCCGTAGCCCTTGATTTTAACGAAATCGATTTACTGTGTGCATTTTACTGGGTGCACAATGGTTAGAGGCTCTCAGTATGTGACGTTTTATTGGGTGGACCAAGTATAATTTAAGTGTTCCATTATAGTAGAGATGAAAAAACGAGATCGGTAGTGGAGGGTTGTAGCCCGAAAAGTTAAAGATTACAAGTTACTAGGTAGTGTGCTCGTGCGTTGCTACAGGATAACTAAACTTTTATAATATAAATATACGGATCACACAATAAGATAACAATGCTATGAAATTAAATATTGACAAAGTGATATTTAATTTAGAAAGTCACGGAGAGTGCGGCGTCACCAACTCTGTCTTTCCGTGCGTTGCAACCGGAACAAACAATGACTGCCCCTCAATTTATGCTAGTGTCATTGTATGTGGTGTGCCACTTGGGGTGTTGTTTTGGGTTCAGACCACCCAGGGCCTTTTCGGATTGGCATCCCCAATTCATTTGTATCGTTTGGTTTCCTCAATGCAATGTTCCTCTAATTTCGTAGTCCAAAATTTTGTGCACGCTGCAAGAGGCACAAATGTTTCGATGTTTTCATTATTGGTCAATGGTCAATAACAATAGTGATAACTGTCACCTCAAGTCATTTCTAACATCACAAAACAACCTTCTGTACTACCTTCTCCTAGTGCCGCAAAACCAGCAACACTTCCTATCCCTTCATCAAGTGTCACTGCTTTTACTGGCTTTCCAACCAATCAACTATCCAGCGTCCTCTCCATTTGTTGCCAAACTGTACCACAACAGTTTACATTGAGTTCTAAAATAGTTTGACACAACAAAAGCTTCCAGGAGCTTCGTTGGCACCTTTTACACAGATTTGCTAATTAACATGTCAAAAAAAAATATATATTATCTGCAGCTGTTTCAAAAAAAATTCAGATATCTAGCACCAGTTTCTACCGAGGAATAATGCAATGATATTGATTTTGAAAATAGAACAAACATTACATTACAACTCATGTTAGCATAGCAATCAAATTTATTCCTATACAATTCAACGTACCAAAGAAGCACGAACCTTGTTTCCAGACAAGAACAGGAATTACAATAGAAGTATTTACCTCACGGAGAGGGGGGTGGGGGGGGGGGTTCAGTGCTGGATACAAACTTAGAACAATTGGCGGAATAGATTGGGGATTAGAGATTCCTCCTGTCATCTCAGTCGTCGTGCCGGAGCTGTTTGTTGGAGGTCACCGCTGCACATCCCAGCTACTTGCCAACTCCACGACAATATTTGATAATACAAAACAAACAATGAAAAAATAATTTACCAACACAAGACCTGTGCAAAACTTTTTTTCTTTGAAAGAGAGATTCAGAAATGTTATTACAAAACAAAACCCAACTCACTTGTGGCAAAAAAAATTGAAGAGCAATCAGAATAGCTTCATTGTTTTGCACAGGCCATTGAATAAAATTGCTTCTCGTTGTCATCCGATATAGAGCACCCTTGCCTCATTAGGAACACGGACTCCATAAACTGTTTCAGAAACTTAACAGTGAGAGACATACTCTCTCCAGCTGGTAGAATACTCTTACTAACACAAAATACCAGCAATTCAGGGATACCCCAAATGATAAAAAAAATCGTTCTCAGCTTCTCTGAGGAAAAAAATCAATGCAGCGCCTTTTGGGACATGCCCCAAATGATAGCTATCTGGTTGTTTTAATGAGCAACAAAAAATCTAAATAATATTTAGTGAACAATAGCCATTATTGGGACATTTGGGGCATGCTACGCTACATGAACGAAGTACAGTCCAGATGAAATTTCTTATTTCATGAGAACTTACTAACTAAAAGTTGACAGAAACTTGACCTACCTAATAGCTACCGGCTTTGCACTGTTTGGTAGTTTACTCGGTATGATAAAACATAATCACTATTTTCAGATCTTACCCATTGGTATTATCAACAACAGGATAAATAGAAAACTTAATTAATCCAAGGCAGAGAAATCAACCTTTTTATTAAAAATCAAAATAAGAGAAGATCCTTTGTTCTGTCTATGTGCAAATTATCATGAGGCATAAGCATATAGGTAGTTAATAATACAATGTGACCCCCTAATAAAAATAGGGTTATCAGTTCATTGTACTCCAAAAGGTAGCTAATAACACAATGTGACTTAGAAGCCTATAACAAATATTGCTGAAGTTGCATCAGAGAAATTTCTAGAAGTCCATATTCATAAGTTAAGATATTTAACTGCCAAAACTGACAAGATTAATATAACTTAAACCTACTAATAAGTGGATTTTTGACAATTTAAGTGAAAATATTATAACACCTTTTTGCTAATTTATTTTGTAAATGTCTAAGTTATAGGAACCTTAATTAATAATAAAGACATATATTTCATACATTATACCCCTGTCTTGACATGTATTTCATAAAAATTGCAAGTTTCAAGCATATAGGCATATCTCTATGATAGACTAAACAACATTATGGTTCAGCTCAAGTATTTTTCAGCTAAAGGAAAATTTGCATTTGAAGCATGGAACAATAAAGGACTGAATCAAGTGTAAGTGCATCTAGCCCTTTAGTGGGTTTTGGTGAATTGAATGACAACGCCATTAAAGATCTGACAAAGTTTGCAAAGTGTTGAACAGGAAATTAAGTTTATTGCATAACTTGTGGATTGTGAAATGAGAAGTATATATAGGTTCAATAAGAAGGCAAACCACATGATATTTCACATATCAAGCTTGATTGATCTCAACATTCATATCAAGAAGATATTCAAGCAATAAGGATCACAATATTGAAGAAATGGTTTTTCAGTTGATGCTTAATATGATGTGACTTGAGTATGGCTCGATAGGGTGAAGATAGCAAGGAAAGGGCTTCGAGGGACTAAGCGAAGGTGAAGGGCAAGCAATGGCTTGTAGACCGAGGTACCATGGCTAAGGTGAAGAAGAGAGTACTTGCATTGAGTCGAGGTACTAATTGAGCTATGAGGAGTCATATTGTATTGAGTATCAAATCATTAGTGGAAGTGACTTTAAGCCATGGATTGAACTCACATGTGTTGAAATGGTTCAAGTCACATGCTCAAGCTGTACTTGCTCAAAGAGAGAAGATGAAGTTGATTGCATCCCCTTATGAAGTGATATTGAGAAGAAGTGATATATGAAGACATTGAAGACTCAAGTGGTTAAAATGGTAATATTCTTTTGATCTTGAGTTTAGGCTATGCCGCACTATAAAGGGGATGCCAATCTAGTTGGTTTGAGGAAGATAGAGTGCTCAAGCATAATAATAAAATCAAAAGAGAGACACTCTAGCACTTCACGAGCACATAGAATAATTTTCTGTGACTGTCGGTGTCGGAAGTCCCGACGTAAGCCGGAACTCCCGACAGTCGAAAGTCATGACTCTTGCCGGAAGTGCTGACTCCCAGTCACAGCCTGCGCGGTGACTGTGGATGTCGGAAGTCCCGACGTGAGTCGGAACTCCCGACAGTCGGAAGTCCCGACCCAAGCCAGGAGTCCCGGCATCGTTGGTTCTACTGACCTGCTGTCTGTGCCTGTCGGAAGTCCCGACGATCGTCGGAAGTCCCGACCGTCGGAAGTCCCGATGTTTGTCGGAAGTTCCGACACTGACTTGCACCCGTGGACTTTTGACCTCGCATAAACAGTGTTTTCTTCGTACATCGGAAGTCTCGAGATCTGCTTCAGAACTCCCGACGTAGATCTGAACGGTTAGATTTCTACAAAGAGTATAAATAGCTCTCCCCTCATTTCTAACCGTTGCCCACTTATTCCACTCGACCAAAACTTCAGAGAAGTGCCTCCTAGCACCCAAGAGCCTCTCTCTTCTCTCCTCTTTGCTCATAGCTTCAAATCTTGTAAGAGTTTGAGTTGAGAGAAGGGATTTGGTGAGAGAAACATCAAAGAAAGCTTGAGCACTTAATTTCTTCGTCAAGCCGGTTGGATTTGCATTTGTTACTCTTGGGTTCTTGGAACCCTAGCCGGCTAGGCGTCGCCCGTGGAGCTTTCAACTCGTGTGGTAGCCCCAGGAGGTTTGTAATCACCCCAATCATCTAGTGAAATCACCCCTCATCTCAAGAGATTGCTCTCTTGACTTGAGAACGAGGATAGGGTTGAAAGAGACCCGAAAAGCCTGTGTGGCTTCCTCAACAACGTGGACATAGGCAAGCCTTAGTGGCGAGCTGAACCACGGGATAAATCGGTGTCTCACTTGTGTTCTTGTGTTTTGCATTGCTATACTTGGTTTTGTGGTGATTCTAGGGTTTGGTCCCGATCTATGTTTGGAGGCATCTCGGCTTCAAGGAAGTGAGCTAACATCTTTACCTTACCACTAGGAAGTGGGGTTGTAAGTTATTGGCTTCACAAAGTTCATTTGAGCACTTGTAGTTCATTCACCGTAGGCGTCGGGACTGCTGACAGTTGCGTCGGAACTGCTGACGACGTCGGGAGTTCCGACCTAAACTGTCGGGACTTCCGACAGTTACTGACAAGTGACTTCGAGTTTTGTGTAGAAATTTTTAGACACGCCTATTCACCCCCCCCCCTCTAGGCAACATCAAGGTCCTTACAAGTGGTATTGGAGCTAGGCTCTCAATTTTGGGCTTATCCGCCTTGAGAGACGATGTCAACAAGTGAGAAGGTATCTCTAGAACTTCTACTTTTAGATGGCTCAAATTATGCATCTTGGTCCGCTAATGTGCTTGATGTGTTTAGGGCCATGGGTCCTCATATTGAGCGGATTGTAGATGTGAGCATTTCACCTCCAAGTGACGATTTGGCCATCTTATCTAAAGAGGAAGTGAAATGCTTACAATACAATGCTCAAGCTACTAATTTCTTATTTAGTGCTTTGAGTGAAGATGTGCTTGATGCCGTCATATTTGGAGATGGTGAACCTCTTGATGATGCTCATATCATTTGGACCACGCTTAAAGAAAGATATGGCAAGTCCAAATGTAATGAGAAGTTCCTCTCATTAGAGGAACCACTTGAGGAGTGCTCAACTTCACCAACAAATGATGAGCCTCAAGTGATTCTCCCAAAAGGCCTAATGGATCATGCCACATCCACTTCCTCACCAACACATGACTTAATGGATGGTAATGAAATAGTTGGTGAGAATAATGATTTTACATGTGGTACTTCTACTTTCTTTAGTTCTTGTGAGACTAACATTTTGAAGGAAGGAGAAGCTTGTGATCGGTGGAGACCAAATGATGAATCCACCTCACCTAGAAGCTCAACTCTTCATGCCACTTCTCCCGTGTGCCTCATGGCAAAAGGTGGGAAGGTAACATCAAAAGCAAAACCTTCTTCACCTCCTAGTGACATCTCTAGTAGTGATCTTAGTGATAGCTCTAGTGATGATGAATCTAGTGATGAAGAGATCGATAACACAATTAAAAATTTAGATCCTAAGACCAAACTCTTTATCTCTAAGCTAATGGAGGATTTAGAGAGCGTCCAAGCCGAACTAGCAACTAGAGATGATGATCTCATTGCACAAGAAAACATCTATATTGCTAGTAAGAAAGCTCTTGCGGTAGAGAGAAGTGAGGTGGCCTCTTTGCGTAAGGCTTTGGCTAAAGAGCAAGATGACCATGCTCTCACAAAGAAGGCAAATATTGCACTCAATCAAAAGTATTGTGACTTAGATGAAAAGCACAAAGAGCTTGAGTTGCAATATAGTCTTCTTTGGGATAGCACCTCACATCCCTCTAAGGCAAAGGATGCCTTTACTCCCTCCACTAGCCAAGGTTGTGAAAAATGTTTTAATCTTGATTTGAATATTTATGCCACTAACCTTGCTAATATGGAGGCTATGAGAAAAGAGATTGCTAGGCTCAATGAAATGATAGCAGGAGGGTGCATGAATGACATGACTCAAAGTGGTTGCAAGAAAATTAAGAAATCAAAAGGGCCACAATACAAAAATGGGTGGCATCCCTTAGTTAAAGATGAGCTCAGGCACACAAAAGGAGCCAAGACAAATGGTAAGAAACTAGTGAATGGCTTTGGATGTGTGCAGTTTGAGATGAGGGAGCAGATTGGTACAGTTCAGGCTGCACAGACCGTGGCAGTGCCACACCTCAAGGGTGGCAGTGCCGCACCCCGCAAAAATGGGAAGGCTACCAATCTGACTTTTGATCAAACTAAGCTCAAAATGAAGATGCCTAGACATAACAGCAAAGCCCCCAAGGCCACCAAGGTGCAACTCCAACCAAAGACGACTCTCATCACTTGCTTCAAGTGCAAGAAAGAGGGTCACCATGTAAGAGATTGCACCTTGAAGAAAGGAAGGAAGGGCGTGAGCAAGATTCAAGAGAGGAAGAAGATGGCTCATGTCAAGTGCTCCAACTTGGGACACAATGCCTCTATGTGTTCCAACAAGGCTGATGACCAAGCCACACTTCTAAAGAGCAAGACAAGAAGAAGCAAGAGGAAGTGTTATGGATGCAATGAGAAGGGTCATGAAATTGCATCATGTCCCTCCATGAAGGATGAAAGGTTGGCATCATCAACAAAGAGGCTCGTTAGCGAGGTAGCAAACAAGAAGCAAGACAAGAAGATGTCCTACAAGATCAAGCGCCACATTTGCTACACTTGTCGAGGCAAGGGACATCTAAGTATGGATTGTCCTATGGGTAACACTCCTAAGCTCAACTCAATAATTGATTCAAATATGCTTAGGAGGCCCAAAAATGACACTTGTGCTAGAAAGGTGATTGGTTCACCACGTGCTAGCACAAAGGCCATTTGGGTGCCTAAGTCTCTTGTGACTAACCTTAATGGACTCAACATGGTTTGGGTACCAAGTTGTGCTTGATAAAGTATTATAGGTACTTGAAGGTGATATGAAGATTTGGGGTGCTTGAGCAAGATGATTGAAAATATTTACTCAAGCTATCAATCAATTCATATTGTCTTTTCTAATATGGTTGACCCAAAGATAAATCAATGGATATATTTCTAACTTCATACTCACCTCGGTAACTAGTACCTAACCCTTGCTAGATAGCCACTTAACTTGTGTAGTCTCTAGTAGTTCACAAATATGTGTGTTTGTGAATTATTAGGAGTGGCTAGATGCTTATGCTTCATAACTTGTTGTTACATATGATGCTTTTAATGGCTCTCTGGTAGAGCAATATCTTTAGATGTGTTGCAGGTACTCATATCATAAAAAATAGCAAGAGAAAAGCACAAGACATGGATCAATATAAAGAAGAGCATAAGGAGCTAGGCTGAGCCTGTCTAAGTCGGCCAGGCCGGGATGGCAGCTAGGCTGGGTACCTGGGTCGGCCAGGCTGGGTTTCACAACCTAGGAAGAAAAGTCTACTTGTGTGGAATTCTTCCCAGCAAATTATTTAATATGCCTATGCATGATCCATGTAACAAAATGGTTGTGAGTATTGCTCTCTCTAGTTAAACTCTTGTTCAATACTCTCTTTATGTGAGTTAGTTATAAAGTGAGCATCCCCAGTTAAGAAATTGGCTATGTGCATTGCTAAGTAATTCCAATACTTGATGCACTCATTTAGGGGGAGCTCACTATATATCTAATCTCGTTGTTACTAATCTTTTCATTGAGCTTAAGTGTAGATTCAAATGAAAAGATTTTTGTTTCAAGTATGACCTCTACCATTGAACATTAAAATACTACTTGAGACCTATTCCAAGATGTGCACTCATGATGTCTTATAAATCAAAGGATCTTGTGAATAGCTTTGTGAGTATTTCTATGGCATAAGTTCAAATTTGATTATTGCATTGTTGCCATGACCTAGACATAGAGTGAAATCCCATGTTCTTAAAAGAATTAAGTGTTATATGAGTCATTCAAATACTTAGAGCACTTATCAAGGGGGAGCTTACTCTATGGCTAGTGTTGTGAGACTAACCATTTCTCGAAGTGATTTATGTAGTCTCACTAAATGAGAATGTATTTCTCAAATGAAGTGTGCTTTGTGTGCTCTTGTATGCACAAATTAAGGGAGAATTTATACTATATCTTATGGGACTAATGATTTCTTTTAAGTTCATTTTGAGTAGTCTCACACATTGGAGATAAGGAGGATGGATGGTTCCTTTGGACTCTCTAGGTGCTTCACAATTATTCTAGGAGGTCTCGGTCTTTATAAACCAAGTGCTCCCGGTTTAGTATCGGATGCCCCAATCCTTTAGTGGAACAGGATTTGAAAGAGTTGGAGAAAATAATTGAAGAGTGGACTTTCATTGCTATTTCTCCTCTCTAGAACTCATCAAGTGCACATGGATTCATCTCATTGGTCATCCAAGACCATGTCAACAAAGGAATGGTAACTCCTAGTTATCAAATTTGCAAATTTCATGAATTTTACCTCTTGCTCTCTATGTGAGTTGCCTTAGGTAAAGAAAGAACTAGGAACCTAATATGGATCTTGGATGATTACAAGAGTTTTCAATTTCACCACATTTCATCAAGTGAGAATTATGGTCATCCAAATCACTAAAGTCTCACTTATGATGGTCATGACAATCAAAATTTATGTGGTGATCTATCTACCTTGGTGGTGGTATGTTTTCTTTGGCATAATTTTAATTATTGCAAGATTGTTATGCCTTGACCAAGATATAGGATGAACTCCTCTAGATTCTTAAACCAATTCAAGTGCATTTCACAAGTAAGTCAAGTACTTGATGCACATATTAAGGGGGAGCTCATTCTATGTCTTGTGTCTTTTGAGACTAACCTTTTCTTCTAGTAAATTTGTATAGTCTCTTGGTGAGAATGAGTTTCTCATGGGTATGCTACATTAACTCAATCCAAATTGGTAAAGTTATCCTTCATATTTATTTTGAATGCAATATTTATCTTTTAAGTAGCTACTCTCCATAACATAGCTTAAATTCCTTTGTTTGGACTTAATTGACCAAAAAGTGCATATGTTCTTGCTTTCCACATATATATGTATGCACTATCAAAAAGGGGAAATTTAGTCTATGTTATGAGGTTTTGCAATTAGTGATCCACTTGCCATCCACATCCAAAATGATCACTAGTTGTGAAACTCTAGCTTGTGCAATTTAATGTTATCTCTTGTCTTTATGAGCATTTCCTAGGTGACATTATGAGATACAAGAATCCATTTCAATTGGCATCAACTTGTGAAGGCTCTTTCAATTGATGTCAAAATTGTGAAGATCATATTTCAATTGGTATTGATGGATAATCTCTAAATTTGGTGTATCAAGAAATATGTCTTCAATTGGTATCTCAAAATGACAACAAGAGCTAGCAATGGACTTTAAATTGAAATCAAGCACAAGTTTGTGATATCTCCTATGATCAAGAGAGATGGGCACAAATGAAATTTTTTGCATCGTGTCAAGCCCATCAAAGCACTAAATTTAAAAATTAATGATCACGGTGGAGATTATGAGGCTTAGAACAAAGGTACATCGCTCCATGAACTCTTGTATTACCTTTGTGCATCTAGGCCCTTACATGCTAGTGTGTGCATGTGTGATAGAATTCAAGCTTATCTAAAAGAGTGTCATTTGATGACCATTAAGAGAATTTTGAAATGTTGCACACCTTGTTTGATCAACTAGTATCTAGGCAAAAGGCTTGGAAAAAGTTCATAATGTACTTCAAAATGCTTTATCAAAAGAGAACTTGCTTTTTATGGTCATTGCTTGTTTTGGTTATCTTTTATTGACCATATTTTGTCAAGTTCGTTGTATCCCTCTTCGTTCTTTTCTCTTTTTTTGGTGCTTGTTGCCAAAGGGGGAGAATGAGAAGGGAGAAGAGAAGGGGGTACAATTTTTTTAGTCACCTTGGATGCTTGTGTGCACACTTGTCATATACATCACGGTTATCATGTTGACACCTTGCACCCCCACGGATGCTAAGATATAGGAGGGTTCCCACACTTCATCTTAAATATGTGCATTGGGCATTCGAGGCCAAAATATGAATTTCTTTAAATGCACACATTTAGGGGGAGCTCACTATATCATAGGATTCAAAATCTTATTATTTATCAATCTTTTGTAAGCTTTAATTGTGTTGTCATCAATCACCAAAAAGGGGGAGATTGTAAGTGCATCTAGCCCTTTAGTGGGTTTTGGTGAATTGAATGACAACGCCATTAAAGATCTGACAAAGTTTGCAAAGTGTTGAACAGGAAATTGAGTTTATTGCATAACTTGTGGATTGTGAAATGAGAAGTATATATAGGTTCAATAAGAAGGCAAACCATATGATATTTCACATATCAAGCTTGATTGATCTCAACATTCATATCAAGAAGATATTCAAGCAATAAGGATCACAATATTGAAGAAATGGTTTTTCAGTTGATGCTTAATATGATGTGACTTGAGTATGGCTCGATAGGGTGAAGATAGCAAGGAAAGGGCTTCGAGGGACTAAGCGAAGGTGAAGGGCAAGCAATGGCTTGTAGACCGAGGTACCATGGCTAAGGTGAAGAAGAGAGTACTTGCATTGAGTCGAGGTACTAATTGAGCCATGAGGAGTCATATTGTATTGATGATCAAATCATTAGTGGAAGTGACTTTAAGCCATGGATTGAACTCACATGTGTTGAAATGGTTCAAGTCACATGCTCAAGCTGTACTTGCTCAAAGAGAGAAGATGAAGTTGATTGCATCCCCTTATGAAGTGATATTGAGAAGAAGTGATATATGAAGACATTGAAGACTCAAGTGGTTAAAATGGTAATATTCTTTTGATCTTGAGTTTAGGCTATGCCGCACTATAAAGGGGGATGACAATCTAGTTGGTTTGAGGAAGATAGAGTGCTCAAGCATAATAATAAAATCAAAAGAGAGACACTCTACCACTTCACGAGCACATAGAATAATTTTCTGTGACTGTCGGTGTCGGAAGTCCCGACGTAAGCCGGAACTCCCGACAGTCGAAAGTCATGACTCTTGCCGGAAGTGCTGACTCCCAGTCACAGCCTGCGTGGTGACTGTGGATGTCGGAAGTCCCGACGTGAGTCGGAACTCCCGACAGTCGGAAGTCCCGACCCAAGCCGGGAGTCCCGGCATCGTTGGTTCTACTGACCTGCTGTCTGTGCCCGTCGGAAGTCCCGACCGTCGGAAGTCCCGATGTTTGTCGGAAGTTCCGACACCGACTTGCACCCGTGGACTTTTGACCTCGCGTGAACAGTGTTTTCTTCATACGTCGGAAGTCTCGAGATCTGCGTCGGAACTCCCGACGTAGATCTGAACGGTTAGATTTCTACAAAGAGTATAAATAGCTCTCCCCTCATTTCTAACCGTTGCCCACTCATTCCACTCGACCAAAACTTCAGAGAAGTGCCTCCTAGCACACAAGAGCCTCTCTCTTCTCTCCTCTTTGCTCCTAGCTTCAAATCTTGTAAGAGTTTGAGTTGAGAGAAGGGATTTGGTGAGAGAAACATCAAAGAAAGCTTGAGCACTTGATTTCTTCGTCAAGCCGGTTGGATTTGCATTTGTTACTCTTGGGTTCTTGGAACCCTAGCCGGCTAGGCGTCGCCCGTGGAGCTTCCAACTCGTGTGGTAGCCCCAGGAGGTTTGTAATCACCCCAATCATCTAGTGAAATCACCCCTCATCTCAAGAGATTGCTCTCTTGACTTGAGAACGAGGATAGGGTTGAAAGAGACCCGAAAAGCCTGTGTGGCTTCCTCAACAACGTGGATATAGGCAAGCCTTAGTGGCGAGCTGAACCACGGGATAAATCGGTGTCTCACTTGTGTTCTTGTGTTTTGCATTGCTATACTTGGTTTTGTGGTGATTCTAGGGTTTGGTCCCGATCTATGTTTGGAGGCATCTCGGCTTCAAGCAAGTGAGCTAACATCTTCACCTTACCACTAGGAAGTGGGGTTGTAAGTTATTGGCTTCACAAAGTTCATTTGAGCACTTGTAGTTCATTCCCCGTAGACGTCGGGACTGCTGACAGCTTGCGTCGGAACTGCTGACGACGTCGGGAGTTCCGACCTGAACTGTCGGGACTTCTGACAGTTGCTGACAAGTGACTTCGAGTTTTGTGTAGAAATTTTTAGACACGCCTATTCACCCCCCCTCTAGGCGACATCAAGGTCCTTACATCAAGCCACCTCCATCAAGTACAGTTCATTCGGACGGAATCATAATTCATGGAAGCTACTTAGAATTTACAATATTTACAATTGTCATTACTAATACTAAAAATACAGTTGTACACTACCAATTGATAGCTGATTACATATGCTATCATTTAGCCCATTACCAATCTTAGAATGAACAAAACAAAGCAATACGACTCATGCAAAACAAGACCAGGAAATATGTCTTACTTTTCTTTCCCCTCTTTGATCTATGAAGCACTACATTGTCCACAATTTTACTCTGCTGCAAGTTGGTTGGCATCAGCTGCATACAGGAGATATGTTAAAAAAAAATGGTTGGTGTTTGCAAGGTACGAGTATGTAACTGTGTGGGGAAGCTAAATTGGTACTCTGGAAAAATGCAAACATGAAGATGCTCACTATCCTGCAACTTTGACAGCACTACAGAATCATGTTCAGTATTTCACAATGTTCGTATTTCAGCAATGTTCATCATTTGAAAATCTACAGCTACCTAGATGACTACATCTTGTGTCATGTTGCTGGCTGGGTGTTGAGTATTTCAGAAATCCAGAGCTTGTTCTTAAGGAATCTACTTTGAAGTTTGCACAAACCTATCCACTTCATGTCAGTATGTGATCTAAAAAAAGTTCACACTAATGTGCAGTTTACACAACTACAACCAAAATCGTAAGATAAGTTGATAAGAGAACACCTATCTTGAGATGGAAATAAACAGTCATGTTAATTCCATGCACTATTCAGTCAGGTGACTACACTTCCTGAGGTAATTCAAGAAGACTTATGAGATGAAATTCTGCAATTAACAAAGTACCTAGTCTCTTGCTAGGGAAGTGATCGTAGGAAGGGTGCCGCAGTGCCGCTACCAGGAGGATCCATCGGAACTGCATATAAAAAAATTGGAACACTTTAATTAGCAAGCACCCGAGCCTGTTGAAAAAGGAAGCAACGATAATTGATGTGAAGTGGTCAAGCAGATCCGGCTGGTGCTGCTGTTGACCGTGGAAGCTGTGTGGAGTTCGTGTCGTTGTTCACCAGGGAGTTGGTGCTGCTGCTGGGTGCGGAAGGCAGCAGCGCGGGAGGGCGACGAGCCCGAGCGCCGCCGCCGGAGAGAGGTCCCCGTCGGAGAGGGCCGTGGTCGACCCTGAGCACCGCCGCCGGCATCTCCTCCCCGACGATCCCCAGCCTGTACCACCACGATTGTAGGCAGGGGCGTTAGGAAGGCCAGCATTGTGAATCCCACTTGTTGTCTCCTAGGAAAATCCGAGAGGTGGGGTGCGTTTAGGGGGATGGGTATCGCAGGTCGCGGTTTCCTATTTGGCCGGGCGGCCATGCGTGCAAATCCTGATTAGAGGCTGTGATTAGCGTGCTTCCGCACGACCGGTAGACATGTTGCATGATGCTTCACCACGGTCTGCCTTTCCTATTTCTCGCTCATTCCTTTCCTTTTGTTCATGTTTTGTCGCACGAAGGGAGGTAGAGCGGCGACACCAACATTTGCCGCACGAAATGATTGTCTTCTTTTCTTTCTTTTTACTCGTAGAAGATGTAAAACGGGAGAGTTTTCCGCTTTACGATGTTGCTTGCCAACTTCTCCTTCACAAGTCTGACGCCGCTAAATAGTGAAAATAGAAGTTCAGATTCTAACTCCGAACCGTATGATTGGGATTCTTTCCTACCAAAACGCAGTAAAAGTCTTTCAGAGCCTCGAGAGGACATCATAATTTCTCGTGTACAATTTTGGTAATAAAAGTAGCCATGACCATATGTCATTGTCAACTAAATCAATTTCCTTTTTGAGTTGTGGATGATGCACGTACAGAATCGGCTTTCTCTTCCGACAGTCTGTTCCTGAAACAAGATCAGATCACACCGATGGACTACAGCCTGTTCAGAGGATACCGACAAGATTTCCGAAAATAGAATAAAAGCACTTTTTTTTAGAAACGAATAAAAGCACTAAACACTATATATATATATATATATATATATATATATATATATATATATATATATATATATATATATATATATATATATATGTGTGTGTGTGTGTGTGGAGAGTATACTCTATAGCTAGCTACAAAATAAGTTATTTTGTAGTCACCTCTATTTACGATAATTTTATATACTAATTTATGACAATGTCGGTATATATTTACGATAGTTGAATTACTATACCACATGGGGACATTTACCATAATATTATAGTAAATCACATAGTAAGAAGTTATTATAATCTCGTAAATTAGCATAGCAATTATCGTAACTCAAAGTGGCTACAGAATAAGTTATTTAGAGTACAGAGAAGAAAAGGGAGGCAAACACGGGCCCAGGCCCTGGAGAGCCAGCCCAGGAACGGCCCACGGGAGAGAGAAACCCTACCCTTCTGGGGGAGTGGTGGCATCCGCGACTCGTGCACACCACACCGCAGGCACAGCGCTCCCCCCCTTAAAAGCCGCCTCTCGCCGCTGCCCGCAAACCCTCGTTTTTCTCTCTCCTGCGCTGCGCCGTCCCTCACCTCCGCCGCCGAATCCGAGACCCCGATCTCGGGTTCACCGCAGCGCACAGAGCACCCCCCGACTCCCGGACCGATCCGCGCTCTCCTCTCCGTCGCTTCAGGTGGTTGCCTCCTCCAGATCTCTTGCTGTCTCGCTTTTTATATTTTAGCTTTTCGGTGTCCGATCTGCCGCGGCGGCGGGTCTCGGTCGATCTGGCGGCACTAGCCGTGTGGATCTGCGCCGATTCGGTGAGGATACTAGTGATTTTGACGGTTCTGGATTGAGGGACCGGTTTGCGCGCGGAAATACTAGGTTTCCCCTTTGTCTGATGTGCGGTTTTCAGCTCTATACATGATTTTTTACGTACGATTTGATTGGTTTCGTATGTACATATGATGGGTTTCCGGAGCTAACATGCAAAATTGCTAGTTTTGTTCGTCAAACTGTGCTAGGCAGCTCCTTGTAGCTTGACTGTAGCTTTATATATGGTCGTTTAGTGTTGTGTGCTATGCTTGAGTATTGGATTCAAGCTGTTTGAGCTATCGGATGACGCTGCTTGATGATACTGTATTATTCTGACGTGATGAGGCAACTTTTTGTGAAAGTGATTATGAAATGGCCATAAGGATTTGTTACAGGATAGGTTAAAAGACTGTCCTGCGCCATGTACTAGACATGAGCAATTAATATTGTTCGATATTGGGTGAAACTGTAAAGAACTGTCTTTTGATTTATTTTGAGTAGTTATATCAGTGATTGTATAGCATCAATTGCCTTGGTATGGTTTTGTTTAGATTCGTTATAACCTGAAGGATGAGTTGAACATGCAACAACAACAACAACATAGCCTTTTGTCCCAAGCAAGTTGGGGTAGGCTAGAGATGAAACCCAAAAGAGACGTGAAATAGGGAGACACATAAAGGGACATAAAGGGCACAAGACAAAAAGAGGTCACGGTTCAGGCACGTTGAATGCCAATCTCCAAGCGCTCCTGTCCATAGCTAAATCCTTGGAGATATTCCACTCCTTAAGATCTCTCTTAACGGACTCGTCCCAAGTTAGTTTAGGTCGACCTCTACCGCTTTTTACATTATCGGCCCGCTTTAGAACTCCACTACGCACCGGCGCCTCAGGAGGCCTCCGTTGGACATGTCCAAACCATCTCAACCGATGAGTTGAACATGCATTTTGTATAAATTGTAGAGCTTGGATAATCATTTGTTGAGTACAACTGATTCCCTGTTGATTCTGTTGTGAATTAACTGGGTATTGGTTATCATTTGTCTTCTAGCATGTTGTTTGTCTTGTACTTGAACAAATTTCTTTGGTACACACACCGCTCCTGTTGTAGGCTTTAGGCAAGTTATATGTTATAAGCTTAAATTGAGCTGCTATTCATTATTTTGTATGCATCCTTTTGTTCATGATTAAACCTTTCTCTGTATTTGCCTGTCATATTGTTCACATGTACTGTAACTTTTGTGTCTTACACGTTGTTTTGTTCGCTACAGTCATGGCAGGAATGGCACCTGAGGGTTCTCAGTTTGATGCTAAGCACTTTGATTCTAAAATGCAGGAGCTGCTGTAAGTAATATAAATCATTCCTTTTTTTTTTAAAAAAAAACCTTACCTACTTGTTTTTGTCATCTTTTACTTGAGAGCCAAGTGATACCTAATAACCTTTACCTCTATATGTTCATGTAATACAGGAGCACTGGTGAGACTGAGGAGTTCTTCACTTCATATGATGAAGTTTTTGAGAGTTTTGATGACATGGGTCTCCAAGAGAATCTTCTGAGAGGCATTTATGCTTATGGTAGGCTGGGAGTCATTTGTTTTAGCGTGTTGCCTTTTACATGGTATTTCTCTTACCACCCATTCTTTGCTGTGTAGGTTTTGAGAAACCTTCTGCAATTCAGCAGAGAGGAATTGTTCCCTTCTGCAAGGGTCTTGATGTCATCCAGCAAGCACAATCTGGTACAGGAAAGACAGCAACTTTCTGTTCTGGGATCTTGCAGCAGCTCGACTATGGCCTGGTTGAATGCCAGGCCTTGGTCCTCGCTCCCACCCGTGAGCTTGCACAGCAAATTGAGAAAGTCATGCGCGCACTTGGTGACTACCTGGGTGTTAAGGTCCATGCATGTGTGGGAGGAACATCTGTCCGTGAGGACCAAAGGATTCTTGCCAGTGGTGTGCATGTAGTTGTTGGTACACCTGGTCGTGTTTTTGACATGCTGCGTAGGCAGTCCCTCCGCCCTGATAACATCAAGATGTTTGTTCTTGATGAAGCTGATGAAATGCTTTCTCGTGGTTTCAAGGATCAGGTAAACTCTTCTATTTTATTCCTACCTGTTTTCTCTGCTGGTAAATTGTAGAGATGAAGTTTAAATTGATTTTGCCACATTTGATTTCATTTGTTTTCTTTGTGTTTAGCTTTAACCATTGACATGATTCAGTCAGGAAATCTTGTGCCAAAACTCGTATAATTCTATCATCTTTTCTACCAGCAATCTGAAGATCAATTTTATAATGTGCTATCTGTTTATCCTACTCTGATTGATTTATGCCTTCTGACTTAAATTCTTTGGTGGAATGCAGATTTATGACATCTTCCAGCTTCTCCCAGCCAAGATTCAGGTTGGAGTCTTCTCTGCTACCATGCCTCCGGAGGCCCTTGAGATTACCCGGAAGTTCATGAACAAGCCAGTGAGAATCCTTGTGAAGAGAGATGAGCTGACCCTTGAGGGTATCAAGCAGTTTTATGTGAATGTGGAGAAGGAAGACTGGAAGCTGGACACACTGTGTGACCTCTACGAGACGCTGGCCATCACCCAGAGTGTCATCTTCGTCAACACCCGCCGCAAGGTGGACTGGCTCACTGACAAGATGAGGAGCAGGGACCACACTGTTTCTGCCACTCATGGTGACATGGACCAGAACACCAGAGACATCATCATGAGGGAGTTCCGATCTGGTTCTTCCCGTGTGCTCATCACCACCGACCTGCTTGCTCGTGGTATTGATGTTCAGCAGGTTTCCCTGGTCATCAACTATGATCTTCCCACCCAGCCAGAGAACTACCTGCATCGCATTGGTCGTAGTGGTCGTTTCGGTAGGAAGGGTGTTGCCATCAACTTTGTGACCCGCGATGACGAGCGGATGCTGTTTGACATCCAGAGGTTCTACAACGTGGTGATTGAGGAGCTGCCTGCCAATGTTGCTGACCTTCTGTGATCATTTTGAAGAAAAACAAAACTAAAAAAAGGTGAGGGGACATGGTAAGGCTTGGTTTTGTCCAAATATCGTGGGGAAGGAGTGATGATGTCGGTGGGGTTTCTATGTTAAAGTCGTGGTCATGGACAAGTTGCGATTTTTCTTTATGCCATGTTTTGGGAATTTTTGTAGCTGCCTAGGCGTTGTGGTATGTGCTGCTGTGGGGGTCATTAGTATGAAGAGGAAGACCTGCTGGCGCTGGAGTCTTTTTCTCTTTATTAGTATTTTGTTTAAAACTATGTATGACCGAATGATGGTATTTATTTGTGTCATCCTTGACTCTTATTCTGCTGCAACCAGATGTATCATGCCATGTGTCTGCAGCACAGGTCCTTGTTCAGAGTAAAACCTGTTTACTCCGTTGAGCTTGTCAGCTGTTGATGCGGTGCGAATGGTAATGTATTTGAAGTGGTACGACTATGCAAGATGTGTGGCACTGGCGTCTGAGTAATAGTCCCTTTTTCTACCAACACTATTGGTTTCAAATAGTAGTTTGCATTGGCAATTGGTATCTTGATGAGGGGAGCTGGATATAGTTTTGTTCCTGAAACTTTTGAAATTGTCATGTAGGGGATTTTCTCGAATAGAGAGAACAATGTTTAAGCAGCAGCTTTTTGGTCTTTTAGATAAAAAGCTGGTTTTTGTTTTTAATCTGTTTTTTTAGCGGTAATGCTATGATTCTGACGGCCAACGGTTCCGGACGTTTGTCACACAGTGACTCGACCGCCCTGCTCGTCTTTACCTGCCCGCTCGACTGCCTCCCCATCTCATCCTGTTCCCCATAGTGACTCGATCGCCCTGCTCGTCTTTATCTGCCCGCTCGACTGCCTCCCCATCTTGTCCTGTTCCCCGTGCTTCACTTCTCTTGCTTTGCTCGCCCTCTCTTGTGACTCCTCGACTCTCTCGCTTTGCTCGTGTGCTGCCGCCCTACCCTCCCTCCGCGACCTCCATGCCGCGACGCGGCTTCTGGCGAGCGCGCCCTCCCTCCCCTTCCTCCCTCCACGACTTCCATGCCACCGGGAGAGGAGGGCTGTAACACCCCTGGGTGTTAAGCACGCATTAGCATTTCAAAAAGCATAAAGCATTCAGCATCATTTCATGACTAGCATTGCATGAAATATAGCTCTTTTAAATTTAAACTTGAAAAGCAAATAATTAGAACCCTAACTTTGATGTAAGTGCCAAAAAGGTAGTATACTTTTGGGTATTAGCAATTTTAAATAATCTAGAATAAATTAACATGATTTTTGGAGCAATTCTTGAATTCAAGTTTTTCTCAAATTTTGTTTTAAAAATATTCTAAACAAATAAATTTTTGATTAACAATTTAGCTTTAAATCCTAAATTCAAAATCTATTGAGAATTTTGAAAAATGCCCTACATGAAAGTTGTAGAGAATAAAATTTTGAACAACTTTTATTTTGGGCCAGAATTATGAAAACCTCTTTTTCATCTCCAAATTCAATTTTGAAACAAATAAGAAAATCTGAAAATATTATTTATAAAGAAAAATTCGTTTTCACCCTACTGGGCCGTGGCCTCCTTTTCGGCCCAGCGGCTCTGGCAGCCCGTCCCGTAGCCCCGCGCCGGCGTCCTCCCACGCGCGCCCGCGCGTGACGCCGTGGCGCCGCGGCAGAGCTCGGCCGCCGCGTGGCCGGACGCCGACGACGCCGCGCGACACGCGGCCCTGTGGCCCCCGCAGCACCGCACTCGCTTACCCCCCTCCGCGCGCTCGTCCGCCTCGGCTGCTCCCTCCATTCCCTCCTCTCGCCCCGCCAGCAGCAGCAGCAGCGCACCGCCACGCCATCACCGGCTCCCGGAGCTCTGCCACCGCCGTTCGCGCTCGTGGCTGCTTCTCCGGCCGATTCCTCCCGGCCTTAGCTCCGCCCCGCTTCCCTCCACCGCGTGCGCGCCTCCACTCCGCCGCTCGAGCTCAGGTGAGGGCCAATTGGCCGCCCCCCTCCTCCACTGCCGCCATGGCCGTCGTTGGCCGGCGCGCATGGCCGGAGCTCCCTGGCCCTTCATGCCTCCTCCGGTCTCGAGCATCCGCTTCCCCTTCGCCTAGCGGTGCTCGCGCTCGCCTTCTCGGCCGCCCCCGTGGCCTGCATTGGCCGGCCGACGAGCTCCAGCGCCGCCGTGCCGCCATCTCCGCCGGCGAGCCTCCTCCAGAGCTCCCGCGCCGCTCGGGGTTGGTGCGCTGGGTGCGTCTCGGTGCGGGGAGCACGTTGGTGCCCTCCCCGTCGCCGGAGACCTCACCGGCGGCGAGTTCGCCACCGGTCAGCGCCTCCCCCGCGCTGCTCTGGCTGGCCGGTGGGTCCGTTGACCCATGGGTCCCGTGTGTCAGGGCGTGTGGATGCACTGCACCGGGTGTATTCAGCGTTTTCACCGGCGAATTTTTAAAAGAATTAAGGAAAATGATTTCTCAGAATTATGAAACAGCTTTGAAAAATCATATCTCAAGATTTATAGCTCCAAAAATGATGAAACAAATTTTGAAATGTTCCTCTTAAATAGATCTACAGTTTAAAAATATCTCATATTATTTTTGTAACACTTTACTGTGCAAATTTATTTAATTGCTATAAATGCTGATATCTTAGAAAATATGTAGTAAATAAAATAATGAAGGGAAAAATGTGATTCTTGTTGCTTTAATCTTTATTTGTGATGTACTTTCTAGGAAAAATATTAGTGAAGCATGTTCTGTGAGAAATTTTTGAGGTGTAGTACAAATGCTTTTAATTGATAATCTTTGTTATTTTTAGTAGAAAGCTAAATTTGTATAGAACATACATGTGATAATTTTTGTAGTGTGTTAGTTTACTGTTAGTAACATAGGAAAAATGTGAAATCTGTTGTTTGATACTTTTTCTAGTACAAAATAATTTCATGCTCATATTTAGGCTATAACTTATTTATTTTGTACATGCAGTTTTACATAGGCAATTCTCATGAAAATTTAGTAGTAGGTTAGTTAGGGTAAGAGTAATTTACTGTAATTTTTGTAGATTTTATCTACACCTGAAATAGGTGTTGCTGTGTAACCCTAGTTAAATAGGGAATAAAAGATTATTCTTTATGAGAAATTAAGAGAAATAAAATATGTTTGGTGTATCTTTGAAGCATCATTATGCCTTGCTGATGTTGTGGTTGAGTTAGGTTGGTAAGCTTTGGTAGCTTAGGTTCACTTGTATGTGTAGATGATAGGCTAACTAATAGAAGAATAAGGTGCATGTTTTAGGGTATATGTTCTTGTAACACTCCGGTGTTACGCAAGCATTTGCATGGCAATCATATGCATGGTATTTCATATCATCCTAATCATACATGTTAATATTATAATTTGAGTGAAATAAAAGCTTAGAAAGTGGTATTTGAGATGTAATATATTAATGTGCTAATCACATTCCATCAAAATTTTGTGCAACTATAAATTTCATATCACTTAGAATGATAAGGAAATTTTTGGAGCCACTAAATCACTCAAAGTTTTGTCAAAGATTTGTTTTAAAAATGTATTTTAAAAATATTCAAAAATCCTCTCTAAATTAGCTTTTATTCTAAAAATCAAAATCTATCCAGATTTGGACTTTGGTCTTAAAAGCAAAGTTGTAGAGAATTAAATTCTAAGCAACTTTTATTTTTAGGCCATTTTTAGAAAAGGTCGTTTGCTTGCCCAAAATTGAATTTGAAAACTGTAAATAGAATTTTATTTGAATTTTCTCTGGAAAAATAAAAAGGAAAAACAATTTCAGCGCTAGCAGGCCGCCGCTACCCTTTCGGCCCGTCGGCCGAAGCGGCCCGCGCCACCCCCGCGCGCGCGCCCGCGCAGCGCAGCGGCCCGGCCCGCGTCCGCGCGGCCGCCTCCTTCTCCCGCCCGCTCGCGCGCCTCGCTGTCCGCCGCGGCAGAGCACGCTCGCCGCGTGGCGGCCGCATGCCGACGACGACACCCCGCGTGGCCACCCGTGGACCCCGCGCGCTTCGCCTCAAATCATCGCGCGCGCCTGGCCTCCATTCCACTCGCCCCCTCGCTCGCTCCCCATCCACTCCCCCTCTCCAAGAACCGAGCGGGCGAGCGGCTCACCGCCGAGAGCTCCACCTCCGCTCCCCCGTTCCGACATCGACCCTCCACCGCCACCAAATCCGTCTTGCACCAAGCTTTGCCACTCCCTTGCCTCCTCCGAACGAGCGCCACCATCGCCTTGCTCACTCCGGTAGGACACCAATTTGGCTTCCTCGCCGCGCCACCGTGACGGAGCCGCCGCGCTTGCGCTCCGGCCACCGTCGCCTCCGCTCCTCCCCATCTCTATCGAATTGCGCGTCGATGTTCACTGTGTCCCCGCGATCGTGTTGCGCGCCTCGCCTTGCTCGCTCGGGCACGGAAGCAGCCGCTGGCCGTCGGCGGCCGTCGCGCCGCCGCGGTGACGAGCACCGGCTCGGCCGCGCGCGCTGGCCCCGCTCACCTGCGTCTGAAGCGGTCGACTGGGCCGGCCTGCTCCAACAGGAGACGGCCCGTTTCCTTTCTTCCGCGCGCACGTTCTTGGGCTGAGCCGGACCGGGCCGTTTGCCCCGTACTGTGCCGGCCCGTTTTCAAATAAAGAATTTTCAGTTTCTTTTCTTTTATTAAGTGGAAATAAAAATGCTTTAGAAATTGTTTGGGTGATTAAATGTACCTCAAAAATGGTGAAATAAATTTATCTAGATTCATTGGAACCAGATCTACAATCTAAAAATATTGCATGTCATTTTTGGAATACTTTTCTGTAGAGCTTTAATTAATTCTTAATATTGCTGATATCTTATAAAATAGCTAGTAAATCCTATATGTATCAGAAAAATATGATTTTAAGTTTATTAATCTTCATATATCATGTACTTCCTAAGAAAAATATGTTCCATACATGTGCTGTGGAAAAATGTTGAGGTGTAGTTCAAGTGCCTTTAATGGCTGAATTTTGTTATTTTTGCTAGAGAGCAAACTTTGTATAAAACATGCATGTGATAATTTTTGTACAGTCATAGTATGCTATGAAAAACCTAGGAAAAATATTAATTCTGTTGTTTGACACTTTTCATAGTACAAAGTAATTTCATGCTCATTTTTATGCTATAGCTTGTTATTTTTGTATAGGATAGTTTACTTATCCAAATGCCATGAAATTTTTATGGTAGTCTGTTTAGAGTAGTATTATGCTACTGTAATTTTCTTAGATTTTTAGGAGCATCAAAAATATATGTTGCTATTCAAACCTATTATTACTTAGGGTTTAAGCAAGTGTTGCTTTAAGTGTGATTAAGAAATTAGTAAGGCTTTGGTGTATCTTTGAAGCATTTCATAAGATAGGTTAACTTAACATAATAATAGTAGAAGAGAATGCAGTAGATGACATGTGCTGGTAGTGTATAGTTTCTTGGATGATGTTGACTACCTTGCTTTTCAACATATTCGTTGCATTCATCTCCTTCGATGCACACTTGCATAATCACTTACGCACATTGCATCATACAGGATCGCAAACCGAGAACCCAGTCGTACCCGAGGAGCCAGAGGAGCAGATCGAGGTGCAGCAGCAGGAGGTGGCAGAAGCCGAAGAAGAGGTCGGTGAAGATCTCCCGGAGTGCCCCGATCACCGTCCAAGTTCCTTCGAGAGAGGCAAGCCCCGGAGCATTTCTCTCCCGTTTTTGCAAATAATTTATTATTAACTTTACTTAATTTGATGCATTACGTTTAGGAGTTGTTTGCAAACGTTGCTGCAGTATACCTTGCTTACCTTTGTTATACCATATCCTTGTTACCCTGGTATCCGCAGTCAAGTCAATGCTTAGCTGGCTTAGACCGGTAGAAGTCGGGTGATTTCCTGTCACCTGCGAGCTATAGGTGGTTACCCGGATCTGTTTGGTTGACTATGAAGTCATGGTATAACTAAGTGTGAAATGAATTTGAGACCGGGCGGAAACTTGCAGGGTTTCAGACTGTAGTGTTTTCTGTCTGTGTCGGTTAAGGACCGTCCGTTGTTGTCCCTCGGGTCATGTTGAACGCATGCCTCACATTTAGCTGGCCGGATAAAGTACCTTCCGACCGTGAAACTGGGAGATTATTCGGGCCGAGTGGATTGCCCGCAACGCACTGTACCGGAGCAGTAGTGGCAGGATACGGGGGCGCGATGATAAGGCCAAAGAGCAGTCGGGCGGCCCCCGGGTACAAGTGGTTCCTGGCAAGCTCGCGACTTTACCTGAATGGTTGACTCGGCGACCAACACCTCACTTTAGCGGGTGAGTGAGGTTTGTGTGAGGAATAACTTACCAGCTGGTTAATAATCGATTCGAATCGCCATCGTTCACTGGATAGTGAACACTTGACTTGAGCTACTTCATCGTAGTAATATTGATGGAACACTTGGACAGTTATATGAAATATGACGTAATGAAAGTTGTTAATGATCATTGGTTATCATTACCTGTTTAATTACATACTACTTTAGTACAGGTGCAAATGTAGTTGACAGGTTAATAAAGATTTAACTTGATGCAAAGCTTTTGTAAATGTTTTCCTAAATGCTAAAAATGCCTTTTGCAAATGAGTCAGCTATCCCACCAGAAAGCCTATCATGTTCCTTGGTGTCTTTTATTTCTGGTTTATGACGGGTAAGTCTAGCTGAGTACCTTCTCGTACTCAGGGCTTTGTTCCCCCTTGTTGCAGATGGACAGATGTACTACGGTTATTGTATCAACTATCTCTATCCTGCAATGGGCGAAGCATAGGACCATGGGCAATGGTCATTCGTACTTCTCGTCTGATGCTTTTGCTGGAGATGATCACAAGCTGGCACTTTATTCCAAAATGTTGTGTGTGTGCGTGATTTGAACTACCGCTTCCGCTACTTTTATTCAAACCTGTTTTGTAATAACTATGTTTAAACTCCGACGTATTTTATGCCGCGAACTTTTATTTAACTTATGATGGTAACCGTTAAACTTAGTACGATCTTGGCTGTTATGTGAAATAGTTTGAAATCCGTCGAGATTTCACGGACTACCGGGTTATATGGGCTTAAGTTTGTTAAATTGTCCTTCAGTTGGATGATTTTCCTACTTAATTTCATATAATTGGGCGGTTCTGTTACAGTTCTTAGATGACGTGGACTACCTTGTAGAAGAAATAGTTATATTCAAACTGCTCATTCCATGTGCTCATCTGCATCTCATGTCATCAAAGCACTCCACCACAATCCGATGCATCACTCGCATGTTTACTTATGCACTTGCATCATATACGATCGCAGGGAGAGTCGCAGTTAGCCGTATAGGAGGAGCAAGCTTGGACGGATCAGCAGGAGCCCCAGGCACAGGAGGTGCCCGAGGAGGAAGAGTCAGGCGAGGAGCTGCCAGAGTGTGTCGACCACCATCCTAACTCATTCGAAAGAGGCAAGCCCCGGAGCATTTCAAGTCTCCTATTTTATAAAAGTTGTTCCTTACTATATGAACTATAGTTATATATATAGTTGCATTAAGTTATAGGAGTTGAGTGAAATCGTTGTTGCATTATTACCTTGGCCACCGGATTATCTTTCACCCTGTTAGGTCAGGATCGAGTAAATTGCTTAGCCATGCTTAGACCGGTAGAAGTCGGGTGATTTCTTGTCACCTGCGAGTTATAGGTGGATACCGGGTTATGGTTAGCTGTAATTATGATCATAAAAAGTAACCAAGTGTTGATGGCTAAACGAAGACCAGGCGAAGTCTTATAGGGTTTTGGACTATAGTGATTCCGTCTGTGTCGATTAAGGACCGATCGTTACTCGTCCCTCTTGTCATGTTGAACGCATGCCTCACATTTAGCTGGCCGAATAAAGTATCTTTCGACCGTGAAGCTAGTGACACTTTTCGAGCCGGGATAAACTCGGGTTGGCAGACTGGTGTTGAAGGGGGTGTAACGGGGACGCGAAGAGTGAGCCCAAGGTGTGTCCTGGCAGTCAGGCGGTCCCTGGGTAGTGCGATCCATGATTGTTATCAGAGTGCGGAAGAATAATAACAAACTTACATCAGAGTGCGGAAGAATAATAACAATAAATTTACAAATCATGATTAAGTTAACTTTTTACAAACTTAACTTGTATTGCGGAAGTCGAGTAGAACTACAGAAGACAACTTAGGTAGAACACCTAAGTCAGGAGAGGACAATCAAATCATGTCAAGCCCACTGACATGACCTAATTAGCAGCACCAGTTAGCACCTGCAACAGGGGTTAACAAACCCTAAGTACGAGAGTACTCAACAAGACTTACCCGACTAAGACAAAGACTCCAAGGGCATGCTAGCTTTAGGGAATCAAGGTACGGGTATTCCAGAATCAAATTTTCTTTTGCAGAAAAGCTTACTAAAGTAAGTCCTTACCTTCAATATTTTACTTTTACCATTGATGGTTCATTAACCAATTCTAGGCGATCCTAATCTAGATCAAAGTAATTATCATCAAAACCTTTCTCATTCTTTCTTTCAATTCCAGTTCTTAACTACGATGCAAGTCAGGTGATCAAGTCTCCATAACCGAGGAGCAACGACGATTCGAACCGATTATACCCAGCTGGGGATCCCTAACCTCACGACATATGTAGAACTGAATCTTGCATATATCAACCCTCATTTAGATCTCCCAAAACCAGAACGTGTCCATCGCCACCCGAGAGTATAGTACCCCTCGAACCCGACCAAATTCTAGCCCCGAGGGTACACGCTACTCTCGCCATCTCTCCACTCCCAGTGCGAGGTTAGACGTTCTCGTAATGGAATCACCAATATTTTGGGCTTACCCAAGGCATGAGGCTAGTTGCAAAGTCTCGAACACAACAGGCTTACAACGAACGGACCTTAACTGACAAGGCGGAAACACTACATTGAGACTCCTTTCCCAATGCATGTTAGCAGTGGCCAAACCACCCGCCCGATCTTTCAAGTTCATTCTCATATTTTAATATTCATTCAATATGCCGTCATGGCTATATAAACATTGCATTTAAAAGCTTAACTTCTAAGCATAGCGAAGCATACTACGCATTTTCCGTAAAATAGGTATCAAGGTTGATATCACAATAATCAAGGATGATAATGCAACAATTGGGTTATCACTCAACTCCTAATTACTTAATGCAGTAAACCATATTATAAATAATAAAACATTTGTAAAATTCAAGGTAGGGTTTAAATGCACCGGGGCTTGCCTTTGTTGCAGCGGTGGTTAATTCTCGTAGAAGTCAAGTTTGACACCAACACCTCGAGTGTATTACCTTCTCCGAAGCTTGATCGACATGATCCAAAACACTCTCGTATGCACTACACGTAATAAAAATGATGCGATGCTTAATATGATGAAATGCATGCCATGATGCATGATGCATGATGATGAATAAGGCATAGCATACAAGAGACATTTAGAAAGGATAAACATCAGTTATCTACTTGAGTACAACTTTCCTTCGCGGTACAGTTGTAAGCTAACAAGGTTAATTTAAAGGTTAACTAACCATAACTTTATTTTTACCCAAGAGGTTGCATCTAATAACAAGTAATCTTACCACAAGACCACTAAATAGTAACATAAATAAGTTATTAACTACTAAAGACCTAAGTTAATGACACTAACTATCATTAACAAATCCTAGTTAACAAGTCAATCATAACTTAAGCAATTAATTAAAGTGCCAAGGGTCATTACATGTTAATGACCCAAGGTCATCACTCAATCCCAAAAGAGCACACAACACTTAAAGTTATTGATTTAACATTTAATTACTATTTAATTAATTAGGGCATAATTAATAGTTGATCAAACTTTACCTAAACAAGCTCAAACTTTTTCTATATATTAAGGATGACTTAAAACAGTGTCACAATAAATTTCATCATTTTTGGATTAATAAATTAATTATTAAAATTCATGGAAGTTGCATTTAATCTTTATTGGAACTAATTAAATCTACTGCACAAAGTAATCAAATTTAGGGTTTAACATTTTTCCTAGATAGTTTGCACATTGAGAAGCTTACACAAAAAATTTTAGAAATTTTGGAACTCTACACAATTTTTAATGAAATAAACAAATAGTATCACTATTCAAAATTTTTGAAAAAGAAAAACAAAAACCGAACTCGGGCCGATTTTCTTTTTCTCCCGCGGTCCGGCCCAGCTGGTCGGCCCGCTCGCCCGCGCCTTCGCCCGCACCCGCGCTCGGCCCAGCCGCGCGGCCCAGCAGCGGCCTGCCTCCGCCCGCGCGCGTCTGCCACTCCCTCTCTCTCTCTCTGACAGCGCGGTCCCGCCTGTCATCCCTCACCTCTGTCTCCCTCTCGCTCTCCCGCGCGCTCACTCGCTCTCCCACGATGGCCGGCCGGTGACCGGTGCCTCGGTCGACAAACTGACTCTACCAACACCTTCTACACCACCCCACGACTCCGTTTTGCTACTAAACACCCTGGCTCGAGCTCTAGCGACTAGTGAGCGACGGCGATGGCGGCACGGTGGTCACGGGAGCAGCACGCCGGCGCCTACAAAGCGGTAGAGACTAAATTGGAGGGTTGGGAAGCATCAGCGGCTCACCGCGGTTGCAGTGAAGCTCTCGGTGGCGACGGGGAGCGGCTGGAGTGGTCTGGCCACGGGAAGGCGAGGATGGCGGGCAGTCGCCGGAGTTGAGCACGGGAGGCGGTGGCTGCGGTGATCCAGGCGAAGTCAAGCTGGCTTGGGTGGTTCATGAGGTGTGCGAGGATGCGGCGATGCTGTTGGTGCGACTGGCGTGGCCGGAGATGGCCTGGTGGCGGCAGCGGCGAGCGGCGGAGCTGCGGAGGCTGCGATGGCGAAAACAGAGAAAACGAAAAAATCGCCACTGTGACCTCGGCGTATTTATAGACGATGGTCGCGGCTACAGAGCTGCACTGCTCGCGTCATCGCGCTGGCGTTCTCGACCGCGCACGAAGGGTCTGGGCGGCCACGGCGGCTCGCCGGCGCCCATACCGCGCGGTGGCCGGCCGCCATTGGCGCGGCACTGTAGCACCCCCCAAATTTTGAATTTTTAAACTATTTTCTAAAATTACTCTCAAATTCATGTAACAACTTGAAAAACTTCCAATCTATGAAATCTTCAGAATTTCAAGCTCTACAAGTTTTGTATTGAACACTGTTTCAAATTCTCACTGGATTTTGAAATTTGAGTTTAAATTCAAAAGGGGACACATTTTTCAGATTTGGTAATTTAGAAATTACTTTTGATTTTATATTGAAACTTCAAAATCTCCAAACATCAAAGTTGTATATCTTGACCAGACCTACAACTTTGCTGTTCAAAACTTTTTCAAATTCTGCCTCCATTTTGAAATCTTAGGTTGGGGACAAAAATGAGTCAAAACTGAAATTTGTTTATTTTCAAAATTGCTCCACATTTTACACTAAAACTTTGAAAACTCAAAACACCAAAGTTGTAGCCCTTGAAAAGTTCTACAAACTTGGTTTTGAACTTTTTCCCAAATTTTGCTTAGATTTTGAATTATTTCAAAAGGGGTAAAACAGGGTTTTGAAATTGAGGGTTTTGAATTCAATTGATTATTCTTTTTAACTAAACATGATTAATTATTTAACACTAATAAAACATTATTTCATGTGATAAGAAACATGGCATTATTAATGTATTAAGCATACTAATAAAAATAACATATCACATCACTATTAAAACATGTAAAACACGTATATAAAACATGAAACATTCTATTGCAACATATGAAACACTACCAAGCAACACATGAAACATCACTATGCAACAGAGACCTGATATATGAAACATTGCTTATGCAACATGAAATGCATCTTATGCCTTGATGTATGCATGATCAGTACTTAATCAAGTTTTAACTGCTTTTTAACATCTGGGATGTTACACCTAGCTTGAATAGGTTATACTAAAAGTGATGCAAAAAGTACTGGTATAGTTTTTCATAACAACTTATGCTTTTCATAAATGAGTCAAGCCAGTCTAATCTATAAAGCCTTGTATGATCCTTGGTGTCCTTTATTTCTGGTTTATGACGGGTAAGTCTAGCTGAGTACATTCTCGTACTCAGGGCGTTGTTCCCATTGTTGTTGTAGATGGTCAGATGTACTATGGGTACTGCTCCAACTGTCTGTATCCGGCGATGGGCGATAACTAGGACCTTGGGCAAGGGTCACTCTGTTCGTCTTATCTAATACTTTTGTCGACCATGACTATCTACTGGCACTGTATTTGAACTAAGTGTGTATGTAAAACTACTTGCTTCCGCTATGTTATTTTGAACTATGTTGTTATAACTTTTATTCCGAACTCCGATGTACTCCACTTTTATTGTGAACTCTATGTATCATGTGAACTGTGGCTACTAAATCAGTACGATCTTGGTTGTATGTTGGTTGGTTTGAAATCCCTCGTGATTTCATGGAATCTCGGGTTATACGGGTTTAAGTTTGATAAATTAACCGCCTCGGTGGAAGATTTTCTTACTTAATCTCGTATAATTACGTTGATCCGTTACAGCTGGTATCAGAGCATGGTTTAGCATGTTACTGTTCACATGGGTATTTAAAAACAAAACTGTGTTTTCAACTAAGCTTTTAAATTTAAGAGTGTGCCAGTGGTCATATACTTTATGCCCAATAAGGACTTTAGGTGGCTTAATTAAGTACTAACTTGGGGGTTTGCATCATATTTTAAATTTCGTCGCTCATACGGCGTGCTATTGTATGAGTGCTATTCAATTGAGTGGTAATGTATGGATCAATTCCCTCTACGCCCTGGTAAGTGAGAGTTGTGAGAGCTTGGTCGGATACACTGCCGATCTAGGGGAGTGCTTATGTGATACTGAAATACTTACGTGCCATGCGCATGTTCGTATGAGGATATTTAAATGGTGGGGACTTCCGTCATGCGGTGACGATGCCGTCAATAGGACGATGATTCGGGTAGTTGTTACCGTTATACTCGTATCTGGGGATGCGTGTAGAGCGAGTAACTTACTTTACTGCTTTCTTGCATATTTTTATACTGTGAGGTTTGGGCTGAAGTGACTTTCTGCAGGTACATAACAACACTTTCGAGTAGTACGTATTAGTTACGTTACAAGAGATCGTTGTATATCACCATTTATTCCGTTAGTAGTTATTAGTTTTCTAAGTTTGTGAGGACGTACGGAACGTGCATGTATCATGTTGTGCATTTCATTCATGGCATTGTTCCTCCCCTTATAAGTTGATTATCTCATTTCGATAAAAATGCCAACTTAAAAATCTGTTCTCACCACGGTAATAAAATTTTGCTACAGATGGCACGTACCAAGCAGACAGCCCGCAAGTCCACCGGCAGAGCTTCCCGTCATCAGCTTGCTCCACGCACTCATCAACGTCACATTTTTCTTGGAGAGTTTGGGATGCCTACGCTCTTGTGGAGAGTACTCAGCTATGTAGGCTATCCTGATGGGATGGAGCCCCGCTACTTTTGGTCGAATGAGCGGTTGGGGGAAGGACTTTTGGTGACTGTGGAAGCAGTAGTTCATCCCCGAGGTGATGGTTCTGAGTGGACCGGTTGGCATTTTGAGTCAACTGGCAGGACCCCTGAAGAAGCCGCCGAGAGGGCAGCCTTTGGGATCCTGAGGGATATCATGGATCGCTTTCCTCAGGAGTTGGCAGCAGCTATAGTTGGAGTCTTTCCGAGGGGCAACCCCTTCACTGACTCGTGGCAACAGGCAAGAGGAAGATCTCTAGAGATTAGCGCCGCAGAAGCACAGAACAGTGACAACCCCGCTATGAGTGCCATGTTTGCAGTGATGAGGTCCTTTGATGGAGTGGAAGGTAGCCTGAGATGTGTGTCTAGTTCTTTTGGTCAGGCTCGTGATGACCGCCGTCAGCTTCAGAGAGATCACGACGCCGAGATTGAGAGGCTCAACACAGAGATGGCTCAGTTGACTTGTCAGAGAGATCAGGCTACCCAGAGGACTGTGGCTTTTGAGGGAGATGTACGTGCCCTGAGAGAGCAGGTTGGGCGACTGACCACCGCCAACAGGAACGCTGAGCGCATGTTGACTCATGTGCTCCATCAGAGGAATGAAGCCTGGTCCGCAGAGAATGTGTTGAGGGCTAGACAGTTTGAGCTAGAGCAACAGCTGGCATATGCAGAGGAATATAATGACAATCTGCATGAGGAGGTTCATCGGCTGAACAATCAACTAAACCCCTATGTTCCTCCTAGTGCGGCAGAGATGGATTTGGATGAAGACGAAGATCCTGAAGAGCCCGAAGCACCAGTTGGGGAGCACCACGACGCTGCTAATGGCGACAACGCCAACGTCTCGGACTTAGACAGCGACCACGATGAGTAGGCTAGTAGTTGTTGCGCTAGCTACTAGGTTCCCTCTACATGATCTTTTGCTTTGTTGGCACGTTGGGCATGTAATAATGAGTAGAAAGACTAAGGCTTTGATGTAATGTTGGAAAGCTTGGATGTGTTTGTGGCGGTATCCGAACGTCAAAAAGTCCAGTGTATGTATGCTGACAACTTGGTTACAATGGACGCGATGTGTGCGCTTTAAGTAATCTAATTAGTGATGTTGTGTTAATTGGAATGACTTATTGTGCCCCTATTTTGTTGTATGAAATTATTCTCTCCAGTAAATTCAGTTCGGCATGATTTTTTATTCGGTCGCAATTCCTACAACATCACCTAATAATTACTGTTGCTGAAACATGCAGATGCCGAACACTCGTCGTACCGTGTATGGTGCCGCTGAGGCTGGTGGCAGTGCAGCTGCTAGTGATGACCGTGATCCACCACCGCCTCCTCCACCCTACACTGCGGAACAGTTTTTCGCACAATTTCTTGGAAGCCAACGTAATATGGAGAGCATGCAACAGAATATGGAAGCTGCGTTGCGCAGTATCGCAGATAACACCCGTCGGGGGATAAACCCGGGAGGGCACGAAGCAAATCAGTACAACAGTTTCAAGGACTTCATGGATACTCGTCCACCGATCTTCAAGGAAGCCGCAGAACCCTTGGATGCAGAAGAGTGGATTAATACTATGGAAGACAAGTTCCGTGTCTTGAGAATGACTGAAGTGTTGAAGACTGAGTATGCAGCTCATCAGCTTCAAGGTCTGGCAGGAATGTGGTGGAAACATCACCGCACCACTTTTCCTCCCCACGCTCACATCACTTGGAGGGAGTGCACCGAAGCCTTCCGTGGAACGTACATTCCACCTGGTCTGACCGAGATGAAGCTTGGGGAATTCCTGGCACTGAATCAAGGCACGAAGACTGTAACTCAATATCTACATGCATTCAATAACCTGAGCCGTTATGCTCCTGATATGATGAATACTGAGGCCAAGAAGATTGCTAGCTTCAAGAGAGGCATGAATCCCAAGATGATGAAACATGTGGGTACAAATATGAGGACTAGTTTCAACGATTTTGTTAGTGACTGTCTGAAGCAAGAGAAGAACAACAATGTTTATGCTGCTTCCAAGATCCATAAGAGAGCTTTCGAGTCAGGTCCATCCCAGTCCAGAGCCCCAGTGGCCAACCGTCCAGCTTATCGGTCGCCTGCCCCAGGTGCAAGGTTTAGGCCACCGCAAAGGAAGAATCAGAATACTCAGCAACCCCAGAGGAACCAGAAACCATTCAAGATGGCATTGCCTCAGGCGAAGACAGGACAAGGCAGTTCATCTGGAACTGTGGCTCAAGTGAAGGGACCGTGCTTCAACTGCAACCAACCCGGACACTTTGCAAAGTTTTGTCCCTACTCTAAGAAATAGCAGACGCAGTATCAAGCTCGTGTGCATCACACCACCGTGGATGACATCCCTGAAGGAGAACCGGTAACAGCTGGTATGTTTTCTATCAACAATCATCCTGCAGTAGTCTTGTTTGATTCTGGATCATCTCATTCCTTTATAAGTCAAGCATTTGTTAAGAGGCATGAGCAAAGGATAGTCGAATTGGAATGTGCATATAAAATCAGTTCAGCTAGGGCTGATCTGTTGACTAATCAGATAGTTCAGGGAGTAACCCTAAACATATCAAACCGACAATATAAGCTTAATCTGATAGTCATGCCAGGGTTAGTTTTGGATGTGATCATGGGTATGAACTAGATGAATAAGATGGGGGTAGTAATCAATATTGGAGGAAGGAGTATCTCTCTTAAGGAACCAAGTGGAGAAGGCACCTTTCGGGTGGTCCTACCTCGGAAAGTAGACCTAGCTAGCACGACTTGTGCGGTCCAAACTACTCTGCTAGCCCAGATTCCAGTGGTCTGTGAGTTTCCAGATGTGTTTCCGGATGAGTTACCTAGACTTCCACCAGACCGAGATATTGAGTTTGCCATTGAGTTAATTTCGGGAACAACACCGATCTCGAGAAGGCCCTATCGGATGCCTCCCAATGAGTTAGCCAAATTAAAGAAGCAACTCTAGGACTTACTAAAGAAAGGTTTGATTCGTCCCAGCTCATCTGAATGGGGATGCCCCGCTCTATTTGTGAAAAAGAAGAAGGATAACTCCTTATGCATGTGCGTGGATTATCGACCACTGAATGCAGTGACAATTAAAAACAAGTATCCTCTTCCTCGGATTGATATCTTGTTTGACCAATTGTCTAAAGCCAAAGTGTTCTCTAAGATAGATTTAAGATCAGGATACCATCAGATAAAGATTAGGCCGCAAGATGTGCCTAAGACTGCGTTCTCTACCAGATATGGCTTGTACGAGTATCTTGTCATGTCCTTCGGATTGACAAACGCTCATGCATACTTTATGTATCTGATGAATTCTGTTTTCATGCCAGAGTTGGACAAGTTTGTGATTGTGTTCATTGATGACATCCTAATATATTCAGAGAATGAAGAAGATCACGCAGAGCACCTCAGGATTGTCTTGACTAGACTCAGAGAACATCGACTATATGCGAAGTTCATCAAGTGTGAGTTCTGGCTTAAGACAGTTCCTTTTCTCGGCCACATGTTGTCTGAAAATGGCATTTCCGTAGACCCTAGTAAGGTGCAAGAGGTTATGGACTGGAAGTCACCAACCTTAGTGCATGAAGTTCACAGTTTTCTTGGTTTAGCTGGTTACTATCGTCGCTTCATACCGGATTTCTCGAAGATTGCCAAACCAATGACAAGCATGTTACAGAAGGATCATAAGTTTGTATGGATAGAGGAGTGCGAGACAGCTTTCTGCACCTTGCGAAAGTTGTTGACCACTGCTCCTGTTCTGGCCCAACCGGATATAGAAAAGTCATTTGATGTGTTCTGTGACGCATCTAAGAATGGGTTAGGATGTGTACTAATGCAAAATGGAAGGGTCATTGCCTATGCCTCACGTCAATTGAGGAAGCATGAAGTTAACTATCCTACACATGATTTGGAGCTTGCAGCAGTAGTGCATGCTCTAAAGATTTGGAGACACTACCTGCTGGGTAATGTGTGTAATCTCTTTACAGATCATAAGAGTCTCAAATATATTTTTTACCCAATCTAAGTTGAACATGCAACAGAGAAGATGGTTAGAGCTGATAAAGGACTATAATCTAAACGTGCATTATCATCCCGGGAAGGCTAATGTAGTAGCAGATGCACTGAGCAGAAAATCACATGCTATTGATGTGCAACCATTGTTTGAAGAAGGGTTCAAATTGTTACATCCTGTTGTGTTGCATAATATTCAGATCAGTTGTACTATGGAAAACCAGATCATTAAAGGTCAGAAGACAGATAAGGAAATCTTTTATATTAAGGAGAAGATGAAGAGGGAACCCACCAAACACTTTCGATTGGATGACCAAGGAGTGTTATGGTTTAAGGATCGCCTGGTGGTACCTAAGGATAGAGAGCTTAAGAACAAGTTGATGAATGAGGCCCATCATTCCAAGCTATCTATTCACCCCGGAAGTAGTAAGATGTACCAAGATTTGCAACCCCGTTATTGGTGGACTAAGATGAAAAAAGAAATTGCAGCATACGTTGCTCGTTGCGACATGTGTTGTAGAGTTAAAGCTCTTCACATGAGACCTACAGGACTTCTGCAACCCTTGTCTGTACCCGATTGGAAATGGGATGATATAAGTATGGATTTCATCACTGGTCTTCCCACCACACAGAAGGGACATGATTCTATTTGGGTAATAGTAGATCGTCTCACCAAGATAGCTCACTTTCTGTCAGTTAAGACAACATTCCGACCATCTCAATATACAGAAAAGTACATTGCTGAGATTGTCCGATTACATGGTATACCAAAAACGATCGTGTCTGATCGTGGTTCACAGTTTACCTCTCATTTTTGGGAATATCTTCATAAAAGTTTGGGTACTAGTTTAATTCGTAGTACGGCTTACCATCCACAGACAGACGGGCAGATAGAACGAGTTAATGCTGTACTTGAAGATATGCTTAGAGCTTGTGTACTATCATCCAGAGGCTCATGGGAATCCTGGTTACCGTTGGCGGAATTCGCTTACAACAATAGTTACCAAGAGAGTATCAAGATGGCACCTTTTGAAGCTTTATATGGCAGGAAGTGCAGGACACCGTTAAATTGGGTAGAGCCTGGAGAAAGAAGGTTTTATGAAATTGATTTTGTAGATGAGGCTGAGAAGAAGGTCCGTATTATCCGGCAAAACATGCAAGCTGCACAGTCCCGTCAGAAGAGTTATGCAGACAAGAGAAGGAGACCATTGGATTTCCAAGTGGGTGACTATGTCTATTTGAAGGTTACCCCTATGAAGAAGAAACGATTTGGAATCAAGCAGAAACTGTCTGCTAGATATATCAGACCATACTAGATCATAGAGAAAAAGGGTCCCGTGGTGTACAAGTTGCGATTGCCAGAAGGGATGAGTTCGATCTTTCCCGTCTTTCACGTATCCCAGTTGAAGAAATGTCTACGTGTTCCGGAAGAGAGAATAGAACCGCAGGGTATTCAGATCAAGGCGAACTTGGAATATCGTGAACAACCGGTTCGAGTTCTGGATACAAAGGACCGAGTCACTCGGAATAGAGTGGTAACAACCTACAAGATTCAGTGGAGCCATCATGATGAGAGTGATGCTTCATGGGAAACGGGAGAATATCTTTAAACCGCGTATAAAGATTTTTACGATAAATGGTTCGTAACTCGAAATCTCGGGACGAGATTCTTATAAGGGGGAGGGCTGTAACACCCCTGGGTGTTAAGCATGCATTAGCATTTCAAAGCATAAAGCATTCAGCATCATTTCATGACTAGCATTGCATGAAATATAGCTCTTTTAAATTTAAACTTGAAAAGCAAATAATTAGAACCCTAACTTTGATGTAAGTGCCAAAAAGGTAGTATACTTTTGGGTATTAGCAATTTTAAATAATCTAGAATAAATTAACATGATTTTTGGAGCAATTCTTGAATTCAAGTTTTTCTCAAATTTTATTTTAAAAATATTCTAAACAAATAAATTTTTGATTAACAATTTAGCTTTAAATCCTAAATTCAAAATCTATTGAGAATTTTAAAAAATGCCCTACATGAAAGTTGTAGAGAATAAAATTTAGAACAACTTTTATTTTGGGCTAGAATTCTGAAAACCTCTTTTTCATCTCCAAATTTAATTTTGAAACAAATAAGGAAATCTGAAAATATTATTTATAAAGGAAAATTCGTTTTCACCCTACTGGGCCGCGGCCTCCTTTTCGGACCAGTGGCTCTGGCAGCCCGGCCCGTAGCCCCGCGCCAGCGTCCTCCTGCGTGCGCCCGCGCGTGACGCCATGGCGCCACGGCAGAGCTCGGCCGCCGCGTGGCCGAACGTCGACGACGCCGCGCGACACGCGCCCCTGTGGCCCCCGCAGCACCGCGCTCGCTTACCCCCCCTCCGCACGCTCGTCCGCCTCGGCTGCTCCCTCCATTCCCTCCTCTCGCCCCGCCAGCAGCAGCAGCAGCGCACCGCCGCGCCATCACCGGCTCCCGGAGCTCCGCCACCGCCGTTCACGCTCGTGGCTGCTTCTCCGGCCGATTCCTCCCGGCCTCAGCTCCGCCCCGCTTCCCTCCACCGCGTGCGCGCCTCCACTCCGCCGCTCGAGCTCAGGTGAGGGCAAATTGGCCGCCCCCCTCCTCCACTGCCGCCATGGCCGCCGTTGGCCGGCGCGCATGGCCGGAGCTCCCTGGCCCTTCATGCCTCCTCCGGTCTCAAGCATCCGCTTCCCCTTCGCCTAGCGGTGCTCGCGCTCGCCTTCTCGGCCGCCCCCGTGGCCTGCATTGGCCGGCCGACGAGCTCCAGCGCCGCCGTGCCGCCATCTCCGCCGGCGAGCCTCCTCTGGAGCTCCCGCGCCGCTCGGGGTTGGTGCGCTGGGTGCGTCTCGGTGCGGGGAGCACGTTGGTGCCCTCCCCGTCGCCGGAGACCTCACCGGCGGCGAGTTCGCCACCGGTCAGCGCCTCCCCCGCGCTGCTCTGGCTGGCCGGTGGGTCCGTTGACCCATGGGTCTCGCGTGTCAGCGCGTGTGGGTGCACTGCATCGGGTGTATTCAGTGTTTTCACCGGCGAATTTTTAAAAGAATTAAGGAAAATGATTTCTCAGAATTATGAAACACCTTTGAAAAATCATATCTCAAGATTTATAACTCCAAAAATGATGAAACAAATTTTGAAATGTTCCTCTTAAATAGATCTACAGTTTACAAATATCTCATATTATTTTTGTAACACTTTACTGTGCAAATTTATTTAATTGCTATAAATGCTGATATCTTAGAAAATATGTAGTAAATAAAATAATGAAGGGAAAAATGTGATTCTTGTTGCTTTAATCTTTATTTGTGATGTACTTTCTAGGAAAAATATTAGTGAAGCATGTTCTGTGAGAAATTTTTGAGGTGTAGTACAAATGCTTTTAATTGATAATCTTTGTTATTTTTAGTAGAAAGCTAAATTTGTATAGAACATACATGTGATAATTTTTGTAGTGTGTTAGTTTACTGTTAGTAACATAGGAAAAATGTGAAATCTATTGTTTGATACTTTTTCTAGTATAAAATAATTTCATGCTCATATTTAGGCTATAACTTGTTTATTTTGTACAGACAGTTTTACATAGGCAATTCTCATGAAAATTTAGTAGTAGGTTAGTTAGGGTAAGAGTAATCTACTGTAATTTTTGTAGATTTTTATCTACACCAGAAATAGGTGTTGCTGTGTAACCCTAGTTAAATAGGGAATAAAAGATTATTCTTTATGAGAAATTAAGAGAAATAAAATATGTTTGGTGTATCTTTGAAGCATCATTATGCCTTGCTGATGTTGTGGTTGAGTTAGATTGGTAAGCTTTGGTAGCTTAGGTTCACTTGTATGTGTAGATGATAGGCTAACTAATAGAAGAATAAGGTGCATGTTTTAGGGTATATGTTCTTGGATGACGTGGACTACCTTGTAGAAGAAATAGTTATATTCAAACTGCTTATTCCATGTGCTCATCTGCATCTCATGTCATCAAAGCATTCCACCACAATCTGATGCATCACTCGCATGTTTACTTATGCACTTGCATCATACAGGATCGCAGGGAGAGTCGCAGGTAGCAGTACAGGAGGAGCAGGCTTGGACGGATCAGCAGGAGCCCCAGGCACAAGAGGTGCCCGAGGAGGAAGAGTCAGGCGAGGAGCTGCCAGAGTGCGTCGACCACCATCCTAGCTCGTTCGAAAGAGGCAAGCCCCGGAACATTTCAAGTCTCCTATTTTATAAAAGTTGTTCCTTACTACATGAACTATAGTTATATATATAGTTGCATTAAGTTATAGGAGTTGAGTGAAACCGTTGTTGCATTATTACCTTGGCCACCGGATTATCTTTCACCCTGTTAGGTCAGGATCGAGTAAATTGCTTAGCCATGCTTAGACCGGTAGAAGTCGGGTGATTTCCTGTCACCTGCGAGTTATAGGTGGATACCGGGTTATGGTTAGCTGTAATTGTGATCATAAAAAGTAACCAAGTGTTGATGGCTAAACGAAGACCAGGCGGAGTCTTATAGGGTTTTGGACTATAGTGATTCCGTCTGTGTCGATTAAGGACCGATCGTTGCTCGTCCCTCTTGTCATGTTGAACGCATGTCTCACATTTAGCTGGCCGAATAAAGTACCTTTTGACCGCGAAGCTAGTGACACTTTTCGAGCCGGGATAAACTTAGGTTGGCAGACTGGTGTTGAAGGGGGTGTAATGGGGACGCGAAGAGTGAGCCCAAGGTGCATCCTGGCAGTCGGGCGGTCCCTGGGTAGTGTGATCCATGATTGTTATCCCGCGGCTTCTTGGAAAGTGTCATTGGTGATCTACGCGACCCTGACGGGGAAAAGGAGGGTTTGTGTGAGGAATAAATCTCCAGCTGGATAGGAATTCGATTCGAATCGCCGTCGCTCCCGGTTAGTGAGCACTTGACTCGAGCTATGGCATCGTAGTAACATTAATGGAACACTGATGGTTAAGTGAATGATGTTGGAAATACTAAACCTTATATGGTAATCTAGATTGTTAATGATGAATCAAGTGATTGTTTTAGCAATAGGTGCTTACCTAGCTTGAATATGTTATACTAAAAGTGATGCAAAAAGTACTGGTATAGTTTTTCATAACAACTTATGCTTTTCGCAAATGAGTCAAGCCAGTCCAATCTATAAAGACTTGCATGATCCTTGGTGTCCTTTATTTCTGGTTTATGACGGGTAAGTCTAGCTGAGTACATTCTCGTACTCAGGGCGTTGTTCCCATTATTGTTGCAGATGGTCAGATGTACTACGGGTACTGCTCCAACTGTCTGTATCCGGCGATGGGCGACAACTAGGACCTTGGGCAAGGGTCACTCTGTTCGTCTTATCTAATGCTTTTGTGGACCATGACTATCTACTGGCACTGTATTTGAACTAAGTATGTGTGTAAAACTACTTGCTTCCGCTATGTTATTTTGAACTATGTTGTAATAACTTTTATTCCGAACTCTGATGTACTCCACTTTTATTGTGAACTCTATGTATCATGTGAACTGTGGCTGCTAAATCAGTACGATCTTGGTTGTATGTTGGTTGGTTTGAAATCCCTCGTGATTTCACGGAATCTCGGGTTATACGGGTCTAAGTTTGATAAATTAACCGCCTCGGTGGAAGATTTTCTTACTTAATCTCGTATAATTACGTTGATCCGTTACAAGGGCGACGACGATGGCTTCTGGCGAGCTGCCCCTCCCTCCCTCGCTCTGCGACCTCCATGCCACCAAAGAGGAGCGACGCGCGGTGGCTTCCGGCAAGATAGGTGGGTCCTTCTCTGGATCTGAGCCGCCCTCCTCTCCCTCCTCCTCCTCCTTTGGATCTGAGCTCTCCTCCTTCTCCTCCTCTGGATCTAGATCTGAGGGATGCGGCGGTGACTTGGGTTCCGGCGAGTCTCAGGGGTTAGATCTCGTCGTGTTATAATAGTTTTTTTTATGTTGCAACAGATGATTTCGATTGTTGCAATGAGTTTTTTAGGTTGTTGCAACAAATGTTTTTTGCGATGTTGTAGTAGTACTGCTTGAGATGTTGCAGTATGTTTCAGTTGCTTCAATCTCATGTTACAGTAGTTGTTCCATGTTGTTGCAAGTGTTTTTATTTCGAGTGTTGTTTCGTATGCTTCACACCAGTTTGCAATAATATGTTCCAATTGTTTCAACTCCTTTAACCTATTTGTTGCAGCAGTTTATTCGTTATTGTTGCAATAATATGTTCTAAATGTTTCAGCTCCTTCAAACCTATTGTTGCATCAGTTTGTTCCGTGTTGTTTCAGCTGCTTCAGCCTAATGTTGCAGTAGTTGTTTCCGTGTTGTTGCAATAATATGTTCATGGTGTTTCAGCTGCTTTAGCCTAATGTTACAGTAGTTGTTTCCGTGTTGTTGTACGTATTTTATTCCAGCTTTCTATATTGTTTGGCCGGGGGGCGAGCCAGGTGCTCGGGGGCGCCTGGCTCGCTGGAGGATAGTGGACGGAAGCGTTGAGGGCGAGTAGATGGGGGTGCTGCGGTCATGGGGGCGATGGGGCATGCTCGTCGCGCACGCGGGGCGGTGCGAAGGTGAATGCAGCGGCGTGGGGATGGGCTGCGGGGGCGAGCTGGGGGAGCAGCGTGGGCCTCCATCACGTAGACGTGCAGGGGCTTGCGTCCGCGGCACCGTCCGATGGATCGGTATCCATCGGATGTCTGAGCGCCAGGGCTCCCCAGTAATGTTTCCTGGAATGTGTTTTTTTTTTTTGCTTTTATTAGTTCAATCTCAAGAGCCGGCTTTTTACCTTTTGAAAAAGCAAGCTCAATAGCTAAATTGTTTATTTCAGCTTCTAGCTTATGGCGAGAAGAGAAATAAACCAGCAAAAAAGCTGAAATGAACAAATCCTAATTCGACATCAATCAAACAGAACAGACCCTAATTTGACACAATCAAATAAAACACAAGTGGAAGCACAATTGGAAAGCCCAAATTAAGCACACACAAACAAGCACGAGAAATTGGAAAAAAAAAGGCTTCATGCTCCCTTATATAGCAGTAATTAGCGATGGAAAAGGAGAGAAAGAGAGTAACAAACCTGGGCCGCGGATCCACTGGTGGTCTGTAGCAGCCTAACAACAGGCATCGTTGGGCCGTGCGACACACACGGGGCTTCCCCTGCTCTTTTTTAAGGGGAAAAAAGCTTTTCGACCTCCCTCAGCTTGTGTGATCATCCGATTTGTCTCCCTTATTCACAAAACCAGTTGTTTGACCTCCTTCAACTTTCAAAATAGTTTGTTTTTGCACCTTGACCAGTTTTGATGGTGCTTCTGCTGACGTGGTGTCACGTCATCTGTCTAAGCGGCTGAACTGAACATGCGCACATTACGTGTCGTCATCTGTCTCTAGACCCTGCCGCCACGGCTAAATGCTACTCCATCCGTTTAAAAAAAGTGACGTTTTTATTTTTAGACATCGTGTTTGACCGTTCGTCTTATTCAAAAAATTTGTACAAATTATAAAATAAATAAATCATTATCAAAGTATCTCTAATGATAAAATAAGTCATAACAAAATAAATGATATTTATATAAAAAATTTGAATAAGACGGATGGTCAAACAAGATGTCTGAAATTCTAAAACGACACTTTTTTTTAGTACGGAGGGAGTACGCATGCTGCATACTGCCAGAGCCCAGAGCAACATGCATCTCCAGGTGTTTCTTGGCATCCGGCAACGCATGCGTTCGTGGGTGTGCAGGGCAGGGCAGGTAGGGGGCAGGGCAGGAGTGAACAATGGTGGTCTCTCGATACTGGCTACTGCATACGCATTCGTCGTGTGCTCCCTTTCGCCGGTTTTTTTCCCTTTCTTTTCTTTCTGCTCGATCCATCCTTACCGTGCGCAGCACGCGCTCGTTGAGGCCTCCTTTGGAACGCAAGAAGTTTGTAGGAAAAACATAGGATTTTGATTCCTATAGAAATTGGCACTGCAGTGCCCTTTGGTTGGTAGGATTGTGTCGTTAGAACTTTAGCGGAAAAATTCCTTCGGGAGACATTTTTACAGGTGAAACATGGGAAACTGAACATCCACTCTGATCTCATTTTTTCATCACACCGCGTGTAGGATCGAGGTAGAGAGATGATTTGACTGAAGGAACACATTAATGATACAGATTGGATACAATAGTGTAGCACTAGCTCACATGTAATTAAATAGCTTACCTCAAGAAGACACTACATGCACTGTTGTTTCCTAGATTTTCCCTATACTCATCCAAACACCCATTCCAATAAAATTTTTATGTTTTTCATTCCTCTGTTTTCCATATGCATTCATGTCCCGTTCCGGTGTTTTTCCTATTCCTATATTTTTCAATCCTACATTCCAAAGGGGGCATGAGTCGTCTGTTCGCTTAAACTTATCAGGCTTATCAATCATAGTACAGTATTTTTCTCTCACAACAAATCAGCTAACGGTACTTTTCAACTTAACTTTTCAGCGAAGTGAACCGGACTGCTTTGGCCTGACACCCTAACCCATTGTCATCGTCGTCATCACTATTGCCTCGGCCTTCTAGCCTCGATCGATCTCCATGGTCCATGATGCGATCAATGTGTGTATGGATCCGATCGAGGCTTCACTTTCACACACGGACACACACGGTACAGCTAGCTAGCTAGCTCCTGGCGTTTTTTTTCCCCAAAAGGAGACTTGAGCAAACAAAAGCTGAAGGGAATATGTCTAGCTATCTCCACCGCCGTATGGCCTTCAGCTTTTGTTCTGTGTATCTATCTTTAAAGATTTGTCGCCCAATCTTTTCGCGCAACGCGTACACTACTGCTTGTTGTCTGTTGAGTGCTTGTTGCGCTGTAAAAAAAAAGCCTAACTTGGTCACCTTGTCTTGTGCTCAGCATATCTTATCTTCGACACCGTGACCATGAGCTAGTGACGACAAATTAAAGAAACAGAGAGTTGATCGATCGGAGAATCTCTATGGTATTTATGTACGCCGTCGGACGAACTGCTATGTCGTCGTCTGTATGTATGTACGCCAGCCTGATTAATTTCGGATGTTTCTTGCGTGCTCTCTTCTCACTCACGCCATCCTTTTCGCGTCTTTTGTTTACCAAAGATGCATGGTGTAGTAACGGCTCTAAATTCGCCTAGACGATCGAGTACGCACATTCACACCCTTCATCTAACTGATGGGTTATTATTAGGCTCATCATCGCTACTAGTAGTAGTAGTCACACTAGTACAGAGACGGGCTTTACTCCCGGTGGGGAACCCCCTCTAGTCCCGGTTCCCCACCCGGGAGCAAGCATCCGGGACTAAAGGGGGTCCTTTAGTCCCGGGTGAGGAACCGGGACTAAAGGAGGACCTTTAGTCCCGGTGGGTAACACCAACCGGGACTAAAGGTGCCTCCTGACATGCCACGATGGCCAGCACCTTTAGTCCCGGTTGGTAATACGAACCGGGACTAAAGGTTTTTTTTTCTTTTCTTTTCATTTTTTTTGTTTTCTTTTCAAAATAGGTTTTCGAAGTCGTATTGTACGCTGCTAATTATACATTTATACGCGCATATAGTATGTTTCGGTTCAAGCACAATGAACGTATTAAATCACACAATTCAAGCATAGAAATATATATATATATATATATATATATATATATATATATATATATATATATATATGCATCATATATATATTTACATGCATGCATGCATATGTGTATTTTACATTATATTATTTCATGTGCATATATTACAAAAGATTGCATTATAGTTGTTGTGACATAACGAGTTTCTTCTCATCCTCTAGCTTGGCTTCAATGGCAGTGTTGGGTCGAAGTAGAACTCGCCCTTGGAATCGATGACCTGCTCATTAAAAAATCCGGCTATAGACTCTTGAATTGCTTTGATTTGGTCTTGCCGTATGACCTTTTCCTCCAACCATCGAGTCTACAGGTTTGAATTAAAGGAAAATAAATTAATATATGTACATATATATATAAAGACATAGTAACACAATCAATAATAATAATTAAATGAATATATAGTGTATTTTTAACGTACTTTGAGTCTCTCTGTAGGAGTTCTTTGGGAGACCACCTTGATAAACTTGCAAACATAGTAACCACAGTAGTTGTTCCCCTGTTCCTGCCTCAGACACCACTTTACGAGAAAAAGATTTGTCATCCAATCTGGTGATCCGGTGAAAGCTATATGTTTAATTAATAAAGATGATGCGATTCAGGGGACTTACTTTCAATGGGATTACATTCAGTGGCGCTTTGCATTTTTCCATGTGTTGCTTCTCAATAAAGGTTTTCCAAACACTGCCCAATAAAAAATTTGCCACAAACTATAAAATTATCTACATCTCTAAACAATGATATTTTTAACCTTCTTTCATGTAAATATGCAAGCTTAAAGTGATTTTGAGCTCAAATTGCTTACAAATGAAAAAAAAACCACAATAAAGAACCATAAATATATATAGTGAATAAAATGGCATAAGAAAATGGTAAAAATGAGAGTATGAGATTGGTAACCTTTACAACTGAAGAATCGACGGAGGAATCGAAGAATGGATGGAGGAACAATGGAGGGAGGGAGGAAGCAAGAACACCAGTGAGCTTCAAAATGTGCTGATCTCGGGCTCGGGGAGGAAGGAGGAGACGGCCGATTTATAAAGGGAGAACATTTAGTCCCGGTTGATAGATCCAACCGGGACTAAAGGTAACTTTCCAACCCCGGGCGCAGCCACGGCCCGGGAGTAGACCTTTACTCCCGGTTGGAGCCACCAACCGGGAGTAAAAGTATACCTTTAGTCCCGGTTGGTGGCTCCAACCGGGACTAAAGGTCCCTGCCACCTCTGTCTGGCGCAGTAGCCGTTGGGCAGGGACCTTTAGTCCCGGTTGGAGCCACCAACCGGGACTAAAGGTATTTCTAGTCCCGGGGGCAAAAAATTCCGGGACTAGAGCCCATTTTGGCCGAGGATCAAAGGTCTGTTCTCTACTAGTGTCACAACGACGATATATATAGAAAACGACGTGCGTTGTTTGGAATTGGATTGGTTCTTGGTGGGATCTATCCGTGCTTGATTCCAACGTCGTCGTCGTCACGCTTAATTCGTTTCAACGCACAGTACAACTGTAGAAGCAACTGCTAATTAAGTACAGCTAGTCAAATTTGATTGCAGCTAATAATCCTTCTTCTGCATTTCTTAATTAGTTTCCTGTGGTCTTTGCACGCTTCTCCACCTTTGCCTTTTTGCATGGTTGGCTGCACTGCGTGCAATCAAATTTGAAAACCCAAAAGTCCAAAACTATGATACCAAATTATTTTGTAATGTAACCACATCTGTTAAAATAAGCATCATGGCTCTAGTTGAAGGAACCTAGGTACCAAGCTGGAACCTTAGTTTTGATATGCAGCATATATACAATATAATAGAATCTTGGTTTTGTCCTTTCTGCCCCACTGTTAATTAACTAAAGTTATCCCCAGCGGCCTGATGCTGCCTTTTACTAAATCTACACGTTTATAGTATCCACGATGCATATGACGTATGCCCTGTATGAAACCATATGGAATGCATATTATATACAAATTGTGTGGAAAATTCCGTCCTCGTGTTCATACCAATATGCATGGCTTTATTATTAGTAAAAAATTTCATTTAAAGGAAGCCAACACGTACACGCTAGCGTACGTGCGGTGGTGTTTGATCGGTATACACAACTACGGAATCACCGTCCAGTCCTTTTGTTCCTTCTTTTAACAATGCTGTTATATTTATTCCGGACCAATATATAATATATAGACACCTTTCTCAACTACATGCATGCCAAAGTTCATTTAGGACGATCAGTTGATATATCTGATCTTGTCCAAAAAGTGCTGAAATCGCGCATGAAATAAAGCAGAAACGACGTCACCTGCTTGCACAAGTGGCAGTGGTTAGCAGCATTATTGATCTTTCGTTCCAAGAAAAAAAGCTACACCGACCGGCTTATCAATTGTCGTGTGTGCATTCCTATGTGATGTTTGAGTGGACAACTTATCGAACCGCTTTTGATCTTGCAAATTTGCTTTACAAGTGGTCGTCTTTAAGATATGTCACTGCTGATGGAGTAACATATCAGAACTTGGCTGTTCCCTTCCAAAAAAATAAAAAGAACTTGGCCGTTGATAGATCGCTCATCTGGATGCTTGCTTCCCTGAACAGGTTTGCCTCGCCTTTAGGGTATGCTTGGATTCTTTGCCATTTCGTTTCGCTGAAATTTGGCTTACACTGATTTGGTGTGAGAGGAAAACACGGTTTCTTCGCTGAAAAGTACTGCTGAAGTAGTGCTGCAGAACATGTATAAGGCTGTGTAAACTCGTCGACTTTGATTCCGTGCGGGCAACATATTCTCTCTTGCAGATTGAGGTGAGCCAAATTGGCTCTCCTAGCCTGGCAAGGATCTCGTTGCTTGTGCAGGTGAGGCGAGAGCAAGCTTGTCCACAACCAAGCACGTCCTTAATTCGCTGGCATGAGCAAGGAAAAGCTTGTTGCTAGCTAGCCCGAGCGAGCTGATTTGCCTCACCTGCAGCAGCTAGGAAAAACTTGCTACTGGAGCAGATCAGTAGGAACAGGCATCAGGTCAGTTAACGGTAGCTAAAAAAATTGGAGGGTTAAGTCCACTTTAGGATCTTTAACTATCATAAAAATCTGGATTTCAACCTTCAACTTTAAAACCGGATAACATTGGCCCTCTAACTCTTGAAAAAGTTCACTTTTCAATCTTGAGCGGTTTTCTATGTGGTTTGCATGGCAGTGTTGGTGGTGCTGACGTCAGCGATGATGTCAGCACTCATTTTTAATTTGCAAAACTAATATCTTTTTATTCGGAGCTCTAAATATAGCAAATAATATATCAATTTTGATCGTCTCGACGAGCTCTTTACAATGGTGTACTACGTTTTATTGTTTGAGATAGTTTTATTTCATAAAAAAAATAAATATTTCTATAAAACAAGTGAGAACAGGGCCAATATGGAGGATAAAACTTTGATTTTTGTGTACTAGTTTTATTAGACTGTCTCCAACAATAGAGACCTAAACTCCACACCCATTCCAGGTTTTGGGTCATCCACCAGAAAAAGTCACCCACCCAAAAATCTGCCCTCTCCAATAGCACACTCATCCGTCTGACACCTCCGCCTCGCCCGCCGAGCCGCGAGCTCCTCCAGCCTCGCCCGTCGAGTCTCACTCCCCGCCTCGCCGTCATCGGGCCCACCTTGCCATCGTCCTCCGCGCAAATCCGCCAGCATCGCCCGCCACCGCACGCCATCGAACGCCGCTCGCCACCGCACACCACCAAGCGTCGCCGCCACCGCACGCCACCGAGCTCCGCCCGCCTTGTGCCGCCACCTGCCTCACCGTCGTAGAAGAGCTCCGCCATGCCGCTCCTACCGCTCGCCGCGGGCACACCGCGCACTGCTCGAGCTGCTCACCGGCGGTCACGCCGCGCCACTCCAGCCGCTCGCCGCTCCACCAACCCCACGCCGCTCGCCACCAACGTCATCCGCGTCCGCCGCCTTGGCCCGCACCAGATCTGCCGCCCCGTGGCCCTCCCTGCCTCCGAGCTGGAGGTCGCTCCTCGCCTCCACCTGGGCCTCTAGCTACGAGGATGACAAGGAACAGCGGGGAAGATTTGCGTCTTCAATGAGAGACGACGCAAATATGTGTCGTGGTTCGACCGATACGCAAAATGTCTACTGCCTTTGCGTCTTCTGTTAGAGGCCGCTAAAACACTTGTTTTATAGAAATATTTAATTTTTCACAAAATAAAACTATCTCAAACAACAAAACGGAGTACACCGTTGCAAAGAGCTCGTCGAGACAATCAAAATTGATATATTATTTGCTATATTTAGAGCTCCGAATAAAAAGATATTAATTTCGCAAATTAAAAATAAGTGCTGACGTTATCGCTGACATCAGCTCCACAAATCGTGTCATGCAAACTGCCCAAGATTGAAAAATGAACTTTTTCAAGAGTTGAGAGGGCCAATATTATCCGGTTTTAAAATTGAAGATTAAAATCTAAACTTTTGCGATAGTTAAATGTCCTAAAGTGGACTTAGACCAAAATTGAATAATGACATCCGAAAAGCTAGAGAATTAGACATGGAAGATCGGACAATGAAGACCGCACAGTAAAAAATCAAAGATACCGCCTCATCAATGGATTCATTCGTCAAGCAATCTTCTTTATATAATCCACTTCCCATTCCTCGTTTAGGATTTATCGAGTGATACAGTTGAGAAACATTTCTTTGTCATATGTGCCACTACCACATCACCAAATTTAATGTACCGGTTTTAAACACATCACAAAGACGGGCAAACATACATCACAGTGTCACACCATGAGTGATCTGGATCTTGCTTCCAGAAGCACTTTCCGCGCACTAAACCCACACAAATCCAGCAAAGCTGGGCGCGCTGGTGCTGATAAGGGGCCCGATGGCTTAAGGCGCCACTGAAATCGTTTTGAAGCCATCACATCAAGTCAAGCACATCTTTGGAAATAGTGTTGGCCTACGTAGCCTCCAGCCATGGCTCTTTTGACATTTGCCTCAAACATCTTTGGGTTGTCACGAAGGACAACTGCAGCTTCGTGGTTCAAAGGATCCTCGTCGTTTGGTTGCTGCAAGTAACAATGTAAACAACGATAAACATTAGATAAGGTTGATTGTCTTGAGATGCTTTTCCAACCAAACCATAGTATTAAATATGCTGTCCTCGAAAACTAGGTTCAGAACCAAACTTACAATTTTAACTGTCACGAATACAAGTTCCAAATAGTTTTGCTTATACACGTGGACAAAACAGTAGACTGGTCAATGATAATAAAACATGGGATGCAACGAACTTTGCAGTTTTGAAAACCACAGTATAGCTAAATCTGTAGCCTATTTGCAGTTTTTTTTCTAAACCAAGGTTTTGCACGTCTATGGGTTCTAAAACTTCAGTTTACCAATTTCATGGTTTCTTAATACAGTACTACGTTATCCAATCAAGACCTAAATAGCAAAAATATTCATTAACATAGTTAGAAGCACCCTTCAACTCATCTTTCCTGATAATATTTAAGGATTAAATTCAGTTTTACTAGTAACAGAACCAATGAACTACTAAGGTCTTGCTCAGATAGGTATGTCTGTTTCGGAGATCACATCATTGCGAGCACAATAGTGATTACTTTTTTAAACAGCAACTCTCGAACAGCATAGTCCATGAAATGTAGTAATAGGAAGACAACAATGCACGCACAATTGCAAACACTACTCTTTTGTGTTGGAATATGTGTATTAGGCCCATGAGGCCCATGTATGGTTACCTATATAGCTACCCCTCTAGGGTTAGCCCAAATCAATAGAGTCACTTTCCCTAACATGGTATCAGACTAGGTTTTCTTCTCTGCTCCTTCCCCAACCCAGCCGCCGCCGCCGCCCCTCCTGGCCAGCGCGCCGCCGCCGCCGCCATGGATGGCCGCGCCCCTCCTCCCTTTCCTTCCTCCTTCCCCCCTCTCCCCTCCTCCTCCTGGGCGCAGGTCGCCGCGGCCCCTTCTCCACTGATCTCCGCCGCCACTCCTGCTCAGCAGCCCGCACCGCCGCCCCTGCCATGGCTGGCCGCGCGGCCGCAGCAGCAGCCGCGGGCGCGGGCCCGGGTGCGGGAATCCAGGGAGCTGCCGCCGGCGAGCCGCCCGCGCTCCTCCGTGCGGGTGCGGACCGCCTCCCTGCTGGCGGTCTGGACGCTGTCCCAGGCGCCGCCGCCGCTGCCGCTGCCATGGCCGCCACCGGAGGTGCAGCAGCAGCCGCCACGGGCGCGGATGCGGCCGTTCCACCTGCTGCAGCCGCCGATCCGCCCACAGATGCGGCCCTCCTCCCTGCGGGTGCGGACCTCCTCCCTGCGGGTGGCCTGGATGTCGTCCCCGGCGCTATCTTCCCTGGGGCGGCTCTGGACCATCTCCCCGGCACCATCTTCTCGGTGGGGGCAGCTACTGATGGTGTCCACCTCGCCCACGGCGGCTTCCTTGCACCGCCTCAGCAGCCACCGACCATGCTCTACTCCGGTCGTGCCGACCCTACTCTCGCTGCTGCCCTCGTCGCCGCTCGTGCTGCCGCTGCCGAGGGTCAAGCTCGTGTCCGCGCGGCAGCCCTTGCCTAGGAGCGTGAGCGGGATGCGGCTGCTGCCCTGGCTCGTCAGATCGCTGACGTGGAGCAGCGCCTCGTTCCTCCCGTCTCCAACGACCTCGGGGCTACCTCCTCCGGCTCGACGGGCCACCGCGCGTCCACCACAGCGGTCATCTGGCACGATCCGGCCGATCCGCTCGTGGCGCAGCTCCACTACCAGGCCGAGGGTGTTCAGAACATCCGCCTGCTCGTCCCGATGGTTCTCGAGCCCGAGTCACCTTCCTATGCCCGTTGGCGGGACCTGGTCCTCTTCACCCTCCGCCGCTACGCCCTTGACGATCACGTCCTCGTCGATGCCTCGGTCGCGGCCCAGACCCCCTCGTGGTTGCGCCTTGACAGCATCGTCCTCTCGTGGATCATCGGGACGATCTCCGTCGACCTCCACGACCTCGTCCGCAACACGGCGGATGCTCGTCAGGCCTGGCTGGCGCTCGAGGGCCAGTTTCTCGGCAATGCCGAGGCTCGGGCTCTGCGGCTCGATGCGAGCTTCCAGACCTTCGTCCAGGGTGATCTCACTGTTGGTGAGTTCTGCCGGAAGATGAAGACCATGGCAGACTCCCTCGGTGACCTGGGCTGGCCCGTGGAGGACCGCATCCTGGTCCTCAATGTTCTCCGCGGGCTCAGCGACCGCTACGCCCACCTCAGGACATGGATCACCCGCCAGCGCCCCTTCCCCACCTTCCACCAGGTCCGTGACGATCTTGTCATGGAGGAGCTGACTCAGGGCCTCCAGCCTGGGTCAGCCACCGGGCCGGGACCCTCGACGGCCCTCGCGGCCACTCCACCGCGTCCGTTCGCTTCCCCGCGTCCGTCCACTACATCGCCGTCGTCCCTTCTGGTCCTCCTCCCTCTGGGCCGAGCGGGGGTGGGGGGGGCGTGGCGGTCGCCGTCGCCGCGGCACTGGACGTGGGGGGGCGTGGCGGGGCCAACCATGCGCCGACGGCTCCACAGGGGACTCCATGGCCTTCATTCCACAACCCGTGGTCAGGGCGCATCTCTATGTGGCCTTACCACGCTCCCGGTGGCGAGTCCCGTCCACCGGTGGCCAAGCTCACCGGCGCTCCACCACCCGGCGTCTTCCCTACGTCACAGTGGGTTGCACCTGCCGGCACCCCTCCTGGGGTTGCGGGATGGGACCAGGCGGCCTTGGCTCGCTCGTTCAGCACCATGGGCCTGACACCTCCTGTCGGACCAGAGTGGATCGCCGACTCGGGTGTCACCTACCATACCACCCAACCCTGGTATACTCTCCTCTGTCCACTCTCCTTCCTCTCTTCCTTCGTCCATTATGGTCGCAAATGGTTCGTGTCTTCCTGTCACGTCTGTGGGTACCGCCGGTGCTCATGGCTCCTTTCGTCTTCCTGATGTTCTTGTCGCTCCTTCTATGGTTCACAATCTCCTTTCTATTCGTCGTTTTACAGCTGACAATTCTTGTTCCGTAGAGTTTGACTCTTCTGGTCTTACTGTGAAGGATTTGGCTTCCCGGCGTCCTCTGCTCCGATGTGACAGCACGGGGCCCCTTTACACTCTTCGCTTCCCGACAGCTCCTTCATCTTCTTCGCCGTCTGTTTTATCAGCTGCCTTCGCCACCTCTACCTCCTCTACTACTTGGCACCGGCGTTTCGGCCATCCTGGACGTGATGCCCTGATGCAGCTCAGTCGTAGCTCCGACATTCCGTGTATTCGGGCTCATGCTGAGCATTTGTGTCATGCATGCCAATTGGGCCGACATGTTCGTCTTCCTTTTCATAGTTCTTCACATGCGGCCCGCATTTTTGATCTTGTACATTGCGACCTATGGACATCTTCTGTTATCAGTATTTCTGGCTATAAGTACTACCTTGTGGTTGTCGATGATTTTTCGCATTATTCGTGGACCTTTCCCTTGCGTGCGAAGTCTGATACGTTTTCCACGCTTCTTCACTTCTTTACTTGGGTGTCCACACAGTTTGGCCTTACCATCAAGGCCGTACAGTGTGACAATGGTCGTGAGTTTGATAACTCTACCTCCCGGGCTTTCTTCCTCTCTCACGGTGTTCAGTTGCGCATGTCTTGCCCATACACCTCCTCACAGAACGGCAAAGCTGAACGCATGATTCGCACCACAAACGACACCGTGCGCACCCTTCTGTTTCAGGCCTCTCCCTGCTCGCTTCTGGGCTGAGGGCTTGCACACCTCCACCTACCTCCTCAACCGTCTTCCTTCCACTGCCTGTCCCGCTCCTACACCACACCATGCTCTTTTCGGTACCCCTCCGCGGTACGATCACCTTCGCGTTTTTGGGTGTGCGTGTTACCCCAACACCGCTGCCACTTCTCACAAACTGGACCCCCGCTCCACTCTCTGTGTCTTCCTCGGATACTCCCCGAATCACAAGGGGTACCGGTGCTTTGACCTTACCTCCCGACGGGTACTCATCTCTCGCCATGTGGTGTTCGATGAGTCCGTCTTTCCCTTCTCCACCACACCCACCACCACTCCTGTTCCTGATCCACCCTCCCTCTTTCCCGCTGACACGGTGGTCCAGTCACCTTTTCCGTGGTCTCCTGCAGGTACTGCTTCACCGCGCTCCTTGCCGGGCACCTGTCCCGGCTCCCCGACGGGTCCGGCCCCGGCGTCCTCTGGCGCGGCCCCGACCTCTCCGTCCGGCGCCGATCCGAGGACCCCGCTCCCCGATACGGCCCCGGGGGGGCTCTGCCGGTCGCCGTCGCCCGGTGCTGCCCCGGCACCCTCTTCGCGGTACGCAGCGCCGGTACGGGTGTACCAACGCAGGCCGCGGCCGCCGCCACTCACAGTACCTTCTCCGCCGGGGACACCGACACCACCAACTCAGTCCCCGCCGGCCCGTGACGCACCGCTGGTCTACCACCCGCCGCTTCTTCACCGACACCCGCGGCATGTTCACCCGATGGTGACACGGCACGCAGCTGGCACGCTGCCACCCCGGGTCCTTGCGGCATCGACCAGCGACGCGCCGGTCTCCCTGGTACCCTCTTCTGTCCGTGACGCCCTGTTGGATCCTCACTGGCGTCGCGCGATGGAAGAGGAGTACGCCGCACTCCTCGCCAACCAGACGTGGGAGTTGGTGCCCCGGCCGCCGGGCTCCAACGTCGTCACTGGCAAGTGGATCTGGACCCACAAGCGTCGGGCTGATGGCACTCTCGAGCGCTACAAGGCTCGCTGGGTTCTCCGGGGTTTCACTCAACGCCCTGGAGTCGACTATGATGAGACGTTCAGTCCGGTGGTCAAGCCTGCCACCGTCCGCACCGTGCTCTCACTGGCGCTAGTTCGGTCGTGGCCAGTCCATCAGCTGGATGTCAAGAATGCCTTTCTACACGGCCTTCTTACCGAGACAGTGTACTGCAGTCAGCCGGCGGGGTTCGTTGATTCCTCCCGCCCCGACATGGTCTGCCGGCTCAACAGGTCTCCCTACGGCCTCAAGCAGGCACCCCGGGCGTGGAACCATCGGTTTGCTGCTTTCCTGCTGACTCTGGGGTTTGTCGAGGCCAAGTCGGATACATCTCTGTTTATCTATCAACATGGGGCTGACACTGCGTACTTGCTTCTCTATGTTGATGACATTGTCCTCACCGCCTCCAGTGAGCCTTTCCTCCGCCGGATCATTGCCGCTCTTCAGCAGGAGTTTGCTATGAAGGATCTGAGTGTGCTCCACCATTTCCTCGGGGTCACTGTTGAGCCTCGTCCTGCCGGGTTACTTCTTCACCAGCGGCAGTACACTCGGGATATCCTGGAGCAGGCTGGAATGACTGACTGCAACCCCTGCTCCACTCCGGTTGATACTCAGGGCAAGCTGTCAGAGGCTGAGGGCCCCCCAGTATCTGATCCTACTGCATACAGTTGTCTTGTTGGTGCCCTTCAGTACCTCACCTTCACCCGGCCGGACATCACCTATGCAGTTCAGCAGATCTGTCTTCACATGCATGATCCTCGGGAGCCCCACCTAACGGCTCTCAAGCGCCTCCTCCGCTACCTCCGGGGCACGATCGACTACGGCCTCCTACTTCACCGGTCCTCCTCAGCCGACCTTGTCGTCTACACTAACGCTGACTGGGCCGGGTGTCCGGACACTCGGCGGTCCACCTCCGGCTATACCGTCTTCTTGGGCGGCAACCTGGTGTCCTGGTCGTCTAAGCGCCAGCCTGTGGTCTCTCAGTCCAGTGCCGAGGCGGAGTACCGCGCTGTCGCCAACGGCGTGGCTGAGGCCTCCTGGCTTCGGCAGCTTCTCGCTGAGCTCCACACTCCGCCCTCCCGGAGCTCGCTGATCTACTGCGACAATGTCAGTGCGGTCTACCTCTCCACCAACCCCATACAACACCAGCGGACCAAGCACGTGGAGATCGAACTACACTTTGTCCGGGATCGGGTCGCCCTCGGCGAGGTCCGGGTCCTTCACGTTCCGACCACCTCCCAGTTCGCGGACATCTTCACCAAAGGCCTCCCGTCCTCGACCTTCACCGAGTTTCGCTCCAGCCTCAACATCACCAGTGGCTAGTTGCGTCTGTGGGGGGCTATGTGTGTGTTCTTTCTTCTTCTTGTTCAGCCTGGAACTCCGCTGCGCCGGTAGTTCAGACTGCGGGGGGGTGTTGGAATATGTGTATTAGCCTATTAGGCCCATGAGGCTAGGCCCATGAGGCCCATGCATGGTTACCTATATAGCTACCCCTCTAGGGTTAGCCCAAATCAATAGTCACTTTCCCTAACATTTTGTCTTCCCAATTTCTAAATGTATTATTTCAATAATTGGGGAATCAAGATAGCTGAAATACCGTAAAAAGAAGATTCAGGCCATAAATAACAGTGTTGATGTTGAGAACAGGCTTCCAATCTTCGCGCAGAATGTTCAGACAGACATTGCCTTCCAAATCAATATTTGGATGGTACACCTGAATGCATGTTTATATAACATCAAAGTATTTAATCGCTTTAGAGGAAATGTAATTTAGTGGATAATGAGAAAGAACCATAGATGTAAAGGATAATGTCTTATACCTTGGTCTTGCATTTGACCTTCGGAGGATCATGAGGATAAGATGGGGACACTTGAAAGGTGAAAACAAAAGTGCCTCCCCTAGAAAAAGACAGTACATTAAATTGGGGAAGGCTCAGAAAATTCACAAAGCTGACATCTGATGATAGCAATGGCTTCTAAACTATTTTTGGGTACACTAAATTGATAACATCTCCACTAGAGCCGCAACATACATACTATTGCAGGTGGAAAAGGCTCCCTTAATTATGCTTTATGCAGCATAGCAACTACCCTCAAGAGTGGCACTTACATGTAATATCCTTCATCAGGTCGGATGATGATCTCAAAATTCATGAGATCATCCTTGCCATTGGGAAAAGAAATTGATGTGGTCTTTGGCAGGTTGAGCTCACTAATATCTGCAAGGTTTAGAAAGAATTAACCACATAAATAATTCATCACACAATCAAGACCATCAGAGAACCCAAATATCAGTCAGATACATCAATAAGTTGGAAGCTGACATCTTTTTATGGATTATTGCATCATATGCCCCAATAGCTTAAATTAGGATCTCAGCTCATTCTATTAGAATTCAGAAATATTAGATAAGGAACTCAACTGGTGCACATAAAGAAACAGTTACCATTTGTATACAGAATACAGATATAAATCAGACAGTGCCCACAATGATTACTTCTGGTAAATTCAAATGCATGTCCAAGTTCATCAAACAATTGTATCCAGAACATATTATTATGTTAACATGGGTGGAACCCATTTCACAGAAGAGTTAACAGAGGTTTTAGTGGGTAACTTTGCTCACTAAATGGCATCACCAGGAAGGTTGGAGACCACAATACTTACATCATGGAAAAAAAATAACACCCTCAAATGAAAAAGAAAATGAAACACCACCACTGACAATGCAACCATATTTCCGTTAGTGGAGCTAGCTGAAATGCAACATATAGCTCTCCCATTTGCATGCGAATCAACCCATGAAAATAAATGCAACCCACATAACAATGCAATCATTGGGATCCTAGAAGATGCAACTTACCGAATGCAATCCATGGAAATCAAGTGCAACCAAGTGAAAAGAAGCAATACCTTCAAACATGGAAACACAACGTGGACAAATAAAGAAAGCACTGAAAGGCCGTGCTTTAGATGTAAGTCCTTCAAACATGATACTTGAAAACATTAAAAAAAATTAAAGGGACAAAGGTCAGGTGAACAGGTGATTTGGCCCCTATTTAGGGGTTCGATGGTGTTTTTTTGCTTCTCTTTTATCAACTCTGATTTTGCAGCCACCTTTTTGGATTGATGCTACTGTTAGACAAATCCTAGAGACGGCAGAAATCAATGGCAACGTGGGTGGCATGTGGGCCAGGCTGCAGGTGCACATGGCCTCTGCTCCTCCCAAAACAGGGGGAAAACACAAAGTACTCAAAGCACAGGAAAATCTGCATGGGCAAACTAGTCAGTTTATAGCTGAATCAACATCGTTAAGTCCTCTTAACAGAACAGAGGCAAACTCGGCCTTTGGTTTTTAAAAATCAGGGCCAAAATCAAAATTGGCCTTCCAAACAGTGGAAGGAATACAGGAGAGAAAAGGAATATGTGAAAAAAAAACTTGCACGAGAAAATGTCTGAAAAACGAAAAAGATATGAAACCAACTAAGTCTCTGCCATCGGTAATGGGCAGTGGCTCACTGAGGGGGTCCACTCATGAACCATCTTGCGGGGCGGCTGCTCCAGCCACCTAGGGTAACTCATTGAGGACAGAACGTGAGCAGTGAGATTTGGACCAAGGTAAGTATGGGAAAGAAGAGAGTGTGAGAGGTGGGAAGATCTAAGAAGTTAATAGGAGAGGGTAGGATAAACCGATAATTTTTTAAACATCTAAAAGGCTTATGTAATATATAAGCCCATATTAGGGCAAGAGGAAAGGAAGTTGTAAATGTCTACCCCTAGTAGTAAGCACTGAGCTCATTAAACGCTACCTTGGTTTATTGGTATATGTGGGACCTTACATATTGGAACAAGTAGTGGCAAACAGTTCGCTATTTTATGAAACAGATAAGAGCATCTTTTCAGTTGTTTTGGATTATATAAATAAATGTTGTGTATGGAAAACAAAGAGCAGATTGATACAAGAAAGAATTCACCTATAATTCAACAAACCTTTATGAAGACGGAGCTCCCCAGCAGACTGTTTCTTAACCGGGGCCTTTCCAGCAGCACTTGCTGCTTCTTCTTTCTTTTGACCCTTTATTTTGAAAAGATTAATCATCTTTCTGCACCGAAAAGGGAAAAAAAAACACAATCAGATATCAAAGATCAGCATGCAGAACTTCCAGATTTTTCAGTGAGTGGAAAAAGAATTCCCTGATGGCAAAGCGATTCCACATTTGCATCTCTATTATGTAGTTTATTTTGTGCTAATTGACTAACTGTGCCTATTTGGCTGGCAGCCAGATGTTTTCACAACTAAGGTTAAGCTTAGGCGTGTGGCAAGTTAAGGGTGCTTGGTTGGTTGCCATGACTAGCCTAAGTTGTGGCAAATTTAGTAAGGCTATTGTTTGAATTGAAGCCGCAGAACTTGCCAAAAGTTCAGCAAAAACACGTGGCAAATGTTTGGTTTCAAGCCAAGCTTGAACACAACCACATCCCTTTATCAATTGGTGAGCATACCATATCCATCTTATATACGTTAGCGGGAACTTGTATTTTTCATACACATTCAATAACCATTACTGATATTACGATGATGCAATTGCATAATCAATTTGTATTTTATTTGTAATCGTTTCTGCTCCTTTAATTGTTGATTTTAATTCCCATTATTATCCTCAGTAAGGCTTAGTCATCCTTATCTTAACATTCACTTTCCCACTTTAACAATTCCAACCGTCAATTTTTTCTCATCTTGCTTCAATTCCTTGCCTTCGCTGGTTTATGCAGTTTAGTCATTGCTGGTCACTTCGGGCCTGTTTGTTTGCCTGCACTGAGCTGGCCTGGACGGACGAGTAGAGCCTGGCTATTCTCAGACAGGCTAGATTGGCAACTCCTCTTTGTTTGGTGGACTTGTATCAACTGGGCCTGGTCTGCACAGATGTTGTTTGTTTGCCTGCGCTGCACTGGAGGGCCCACATGTCAGCCACACTCACCAACCACCTGCACCCACATCGGAGCCCGAGCGAGCCGCGCTCGAGAGAAACGAGCTTCCCCTTCGTTTCCTCCCGACCTGGCCCAAGGGCGCTTTGGATTCTGCGCTGCACAGGCTCCAACGAAGTCCAGGTGAACAAACAAGTGATTTGTATCTCTGGAGCCTGGCTCAGCCCCCCGTCCAGGCAAACAAACACGCCCTTCTAGTGCCTCACTGCCTCCATTTTCAAGTCTCCACTCCAATTCTTATCTCCCATGGAGGCCCAGACTATTTCCATCTCTACCAGATGGCATCCTACATGGGTACATGGGTGAGGGAATTGAGCAGCCAATTTGGGAGCGCTGGCTTGCTGCAGAGGCCAGGGCAACGTGGTGGCTCACTCAAGCGACATGAAGAGGTTGTGGCTTCAGAAGGTGGAAGCGCAGTCCACCGCTGACCAAGTGTGAAGTCAATGATGGTGATTCATCGGTTCCTGCAGATGTGCTTGTGTCTACAATAATTCGTCCTTCACACCATAAGTACACCCCATTTTTACTCAGAACGGTGAGCGGTGAAAGTGGGGCATTGCTATGCTTTTCGCACATGGCATCACACATGAGGTTTGGCGGACGAATTGCTCATCATTGATTTGGTAAAGAATACCGGTGCTAACAAACTTTCTTTGGCATGCAAATGTTTGGCAATGAAACAAATGGCAGCCTATGGTGGTGTGGCTTGCAGCAGGTATAGCGTGGCAAACCGTGGTTCCCATCCAAACACCCGTGAACAAAAACAAGGATGACAGTGAATCACAGGAAGCATTGAGTAGCAGAACAAATTCACCGCTAATTATTTACATATATAAACAGTACCCTGTATTTACTCACAGGTTGATGAATTTCAGCTAGCAACTAAAGGTGCTTGGATCCTTTGCTACTGCTCGCTTAGCCTAGCCTGCTCGCCTCATCTCTCCTCGCTAGGCAAAGCAGGCAATCTTCCAAAGGTGTTTTCTTCCCTTGCCAATGCTCGCCTTGCCACAAACCGTAGCTTGATCCAACAACGGCAGAGCTCGATTCAGCAGCGGTGTGGGTCAATTCAGTGCCTGGGAACCTCAATCTGATGGCAGCAGAGATCGATTCGGTGCTGCCGTGCTGGCGAACCTCGATCCAGTGATGGTGGTCAATTCAGCGACAGCAAACCTCCATCTAGCAACAGCAGTGGAGTGGTCACTTCAGCGACGGCTCGACTGGCCATGAGAGCACATGAGCAAACCTTGTCCACGCAGGAGAGAAAATTTGGCTCGCCTACATTGGCAAGGATTTGCTTGCTCAGGTGGTCAGGCAGGCAAGCTTGACAGGCAAACAGGCAAGGCGAGTGGCCACCAAACATGGGCAAGGCGAGCAGCCGGCAACAGATCTGAACACACCCTAAATTTACCCAAAGTTATCAAGGTGGTCCGACAAACTATGACACCTGCGCAACCTGGTTATCTAGGCATTTTCCAATGCATATTTCCTTCTTCCCACTTTTGCGTGTAGTGAGCAATTTGGTTGGTTTAGCAAGTGAATGCAACACTAAGACAGGAGATCCAATGCAGAACGAAGAATAGGAGGAATTATCTGAGCTGGAACAAAAGCCTCAAAGCAAATATAGCAGTATAACTCTAAAAGTATTATATAGCACTAGCGCGCGCACACACAGAGGAACAAACGGTTACATACAAAACAGGCAAGCTAGCTTCTTTAAGTAAAGGCAAGGATGATAAAGTGTCTAGGCAAGTCAATCACTGATGGGTTCGCAAAATTGACTGAATGCTTGGCTTTTAGATCTATTGGATTCAAGTTTGTTTTAGGCCTTAGATAAATTAATATTTGCAAAACAAGACCAACTTCTTCTCTATACAAATTTGTGAGTTTTGTCATGTAGTTCTGGTAGGTGAGTGGTCATAGTTTGTGGTTTCTGATGAGTAAAGTTGTGCTCTTCTAATTCAGCTAAACAAAATGCATTTTACAGGTGGTCTGTAGTTTGCAGAATTTACTGCAACTAATTTTATTCAGGAAACATTTGTGTTATACACTGGCAATCTCAGTTAATGTAGTTTTGCTTCAGGAGCCTTCAGATTTTGCGTTTGTGGACAATGATTGCTTAATCTTTTAGTACTTTGTAATGCTAGATTTAAATTATTGCTCTCTGCGAATTTACTACACATTCAAGAGATCCCAAAACAGTACTGTAACTAAGAAAGACTCACAGTTAACCCACCCTCCCAGGGTTCCAAAAAGCGGCACTAAGCGCACACTTCAGCGCGCTAAAGCGCTAAGCGGACAGGTAACGCTTCGCTTTGGGGCATAATAAGCGCTCCCAAAGCGGGGCGACCGCCTTGGTGGAGCAGCGGCTGCTGGCTCCAGCCTTGGCGAGGGCGCGAGGCGGGATGGGGATCCGCTGACGCGGCCGCCGAGCCTGGGACTGCCCCGCCGTCGCTACCGACGAATCTCCGCAAAAAGCGCTGAGAGAGAGAGCTGCGAGAGATGGAGGAGCTGGAAAAGTAGATCTCACCGGCTCCTTCTCCCTTCTCACGCGGGATGGACGCCGCTGCCCCTGGATCCACGCACTGCGGCTCCTCCTCCCTCCTCACGCGCGTAGCCGACGACGGAGACGGAGGGAGGCGGGGCGGAGGCGAGACGGCGCGGGAGGCGGGGCGGGAGGGGCGGAGCGGAGGAGGCGGATGCGCGCCGTCGCTCGGTGGCGCGACGGGAGGTGTGGGGCGGTGGTGGTAGTCCGAGCGGGAGCGGTGGAGCGGCGGCGAAGAAAGAAGAGTTGGTGGTGCGCCACGGGATCCCGTCTCCCCAGAGCAACGGGCTAAGGGAAAGAACAAAATAAGTAAAAGAAGAAAAAAGAAAAGAAAAGGGAAAAAAAACAGGGGTGCTATAAATACTGTTTTTATCACAAGTTTTACCAAAAAAACAACGACTCTATTTCTTAAGCTAGCTGTTTTTTTAAGAGCGGGAGCCCTGTCAAATAGGCCCGAAGAAACGGCGACGGGTTGTGTGCCTTAACTGAGCGAAAAGGTTAGATACTTAGATGGCGTTTGAATTGTGGGAAAAGAATAGTGAGAATGGGAAATGATGAAAGGTGGGTAGCATAACCCTTGTTTGTATATGGATTGGGGTAAGATTTGGGTATGAGATAGGGATAAGATGAGCTCATATCCCACCAATCCATACTCAATGGGAGGGGTGAGTTATGGCCGGGAAACAATCGACGGAGAGCCACACCTGTGAGCTCCACTAGCGAGAAACAGATGATGACGGAAATGGCAACGAGTGAAGTGTGAATTTATTCTGATGACAGTAAGGGAAGTTTGCAAATTTCGATAGCAACGAAGGAAGTAGTAAAATTTTCGATGCCACCGAGGGAATTGACTCTACATAGTAGCAGTAATCATTAGTGATGGAAGAAGAAAAGAAAAGAAAAGAAAAGAAAAAAAAAGAGAGTGACAAACCTGGGCCGCGGATCCACTGGTGGCCTGTAGCAGCGCCTAGCAGGCACTGTTGGGCCGTGCGACACACACGGTGCTTTCTCTGCTCTTTGGATGGGTCTCTCCTTCCTAGAGACTAGAGAGGCGGGAGAAAAATTCTATAGGACAGTATCGCATAGAACCTCCATGTGACATCCTCTCTGCTAATTCGACATAGGTCCCACCTGCAGGTAACTAGTCGGTGGTCCAGCCGGGCAGTTAGACTCCGTCCCCACAAGCAGGTCACGTATACAGGTGGTGTCAACACGCAGGTCCTGTGTGACGGTGTCCCATAGCATTTTTTTTTCTAGAGAGGCGTGCTTGTTTTCTTGGTATAGGGACACCAGATCGCAGCCCAGGAGAGTGGAGAGACGGGGACGATGGGGAGCAGCGCTGCCAGTGATATATATATATACTCCCACCGTCCAAAACAAAGAAATGTGCTATAGCTCGTTGAGTCGTTGTCTTCTTTGGGCTTTCCTTTACCTGCTTTACCCAATTCACCTCTGCTTTCTAGCCTCGATCTGACGATCGTGTATATGGTTCCGATCGAGCCTTCATTTTCAAAAGGAAACTTGACTTGAGCAAACACAAGCTTCTTTTTTTATTATTATTAAGAGCAAACACAGAACGGAATCTCTCTAGCTAGCTAGCTGGCTCCACCGCCCAGCGTAAGATCGAGCCGGTTCTCTGCGCAACGTAACAGTCGGCGTCAGTTTCAGACGACGTTGCTTCTCCTGTCCTGCTGTATATCTTTGAGTCTTTGTCGCCTAATCTTTTCGCGCAACACTACTTCTGCTTGTTGTGTCGTGCTTGTTGCTGCTGGAAAAAAAAAGCCTAACTCGCGTCACCCTTGTCCTGTGCTCGGCACATCTTATCTTCATCAGCCCCATCGTGTATTGTTGTAAAAAAAACTTATACACGAACGAAACATATATATACAGCATATACTACATATGCCAGTAGTATATGATAACCTGTCATGATTGAGCTAACCATCAACTTACTAGGAATTGAACTGCTGATCGAGAGAGTACGGCATTGATGAGAGAATGAATCTCTAGCTCGCTCGCCAGACAAAGCATGCAGTCAGTAGTGCTACACGTTATTGTATTATTAGTTTCAGGCCCTGGCTTATAATCCGTCTTATTCAGCTTGTTTTTTTCAGTCAGAACAGTATTTTTCTCCCACAAAAAATCAGCCAACAGTGTTTTTCAGCCGGCTTATAATTCCAGCCGAACGGCTCCTCAGATGTCTCTCTTCTCTCTTGTGGCGTACTCTCTCTTCTCATCACGCCACCTGTACGTTCACATCTTTTGTATATTTATATATACCAAAGATGGTGCAATAATAGCACGGCTCTAGCTAGCTGAAAGTCTGAATACTTATGGGCTTTGTTTTCCATTTGCATTGATCATGTTCATCCGGCTTATAATCCGTTTTTTTCAGCTTGTTTTTTCAGTCGAAATAGTGTTTTTCTCTCACAATAAATCAGCAAACAATATTTTTCAGCCGCTTATCAGCACAGCCGAACGGGGCCATTGTCAGCTGTATTCAGTTGCTTCTGCTACGTTCAAACTGACAGTGACGAGACGACGTTAGAACAAGTATAAACCAAAGATGGTGCAGTAACGGCTCTGAATGCTACTGTATGCACTTTGTTTTACATTTGCATTGGCAGCTTATGTATTATTATCAGTTGCTTCTACTACGCTTGAAACTAACAGTGACGACGACGTTAGAACAAGTGTAATACTTAAGAGACTGCAAGTATAATAACAAGCTACAAGTAATCTTGCCAAGGTAAAAAGGAGAAGACAAGAGAGAAGAGAGGTGGACTATAAGTTTACAGTTAGCCTATAAACAAACTCCAACAAATTTTGTGAGAGACAAAATAGACCATTTGACCAGATATATATAAGAGAAAAAATTAGTATTACTAGATGAATCGTTTAATACTTTCGTAATACAAACTTATTTGGAGATAAAAAAATTGCTAATATTTTCTACAATGGTAATGCTTGGTTTAGGGCGTCCATCCGGACGGACGGACCAACCCCCGCGCGCCCGCGACGACCAAGAAAAAAAAGCGGTGCGTTCCAGTCAAGCGGGCCTTGCACCTGTCGTTTTTCCGGGACAGCGCATGGGAGCGTGTGCAGCCACTTATTCGGTGTGGGGTGCATGCGGCGTGGGGTAGCGCATGGGAGCTCACGCGACGACTAGTTCGGGGCAACTCATGTGGCCTCGCTCGCGTGGGGTGCATGCGACGCGTGGTGGCCTGTGCATGCGCTGTGGCCAGAGAGAAGGACCCAGAGAGAGAAGGAGCGCGGGGCCCACATACTCCTTGGCATTGAGCTCCATATGTTTCATACGTTTAGATGTATATTTCATTTGGATGTTGTATGTGTTTCATCCGGATGTTGCATTTGTTTCATCTGGATGTTGCATTGTTACAATGGCTATACACGTATGTTGCAAGTGTATGTTTCATCTGTTTCAGACGTATGTTGCAAGTGTTTATTTAGATGTTGCATATGTTGCCGTGGCTATATACATATGTTGCAAATGTTCACATGTTTCAGATGATGTTGCATAAGTGCTTCATGTTGCAACATTAGTAGGCGCAGGAAGCGGACGCATGCGGAGGCGGTCTCCATAGGCTTAGCGGCCCCCACATGCGTGGCAAACGAAACGGGCACGGGTGGTCCCCACTTGCATGCGCATTAGCAAGCACGAGGCAGGCATCAGCAGGCACGAGACGCACAATTGTATGCGTAGGCGCACCAGCATGCAGGGTGAAAGCTCTAGTTTGGTTTTGGTGAATTGATAAAACCCTAGCTATTAACCTATGTGCTCTAAGTGTATGTGAGATAGGTTGGTAGACATTCCAAGTGGTGGAGCAAGTGGATGAAGATCATGGTGGTGATGGCCATGATGATCAAGTGCTCGGCTTGGAAAAGAAAAAAGAGAAAAACAAAAAGTTCAAGGCAAAGGTATAAGTGGTAGGAGCTTTTTTGGTTTGGTGATCGAGACACTTAGTGAGTGTAATCACATTTAAGATTGATAGCCGTACTATTAAGAGGGGTAAAACTCGTATTAAAATGCGGTTGTCAAAGTGCCACTAGATGCTCTAAATCATTGCATATGCATTTAGGATCTAGTGGAGTGCTAACACCCTTGAAAATGCTTGTGAAAATATGCTAACACACATGCACAAGGTGATACACTTGGTGGTTGGCACATTTTATCAAGGGTGGTGAAGTTTGGAGTTGAGGAGGCGCTGTTTCCTGTGACAGGACGTAGGACGGACGCTGGACCTGCGCGTCCGGTCACATTGAAACAGGAGCGGACGCAGGAAGAAGTGTTAACCGGAGTGGACGCTGGTGTGTCCGATCATGTATTACGTATGGTGACGTGGTGGTGAAACTATTGGGGTGCAGCGACAGTGAGGACTGGACTCTGGGCCAGAGTCCGGTCATGCTCCCTCGGACGCGTCAGGTCGAGTAAAGGTTGCTCCGGGAGCTCTCTGAAAGTGATCGGACGCCACATGGTGGCGCGTCCGGTCCTCCCCTTCAGCGCATCAAGTCGTGGCGCACGCACGAATGTTCTGTTGCCAATCGGCGCGTTAGGGTCGCGGGCGCGTTCGGTTGTCACTAACTCGCGCGAGAGATTTCGAACGTTGGAGATTGGCGGCCAGCTTTCAAATGAGGTGACACGTGGTAGCGGATCAGCGATCGGATGCAGAAGGTGGTGCGTTCAGTCACATCGACTGGCGCGTCCGGTAGCCACGAGTTGGGCTGCTCTGTAAGCCCAACGGCTCTATTTCGTGGGAGCTTCTATTTAAGCTCCATGGCCAGCTCTAGCTCACTCTCTTGGCCATTTGCATTGACATAGCAACCTTGTGAGCTTAGCCAAAGCCCTTCCACTCATCTTTATCATTGATTCATCATCTTTGTAAGATTGGGAGAGAATCCAAGCGCATTGCTTGAGTGTTTGCATCTAGAGGCACTTGGTGTTTGTGTTTCGCTGCGGGTTTGACTTGTTACTCTTGGTGGTTGCCGCAACCTAGATGCCTTAGAGCAGCGAGGATCGTCGAGCTGAGGTTGGTGATTGTCTCCGGCTCTGATCATGGTGATTGTGAGGGGTTCTTGACCTTTCTCCGGCGGAGAGCCAAAAGGTACTCTAGTGGATTGCTCGTGGTTTGTGTGATTCTCATTTTGTGTTGGTTGTGCGGCACCCTATTGAGGGTTTGGCATGTGATGCCAATTAGCACGTGAACCTCCAAGTGAGTGAATCGCCACAACGAGGACTAGCTTGCCGGCAAGCAAGTGAACCCCGGTAAAAAAATCATTGTGTCATCTTTGTCCGAGGATTTCTTTGGTTGTCTTGTGATTGATTGATTGACTTCATCATCTTGTAATTGGCTCATACCTTTACACATCGATATAATCATCGTCATCCTCTCTTGTATTACATTCCTAGTGTCTAAGCTAAGTTCTTTAGTGTAATTAATTTTGAGAGTTAGCTTTCGTCAAGTCTAGTGGTTAGTAAGGCTCTTTAGTTAGCTTTTGAGAGCTCACTAACTTAGTGTAGTGACTTAGCAGATTGTGTGCTTAGTGATCATAGTCACTAGAATTATGGTAGGTGACTTGCTCTTTTAGTAGGCTAGCGCAACACTCGCTTCGCCGTTTAATTGTCTAACATATTTGCTAAGTGTTGTTGTAGAAATTTTCAATAGGCTACTCACCTCACCCTCTAGCCATTAGGACCTTTCACAGGGGTGGGTGTGCAGGCGCAACAGTTGCATGATGGGGCGGGGCGGATGTGCAAGCATAGCAATTGCATGCGGGGGCGGCGGACGTGCATGCGGGGCAGGCTTAGCAGCATACGTGACAGGTGGGACGGGCGCAACAGACGGGGTGGGCGCGGGCTTCCGGACGTTCGGGCGCTAGCCACGCCATTTCTACAAACATAATCAAACTTAACCGTGCATCATCAGTTAATTAAGTGAGGGTGTGAATAAAGTACGTCCTCGATTGTCTAGGCGAATTTAGATGCATATATATTTCATTCCTCCTTCTAAATTTTGTTTCCATTGTGCTCTTGCCGCCAGTCGTCTAGGCGATTTTAGAAGCACACACGGTTGCCTCTCTCCATGCATCTTTGCCTTTTTGAATAGCGCCCCAAATTGTTCCATACTTCAAATTAATATAAGCATCATGTAAGCCTAGTTGAAGCAGGAACCTACCAAGCTGGAATCTTAGGTTTTTGACATGCAACAATAATAGAATCTTTGTTGTCTTTTTTCGCCCTATTGTTAACTCACGTTATCCCCAGCCCGGCCTACTGCATGATACGTATATACCTTTCGTTACTACATCATCTACGTTTACACTATCCATGATCCATGATGTGGCCTGTACGTATGAAACCATATGAAACACATAGAAATTTTGTGGAAAATCCGTGTCCTCGTGTTCATACCGAATTCCAAATATGCATGGCTTTATATGTAGGAAGCCAACACGCAAGCTAGCGTGCGGTGGTGGTGTTTGATCGATATACAACTAGGGAATCACCGTCTAGTCCTTTTCTTCCTTCTTTTAACAATGTTAAATGCTATTATCCCCACATAAAAATATATGTGGACACACCTTTCTCAATGACATGCATGTCAAAGTTTATTTAGTACAATCATTTGATCTGATCTTGTCCAAAAAGTGCTGAAATCGCGCTTGAAATAAAGCAGAAACGACGTCACCGGCCGGCTTGCACAAGTGGCAGTGGTTAACAGCATTATTATCTATCGATCTTTCGTTCCAAGAAAAAAAAAAAAGCTACACCGACCGACTTATCAATTGTCGTGTGTGCATTCCTATGTAATAATGTTTGAGTGGACAACCTACTGAGTGCACAAAGTTGCTTTACAAGTGAAGTGGTCGTCTATAGATATGTAACTACTGATCGAGTGACACATCAGAACTTGGCTGACGTAAGCTAGGGAATGCTAGTAACATATATACTACGCGTTTGGTTTGATGGATATATCGGGGTTGATTAAAACCCGCTCGGTTCTCCTCGCACCACAGCAATCGGAGCATCGGTGGCTTCTTCGGGCGCGGACACCTGGATCTGTTTGTTTTGCAAAAACATCCTCCAATTCTTAGAATCAACCTGCAGTCCAACTCCTCTGTCGAGAATAGTAAACACGTTCTGATGTTTTCTGATTAAACCCAAGAAAAGAAAATTCTGAAAACAAGTCGTTGTTTCGAGAAGCCCTCGCAGTTTTTCAGAAAGGCCCCCGCTTCGCAGCCCTCCCTGACCTCGTGCTTCATGTCACCGTCCCTCTCTCTCTCTCCTCTCGCCGCCGCCCCCACCTCCGCCCCTCTCTGGTCGGCGGAGGCGGAAGCGCTAGCCCCTCCTTGCCCTCTCCTCCCGCATCGCCTCCATGCCGGCACGAGTGTCATTGTTGCCAGAGCATGGGGAGACGTGCGGCCTTCACAGTGCGCGGGAGTACGTGGAGCTGTGCGGGATCCGGTGGCGTGTGAGATCCGGCATCGAGCAAATCCGGCCATGTGGAGGAAGTGGTGGAAGATCTAGCACACGCCTGTGTCACCGTCCTCCACCTCCAAGGCGAGCATGCTGGCACTAGCGCTTCAACATGTTGCATCTTCCCCAAATTGCGGCTCGCTGGATCAAAGCACACCTAGCTGCTCTGCACACAGATCCAGGAGATCCAGCCACAACGGCTGCGGATCCGGCTACGCCTGCAGCGGAACATGCCCATCGTGCCGGTAACCTCCTCTTCTTCTGCTGGGAGCTAGCTTCTGTGTTCTGATCCCTAATTTTCTTTTGTTTGGGAACCCAGGTGGGGCGTCCATGGGTCAGCTCGACAGCTCTCCGCCTCCCCATCCGGCCGTTCCAGCAGCGCGAACTCATAGCACTTGGTAAAAGTATTAAATTTGGATCCTGGAGTTTTTATTTTTTATTTATGCTGAAGCATGAAACACACTTGCCGTGTTCTACACAAAACTTGAAGGATGTCTTATTCCTGTTTTTTCTTTAGTTAATAGTGTGCAAATCATAATTGCCTAAATATGTCATTGTCTTACTACTCCCTCTGTCGGTTGTCGTAAGTTTAAGCTTTCTTTAAAGTTTGAAGAACTTATAGGAAAAAAAAGACTAATAATTATGACACAAAATTAATGTAGTTAGATATAACATGAAATATATATTTATACTGTACTTTTTATGGTGTCCGCTTGGCTTAGCACGACACTAATCATGAGTGCTGCTGCTAACTGGAGTATAATTAAGGGCGGCCCTTTGCAATGCTACTTTGTGGAATTAAATGGGCAAAGTGCATGATAATGACAAGGACATGCACAGTAGGCTACCTGACTAGGCCAACAAAATGTTGGTGGGTTTTGTTAAACAGATTTGTTACACCGCATTTGGCCTCCTTATTCTAAACCTGCTTCGTTTCTTCATTACTGGCAGATGTGAGTTTATTCTCCAGTCCCTGAGCTTGCTCTATGAAGTAGTTATCACAGTGAAGTAAAAAAAAGGCTGATTTGGGACCAATATCCAGAATGCACTTGCTCTATGAAGTAGCTATCTCTGCTCTATGAAGTTGCTCCACGTAAGATAGCTCTATGCAACAAGTGTTGGAATTTACAAGTCAGAAGTCACTTTCCTTGTTTATCTACTTTAATTAAATTAGCTATAATGAGCGCTAAACTTGACTGGAGTGCAGGATATATGATGTTAATGTGACCTTTCAGTACATTCACACTGATAGTTCTCTAGCTGTTGAGTTACATAATTTTTAAAACAGGCTACTGATCTGATTGCGCTTGCAGCTACATAATTTTAACTATAGGACATTCATGTTGAAGCTGTTAGGATGTGTCACAACAATAATCCATACTCATGCTCAATTGTTCCTGCACTTTTGGAGTCCCCAAAATAAGAGAATTGAGAAGCTGGAAGTTCATGATGTGGCTAGAGGGGCTGCTTCAAGGTACATTCTTCCATCTTTCTACAGAGCTATTCTTTGCAATTTTATTGTTATATTAATCTGGGAACTTTGTGTTAGTAAAGATGCTATTGTTGTTAATTTTCATCCTTCCACCGCATTGTTTTGTACTGAGATGTTTTTAGGCACTCTTACAGTCGTACTGAATGCTTATCCTTATGTACAGAAGCACCAGAGGCAGCAGACACGTGTGGTGCTGATGCAATGCTACCTGTGCCTGATCCTACGCTTGCACGTTTCTCTTCTCTAGATAAAATGTGCGGCAATGCAATTATCCCTTTGCAAGCTACTTTAATTTTCCCCGTAGATGAAATCTTCCACTACACTGTACTTACATAATTCAGTCTACCTTGTTTGCGCAGTTACTATATATTGTTTCTGCCACTATTCTTCCTGAGTCATTCAGCTGCTCATTTGGGCACAGTCTCCCTTTTTTGTATATGGAACTACGATGAGACCCAATCTCAATGCTTTTGAGTGAATATGATGATGGGAGATACTTGACCTTGTATGATTTGAGGTTGACTATTTCAGATCACCCTATGATCATGAGAACAAAAAGGAAGCTTGCTTACGGGCATTGTGCTATTGGAGACGAGTGTAGAGGTGTCACAGGAATTATCATTTCTTTGCACCATTTCTTTCCATGTTATTGCATTCCTTTTTTTATATGGAAAGGTGCATGATGAACCTTGTGAATGTATCTAACAGTAAACTTTTTAAATGGGTTGAAGAGCTCAGATTAATAATTCAAGTTAACTACTATTAGCTCTCATTTCATTTCTTGAGAATAAGATATACATCATTTTTATTAAATATGTGCCTATGGCAAAAGAGTTTGTTTCCTGTCCAATAGTATATGCCTGTCTGTACACTTAAGAGTTGCTACACTACCAAAGGGCTTGTATAGTCTGTATTGAGAAGGAAGTGGAGACATGTTGAAGAAGTCATGTGTTCAATTAGCAATTGCTAATATTTTGAGTAAAAAATTATACTTCAAACTTTAAGGTAATGACAGGGCGCCCGAAGGGCGCCTAATGTTCTAGTATCTATGCATGGAAGATGGCGGTCCATGGACCAACGGCGTGTGGTTCGTGAGCGAGTTGGATATGGATGCAGGGGAGTATTCGCTCAGATGTTAGATATCCCTGCCACTACCAAAAAAATGTCATATATTTTTTCTAATCTTTGTTATTAGTAAATAATTAATAAGGATTATTAGTATGTTACATGATTGCTTAGTAACTATGATGGCAAGATTAATTTTGATAAGTGCTAATATGTTAATTAGTGCATTTTTTGCATGCCAATTAGGTTAATAGTGATGTTAATTAACATATTTTATCCGTAACTGTGATTGTCATGATAAAATGTTAGTGTACATTTATTTCGTGTATAATTAATTGTTATTTAAATAATATTAGTTAAGTATTCGCATCCTATCCATTCTTATTTATCTAACCAAACAGAAAAATAGCTCGCTCCATTCATCCAATCAAACAGGCAGTATAGATATGTATATTCCAAAATTCATAGATGGTCATATCCTATCTACCATTGTGCTCAAACCAAACACATATGTCCATCAACTTGAAAACATAGAGTATTATGTGGTTACGCGACGCTGCGAGGTCACTTAATCTGTAGCATATATATTAAAATCATGGGAGCTTTAATTTCTGATCATAGGTGGAGTTCCTATACGTATACACATGTATATGCATGATCGCATATGGGCCATGCATATAGCCTTTATCCAGCAATTTAACAGTGGGAATTGTCGGTTGATGATTGAGCTAGCTGACCTATGATAGACGACGATAATGCTGCATGCTAAGCTATTCCAATTCATTCCAACACACAGCCCACTCACTAGCTTAGCTCTTGTCTCCACATCTCTGTCCATGCTTGTCAGACTTCCACCACCGGCGACCTTTTCTGCTCCAGCTCAAATCAGCTTGCTGAATTCTCCATGCTCTCTCTTCTCCTTTAGATTATTCATGGATCAGCAGCAACCGGCTAAGTCATGGTATAATTTTTTTGCATTGACCACAAGTCTGAGCAGCGGGATGTGATTGAGTTAGTTACTCTCGGTTAGATGAGATATAAAGATAACAAATAAAGATACGCGCCCGCTAATACATATATATCAGTGGGATATGCGATTGGGTTAGTTATTTGTCATGATTGTGGTGAGTATAGTAGTCTCTGTCCGTCCATCCTTTCATGCTTCGACACTGGTTTTGCTTGATCGATGGAGTAAGTGGTGTCACAGGAGTTTTTTTATATATGGAATGAGGTGATGAGTGAGGAAGAGTTTTTTTTATTGAAGAAGCATTTTATTAACTCAATATAATTACATCGAGTTGATACAGCCACCTTGATATCATTTTCAACCTATGCATTAAAACACAAGACCTATAAAAAGTTATTTTCTCGACAATACAAACACTTTAGTGACTATCAATCCGAAGACTAGAGCGCCACCTATGTGCCTTGGTAAAAACTTCCTTGACCAGACACTCCACCTGTTGCCATGCCACTATGACCAAATCCCGTGAATACAGCTTATGAGAAAATAACCCAAGTACGAAGCTAGTGGATAATCAAGTAGATAACCTGCAAAGGAACATTGTTTTTTTTTTATCAAAGACCATATCATTTCGACAGAGCCATAAAGACCAACCTGTTGTCATTGCTCCTAGCAAGAGTAGTGTTCTCAGGTATGTTCCAATTCCCCGTAACCGACTACCAAACATATGTGTTACACTATGGGGTTGAGAAAGTCCTGATGGCGCCAACTGTATAATAGAACAAACTATTTTGTGTATGGGGACAGGGGAACCGATCTCCTCTAGTAGATCTAAACGAATCCAGGAATTAGATCATCTAATTATTAGTTGGATACTAGCTAAAGATTTACTCCATTAGTCCCAAAATAAGTGCACATCTCACACAATAAAAGTCAACTCATCCCAAGTTTAACTAAATTTACAAAAAAAATACTATTAACATTTGCATCTCTAATTAGGTTTACAATAAAAATATATAGTATGATTAATCTAATGATGTGTATTTTGTATCATAAAACCTAATACTCTCTGTATATATTTGGTCAAACTTAGTATCGCTGACTCCTTAAAGTGCGAGATGTGCACTTATTTTTGGAATGGAGTATTTTGGATCACATTACTAAAACTTTAGCCGAACAAAGTTTATTCCTAGTATATCTAAACAGATAAACTAAAATTCGACTAACTTTACTTTAGCCTATCCTAACTAGTTGTTAGGGCTTGTTTAGTACAACTCAACTTCATTGGTGAAATAGTTTTCTTCGGTTCCATAATACAACTTCACTAGTAAAGCTAAAGTTGTTTTCATAAAATGTTTGGTAAAGTAGCTTCTCAGGAAAGATACACTAGCATAGAATAGAACTTTACATGCAACCAAAATCATTTTGTAGAGGCGAGCTCATTGTCCGCCTCCGTCATTTCTCCCATGTTAATGAAAAATTACGAAGGCAGTAATAGTGCCTGCCTGCATTAATAAAAACAAAAAAGGGCCGCTACAACACTTGGTCCCGAGCCCATTCCAAGCCCGCTTCCAGATCCACTGTCACTGCTTATTGTCGTGCAGATCTGACAGTCGCAGACATATATATCCTGACCCACCACCGTCAGATCTCAACCCGCCGCTGCTGCTTGTCGTAGTGCAAATCTTGCAAATCCCGACCAACCACCGCCGGATCGACTCCACGCTGTCGTGCGCATTGGCCTCCTCTAGCCTGGACTGAGAGCCCAGAGGAGAAGAGATGTAATGGCTTCGGTGTTCGTCTGCATCGAGGAAAGCCATGAGAGAAGAAGTGGTTGGATGAATTTAGATAGAATATTGTTGAAAGGATTTAATAGGCCTAGAGGGGGGTGAATAGGCGGATCTAAAAACCTAAAACTCAAAAACTCAACGCGGAAGTTAAATACCTACCGGTACTACCGGTTGGTTTGGATCGGTACTACCGGTGAGAGATCACCGGTACTACCGACGCAAACCACCGGTACTACCGGTACCCTACTAAAACTATGAAATCAGAGATTTGCGAGTAGTGATTTTAGATCTGAGTTTTACCCCACTGCCGAAGATGATGTTGATGAAGTTAATGAACTCCCTTTTGCTTGTTCCTTCACCAAATTGTAGATCGGGCACCCACAACCTATGAGAGAGATAAGGATAGAGGAAGAACACAAAGAACAAGTAATATCTCAAGTAATCACAAGCAACAACAATAAGCACGTGGGACACACGATTTATCCCGAGGTTCGGCAACCCCACAAAGGAGTTCCTACGTCCTTGTTGTTGAGGTGACCACTAAGGTCGGAGTCTCTTCCACCTCCTTACCTCCCTCAAGCAACCATAAAGGTTAGCCCGAGAATTCCACTAAGAATATAAGGGTGATACAAACACTTCGGGGTGCCCTCACAAGTAGAACAACACGGGCAACCATAAAGAACGCCTAGCCGGCTAGGGTTCCAAAAACCCAAGAGTAACAAACACAAATCAAGCCAACTAAGAGGGAAACCAAGTGCTCAAGATGCGAATCGAAGCTTTCCACTCTCAAATCTCTTCTCTCTACTCAAATCTTGCAAGAGATTGGATTTGGGAGCAAAGAGGAAGAGAGAGAGGGTGAGTCAATGCTTGAGAGCTGTTTGTCTGAAGGTAGGTGGGAGTACATGGCGTGGGTAACGGTTAGAAATGAAGGTGAGAGCTATTTATACACTTATCTTCGAAGCGGTACCGGTACTACCGATGAGTACCCACCGGTACTACCGGTCCTAAGGGTTCCGACCGTTACAGTCGACCTACCAGAGATTTGCGAGAGAATAGCCTACCGGTACTACCGGGCTTTCATCGGTACCATCGGTGAATGACCGGTACTACCGGTTCAACTACCGGTACTACCGCTAGTACAGATTACTGCGAAGATGAGTTTTGCGGGAAAAAGACCTACCGGTGCTACCGAACTTTCACCGGTACCACCGGTCAAGATCGGTACTACCGGTAAACCACCGGTACTACCGCTAGAACAAAAACTCACAGAACTAAAGCACTGGCACCGACGGGATTTATGCCTACCGGTACTACCGGTTGTTCACCAGTACTACCGGTGCTCCCAGGCATAAAACACCTCACTAAGTGTCCGTGAGTGCAAAGGTGTCTCTCAATCGCATAATCAAACACTTATTGAGCACAGATTCCCCATCTAGATAGCCTAATTTGTATCCCTCTTAATAGTGCGTCGTTTCCTATAACTCAAGCCAAAATATAAAAACTAATCGATCCACTTGAGACGGAACGCTTTCCAAACAATGGAATTTAGGGTGCTAAGATCACCAAATGTGACCATTCAAATTCTTTCATCGGGCTAACACCTACGTATTCACTTAGATAAACATGTTAGTCCCTAATTTGATTGTCATTAATTATCCAAAACCCACAACGGGGGTGAATGCACTTACAAACTCCCCTTTTTGGTAATTGATGACAACCAACTTAGGCTTACATAAGATTTAAAGAATTGAAGCCTTTTTGAATTTCAAACTTTACGAGAGGCTCCCCCTTAGTGTATGCATTGAACTTGAATCTCAATATTGATCATAATCAATATGCATACATCTTGGGAAGCTCCCCCTAAATTTTGCAATTTGTGGGGTGCCTAAGTGTGTGTGACACGAAAGATATTGTGATGCAAATGACATACCTGATCACACAACAACAAGAAAGGCTAAGGTAGAAAGAAAGAAACATAAAACGACATAGCCATTCTAAACCAACAATCATCATCACAAAATTACACATAGGCAATCACATCATGATATAACAATTAAGCATAAATGTTTAGCCTACAATCATCCATCATCACACACATAGTACTTAGTCCACCATACATAGTTCACCACAAGGTTTAGAATTATTACACGACCATTAACTGCCTATTACAATAAAGGTAAGCCTAACACTCCCCCTTTGGCATCAAATGCCAAAAGGGTAGGCAACGGAAACGAGCAAGGTAGCGAAATCTAGTAAGGCTCCGTGTAGTCGTGGTCGTCATCACTGTCGCTGTCATCGTCGTCAGTCGAGTAGTCAACGAGTCCAGGCGAGGTGGGAGCCGTCTTCTTACCATGAGGGTCATCGGACGGACCAGCCTCCTCACTAAGTCTAGAAATGGGAGCACCATACAACTCATTGTGCTCGGCAAAAGGATCCCAAAACGCACGAAGAGGACTCTCAGATGGATCAATGTGCAAGTGCTGCTCAATACGCCTTAGGCGGTGATCATCCTTCTCGGCCTTGTAGCAAAAGGCCTCCCAAAGTTTTCCCAACGCATACTTGATGACACCACCACCATGCCTACGACGCTCTGAGGAGGAGCGAGTAGGGGCAGTGGCGGCACCACCACGGTAAGCACCGCGGGAGGAAGTACGAGTGGCCGGACCACAAGAGGGAGAAGGAGCGGAACCACCAGCGATGCCCTTTGGCCCCAAATGACGCACTGAGTAGGACTTGTGGACTGCATTGTGATGGAACGAACGGCCCACCACTTGCTTAATGATGTACATGAGAAACAGAGTATAAGGCAAAGACTTGTGGGGATCATTGGCAGCCTACTCAATCTTGCGCCACATAAAATCAGTGATAGAAAAACGATCACCACTAGTACCAAAGCAGCAAAGGACCTTAGGAGCATCAAGCATAATATGAATTGAATCTCCAATCTTCGGGTCCAAGGTGAGGCGAAGTAGATTGTTGAGGACATAGAAGTAAGACTTCAAATGAGTGGTAGTGAAGTCAACGGTCTTACCAGGCTTGTAAATCTGAGCGCCCTCTAAGTCATCATGATAAACAAAATCTAGATAGATGTCAAAGAGACTTGAGGCAGCCCTGTCCTCAGAAGTAAACCCAATAAGGCGTGAAAAAGTCCGATAATCACATCTGTAATGAATGCCTTGGGTAAGCCAATGCAGCACTAGATTTTGAGAGTCAATCCACAAGATTGCATAAAACTGACAAATAATTTCATCATTCCAATTATGCTGAAAGGTCATAAGAGGAAGCAAACACCAAGCATTAAGATCAGCAACCAAACGGTAGATATCAGGATTGTTCATATTATCAAGAGAGGCTCGCTGCACCCACTTATGATGGAAGATCGGTGGGGTAGACCCATGCTGCCCACTCTTGAAAAGAACCTTGTAATAATAATCTAAGTGCATACGGCTCCAGAAGCGAAGATCCACATTGGGATTCCTGATAAACTGATAAGGATTTTCACTGCGCTGCTCCCTCAAATCACCCACTCTCTTAGAATAATCAACAGGAAGAGAGGGTTGGTAACCACCTTGATTTTGGGGACCGAACATCCGAGGATTGGCATTCTGATGAAACAGAAGCATCTAGTTGGTAGTAGCAAGCCCAATTTGGATAGGAGACTGAGCCACAATGTTAGGGTCAATAGAGCGACAATCAATCTGCATAGCGACAAGCTGTGGATTCTCACCTGCCGGACGCTGACTCTGAACTTGCTCACTATGTCGACAAGGGGGATTGGGACGTCCCATACTCAAGATAGGAGCAGGCACACCTTGGGGCTCATCATCATCACCGCCACCGCTACCACGGCCGCTAGAGCGAGAAGTAGCCCGCCCACGGATAGGCCGTGATGGCCCACCACCATCACCTCCACTTGGGCGAGCAGTCCGCTTAGGATTTCTCCGTTGCATGCTTGATGCCGAGGAGAAGAGGCCAAATCCAAATCCAAGCAAGGGAAGAAACAGCCGCCACCAAGAACGACCAAATTCGAGCAAGGGAAGAAGCTTCGGCCGCCACCAAGCACCTCCACGCAATCCCCACGGCCGGGGAAAGGTTTTCCTCAAAGATCAGCAAGAGAGGTTGGTGGAGGAGGGGGATCGAGTGGGGGGAAGGAAGGGCGGTGCCGGTGGCGAGGAAAGGGACGGGGCACAGTGAAGAAGAATGGGGAGAAAGAAGTAACCGTGGCTATTTATACCCAAGAAAATTTGTTCTACCGGTACTACCAGTCACAAGGCGCCGGTACTACCGGTGAGGTCGACAGCCACAGACAGCCGATACTAGGAAATGAACTACCGGTGGTACCGGTGGTTGATCGGTACTACCGGTCAAAGACCGGTACTACCAGTCACCCGTCGGTACTACCGGTGGTTCTAGCACAGCAAAAGATAAGTGAGAGTTGGTGAACATATATGATGAGCTAGAGCCATCTCAAACATGTCCATATTTCATAACAACATCACAAAACTATGAACATGCTTGAGAAGTGAAAATAGATTTTGAAATCTCACACAACATTTTTTAAAGAATTTTCTTCTAGCTAGAATCAATCAAAATATGTCCAAGATATCAAGCCACGTCACGAGAATCAATGATATTTAGTTCACTCCTCAAAGCACAAAATCTTGACTCATCTAGGAGCTTTGTGAAGATATCGGCTAGTTGCTTTTCGGTGCTCACATGATGTAAAGCGATATCTCCTTTGGCTTCGTGGTCTCTCAAAAAATGATGTCGGATGTCTATGTGCTTTGTGCGAGAATGGTTTACGGGATTGTTTGCCAATTTAATGGCACTCTCATTGTCACACAAAAGGGGAATTTTGGTTAGCTCACAACCAAAGTCTTTAAGGGTTTGCTTCATCCAAAGTAGTTGGGCACAGTAAGCACCACCCGCCACATACTTGGCTTCGGCAGTAGACAAGGCAACACTATTTTGCTTTTTAGAGCTCCATGACATCAAAGACCTACCAAGAAATTGGCAAGTCCCAGTAGTGCTCTTTCGATTTACCCTGCAACTGGCATAATCCGAATCAGAATAGCCAAGTAAATCAAAAGTAGAGCCCTTAGGATACCACAAGCCAAGATTAGGAGTGTGCACTAAATATCTCAAAATTCTCTTAACAACCACTAAGTGACATTCTTTTAGATTAGATTGAAATCGTGCACACATGCACACACTAAGCATAATATCGGGCCTAGATGCATAAAGGTAAAGTAAAGATCCAATCATAGAACGATATACCTTTTGATCGACGGCCTTACCATCTTTGTCAAGGTCAAGATGCCCATTGGTTGGCATTGGTGTCTTGATGGGTTTGGCTTTCTCCATGTCAAACTTTCTCAACATGTCATGAGTGTACTTTGTTTGACAAATAAAGGTCCCTTCCTTGAGTTTCTTGATTTGAAAACCAAGAAAGAACTTCAACTCTCCCATCATAGACATCTCAAACCTATTCGTCATAATCCTACTAAACTCCTCATAAAAAACCATATTAGTGTAAGGTCCTAGATGGCTAGAGGGGGGGTGAATAGCCTATAAAAAATCCTACACAAGCCACTAAGCAAACTTGTTAGAATAACAAACGGCGTAAAATGAGTTTTGCTTAGCCTACGGTTGTGATGCAAGCCTCCTATCCAAAAGTCTAGTAGTATTATGATCTCTAGTTCACACAAGGGCTATGTCACTAATTTTACACTAGTGAGCAAGCTAACAACACTACTAGCAAAGCTACTACTAGAGCTACACAAGTTAAACTAGTAAAGTAAATGCGAGAGAGAGGATTGTAAATCTTATACCGACAGTGGAGTGAAGATGTTGCCAATCACCAAGATGATATACAATCAATCAATATTGACAACAACACAATATGAAGACCAATCACCAGGAGACAAGAGACACAATATTTTTATTCACCCGGTGTTCACTTGTGCACCGACAAGCTACGTCACCGGTTGTAAGGTCCAAATAGGCTAGAGGGGGGGGGGTGAATAGCCTAATTAAAACTTCTACAAGAATTACTTAACCACAAGTTAGTACGAAAGGTGGCGAAGCAAAAGCACTAGCTCTAACTAATTAAGCAAGCCACCTACACAAGTCTAGTATAAGGCTATTCACTAAACACAACAACAACTACAAGCTAGAAACAAGAAGTAATACAAGAGAAGAGCTTCGAGTGATTATACCGCCGTGAAGAGAAGAGAAATACCAATCAATCAATCATACAAGAGAAATCCTCGAGAAGAGAATGACACAAGAATTTATCCTGAGGTTCACTTGCTTCCCGGCAAGCTACTCCCCGTTGTGGCGATTCACCCACTTATCGGTTCACGAGCTAATCGACTATCAAGAGTCGAGCCCTCGGCGGGCGCCGCACAACTGCACACAAGATGGGGATCCTCCAAGCCACGAGCTTCACTAGAGTATCCAATTCGCGAACTCCCGTGGGGAAGGATCAAGAACCCCTTACAACACTTGGTGAAGGCTCCAACAATCTCCAATTGCGAGCTCGATCACCTCCGCTGCTCCAAGCCGTCTACCGTGTCGGGAAACACGGAAGAGTAACAAGAAATCCGCAGCAACTCGAAGATCAAGTGCCTCTAGAATGCAACTCTCAAGCAATGCACTTGAATCTCACTCAAGATGTGCAACTATGCAAAGAGATGAGTGGAGGGGTTGTTCTCTAGCTCAAAGTATGTCTCTAGTTCTCAAAATGTGCAAGAGTTACCCTCAAACCCTGGCCAACCTCTATTTATAGCGTACCCCTTCGAATATAGCCGTTAGGAACTTTAACCAGCCGAAGTCGTGCTGACCGGACGCGCTGGTCAAACTGACCGGACGCGCCGGTCGCGCAACGGCTAAATTCTAAAACACCGACCGGACGCGCTGGTCGTACTGACCGGACGCGCCGGGTGTGACCGGACGCGCTGGTCTCGCAACTGACCGGACGCGCTGGTCAACTTGAGTAGCGCACAACTAAACAACGACCGGACGCGCCTCTCGTAGTGACCGGACTCGATAGTGCCCGCGTCCGGTTAGAGTCCAGTAAGCTCCCTGGATGATCGGACGCGTCCGGTCGTCAGTGACCGGACGCGCTGCGCGTCCGATCATCGAACTAAAAACCGCGCAGACGCTAAACATTGACCGGACGCGTCCGGTCATACCGAGACCGCGTCCGGTGCAGCGTCCGGTCACCACAGTGACCTCCGTTCGCCTCCGTTTCTTTTTCGACTTCAGGCGCAATAGAAAATAGGCATTTCACTTCTCCAAAAAGCGCCGAATCCCGCCTCGCAAGCTCGGCAGGAGGGAGAGAGGAGCCCAAACCCCTCTCTACCGCCTGAACTCCACCGCCTTTGCAAATGTGCTAACACCACCAAGTGTACACCACCATGTGCATGTGTGTTAGCATTTCACAATCATTTTCCAAGGCGTTATGTTAGCTCTTTACTAGATCCTAATGCATATGCTCAAGACATTGATCTAGTGGCACTTGATTTACGAGCTAACCGTGATTGCCCCTCTTCATAGTCGGCTATATATCCTAAACCCGGTCAATCACTTCTCTACTCATCTTAGACCGGCAAAAGGAAAACCCCTATGGTTATACCTTTGCCTTGCGCTCTTAGATCCTTCTCTTTTCACTTGATCATCATGTCCTTCCTTTTATGTGCATCTCCACCATGATCATCATTTCATGTCCATGCACCATCTCTTTGTGATCTTGTGGCCACCACTCCTTGCCACATACACCTTCATCACATGTGTTGCTTATGCCTAACTCAATACACTTAACACAAGGCATTAGCAACTTGGTGTCATTAATTACCAAAACCAAACTTGGGCTTTCAATCTCTCCCTTTTTGGTAATTGATGACAACCATCACAAAGATATGAAATGAAATCAATTTTCAATTTTGATAGTATTAGCTCCCCCTACATATGTGCTTCCATGAGTTTGGTTCAATTATGCACATATGTATGGATTTGAATTTTGGGAGAGTTACTACTATCAAATTGATGCTAAGGTATATAGAATGGACCTTTGAAGCGTGATACCAATCGGAGTTGTCTTTATATACCATCCTTAGCATCGAAGTAGCTAGACACTACTTGTAATATATCACTTGTAAAGATCACAAATACTAAAGTACTTCGTGAGATCAACATTAAAAGCAAAGGTGTCTAGATACCACATGTAAAGCTACTCTTAACAAAACATCATTCAAGTTCTATATCTAGCATACACCAAACAATCATGAATATCAAAATTAAACTTTGCAATGCAACATTTCATCATGTTAATGCACATACAAATGCAACAAATAATCCATGAGCTTGCTCCCCCTACTTATGTGCTCAAATTTAATTTCTCTCCTCCTCACTATATCTTTTCTCTCCCCCTTACTATATCTTTCTCCCTCTTTGTGACTTTTCTTTTTATCTTTGTGACTTTTCTCTCCCCCTTATTATTTCTTATTCCCTTTTTACAATATCTTTGTGACTTTTCACTCCCCCTTTGTCATCAATCACCAAAAAGGTGCCAATTTTAGTGAGAGTTAAGTCAATCAATATGAGGGAGTCCAAATTATGGTTCAACCTAGATCACTTGCCTAGAATATGTAATTCGGTTTGATCCAAGGACAAGCTTTTTCACACCTCATAAAGTATAAGGGTTATCTTGACCATGTTGAATTACACACCATGAGCTTATTTTCTAGATTCAATACTAGGTTTGCAAGCACACAAACATGTCATATGCTACCACTTAGATCAATCAAACATAGAAGCAATAGTGGTACCATATATACATCAAAATCATTTGATTTTCATGAATGAGCCTATTTGATATGCAAATATGTCTATATGTTCTAGCCATGTCCTCAACACAGTATGAATGATATGCCAAAAAACTTTACCTTGCATTGTCGGAGGAGAGGCATGTCATATAAGAATGTGGGGGGTGCACTCATTTCAAGTTGGAGAAGTCAAGTATGTTCGATTCATTCTTCAACTTATAAAATATCTTTTCATCAAGTGGCTTTGTAAAGATGTCGGCTAGTTGATCTTCGGTGCCAATGCTCTCAATGCTAATATCACCCTTTCGTTGATGGTCTCTTATGAAGTGGTGCCTTATGTCAATGTGCTTAGTTCTTGAATGTTGAACCGGATTTTGAGTCATCTTGATAGCACTTTCATTGTCACAAAACAATGGTACATTCTTGAACTTGATTCTAAAATCATTCAAAGTGGCCTTCATCCAAAGCAATTGTGCACAACAACTACCGGCACTAATGTATTCAGCCTCGGCGGTAGATAGTGCAACACTATTTTGTTTCCTTGATGACCATGAAATAAGAGATCTTCCAAACATTTGACAAGTGCCACTTGTGCTCATTCTATCAATCTTGCATCTACCATAGTCGGAGTCCGAATATCCAATCAACTCAAAGTTAGATCCCTTAGGATACCATAATCCAACATCATGAGTGCCCTTAAGATATCTCAATATCCTCTTGGTTGCTTTCAAGTGACTTTCTCTAGGTGAAGCTTGATATCTTGCACACTTGCACACACTAAACATCACATCCGGCCTAGAAGCGGTAACATAGAGCAAACTTCCAATCATAGACCGGTATAGCTTTTGATCTACCATGTTTCCACTAGCATCAATACCCAATTGATCATTAGTGCCCATTGGAGTACTCATTGGCTTAGCATCTTGCAATCCAAACTTCTTGATCATGTCCTTGATGTACTTGCCTTGGCTTACAAAAGTGTCATTCTTCATTTGCTTGATTTGAAGTCCAAGGAAGTAACTAAGCTCTCCAATCATAGACATCTCAAACTCATTAGCCATCATATTTCCAAACTCTTCACAAAAGTCTTGGTTAGTTGATCCAAAGATAGTGTCATCCACATAAATTTGCAACACAAACAAGTCATTTCCAAGCTTCTTGGTGAAGAGCGTGGTGTCAACCTTTCCCATCTTGAACCCTTTAGAGAGGAGAAAGTCCCTTAACCTCTCATACCATGCTCTAGGTGCTTGCTTCAAACCATACAATGCCTTCTTTAGCTTGTAAACATGGTTGGGCTTCTTTTCATCTTCAAAACCGGGAGGTTGCTCAACATAAACTTCTTCATTGATGTAGCCATTGAGAAATGCACTCTTGACATCCATTTGATAGAGCTTGATGTTGTGTGCACAAGCATATGCTAATAAGATTCTAATTGCCTCTAATCTTACAACCGGTGCATATGTCTCTCCAAAGTCAAGACCCTCAACTTGAGTGTATCCTTGTGCTACTAATCTTGCTTTGTTCCTCACAACCATCCCATCTTGATCTTGCTTGTTTCTAAAGACCCACTTAGTGCCAATCACATTGTAGTTCTTTGGCCTCTCAACAAGTTTCCAAACTTGATTTCTAGTGAAGTTGTTTAGTTCTTCATGCATGACATTTATCCAATCGGAATCCTTCAATGCATCTTCTATCTTCTTTGGTTCTTCTAATGAGACAAATGAGTAATGCTCACAAAAGGATGCTAATCTTGATCTAGTTTGAACACCACTTTGAATTCCACCAATGATTTGGTCCAACGGATGATCTCTTGCAATGCTAGTAGGTTGGAGTATTGAGAATTGATTGCTTTCACTTGTTTGACCTTGAACTTGAGCTTCATCATGAGTACCACTAGGGCTTGCTTGATTTGTATCAATTTGCACACTTTGGTTGATCACATGAATATCATCATCATCAACTTGCATCGGCCTTACATCACCAATGTCCATGTTCTTCATTGCATTTGACAATTGATCTCCTCTCACATCATCAATGTTTTGAGCTTCATTTTGAGATCCTTGGGTTTCATCAAACTCAACATCATGAACTTCTTCTAAGGTGCCATTTGTGAGATTCCAAACTCTATATGCTTTGCTTGTGGTAGAATAACCAAGTAAGAACCCTTCATCACATTTCTTTTCAAACTTGCTCAATCTAGTGCCTTTCTTGAGAATATAGCATTTGCAACCAAACACTCTAAAGTATGCAATGTTGGGCTTTCTTCCATTCAACAGCTCATATGGTGTCTTTCCAAGCTTCCCATGGCAATAGAGACGGTTGCTACAATAGCAAGCCGTGTTGATGGCTTCACTCCAAAATGAATGACTAACATTGTATTCACTAAGCATTGATCTAGCCATATCAATCAAGGTTCTATTTTTCCTTTCAACTACACCATTTGATTGAGGAGTATATGTTGGTGAGAATTGATGTCCAATACCAAGATCATCACACAAATCTTCAATTCTTGTGTTCTTAAACTCACTACCATTGTCACTTCTAATCTTCTTGATGGTGATTTCAAACTCATTTTGCACCCTCTTGACAAAAGACTTGAATAGATCATAAACATCACTCTTGTCATAGAGAAAGAACACCCAAGTATATCTAGTGTAGTCATCAACAATCACAAAACCATACTTGTTGCCACCAATACTAGTGTATGTTGTTGGCCCAAACAAGTCCATGTGCAATAGCTCAAATGCCTTTGATGTGCTCATTTCACTCTTACTAGGATGTGTATTTCCAACTTGTTTGCCGGCTTGACAAGCACTACATAGTTTATCCTTTTCAAAAGTGACATCTTTCAAGCCTCTAACTAAGTCATGCCTCAAAAGTTTGTTCAATTGTTTCATTCCAACATGACCAAGCCTTCTATGCCACAACCATCCCATACTAGATTTACTAAGCAAGCATGATGTCAATTGTGTCTCACTATCATTGAAGTCAACCAAGTATAAGCTACCATGTCTAAATCCTTTGAATATCAAGTTTGATCCATCAACACTTATGACTTCAACATCATCACTACCAAATATGCACTTGAAGCCAAGATCACAAAGTTGTGCCACCGATAAAAGATTGAAATCCAAGCTCTCAACTAGCAACACATTAGAAATGCTCATGTCATTTGAGATAGCAATTTTACCAAGCCCCTTGACTTTGACTTTCTTGTTGTTGCCAAAAGTGATAGCATCAAAACCACCATTTTGACTCGTATCAATTGAATTGAACATACAAGAGTCTCCGGTCATATGTTGAGTGCACCCACTATCAAGCACCCAATGCCTTCCTCCGGCTTTGTAATTGACCTACAAGACAAGATCAATTCCTTTTAGGTACCCAAACTTGTTTGGGTCCTCCAAGGTTAGAGACTAAGCTCTTTGGTACCCAAATGGCTTTCTTCTTTGAGCCCATCCACGGTGCACCAATGAACTTAGCATGAACACCATTTATACTCTTGGTAAGCATATAGAAAGAATCAAACTTAATTGAGGATACATTAGCATTTGATTTCTTGTTCATGCAATGTTGCTCTATGTGACCAACTTGCTTGCAACTTTTGCAATAGCTACCATTGTTCTTCACAAAACGAGTCTTGTGAGGAGCAAAAGCGGCCTTGCCTTTCTTGGGGTTATAGCCCAATCCCTCTTTGTAGAGAGAAGCTCTTTGGCTACCCAAGCACATAAGCAAGCGGTCCTCACCACCATAAGCCTTAGCTAATGTGTGATTGAGCTCTTTTACCTCCTTGAGATTTTCATTCTCAACTATAAGTGTGGAGTCACAAGTAAAACCATCACTACTAGATGAGGATGATGTAGATGAGCTACATGAAGTGTTAGTGGGAGCAACAACAATAGGCTTATGAACGGATTCAATTATATCACATGATATGTCTATGTTACAAGTTTTAGCTTTCTCAACATTAGTTGGCATGTTTTCACATTTTTCAACTAGAGAGGAATGAGCTTCTTCAAGCTTGGTGTGAGACTTTTGAAGCTTCTTATGGTCTACCTTTAGACTCTCATAAGACACTCTAAGCTCATCAAGTTCTTGCATAAGGTTTTTCTTTTCCTTAAGCAAGCCCTTGCACTCCTTCCTAGATTCTTTATAATGTTGAGTGCAATCTTCTAGCATAGTGATTAGTTCATCTTTAATGAATTCTTCTTCATCACTATCACTATCACTAGCATTATCATGATCACTCTCATCATTGGATGATACCTTAGTGGCTTTAGCCATGAAGCACGATGGAGTGTCAAAGAGGGAGACCTTCTCTTAGATGGCAATGCTAGCATGTCCCTTCTTCTTGCTCTTGTTGTCATCCTCATCATCACTTGAGGAATCATCACTATCCCATGTAGCAACATGAGAATCATTCTTCTTCTTATAAGAGTTTTCCTTCTTCTCTAGCTTCTTCTTTTGTTTCTTCCTCTCCTTCTTGATAGCATCTTCATCATCACTATCATAAGGACACTTTGCAATAAGATGATCCTTGCTATGGCATCTAAAACATCTCATGGTATGCTCATTCTTCTTGGATGAGTTTTTCCTTCTTCTTGCACGAAAGCCTTTTTTCTTCATGAATTTGCCAAATTGCTTGATAAAGAGAGCCATTTTCTCATCAATGTCATCACTATCACAAGAGCTTAAGTCTTCATCACTTGATGATTCAATCTTGGATTTGCTCTTGGATGTGGTGGCTTTGAATGCCACACTTTTCTTCTTTTCATCATCTTTCTTCTCATTTTCCTTCTTCTTCTTCTTGATCAACTCATCTTTCTCATCATCTTCTCTATATGAATCATCGGTCATTACTTCTTGGAATATTTGTTGAGGAGTTGAATTCTTCAATGTAGTCCTCACTAGCACGGTGATCAATGTATCAAATCTCTTGGGTAGACTTCTCAAGAACTTCATAGAGAATTGATTGTCCTTGACCTCCTCACCAAGTGCCTTGAGCTCATTGACAATGACTTGCAACCTATGAAACATCTCCGGTACACTCTTATCATCTTGCATCTTGAAGCTTAAAAATTTTTCTTGCAAGATATATGCTTTGGCGGTCTTTGTGCCTTCGGTGCCCTCAAATGTTTCTTCTAGCTTGGCCCAAGCATCATGAGCAATCTCTATGATCTTCACTTGCTCAAATGTCTTGTCATCTAATGCCTCATGAAGAGCACTAATGGCAATGTCATTGCATTGGAGCTTTTTCTCTTCCACCGGTGTAGGTGCTTCCGGATTAGCAACCTCAAATTTTGTTTCGGTGACCTTCCACACTTCTCTATTGATTGACTTTAGGTGTGCGGTCATCTTAACCTTCCAATATGCATAATTTGTGCCATCAAAGTGAGGTGCCTTCTTGGTGTTGTTGATGTGCAAGCTTAATTGAGCCATTTCTTTTTCATCGTAGGTTGTTAAGCCTCAAATAAACGGTGCCTCGGCTCCGATACCACTTGTAAGGTCCAAATAGGTTAGAGGGGGGGTGAATAGCCTAATTAAAACTTCTACAAGAATTACTTAACCATAAGTTAGTACGAAAGGTGGCGAAGCAAAAGCACTAGCTCTAACTAATTAAGCAAGCCACCTACACAAGTCTAGTACAAGGCTATTCACTAAACACAACAACAACTACAAGCTAGAAACAAGAAGTAATACAAGAGAAGAGCTTCGAGTGATTATACCGCCGTGAAGAGAAGAGAAATACCAATCAATCAATCATATAAGAGAAATCCTCGGGAAGAGAATGACACAAGAATTTATCCCGAGGTTCACTTGCTTCCCGGCAAGCTACTCCCCGTTGTGGCGATTCACCCACTTATCGGTTCATGAGCTAATCGACTATCAAGAGTCGAGCCCTCGGCGGGCGCCACACAACCGCACACAAGATGGGGATCCTCCAAGCCACGAGCTTCACTAGAGTATCCAATTCGCGAACTCCCGCGGGGAAGGATCAAGAACCTCTTACAACACTTGGTGAAGGCTCCAACAATCTCCAATTGCGAGCTCGATAACCTCCGCTGCTCCAAGCCATCTACCGTGTCGGGAAACACGGAAGAGTAACAAGAAATCCGCAACAACTCGAAGATCAAGTGCCTCTAGAATGCAACTCTCAAGCAATGCACTTGAATCTCACTCAATCTCACTCAAGATGTGCAACTATGCAAAGAGATGAGTGGAGGGGTTGTTCTCTAGCTCAAAGTATGTCTCTAGTTCTCAAAATGTGCAAGAGTTACCCTCAAACCCTGGCCAACCTCAATTTATAGCGTACCCCTTCGAATATAGCCTTTAGAAACTTTAACCAGCCGAAGTCGTGCTGACCGGACGCGCTGGTCAAACTGACCGGACGAGCCGGTCGTGCAACGGCTAAATTCTAAAACACCGACCGGACACGCTGGTCGTACTGACCGGACGCGCCAGGTGTGACCGGACGCGCTGGTCCCGCAACTGACCGGACGCGCTGGTCAACTTGAGTAGCGCACAACTAAACAACGACCGGACGCGCCTCTCGTAGTGACCGGACGCGACAGTGCCCACGTCCGGTTAGAGTCCAGTAAGCTCCCTGGATGACCGGACGCGTCTGGTCGTCAGTGACCGGACGCGCTGCGCGTCCGATCATCGAACTAAAAACCGCGCAGACGCTAAACACTGACCGGACGCGTCCGGTCATACCGAGACCGCGTCCGGTGCAGCGTCCGGTCACCACAGTGACCTCCGTTCGCCTCCGTTTCTTTTCCGACTTCCAGCACAATAGAAAATAGGCATTTCACTTCTCCAAAAAGCGCCGAATCCCGCCTCGCAAGCTCGGCGGGAGGGAGAGAGGAGCCCAAACCCCTCTCTACCGCCTGAACTCCACCACCTTTGCAAATGTGCTAACACCACCAAGTGTACACCACCATGTGTATGTGTGTTAGCATTTCACAAATAATTTTCCAAGGCGTTATGTTAGCTCTTTACTAGATCCTAATGCATATGCTCAAGACATTGATCTAGTGGCACTTGATTTACGAGCTAACCGTGATTGCCCCTCTTCATAGTCGGCTATATATCCTAAACCCGGTCAATCACTTCTCTACTCATCTTAGACCGGCAAAAGGAAAACCCCTATGGTTATACCTTTGCCTTGCGCTCTTAGATCCTTCTCTTTTCACTTGATCATCATGTCCTTCCTTTTATGTGCATCTCCACCATGATCATCATTTCATGTCCATGCACCATCTCTTTGTGATCTTGTGGCCACCACTCCTTGCCACATACACCTTCATCACATGTGTTGCTTATGCCTAACTCAATACACTTAACACAAGGCATTAGCAACTTGGTGTCATTAATTTCCAAAACCAAACTTGAGCTTTCACCGGTTGTGTCGACCAACACTTAGATGGTTCCTCGGTGTGACCCTCAAGTCACTTGCCCCTCAAGGCACACCCCACAAGGCACCTCAAGACACCACTCTCAAGTGAGGTAACTCAATGACACGCACAATCCACTAGAGTTGCTTTTGGCGCTCTGCCGAGGAAAGCACAAGAACCTCTTACAATCAACCAGAGGTGGCCAAGAACAATCACCTTCTCTTGCCAATGCCTCCAACAATCTCCAAGCCGGCTAGGAGCGGTACTCTCCAAGAGTAACAAGAAATCCACCGGCTAAACCATCCACAAGTGCCACTAGATGCCCTCAAGCTATGCAATGCACTTTGGGATCACTCAATCTCACTTTAGATTTGCAATCAAGCAAGAGAGAAGAGTGGGAGGAGATGCTATAGCTCAAAGGATGCACAAGTATGTTAGAAATCACGAGTTACCTCTCCAAGGGCTGGCCAATAAGTATTTATAAGCATCCCATCCAAATAGAGCTGTTATACCCCTTCACTGGGTCTTTTCGGGATGACCGGACGCGCCGGTCAAAACTGACCGGACGTGCTCAACCGCGTCTGATCCTCCAATAGTCACTGCGCCAACGGTCAAACCCCATGACCGGACGCGCTTCTCATAACGACCGGACGCGCCGGTCCCGAGTGACCGGACGCGACAGTGCCCGCGTCCGGTTAGAGTCCAGTAAGCTCCCTCAACGATCGGACGTGTCCGATCGCGTGTGGCCGGACGCGCCCCGCGTCCGATCGTCCTTGCAAACCGTAGTTCCCTCTGGGCGACTGACCGGACACGCCGGTCCTGCGAGTGACCGGACGCGCCGGTTGCAAACCCTAACACCCACGCGCCTGACTGCTGACCGGACGCGTCCGGTCATACCATGACCGCGTCCGGTGCAGCGTCCGGTCACCTCTGTGACCTCTGTTCGCCTCTGTTTCTTTTCTGACTTCCGGCGTAGTGGAAAATAGGCTTTTCAACTCCTCGAAAACGCCTGAATCCCACGCTCGCAAGCTCGACGGGAGGGAGAGAGAGACCCAAACCCTCTCTACCGCTTAAACTTCAACGCCTTCATAAATGTGCCAACACCAACAAGTGATCACCACCTTGTGCATGTGTGTTAGCATTTTCATAATCATTTTCGAAGGTTTTCCAGTTAGCTCACTAGGCCCTACATGCAATGCACTTCATGAATTCACCTAGTGGCACCCGTGCATCGAATAACCGATAAGGCTTCCCCTCTTAATAGTTCGGCTATCAATCCTAAACCACTCACACCCTCTATGGTGTCTTGAGTGCAAAACAAATGGCCCTATGGTTATACCTTTGCCTTGAGCCCATTTTGTTTCTCCAAAAGATATGATCCACTTCATATTATCACATGACCATCTCGATCCATCGACCTTGACTTCACTTGCTCTTCACCGTTGCATCGGTCCGTCGGCGCCAAGTCTTGCTCAAGCTTCACCATCGCATGGTCCTTCGCTTCGAAGCCTCAACTTGCCCTTCACTTTCACAACCGGTCCATCGAGCCAAGCATCATCTTGGTCTTCATCATCTTGGTCATATGAGTCAATGTCATGTCTCATATTCAATGACCACCTTTATCTAAATCATCCACTTAGATACAAAAGGTTAGTCCTAGGTTTCATCAATTAGCCAAAACCAAACTAGGGACTTTCAATTAGTACTACCAAATATTATGTCATCGACATATATTTGGCAAATAAAGATATCATTATTGACTTTGCGAGTAAATAAAGTTAGATCGGCCTAGCCTATCTCAAACCCTTGTTTGAGTAGGAAGTCCTTAAGACAATCATACCAAGCTCTAGGGGCTTGCTTAAGCCTATAGAGTGCTTTGTTAAGCTTCTAGACATGGTCGGGGTGCTTTGGATCTTCAAACCCCGATGGTTGCTCTACATATACCACTTCGAAGAGGGGGCCATTGAGATGCACTCTTCACATCTATTTGATATAGCTTGAAGTTATGATGAACGACATAGGCAAGTAAAATCCGAATTGACTCTAGCCTTTCCACCAGTGCATAAGTTTCCCCAAAATTCAAGCCTTCAATTTGAGTGAATTCTTGAGCTACCAACCGTGCCTTGTTTCTTGTGACCACACCATGCTCATCTTGCTTGTTGCGGAAGACCTATTTGGTTCCAATCATATTTTGTTTAGGTCTTTCCACCAATGTCTAAACTTCATTGCGAGTAAAGTTGTTCAACTCCTCTTGCATTGCTATCATCCAATCCTCATCATCAATGGCTTCTTCAACCTTTTTAGGCTCTTTTGGAGACACAAATGAGAAGTGTTCACAAAAGCTTACAAGCCTTGACCTTGTGATAACTCCTCTTTGAATGCTTCCCAAGATGTTGTCAATGGGATGGTCTCGTTGAATGGTATGACGTACTCTTTGGTGAAGCATTTGAGTTCTTCTTTGGATTGGACCCTCATCTTCATCATCCTTGTCTTGATTGATAGAAGTATCAAAACTGATATCTTGTATGGAGTTGACTTCACTTCTATTTTGATCATCAACTTGGTTGCTATCTTCGACTTGTGGTGAATTTTGAATGACTTGGACACTTAAATCATGTCCACTTATTGATGTAGAACCATCATCATGGACATTTATTGACCCATGATGCATAAATGGATCATGAATGGTTTTCTCTTGTGCATATTCTTCATCATCTTCAACGGGCTTCAGTGTGGCAGAATCGCCTAATCTAATGCCCTCCCAAGAGTACTTGTCTTCCATTAGACACTAAGTACTCAAGGGAGAACACTAAACTACGCGATTCCGTCGAGCACACCGCAAGGGAGAACTCGAAGATCCACATTTTTACATCAGGATCACAAATAAGAGAGTAAAGCTTACAACATCCTTGCCATTTCTTACATTACTTTTAGTGCAATATCAGAGTAATTCATTAAGTAGTTATAACAGCGGACTATAAAACATTATCAGAGTTTGGCAGAAATGAAACCATTTAATGATAAGTTAAACATTAACATGAAGAACGTTTAAATGCATGAAATGATATCAGATTAATAGTATTTTCCTTGTAAAACTTTTAGTGAGAGTTTTAATAAATAAACTCTACTCCGCGTCGTAAAGGAATTCCTCGCTGAGCCCACCAGGAGGTTTTCACACACAAGTGTCAGCTTATCAGCACCTGTCACCTGCAACAGGGTAGAACAAACCTTGAGTACTCAATTGTACTCCACAAGGCTTACCCATCAGGAGGAAGTAAAAAGACTCCAAGGTTTATGCAAGGCTTTTTGGCTTGTGGGTTTCTGTTTGCAAGAAGCAGCACTAAGAGTGCGTCCTTAAGTTCTTACTTTTAATAGCCATATTTTATTTCTTATCCAACCTTCTATGTAAGCACCTAGGCTATAATCAAGCAAGGGTTGAGTAAAAGGAACCATTTCTTCATCTTTCAACTGCCAGTTCTTACTATGATGCCAGAGCGTAGTCAAGCCGTACCGTCACACAGAAACGGCGATTCGTGAATCAATATACCCAGCTGGGTACCTCGAAAACACATGCCTCACTTGTACCCCAGGCACAAGTAAGACCAACCCGTTTCCCTCCTATCACGGGTTTTCAGGTCCCCGTCCAAACTTGGACTCCTAGCTCCCGTACTTGAGGCCCGGCCTCAATACGGTGCTAAGACCTCCACCTGTCCCCGCCTCCAATCAGTCAGTCTGGAAAGAGCCGGAGCCCATGATAAGAGAGTAACAAGTCTTCCTAGCCCCCATCCGCTAGTATATGCTCGGGATAAGAAGATCTGTGACTTGACCAGGGTCCATGCAACGAACGGTCCTTAATTGACACATGCGGAACAAATGCAACCAGAGCCTCGCTCTGTTGCCCAACCAGGTCCAAGTCCATCCAATCTGTTCCGCTCGATCTCCAATTATCCATGTACATTTATATTCCATGTGATAGTGACATGATAATAGTAACAATATTATAATTCCTATCTCTCGTGAGTGACAGACAATCACTCGACTTCTACCGGAATCCTATAGCATAGCATGCTACACGTCCCTATCATACTAGTGAGACTCATAGGATAAGATATATATATCTGCAAGTGGGTTTCATTCAACTCCTTTAAACTTAATGCACAAACATAAAATAAAGTGCAGAATAATAGGGGTTATGCACCGGGGCTTGCCTGGGTAAAATATAACCAAAAGTTAGTATTCCATCATGGTGACACGATCATCAAGACACCATCTTTTCTGCTACCTCCGGACGACTTCGCGATCCATCAACGCTCCTATAATGACATTCATGGATGCAATGCAGAAAAACGTAAATACACACGACAGTCGCAATTTAGAATATGATTTTGTCTCTCAAGCTAACGACTAGCGTAGAGACTAACGTACTAAGCCACGTATCCTTGCTACCCGCAATGCGCTATTTTCTGACAATCATTTTAGTTACGAAACCCAAGTTGTTGCTTTAGCATTTCACCGCTCACACACATGTATTCAAATTAGGGTTCACCGTCTACCCTAACAAATCTATTATTATGGAGCCATCGAAACTACAGTGAGTAGATAATAATATTATAAAGCTAATGTAAAATTTTCGAGGCTAACACTATCACCGTAATGCCACAAAAATTACTACAAGTTTACATTTAATAATTTTAAGCGTCTCAAAATAATTAGAGCAAACCTAGAAATATTATGAAACTGTGTTAACCAATTACACCCTTAAATAGATTATGATTTTAGGATTCTAACGAAATTGGTTCCATAATTTTTGGACTCCTACAAAATCCAATTTTTAATTCTATAGGTTTTACCCTAGAACTAAATTAGAAAATACTTTAGAAAGCTTAAAGGCCAGCGGTAGCCAAAACGGCCCAGCGAGCGCGGCAGTGCGCGAAGTCGGCTGGCCCAGAAAGTGGCCCACGCGGGCGCGACCACACACGACCAGTCGACCCAGCCACGGCCCAAGGCGGGGCCCGTGCACATGCCTGTGCTTTTGCCGAAAGATCCCCGGACTAAGCGATTATTCCACGGCGCCCTCGCTCACTATTGCACCAGAGGCGCAGCTTTCATCCAGCACCTCTAACCAATTCCACCTTCACAGAGAGCAGGTCCTCGAGGCTCCCGTGCTTGCCGGCGTAGCTCCGGTCAGCGCTGCGCAGCCATGCCGGCCACCTAGGGCTAGAACGGCACACAAAGCGGGCCGACGGGGACCCCCGAGCCCACGCGCAACGGCGAGGATCGGAAAGGAGCTTCACGACGTACTGCTGACAGCTATCCATGACGGCGAGCGGAACCATGCGACGGCGCTACTGTTCCGACGACCTAGAATTCAAACGAGGCGGTCAAGTTGGTGGGGAAGCACCAGGAGCTCACCACGGTTCCTGCTGCGGTGTCGGTCGAGTCGGAGGGAGTTCAGGCCGAGCTAGCCACGCGCGCTCGGTCTTGCATGGCGGTGCTCAGCGCAGACAAGATGGCGTCAACTGCCTCCAGCGAGGTCCCTGCCCAAACCAAGGCGAGCGTCAGAAAGGGGAGGTCAAAGGCTACTCAGAGCTAAAGCAAATCGATCTGAAAGTGACCACTCAAGGATTACCCAAGTGGTGCCGCACCACCATGATGAGCTGCTCGGCTGCCACGGAAACTCCAAGCCTGCCCCGGCCGGGGCACGACACGACCTCGCTAGGGGATGGTTGGCTAGCTAAATCCGTGAGCTTTCTGCTCGCGGAAAGAATTGAACCGAAGAGCCTCGAGCTGGCGAAATTGGGAAGAGGAAAGGGAGGCCCTCACCGGCATACTCTGCTTTCGGCAGCAAGGGCAGGTGACACGGCTCTGCAAGGCTTGGCCACTTGAGCTGAGGCCGCACTAAGTAGACGAGGTGACCCAAGGGTGGGGCAGCAGCATGGGGCCAGACGCAATACGGCATGGCAGCGGCAGCTTGGCGTCGCCTCGGTCACGACCACGAGGATCGCGTGGTCTAGCAGTAGTGACGTCGCAGCAAGGCAGCGGGCGCAAGCAGGGTGGCCTAGGCACCACCGTGCACGCACAGACGTAGCGAGGACAGGGCAAGGCCAGACAGCGATGCATCCCATCGCCAGTGCGACCGGAGCCACGATTACGTGCAGCGTGGCCATTCAAGATGACATGATGGCACTGGCCAGAGCAGGCAGCAGCGACAAGGGCGGTAGCGGTGCAGTAGGCCTCGGTCGGTCATAGCAGCAAGCAAGGCGAGGACAGAGCAGAGCAGTGCATGGCCAGCACAGTACGTAGCGGTGGTAGCACGAGTCACAGCGGCCCTGCGTATGATGGTACTCGGCTCGGCGGGCACGGCGAGGATTCGGACACGGTAGCGGCAGCGGGACAACCTGTCGAGAAGCGACGTCGACAACACAGCCGCAGAGGCAAGGCTAGCAACGAAGCCGGCGTGCAGCAAAGCAGCGAAGAGGCAAGGCGTGCACACAGGCGTCCACGCGTGCTGTGTACGTGGGTGGCGTGTGTGTTTGCCATTTCCTTGCTTTTTCTCTTACCAAAATATATACATAATTAGGTAATCACAAATATGTCATTATTTCCTTAACACTAATATCCATACACACATGCATATATTTATTGTATGTTTAAACGTATACTTATCTATAGAGATACAACCGGAAAGAAATAAGTTTGTACACTACTTTAATTAATAAAGCAACATGCTTATCAAGACGAAATATGTGAGTATATATATATATACCTTTCTATATTTTTTTATTTGTTTATTAAATTGTTTTGCTATTTTTCCCTTAGGCCCTAATCGTATGGCTAAGCGAGCTCGTAACACCAGGGGGTGTTACATTCACTTCACTGGTAGCAAACTTCTTGATCACTTGAGAAGATGACTCTTCTTTACCTACAACGTCAACATTGACTTGCTCTTTTTGAGAGCCGTCAGTTTCATCAAAGGTCACGTCTATCGCTATTTCAACTTGACCGGTGGTCTTATTGAAAACACGATAGCCATGTTCGTTAGTACCATAACCAAGCAAGAAACCTTCATCAACCTTTGGTGCAAACTTTGAGCTTTTAGATTTCTTATTAAGTATGAAACACTTGCATCCAAAAACTCGAAAGTAATGCACCTTAGGTTTGTTACCGGTAAGGAGCTCATAGGCGGTCTTTTTCATGATCTCGTGAAGGTACAAGCGGTTGATTGCATGACATGCCGTATTGACCGCTTCCGCCCAATACTTGTCCGGAGTCTTGTATTCATCCAACATTGCTCTTGCGGCTTCTATGAGCGTTCGGTTTTTTCTCTCTACAACACCATTTTGTTGAGGAGTATAAGGAACTAAAAACTCATGCTTGATTCCCTCTTCATCAAGGAACTCTTCTGTAACACCCTAGGTGTTTGTCATTCACTAAGTAGTGGGTTTGAGCTCAAACATGACAGATTAAGTGGAGATGACAATGTCAAGGTCAATCTATGGAGATGAGCCTAACCTAAAGTTGGATGTTGCACCATTGCTTTACATATAGGCCCCTTTTCAAATTATATGCTTAGATGGTGTTATTGCAATATCTTCATATGTCTCACCTTGGTACCTATCCATATTGATCCCTGGAAAAGTTTTATGAAGTTTAGAATCAAAAAGTCACATGAAATGATAAGTTCCATTCCTATTGGAACTTGCACCATTGAGTTAATGGGACTATAGATCATCAACCAAACCATGCAAATTTGCCCAAATGACTCTAGATGAATTCTACAACAAAAGTCATGAAGGGTTCGTGTTGAGTAAATGTCAAGAAAATGCCCCGATTGGCCTAAAACCCTAGTTTAGGCTTTATCGAGTTGCTACTTTGACCAAAGTGAAAGTTTAGCTTTTGTGCTAGTTATGAGGTTTGACCTTAAGTAAAAGTTGTAGTTCATCTTGTGTACAACAAACTTTGTTTAATGGTCAAGAGTTAGTTTGGCCTCTAACCTAGTCAAATAGGGCTCACAAGTTTGAACCAGCTGCTGTTTTTCAAAGCCAGAAAAGATTCTTAGTCCTAGATTTGACAGCAGAAAGTTGACATGTTTGCAACATTTTATCTCCCAATTTCATACAGTAACTCAAATTAATCCCTTACTATGAGTTGGATTACTGTTCATTAGGGGAACAATGAATCAAGTCTCATCAAGTTTGGAGTTCATTTGGATCTTCGAAAATGGTTTCCAAAATAGCAAAAGGTTACTTTGTCACTAAACCGACATGGACATTGGCATTCCACGTTCTCCAAATTTCGTTACGTAACTTGAGTTGACCCAAAAATAAAAAGTGGAGTATATTCTTTGGAGAAGAGAAGGTGAAGAGATGGATGAAGTTTAACTCCATTTTGGTCATCAATTTTGGGTTTACTTAACCGCTGTTAACAAGTTGACAGTGTCAACTTCGGACTTGATTATCCACTAATTCATAACCCTAATTGTAGTGCACCTTAAATAGAAATTGTAGAGGGTTACGTGGACAACAACTTTGGTTCTTGGCCCAAAGTCTAATTCGGCTTGTAGGAGGCCCAAAAACACGCCCAACCGGACACTTCACTGCCTGCCACCTACTCGACAGCTGTTCCCTTAGGGGAGGGCGTGGCGGCCATGCACCAGTGCGCCTTCACCATGGACGCCACGCGTCCTCCTCTTTGCCGCGTGGTTGCGCCCCTATGCCCTCGAGAGCAGATGCCAAAGCCCCTCTGCTCGCCTCTCCACGCTCCTAGTGCTCGTCCTTGCCTCTGCTCACTTCCCTCCTCGTTCTGAGCCGAGCACAAACGCCGAGCCGCCATGGCCGGTTCGAGCTACAGCTCGAGCTTCCTGCCTACGCCGTCCCTCCTCCCTTCCCTCGGCCAAGTGCGGCATCGCCTTCCCTGCCACATGCCAACCCCGATGCGCCCCTCCCCGGCCTCGTCTCACCGCCGTGGCACGTAGCCACCGGTGTCGTGGCCGCCGCGGATGCCGATGTGTGCGGCCAGGAGGCCATGAGCCATAATCGGCTGAGATGCAGGCACCAGTGAGTTCACACGGACCCCCTTGCGCTTCCCCGTCCCTCGACCGCCGCCGGTGCTCACCGGGCCGCGCCTCCGCGCTGCCACCACGGCGAAGCCGCCGCCGTGCGTCCGGGCTCACGTGGCCAGAGGGCCACGGGCGGTCGCAGGCCATGCTGCGGGTGGCCACATGTGCGCCTCACCGCCGCGCAGCTCCCGTGCCGCTCCTCCGCCACCGGCGAGCCGCAGGCCGGCTTTTTCCCCTCGTCGGAGCCGTTCCCGCCCCCTCCTCTGCTCCGTTCTAGGGAAGGAGAAGGGGAGACATGGTGTACCTCCGTTTCTTAGGATGACAGGTGGGCCCAATTGAGTAGCGGGTCCCCCATGGCGGTGTAACGGGTGGCAGAGAATGGGTACCGAATCGGGTGCACCTAGCAAAATTAGTTACGGTTGTTTTTATTCTGATTTTGAATTTAGATTTCATGTAAATCTTCTAAAATCCATATCTCATGCTAGGTAATTCCAAAATAGCAAAAGTGGACTTTTTGGAAACCTTGAGAAAAGATCTATGCAGTGGAGTTATAATATGTTAGATATTTGTAGATGTTTTCTGATGTTTTTATTTAAGCTTTAAAAATGCTCTAAAATGCTTATAAACTTGATCAGAGCAAGATCTGCAGTTTTAGAACCTCAAAAATAATGATTCTTGCTTTGTTAATTTTGTGATGACATGTACTTACTAGAAAAAATATTAAACACACTAGTTTTTCACTGTTTTCTTAAGGTTTTGATTTGACCTTATTAAATAAGGAAATCTACATTATATTGCTTGTCATTTTTTATATCTTGAGTTGTGTTGCTCCAAATGATGTGAAATTTTTATGGTAGTCTTTTCATGCTATGAATGTATTATGGTATAAATTTCATGGTCATTGCTTCCCGTATGATCAAGTTATTGGTTTAACTTGTTTTTGGCTTGATAAATGGCTTGTAAATAATATATAATTGATAAAATAGAAAATGTTGTTTCATTAGCTTAGTATGATGTTTATATATCATATTGATTCATGTTAGGGCCTTGTGTTCATGGAAAATATGGAGTTTTAGGTTTAACTTGCTCTCACATGATTTATTGTATTAGTCATTTGTCTTTTTTCATAGAGGTTGATATACATGTCCAAATGGCTTGAAATTTGGACAGTAGATTTTTGGTAGCATTTGTAGGACACTGTAATTTTGTTATAATTTATTATGCACTTTTAATAGGTGTTCATAATTCCACCTAATTATCTAAATAAAGTAAGAAAATATATTAAAAGAATTTATTTAGGAATGGACACTATGTTTTCTGGTGTTCATTAGTCATGTGTGAAATGTTGGTAAAGTTGGTTTTGCATAATTATATGTTTACAATATAAGTTATTAATTATTTCTTGTAATTATTAGTTTCTGGGCAGTTCTAGGGGCAATGTAGATTACCCCATGTAAGGCTGGACGAAAAACTCGAAGCTCGTTAGCTCGCTCGGCTCGTGGCTGGCTCGGCTCAGCTCGGCTCGGCTCGTTATGATAATGAGCCGAGCCAGGATTTTAGCTCATTAGCTATAACGAGTCAATTCGAGCTGGCTCGTGAGCCGCTCGCGAGCCAAACGAGCCGTAGTTTTAGAGAAAAAGTCATCATAACTTATATTAGTTTTGTATTACTTTATGTTTTGCACTTCACAAATAGATGATATGTTAGCTCATATGAATATTTTGTTCGATTTTAGGCTATTGAATATATTATTTTTATATTATTAATATTTTTATGCTTTAGATAAATACAAATATTATTTTTTGTATATATTTTTTTACCTGGCTCGCGAGCCTAACGATCCTGCTCGAGCTCGTAACGAGCCGAGCCGAGCTGGCTTTCTGGCTCGTTAAGATAACGAGCCGAACCGAGCTGGCTCGTTATCCTAACGAGCCAGAACGAGCCGAGCCGAGCCGAGCTGGCTCGTTAGCCAGCCTTAACCCCATGTTAATGATGTTTTCTGAGCATCTTGTCTATAGCAAAGTTGTATATAATTCATGTATCTAGCTTGTGTTAAAATTTGGTGTCATTTGGCCAAGTAGTTTTTGAGTTAAAGATGTTTAAAGTTAGGTCCCTGATTTGATTGCTCTCTGTTTGGAGCAGACCAGATTCTGTAGTTTTATCTTTTTGACCCCTTAAACTTAGGAAGCAGGCTTAGGTGATATTAAATGAATTGTAGACAATTTTATAAGCTTTCCATAATGTCTTATTTCAAGTCATTTGGATTTATAAAACTCTAGATATGATTGAATTATGAAGCTATTGTTTGCTTGTCCAGAAATGGATAAATTCCAATTATAGTTGTTTGCTTGTATATTGTTAAGTGTGACTTATGCCTTTGAGGGGAATTAAGTTAATTAGCTCTAGGTGCTTACGTGAATTTTGGTATGCTTACTTGATTATTTTGTTTATTGCACTTCTATGCATTCATATATATGCATGGTTACACCTCATATAGGTTCGTTAGCAGAAACGCGTGAAGGACCTGATGTGGAGTCAAACCTGAAGATAGAGTTGGTGGATCCATCCCGAAGGGAAATGTTTGCCAAGTGGGTTTTATCTGACATACTCTAACTTGAGTTGGATCCCAGGCAAGCCCCGGAGCATTATAAGCCTCCTACCTTCAAAGCAATTAATTCTATGTATGTTATAAGTATTGTTGCATTAAGTGGTAGGAGTTAGTTGAAAACCTTGCTGCATTATATCACTCCTTGTCCAAATATATGAATCCTTGAATCCTACATAGACTAGGATCGAGTAGATGCTTAGCCCTGCTTTAAGCGGTAGAAGTCAGGTGATTTCCTGTCACCTACGAGATATAGGGATATTCATATATGACACGGTTGGCTATATGTGCTATCGTGGAATAGAACCATGTGTTAATAAAATAAAATGAGACCGGGCGGGATGACGATAGTGAAGCAACAAGGCATGAAGGTCTTGGGTGTGGATCTATCCCCGTCTGAGTCATTTAAGGACCGATTCGTTGTACGTCCTTGAGTCATGTTGAACACAGTCTAACACTTAGTTGGCTGGATAAGTCGTTCCGACCGCGAATCCGAGTAATACAGTTCAGGCCGGGAATCGACTGGTAGGTCGCATCTTGGAGGAGAGAAATGTTGTGCTTGGGGACATTGGCGTGAGTCTAAGGGGGGGTTAGAGTCCCTAGCACCTGGTAGAGTGTCGCCCTTAGGGATGCGACATCAGTCGGACCCGCGGCTCCTGAACTGTACCAAAGGTGACCTGAGCAGCCCTCGCTAGGCGTGACTCGGTGAGTGTTAGAAATACCCCTCCAGCTGGATAGGAATTCGATTCGAATCGTCGTCGCTCCCGGTTAGTGAGCACTTGACTTGAGCAGCGGCAACGTAGATTCAATTAAATTGAACTGATGGTTAATTGGATCATGATGAAAAGGTTGCATCAATTTATACCTGCTATGGTTAATATTGTTTGCTCCTAATAAAGTGAGTGCTCTAGTACAGGTTCTAATATAGATGATAGGTTAATGATAATTAACTTGATGCTTAAGCATTAATGATTGATCATCTATATTAAGCTTTTATGCAAAATGTTGTCAAGCTAGCCCCACTTTATATCAGCCTTGCATGATCCTTGGTGTCACCTTATTTCTAGTTTCTGACGGGTAAGTTTAGTTGAGTACCTTCTTGTACTCAGGGTTTATCCCCACTTGTTGCAGGCTGTGATGTATCATGGCGACTGCAAGAGTTGGTTGGCTCCTGCCTTAGTGGCGGAGTGTGATCATGGGCATGATCCTTCTTATTTACCTTATCTCTAATGCTTTTGTTGGAAGTCGACCGGGGTACTGGCATGTATTTGAAATCAGAGAAATGTTAGTTTCAAATTACTTTGCTTCCGCTACTTTTCAATGAAAGTTGTAATAACTATATTGAACTCTGATGTATATTGAATTACTTGTGAAATGGATGTAATATGTGACTTGTTATATTGAGTCACTACGATCTTAGCTTGTATGTTGGTTGGTTTGAAATCTCTCGTGATTTCATTGGACTACCGGAGTTATATGGGCTCAAGTGCGAGAATTTGATCACTCCGATGATTGTTTTTGTACTTGTGCTCTTATAATTTGGACGGTTCTGTTACATCTTTAATGTTGGTGTTCCTAAACTTTGTCCCGTTGTCACTTCTCACTTTCTTGATCTTCACTTCAAATTCATTTTGAGCTCTTCTTGCAAACTTATTAAAGATTGCTTGGGTCTCACTTTTATCTTTCAAAAAGAACACCCAAGTGAAGCGAGAATAATCATCAACAATAACTAAGCCATATTTGTTACTTCCAATGCTTATGTAAGCATTGGGTCCAAATAAGTCCATGTGAAGTAGTTCAAGTGGTCTCATTGTTGACACGACATCCTTGACAGGATGCTTAGTTCCAACTTGTTTGCCCGCTTGACATGCACTGCAAATCCTATCTTTCTCAAAAGAAACATTTGTTAGTCTAAGGATGTGTTCACCTCTTTGAAGGTCAGCCAAGTTCCTCATCCTAACATGGGCTAGTCGGCGATGCCATAGCTAACCCATGCTAGATTTTGCCACTAAACAAGTCTCGGGCTTCACTTTACTAGATGTGAAATCAACTAGATAAAGTTTGCCTTTCAAACGACCCGTAAAGACAATAGAGGAATCCTTCCTTTTAGAGACTTATACACCCACATCGGTAAAGAGACAATTGTAGCCCATCTCACAAAGTTGTGAAACAGACAACAAATTGTATCCTAATCCTTCCACAAGTAATACATTTGAAATGGAATTATAATTTGAGATAGCAATTTTACCCAAACCAAGGACATCTCCTTTACCATTGTCACCAAACACAATGCGTTCACTTGTACTTTGATTTGGTTGAAAGGAGGTGAACATCTTCTTCTCTCCGGTCATATGATTAGTGCATCCACTATCTAGCACCCAACTTGTTCCACCGGAGGACTATTCCTACATAGACAAATTAAGCCTTGGTTTTAGATATCCAAATAGAATTGGGTCCTAGGGGGTTAGTCACATAAGTCTTGGGCACCCAAACACTCCTCATGATTTGTCTCTTCTTGAGTGCACCAACATACTTCACAATAATCTTGCCATCCTTGCCCCAACAACACATATAATCACTAGCATAGCTTCGTGAAATGGGCACTTGTTGCTTGGGGGCATCCACTTGCTTCTTCTTGTTGTTGGTCTTATTCTTGACAAGTGTGCTTGGAGAAGTGGCAACCTTGTTGACCTTGTTGATGAGGTCATCTAGTGCCACACCCTTGTTGAACTTCACACAAGACACTCCATTGATCATGTTTCTTCTATTGGCTTTACCATCATACCTATTATAGCCAAGTCCATCCTTGATGAGAGGGTGCCTTGATGACTTGTACATGGTTGTTGATAGCTTCTCCTTGCAACCATTCTTGATAACCATGTTCAATCTTTGAATCTCCTTATCTTTCTTTTCTAGCTCAACAAGGTTAGTAGCTAAAAGCATCTAGGCCCCGAGAGTTGGTTTCGGCAATTGATGACAACACATTATTACCATGACTAACGTGTGTTTTGCAGAAACTTTGACAAGTTAGGTCATAGGATTGGTAACTGCTTTAGGCACTATGGTATTCATGCCCCTTGATAGAAATCGTTTCGGTTTTCAAAGGATTAACAACAAGATTAAGGACGGTTAGTTCCAGATGTCAAGGTGTTGAGTTATATTCGGAATAGTCATTAGGATCTTTGCTTTTTTCCTTTGGCCATACTATAAAGGGGGCATGAGCGAGTAGCTTGACCTAGGTGAGTCTTTTGTTTAGGTGTGGTGCACACTTGTCAAACTTAGCACTAGGTAGCTCAGATAAAGCTCAAAGTTCAGTTGGAAGCAACTCGGTTCAAGTTGCGTCGCGTTTCAAAGTCGTTTGAGCCGTTTACCCTTGACCTGACGCGATCTCTGTCTTGACCGAACGCGTCCGGTCAGTGCTGACAGTCACTGTGTTTCAACTTGATTGACCGGACGCGGTCCTTGCGAGGACCGGACGCGTTGATCGTGTTGACACGTGTCTCATAGGGTAAAAGAACTAATCGGACGCGACTGGAAAATGATCGGACGCGTCCGGTCACATTCCAGTAAGGTACTTTGCTGACCTAACGCGTTCGGTCATCACTGATCGGACATGACCGAGCGTCAGGTCAAAGTACAGTAAGGTCCTTGCATGACCAAACACGTCCGGTCACCCCTGATCGGTGCGTCCGGTCACTCAGCGCTGTCGGTTAGATTTTCAACCGTTACATTCGACCGGTGCGTCCGGTCAGTGCGTATTTTGCTAAGTTGGCAGGTAACTATTAGATTTGACTGTGGGGTGTATAAATACATCCCCTCCACCTCTTTTAGAGGTCTATTGCTCATTTGTTCAACTAAGAAACACCTTTCAAGTGTAAGGAAGTGCAAGAGCTCTAGTGAGGGTAGTGATTTGAGAATTAAAGTTTGAAATCCCTCATTAGTGACTAGGGAGTAGCAAGTGTGCATCCACCTTCTCATTAGACTTGTTGTGGTCAAGTGAGAGTTCTAGCTTGTTACTCTTGGTGATCGTCATCACCTAGACGGCTTGGTGGTGATTGGGAGTTTGGTGATCATCCGGCGGAGCTTGTGGATGACCCAACTCATCTTGTGAGTGATTTTGGGCGATTCACCGCGATGAAGTGTCAAAGAATCAGCCCGTAGAGAGCACTTGATCCTTGCGCGGATCAAGGAGGAGCTACACCCTTGCGCGGGTGCTCCAACGAGGACTAGTGGGGAGTGGCGACTCTCCGATACCTCAGGAAAACATCGTCATGTTCCTAACCCTTACTTTCAAGTATTTACTTTCTTATATTACTTTCATTACTTGGTTTACTTTCCTAGAATTGCCATGCTAGACTAGGATTGGAACTTAGGGTGCAAAACTTTTTACCGGTAGAATCACAAGGAACACTAGTAGGCACTAGGGGTGAATTTTAGCTTGTAGGATTTAATTCTTGCAATTAATTTTTAGAAAACCCCAATTCATCTCCCTCTTGGACATCTTGATCCTTTCAGTAGCACAAGCACTTATATCATGATTATAGCATCTTTTACATCCTTCACTAGTTGAAGCATTGGAATCACCGGATTCCTTAGGATGGATGGAAGTGCTATTCCAAAGAGTGTCATAGTTTAGTTCAAGAGTATGATAGTTGTCTTTCAAGCTTGTGAGGCTTTCTTGAACCAAACTATGTTCATTCTTTAGACTAGCTAAAGAGTCATTAAGCAAAGAATGTTCCTTAGTCAAACGTTCATACAAATCTTTGGCTAAAGACAATTCTATGTTTAACTTCTCAACCTCCTCCCGTTCCTTGGAAAGACATGCTTCAAGTCCAAGGTTCTTCTCCCTTTCTGCTAGGAGCAATTCTCCTTGTGACTCGATACATGCTTCCCGCTTCTCTAGCTTATGAATTAGCTTAATTATTTGAGATCCAGCCGATTTGCCAAATTTCTTTATCATGTTGTTTGCAAGTTCATCATCATTCTCATCGCAACTATTACATTCATTACTAGAGTGAGTCAGAGAGTTGTGTGGTACCTTCTCCCCCTTTCCCATAAGGCAAGTTGGAGTGTAGTAGTCGTTGTCGGTGAGATTGTCGAAGAGCCTAGATGATGAAGATAAGTCGACGAAGAGTGATGGTGACGAGGAATGGTCGATGATGAGCTTGGGTGGAGAGGAGGAAGTCTCTTGAATAGCAATCATTGCTACACCCTTCTTCTTTTCCTTGTCTTTGTCATTTGAATCATCACTTTCATTGTTAGATTCCCATTCTTCACCAAGATATGCTTCACCTCGCTTCTTGCTCTTATGCTTCTTCTCATCATCTTTGTTGTGCTTGTGCTTCTTCTTCTCTTTTGGACAATCGGTAATGAAGTGACCAATTTCTCCACAACCATAACAAAACCTTTTCTTGTATGGCTTGCCTCCACTTCTCTTCCTTTCCTTCTTCTTTTTCAAGTACTTTCTATAGTTTCTAACCAAGAGTGCTTCTTCCTCATCGGAATCATCTTCTTGTTCTTCATCACTTGATGGATCATGTACATCTTTCTTCTTGTTTCTACCATGAGATGCCTTGAGAGCGATACTCTTCTTTTGACTTGATGCTTCCTTTGCTTCATCTTCTAAGCACTCATGGTGTTTCAACTTGGCAAGCATCTCTTGTGGTGTCATTGTGTCATAGTTGGGTCTTTCCATGATGACCGAAGCAAGAATGTTGTTCCTTTGTCTATACACTCTACACAACTTTCTAGCCGCCGAGTTGTCATCCCAATATGTGTCACCAAGAGCTCTTATTCTATTGATCAAGGTCATGAATCTATCAAACATAGCTTGGGTAGTTTCACCTTCAATCATAGCAAAGTTCTCAATTTTGCTTTGGAGTAGCTCAATGTTTCCCTTTCTCACACTTTTGTCACCTTCAAATGATACCTTTAAAGTATCCCAAATTTGCTTTGCACTCTCCATGCCATTGACCTTGTTGTAATCTTCTTGATTGAGGCATGATAGAATCAAGGAGGCAGCTGTAGCATTTTGTTGTATGTCAAGATAATCTTCGGCTGTCAACTCACCATCTTCTTCCAAAGCTCTAACACCCACTTCTACAATCTCCCAACATCTTGCGGCAATGAGATGCATCTTCATTCTATAAGCCCAATCGGTGTATCTAACTCCATCAAATTGAGGTGGTTTGCCGGGATTGATGGTTGGCAAGTGTGTATTAGATTTGCTATATGAAGAGTACTCATATGGAACACGAGCAAACCCTTTAGGTGTCTTCATTGCTTCATGCTCACCATCTCCATTACCACCACTTGCCACATCTTCAACCTTCTTGCTCACGACTTCCTTCAACTTATTTATCTCATCTTGCATCTTGTTCATTTGCTCCTTTTGTTGCTCTAGAAGCCTATCACTGAGTTTCCTAGCAAGCAACTCAACTAGCTTGTTTAAGGTGTCATCATCAAAGGTGGCCATGGTTTCTCCTCACGTGATGAAGCGCTAATCATGAGGATCCTGTTCTGATACCAATTGAAAGGATCTAATAGGCCTAGAGGGGGGTGAATAGGCAGATCTAAAAACCTAAAACTCAAAAACTCAACGCGGAAGTTAAATATCTACCGGTACTACCGGTTGGTTTGGACCGGTACTACCGACGTAAACCACCAGTACTACCGGTACCCTACTGAAACTACGAAATTAGAGATTTGCATGTAGTGATTTCATATCTGAGTTTTACCCCACTGCCGAAGATGATGTTGATGAAGTTAATGAACTCCCTTTTGCTTGTTCCTTCACCAAATTGTAGATCGGGCACCCACAACCTATGAGAGAGATAAGGATAGAGGAAGAACACAAAGAACAAGTAATATCTCAAGTAATCACAAGCAGCAGCAACAAGCACGCGGGACACATGATTTATCCCGAGGTTCGGCAACCCCACAAAGGAGTTCCTACGTCCTCGTTGTTGAGGTGACCACTAAGGTCGGAGTCTCTTCCACCTCCTTACCTCCCTCAAGCAACCACAAAGGTTAGCCCGAGAATTCCACTAAGAATACAAGGGTGATACAAACACTTCGGGGTGCCCTCACAAGTAGAACAACATGGGAAACCATGAAGAACACCTAGCCGGCTAGGGTTCCAAGAACCCAAGAGTAACAAACACAAACCAAGCCAACTAGGAGGGGAACCAAGTGCTCAAGATGCGAATCGAAGCTTTCCACTCTCAAATCTCTTCTCTCTACTCAAATCTTGCAAGAGATTAGATTTGGGAGCAAAGAGAAAGAGAGAGAGGGTGAGTCAATGCTTGAGAGTTGTTTGTCTGAAGGTAGGTGGGAGTAAATGGCGTGGGTAACGGTTAGAAATGAAGGGGAGAGCTATTTATACACTTATCTTCGAAGCGGTACCGGTACTACCGGTGAGTACCCACCGGTACTACCGGTCCCGAGGGTTCCGACCGTTACAGACAACCTACCAGAGATTTGCGAGAGAATAGCCTATCGGTACTACCGGGCTTTCACCGGTACCATCGGTGAACGACCGATACTACCAGTTCAACTACCGGTACTACCGCTAGTACACATTACTGCGAAGATGAGTTTTGCGGGAAAAAGACCTATCGGTACTACCGGACTTTCACCGGTACCACCGGTCAAGATCGGTACTACCAGTAAACCACCGGTACTACCGCTAGAACAAAAACTCGCAGAACTAAAGCACTGGCACCGACGGAATTTATGCCTACCGGTACTACAGGTTGTTCACCGGTACTACCGGTGCTCCCAGGCATACTCCCAGGCATAAAACACCTCACTAAGTATCCGTGAGTGCAAAGGTGTCTCTCAATCGCATAATCAAACACATATTGAGCACAGATTTCCCATTTAGATAGCCTAATTTGTATTCCTCTTAATAGTGCGGTGTTTCCTATAACTCAAGCCAAAATATAAAAACTAATCGATCCACTTGAGACGGAACGCTTTCCAAACAATGGAATTTAGGGTGCTAAGATCACCAAATGTGACCATTCAAATTCTTTCATCGGGCTAACACCTGCGTATTCACTTAGATAAACATGTTAGTCCCTAATTTGATTGTCATTAATTATCCAAAACCCACAATAGGAGCGAATGCACTTACAATTGTGACTTATTTATTATATATTTTTTTCATGTGTAATTTAGAGATGTACCGTGCGTCCGTGATGAATTTTAATATAATATATACTCTCTTCCCTTCATAAAAATGTAGAGGAATGATTCTGAACTATTCCTTTGAAGTTTATATGGATTGAGCCATTCTAAAGGAATTCTTTTGAAAACTAAATATATGAGCTCTCGTTGTTTTGTTTCCTATTTCTTTTCCACTACATTGCTCCCAAAGTCACCATCATCTTCATAAACTTTTCTTTGATCATTTGCATGGTCTTTTCGATCCATGTTTCGTACGTCCTTTGTTGTAAACGGGGCCTCATGAGCCTAGTTTAAACTAGCAGCCTACTTACATTTCCTCTGTCCTTTCTCCTTTGAGTGTCGTCTAGAATTTTGTGTTAGTCAAACTTTCTTAACTTCGACTAAATTTATAAAAAAAACATTAGTAATATCTATATCTCTAAATAAATATATTATAAAAAATATATTCAATGATTAATCTAGTAATACTTATTACGCACAATATTATTCACCATTCTAGACTATAAGACATTTTGACTTTTCTAGATATATGTTTTTTTTTCTGTGTACTTAGATATACACTATATGTAGATATATAGTAAAAACAATGTCTTTAAAAGAGTCAAAGCATCTCTAATTTGAAAAAAGAGTAGTAATCTTTTCTATATACACTTGGTTAAAGCTGAGTACCTTCGAGATACTAGAAGCATACTCCCTCCGTCCCTTAAAGAGAGACGTTCTCGCTTCTGATGGGAGTACCAAGACAGAGTGAAAATAACCTTTATACTCCTACACTCAATCATTACTACTCCACCTTCACGTCTGCTGGTTGGGTGGGCAAGTGGTGAGTGGTGAGGCAGAGTAGCACACTAGCTAGCTGAGTTGTGGTAGGGTAGGTGCAGGACCTACAAAGACAGGCTCCCCCTCTCCCAGCGACACTCTTTGCGGGACATTGCTTGAGCGCTAAAACGACCCTCTTTTCGGGACAGAGAGACTACCCCATACGATTGATGCCAGAATTGTAATAAATAAATTAAAATAAAATCATATTAGATTACTATATGAAAGAAAAACTATTATGTAATGGTAGTGGATGGCGTTGCATACTAGCGACAACAATTAAATGCATGAGACAGTGGATTGCTGAGGTGGGGATTGTTTGGATGTCGAGATAGAATGGCTAGTGGAGTATTAGGATTATAAGATATATAGATTTAGATATAGATATAGATACATATTATGGTAGTGGATGGGTGGCTTACTAATGACAATAATTAAATGTATGCCATAGTAGATTTGTTATTAGTGGGATTTAGGACTATAATAAGAGATTAAGAGTATATATATTGATATTGATAATATATGTATAGATATGACGTCACTTAAAAAGCGGTGTGATGCAATCGGAAACGATGGCCGCGGGTGGGACCGTCCGAGGAGATGGGGCAAGCGACCGACGGAGAGCGTACGTCAGCGTTGGATGCGTGCATGGCTCAGAAATGTAGCCTGGACACTACACACGTGGCCGGATATCGCGAAGGTTGAAGCTGCCCAATGCAACCCGTAAATAACGGAACGGGAGATGACCATGCATGCACTGGCGGAGCCAGGGGCAGGCAGGGGCCATGCCCCCCACACCAACATCACAGCAAAAAAAAAAAGGCAGTATATAATTCAATAATCCATATTAGAAAGATATAATAAAAGCTTTGTCATATATTTTTTGATGACTTTTAGACAACAAAATCACACAAATTTGTATTTTATCTTTGGATGAGTCCATCCATAGTATAAAAATCTAAACAAATAAGCTACATTCAGTTATTTTATGGTTAAAACTCTTCGACCGGCCCCCTCTATCCATAGTTTCTGGCTCCGCCACTGCATGCATAGCCATGATCGATAGACGATGCACAGCAGAATAATGTCGTAGGTATATATGCACCCTCACCATGCGTCACCATGCATGCATGAGAGTGTAATGTACCTACAGTGCTGGCGCGTGTACGTGGTGCATGTGAATATATGCGAATGTACGTAACTGCTGGCGGCATGTACGCGCGCGTGCACACTTCACACTTGTGACAAGGCGCGGACGACCGTACCGGAGGGGCCACGCACGACGATGGTCGACGGAGAGAAAGAACGAAGAAGCCAGCTGCGTGACGGCACCAACGACGCACACCATGGATGTCGTTGATGACGACGACGGATGCATGGACGAGTCATCTCCGTCTGGACTACTCCTCCATCTTTCTTTCCATCTGCAGCCTTTTTTTTGGGCGCTTGGCAACTGGCACGCCACGGCACGGCGCGTCGTCAGTAAAGATAGATCAGACAGAAAAAGATATAACAGATGGATCCCCGGCCGCGTCGCCTGCCGCCATGGCAATGACGCACGCGTCCGTCTCCCGGCCGGCCTTCCGCTGCCGTCTGCGCAACTCGGGCTGCACGCGCCCGCAACCATCCCGTCGTCGGTCTCACACGTCTCGCGCGCCCCCGGCCCGGCGGCCCGGCGGCCTTTCCGGGCGGTGCGGGGCGGTGCGTGCCGTCTGTGCTGTGATGTGCCTCGCGCGTCGGCACCCACCTGTCCACCACACCGCACTAGAGCCCCAGTCACAGTCTCACAGTGACGGACCGCGCGCGGCCGGGCGTCATAAATACCCGCCTGCGCCCCGCGTCCACCTCCCACTCCTTTCCTTTCCTCTCTGCGGCTCTGCCAGGGGTGGTGGGTGCTCGCTCAGACGCGCACTCCGCCAACGCAACCGCCTCGCCAGTCGCCGCCCGCATCAGCCCGTTCCTCCCTCCCGGACTCACCGGCCGCCGCCTGCGCGGGGTAGGTCGCTGCAGCCGCCGCCGCCGGCCTTTCTTGTTTCTTTATACATACAATCCGGCACGCGCACCGAAAGAAAACCCCGGCCGCGCACGCCAAGATTGCTGGCCTGCCTGCCTGTGCCCCCCTGGCCACCGCTCACACCACTAGGCTTTTCTCCTCCTCGTGCCGCCTGCAAGTTTGGCCGCACTTGACACACACAGAGGCAGAGCGGAGCAGCCGGAGGGACAGCGGAGTACGCACCTAGCCATGGGGGACGCCGCCGCGCCGGCGGCACCACCACCGCCGCCGGGGACCCTCCAGAAGAGCTACTTCGACGTGCTGGGGATCTGCTGCCCCTCCGAGGTGCCCCTCGTCGAGAAGCTGCTGCGCCCGCTGCCCGGCGTCAGAACCGTCACCGTCATCGTCCCCTCCCGAACCGTCATCGTCCTCCACGACGCCGCCGCGACGTCGCCCGCACAAATCGGTATGCGTGCCTTTCCCTTTTAGTCTTTTTCTTTGTCTTCTTCTCCCACCACCGACCGTTCCCTCCGTCCCGCTCGAGATGACCGGCCGTTCCCTCCGCGTCGCCACGCGCCGGAGACGAGACCAGACCAGACGGGACCGCGACCGGACTTGTGGACTACTACTATTACTAGTCCCTGACCGGAGTCCGCCGTCGCCCGCACGACTCCACCACCTGCTGATACATACGACGTCATTAAAAATCAATCATGCACGCCGCCGGCACGCCGCCGCCAATCCCGACACGCAATCTTCCTCGTTTCTTCAGCACCAATCATCATGAGTGTCGAAGAATTGGAGCCCTGCATCGCCGGTACGAAAAGAAAAAAAGAAAAAAAATGTCGGTGGTGAACTGAACCTCCTCCTCAGGCCTGAGTCCGCAGAGATCGTACAGATTGTGGTTGCTGTCACGGGGATGCGATAGTGCAAGTGGCAACAGATTGCCCACCTGATGTCAAAGGCCGCGGCTGCCGCCGCCGTGAAGAAAAGTCTCTCGGTCTCAAGCGAAGCCAGAGAGTTGAAATCGCCAAGACCCTGGTCTCTGCACCACGCGCTGCTCGTGTGGAAATTTCACTCTGAATTTACCCCATCGTCCCTAACATTATTACATTTATAAGAAAGAAAATTAACACTTATCTCTGAGATGCACTAATAACAACTGCATGTTCTATATATGGAGTTGCCGATTTTATTTCTTCTGCTTTTTTATTTGACAACAGTGCTTGTCAATTTCTGAACCTTGGTTGACCGTATCATTTGCTTTCTTTTTTTTTCCTCAGTCAAGGCGTTGAACCAGGCGAGGCTGGAGGCGTCTGTTCGAGCCTACGGCAGTGCCTCCGAGAAGAAGGTAGCCAACAAATGGCCGAGTCCGTACGTTCTTTTCTGCGGAGTTTTCCTGGTCGTGTCGCTCTTCGAGCACTTCTGGCCTCCCCTGAAATGGTTCGCGCTGGTGGCGGCGGCTGCCGGCCTGCCGCCGATCGTTCTGAGGAGCTTTGCAGCTGCCCGGAGGCTCACCCTCGATGTCAACATACTCATGCTGATTGCAGGTAAACAACCCCCCTCCCTCTGCTTCACCACAGGCTGCTTGATTTGCCCTTTGTCATTTGGGGATAAAATATCGCATTTCGCAATATGTTTCAAACCGAGAGTTATTCTTCAGTTGCATCACGTAATGGTGCTGAGCAAAGTTAGTAAATAACTCATTTTTCATCATGTCGTAATCATCCGTTGCTCATGTATGTAAACCCCGACAGATACCCGCACTTTGGGGCTAATAATTCTGCATTTAGCATATCTGTCCATGTGAGGGATGGGGTTGTGCAAAAAAAAGGAGGGCCATGCAAGTTGTTTTTTCCTGGACCAATATGGTGCCTCCATAGTGGGAGGGAGAGCCGAACCGATCCAGCACCCAAAAAAGTTTATGTCTCACTTGCCCAACCCCCCCTTTTTTTCTCTCTTCGTTAGGTTCTGGAGGGACCTCCAAGCTTTCCACTGCACTAAAGGGATACTGTGATGTGGTGCTAATGTATATGCTACATGAACAGAGTGTGCATGCTTTTCTTCAGTATGGTGATGTGATGTGACCTTAACAGGGAATTGTATTCCTTTAGGATGAAGCCACATATCGTTTGAATCTAACTTTCTGGATCGGTTTTGTTTATGGTACCAATATCGCTCTATCCCGGTATATGCATACAACACGTATCAAAGGAATCGCCACTACAGTCCCTCAAAAAAAAAAAAGGAATCGCCACAACAGCTTGCGGTCTGTATGTATAGTCACCACCATATATATTTCCTTGTTGGCACTACCCTCTCACCTAGGATGGTCCATGCCATCATGCCATCACATAGAACTGTTCCTTGTTATTGTATTTATGAAACTTGTTTTTAGGTTCTGCCATGGCATGAATGCCTGGTTTTTCGGTAGATGGATGGAATGCTAAATTGCAGAGTTTGATGTCTTATTTGATCTATTTGCAGTTTCTGGGGCGATAGCTCTGAAGGATTACTCTGAGGCTGGGTTCATTGTTTTCCTGTTCACTACAGCTGAATGGCTTGAGACCAGGGCGAGCCACAAGGTCTTTCCATCTCTTTCAAGGAGTTTATTTTGCATATAAGAAACAATAATAGACGCAGGATCTCTGAGGCCACACATGAACCCACTGCACAGAGAAGGATCTAATTCTTCTTGGCTAGTCACGTTTGTGAGCGCATGTTCGTACTGATGCAATACGCTGATTGGATGCGCACTATCCCCACTGATGGACTGATAAACAAATCTCGGTCTGCCATTTGGGGCAAGAGTCAGGCCCACATTGCTGATTGTACCACCATTTTAAGATGCTGATGAGAGCATGGTGTTGATGCCCACCTGAAAGCTCTCAAAGCCAAGACAAACAAACTTTATATCTAGTGGACTCAAACATGCACGTGCACTCATACATGTGTAAAGCAGATTAGGAAACCTTATAACCAACAACCAAAAGCAACATGTTGTAAGAAAAGCAGATAGTAGTTGCATAAACACTCATATGTTTGTAAAATATGTATTAGAGGCAAAATTTGCATTTTTTTCCCCAGAAAGATCTAATTAAACGGTTGTTTGACATGTAGGCGACTGCTGGGATGTCATCGCTGATGAGCATGACACCACAGAAGGCTGTTCTAGCAGAGACTGGGGAAGTGGTCGCAGCTCATGATGTCAAGGTGAATACAGTAATAGCTGTCAAAGCTGGGGAAGTCGTCCCAATTGATGGTGTGGTTGTGGACGGACGGAGCGAGGTTGATGAAAGTACCCTAACTGGGGAGTCCTTCCCAGTTGCGAAGCAGCCAGACTCCCAGGTCTGGGCCGGCACGCTCAACATAGATGGTAATACATAGTATTACATTGCAGCTTGAACTGACATATATTCAGTGGCTACTGATCTTGTGGTGCTTCTGTATTGGTGCTGTGGCAGGCTATATTGCTGTCAGGACGACAGCTATGGCTGACAACTCTGCAGTGGCTAAAATGGCAAGGCTAGTTGAAGAAGCACAAAACAGTAGGTCCAAAACCCAGAGGCTGATTGATACATGTGCCAAGTACTATACGCCCGGTAAGCCAGATATAAGAGACTACTCTTGCTATAGTTTTACCTTTCTAGATGCTTATTACTGCAAATAGTTACTAGGGAAAAAATAAGTTATACAAGATGGTTTTCCCCTTACTGTTATCTTGCATTGTACCTTCAGCTGTTGTTGTCATGGCTGCGGGGGTAGCAGTGATTCCTGTGGTGGTCAGAGCACACAACCTCAAACACTGGTTCCAATTGGCCCTGGTCCTTCTAGTGAGTGCTTGCCCATGTGCTCTAGTGCTGTCGACGCCGGTTGCTACCTTCTGTGCTCTTCTGACGGCTGCGAGGACAGGGCTCCTTATCAAAGGAGGGGATGTCCTTGAAACCTTGGCAAGGATCAAAATTGCTGCTTTTGATAAAACAGGTACAATCACTAGAGGAGAGTTCAGTGTTGAGGAATTCCAGGCAGTTGGTGAACTTGTCCCCATGCAACAACTATTTTACTGGTGAGTGCTGTGTCCTCTGTAATTTGCGCCTTGCACAAGGTTCCTTTGGGTGTATATAAACTCAATTCCATGGCTACTGCAGGGTTTCAAGCATTGAAAGCAGATCAAGCCACCCAATGGCATCTGTGCTAGTTGACTATGCCCAGTCAAAGTCAGTCGAACCCAAATCTGATAATGTTACTGAGTTCCAAATCTACCCTGGCGAGGGGATTTATGGTGAAATCGATGGGGAAGGTGTCTATATTGGAAATAAAAGAATCTTGTCAAGGGCCTCATGCGAAACAGGTTGGTTAACACATGAACTCGGTATTTCCAAAAAAATATGTTGCCAGTTATCTAGTGCACAGACTTAGTGAAGTAGTGATACCAATGTACCACTCATGAAGTCACTTCCACTGTTCCACAGCACATAGCAAGTTTTATGTTTCAGGGATATTAATTAACAATTATCAACTTGAAAAACGTCTGTATTTGTTCTTCACCCCTATTGTTGTCTGACTGGAACATGGTTGCATTAGTTGTTTAACTAAAAGGAAGGATTTTTGTGTTTTTATTGTGTAATAAACAAAGCACAGTTTCTATTGAACTTTTTTTTTTGCAGTAAATACTGCCACTTCCATATTTAACCTTTGAATAACTCCATGGCCCTTTCTTTGCTCTAGTTCCTGACATGAAAGATATGAAAGGAATTACCATCGGTTATGTTGCCTGCAAAGGGCAATTGATCGGAGTATTTACTCTCTCGGATTCCTGCCGAACTGGATCAGCTGAGGCCATCAGGGAGCTGAGGTCACTGGGCATCAAGTCAGTGATGCTTACTGGGGATAGCGCTGCAGCAGCTTCATACGCACAGAACCAGGTAAAGAAAAAGACATGGTACTGTGCACTTTTATCATTTCTATACAATATGACAACTTATAAAATTGCTGTTTTTGTCTTCTGGCAGCTTGGGAACATACTTGATGGGGTTCACTCTGAACTTCTCCCAGAGGACAAAGTGAGAATTGTTGATGAACTCAAGGCAAAGCATGGCCCTACGCTGATGATCGGTGATGGCATGAATGATGCCCCAGCACTGGCCAAGGCTGACGTTGGAGTCTCGATGGGTGTATCTGGTTCAGCTGTTGCAATGGAGACGAGCCACATAACTCTGATGTCAAATGACATCCGCAGGATACCAAAGGCTGTCCAGCTGGCACGGAGGACGCACCGGACTATCATCGTGAACGTCATCTTCTCGGTGATCACCAAGCTTGCAATCGTTGGACTTGCACTCTCTGGACATCCGCTTATCTGGGCAGCCGTCCTCGCAGATGTTGGCACATGCATGCTGGTGATCATGTACAGCATGTTGCTATTGAGATCAAAGGGCGGTCGGAAGGCGAAGAAATGTTGTGCCTCTTCACAGCATGGGTCACACGCAAAGAAGCACTGTGTTTCCCGCCACTGCTCAGATGGTCCGTGCAAGTCGACAGGCTGTTCCAAAGAGTCGTCTGCTGGTAAGCATGGTTGCCATGATCATGGCCATGCCCACAGCCACTGCAAAGAACCGAGCAACCAGCAGCCTACAGAAAAGCATGCTTGTCATGATCACGGCCACAGCCATAACCACTGCAAAGAGCCCAGCAGCCATGTGGTTACAGAAAAGCATGTTTGCCATGACCATGGCAACACCCATAACCACTGCAAAGAGGCAGGCAATCAGCTGCTTGTGGAGAGCCATGGTTGCCATGACCATGACCATGACCATGGCCATAGTCATGACCACACCGTCAAGCAGGATTGCCATGACCATGAGCACAGCCACTGCAAAGAACCCAAGACTCCGCGTGCTGACAGTGAGGGTGCTTGCCATGGCCATGGCCATGGACGTGGACATGAACATAGGCACTGCGAAGGGGACAGTCACTCACACGGTACATGTGAGCATGGCTGCCATGAACGTGAGCACAGTCACTGCGAGGAGCACAGCCATTTACATCCTACTATTGATCATGCTTGCGAGCATCAGTGCCATGCTGAGCAGCAAACTGTGCACACTGCGGAAACACACCACTGCCATGACCATGACCATGAGCATGGACAGCACAAGCATGACCATGGGGAGATTGAGGAGCCAGAAAAGGACTGCCATGACCACAGCCACCACTGCTGCCATGAGCCTCACGACAAGGACAAGATCGCAGCCGAGCCAGTTGAAGAGGTCACGATTTCAATTGCTGCCCTGCCCAAAGATGAAGGCCACCACCACAGCGAAGAACACAAGGGGGAGCACTGCGGGAAGGCGAAAGACTGCGGCGGCGTCCCTACTCCTACTGACTGCGCTGCAAGCAAGAACTGCTGCAGCGTCAAAGGTGGAGACACCTGCTCGAGCTTGCAGGCTGCGTGTGCCAAGGAGATCAGCCCGTGCTGCAGGAGCTACGTGAAGTGCCCCAGGACGGCGGTGACGGCGACGAGGAGCAGCTGCTGCGACCACAGCATGCTGAAGCTGCCTGAGATCGTGGTAGAGTAGTAGCCTAGTAGGGTGGGAATTCCACCGTGGAAGAAGGTTGTGCACATATGAGCAACTGTAATTTGACTCGCCGGCGTAAGATAGACTAAGATCGGCGGTGCAGGGTGTTTGATCTAGTATTCTAGTTACTATATATACTTAGTACTATATAGGTTTGCTGAAGAAAAATGTAGGATTTTGACCAAGCAGGGGTCTGAAAGGGAGGGCTCTGCTTGGTTTTCCTGCACTGCTTCTCTGTGTTGCAACTTCTGTGTGACAACTCTGAGTATTGGTACTGCAATGGAGACTGTCACAAACGAAGAATATAACTGGTGCCGGCCAGGGCCAACATTAATATTCAGAAACTATCCATTTAGCTCCATTTTAAAATAAGATTTTTTTTCTATTTCCAACGTTATGGAAATAGGTTATGGAATAGAGTATAGATGCACGTGCCAACATCTGCAAGGACGGCTGCCCAGATAACACAGAAATAGGTTATGGAATAGAGTATAGATGTTTTAGCGAAACAGAGGAAAAGAAAACATAAAGGAATCACATAAATACTCCCTCTGCCCTTAAATATTTGTCGCTATAGTTTGTGTGGCGGTCAAATTTTCTTAAGTTTGACTAGATTTAAAATTTTAGCAACATTTGTATCTTCAAATAAATATATTACGAAGATAGATTTAACGATCTATCTAATGATACTAATTATATATGCTAACTATTTTCTATATTTTATATAAATTTAGTCAAAGTTGAGTTCGCTCGACTTTTTGGAAACGAGAACAACCGATAAAAAGGAACCGAGGAGCAAGTGTTTGGAATAAAAAATAAGAACACAAGAATCCTAACGTCCAGGGGCGGACCCAGGATTAGCCAAAGACTAGGGCCATTACATAGACATTAGTGTTAATTGTGCTTAGATATATAAGAGGAACAGTAATTTTCCATTGTGATTAAGGGGGCCATGGCCCTAGTGCTAGATCCGCCACTGCTAACGTCTAATAGTTTACACGTCATTTCTTTTATACCATCTTTCATAGGAAATAGGCCCCAAAAAACATGGCAAGCCAACCATAGGCCCTTATTAAAAGTTATCGAGAGGGGCCTAAAGTTGGGATTTTCCAAGGGTTTTTTGCAGCACTACAGTCTACAAAATCCACTCCTGATTCTGCATTTCCAAGGTAAGAGTCATCAGCGTGGAAAGTCAGATCAACTTGGATGCTAACGACAAGCAACTAAGTACAGTACTATATTGAAATGTCCTTGTCTACTGGGACATGCAACTAATGGACTTACCACTTACGGTTACGGAGTATGTGTAAACTCCTAACGACACATCATTCACTTAACAGAAAAGCGGATGTCTTTTTCCAAGCCCATACGTGCCGTCACACGTATCCGACATTTCAACCCAACAAATCTGATGCAAAATTATCTACCAATTCTTATTAGGAACCCATCTGTACTACTTTATTTTTGATCAGATGGATTTTTGTGGGAGTATATTTCAGACATAAATATAAATCGAACAAATATAAAAGCTCTTTTTGGGAACCAAAAAAAAGTTATACAAAATCCTTTTTCCAGAAAGCACCCAGACATTGATGAAAAGGGCAAACCGGAAACATCCCATGCTGCACAGAACACAATTACACAAATCAGAGCATACAGATGGAAAACCCTCTTCTTGGCTTCGAGGGGGCCAAGCAGAAGCAGCGTTTGCAGACTGCAGAGACCCCTGTGCTCTGCCTGTGCTGGGTTGGTGTTGTCCAGCCAATCTTTCCAACTCAGGCCTGGTTTAGTTTCTAAATTTCTCCCTAAATTTTACTATGCAAAAAGAAGATTCCCTGTCACATCGAAATACCGGCACATATATGAAGTACTAAATATAGATGAAATCAAAAACTAATTATACAATTTTATTGTACTTTGCGAGACGAACATTTTGAGCCTAATTAATAAATGTTTGGATAATTTTTACCAAATAAAAATAAAAACGCTACAGTAGCAAATAGTGATTTGGCAGCCCCGATTTGGGAATCTAAACACGGCCTCAACCCTTGTTTAGTTCCCAACTTCTTCCCCAAATTCCACTGTGCAAAAAGAAGATTCTCCGTCACATCGAAATATCGGTAAATGCATGGAGTACTAAATGTAGATGAAATTAAAAACTAATTACACAGTTTTGTTGTACTTTACGAGACGAACATTTTGAGCCTAATTAGTCAAAGTTTAGACAATTTTTACCAAATAAAAACAAAAGTTGCTACAGTACAATGTGACGGCTGGTTCACCCAACTTGATCTAAACACGGGCTCAGTCTTGCTTGCTCCCAAGATTCTTCCGTACTTCCCCCTCCTCCACCGTCTAGATAGATCTCCCCAACATCTCCGTAACCCAGACGAATCGCGCGCGTGCTCTTGCTTCCTGTCATCCTCCGCGGACGCCGCGAGCTGCCGGAGGTTCGTCGCCGTCGACCTAGCCTCCCCGCTCCTCTGCACTGCAGCTGCCGGCTTCCTGGTGCGGTGTGGAATCAGTGGAGCTCCGTCTATCCGGACTGGCTCGGATCGACCTCTTCGCTCGTGGGTAAGTGACTCGAGCTTTGCCTTGCCTCTCTGTTGGAGGTTGGAGCTCGCCCGCCTTGTCCTTGGGGACCTTTCTCTCCCGTCTGCGAGCGTTCAAGTTCGAATTTTTCTTGCCCGGTTACCTGTGGGCTCGTGTGCTGCGTGGTGTCCTTGTTATCGAGTCGAGAATCCATCTAGAATCTTTGCCTAGGGTTTTCAGCGCCTCAAGCTAAGTTGCGGCCATGCCATTTTGGAGTTCGTCTGGTGATAATTGGTTGGCGAGGTTTAGGGAGGGTTTTTGTGATGTGCTGTGGACAAATTGATGGGTGGCCCTGTGGACATGTAAGTACTTGAACATAGACAGTGAGGAGAATTTAGCTTAAACTTGGTACAGGCCATACGAACCAACAAGCAACAAGGAACCAAAAAAAAAGTTAAGGCAGGATAAATGCTTAGAGAGCTTGTGTTTTGTATTATCCCTAATTACTTGAAGTTCATCTGTGGATACAACAGGCAAGTTCCAGGGGGAAACGTCAGTGTCCTGCTTTGTTTTGTACCCAGAACGGCTTGTAGAATCTCCTACTTGTTAACTAGAGCATTGGCTTGATTAAATTGTATAGTTGTTTCTCGTTTCGGGTAACAAGTATGAAAGTTTTTCCCCATTTTTTAATCTATAGGCACTTCCATCAATATTTCTGAACGACTTGCAGAATCTCCTACTTTTGATTCAAACCTAGTGCAATATCAAGAAGTTTCTGAACTGTTGTGTGTGTTCGAAATGGCTTAATCTTCTATACATGTCCTTGTTCAAGACATGACCTGTTTTGCAACAAAAAATGGTACTGTTGGCTGAAAGCCTGAAGGCATTAAACTAAAATTTTCCTTTTCCCTGTGTTGTCCAGGTTTTTGGATTTTGATCAGTTCTATCAGAGGAGTGCTTATGGATGATTGCATGGCTGTAGCTTGCTAGGCCCTGCTTTCCTGTTTGTACAGATACATCATGGCACCGCGCAGTAGGGCTTCATCTAGAAGGCCTCTCTGGATCATTGTCTTGGTCGCTTTTGTCTGTGCAGTGGCCCTTGGAGCCTATCTTTATACTCCACGGCATTACACAGCCTGTTATCTGGTACCATCAGAAGCCTGCAATTCTCGGCCTCCTCCAGAACCTGCTAGGGTATACACTGATGATGAGATTGCTGCCCGTGCTATCATGAGAGACATCATTCGGGCACGGCCAGTGCAGTCAAAGAATCCAAAAATTGCTTTCATGTTCTTGACGCCCAGTTCGTTGCCATTTGAAAAGCTATGGGAAAAATTCTTCATGGTATGATTTTTGCAGTATTTGCTAATTGCAGTGAATACATGTCTAGGTAGTAAAGGAGTCTTAGCAGAATTGACTAAATGATTGTGTCTCAGGCTCTCAGCGTGTAACACTAATATTCTCTCCTATTAGTAGAATAAATTGTTTAGCTGCTATTTTATTTTGTAAACAAACTCAATTTTTACATACTATCTCATATAAAAACAAGGATATGTCCATAGTCACCTGCGTAGCTGGGTGCGTATGAGTACCAAATCTAACCACTTGGGTGTACTTTCAGGGTCATGAAGACAGATACACCATATACGTGCATGCATCAAGAGATAGACCGATTCATTCAAGTCCAATATTCGCTGGCAGGGATATTCGAAGTGAAAAGGTATCTAACTATAATTGGCTTAAACCTGTACGGTCCTCTTTTTTTTTTTTGAGCAAATCTGTACGTTCCTCATTGATTTATGCAGAAAATGTTTGCTAACTTATATAATACAGAATTACAGATTGATTTTGAAAAAATGTTCTGTTTTCTCTCAGAGTGCCATCTCTAATGATTGTAGAACTTCATTCTTTAAACGGATGGATATATTTTGTAGAGTATGACCCAGGATTTATTAATGTTGTTGAACCATCACCTGTACCTATCATGGCCAATAGTACTTGCCTACAGCAATTGTGTCCAAGATTATTTTGATGCCAAAGTTTTAGTTATAGTTGTTGTAGGATCTAATTTTTCAATTTTCTTGCCAGGTGATCTGGGGCACGATTTCTATGGTTGATGCTGAAAAGAGGCTCTTGGCTCATGCCCTACAAGATCCTGAAAACCAGCATTTTGTCTTGCTTTCTGAGAGGTGAGTCATTTTCATTTGTTCTGTTCCCATCTAAATTTCAGTGATAGGTCCGTATCCTAACACTTTATTCTAATTGCAGCTGTGTGCCACTTCATAACTTTGATTATATATATAGTTATCTCATGGAGACAAATGTCAGTTTTGTTGACTGGTAAGTGAACATACTTACATAAAGCAACACATTAACTTTTCCCCTAATCAGAGTTGAAAAGATATTTGATTTAAGATATGCTTTCCTTGAAATTATGTTTTTAAAATAAGAATCTTACTATTGACATGCCAAATTATCTTTTTCTCAGTTTTGATGATCCTGGTCCACATGGAGCAGGTAGATATTCTGACCATATGCTACCTGAAATTGTGAAGAAAGATTGGAGAAAGGGTGCACAGGTGATAATTTCATATGACTTACCGCCCTAGAAAGTGGAACTGTATGGTTGCTTCATTTTTTTTGTATAGTGACTTTTTTTTGGCTTCCAATAATCCTCTATCGTCCAAATTCAATTACTTATAACAGTTCTTATGGCTTCTCATAGTTAACCTTGAATGTTCTCGTGTGTTCTTCCCTTACAGTGGTTTACAGTGAAACGGCAGCATGCAATTCTTATTCTCGCTGACACCCTTTACTATGGGAAGTTTAAGCGTTACTGTAAGGTGGTCCCTTGCTCCCCCCCCCCCCCCCCCCCCCCCCCCCCCCCCACACACACACACACACACACACAAATAATAATATCTAAGATACCTTGTCTTATTAAAAGCACTGTCAAGTTAGTTTTCATGTGTAACAAGCAGACCTTCGAATATGCTCAGACAACAGGTAGAGGATTCTAGGGAAAAAGGCGAAAACAATTGTCTTTGTTAATCGGTGTCTTTCAGCCTAGATAATATTAATATCAAACCATAGCACATACTGCTATTCAGGGTGAACAGGATGCACTGGAGTAGTACAATAACATACATTGTCCCCTGTTTCCTTGATATTTATGTCGTTGCTGATGTTGTGATTGCAACTTTACAGCCGGGAAATGAATGGCATAACTGCTATTCAGATGAGCACTACTTGCCAACTCTCTTTAATGTAAGTGTTCAGAAGCTTGTAGATGACGGCCTTTTGTTCTCTTTGACCAGCCAACAACATTTTATTGAGAAAAACTACTGAACAACACTGCATTTGTATTTGTGGCTGCAGATGGTTGATCCGACTGGAATTGCAAATTGGTCAGTGACGCATGTAGACTGGTCTGAAGGGAAATGGCATCCTAAAGTCTATAGGGCTGTGGATACAAGCTTCGAGTTGCTCAAGAACATCTCGGTAAGCTTCGAGCCTTCAGGGGCAAACAATTCATTACCTTTGGCATTTATCTAACAATTCTGCAAATGCCCGCAGTCCATTGATGAGAGTGTCCACGTTAGCAGCAATGCAAAGGTAAGAAGAGTAATTCGTCGCTTTGCTTGGCCTATTCCCAATCACCGCCAGCTTAAATGAATGAGATATTCCTTGTTCCCTGGAAGATCTAAGGCGCCATTGTCATCAATGTGCAGCATGTAGCGCAGAGGAGGCCGTGCATGTGGAATGGCATGAAGCGGCCCTGCTACCTGTTCGCGCGCAAGTTCTACCCTGAGGCGCTTGACAACCTGATGAACATATTCTCAAACTTCACCATCATCTGAGCAGTGGATCAGAGGCACCAGCACTCATTTTCGTTCTCCCTCTTGAGCGCTGTTGCACCAGCGCCATCACTGTAACAGGTGAGTAGTGTAGGGCCGTCTACCTGGTGATGGAATCCAGTAGCTGAAGGAAGCAGGAACACAGTTACGCATAGCGCTCAACTCTGTCAGATGACGCCACCTGCTGCCGTGCTCGATCCAGTAGATTGCTGATGATGGCTGAGCTAAGTTATTTGCCAGCTCTTGAAACGGCAAGTTTTTGCTGGTGTAAACATTGGCAAGGTTGGTGTGAATGTGATGTATGAACTTCTGTTGTTGATGCTGATGAACTGTGATTAATTTAATAATACGTACGTAACTTAAGCTTGATGTTATCGATGTTGAAATTGGCTGGAAATTTAACGTGTGGGAAATCACTGGAGGATCTTTTGGCACGGGCTGAAGTTCAAGGGCCCACGAGCGCAGGTATGGGCTTATGGGCCAGAGCGACATTTTTGGATTGAAAATTACGCAGGCGTGATTTATGTTCAGCGTGCTTGTTTATTTTTATTTGTGTATATATTATATAGATATATACATATACGTAATTATAGAATATAGCCAAAACCCTAAACCCTTGTTCAAGAAAAAGGGTAAACAGTTTTCGAAAAAGACTTCAAACCCTCTACCTTGCGGCGGCGGCGGCGGTGGGTACGAGGTGATCGTCGACGACTCACGTCACCGCCATGAGGCCACCGCTACGAGGCAAGCGAGCAGCCAAAGCCATTAACGGTTACCGCTCAATTGTTCGATCGGTGCAACAAACTGTCTGACCTAATGTTTCGCTTCCCGTAGGATACGGCGGGAGGAGAGGATCAGGCAGAGGCAACAGCAGAGGCCGCAGCTGGAGGGCAGGGGGGAGAGGCGATGGCGGCAGGGGCCGAGCTTGGGGGGCTTGGGCGGGGCCAAAGGTGGCCATGACACCCCCTGTTTTGTTAGAAAGTTTCTTTACTATATGTTTGGAGTGAGTTTTGAGTTTCATCTCTTTGCTTGCGCCCTCTCTAGATGGAGGGATATTTAACTATTTGCCATCGTTATGGACGACACTTCTTCATTCGCCAGTTTTACATAGACACTTACAAATTTGTCATACAAAACAGTAAAGCTACTATATATTTGTCATTTTCGCTGATGTGGCACGCCATGTGTACATGCCAGCGCAGCAACGGCCCTGACAACCCTTGCAGGAGATGTGAACTGACCAATTTACCCCCTGCTGCCTCTCTCACTTAACTCAGCTGACGCGTAGACCCCACGAGTCAGCTTCTTCTTCCAGCTCCAGACATTACCACGCAGTGAGGGAAGGGGAGGAGCTCGTGCACGTGCAGTCCCCGCCGCGGCACGCCTTGCACCTCCTTGACCTCTGGTCATCACCGGCTCACTGCGCTGCTGCCCCTCGTCGACCTGCAGGCTACAACACGCCTCCTCCGCGCCGCCGACGCGAGCAGCCGCACTAGCAGCCCTAGCCGCCATGGAGATGGAGGCCGAGGCATCCGTCCCCGCCAGGAACTACGTCTACGATGCCCTCCCGGGCCTGCATTTCGCTGTCCGGTCCATTCACGGCGCTGCGTTGCGCCACGACCTCCTCGATGGGCCACCCCGGCCGTCTCCAACGCGCTCCTCACCGCCTACGCGCGATGCGGCGACCTCACCGCCGCACTCGCGCTCTTCGATGCCATGCGCCCATGCCCAGCCACGACGTCGTCACCTTCAACTCCCTCATCACCGCGCTCTGCCTCTTTCGCCGCTGGCTCCCGGCACTCGACGCGCTCCCCGACATGCTCCTGGAGGACCACCCGCTCACCTCATTCACGCTTGTCAGCGTCCTGCTCGCGTGTTCCCACCTCGCTGAGGACCTGCGCCTCGGCCGTGAGGCGCACGCGTTCGATCTCAAGAACAGGCTCCTGGATGGCGATGAACGGTTCGCGTTCAACGCGCTGCTCTCCATGTACGTGCGCCTCGGCCTAGTCGACGACGCGCAGACGCTCTTCGGCTCCGTCGGCGCCACCGACGCGCTGGGCGGCGGCGTCGTCACGTGGAACACCATGGTCAGCCTGCTGGTGCAGAGCAGCCGCCGCGGCGAGGCTATCGAGGTGCTTTACGACATGGTCGCGCGCGGGGTGCGCCCCGACGGCGTCACGTTCGCGAGCGTGCTCCCGGCGTGTTCGCCGCTGGAGATGCTCTCCCTCGGCCGGGAGATGCACGCCTACGTCCTCAAGGACACTGACCTCGCCGCTAACTCGTTCGTCGCCAGCGCGCTTGTGGACATGTACGCGAGCCACTAGCGGGTGGGCGCGGCGAGGCGGGTGTTCGATATGGTTCCGGGCGGCCACCGCCAGCTCGGGCTGTGGAACGCCATAGTCTGCGGGTATGCGCAAGCTGGTATGGACGAGGACGCACTGGAGCTCTTCGCGCGGATGGAGGTCGAGGCCGGCGTCGTACCTAGCGAGACCACCATTGCGGGCGTGCTGCCCGCGTGCGCGCGCTCGGAGACCTTCGCCGGCAAGGAAGCGGTGCACGGGTACGTCGTGAAGCGCGGCATGGCGGACAACCCGTTCGCGCAGAACGCGCTCATGGACCTGTACGCGCGCCTCGGGGACATGGATGCTGCGCGGTGGATCTTCGCCGCGATCGAGCCCCGCGACGTGGTCTCTTGGAACACTCTCATCACCGGCTGCGTCGTGCAGGGCCACATCCATGACGCGTTCCAGCTGGTCGGGGAGATGCAGCAACAAGGGAGATTCACTGATGCCGCAACAGAAGACAGCATTGCAGACATGTACGCCAAGTGCGGCTGCCTGGCGCTGCCGAGGGCCGTGTTCAACCAGCTACCGTGGAGGAACGTCATCACCTGGAACGTTCTCATCATGGCCTACGCATGCATGGGTTCGGTGACGAGGCCATCGTGCTGTTCGACCGCATGGTGACAAGCGAGTTAAGTGAGAGAGGTAGCAGGGGGGTAAATTGGTCCGTTCGCATTTCCTGCAGCGGTTGTTAGGACCGTTGCCGCGCTGGCATGCATGTATGGCGTGCCACGTTAGTGAAAGTGGTAAATATGCAGTGGTTTTACTGTTTTGTGTGACAAATTTATAAGTACCCGTCTAAAACTGGTAAATAGAGGAGTGTCATCCGTAAGGATGACAAATAGTTAAATATCCCCTGGATGGTGGATGGCGGAGACAGCGGGCGGAGGTTTGACAGCCCGCGGAGAGAACGGGGCAACGGCATCAGGTGTAGGCCGCCTCGTGGCAGGGCGCCGGCCGGCAGCCGTAGGGGCGGCGGCGGCATGAGGGGCGGGAGCAAGGTGGTGGTGGATCCGCACAAGCACAAGGGGGTCTTCATCGCTAGGGCCAAGGAGGACGCGCTCTGCACCAGGAGCATGAACCCCGGCGAGTCCGTCTACGGCGAGAAGCGCGTCTCCGTCCAGGTCCGTCCTTGCATTGGCCGTGCTTCATCCTAGTTGTTGGTTATGTAGTTGTTATCTCTATTTTTTTTCACAAGTTCTTGTGCAATGTGGGTTGAAATTAACAAAGGTGGTTTAATTAGTTTACCTCTTCTTTTCACAATTTCTTGTGCAATGTGGGTGGAAATTAACAAAGGTGGTTTAATTAGTTTACCTCTTGTCACCAATGGTGTTTTAGATACAGAATATAAGTGTACCTTAAACTGAAGGTTTATTTCACTAGCTATCTACACGAGCTGCCCCATCATGTATGGTCATCTTTTGTTGTTTTGGCATGCATTACAGAAAGAGGATGGGACAAAGGTAGAGTACAGGGTGTGGAATCCCTTCCGATCTAAGCTGGCTGCTGCTGTGCTTGGCGGTGTTGACAACATCTGGATTGTAAAGCCTGTTTAATCTGTCTGAACTCATATTAGATATCTTTTATATTGCCCTTTCGCTAAGAAAAAAAGGCTTTCCTTTTGCTGACCTAATGTACAATATGTTTACAATTTAGGCTCATGGCCAACGTGTGCTTTACCTTGGTGCTGCCTCAGGAACAACTGTGTCTCATGTGTCTGATATTGTTGGACCGGTGAGGGATCAGTCTGTCACCTACGTTTCAGATGTTGATCAGTGACTTTCATTTACTGTTTTTATCAATGAATTTTGGTACTTTGCAGGAAGGGTTGGTCTATGCTGTTGAGTTCTCTCACAGGAGTGGAAGGGACCTTGTCAATATGGCCAAGAAGAGGACAAATGTCATTCCCATTATCGAGGATGCCAGGCACCCGGCAAGGTACCGGATGTTGGTTGGCATGGTTGATGTCATCTTCTCCGATGTTGCTCAGCCAGACCAGGTATACTCATCTCACTAATTCTTTGTACCTGTCAGTGCTTTTCTTAATTATTATTACTTGCTTTACGAGTAATGATTAACATCTGAAATCTTTGATTGTTGCACTAGTGTGCAACGTTAGTGCTGGCCTATGTGCTACGTTTGATGTCTTTCTGTGGCGATATTGGGCCTCAGCAGATGATGAACATACTCGGATTCCCCTTCAGTACGTCACAATGGATGATGGAAATCCGAGCTTCTGATGCGCTTATGGCCTTTTGCCCGATTAATGCAAATGTTTTCAAGTTTTCTTTTTGCCCTGTGCATTTTATAGCATCATATTAGAGAGGATGCCACCTTTTAATTCTTACTTCAATGCTTTAACCTGGGTGTTTATGTACCCCAGTCAAAGTTGTGATTGCTTACTGGAGGGTTTTTTTTACCGTATGTGTGTTTTCAATGTTGTACTATACAATGCCTTATTTTAATTACAAGCCTGAGCCAAAGTGGGACAGATGGTCCAAACAGAAATTGTGGACGATAGCGTTTGCTTTTTTCAACTGTTGGTAATTAATTTGTCCAGCTTTCGCAGTAAATGGGTCCGTATTGTACAATCATGTACAGTACAATGACGCCCTGTGTTAGGTTTTGAATGCGCTTATGGCCTTATGCCCGATTAATGCCAATGTTTTGCGGTTTCTGTTGCCTTGTGCATTTTATAATCAAATTAGAGGGTTTCCAACCTTTTAGTTCTTATTACTCCAATGCTTTAACCTGGGTGTTTATGTACCCCATGTTTCTTTCGTCGTGTTCGGCAGGTCTAGACAGAACTGAAATCGGCAGGTTCCAGACTGGTTCTAACTAGGCAGACCTGCTGAAATCAGCGGTAACCAGCCAAGTCTGGACCAGCCGAACCTGCCCTTTAACCTAACTAATTGGTACATGCTGGGTGGCAGCAACATTTACAAGATTAATTTTCTTTACGTTCTCGTAGACATTAATTGTTCAGTTCTATCTGGTCTACTGTCTGCATCAGTCCATTTTTGTGAGGTGATGCATTGCATAAGGCTAGAAATAAAATTAACCAAGGCTTCCTTCGTTTGGCAATTTTTGTACATAAAAATATCTACAGTTGGACCTTTGATGCTTTGATTTACCAGTCGTATCTGGTGCGTGTCTGGTACTGAAAGATAGTTGCCAGTGCTTAGATCATAACTTTCACTGGATTTTTTTTTTGACCATATCTGTGTGTTGCCAATGCTGTAACTGTTGGTACTACTGTACTTTTTGACCAATCACACAAATTTTGCACTATAATGTTTGTTTTTTCAACTGTTACTAATTAATTCGTCCAGCTTGCATAGTAAATGGGGGCCGTATTGTATAGGTGCAGTATACAGTACGATGACGCCCTGTGTTAGGTTGTCAATGTGACTTACAAGCAACCTGTTAAACTTTCCTATTGGGCGCTCCATCCTCCATGCAGGCTAGGATCTTAGCCCTCAACGCCTCATATTTCCTGAAGAGCGGCAGCCACTTTGTCATCTCGATTACTTATTAACACATCGCAGTGAAGTTTTTTCAACCAAAGAAAGCTGGAAGTAAAGCACCAGATGCCTTATATATATACAAAGCTTCAGCCTGCATCGATGGTCCTGACGAATTAGTGTTTGTTCCCTCAGGCTAACTGCATCGACTGCACGATGCCTGCGGAGGCGGTGTTTGCCAGCGAAGTGGAGAAGCTGAAGGCGGAGCAGTTCAAGCCGGTGGAGCAGGTGACCCTCGAGCCCTTCGAGCGCGACCACGCCTGCGTCATCGGTGGCTACAGAATGCCCAAGAAGCAGAAGGTGTCCGCGTCGTCTTGAGCTCTGTTGAAAGAGTTCATTGCCCAGATATATATATAAAAATATAAGTTCGGGAAAAAGTCGAATTTCTTAGGATTAGGTCTCAAACTAAAGAAAGTTTTGCTGAGGTCATAGGAAAGATTTTAAAGTTGAGTTTTGAGTAGGTCCCAAAGAAAGCTTGTTTTGAGCAGGTCCTAGGTAAAGTTAAAGTTTTAATTGAAGTTAAGTTTTCAGTAGGTCTCAAAGAAAGTTTTGAGGAGCAAGGTCCAAGGGAATGTGATTTTTGGTCGAGTGAGTCACAATCTGAGGTGCCTAATTTTGCCATATTTTACAGGATCTGAAGTGTTGTTTAATTGTTTTTGGCCCTTATAGCTGATAGCTGAAGTGTGTCGGCTGCTGATATGCTGACGCTACGGTGGCTTGGACTTCTCGTCGTGGACACGCTGTGCTGAAGGTACGTACGAATCGTGTTGGCTGAATGGCTGGCAAGGTCAGTTATCTGGACGTACGCACACGGCTTTGGATCTTTTGGACGGAAAAAGTCAAGTGAAAGCGTGCGCCCGGCCGGCGCTCCGTCGCCGGTCGCCGGCCGCCGTGGGCACGTGTAATTGCTGCTGGGAGCGTGGTAGGTGTGCTACTGCTATTCGGTTCTATAGTACGTAGCTCTTGTTTAGATCCCGATTTTGGAGGCCAAAATCGGGTCTGCTGAGCCCCGCTGTTACTGTGCCGACTCAGTGCCAATTCGGTAGCTGTTCACACATGCAAACTTCGGTAGCTGTGTAGACTGTATAGGTTCATTAATGCCCTTTGCAGCCATGCAAAAGAGCCTGGCGCATGCATGGCCTGTACAGGCTCTTTGCAAGGCAATACAACTCCAAATATAATGAAAACATCACCAAAATGTTATAGTTTACAAGCACAACAAATCAAAAAAATTCAAATGTCTACAAAATGGATACAACCCCTCACAAAGGAGATCCTCATCATGTACACAAATAATTAATATCCCGCAATCAAGAATGCTTTCTATTGTACAAATGCTGAGCCATAACGTCACGACACAGATTCATGTTGACGTCGTCCTCACTTTCAGGAGCATCCTCTGTCTCCGGCTGATCCCAATTCGCTTCCGCTGGCACATAGTTCTCATTGCTATCAACTATAAAGAAGTCCTTATCACATCCACCATTGATCCTAATGAAGTTGTGCAATGCCATGCATGCACATATAATATGTGTCTGTGTTTCAGGTGCATAGCTCGGGATACCCAACAATATGCGCCATTTCGTTTTGAGCACTCCAAACGCCCTTTCTATCACATTTCGTAGAGACGAATGTGCATGGTTAAATGTCTCTTTCATACCTTGTGGTTCTTCGGCGTTTCGGAACTCTTGGATGTGATACCTCGTCTGCCGATAAGGAGACAGGAACCCCATCTTGTTCGCGTACCCCGAGTCCACCAGGTACAACTTCCCTACATGATGTAGTTCCTGTAAGTTTGCATTGTCAATATTAGCAGGATGTCATCAAATACGGAAAAGTGTGTACCTCTAGGTGGCTTCGGGAAATTCCATTTCGGTTCACTGATTGCATTGTCTAACACTCTCATGTCATGCACCGATCCAGCCCAGCCAGCAAGGACAAAGGTAAAGAACATATCGAAGTCACAAACCACCATGACATTTTGGGTTGTCTTATTCTTGCGATACAAGTGCTGCGTGAACATCACCTTTGAATACACCTCGTATTGTCAATTCTTTTCTTGGATATTTGACGGATGGTGGTACTATTTTGTTTGTACCACTAGGAGCAAAAACCAGCACGCCCTCCCTCCGGTGTCAAGCACACCGGCCCTAGCACACCCTAAAAATACACGCTGCAGCTGCTCTAATTCACCGTTGCAGTTTGGTGCGTACGGAGTATATATATAGTTTATTTTTATATTTGTTGTGCTATTGTGTTTCCTCAACTGGTGTTTAGTGTCCAGCCTTGAGCAATAAATGGATCCGTACATTTTGTACATATATACAAGACGCCTTATGTTACCGCTGAATACAAGACATCTTGTATATCATCAATTCTTTCTTGGACATATACGTATACGTACTCCAGTAGTTAGAAAATGATCCTGTCAACTTGAACCTTGCCTGGTTGACCACGCGGGAAAGGTACATGTGTGGATATATATATATATATGACTCTAGAAGATATAAGCATCTTGTTAACTTGTATTACTGGACGTCATGTCCTCGATGCTACTATCTACAGTACATCCTAAAATACAAGTTACACAAGCATTAAAAATATATATTAAACGTATATAACTTGGGATGGATTAAATCATCCAACTCAGTTTAAAACAAACATTTACATAGAATACATCTACCATTAATGTTTATAACTAACATAAATATATAAAATATAATCATGAAGGATTTACGTGCTTCGAGTGGAGGAGACGCGAGGAGGACGAGTCGAGGAGGTCGGCAGGGAGAGCGAAGGCGATTCCTATTTTTGTGGCCTACGGATTTGATGTAGACCTCCATTTGGGCTTTGAATTGCTCAAAACGTAACTTTTCAATTCAACAGCAACCCATCAAAAGAAGGCACCCCCGCCACCAAAAAAGCCAGTCCAAGTCAGCCGAATTCAAGGCACCCGAACTTACCGCTGTGGAAATCCAATGTACTACTGTATATCCGTTTTGAAAAGAATATAGTAATTCTACTTTGGTCCTTAGCCAAACCATCTAATGTTTGACCTTATGTATTAAAAATAAACAGTAGCGATATGTATCTACTCCGTATAACTAAACAAACACAGTGTGAAAATATATCTCATAATAAATCTAAATATATTCCTACTTATTTTAACATATATAGATATTGAATAGATATTTTTTTTCTAGAGACGGGGACTCTTATCCACTCAAATCCATTTGCTACGAACCGAAGGCATCATCATTAGGCCCTGTTTGGTTCATGAATATTAAAGTTTAACTCTCATCACATTAATGTTGCGGCAAATGCATGAAGTACTAAATGTAGACTAATTACATACATGTTGGTACAAATTAGGAGTAATTTACGAGACGAATTTATTAAGTCTAATTAGTCCAAAATCAGAAACTTTTTGTTAAATAAGACGAAAGTGCTACAGTGTTCGTTAAACTTTAACACCTCTAACCAAACGTGCCCTTAATATCCGGTTTCGCACGCTTTGTACTCCTACTTTAATTTTGTACAAGTAGTCTCTGATCCATCCGCCAAGTCAACCATCGGATAAAGATTAAGATACTTTTTTATGTAATAACTGTATAATTGCCCGAAGGCGGGTGGCCACACGCCTAATCCTCCGCTTTGCCTCATGGACTCCTGGAGTACATTATCCTTTCCTGTTCCTATCTACCCATCTCGCTCCACACGGCACGCCATCGGGTTAACCCCACCGTGGCCCCACGCGTCAGTAGCGTCATCGGCCGGCAGAGACCTGTCGGGCGGCCCTCCTACCCCGGCTACCCGCCTCCGTCCGTCCGCTCGGCTTTAATCATTCAACGCTTCAACCGTCACTCCCCGCGGAAATTGATAAAGAGCACCCCACCCCCACCCCGGCCCCGTCCTCTGCCTCCGCCTTGCCGTCCTCGCCTCCGTCCGTCGTCTCCGCTCCCTCCACTGTCTGCTGCAGCCAGCCTCCATCAGATCGGTCGTCTCGGGAGTCCGCAGGATGGGGTGCGCCTTCTCGTCGGCGGGCTCCGCGGGGGCGCTGCGGCCGTGCGCGGGGGTGCGGGTCATCCACACCAACGGGTACGTGGAGGACTTCGAAGGCCCCGGCATGGTGACCGTGGCGACCGTAACGGGCTGCCTCTCCGACTCCTCCGCCGGCGACAACAACAACGGCAAGGGGTACGTGCTGTGCTCGGCCGCGCACCTGCTGCAGCCCGGGCGCGGGCCGTTCCGGCCCGACGACGCGCTGCAGCCGGGCACCGTCTACTTCCTGCTCCCGCAGTCGGTGTTCCAGGCCGAGTCCTCCGCCGTGGACCTCGCCTGCCTCATGAACCGCCTCACCGCGCTCGCCCGCAAGGGCTGCGCCACCGCCGCGCCCAAGCCCAGCCCGCTCGACGCCCTCTTCGACGCCGCCGCCGCCACCGGCACTCGCCAGCAGCAGCAGCCTGTGGCTGCCGCTGTGTCTGCGGCGTCGAAGGAGAAGGATCAGCCCGGGCGGGCGGCGCCATGGAGGCCCCGGCTCGACCGCATCGACGAGTCCTTCGGCCGCGCCTCCATGCGCAGCGCGTCCAGCCGCAGCGCCTGCAGCGAGGCCTGATGCCGTCACATCCCTCAACCATTTTCCCTCCTTTAGCTTTGGTTTCTAGCTAGCTTAAGATTTCTTCTCTCTTTTCTGATTTTTCTCTCTTTCTTTAATCATCAATCTCTCTTCTTTTACAGTAGTGCATACAGATGGCTGGTTTTGTTTTATGTTTGTTGTAGAAGAATTGTAAAGATCCATAGTACAGTGCCGGATTGTATCGCCTATGATGAGGATGATGAGTTTGTTGCTTTGCTGATGGTGTTATTAGATTCAGGCATTCAGCCAGCGTCGTCTTGTTCTTGTAAAAGCTTGCTCGCTAGTGCGCCCCTTCTCCGATTTGTCATCAGAGGCTGGTCTGGTCGTCGAGCAGCGGAGCATGCAGCTCTTGCTTTTGCTTTCAGATCCAGATGACGAGGACTCGCGACTCGGACCAGAGACTACGCTTGCGTTGCGTCAGTTCCACGGAGGGAGGATGCACTCCACTTTCCGGTCCGGTGTGTCAGCAACAGCTCGCAGTTTTGTTTTGCCTTCAAAATCTGTATGTACTGGATGCTGGTGGCGGCACGGGGCTTTGGTTTCTTCCAGGCCATGGCCAGCCAGCCAGTGACTCGGCCTTCACCTACCTCTAACGTCTCGCCGTCAGATCTCCATCCATCACGCCACTCCTTTCTGTGTCCGTCCGCCACTCCGCTTCACTTTCTGTGCTGGTCTCCTTGGATGTGTTTCGTCTGTTTGTTGTTCATCGGTTTCGTAAAGGCACTGCGCAAGTGCGTAATCCGTACCCACCACCCCTCCGTCCAGGTCTCCGCGGATGCCAAGACTCATGCAACCTCAACCAAAATACATACAGTACATACACACTAGAAAACGCGAAACATTTGCATTGGGCCATTCCAAACCTCATTTGACACGCCTACCAAACGGCTCCCGGTTTAAACTACTAGTCTAGTAGTAGGAGACACACGCTCATTTGGCTTATGTTGATATTTATACTAAAATTTGACTTATGCTGATATTTATATTGTTTTGTTGTGAGAGGAAAATACTATTTGTTGACTAAAAAGTATTTCAAGCACAACATTTGACACTGGGAGACACATTTGTATCTCCTAGTCTAGTAGTAGGACCTGGTGAACGGGGAAAAAAACTACGGAGTACTGATAAGTAAACTCCACTCTCGTTCCCAGTTTATTTATTCTAGCATCTGAGAGTGCTAACCTAGCAAATAGCCGTGGCACACGATGTTCGTAAACTATCTATCTACGCCAAAGCAAGTACTATGTATATACAATGCTTCTGAGAATCGTAACGGAACCGTCCAAATTATAAGAGCACAAGTTCAAAAACAATCGCCGAAACGATCAAATTCTCAAACTTGAGCCCATATAACTCCGGTAATCCACGAAACCACGAAGGATTTCAAACCAAACCGAGAGCAACCAAGATCGTAGGGATTCAACATAACACAACACTTGTTACAACAGTTCGTAAGTAGCTCTCATATATCGGAGTACGAATAATTTTATTATACAACCAAAGTAAAGATTAACGGAAGCAACATAATTTCTGAAACCATTTAAATTCAAATACTGCCAGTACACAGTCACATCCTGCAAAAGCATACCAGAAGATATACTACAGAGACCATGCCCATATGGTTTAATCTTCACACCCACATGACGAAGACAATACTTGCAGCAACAAGTACGAATCTGCTACCTGCAACAGGTGGGAATAAACCCTGAGTACGGGAAGGTACTCGGCTAGACTTACCCGACAAAAACCAGAAACAAAGGTGACACCAAGGAGTATGCAAGGCTTTATAAGGTGGGCTAGCTTGACTCAATTGCAGAAAAACTTATTACAGATAAGTAATCATTAATGCTTAAGCATCGAGTTAATAATCATTAACCTGTCATCTAGATTAGCATCTGTACTAGAGCAATCACTTTATTAGGAGCAAACAATATTAACCATAGCAGGTATAATAAGGCCATCATCATCATTATCATCAATTCTGAACCATCATTGACAATTAGTGTATCTACGCTGGAGATAACCAGTCAAGTTTCTCACTATCCGGGAGAGACGGCGACACGAATCGATTCCAACTCAGCTGAGGGGGGTATTCCTGACACTCACCCGGCAAACCCCGCTAAAGGCAGCCGTAGATAACCTTTGGTATAACTCAGGGTGGGTCCGAACAGCGCCGCGTTCTCGGGGATACCAGTGGCCAGGATGCTCAGGACTTTTAACTCACCTGCCCTTTGTAACACCTCTGGGTGTTAAGCAGACATTCACATCCTAAATCATGAGCATTTGCATTTCAGGCATGATCATCATCACATGTAAATTGAGTTAGAATTTATTTAAAACTGTGATAATCATGTTTGAACTCTGAATTGGTAAAAGTCTCAGGTAAAAGTGGTAAAAATTTGTGGAGCTATAGCTTTAAATAACTTAGAAATAAGTAGCATGATTTTTGGAGCAAGTTTTGTATTAAAAATTTTGCTTTTAAAAACATTCAGAAAATGAGTTATCATTTAAAAATTTGACTTTAAATCGCCAATTCAAAATCTATTTAGAATTTTAAAAAGTGCCCTAAATGAAAGTTGTAGAGAATTAGATTTTGAACAACTTTTGTTTTGGGGACAATTTGTGAAAATGTCTTTTTCATCTTCAAAATTTGAAGTTGAATCAGATATAAAATCTAAAAATATATTTAGAAAAGAAAAAGGAATTTCTTACCTTAGCGGGCCGCCGCCCCATTTTCGGCCCAGCGACCGAAGCCGGCCCGCGCTCGCCCGCGCGCTTGCCCGCGCGTGACCACGGCCCGGCCCACGTCGCGTGGCCTCCTCCTCCCGCTCCTGCGCGTGCGCGTCTCGCTGGCGCCCGCGGCAGGCCGCGTCCGCCGCGTGTCAGCCGCATGCCGGCGACGCTCAGCGCGTGGCCGCTGTGGCCCCGCTGCCCGAGCTTACCTCCGCCAGAGCCGCCTCCTCCTTCTCCACTCGCTCAGTCTTTCCCTTCTCGCCCCACAGCAGAGAGCCAGCAGCAGCAGCGGTTCCGCCTCCGCCACCGTGCGCCATCGCTGGCACTGTCGTTCCGGCCACCGCAGCGCACCAGCGACGCCTCCATCTAGCCCCGAGCTCCGCCTTTCCCTCGCGCAGCTCGTGCTCGTCTCCGTTGCTCGTGGTAAGCCTCCTCTCCGCGTGAATTGCTCACCGGAGTTCCGGCCGAGTTCGCCAGAGTTTTTCCGCTCCGTGGACCGCTCTTTTCCGCCCCATCTTTTTCCCTTTTAGCACGTGCATCTTGCTCGCCATGGCTCACCGTTGCTCGAGCACCTTTCCTGTGACCGTGGCATGGTCGGGGATGTCCAGCCGGCGACCACCCGCGTCGCCGCTCTGCCATTGGCGACGGCGAGCCAATTCCCAAGCTCCTCCGGTCATGCCGTTTGCACCAACGTGACCGCCTTAGCACGGGGATCATGATGGTGGTGACCTCACCGCCGGCGAGCTCACCGGCGGCGAGAACCGCGCAGTCAGCGCCTCTCTCTTCTTTGTGTGGCTGACATGTGGGGTCACGGGCCCACCTGTCTGCCTCAGCTCGCGCTCGCGTGTGCACTGCACCGGGTGTATCCAGCATTTTCAGCGGCTGCAGTTAAATGGATTTTTGAAAATGATTTTTCAGAAATTGTTAAAAGGGTTTCTAAAATCCATAACTTGCTCATTTTAGCTCTAAAAATTATGAAACAAATTTTATAGTGTTCCTCTGGACTAGATCTACAGTTTAAAAATATTGCATGTCAAGTTTGAAATACTTTTCTGTAGAGTTTTTATTTAATAATTAAAACTGTTGTTTTCTTGTTAAATATGTAGTAAATCACAGAGAGCTCAGAAAAATATGGTTCCACTTGCTATAATTTTCTTTTGTGATGTACTTTCTAGGAAAAATATATGCCATGCATGTTCTGTGGAAAAATCTTGAGTTGTAGTACAAGTGTTTAATATTGCTAATAATTGTTATTTTTGCTAGGGAGAAAAATATGAATAAAACATGCATGTAATAATTTTTCTATAGTGATTATTTATGGTGAAGAATGTAGAAAAAATGTTAAATCTATTGTTTGATACTTTTCATAGTATAAAGTATTTTTATGCTCATTTTTAGGCCCTAGCTTGTTATTTTTGGATAGACAGTTCTAGTAATACTAATACAATGAAATTTTTGTGGTATGCTAGATTAGATGATAGAAAGCTACTGTAATTTTCTCAGATTTTTCTGTGCTACTAAAATAGGTGTTACTGTTCAAACCTAATTGCAATTAGGGTTTTATTTAACCTTGTTAATGCATGACTAGTGAATAGGATTTTGCTTTGGTGTATCTTTAAAGCATTTATTAAAATGTGCTGACTTAGCATGGTAGTAGTAGTAGAAGAGAATGCAGTAGATGACATGTGCTTGTAGTCTGTATAGTCTTGGATGATGTTGACTACCTTATAGAAGAAATGTATTCCTACTTTATGAAATAAAGTGAACTTAATTATCTACATTTCATTCATCATGACCATTACATGTCATTTTCGTAATGCATCTAGGCATAAGCACTTATACGATTGCATCATACAGGATCGCGGGAAGTAACGTCGGCAGCAGTTCCCGAGGAGCCGGAAGAGCAGCCCGAGGAGCAGGAAGTGCCCGAAGCCGACGAGGAGGTCGGTGAGGATCTTCCAGAGTGCCCAGACCACCGTCCGAGCTCTTTCAAGAGAGACAAGCCCCGGAGCATTTCTCTCCCCCGGTTTGCAAATACTTTATGAATGCTTTACGTTAACTGCTGCATTAAGTTTAGGAGTTGTTTGCAATCGTTGCTGCATTATACCTTGTTTACTATGTTCTACCCTATCCTTGTCACCTTGTCATCCGCAGTCAAGTAATTGCTTAGCTTGCTTAGACCGGTAGAAGTCGGGTGATTTCCTGTCACCTGCGAGCTATAGGTGTTTACCTGGATCTGATTGAGAAAAGGTGTCATCATGAAATAACTAAGTGTTAATGTGAAATTGAGACCGGACGAAAACTTGCAAGGTTTCGGATTATAGTGTTTTTCCGTCTGTGTCGATTAAGGACCGTCCATTGTTGGGCCTCGGGTCATGTTGAACGCATGCCTCACATTTAGCTGGCCCGATAAAGTACCTTCCGACCGTGAAGCTGGGAGATTATTCGGGCCGAGTGGATTGCCCGCAACGCACTGTACCAGAGTAGTAGTGGCATGATACGGGGGCGCGATGATAAGGCCAAAGAGCAGTCGGGCGGCCCCCGGGTACATGTGGTTCCTGGCAAGCTCGTGACTTCACCTGAATGGTTGACTCAGTGACCAACACCTCACTTTAGCGGGTGAGTGAGGTTTGTGTGAGGAATAACTTACCAGCTAGTTAATAATCGATTCGAATCGGCATCGTTCACTGGATAGTGAGCACTTGACTTGAGCTACTTTATCGTAGTAATATTGATGGAACACTTGGACAGCTATATGAAATATGACATAATAGAAGTTGTTAGTGATCATTGGTTATCATTACCTGTTTAATTACATTGTACTTTAGTACAGGTGCAAATGTAGTTGACAGGTTAATAAAGATTTAACTTGATGCAAAGCTTTTGTAAAGATTCTCTAAATACTAAAAATGTCTTTTTGCAAATGAGTCAGCTACCCCACCAGACAGCATGTCATGATTCCTTGGTGTCTTTTATTTCTGGTTTATGACGGGTAAGTCTAGCTGAGTACCTTCTCGTACTCAGGGCTTTGTTCCCACTTGTTGCAGATGGGCAGATGTATTACGGCTACTGTATCAACTGTCTCTATCCTGCAATGGGAGAAGCTTAGGACCATGGGCAATGGTCATTCACTACATCTCGTCTGATGCTTTTGATGGAAGATGACCCTGAACTGACAATGTATTTTGGAACTATGGGTGCGTGTGTGATTTGAACCAAATGCTTCCGCTACTTTCAATTTGAAACTGGTTTGTAATAACTATGTTTAAACTCCGATGTATTTGTGCCACAAATTTTTATGTAACTTGTGATGGTGACCGCTGAACTTATTACGATCTTGGCTGGTATGCAAGTTGGTTTGAAATCCGTCGTGATTTCACGGACTACCGGGTTATACGGGCTCAAGTTTGCTAAATCGTCTGCTCGTTGGATGATTTTCTTACTTAATCTCGTATAATTGGTTGGTTCTGTTACAGCTGGCATCGGAGCATGGTTTAGCGGGTTTACTGTTCACAAGTGTATTTAAAACAAAAATGTGTTTGAAAAACGTGAATTACAAACTAAGAGTGCGCCAGTGGTCGTATCCTTTATGCCCAGTAAGGACTCTAGGTGGCTTAATTAAATACTGACTTGGGGGTTCTTGCACCATATTTCTATTTCGTCGCTCATACGGCGTGCTATTGTATGAGTGCCACTTATTTGGGTGGTAATATATGGATCAGTTGTCTCTACGCCTCGGTAAGTATGAGATGTGAGAGCATGATCGGATACACCGCCGATCTAGGGAGAGTGCTTGTATGATACTGGAGTACTTACATGTTTTACGCATGTTTTTACAAAAGTGTCGCATGTGTGGTTGTTCCATCCGTTGAGGCGATGCCGTCAATAGGACGATGTTTTGGGTGGTTACTACTGTTGTACGCGTATCTGGGGATTCATGTAGAGCGTGTAGATAGATTTACTGCTTTTATGCATGCATGGGAAAATGGGCTGAAATGAATCTTCTGCAGGTACATAACAACGTTTCTCGTGTAGAACGTATTAGTTACGTTTATGAGAGATTGCCTGTATGCCACCGAATTCGTCGATAGATATCATTTATTTCTTGAGTTTGTGAGAACGTAAGAAACGTGCATGCATCATGTTGCTTGCGCATTTCATTCCTGCCATGCATTCCTCCCCTTATAAATTGATTATCCCCTTTCGATAAAAATTTGTACCAACTTAAAATATATTCTCACCGGGTAATCAAAACTTTTGGTACAGATGGCCCGCACGAAGCAGACTGCCCGTAAGTCCACACGTGGAAGAGCACCCCGACGCCAGTTGGCCCCGCGGGAGCGCCGCAACACGGACACCTTTCTGAGCGAGTTTGGCATGCCAACTTTGCTTTGGAGAGTGCTCCAAGATGTGGGGTACCCGGAGGGTCAAGAGCCGGTGTACTCTTGGAGTGAGAACCAGTTGACAGAGAATGGACTGGCAGTAGTGGAGATCACTGTCCCTGCTCTTGGTGATGCTCCAGAATGGGATGGTTGGCACTTGGAGTTTGAGGGACGCACTCCGGTTGAGGGTGCAGAGGGAGCAGCTTTCCGTGTCATCCGGGACATAATTAGCAGATTTCCCAACGAGCTGGCAGCAGCCTTGGCTGGCACTTTTCTGAGAGATGATCCTCGCGATGCTATTTGGGTGCAGCCGCAAGGAAGTGCTTTAGTCAGAGGCCCAAGCGAAGGACAGGCTAGCGACAACCACGCAATGAGTGCGATGTATGCAGCTATCAGAGCATACCAGAGTCTAGAGTGCACTTATTGGACTTTGACTGATTTGCGTAGTAATGATCGGCTCAAAGCAAGAAAACAAAAGAAGAAGCAGGCACGTGTTATCGCTAGTTTGCAGGAGCAGTTGGCTGACATGAGCCTGCAGCGAGACCATGCTCTAGAGAGAGGTGATAGTTCTATACAGCGAGTGCATGCGTTGACTCAGGCCAACAATAATGCAGACCGCATGATTGGACAGTTGGTTCAAGAAAGGAATGAAGCGTGGAACGAGAGGAACCTCCTGAGGCAGAGGGTCGAGGAGCTAGAGGAGTACAATGTCAACTTGCATGAGGAGTTTCATGCGCTATACAACGGGATTGGCCCGTATGCTCCTCCAGAAGCCGCCGGTATGGACGTCGACGACGAGGAGGATGAGCCCGCAGCCGCACCTACTGACGACGACGCTGCTACTGATGGTAGCAATGGTGACGTCTCCGACCCCGACGATGGCCCCGAGGAGTAGGCTAGTTGCTTTGCGTTAGCTGCTAGGCCCTGTCACGATGATCTTCTTTTGGCTTCATGTATCTTGATGTATCTCGTTTGAACCTTGAGACTTGGTAGAATGTTGGATCTTGGTTGTTCATGCGATACCTGAGCGCATAAAGTCCAGTGTGTATATGCTGGCAACGTGGTTGTATTGGACGCAATGTTTGCATTTGAAGTAATTTAATTAGTGGTGTTGTTTTAATTGGAATGCGATTATTGTGCCTCTGTTTTGTTGTATGACTTTGTTCTCTCCAATGAGTTCAGTACGGCATAATTTTTCATTCACTCACAATTGCTTTGACACCACATATGTATGATACTTTCAAAACTGTTTTGCGCTGGCACATTGCTTTGACACCTCGCTGATAGAGCCACTTATGCAAGCATTCAACGGTCTCGAAACATCTTCACAGAGAACAGAATGCAAGATTCATTCAATTTTACTTTTTTCATATATGGAACTAGAAGCATCAACTTTTTTTAACTGACAGGCATACAAGATGGCGTCCCCATTTTTCTTGCATATTCAAACCACTGTTTTAACTGCAACAATCACCATTTTATATGGGAGTGATTTGCATCAACAATGCCATGAAAACAGTAACTGATACCAATTCTTAATTTGTGTACTAGAAAAATGGGTACATGTAACTAGCGTTCACATAAGAAGTCCACATACAACAAAAACTACCGAATTGCAGGTCCGTCCAACATTAGGTTAAGATAAGACAAGCATCAGTTAGATCACCAAGTACTGACCAGCTGTATGATATATATACCTACCATAAATGGAACCTTTTGTTCCAAGAAGTGTTCACACGGCACATGCGCTGACAGTTAACTGAATGGAAAGACTTAACTAAGATGCTAGGACAAAATACTTGCAAAAGACTGCATTATAATCATTTTCTATGAAACCAGAGACATCAATTTTACTGAACAAACTGCATTTACCGTAATTTTTGCAAAAGAATCGAGGCATGCAACTTGGTTCTCTTGCCAGGTTCTTCTAGACAGGTACAAAATATAAACACATATGAATACACGCGGACGATGTGGTAGTAAGGTGAGCAAATTCATTGTAACATGGCAGTGTGCATCTCGAAGTAGTGCAGTTGGAAAAGTTACCGGTGATGTGTAAAAGAAGACAAGCTTTTCTGCGTCTTATTCACCATTGACTTCAACGGAAGACATGGCAGCAGCAGCCGCCCTTGAAGTAACTTTCCTCACTCCCATGTCCAGCCTAACATCTACGACACGTTTCCAATCCTCATCTGCAGCATACAAGTTTGACGCCAGTACATAATTCCCTTCATGGTCAGGCTCCATGCTGATAACATGATCCATCACCCTCCTTGCTAAGCTGGCATTCCCATGGTCCCGACAAGCGCCGGCCAAGACACGCCATATTACAGGATCGGGCGTAACAGGCATGGCCAGGACGAACTCAAATGCCTCGTCCAACGACCCAGCTCTGCACAGCAGGTCCACCATGCTACCATAATGCTCCATCCACGGCGTGATGTGGTACTCTTCGATCATGGACTTGAACAGTCGGTGCCCCTCGCTCACTAGCCTTGAGTGGCCACATGCATTGATCACGCTCAAGAAGATAACCTCGTCAGGCAGGAACCCTTCTCTGAGCATCTGCGTGAACCGGACAAGGGCAGCCACCCCATGCCCATTCATGGCCAGTGCTTGTACCATGGCCGTCCATGAAACCACTGTCTTCACAGCACCCATAGAGTCAAATATCTCGCAAGATCTCTTCACCCTCCCCATCTTACCATGCATGTGTATGAGTGCATTGGCAACACGGGTGTTCTGCAAGAACCCACTCTCAACTGCACACGCCTCCACCCAGTCTCCTAAACCTGACGTGCAGTCCAGCTTTGTGCATGCTGAGATGACGGCAAGCAGGGTGACCTCATCAACCTTGACACGAGCAATCCTCATCTGCTCGAACACTTCCAACGCCGCGGCTGGGCGCCCATTCTCGCAGCAAGCATTGATCATGGACGTCCAAGAGACAGCACTCCTCATGCCAACCCTCATGCCGGCGAACACCATCCTCGCGTCCCTCAGCCGGCCGCACTTGCCGTACATGTTCACCAGCGCATTGAGCACGGGCAGGTCAAGAACGGGGACGTTCCTCGTCGCGTACCCGTGGAGCTCCCTCCCAAGCACCGAGCTCAGCTGCGCGCACGCGGACAGGAGGCTCGTGATGGAGACCCTATTCGGCCGGAACCCCTCGACGTCGCGCGCCATGGCGGACGCAGCGGCAATCGCGTCGCGCGGGTGGCCGGAGCGCGCGTAGGCCGATACCAGGGCGTTCCATAGTGGGACGTCCCGGCGCGGTGTTTCGTCGAACAGCTGGCGCGCGGCGGCGATGCGGCCGGAGACTGCGTAGGTTTTGAGCAAGGCCGAGCAGAGGTGGAGGCAGGAGGGGAGGAGGCCCAGCTTCAGCGCGTGCGCGTGTAGGTGGGCGGCGGAGGCGGCGGAGAGCGCGTGGAGGATGGCACCGCCGGTGCGCAACACGATGGCGCTCATGGGTCATGGCGGCGTTGTGGTGCGACCCGACGCGAACGGAACGGGTCACCATCATTTTTCTGCGACCCAAAACGCTGGGGCCCAAGGAGTTCGCGATGGATCCAAATTTGCAACGACAACGTGGGCTACAGACGCAGCCTCGCTAATTAGTGGGTCCAGAGTTGAAGGCCGTTTAAAGAGCCCTGTTACAAGTTTAAATGGGCTTGCTTGTATTCTGTTGTTTTTCATTGTTTACATCATTTGCACCCTCCAAACATCCCAAAATTTGTGTCATCTTGGAACGCTAATGCTGGAAAGAGGGCGTCCAGGTGGTCGGACGCTCCATTCGTGGGCCGCGACGCCAAGCCCAACAACCCCCGCACCTTTATTTCTCAGAAAAAAAAATCTGCTCACCTTCGAGTCGTGCCCACGTCGCGGCATGAGGCCGAGCCCACCAAGGCAGCTGCAACATCGTCAAAGTCTAAGGCCAGCGTCTTCTCCCACATCAGCTTCCCCGAAGACGAAGCCAGCTTCTCCCACATCAGCTTCCCCGAAGACGAAGCCAGCCTTCTGACGCCAAGCGTAACCGCAGGGCCTCCGATAAGCCTCCCGCGCACTCCTCTTCTTTCTCTAAAAACAGCGCCGCGACAGAGGGCGCTGACGGCCGCAACCACCACCACAGTAGAACCATCGTGGGGCCACGAAGATAGAGGAGGAAAAGTGTAGGCCTGCTGCCGCCACCGTGGGCGACTACTATGGCGGCGCGGACGAAGAGGAGAGCAAGGAAGAGGAGCAGCACTTCAAGTGATGGCCGTCCTCGTCCTCTCGGCGCGAGCGCGAGCAGGGAGGCGCGGCCGCTGCTCCTGCCAGGCTCGGGCTCGCGGCCACCTCCGAGGCACATCACTCAACCGCTGGCCTTGCTAGCATATTGCAAGCGTTTGTTTCAAATGTTTTATAGGTATGTTGCAAGTGTTTTATACATTCATACGGGTGTTCCGAAAGTATATCGGGATGTTGCACATGTTGCAATAGTTGTATGCATATGTTGTAAGTTCTTGTTCTCAATGTTTCATCTGTTTTTTTCACCGTATGTTGTAAGTGTATTTATCTGGATGTTGCATATGTTTTCACACATATGATGCAAGCGTTTTACCAGGATGTTGCATATGTTTACAATTTTTGGTGTTTTTTTCTGGTGTTCCAGTGTTTTTGCAAGTGTTTCAGACGTATGTTTCAAGTCTTTTCAGACGTATTATGAATTATTGCATCTGAATGTTTCAAACTAGATTGGGTGTTACATCTCTCTCCTCGCCTTTCTGCTGTCTCGCCTTGTTGTCTGGCGTGGAAAGCGAGCATAGGCGAAGGCGGTCCCCACTGGCGTGGCAAGCCCCACGTGCTTGCGGACGGGCAGATGCAGGACGTGAGACGTGGGGCAGCGGCACGGGCGTCCAGACGCTAGCCACGTCCATCTTGGAAAGAAATTTCCCACATTTTATTTTCATTGCCCAACCTAATGTAGGAAAAAAAATCTGAATGGAACACACAGAGAAAAGCCAGATGAGATTCAAATCTCCATGCATTAGAATTAGAACAAGGCTGGACTACAATACAAGAGGTTCTCTGGTCATCATGTCACATATGCTTAAATAACCAAATATATATTTTACAACCTGGAGGGCATGCATAACACGTACAGCATTGTGCTAACTCTTATTTTCTACAAGCTATGAAAAAAAATTACAGCATTCCTCTGCAGCTCAAGACCTCGGATTTCAGAGGCACAACCCGTTCTACGTATTCTCTACTCTAGCGCCTGTCACAGTCGTCTTCTATCTACTTGAATCCCATAGCTACCACTGGGATTCTGACGAGGTGACCGCGGTCACCTTTCATGGCGATCTCACCGAAACTGTAGGTGCCGGTCACAGACCTCGCTGTCAGGGTCACAGTTACATCTCTTGATGCTCCTGGGAGCACGGTCACCGCCGGAGGCGTCACCTCCAGGGCAACCTCTGGCGGCATTCTTGTCATGATAGTGTAAGTCTCGGTTTCGTCAGACACGCTTGTGACGGTCCGCTTCAATGTCACAGTGCCTCGAAGCTGAGAGATGGCGATTGAGGGGATGTTGAGGTCAAAAGGGCGTCGTCCCTTGGAGTTGGAGTTGCAAGCTGAACCGGCTATGTTTGATACTTCGCTCTGATTGACGTCAGGGATCGAGCACAAAAATGTGATGTAGTCTTCATGCGCTGCCAGCATGAATAAAGCAGAATTAGACAAGGGATGATACATTGCCATCTGAGTAAACTTCGACCAGCTTATCTCATGGAAAAATTGACAGTAATTGAACTTACTTGCATCTAGAACAAGACCAGGATCGAGGGCAGCTTTTGGGTTAACAGCGCCACTACCACAATCGAAGGGTGTGGCCCGTGAAAGTGTCATCATTTCTGATGCAGTGTACTGCTGCGCTCTAAGAGGATGGCTCCCTTTGTCCAGTGTATTGGCCGTTGTCATCAGGGCAGATTTTATTGCTGAGGGGCTCCACTTTGGGTTCTTTTGTTTTATCAGTGCTGCAATGCCAGCAATATGTGGTGCAGCCATGCTAGTTCCAGAAACCATTGCAAATCCTTCACCTGGGAAATATTACCACGCAACAATTTTGAATTGGTTCAAGCAGAGACAAATATCCTCATGAATCACTAATCCACCAGATATGCACAAGGACAGCAAAAGCGCAATGCTAAAATACTGATAATAATCATGGATGTTTCCTTGAGGGAAAGAGATCTATAGACAAAGCTTACCAGCATAGTTTGATTCATCTGTTCCATTAGGCGCCCATGCAGCCCATATAAGATTGCCAGGAGCAAGTATGTCTGGTTTAAGAACATCAGCATCTTGAAAGCTAAAATCTTTTACATCAGGTCCTCGAGAAGAGAACAGCGCAACCTGGGGAGCTGAATTGTATAGTGTTGGTGCCAAACCATCTGCAATACCTGCTGTTGCTTTAAAGGCTGTAGCCCTTCCAGCCCAATCTCTTATGGTGGAAGAATTGTAGTAGTCTATAAGATCCTACAGAACCAAAGTTAATGTCATCTCAGTAAAACAGCAGAAAAAGCCTTTTAGTCCCAAGCAAGCTGGGATAGGCCATATAGACCCAACAGTAGCCGCCAACAAAGAAGATATGAAAGGTAAGAGGCATTAGTAATAGTAATAATATGAAAAGGAGATTGATAGACTAGTTCATGGTTTCGACGCGAGGACAGCCTAACTATAATAGAAAATTCCATACATGGACCAAACATGCATATGTATTTTACCTTTCTGCCCTGTCATCCTATAATATCAGTAGCAGCAGCCATTGAGCCATATAGAATTCATGCCACTATTCTAGTAGTTGCACCTCTTTGTGTATTGTTTTTCCAGCCAATTCATGTCATTTCGTGAATTAAATTGTATATTTGTTTATCTATTCATGAATATACAGTCTTATTTTCCCCATATGTCTATGTATGATGTTGTCTATGCATGGCAATCATACGCAAATATGCAATAAGGCTCAGCTGTAAGTATATACCTCTGTTTTGCTGACATCTGTGATGAGAATTCCAGGGATGCTGACTGGTACAGGGTCAAATTTTGTTCCTGGGTAACTATTCTCCACAGCAACAATAAAGCCAGCTGCTCCGAGACTCCTGGCCGTCTGAGACACTTTCTTTATTGAAGCTGTCCCAGAAATGTAATTGAACGAATAGCCACACAAAAGAATTTTCCCCTGAACTTTCCTCTTATTCAATAGTTCCGGCCTCTGACAGTCTAATGCACTGTACTTGGTTGCAGATGAACCCAGTAAAGCATCAGCTGCAGAAATCAGGCTGAATGACATATTCCCATGTGTTGCAGCTGTATTGTATGAGAAAATTGTCAATAACCACAGGCAGGAACATAGGAGTTATTGATAGAATATCAGGACTGCTCAAATATCTCATATGACCTTTAAAGTACTGTCAGATGACAGTTAAATACTCAAAAGGACTCTAGTAAAGTGTCTGAATGGAACTAGATAGGAAGAAAAACATAAAATGGTTGCCCAAGCTAAGCATCAACAACAACAACAACAACAACAACAACAACATAGCCTTTTGTCCCAAGCAAGTTGGGGTAGGCTAGAGATGAAACCCAAAAGAGACGAGAAACAGGGAGACACATAAAGGAACATAAAGAGCACAAGACAAAAAGAGGTCACGGTTCAACCACGTTGATTGTCAATCTCCAAGCGCTCCTGTCCATAGCTAAATCCTTGGAGATATTCCACTCCTTAAGATCTCTCTTAATGGACTCGTCCCAAGTTAGTTTAGGTCGACCTCTACCGCTCTTTACATTATCGGCCCGCTTTAGAACTCCACTACGCACCGGCGCCTCAGGAGGCCTCCGTTGGACATGTCCAAACCATCTCAACCGATGTTGAATCAATTTCTCCTCAATTGGTGCCACCCCAACCGTATCCCGAATATCGTCGTTCCGGACTCTATCCCTTCTTGTGTGCCCACAACACCAACGCAACATACGCATCTCCGCAACACTCAATTGCTGGACATGTCGCCTTTTTGTAGGCCAACACTCAGCACCGTATAACATCGCCGGACGAATCGCCGTCCTATAGAACTTACCTTTCAGCTTCTGAGGCACCCTTTTGTCACAGAGGACGCCAGAAGCTTGACGCCATTTCAACCAGCCGGCTGAAATTCTATGCCTAACATCTTCATCAATGTTTCCATCCTTTTGTAGCATCAACCCTACAACAACAACAACATAGCCTTTTGTCCCAAGCAAGTTGGGGTAGGCTAGAGATGAAACCCAAAAGAGACGAGAAACATGGAGACACATAAAGGGACATAACGGGCACAAGACAAAAAAAGGTCACGGTTCAGGCACGTTGATTGACAATCTCCAAGTGCTCCTGTCCATAGCTAAATCCTTGGAGATATTCCACTCCTTAAGATCTCTCTTAACGGACTCGTCCCAAGTTAGTTTAGGTCGACCTCTACCGCTCTTTACATTATCGGCCCTCTTTAGAACTCCACTACGCACCGGCGCCTCAGGAGGCCTCCGTTGGACATGTCCAAACCATCTCAACCGATGTTGAATCAATTTCTCCTCAATTGGTGCCACCCCAACCGTATCCCGAATATCGTCGTTCCGGACTCTATCCCTCCTTGTGTGCCCTCAACACCAACGCAACATACACATCTCTGCTACACTCAATTGCTGGACATGTCGTCTTTTTGTAGGCCAACACTCAGCACCGTATAACATCGCCGAACGAATCGCCGTCCTATAGAACTTACCTTTCAGCTTCTGAGGCACCCTTTTGTTTGTAGCATCAATCCTAAATACCGAAAAGTATCCTTCTTGGCCACCACTTGCCCATCGAGGCTAACGTCTCCCTTCTCATGCCTAGTCGCGCTGAAATCGCACCTCATGTACTCGGTCTTAGTCCTACTAAGTCTGAACCCTTTCGACTCTAACGTGTGTCTCCATAGTTCTAACCATCATCACATTGAAATAAAAGTTAGGATGTAGTAACATGAAGTTTATCCACATATTCACTCAATACAACTGAATCTTCTAGTTCAGTTTCAGTATATACTGTCATGTCATTTTTACCTCTGTTTGGTATGCCCTACGTGCCAAAAACAATTGGTTAACCTGTTGGGGTGAAATGATAGAACTAGGGGTTCTACATAGAAGTTTGCTGTATTTCATTAGTTCATTTTGCACAATTCTACAGTCACAATTCAATATGCTGCACACAGTACTGACAAATAATTCAACATGATTTTGTTGATATGTATGTAGAAAAGGGCTTACGCGATACTCCAAGCCCAGACAGAAGTTTTCCATTTCCTAGTGTTAAATGATTCTTGTATCTGCGGTCATCAACTCCAGCAGCAACAGTGGTTATCCATGGGCTGAAAGACACCAGTGTTTTTGGAAACGGTCCACCATTTCCTGCAGCTTGGGCAACAAATACCCCAGCTTTCACAGCAGAAAGAAGTGCAGCGTCAAAGGGGTTCAAAAAAGTAGTCCGTGTAGCTGTTGGTGGGCTATTGGGTCCAACAGAAAGGTTGAGAATGTCAACACCATCCTGAACAGCCTGCAAATAGACATTCATGCATTATTGAATTATATATTCCCACACATTGGATGCTTCAAAAAACCTTGCTAGAAAATGAAGTTGCATTCAACTTCATGTTTGATGTGCAACGATTATTACCCAAATCTAGCGGAAATAAAATATACTAATTCCCACCACTGTTTAGAAGAAAGGAAGGTTGGGGCTCTGGTTGTAAATTGGAAGCTACATGAACTACAAATATTGACAAGTGCTTTTATGTTATTTTCTGCCAGTAAACTTTCAACAGATATTGACAAGTGCTTTTAGGCCATGTTATTGTAGAAAGGTAGCCAACAGCACTCAGCAAACGTGGTTATGTTATATTATAAATTATCTTTTTAACATATCGTAGAATCCAAAGGTAAATCATTCACGTATCATACCTGATCAATAGCTGCCACAACATCAGCTACGTAACCACCAAAAAGCCTGTAAAGAACCTTGTAGACAGCTACCCTAACAAGCACAAACTAAAGAAGTGAGACATTGGCAAGTAAGCAAAAGAAAAGTGGCTTTCTCAAACTCAAAAGGTAGATATTGATTGTACATGGGCGCGGCTATAACATTCACCAAAAAAATGTACTCCTATGTCCCTTCAGAAAAAGCTGAAGAAATCATAGCTTACCTAGCACGTGGGGCCATACCACTTGCTTTGCCAAATTCGTGACCATGCATTCGCACCGGAATCCCATTGTTTCCAGCAGCAATTGCAGCTGTGTGACTGTTGAAGGAAAAGAGACCACATGCATCGATAAATCTTGTCATTTTCCCAGAAAACAAAAGAAACAGGCAGAATAATTTTGCAGGCCAGGCATCATGATATCAACAGGACAGTTTTGGAAGTTGCAAGAAAAATAATTTGAACTTTCACATTTGGTTATCCTAGTGACCAATCAGAACAACAAATATAAAAGATAGAAGAATCGTCAGGATCATGACCTTCCATGACCATCACCATCTAATGGAGATGCAAATTCAACATCGGGATTGAACGCGCCAGCAGCCATTGCAGCTTTCGCAAAATGCTGGGCTCCAACTATCTTCCCATTGCAGAAACTTCTTTGTGTTACTGGATCCATCTCACATTTCCCTTTATAACGAGGAACAGGCCCATATGGATCAGTCTTGTGCGCAGCAAAGCTCGGATGTTCAGGGTAAATTCCAGAATCCACGAAACCGATCACAACATCTTCACCAGCTCTATCAAGTCCACCTCCTGTTGGCCATACCCCAGTTGGCAATCCGAGAAACTGAGGAGTGTGTGTAGTCAATTTCTGTACCTTCATGTCTCTCTCAACATGCTTAACTCCTGGGGCTTTCCTCAAGAACTCAGCCTGGCACAGAAAAACACAATGTTCAAACAAAACAGCAACCAAGAACTGTAATGGGGGACATGTGCCTGTAAGCAAAATCAGGACGCCAACTACCTGCAGTGACGACATGTGAACTGCGAAGCCATTGATGAGATGATGGTAGCTATAAAGCTTCTCATAAGTTCCTTCCACTAAAAGCGAGTCTAGGAGCTTGTCATGGTGCCCTCGGAGGTGGAGGGCATAGGATGTGACAGCCTCACTGCATATCAGTAAATTTGGAATGAAGAAAAAACTATGGTGTTTGCAACATAACGAAATTCAACAACACATTCATTCAGGCTTGAGAGCCATGGCAAAGAAAACAAAGCATCTGCAAGAGTAGCTAGTTACCTGGAAACATCCATTTCCTCGTCCAAATCAACCGCAGTTGCTGGAAATCCATCAACACCGCCTCGGTAGCTCACAACCGGATCCCCTTCCATGGTGACGATGTACACATCATGTGTTCCAAGGACCGCTCGTTGCACTTGTACAAAGATGAGAAGCAAACAGGCAAGCTTGATCCTCCTCATCTTTCACCAACGTCAGCACCGCAGAACCTTCCAAATATAGAGAGCGAGAAAGCATGAGCCCAAACGTAGTATTCAGCGCAGACAAAGACATCAACCTGCAGTCAGTCAAAAGCTTTGTGACGCCCAGCCCAGCAGCGTTAGTGCAAGGGTAGAAGTACAGCGGCGACTAGGCGTCAACACTGACTGCCGCGCGCGGTGGTGCTTTCAGTAAATCACACTGTCATGTCAAGGTGCGGCACCACTGGTCCAGCCAGTACGTGCCCGCGGTGCCAGAGCATGCCCACCTCCCGGGGCTCCCTATGGAGATGGGGAGCGCATTTACGGAACCTCTTAAATCAGGGTGGCCAGTGATATTAATGGCGGAGATTAAATGACGCGAAGTGAGCGATACAAGAGAACGGCTACCGCCTTGGATGCATTGCATACGCACGCGTTTCCCCCCGTCATGAGAAGAGATTGATCTTTAGATGATGAGCTAGTAAAATGCTGCCGCTTTTAGTAGAAGAGAAAGAAGCATTTCGATTGAGTATTTTTCGAAGGGCAAGAACAAAACGGAATCTTTCTCGCTTTTCCCCTGTCTCCGACAAGGAAATACTTGAACTGAAGAACTCTTGGGGCAATCAATGCAACCGAGGATCACTCACTTGCGACAGCAGAGGTGGTTGCTCCCTCCGCTTCCGGCGGGATCTCCACTCCACTCTAGCGGACACTCGAGGGAGGAACGGCGGCGGCTCCCCGGCGGACGGATCAGTGGGCCTCGACCGCGCCACCCAATGGCGGTGGCATGCCCGGGCGCGGCGCGGCGCGGCACTGGCGAGACCAGGGGATCGCTCCGCTCCGGGGGGTTGGGGTTAGGGTTTGGGGAGGCGGCGGAGCGGAGTGGCCGCAGGCAGTGAGGAGTGGAGGCGGGGAGTGGAAGGGAAGGGAGGCAAAGCTGCGTGCTTGCACTGGTGCGTCGCCTTTTGGCTGCCTCGTCTTTAATGGAGGGAGAGGCAAGGCAAGGCAAGCACTCATGTCCTGTTTGGTTTGGGAGTTAAATTTTAACTCCCTCACATCGAATGAGTGTTGCGGCACATGCCTAAAGTATTAAATATAGTCTAATTACATACATGCTAATATAGTTTAGTGGTTTTTCACGAGACAAATTTATTAAGCTTAATTACTCTATGATTAAATTTTTTTTCTCAAATAAGACGAAAGTGCTGACGAGTTAAACTTTAACTCTTGAACCATTTTTTTTTTTGCTTTTGGCCCCACTCGCTGCTCCCGCTCTTGCCACGTGGGTAGGCTGGCCCGCGGGGCCCACGGTGTCAGTGGGACAGGCGTGGTGCGTACGAAGGAATTTTTTGATATCGTCATAAAATCGACGGCGACGCGTCCTCCGGCCTCCGCATGGGGGCATGGGCAGTTGGGCACGCGGAGAGCAATTACCGGTTCGGGATGCGTGCATCGGGCCTTGGTGGATTGGCGAGGGTTGGTTCCACCTGTCAGTGGCATTTGGCTTCATGGACCCCGTCTTCTTCGGTAGCAACAGGTCTATCTGGGTGCTCTCGTCGTGTGCGAGCGTGACTGACCAGTGACCAGGCCCAGGCACCGCAGGGCAACCGCGGCCGTGGACCCCCAGCGTGGAGTGGGCTCTCCACTGTGCGTAGGCCCGGCCCTCCACCCTGGCCAACGAAGACATCGTCGTGGGCCCTGCGGGAGCCGGTGGGTCCAACACCCATGATCCGCGTCCAGGAGACGGAACGGGGGAGCGGCGCCTCGGTGCGTGCTGCTAGCCATGGGCGTTCGGTCTGACCGAACCGATCGGTCTCGGTCTTCGGTCATTTCGAAAGTTTGGTCATCTAAAAACGGAGACCGATCGGTTAGTTTCAAAACTCAGGACCGAGCAAGTTCGGTCTCGGTTAGTTCGGTTCGGTCTCGGTCATGACCGAACTAACCGAACTTCACAAAACAACTACTAAATATTGTAATTTGTACCAAATCTTACTAATATTTTTTCTATTTCAAGGCAAAAATACAATACAAAATATAGATTAAACATAGTGACAAGAATAAATATTATATCACTAATAATAGTCTAAATTACATATTATGTCAACAAAATTCAAATGTTCGGTTAATTCGGTTAGTTCGGTTACCCGAGGGTAATGACCGAACTAAATCCGGTTAGTTCGGTTACTTCAAACTGAAGACCGAACTTGTGACCGAAATTTTCGGTCTCGGTCACTTCGGTCTCGGTCTCGGTTAGTTCGGTTCGGTCTTCGGTCTTCGGTTAATTATGCCCAGGGCTACGTGCTACGGCTGGCGGCGCCGATGCCGCACTAGCCGCTGGGCCCCACCCGGCTGTCTGGCTCGGGACAAGTGTCGTGTCGGTCGGCGCGGGATGGGCCCTCGTGCAGCAGCAGCCATACCTATGAATTCCATTCCGGCACCGGCCGGAATGGTCAGAATGGCTCGTACCGACTCCTAAACCGGTATAGAAGAGCCACAATCCCGTATCGGGTTAAATACCGGTCAATATCGGTCAATGTCGGTCAATACCGGTCAAATACCGGTCAATACCGGCTGTGGTTGCATATATTAGATTTTTTTATGTATGAACTTTAGAGTTTAAACTTTGAAATAAGGTCTTATGAACTTGCTGAATAATATTTTAGTTTGGTAAAAATGTTAATTACACCATAAGTTAAGTCAAAATATATTTATATGTATATTTATGTATAAGTTTATTCATATATTATTATTATTATAAAGTCCGGAATGGTACACCGGTATGGACCGGTACCGGAATGTTCCATTCCAATAGCCAAAACGGAATGGAATTTACAAGTTAGGCAGCAGCTCCGCTTCCGCCAGGCCGCGCCGCCGACAAAGCTCACCACCCTGTGCTTTGGCCCTGTTTAGTTCCCAGAAAATTTTGCAAAATTTTTCAGATTTCCCGTCACATCGAATCTTTGGACACATGCATGAAGCATTAAATATAGATAAAAAATAAAACTAATTACACAGTTGAGACGAAATGGACGAGACGAATCTTTTAAGCCTAATTAGACCATGATTAGACAATATTTGCTCAATAACAACGAAAAGAGCTACAGTGTCGTTTTGAAAAAAAAAAAACTAAACCGGCCCTTTTGTCACGGTGGAGAGTTTTTGAGTTAATTTATGAATGAGGGGTGCACGTGAGCAGGATGCCCTGCCTGCCTGCCTGCCGTGATCAGCAGCTCAGGTCACGAGGGATGCGGGAGGGAGGGAGAGATTGAGAGAGACGTTGCGTGTGTCAGGTCATGTTGGTTTTTGATCTGATCTGAGCTGAGCCAGCCACCTGATCGGCAGGACCGACATGCTATTGTTACCCGGGCAATTCGACCATCCAAACGGGTGGATCGGCGTCGGCGGCCGGCGGCCGGCAACCGCGCACAAATGCATGCTGCTCAGTCTGGCCGGCTGGTGTGGTCGTGGCTTCTCCGGCGGTGGTGTATGATTGGCGACCAGCAGCAGTGCCGCTCTGCATTGTGCATTCATGCGTACCGGCGGCGGTGGTGTGTCTTACTAGTTCGAAAATCGGCTTTGGTTGTTGCACAGTGCACGCGATTTCGAACTAAGACGCTGTTGCGAATCTGATTGAAACGGCAAAAAGGACGCCTCCTATATGCTCCGGGTTTAGGCATGGCCCGGCAAGAGCGATGAGCCCATCCATGCCCCATGGACGGCCCAGCCAGCTACACACTACGGAACCTGAACCTTAGCCGCCCATATTGACTTGTCTTCTCTCTGATTGCATCCTTCAGATTTTCCACAGTGATACATGTTGTTGTTTGTGTCGGAGACCCAGGATCACACCACGATATACTTACCCCCTTGTCACACACCAAAATACATTGGCTTGCCACGTGGTGTATATGCGTCTATGCCATGACGGCCGGATTTCTGACGGGGTTCTTGTTTCAACTACATTGTACATCCATTTCAACCAACATTCTCAGACCGACTTGCATAATCAGTCTTTGTCTCTGTGAGTTAACTACAGGCGAAAAAAAGGAGACAAAGGAATGCAGTTCATATATGTAGCTCTAATCAGCATACAGTCCATCTCCATCAGCTGTGAGGAGACGCCGTCGTCGAGGCAAGCTGAACTGGATCAATTCGAATCATCAGATCAAGCTGCCGCCGCTTCCATGGAGAGGGGCACCCTGACCCTGGGATGCCAATGCAACAGAGTAGGCGTCGCCGAAAGGGTTGAACTGAGACGCAGCGGTGCCATACTGAGGCTGAAACTGCTGCGGCATCCCAAACATGACTTGCTGCTGCCGCGCCATCATCGACATCTGCACGCCGGTCGGTGGCGCGACGCCGTTGGACATGGCGAACGGATCGTTCTGCTGATCAGAGGCGTGCCCGTTTCCATAGGAGGCATCCATGGTTGAGTGCTGCTGCCTCCTTGCGGCGTCCTCGTACAAACTCTCCAGCAGCAGCCTGTCGAATCCCCCAGCCTACAAGATTACAAAGAGCCACCGATGTGAATGCAGCGAAGGGAGGCAATGGATGCTTAGACAATGGGGATGCTGGCAAGAAAGAAGAGAGGGGATGCTGCTGCAAGCCTGCAACTGCAATGTTCTTTATACCAGCTTGCTCTCTGCCAGCTGGTTGCTGCTGCTGGGCTGGGCTGTGACCAGAGCTAGCTCCCAGCCTGACGATCCTGTTATCTCACTCAAACCGATTGCAGACGCGTTGCTGGAACCACCTGCACATTGGAGATGAACACAATGTTGCGTGAATTTGATGTCATGCTATTGGCTGTTGAATTCATGAGACAGCAGTCAGGTGCGGAAAATGGTGCTTGAAGCTTGCCTGGTGGTACTATGGCAAGAGCCAGTGCATTGCTCTCTTCGAGTGCAGCAGCAGCAGGGTTTACTTCATGCAGGCCCTGATTATCACCGACACAACGGATATGGTCACCAATATTATTGTTAGTTTGCAAATAAATAGGTGCTGAAGTATTATGCGCTAACAAGAGTTACCAGCAAATCGGCAGTAGCAGTCGGTGTTTCAGGCTCATCGTCACTGTCATCATCTGCAAACTGAGCAGGTTCTTCATGCTCAGGAGGAGCTTCCTCTGCAACAGGTTCTTCAAACGCCTCGAACGTCAGTTCAGGGGTTTGTTCTTTTTCATAACGAATTACGAAATCTAGCTGCCGGTACTCCTGTTGAGTACAGGAGATTTAGAGTTTGACGGCAGAAAATAGGCTGACTGAATATGTATATATTTAGATTAGCTGAATGACACAAAGAAAAATAAAATGAATCAACTCACTATGGTCTCATTTGGAAGAGGTGCAGTTCTAGGGGCTTCTCTGATGTACTCCTCCATTGTTCCAAGAAATGATGGTGGTGGCTGAAGATCATTCAGAAAAAGGAAGTGTTTGACATCAGAGTTCAGAACTCCGTACTGTAATAAGAACTTTAATAGATGAACCGTGGTGGAACAAGATTGGGGAGTCTGTTTGGTGCTGCAGGGACCTCTCTCAGAATTGGAAACTGGAAGCTTCTGGCAAGTTCCAGACCTCTGCAGAGCTCGTAGAAATCAGAAAGAGACTTTGCCTGTTATATTCTGATGAACATTAGCTCACATAGACAGCTGTTAAAAGTCCACAGAATGGTATCAAGTCATCATGCTGCAGTTATACACACCAGATTTCCTGTCCTTCTATAGATGTCCAGAGCTTTGATAGCATCAAGTTTTGTCATATCAAAGAACTGTAAAAACACCAGAATCAACACCATCACAAAATCCAAGATGTACACTGTCATCTCATAGGAGAGGAAGGAAGTTCATTAAAGTACCAAATCCACAAGGTTAATGATCCCGTCATTGAGTGCGCAGTAGATCTTGAAGCTTTCCTTCAACACCTGAGCAGTTCATCTTTCGTCATCTTGAGGAAAGATGCTAGACAATGCTAATCAGCACTAAGGTTACACATACATACCAGAGCCAAGGCATACTGTATGAGGTAGTTTCCAAAGGCTGCTCCTTCAGGCTGCAAGAACCAGTGCAGCATTTTGCAAGATTAGTCTGGTTTAGTCAGGATCAGTACTTGACATTGACAGTTAGACACAGAAGGAGAAGATTAGTCTGGTTTAGTCAGGTTTCAGTGACACAGTTCTACCTGACAGCCGACAAGCCGGAAGAGTAGCTGCTGCAATGCAGGAAGCTGCTCCAAGAGATCGTCCTGGCCTAAGGTCCTTGTTCTGCTCTGCCCCTGAAAGTTAAGCAGATGGCGGTAAGAAAAAAGAATAAACTGTGTCACCGAAACTCTGAAACCAGTTGCAATTGCACAAAGTCACAAACCTTGGGGTCTCCCTCTGCAGGTCTCAGTCGCTCGGACTCGATGTCGTATCTCAGGACTCTGAAACACTCGAGCCGCTCCTCGAGATACAGCGCGTACGTGCGCACCCACGCAGAGCAGTCCCATGCTGCAAGAGACGGTGAAGACGAGAGTCAGGTTCAGGTCAAGAAGCAAGCAATTCAACCAGCAGAAATGCGTGCAGGTTAAAGATGTTTTATGTAACCTTGTGGGCTGGAGTCGTCCTTGAAGTTGGACATCCGCAGGGCGTGGCCGTTGCGCCGGTAGCCGAGCAGCTCCTCCCTGAACGCCGCGTCGCCTTCGCGCAGCATCCTGTGGATCACGATCAGCGTCTTCAGAGCAACCTGCCCAGTTTTTTTTTTCATAAAGCATTTTACCATTTTCCTTGTGCATCAGATCGATCGGGGAAGAAGCAATGGCTGGCAATGGCGTACGTACCACCCAGTTACGCGTCTTGGAGAGGCGCTTGGCGAGCGCGTGGACGCAGTAGGAGACGTCGGTGAGCGGGCGGGAGGAGGACGTGGCGGCGAAGATCGCTGCAGCGACAGCCGACCAGTTGGTTAAATTTTCACTGGAGAGGTCGATCGCTGGAGAGGAGAAGAGAGGGAGGGCCGGAGGGGACAAGTAGTCTCACCGGCGACGTGGCGCTCCTTGGGCGGCTGCTCGACGTGGGTGGTAGCCTTGACCACGGCGACGTCGAGGTCCTTGCGCTCGCGGCGGCCGCCGCTGTTCACCTTGGTGATCCCCACGGTGGCGGAGTCCTTGATGGCGCCGCACGCCTTCCGCCACCGCTTCTGCACCGACACTGAGCCCATCGGCGGCGGTGGCGGCGGGCGCGCCGGCCGTCTGCCTCGCCTAGCTCGCTTCTCTCCCTGCTGGTGCGTCGCGCGCGCGCTAAGTCGTCGCCGTCGCCGAGGGTCGTGGCTCGCGCGTGGCCAGATCCTCCTTTTTAAAATTCCAACTACGAACTCAGAAATGGCGCGACGTGCGCGGCTGTTCCGTTAACCATGCACCCGAATCAATCAGATACCATCAACCATGCATCCGAATCAATCAGATCAGAACGACGGGGTCCCTGCCGGCCGGCGACTGGCCGCGGCTGCAAGACGCCATCTTTTTGACGTATTCTTCGCTGGTTGCCACCGCCGCTCAGCAAGCCCCAAATGGGGTTCAGTTGTTTGCTATGCTCAGGTCATCTGCTCACTCTAATAAGCCAACCGAGTGCCGCCTCTGGACATGAAAACATTTTCTTGGTTCACTATCAATAAATCCAAGAAGACATGCAAAACTAAACAAAAATAAATGCACGCCTCTGGACATGAAAACATTTTTTGGTTCACTAGCAATGAATCCAAGACACGCAAAACTAAACAAAAGAAATGCACGCCTCTGGACATGACGACATTTTTTGGTTCACTAGCAATAAATCCAAGACATGCAAAACTAAACAAAAGAAATACATCTCAGGACTCATGAAGGTCACTGTCAGAAGCAACAACAGATTGAGCCACAGCTCGGAGTCCTGAACAGAGATATCCGTCAACAGAATATTCGGTACAATGGGGTTTGAGAAGCTGGAAAACTCCACTCAGGGAATGGCCGATAAAACGTGAAATTCACCTCCAACAAGGAATATTTCAGGAATAGTTAGGTGGTACAACCGTACAACACAACCGTATCAATTTCTTTCACTTCTGCCACACACATTGACTGTTGTTTCTCTAGATTTAGTTACAGAATGCAACTCCCCAGAGAGGGGAAATGCATTAACAAAAAACCATGTGTGCATTCTTCAGGGGTAAAAAACTGTGGATGATCGATTTGAGGTATACATAAGCTGGTATGGTTTCCTTTTGTAGCTTTATTAGTCTATAGTTAACACCATGTCACCAAACTGTATATGCCACCATGAATCCGACTGATTTCAACAAACTCTTCGCATCTCTTTTATTTCCTTTTGGCAAAGGGATTGAAATTTTCATGCCTTGCAAAGAAGATATGCCTCACCCCACTGCCAATGTTCATTAGCACGCACCTATTGCTGAGGCCAAATTTCTCAGATACATGGTGTTTGCTGAAGTCCATTGCAATGCCTTTTGTGTATCGATAAACAACGACCCTTTGTCTATCTGATCTAGCTTATGGTTGTCTGCATCGAATCCGATCGATCTGAGCTGTAAACTGTTTGAATGAAATCCTCAACCACCTTTGTTGGTGCTTTTGCTTTAAGCAACATTTCGTTGTATTCTGCTTCTGGGTTTGACAGTGCTACGATCGCCCCACCTGCCCCTACTGAGGCTTCTCCATCGTGCAGGATAACCGTTCGAATTACAATGTTCAGATCGAATGTGTGGTTGTACGAAAAGAACCCAATCGATCCTGAGTACACACCTCTTGGACTAGTTTCAAGTGAATCGAGGATCTCCATTGATCTAACTTTCGGGGCCCCAGTCATTGAACCACCTGGAAAGGCTGCTTTCACACAGTCAACAGGGCTTAGATTTGACTTCTTTGTTCCACGGATGGTACTCACCATGGTGTGAACACTCCTATATGATTCTACATCCATGAGACGAGGGACATGCACACTCCCTGGTTCGCAAACCTTGCCAAGATCATTTCTTAAGAGGTCAACAATCATCAAGTTCTCAGCCTGATCTTTTTCACTGGTGAAGGTGAGCACATGCAAAAAGGAAAATATAGCAGTAGCATATGAGAACCGTAAAACAGGATTAGCATTTAAAACATCTAGATAACAATGAAACCGAACTACCAGGAAAGGAAGACATCGATAAGAACATAGTTGTGACTGGAGAAACCTCCAATGACACACAACAAAAAAACTAGATCACTTATGCTTACAGAAAATGTTATACAACCATGTAATTTTCTATCATAGATCTGTCAACTAAAAATTTAATTAGCTTCAGCAGTCATATTGCTTCAACAGACTATTGAACCAAACTTAACATGAATGGCAATATGTTTTTTATTCCTTAACACACGTATCCAGTTATCTTTACCAACTTCTTCCACAAGACCATTTGTGAAGAAACTTAATTCAAAATACTAAGCATAGCAAAAAAAAATAAATTAGGGAAAGCAAAGAAACAGCATCCCAAGCTCAATATTTCCTGAATAAAGAGTGGTAGAGCCAAGATATATCTAGAAAAGAATATCGTGTACTTGCCTGTATTTCAACTGCAAACGTAAGCATTCATCTTCCTCTGGTGTTCTGCCACGTGCTATAGTACCTTTGATTGGTTTTGCTTCTAGAACTCCGCCTCGGTCTAGTCGTAGAAATCTTTCTGGAGAAGAGCAACATATGCTCAAGTTTTCTGAGGAAAAGTTAAGCCAGGCTGCATAAGGCGCTGGATTTTGTTTTCTCAGTTTAAGGTAGAGTTGGAGCGCATTCATATAGTCTACTCTTCTCTTCATCTGAGTAGTTAAGCACAACTCATAGCTTTCTCCATCCCTGATATAATCCAAGCAACTCTGAACATCTCTAATATACTGATCCTTTGATTTCTCTACAGCAAAACTCTGCTTATGCACACTGGATGATCTAGCATTTGCCTTCCCATTAATTGGTGATCCTGGGGGCATACCACCCAACCTGAGAAGCTTCTTCTCGGTCTCCACTAACCATGAAGTATGTGTTGAATTTTTGCATATCCCATCTCCATTACTAGAATAAAATTCATCATGCAATGACAAAATATACACATCACCATTACTGTGATCAACTACCACAGTGTTATCAGCAAAGACGAAGCATGCATCAGGAGTACTTGATTTGGCCTTGTTAGATGATGCATCACACTCCACTTTAAGACCATACCTGGTATCCAATGAAAACTAAAGTTCAAAAGTATCTTAAAGAAATCCAAAAGAAATAGATAATACAAAGAGAATTAAATGAAGTACAGAAGACTCCATTGTCCACACGAGACAATTACAGAAATGGGGAAGTCAAAGATTGAAAACAATTGTTTGTAGCATGGAAGATCTGTTTGTAGCAGGAAACTAATCCAGTGCAGGCAAAATCTAATCTACTGCCACAAGTGTATAATATAAGTTAAAAAAAGCGTCAATTCATGACAAGAAATCAACATACCCTAGATATCCAACGAAGCCACCATGGAATTCAAAGGGCAGTCCTTCGTAATCCTTCTCATTGTATTGAATGGATTCGATCTCCTGCAAAGTGTGAAACAGTGAGAATCAAAACTGAGACAAATGCATGGCACAATCTACTGCATATTGCACTTTACTCATAAACCTAAGGTATGGATGATTGTGTTAACATGCAGAATACAAATGTATGTCAGTAACCACCAACACTTTATGCTGAGATACCTCAGACCAGCAGATTTTGTTTTTGACATGGCTAAAACCAGTCAAAACCCCTAGCCTGCTACCAATTGACTACAAAACCTAGTAACACAATTATTTTGTTCCTCTCTGCTGCAGGAGCTGAGAAAGTTCCTATAGTGGTAGGTGATCTATGCTAAAACCTGTATACCCCATTTAATTATTTAATTTTAACAAAACAGTTGGGCTCTTGTACATTAAAAAAAAACCAAAACAGTTGGGCTCCTTGTACATATTAATGAACATGATTCATTTCTGCTTGAGTAAATTATTCAGACTATGAGACAACACATAGATAGTCGCAAATGGCAATGAGGTTATGATCACACAAAATTAATAAGATTAAAATAGTTATCACAAGCAACAATAATCTTTAAACATATATACCATGTTAAGGAACTCCAAGAAGCCCTCTTTGATGAAGTTTTTGGCAGTATATCCATAAGCATCTTGGGTAATAAGTGTTCCTCCACAATTGGCTCTGGAAAAGAATTTGTGAAATGCAGAATAACATGAAGGTCTCTACCACATGCTGGCAGACATAATGCTTAATGCACCAAAGCATGATTCCTTCTTACCTTTGACCAGATAGGTGGAATGTCATTTGCTTCCATAGGGACCCACCTTTGCCACCCATGAATGAAAAACGTGCCCTATTCTGCAAGCAGAAATAGATCACAACAAAGACAGAAAAGATCATGTAACACATTGAAAAACGTGCCCTATTCTCCATGAGGAAAGAAAAGAAGTCGCTATCCAAATAAGTTTCAGCAAATTTCCAGCTTTATCACTCAACGAGATAGTGATTGCAGCTCAATTCATGTAGATCAAGAGTTGAAGAGAAATTAGTATCCTCTTTTTTTTATTCGATTTTGGTGATTAGTTAAGAGTAAGCTGACTGCATACCTGGTCGACTGATGAGCTATCCAACCAAAACGTGTCTTCACCGCTTTGATGGCCAAAAAGCACCGCAAATATGTCTTCAGAGCCAACTGTGGGACAAAGGAAATTTTCAATCTTCTTCCATCGTAATCGTAAACACTTTTTCCCAACGCCTCTCTTTCCAAGTACAGGCTCCGAAAGTTCCATTCTTTCAGTATGCAAGAAGTCCTTAGGGATAGAATTACGATGGCTTGCAGAATTGACCTGCAGAATAAGAGGAGTCTCTGCTAAAATGACGTGTAAAGGTATAGTGTGTCAACTACTTCATCATAGACAGTACTTGAGATTTTTCCAGTTTACCAATACTGTGAACCTTTCTTTCCTGAAGCCATGACGAGCACAATCCAAAATCTCCTGTTATCTTCTTAAAGTTTTGGAAAATCTGTCTTCCGTGATGAGTAGCAATGCTCTCTGGATGAAACTGGATTAAAGGGCAATCATGTGTAAGAACAGCTTACTACAACATAGAGAAATCACCGCACAGGACAAACTAGGATACCTGCACTCCATAATGAGGCCTGCTAGAGTGCCTGATGCCCATGATAACTCTGCTATCATCTGACTCACTAGAATGTCCTATGTTGGATAATTCCCCACCGTTGTTACTGTACTCTAGAGGGTTTGTCATAAAATTGTTGTCCAATGATCCCAAGAAGGTACTAACATTGTTTCGATCACTTTCAAGGTAAGAAAGCAAATTTGGAGAAGCAGTCCACGCAATTGATGTAAGATCATCAGGCAGAGAACCAGATTCTATTACAAGTGAATGATACCTCACTACCTGAAAACAGCACAAGCAAGTTCAAAGCATTTAGCAGTTCATATGGAAACTGAAATGAAACACAAATGACAAGGGATGGAACTAGCAATACAAGCGGTACACTAACCTTGAAGCCAGAGTTTCTACCTGATGGGACACAATTAAAGAGGTAGCATCCATCATGCTCAATTTCACTGATACAACAAAGAGGAGTGTTAGATCATGCATAAACTGTAAGAATAGCAAGAATTCAGCAGCAGTACTCGGTGAATTTTGTTAACATGAATCCAAGGCCTTGCCTGAGTCGCCCGTGTATAGCTTCTGGAGCATGAACGATCTTAGCACCATGTACAAATCCCAGGGCCTGCAATGGTCAAAGACAAGTAGACAACAACAACAACAACGGCCATTTCAGGTAAAGTTACAGCCACGTGATCCATGCAAATTTCTTTGTGATCTAGAAAAAAATCAGGCCTTGTTTAGATCCAAAAACTTTTCACGAAAAACTACATTAGCAAATCTGGTGGCACATGCATGGAGCATTAAATGTAGACGAAAAAAAACTAATTGCACAGTTTGGATGGAAATCGCGAGATGAACGTTTTGAGCCTAATTAGTCCGTGATTTGACACTAAAGTGCTACAGTACAAATGTGCTAATGACAGATTAATTAGGCATAATAAATTCGTCTCGCGGTTTCTAGACAAGCTATGTAATTAGTTTTTTTATTAGTATCCGAAAACCCCTTCCGACATCGCACGAAACATCCGATGTGACATTTTCCAAAAAAAAACTTTTTACCAACTAGACCCACCCTCACAAGGATGACACTGAAAAAGAAAGGTGGATCTGAATATCACCTGGTGGCCAAGGCAGACACCCAAGATGGGTATATCTCCACACTCCAAAAGTATACGCAGACATACACCTGGAAAACAAAACATGCACCATATAAGTACATTGCAGTAGTGACTGAACAAACGCCCCAGTTTCGCAGAACAGGGCAAAGCTGAAGACGAAGTTTGCCCGCACACCTATGTCGGCGGGGCACGCCGGAGATCCAGGGCCAGGCGAGATGACGATGTTGTCGAAGGCCCGGTCCTTGTACACGCGGTTGAAGACGTCCCTCCACGTCCACTCGTCGTTACGCACGACCACGGGCGGCACTGCGGAGGTGTCACGAGCTTCCGTCAGTTCCACCGCCCGCCCGAGACGACGCAATGAGCACGGCGCCGCCGCTCACGCGACGCAGCGGCAGGCGCGAAGAAGGGAGAGTTGCTTTCATACTCACCGCCGTTGACGACCGACAGCTCCTGGAAGATGTTGTAGGTGTAGCTGTCGTAGTTATCGATCAACAGCGTCCTCACCGGCGGGTCCGGCGTGTCCTCCCCCTTGGCCCGCCGCGCCGCGAGATGGCGAGGGGGCGAGACCCGACGCGCGGCGGCGGAGGCGGAGACGGAAGGAAGGTGGGACCACCTCGCCGCCGGCGGGGCGGGGAGGCGGAGTGCGGCCATCGCGGCGGGCCTGGCGGCGCGCGCGGAGGATCCGGGTGGGTGGGAGAAAGAAAAGGAACCTCTTTTTTCTGGGGCCGTGGTTCGCCAGGACTGGAGTACGGTGAGCGCGCTTCTCGTTTTTTTTAATGGTCAGTCGGAGTACGCTTTTCTGCCGACGTCTTCCCCTATCGTATCGGCGGGTGTGCCCACTGCCGTCGCCGTCTCCAACTCCACCACCACCACCAGTCCACCACCAACAGCGCGCACCGGTGACCACACCGCCGCCACGAGGACGATCACGATGGTCGCTGCTCCCAACCCCGCGTAGGAGAACAGTACTATTTGATGAGGGCCTTGTTCACTTCCCCGTCCCAACCCAAAATATTTCCTCTTACACCCATCACATCAAATCTTTCGACGCATGCATGGAGCATTAAATGTAGGTAAAAAAGATAACTAATTGTATAGTTTGTCTGTAAATGTCGGGACGAATCTTTTGAGCCTAGTTAGTCAATAATTGGACAAATTTTGCCAAATAACAACGAAAGATGTTACAGTAACTTTTCAGCTACTTTTCGCGAAGTGAACACACCCGAGGTAGAACTAATTCTTTAGTTTATTAAGCTAATTGGGATATGCATTTAATTTGGAATGAGGTGAGTATTTTGTTAACTCATAAACTTATTGATTTAGCTAGTTAATTATAGGGAACACCTGGAGTTGCTCTAGTTGGCTAACAATTAGTTCAAGACTTGACTAAAAATTGGCCCACCTATTAGTTCATATGTTTGGATGCGCTCTAGAACTAATTTTAGTTAATTTTTCACTAGCTAGCAGTTAGTTCTTGTATCTAAACATAACAAAAAGATTAAACTTTTAAAAAGATAATAAAAGAACGCCAAAAATAATAAAAAGAATGCCAATCTTTTGCAGACGTTGGATCAAAATTTATCTTTCTGGGACTGACGACAATCAAAACAACAGTGCTGCTATTTTTCCGGGTGCGAAAGAACGTTTTATTTGACCGAAAGTCTGGCCTGAAATAGGAGTATGAACCAGACCAGCAGAGATTTTGGGTTGGTGTTCTAATTTACCTGCTCCGTTGTACATGCAGCAACAGATCTCTGGTAACAGCGCAGACAAAGGTGGAGCGAACCAGCTCATGAATGGTGGTCAGCGGAAAGACAAGGATACCTCAGGGAGAAGAAGGGGAGGGGGGTGGGTTTGTTTGATTCCTGGACGAAAAATTTTAGGGAGTCATATCGGATATTTTAAAAGAGGTGTATAGATACTGAGGCATGTACAGCGCGGCTACCAGAGCCGTCTGTATCCTGTGTATTTTGCAAAAAAAAACACCCTGCCGCACCGTAATGAATGAGGAGAGATCTAGTTGAGTTTCGTTTCCTTCGCGCCATTCCCCTCTGCCTCTTCGTCCTCGCGGATGGACGCGGACGGACTCCGCCTCGTCCTCGCCGGTGGCCGGGACGAGGCGCACCGGTGTCTGCAGCTCCTCCGTCTCGTCACCGATGGACCCGCCCTTCCCTTCGGGCTCGCCTCACGGACTGATGCGGACCGCAGTGTCGTACTCACCGGTGACCAACGGGTCCGGGGCGTCAGTCTGCAGCAGCGTTGTCTTCGCCGGTGGCCGGCGGGCCTCCCTCCACCTCCTGCGAAGATGCATGACCCACGAAGGCTGCGGCGGCGTGCAGGACATCAAGGATGCTGCAGCAGACCTTCAGAATTTTTTTTGCATAAGAAATAGAATAGAGATGTCAACAGTGACTTTCAGAAATTGAGCTGATCTCTAAAAGTAGAATTCAACTTTATGGCCTTTTAAAAGTTTGGTTCAAGAATGTGAAATGGCTAGTGGGAAATCGGCACTACTTATTAAAGGTGATTGGTTTAGTTCTTCATCAACTTAGTTTCTGAAAATGGCCTGTATGCTTTCTGAAATTTCAGTACTGGCCGTGTTCAGTTCCGAAGTTGGGGCGCCGATTCGACGCCTACGCGCTACAGTGTTCCGGTCGGAACACTGTAGCGCATTTTGTTTTTTAGTGCAAAAAATTGTTCAAAAATTGATTAATTAGACTCAAAATGTTCGTCTCGTAAAGTACAACAAAACTGTACAATTAGTTTTTGATTTCATCTATATTTAGTACTCCATGCATTTGCCGATATTTTGATGTGATAGAGAATCTTCTTTTTGCATAGTGAAATTTGGAGGGATGATTTGGGAACTAAACAAGGCCACTGTATAAGATCAAATCTTTGTTCAGTTTCAGTTACTGGATGCTATTGTTAGCGTGCTGCTTCAGAATGTGTGAACATACTGCTTTAGGGCCTGTTTGGTTACGTTTTGTTAAAGTTTAACTTCCATCACATCAATGTTCCCTCAAATGCATGGAGTACTAAATGTAGACTAATTGCATGCATGTCGGTACAGATTAGGAGTAATTTACGAGACGAATCTATTAAGCCTAATTAGTCCAAGAATGAAAACTTTTTATCAAATAAGACGAAAGTGCTACAGTGTTGGTTAAACTTTAACTCCTTAAACCAAACACCCCTTTAGTTGATAGTGTGAATGCTGTTTTATTGATTGACAGACGAGAGGAGAGAAGTGTGAACTCCCTCTGTTTTCTGGATGTGTGAACATACTGAACATGCAATCAAAGTGTGCTGTCAGTTTGGTCACCTAGTGCGCAAATGAATTGTTTGGTCAAGCAGTGTGCAAATGAATCATAGTGTGAAATCCCTCTTTGTTCAGATTGTCCATCGACCAGCAAGTTTTTGGAAGCAGAGCGACATTATCAACATAATGCAAGCGTGTGTTATCCTTCACAATATGATAGTAGAAGATGAGAAGGGATCGATTAGAGAAGTCTTGGATTCGAATGAGAATCCGAGTGCAACGATAGTGCTCCCACCTGATGTGCGTACAAGCCGAGAACCCTAATCCATGCTTCGCAGAGGTGCTTCGTAGAAATTCCGCTATCAAAGCTCATCCAACACATAGGAAACTCAAGAAAAATCTAATTGAGCACGTATGGCAACGCTATGGAAACAAAGAAAATTAGATAAAAAGACGTTGCAATTATATATGTAATCATGTTGCTCGTATTTATGCTTGATATATTTTCTATCAAATGAAATATTGTAATCATGTTCCTCCTATTTATGTTTGATATATTTTCTATTAAATGACAACACAATGGTATACAAAAGATTTATTTATCATTGATATTGGCTACATGCAGAGTATTAAATAGCTTGCAGACAATGAAATAGACTATGGTTGTATGTCCTGTCTTTTTGTCCGTCTGTGTGATAGATTCGATGTGCTTATAGATGGCCCCCCGTCTATAGGTTGTACATGCCCTAATAAAAAAAACTAATTACATAACTCATTTGAAAATCGCGAGACGAAATTATTAAGTCTAATTAATCTATCATTAGCACATATTTACTGTAGCATGACATTATCAAATCATGGATTAATTAGGCTTAAAAAATTTGTCTCACAAATTTATCGTAATCTGTGTAATTAGTTATTTTTTATCTACATTTAATATTACATGCATATGTTCAAACATCCGATGTGACGAGTCAATTTTTTTTTTAAACTAAACACCCCCTAATCCTGGCGGATGGAAGAACCTGCTTTTGTTGCGTCTGATGTTACTATGTTTTGGGCAGTGGGGAGGTTGCTAGTGGTGGGTGAGACAAGGGAGTCAGTCCTGTTATGTCGCTTTCATACAGGCGTGTTGGTTCTTTTCTCTTGATGGGTGAGGCTGGGCTCCGATACAGTACTCCCGGTTCATTCAACTTATAATATGTACTTTTTATGTTTTTTTTCCAGACGAAATAATATTTTTCTCTCACAATAAATCAGTCAACAATGTTTTTCAGCTAACTTATCAGCACAGCCGAATGGGGTGTTTGAACATGACTCTGTAGCTGTTTCTTTCTTTCTCTTTGTTGTGTTTCGAACTCGTGTATTTCCATTGGCTTAGGGCCCGTTTAGTTCTATTTTTTTTTTTTGCAAAAAACCACGGTAGCATTTTCGCTGTTATTTAGTAATTAGTGTTCAATTATGGACTAACTAGACTTAAACGATTCGTCTCATGAATTACAGCTAAACTGTGTAATTAGTTTTATTATTTTTTTTTTCTATATTTAATGCTCCATGTATGTGTCTAAAGATTCGTTACTGTAGTTTTTTATAAAAAATTTTAAGAACTAAACATGTCCTTAGTTTAACGAGAATCGTGTCGGAAAAAAAAACAGGCCTCTAGTTTGTTGCCATGTGCTTTCAAGCTCACCAACCCCACCACAACTTGGATCATTAGACCAACCAAAACATATTGGTCAACTATTCTCAGTTCTCTGGTACTGCTGCAGTTCTTATTGCTCATCCCAGACTTCACTCACATGACAGCTCTGGGAAAAAAAACGAATCCTGACAAACTAAGGCTTCGTTTAGTTTGCGAAAAGAAAATTTTTGGTTATCACATCGGATATGTTGAAAGGATGTCGGAAGAGGTTTTCGGATACTAATAAAAAAACAAATTATAGAACCCATCAAGAAACTGCGAGACAAATCTAATGATACTAATTAATCCATCATTAGCATATGTTGGTTACTGTAGCACTTAAGGCTTTTCATGGACTAATTAGACTTAAAAGATTTGTCTCGCGATTTTCCTGAGAACTATGCAATTAGTTTTTTTTCTACATTTAGTACTCCATACATGTGTCCAAACATTCGATGTGCTGAGTAAAGGCAAAATTTTTTTTTGAGAACTAAACCAGACCTAAGAACAGAATTGCAGAAACAGAGTGATAAGACGGTTCCATTAACTGGTTGGGATATCACTTCATGGCCTTCTTTACATCAGCATCTGGAGCTGGAGAAGTTGCAAGGAAACTACCATCAGATCCCCATGATTACAACTTACATGCCACTCTACAGGCATCTCTACACCTGCCGCGCTATAACGCTGCAGAAATGAAAATTGAGAAGCTGTGCTGCTTCTCCTAGAGAGCAAGAGTGAAGCCCCAGAAATGTTCCTTGGAGCAAGATCCATCTTCCTTAGCTCTCTTTCTCTAATGCTTGCTGTTGCTGGAGAAAATAAGCCTTGCTGACAAACCTCCCCTGTGAAAGCGCAAAAACTCAGACACCTTCAGAGACTGTGCAAAAGATGAGATATATGCTGGTTTTGCTGCTGCAGGAAACATCACTTCAAGAGTCGGTTCTGGTGCTTACCTTGACCCGAGGCCGGTAGTACCGACTCTGCTTATTAGAGGGGAGGGGAGTGCACGGCTTCTGCTTGCGCTGCATCTTTAGAATGTTGCCTTCCCTGATAACAGCGCTGGTACCATTCTTTGGGAAGAGATCACTATCTTCATGTTTAACCTGCGATGAAAATTCCACACTTGCCAGTAAGAAGCATGTTTCTTAAGGTAAAAGTGAACATAAGGGATGAATGGAATGCTTGCAGGGTTGCATTGTAAGTGGTCTCTCAGCATGTTGATGTAATGCACATTGTTAACATTAATAATTTTACCTAGAAGAAAACTAGGTTCATTACAATTAACAACAGCAAGTTGGGGTAGGCTGGAGCCATATACCATTTGCAGTACAATGAGACAGCTTTAGGAAAATGCAGAGCGATTGATCATTAACATGTCTACATGAGGAGAGTCAACCAAGCCTTAACTAATGGTTTTCTTTCCAAAAGCACTCCAATATTTTTGCTATTTAAATGCAGAAAGGCCAGGTTGGCTAGAGTTCATTGCGCTAGCTTTTTGTACCACCAATTTGAGCCCAACCACTCTACCAACAATTGAACTTAGCAGGGCACACATGCCTTAGGGTACCTAAATGTCTTTTAATGCAAAAGTGGTACTAGCTATCTATGGCTCATTAAAATGGTTAGGATATCTGGCAACTGTAAGGAAAGCTGAGTCACTCAGATAAGTTTACTTAAATAAGGAAACTTCCACAAATAATGCATAAAAATTTGAAAGTTAGTTGTTGAATGAGCATTTTTTCAGCAGGGATTATAAGGTGTGTTTCTTAGGTTTTGATGTAAAGAAATGATACCGGCTTCTTCACTCCGGTTTTTCCTTTTCTTGATCATTATTATTTTAATCATCCTTTATTCAGTTTTCCGTTTCTGCATACTTGCTTGAGAATCAGAAATATGTAAATAAGCATTTACTTCACAATTTCACATCACTGGTTGAAGGTACTACTATACGAGGCCTCGAATGAAGTAGTGGACCTGTGAATTACCATGGTTTGAATTTTTTCCGAAGCAAATAAGACCAAACTAAGAGATTTTCTTCTACTTCAATGAACTCCAAAACTGCGAATAAGATATAATGAGGGCTAATTTTCTTATAATAAAAAAAACTCAGCCGGTGGGGGTAAAGCCGTCCCCACGACATTAGCGTTAAAAGAAATTCTCTTCCTGGCCGGGTCGAGAAAACCCCCCCAAGGCTGGCTGCTCGGACACGCCACAGGGTGCCCAGGGCACGTGGGCCACGTGCATATCTCTGAACACACTGCAGTGGTTACGTGTATAACTCGACGAGAGGGTGGGGGGGTACCCCCAGCCTGAAATTCGCTCCCACAGGGAGTCGAACTCAGGACCTAGGGGGTGCCGCTTTAAAGTTCTAACCACCTGGGCTCCTTTGGCTAAGTTTCTTACAATGATTCAACTCAAAGAAAATGGCCATTTGGAATTTCCTTCTGCCTGGCCCATTACACCAGTAAAGTCAGGTATTGGCGGAGGTAAAAATCCTGGCACATTGTACTTTGTCATATCAGCAAATTTCAGACACAAATTTTCTTCTGGAAGAAACTTGCCACTGATAAGAAATGTAAGGGACTGAAATGAAGTAATGCAGGATAGATTTTCTAATCACCTGCTGATATAAGACAACAGATGATCTGTGCTTCTACTGAAATGAAACAAATTCTCTTTATCAGACAATATAAACTAATAACAAGTATAATTTAGGGTTCTAAGAACTCTAGCCATTTTAAGTTTTAACTGGAAATGGAAAACCTTTTATATCTAGATAAGCTGGAGATACTTACTACCACATGAGCAGAGGACAATGGCAAGTCAGGCCCATTGCCATCAGCGAACACAGAGCCTCTGCCACGCCATGCCTTGAGCACCCCGTCAGTGTTCAAGCTCAGCCCCAATCCTGTCTCTGGCAGTTCTAAAGCTCCAGTGTATCCTGTCTCTGGCAGTGCCAAAGCTCCGGTGTCGCCATTGGCAGACTCAGGACTACCCTCCTCGTATATTGTCCCCAGTGACTTCTTCTTAGTCTTCTTCTTGTCTGTCGCTTTAGACATTGCCACTGAAGGCGGTTGTGCCGGCGAAATGTCTTTCACAGGTATGGCAGGGCACATCCACCATTCAGGATCGACGCTATGCCGCTTCAGCGCTTGATTGATGATACTCTGATCGTGCCGGAAGCTGAGCCCGAGCACCATAAGGTTCCTGAGGTAAGGGTGCATCATCTTGGATCTGGGCAGGTTGGAGTTTTCGGTTGACACGGACGTCCCGTTGTTTTCCATAGAGAGCTTCCCCATGATGCCATCGATGCCCTCGGCCGCGCCCTCGTCGACGCCGCACAGGATAGAGTCGGCGTCGAATCCGTCGTCATCGTCGAAGTCGAGCTCCCCAGGCTCATCAGGCGCCGCCGCAGCATCGTCAGGGGTAGCAGGGGACGGCGCCGGGTCGCGGAACTCGCTGAAGACGCTGCTAACGGCAGCGGGCGACGGGCAGCCCCTGGCCGCGGCGGCGGCGGGGCTCCGCGGCGTAAGAGGTGGCGGCGGCGGCGGCAGGTCGCGGAGGAGGAAGGCGGCCTGGCCGCCGGGGACGGGGAACGGCGGGAGGAGGTCGGAGCAGGCGGGGTCGTCGGCGAGCGCGGAGGCGAGGCCGAGGAGGCAGGGCGGCGCCGCCTCGGTGGACCCCTTGCCCCTGGCGACGGGGAAGACGGAGGGGTACATGGACGCGAGCAGCGCCGCCGCCTCGTTGTACGTCTGGCTGGGCCGCTTCCGCGGCGTGCGCGGGCGCTTGAGCGACAGCGACGCCACCACCGACGACGAGGTGGCCGATGACGAGGCCGCGGACGCGTTGGACGCCTCCGAGAGCGTGGAGGACGCCGCGGAGTGCGCCGGCCTGGGCGGCGCCGGCGGCGGCGAGGCCTTGACCATCTCCAGGTCCGGCAGCCGGATGCCGCCGGCCGGGATGCACGACGACGCCATGGCGGCTCCTCCGCCGGTCGATCAGTCAGTCAGTCGATCCAGCAACGGAAGGAAACGGAAAACCTCACCCAAAAATCGCGACTTTCCTTCCAAAACCCATCAGAGATTTCCGTTTTCCATCTGGGCGGACCAAATCGGGAAGGAACCCCCGATCTCGGAGATCACGGGTGGAAGAGCAAGCAGGAGCGCGGGGTGGGGAAGGGAAATCAGCTGGTGCCGTGCCGTCCTAAACCCAACCCGAACCAGCGCAAAACCCCACACCAGAAAACCAGCGGAAAGGAAGAAAAGGAAGGGGCCAAAACGCCAAAGCGACGGGAGCCGCGTGGAACCCGAGGAATTTCTTGTTCACAACGCCGCCACCAGCTTCTGCTGCTGCTACTGCCGCCTGCCGCCTGCCCGGCCGGCCTCGGAGACGGAGACAAAGTGCGGTGCCGGGTGCCGCCGACAAATAAAAATGCAATCTCGGGAAAAGGCGATCACCGAGAAAGAAAAAGAGGCGATTAATCAAAGGATTAATCAGCCCGAGAAGAAAGTAGAAACAGCAGGTGTGGTGGCTTGTTGTTAATCAAAGCGGCGGCGGCACCACCGGTTAAGCAGCCACCAGCGCCGCACCAAGCTCGAACAAGGGCGGGTTCGAAAAGTAACCGAGCTTCAGGAGGTGGCGAGGTCGTGCGTGGCAGTTTCGGCAAGGAGTGAGCGAAGGAGGAGAGGGCAGCAGCAGCCAGCAGGGACGGACAGCGGAGGCGTGGTTGGACTGAACGGAGGATCGGGCGGAGGAAACAGAGCCGCCTGCGGATCCGAGAGCGAGCAAGCGAGATCCTAGCGCTTGGATTCGTCAAAGAGGACGAGGAAGGAAGAGGCTTGACTTGATTAAGGAATCCTAGGCCCCGTTTTGTTGCCAGAAAATTTGCAAAAAAATTCAATATTTTCCGTCACATCGAATCTTTAGACGCGTGTATGAAGCATTAAATATAGATAAAAAATAAAACTAATTATACAGTTTAGATGAAATGGACGAGACGAATCTTTTAAGTCTAGTTAGACCATGATTAGACACTAATTATCAAATAACAACGAAATTTGTTACCGTGTCATTTAAAAAAAAAAATTTGCATCTAAAGGGGCCCTACTAGTAGCACGGAGTACTTTATTACCGCTGTACTACCGTTCGCGAGGAGGAACAAGAACAGGAAGGGTTTTAGCGAGCGAAGGGAGGGGGAGAGGAGGACCCCAGAAAAAGGTCTTTACTCTTTTCTTTTCTGGGCAGTGGCCAGCCGGTGTCGTACGCTGACGCATCCGCGCGTCCCGTCCCGTGCGTGATGGCCGTCTTTTTTTTTTTTTTTGTTTTTTGGCCCTTTTTTTTTTGAAAGATTCTCTCAAATAGGCCCCTGACGGAAAGATTTCAAAAAATGGACCCTCAGCTTGGCGCCATGGTCCATGGCGCCAAGCTACAACGTCATGGCGCCATGTATCCTGGCGCCAAGAGGCATCCGACGTGGCTCCACGGGAATCTACGTGGCGTAGCTTGGTGCCATGGAGCATGGCGCCAAGCCTTGGCGCCAAGATCCATGGCGCCAAGCTTTGGAGCCATGCTGCATGGCGCCAAGCACCCATAATATAGCCTGCCCCCTTCCTATCCCCGGTCATTCCCGTTTTCTTACTCATTCTCTTCGGGTTTTTCATTTAGACACTTTTCCGTTGCTCTATAATCGAGCAATTGGACCGTGAGAAGTTGGATTTTATCCGTGGATCTTCGAGAGGTAGGTATCCTGTCACCCTTCCTTAATTTATTCGAATCGATTTGGTAAAATGAAGGCATATTTTTTACCTATGAACTTCAAAATTTTGAAATACATATGTATTGTTGAACCGTAGGATGCCTAGGCGTGGGAAAGCTAGAAAACAAAGGTATGTGTACATTCGTTTCATCGTATAATAAACCTTTATTTTTAAGATTTATTGTTAATTGTTTTGTTATATTGACCGTATTTATTGAATTATAGCTATGGACGGATGACCGAAAGTCCATACGTCCTAAAGCCGCTCCCTAGCGGTGTCCCAATACCAATGTGTTTTTGTGGTGATCCTTGCAAGGTTGAAATTTCCGAAGATGAGGCAACATATAAGCAGAGATATTGGATGTGTTCTAATTTTGCATGGGAACCAACAGAGCGTCAGCGCCGCAGTACATTTATTGTGAGAAACTGCTTTTGTTTATTAATTAATTTGTGTCATATGAAGTTCTGCTTAATAATTGGATTTCAAACAATTGAATTTGCTGCAGACCCCTCCACCGCTATGTGATTTTGAACAGTGGATTGACACTGAGATCAAGGAGGCTGACATGCGGCTTCTACAAGGCTTGAAGGAGTGGGATGCGGAGCGCCTGGAGATCTTAGAGAAGAGACGTAGAGAGGAGGCAGCAGCGAAGGAGCACAAGGAAGAGGAGGAAATGAGGCGTGTTGCTGTTTGTAGGGAGGAGAGGGAGAGGAAGCTTGAGCGCGTGCGCCGAGCGAAGGCAGCGATGGAGGAGAATCCCGATGCTCAGAACAAGGGAAAGTGGCCTCGTTGTACTCAGTAGTATGCTACTTGTATGCCCAGAACATGGTCGATGTACTTTAGGTAAATCATGTGCCTAGGACATGTTCTTTGTTATTTAATTCGTCGTCATGTACGTCATGTGCACTTTAAGTTTTTGGACCGTGCTTGGTGTTGTGATATGTAATGTTTAATGTTCCTGAGTTACTGAAACTAGTTATGGAGTTGCACATATAACATAAGGAAGTACTGGATTTCATAATTCACCACGCATAACATAGGACATGGCATGTCAGAACTTGTACCAAACAAGGGCACATATGTCCTGGACTAAACCTAACATGCCTTAGGTAATTATAGCGAACAACAAGTACATTACATGGCATATGCATATGCTAGTTTCGTTCTATTAAACGGTCTCTTGCGTAGCACTGCAAACGCTTGCAACCACCTCTTCAATGCAGGGAGGTCATTGAAAACCCTACCCTTCTCTATCTCCATACTAGGACCAGCCTCTGGAGCTTCCTGCAGCTCATCATCACGTCCTTCTGCAAACGCCTGATCTGAATGAGTAAGATCACTGAACTCATGAATCAGAGGATCACGACGGCCGGGAAAAATACGCCTAAGCATCTCAACGTCACTCTCTGTGAGCTCTCCAACGGGACGATCATCGTCAGAATCAACAGCCCTTGCGATCTCATATGGCTCTGAATCATTCATAATTTCAACACTATTGGAGGCGCGGATTCCATCTCCAATCTGGACTTGAGCATCATCCGCAGGAGCGCCCTCATTATCGGGAACATCTCCTGCAATATTGCAACAACGAAGAAGAGATGATAAGAAGAGTGGATGAAAAGAAAAGACTTAAGTTTCAAAGAAAAATAGGACACCTAATTGACACTTACTAGGATGATTCTGTGTCAACGGGATCTCCTGAGGAGGATGTGCCACATCGTTAGGGGCAGATTGTGCATCGGGAACCATAGGCGGGACCTCCGCATCCACATCACGTTCCAAGACGGGAGGTTCAAAACATGCGTGCTCACCCATTGGCGGGGACAACCCAAGAGGGATTGGATCAACGAGCACCCGCTGCACAACCACATCCAAACTTTGGAACTGGCTTTTCATAGCCGATCTCACATAGTTGTCCCACTGATCTGCACAACCTATTGGGATCATCTTCCTTAGCATGTTGGGAGGGTAACCAAAGTGAAGTACACCATCAACTATGATGCCATCATCCGTCCGGCTATGTACCTCCTCACGAGCTCTTGCAGTCAACTCACTGAATGATGGCCTCTCATTGAATAGCACAGGCACACTTTGCATGTCCACAAGCTCAACATATCCATAGCGATCTCGTTCTACAGTTCCTCCATAATAAATGCTCACTAGGTTGTCCATCTAGTTCGAAAACATAACTAAGCGTACTAAGTATAATTATTTTACTCCAGTATATTTAAAACATAATAAGTAATAGGTCTCTAATAAATATGAATTAACTACTAACTACTAATTATTCACTACTAACTAACTAATTAATTAACTAAAAAAAGATATTAACTACTACTAACTACTAAAAATTACATACTATAACTAAAAATAACGAATTTAGTATACTACTACTTACTTACTAAATAACTAAATCGAAATAAAATAATAACTAAAAAAAAACTAACTAACACTAAAAAAATAATTAGCTAACTAAATAACTAACTAATGAATATATAATTAGCTAACTAAATAATTATCTAACTACTTAGCTAACTAAATAACTAACTAAATTATATAATCAATCTAAACAATATTAACATATATATTTAAACTAAATTTCACTAATCCTAACTAAATTTCATACTAAATTAAATAATAAATAATAACTTCAAAAATATATTAAATTTCAATAATCCTAACTTAATTTTAAAAAAAAAAACTTACTTGTGGCCGGCGGCGGCCGCCGCCGGTGCCCGGCGGCGGGTGATGCGGCGCCGGCGGAGGGGGCGGCGGCGGCCGGCGGGGGCCGCGCCGGGCCTAGTGGCGGCGGCCGGCGGTGGCGGCGCCGGCCGGCGGCGGCGCGGGCGCTACGGCCGGCGGGGGGCGGCGGTGGCCGCGCGCGGCACGGGCGGCTCCGGCGGCGGCGGGAGCCGGCAGAGGGCGCGGCGGCCGGCGTGGTACGGGCGGCGGCGGGCGGAGCGACGACCGGCGGCGGCGACGGCGAGTGGCGGCGGGGTCGGGCGCGAGGAAGAGGAAGAAGAAATGAGCAAGAAAGGAAAGAGAAGGAAGAAGAAAAGGAAGGGCCGACAGTTATTAAGGGGCTTGGCGCCAAGATCCGTGGCGCCAAGGCTTGGCGCCAGGATATTACGGATCTTGGCGCCAAGCCTACGCGCCACGTAGATCCCCGTGTAGCCACGTCGGATGCCTCTTGGCGCCAGGATACATGGCGCCATGACGTTGTAGCTTGGCGCCATGGTCCATGGCGCCAAGCTGAGGGTCCATTTTTTGAAATCTTTCCGTCAGGGGCCTATTTGAGAGAATCTTTCAAAAAAAAGGGGCAAAAAAACAAAAAAGACGGGCGTGATGGCGTGATGGTCTGATGGATGCCGCCACTCGTCGGCAGAAATGGACGGAGCGACGAGGACGAGAAGGATAGATGCCCACTGTGCCCGTGCGATGCGAGCGAGGAGGAACGGGGCGGGCGGGGCGGGCCATGCCCAATGCCCACAGCTTATAGGCCTTCTGGTTCTGGGCCGGTTGCACTTCTCTTTGCTACTAGCTGCCATGGAAAGCCCATCCGCAGGCCCATCACGGCATCGTTCAAGCCCGACTCCACCACCCCACCGGCCACCAGCCCACCACTGCGTAAGCCGCCACCGCTCCCACGCGCCGTGCCGGCCTCCATCCCTCCACGCACCGCTCGCAGCCGCCGCCGCACCGCCGGCGAGCCGACTGACCTCCTCCGCCTCCCCACTGCTGCGCGCGCCACCTGGGGCCTCCGACGCTGCCTGGTTAGTAGTACTCCGTCTTCGATCCTCCTCGTTTACATCACCAGGCTAGGCTAGGCTCGACGAATCCGCGGGAGCTAATCGGTAGGCACATCAGATACAGCTCGAGATCGTGTGAGAAAATCGGTTTTTTAGGTCAGATGCGCAGCAGATTCCCAAGCCGGATGCGCGCACCTGCAGCTCTTGGATTACGCTGCCCTTGTTCCAAGATTATTGTTTTTTTCCTGCTGGGATAGTCTGCTGGCCGGCGGATGTGGGAAGTACCTGGTTCGTCCTGGGTCTGGCACTGGCTCCGCTAGGGCTTTTCGCGGCGGCGGGAATGGGGGCTTAGGTTTTGCTCGGCAGATTTCGCCTGGAAACTCCTCGGTGGCTCTGGCTCGGGTTCAAGTGAGATGTGACTTTAGGGATTGTTTGTCATTTTCCTTTACCATGGTGGGGATTTTCCGGCGCGAGTCTAGTCAAGTGGAAATAGATTTAGTTGATACGATTACATGTTCTGCCGAATTCAGCTAGTCATACCAGATGGGTGATATGTATTGGACTGGGGATACAGTGCTTAATATCTAAACTCATCTGTAATTTGTCTTTGATTTATTTGAATGTTGCAGAGCCTAGAGGGTTGTTGCATATTTTTGGAGAGTCTGCGCTCCTCCCTGCTGCACCCGTCCCATCTCCATCCCTGTCAACAAGATGGCACGTCAGTCCGCGCTCTCACTCGCGAGAGATCAGGCGAAGGTGGGCGCGCTGAAGCGTCTGACTCTGAGCTCGTCCAAGACGGCAGGGCGGAACTCGTCCGGGCGCATCACCTCTTTCCACCGTGGTGGAGGGGCCAAGAGGCTGCAGAGGAAAGTCGATGTGAAGCGGGGCACCTCTTCCCTGGGCATTGTGGAGCGGATTGAGTACGACCCAAATCGCTCCTCTAGCATTGCTCTGGTGCGATGGGTCCAAGGGGTGCATTTCCGCCGCCCCAAGACTCTACAAGAGCCCAGTGCCAAGCCACCAGTCCTGGAATCTGTCACTGCTGATGTCTCTGCTCGGTTTTCCCTTGCGGCTTTGTCTGGTAGAGTGCATAAGGAAAAGGAAGCTTCTGCACTGTACTCCTCTCTAGGCAATGGAGATATCGCATCTGTTAAATCTGGTGGGAGCTTGCCTAGGATAGCATTAGCTGGTGCGAAGCCCACTTTCTATGCTCAAGTCAGAGGAAATGAAGAAGAAAAACAGACATTCTCTCTTTCTGGAATTCAAAAATGGGCTGCGGATGATGCACTTTGGACACAGAGAATGAAGCGCCAAGCTGCTCTCTCTTGGCAGAATGATCTCAAGAAGAAACCTTTGCTTCAGGCAAAGGCTAACCGCTTCAGTAGCTTGGCAGCAAAGTCTATTGGTATGAGTAAAGGGCCAAAGGGAAAGGCTGATTGTGTACCAGTATCTTATATATTGGCCAGTCACCAGTGCATGCCAGGTAGTACAGTGATGAACTATGACTCCTCGAAACCTTCTAAGAGTACATCCTCTTCGCCATATTCCTCAGCTAATCAGTTTGATATAATTGATCTCAACTCAAAGGTTGGGAATTGCATACCACTAGCCAATGCACGAATTGGAACATGGGTGCATGACATTGAATGTCGTCCTGGTCAGGGTGGGAAGATGGTTCGAGCAGCTGGTACATATGCTAAAGTAGTCCAGGAGCCAGGTGCACAGTGTGTCCTGCGTCTTCCTTCAGGTGCTCAGAAGATTGTCGATTCAAAATGCCGTGCTACAATCGGTATAGTCTCCAATCCAAGCCATGGCACACGCAAGCTAAGGAAAGCAGGGCATAGCCGGTGGTTGGGCAGGCGCCCTGTTGTCCGTGGTGTTGCTATGAATCCTGTGGATCATCCCCATGGTGGAGGCGAGGGGCGTACCAAAGGAGGCAGGCCTTCAGTTTCTCCTTGGGGAAAGCCCACTAAAGCAGGGTACCGGTCACCAAATGTGGCCAGCCGTAAAGCTTCTTAGTGTGATGTAACAAGCTCGTATGGAATGGCCCTTTTTGTTTCAGATCTTGTAGTTGAGAAAATAACGAACAAATGTTGGTGGTAGAGAGAACTGTGATGCATCATCTTGGTTGTGATGTAGAAAGCAGACAACAGAGAAGTAATGTTTTCATTCCTATATTTGTTAGTGTTTTCTTTTGCAGAAATACATGACATGGCCTTCCAATGATACATTATCTTTCACTCCAGTGTGATACATTATCTTTGTCTTTGTCAATCACTCAATCCTGATTAGTGCATTTTTCTTTATTCCTTGTCCTGTGTATTTTACGACATATTTTGTTGTGGTGCCACTGCTCTGATTGAGAAAGGATGTTCTTCTCCTTTTGGCCAAGTCTTGTCCACAGACAAGAAACACATGCTGGTATACTTTGCCATCTCTCTTTATATTTTTTCCCCTGTCTGTTCAAGACAGGGGTTCCGATTATTACAAACAGAATATGAATTTGGAAATAGCGACGCAGATCATAATCGAACTCCTGTGTTTATTTTATTGCAATTGAATTTATTGCTTAAACATGTGACTGTTTTCCAAATCTATTTTCTTTGCCTGTAGTCTGACTCTTGGTATCTTCTTGCTAACCAACACCACGGCAACCTTCTTTGCCTGTAGTCTGACTCCAAATTTTCTGCTTGTGTGACTGTTCAATTGGCAAAGGAATTTCAAGTGCTAACTTGGTTTGATCTAACAAAATTATCGTTAGGTGGTATTGGAGCACAAAAATTGGCGTGTCCTGCTACGGATTCGAATGTCTGAACAATTAGGATGCTCCTTTGATGGCACTATCCACGAGAAGTCCCCATATACTCTTTCTCCTAATGTTGGCTGCAATCGTGTCTGCGACCTCGTCAGTTTTACATTAGTTTAGTCAGGATTTTTGAGCTTGTGCAGTTTCTTTTATCTGTACACTCCTTCAAAAACGTCTGAAATGGCCTGGGCTTTTAGTAATACAGATTTGATTTCTTCTTCTCTAACTGCCAGGACACTGCACATTCGATTACTTGACTCGTAAGCATAGAGTTATTACAAGCCTCCATAATTTTTTATGGCTGAGCTTTATTGGTTGCAAGACCGTTTAAATCTTAAATTAACAATGTAAAGCAAGCTAGCTATCTTACATATTTCCAAAACTGATGTTGTACTGATGTACTCTGCTTGTTTACACATAGAAATGTTGTATTCTACTTGTTATGTGCAGAGGATGGCAAAGGTTGAAAGGAGAAGAAATATATATATATATATATATATATATATATATATATATATATATATATATATATATATATATATATATATATATATATATATATATATATATAATTTGGAACGACTGCAGGATCCGATTACAAATACGAATCTTAGTATACGAAGCCCAGCTTGGCTGGCCATGGTGCTTGTAACGGAACCGTCCAAATTATAAGAGCACAAGTACAAAAACAATCACCGAAATGATCAAATTCTCGCACTTGAGCCCATATAACTCCGGTAGTCCAATGAAATCACGAGGGATTTCAAACCAACCAACATACAAGCCAAGATCGTAGTGATTCAACATAACAAGTCACATGTTACCTCTATTTCATAAGTAAATCAATTTACATCGGAGTTCAACAAAGTTATTACACTTACATTGAAAAGTAGCGGAAGCAAAGTAATTTGAAACTAACATTAATCTTATTTCAAATACATGCCAGTACCACGGTCGACTTCCAACAAAAGTATTAGAGATAAGGTAAATAAGAAGGATCCTGCCCGTGATCACACTCCGCCTCTACGGCAGGAGCCAACCAACTCTTGCAGTCGCCATGATACATCATAACCTGCAACAAGTGGGGATAAAACCCTGAGTACAAGAAGGTACTCAGCTAGACTTACCCATCAGAAACCAGAAATAAGTGACACCAAGGATCATGCAAGGCTGATATAAAGTGGGGCTAGCTTGACAACTTTTTGCATAAAAGCTTAATATAGATGATCAATCATTAATGCTTAAGCATCAAGTTAATTATCATTAACCTATCATCTATATTAGAACCTGTACTAGAGCACTCACTTTATTATGAGCAAACAATATTAACCATAGCAGGTATAAATTGAGGCAACCTTTCCATCGTTATCCAATTAACCATCCGTTCAATTTAATGGAATCTACGTTGCCGCTGCTCAAGTCAAGTGCTCACTAACCGGGAGCGACGGCGATTCGAATCGAATTCCTATCCAGCTGGAGGGGTATTTCTAACACTCACCGCGTAGGCCCCTGCCAGGGTCGCACAAGCCACCTTTTCATATGATTCAGGAATCACGGGTCCGAATGATGTCGCGACCCCAAGGGCGACACTCTGCCAGGTGATAGGGACTCTAACCCCCCCTTGGTCTCACGCCAATGTCCCCAAGCACATCATTTCCCTCCTCCAAGAAGCAACCTACCATTCGATTCCCGGCCTGAATCACATTACTCGGCTTCGCGGTCGGAACGACTTATCCGGCCAACTAAGTGTTAGACTGCGTTCAACATGACTCAAGGACGTACAGCGAATCGGTCCTTAAACGACTCAGACGGGGATAGATTCACACCCAAGACCTCCATGCCTTGTTGCTTCACTATCGTCATCCCGCCCGGTCTCATTTCATTTTATTAACAAATGGTTCCTTTCCACGATAGCAAATATAGCCAACCGTGTCATATATGAATATCCCTATATCTCGCAGGTGACAGGAAATCACCTGACTTCTACCGCTTAAAGCAGGGCTAAGCATCTACTCGATCCTAGTCTATGTAGGGTTCAAGGATTCATATATCTGGACAAGGAATGATATAATGCAGCAAGGGTTTCCAACCAACTCCTACCACTTAATGCAACAATACTTATAACATATATAGAATTAATTGCTTTGAAGATAGGAGGCTTATAATGCTCCGGGGCTTGCCTGGGATCCGACTCAAGTTAGAGTATGTCAGAAGAAACTCGCTTGGCGAGCATTCCCTCCGTCTAACACTTGTTCGGTCCTTCTATCTTCGGGATAGATCCACCAAACACCGTCTTCGGGTTGGATCCACATCACGTCCTTCACGTTTTTCAGCTAGCGTACCTAAATGAGGTGCAACAATACATATGTATGAATACATAGAAGTGCAATAAACAAAGTAATCAAACAAGCATACCAAAGTTCTCCTAAACACCTAGAGCTAATTAACTTAATCCTCACTAAGGCATAACATAGAAGATTGCAAACACATCAATCAAGACACAAGTCTTATAAGATCCTAAGGTACCAACCCAAGTACCATCAAGGATATGAGCCACACTTCCACACCCTAGCATGGCAAAGTTAATCAAAGCACTAGAACAAGAATCTGCTACTTTCTGGACATACATACAGTAGCTCAGTAAATCAATCATAACTGGAGATCCCTAAATCCAAATGACTTGCAAGAAGACATTATGGAAATCTTATGAAATTATCTATATTTTATTTATAATCATCACAGCATGATTCCAAAGTTTAACATGTCGAATTTACACAAACACAGAAACTGGTCTAACAAGACAGAGAGCAAGCAATTCTGTAACCCAACTTTAAACAGCTATAACTCCTAAACCACATGGCCAAATGCCACCAAATTTTAACAGAAGCTAGATACATAAATTATCTATAACTTTTGTATAAATAAGTTTCACAACAAAACACATTATCATGAAGAACTTTGCTAAGTTTTCAGATCTGTCCAGAAACCTCATTTGCAAGAAATAATTATTAACTTATGTTGCAAACATATAATTAGACAAAACTAACTTTACCAAAATTTCACGCATGCCTAATGAACACCAGAAAACATAGTGTCAAATACTAAATAAATTCTTTTAATATATTTTCTTAATTTATTTAGATAATTAGGTGGAATTATGACCACATCATAAAGATGCTCAATAAATTCTACCAAAATTACAGGGGTCTACAAATGCTCTCAAAAGTCTACTGTACAAATTTCAAGCCATTTAGATAAGTACATCAACCTCTATGAAAAAGACAATCAACTATTGAAATAAATCATGTGAGAACAGGTAAAACCTAAAACTCAATATTTTCTGTGAATACATGGCCATAGAATGAACCAAAATCATAGAGCAACATCATAATAAGGTGATGGGACAACATTTTCTATTTTATCATTTATATATTATTTATAAGCTATTTATCAAGCTATAAACAAGTTAACTCAATAACTTGAGCATACAGTAAGCAATGGTCATGAATTCTATACCACAGTACATCCATAGCATGACAAGCCTACCATAAACATTTCACATCAATTGGAGCAACACAACTCAAGATATAAAGTAACAAGTAATATAATATAGTTTTCCTTATTTATCAAGGTTAAATCAAAACTTTAAGAAAACAGTGAACAAGTAGTGTGTTTAATATTTTTCCTAGTAAGTACAAGTCATCACAAGATTAACAAAACAAGAATCACTATTTTTGGAGTTCTAAAACTCAATATATGGCTCTGGTCAAGTTTATAAGCATTTTTGAAACCTTTTTAAAGCAAAATAAAGACATCAGAAAACTTCTACAAACATGTAACATATTATGACTCCACTGCATAGATCTCTTCTTAAGGTTTCCAAAAAGTCCACTTTTGCTATTTTTGGATTTACCTAGCAAGAGATATGATTTTTGGAAGATTTACAATTTCTCTGAAATTCAAAAACGCAATTAATTACCTAACCCTAGATCTGCTAGGTATACCCGGTCGTGTACCCCAACTCAACCATTCATAACCGACACGTGGGACCCCTGGTTCAGCCGGGCCCGCACGTCATACTCACACCGAGAGACAGAGAGAGGGGATCGCCCGCTCCTCCCGCCTGCCGATGGGGAAACAGGGGAGGCGGCGGCGCTCACGCCGGAGCTCCCCGCTCCGGTGATGGAGGCCTTGCCGGCTCCGCGAAAACAGCGAGGAAGGGTCGCGGTGTTCGGGCGCACCCGCAGGTGGCCTCGGCACGGCCCGAGGTGGCTTGTGACCGCCCGACCGCGGTGACCGGCGGCGTGGCCCACGGCGGCTCCGTAGATGGAGCTTGCCGACGGCCAACGGGGCCAAGGAAGGGGCGCTTCGAGGGCGGTGCAAGGAGGTCATGGTGGTGATATGCCCGGCTGAAGACAAGGAGGCTCGGGGTGGAGGAACACCGGCGGCCATGGAGTTCGGCACGGCCGGCTATGGCGGTGGCGATGCGGCACAATTGGAAACCGGCGACTCGTGTGGGAGCAGTTGGTAGGGTCTGACCACGCGCGTCCGTGGCATTGAGGTAGAGGTGGTGGTGTGCTTAGTCTAGCCCGTGACCGACAACTCACTGAGAACGACATTGTGGCCGTGAGCTCGGGAGCTCGGCCATGGCAGCGGCGGCGCTCGCTCTCGCAAACCCAGAGCGGAGAAGAGGCGAGAGAGAAGTGGAGAGGCGCTCGGGTGTTGCTCGGGCTTCACCAACACAAGAAGGGACGAGGACGCGTGGCAATGCGGTAGGGCGCGGCAGGGACGCGTGCCGGGAGGGAGCCGGGCATGGCCGACACGTCCCGGACATGTGGCCTCCTCAGGGGCATTTCAACGAGCACGTGGTAGCCTACGAAGTGGGCAAGGTGGAGGGCGATTTTGGGCCATTTCCGGGCTCAATCTGGACATGGGCCCAATACAAAGTTTGAAGCCCGTTCAAAGCTCTATGATTTTTCTTTAGGGAGCAAAGTCATTAGAGCTGTAGATTAGGAGATAATCAGTCTCCAAATCACCAGTGTCAACATGTCAAGCTAGGGCTCGGTTTTGGGATTTTGCAATGCCAAACTTGGTCAAATTGATCCCAACTTTTTATATGTTGTTCTCCATAACATAAACTCCAACTTTTGTTAAGGGGTCAAATCATGTTGGTTAGCAAAATCACGAGAACGCGGGATGCCAACGTCGATGTTACCGGAATTAGGGCTTAAAAATGGTCAAGTGCTGAAATCAGCCCTAAAACTGCCTTGTGGGCCCTATTTGAGTATGTTCCTCACATTTTCATGACTTGACTCTTAAACAAAGTTTGTTACTTATAAAATTCCCTACAACTTTGTTAAAGGGTGCACAGTCATGCAAAGCTTTTAGGTCACACTTTTGAAATGGTCAAACAAAAGAGTTCTAGGGTCCATACATGGTCAACCATCACTTAGAAGCACATTTAGGCAAAATGATCAACAGGAACATTGTTCCATTAAGTGCCCTAAGTGTAGTTAAGGTGTTGTAAAGTTCATCTAGAGTCATTTGGACAGTTTGCAAGGTTTGGTGGATGTTCTATAGTTTCATTAACTTAATGGGGCAAATTCCAATAGGAATGGAACTTATCATTTCATGTGACTTTTTGATTCCAAACTCCATGAAACTTTTCCAGGGCTTAATATAGATAGGTACTAAGGTGAGTCATATGAAGATATTGCAATAACACCATCCAAGCATATATCTTGAAAATGACCTATATGCAAAGCAACGGAGTAACATCCAAGTTTAGATTAGGCTCATCTCTGTAGGTTGACCTTGCCATCATCATCTCCACTTAATCTATCATGTTTGAGCTCAAACCCACTGCCTAATTGGTGATAAACACCTGGGGTGTTACAGCCTTCCCCCCTTAAAAGAATCGCGTCCCGAGATTCGGAATTGAAGACCTTTTAAGGAAGAGAGACACGTTATCAAGTTCCCAACATTTGCTATAGCATTCAACTACAAAGCTTCAACATCGGTGAACAATTTGGCCAAAGGCACTTTCTGGCATCTACTCTTTATGGTAAAATTTGTCTGAAGAATTTCCTTCGTTGACTTCCATGAAGCATTGTTACTTTGGGAGGAATCCAAGATAGCACGTACTGCATTCTCAGTGTATAGAGGTCATTTGGTCCATGAGTGAACCACCCACAAGTATCTGACTCTCCAATGAGCACAACATAGGCCATCTGAACTTGACACTAGACCAAGATATTCAGAAGTATACTCGTTGAAATGGCTCTATGTTCACACGGTTTTTGAAAAGCAGTTCTCTACCAACTGGCTTGAGTACAACCTTCCAAAAGGGTGAGATCATAGACGACAAACATTCTCTGAGGCCATAGGATACCGACTAACCAATAGACAGGGTCTATGTTGGTTGTAAATGTTCCAACATTCAGACACCAACTAAAGGAAAACTACTTGTGGTCCCATGTGTACAGTTCTCTTCCTCTGACGACAACACTGTATTATCTGAGTCTGTCGAGGGGTTAGTGAATGTGATGGCTGACTCTGTCGGCTTCGTATTTCTGTCAAATGTTACCTAAGAAGATTCTTCTATCCAAGACAACAGTTATCTGGGTTGAATCAGATGCAACCTCTTGGGTAAAAACATTTATAAGGTACCAAAGTATGTCATCTTAGGAAAATAATTCCCTAAGAAAGATGTAACGAGGCCTTAAGGACAACAAAAGTTGTAATTATTCACTTAACCGCGGGGAGTAGTCTACCACCAAGTGATTGAATAAAATTTTCCTTGGTGGCTTAGTTGTACTGTAAGTTGAGTTGACTTGCAGCATAACAACTTTGTCAAGCCAACCTTTCACCATGAGACTTTCTCTTTAGGGTCATATAGCGGCTCTAAGATGGGAAATCTGTTGTTTGACACTTTTCAAATTGCTTTTGATTTGCCAATTTACTCGTAGAACCCTTGATTGTACCAATAATTATTGATGAGAGAACATAAAAGCAAAGAGAAAGGGTGTCCAACAGGATCCTTAAGACCACTTAAGAGATCGTCCAATAGAGTAATGAACAAACCATTTGTGGCACCTAAGGGCACAAGGATGCTAATTGAAACCAGGTCATGCTTTCTCTAATTCTTCGCTTTAGCTGATAGAACACCTTGCACTATCTGTGTGATTGTCCAAGACGGAATTGACTTGATCACAATGGCTCTAGAAGATAGAGTATCTCTCAAGTTGTTGGCTAGTTGATTAACTTCTTATTGGTTATTGCTCTGTAAAACATAGCCTTTGTAGTTACCAAAGAGTCGTTACCTAGCTGGAGATTAACCTTCCTATTGGTAACTAATCAGTTGTCTCTCAACACTAAAAAGTTCCAAATCTCACTCTTGACCACAACAACTGTGGTTGATGCAGAACAGATGGTTGCCATTGAAGTCAGCAGATAAGGAGTCACACTAGAGATGGTTGATTGCGATGGTATGGTCATTATGCATTCAGAGGTTAAGATTTGCATAATGTGACGATCGATTCTTATCCAACGAATGACTTATCCAACGTTAAGTGTTGTGTGTCCTTTTTATCCAACAGAGATGAGATACTTTACTCACTAGATACGTTCGTCAAAACTAGGACAACTAAATAGAGTCACTTGTCTACCACCTATTGCAGTCTGTTAATGTTTATGTCAGTAACCTGTTCTTCAAAGGTTATCCTCTTAGCAACTTCAGAAGGAAGCTCCACTACTTTTGGTCTAAGATATGGATCTTACGATACGATATGGAGAGATAACCAAGGAACATCTCACAAGAAAATCCACATCGATGTAGTTCCATAATGGGCTATGACTAGCAACCTCGATACCAACGCGTGCCCAGTAGCACAACCATGTGCCGGCCGGTCACAAGGAGGCCCTAGGTTTCGTCGCGGCACCATAGAATGCTAATCGTAACACCATTACTGAACATACGCCCGATGAAGAATTTCAAATGACACAGATTGGGTGGTCTGAACAAGCACCATACCAAGGAGGGATAGCAAGTAAAGGTAGTCACAAGGTTTAGAATCAACAGGGAAGCTATCCGTAGATCACAACACCTCACAAGAGAACATAGCTCAATTCCTAAAGACACTGATCAATGGACTCTTGCTTAAATTCTATGCACGACTTGCGTCCACCGAGGTGAGTTCTAGATAAAAGATTAAAAGGAGATTCATTCATGTTGGGCAACAACATGAGATCAAGATCGATAAACATCCTGAGACTTGGGAAGGTTAGGGATGGATTACTCAAACTTCAAGGACGACAACCAATATGTAGTCATAGATTGAGTTGATAGGGTAGATGCCTGAATTCGCAAGCACACGATTTAGAGGCCATAGCATAGATACATTGCGCCACACTAGCTAACCTTTAGGAGAGGTAACCGGAAGGTTCAACATGGATTTGGGTACAGTCTCCACAACTGGCAATGTACGAACCATGGTCAAAGGCTAGCGTTGATGAGAGTTAACTTAGTTGGTCAGTCGACAAGGGTCTTCACAAAAAGGGTTGCAAAACATCCACGACTTAGGCAAACATATAGGAGAACTAAACTTTGGACTTTCGATCAAGCAAAGGCATGGGTACAAACATTCAAGGCAAGCAACCACGGCTACATGCTTAGGTTCATAAGGGAAAGAACCTAATTGGAGATGATAGCCAAGAGATTGTTTCGCGTAACTCGAGTGTTGCCCTAAGATAAAGCTATTCGACACTCGCATGCTTACCGAGGACAAACGAGGTGACAATTATGACACTACCTAGATAACAATCATACATACAACATCACTGTCAAACAGACAATTGAAAATTTCAAACGAATGAGCTTAAACAATCAATACAAAGCACAAGGCTCACCCAAAATAAGCATGAACTAACTACAAGTTTAGCTCAAAACAAACGCTAGCTAAGGTGACTAACTTAACATGTGCACAGAATCTAGACAGCAGCATAGTAACTACTTGTTTTAACTATAACTAAGGTTGTAGACCTCCCATAAAGGTGATCCTAGACTTTATGGAAAGCTTAGGAAGTTTTCCCCCATGTTTGTTATTCATACCAAAAACTAATTCATAGCTTAACACGACCAAAATTGCTAATGTTTCAGATTTGTATCAATGTGGACAGAAAACTGACAAGAACTTCAAAAATGCATAACAGGAGTTCTAGAGACACAACAAGGCTGAGCCTTAACTTTATGTAAAGCTTATTAAGTTGTCTATAACTTTCTTATTATCATAATAAGATGATTCTATAGCTAACAAGGCTAAACAAGACAAAGAAGACATCTCTGCCCAGATGTGGACAGATTCTGTCATTCCACTTGGCAAGCTCATAACTAGAAATTTCGACCACCAAAATTAGTGCTATAGGACACTTTGGAAAGCTTAGAAAAAGTACTATACTTCATCTATTATCTCCAAGACATGATTTCCTATGCACATAGGTCAAACAAACCAAACATTCAGATCTATTCAGAGCATAAGCAAAACTTGACAGTAAACTTCTAAAATTCCTAACTCTCAAACCATAAGACCTAGGGTCATAAAATTTTAGGACAAGATAGATAAGTAAGTTAGCTACAACTTTGGTATTCTCTATAACTACAAGAAACACCATTATGATTACGAAAGCATCACTACAACAGAAACAGTTCTAGCAGCCAACGTTTAATAAGCAAAACAAAGCTTGCCTTTGTTCTACTTAACAAGAGAGCACACAAACATGTTATTCTAATAGCTCTAAATATTGTTACCTTAGACCAGCACTAATATAATTTATTCATGAGAATCCCTAATTATTTAAGTGAGGTCTAAAGCATTGGCAAACGCTTGAGTGAACAACATATCCACCACTTGGCTAAGCTAGAGGATATCTCTAAGTTCAAGCATGTAGCCACACTTATTTCTCAAGCAACATGGAACAAGACATTTTTGTTTTACTTCACTCAAGAAAGATAGTGTAACACATTGATCACAAGTTACACACTATAGAACAAGGCTGAGAAGAGTATAGCCATGCATAAAGTAATAATTATGAAGATGCATGCTTCGTCCTCACAAGATTGCCAACCTAAGGTGGCATCACGTTCTATGTCGGTGGCATAACACGCACTCTCTCGATATATAGCTAGTCGTCAGCTACATTCGACTTACGCATTCGTGGTTAGCGTACCTGTAGAAAAGTTTCATTGCAGCCCAACATTCCCCAATAAAGCACATAATAAAAGCAGAGAAGTAAAATTATAAGTACCCCCATGTACATATACCCCCGTATATATACATGTAGCACCAAAACTACCCGAATAATCAATCACCCACAATTAAGTACCTTCATATATACATGTGTGTAACATGTAAATAATCCAGTAACCAAAACTAGCTCTCCCCTAGACCGCAGGTTGTACGGTCATGCTCTCACAACTCACACTTACCTGAGCGTAGGCGCGACGTTGCATAAAAGTAAACTAGCAACATATATGGCTATTTCATATATGAAGGCTACCTCAAATCTTACACACTGGGTAGCATAGTGTGGGAGAGTTATCACATATACATACCTTGGCCTGAGCGTAGATGCAAAATTAAAAACCCCCAAGTTAGTACTTATATAAGCCACCTAATAATCCTTATATGGGCATAAGAAAATTGACCACTGGCATACTTAGGTTTAACATTTAGATTTTCACAAACCTATATATAGCTATAAGTTGATAAAACTAATTTTATAAAACAAAACCTTTGTTTTAAATACACATACGACATGTTTAATGTTGAATCTTGCTCCGATACCAGCTGTAACGGAACCGTCCAAATTATAAGAGCACAAGTACAAAAACAATCACCGAAATGATCAAATTCTCGCACTTGAGCCCATATAACTCCGGTAGTCCAATGAAATCACGAGGGATTTCAAACCAACCAACATACAAGCCAAGATCGTAGTGATTCAACATAACAAGTCACATGTTACCTCTATTTCATAAGTAAATCAATTTACATCGGAGTTCAACAAAGTTATTACACTTACATTGAAAAGTAGCGGAAGCAAAGTAATTTGAAACTAACATTAATCTTATTTCAAATACATGCCAGTACCACGGTCGACTTCCAACAAAAGCATTAGAGATAAGGTAAATAAGAAGGATCCTGCCCGTGATCACACTCCGCCTCTACGGCAGGAGCCAACCAACTCTTGCAGTCGCCATGATACATCATAACCTGCAACAAGTGGGGATAAAACCCTGAGTACAAGAAGGTACTCAGCTATACTTACCCGTCAGAAACCAGAAATAAGTGACACCAAGGATCATGCAAGGCTGATATAAAGTGGGGCTAGCTTGACAACTTTTTGCATAAAAGCTTAATATAGATGATCAATCATTAATGCTTAAGCATCAAGTTAATTATCATTAACCTATCATCTATATTAGAACCTGTACTAGAGCACTCACTTTATTAGGAGCAAACAATATTAACCATAGCAGGTATAAATTGAGGCAACCTTTCCATCGTTATCCAATTAACCATCCGTTCAATTTAATGGAATCTACGTTGCCGCTGCTCAAGTCAAGTGCTCACTAACCGGGAGCGACGGCGATTCGAATCGAATTCCTATCCAGCTGGAGGGGTATTTCTAACACTCACCGCGCAGGCCCCTGCCAGGGTCGCACAAGCCACCTTTTCATATGATTCAGGAATCATGGGTCCGAATGATGTCGCGACCCCAAGGGCGACACTCTGCCAGGTGATAGGGACTCTAACCCCCCCTTGGTCTCACGCCAATGTCCCCAAGCACATCCTTTCTCTCCTCCAAGAAGCAACCTACCATTCGATTCCCGGCCTGAATCACATTACTCGGCTTCGCGGTCGGAACGACTTATCCGACCAACTAAGTGTTAGACTGCGTTCAACATGACTCAAGGACGTACAGCGAATCAGTCCTTAAACGACTCAGACGGGGATAGATTCACACCCAAGACCTCCATGCCTTGTTTCTTCACTATCGTCATCCCGCCCGGTCTCATTTCATTTTATTAACAAATGGTTCCTTTCCACGATAGCAAATATAGCCAACCGTGCCATATATGAATATCCCTATATCTCGCAGGTGACAGGAAATCACCTGACTTCTACCGCTTAAAGCAGGGCTAAGCATCTACTCGATCCTAGTCTATGTAGGGTTCAAGGATTCATATATCTGGACAAGGAATGATATAATGCAGCAAGGGTTTCCAACCAACTCCTACCACTTAATGCAACAATACTTATAACATATATAGAATTAATTGCTTTGAAGATAGGAGGCTTATAATGCTCCGGGGCTTGCCTGGGATCCGACTCAAGTTAGAGTATGTCAGAAGAAACTCGCTTGGCGAGCATTCTCTCCGTCTAACACTTGTTCGGTCCTTCTATCTTCGGGATAGATCCACCAAACACCGTCTTCGGGTTGGATCCACATCACGTCCTTCACGTTTTTCAGCTAGCGTACCTAAATGAGGTGCAACAATGCATATGTATGAATACATAGAAGTGCAATAAACAAAGTAATCAAACAAGCATACCAAAGTTCTCCTAAACACCTAGAGCTAATTAACTTAATCCTCACTAAGGCATAACATAGAAGATTGCAAACACATCAATCAAGACACAAGTCTTATAAGATCCTAAGGTACCAACCCAAGTACCATCAAGGATATGAGCCACACTTCCTGTAACACCCTAAAAATTTGAAAAGAAGAAAAATAGGAAAAACATGATTTTTACATTTATTTTTGTGAAGCATGCAAAATTTAGAATAAGAATAATTTTTATAAATTTAAAATTAAATATAAGGGTAGAAACATGTTTGTGCACTCATGCTGTTGCATTTGAATTTTTGAGATGAGTGGTTTGATTCAAATTCAAATTTGATTTAAAAATCATTTGAAAAAGGAATTTGAAAAAAATTGGAAAAAGAAAAAGAAAGGAAATTCATTTTCATTCGGATTTTGGTCCAACCCGCGCGAGCGCTCGCGTCCCGCACGGCCGCGTTCTACCCGCCTGAGTCGCTGACTTGTGGGTCCCGCCTGTCATTGACACTTTCAAACTTTCCTTCTTCTTCCTCCGGTGCTTTCCAAAAATGGACGCCGTCGTTTCCTTCTTCACCGATCCGAAGCCGCCGCCAATCTCCGCGCCTTCCTTGTTTCCTCGCGTCTCCGGACTATAAAAACGGAGCCCCGCGTGATTCCTCCCTCATCCCGTGTCTTCGGCAGCCGATTTGGTGCTCGGGAGCTAGGTCACCGTGAGCACGAGATCCACCGTCCGCCCCTCAAAGCCGCACGCGCTCCTTGCTTCGTCCCCGGCCACGATTTTGCCCTAGGTGAGTTCGCGTTGAAGTTATCTACCTGCCGGTGCTTTTGTTTTGCGATTTCGTGCACCACAGAGCGAGATAGGCTCCACCCGGCTATGGCGCCGCCGCGGGAAGTCACCGTCGGGGTCAAATCCGGCCGGAGCGCCGCCCCGTTTCCCCCGATCCAATCTGGACCGTCCGATCTAAATCCAACGGCTAGAATTAGAAGATACCGGTTCGCTGGTAAAATTGTAAAAGAGTCCCTGTGATTTTTAAGTATAGAACCCGCAGTCCTAAAACGTAAAGCTCAGAGTACGCTTTGATCGGTTGAAAACGTATTTCGTCTCGGTAATTGAAAAATACGTTTTCTGATATTTACAGTTTTGCCACTGAGTTTGTTTTAGTCATAAATTATCCGTTTTAACTCCGATTTGATCCATTCAAATTGCGTTAGATTCATATTTGCGAGCTCTACATGATGATAGAACTGTACAGTAGGTTTGAGATAATTTATTTTCAAGTTTATATTAAAGTATTTATTTTTCTATAGGAAATCTTTGGAAATTCATAACTTTGTCGTTTTAGATCCGATTTTCGTGATCTTCGCGTCTGTGTGATCCTAGCAAGTTGTAGATTCATTTTAAAGACTTTTTATCTTATTTTCTTACTGTTGGTGTATTGTTCTAATTATAGTCTTGTTTGTTAATGCATGATTGCCTCTGGATGTGTGTTGTTGATAATGGTTGATCGAGTTTAGACGGTGAGAAATTCGTTGGAGATCAAGAGCTTTACTACGAGCAAGATCTTCAGGACCAGTTTGAGCAAGGCAAGTATAGCATGGGATTATCCTTGTTGTCCTATTCACCCTATGAAATTAATATCATTATGCATTTATTCCTTGTTAAGGATGATTTAGCGATTGATCCTTTACCTTGGTACCTATTAAATTGCATTGAGTAGTTTGGCTAGTGCTTAAACTTGGACTATGATCATGTAATTTGACTAATGGAATATGCAATAAACATTAAAAGATGATTTTTATTACTGTTAAAGGGTACTAGAGCATGGGGATTACTTTTGATGCTCTAATTGCTCTCCATAAGGACTCATCTATAAGCGACAATCCGGGATTTACAGTACAACTGTGAGGGCTATATGGCTCTGGCTTTAGTCATATAGAAGGACCTTTTCTAGCTTGTTAGAGGTATTCCTTTATGGCGTAAGAATGGCTTGACGAATCGGGTATAGTGCGGCCTCTGTCCTCATGTGTATAGGCTGCGTGTTATTGTGCCATCAGGAAGGGGGGCTCTACATCTGTTTGCCGAGTGAAATCTAATGACCCTAACTTGTTAGACGAACCTTCGAAAGACTTCATAGTGTTTACCCTGCCTGCTCACCTTGGTAGTGTTTTGGGAGTAATTAACCCGGGCATTTGGGTAACACGACTCACAGTGAAAGTGTACAACCTCTGCAGAGTGTAAAACTGTTATAACAGCCGTGCTCACGGTTACGAGTGGCCTTGGACCCTTATGGAATAGTTGAATAATTATTTATAATTATGTTTTTGCTATTCGTTAATCATTTCACATGGATCATATGTTTAATGCTTATATTGAGACATTTTGATGCTATTGTTATGCTAAAATCATGCTAACTAAAAGCTACATGCTGATAAACCAATGAATATGCCTTTTTGAGCCTCATGAACCCCATGTTACACTTGTTGAGTACGAGATGTACTTACGCTTGTTTATTTCTTTTACTTGGATAAAAATCCCGGATGGGTAACAGATGGAGGTAACAGTGACTACTACGCCTACTTCCCTGAAGATTACTAGTCTTGCTGTCAACCAGTCAATGTACCTGTGACTGGAGCTACCACGAGAGATTTTTATTTATACTTCCGCTACATTTGTGTTAAGACTATGTGTTTAAATATCGTGATGTAATAACATTTGTGATGATACTTCTGTTATAATTTGTGAACTTATGTGTGATTGATCTCTGGGCGCACATAAGGGTATGCATTCCATTTGGTCGATAAATGGGTGTGACAAATTGGTATCAAAGCTCTTGTTGACTGTAGGACGCAAGCCTAGCTAAGAATGGTCGATTTAGTATCATCTTTACACTATTTTTATGCTCACTATCTTGCTCTTGTTATTTGATAAATTTTTATGCTTCTTATGTCACATTCTATTACGAAATTTTGCCTCTATTCTAACTTCATCTAAAAATTCTGTAGATGGCCCGTGACCGTAAGACTGCCCGCATTAGCTCTGGAGGATACTACCCACCTCGTGCTCTGCATGTAACTGAAGAGCCACAAGAGCCAGAACCTCAGGAACAGGAGCAGACTCCTGTGACACCAGTCCAAGCACCAGCACCTCCTCAGGAAGAGCCTGAAGAAGATCCAGAAATCATCAAGATTGAAGATGATGAAGAGGAAGCTAATGGAGGAGTACAACCCCCGCCTCCATCATATGAAGCTCCTGAAGATATGCCACCTGCTCCAATGGGGTGGACTGTGAGGATCTACCACAGGAATGGAGGGAATGTTGTCTCTCATCTTCGCCTGGTGGGGATGCTCACTGATTACTTCGCTGATTGGCATCCAGCTGTGGAGTATGTTTGCTGGGAGTTGTAACGGATCAACGTAATTATACGAGATTAAGTATGAAAATCTACCACCGAGGCGGTTAATTTAACAAACTTAAGCCCGTATAACTCGAGATTCCGTGAAATCACGAAGGATTTCAAACCAACCAACATACAACCAAGATCGTACTGATTTAGCAGCCACAGTTCACACGATACATAAAGTTGATCATAAAAGTAGGATACATCGGAGTTCGGAAATAAAGTTATTACAACATAGTTCAACATAAGATAGCGGAAGCAAATAGTTTTACGCACACACCCTTAGTTTCATTACAGTGCCAGTAGATAGTCATGGTCCACAAAAGCAGTAGATAAGGCAAACAGAACGACCTTTGCCCAAGGTCCTAGTTGTCACCCATCGCCGGATACAGACAGTTGGAGCAGTACCCGTAGTACATCTGACCATCTGCAACAACAATGGGAACAACGCCCTGAGTACGAGAATGTACTCAGCTAGACTTACCCGTCAAAAACCAGAAACAACATGACACCAAGGAGCATGCAAGGCTTTATATAGTGTACTGGCTTGACTCATTTGCGAAAGGCATAAGTTATTAGGAATAACTAATAATAATTACTTTTAGCATCATTTTATGATAACCTATTCATGCTAGGTAAGCACCTATTACTAAAACAATCACTTGATTAACCATTAGCATCAAAGGTTACCATCTCATGTTTAGCATATTCAGCATTAACCACATAACCATCCGTGTTCCATCATTAACACTACGATGCCATAGCTCGAGTCAAGTGCTCACTAACCGGGAGCGACGGCGATTCGAATCGAATTCCTATCCAGCTGGAGATTTATTCCTCACACAAACCATGCTTCCCCCGTCAGGGTCGCGTAGGTCACCAAGGACACTTTCCGAGAAGCCGCGGGATAACAATCATGGATCGCACTACCCAGGGACCGCCCGACTGCCAGGACGCACCTTGGGCTCACTCTTCGCGTCCCCGTTACACCCCCTTCAACACCAGTCTGCCAACCCGAGTTTATCCCGGCTCAAAAAGTGTCACTAGCTTCGCGGTCGAAAGGTACTTTATCCGGCCAGCTAAATGTGAGGCATGCGTTCAACATGACAAGAGGGACGAGCAACGATCGGTCCTTAACCGACACAGACGGAATCACTATAGTCCAAAACCCTATAAGACTCCGCCCGGTCTCCGTTTATTCAACAACACTTGGTTACTTATCAAAATTCACCAATACTGCTAACCATAGCCAGGTATTCACCTATAACTCGCAGGTGACAGGAAATCACCCGACTTCTACCGATCTAAGCATGGCTAAGCGATTTACTCGATCCTGACCTAATAAAGTAACAGTAATTCTGGTGGACAAGGATAGTAATGCAACAACGGTTTCACTCAACTCCTATAACTTAATGCAACAATATATAACTATAATTCATGTGATAAGGAATAGCTTTTATAAAATAGGAGACTTAAAATGCTCCGGGGCTTGCCTCTTTCGAACGAGCTAGGATGGTGATCGACGCACTCTGGCAGCTCCTCGCTTGGCTCTTCCTCCTCGGGCACCTCCTGTGCCTGGGGCTCCTGCTGGTCCGTCCAAGCCTGCTCCTCCGGTACTGCTGCCTGCGAGTCCTCCTGCGATCCTGTATGATGCAAGTGCATAAGGGCATGTGAATGATGCATCGGAATATGATGGAATGATGAAGTGACATGAGATGCAGACGAGCACATGGAATGAGCAGTTAGTGCAAAACTTCATCTTCTACAAGGTAGTCAACGTCATCCAAGAACATGTACCCTAAGGTTTACCCATTTTAATTACACTAATTATCAAACACCTGACACAAGCAAGTGACCCTAAATAACCAAACCTTACCACCCTAACTCACTCACGACATCAGCAAGACCTAGTGATGCTTCAAAGATACACCAAACATATTTTATTCTTCTTAAATTCTCATAAAGAATAATCATTTATTCCTTATTTAACCAGGGTTGTACTGCAACACCTATCTCTGGTGTAGATAAAAATCTACAAAAATTACAGTAGAGTATTCTTACTCTAACTAAGCTACCACTAAATTTTCATGGTAAAAGGAACTGTAAAACTACTTGTACAAAATAAACAAGTTAAGGCTTAAATGTGAGCATAAAATTGTTTTATACTAGGAAAAGTATCAAACGACAGATTTCACATTTTTCCTAGGTTTCCAACAGTAAACTAACATGCTACAAAAATTTTCATAAGCATGTTATATACAAATATTGCTTTCTACTAAAAATAACAAATATTAACAAATAAAGGCATTTGAACTACACTTCAAAAATTTCCCACAGAACATGCTTCACTAGCATTTTTCCTAGAAAGTATATCACTAAAGAAGATTAATTCAACAAGAATCACATTTTTCTCTTTATTAGTTTATTTACTACAATTTTTCTAAGATAACAACATATATAACATTTAAATAGAAATGTACAGTAAAGTGTCACAAAAATAACATGGGATATTTTTAAACTGTAGATCTATTCACAAGGAACATTTTAAAATTTATTTCATGATTTTTGGAGCTATATATATTGAGATAGAATTTTTGGAAGCTTTTTCAGATTTTCTGGAAATTCATTTCTTTAAAACGAAAATCAAAACCGGACTTAAATGCTACGCGCACCCCGCTGTGACACCCGAGACTGAAACACTGCGACAGACAGGCGGGGCCCATGCGCCAGACGGGCCCACCCGTCAGCCGGTGCCGGTCAGAGGCGGCGCGGACGGCCGTGAACTCGCCGCCGGCGAGTCCTCCGGCGACGGGGATGGCACCAAGGTGACCCTCTCAACGACGCGAACTCAGTGGTACCTAGTGGGTGGCCAGACGAGCTCGGCATAGAGCTCGCCGGCGAGCATGGCGGCTCGGCGGCACGGGACGCCGTCGGCCGGCCAGCTCCGACCGAGATAGGCCGTGCGGTGAGGTCGGTGAGATTCGCGATGCAAGCGCGGTGCTCGTGCGCTCGAGAAAAGGGCGAGAAATGGTGCGGAGGGGTGCGGTCCACGGAGCGGGTTACTCCGGTGAGCTTGGCCGGAACTCCGGCGAGGCATTACCGCGGGTGGAGGCCGAATCAGCGCGGGCCGAGGCGAGCACCGGGTGCGCGATGACGAGGCGCGGCGATGGCGAAGACGGAGGCGGATGCGGTGAGCCGGAGCGGAGGCTAGGGCGGTGGCGGAGCTCGGGAGCCGGCAATGGCGAAGGCGGAGCTCTGCGGCTGCTGCTGCGGGCGAGAATGGAGGGAGCAGCGAGGCGGACGAGCGCGCGGAGGGGGAGTAGGCGAGCGCGGACGTTGCGGGGGCCACAGGGCGCGTGTCGCTCGGCTCGACGGCGTACGGACACGCGGCGGCCGAACGCTGCCGCGGCGCCACGACGCCATGCGCGGGCGCGCGCGCGCGCGCGGGCGAGCGGGAGGGGACGACGCGGACACGGGCCGGGCCGGCTTTGGCCGTGGGCCGAGAAGTGAGGGCGAAGCCCAGTAACGAAATTTCGATTTTTCTTTTTCCAAATATTTTCCAGATTTTACATTTCTGTTTGAAATTCAAATTTGAGGATGAAAACGAGGTTTTCAGAAATTTGTCCCAAAACAAAAGTTGTTCAAAATTTTATTCTCTACAACTTTCATATAGAACATTTTTCCAAATTCCCAATAGATTTTAAATTTGAGATTTAAAGCTAATTTAAAAATCAAACTCATTTATTTAGAAAAATTTTTAAAACAGAATTTGAGGAGAATTTGAATCCAAATTTTTTGCTCCAATAATCAAGTTGGTTTATTCTAAATTAATTAAAATTGCTACTTCTAAAAAGTACACCAACTTTTTAACATTCATTTTAAATTTAGGGTTTCCATTTTATTGCTTTTCAAGTTATATTTGAAAAGGGCTACAAATCACAAAATGTTAAACATGCAATGATGTTGAATGCTTATGCTTTGAAATGATGATGCATGCTTAACACCCAGGGGTGTTACAGCCCTCCCCCCTTATAAGAATCTCGTCCCGAGATTTTGAGTTACGAACCATTTATCGTAAAAATCTTTATAAGCAGTTTGAAGATATTCTCCCGTTTCCCAAGAAGCATCGCTCTCATCATGATGACTCCACTGAACCTTGTAGGTTGTGACCACTTTGTTCCGAGTGACTCGGTCCTTGGTATCCAGGACTCGGACTGGTTGCTCGCGATATTCCAAATCTGCCTTGATCCGAATACCCTGAGGTTGTATTCTCTCCTCTGGAACACGTAGACACTTCTTCAATTGGGATACGTGGAAGACGGGAAAGATCGAACTCATCTCTTCTGGTAGCTGTAACTTATATGCTACGGGGCCCTTTTTCTCCAAAATCTGGTATGGCCCTATATATCTAGCAGATAGTTTCTTCTTGATTCCAAACCGTTTCTTCTTCATTGGGGTAACCTTTAAATAGACATAGTCACCTACTTGGAATTCCAATGGTCTTCTTCTCTTATCCGCATAACTCTTCTGACGAGACTGCGCTGCCTGCATGTTTTGTTGAATAACACAGACCTTCTTCTCTGCCTCATCTACAAAATCAATTCCGTAAAACCTTCTTTCTCCGGGCTCTACCCAATTTAACGGTGTTCTGCACTTCCGGCCATACAAGGCTTCAAATGGTGCCATCTTGATACTCTCTTGGTAACTGTTGTTATAAGCAAATTCTGCCAACGGTAACCAGGATTCCCATGAACCCCTGGATGATAACACACAAGCCCTAAGCATATCTTCTAGTACTGCATTAACTCTTTCGGTCTGCCCATCAGTCTGTGGGTGGTAAGCCGTGCTACGAATCAAACTAGTGCCCAAACCTTGATGAAGATGTTCCCAAAAGTGAGCGGTAAACTGTGAACCTCGATCGGACACTATTGTTTTTGGTATTCCATGCAATCGGACAATCTCAGCAATATACTTTTCTGCATATTGAGGTGGTCGGAAACTTGTTTTGACTGGCAGAAAGTGAGCCGACTTGGTAAGGCGATCGACTATTACCCAAATGGAATCATGGCCTTTCTGTGTGGTGGGGAGACCAGTAATAAAGTCCATACTTATATCATCCCACTTCCAATTAGGTATCGACAAAGGTTGTAGAAGTCCTGCAGGTCTCATGTGAAGAGCTTTAACTCTACAACACATGTCGCATCGAGCAACGTATGCTGCAATCTCCTTTTTCATCTTAGTCCACCAATAACGGGGTCGTAAATCTTGGTACATCTTGCTACTTCCGGGGTGAATAGATAGCTTAGAACGATGGGCCTCATCCATCAACTTGTTTTTGAGCTCTCTATCCTTAGGTACTACCAGTCGATCCTTAAACCATAACACTCCTTGTTCATCCAAGCGAAAGTGTTTGGTGGGTTCTCTCTGTATCTTTTCTTTGATATGAAAGATTCCCTTATCTGTTTTCTGACCCTCCATGATCTGGCTTTCCAGAGTGCAACTGATCTGAATATTATGCAACACAGCTGGATGTAACAAATTGAACCCTTCCTCAAACAACGGTCGCACATCAATTGCATGAGATTTTCTGCTCAGTGCATCTGCTACTACATTAGCCTTTCCAGGGTGATAGTGCACGTTCAGATTGTAGTCCTTTATCAACTCTAACCATCTCCTCTGTCGCATGTTCAACTCAGATTGGGTAAAGATGTATTTGAGACTCTTGTGATCCGTGAAGATATTACACACATTACCCAACAGGTAGTGCCTCCAAATCTTTAGAGCGTGCACCACTGCTGCGAGCTCTAAATCATGTGTAGGATAGTTAACTTCATGTTTCCTCAGCTGTCGTGACGCGTAAGCAATGACTCTTCCATTTTGCATCAGCACACATCCTAACCCACTCTTGGATGCGTCACAGAAAACGTCAAACGGCTTTTCTATGTCTGGTTGGGCCAGAACAGGAGCAGTGGTCAACAACTTCCGCAAAGTACAGAAAGCTGCTTCGCACTCCTCTGTCCATACAAACTGGTGATCCTTCTGTAACAGGCTTGTCATTGGTTTGGCAATCTTCGAGAATTCTGGTATGAAGCGACGGTAGTAACCGGCTAAACCAAGGAAACTGCGAACTTCATGAACTGAAGTTGGTGACTTCCAGTCCATAACCTCGTGTACTTTACTAGGGTCTACAGAAATACCATTTTCAGACAACACATGGCCGAGAAAAGGAACTGTCCTGAGCCAGAACTCACACTTGCTGAACTTAGCATACAGTCGGTGTTCTCTGAGTCTAGTCAAGACTATCCTGAGGTGTTCTGCGTGTTCTTCTTCATTTTCTGAGTATATTAGTATGTCATCAATGAACACTATCACAAACTTGTCCAATTCGGGCATGAAAACCGAATTCATCAGGTACATAAAGTATGCAGGAGCATTTGTCAGTCCGAAAGACATGACGAGATACTCGTACAAACCATACCTGGTCGAGAATGCAGTCTTAGGCACATCTTGCGGCCTAATCTTTATCTGATGGTACCCTGATCTCAAATCTATCTTAGAGAACACTTTGGCTTTAGACAATTGGTCAAACAAGATATCAATCCGAGGAAGAGGATACTTGTTTTTAATTGTCACTGCATTCAATGGCCGATAGTCCACGCACATGCGTAAGGAGTTATCCTTCTTCTTTTTCACAAACAGAGCGGGGCATCCCCATTCGGACGAGCTGGGACGAATCAACCCTTTCTTTAGCAAGTCCTGAAGTTGTTTCTTCAATTCTGCCAACTCATTGGGAGGCATCCGATAAGGCCTTCTCGAGATCGGTGCTGTTCCTGGAATTAACTCGATGGCAAACTCGACATCTCGGTCTGGCGGCAGTCCAGGTAACTCCTCTGGAAACACATCTGGAAACTCACAGACCACTGGAATCTGGGCTAGCAGAGTAGTTTGGACTGCACAAGATGTGCTAGCTAGGTCTACTCTCCTAGGTAGGACCACCCGAAAGGTGCCTTCCCCATTGGGTTCCTTAAGAGAGATACTCCTTCCTCCAACATCAATTACCACTCTCATGCGATTCATCCAGTTCATACCCATGATCACATCCAAAACTAACCCTGGCATGACTATCAGATTAAGCTTATATTGCCGGTTTGCTATGTTTAGGGTTACTCCCTGAACTATCTGATTAGTCAACAGATCAGCCCCAGCTGAACTAATCTTATATGCACATTCCAATTCAACTATCTTTTGCTCATGCCTTTTAACAAATGCTTGACTTACAAAGGAATGAGATGATCCGGAATCAAACAAGACTACTGCAGGATGATTGTTGATAGAAAACATACCAGCTGTCACCGGTTCTCCTTCGGGGATATCATCCACAGTGGTGTGGTGCACACGAGCTTGATACTGCGTTTGCTGTTTCTTGGGATAGGGACAATACTTTGCAAAGTGCCCAGGTTGGTTGCAGTTGAAGCACGGTCCCTTCACTTGAGCCACAGTTCCCGATGAACTACCTTGTCCTGTCTTTGCTTGAGGCAACGCCATCTTGAACGGCTTCTGGTTTCTCTGGGATGGCTGAGCATTCTGATTCTTCCGCTGCGGTGGCCTAAACCTTGCACCGGGGACGGGCGAGCGATAGGCCGGGCGGTTGTTTACTGGGGCCCTGGACTGAGATGAACTCGACTCAAAAGCCCTCTTACGGATCTTAGAAGCGGCATAAACATTGTTGTTCTTCTCTTGCTTCAGACAATCACTAACGAAGTCATTGAAATTAGTTCTCAGGCTTGTACCCACATGCTTCATCATCTTGGGACTCAGGCCTCTCTTAAAACTAGCTATCTTCTTGGCATCAGTATTCACCATATCAGGGGCATAACGGCTCAGGTTATTGAATGCATGCAGATATTGAGTCACAGTCTTCGTGCCTTGATTTAACGCCAGAAATTCCCCAAGCTTCATCTCGGTCAGACCTGGTGGAATGTATGTTCCACGGAAAGCATCAGTGAACTCCCTCCAAGTGATATGGGCGTGGGGAGCAAAAGTGGTGCGGTGATGCTTCCACCACATTCCAGCCGGACCTTGAAGCTGATGAGCTGCGTACTCAGTCTTCAACACTTCAGTCATCCTCAGGACACGAAACTTATCTTCCATCGTATTAATCCACTCTTCTGCATCTAAAGGTTCTGCGGCTTCCTTGAAGATCGGTGGACGAGTATCCATGAAGTCCTTAAAACTGCTGTATTGGTTTGCTTCGTGGCCACCCTGGTTTATCCCCCGACGGGTATTATCTGCGATACTGCGCAGCGCAGCTTCCATATTCTGTTGCATACTTTCCATATTGCGTTGGCTTCCCAGGAATTGGGCGAAAAACTGTTCTGCCGTATAGGGTGGAGGAGGCGGTGGTGGATCACGGTCATCATTAGCAGCTGCACTGCCACCAGCCTCGGCGGCACCATACACGGTACGGCGAGTGTTCGGCATCTGCATGTTTCAGCAACAGTAATTATTAGGTGATGTTGTAGAAATTGCAACCGAATGAAAAATTATGCCGAACTGAATTCACTGGAGAGAACAAATTCATGCAATAAAACAGGGGCACAATAAGTCATTCCAATTAACACAACATCACTAATTATATTACTTAAAGCACACACATCGCGTCCATTACAACCAAGTTGCCAGCATACATACACTGGACTTTTGACGTTCGGATATCGTCACAAACACATCCAAGCTTTCCAACATTACATCAAGCTCTAGTCTTTCTACTCATTATTACATGCTCAAGTGCCAACAACGCAAAAGATCATGCAAGCGGGACCTAGTAGCTAGCGCAACAACTACTAGCCTACTCATCGTGGTCGCTGTCTAGGTCAGAGACGTCGGCGTTGCCGCCAACTGCAGCGTCGTCGTGCTCCTCCGCTGGCGCCACGGGCTCTGCAGGATCTTCGTCCACATCCAAATCCATCTCGGCTGCGCCAGGGAGGTCATAAGGGTTAAGCTGATTGTTCAGCCTATGGACCTCTTCATGCAAGTTATCATTGTACTCCTCTGCATCGGCCAACCGCTGCTCTAGCTCAAACTGCCTAGCTCTCAACACATTCTCTGCGGACCAGGCTTCATTCCTCTGATGGAGCACATGAGCCAACATGCTCTCAGCATTCCTGTGGGCGGTGGTCAGTCGCTCAAGCTGCTCTCTCAGGGCACGTACATCTCCCTCAAAGACCACAGTCCTCTGAGTAGCCTGATCTCTCTGACGAGTCAACTGGGCCATCTCAGCGGTGAGCCTCTCAATCTCGGCGTCGTGATCTCTCTGAAGCTGACGGCGGTCATCACGAGCCTGACCAAGAGCACTAGAAACACGTCTCAGACTACCTTCCACTCCATCGAAGGCCCTCATCACTGCGAACATGGCACTCATAGCAGGGTTGTCACTGTTTTGTGCCTCTGCTGCGCTAACCTCCAAAGATCTGCCCCTTGCCTGCTGCCACGAGTCAGTGGAGGGGTTGCCCCTCGGAAAGACTCCAACTATAGCTGCTGCCAACTCCTGAGGAAAGCGATCCATGATATCCCTCAGGATCCCAAAGGCTGCCCTCTCAGCTGCTTCTTCAGGGGTCCTGCCAGTTGACTCAAAACGCCAACCGGTCCACTCAGAACCATCACCTCGGGAACGAACTACCGCTTCCACAGTCACCAAAAGTCCTTCGCCCATCCGCTCATTTGACCAAAAGTAGCGGGGCTCCATACCATCAGGATAACCTACATAACTGAGCACTCTCCACAAAAGTGTAGGCATCCCAAACTCTCCAAGAAAAGTGTGGCGCTGGCGAGTGCGCGGAGCAAGCTGATGACGGGGAGCTCTGCCGGTGGACTTACGGGCTGTCTGCTTGGTACGGGCCATCTGTAGCAAAATTTTATTACAGGGGTGAGAACAAATTTTTAAGTTGGCATTTTTATCGAAATGAGATAAGCAACTTATAAGGGGAGGAACAATGCCATGAATGAAATGCATAACATGATGCATGCACGTTCCGTACGTCCTCGCAAACTTAGAAAATCAATAACTACTAACGGAATAGACGGTGGCATACAACGATCTCTTGTAACGTAACTAATACGTGCTACTCGAAAGCGCTGTTATGTACCTGCAGAAAAATCACTTCAGCCCAAACCTCACAGTATGAAAATATGCAAGAAAGCAGTAAAGTAAGTTACTCGCTCTACACGCATCCCCAGATACGAGTACAACGGTAACCACTACCCGAATCGTCGTCCTATTGACGGCATCGTCACGGCATGACGGAATTCCCCCTCAATGATACCCTCATACAAACATGCGCATGGCACGTGAGTACTTCGGAATCACTTAAGCACTCCCCTAGATCGGCAGTATATCCGACCATGCACTCACAACTCTCACTTACCAAGGCGTAGAGGTAATTGATCCATACATTACCACTCAAGTGAATGGCACTCATACAATAGCACGCCGTATGAGCGACGAAATTTAAATATGATGCAAACCCCCAAGTTAGTACTTAAATAAGCCACCTAGAGTCCTTATCGGGCATAAGGGATATGACCACTGGCACACTTTTAAGTTCAAAAGCTCATTTGAAAACACAGTTTTGTTTTTAAATACTCATGTGAACAGTAACATGCTAAACCATGCTCCGATGCCAGCTGTAACGGATCAACGTAATTATACGAGATTAAGTATGAAAATCTACCACCGAGGCGGTTAATTTAACAAACTTAAGCCCGTATAACTCGAGATTCCGTGAAATCACGAAGGATTTCAAACCAACCAACATACAACCAAGATCGTACTGATTTAGCAGCCACAGTTCACACGATACATAAAGTTGATCATAAAAGTAGGATACATCGGAGTTCGGAAATAAAGTTATTACAACATAGTTCAACATAAGATAGCGGAAGCAAATAGTTTTACGCACACACCCTTAGTTTCATTACAGTGCCAGTAGATAGTCATGGTCCACAAAAGCAGTAGATAAGGCAAACAGAACGACCTTTGCCCAAGGTCCTAGTTGTCACCCATCGCCGGATACAGACAGTTGGAGCAGTACCCGTAGTACATCTGACCATCTGCAACAACAATGGGAACAACGCCCTGAGTACGAGAATGTACTCAGCTAGACTTACCCGTCAAAAACCAGAAACAACATGACACCAAGGAGCATGCAAGGCTTTATATAGTGTACTGGCTTGACTCATTTGCGAAAGGCATAAGTTATTAGGAATAACTAATAATAATTACTTTTAGCATCATTTTATGATAACCTATTCATGCTAGGTAAGCACCTATTACTAAAACAATCACTTGATTAACCATTAGCATCAAAGGTTACCATCTCATGTTTAGCATATTCAGCATTAACCACATAACCATCCGTGTTCCATCATTAACACTACGATGCCATAGCTCGAGTCAAGTGCTCACTAACCGGGAGCGACGGCGATTCGAATCGAATTCCTATCCAGCTGGAGATTTATTCCTCACACAAACCATGCTTCCCCCGTCAGGGTCGCGTAGGTCACCAAGGACACTTTCCGAGAAGCCGCGGGATAACAATCATGGATCGCACTACCCAGGGACCGCCCGACTGCCAGGACGCACCTTGGGCTCACTCTTCGCGTCCCCGTTACACCCCCTTCAACACCAGTCTGCCAACCCGAGTTTATCCCGGCTCAAAAAGTGTCACTAGCTTCGCGGTCGAAAGGTACTTTATCCGGCCAGCTAAATGTGAGGCATGCGTTCAACATGACAAGAGGGACGAGCAACGATCGGTCCTTAACCGACACAGACGGAATCACTATAGTCCAAAACCCTATAAGACTCCGCCCGGTCTCCGTTTATTCAACAACACTTGGTTACTTATCAAAATTCACCAATACTGCTAACCATAGCCAGGTATTCACCTATAACTCGCAGGTGACAGGAAATCACCCGACTTCTACCGATCTAAGCATGGCTAAGCGATTTACTCGATCCTGACCTAATAAAGTAACAGTAATTCTGGTGGACAAGGATAGTAATGCAACAACGGTTTCACTCAACTCCTATAACTTAATGCAACAATATATAACTATAATTCATGTGATAAGGAATAGCTTTTATAAAATAGGAGACTTAAAATGCTCCGGGGCTTGCCTCTTTCGAACGAGCTAGGATGGTGATCGACGCACTCTGGCAGCTCCTCGCTTGGCTCTTCCTCCTCGGGCACCTCCTGTGCCTGGGGCTCCTGCTGGTCCGTCCAAGCCTGCTCCTCCGGTACTGCTGCCTGCGAGTCCTCCTGCGATCCTGTATGATGCAAGTGCATAAGGGCATGTGAATGATGCATCGGAATATGATGGAATGATGAAGTGACATGAGATGCAGACGAGCACATGGAATGAGCAGTTAGTGCAAAACTTCATCTTCTACAAGGTAGTCAACGTCATCCAAGAACATGTACCCTAAGGTTTACCCATTTTAATTACACTAATTATCAAACACCTGACACAAGCAAGTGACCCTAAATAACCAAACCTTACCACCCTAACTCACTCACGACATCAGCAAGACCTAGTGATGCTTCAAAGATACACCAAACATATTTTATTCTTCTTAAATTCTCATAAAGAATAATCATTTATTCCTTATTTAACCAGGGTTGTACTGCAACACCTATCTCTGGTGTAGATAAAAATCTACAAAAATTACAGTAGAGTATTCTTACTCTAACTAAGCTACCACTAAATTTTCATGGTAAAAGGAACTGTAAAACTACTTGTACAAAATAAACAAGTTAAGGCTTAAATGTGAGCATAAAATTGTTTTATACTAGGAAAAGTATCAAACGACAGATTTCACATTTTTCCTAGGTTTCCAACAGTAAACTAACATGCTACAAAAATTTTCATAAGCATGTTATATACAAATATTGCTTTCTACTAAAAATAACAAATATTAACAAATAAAGGCATTTGAACTACACTTCAAAAATTTCCCACAGAACATGCTTCACTAGCATTTTTCCTAGAAAGTATATCACTAAAGAAGATTAATTCAACAAGAATCACATTTTTCTCTTTATTAGTTTATTTACTACAATTTTTCTAAGATAACAGCATATATAACATTTAAATAGAAATGTACAGTAAAGTGTCACAAAAATAACATGGGATATTTTTAAACTGTAGATCTATTCACAAGGAACATTTTAAAATTTATTTCATGATTTTTGGAGCTATATATATTGAGATAGAATTTTTGGAAGCTTTTTCAGATTTTCTGGAAATTCATTTCTTTAAAACGAAAATCAAAACCGGACTTAAATGCTACGCGCACCCCGCTGTGACACCCGAGACTGAAACACTGCGACAGACAGGCGGGGCCCATGCGCCAGACGGGCCCACCCGTCAGCCGGTGCCGGTCAGAGGCGGCGCGGACGGCCGTGAACTCGCCGCCGGCGAGTCCTCCGGCGACGGGGATGGCACCAAGGTGACCCTCTCAACGACGCGAACTCAGTGGTACCTAGTGGGTGGCCAGACGAGCTCGGCATAGAGCTCGCCGGCGAGCATGGCGGCTCGGCGGCACGGGACGCCGTCGGCCGGCCAGCTCCGACCGAGATAGGCCGTGCGGTGAGGTCGGTGAGATTCGCGATGCAAGCGCGGTGCTCGTGCGCTCGAGAAAAGGGCGAGAAATGGTGCGGAGGGGTGCGGTCCACGGAGCGGGTTACTCCGGTGAGCTTGGCCGGAACTCCGGCGAGGCATTACCGCGGGTGGAGGCCGAATCAGCGCGGGCCGAGGCGAGCACCGGGTGCGCGATGACGAGGCGCGGCGATGGCGAAGACGGAGGCGGATGCGGTGAGCCGGAGCGGAGGCTAGGGCGGTGGCGGAGCTCGGGAGCCGGCAATGGCGAAGGCGGAGCTCTGCGGCTGCTGCTGCGGGCGAGAATGGAGGGAGCAGCGAGGCGGACGAGCGCGCGGAGGGGGAGTAGGCGAGCGCGGACGTTGCGGGGGCCACAGGGCGCGTGTCGCTCGGCTCGACGGCGTACGGACACGCGGCGGCCGAACGCTGCCGCGGCGCCACGACGCCATGCGCGGGCGCGCGCGCGCGCGCGGGCGAGCGGGAGGGGACGACGCGGACACGGGCCGGGCCGGCTTTGGCCGTGGGCCGAGAAGTGAGGGCGAAGCCCAGTAACGAAATTTCGATTTTTCTTTTTCCAAATATTTTCCAGATTTTACATTTCTGTTTGAAATTCAAATTTGAGGATGAAAACGAGGTTTTCAGAAATTTGTCCCAAAACAAAAGTTGTTCAAAATTTTATTCTCTACAACTTTCATATAGAACATTTTTCCAAATTCCCAATAGATTTTAAATTTGAGATTTAAAGCTAATTTAAAAATCAAACTCATTTATTTAGAAAAATTTTTAAAACAGAATTTGAGGAGAATTTGAATCCAAATTTTTTGCTCCAATAATCAAGTTGGTTTATTCTAAATTAATTAAAATTGCTACTTCTAAAAAGTACACCAACTTTTTAACATTCATTTTAAATTTAGGGTTTCCATTTTATTGCTTTTCAAGTTATATTTGAAAAGGGCTACAAATCACAAAATGTTAAACATGCAATGATGTTGAATGCTTATGCTTTGAAATGATGATGCATGCTTAACACCCAGGGGTGTTACAGGAGTACACTCATCCACTGGAGGACACGTACTGGAAGGCAAGGGCAAGCATCTTTGCCCATAAGGAAGACAAAGGAGCATATCAGCTGGACAGGATGTTCTCTCACGTGGGACATCGAGCTACTATAGAGGATAGCATTGAAGATGCTGCTTTTGAAGCATGTATGGGTCTCCGCTATCTTCGCTTTAACCTTATGAAGCATGACATTTATCGCTTCTTTCCTCGTGCACACCCCGAACTTGGATGGGCTATGATAGATCCAGTGCAGCTAGAGCCACTACCTCGGGTGATGGTGGACTTTGTCTATGATATGATGGATAGGAAGCTGCAGCTAGAAGAGATGGTGAAGGCACAAGGGAAGACTATCAAGAGGTGCCAAGCAACCATTGATGAGCTCCGAGCAAACCAAGGCATGCCCAAGATTTATGAGACATTAGAGCATGAGCCACTTCCTTAGGAAGTAGGAGTCCTTTATGTAATAAGAACGTCTTAGTAACGTCAGTTGAGTCAGTTGAGTCAGTTGAGTCTGTCGTGTGGTTTGAACCTTGGTGTGCTAGTTGCTTTATTATTATGCTTATGTGTGAGTTGGATCTTTGTTTGAGTGTCGGGACTTGTAGGCATGTCTACAAGTTCCATTCTTAAGAATAATAAGTTTAATAGTCAAGGAATAATAGTTGGGGTTTGATATTATCACGTTTCTGTCCTTACTGTTTTCTGGAGCAGTCTTCAGTGTTTCTGCTATAGTTTAAAAACGGTTCGTGCAACATTTATGAAATTTTTATGAGATAAACTAGACTCAAGCATCTTTCAAATGCCACTGGAATCACCTTTTTATCTGATCTGGTTCGAGAGATATAATTTTTACAAGTTAAAGTTTCTGCACAGTCTGGAATCTGGAACAGATTCTGTTACGCCTTATTTTTCATAGACTTAACGACAGAATCTGATCTTGAGGTCTGAATAGAAATTGTGGATAATTTCATAAGCTTTCCAACCATATAAGGCACGCCTCTTTTGGATTTCTGTAGCTCGAGATATGATTGAAATACTGAACTGTCAACAATGCTACTCGTCCAGAAAATTTTCAGATCTCCTTCTTAATCTTATAAGTGGTTGAAATCATGGAATTCTTAAAGTTTGCATGTTTATGGGTGGCAGATGGCCGGAAGAGGAAGAGGCAGAGGTCGTGGAAACATTCCCCCAAATCCACCACCACCACCGCCACCAACTATTGAGCAACTGTTGGCGGTACAGACGCAGTTGATGCAGCAACTAGTGCAAAATCAGCAAAATCAGCCAGTTGTTGGGGCTCAACCACGTGATAAGCGTGGTGAGTTTTTGAAGGGTCGTCCCCCAGTATTCACACATGCTGTTGATCCCTTGGAGGCCGATGATTGGCTACGTGCTGTGGAGAAACAACTCACTATTGCCCAATGTGATGACCGACAGAAGGTGTTGTTTGCTTCTGGGCAACTTCAGGGAGAAGCTCAGGATTGGTGGGAGTCATATGAGTATGGTCGTCCTGCCAATGCTCCTGCAGTCACCTGGCAGGAGTTTAGGGAGAACTTCAGGGCTTACCATATACCTGAAGGAATGATAGAGTTGAAGGCGGAGGAATTCAGGAACCTGACCCAAGGGTCAATGACTGTAGCTGAGTACCGTGACAAGTTTGCTCAATTGTCACGATATGCTCCACATGAGGTGGCCAATGACAATGATAAGCAGCGCCGCTTCTTGAAGGGATTATATGATGGACTACAATTGCAGTTGATGTCCAATACCTACCCTAATTTTCAGACGCTTGTAAAACCGCGCTATCGTGGTGGATAGCAAGCGCAAGGAAATGGATGCAAAGAGGAAGAGGTTACAGGGACAAGCCTCTAATAGCAACACCCGTCTGCGTACTGGTTTTCAGCAGAATACTCAGCAGAGGCCTCCCTCTGGACAGTGGAATCGTGGTCAGGCCCCATTCCGTGGACAGTTCCCGCAACGTCCCCCATTCCAGCCACAGAATAGCAACCAACGTCCACCGCAGCAGAATGGAAATCAAGCACAACGTCAGGGTCCTCCCAATAACACTCCTATGAAGACTAGTGCTCCCAATACCCCCAACAAGTGTTTCCGATGTGGAAAAGAAGGTCACTTGTCTTACAATTGCCCGGAGAAGCTTAACCAGCAGACTCCCCAGAGACAGAGCAGCCACCAGAAGACCGCACCTAACTCAGGAAGGGTGAATCACTTGTCCCAGGAAACTGCAGTGGAGGAGCCAGAAGTTATGCTTGGTACGTTCGATGTTCACTCTACTCCCGCCACTGTTCTTTTTGATTCTGGAGCATCACATTCTTTCATATCGCAATCATTTGTTAGAATACATAGAATCCATTTGTGTGCCATGAAGAATCCTATCTTAGTAAACTCACCTGGTGGAAGCATGCCAGCATCTTATCGCTGTCTTCCTATTAGTCTCAACTTAAGGGGGGTAGAGTTTACAGTTAGCCCTATAGTATTGAGAACAGCTGGGATTGATCTTATATTGGGAATGGATTGGATGATGCAACAACAAGCAGAGATTCAGTGTAAGGATAAATCAGTTATACTGACAACACCAAAGGGTGATAGAATCAGGGTTGAAGTAAAAGTGCAAAAACAAGAGACTGCTACAGTGAACCAGCTCAATGATGGTGCCAACCAGGAAGATCCAGTTGTGGAGGAGTTTCCAGATGTGTTTCCAGAAGAATTGCCAGGTATGCCACCAGACCGTGACATTGAATTTATTATTGAATTATTACCTGGAACTGCACCTATAGCTAAGCGTCCATATAGAATGGGAGTAAATGAATTAGAAGAACTTAAGAAACAAATTAAGGAGTTGCAGGATAAGGGTTTTATTCGTCCTAGTTCTTCACCTTGGGGAGCACCAGTGATTTTTGTGGATAAGAAAGATGGAACTCAGAGGATGTGTGTAGATTATTGGTCTCTTAATGAGGTTACTATTAAGAACAAGTACCCATTGCCTAGGATTGATGACCTGTTTGATCAGTTGAGAGGAGCTTGTGTATTTTCCAAGATTGATCTTCGTTCTGGATATCATCAATTGAAGATTCGTGCTAGTGATGTACCAAAGACAGCTTTTACCACACGGTATGGGTTGTATGAGTATACAGTGATGTCTTTTGGTTTAACTAATGCCCCTGCATACTTCATGTACTTAATGAATAAGGTGTTCATGGAATATTTGGATAAGTTTGTAGTGGTATTCATCGATGATATTCTAGTATTTTCCAAGACTGAGGAAGAACATGCTGAACATTTGAGGCTGGTCTTGCAGAAGCTCAGAGAACATCAACTATATGCAAAAAGGAGTAAATGTGAGTTTTGGTTGAAGGAAGTTTCTTTTCTAGGTCACATTGTCTCTAATGGAGGAATATCAGTAGATCCTGGTAAGGTGAAAGATGTATTGAATTGGAAACCACCCATCAATGTGAGTGAGATCCGTAGCTTCTTGGGATTAGCTGGTTATTATAGATGGTTTATAGAGGGATTTTCAAAGCTTGCAAAACCAATGACTGCATTATTGGAGAAGAATGCCAAGTTTGTGTGGTCCGAGAAGTGTCAGGCTAATTTTGAGGAACTAAAGAAGAGATTGACGACTGCACCCGTCTTAATTTTGCCAGATCTGAGTAAACCTTTCTCTATCTATTGTGATGCATCTCGATTGGGTTTGGGATGTGTACTGATGCAAGAAGGTAGAGTTGTGGCATATGCATCAAGGCAGTTGAGGAAGCATGAGTTAAATTACCCTACTCATGATTTGGAATTAGCTGCAGTAGTTCATGCATTAAAGATATGGAGACATTATTTGATTGGACACAAGAGTGATATATACACTGATCACAAGAGTTTAAGGTATATCTTTACTCAAACGGATCTGAACTTGAGGCAGCGTAGATGGTTGGAGTTGATAAAAGACTATGATCTAGAGGTGCATTATCATCCAGGAAAGGCCAACGTTGTTGCGGATGCTCTTAGTAGGAAAAATTATGCAAATGAAATACAAGTAATGCCTATGCCAAAGGAATTATGTGCCGAGTGCAAGTATTTGAACTTAGGATTTACTACCAATGCAGTGGAATTAGTATTAGAGCCTACTCTAGAGCAAGAAATCCGTAAAGGTCAGCAGAAGGATGAAAAGTTGAGGGAGATAGCTGAAAACATAGCGAAAGGTAAATCTCCAGGGTTCCGTAAGGATGATAATGGTACGCTATGGTTTGGAAAAAGGCTGTGTGTGCCTGAAGATAAGGATATCAGAATGGTAATTCTGCGTGAAGCTCATGAGTCAGCTTATTCCATACATCCGGGGAGTACTAAGATGTATTTGGATCTGAAAGAGAAATATTGGTGGTACGGTTTAAAAAGAGATGTTGCTGAGTATGTTGCTTTGTGTGATACTTGTCAAAGGGTGAAAGCGGAACATCAGAGACCTGCAGGATTGTTACAGCCTATGCAGATACCCGAGTGGAAATGGGAAGAGGTTGGTATGGATTTTATAGTTGGGTTGCCACGGACTCAAAGAGGATATGATTCAATTTGGGTAATAGTGGATCGTCTGACTAAGGTTGCTCATTTTCTGCCTGTGAAGACTACATATAGCAGTGCAAAGTTGGCAGAATTGTATATGGAAAGAATAGTGAGTCTACATGGAGTACCTAAAAAGATTGTGTCTGATCGAGGTACTCAGTTTACATCTCATTATTGGCAAAAGATACATGAATCATTGGGAACCAAATTAAATTTTAGTACAGCTTATCATCCTCAGACAGATGGTCAAACGGAGAGAATTAATCAGATATTGGAAGATATGTTGAGAGCTTGTGCTTTACAATATGGTACTAGTTGGGATAAGAGTTTGCCTTATGCAGAGTTCTCTTATAACAATAGTTATCAGAAGAGTCTTCAAATGGCACCGTTTGAGGCTCTGTATGGACGAAAATGTAGAACCCCGTTATTCTGGAATCAGACAGGGGAGAGTCAAGTGTATGGGCCTGATGTATTAAAGGATGCTGAAAAGAAAGTGAGAATGATTAGAGATAATCTAAAAATAGCACAGTCCAGACAGAAAAGCTATGCTGATACTCGCAGAAGGGAGTTGACTTTTGAGGTAGGGGATTATGTATATTTGAAAGTATCGCCAATGAGGAGTGTGAGAAGGTTCAACATGAAGGGTAAATTGGCACCAAGATATATTGGACCTTTCAAGATTATAGAGAGACGTGGTGAAGTGGCATATCAGTTGGAATTACCTGAAAGTTTGGCAGGTGTACATGATGTGTTCCATGTGTCTCAATTGAAGAAATGTTTACGAGTATCAGAGGAGCAGATTTCATTAGAGGAACTTACTGTTAAGGAGGATCTTACATATGAAGAGTTTCCGGTTAAAATTTTAGAGACTGTGGATAGAGTCACAAGAAGTAGAACAATCAAAATGTGTAAAGTACAATGGAATCGGTACACAGCAGAAGAGGCTACTTGGGAACGAGAAGAGGATTTGAGAAAAACCTACCCGCAACTGTTTGAGTAAGCATCGGTTGAATCTCGGGACGAGATTTATCTTAAGGGGGGTAGAATTGTAACACCCTAAAAATTTGAAAAGAAGAAAAATAGGAAAAACATGATTTTTACATTTATTTTTGTGAAGCATGCAAAATTTAGAATAAGAATAATTTTAATAAATTTAAAATTAAATATAAGGGTAGAAACATGTTTGTGCACTCATGCTGTTGCATTTGAATTTTTGAGATGAGTGGTTTGATTCAAATTCAAATTTGATTTAAAAATCATTTGAAAAAGGAATTTGAAAAAAATTGGAAAAAGAAAAAGAAAGGAAATTCATTTTCATTCGGATTTTGGTCCAACCCGCGCGAGCGCTCGCGTCCCGCACGGCCGCGTTCTACCCGCCTGAGTCGCTGACTTGTGGGTCCCGCCTGTCATTGACACTTTCAAACTTTCCTTCTTCTTCCTCCGGTGCTTTCCAAAAATGGACGCCGTCGTTTCCTTCTTCACCGATCCGAAGCCGCCGCCAATCTCCGCGCCTTCCTTGTTTCCTCGCGTCTCCGGACTATAAAAACGGAGCCCCGCGTGATTCCTCCCTCATCCCGTGTCTTCGGCAGCCGATTTGGTGCTCGGGAGCTAGGTCACCGCGAGCACGAGATCCACCGTCCGCCCCTCAAAGCCGCACGCGCTCCTTGCTTCGTCCCCGGCCACGATTTTGCCCTAGGTGAGTTCGCGTTGAAGTTATCTACCTGCCGGTGCTTTTGTTTTGCGATTTCGTGCACCACAGAGCGAGATAGGCTCCACCCGGCTATGGCGCCGCCGCGGGAAGTCACCGTCGGGGTCAAATCCGGCCGGAGCGCCGCCCCGTTTCCCCCGATCCAATCTGGACCGTCCGATCTAAATCCAACGGCTAGAATTAGAAGATACCGGTTCGCTGGTAAAATTGTAAAAGAGTCCCTGTGATTTTTAAGTATAGAACCCGCAGTCCTAAAACGTAAAGCTCAGAGTACGCTTTGATCGGTTGAAAACGTATTTCGTCTCGGTAATTGAAAAATACGTTTTCTGATATTTACAGTTTTGCCACTGAGTTTGTTTTAGTCATAAATTATCCGTTTTAACTCCGATTTGATCCATTCAAATTGCGTTAGATTCATATTTGCGAGCTCTACATGATGATAGAACTGTACAGTAGGTTTGAGATAATTTATTTTCAAGTTTATATTAAAGTATTTATTTTTCTATAGGAAATCTTTGGAAATTCATAACTTTGTCGTTTTAGATCCGATTTTCGTGATCTTCGCGTCTGTGTGATCCTAGCAAGTTGTAGATTCATTTTAAAGACTTTTTATCTTATTTTCTTACTGTTGGTGTATTGTTCTAATTATAGTCTTGTTTGTTAATGCATGATTGCCTCTGGATGTGTGTTGTTGATAATGGTTGATCGAGTTTAGACGGTGAGAAATTCGTTGGAGATCAAGAGCTTTACTACGAGCAAGATCTTCAGGACCAGTTTGAGCAAGGCAAGTATAGCATGGGATTATCCTTGTTGTCCTATTCACCCTATGAAATTAATATCATTATGCATTTATTCCTTGTTAAGGATGATTTAGCGATTGATCCTTTACCTTGGTACCTATTAAATTGCATTGAGTAGTTTGGCTAGTGCTTAAACTTGGACTATGATCATGTAATTTGACTAATGGAATATGCAATAAACATTAAAAGATGATTTTTATTACTGTTAAAGGGTACTAGAGCATGGGGATTACTTTTGATGCTCTAATTGCTCTCCATAAGGACTCATCTATAAGCGACAATCCGGGATTTACAGTACAACTGTGGGGGCTATATGGCTCTGGCTTTAGTCATATAGAAGGACCTTTTCTAGCTTGTTAGAGGTATTCCTTTATGGCGTAAGAATGGCTTGACGAATCGGGTATAGTGCGGCCTCTGTCCTCATGTGTATAGGCTGCGTGTTATTGTGCCATCAGGAAGGGGGGCTCTACATCTGTTTGTCGAGTGAAATCTAATGACCCTAACTTGTTAGACGAACCTTCGAAAGACTTCATAGTGTTTACCCTGCCTGCTCACCTTGGTAGTGTTTTGGGAGTAATTAACCCGGGCATTTGGGTAACACGACTCACAGTGAAAGTGTACAACCTCTGCAGAGTGTAAAACTGTTATAACAGCCGTGCTCACGGTTACGAGTGGCCTTGGACCCTTATGGAATAGTTGAATAATTGTTTATAATTATGTTTTTGCTATTCGTTAATCATTTCACATGGATCATATGTTTAATGCTTATATTGAGACATTTTGATGCTATTGTTATGCTAAAATCATGCTAACTAAAAGCTACATGCTGATAAACCAATGAATATGCCTTTTTGAGCCTCATGAACCCCATGTTACACTTGTTGAGTACGAGATGTACTTACGCTTGTTTATTTCTTTTACTTGGATAAAAATCCCGGATGGGTAACAGATAGAGGTAACAGTGACTACTACGCCTACTTCCCTGAAGATTACTAGTCTTGCTGTCAACCAGTCAATGTACCTGTGACTGGAGCTACCACGAGAGATTTTTATTTATACTTCCGCTACATTTGTGTTAAGACTATGTGTTTAAATATCGTGATGTAATAACATTTGTGATGATACTTCTGTTATAATTTGTGAACTTATGTGTGATTGATCTCTGGGCGCACATAAGGGTATGCATTCCATTTGGTCGATAAATGGGTGTGACACTTCCACACCCTAGCATGGCAAAGTTAATCAAAGCACTAGAACAAGAATCTGCTACTTTCTGGACATACATACAGTAGCTCAGTAAATCAATCATAACTGGAGATCCCTAAATCCAAATGACTTGCAAGAAGACATTATGGAAATCTTATGAAATTATCTATATTTCATTTATAATCATCACAGCATGATTCTAAAGTTTAACATGTCGAATTTACACAAACACAGAAACTGGTCTAACAAGACAGAGAGCAAGCAATTCTGTAACCCAACTTTAAACAGCTATAACTCCTAAACCACATTGCCAAATGCCACCAAATTTTAACAGAAGCTAGATACATAAATTATCTATAACTTTTGTATAAATAAGTTTCACAACAAAACACATTATCATGAAGAACTTTGCTAAGTTTCCAGATCTGTCCAGAAACCTCATTTGCAAGAAATAATTATTAACTTATGTTGCAAACATATAATTAGACAAAACTAACTTTACCAAAATTTCACGCATGCCTAATGAACACCAGAAAACATAGTGTCAAATACTAAATAAATTCTTTTAATACATTTTCTTAATTTATTTAGATAATTAGGTGGAATTATGACCACATCATAAAGATGCTCAATAAATTCTACCAAAATTACAGGGGTCTACAAATGCTCTCAAAAGTCTAGTGTACAAATTTCAAGCCATTTAGATAAGTACATCAACCTCTATGAAAAAGACAATCAACTATTGAAATAAATCATGTGAGAACAGGTAAAACCTAAAACTCAATATTTTCTGTGAATACATGGCCATAGAATGAACCAAAATCATAGAGCAACATCATAATAAGGTGATGGGACAACATTTTCTATTTTATCATTTATATATTATTTATAAGCTATTTATCAAGCTATAAACAAGTTAACTCAATAACTTGAGCATACAGTAAGCAATGGTCATGAATTCTATACCACAGTACATCCATAGCATGACAAGCCTACCATAAACATTTCACATCAATTGGAGCAACACAACTCAAGATATAAAGTAACAAGTAATATAATATAGTTTTCCTTATTTATCAAGGTCAAATCAAAACTTTAAGAAAACAGTGAACAAGTAGTGTGTTTAATATTTTTCCTAGTAAGTACAAGTCATCACAAGATTAACAAAACAAGAATCACTATTTTTGGAGTTCTAAAACTCAATATATGGCTCTGGTCAAGTTTATAAGCATTTTTGAAACCTTTTTAAAGCAAAATAAAGACATCAGAAAACTTCTACAAACATGTAACATATTATGACTCCACTGCATAGATCTCTTCTTAAGGTTTCCAAAAAGTCCACTTTTGCTATTTTTGGATTTACCTAGCAAGAGATATGATTTTTGGAAGATTTACAATTTCTCTGAAATTCAAAAACGCAATTAATTACCTAACCCTAGATCTGCTAGGTATACCCGGTCGTGTACCCCAACTCAACCATTCATAACCGACACGTGGGACCCCTGGTTCAGCCGGGCCCGCACGTCATACTCACACCGAGAGACAGAGAGAGGGGATCGCCCGCTCCTCCCGCCTGCCGATGGGGAAACAGGGGAGGCGGCGGCGCTCACGCCGGAGCTCCCCGCTCCGGTGATGGAGGCCTTGCCGGCTTCGCGAAAACAGCGAGGAAGGGTCGCGGTGTTCGGGCGCACCCGCAGGTGGCCTCGGCACGGCCCGAGGTGGCTCGTGACCTCCCGACCGCGGTGACCGGCGGCGTGGCCCGCGGCGGCTCCGTAGATGGAGCTTGCCGACGGCCAACAGGGCCAAGGAAGGGGCGCTTCGAGGGCGGTGCAAGGAGGTCATGGTGGTGATATGCCCGGCTGAAAACAAGGAGGCTCGGGGTGGAGGAACACCGGCGGCCATGGAGTTCGGCACGGCCGGCTATGGCGGTGGCGATGCGGCACAATTGGAAACCGGCGACTCGTGTGGGAGCAGTTGGTAGGGTCTGACCACGCGCGTCCGTGTGTAAGGTCCAAATAGGCTAGAGGGGGGGTGAATAGCCTAATTAAAACTTCTACAAGAATTACTTAACCACGAGTTAGTACGAAAGGTGACGAGGCAAAAGCACTAGCTCTAACTAATTAAGCAAGCCACCTACACAAGTCTAGTACAAGGCTATTCACTAAACACAACAACAACTATAAGCTAGAAACGAGAAGTAATACGAGAGAAGAGCTTCGAGTGATTATACCGCCGTGAAGAGAAGAGAAATACCAATCAATCAATCATACAAAAGAAATCCTCGGGAAGAGAATGACACAAGAATTTATCCCGAGGTTCACTTGCTTCCCGGCAAGCTACTCCCCGTTGTGGCGATACACCCACTTGTCGGTTCGCGAGCTAATCGACTATCAAGAGTCGAGCCCTCGGCGGGCGCCGCACAACCGCACACAAGATGGGGATCCTCCAAGCCACGAGCTCCACTAGAGTATCCAATTTGCGAACTCCCGCGGGGAAGGATCAAGAACCCCTTACAACACTTGGTGAAGGCTCCAACAATCTCCAATTGCGAGCTCAATCACCTCCGCTGCTCCAAGCCGTCTACCGTGTCGGGAAACACGGAAGAGTAACAAGAAATCCACAGCAACTCGAAGATCAAGTGCCTCTAGAATGCAACTCTCAAGCAATGCACTTGAATCTCACTCAATCTCACTCAAGATGTGCAACTATGCAAAGAGATGAGTGGAGGGGTTGTTCTCTAGCTCAAAGTATGTCTCTATATCTCAAAATGTGCAAGAGTTGCCCTCAAACCCCAGCCAACCTCTATTTATAGCGAAGGGGTACGCAGCTAGCCGTTACAGACGACGCAGTGAAAAACGCACTGACCGGACGCTCCGGTCAGGGTGACCGGACGCGTCCGGTCACTACACGACAGCAAGAAACAGTGCGTGTCAGAACTAGCCGTTGTCGTGACCGGACGCGCTGAACCGATTGACCGGACGCGACAGTGCCCGCGTCCGGTCGCATTCCAGTATGCTCCCGTTAAGACCGGACGCGTCCGATCGCTCGTGACCGGACGCGCCGCGCGTCTGATCGTTACTCCGCTTCGTTCTACCCTTCTGGACGCCTGACCGGACGCTCTGGTTACGTGAGGGACCGGACGCGCCGGTCGCACGCTCTGATTCGCTCAGGAGAACTGACCGGACGCGCTGTTGAACTGACCGGACGCCACAGTGCCAGCGTCCGATTAGAGTCCAGTAAGCTCCCTGGATGACCGGACGCGTCCGGTCATCAGTGACCGGACGCGCTGCGCGTCCGATCATCAAACTGAAAACCGCGCAGACGCTGAACACTGACCGGACGCGTCCGGTCATACAGAGACCGCGTCCGGTCCAGCGTCCGGTCATCTCTGTGACCTCCGTTCGCCTCCGTTTCTTTTCCGACTTCCGGCGCAATAGAAAATAGGCATTTCACTTCTCCAAAAAGCGCCGAATCCCGCCTCACAAGCTCGGCGGGAGGGAGAGAGGAACCCAAACCCCTCTCTACCGCTTAAACTCCACCGCCTTCACAAACTGTGCTAACACCACCAAGTGTACACCACCATGTGCATGTGTGTTAGCATTTCATAAATCATTTCTCAAGGCGTTATGTTAGCTTTTTACTAGATCCTAATGCATATGCTCAAGACATTGATCTAGTGGCACTTGATTTCCGAGTTAACCGTGATTGCCCCTCTTGATAGTCGGCCATGTATCCTAAACCCGGTCAATCACTTCTCTACTCATCTTAGACCGGCAAAAGGAAAACCCTATGGTTATACCTTTGCCTTGAGCTCTTAGATCCTTCTCTTCCACTTGATCATCATGTCCTTCCTTTTATGTGCATCTTCATCATGATCATCATTTCATGTTCATGCACCATCTCTTTGTGATCTTGTGGCCACCACACCTTGCCACATACACCTTCATCACATGTGTTGCTTATGCCTAACTCAAAACACTTAACACATGGCATTAGCAACTTGGTGTCATTAATTACCAAAACCAAACTTGGGCTTTCACCGTGGCATTGAGGTAGAGGTGGTGGTGTGCTCAGTCTAGCCCGTGACCGACAACTCACTGAGAACGACATTGTGGCCGTGAGCTCGGGAGCTCGGCCATGGCAGCGGCGGCGCTCGCTCTCGCAAACCCAGAGCGGAGAAGAGGCGAGAGAGAAGTGGAGAGGCGCTCGGGTGTTGCTCGGGCTTCACCAACACAAGAAGGGACGAGGACGCGCGGCAATGCGGTAGGGCGCGGCAGGGACGCGTGCCGGGAGGGAGCCAGGCATGGCCGACATGTCCCGGACATGTGGCCTCCTCAGGGGCATTTCAACGAGCACGTGGTAGCCTACGAAGTGGGCAAGGTGGAGGGCGATTTTGGGCCATTTCCGGGCTGAATCTGGACATGGGCCCAATACAAAGTTTGAAGCCCGTTCAAAGCTCTATGATTTTCCTTTAGGGAGCAAAGTCATTAGAGCTGTAGATTAGGAGATAATCAGTCTCCAAATCACCAGTGTCAACATGTCAAGCTAGGGCTCGGTTTTGGGATTTTGCAATGCCAAACTTGGTCAAATTGATCCCAACTTTTTATATGTTGTTCTCCATAACATAAACTCCAACTTTTGTTAAGGGGTCAAATCATGTTGGTTAGCAAAATCACGAGAACGCGGGATGCCAACGTCGATGTTACCGGAATTAGGGCTTAAAAATGGTCAAGTGCTGAAATCAGCCCTAAAACTGCCTTGTGGGCCCTATTTGAGTATGTTCCTCACATTTTCATGACTTGACTCTTAAACAAAGTTTGTTCCTTATAAAATTTCCTACAACTTTGTTAAAGGGTGTACAGTCATGCAAAGCTTTTAGGTCACACTTTTGAAATGGTCAAACAAAAGAGTTCTAGGGTCCATACATGGTCAACCATCACTTAGAAGCACATTTAGGCAAAATGATCAACAGGAACATTATTCCATTAAGTGCCCTAAGTGTAGTTAAGGTGTTGTAGAGTTCATCTAGAGTCATTTGGACAGTTTGCAAGGTTTGGTGGATGTTCTATAGTTTCATTAACTTAATGGGGCAAATTCCAATAGGAATGGAACTTATCATTTCATGTGACTTTTTGATTCCAAACTCCATAAAACTTTTCCAGGGCTTAATATAGATAGGTATTAAGGTGAGACATATGAAGATATTGCAATAACACCATCCAAGCATATATCTTGAAAATGACCTATATGCAAAGCAAACGAGTAACATCCAAGTTTAGATTAGGCTCATCTCTGTAGGTTGACCTTGCCATCATCATCTCCACTTAATCTATCATGTTTGAGCTCAAACCCACTGCCTAATTGGTGATAAACACCTGGGGTGTTACAGTGCTAACTGCTAAGCATCTGTTTCTGATCATATAGGCCGCTCAGCCACTGCTTCTAACTGGAATGAGTACAAAAAGCTGGGGTATCAAATTTTGATGTTAGGAGCACATGAACAGTGAATAAAATATAGTTCTGTCAAGCATATGAGGGCACTTTTCTACTGGACAGAAAGGAAAAAAGCACTGTGGAGTTAATAACTTAATCAATGAAGATGAAATCTATAATCATTAAAATAAAAACATGGAAGAATGTTGAGATCCACCTGTTCTACAGATGGCCACATATCAATGTATGTGCATCTAGTCCAGGGAAATGAAAAGAAAGTATAAATCATGAATACACATTGTGAGAATCACCGAACCTTTTTCAGCCATGACTTCCTGTTCTTGATGCAAATCAGGCAAAAAAAAACAATATTTGTGATGGCTTATGCATCCAGCGCACCAACAGATTTCATAATCATAGGAGCTGTACCCAGTACAGCCATAAAAACAACAATATTGCTTAACTTGAAATCAGACAATCTAAAATAATTTCTACAAAAACTGAGCAATTACTAAACTGCACTTAGAGATGGCCTTTGTAGCACAGTAAAAATTTTGGACCCTGCTTCCAAGCAAACCCTAATGTAGTATTTTCTTCCATGTACTCAATCCTAACCCTCAGAGCACGTACCAAGTAACCTGAGGTTCTCTACAGCTATGTTTTTCAAAAAAATTAGCCAACTAGTGTTTTTTTTTTCTATCTGAGAAATGGTCAGTTTTGTAGTCTAATATGTTAGTGATGCCTTAACTCTTCATGTCTCGGATTGATTATTACTTTTCCTTTGTCAATAAAATTTGCCACAGAGCAAGTTACAATTTGCAAAGTACAACTTGATTTCCTACAATCCTAGGTTTATTCTAATTTGGATTATACTTTCCAGTTTACATAGACCAGAGAGTGGAAACAGTTCACCTCATATTGTGAGAGCTTGCAATTGAAAATGATGTGTACCTGCAAGTTAGGTCATTGCAAGCTTGGTACTACTAATTGTGGGTTTTGCATCTGATTTGGCAACAGGTTGTTCATGAAGGGACTCTTTGCATCTGACTCGAAACTGCGCCACAGTTGGCAATACATGCTGAATCGAACACCATGGTCATTGGAGGCATGAGCTGGTGAGCTGAGCACGAGTAGCACCATCAGCACCATCCCAATAGATCAGTATCCATCCACATGATCTAAGCCACAGGAAACAGATCAGTTCCCGAGCTGAGGCTACAAACGCAATCAAGAAGGATACAATGTTGCATATATGCAGATAAACTGGGAAGTGCCATTTCAGACATGAACTTGCATTTCGAGGGACTTCAAGTACTCATCTGCCTCATCTAGTGTCGATCCTCTGTTCGGTCTGAACAATCATCAGAATCAACACTACCATTACAATAGGATCAAACTGGACAGAAGCATAAGCTGCTCTCTGGGTCCGTCCATAAGCAATTAAGCATGCATTATTAGTGTGCTAGAAATTGTTTCCAGTTTTCCACACTGTGTTGCAGTAACACATGAGTTCTTGCAAAGCTCACATATTTTCGTTGATCCAGCCCCTTCTCCTCTGCAACAGGAGAGACATCAACCAACTTAAGAACAAACCATGGTAACCGCCAAAGTGCCAACTGCGCCAGGATGAGGAAGGGGAGGGCGACGTCAAATCATTGATGATTTGAGCGACAGAGAAAGCAAAGCAGAACATGTGAAACTCACTGCTATATCGTGTAAGAAGAATAGCTTATGTGGTCATATTTTGAGATGAATAATTCAACTGACTGCTAAAACAATAGTCATGCAACTAATATTGATAATCTACACAATGCAAATCAATGTTCAAGAAACAGATGGCACTATCCTTCAGATGTCTCCATATACTCTTCTCCTAATGTTGGCTACAATCCTGTCTGCAATTTGGACGTCAGTTTCTTCAGGATCTTTGAGCTTGTGCAGTTTCTTGGGATCTTTACAATCCTTCAAAACATCTGAAACGGCCTGGGCTTTCAGTAATATTGATTTCTTCTTCTCTATAGCATCATCTCCTTCCTTATCCCTGTAACTGCCAGGTAACTTTGTGGAATGTGGAACTGAACGCATTAGATCTGCCAACTTCTGTACTAATTTGACTAAACCAAGCCGCTTTAGCTCTTTCATAAGCATCCGGTAAGTGATATACTGGGGCACAATCCCTCTCTCAAACATCTGCTCAAACTCCGCAAAAGCCTCCTCAAAGTGATGGCGTCGGCAAAGCAAATGTATCAGCATGGTGCTAGTTGCTAGATCTGGCTCAAAACCACTATTTCTCATCTCCTGAAGCATTTGCAGCGTTAATTCAAGCCGGTTCGCCTCACACAACATCTTGACCAGGAGGTGGTAAGTGAGCCGGTCTGGCGCATAGCCATTGCTGACCATCTTTGCATAGAGATTCATTCCCAGCTCAATGCTACGATTCCTGGCAAAGACCATGAAAAAATAGTTGTATGTCCTTGCAGTTGGTGAAATGCCCCGCCCCAGCATGACCTTGAGTACTCCACTAGCCCCAGCAAGGTCTCCGTGCTTGCAGTAGCCGAAGACGAGGGAGTTGAATGTCGAGATATTCGGTGACACGCCGTAGAGGGGAAATTTCTCGAGCACCTTGTGTGCGTCCCCGAAACGGCCTGCCTGCGCAAGCGCATACACAATGGGGTTGCAGGTGAGCAGATTGGCCTGGATCCCCTCCTCTCGCATCTGGTCAAGGAGCGCCATCGCCTGGTCAGGCCTGCGCATGACGCAGTACGCGTCGATGAAGGTCCCGTAGGTGACCACCGTCGGCCGCACGCCCTCATCGCGCATCGCCGCCCAGAGCTTCTCCACCTTGTCGAGCCGGCGCGCGCGGGACCACCCGTTGAGCAGGATGTTGTAGACCCGCACGTCGGGCGCCCACCCGTCGTCCTCGCGCCGGACCTGCGCGACGAGCCGCGCGGCGGCGCGAGGGTGGCCCTCCTTGCAGAGCGCGTCGACGACCAGGATCAACGGGGAGACCGCCGCCTCGTTAGCCGGCGAGCCGTCGGTTTCGATTTCGACGGCGTACCGGCCCGGGTGGCGTTGGAGGAAACGGAACGCGCGGGCCGCGGAGTCGATGCGCCCGAGGCGGGCGTAGCGGCGGAGGAGTGGCGCGAACGCAGCGAGCGGGGGAGGTGGGGAGGATGCGGCGGGCGGGAGCAGGAGGAAGCGCCAGGCGGCGGCGAAGAGGCGGCGGGAGGCGAGGACGGAGACGGCGGTGGCGGCGCCGGCCCAGCGAGCGAGGGCCGGGATCGCGGAGTCCGGCAGCGTCGGGAGCGCGGGGCGGAGGTGCTGGAGCAGCTCGGGCGTCGGGGGGATGCCGGACGCGGGGAGGAGGTGGGCGGCGTCAGCTCGGCATAGGATGGAGAGCACTTCGGCAGCCGCGGTTGGAGTTGGAGGAAGCATCTCAACCATCACCTTCCAGTAGAACGGATGCAGTGTGTCTTGAGGTGGCGTCGCCACCGGCCAGACCCTCCTCCCCCTCCTCGGAAGTTCCGAGGTCTCCCAACCTCCGGCGGCGCTAGGCCCCGCTGGAGCTTGGAGAAAACGTTTGGGGGAAGGCCGGAAGGGAGGGGTGTGACTGTGAGCAGTGAGCTGAAGCTGATGGACCTGTTATCTAAAGATTGGGCCGTTGTACCGTGGATAATTGGACATGAAAGAAAATTGGGCCCAGTCAAGAAGTAAATGCTGCAAATCGCCTAATGAATATGCTTGTTGCGTTCCCGAAGAAGTGAAGAACTAAGGCTCAAGAACAACCACGACATGTACGGTATACCAAGATATGCATTTAAAAAAAATTACACAGTACACCGTAGACACTCACAACACGCACGCACACTCACCCCTATGAACACACATACGCAAACTCTACCCGTATAAGCACCTAGGAAAGACTGAGCTGGCAGATCTCGAGATTCATGAAGTCAGCGCCTCGTTATCGACAGGGACGTCGCCTACTACTGAAAGCATAGCGCCTTCGTGAAGTCACCACAAGCGTTTCGTTGTCGACGGGGACATCGCCTACCATTGAAAGTATAGCGTCGTTAAATTCTGAAAATCTAGGAAAATACGATCACCCGTACCAAGTTGAGGATTTGAGCTCGGGTGGACAAGTTTCCACCACAAGATACCCATCGCATGCCAAGATATGCTTAGATAATCCCTGTAAAGGATTCCCAAAAAAAAGATAATCCTTGTAAAGAGCCCTTTGACTGGATTAATTAGGCCTTGTTTGATCCCTGTAGATAGTAGTTATCTATTAATAATTATCATTTTTTGCATCCAAACATATATAGATAACATGCTAGTCAATTATTAGTTGGATCTTTAGATAACAACTATCCCACTATCTAGACCAAATTAGATAATAAGTTATTAGCCAGCTAACTACTATCAGATAATGAATTCAAACATGGCCTTAGTTTCGATGCATTATATTCATATATGTGGCATGGTTTGAATAATAAAAATTGGTTCTATTGCAAGACAATATATGCAAACTAGGGAAGCATGATCAATTGATCATCGTATGGTATGTCATCAAATCAAACAAAATGAAGAAGTCTAGCAAAATGACAACATGTCCTTATAGTTGTGAATGCAATACAAATTAATTAGGTGCCACTTCCTGCGTGCTTAATACAATCACCTAGCATTACAATTCAACCCCACCCGCAACACCCCCCCCCCCCCCCCCCCCCCCCCCCCCCCCTCTCATTTGGAATAGAGGGAGCTCGGTATAGGTAGGTCCACTGTACCATTGACTTCTCCCAAAAGTGCTGCCCACCAGCGAGGAGCAGATGGAAGCTTGACAAGCCACTTCCATTTGTCATATCTCCGCTTTGACGCCATCGATATAACAATTTTCACTTTGTTCGTGTTACTATCCTCATGTACTAGCTCTCATTGCTAGATGCCTAAATTCCTAACTAACTAAATTTCTTAATAATACATTTTTCAATTTCAGTGCTACATTACCTTAGTATAAACCATTATATTACTATAAATGATATTTAAATATTAATTTGTAAAATCCCTACTAAACCTACATCTAGTTTACAATGCAAAATACCTATGTTACCTTACATCACTAAGGCTGTGTTTAGTTCCTCATGGAATGCAAAATACAAAATGTCAACTACTTTGAAATGATAAAATGCAAAATGCTAAAATTTTCATACGCATTGTTGAAAAAAACAAAGCTCATTACCTTAAGTTAACGAAATGATGCTGAGCAGAGCTGCGGCGGTAGAGTGACGGTGAGTCCACGGCTGCTGGCGGACTGCGACTGCATGTTCCTCTCCCTCGCATGCGTGACCCCCTCTTCTCCCTCCCCGCGCGCCACTCTCTACTCTTTGTCACCACTGAAGTGAACGGTTGGACTGAGTGAAAGTCAGAGATGGAAAAATAGCCGGGCTGAAAATATCAACCGCTGGACGTCAAGATGCAGGCGGGGCGGGTTCTTACCGCTACCCACCAAGCCGCCCCGCAAAATAACCCGATGCGACTGTTGCGGCCCGGCCACTAATTATTTGCGGACCATTATCATTTAGCCTGCTAAGTCCATTGGACAAAAAGAAATCGCACTGCAACCCACTAGACCCACAAGAAGTGGCCGCCGTAGCTTTTCAAGCGTCGCCCTCCTCTCGACCTCTTCCAAATTCTATCGCTACCCGCCGCCGCCCCCTGCCGGTGTCGTTCTCCTCGGCGGTGAAACCTGGCAGTGGCAACGACATGATCTAATCCACTCCCACCAGCCAGCGCCCTCGTCAAAACTTTCTTGGGGTCAGGGCGAATCCTAACGAGCGAGCGACCGCAGATCTCCGGAAGGCAGGCGAGGAAGAAAATCCACGCGACCGTGACGATGCCGGATTAGAGGAAGAAGTTGCCGCCGATGGTAATGCCCATCTAGAGACACGGGAAGGCCATGGAGGTATGCTGCCGGCAACGCGGTTGAGACCACGAAGCCCAGCGCGTACACCTGCAGCGGGAATATCTCCGAGGTGTACACACCCGTGACAGGGCCGAGGACCGACAGGAATGTCTCCAAGCTGAGAGCAGGGGACCGACGAGCGGCACGGGCCGACGGCGTTCGACAGGCGCTCGCTGTCCGTGCTGACCGTGACGTGCTTCGCGGGTCATGCGGGCTCACAGGTATTGGCCACCAAGCCCACGAAACAAATATGAGCAGCACCATTGAGCAGACGGACAGCTGCAAACCCGCTGGATTAATTAGCGGCAAGCGTTGCGGTCTGGCCGCTGTCCACAACCCGCCCCGCTTGCAAGCCGAGCTGGACGTGATGTGGACTGTACCTAATTTAGGTGGTGCTAAACGGCTTGCTAGGTTATTAGTGAAAGGTTGATGGTTGAGCAAGTTATCAGTAATACTATGCTACAAGGTCTACGTGGCAGCTCCACGTCAACAAAAAGTATCACAGAAGATTAGTCCTACACCAGCTTACGTTTACACACTGTCCAAAACATTTGATGGACCTAACTGTTATTGTTTAATCAATTTCTTCCTTTCTACTCCAAGAAGAGAAGACTTAGCGTGTGTTTGGACGGAGGAGCCAAGTGGGTTGGACCCAATTTTATGGGTGTTTGGATCGGAGTTCATGGGGTTGGGGTCGAGCCCAGGAGAGCATATTCGCTCTAGATACGGGTTCCCACGGCACCGAAAAAGCGAACGGGGTTTGACCCACATCGAGTGCGCATCTCCCTTGACCGCGGGCCAAGCACAGGTGGCGAGCGAGCCACGGCCGCAGAAGAGCAACAGGGTGAGGTGTGCAGGTGAGCCGTGGCCGGGCATGAGCCATGGCGTGAAGTGGCGATGAGCAGCAGCAGAGGAGAGGAGCAGCAGGCTGGCGCGGCGCACAGCGGGGCGAGCTTCGGCTCCCGGCCATGGCGGCGCAGGGCGAGCTCCGCCCTCGACCATGGCGGCATAGGGCGAGCTCCAGCCCCCAGCCATGGCGGTAGTGCGATGCCTGGACGACGGTGCTGGGCCGTGCGGGTTGGAGCAGCAGAGGACCCGCGTGCAAGGCCTTGGCACGCGCGGTGGAGCGGGATCCGGTGGCACAGCGGCGCGAGGCCAAGAGAGCTGCTCGACAGCGCGATGTGTTTTTTTACGCCACGAGGGCGAGCGTGGGGCTGGTCGTGCGGCTGAACGCACAAGGAGAAGAAGAGGAGGTGGATAGGCTGCCAGATGGACCCCACAAGTCAGTTGTCTCATCCCACATCTATTTGCCTACAAACTAAACAAGGAACTGGATCGGATCTATCCTTATTAACCAAACACGAGATGAGTCTAACCTAACCCAAAAAACTAGGTCAGGTCCAACCCATCCCACATGGTCCTAGAACCAAACACACGCTTAGTTCTGCACTCTCTCTTCCACACTCTCTCTCTCTCCTATGTGGACTTCCATAGGCAGGTTTTAACAACCCCTTGCGGCTGCCCTAATAGTCCTGATGGACTATGTTTGCAATCTCTACACCTCATAAGTTCTCAAGGGAATCGTCCACCTCCCTCCCTACGGCAGAACGAAATTTCGGACTGAAGACCGGATCAGAGAAAAAAACAACTACCGCCATCCGGTTAAAAAAAAATCTACAAAAACAGATCGGACTCACCTCCCCTGTCCCTTGTCAAGCCTTGCCCCTCCGCCGCACCAGGCCGGCCCCTTGCTCGCGCACCGGCCCTCGTGACAGCGCCCGTTCCCTGCTCTATTCGCAGGTTGAAGGAGGAAAAAGAATTAGAAACTTTTGCCGGAGTTCCAGATGTAAAATCCATCTCATAGCTATAGTGCCAAACAATAACACAGGACTGCAGATTAGTCAGTACTAGTAAAAATGCCCGTGCATTACAACAGAGAAAAAATATAATATATTTATGTAAAATAAGTATGTCTCACATTCATAATATTTAATAGCACAACTCTACAAAATAATATGTTCCAAAATTGTGATAGAGTCCATACTCGTTGAGTTAACCTATGAAGTCACTTGACCCAGCAGCCCTTGTCCACGATATGGTTAAACACGTCAAGCAACGGTCCAACATAGAATTAGACTAAATGATATTTTTTTAAGTTTGGTCAGTTATTTATATATCATAAACAAATTCATATAGCAAAATATCTTTTGCTTCTGAATGTTTAATAGAACGTAGGCTGAAACATAGAACATATGATTTGAGGTACATCCTATTCAATGACGTGGCCCTAGCAAAACTTACGGAAAAGGAAAAAAAACTAATAAAAAGAGGAGGAATTAGGTCAGTCTCACTGGGATTTCATGTCACTGTTTCCGACACATCCAGATTTTAGAAACAGTGGAGAAGAGTTTCATCCCTATAAAACTTCATCTACTCCCATGAAACTTTTATCATCTCTCTCTTCATTAATACGATGCCACATCAGCATAATCAATGTCCATGAAACTCTGATGAAACCCCATTGAGACCGGTCTTACTTAATTTCCATTTATCCACAACATCCGCGCCTCGCTCATCCGGTCCTCCCCTTAGTCATAAATTCTCTACTCTTCTTTCATGCCATCCGAGACAGGGAGAAGACGTGACAACACCTTGCCAGCGGCTATGTCCATATTATGGTGTGAGCGGCCGCAGCAACATGGACCTAGAAGGCGATGAGTACCGCCACCATGGCTGCATGCAGCAGCCTGTGGATCACCGCTCAGCAACAGCTGCTACTCTCCTGCACGCTGTCAGACCCATCGGCCGTCATCACTGCCGCCGTCTGTGCCCTTCCTGTCCGCTTGTTTCCCTATTGCTGCCGGTGCCGGTGGCGTCCTCTTCTTCTGCAGCTCCCCGATAACGACGATGGCTATGTTAGCCTCGCCATTGGCCCTCGCTATCGGCTGCAGCTTCTTTGCCTTACTTCCTGTTGTGCTCGTTTCGCGCCTTCTTGTCGTTGCGACCGTACGTCGCGGCGTCGCTGCTCTGCGTGTCCGCCGCCGCCTGCTGGTGCCGGTCTTCCACGGCTTCCCTGCTCTTGGCCTTTTTTTTTTTTTGAAAAATCTCTTAGCCTCCCTCTCGAGTCTCTAGCTTTGCCGCCTCGCTGTCACCGGGTTCCTCATCGGCGAGGACGGCCCACATGTTGGTGCTTGCCTTGATTTCTCTATTCGCTGCCATGTCGCTGGTAGACAGATGCGTGGTTGTCGATGGGTCGATCCAACTCATGGTAATCACACAGGCAATCTACTCCTATATAGGAGTAGTATAAATAGCGAACACAACATCGATCAGAGTTTCTGTTTCTAAGTACAAAAATGCAACCTCATATGTTTCGGAGTTTGTCGTAGGCTCGTAGCCCATCTCGGAGTTGTACGTTTCTTCAATCGGTGTGGCGGAGTCCCGACCGGCATCGCTGTGGCACAACCGATGATGGTGTGATGGTGTTTGTCGGCTCCTGTACGATGTATAGTAGTCAGGTCCTGTCTTTGCATGTACGTACACGTGCTCTATGGATCCAGTGCAGACACTTACAAGGTGTCGATGTAGGTACATGTACATACTTGCATACCATTGGAATTATAATCCAAATACGGATGTACTGACTTGAAAGTTGGAACTGGGAGAGAGATCAAGATCGGCACGATCATAGAAGGCTTCTTTGTTCTAACCCAAGCATGATTTACCAATGGCTGAATCTATAATAGAAAAGTCATGACAAATTCGAACTTGAGTTTGTAATGAAGAATAAAAAAAGCTCTTGGACGAAAACGAATAGGAACGGCTCAATATGACGTATCCTGAGTGGAAATCGAGTCAATACTACCAAATAACAGATTAAAAAATCAGAATAAACATCCTGATTCTACTCAGGTACGGAACAGATGAAGCTGTTGCATCGTGGGATAAAAAAAACAGAAATAGAAAATAAGCTCGTCTTATGAGTCCGGTTTACATACACGACCCAATACGTTTTGAAATCGGATTCCATATCGTGCTAGATAAGAGTTATTTCTAACTCGTATGAGTACGAATTTATATGTATAAGTCCGAACGGAAGAAACTCTTCATCGTCCGGTAGTTAGAGGAGGACGTACCAAACAAATGGATCGACGAAAAAAGAGCCTGAAATTTTGCCTTTTATTATTAGGGATAGATAAAGTATTGGGTTCTATTTGCAAAGTTTCGTACTTTTGTGGTTTAATATTTTTCTTGATGCATAAAAATCGCTGAACTTCTAAAATGCATAGAAAATCACCAAAAATCATACAATAGAAAATCAAGTTGTGTTGAACTCCTCTTGAGTAGTCCTATGCAGTACATATATAATATGGCATTGACTTAGTTTAAAGTTTTTGTTGTATATTTAGATCTATGATTTTCAATGTTTAATTCATAATTGCAGTTTGTGTAGTCCAATGCTACAAAATTTTTGTGGTAGGCTACCCACTGCATGGTTGATCTGTAGTAAAAATATCAGGTTCTTTAGATGCAGTATGACTAAGTTTTTTATTTAACTTAGTTTATGCTTGAGTTGTAGGATATTTAAGGTCTCTATAAATTATTTTTAGCAGTGATTACTGGTGATGGGAGCTTGCGGCGTGCACGTGCCATGTCGGGATGAAGCAGGTGCCTGCAACAACTGCAAGGACTACTCAACTGTTGGTGCTTGTCATGATCAAATCTGTCGCCATAGGCATGTACAAAAATAGCTTGTGCTTGTCGTGATCAACTTTGTCGCCGTAGGCGTGTAAAAAAACATGACCCCATTGGAACGACTACTTGACTGTTGGTACTTGCTGTGATCAAATATGTCGCCGTAGACGAGAAAAAAAAATAATGACCCCTGTGCAACGGGCATTTATCTAGTTTAACTATAAACGTGTACTTGTTCTACAATTGTCTATTATTAAAATAATGTTTCTTAGAAAAAAAATCTAAGATTACAATTCCAATCTCCAAAGCATGCATCCCACGGGCTCTGGCTGGACGACGTCGCGGGCATACGGCTTCCGGACACCGGGACCACTAGACAGCGTCAGGCCACATGGTCCATGCAGATGCGACCATGTCTGCATGTGCCCGATCGCGTTCCGACCGTTTGGCACTACGGTACAGCACAAAACGCAAACTCCATAGCGTTGCTTCACACTAAAATACTGGCGTATCACAGAGATGCGGGCCATTCTGCATGCGTATCATATAGGATCATTTTTTGTGTCACGGAGTGCCGGCCGGCTGTTTTAACGCTACATATATGTGGCCAGGGACCGAGCCACTTTCCGACAGAACAGAACGACAACAGGTGAGTGAGACTGACTGAGAGCGTCGTAGCAGTCAGTACAGTACAGCCATGGCGCCGCCATCCATGGCCGCGGAGAGCAACAACGGTGCCGCTGCCACCGCCACCGCCGTCCACCCAGGGCCACAACACCGCCGCCGCCACGTGCTACTCTTCCCACTCCCGTACCAGGGCCACATCAACCCAATGTTCCGGCTCGCCGGCGTGCTCCACGCCCGCGGGTTCGCCATCACCGTCTTCCACACCCACTTCAACGCCCCGGACCCGGCGCGCCACCCGCGGTACCGCTTCGTGCCCGTGCCCGACGGCATTTCCGGCCCGGCCCCCGTCGCCATCGAGGACGTCGTGGCGCGCATCATCGCGCTCGGCGCCGCGTGCGAGCCCGCCTTCCGGACCCGCCTCGCCGCCGTCCTGGAGGAGGACGAGTACTCCGGGGACGCCGTCGCGTGCCTCGTCGCCGACGCGCACCTGCTGCCCGTGTTCCAGGTGGCCGCGAGGATGGGCGTGCCCGCGCTCGCGCTGCGCACCGGCAGCGCCGCCTCGTACGCGTGCTTCGCCGCTTACCCGATGCTCTGCGACAGAGGCTACCTCCCCGTTCAAGGCACGTCGCGATCTCCTGTGCATATGCTTCATTTTTCTCTAGCTAGTTCATACATGATGCAATGGATGCGTTCATTCATTCGTTCCCAGTATTGTTGGACCAACAAGCTAAGATTGCTCGCGTCTTGTTCGTCGATTCGACGCAGATTCGCAGCTCGACATGCCGGTGCCGGAGCTGCCGCCATACCGGGTGCGGGACCTGATGCAGCTGGGCAAGGGCGGGCACGGCCTGATCCGGGAGCTGCTGGCGCGCGCCGTGGCGGCGGTTGAAGCCTCGTCGGGGCTCATCCTCAACACGTTCGACGCGCTGGAGCACGGCGAGCTGGCAGGCATCAGGCTGGACCTCGGCGCCGCGGTGCCGGTGTTCGACGTCGGCCCGCTCCACAAGCTCTCCCCCGCCGGCGGCGGCGGCGACAGCAGCCTTCTGCTGCAGGACCGGGCGTGCCTGGAGTGGCTGGACGCGCAGCCGCGGGACTCCGTGCTGTACGTGAGCTTCGGCAGCCTGGCCTGCATGACCCCGCGGGACCTGGCGGAGACGGCGTGGGGCATCGCCGGCAGCGGCGTGCCGTTCCTCTGGGTCGTCCGGCCGGGCCTCGTCCGCGGGGCGGACGGCCAGAGCCAGCACCAGCAGCGGCTCCCGGAAGGGTTAGAGGCCGCGACGCGCGGGCGCGGCATGGTGGTGGCGTGGGCGCCGCAGGAGGAGGTGCTGCGCCACCGCGCCGTCGGCGGGTTCTGGACGCACAACGGCTGGAACTCCACCATGGAGAGCGTCTGCGAGGGGGTGCCCATGCTGTGCCGCCCCTACTTCGGCGACCAACCGGGGAACGCGAGGTACGTGGAGCACGTGTGGCGGGTGGGTTTCGAGGTCGGCGGCGAGCTCGAGAGGGGCAGCGTCGAGGCGGCTATCCGTCGGCTCATGACTGGTAAGGACGGTGCCGAGATGAGGGCCAGGGCCGGCGAGCTGAAGAAGGCGGCAGCGGAGTGCACCGGCAAGGGCGGGTCGTCGTGTATCGCCATTGACAAGCTGGTGACGCACGTCATGTCCCTGGACTCATCTCGAGGCGAAGCGGCGAGCTTCAAGTTTTGACATGATGATAGGACGGTAAGACGCGCTCCGACGCGCCCCACTGTGTAATCGAGTGAACAGTAAAGCGGTATGAACAGTGCCTAAAATGGTGAACAGGATCTCAGGAACATTTAAAATTTCAGTGCTACAGTGCTTTTACTGTCACCGGAGGCCGCGTGGAGGCGGAGGAGTGGCGCTTTCCTTACGCGTTGAAGACTTAACTATAAACCGTTGAAACTCTTTGCATCAAACCCGATGACTCGGTTAAGATTTAGTAGGTGTGAATCTAAATCTCAACTCTTTTATTAACTGGCTGGAAATTGAAAGTTAGTGTCTCAAAATTTTCCGGGTTTTGTGTTTAAGCGCCTCTGTATATCATAGTGATGAGAGATGCTCCAGTGCTCCTTTCTCAAAATCTATTGATGCAGGCACATAATTACTTAAAAAACAATTTGTGTATTGGCACTTAGGTGCGCCAAATACCTAAGCAGGACATGTGCTCCCATGCAAAGGCACCCTCTGAAGCACCATGCGCAAGCCGGTCAGGCCAGTTACATTGCAATCGTCGCGTAGACCAATGAACACTCGCCCATGAGAGAGCTTATCGCGACAAGCTCACTTTTTAGGTTGCTCTAGCGTTAGCATGCCAACTTGAGCACCTTCAATCGCCATCGAAACAAAGGAAGAACAATCAATTAGGAGATTGCAATAGATTAGGACTTGAAAGGTAAAAATGATAAATTGTTTTATTTTGATCAATTGGATTTCATCAATCATCCGTGGTCCTTTTTTTAACTGGTTATAATCTCATTACTCAACTGCTAACAAATCGTAAGCAACTGTTACACATACGCTTTCAGGAATGGAGCTTGTGAATTGCTCCTCTTTCTCAACTGCCAACTCATGAGCGGCTTGGTTACAATCTCGACCTTTAAATAGACACTCAAAACTAATAAAACAAGAAGACGCTAGTGTCTTTATCTCAGCTATCAAAAGACCCACCACAGCATTATCAAAGTCGTCGGTTGTGATTGCTTGAACCACCATCTTCGCATCTGTCTCGACAATTTGGCGTCCAATACCCAAATCAATCACCTTGTGTATTCCTTGGAGGTAGACGATGAGCTCGGCCTAGAAAGCATTCAGTAGATGATGTATCTTTCCCTGTCCGAACACGACCACACATCTCCGTCACAGTCCCGAATCAAGAAACCCCAGCTGCCTGATGATGAACTAGGTAGGACATATGTGTCACAGTTAAGTTTTAGGAAACCCGGTGGTGGTTTGCTCCATTTCTCCTTTCGCCGAGGAATCCTGCTGACTGTCACCGCTCCCCCACCCAAAGCTTCTGCGTTTTCGGCAACAATAATGCTGCAGCTACGGTGTCCGTCCGTCTCCGTTCGCCCGCATGCTCGCTTGCTGGGCCTGCGGACCGGCCCAAGCAACCGGGCACTCATCTCTATTGCCCTTTATTCCAAAAAAACAAAAATGCCATCTCCTCAGCCCGACCATTGCAGCTGGCTACACCGCCGCATCCTGCCTGCGCAGTCACTCCACCGCCGCATCTTGCCCCCGCGAACGCTCCATCGGTGCATCCTGCCTGCGCGGCCGCTTCAACGCCGCATCCTACCCGCGTGGCCAACTCCACCGCGGCATCCGGCCGCCGTGGCTGCTCCATAGTGCCGCTCGCCGCGATGTTCTCCACCATGACCACCCAACCGACAGCCTCCATCCTCCATCTCCACTGTATCCGAGCACCGGTGGCCGCCTTCCTCCCTCTCCATTGCGCTCACCGTCCGTTGCGCCACTTCCGTTCTCCATTGCGCTCGCCCCGTCACTTTGGACCATCTCCGGCAACAGCTCGTGCCAAAGAGTGGTGACCAATCGGCCTTCCCCTCTTTCTGCACGCACCCAATATGCTTCGTCTCTCACTCGATCCCACCTAGTAGGCCGTGGCCATCGGCGACACCGTAGTGTTTCACGCTTTTCAAACTTGTGATTCAAGTGTTTCATCTTGATGTTTCAAAAGCAGATCTAGCATGTTACATATATTGTAATAACAATATGCGCATGTTGCGAGCCTGCGTTTCAAGTGTTTCAGGTGTTTCAGATGTATGTTTCAAGTGTTCCATTTGGATGTTGCAGATGTTGCATAACATGCCTGTTGCAAATGAATGTCTTCAAGTGTTTCATGCATATGTGCAAGTGTTTTATCTAGATGTTGTAAAAGTAGATCTCGATATTGTATATGTTTGCAATGGCCTTTTCAAGTGTTTTTCAGGTGTTTCTAAGTTATGTTTCAAGTGTTTCAGCTGTTTCAAACGTATGTTGCAATTTTTACATCTGAATGTTGCAAAAGTAGATTTGTTATTGCACATGCTGCAATAGGACCCACCTGCCGCAGCTGCCTACTGTAACCACTGGGGCGTCGCTGTGTGTCACTGTCATACCAACCACTGGCGATGATTCATGGGTCGGGGTATTGATCTGGGGGATCGCTTTGCGCTTACACTCGATCAGCTCCTGCGCACAAGGTTCTAGGATTCAAATGACAAAAAAAATTCGCACAAGGTTCTACGATTCAAATCAAATGACAAAAAAATTCGGACTTGGCCAAACCGGGTGAATCTCAGAAATTACGATAATTTCAGACCTGGATTCACTTGTTTTGACCGGTCAAAATTCTAGATTTAGCTAATATTTGATTGAATTTTGGCCAAAGTTTGATCAAGAGGCATGAAGATGAAACAACTAAGTTATAGCTGGGTAAGTTTGCACTTTCTATATTGAAATAGTAACTTGTAAACATGTTTGAACTTTATACATGACTACAAATTCAAATTTAACTGAAATATTTGACTGGTATGACGTTGTTTCGTACCTCACCGCCTCCGCCTGAAATGCCTGAACTCGTGGAGCTCCATCAAAAACAAGTCATCATCATGTTGCAAATGTTGTGCCTTTCCTGCCAATCCGGCTCATGCTCATCGGCGTATTCGGGTAGACCCCATTCGGGTACACCTGCGCCTTTATTTAGATATTCCTTCATACCCATGTTCCGGATGGCGGGATGGCTATAATCTTTGTGCAGTGTTTGAAGGTGTTGAACCGGCAAGCCATCTCAGCGCGGTCACGTTCCTTGTTGTACAACTTGCACCAATCTAGTACAAGGCTGTTAGAATGTAATAGTAATAGCCTATATTGGGTGCACGACCCATTGGCCTTGTACATTGTAACCCTAGCCTATTAGACTATATAATGAAGGTCACCCCCTGATTAGGGTGTGCGATGTTTCTTTACATGGTATCAGCCCTAATTACGGTCCTTTTCTTCTGCTCTCGCGCCTCCTCTGCCCATGCGTCCTCCATGAGGACGTGCGCCACCGCACCAGCCCCGGCCGCGCGCGCACTCGCGCCGCCGCCCTTGCCCCGCGTCGTGATCACCAGGCCGCGCGCCTCCTCCAGTCGCGCCGCCACGTCGCGATCACTAGGCCGCGCGCTTCCTCCAGTCGCGTTGCCGCCTCCGTAAGCCGCGCTGCCTCCTTGGCCGCGCGCTGCAGGCCGCTGCCCGACCCAAGTCGCGCCGCCCCAGGCCGCCGCGCGATCTCCCTCGCGCCGCCGCCCTACCTCGTGCCGCCTCCAAGGCCGCGCGCGCGATTGCCGCTCCAGGCCGCCACGCGGAACGCGGCGCCGCCCTGTAGCCGCGCCCATGACGTCGTCATCGAGTTCCTCCTCCACAACCGGCGCCCTCGGCCCCTAGTCGTCCGGCACCATGGGGGACTCTCTCGCTGCTCCCTTCTTCGCCGCCTACGCCTCCGTCAATGTGAAGCAGCACGTCCCCATCGCGCTCAGCCTCGAGCGCCCGAACTACTCCAAGTGGAAGGCGTTCTTCACCGTCCTCTGCGGCAAGTACGGGCTGTTCGGCCACATCGATGGCACGGTGGCCGCGCGCCCGGCTGACCCCCTGTGGGCTATGGTCTCAGCCTGACACCTGCATCCGCGGCTAGATGTACGGCTCCGTCGATGACGCCGTCCTCGACCTCGCTATGGAGCCCGATCAAGATGCGCGCGCTCTGTACGTCTCTATCGAGGCCCTGTTCCAGGCGAACAAGGAGTCTCGTGCCGTCATCCTCGAGCAGGAGTTCCACAACCTGTCCCAGGGCGACCTCTCCATCGACACCTACGCCCAGCAGATGAAGCGCACCACTGATGCACTTTGGGAGGTCGGCCACACCATCTCCCCCGCGCAGCTCGTGCTCAATCTTCTGCGTGGCCTCAACTCCCGCTTCGCCAACACCGCTGACATCATTGCCAACTCATCGCCGCTTCCCGACTTCAAGTCTGCCACCAACATGCTCCGCGTCAAGGAGCTCCGCCTTAGCACCGAGGGCAAAGAGGCCTCGGCTTCAGCTCTTACCGCCTCCACCACATCCTCCTGCCCTTCACCGTCCTGTCGGTGGGCGTGGCAAGGGCAAGGGTGGGCGTGGCGGCAACGGCAGCGGTGGCAGTGGCGGCGGCGGGCGCAACCAGCAGCACGGTGGCGGCCTCAGCGGGCAAGGAGACGGCTCCGGCAAGCATCAGGCTCCTTAACCGGCCGGCCCTTGGGTTTGCTACAACCCTTGGGTTGTCCAGTGACCACCTCAGCAGTAGCAGCAGTGGGTGCACCACTTGTGCCTCCTCCACAGGCACACACCGCCTTCGCACCGCCTTAGTTCTCCACTGCCGGCGGTCCTCCGGCTTACGGGCCTCCAACCAGCTGGGATCCGACCAGCCTGATCGCTGCTCTCAACCAGATGGCGGTTCAGGGTGGGTCTGTACCCTGGGTCATGGACAACAGAGTGACATCTCACATGTCCTCCAACGACGGTATTTTACTTTCCCATCTCCCGTCGTCACCGTCCTCCATTACGGTCGGCAACGGTCAATCAATTCCTATTCTTAGTCGTGGCACTTCTCTTATTCAAATAGCTGATTGTCTTTTTCATCTTGATAATGTTCTTGTCGCTCCTCAACTCACTCGTAATCGGTTATCTGTTCGACAGCTTACTCGCGACAATAACTGTTCAATTGAGTTTGACGCCTCTGGTTTTTCTGTTAAGGATCTGCAGACCAAGACGGTCCTCCTTCGGTGCAATAGCATGTAACACTCTGGTGTTACGCAAGCATTTGCATTGCAATCATAAGCATGACATTTCATATCATTCATAATCATATGTGCTTAGGGTGTACCTTTAATAAAATAAAAATGTGGAAACTTGTATTGCATAACATGTTGTGATAATGTGCTAATGAAATTCATCAAATTTGTGCAACTATAAATTTCATATCACTTATAATTATAAGGAAAATTTTTGGAGCCACTAAATCACTTAAAGTTTTGTCAAAGATTTGTTTTAAAAATGTTATTTGAAAATATTCAAAAATCCTCTCTAAATTAGCTTTTATTCTAAAAATCAAAATCTATCCAGATTTGGACTTTGGTCTTAAAAGCAAAGTTGTAGAGAATTAAATTCTAAGCAACTTTTGTTTTGGGTCATTTTCAGAAAAGGTCCTTTTCTTGCTCAAAATGAGATTTGAAAACTATTATTTGAAATTATTTGAAAATATGAAAAGGAAAAATTCAATTTCTAACCTAAACGGGCTGCCGCCTCGCTTTCGGCCTGCTGGCCGAATCGGCCCGCGCCACACCGCGCGCGCGCCCGCGCCCCGCCTCGGCCCGGCCCGCGTCCGCTCGGCCTCCTCCTCCTCTTCCCGCTCGCCCGCGCCTCGCTGTCCGCCGCGGCAGAACGCGCCCGCCGCGTGGCGGCCGCATGCCGGCAACGCCGGCCGGGTGGCGCCTGGTCGCCCCCACCAGCGCGCGCACTCGCCCCTATAACCCGCCGCAGCGCCTCGTCCTCCTCCTTCTTCGCATTTCGCCTTGCTCCTTCGCGCGCGCAGCAACTGTGGTTCCGCCACCGCCACCGCGCGCCATCACCGGACACGCGTGTTCCGGCAGCCTCAGCTCACCGCAAGCCGCTCCATCTTGCCCCAAGCTTCTTCTCCCTCTGGCGCAGCCCGCGCTCACCTCCATCAACCGTGGTAAGCTCCCCATCCGCGCGAATCGCTCGCCGGAGTTCCGGCCGAGCTCACCGAGGAATCCCGCTCCGTGGAAACCTCCCCTCCGCTCCCGCTTTTCCTTTACTCGGGCGCGCATCCCGTCCACCCCGCTCTCTCGGTGCTCGGACGCCGTTTTTCGCGCCGCTCCATGGCCGAAGACGCGCTCCCGCCGATGAGCAGCGCCGCCGCGCGCCATGGCCACCGGCCACCTTGCTCCGGTGGTCCTCTGGCCTTACAAGTAGTGCCAATAGGTGTGCATCGCCTTGGGGAGTCTGATGGTGCCGACCACGCCGCCGGCGACCTCCCCGCCGGTGAGATCCGACCGGTCAGCGCCGCCCCTGCTTCGGCCTGGCCGACAGGTGGGGTCGTTGACCCGCTGAGTCCCGCCTGTCTGTCTCTCTGGTGCGGGTTGTGGGTGGACAACCGGGTGCACCTAGCAGTTTTGTCGGCTGATTTTAAAAGGGATTTAAGAAATGCTTTTTCAAATTTCTGTTAAATGCTTTGGAAAATGTTTGTGTGCTCATTTGGCTCCAAAAATTGTGAAATAAATTTCTATGAACTCATTGGAACCAGATCTATGATTTTAAAATATTGCATGTCATTTTTGGGATACTTTTCTGTAGAGCTTTAATTAATTCTTAATATTGCTGATAAACTAAAAAATGTGTAGAAAAATCTATAGGCTTCAGAAAAATATGATTTCAAGTTTGTTAATCTTCTTATGTCATGTACTTCCTAAGAAAAATATGTTTCATACATGTGCTGTGGAAAACTTTGGAGAAGTAGTTCAAGTACCTTTAATGGCTGATTTTTGTTATTTTTGCTAGAGAGCAAACTTTGTATAAAACATGCATGTGGTAATTTTTGTACAGTCATTATATTCCATGAAGAACCTAGGAAAAATATTAATTCTGTTGTTTGACACTTTTCATAGTACAAAGTAATTTCATGCTCATTTGTATGCTATAGCTTGTCATTTTTGTACAAGATAGTTGACTTATCCAAATGTCATGAAATTTTTATGGTAGTCTGTATAGGGTAGTATTATACTACTGTAATTTTCTTAGATTTTTAGGAGCATCAGAAATATATGTTGCTATTTAAACCTATTATCATTTAGGGTTTAAGCAAGTGTTGCTTTAAGTGTGATTAAGAAATTAGTAAAGCTTTGGTGTATCTTTGAAGCATTTCATAAGATATGTTAACTTGACTTGTTAGTAGTAGAAGAGAATGCAGTAGATGACATGTGCTTGTAGTGTATAGTTTCTTGAATGATGTTGACTACCTTGCATTTCAACATATTCATTGCATTCATCTCCTTCGATGCACGTTTGTATAATCACTTACGCGCATTGCATCATACAGGATCGCAAACCGAGAACCCAGTCGTCTTACCCGAGGAGCCAGAGGAGCAGCTCAAGGTGCAGCAGCAGGAGGTGACAGAAGCCGAAGAGGAGGTCGGTGAAGAGCTCCCCGAGTGCCCCGACCACCGTCCGAGCTCTTTTGAGAGAGGCAAGCCCCGGAGCATTTCTATCCCGGTTTGCAAATAATTTATTATTAACTTTACTTAATTTGATGCATTACGTTTAGGAGTTGCTTGCAAACGTTGCTGCATTATACCTTGCTTTCCTTTGTTATACTATATCCTTGTTACCCTGGTATCCGCAGTCGAGTCAATGCTTAGCTGGCTTAGACCGATAGAAGTCGGGTGATTTCCTGTCACCTGCGAGCTATAGGTGGTTACCTGGATCTGCTTGGATGACTATGAAGTCATGGTATAACTAAGTGAGAAATGAATTTGAGACCGGGCGGAAACTTGCAGGGTTTCGGACTGTAGTGTTTTCCGTCTGTGTCGATTAAGGACCGTCCGTTGTTGTCCCTCAGGTCATGTTGAACACATGCCTTACATTTAGCTGGCCGGATAAAGTACCTTTCGACCGCGAAACTGGGAGATTATTCGGGCTGAGTGGATTGCCCGCAACGCACTGTACCAGAGTAGTAGTAGCAGGATACGGGGGCGCGATGATAAGGCCAAAGAGCAGTCGGGCGGCCCCCGGGTACAAGTGGTTCCTGGCAAGCTCGCGACTTTACCTGAATGGTTGACTCGGTGACCAACACCTCACTTTAGCGGGTGAGTGAGGTTTGTGTGAGGAATAACTTACCAGCTGGTTAATAATCGATTCGAATCGCCATCGTTCACTGGATAGTGAACACTTGACTTGAGCTACTTCATCGTAGTAATATTGATGGAACACTTGGACAGTTATATGAATTATGACATAATGAAAGTTGTTAATGATCATTGGTTATCATTACCTGTTTAATTACATGTTACTTTAGTACAGGTGCAAATATAGTTGACAGGTTAATAAAGATTTAACTTGATGCAAAGCTTTTGTAAAGGTTTTACTAAATGCTAAAAATATTTTTTTGCAAATGAGTCAGCTATCCCACCAGAAAGCCTATCATGATTCCTTGGTGTCTTTTATTTCCGGTTTATGACGGGTAAGTCTAGCTGAGTACCTTCTCGTACTCAGGGCTTTGTTCCCACTTGTTGCAGATGGGCAGATGTACTACGGCTATTGTATCAACTGTCTCTATCCCGCAATGGGCGAAGTCTAGGACCATGGGCAATGGTCATTCGCTACTTCTAGTCTGATGCTTTTGCTGGAGATGATCACAAGCTGGCACTTTATTTCAAAATATTGTGTGTGTGCGTGATTTGAACTACCGCTTCCGCTACTTTTATTCGAACCTGGTTTGTAATAACTATGTTTAAACTCCGATGTTTTATGCCGCGAACATTTATGTAACTTATGATGGTAACCGTTAAACTTAGTACGATCTTGGCTGTTATGTGAAATGGTTTGAAATCCGTTGAGATTTCACGGACTACCGGGTTATACGGGCTTAAGTTTGTTAAATTGTCCTTCCGTTGGATGATTTCCTACTTAATCTCGTATAATTGGGCGGTTCTGTTACATAGCAACAGGGACCTCTACACCATTCCACATCGCATGCCACCTCGCTGCCATGTCGTCGTCGTCTCCCGGAGTTGTGGCACTTCCGCCTTGGTCATCCTGCACCTGCCGTCGTCACTACTCTAAATAAGCTATCAGCTTTCCAGTGTGAAAGGATCAAGACGCCCAAGAGGGGGGTGAATTGGGCTTTTCTAAAAATTAATTGCAAGAATTAAATCCTACAAGCCAAACTTCACCCCTAGTGCCTACTTGTGTTCCTTGTGTTTCTACCGATAAAAGTTATGCACCCTAAGTTCCAATCCTAGACTAGCAAGGCAATTCTAGGAAAGTAATCAAGCAATGAAAGTAATGCAAGAAAGTAAATGCTTGAAAGTAAGGGATAGGAACACGGCGATGTTTTGTTGAGGTATCGGAGAGTCGCCACTCCCCACTAGTCCTCGTTGAAGCACCCGCGCAAGGGTGTAGCTCCCCCTTGATCCGCGCAAGGATCAAGTGCTCTCTACGGGTTGATTCTTCGACACTCCGTCGCGGCGAATCACCCAAAACCGCTCACAACTTGAGTTGGGTCACCCACAATCTCGTCGGATGATCACTGAACTCCCAATCACCACCAAACCGTCTAGGTGATGGCGATCACCAAGAGTAACAAGCTAGAACTCTCACTTGACCACAACAAGTCTAATGAGAAGAAGGATGCACACTTACTAGACTCTTGTCACTAGAGAGGATTCTCAAACTTTGATTCGCAAATCTCAATCCACACTATGGCTCTTGCACTCCCTTGCACTTCAAAGGTGTTTCTCAGCTAAACAAATGAGCAAGAGACCTCTAAAAGAGGTGGAGGGTTGTATTTATAGACCCCTCAGACAAATCCAACCGTTACCTTTCGAAACAGCTAGACGCGCACTGACTGGACGCGCCTGTCGATATGATCGGACGCGCCGGTCAGTTGTAACGGTCGAAAATGGAAACCTATACTGAGAGACCGGACGCGTCGATCTGTGCTGACCAGACGCGCCGGTCTGAGATGACCAGACGCGCCGATCAGGGATGATCAGACGCGTCCGATCACGCAAGAGCTCTCTGGAAATTTGACCTGACGCAACACCGCGTCCGATCATAGGTGACCGGACGCGTCAGGTCACCATGGGACCTTACTGGAACAAGACCGGATGCACCGGTCTTTTTCACAGTCGCGTCTGATCTTTGCTGTTTACCCTCTGGAACACGTGTCAGCCTGACCACCGCGTCCGGTCCTCTCAAGGACCGCGTCCGGTCAGTCAGCCGAAAACGCAGTTAAGACTTTGTACTGACCGGACGCGTCCGGTCATGACCAGGACCGCGTCCGGTCATAGGTAAACGGCTCAAACGTCTTCTAAACGCAATGCAATTTGAACAAAGTCGCTTCTAACTGTACTCTGAGCTTTTCTCGAGCTACCTAGTGCTAAGTTTGACAAGTGTGCACCACACCTAAACATAAGACTCACCTAGGTCAAGCTACTCGCTCATGCCCCTCTTCATAGTACGGTCAAAGGAAGAAACAAAGATCCTAACGACTATTTCAGATGTATCTCAACACCTTGACATCCGGAACTAACCGTCCTTAATCTTATCGTTGATCCTTTGAAAACCGAAAGGATTTCCATCAAGGGACATGACTGCCATATTGCTCAAAGCAGTTATCATCTCCATGACCTAACTTACGGATGTTTCTGCAAAACACACGTTAGTCATGGTAATTATGTGTTGTCATTAATTGCCGAAACCAACACCGGGGCCTAGATGCTTTCAATCTCCCCCTTTTTGGTGATTGATGACAACACTTAGATTCAGAAGATATGAGTTGAGGTTTTTGATCATGCTTGGTTCACATAAGCATAAAGCTGTAAGCACAAGGGGTTAGTCAATGCTTATGTGTTCCAAGCCAACTGATTGTACTCATAGGATAAAACATGAAGAGTTAGTACACATAAAACAAAGCTCATATGAAATCGGAGTAAGGCACGAAAGCACAACCTTATGAGCTAAAAAACAAACAAGTGACATGTTTTAAAGCTGTGATTAGATAAACCATATAGACTTAAGATATCTCATAAGATCACATGTCACACGAATGTAATTACTGTAAAGTAAACATGATGCATGAGAGTAGCACACAAGAAAAGAACGAAAACCCTCTAACAAAAGCTCCCCCTGAATCTACTCTCTCTCCCCCTTTGGCATCAAACGCCAAAAGCTAATCTAAGGATCTGACGGGGGAACAGACAGAGTCGAGTCGGGTGCCGAGGAGCGCGGAGTAATCACAAACTGAGAGATGTCTCTCTTGGACTCAGAGCTATCTGGCTGACCCTCTGAAGAAGCACGCGGCTGTGAAGCGGTCTGGGTCTGATCAACAGGAACAGGTGCTGCCGAAGTAGCGATAAGTGAAGCAGTCTCTGTGACCTGAGCCTAAAGTGAGCCAAAAGCTGGAGGATCTGTCGAGGCAACGGATGACGAAACAGTCTCTGTAGTGCCTGTCCCTGTCACTGGAAGGAAAACTGCCTCTGAACCTGACAACCCTGAAGAAGTAGCAAATGTGGTGTGCGAGGGTGTCGGCTGACCAGTCAACTCGCTATATGTGGCACTCAGATCAATGAACGGTGTGCCGGTCAACATGTGAGGGTGAGGCTGGTCTGAAGGAGTAAACCCCGTCTGAATGGGCGTGTAGCTCGGGGACTGGAATGACTGAGGAACCCGTAGCTGTGGAGATGTGAACTGAAAGCTCGGCTGATCCTGACTTGAAGGTCCACTGAATGGTAAAGCTGAAGTCAGGATAGATGCAGGTGGAGGAGCCCCAACTGTGACTAGGTGACACAGAAGCTCCAAGTACTGCTGCTGGCTAGCTATACTCTGTCGCTGCATCTCATACTGCTGACGCTGCATCTCGACCTATTGGCGCTGTATCTCAAGCTGCTGTTTTTGGAACTCATCCTATCGAGCTTGTATCTGTGCAAACGCAGTAGCTGTGTCCTGAGCCTGTCTCTGTAGCTGAAGCTCCTGTCGCTCCTGTGCCTGGGTCAGCGTCTCAAGTATAGCCACCATGGCTGAGTCTGAGCGGGAGGCTGAACCAGAGCCACCGGTCTCGTGGTCGTGAGGCCGAGGAGACTGATACCTGGGGATGGGCTGATAGTCCTCGTCAGTGCTGTCAGAGGCCTCATCCTCAGCTATATCAGCGGGCTGAGCATCTAGATCTGCAAGTTCTGCCTCAGCAAGACCCTGTATGGTCGCATCCTGCTCAGCCGCTGTCTCGGACACCTCAGGTCTCTCTCTCTCTGTCCTGGTGCAGGGGCCTGCTCTCTAGTAACTGAAGCCCATAGCTGACGAATATCATACTCAGGAAAAGCAGTAGTGGTTTCAGTTATCTCAGCACTTATTTCTAAAGGCAGCTCAAGTGCAGATCTGATGATGAAACAAATCCAATGAGCATAGGGTAGCTGACGGTGTCCCTTGAAGCCTTCTGCCAGGGTGTCCTCCATCTCACTGACCATAAGATCCCAAATGTCAAAAGGTGTCTGTGAAAGAAGGTGGTGAACTACCCAAAGCTGCATCCTAGTGAGTCCCTCTCTGTAACCAAGTCTAGGAAAAAGAGTGCGTCTGACAATAGCATCCAAGACTCGGGCAATCGGTGTCAGACTGGCAGGTGTGCGACGAGACCCTTCGCCAAAAGGCTCACGAAAACAGGGTCGGATCAGGTCTATAGGTGGCACAGAACCGCCATAAGGGCGTCTAGGTGGAGCTGTCTGACCAAAGCAGAGCTGGTGAATCTTCGTGTCTGAAGCTGGGAGTCTGAGAATCTCCCGTACTCTAGAGCTGTACAGTCTGCGGTCGCGGCCTCTGAATGCAAAGTGTATGAACTCATGGGCTAGATCAATCCATAATGAAGCATAGAACTCCCTAACCCAAGTGCCGCAGTATGCACCTATCCATCCAAGAAAATCTGATAGGCCTGGTAGATAGGACAGGTGCGGACGTAGCTGCTCACCCACTACCTCAATAAGTGACTCAATGCGACAGACCCTCTGTGGTCGAAAAGCAATGCCACTGTCAACAAGAGCTCTGTAAAAGTCCTCCTGGAGAGGAGTATAGAATCCCTCTGAAGCTCTAGAGTCCCTCTGAGGTGGGAACCACCGGCTGACCTCAACAAATCTCAAACTTTGCACCTGTCGTGCAGTAGCACCTCTCAAGTCAAAGTGCTCAACTGGGGTTGTACCTCTAACTCTCGGAGGTGGACGTCCTCCACGACGCTGGCCCTCTGGCCTGGGAGTCACCTGAGTCCGTGTGTGTGTGGAGCGGCGATGTGATGGAGTCTGAGCTGGCTATTCCGCTGTCCCCTCTGAAGGTGCTGCAGGTGGATCAACTGACATAGTATCTGCATCCATTGGCACTTCTGTGCCCTCAGTGGTCTCAGTGGTCTCTGTACCAAGCTGTCGTCCTTCAAGATGAAAACGACTGTCTCCAATGCGTATACCACTGCTCCTGCCACCCCTTTCTACTGCATCTGCTGCTTCTGCCACTGCCTGAGCTATCTCTGCATCAGTGAGAGTCTTCTTCTTTTTTCTGGCCATGATCTTTATGCGCTTTCCACGCGCAACCTCAGACAGACGAGGAGGACTGTCGTCCCCGTCACTAGGAGCACCACGGGCATTCTTGCAATGAACCATACTGTCACACTGTCGGAAAACCTCTAAAAGATGATGTACTGACACTCGAGAGGCTTGGCCTCAATCCATATCCGCAGGCTTGGCCTCGGATTCAATCAACAGAACAGCAGTTACCCCGACACACCGACACACTCGCTGAAAAGACGGAATAGATGGATCTACTATAAGCAACATATATGATCTAAAGGTACGAAACCCTAGAGATAGCAAGCATATAAGATAAGACGTGAAATGAAACGCGATGGCTACCTCGGATCGATGAGAAAGCGATGATTATATGAGATGACCTAGGTCGCGAGACTTCCCGACGCACCGGACGAGCGCTGATTCGCCGAAACAGAAGTCGATTAGAGTTAGCGAAGACAAAATTTCGACAAACCCTAATACGAAGATCAAGGAAGTGCGAAGCAACCTCGAGCGAAGACGTCGCGTGAGGGACGTTTCGACGACGAACGAAGGAGACACTGCAGAACAAACCCTAGGGTTAGGGCGACGCGCGATGGCCAAAGATCGAGGATGAATGTGATGGCAGGGACTGGTCAGAGGTCGTGCACGGTCACTGGCAGCAGCAGCAGCGGCTCACGGCGGCGGCGGCGGCGGAGATGGCGGCGCGGTGAACGGCGGCTGGGCGGGCGTGGTGGCGGAGACGGCGCGTGCGCGAGAGGAGAGCAGCTGCAGGGCCGGGCGGTGGCGCAGGCGTGGCGGAGAGCATCGGCGAGCGGCGGCGCGGCGGAGCTCTGGCGAGCGGCGGCGTGGCGCGTTAGGGCACGGAGGCGGCGGTTGCGAGTTGTACGGGCGAAGAAAAAGAAGGAACGCAAAAGATTATATAAGGGGTTAGATCCGCTCGATACGCGATGACCGGACGCGGTGGTCGATATGACCGGACGCGGAGAGGCAGCGTCCGGTCACATTCTAGTAAGCTCCTGGAAGGACCGGACGCGTCCGATTATCCGCGATCGGACGCTGACGGTGTCCGGTTTTGATTTGCCCGGAAAACTAAGACGGATGACCGGACGCGGTGGTGGTTACCGGGACCGGACACGGTGGTCAACAGGGCCGCTTCCGGTGCAGCGTTCTATCACTAGATCAGGAGACGGTCTTCAGGATGACCGGACGCGCTGGTGGTCACCGGAACCGGACGCGGTGGTGAAGCAACACTGCGTCCGGTGCAGCGTTCGGTCCAGCGTCTGGTCACTGTTTTTCACCCTTTTTCATACCGAACTTAGACGCGACTTCTCCCAATCAAGTTCCAATTCAAAGAGACACAGATAAACACCAATTGGAACAAGATATGAGTGACCTCACTCAAACCCTCAAGTTTCTCAAAATAGTTTGCCTTAGGCTAATATTATTTTTAGGAAAATAGGCAACAAACACCCGAGGAGCAACGTATGGCCATGCAATAGAGCTTTTGAACCCTTGGGAGCGTCAAAATGCTCTCTCTACCCATGGACGAACACAGAGGTTGCTCAAAACTTAACCGAAAAAGGAACGACAAAACAACAACCATGCATATGCAATGCAAAACAAGTAAGTAAAGCTAGGTTGCTTGTCAAGTTTGATCCACGGTTAGGCTTCTTCACTCCTCCAAAGGAGGGTTATCGTAACCATGTTAGTCAAGCCCTAGATGCATTGCGGGTAATTAAACATGACATATAATACAAATGCAATGCAAGGGATAACACAAGCTCATCTTTTAAAGTTACTAGAATCAAGCACATTTAGTTCACTTCTCAATCTACAAAAAGTAGCTTCATCCAAAGGTTTAGTGAAGATATCCGCTAATTGATTCTCACTTCTTACACCTTCTAGTGATATGTCATTTTTAGCAACATGATCTCTTAGAAAGTGGTGGCGGATATCAATGTGCTTGGTGCGAGAGTGTTGTACCGGATTATTAGGAATTTTAACCGCACTTTCATTGTCACATAAAAGCGACACCTTTTTAAGAACAACTCCATAGCCTAGAAGGGTTTGTTTCATGTATAGGATTTGTGCACAACAAGCCCCCGCGGCAATGTATTCCACCTCGGCAGTGGACAAAGCCACACTATTTTGCTTTTTCGATGAACATGATACTAAGGATCTCCCAAGCAAATGGCACCCTCCGGATGTGCTTTTTCTATCAATTTTGCAACCGACATAATCTGAATCGGAGTAGCCAACTAGTTGGAATCTAGCTCCTTTGGGGTACCATAGTCCGATGCTTGGAGTATACTTAAGATATCTTAGGATCCTTTTTACGGCACTTAAGTGAGGTTCTTTAGGGCACGCTTGAAAACGGGCACACATGCACACACTAAACATGATGTCGGGCCTAGATGCGGTAAGGTATAACAAGCTACCAATCATAGAACGGTAAAGAGTTTGATCGATTGGTTTACCTCCCTCATCTAGGTCGAGATGTCCATTAGTTGGCATTGGGGTCTTGATTGACTTGCATTCTTCCATCTTGAATCTTTTGAGAAGATCATTGGTATACTTCTCTTGAGAGATAAAGATCCCTTCTCTCATTTGCTTGACTTGAAACACAAGGAAGAATGTTAGCTCACCAATCATTGACATCTCGAACTCTTTTGACATCAATTCACCAAATTCTTTACAATAGTCTTCATTTGTTGACCCGAAGATGATATCATCAACAAATACTTGACAAATGAAGATCTCTTCTTTGAATTTCTTGGTGAATAGTGTGGTGTCAACCTTCCCAATGGTGAACCCTTCTCAATGAGGAAGTCCCGAAGGCGCTCGTACCACGCTCTAGGGGCTTGCTTGAGCCCATATAGCGCCTTGGACAACCTATAAACATGATTAGGATATCTAGGGTCTTCAAACCCGGGAGGTTGTTCAACAAAGACTAGTTCATTTATAAAGCCATTTAAGAATGCACTTTTCACATCCATTTGATATAGTTTCATATCATGATGTGATGCATATGCAAGTAGGATACGGATGGCTTCAAGTCTTGCAACGGGTGCAAAAGTCTCTCCAAAATCAAAACCTTCAACTTGAGAGAACCCTTTTGCCACTAGTCTTGCCTTGTTTCTTACCAGTACCCCTTGATCATCTTGCTTATTGTGGAACACCCACTTGGTTCCAATGACTCTTGCACCTTTTGGATGCTCTTCAAGTGTCCATACTTGATTTCGGGCGAAGTTGTTCAATTCTTCATGCATGGCATTCACCCAATCCGGATCTCGAAGAGCTTCTTCTACATTCTTAGGTTCAAGACAGGAGACAAAAGAGTGATGTTCAACAAAAGAATTAAATTTTTGAGATCGAGTCATTACACCCTTTGTAGGACTCCCTATGATGAGATCTTGTGGATGTGCTTGAAGTAGAGGTGAGTTTCTTCGATCAACCATTTGAGGGGTGGGATGAGGAGCATCAACGTCTTGTGCTTGTGCCTTGGCTTGATGATGAGAGACATGGGTGTCTTCATTTTTAACTCTCTCATTCTTGTCATCATCTTGAGGCACATATGATGATGATGGTGGATTGACAATTTGTACATCGTCTTCATCATCTTTAGGCTTGATGTCACCTACCGACATGTTCTTCATGGCCTCCCTCAATGGTTCATCACCTACATCATCACAATTCTCAATTGCTCCTTGGGAGCCGTTAGACTCATCAAATTCCACATCATATGTTTCTTCAACCAAACCGGTGGCGTGGTTAAATACTCTATATGCTTTGGACTTTGATGAGTAGCCAACAAGAAAACCAATATCACAACGTCTTTGGAACTTCTCTAGGTGTTGACGCTTCTTGTAGATGTAGCATTTGCAACCAAACACCCGGAAGAATAAGACGTCCGGCTTCTTCCCATTTAGCAACTCATAAGGGGTCTTGCAAAGAAACTTTTGTAGGAAGAGGCGATTTGAAGCATAGCATGCGGTGTTGATTGCCTCAGCCCACAATTTTTCTGATGTATTGTACTCATCTAGCATTGTTCTTGCAAGAGTGATCAAGGTCCGGTTCTTCCTCTCAACTACACCATTTTGTTGAGGAGTGTAGGTTGATGACACTTCATGCTTGATTCCAATTTTATCACAATAGGCTTCAATGTTGGTGTTGTCAAACTCTTTTTCATTGTCACTTCTAATCTTCTTTATCTTGACTTCAAATTCATTTTGAGCTCTCTTTGCAAACTTCTTGAAGCAACTTGCCACTTCGTATTTGTCATGAAGAAAGAAAGTCCAAGTGTATCTTGAGAAGTCATCCATAATCACAAGACAATAAAGATTTCCACCCAAACTCTTGTAAGTTGTAGGACCAAACAAATCCATGTGAAGGAGTTCTAGCACTCTTGATGTTGACATGTAGGCTTTGGTTGGATGAGTGTTTGCAACTTGTTTGCCGGCTTGACATGCACTACAAGGTTTGTCCTTTTCAAACTTTACATCCTTTAAGCCTCTTACTAGTTCTTTCTTCAATAGCTTGTTGAGAGTGTTCATTCCAACATGAGCAAGCCTCCTATGCCAAAGCCATCCAAGTGTGGTCTTGGTGAACAAACATGTCATCAAGTTTGCATCTTCGGAGGTGAAGTCAACAAGATAAAGATTGTTGTATCTAAAACCCTTGAAAATCACTTGCTTGTCATCTATCTTGGTAACAACCACTTCATTTGGACCAAACAAGCATTGGTAGCCAAGATCACAAAGTTGCCCAACGGATAGTAAATTGAAACTAGATGAAGCAACATAGAGCACATTGGAGAGAGAATGATCATTTAATATTGCAACCTTGCCTATACCCTTGACTTTGCTCTTGGAATTATCCCCAAATGTGATCTTGTCTTGGCATACCCCATCCTCTTCAAGTGAGGTGAACATACGAGGATCACCGGTCATGTGTTGTGTGCAACCACTATCAATCACCCAATGAGATCCACCGGTCTTGTAGTTCACCTACACACAAGAGATCAAGCCTTTTGTTTAGGGACCCAAACTTGAGAGGGACCCTTAACTTTTTCAATTAGTGACTTGGCAACCCAAATTTTCTTTGGCCTATTCTTGTTAGGAGGACCCAAGAACATAACTTTCATCTTTCCACTAGAGTCATTTCTAAGCATGTAGTGAGCATTGAAAGCAAAGGGTCTAGCATGCTTGGGCAAGGGTTGTGGTGGTGGAGTTTTGCACTCATGAGCAAAATGACCTTCTTGTCCACACTCAACACATCTCTTTGGCTTGAGCTTTGACTTGCTTTGTTGTTGTTGAGTTTTGACCTTCTTCTCTTAATTTGCCAAATAGCCAATGCCACTCCTATCCAACTTCATGACGGTGTTCATGAGTAGCTCACTTTGCAAATGTTGGCCTCTTGTGAACTTGCTTAGGCCGGTCTTGAGATGCTCTTTCTCTTGCTTGAGCTTCTTATTTTCTTCAATAAGTGACTCATTTGAAGCTTGCTTTTCAAGAGCCAACAACTTTTTGTTCTCAACTTTAAGCATCTCATTTTCACTCTTGAGCTTGACATACTCATCATAGTCATTGGCCTCAACCACACTCTTGCCTTTGCCGCTAGAGCCTTGCTCAAGGTTCTCAATAATCAAATCATCACATGATGAGCTATATCAATCTTAACAATTTGGTTAGTAGCATCATGTGTCTCAAGAGCAAGCTCATTAGCAACAATAAGAGTATCATAGTTGATTTTCAATGTAGTATATTCTTCTTTTAGAGAGTTGAGTCTAGTCATGAGTTCACCATGCTTCTTTTCAATTTTATCATGTTTATCTCTAAGCTCCTTGTTAGAGGTTTTGAGCTCCTTGAGAGAAGAAGACATAGTTTCATTTTGATCTATGAGCTCATCCCTAGTCTCATGTGCACTTTCAAGCTTAGATGAGAGTGTTTCATTTTCATGTTGAAGCTCATCATTTTCATTTCTAGTCCTCCTTATGATTTTAGAATATTTGTTTAACAATTTTACTAATTCATCATAAGAAGGTGCATCATATTCATCATCACTATCACTATCATCACTATCACTATTTTGTACCTTTCGATCACCTTTAGCCATGAGACATAGGTGGGAAGTGGATGATGACGGTGAGGATGGCGGTGAAGATGGTGAAGAAGACGTTGATGACGATGGTGATGGCCCAACCACAAGTGCGGCGATCTTCTCTTTTTCATCATCACTTTCATCGCCGGAGGACTCACATGATGATTCAATGTCAGTGAGCCAATCACCAACAATATAAGCCTTGCCTCCCTTCTTCTTCTTGTAGAACTCTCTTTTCTTGCCATCTTTCTTCTTGTATGGTTTGTTTTTTCTTTTATCATCTTCTTCTTTACTTGAATCATCTTTCTTGCCCTTGTACTTATTCTTGTTTTTGTCTTTTGGAGGCTTTGGGCATTGATGAGCTAGATGGCCAAGTTCTCCACAATTGAAGCAATCCATTTCGGAGATTGGCTTCCTTTTGGTACTAGTGAAGAATTTCTTCTTCTTGCCATCGAACTTGATGCCACTCTTGTTAAGCTTCTTTAGCATCTTGGTGGTTCTTCTCACCATGAGTGCAAGTGATTCATCATCAATATCACTCTCACTTGTGCTCTCTTGCACTATCATGGCTTGGCCCTTCTTTTTTTTCATAGCTAGCTTTGAAGGCCAAGTCCTTCTTCTTGAAAGATGATGAACCCTCTTCCGGAGTGATGTGCATGTACATCTCATGTGCATTGATCTTTCCCAATACTTGAGTCGGTGTTGCGACGGAGAGATCACTTTGGTGAAGTACGGTGACAATATGTCCATACTTCTCAACGGGGAGAACACTCAAGATCCTCCTTGCAACATCCGATTGACTCATTTTAGTGAGTCCAAGAGCATTGAGATCTTCTACAAGAACATTCAAGCGAGTGTACATTTCATTAGCACTTTCTTTAGGAAGCATCTCAAAAGAATTAATTTTCTTTAAAGCAATATGATTGTGTTCCTCACGCTCACTCTTAGTTCCCTCATGGAGAGCACAAAGATTCTCCCACAATTCATGAGCGTTTTTGGCATTACGCACATGATTGAAGATATCTTTGCCTAGTGCCCGGTAGATTGCATTTTTTGCTTTTGCATTCCACCGGTCGTATTTCTCCTCGTCACCACTTGGGTTAGCGGGATCCCTTATGGGGGGGAGCCCTTCGGTTGCCGCTCTAAGGCACCCAACATCTATGGCTTCGAGGTACGCCTCCATACGAATTTTCCAATATGGAAAATCGTCTCCCTCAAAGGTGGGAGGTGGTCCTTCCCCATTAGACATCTTGCTCTAGGCGGTAAAGCCTAAATTTAGAGCAACACTGCTCTGATACCAATTGAAAGGATCAAGATGCCCAAGAGGGGGGGTGAATTGGGCTTTTCTAAAAATTAATTGCAAGAATTAAATCCTACAAGCCAAACTTCACCCCTAGTGCCTACTTGTGTTCCTTGTGTTTCTACCGATAAAAGTTATGCACCCTAAGTTCCAATCCTAGACTAGCAAGGCAATTCTAGGAAAGTAATCAAGCAATGAAAGTAATGCAAGAAAGTAAATGCTTGAAAGTAAGGGATAGGAACACGGCGATGTTTTGCCGAGGTATCGGAGAGTCGCCACTCCCCACTAGTCCTCGTTGGAGCACCCGCGTAAGGGTGTAGCTCCCCCTTGATCCGCACAAGGATCAAGTGCTCTCTACGGATTGATTCTTCGACACTCCGTCGCGGCGAATCACCTAAATCCGCTCATAACTTGAGTTGGGTCACCCACAATCTCGTCGGATGATCACCGAACTCCCAATCACCACCAAACCGTCTAGATGATGGCGATCACCAAGAGTAATAAGCTAGAACTCCCACTTGACCACAACAAGTCTAATGAGAAGATGGATGCACACTTGCTAGACTCTTGTCACTAGAGAGGATTCTCAAACTTTGATTCGCAAATCTCAATCCTCACTATGGCTCTTGCACTCCCTTGCACTTCAAAGGTGTTTCTCAGCTAAACAAATGAGCAAGAGACCTCTAAAAGAGGTGGAGGGGTTGTATTTATAGACTCCTTAGACAAATCCAACTGTTACCTTTCGAAACAGCCAGACGCGCACTGGCCGGACGCGCCTGTCGATATGACCGGACGCGCCGGTCAGTTGTAACGGTCGAAAACGGAAACCTGTACTGAGAGACCGGACGCGTCGATCTGTGCTGACCGGACGCGCCGGTCTGAGATGACCAGACACGCCGATCAGGGATGATCGGACGCGTCCGATCATGCAAGAGCTCTCTGGAAATTTGACCTGATGCAACACCGCGTCCGATCATAGGTGACCGGACGCGTCAGGTCACCACGGGACCTTACTGGAACAAGACCGGACGCACCGGTCTTTTTCACAGTCGCGTCCGATCTTTGCTGTTTACCCTCTGGAACACGTGTCAGCCTGACCACCGCGTCCGGTCCTCTCAAGGACCGCGTCCGGTCAGTCAGCCGAAAACGCAGTTAAGACTTTGTACTGACCGGACGCGTCCGGTCATGACCAGGACCGCGTCCGGTCATAGGTAAATGGCTCAAACGTCTTCTAAACGCAATGCAACTTGAACCAAGTCGCTTCTAACTGTACTCTGAGCTTTTCTCGAGCTACCTAGTGCTAAGTTTGACAAGTGTGCACCACACCTAAACATAAGACTCACCTAGATCAAGCTACTCGCTCATGCCCCTCTTCATAGTACGGTCAAAGGAAGAAACAAAGATCCTAACGACTATTCCAGATGTATCTCAACACCTTGACATCCGGAACTAACCGTCCTTAATCTTATCGTTGATCCTTTGAAAATCGAAACGATTTCCATCAAGGGACATGACTGCCATATTGCTCAAAGCAGTTATCATCTCCATGACCTAACTTACGGATGTTTCTACAAAACACACGTTAGTCATGGTAATTATGTGTTGTTATTAATTGCCGAAACCAACACCGGGGTCTAGATGCTTTCACAGTGTAATAAAGCAGCTCGTCGCCTTTGTCATGCCTGTCAGCTAGGCAAACACGCTAGGCTGCCATTTGCTAGTTCGGTTTCTAGTACATCTGCACCTTTTGCACTTGTTCACTGTGATGTCTGGACCTCTCCAATTTCGAGTATTTCTGGTTATAAATTTTATCTCGTGCTAGTTGATGATTATACTCATTATTATTGGATGTTTCCTCTTCGCCATAAATCCGAAGTTTATGAACATATTGTTCAGTTTGTTGCTTACGCTCACACACAGTTCAGCTTTCCTGTGCGCTGTTTTCAGGCAGATAATGGCACCAAGTTCATCAACAATGCCACCGCTACCTTCCTGGCTAGCCGCGGCATCCTGCTTCGCTACTTGTGCCCCTACACATCCGCCCAGAACGGCAAAGGTGAGCGGATGCTTCGCACACTGAACAATGTTGTTCGCACGCTTCTGTTTCATGCCGCCATGCCTCCATCCTATTGGGTCGAAGCTCTTTCCACCGCTGTGTTTCTGATCAACCGGCGGCCCTCATCGTCCATACATAATGATATTCCCTATCATCTTCTTCACCGCAAAATGCCAGACTACTCCATCCTTAGAGTTTTCGGTTGCCTGTGCTATCCGAACCTCAGTGCCACGACTCCTCATAAATTGTCTCCTCACTCAGCAGCGTGTGTCTTCCTCGGTTACCCTCCTTCCCAGAAGGGCTACCGGTGTCTTGATCTTTCCACTCGCAAGATCATCATCTCTCGCCACGTTGTTTTTGATGAGACTCACTTTTCGTTTACGGCTTCCAAGCCTCGACCAGATTCTTTTGACTTTTTGTACAGGATATACTTCCCGCGCCTGCTCCATCTACGTCAGACGTTCGGAACTCGCAGGCCTCGGTTGCGTCTGCCTCAGACGATGCCGGCGACCCCGTTGGGGTCGACCCTGCCATCCTGTGGCACGACACTGCCCACCGGCTGCCCCAGCGCCTCGGCAGGCCACGGCTCCCGCACCTCCTCCGCCAGCAGGTGCCGTCGCCCCTGCCCCTGTCCGGCAGCGGTATGACATCCACTACAGCCGTCGTCAGCATCCGGCATCGGCTCAGGTTTAACCGTTCAAGTGTTTATAACAGACAAGAGTGCCACGGAGGCACGGATGCCGGCAGCCACAAGCTGCTGGTCGCTCGTGGCAGCTCCTCAGCAATCAGCACCACAGACAGATAGCCTTCGTCTCTTTCAGTTTCAGAGGCCACCATCGCCCGCGCCCCGGCCTCGCCGCCGCCATGGCTTCCTCCCTGTCCGCCTTCCACTCCGCCGCTGGCCACCTCCCACGCCCTCGGCGTCAGAGGACCGCCGCCCTCGCGCGCGCCTCCTCCCTCCTCCGCCTGCCGCAGCCTTTGATTTACTCCAGAGAGTGTTGTGACGCGTCCCGTTCTAGAACCTCGCAGTTCGCGACCGGCGGCGCTGGCGGCACGGCCACCGGCGGCGGCGGCGGCAGGGCGAGGCGAGGCGTGGGCATCGACGTCGCCGCCGTCGCCGCGGCGCTGCGCGACGCCAGAACGGCCGACGACGTGGAGTCCGTGGTGAATGCCTTCTTGAACGACGACAACGACGGCGAGGCCCAGCTCCTGCCGCTCCAGGTGTACACGTGCGTCATCCGGGGGCTCGGCAAGGACAACCGCCCGGACGCCGCGTTCGCCGTCGTGGAGCATCTCAAGCGGAGAGGGGCCGTGCTGAACCAGTTTGTGTACAACTGCCTCCTCGGCGCCGTCAAGAGCTGCGGCGAGTTCGGCCGGATCCAGGCCGTCCTCGACGACATGGAGGCGCAGGGGGTGTCCCCGAACATCGTCACCTACAACACGCTGATGTCGATCTACGTGCAGCAGGGCAGGGTCGAGGACGTCCTCAGGGTGTACGCCGACGTCCAGGAGCGCGGGCTCGTGCCGACCGCCGCGACCTACTCCACGGTGATGTCCGCCTACAAGAAGGCCGGGGACGCGTTCGCGGCCATCGAGTTCTTCGCCATGCTCAGGGGCAGGTACAGGAACGGGGAGCTGGTGGTGGGGAGCCGTGGTGACTGGGAGCAGGAGTTCGTCAAGTTCGAGAAGCTGACTGTCCGGGCGTGCTACATGTCGATGCGGCGGTCGCTTGTCGGGGGGAAGAGTCCGGTCGGCGAGGTGCTGAAGGTCCTCCTCGCCATGGATGAGGCGGGTGTTCGTCCGGAGAGGAGCGACTACGAGCGGCTCGTCTGGGCGTGCACGGGGGAGGAGCATTACGCCATTGGCAAGGAGCTGTACCAGAGGATTCGTGAGGGTGGCGATGGGGGCGAGATCAGCCTGTCCATCTGCAACCACCTGATTTGGCTGATGGGCAAGGCGAAGAAATGGTGGGCGGCTCTCGAGATCTACGAGGATTTGCTGGACAAAGGGCCCAAGCCGAACAATCTGTCTCATGAGCTGATCATGTCACACTTCAACATTCTGCTGGATGCTGCCAAGAGAAGGGGCATTTGGAGGTGGGGTGTTAGGCTGCTCAACAAGATGCAGGAGAAGGGATTGAAGCCCAGAAGCAAGGAGTGGAACGCAGTTCTCCTCGCATGTTCAAGGGCTTCCAAAGCATCGGCGGCGGTGGATATCTTCAAGAAGATGGTAGATGAAGGGCTGAAGCCAGATGTGGTTTCCTATGGAGCATTGCTGAGTGCACTCGAGAAAGGCAAGCTATATGATGAAGCATTGAGGGTCTGGGAACACATGTGCAAGGTTGGCATCAAGCCAAACCTCTACGCATACACGATCTTGGTGTCGATTTACATCGGCAAGGGCAACCATGCTATGGTGGATGATGTTCTTCATGACATGGTGTCAAAACGGATTGAGCCGACCGTTGTCACCTTCAACGCAATAATCAGCGCTTGCGTGAGGAATAATATGGGTGGAAATGCCTTTGAGTGGTTTCACAGGATGAAGATGCGGGGCATTGAGCCGAATGAAATTACATACCAGATGTTAATTGAAGCTCTTGTGCAAGATGGTAAACCAAGACTTGCTTATGAGATGTACATGAAGGCCTGCAACCAAGGACTTCAGCTTCCTGCAAAGTCATATGACACTGTACTGGAGGCATGTAAGGCTTATGGTTCAGTAATAGATCTAACTACTCTGGGTCCTCGCCCTTCAAAAGGGGTGGAACCCATCAGGATAGAGAATAGCTTTTCCAGTTTCGATCAATTCAAGGATCTGCCTAGCAGCTCTCATCATTTTGCAGGCATTGGAATGTATGGATTTTTCGGATACAGAATGGCAAGGTAAAACCATGCATGTAACATACTACCACACCCTGTTGTATAGTTGCCTTCACCCTCCAAACCCAATTCAACATCAAAAACCCCTGTTCATTTCGCTGAAATTTGGTTTATGCTGATGCTTATGCTGACTTATGTATTTGTAAGTTCACTAAGTTGTAAAAAAATACTAGTACACTGGCATTTTTGTTTCATTCCTCTTATGTTGCCGTGGATCTTTTGAACATAGTGATGCAACTTTTTGGTGTGCATGTGTCCTTTTCTACTTTGGTCCAACCTTTTGAACAAAAGGTTTGTTTCATATGGATTTTTTTTTCATTCCTCCTATGTTAGTGACTTAGTGTGGATCTTTTGAACATAGTGATGCAACTTTTTGGGGGTGCATGTGTCCTTTCTTCTTTGGTCCAACCTTTTGAACAAAAGGTTTGTTTCATATCGCTTACATGCCAGAAATTGTTTCATATGTTCAAGAGAAGCCTCAATATACAGAGTAAACATATTCAAATAATCAAATGTTCATAATCTCAGGACTTCATGATCTAATAAACGATCGAAAATGGTTGTGAAACCATTTGAAAATGACAAGTTTTATATTTTGCTAAATTCAATAAAGATCAGAAATGGTATCATAATATAAAATACCGATATCGATCGAAACGGAATTTAGCCCTTTCCTTTTCAGCCCTAAACGTTTGCCCATGAAATTGTGCTATGAATTTCACTAACCTTAAAAATAATACTTGCCTGCATGCAATTCATTATTAACCTTGAGGTAGAGACCAGCCTTCTACCATGATGGTGAATTAGAGGAGGATGCCTATGAACTCAGCATTGCGCACTCTCTAATTAGTTCCCTGTTTGATTTTTTTTCTTCAACTTTTTATCTATATACAAGTATTCACGCGATGTTTTTTTGTGGATACTTTAGACCTTGTTTGGATGCACCTGTACAAACCTCAATCCACGTGGGTTCACTCCGACATCCATGGATTAAGCCATTAAGGTGGACCCATGTGCATCTAAACAAACCCTTAGTTAGTACGAGTATTGTGCTATATGTACAGCAAGAGATTTTGTAACATGAAGCTAAGAGATCACAAAACCAACTAACCAAGTCGAAATGTAGTTGCGCTTTGAGTAAGTTCAGACAACATATGGAATGGAAGAGACTGCTCTGGAAATTCTGGGGTCTTCCCTTCACGTCAAACACTGCCTGTCGATGCTCTTTTGCAGACTTCTGCATGGGGTTATGCCCAAGTTTTGTTCATCGTCTTAATGACTGATACTAGAACTGTAATGCGAACATATGTCCGGAATCTTAAAAAATCCGGACGCTCACTCCAGCACAGTGACCGGCACAACAGGCCCATCTACGCTCTCTCCTCTATCTACTCTATCTATACTGCGACAACCGACAGAAATCCCCAACTCCTCGCTTCGCTCGTCATGGCTCAACGTGTTGTCTGCCTGCCCCAAGCCGCCGCGCGGCGGCCCCACATATGCCGCCACGCCGTGCTCCATCCCCCGCCGCACCCACTCCGCCTCATTGCGCTGTGCCCCCCGCCCCTGTGCGCCGTGCCCCATCCCTCGCTGCGACGAGGTGCTGTCGGCGCCAGCGCGACGCTCAACCTCAGTTCGCGACATCACAAGATCCGGCGTGGCCAAACCCGGAGCGAGTTCTCCTGCTGCACCTTGCGCTCCCTTCCTTCCTCGGATGTTACAAGGATATGATTCAAATGTTTTATGTATTTCATATGCATGTTGCAAGTGTTTCATGTGGATGTTGCAAAAGTAGATTATGATGTTGCATATGTTGCAATGGCATACATGTATGTTGCAAGCGTGTGTTCCAAATGTTTCAGTTGTTTCAGATAGATGTTGCACGTGTTTTTATCTGGGTGTTGCATGTATTTCACACTTATGTTACATATTGTTTCACACATATGTCGTAAGTGTTTCATCTAGATATTGTATATGTTTTGCAATGACTACACACGTTTTTCCCTATTTCATCTGTTTTCGGACGTATGTTGCAAATGTTTTCTCCAGATGTTGCAAAAGTAGATCTGTTGTTGCACATGTCATAGTAGACCCCATCTGCAGCAGCCGCCTGCTGCAGCTGTTGGGCCCGCCTGCATACGCATGGGTGTGGAGGGGGCGCGAGCGGCAGGCGTGTGAAAACCATGCGGCGCAGATCGAGACAGAGCAAGCGTGGGACACGAACCAGTGCAGGACACGGAGAGGCGCAGGATCCCAAGTGAAGCAGGCGTGCGGCGTGGGCGTCCGAACGCTAGCCCCGTTCCCACGTCCGGGCGCTATCCTCGTAATGGTGCATATAATCTGTGCTTCCTTCTCTTTTATTTTTAGCAACTTGTGCCTGGTACGGTACTGATGGGCTTCAGCACTCGAGCATGACTATGGGCTGCATGATGAGTTGGGGCAAAGGAGTTATGGGCTGACGTGGCGTCATCAAGCTCCATTCTCAGGCGTCAGGCCCTGCAGGGCCCGGTAAGCCCTCCCGAAGGATCCTATGGGCCACCGCCCTCATCCTCCGGCGTCTGATCCCGTCTGTCCGTCTTTCCAGCTGCTTGCTCCTAGCCTTCTCGTCTCGTCCTCCACCCGCTCGCCCTTTCCCCTATCCACGAGCGAGCCACCGCAGCAGCGCCAGCAGGATGCCGACGCTGAACCTGAGCACCAACGTGCCGGTGGACGCGGTAGTCGCCGCCGACATCCTCAAGGACTGCTCCAAGACCGTCGCCAGGATCATCGGCAAGCCCGAATCCGTACGTCTCGTCACGCACCCCACCCGTTCGGCGCAATGCCTCGGTCGCCCGTTCCTTCTCTTTATTAATGCAGGCTCCTGGTCGCTGGACTGGAGCGCCATGGGCAGTTTGGCTCGGTGTTCTGATGAACGAAACATTTCTCCCCGCCGTGCTGCGTTGCAGTATGTCATGGTGTCGATCAACGGGTCGGTGCCCATGTCGTTCGCGGCCAGCGAAGAGCCGGCGGCGTACGGCGAGCTCGTATCAATCGGCGGCATCGGCCCCGGCGTCAACGGGAAGCTGAGCGCGGCCGTCGCTGAGGTCCTCGAGACCAAGCTCTCCGTCAGCAGGTCCAGATTCTACATCAAATTCGATGACGTCCAGGTACTCGTACCCACAACCTTACCATGTGCTTCAGGCTTTTCAGCCTTCAGCTCAGCTCACCTGAACTGTGTAGCTGTGTCAAGATCCAACGTCCAGTGCTCTCTGAGCTTAGATTCCTGCAGTTTAAGTTTAGTGTGCTTTTATGTCTAATGGCTTCAGCCATGACACTGCTTAGTTGCCTTTATCGCTGCTTGCACTGCCTCAAGATCCAGCATCCAGTGCTCGCCATTACATTTACATGTCTTAATAAGGATTAATTCTGTATACCTAACACTTAACCTTATCTGTGCTACAGAGATCCAACTTTGGTTTCAACGGATCCACATTCTAAGACAACTCCAGCAGAACTGAAGACGATGGTTGCTGCGTCCAATCATCCAGCTCAGTCCGCCAATACATACCATCAGTACATCAATAAACGTTGATCATGCGTATCACCTGCACCCCCGTCGTCGCCCATGGAAATTCCGCTTGAGTACGAAACACCACTAGTTTATGAGCTTTATTTCATTGTTTCAACTGAATGCAGTGCCAGCATGTACCTAATTCCAAATTTCATCGCACTTCATTTTTTTCAGTACAATCAGCTGTCTTGTGTTGGCATCTGAAAACTTGAAACTAACTTTGCAGAAGTACCCATTTTCGCAGCATGTCAATATGTCATTTTTAGTGCCAATTGATGGGAGACGGACAAGCAATATCCATAATGCAATTCTGCAACCCTAAAAAATGTAAATGGAAATAAATATAACAGGAAATTGCATCCGAAACCAAATCAAGGCCTTGAGATTTCCATACAACAGATTAGGGTCTAAAATTACAAGTCTTAAGTACCGAGTTCCACTTCACATACTCATACAACAACGTAGTCCATGTACTACAAAAACAAGAAATTGCCACACATCTTATTGAGCGCATATTTACACAAGAGATCACCTGACGGTCCGATACATAAAGTGATAACTTGACTCGTGCCGTAATCACAGTAAGCTCATAAAAAAGGCGAACATGTCATGATCCTGGTACAGCAGACCTCTGCCACATGTTCATTGCTGCCTGTCACATGGTCATTCTCGTGAGGACCTCGGGGTGGTAGTGGATCATCTCCTGCCACATCATTTCCCGGATCATATCTACGCCGAGATTCTCATCTATGTCAAGATCGATTGGCACTTGAGCAGGAGGGTTTGCACTTGGATCGTAGAGCGGAGACATGTATGGGTGCTCCAGAGCCTCGGTGACACTAATTCTTTTGGAGGGATCAAAGACAAGCATCTTCTGCAACAGATCGATGGCAAGAGGGTGTGCTTGTGGGTACATGCTGGTGAGGGGTATGCCTGGGGTGTATGGAAGGGACTTGATATACTTGCGGGCTTTCGGGTTGTCAATGAACTCAAGGTCAGCCTCACTCATGGTGCCAAGAACATTGACAATGAGCTTAAGCTGATTGAGGCACTCAGTTCCTGGAAAAATGGGCTTGCGGCCAAGTAGCTCTGCAAATATGCAGCCAACAGACCAGACATCTATGGACGTACCGTAGTTGTCACAGCAAAGCAGCAGCTCAGGGGCTCTGTACCAGCGGGTGACAACATATTCTGTCATAAACTGACCTTTGGTGTTGTTTGTGCGGGCAAGCCCGAAATCGCATATCTTCAAGTCACAATTTGCATTAACCAGGAGGTTTCCTGGCTTTAGGTCTCTATGGAGTATCCCAGCTGAATGAAGGTACTTCAGGCCTCGGAGCAGCTACAATCAAGAAGAAAAGTGGCAGCTTAGATATCATCTGACCGGCAAAAAAAAAAATACTACAGCAAAAGGAATCTCAAGACCTGACAGACACAAAATAACAGAATCTGGAAACGTAATGAATACTTAGTTCTTGGTCCACCATGGCACCATCAGATGCCTAAGTTACAATTCACCTATAGAAGTTTTCCTTAAATACTTCACATCTAGAAGCTCAAGGTATAGGCACATGCAAATCTATTTGCCATTTTGAGATGTTTCCAACAAAAAGAATTCCTAAGAAAAGTCAACATTTGGGAGCAGTAATAGAAGCTTCCACTTGTCATGTTAAGGCTTACTTTTCGAATAACAAACATGCTACTTCAGAGGGAAAACAAGAACCTGTCAAGCACATCTCAATCAAGACCGACTAAATAATATTATTTCCTAGCCTCTAGTGATATGTGGTCCAAGTTTATCCTTGTGCCCAAATAATAACTTGTCTGAGTTGCTAACAAATCATATCTTCTCTCAACCACTCCCCTAAGATTTGTGGTCCAAGTTTGAAGCCTGCCTACATTTTCTCATATGATCCCTCATGTTAGGACTGTATAGTATCATTTTCCAACAGCTCAGCTTCAGATAGTAGTTTCAAATGCTATTTTAGTGTGGTGTGGTGGTGGGGTTGTACTTGGTTCTTTTCTCTGTTTAGTGAAATGGTACTGAGCTCTCCTTCATATTTTTGTGTGTGTGTGTGTGTGGGGGGGGGGGGGGGGGGGGGGGGGGGGTGGAAAGTCAGCAGTTTCAAATGCTGCCATGTCTAACTTGGGCCAAACTTCTGAGATGGTTAATGTTCTGGAAATGTAATAGATGTTGACTTCAGATTTTCAGAAAATGTAACTGTATGCTAAGTTGTCAGTCCAGAATTAAAAGTGTTGTGCACTTTTACGCATAAGTAAAACAAGCTACTAAGAAATACGAAGTAATAGGTATCTGCAAGCCAGTATGAAATTAGAGCATGGTTTATGTATTAATAACAAGGCAACAGGTTATCATATCTCAAAAGTCAAAAGTTCCAAAAGCTACGCTTTCAAATGGATATTGGCCCCACCTGTGCCTTTGTCTGAACCAGGAAAGTTGACCAGACAAATGACTACTGACTGAGTTGAAAGAGCTTTTTAATGCTCCTTGGAGAAGTACCAAGAGATGCCGCCAATTATAACTAGGGACTAGGGAGGTACCAATTTCAGTATCTTGGTACCTTTCCAATGACCATAAAAACATCGTGCTGAAAGGCCAACATGACTCATTCCCACCTTAACCAGAAAGAGAAACCGTGAATGGAACAGATTCCCATGCCCATATTAGGTTATTCCAGAGATGCCAATCTAATGAGTGAACTCAGCAAGAATAACCTCATATCAGCCAAAGTGATAACTGATAAGGGCATACCTAGTGCTAAAAGCTCCGACAGAAGGTGGGATCAGGATAAGGAAATTTCTAGACAACATTAAACCTTGCTTAGTTTTGCAAAAATGCTGGTTCAAACCCAGGACCTCCAGGCCAGGCCACAAGTGGAGCAGGCCTGTCCTTCTCATATCAGCAAAAGTATACCGATGAAAAAGATGCTTGATCCATTAAATGGCTGCAGATCCAATTCAGGCTAACGAAACCAATACTGTATCACCACATATGTACTTCTGGTAAACTAGCCAAACAGAATAATTAAATTAAACAGTATCTACCCAACCACACCACTGGCAGATTGTATGTACCATTTTATGACTAGCATAGCTTGTGACAAGGCTGCAAATTCTCGGCCCTATTTTCTGATCTGCATAGGGACAAGCATCTCATATTTCGATAGGATATGCCAGCAATTCCAAACCATGGCATCCAGATAGAGCATAAGGCGCAGACAAACAAGTGCAAGTATTGGGTTACTTAGCGGCTACCTTTTCTGACAAATGTCCTATGTCAAGGAGGCAAAATATTTTTGTGTTTCTGTTTATGCTGGAGTCATCAATAAAGCAACAAGAGCAAGGACATAACTATCTGAAAACAGGACCCTTGCAAAAACTTACCTGAAAAAGGAAATACTGGCAGTGATCATTGGAAAGTGGTTGAGATGACTTAATTATTTGATGCAGATCAGTGTCCATGAGCTCATAAACCAAGTAAACGTCCTTGAAGCTCCTTCTATGCGCTGGCATCATTATATCCTTGAGAGCAATAACATTCTCATGCCTTAGGTGCCGAAGGAGCTTCAGCTCCCTCAGCGTCCTCAGCGCATCCACACGGTTGTCAAACACGTTGTTTATCTTTTTTATCGCCACTTTTTCATTGGTCTCACGGTTAACAGATGAGCAAACGATTCCGTAAGCTCCTCTTCCAATGGGCTTGATTGGCACATACTTGGTGTCGATCTCAAATAGTGTCTGCCACATAGTATAGTAATGCTTTCCTTGACTCGCCATGCCATTGGGGGGATCCACCATCATCGCCATTTTCTGCTAAGGAACACATGCCAGTGACTTAGTGGGAGATAAATTATAAGAAACCGAAAGACAAAGTTCCAGTAACTTTCCTAATACTATACACAGTGCATGCCCAGTCAGGTCGTACAAACCGACTAACCGAGTGAAGTAGTGCAGATTTCTTATTTTTTTTGGCGGTGTGAACTATGACCTTTGCTTTGCCCATCGCAAAAAGAAAGATGAAATATGATCTTTGCAATTGATGCAACAAAGAATTTTGGACGAAAGATTATTGTTGTGGTTTTTTTTTTTGACTCGTTGGACTTTGATAAGCATACTTACTAGGCGGCTAGGCCAAGGCAAGGTCCCACTTTGATAACATATTATTGTCATATTGTAACCCCCAATTTCTCTAGAACGACTTGAAACGAAAACAGAGGCAAGAGTCTGTCTTATGTCTAAATCAGTTTTTGTTCCGGGGGCGCATGCGGGAGGGGGAAGCATGCATTTGACCACGACAGACGCAACCCTAATCCATTCCCAACGTCGCTGGAACGCCAATTCCTATGTCAGCCACTCCACCTCAATCGGACGCGACTCACGGAGCTAAGATCGTCCGACGCGGCCGGAGGCGGAGAAGGGAGCACCGCCACCGATAATAAAATAAATAAAGAACAAAAAATGGATGAGAGTGGAACCTCCGATACCCACCCGTCCCTCCCTTCCGCTGCCGCTCGTCGCGTGCTCTGGTAGCATGCAGAGTCGACAGCAGCGGCGGATCGGCCGAGAACCGAACGCACGCAACGTAGAGGAACACCGGCGCAGCTGGGAGGTACCTCGGGGCAGGGGGCAGGGGGCAGGGGGCGCTCGTGTTCGTGCGTGCGGTCGTCCGCCGCCCGCCTACGCTCTTATCACCGGGCTGGCACGGTCGGGCAGGATCCGCCTCACTGCACGCGCAAGACAGGGAGGGGGCGTGAGCTGCGGTCAGAATTCGAACGCTGCAGGACCGCGCGAGCGCGGGGACTGGGCAGTGCAGCGCCACCCACCGGCACGCGCGGCGTCCACTGGCCGCCGCCGCAGATCTGGCGCCGCGCGGGGAGCGGAGCGGAGAGGGGGAAGGTTGGGGCAGGCAGGCGAGGTGGGAGCTACGGGCGAGACGAGAGAGAGAGAGAGAGCACTGGCGTCGTGGCCTTGCTATTTTTATTGCGGAGACCCGGGGGTGCGGGTCGGGTGGGGGAGTGGGACTGTGGGAGGAGACGGCGGCAGCCGAGGCGAGCGGGCACGCGGCAGCGGGGGGCGGCTATTTGCCAGCGAGCAAACGGAGCGGAGCAAGCACCGCACCGGCAGTGGGCTCTGGGCTGTGGCATCCGGTGCGCGCGCGCCGCGGGGCGGTCGGCGGGCGTCGCTCTCGGCCGTCCCCACGGCTGCACGGAACGGCAGTAGCACAACAACGGCTGCTTCCTCTCTCTTTCGGAAACGCACGCACCCACTCCACTTCGCGAACTCGCCTCAGCCGCCCAATTCAAGGGCAAAGCCGCGGCATATCCCTATCCAGTTTTGACCGCGCGCGCGCGTTTTGCCTCCCGCGACGACCGGAGAAAACGACCGTCTCGCGCCTAAATTGCTAATAAGCGCGTCGGCTGCCGGCTGGCTTTGCTGATATCTTTGCCCAGGCGCCGGCACCCCGAGGCTGGGGGGTCGCGTACGTGTGCGTCGTGTCGTGCGTTGTTGCCCCCAGGCTCCCGCGTCGGGCATGTGAGCCGCCTGCTTTTCCGCTGCGGTTACATTACACTTCCACCGCACTCGCACGCACGCGGCTCGTTCGTTCGCGTTGCGTCCGCCCCCTCCCCTGATCGATCGGCCGGCGGCTCGGCTCGCTCCGCCCGTCGCCGCGGTCAGGCCACACGTGCCAGCTGCTCGGCTCAGCCGTGAGCAGTGCTGCTGGTTCCTGCGCACTGCAACCAACCGGTGCCGGTCCGGCCGCCTCCTTTATTTTAGGAGGAGTACGAAAGCACGGCTCGTCGGGGCTCCACTTATCCATGGAGGGTACGAGTAGGAGGGTACACCACAGGTACTTGCTTGAATGGAAGCGTCGTCGCCATCGCGTGGAAAAGCGCGTGCGTCATCGGCCGCGGCCCACGAGCACGCACGTTCGGCTACGGTTAGGGGGCTTGTCGCTTTTGCCGCGCTACTGGATTCCCAGAAATCTGGTAGGGCACGTCGGGTTTGCCTGCCCATCAGGCCATCACCGATTCACCGTACCAGGGGTTCTCCGTCTCCGGCTCTCCGCCCGCCCCACCAACCGGGGGGTCCGGGCCCAGGGCCATGCGTGCATGCATATGCATGTGATATCTCCTTATCGTCGGTCGCCATCGTCACCATCCGATGAGCAGAGCAGGCGCCTGCCGCCTGCCGTCCTTGCGTTGAGATCCGGTCGATCGATCCCTTTGCATTTACAGTAAGCAACGGGTTTCCTTTCCTCTGCGCGCGGCTCGTAGGTGAACTCTTTTTTCGTTCAAAGAGAAAAAAAAAAAGAAATAGGTGAACTTTTCCCTTCGCCGACCTGGAGCTGAGCTGCCTTTACCTTGCTTGTAAGTTTGCTCCTGATATCTACCAACGTGCAGTGGATGCATGCATGATGCCATGATGGAGTGCCTCCAAGGCTCCAAGCAGCAGGGCCTCTAGTCTTTTCATGCTTCGAGTGGATCCTTACATTTCGTGCAGGTTCTTAGGACTGGGTGACATGCTGATCTGAACTTCTGAAGGTCATCTTGGATCGTCACAAAGTAGGGAGTACGATCTTTACAAGTTTGTTTGTAAATTGTATGGCGTCGCTCAGGCATCTCAGCTTGCGCATTCTCTAGACAGGCCCTTCGTTAGGCTGGTTTCAACTTCTCAATCCTAGGCCCACGGCCCATACTTCTTGGCCCTTGACTTGATGATACTCGTGTTCCCGTGACAGTTGTTTTGTTCGTGAGTCTGCAAGAGACCAAAGTTCTAATTACCCTGGAACATTAAGTTAGGCCTGCTAATGGGTTGGGTTCAAATGTGTTTAATGGGTTGGGTTTTCAGGTGGGTGCACTCTGGATGGGTGGGAATGTGTTATTTATTTAGCGGGTCGGGTCGGGTTGGGTTTAATAGAAAACTGGGTTGAATGGGTTGGGATTGGGTTCTTTTTTTTTTGTGGGTGTGAGTGGGTTGAGCCCATGGGTTGATGTTGAATTGTTAATATATCATAGTATACATATATATATATTGATTTGTAATTTCTTTAGCTTTTGTTGTGGGGCCCACGTGCATATTTTTCTATGCTAATTGGCACAGATTAGCCTCATGACATTTTGAATCCAATTTAATTTATTTTGGTCAATTTTGACAAAATTTTATAATGTGAACACGAGCTTTTATTTTTAGGGTCTGGCTTTGATGTGGGGCCCACATATTCATTTGGCAGTGCCAATTGGCATGAAATAACTGCTTGTTACATTAAATCATCTGCAACAAATTTTAGACAATTTCGACAAAATTTTATAATGTGAACGCGAGCTTTTATTTCTAGGGTCTAGCTTTGAGGTGGGGCCCACATATTGATCTGGCAGTGCCAACTGGCATGAAGTAGCTGCTTGTTACATTAAATTGTCTGCAACAAATTCTCGTCAATTTCGTTAAAATTTTATAATGTGAACGCGAGCCTTTATTTCTAGGGTCCGGCTTTGATGTGTGGCCCACATATTGATCTGGCAGTGCGAACTGGCATAAAGTAGCTGCTTGTTACATTAAATCATTTGCAACAAATTCTAGATACTTTTGATAAAATTTTATAATGTGATGCAAGCTTTTTATTTCTATGGTCCGGCTTTGATGTGAGCCACACATGTCTATATATATATATATATATATATATATATATATATATATATATATATATATATATATATATATATATATATATATATATATATATAAAAACCCATAGGTTTTTATAGCAAACCCGTGGGTTTAATTAGTTTATGGGTTGGAATGGGTCGGGTTGAAACTATAAAAATATGAGATGGGGTGGGTGAAAGAAGAGAGCTAATTTCTTATGGGATGGGTTGGGTATGGGGTGGGTTTTCACCCATTAGCAGGCCTACATTAACTCGATCCAAAATAAAAATCGCAAAAGGAGTCTAAGTAGCATAGGTTCGACACCTCGGAATGAATTTTACAGGATTTTCAGCGATAGACGACGTTCTCATCGACAACGAGACACCTACGATGATTTCGTCATTCGTCAATCTCGACCGTATAATCTAAAAAACTTTTTTCGATCAACTAGAATGACTTTTAGCAATAATTAATTATTTTTAGCTTAGTCTTTTTCTTTTCTTTTTTATTTTTTGTTTATTTTTTATTACTTTTATTTTCCTATCCTTGTTTTTAAATTTTTTTATTTCTTTTTATTTATTTATTTATTTATTTATTTACTCATTTATTTATTCCATGAGATGCTCGTACCTTTTAATCTCTTTTTTTTTCTTTCTTTTGTTCCTACTTTATTTGGATTTTTTCATTTTCTTTATCCTTTTTATTTTGCTTTTTTCTTATCTATATTTTATTAATGTGATTAGTATATTATTTTCTTCTCTCCATTGTCATCTTTAGTTTTTAATCCTATATATTCTATGAAATACATTTAATGTTCGCTTAGTATTTATGTGATGTTCTACGATGTGTTTCATATGTTCACCTAGTACAAATGAAATGTTCCATGATTATCTTTGAATACTAACTAATACTTAAAAAATGTTCTACGATATATTTTAGGTTGTTGAAGTAGTATTTATGTAATGTTATGTTTTATATACCTTAATTACATTTTTAATTATTTGTGTTTCTCCAAAAGTTTTGTTGTGATGTTAAGTAGTATAGATGTGACGTTCTATGATGTATTTTGTGATGTCCACATAATACAAATGGGATGTTCCACGGTTATCTTTGAGTATTCACGTAATACTCTATGATGTATTTTAGGTTGTTATAGTAGTATTCATATGATGTTCGATGTGTTTTTTATTAAGTTATTTTTATATGTTGTTTTGTATTATAAGTTGTTTAATTCATGTGATGTTCTTTTTATTTTTCCTTCTACTTTGTGGCTTATTTATTTATTTTTTGTTTTTTTCTTATTCTTTATTCTATCTTTTATTAATGTTTTCTATTTATATATTTTTTATTATTTACATAGTATATGTAAGATGCTTTATAGTACATTTTAAATTGTTTGAGTAGTTTCTACATGATGTATTTTTATATCCATCTGTTGCGTGCCTTTTTCCTTTGTGTTTTTTATGTTTTCTCTTATGTTTTATTCTGTATTTTATTAATTTTGTCTTTCTATTTAAGTTATTACTATTTTTTACATATTTCATAGCATTTGTAAGTTTCACCAATATTTTTATATAATTCACATGAACCTAATATTTTATTCTTCTAGATCTAGAATATTGTTGTTCTGAACCGAAAATATTTTTCTTCTGAAGATAGAACATTGTTTTCAAAACACAGAACATCGTCATTACTCCATAAATGAGAATGTTCTATCTTTAAGAGATAAATGTTCATTAACAAAATTTTGCCTAAAAATATATCCACGTGGGGTCTTGTTTTGAAGAATTTTTTTTGTAAAAAACCTAATGGTGTAATCAGAATTTTAATTAGATGTTTAGTTTGTGAACTACGACTTTTTAAATGTTCACAAAAAAAATCTCCGTGCGCTGACATCAACAAATTTAGATATAAGCTAAAAATGTGATAAGTTGGTACTTCCTAATCAGTGAGTTCATATAAGACAAGAGCTTATTGTAAGGACCGAGGAGCCTAAGAGCAGATGGGTTAAATTAGGCAACTTAAAAAATTATTTCTAACTATGGCCTCTATTTTCAATCTAAGCAAAACCTTTGCAATAAATAAACTATCTAAATGTGTAACTACAGTTTTGCTAGGTGTGTTGCTATCTCTACCGCAAAAGGAGTTATGCAACTTAAGTTCCAATCCTATCAACTAAACTCGAAAAGTAAAGCACACAACCAAGGTAGCAATATAAATGCGGAAGCTAAAGAAGAGATAGAGATGCAAACTCCCATTGACGACTCTGGTATTTTTACTGAGGTGTCAAGAAGCGTGCAAGCTTCCCCCTAGTCTTCGTTCGAGCCCCTCGCAGGGAAGCCCTTGCAAGGGGCAAGCTCTTGGTCGAGTAACTCTATAGATAGCCTTAGGCCTTCCCCACACGCAAGTGGGTCTCCGATGTTCCTTCCGATAAGCCTCTCCTAGACCACTCCCCGCCATCTTCACTATCAAGCTTTCAGCTGAAACATCGTGGGTCTTGTTCCCTCTGGTACACGATGGCGGCCACACCACAAGCGCGGTTGGTATGATCACACAAGACTTACAAGCCCCGCCGAGTACAACAATAGTGCACGCAAGCACCGAGTGGTAGGAGGTATGTGTCCTGTTACCATCCGGTTCGTGTCTTGCGCATCTGTCTACCGATAAATCACCATCACGGGCATACCCCTCGATGGACTGCCGACCACATTTCGTCGACAGTGGCGCGCCAGGTAGGGGGTGTGCGTATAGACTCCCAAGCGAGCCAGATGGAAATTTTTTCGTTAATTCTCTACTAAAAACCGGGTGAGTCGTTCTACGTTGTTGATTCGATCAGTCTGTTTTTCAAATATCTAATACATATTGATTTTTCTGCATGTAACGACACCTCCCTCGTTCGCGATCTACTTCGCTAACATCGCCCTAGAGCTCGCTGGGATTAATATCGAGAATTAACTCGACAACGACAGACTCGGCGGCTTCAGCGGCAGGAGAGCAGTTCCAACATGCTCCGACTATGACCACGACTCTGCGTACTCATCCAAGCTCTCGAGCGATCAACTCCATCCGAGCTCCGACCACATCCATCCGAGCTCCAACCACGTCCATACAACTCCAACTCCGCCGAGCTCCGACCACGTCCGTTCGAGCCGCCAAGCGAGCTCCTCGGATTCCGACCACATTTCGTCGACAGTGGCCAAGCGAGCTCTCCTGCCGCTAAAGCCGCCGAGTCCGTCGTTGTCGAGTTAATTCTCGATATTAATCCCAGCGGGCTCCAGGGTGATGTTAGCGAAGTAAATCGCGAATGAGGGAGATGAGTCGTTACATGCAAAAAAATCAATCTGTATTAGATATTCGAAGAAAAGACTGATCCAATCAACAACGTAGAACGACTCACCCGATTTTTAGTAGAGAATTAACGAAAAAATTCCCATCTGGCTCGCCTGGGAGTCTGTACGCACACCCCCTACCTGGCGCGCCACTGTCGACAAAACATGGTTGGCAGTCCATCGAGGGGTATGCCCGTGATGGTGATTTATCAGTAGACAGGTGCGCAAGATACGAACCGGATGGTAACAGGACACAAGACACAAGATTTATACAGGTTCAGACTGTCAGCATGACGTAAAACCCTACATCATGTGCTTTGTTATATTGTATTGATTGAGGATTAGATAGGTTGTATGGTGTATGACCTGTCCTCTAGGGGACCCTTGCCCCTCCTTATATACTTCGAAGGGACAAGGTTACAAGTAAAGTATTCTATCTGGTACTATTACAATATCTAGTACAGTCTATAATCTTGCGATGTACGTCTTGATCTTACGGGCCGGGCCACCTTAGATGGTGCGGCCCATATACCATCTTGTGGTACCAGGGGTTTATACCCCCACAGTATGCAAACCTCACTAAACACTAAGTCTAACCCTAGAGCAAGCATATTAGCGGTGATCTAACTAACCTAGGTACTTCACAAAGCACCTACACTAATCACCGAATGTATCACTAAGCACTTAGCATATGGATAGCTCCAAAGTGGTGTACCAACACCCTAATATCTTTCCTCAGCTCTTCCACACATGTTTTGACCGGTTGGGGTGGTATTTATAGCCCCAAACATGAGAGCTAGCCATTGGAGTCACGTAGGCTTTTCTGGCTATCATAGGACGACGTCATATGTGACTATCGGACAAATGACATCAGCGTCCGATTGAAAGCCCAAGTTTGGTTTTGGTAATTAATGACATCAAGTTGCTAATGCCATGTGTTAAGTGTTTTGAGTTAGGCATAAGCAACACATGTGATGAAGGTGTATGTGGCAAGGAGTGGTGGCCACAAGATCACAAAGAGATGGTGCATGGACATAAAATGATGATCATGGTGGAGATGCACATGATGATCAAGTGAAAGAGAAGGATCTAAGAGCGCAAGGCAAAGGTATAACTATAGGGTTTTCCTTTTGCCGGTCTAAGATGAGTAAAGAAGTGATTGACCGGGTTTAGGATACATAGCCGACTATCAAGAGGGGCAATCACGGTTAGCTCGTAAATCAAGTGCCACTAGATCAATGTCTTGAGCATATGCATTAGGATCTAGTAAAAAGCTAACATAACGCCTTAGAAAATGATTGTGAAATGCTAACACACATGCACATGGTGGTGTACACTTGGTGGTGTTAGCACGTTTGAGAAGGCGGTGGAGTTTGAGCGGTAGAGAGGGGTTTGGGTTCCTCTCTCCCTCCCGCCGAGCTTGCGAGGCGGGATTCGGCGCTTTTTGGAGAAGTGAAATGCCTATTTTCTATTGCGCCGAAAGACGGAAAAGAAACAGAGGCGAAAGAGGTCACTACGCTGCACCGGACGCTGCACCGGACGCGGTCACGGTTTGACCGGACGCGTCCGGTCAGTTCAACGCGGCGCGAGCGCTAGGGTTTGTGACCGGACGCTGGTCTGGCCTGACCAGCGCGTCCGGTTAGTTCAACTGGGCGTAAAAGAAAAGCGCGCGACCGGCGCGTCCGGTCCTTCACGGGACCGGAGCGTCCGGTCAAGCGTCCAGAGAGGCCGAGCGCAGCGTAGCACCGATCGGACGCGCGGCGCGTCCGGTCACGTACGATCGGACGCGTCCGGTCGCAGCTGGAGCTTACTGGAACGCGACCGGACGCTGGCACTATCGCGTCCGGTCACTCGGTTGAGCGCGTCCGGTCAGGGCAACGGCTAGTTCTGACGCGCACTGTTCACGTTTGTCGTGTAGTGACCGGACGCGTCCGGTCACCCTGACCGGAGCGTCCGGTCAGCGCGTTTTTGCTGCGTCGTCTGTAACGGCTAGTTGCGTACCCCTTCGTTATAAATAGACGTTGGACGGGGTTTGAGGGCAACTCTTGCACATTCTGAGATATAGAGACATACTTTGAGCTAGAGAACAACCCCTCCACTCATCTCTTTGATTAGTTGCACATCTTGAGTGAGATTGAGTGAGATTCAAGTGCATTGCTTGAGAGTTGCATTCTAGAGGCACTTGATCTTCGAGTTGCTGCGGATTTCTTGTTACTCTTCCGTGTTTCCCGACACGGTAGACGGCTTGGAGCAGCGGAGGTGATTGAGCTCACAATTGGAGATTGTTGGAGCCTTCACCAAGTGTTGTAAGGGGTTCTTGATCCTTCCCCGCGGGAGTTCGTGAATTGGATACTCTAGCGGAGCTCGTGGCTTGGAGGATCCCCATCTTGTGTGCGGTTGTGCGGCGCCCGCCGAGGGCTCAACTCTTGATAGTTGATTAGCTCGCGAACCGACAAGTGGGTGTATCGCCACAACGGGGAGTAGCTTGCCGGGAAGTAAGTGAACCTCGGGATAAATTCTTGTGTCATTCTCTTCCCGAGGATTTCTCTTGTGTGATTGATTGATTGGTACATCTCATCTCTACACGGCGGTATAATCACTCAAAGCTCTTCTCTTATATTACTTCTTATTTCTAGCTTGTAGTTGTTGTTGTGTTTAGTGAATAGCTTTGTTATAGACTTGTGTAGGTGGCTTGCCTAATTAGTTAGAGCTAGTGCATTTGCTTCGCCACCTTTCGTACTAACGTGTGGTTAAGTAATTCTTGTAGAAGTTTTAATTAGGCTATTCACCCCCCCCCCTCTAGCCTATTTGGACCTTACACCGATGTCTCACAATGGCTATATGTAACTAGCCATTTCTGACCGTTTGCGCCACATCGGACGTTGTTTGTTTCATCAGATGGTCATATGTGACATCGTCCGATGGTTGCTATCCAGGTCATATATGCATCGGACATTGTCCATTCGTCCAATGCAAGCCATCGGACTTGTCCTATGTGCCTTGCACCTCTCTAGAACCTTTCTGGAGTGCATTGGACACAAGTGTACATCGTCCAATGGTCATATATGACATCGTCCGATGTATTCTATGTATCAGACCCTCGCATGAATAGTGCTACCATAGTGTCCGATGGTCATACGTGAAATCATCCGATGGTTGCTGTTTAGGCCATATGTGACTTGTTTCTTCATGATACTTGCATCCAGCTTGGTTCCAACTTCCATGGCTTAAACTTTGCTTGATCATGTAGGTCTTCAATATGTCTTGTGAGGTGTTCATTGTAACGGATCAACGTAATTATACGAAATTAAGTAAGAAAATCTTCCACCGAGGCGGTTAATTTAACAAACTTAAGCCCGTATAACTCGAGATTCCGTGAAATCCCGAAGGATTTCAAAACCACTAACATACAACCAAGATCGTACTGATTTAGCAGCCACAATTCGCACGATACATAAATCTGATCATAAAGGTAAGATACATCGGAGTTCGGAAATAAAAGTTATTACAACATAGTTCAACATAAAGTAGCGGAAGCAATATAAGTTTACGCACACACACTTAGTTCAGTTACAGTGCCAGTCGATAGTCATGGTCCACAAAAGCAGTAGATAAGACTATCAGAAAGACCCTTGCCCAAGGTCCTAGTTGTCACCCATCGCCGGATACAGACAGTTGGAGCAGTACCCGTAGTACATCTGACCATCTGCAACAACAATGGGAACAACGCCCTGAGTACGAGGATGTACTCAGCTAGACTTACCCGTCAAAAACCAGAAATAAACGACACCAAGGAGCATGCAAGGCTATATAAACTGGATTGGCTTGACTCCTTTGCGAAAAGCACAAGTTGTTATGAGTAAACTAATTTAAGTCCTTTTTGCATCATATTTACTATAACCTATTCAATCTAGGTAAGCACCTATGCTAAAGCAATCACTTGATTAACCATTAACATCAAAGGTTACCATCTCAGGTTTAGCATTTCCAACATTATACACATAACCATCCGTGTTCCACCATTAATACTACGATGCCATAGCTCGAGTCAAGTGCTCACTAACCGGGAGCGACGGCGATTCGAATCGAATTCCTATCCAGCTGGAGATTTATTTCTCACACAAACCATGCTTCCCCCGTCAGGGTCGCGTAGGTCACCAAGGACACTTTCCGAGAAGCCGCGGGATAACAATCATGGATCGCACTACCCAGGGACCGCCCGACTGCCAGGACGCACCTTGGGCTCACTCTTCGCGTCCCCGTTACACCCCCTTCAACACCAGTCTGCCAACCCGAGTTTATCCCGGCTCAAAAAGTGTCACTAGCTTCGCGGTCGAAAGGTACTTTATTCGGCCAGCTAAATGTGAGGCATGCGTTCAACATGACAAGAGGGACGAGCAACGATCGGTCCTTAATCGACACAGACGGAATCACTATAGTCCAAAACCCTATAAGACTCCGCCCGGTCTCCGTTTATCCATCAACACTTGGTTACTTTTTATGATCACAATTACAGCTAACCATAACCCGGTATCCACCTATAACTCGCAGGTGACAGGAAATCACCCGACTTCTACCGGTCTAAGCATGGCTAAGCAATTTACTCGATCCTGACCTAACAGGGTAAAAGATAATCTGGTGGCCAAGGTAATAATGCAACAACGGTTTCACTCAACTCCTATAACTTAGTGCAACAATATATAACTATAACTCATGCAATAAGAAATAACTTTTTATAAATTTAGGAGACTTAAAATGCTCCGGGGCTTGCCTTTTTCGAACGAACTAGGGTGGTGATCGACGCACTCTGGCAGTTCCTCGCCTGACTCTTCCTCCTCGGGCACCTCCTGTGCCTGGGGTTCCTGCTGATCCGCCCAAACCTGCTCCTCCGGAACTGCTGCCTGCAACTCCTCCTGCGATCCTGTATGATGCAAGTGCATAAGGAAACATGCGAAGAATGCATCGAAATGCGGTGGAGTGCTTTGATGACATGAGATGCAGATGAGCACATGGAATGAGCAGTTTGAATATAATTATTTCTTCTACAAGGTAATCAACGTCATCCAAGAACATGTAACCTAAAACATACACCTTATCCTTCTATTAGTTAGCCTACCATCTACACATACAAGTGAACCTAAGCTATTAAAGCTTACCAACCTAACTCATCCATAACATCAGCAAGGCATCATGATGCTTCAAAGATACACCAAACATATTCTATTTCTCTCAATTTCTCATAAAGAATAATCTTTTATTTCCTATTTAGCTAGGGTTACACAACAACACCTATCTCTGGTGTAGATAAAAATCTACAAAAATTACAGTAGACTACTCTTACCCTAACTAACCTACCACTAAATTTTCATGAGAATTGCACAAGTAAAACTGCCTGTACAAAATAAACAAGCTATAGCCCAAATGTGAGCATGAATTTATTTTATACTAGAAAAAGTATCAAACAACAGATTTCACAATTTTCTTAGGTTACTAACAGTAAACTAACATACTACAAAAATTATCACATGTATGTTGTATACAATTTTTACTCTATAATAAAAATAACAGATATTACCAATTAAAAGCATTTGAACTACACTTCAACATTTTTCCACAGAACATGCTTGACTAATATTTTTCCTAGAAAGTATATCACAAATAAAGATTAATGCCACAAGAATCACATTTTTCCCTTTATTATTTTATTTACTACACTTTTTCTAAGATATCAGCATTTATAGCAATTAAATAAAATTGCACAGTAGAGTGTCACAAAAATCACATGAGATATTTTTAAACTGTAGATCTATTCAAAAGGAACATTTCACAATTTGTTTCATGATTTTTGGAGCTATAAAACTTGAGATACAATTTTTAGAAGCCTTTTTCAGATTTTCTGGAAATCAATTTCTTTAAAACCGAAAATCAAAACTGGCTTTAAACGCTACGTGCACCCCGCTGTGACACCCGAAACCGAGACGCTGAGACAGACAGGCGGGACCCATGGGTCAGACGGGCCCACCCGTCAGCCGCAGTCGGTCAGGGGCGGCGCAGACCGCCGGGATCTCGCCGCCGGCGAGTCCTCCGACGACGGGGAGGGCACCATCGTGCTCCTCTCACCGACGCGAACCCAGTGGTGCCCTGTGGGTGGCCAGACGAGCTCGGCATCGAGCTCGCCGGCGTGCATGGCGGCTCGGTGGCGCGGGATGCCGTCGGCCGGCCAACTCCGACCGAGAGGAGCCGCGCGGTGAGGTCAGTGAGACTCGTGGTGCAAGTGCGGTGCTCGTGCGCTCGAGAAGTGGGCGAGAAATGGCGTGGAGGGGTGCGGCCCACGGAGCGGGTTGCTCCGGTGAGCTCGGCCGGAACTCCGGCGAGCTATTACCGCGGAGGGAGGCCGAATCCTGGCGGGCTGTGGCGAGCACCGGACGCGCAACGACAAGGCGCAGCGAGGGTGAAGACGGAGGCGGAGGCGGTGAGCCGGAGCGGCGGCTAAGGCGGTTGCGGAGCTCGGGAGCCGGCGATGGCGAGGCGGAGCTCTGCTGCTGCTGCTGCGGGCGGGCGAGGGAGAGAATGGAGGGGCAATCCGAGGAGGACGAGCGCGCGGAGGGGGTAAGCGGGCGCGGACGCTGCGGGGGCCACAGGGGCGCGTGTCGCACAGCTCCGACGGCGTGCGGCCACGCGGCGACCGAGCGCTGCCGCGGCGCCACGACGCCACGCGCGGGCGCGCGCGCGCGGGGGCGGGAGGGAGACGACGCGGGCGCGGGCCGGGCCGCCAGCGAAGCTGGGCCGAAAGGGAAGCCGAAGCCCACTAAGGCGAAAATCTGATTTTTCTTTTTCAAAATATTTTCCAGATTTAATTCTTTGTTTCAAAATTGAATTTGGAGATGAAAAAGAGGTTTTCAGAAATTTGGCCCAAAATAAAAGTTGTTCAAAATTTTATTCTCTACAACTTTCATATAGAGCACTTTTCAAAATTCTCAATAGATTTTGAATTTGAGATTTAAAGCTAATTTTAAAATCAAAAACTCATTTACTTAGAATATTTTTAAAACAGAATTTGAGGAAAACTTGAATTCAAAATTTTGCTCCAATAATCAAGTTGATTTATTCTAGATTATTTAAAATTGCTACTTCTCAAAAGTTCACCAACTTTTTAACACTTATATCAAAATTAGGGTTCCCATTTATTTGTTTTTCACATTAAATTTGAAAGAGCTACAAATCAATTAATGTTAATCATGCAATGATGCTGAATGCTTATGCTTTGAATGATAATGCATGCTTAACACCCAGGGGTGTTACAGCCCTCCCCCCTTATAAGAATCTCGTCCCGAGATTTTGAGTTATGAACCACTTATCGTAAAAAGCTTTATACGCGGTTTGAAGATATTCTCCTGTTTCCCAAGAAGCATCGCTCTCATCATGGTGGCTCCATTGAATCTTGTAGGTTGTGACCACTTTATTTTGAGTGACTCGGTCCTTAGTATCCAGGACTCGAACCGGTTGCTCGCGATACTCCAAGTCTGCCTTGATCCGAACACCCTGAGGTTCTATCCTCTCCTCTGGAACACGCAGACACTTCTTCAGTTGGGACACGTGAAAAACGGGAAATATCGAACTCATCTCTTCTGGTAACTGCAACTTGTACGCCACGGGACCCTTTTTCTCTATGATCTGGTAGGGCCCTATATATCTTGCAGACAGTTTCTTCTTGATTCCGAACCGTTTCTTCTTCATTGGGGTAACCTTCAAATAGACGTAGTCACCTACTTGGAACTCCAATGTTCTTCTTCTCTTGTCTGCATAACTCTTCTGACGAGACTGTGCAGCTTGCATGTTTTGTTGGATAACACGGACCTTTTTCTCTGCCTCATCGACAAAATCAATTCCATAAAACCTTCTTTCTCCAGGCTCTACCCAATTTAACGGTGTCCTGCACTTCCTGCCATACAAGGCTTCAAAAGGTGCCATCTTGATACTCTCTTGGTAACTGTTGTTGTAAGCGAATTCTGCCAATGGTAACCAGGATTCCCATGAGCCTCTGGATGATAGTACACAAGCTCTAAGCATATCTTCGAGTACCGCATTAACTCTTTCGGTTTGCCCATCCGTCTGTGGGTGGTAAGCTGTGCTACGAATCAAACTAGTACCCAAACCTTGATGCAGATGTTCCCAAAAGTGAGAGGTAAACTGCGAACCACGATCGGACACAATCGTTTTTGGTATCCCGTGCAGTCTGACAATCTCGGCAATGTACTTCTCTGCATATTGAGGTGGTCGGAATGTCGTCTTAACAGGCAGAAAGTGAGCTGACTTGGTGAGACGATCTACTATTACCCAAATAGAATCATGCCCTTTTTGTGTGGTGGGGAGACCAGTGATAAAGTCCATACTTATATCGTCCCACTTCCAATCGGGTACCGACAAGGGTTGTAGAAGTCCTGCAGGTCTCATGTGAAGAGCTTTAACTCTACAACACATGTCGCAACGAGCAACGTATGCTGCAATTTCCTTTTTCATCTTAGTCCACCAATAACAGGGTCGCAAATCTTGGTACATTTTACTACTTCCGGGGTGAATAGATAACTTAGAACGATGGGCCTCATCCATCAACTTGTTCTTAAGCTCTCTATCCTTAGGTACTACCAGGCGATCCTTGAACCATAACACTCCTTGGTCATCCAATCGAAAGTGTTTGGTGGGTTCTCTCTTCATCCTTTCTTTAATATGAAAGATTCCCTTATCTGTTTTCTGACCATCAATGATCTGGCTTTCCAGAGTACAACTGACCTGAACATTATGCAACACAGCAGGATGTAACAAATTGAACCCTTCTTCAAACAACGGTTGCACATCAATAGCATGGGATTTTCTGCTCAGTGCATCTGCTACTACATTAGCTTTTCCAGGGTGATAGTGCACGTTCAGATTATAGTCCTTTATCAACTCTAACCATCTCCGCTGTCGCATGTTCAACTCAGATTGGGTAAAGATGTATTTGAGACTCTTATGATCTGTGAAGATATTACACACATTACCCAACAGGTAGTGCCTCCAAATCTTTAGAGCATGTACCACTGCTGCAAGCTCTAAATCATGTGTAGGGTAGTTAACTTCATGCTTCCTCAATTGCCGTGAGGCGTAAGCAACGACCTTTCCATTTTGCATTAGCACACATCCTAACCCATTCTTGGATGCGTCACAGAAAACATCAAACGGCTTTTCTATATCTGGCTGGGCCAGAACAGGAGCAGTGGTCAACAACTTCCGCAAGGTACAGAAGGCTGCTTCGCACTCCTCTGTCCATACAAACTTACGATCCTTCTGTAACAGGCTTGTCATTGGTTTGGCAATCTTCGAGAAATCTGGTATGAAGCGACGGTAGTAACCGGCTAAACCAAGGAAACTGCGGACTTCGTGAACTGAACTTGGTGACTTCCAGTTCATAACCTCTTGTACCTTACTGGGGTCGACAGAAATGCCATTTTCAGACAACACGTGGCCGAGAAAAGGAACTGTCCTAAGCCAGAACTCACACTTGCTGAACTTAGCATACAGTCGATGTTCTCTGAGTCTAGTCAAGACTATCCTGAGGTGTTCCGCATGTTCTTCTTCATTTTCTGAGTATATCAGTATGTCATCAATGAACACTATCACAAACTTGTCCAACTCGGGCATGAAAACCGAATTCATCAGGTACATAAAATATGCAGGAGCATTTGTCAACCCGAAGGACATGACAAGATACTCGTACAAACCATATCTGGTAGAGAACGCAGTCTTAGGCATATCCTGCGGCCTAATCTTTATCTGGTGGTACCCTGATCTCAGATCTATTTTAGAGAACACTTTGGCTTTGGACAATTGGTCAAACAAGATATCAATCCGAGGAAGAGGATACTTGTTTTTAATTGTCACTGCATTCAGTGGCCGATAATCTACGCACATGCATAAGGAGTTATCCTTCTTCTTTTTCACAAACAGAGCGGGGCATCCCCATTCGGACGAGCTGGGACGAATCAACCCTTTCCTTAGCAAATCCTGAAGTTGCTTTTTCAGTTCTGCTAACTCATTGGGAGGCATCCGATAAGGCCTTCTTGAAATCGGTGCTGTTCCTGGAATTAACTCAATGGCAAACTCAACCTCCCGGTCTGGTGGAAGTCCAGGTAACTCCTCTGGAAACACATCTGGAAACTCACAGACCACTGGAATCTGGACTAGCAGAGTAGTTTGTACCGCACAAGATGTGCTAGCTAGGTCTACCCTCCGAGGTAGGATCACCCGAAAGGTGCCTTCCCCACTGGGTTCCTTAAGAGAGATACTCCTTCCTCCAACATCAATTACAACTCCCATCTGATTCATCCAGTTCATACCCATGATCACATCCAAAACTAACCCTGGCATGACTATCAGGTTAAGCTTATATTGCCGGTTCGATATGTTTAGGGTTACTCCCTGAACAATCTGATTAGTCAACAGATCAGCCCCAGCTGAACTGATTTTATATGCACATTCCAATTCAACTATCTTTTGCTCATGTCTCTTAACGAATGCTTGACTTACAAAGGAATGAGATGATCCGGAATCAAACAAAACTACTGCAGGGTGATTGTTGATAGAAAACATACCAGCTGTCACCGGTTCTCCCTCAGGGATGTCATCCACAGTGGTGTGGTGCACACGAGCTTGATACTGCGTTTGCTGTTTCTTAGGGTAGGGACAATACTTTGCAAAGTGTCCAGGTTGGTTGCAGTTGAAGCACGGTCCCTTCACCTGAGCCACAGTTCCAGATGAACTGCCTTGTCCTGCCTTTGCTTGAGGCAATGCCATCTTGAACGGCTTCTGGTTCCTCTGGGGTGGCTGAGCATTCTGATTCCTCCTTTGCGGTGGCCTAAACCTTGCACCTGGGGCAGGCGATCGATAAGCCGGGCGGTTGGCTACTGGGGTCCGGGACTGAGACGAACCCGACTCGAAAGCCCTCTTACGGATCTTGGAAGCAGCATACACATGGTTGTTCTTCTCTTGCTTCAAACAGTCGCTAACGAAGTCATTGAAACTAGTCCTCAGGTTTGTACCCACATGTTTCATCATCTTGGGACTCAGGCCTCTCTTGAAACTAGCGATCTTCTTGGCATCAGTATCCACCATGTCCGGAGCATAACGGCTCAGGTTATTAAAGGCATGCAGGTATTGAGTCACAGTCTTCGTGCCTTGATTTAATGCCAGGAATTCCCCAAGCTTCATCTCAGTCAGACCAGGTGGAATGTATGTTCCACGGAAGGCTTCAGTGAACTCCCTCCAAGAGATATGGGCATGGGGAGGAAAAGTGGTGCGGTGATGCTTCCACCACATTCCTGCCGGACCTTGAAGCTGATGAGCTGCGTACTCAGTCTTCAACACTTCAGTCATTCTTAAGACACGAAACTTATCTTCCATCGTATTAATCCACTCTTCTGCATCTAAAGGTTCTGCGGCTTCCTTGAAGATCGGTGGACGAGTATCCATGAAGTCCTTGAAACTGCTGTACGGATTTGCTTCGTGACCTACCGGGTTTATCCCCCGACGGGTATTATCTGCAATACTGCGCAGCGCCGCTTCCATATTCTGTTGCATGCTCTCCATGTTTCGTTGGCTTCCCAAAAATTGGGCGAAAAACTGTTCCGCAGTGTAAGGTGGAGGAGGCGGTGGTGGATCTCGGTCATCATTAGCAGCTGCACTTCCACCAGCCTCAGCGGTACCATACACGGTACGACGAGTGTTCGGCATCTGCATGTTTCAGCAACAGTAATTATTAGGTGATGTTGTAGGAATCGCGACCGAATGAAAAATCATGCCGAACTGAATTCACTGGAGAGAATAAATTCATACAATAAAACAGGGGCACAATAAGTCATTCCAATTAACACAACATCACTAATTATATTACTTAAAGCACACACATCGCGTCCATTACAACCAAGTTGCCAGCATACATACACTGGACTTTGGACGTTCGGATACCGCCACAAACACTTCCAAACTTTCCAACCTTACATCAAGCTTTAGTCTTTCTACTCATTATTACATGTCCAAAGTGCCAACAAGCAAAAGACCATGCAAACGGAACCTAGTAGCTAGTGCAACAACTACTAGCCTACTCATCGTGGTCGCTATCTAGGTCAGAGACGTTGGCGTTGTCGCCGACTGCAGCGTCGTCGTGCTCCTCAGCTGGCGCCACGGGCTCTTCAGGATCTTCGTCTGCATCCAAATCCATCTCTGCTGCGCCAGGAAGGTCATAAGGGTTAAGCTGATTGTTCAGCCGATGGACCTCTTCATGCAAGTTATCATTGTACTCTTCGGCATCAGCCAGTCGCTGCTCGAGCTCAAACTGTCTAGCTCTCAACACATTCTCTGCGGACCAGGCTTCATTCCTCTGATGGAGCACATGAGCCAACATGCTCTCAGCATTCCTGTGGGTGGTGGTCAGTTGCCCAAGCTGCTCTCTCAGGGCACGTACATCTCCCTCAAAAGTCATAGTCCTCTGAGTGGCCTGATCTCTCTGACGAGTCAACTGAGCCATCTCAGCAGTGAGCCTCTCAATCTCGGCGTCGTGATCTCTCTGAAGCTGACGGCGGTCATCGCGAGCCTGACCAAGAGCACTAGAAACACGTCTCAGACTACCTTCCACTCCATCGAAGGCCCTCATCACTGCGAACATGGCACTCATAGCGTGGTTGTCACTGTTCTGTGCCTCTGCTGCGCTAATCTCCCGAGACCTGCCCCTGGCTTGCTGCCACGAGTCAGTGGAGGGGTTGCCCCTCGGAAAGACTCCCGCTATAGTCGCTGCCAACTCCTGAGGAAAACGATCCATGATATCTCTCAGGATTCCAAAGGCTGCCCTCTCAGCGGCTTCTTCAGGGGTCCTGCCAGTTGACTCAAAACGCCAACCGGTCCACTCAGAACCATCACCTCGGGGACGAACTACTGCTTCCACAGTCACCAAAAGTCCTTCACCCAACCGCTTATTTGACCAAAAGTAGCGGGGCTCCATCCCATCATTATAGCCTACATAGCTGAGCACTCTCCACAAGAGTGTAGGCATCCCAAACTCTCCAAGAAAAGTGTGACGCTGGCGAGTGCGCTGAGCAAGCTGATGACGGGGAGCTCTGCCGGTGGACTTGCGAGCGGTCTGCTTGGTACGTGCCATCTGTAGCAAAAATTTTATTACCGTGGTGAGAACAGATTTTTAAGTTGGCATTTTTATCAAAATGAGATAATCAACTTATAAGGGGAGGAACAGTGCCATGAATGAAATGCACACATGATGCATGCACGTTCAGTACGTCCTCACAAACTTAGAAAACTAATGACTACTAACGGAATAATCGGTGGCATACAACGATCTCTCGTAACGTAACTAACACGTACTACTCGAAAGCGTTGTTATGTACCTGCAGAAAGGAAATCACTTCAGCCCAAACCTCACAGTATGAAAATGTGCAGAAAGCAGTAAAGTAAGTTACTCGCTCTACACGCATCCCCAGATACGAGTATAACGGTAACAACTACCCGAATCGTCGTCCTATTGACGGCATCGTCACTGCAGGACGGAATTCCCCACAATTTGGATACCCTCATACAAACAGGCGCAGGGCACGTAAGTATTTTGGTATCACATAAGCACTCCCCTAGATCGGCAGTGTATCCGACCATGCACTCACAACTCTCACTTACCAAGGCGTAGAGGTAAAGGATCCATACATTACCACTCAAGTGAATGGCACTCATACCATAGCACGCCGTATGAGCGACGAAATTTAAAATATGATGCAAACCCCCAAGTTAGTACTTAATTAAGCCACCTAGAGTCCTTATCGGGCATAAAGGATATGACCACTGGCACACTTTTAAGTTCAAAAGCTTATTTGAAAACACAGTTTTATTTTTTTAAATACTCATGTGAACAGTAGCATGCTAAACCATGCTCCGATGCCAGCTGTAACGGATCAACGTAATTATACGAAATTAAGTAAGAAAATCTTCCACCGAGGCGGTTAATTTAACAAACTTAAGCCCGTATAACTCGAGATTCCGTGAAATCCCGAAGGATTTCAAAACCACTAACATACAACCAAGATCGTACTGATTTAGCAGCCACAATTCGCACGATACATAAATCTGATCATAAAGGTAAGATACATCGGAGTTCGGAAATAAAAGTTATTACAACATAGTTCAACATAAAGTAGCGGAAGCAATATAAGTTTACGCACACACACTTAGTTCAGTTACAGTGCCAGTCGATAGTCATGGTCCACAAAAGCAGTAGATAAGACTATCAGAAAGACCCTTGCCCAAGGTCCTAGTTGTCACCCATCGCCGGATACAGACAGTTGGAGCAGTACCCGTAGTACATCTGACCATCTGCAACAACAATGGGAACAACGCCCTGAGTACGAGGATGTACTCAGCTAGACTTACCCGTCAAAAACCAGAAATAAACGACACCAAGGAGCATGCAAGGCTATATAAACTGGATTGGCTTGACTCCTTTGCGAAAAGCACAAGTTGTTATGAGTAAACTAATTTAAGTCCTTTTTGCATCATATTTACTATAACCTATTCAATCTAGGTAAGCACCTATGCTAAAGCAATCACTTGATTAACCATTAACATCAAAGGTTACCATCTCAGGTTTAGCATTTCCAACATTATACACATAACCATCCGTGTTCCACCATTAATACTACGATGCCATAGCTCGAGTCAAGTGCTCACTAACCGGGAGCGACGGCGATTCGAATCGAATTCCTATCCAGCTGGAGATTTATTTCTCACACAAACCATGTTTCCCCCGTCAGGGTCGCGTAGGTCACCAAGGACACTTTCCGAGAAGCCGCGGGATAACAATCATGGATCGCACTACCCAGGGACCGCCCGACTGCCAGGACGCATCTTGGGCTCACTCTTCGCGTCCCCGTTACACCCCCTTCAACACCAGTTTGCCAACCCGAGTTTATCCCGGCTCAAAAAGTGTCACTAGCTTCGCGGTCGAAAGGTACTTTATTCGGCCAGCTAAATGTGAGGCATGCGTTCAACATGACAAGAGGGACGAGCAACGATCGGTCCTTAATCGACACAGACGGAATCACTATAGTCCAAAACCCTATAAGACTCCGCCCGGTCTCCGTTTATCCATCAACACTTGGTTACTTTTCATGATCACAATTACAGCTAACCATAACCCGGTATCCACCTATAACTCGCAGGTGACAGGAAATCACCCGACTTCTACCGGTCTAAGCATGGCTAAGCAATTTACTCGATCCTGACCTAACAGGGTAAAAGATAATCTGGTGGCCAAGGTAATAATGCAACAACGGTTTCACTCAACTCCTATAACTTAGTGCAACAATATATAACTATAACTCATGCAATAAGAAATAACTTTTTATAAATTTAGGAGACTTAAAATGCTCCGGGGCTTGCCTTTTTCGAACGAACTAGGGTGGTGATCGACGCACTCTGGCAGTTCCTCGCCTGACTCTTCCTCCTCGGGCACCTCCTGTGCCTGGGGTTCCTGCTGATCCGCCCAAACCTGCTCCTCCGGAACTGCTGCCTGCAACTCCTCCTGCGATCCTGTATGATGCAAGTGCATAAGGAAACATGCGAAGAATGCATCGAAATGCGGTGGAGTGCTATGATGACATGAGATGCAGATGAGCACATGGAATGAGCAGTTTGAATATAATTATTTCTTCTACAAGGTAATCAACGTCATCCAAGAACATGTAACCTAAAACATACACCTTATCCTTCTATTAGTTAGCCTACCATCTACACATACAAGTGAACCTAAGCTATTAAAGCTTACCAACCTAACTCATCCATAACATCAGCAAGGCATCATGATGCTTCAAAGATACACCAAACATATTCTATTTCTCTCAATTTCTCATAAAGAATAATCTTTTATTTCCTATTTAGCTAGGGTTACACAACAACACCTATCTCTGGTGTAGATAAAAATCTACAAAAATTACAGTAGACTACTCTTACCCTAACTAACCTACCACTAAATTTTCATGAGAATTGCACAAGTAAAACTGCCTGTACAAAATAAACAAGCTATAGCCCAAATGTGAGCATGAATTTATTTTATACTAGAAAAAGTATCAAACAACAGATTTCACAATTTTCTTAGGTTACTAACAGTAAACTAACATACTACAAAAATTATCACATGTATGTTGTATACAATTTTTACTCTATAATAAAAATAACAGATATTACCAATTAAAAGCATTTGAACTACACTTCAACATTTTTCCACAGAACATGCTTGACTAATATTTTTCCTAGAAAGTATATCACAAATAAAGATTAATGCCACAAGAATCACATTTTTCCCTTTATTATTTTATTTACTACACTTTTTCTAAGATATCAGCATTTATAGCAATTAAATAAAATTGCACAGTAGAGTGTCACAAAAATCACATGAGATATTTTTAAACTGTAGATCTATTCAAAAGGAACATTTTACAATTTGTTTCATGATTTTTGGAGCTATAAAACTTGAGATACAATTTTTAGAAGCCTTTTTCAGATTTTCTGGAAATCAATTTCTTTAAAACCGAAAATCAAAACTGGCTTTAAACGCTACGTGCACCCCGCTGTGACACCCGAAACCGAGACGCTGAGACAGACAGGCGGGACCCATGGGTCAGACGGGCCCACCCGTCAGCCGCAGTCGGTCAGGGGCGGCGCAGACCGCCGGGATCTCGCCGCCGGCGAGTCCTCCGACGACGGGGAGGGCACCATCGTGCTCCTCTCACCGACGCGAACCCAGTGGTGCCCAGTGGGTGGCCAGACGAGCTCGGCATCGAGCTCGCCGGCGTGCATGGCGGCTCGGTGGCGCGGGATGCCGTCGGCCGGCCAACTCCGACCGAGAGGAGCCGCGCGGTGAGGTCAGTGAGACTCGTGGTGCAAGTGCGGTGCTCGTGCGCTCGAGAAGTGGGCGAGAAATGGCGTGGAGGGGTGCGGCCCACGGAGCGGGTTGCTCCGGTGAGCTCGGCCGGAACTCCGGCGAGCTATTACCGCGGAGGGAGGCCGAATCCTGGCGGGCTGTGGCGAGCACCGGACGCGCAACGACAAGGCGCAGCGAGGGTGAAGACGGAGGCGGAGGCGGTGAGCCGGAGCGGCGGCTAAGGCGGTTGCGGAGCTCGGGAGCCGGCGATGGCGAGGCGGAGCTCTGCTGCTGCTGCTGCGGGCGGGCGAGGGAGAGAATGGAGGGGCAATCCGAGGAGGACGAGCGCGCGGAGGGGGTAAGCGGGCGCGGACGCTGCGGGGGCCACAGGGGCGCGTGTCGCACAGCTCCGACGGCGTGCGGCCACGCGGCGACCGAGCGCTGCCGCGGCGCCACGACGCCACGCGCGGGGCGCGCGCGCGCGGGGGCGGGAGGGAGACGACGCGGGCGCGGGCCGGGCCGCCAGCGAAGCTGGGCCGAAAGGGAAGCCGAAGCCCACTAAGGCGAAAATCTGATTTTTCTTTTTCAAAATATTTTCCAGATTTAATTCTTTGTTTCAAAATTGAATTTGGAGATGAAAAAGAGGTTTTCAGAAATTTGGCCCAAAATAAAAGTTGTTCAAAATTTTATTCTCTACAACTTTCATATAGAGCACTTTTCAAAATTCTCAATAGATTTTGAATTTGAGATTTAAAGCTAATTTTAAAATCAAAAACTCATTTACTTAGAATATTTTTAAAACAGAATTTGAGGAAAACTTGAATTCAAAATTTTGCTCCAATAATCAAGTTGATTTATTCTAGATTATTTAAAATTGCTACTTCTCAAAAGTTCACCAACTTTTTAACACTTATATCAAAATTAGGGTTCCCATTTATTTGTTTTTCACATTAAATTTGAAAGAGCTACAAATCAATTAATGTTAATCATGCAATGATGCTGAATGCTTATGCTTTGAATGATAATGCATGCTTAACACCCAGGGGTGTTACATTCATCTACGTCACCTTTGTTCAATCCATGTTTATATCCTATTGGACTACAAAATAAACACTTGCAAACTTATTAGTCCAATTTGGTCTTGTTGATCATCAAATACCAAAATCCAAACTAAAATGGGCTGATAATCCATTTTCCTTACACTTATAAATTGAAATAGCCTACATCTAATACTCTATTGTCTTAACTCTTACTACGTTCCTTCCACCAATATCCCACAACACAAACAATTTTAATGTGATGGATTTCATTTAACAATATGATGACTTGAGTGGATGGTCGCTGAGCTAGTAATGATTTTTGTTTAGTGTTACATCTATCGCTAGATTTTTATAAAAAAAGTTGTCCTTGTTGGTTTCTCATTATCATTTTATTTTGTATAAATATGACAGTGATTTAAGGATATCCCTATGCTTCAAATTGACAGTGTTCATGGATCAAATTGAAATTCCAATTCCATTTCCTAGTGAAAATGGTAATTATCAAAGAAATAAGTTATTTATTGTTTAAATTCTGTAATGGCTATTCAAAATTCTTACATTAAATAAGTTATTATTTTCTGTGGCTACTTTGTCATCTTTTGCTTATTAGCATTATTGGTTAGGCCAAGGAAAGATGCGTATTGAGCATGGGATCTCTTTGTTTGAGTTTGTGACCAGGACAACGATGATGCTGGGTTCTAATTCACCTTTTCATATGCAAATGAATGGTCTGTGGACATTTCCTAGAGAGGCACATGTTTCTGTTGAGATCTTTGCAAGTGAGGTAGGCAAGAAGGTTGCAAGAACATATTGAAGGCCCTTTGGAAGAACAAACAATAAGGCATATAATTAGACATCTGGATGAGGATGCATTCAACCAGTAGCTAGAGATCAATTATGACTATCCCCATGAGATCGTTGCTCAGATGGATGTTCATCATGTCCCAAAAGATATCGCTCAGCTCTTGCTTTTGATGCATAATGGTTTTGCAACGAGAGCCCTATTTCGTGTCCATGCTTCTTTGATACCGATTACAAATTATCCTACTCTGTTCAAGAAATTCTATGACATCCTTTTTGTTCTTCCAAAGCCACAACTATATGTGATACTGAATGCCGTGAGGAATGATTTGCCTACTTATGTTCATCATTGGAGAAATCATATTTCGAGTAATGATCTTCTTATGGTTCCTTATCTCCATAATGGGTCACAAAGCTACATTGCTCCTCATAATAAACCTAATCAGACAAAGTTGTATATGGCTCAGAGAGTCATGCTTTATGTGGCTCACAGGATGGATCCGTATGAGAACTTTATTGCAACTCATCAAGGACAATAGTTCATAGAGTCATGCTTTATACAACACAGGATGGATCTGTATGAGAACTTTATTGCAACTCATCAAGGACAACAATTTAGCCAACAAGAGAAGGAGCGAAGGATAAGATAGAAAGCTAAATTAGTGATTCGGCCAAAGGTCTCTCTCCCCCTCTCCACTTTTATAGGGGGAGGTAGGAGAGGAGATTCTCTTTATGCCCCTTGGTGGGGTTTGTATTTATAGAAACGCCACTAGAGGCTTCAAATGGACCCTGGTGGGGTTTGTATTTACAAAAACACCACTAAAGGCTACAAATCGGTTCGGTTATTCGTGTCTTTGACCAGAATGTATTTCATATCCTTGAGTATGCTTCTGAAAATTGGTTTAGTTGTTCATGACATGATGGCCGAGATACTGAGGCCGCAACATTCTTTTCCCTCGCTGTCAAAACAACCATGCCACCTTGTTTTGTAATTGCGTTCCCTAGGTAACCAACACTCAAAATGACTTGCCCTTTTCGCCCAAACATACTTGACATAGTACCTAATAAACCAACAAAATTGATCATTGATTCATGAAGTGAATACCATGCTTTTGTTGTTAGACATGTCTGCTATCAGTCAATGTGCACATTCATGGTGCACTAGTGTGCAACTGTGTTCCCCATCAAATGTTTGACCATATCAGTAAACCCTTTGGCATGAGTGTGTATTTAGTAGTTGTACACAACCCTACCAAACATATTTCCCAAAAGTTCAGAAAACATATGCCTTCTATTGATCATCACCACAAGCATGCCACCCAATGTAAATCAATACCTAGTCTTTGTCTTTACAATATATTCTAATGTCCCCGGAACATCCCGATCATCCTTGACAATATATCATGTTCTACCAAATTAACAAGACCTTGTGTTTAAAACCTAATTCGTATCCAACCTTTTCCATTCTAATGAATGTGTTTCAAATCTTCTGAACTTCACCTTTGTTCATTTAGATCCAATCCTTCTCCATATATACATTTGACTCCTGCATCTTTTAATCGTGGCTCTTGTGTTAGTTCTTTTTGCGCTCAGTGATCATAGTTACAAGCCCTACATGTTTCAAAGTTTTTTCTTGGTTTATAATGCCTGATGTATTGTTTTTAGGTTTCTTTATGGTGCTTGTTCTGGTTGTTGCGATCTATAGAAAAGGAGCTATGCACGGATAATCTAGAAGGGAAATCAGAGAGTTTGAGCAAGCATATATATGGAAGGCAAGTGTAACAAAGGCTTCCTTGTACCTTTGAACTATGTTTAATTCATACATATGCATGTGTCTAATTTGAAATGCCTATAAGGACTTTATCTAGATGATTCTTGCACCACGTATCCTTGTTTCCTATGGGTTGGTATGCATGTTGGATAGTTGCTGTCACGTAGAACCAAAGCTAGTAATTCAACTTGATTAATGATATATGCATGTGATAAAATGGTGCTTTTTAACTTGACTAGGAGGCTAGAGCACAGGGTTTGAGTGCTCTAGATTCCTCTCCCTAAATTCTGAAGCGGCCACCCAGTAGGTATTGTACAACCACGAGTATCACATGGCTTTGATCTTTATCAAGTACCTAGTACATCTCTAGCTTATTAGTGGTTACCAAAAGGCGCAAGAGGGGGTGCCTCGTGGTGTATAGCTATTTCTCCTTTTGAGGTTTTGTATGGTCATCATCCAAAGCCCTTTGGTATTGACCCCGATCAAGACTGTGTGATCCCTAATCTCGACCAGTGGTTGCAGAAGCGTCAGTCAGTCACTGCTTTACTTCAACAGCAGTTGTTTCGTGCCTAGCAAAGGATGAAACATCAAGCTGATAAACACCACATTTTACGCACATTTCAAGTGGGTGATCGTGTCTGGCTTATACGCGCAGGGTTCAGTTGCTTCAAGAGTTAGTCCCAAGCTTTCTATCGCTACTTCGGCCCTTATGAGGTGGAGTCTAAAGTTGGCACAGTTGCATACAAGCTCAAACTGCCCCCAACTCATCGGTGCACAATGTCTTCCATGTCTCGCTGCTCAAACCGATGATAGGTACTAGTACTGTTCCCTTGTCACCACTACCTGCAAATACTACTTCTGTGCAGAATCTAGAATTGGTCCTCGATCGTAGGGCAATCACATCTATCACCAACTGCTTGTCAAGTGGGCTGACTTATCTCCTGAGCTGGCAACCTAGGAGGATGAAGATGACTTGCTCCGCCGCTTCCCGCAAATCTCCACTTGGGGACAAGCCATCGATGATGGAGGGGGAGATGTCACAGTAAGGGTAAGGGCAGTCAACAAGCTACCAGCAGCGAAGAGCCCATGAGACAAGAGGAAGAGGAGGCCCAATACGAGATATGATGGCCCAGAATGGAGCACTTGGCTCGGCCCGTTACATTGGGAGATCACGCTGTTTCTTGCACCAGCTGTAACAGAAAGTAGTTAAGAGACAGAGAGAGGCGAAATAGAACCTGTCTTGGTTGGCGTCAGTTTCAGGCAGCGAGTTGCGGCTCGAGAACGCCGGTGACCTCCATTACCGTCGATACTTGTAATCAGCCACATATCTTGTTCTAAATTCAAAACCAAATCATTTGTAGCATCCAGTAGTGACGTGTTACACCAAGCTCCAAGGAGGACCTGGGCAGTTGGGACGAGTAGGAGTAGGGGAAGATGAACGAGGATGCCATGCAGGAAAGAGTTAGGAGCGAACTGGAAAGAGGAACCAGAATGCGCTCTAGCAAGTCGGCAAGTTGGTCTGGTCCTACATGTCCAACAGGGTCAGGCCTAAAGGGGCACGAGGCATGGCTTGCTAAACCCTAGCCCAGGCACAACACACCCCGCTAAGGTTCATGCCCGTGTTGGCGCAGTGAAAAAATCTAACATGCTGTTTGGTTCAGAAACTGTAACGCAAACACTAACGTAATAAAAAAAACACACAAGTAACGTTAATAAAGTAACAGATCACTTGATTTGTTTGTTTTCCCCACGGTAACGGGAATGGAAAGGGAAGATATGGAGTGGGGCCCACGTCCTGGAAGATCCGGAGTGGAGAAGACATGCAGAATGCATGCGCGCTGCATCTTCTGCTTGCTCGAATGCGCCTCGTCCAGAAGAAGCGGAGCGGACGGGCCACGGTATCGATTCGCGATCTTATAGCAGGGGTAACAAATTCCTATAGGGCGGTATCTGATTACGGCGTGATTGGATTATGGTTGGACAAACAAACACGATCACACGTTATCTATTACCGACGTAATCGAATGACGTTACAAATCCGTGAACCAAACAGCTCGTAAATGTCTAGAGGAAGGGTAGAGAGCTTAGTGCAACCATCTTGTCGAACACAAAAGAAAACACGAGGAAAGAACAAGTACAAACTCGTTGCACCGGCCTAATTAGGTCGTCACAACGGGCGAAGGCAGCGGTGCTGCCCATCATCGTTCTTGAAGGTGATGTTGTACCAGTGATCCATGTACAACGTCTCCCTAGTCCCTACAGAGATGAACGGTGAAGCCTTCCTCCGAGCCCGTGTCACCGTCACGACCACTCGCTCAGGCTGTCAGGCATCTCAGCTTGGCCCATTCTCTAGACAGGCCCTTCATTTGGTTGGTTTCAACTCCACTAAAAAAAATGCTTGGTTTCAACTTCTCAATCCTAGCTCACGACCCATACTTCTTGGCCCTTGATGATACTCGTGTTCCCGTGACTATTGTTTTGCCCCTCCGTGAGTCTACGAGAAGACCGATGTTCTAATTACTCTGGACCATTAGGTCAAATCCAAAACAAATTGTGAAATGAGCCTAAGTAGAATCTTAGAAACCTCGTGGGAGCGAATTTTACAGAATTTTCAGTGGTAGGCGACGTCTTCGTCGACAGCGAGACGGCTACGATGATTTTGTCATTCATCAATCTTGAGACTGTGTAATCTAAAAAAAAACTTGATTAAATCAATTAGAATGACATTTAACAATAATTAGTTAGCTGACTAAAAAACATCATTGAGTACCCTCTTTGCATCTCCCAACATGCCACATCATCTATAAATTACAGCCTTCGTTTGTTCTTTGAGAGTTAGAGGACAGCGTGCGGCATATGCATGAGAGGCCAGTCACCAGGAAGATGAACGAGGATGCCATGCAGGAAAGAGGTACTTCCTTCGTCCAAGTCGTTATGGTATGCATGCAGATTAAACTTTTTTTTAACTTTGACTAGTTTTGTAGAAAATATATGCAACATTTATATCTTCAAATAAATTTATTATGAAAGCATATTCAACGATCTATCTGATGATACTAATTATGTATTATAAATATTAATATTCTTTTATATATAATTGGTCAAAGTTAAAAAAAGCTGACTTCTCGGGAAGCGAGAACGACTTCTATTTTAGGACAGAGAGAGCAGAAGCAAACAAGAAGAAAGATGGAATTCTTTGCTTGTTACTAGTTTGATGTCGCCTACCGGTGACACGGCGCATGCGCCCTAGCAAGTGGGCAAGCCGCCCTGGTCTTGTAGGGCCATGCCTAACAGGGCACAAGGCATGGATTGCTAAAGCCCGACCTGAGCACGACATGGCCTGCTAAGGTTCGTGCCCGTGCTAGTTTGGTGACAAAAATATAGATGGCTAGAGGAAAGGTGCTAAATCACAGGGAGCGTAGCATTATGCCGCGACTGGTCACGTGTTTTGGGAAAGAGCGTGACCGTACTCTTATTTGAACCGGCCAACGCGCTCCCACCTCCGGCCTCCACCACCGCCCTCGTTGCTCCATTCTGCCCATCCCTAACCCTAACCAGACGAGAAGAGCTTGAGCATCTCGCCCTCGTCGTTGGCTCCACCCATCTAGTTGTCTCCCTCCGCTCGCTCAACAGCACCCCCGCCGCTTCGCTCGTCGCCCCTTAGCCTACCACCACCGCTGGTTTGGCCGCCTCCCAAGGCCCCCTCCCCCTTCTAAGGCCGCCGGACATAGAGTCCAAGCGGAGAAAGAAGACGACGTGACAGATTGCACGCTCGTGCTTCCAAGCAACGCGTCGCGTGGTTGAGTTTGCGAAATCCCAGGTGCATGATTTTTGCTTATTTTCAGGTGACAAACATCATTCATCTAATATAATATAAATCCAACGAACAGAACTCACCCTCAACCTTAATTAGAAGACCGAACACCTTCTCCCTTCCAGGCACCTATAGGATAGGAAATGTGGAGAAAAAACAAATACAAACTCGTTGCACTGGAGGCCGTGGCAACTTGAAGGTGATGCTATACCAGTGATCCATGTATAGCGTGTCCCAGCAGAGATGGACGGTGAAGCCTTCCTCCGAGCCCGAGCCTGAGCCCCCGTCACGATCACTCGCTCGCGCGCTGAGCACGTCCTGCACGGTGACCTTCAATTTGTGGACAATTACAGCATGTAACGCAAAATACGACCACGGTGTCGGACACAAAAAAAAAACTAGCTAGTACAAACTCGTTGTCAAACAAATTAAAACCCGAGGAAAAGCTAGCTAGTACAAACTCGTTGCACCTAATAGTCAAGCTAGGTCGTCACAACGGCCGGCGGCGTCGGCGTCGGCGCCCGATCATCGTTCTTGAAGGTGATGCTGTACCAGTGATCCATGTACAGCGTCTCCCTGCAGAGATGTACGGTGAAGCCTTCCTCCGAGTCCGAGCCTGAGCCACCGCCACCACCACTTGCGCGCGCGCTGAGCACGTCCTGCACGGTGAACTTGGGCGGGCTCCGGCAGTACCCGTACGACTGCAGCCTGCCGCGCACGGGCAGGAGCTCGAGCAGCACGCCGACGTGCATGGGGCGGCGCTCGCAGCTGACGATGGCGGCGAGCACCTTCCGCCAGAACCGGGCGTCGAAGTTGGCCCTGAGCAGCGTGCCGAGCACCCGCGCGTCCAGGAACGTGCGCTCCAGGTGCTCGGAGATCTCCCGCGCCACGGCCGCCACCCGCGGGTGGTCCCGCGGGTCGGCGCCGCCGAACGCGAACGCCTTGAAGTAGTACCAGTACTCCTCCTGCTGCAGCGTGTGCAGCACCACGGGGTCCGCCGTGCCGAGCCGGGCGAGGTCGGCGTCGCGGCACGTGAGCAGGAGCTTGCTCCCGTCGCCGAGCGGGGTCGGGGACGACGCCAGCGCGGCCCACGCCGCCTCGTCCATGGGCCAGGCGTCCTCGAACACGAGCAGCGACGGGGACGGCCCCGCGAACCGCGGCTCGGCGAGGATGCGGCGCACGCCGGCGAGGTACTCCGGCCCGCCGCTCTCCCACAGGTACTGCCCCGGCAAGCCGCCCGCACGCACCACGTCGGGCGTCTCGAACCACTCGATGCGCGCGAAGTGGCCGCGCACGCGCTCGTCGTCGCACGCGTGCTTCACCAGCGTCGTCTTGCCCACCTTCTTGGCGCCCACCACGGCGAGCACGCTCAGGTACGGCGCCCGGCCGCTGGGCGCGCGCTGCAGCAGGAAGTCCACCACGCGCTCCTTCTCCACGTGGCGCCCGAACACGCACCGGTCCATGTACAGCGTGGTGCGCACCGGCCGGTGCACCTTCCGCGGGTAGCCTTGCACCAGCAGGATGAACTCGCGCATGTAGTCGCGCGTCAGGGCCTCCAGCTCCTCGACCACGGTGGCCAGCCTCTCGGTGCCCCCGTGGCTGCCGCCGGCCCCGCCGCCGTTGCCGCCGCGCAAGATCAGGCTCGTCACGCGGGAACGCTTCGCCCTGTCGAACGACGGGCAGAGCGCGAACGACCTCTTGCCCGCGTTACTGGCGGCGGCGTCAGTTGTAGTGTCGTCACCGTCGACGTCGTCGTCGTCGTCGCCAACGGCGTTCCTGCTGGCGTCATCGAGGTCGGTCACCTCGAGCGCGAAGCGGCCGCGGTACATCCCCGCGGTAAGCGCCTGGAGGTGGGAGAGCAGCTGCTGGTTGGTGATGTGGCGGCCCTCGGCCTCCTCGACCATGCTGCCGATGTTGCCCAGCAGCCGCTCCAGCCGCCGCCGGTGCAGCTCCCTGTCGCCGGGAGAGGGCCGTGGGAAGCTGTCGAAGAGGAAGGCAAAGATCCGGCCGAGGATCTCGGACAGCGCCGCCGGGACGACGACTTCCCTGGTGAAGTCCATACTGATACCGGCTCAGTGACGCGCTCACCCACTGTGGCGGGCCGTCTCCAAGAATTCGGCTGGGAAATGAAGGCATATATAGATAGATAGACGACACCGAGTCTCCGCCGTGTCGTGTCGACGTCGACGATACGCATACGTACCCTCCAGTTGTGTGGCCTGATGGCCTCTGCCCTGGCATGCGCGCAAGGGCTTTTGACCCCTGCTGGTCTCTCGTGGTTTCATGCTGCCTGCCGGTGCCGACTGCAGTACGCCCAAAGGACGCGCTTGGTCACCGTGATGGTGATCGATCTCTGGTGATCATCTCCGTGGCCACCATGGTGGTTGAGATCTCAGGTGAATTTGCTTGCCCCAATGTGGGAACAAAGTAAACATTTTTTTTTTGTTCCTGAACAAGGTAAACATACTAGAGAAACACTTACCTTGTATCCATATTGGGGTCAACTGATAAATAATCCATAAACTTTTCTCGGTCTTTCTTAAATAAAAAACAGTATCAACTGAAAAAGTTTTTTTTTTAGAAACCGGATCCCTTCTAAATACACACATAATAGTACTGTGGTACGTATGTTGTATTGAGCTACTGATATTACATTGTGCTGTGCATGACTGCGCACGCAACGGCGGTCGGCAGACCAGCACTCAAATGGAGTGTAGACAAAACTCGAGGCGCCGCCGTGTGCGTAGCCACAAAATTCAACCATGATGATGCCTTTGTTTACCTGGACGGCCAAGACTTGGTTCGCCAACCTGTGACCATCAGCATCTTATTTGAGACCCCGGTCATCAATCTATGACTCGCAAGGCAACATAGTAATAGACGTCAAATTGCCGGTAGCCGCCCTCTTTATGTAATTATGTCGCTGGTTAGTGGTTGCTTACATACAGAGGTAAAATCATGTCTCGATCCGACGTACAGTGAATGGGCTAATTTCCTGATTGCCTACTTGGAATGCCGGTAAGCAGTAAACGTTGCAGTCATGTTACGCTCGCGGATATGTGACTGTGACATGAACCTATATAATAGGGGAAAAAAACTTGTATTTTTGAAGCAGTTGGTGGACGAAAGTGCTTCAATATGTGTGTGGATTGATTTGTTTCCTAGTTGCCTCTGCTGTATGCAAGAGCAACCATCAAGAACATCACCATGGCTGGCTGGACTCCCAGATATGTAACTGTGCAATTGACCGAGTGAATTCGGCTGGCACTGGATCCTATTTACAGTACTACTATATTTGTTTCCATGAATTCAGTGGCAGCGAAATGTAACAGATTCGACGTTGCAACTTGCAAACAGCAGGGAGCTCACGGTAATGTCCTGGTCGCGCCATTGAAGCCGACGGACAGGGGACGAGAGAGATGCTGCCGTGCTGGCTGTGTTTCTGACTTCTGAAGAAACCAATCCAAGCCTGATGAAGCCTGGACCTCAACGGACAAAAGGCCTAGCTGAGTTTACACCTGCATCGCAACGACAACGAAGCGGAGCACGCGACTGACTGTTGGTTTGGTTAGGTTCGGTTCGGTTCGGTTCGGTAGCGGCATGGAGGCAAGGCAGCTGAGCTGGAGCTGGTACGTTTGACTCTTCACCAGAACCCCATGCGGTGAAGCCGGTGCGCTTGCGCTCCGGCGGCGAGACCGAGACCGATGGCCTCGTCCCACCTGGCAGCTCTCGTCTCCCTGCTGCTCCCCTGCCTCCTCGCGCTGCTCCTGCTCCGCCTCGCCGCCGTGCTGGACCCGGACCCCGACGCCGCCGTGCCCCGCGTCAAGGCGGCCGCGCCCCTCCCCCTCCGCTTCCGCCATGACGGCGCCTTCAAGATCCTCCAGGTGCGTGCCGCTCGCCCCAGCCCAGCGTGCCTCCTATCCGCTCCCCGCGCGTCGTCTCGGCAGCTGATGAGCTGATCTCGCTCTCTGTCGCTGCTGCTGCTAGGTGGCGGACATGCACTTCGGCAACGGCGCCGCCACGCGCTGCCGGGACGTGGGCCCCGACGGCGGCGGCGCGCTGTGCTCGGACCTCAACACCACGCGGTTCCTCCGCCGGGTCATCGAGGCCGAGAGGCCCGACCTCATCGCCTTCACCGGTGCGCTTCTCTCCTCTCTTTCTACTTAATTAGAGCTGCAGCAGCTCGACCGTCGCCGAGCGTATTGTGGCCGGCAGGGGCGAAGCTAGAGCAAAATGATGGGGGGTGCCTCACTTAATTTATAACTACACTAACCGATATGATGTATTGATGTTCAATCAAAAATAGCATAACTAATGTGCAACTACCGTATTTTAATATCAAATTCGACTTCTAGCAATAAATATGAGATTTTGGTCGAAACATAGCACTCACCATTTAACAAAAAAAAGAAGTGTATTCATTGATAGAATCCCAAAATCATCAAGAAAACATGCCCATATAGCAAAATATTTGATCCAGGACCAGGAGACCATGATGATTGATGAAGATCCCACTAGCCTAAAAGGAAAGAGAACAAATATGTCAATTATTTGTCAAATAAATTGTAGAATTATCGATTAAAAGTAGATACATTGCATTACCTATCAGAAATCATATTTACGCCCTTTTCCTTCCATGGTCATGAAACGACGAACCACAGCCTCGTTGCTAACTTTCTTCATTTCTTCTTTCTCTAGATAGCAAATAAGTCTATGATTCAAGTGTTGATCACCCATGCGATTAGACAAACTTGTTTTGACAATCTTCATTCCAGAAAAGCATCTCTCAACTGTTGCAGTAGCAACAGGCAGTACTAGTACAAGCTTCAAAAGTCGATAGACCAATGGATAACGACGATGTTTCCCTATCTCAACCATTTTTTGAGAGAGCTCACCGATAGTGTTGATGTTGGAGAATCTATCATCTTCTCGCACATCGGCAATGTAAACGCAAAGATCATGGCTAAGCTCCCTCAACGGTGAAATGGTTAGGATGGTAAGCATCAATTTGTTTTCCCCTCAATGGTTAGGATGGTAAGCATCAATTTGTTTTCTCAAACCTGGATCATATTTAATCTCCTCTTCCCAATTGAGATCATCTACACATGAATTTCTGTTATTATTGGCGGTGTCAGTGTCTGGAGCTTTCCGTTTAAAAAACCTCTCCATGATTACCTATCATTTGGAAGCATAATCAAATTGCACATCCATACTATCATAAATGTATATGCATATACTAAAAAGAGAAAACCCCAATTAATCACTAACCCTAAACTGCAACCTACTCAATTTCAACATAAAACCAGGAAGAATCGAAATCGGATGTGAGGCTTAACTTGATTGAAATACAAGATAAATAAATTGAGGGTTTGATTCCTTACCTTTTCTTTTGGACCAGAAGTCCAGAACACAGAACAGAGAGAGCACCCTCACGTCAGGCTGTTGACACAGCCATCGGGCGCTCGGCTCGGCTTGACGAGATGACGAGGGAAGGGGCGCCGGCCTCAGCGACCACGACCAGCAGGGATCATCGCCGGCGTGGTGGTGTCGGTGCCTTGCCGTCCCCGCCCTTGCGTAGTTGCGTCGCTCGCTCGCTGCATCAGGCGAAACGCCTAGGAAACGCCGTGGCCTCCTCGGCTCCTCGCCCCTCGTGGACTCAACGCGGCCACGACAAAAAATCCTGTGTCGATTGGCATCCTTCTCCTAGAAGCAATCTGCGACGTGCAACGTGGGCTGACTTGGGCCGGTGGGGGGTGCCTGCTTTTGGCCCAGGGGGGTGCACCAACGGTGAAATTTTGCTCGTCATGAAGTAGTATCGATTTTGGCCTGGGTGCCTGGGCATCCGGTGCTCAAAACGTAGCTTCGCCCGTGGTGGCCGGGGGAACTCGATCTGGCTGTCGCCGGGCTCGCGCTGAGCTCGACTGTGAGCAGGGGAGCCCGATTTGGCCGTTGCCGGGCTTGATTTCGGCAGCTCTGCGTACGGCTGTCGAGACGACAGCGCTGGCGACCAACCTTGCCACCGCACGCAGCTGCGCAGGAGAGCCAAATTTGGTTCTCCTTCGAGACCTTGCTCCTTCTGTCGAGAATTCTGAGCAAAGCAAAATTCTTTGCGCTACCAGACAAGTATCCTTGACGGGCAAGGCGAGGAGAAACTGCCCCTTGCTCGTAATGTGCTGTGTGCAAACCTCCTGCTGAGCAAGCATAGTAGCTTTGAGATAGATACGGCTGTTTAGCTAGTTAATTTACCTGTAACGCTGGCCACTGGGCAATTGAGTAAGGGAATGCTCCGTATAGTGGAATTTGCTAGCTGGGTTTGTCAATGGTTTCTAGGTGCATTCAGAGGGACGGTTGGGACTTTAGCTATGCGGTGCACTCTTGACTCTTGTTGCGGTCTTATTTATTGCATGTTTGCACACAGCTGGCCAGTTTTCAGCTTCTATGGTTTACTATTCTCTTGTTCGGGGTGACTAACGGTAATCTTTGGATTACTGTTTCGGTGTAACAAGACTCTTTTTCTCTGCTTAATGAAATACGTGCCAAGCACGTTCTCGAAAAAAAAAGCAGTTTATTGCTCGCTTTTGTGTGACGCGGTGGAGACCCATTTAAAAATCAATGTGGAGACATGCTTAAAGCTTTTCAAAACCAATTAACCAACAGCTATTGCTATTATCTGTCCAGGTAGGAAAGTTTTAGACTATAATCACTAGCTATAAACTTCTCCATATACAGTACATCCTAAGCAAATTTGTTAGTAAAACTCTATCATCCAAGTGTAACTACAGCCTTCCGTTGCTCTCTGTAAAATTTGGAAACATCTTATTTTGGTAATGCGTGCAGTGAACAACTTACCCTTTTGAGTTCCTACACTATGCTGCTGTTTCCCTTTTCTTCCTTTATAACCAAAGGGGTTTGGGGGGGGGGGGGGGGGGGGTTCTAGATTACTTTTAATGCTCACGTTGGTTTAATTTGGATCAGGGGACAACATATTTGGGGGCAGTGCAACTGATGCAGCAGAATCACTGCTCAGAGCAATCAGCCCTGCTATCGAATACAAGGTGCCATGGGCTGCCATTTTAGGTAATCATGACCAAGAGTCAACAATGACGCGAGAGGAGCTGATGACCTTCATGTCTCTTATGGATTACTCGGTATCTCAAGTAAACCCACCTGGTTTTTTGGTACATGGGTTTGGGAATTATCATATTGGCATCCATGGGCCATTTGGATCCGAGTTGGTCAATACTAGCCTGTTGAACCTTTACTTCCTGGATAGCGGTGATCGTGAAGTGGTGAATGGCATCAAAACATATGGATGGATCAAAGAATCTCAACTCGCCTGGCTTCGTGCTACTTCACTGGAGCTTCAGGTACTTCTGACTATTATTGATAACCATATCACAACATCTGAAGTTGTTATTGTAATTTGAGTACACTAAAACATAAAGTGTTACAAACTCGTGAACAAATCTGGGACCAACAGTTAATCAAGATTGCTTAGATATCATTTGTTCATATTCATACACAATCCTTGAATATATACTATGTAATCTTTATCCGACTGTAATAAAACTTAGCTACTAATTACTCTATATGCTTTTTAATCCACGACTTTTTCCTCTTTGCATCTCAACTCCATGTGTTCAGTTGAAACCTTACCTTGAGCTATGTGTTAATTGTGGAAATCGATGCATGTATACTTGGTAGTCTTTTTTTTGCGATTGTATACTTGGTAGTCGTGATGACACACATAATGCATATATGAATTGGTTTAGGTTCTATTTTCTTTATTAAAAATGACATAAGTGGGCAATTTCAGAATCATATATATGAGTGCTTTGGAATACTTTCTTTTTTTAATAATGTTATGTAGATGTTAGGGGTTACTCTGGATTATTTTGAATAATGGCATAGGTGGGTAACTTGAATGCAAATTTATGGGTTGCTTTAGATTAATTTTCATAATGACATAGGTGGGCAATTTGGATACAGATTATAGGTTATGTTTTATAAGGGCAAAGGCATTTAGTTTCGTTATGTAGTACCTGAAATTTACCTATGTTTGACAGAAAAAAACACATGCCCCTGCATTAGCCTTCTTCCACATCCCAATCCCAGAGGTCCAAGGACTCTGGTACTCAAGCTTCAAGGGTCAGTATCAGGAGGGAGTGGCTTGCTCATCTGTAAATTCTGGTGTCCTTGGGACCCTTATCTCCATGGGAGATGTAAAAGCCGTCTTTCTTGGTCACGACCACCTGAATGATTTTTGTGGCAACCTCAATGGGATTTGGTTCTGTTATGGTGGTGGCTTCGGTTATCATGCCTATGGAAGACCCCATTGGCCAAGGAGAGCTCGGATAATTAACAGTAAACTCAAGAAAGGGCAGTGGTCGTGGATGGAAGTTGAATCGATCCAGACTTGGAAGCTGCTAGATGATGAAAAGCTTTCCAAAATTGATGAACAGGTTCTCTGGAGACACAGTACGGATGATTCTGACCACAGTGTATACTTGTGAAGACCAGGAGCCTAAGACTATTTCCTTTATGTTTCTTATGTATAATGTTTGTCGCCAAGACTCCTCCAATTTTGTAGCCTTGTAGGTTGATTGATTATTGGAAGTATGATCTGCCACAGACCAATTTAGATTTCACATTTGGTTTAATGTTGATATGCTAACCCTGGTTCGGGTCGCTGATCTGTTTTCAACCTTCTTGTGAAGCTGGCAATTGGTTCCCTGTTCTGGGAGCCATCACTATATCATAATTTGTTCACAACAGATGATTCAGACCACAATGTTTACTTGTCAAGGCCAGAGACCTAAGATAGGTTCCAGCTTGTGTCATCTGTTCCATGTATAATATTTATAAACAAGCACAGTCTAGTTTTGTAGGTTCGTTGAATTATTCTTGGCAATATGGGTATGCTAAGATCCGAAAATAAACAAAATTTCATGACAATACTGATATGTCAATTCCCTGATTAGGGCTGTGAGCATTGTTTTTGGCGTTCTTGTGAAACTGACAATTTGTTCCCTTATCTACCAATCATTATTACATCAGGTTCTTTTATGATTGCAAGCTGTCCAGCGTTCCTTCCATTTTCTTTCAAATAAAAAATTACTTTTAATTTTTTTTTATTTTCAACTGCTCCCTTTTTTATGAAAACAGGAAAACCTCTGCTTTTATAGAAAGTGTAACCGATACATCACTAGGGAAACCAGCGTTCCAAGAACAGTATAGTAACAAAATAAGCCTATTACAGAGATTAGATTTCTATAATGTCTGAGGGCATCACTTCATTTGGCTTATAGCACCTCAGCCAGCTCATGATCTCCCCATTGGTCACCTCCATGCGTTCCCAATCCATTCTTCAGCAGCACGCTCCACCTGTTCGCTTCGCTGAAAAGAAGCTAAAAAGTATTGTTCGCTGATTTGTTGTGAGAGAAAAACATTGTTCCTTCGTTGAAAAAGTACAGCTGATCAGTTGAAGCCTTGGGAAACTTTGTTCAATGGACATCTTATTCCTGGTAGTCCAGAGTGCCTAGGCAAATCCGGCAAAGATAAACATGATTAAACTCTTAGGTAAGGGCCCCTTGCTCATGAGCCAGATTTCAGACAACTCCTTTAAAAACCTCGACATGAAACTCCATTTAAACACCTCCCCACAAATACTCCAGGCCAGTCTGGCCAGCACACAATGAAAGAAAATATGGACAATTGTTTCACATCTGTCACAAACAAAACATTTCCCATTGCCCTTGCAACCACGTTTGATTAGGCTCTTGCCAACCTGTAATTGGTTATTGAAGACTTTCCACGAGAAAATTTTAATTTTCATAGGAACCTTGCATTTCCAAATGATACCAGCTATTCTACTAGGGAAACCTCTATTAGACAAAGAATTTGTAAAGTGACTTGGTAGAGAAATGGCCCTTATTCTCCAAGGTCCAAGTCACAGAGTCTATACAATCATCATTCAAATAGACTTGTTGTACTAAACTAAGTAAAGATCCTCAATTTTCAAACTCCCCTATAGAAAGTGCTCTTCTGAAATCAACATACCACTCCGCATCAACCCAACAGTCAGCTACTGAGCAATATGGGTCTCTCACCATTTTGTATAGATTTTCATAAGCAATCATTAATGGGACCTCTAGCAGCCAACAATCTTGCCAGAACCAGCAGTTCACTCCATTTCGAACCTTAAAAATAGCCCCCATTTAAATAGATGTTTTACTTTGTGAAGGCCTTGCCAAAATTGGGAACTCCCTTTGTTATTGGAAGAAAAAAAAAAGAGCAGTTATCAAATATATTTAGCTTTTAAGATTTTGAACCACAGAGCATCAGTCCCTGAAGAAGTTTCCAAATCTACTTAACTAGAAGGCAATCATTCATTCTTCTAGTATCAATAATACCCAGCACCCCAAGTCTTTAGGCTTACATACCATCTCCCATTCAGGAGGGAGTGGCTTGCTCGTCTGTAAATTTTGGTGTTCTTGGGACCCTTGTCTCCATGGGAGATGTAAAAGTCGTCTTTCTTGGTCACGACCATCTGAATGGTTTTTGTGGCAACCTCAATAGGATTTGGTTCTGTTATGGTGGTGGCTTCGGTTATCATGCCTATGGAAGACCCCGTTGGCCAAGGAGAGCTCGGATAATTAACATTAAACTCAAGAAAGGGCAGTGGTCGTGGATGGAAGTTGAATCGATCCAAACTTGGAAGCTGCTAGATGATGAAAAGCTTTCCAAAATTGATGAACAGGTTCTCTGGAGACACAGTACAGATGATTCTGACCACAATGTATACTTGTGAAGACCAGGAGCCTAAGACTATTTCCTATATGTGTCATGTGTATAATGTTTGTCGCCGAGAGTCCACCAGTTTTGTAGTTGATTCATTATTGGAAGTATGATCTGCCATGGACCCATTTAGATTTCACATTTGGTTCAATGTTGATATGCTAACCCTGGTTCGGGTCACTGACCTGTTTTCGACCTTGTGGAGCTGGAAACTGGTCCCCTGTGTTTGGGAGCAATGTTTTCGGGTCGTTCACAACAGATGATTCAGACCACAATGTTTACTTGTCAGGGCTAGGGACCTAAGATAACTTCCAGCTTGTGTCATCAGTTCTATGTTTAATCAGCCTGTTCGCTTGGACTGAAAATAAGCGGCTAAAAGTACTGTTGACTGATTTGTTGTGAGAGAAAAACACTGCTGGCTGACTGAAAATAAGTGGCTGAAAGCTCAAGCGAACATGCCGTTTATAAACAAGTTGTAGGTTCACTGAATTATTCTTGGCAATATGGGTATGCTAAGATCTGAAAACAGACAACATTTAATGACAATACTGATATGTCAATTCCCTCATTAGGGTTGCTGAGCATTATTTTCGACTTTCTTATGAAACTGACAAATTTGTTCCCTTGTCTACCAACCTTTATTAGATCAGATTCTTTTCTGCTTGCAAGCTATCCAGCGTTACTTCCGTTTTCTGTCAAGTAAAGAGTTACTTTAAAATTTTTATTTTCAATAACTGCACCCCCAGTTTGAAATTACAAGGCATATTTGTTTTGTTAGGACAAAACTTTTGAAATAAAATGATGTTATTAGATTTGTCATTTGTATAATGTAAATGCATACTTACGATTATGATTTTGTGTCACATAAATGGCATATAATGAGATATAATTGTCAGTCAAAACCTAGTCTTAGTGAAACTGACGAAATACATATAGTATACTATTTACAATCGGAGGGAGTAGATAGATAGAAGAAAAGCGGAAGTGACAAGAGATCCATTGTGAAAAGCTGAAGGAACAAGGGATCTATTGTGATGAAAACCCTAATACTTTTGAGGGTTTTATAGGATCCATTGTAAATGAATTTTTTTGAACCTAGAAACACATGAAATTTTGAATAAATTTGTATTCTTTATTTCACAAATATGTCATTTATGACATTGGTACGGTATACAAGGTAAAACTATTTTTTAGGAATGTATTTTTATTGATAATAAATCTATCTATGAACATTAATCCCACGTAGCCAAGTTATCTTTTGTTATTTGTTTACAAAGTTTGGCGAAAAGCACTCGTGTGGCAAATAAGGAAAAAACACGTATTTAACCTTTTACTTGGTCTTAGGATGGTGCAAAAATTCATTTATTATTACTAGGAACACTGTACAGCAAAACTAGTGGATCCGACGGCTGCGATCTGTGCACAAAACCCGGACCCACACGGCCGCCTCCTGCATCGTCTTTCTCGGTCGCGGAGCCATTTCCACCCTCCAAACCGAAAACAGATCGCAATCCTAGGGGCTAGGGTTACCCTCCACCCCCATCCCCATCGTCCGATCCGATCCCTCACCGCCATGTCCCACCACGACGGAAGCAAGCCCTACCAGCCCCGCCGGGGGCCCGAGCGGCACCCGCAGCCGGCGGACGGGATCGCCGCCCCGCCTCCCGCCGCCGTTGCCCCGTCGGTGGAGCACCTCGTGGCGGCCGCCGCCGAGGCGGAGGCGTTGAACCGCTTCGCCGCGGAGCCACAGGTGCACGAGCAAGAGGTTGGGGAGGAAGAGGAGGAGGACGAGGAGGAAGACGAGATGGAGGAGGAGGAGGACGAGCAGGAAGGGCAGCACGGCGGCATCGGTGGGGAGCACGTTCCCATGGACGCGGATGCTGCTGCCGCGGCGGCGGCGGCCGCGGGCGCGCAGATGGACCCGCACTCGGCGATGGTGCCTGGGACCGTGCCACCCATGGCGACCAACCAGCTCACCCTCTCGTTCCAGGGCGAGGTCTATGTGTTCGACTCCGTCTCCCCTGATAAGGTCCCCCTCCTCACCTGCTTGCTTTCTGTAGATGTGAACTTGTTTTCTCTGCCTGTAGTCAATGCAATTCGCCGGACTGATGAGAGTTGTTGGTTTTGTCTACAGGTCCAAGCCGTGCTTTTGCTGCTTGGAGGGAGGGAGCTGAGCAGCCTGGGCGGAGCGTCGTCCTCTGCACCTTATAGTAAGGTTAGGATAAGTGATGTTGAATCTTATGTATAATGCCTGTGAGTTATGTCCGTAGTAACTGCAAAATGGAATGGATGGTTCACATGCTTCTATTTTGCTCTTCTCCTTTCAGAGGTTGAATTTTCCACATCGAGTGGCATCACTGATGAGATTTAGGGAAAAGCGGAAGGAGCGGAACTTTGATAAGAAGATCCGTTACACTGTCCGGAAGGAAGTTGCACTTAGGTTGGTGATAGCTGTTTAACTTTGGCTGGGTACTCTAATCGTGCTATCTGAAATGCCATTAATTTTGTTTTTTCGGAACTCAATAAACTTAATTGTGATACTGGAAACAAAGGATTTGTCCTTTTTATGACATCCTATTCCCCTTGAAAAATGTAAATAGTTCCTAGTGGGAAGATGCATGTCCTAACTCCATGGCATTTTCCAAGTTATTCTGATTAGAATAGATCGATTTTTTTGTCAGCCCTGTTTTTTATGAATTCTTTTTTGGTAGTGCATATTGTTTGGTAGTCATTAGGAATGCTTTAAATCATGAGTGGCTGTATGTTCTCGTTTCACCAGTTGTCATGTATGTCACACAGCTAATTAACTAGTTTTCATTATTTCTTAATCAGTCCGCTGAGTAGTTTTTGGTTGCGTAGCAGCCTTGTCCGTTTATGCTGTTTCAATGGTTGTGGATATTGCTGTGGTGTTTCTTGATTTATATATTAAGATTAAGTGGTATGTTGGATGTTGCAATTGGATCCTGCTATATAGTCCTCTTCATAGAAGGTTATTGTATTTGCAGGATGCAGCGCAATCGAGGTCAGTTTACATCTTCAAAACCAAAGCCTGATGAAATAGCAGCAGCATCAGAAATGGCAGCTGTAGATGGCTCCCCCAATTGGGCATTAGTTGAAGGCCGACCTCCATCTGCTGCCGAGTAAGTTACAGAAGTGTTTCCAGTTTGCTTGTGGTTCAGGTGTTTGACTTATGCAGCAATGTTTTGAGATGATTAAAAGATGCTATTGCAGATTTTCTTGTTATTTCATTGTAGATGCCATGAACTTTAAATCCTTGTTTGTTCTCTGGAACAATTACTAGAAAGAAATAAGATGTGAGATATAATACAAAAAAATCCATAAACTATCTGTGGTTACTATACATCTTGCTGGTTGACACCTTAGTGTGATAGTACCTCAATACTTTCCATCTAGCTGTACGTAGAATGTTCATTTGTTACATGATATGCCCCTACAATCTTAGCAATCAAATGTTGTAGTGTTAGTAGCTGTTTTTTGACGCAAAATACTGTGGGGGAGTTCCCCACGGTGCGTGTTAGTAGCTGTTGAAATGCTTTTTATTCTGATTCCTAGATTACCATGCACATCAGTCATGATTCTCCGCTTTGCTGGTTCTGGTGGTTAGATAGGCCTTTACTGCACAGACTATGTGGTTTAAGATTAGCTTCCTGCTGGTTTAGGCATGATTTGGTTAGTCAAACTTCAAACTGTTGTGCAACATTACAAGCAAGTTTGCTAAAAGAAAAATAAACATTTGTTGGTACCTAGCATGCATTGACGCATGCTTCTTTCAAAAGGTTCTTGTTTTGTGGATATTATATTTTCATGTTGCATGTGGTTGGAGTTCCTTTTAAATAGTAGTGAAAAACATAATTTCTGAATTGTTCTGACATCCAATTCTTTCAGATGTCATCATTGTGGTACTAATGCAACAGCTACACCAATGATGCGCCGTGGACCCGATGGACCAAGAACACTATGCAATGCCTGTGGCCTCATGTGGGCAAATAAGGTATCTGCGATTGCTTAGCAGTACAATTACGATCCTAGACTTTAGTGATCATTGAAACTTCAAACTTATTTATTTATAGCTTAGACTATGTAATGGACCAAGAGGCGCGTGTGAATAAGAAATTCACGTGCCAGAACCATGACCGAGGCTATTGGTACCCGTTTTAGCCTGCCCCAACGTGCTTGGCTTGGCAAGGCAGTTGCTGTTTTCGTAAACTATAAAATGGACCCAACATAACATGTAACTGCTGTCTTAGTATTAGATTTCATCAAAAAGTATTTGAAAAAAAATCTTGCTGGGCCCTTTCCCTTGGGTGCTTACGTGACAATCACAATGCTACACTGAAGTTTTGCTGACCCTGTAATTTACAGAACACTACGTATCTATCTTTGTTTATCGCCACTATAGTCTGTAATCTGTACTCATGCACTCTTCTGGTGCTGCTGCGCTCTTTTTTCTGTCTGCTTCTGTTTTAGTAATAAAATGCAGATCTTTCCCACTTATCTTTTCTGATTTTTATTACGATTGGATTAGAGAAAATACCTTGCAACGTCAAACCTTATTATTTCTGATCACATTTACTCCTTTATAAAACTAAGAAACTTATGTTTGTTTTATTAGTCTGTTCACGTAAATTTAGACGAAGTATTATGTAACCGCAAGTAAATCTAGGGTTGATTGTCCATTCACGTCTTTATAGGGCCTCTTGAGGGACCTATCAAAATCTCCTGTACCTCTTCAAGTTATGCAATCAGCTCCGCTTCTAGATGCTGGTGTAAGTTCTTCTTTTCTCTGTTCTTTGCATATGTTTTCTACCATGGGGATCCTATTTGCTTTAGACTTATCCTATAAGTTGTAAGTGAAAATCCTTGGCTCAGATTAGTTGATTCCTTATCTAATTATTTGACTAGCAATGCACCTTAGATGATCTCTGTCCTAGTGATGGTATCCAATTCTAACAAATGGATCTTAGATCTTTTTAGCATTGTCAAGTATAGTAGGTGCATGCCTTTTCCATCTATCCTTTTCTCCCTTATCTGAAAAAAAGTATTGCTCCACTAAACAAGAGTTATTGTTAATCTTCTCTTCCCATTACTTCTGTTGAATTGTTCTCTCTTTGCTTGCACTTGAGACTAGCGAATAGTGATAGGGCTCTTCATAATTCATTGTATTTTAGGGACGGTATAAGATGGGTTATCTTATAATCCTCTTCCAATTTCTCTTTCACAGCTTCCTTTACTTTATCTTATCACCCTCTTCCAATTTCTCTCACAGCTTCCTTTACTTTCTCCTGTCTGCCTTGTTTATTTTCATAAACTGTATGCCTTTGTATTCAGAACAACTAACTGGTTGAAACTTAATTGCTGTCTACTTTTTCCTGCAGAATGGAAGTGCCATGTCTGCGCCTGGCTCTGAGCTAGAGAATGCTGCAGCAGCCATGGCCAATGGCCACGAATCATAAAGTAGTGGTGTTTAATCCAGCGATGGGGTAAAGCCACGAGCATCATCCCACAGTGATCTCTGCAGTAGGCGGTCAGCTGTTGTACTGTAACTTGAGTTGGAGCCTGCTTAGATATGGAATCCTTTTATCCTTGCGTTCTGTAGGTTTTAAGAGCTGCGACAGTGTTATCCCGTGTAATCATGTTTGCTGCCGTTGCGGCTATAGCGAATTTGTTTCTTATCTTGAGTTGTGATTGTTAAGAACCGATGAAGTTCGTTCATTACGTGCATGTAGTTATACTTAGATCTCAGATGTTTTAACCGTGCAGCAAAGCCTATCAATATCTTAGTACTTATGGAGCTTTCGGCACACGGAAACGTTGTGGATTCTGGCCTTGAAACCAAGAATCCCTGCCTAACAGCTAAACCACCGAAACCTTACAACTAGAATCGGCCTGGGATGATTCTCATTTTTGTCAACTAGAATCGGCCTGGGCTAATTCTCATTTTGCACCGCGTCGTCGAATCGGCAAAATGTTGGCTCCCATACAAATCATCTCCGTTTCTTTGCTAAACTTATAAACTAAAAATTGTATTTTTTTTAGTTGCATAATATTTTTTATCGTCATAAGTTAAAATGAGTTGTATTATAAAATTAATATCTAGCCTATTAGCCAAACAATATGGTGAAATGACTTCGATTCATCATATGAAATGTGATGTTTACAGAATCCAGAATTCAAACGTTTTGAAGATAATCTAGATCCTTCCAAACACATCCTTTGTGGTAGTTCAAAGATGCATGGCTATGACTATGTTAGGTGGTGATTTGTTAATATGGTTGTGTTTTCCTAGGTATTTTAGTGTGCAAATGAATAGTTCTTACAGATTCCGAGGATTTGGGTTCAATTCATTATGATTTCTTTCAAAATTCTTAAATCCTAGTGAAGTTATGCTTATCTTTTTTTTCGTTGAACCATATATATAATTCAAAGCAAATTAATTTCTTTGGTTAATGTCTCCCTAACTTCCATTGCTTTTCTTCTCTTCTTCTTTCTATTACCTCGTTGTTCCTCACTTCGACTTTTTTTCTTTTACTTTTATGAATGGCAAGTTTAGACCCTTTGCTTCCATCCCATTTCTTATGTCTCTTGCTCTGAGACCCTTTTATTACATACATCACTCAGTTCAAGTAGAAGTAGATTTAATTGTTTTTCAATATTGACACTGGTTACAACTTAGGTCAGTCTCAATGGGATTTCATGTCATTGTTTCCAACACATCCAAAATTTGGAAACAGTGCAGAAGAGTTTCATCCCTATGAAACTCTCTCTGCTCCCATGAAACTCTTATTATCTCTCTCTTCATAAATATAGTGTCACATCAGCATAATTAATACCCATGAAACTCTGATGAAACCCCATTGAGACTGACCTTAGAGCGACAAACCACAACCGACGTCATACTACTTATGTCATGGAGACAGAGCTTGTCGCATCATGACTTGGCACGGGGCGGCTCAACATCCCCTCGGGCTGGTGGCTGACCTTCCATTTTTCAGAGTCTTACAACACGTGCAACACGTAGAGATGAGTCAATTTCCCATGCGAGACTAATAAAGTTATTGCACTTAACATTTTATTATGAGCCTGAACTTTTTTTTATTTAATGAACTACATAAGGTTGAGTCAACAGTTAAGTCCAACAAAAATAGCATAGCGACAAAGATTTTCATATCAAAATATAGGGGTCTCTTGGTTACTATGGTGTAGGGTAAATCTGTATTTAGGACAAAGGAGTACAATGTTACTCCTATATCCTATATCAAATCATAAAGTTTTGGCTTTTCTATACACTGCTTTGTTTTTACTATGTATCTAGAAAATGTAAAATGTCTTATAATTTGAAATAAAGAAAGTGCTATTTTGTATCTTTTTTTTTTTGAGAAAAGGGTAGGACGTTTATTGATATAGAACTTTTACATCCAAACCCCTCATACCGAGGGACCACTGAAAGAAAAGAAAATTACATTGACACCCATTTGAGGTCCACAGTATCTTCTTCGTCGACGCCAGTTGGAGCCGCCTTTTGCTCGGTGCTCTACCTCGCCACTGAAGTGAAGAGAAAAACACCAAGGAAGAAGCTTGAAGCCAACACCCATGCAGACGAAGAAACTTCAAGGTTTTGAATCGCCATCAGTGACACACAAAAATGGCGTGTACTTGAACCACTGAACGCTCCGGCGGATGGCCATAGCTTCGTTGCGATGAAGGGGATTTGACGCCTCAACAAGAGACCCCAATCGACGGAGAACAAAGAACCCAAGAAGGGATTTGGACACCCGAATCCAAGCTCACGAGTTCAAGGTACATACCTGACGAGCCCATCACTCGAATGCGCCTCGACGCCGCACTCGCTGGAGACAGCTCGCAGGGAGCAACACACCGGTGGAGAGGACATCACCACACCAGGAACCCTACCCTACGATACAACTCTAGACTACCAAACCTACAGCTATAGCTAGAAATATGGACAACCGGCTGCGATCCTACGCTGATTTTACTCCCGCCGGCGCCGGCGAGGACACCGGAGGGGAGGAATCAACTGGATCCGGCTGGGATCGAGCGAATCGCCCGGCTGTCACCTCGTGTGCTGTAGGCTGTCCCTGGAGGGGTGCAGCGGGTGCGACAACCAGGGCCCAGCCTGGAGAGGGGCCCAAACCCAAGTATGTAACCTAATAATAGCTATTAGTCAATATATGGCCTTTCCAACATCCTAGACAATGAGAGCCCAGCTCTGAGTAGTGTTCTTTTCTAGTGGATCTCTCTAGTGTTGTTCAATCACAAAAAGGCCAGGGGCTATATATAAGTTTACTAGCAAACATGCCCGTGTGTTGCAACGGGAGTGAAAAACTATCACATATTTATGACGACCAGAATGATATGTATCTATTTGTTGTTTTAGCCTTTTCTGTAAAATTTGAAAGCTATATTTATTTTATGATGACTATGACATGCATAATATAGATTAATGTGGATAATAATATAACAACGTCGCATAAATCCTATGTCAATTTAAAATACAATCTTGATACTTTTTTCTCTCATTGCAAAGCACAAAAATATTTATTCGTAAATATATTATAACTTTAATTTTATACTATCAAAGCACTGGTATTGTTAAATATTGAGTTACGTGACTTTCTTTGTTTACTCATAAAAATATGTAATTTTAATCTCTAATTAAAATCAGTAAGTAGTTAGTTATAGACATGAATGAATGGCATGAGAGTGTTGCAGATGGTAGCCCTCGTCGTGAATTACACTTAAACATGAATATAGTTTGGAGGCATATTTATTTAGACTGAAGTGTACAATAAACTGTTTAAGACTTTAGTTCACAGTTTGATTAGTTAGACCTCGACTAAATGATATTATAATAAAATAAGTTTTGTTTCTAATCAAGCTGCTTAAACAACTTGGTGATGAAAATCGTAAGAAAGAGGTCAAGAGTTAATGGTCCATAATTTATTAACTATTTTGATATTTGATTGATATCTTGAAAAAATAGAAACCTAGAACGACAAATAAAAAAACAGAACGGAATAAAAAACAAACCATAAAAGGATGCGACAAAAAAATATGGAAAGCGAAACCTAGAACGACAAATAATAAAATAGAACAGAACAAAAAAAAAAACAAACCATAAAAGGATGCGACAAAAAAAAGTATGGAGAGCAACGGGGATCAGAAACCAGAAACGGCCATGCACACCTGGAAGGGCCAAAGGGGTTGTTTAGTTGGCAAATTTTTTGGCGAAGCGCTACTGTAGCAGTTTCGTTGTTATTTGGTAAATATTGTCCAATCATAGTCTAATTAGGCTTGAAAGATTTGTCTCGTCCATTTCGTCTAAACTGTGTAATTAGTTTTATTTTTTATCTATATTTAATGTTTCATGCATGCGTTCAAAGATTCGATGTGACGGAGAATCTGAAAATTTTGATAAAAATTTTGGCATCTAAACGGTGCCCAAACCAAAGTTGGAGTCGGACTAAACAAAAAAAAAACAAAACAATAAAAAATTAAAAGGGCCTAAACCAAGAAGATAAAATATAGATTTATACTCTTATAGAATTTTTTTATTGGATTAGGAATCCTATTTATTTTACTCAGGATCAGAGGTATTTATTTGGATTAGAATAGAATTCCTACCTGCATATATGTCATATAAAATAAGAGAGTTATAGAGAGGCAAACAAAGACAATTTCCTTATTCACGGAGTTAGCTAGGAAAAAACAAACAAAAAAATAGGACGACACAATATGTTTTGGAATCGGACTATGTATCGTGCTAGATAAGAGCTATTCTAACTCATATGAGCACATGTTATATATATATATATATATATATATATATATATATATATATATATATATATATATATATATATATATATATATATATATATATATATAAGTTCGGACAGCAAAAACTCTCCATTATCTGATAGTTAAAGGGAGACGGACCAAACATATGGATGGACGAAAAAAAGGACCTGAAATTTTGCCTCTTTATTATTAGGGATAGATTCAATTACAAAGGTGTTACTAAGTCATAAAAGGGTGGTATACGTATGTTTACTCAATCTCAATTAGAAGATCATGTTCAAATAGTGTTAAATCGAGAATATACTATGTCATGGATTTTGTTTCGCTTTGCAACTGAAAATGTATACTATGCACATATACATCTACAAAACATGTACATGGTCTTAAGGGAGCCATTGCGATGAGTTCGCCTTAGGCCCTCGAAAACTTAAGGGCCGGCACTGGGGTAACAACTCGCTTTGGAATGTTGCAGCCTGTTCGTTTCGCTGGTTTATTGTGCTGAAAGCACTGTTCGCTGGTTTATTGTGAGAGAAAAACACTGCTGGATGACTGCTGATTCTGCTGATAGGTCGAAACGTACAGGGCGTTGCTTTGCGAAATGTCGACATTTTTATCTACGTCCCGCCGACCATTGCACGAGCTCGTTTTTGGATGAAGCTGTCCTAAAACAGAGATTGATCTAGGACCGTACACGTGTCCATCCGTCAATCTCCATCGTTCCTAACACCAGATTTCTAGACGCTTCCGTCACCTGCGCCGGACCTGCCAGCACTCTCATATCGGCTCCCCCGGCTTTCCGTCCCCAACTGCTCGACTGGAGTCGGCTCCAAACCCTAGCCCCACCGCGCGAATGGCCGACGTGCTTGACCCCGCCTCCGACCCGCCGCGCGCTCGCCGCCCGCCGCCACCTCCCCCGGACAGCCCGGAGGACCGCTCGCCGCAGCTCCCCCCGCCTCCGCCCGGCGGGCCCCCGGCGGCGAGCCGGAAGCGGAGCCGCTCCCCGCCGCCGCCGCCTCCGCCTCCGCTCGGATCGTCGCGGCCCCAGAGGTACCGGGACCACCGCGGCGGCGGCGGGCGGGGCGGGAGCAGCCCCAGCCCGCCGCCGTACCGCGGCAGCCGCCGCCACTCGCCGCCCAGGAGGTCCCCGTCGCCGCCGTTCAAGCGGTCGCGGAGGGACGACGGATACGACCGCCGCGGGGGCCGCGGGAGCCCGCCGCGTTACGGGTACGATGATAGGAGGTGAGGGGCTCTGGGGAGTTTCTTTGTGCGGCAAGTGTTTGCGGGTGGGTATGTGTGCTTACCGTGTGGTTGTTCAGGCGAGGTTATGACCATGAGCGAGGTGGTGGCAGAGCTGGGTATGAAGATGATAGGAACCATGGCAGATATCTGAACCGTGCTCCAGGTGAGGACTCTTCTCCTCATGCAAAGTTCAGTCGTAGGAATATATTAATAATCTTGTTAATAGAAGATTTAGTGTAACAAATGTGAATATACAACAACAACAACAACATAGCCTGTCAGTCCCAAGCAAAGTTGGGGTAGGCTAGAGTTGAAACCCACCAAGAGCCCCTAGTCTAACAAATGTGAATATAAATTGAAAATTGAAAAAGATGGAGATCTTCGTGTACCAGATGTTACTCCCTCCAGTCCGTTTTATAAGGCGTTCTCGTGTTTTTCCTAAAGTCTGGTATGTAACGCTTGCGGTTATTCCAAGATGTCTGTCCACGGGAGTCCAAGCAACTAGCATCTGTGAATTAACACGTGCACCAGTTTGCTCATGCATAGTATGGAATCAAATCCAATTAATACGGGCACCTTGGCATGGCATCAAAGGGCTGGATTAATTTGCTCCCTGGTATCTGGAATTCATCTCTTTGTGCCTTAGAAAACGGACCGGAGGGAGTAGTTCGTTTCTTCTTGGTGTGACCTTATTACAGTACAATGTTGATCACATGAACCTTTTCAACTTAAGTAGTTATTATGTTCTCTGCTTCTATATAAAATGGCTGCTCTTTAGTTTTCATGGCTTGTGACAAATAACTTGTGACGAATGACTTCTTGTTATTTGCTTTATGATTTATGACTATCACTTGACATGCAATGCAACTTTTATACCCAGATTGGCCTGATTCGGGGTATGGGGCGGCCAATGATGGTCCAGGGGTCACCCAAAGGTACTGATGATGTAACTAATGACTCGGACATTTTATTTGCTTGTTTTTTTGACTCCTCATTATGAGCCACTTCAAAATTTTGTCTTTGTGGGTATTGGTTTCTATCGCTGTATAAGAATCATCAGAACTCATCACTGCTCGTGAGGAATTCGAATCAAGCCTCATACTGTTAAATGCTTTATGCATTGTTAACGGATAGAGAATCTTCTCAGAAAATTCCCCATATTTGACATTTGGAAGCAAAAGATGTGGATAGTTTATCAAGACAAAGTTTCTCTCTACTTTACAACCTAATTACTCTTATTACCCACCACCAACAAGCCTTCTGCTCTCTTTACAGTTTGTACTACAACAAAGCTTCCTCCAGTATACCACTACTAGTATATGTATATATTGAGATGCAGCTATATACTCGAAGTAGAGGACATATATGTTTTGGATGCAGTCAAATGGAGAATCTGATGAGAACATTCTCTATCGTTAACAACCAAATGGCAGAGGCTTCGTTTGGAACTCACGAGTGTTTTTTCCTTCATGATGTAATACGGGACCATTCAGATCACCCCCCCCCCCCCCCCCCCGCGCGTATCACATTATGCATACAGCTATATTGGCAACTCCATAGATCTCCATAGATTAAGAACTTAAAACACTTCAGAAACGTATGCTTCTGAACAATATTGGTTCCTGCATTAGTGCAATGAAGCTCCTAATAATTGATACCTCTTTAGAAGAGGGACATGAACCCTAGTATAGCATGGAACATTACAGGTCCTGGTTCTCTTAAAAATGGGCAGCCTGACAATTTTGCATGCTGTTGAGAGTTTATTTATACTTTGTCTGCTCTTTCTTATTTAATTTTTTATGTTCATGCTTGAGCTAACTTAAAGGAAAAGCACAGATCGTTACACCCCCTGATTAAATTTGTTTAATCCTGCTACCTATGCAATTCCATTTTTCTCCTATTTCACCCATCTTTAATTTTAACGACCAATGAATCATATGCAAAATGAGATGATGCCATTTTACTAATCTCTTTGAAATTCTGTAACATCAAATGAAAAATAAGGAGAATGCTTTTCCACTACAAAAAAAAAAGAAAATAAATAAACCTTAGTGTCCAGTGTCCACTGTTGGAATTGGGAACCTATAGAATCAAGTAGATTTTGATTGGGATCCTTATCGCTCTAAGCAATTCTCACAAGTTTTAATAAAAACACTCTGGTTTGAAGACCTCACATGAACTCCATGTGCAAGTGGAAGCATGCCAACTTGACATGTGAACAACACTGGAACAAATAAAAGCTTTCTTATTCTGATACTCTTGGGTTTGGACAGGCTTACTGCATACCCCTCAGGGAGTCCACAAGGTATTCATTTGATGAGATGTCTGAGCTAATCCTAATGAAACAAATCAATGATTCTTACTGAAGATTACTGTTGCATATACCGTGTTCTTTTCCATACATTTTATGAAATATTTATGAGCAGCCATTTTTCTAATCATCCTATTTGTTTAAGTTTCTGGAGCTATCCATTCTAACATTTCAAACAGAAGTATTATAACATATTTTGAGTCTACGGCAACATGCTTTTGTGATCTTATTAGTTATGAATCTTTCCAGGGAAGGTTTGATGACATACAAACAGTTCATGCAAGTTCTTGAGGATGATATTTCACCAAGTGAAGCTGAACGCAGGTAAACCAATAACAAAAGAGCACGTTGAGAAATATAATACATGTGCTCCATCGTGTTTCTTAACTTTTGTGCCGTATTACCCAGGTACCAAGAATATAGAACTGAGTATATCACTACTCAGAAACGCGCTTATTTTGATCTCCACAAGAATGAAGATTGGTACGTTCCAAGAGATTTTATTTCAGACACTAATTGTGCCCTTTAGGTATGCAGGAGTTACATATGGTCCATTCACTTATTTGTCTTTTTTGTTTGCTTACACTTGCAGGTTGAAAGACAAGTACCACCCAACTAACTTGTTATCTGTTATCGAAAGGTGGAGTTGCATTCTGTGTGAATATTCCTGTGTGGACTTTGGCCTTGACATGATATTTTCTAGTATAAAGGTGTCCATTGAACGGTATCTTTCCAGCTCATCTTAACGATTTATTGTCGGTTTATGCAGGAGGAATGAACGTTGTAAGGTTATAGCAAAGGATTTGTTTCTTGATTTGCAGAATGGAACTCTGGACCTGTGAGTTTATTTTCACATTGCTTGTGTCATGATGCCTTTTTATGGATGAGCTGTTTATATCTTGATATCCTGCTGAACAGAGGCCCTGGAATAACTGCGGGTGCAGCAAGTAAACCGGGTGGTAGTGATGGAAATTCTGAGGATGATATGGATAGTGACAAGAGAAGAAAGCATGGCAAAGATTCCGCAAAAGGAACTGATTCTCTTTCTGGTGCCCCCAAGGCTCATCCAGTTAGTTCTGAATCACGTCGAGTCCAAGCTGACATAGAGCAGACTCTAGCTCTTGTGCGTAAGCTCGATGCTGAGAAGGGCATTGAGGGCAATGTACTGTCAAGTGGTGATCATGACAAGTCAGACGTAGACAAATCACACATTGGATCTATGGGGCCAATAATTATAATCAGAGGTTTAACGACTGTCAAAGGCCTGGAAGGCGTTGAGCTCCTAGACACTATTCTTACCTATTTATGGCGTATTCATGGTGTTGATTACTATGGCACATCAGAGTCACATGAGGCCAAGGGCCTTCGTCATGTGAGAGTAGACAGTAAGACTTCTAGCACATCTGATGTCAGTGCTGCTGATTGGGAGAAGAAGCTGGATACTTTCTGGCAGGAAAGACTGAATGGTCAGAACCCGCTGGTCATACTTACCGCCAAGGACAAAATTGATGCAGCGGCTGCTGAAGTTTTAGAACCTCTTGTCAGAAAAATCAGGGATGAAAAGTATGGATGGAAATATGGCTGTGGAGCCAAGGGCTGTACAAAGCTTTTTCATGCTCCTGAGTTTGTTCACAAGCATTTGAGGCTCAAGCATCCAGACCTTGTATTAGAGTCAACGTCAAAAGTTCGAGAGGATCTTTATTTCCAAAACTACATGAAGTATGTATATGTGATGCTCTATTTACAGCTAAAGAACAGTATCATTGAAGTTTAGGAGGTGATACTTATCTATTCCTTTCATTTTTTAAACAGTGATCCTAATGCACCAGGTGGGACCCCAGTGATGCAACAGTCTGCACCAGTAAGAACAACACACTCCATGTTCTTGCTTTAATAAAATTTCTAATCTACAAAGTATAGTGTTATTCTGACATATCACATGTGTCTGGTTATAATGATTAAGACTTCAATTAGAGTAGGTTGTTTGTGTAATTGTTAACACACTTCTTCTCTGGGGAAATTCTGTAAATCTATTTTTCTGCTTCACCTAAAATCATTTTATGGGCCATTTTGCTTTCATGCAACTTAATCTATGTTAGAAGTTTTCTTTCTTTTGGTGATGAACATTGTACTGTTTGTGCCCTTTTGTTATACTGACCCATTGGACCAGAGCTCCAGTGCCATAACATTGCCAACTTTTGAGGGCGAAGCATTATGTCCTTAGGGATGTAGCTGATGTGTCTGCATGTTGGGGATTTTGAATGAATGGCTGACTACTTGCTTGGGTGACAGAGTAAAGGATTGCTTAGCCTTTAGCAGCCTTGGTGGAATTAATATGACTCGCAAAATAACATTAGGATTAGTCAATTAATGAGTTCTGTCAACAGTCTCTGGCTTTTGGGATCTTCTGTTAAAAACGCAGGGGAATTCAAATTTGGATCATGATAATTTTGTATGTTTAGTAGGTGTGCTGCTAACGAAATGTATCAAATACAGGAGACTGCTGCCAAATTTGATGCTTATTGAAGTGCGAACTGGGTCAATATCTTTAATACATGATCCAACTTATTTGCAGGACAGAGGAAGACGGAGACCTAGCATGGACAATCGTCTGAAATTTGACCGTGGCAGTAACAGAGAACATGATAAAGCTGAGAGAGATGGAGGCAGATATGGTAGAGGTGATCACTCTCCAAGCCGTGATGGGCCTGATGATCAGATGTTTGATGGTTTCCATGGACGGCCCTCTAATGGTCCTTTTGTTGCTGAGTTCCCCCCTCCACCGATATTGATGCCAGTACCTGGTGCTGGGTAAGTGAAAAGGCATGCATTTCAGTATATTCTGATTGCAATTATGGACTGCTAAGTGTTAACTACTGTGATCACTATTGTATTCAGTCCCTTGGGACCATTTGTTCCTGCACCTCCAGAGATAGCCATGCATATGCTGAGAGAGCAAGGGCCACCTCCTCCGTTTGAACCAAATGGCCCACCACATGGCAACACAGGAATGCTCGGACCAATGATGGGTGGCCCAGCACCGATTATAGCTATGCCTCCAAATTTCCGCCATGATCCTCGCCGTCTGAGAAGGTTTACCCCCAATTCCAGAATCTCTTTTTCCTCTTGTTTGCTTGCTCTGATGTTCATCTTGTTATTTTGTTGCTGTGAAGGCTAACTATTCTTTTGGGACGAACTTAAAAAATGGCACTGTACTTTTTAGTGAGATTTTTAGTAATGGCATGCAACTCATACCTGACTTTGGTTGCAGTTATAACGACCTCGATGCCCCTGATGAGGAAGTTACTGTCCTTGACTACAGAAGCTTGTAGGGTCGTAAAGTTTCCCCCGTGCTCCCATTGGAGAATCGGGTTGCGTTCTCTTTATGAAGTGCAGAGATGGAAGGTTACGGACAAGTAAACCAATTTTTGGGTCACCTGTAGTATGTTAGATTTTGTTGTAACTTGAATGGCCGGAACTTCAATATTTGCTCTTGCGTCTGTCGAACCATATACTCCGTGAATGCACTGTTATAACTACAGTTGTTGGCCAACTTTTTTTTTTGACACAATGCTGTAATATTCATTTACAAACATTTTATTTTTCGATTGCTGATTCGAGCTGAATAAATATAGGCATCTGTTTGGAACCTGGGTGGGGTGGTTGTAGTGAGCGATACGTACTTAACCACCTTGTTGCACTTTGCAATTTCCCTGCATTTGCTGCAACCGTTTACTTGTCAGGATGACGACTTGGTACTGGGTGTTGAACGCAACCCCTGACTTGTCAGGACGAAGACTCGGTACTGGGTGTCGAACAGTTTACAAGCAATAAGGTCAAGTCTTGTCAACTCGTATTTTGCTCTTGTCAACTCGTATTTCGTTACCGATTTTTGTGACCCATCTCCATTCATTACCACTCAAGTTTTCTAACCTGGATTTCTGTGACCCATCTCCATTCATTACCAAAGCTATCTAACCTAGATATCTATGTGCTGATCGCACCTTATGACGTGAGCACACCTCGTTGAGTGCGGTTCCATCTGGACGCAGCGACTGATAATGTAGCCAAAGTGTGTTGTACCTACTGCCTTGCGCCCTGTCTCATTTTTTGCCGGATTCTCCTCCCTTGGTCCTCTGCAAGACTGCTGGCGAGGTAAGCGCGCACGCTTTCCTTGTTCCTCCAACCCACCCGCGAGCTATGCTACCAACCATGGAGGCAGATAGATAGATTACCCCTTTCCTCTCTTGCGCTTGCGGTTAGTGTTATCAACCCATAGGAGCAGCAGGAGTTTATGCTTTCTTGCACGCTGCCGTCTGTCATGTGAGTAATTCGTCGAACACCTTATGGGCATCGGGCAACGCCAAACCCGGGCAGTTGACCCATGACCGTTCTTGTTGTTTTCCTGATGAATTCGGTTGTTGGTCTCTGCGATTGAACCTCTGTTCTTTCGCTTACACACTGAAGCTCGAAATCTCTTCTTGCTAGCCGGACAGCGCGGCGGCTGTTTTCTTGTTAGTTATTACCGTCTCACAACCATTTCATGTTGCCTGATCTTACTTCCGTTTCGAGCAAAATCCTTGTGATGTTTCAACTAATCTGCTGTTTATGGATTTCAATCTGTTTCAGATCTGTCTCTTGATCTTGCTCAGAAATATACCATACAGCAGTAAGGAGAAGGCAAATGTTAGTTACCATCTCACAACCATTTCATGTTACCTGATCTTACTTCCCTTTCGAGCAAAATCCACGTGATGTTTTTGACTAATCTTCTGTTTATGGATTTCAGACTGTTGCAGGGCTGTCTCTTGATCTTGCTCAGAAATAGAGCATACAGCAGTAACGAGATATGGCAGATGCGCTGTTTGTTGTTCTCAGAAAAGTTGCCCTTTCCCTGGGAGAAGGCGCACTGGTGAAGATTGGCACGGATGTGGTCGAGGCAGCGCCGATCTTGACAGATTTTGAGCATGGCATGAGACAGATCGAGGGTGAGCTCTTGATCCTGCAGGCCTTTATTGGGCAGGTCCGAGCGCAGAAAGCCGGTGACAAGGCATTTCACGCATGGTTGGACCAGGTTAGAGATGTTGCCCATGAGGTGGAAGATATCGTTGACGAGTATGCTTACCTTACCACGCAAGCCGTGGATACAAGCAGCTTCTTCAAGAGAAAGTTCCATCAGGTGAAGAACTTTGCAGCATGGCAGAAGTTACCAATCCGGATCAGTCAAGTAGAAGCTCAAATTCAGAGGCTGTCTGAAATGAGGAATCGGTATGGGATTTCGGTTGGTGAGCAAGGCAGGAGTAGCAAGTTGCAGCAATCCTATCAACTCGCTGTGTCAGATTCTGCTTACTTAACTGACGACTCTGAAATAGTAGGGCATGACGAGGAAATTGGGAGACTGATACAATGGCTACTTGAGGAGAAACAAGACCGAACTCTAATAGCCATCTTTGGTATGGGAGGTCTAGGTAAAACTACCGTTGCAAGCAGTGTCTACAAGAACCAAAAGATCAGGAGAACTTTTGATTGTCATGCATGGGTTACTGTATCTCAGACTTACCAAGTTGAAGAGCTTCTGAGAGAAATCATGAATCAGTTAACAGAGCAGAGAGCAAGTTTGGCAAGTGGCTTCATGACCATGAGTCGCATGAGATTAGTTGAGATAATACAGAGCTATTTGCGGGACAAAAAATATTTCATTGTCTTGGATGATGTATGGGAGAAAGATGCTTGGTCATTTCTAAACTATGCATTTGTCAAAAAAAATTGTGGAAGTAAAGTTCTGATAACAACCCGGAGAAAAGATGTGTCTTCTTTGGCAGTTCACAATCGTGTAATTGAACTTAAAACTCTTAACTATGCTGAATCATGGGAACTCTTCTGCAAAAAGGCGTTTTTTGCATTGGAGGACAACATATGTCCTAAGAATCTCACATCTTTGGCGGAGAAAATTGTTGATAAGTGTCAAGGATTGCCACTGGCTATCGTAACCATCGGAAGTATTCTATCATACCATGCACTAGATGAATGGGAGTGGGCATTTTTCTACAACCAACTAACTTGGCAGTTAGCTAACAATTTAGAGCTAAGCTGGATCTCTACTGTCTTGAATCTGAGCTTGGATGATCTCCCAAGTCATCTGAGGAGCTGCTTTCTATACTGCAGCCTATTTCCTGAAGATCACTGGATTAAAAGAAAACAGATAGCCAAGTTATGGATTGCAGAAGGTCTTGTGGAAGAGAGAGGAGATGGGACAACAATGGAGGAAGTTGCTGAGCATTACCTTGCAGAGCTAACTCACCGTTCTCTTCTTCAGGTCATAGAAAGGAATGCAAGTGGAAGGCCAAGAACATTTCTTATGCATGATCTTGTGCGGGAAGTAACCTCAATAACTGCTCAAAAGGAAAAGTTTGCGGTTATACACGGTCATGTTGGTACAACCCAAGTCCCCCATGATGCCCGCCGCTTGTGCATCCAAAAAAGTGCACATTCCCAAAACTATTTAGCAAATTCACGTCTTCGATCATTCATTTTGTTTGACACTCTAGTACCATCTTCCTGGATATATGATGTCTCATCACGTTTCAGACTGCTGAGGGTCTTAGGCCTAAGATTTACCAATATTGAACAAGTGCCATGCATGGTCACAGAACTGTATAACTTGCGTTATCTGGATATTTCATACACAAAAGTCAAGCAGATACCTGCATCATTCAGAAAACTTGCGCACCTTCAAGTTTTAGATCTCAGGTTCAGCTATGTGGAGGAGTTGCCATTGGAAATTACTATGCTAACTAATTTACGTCATTTACATGTTGCTGTAGTTCGTGATATTCAAGAAAGATCACTGAATTGCTTCAGTGCTACAAAAATTCCTGGCAATATTTGTGGCCTAAAAAATCTTCAATCTTTACATACCGTTTCAGCAAATAAAGATCTGGTTTCACAGCTGGGAAAGTTGACTCTTATGAGAAGCTTGACTATAATGAATGTGCGGCAAAGCTACATTGCAGAGCTATGGAACTCCCTGACAAAAATGCCTAACCTGAGCGTCCTGATTATTTTTGCGTCTGATATGGACGAGATTCTTGACTTGAGAATGCTGAGGCCCTTACCTAACCTTAAGTTCTTCTGGCTGGCAGGAAAGATGGAGGGAGGCATGCTCCCATCAATGTTCAATAAGTTTGAGAAGCTAACACGGTTAAAAATGGACTGGTCTGGTCTGAATAAGGACCCTATAAGCTCCTTCTCTTACATGTTAACTCTAGTTGATCTGTGGCTGTTCGGGGCATACTATGGGGAACATTTATCTTTTTGTGCAGGATGGTTCCCCAATCTCAAATCTCTGCAAATTGCTGATATGGAACATCTGACTCAAATTGAGATAGAGGATGGAACAATGATGGGTCTACATCATCTGGAACTTGTTGGTTTAAGGAATATGAGGGTAGTACCTAAGGGTATCAAGTATATTAGAACACTCTGTCAGATGTTTCTGACTGATATGCCAAAGGAGTTGGTTAAAAGTCTGCGAGGAAGTGACAGTCACATTGTTCAGCATGTTCCTAACATCCATATTTTTGACTCCACTGATTCTGAAGCAGGTAATCTCCACATTCTTAACCAATTAATAATTTAAAAACAAGTATAGACTACGAATCATCAATTTTAAATCTAAGCAAGAACTAGTATCTAAAAAAGCAACTGTTTGCAAAGCTTATCAATGAATTAGATCCAAAAATTTTATCCCATCTCTTTTCTTATATTTTTTTTGAAAGGAGATTAACTCGGCTTTTAAGAAAGCCAATAACAAAGTCATACACACTGGTGATACCAGTTTGAGATCAAAGGTTTAAGCAACAAAACAAAGCCTGACCATAGGCTAGAAAGGCTCACACCTAGAGCCGACGTTCTCAAACTACCAGAAGCAAAAGTAAATTGGAACCACATCACTACAATATCTGAAAACGGATCCATCAGGCAGCCTTTCTTGCTCATCCATTCATCCACACAGTGTCCCATCTTCTTCATCTTGGTTTTGTTGCACTCCTTTTGCAGTTCGGCCCACATCTGCAGAAAATTGGAAGTCATATGAATCACTGAGTCAGGACTGTCAGGAAAGCGCCTCTCAATGGCCATCTTGTTTCGGTTTTTCCAGATCGCCCAAGCTAGACCTGCAAAGAAGACAAAAGCTAGTCTCTTAGGGATCCCCAGCCTCCTTGGCAACCAACGAGAGACCAGCTCCTGCATTGACAGAGGGAAGCCCTGTAGCTAGAACGCATCCCTAATGCAACACCACACATACTGTGCGAAAACACATTCAAACAGAATATGGTCGACTGTTTCAACCTTGCCACATAGACAACAACTAGGGCTACCCTGCCAGTTTCTTTTCACTAACGATTCAGCCGTCGGCAGTTTATTGTGCCAGGCTTTCCACAGAAAAACTTTTACTTTTAAAGGCACTTTACATTTCCAGAGAATGTCATTCAACTTGTCCTTAACTCCCCCATGAGTTAGACAATTATACAAGGATTTTGTAGAGAATTCAGAAGATTTTTCCAGGGCCCAAACTACCTTATCTTGCCCCTGCTCATCTAACTGGACTTCATGTAAAACAGTCATTAATTCATTCCATTCTGCCAGTGATGCACCGAACAGGCTACGCCTCAGTGGAATGTCCCACTCCCCTTCTTTCCAGAAGTCTTTAACCAAAGCATCAGGTTTGTTACAAATTTCAAAGATAGACTGAAACTGAATCTTAAGAGGGACCCCTCCCCTCCAAGAGTCATGCCAAAATCTGACCTTGTCCCCTTTTTTAACATGATATTCAGCCCCCCACTGATATAAATGTTTAACCTTATGCAGCCCTCTCCAAAACTGAGAAGTCCCCTGATATGCCGAGCCAAAGAATCCATTTCTCTTCATATATTTGTTCTTAGCAACCTGTACCACAACTCCTTAGAACCCTTATCAATTTTCCATATCCATTTAGCTATTAAGCATTGGTTCATTAAAAAAGTATTGATTATCCCTAGCCCTCCATGGATCTTAGGTTTGCAAACTGAAATCCACTTAGCCATGTGGTATTTAAAAGTATCACCCACACCTTGCCAAAAGAATTTGGATCTGATCATATCCATCTTACCATGAACCCCTTTTGGTAACATATAGAAACCCATCATATACATAGGCAAGTTGGTTAAACAAGAGTTTTTTAAATAAGTTTGCCCCCCGAGGTCATAATTTTGCCCTTCCATGGATCCAACCTTTTAAGCATTCTATTTGGAATAATCTGAAAAGCTTCGGATCCTATCACCCTGTCAGATATTGGAATTCCTAAGTACTTAACAGGCAATTCACCTAATTTGCAATTCATCATATTAGCTTTCCTCTCTTTTTCTGCCTGTGATATCCCAAAAAAGACGACCTCACTTTTGTGATAATTAATCTTCAAACCAGAAAGCCATTCAAAACAGTAGAGCACAATCTTCAAATTTATAATGGATTCATCAGAGCCATCAATCATAAGCACAGTGTCATCAGCATATTGAATATGTGAGATCCCCTTCTCAATGACATTGTCTAGGACTCCCCTAATCAGACCCTTCTCTGCAGCCTTATCCATGAGAACACTAAGAGAGTCAGCGACTAGATTGAACAAGAGAGGGGAAAGGGGGTCCCCATCTCTTTTCTTATATACCAATAGGTATTTGCAATGTTCATCCTTATTTTTGCTATTCAAACTCTTACCGTGTACAGTATGGTTTTCTAAAGGAGTCCATACATGAAGTGTACTAGTTTATTGTTAACATAGTTAGTACTTTTTTTGGGTATGCCACGTCCCTTCCAGTTTGTAGTTCAAATTATGTTTGCGTATATTGAATGAATTTTTACAGATGGAATATACCTTGTGGATTATTTTTTTCTTATGGATCTGTTCTCATCTTTAGATTTTTTTAGTGTTTTTCAGAATTTTAAATGCAAGTTTTTTGATATTACAATCTGCACTCATATTTAGATTTATAATCTGTACAGAACTGTAACTACTACTTTGTTGATATTTCAGTAAATAACTTAATATTTTGGCCTTATCTTGCCAAGAAGTATGGCTCTGGTGCAACTAAGTATGACCCAAGAAAATGAGGATCATATGGAAGGTGAGAAGATTCTACGAAGAGAGGAAAGCTTTCCCAGAGATCTCTTCTATTTGAGTAGCGAAACAATGAAAAGAGCTTTTTCCCTCCGAATCCAAGTACTGCCAGGGAGTCCCATTGAAACGCGGGACAAAGACGAATATAGCCGTGTTGTTTCTATGATTTGGTTTGAAAGTAGTATGGAAGATTACCGGGAGGTTTCAGCAGTAAATATGCCTTTGATTTATAGAACCACCACTTGAGCAGTGAGCAAATCATCAAAATGTACTTGTTCATCTTGGTGCCAAAACTCTAGAAGAGTCTTTTGTGTAATATATGTTACTCATGGATTTTGGCCCTTGCTCCTGAATGGTTTCCTACTGCCAATAATGAATTATTCGAGCAGAATCCACCATCCAGACCAGTGGCGGACCCAGCAGGGTTTTGGGTAGTCCCAGGACTACCCCAGATTCTCGGTGACCAAGGTAACAGAGCACTGTTCCTATACTGTGTGCCTACCCAAAGAAATGATTCTGGGTCCGCCACTGATCCAGACATGGACAGCGAAACATGTGGAAGCTAAAAGAATGGGCATTCACTTATAAGTTAGAAATGGGCATCAGGATTTCAGGAGTGAGAAGCCTTGGACTCTAAGAAGGCCACTAATACTGGACAGAACGCAGAAATCTCACATACTTGATGGGGAGGCAGTGCTTGAGAGTTGCAGGCAAACTAATGCCCACACCCATTGCAGGGAGGCCATCTGTGTCGTCTTAGATCTTGTTGTACAGTACTATCTTAAAACAGCAATAATTTCTTATTGTGTTTGTTGAAACCTATGAGTGGAACCATTTAGTTGGTGTCTGCTCTAGTTTTCCAGTTACTGTTTGTCACTATTATCCGTGGCTTATATAAGTTATGACTACCACAAAGAAAATATGCTGCTAGGTGCTAGGTGTTGAACAATTGACAAACACCAAGGTCAGTTCAAATCAGCTCCCAATTCCTTGTCCAAAAAAAACCAGCTCCCGATTTGTTTGACTTGTGCAATTTCTAGATCCGGTTCAACTCTTCATTTTTTTTTCAAATCTGGATGCCTTGTGCGTAGGGATGTATAAGTGGGTATCTAAATCTAAATGAAAAAAAGAGTGGTTTTATGTCATTGTCTCAGTTCATTTCATTTCTTTTTTTTTCCACTTTGATGAAATCCGGACTAGTTATTTTGATGTGCTGAGTCGACACAACAATCCACAATGACCGGCAGGGGCAGTAGAGTATCCCGGTGAGAGATGGGCAGTTTGGTCATCTTGCTCTGGGGAAGGGAAGACATTGAAGACTTCTTGAAATGAAAAATCTGCCACAGACTTTGGTTGTCTCGTGGAGTCAGGACCTCAGTCCTCAGCGGCTCAGCCACCGACGACTAATCATCGAGTCATCAACTCCTCGGTCTTGCTTGCGGCGGAGGTAGGCAGACCTTCTTCACTTCTTGCCTCAGGCTTCCATTTAATCATAAGTTCACAACATGAAGACAGTGTTGAGTATTTCTTGTGCTTGCTGTAATCCTATTCTTATCCCTACGGCTACCAATCCGTAGCAGGACGATGCCTTTTAATTTCTTCCACGCTGCTGTCACTTGCGATTCATCAAACGCCTCATGTCAGTCCAAATCCTGCGTATCGTAGCTGATCCATGGCTATCTTCCCATGGATACTGGGTTCTGTCCTTCTGGGAACCAAAACCCGTTCCATTATTATTTGGGGAATTTTTTAGTTTCATCCCGGGTGTGGCTACACCACCTCTGGAATTTCCAAATTTGTGCAAATATCAAAATCTGCGTTCATATATTGTGAATTCATTGGTTGCCATCGGCAACTCAATTTCTTTCTTTCTTCCCCTAGTTGTTTTTAGAGTAAAGTGCATTTTCCAACCTCCAAGTTCTAAGCCAATCCGACTTTCAACTCCTGAACTACAAAACTGGATAAGTGGCACCGTCCAACTGTCGAAGCCGGACAAATTTAGTCCTCTAATTGGTTTCAAAGGTGTTTTACTATTTCCAAAAATAATAAATATCTGATTTGATCTCTAAAAATCATAATTAATCTATTTTAAGTCATAAAAATATGAAACTACTTCTAGTTTTTTGTTCTAAAAATGATATCTATTTGTTGCTGCCTTATTTTGAGTTATTTGGATCTTATTTGTTTTAAATAAATAATGAGCATGATTACAAGTAATAAAGAAATATGAATAGAAATAAACTAGTATATAGATCATAAACAGGTACATAACATTTTTAGAGAAAAATTGGTACTAGTTTCATACTTTTCTGATTAAAGTTAATTAATTATGAATTTTAAGAGATCAAACCAGATTTTTATTATCTTTAGAAAATAGAAAAGACCTATGAAACCAGCTAGAAGACAAATTTGTCCGGTTTCAACAGTTGAAGGGTGTCTGTTACTCGGTTTCGTAGTTCAAGGTTGAAAATCGGACCAACGTGCAACTTCAAGATTGAAAAATGGACTTTACCCTTTTTTGTACAACCTTTGCTTATTAATCGGACAGCGCAATTCTTTCCTTGTAGTTTATCTCACAACTGGTTGATTCTATTTGAACTAACTTACAATTTTAGTAAATTGGGAAATTCATGCCATGTATGTCTAATACTTCAATCCAATCTGTATATTTACTTCAAATTACTACAGGCCTGCCTGCTAATCTTGTTCAGAAGCATGGGAGATATCTTGTTCTCGAGAAAGGTGCTCATTCACTGGGGATGAAGGGTACTAGAAAAGATTAACACATAGGTTGCAGGGATTTTTTTTGAACGCAATGGGCAGGAGCTCTGCCTTTCAATTAAGATAGATAAAGAGAGTTTATATACAAGCGAGATGACACTCCGAAGGGGTTGACAATAGCCTCTGGAAGGGTAAAAAACTGCTAAGCGAAAACGAAAGCTCTCTTTCTCTGCTCTATGTCTTCCTTGATTCTTGCAGCCACTTGTGGCACCGTCTCTGTAGCGTTATTGAAGATTCTTCTATTTCTTTCTTTCCAAATATTCCAAAATGTGTAAATCACTACCCTATTCAGCTGTCTGCGTTCAACAATTGGGACTTTCCTTGCCATCTTTTCCCACCAAGCTCTGATATGGATAGGGTCACTCTGGGGCTGTGACTGCAGCTCAGTGAAGTTTTCCCAAGAGAGTATTTGGTCCCAAACCGCCTTTGCAAATGGGCAGTACAAACATAGATGTAGGGCAGTTTCTAAGGGCCCATTGCAAAGGACGCAGTGATCTTGATGTGGCCACCCTCTCTTTTGTAGGTTCTGTGCTGTGAGAATTTTGTCTTGTACTAGAATCCAGGTGAAGATCTTGCATTTGTTTTCCACTTGTGCTTTCCATATTAGGTCGGTACGGAAGACCCAGAGAGATCCTTTGCATTGGATTCGGTAGGCTGAACGGGTAGAGTAAGCCCCGTCCGGGGTCCAACGCCAAGTGATGGAGTCTTGAGTGCCCCGCTGCAGGTGTACATCCTGTATCCGTATCCAAAGGGACACAAATTATTCTATCTGGACAGCCATGGTGATTTCCCCCCTTAGTGAACGCATCCAGTTATTATTCCAGAGCTCATGCTGCACCGTTCTGTTTTTTCTCAAAACAAGCTGATAGATGTTTGGGGCTAGGTATCTTGGAGCTTGACCATTGTACTCTTAATGAGGTCCCTGGTTGGTCTTAAGTCATAACATATAAGCCATGTTTGTACACTTATTCTTTGAAATCTCTGCTTGTTGACCTGATCATAGCACATCTGTTTTCTTAAGTCTCGGCTATTTGATGCTATGTGATGTTCCTTTCATTTGGAACAAATCCATATGATGCTTTGGATAATCTGCCATTTATTAATTTCATATTATGACAGCTGTACTCGAATCTTGTTTAGGTATATATTTATATTATCACAAGGTGAATTCAGACATGGCAGATGCCCTATTTGTAGTTCTTAGGAAACTTGCTGATTCCCTGGGAGAACGGGCACTAGAGAGGATTAGCACAGAGCTGGTTGAAGCAACACCAGTTTTGACAGATTTTGATCATAGCATGAAGCAAATCGAGGCCGAGCTATTGGTTCTGCAGGCTTTTATTGCTCACGTTGGGGCAAAAGTCGGTGATAAGGCATTCGATGCCTGGATGGACCAAGTGAGAGATGTTGCCCATGAGGTAGAAGACACCATTGATGAGTATGCTTACCTTGCGGTTCAAGCCGTGGATACTGGCGGTTTCTTTAAGAGGAAGTTTCGTCAGATAAAAAGGTTCGCAGCATGGCAGAAGTTTCATAGCCAGATCAGTCAAGTAGAAGCTCGAATTCAGAGGCTAGGTGAAATTAGGAATCGATATGGCATCTTAGCAGGCGAAATAGACAGGAGTAACAAATTGAGGAACCCCAATCAGCTCTTTATGTCAGATTCTTCTTACTTAACTGATAGCTCTGAAATAGTGGGGTATGTTGATGAAATTGGAAGATTGACACAATGGTTACTTGAAGACAAAGAAGAGCGAACTCTCATTGCCATCTTTGGTATGGGAGGTTTAGGAAAAACTACTATTGCAAGCAGTGTGTACAAGAATCAGAATATCAAAAGAACTTTCAACTGTCAGGCATGGGTTACTGTATCTCAGACTTATCAAGTTGAAGAATTACTAAGAGAAATCATAAATCAGCTAATAGATTAGAGAGCAAGCATGGCAAGTGGTTTCATGGACATGAACCACATGAGACTAGTTGAGGTAATACAAAGCTATTTGCTAGACAAAAAATATTTCATTGTCTTGGATGATGTATGGGATAAAGATGCATGGTTATTTCTAAACTATGCATTTGTCAGAAACAACTGTGGAAGCAAAGTGCTGATAACTACTCGGAGAAAGGACGTATCTTGTTTGGCAGTGGATCCCTATACAATTGAACTTAAAACTCTTCAATATGCTGAATCATGGGAGCTTTTCTGTAAAAAGGCATTTCGTGCATCAAAAGATAACCAATGTCCTGAAAGCCTTAGGTTTTTTGCAGAGAAAATTGTTGCTAGGTGTCAGGGATTGCCACTGGCTATTGTAACAATTGGAAGTACTCTATCATATCGTGAATTCGAGGAGCAGGGGTGGGAATCTTTCTACAGCCAACTTAGCTGGCAATTAGTTAACAATCCAGAGATGAATTGGATTTCTAATGTTCTGAATATGAGCTTGAATGATCTCCCAAGTTATCTGAGGAGCTGCTTTCTGTACTGTAGTCTCTATCCTGAAGATTATAAGATTAAAAGAAAAGTGATTTCCAAGCTATGGATAGCAGAAGGTTTAGTAGAAGATAGAGAAGATGGAACAACAATGGAGGAGGTTGCCAATTATTACCTTGTGGAGCTCACTCAGCGCTGTCTTCTTCGAGTCACAGAAAGTAATGCATGTGGAAGGCCTAGAACATTTGTTATGCATGATCTTGTGAGAGAGGTAACCTCCATCATTGCAAAAAGGGAGAAGTTTGGGATTGCATATGGCAATGGTAGTACTCCCTCCGTCCCATTGATTGTGCAACTATGGGAAACGTGCCGTTCAAACTGTGTCAACTTTGACCAAATTTATAGCAAAAAGTATTAGCATTTATGTCTCGAAATAAATTTATTATGAAAATATATTTCATAACCAATCTAACGGTACTTATTTTGTCTCATAAGAGTTAGTATTTATTTATGTAATTTTAATCAAAATTTGCGGTGGCTGATTTCTCGGGATGCGAGAATTGCATATTCATTGGGACGGAGGGAGTACAACCCAAGTTCCCCATGAAGTCCGCCACTTATGCATACAAAGGGGTGCCCAGACTTTAAATTCTATAGCTAGTTCACGGCTCCGCACATTTATTTTGTTTGACACTGAAGTGCCTTGCTCTTGGATAGATGAGATTTTATCACGTTTCAGACTCCTGAGGGTCCTATGCCTAAGATTTGCAAATATTGGACAAGTGCCCGGCATGGTCGCCGAATTGTATAACTTGCGCTATGTTGATTTTTCATACACAAAAGTGAAGATAATACCAGCATCATTCGGTAAACTTGTTAACCTACAAGTTTTGGATCTCAGATTCACCTACGTAGAGGAGTTGCCACTGGAAATAACTATGTTAACTAATTTATGACATTTACAGGTGTTTGCAGTGCATGATCTTCTACAAAAATCATTGGATTGTTTTAGTGCTACAAAAATTCCTGGTAACATTGGCCTTCTAAAGAATCTGCAAGCTTTACATATTGTTTCAGCCTGTAAAGATTTAGTTTCACAACTGGGTAACTTGACGTTGTTGAGAAGTTTGGCTATAATGAAAGTGCGTCGAAGCTACATTGCAGAGTTATGGAGCTCCCTGACGAAGATGCCTAACTTGAGCAGGTTGCTTATTTCCGTATTTGATATGGATGAGATTCTTGATTTGAAAATGCTCAAGCCCTTACCCAATCTGAAGTCTCTCTGGCTTGCTGGAAAGTTGGAGGCCGGTGTTCTTCCATCAATGTTTTCCAAGTTTGAGAAATTAACATGGTTAAAGATGGACTGGTCTGGTCTGAATAAGGATCCTATTATCTCCTTCTCTCACATGTTAAACCTAGTTGATTTGAGGCTCTATGGAACATATGGTGGGGAACAGCTGACCTTTTGTGCAGGGTGGTTCCCTAAGCTTATTTCTCTGCAATTAGGTGACATGGAACATCTGGATTGGATTGAGATAGAGGACGGGACAATGATAGGTCTACATCATCTGGAACTTGTTGGACTAGGGAATGTAAAGGCAGTACCTGCGGGCATCCAGTACCTTAGGACCCTCCACCAAATGTTTCTGGCAGATATGTCAAAGGGATTCACACAAAGACCGCAAGGAAGTGACAATTACATTGTCCAACATATACCTAACATCCATATTTTTTACTCCTCTGATTCTCAAGCAGGTAATTTTCATGTTCTCTGCCAGTTACTTGATGAAACAAGTAGTTTAGTGGGCATAAGATATTTTCATAAATTTAGGCTAGGAAAGATCAAATTTAAATCGATGAACCAGATCAAAACATTCTGTTAATATGTCTTTATCATTTATACAGCAAAGTAAAACTGTTCTGTTTGATATTGCAGTAAATAACCTTCATCTTGTGCCGTGGCTTGTGAAGTAGTACGGTCCTGGTGCAGCTAAGCATGCCCCCACGTACTGGGACTCATCTGGCACATGACACTTGATTGTCAGCTTGCTGTGGGAAATATGTAATTTCTTTGGGGAACAATTATTTCAAGAGTGAAATATGCACTTCGTCATCATTTTGTGCGCGCGCATGTGGTGCGCCTCATGTACTGGTTTCAATATATCCTGCCTACTGTAATGATTTGCTCTTATCGAGAAAGATATGTTTAAATAGCTGCTTAAATAAGCAGGCATACTCGAGGGCTAAGTGTATTTTTTTTATGGGATGGTTTCTGGCCCTTGAGGACTATGGGCTGTTAGTTGAAACTTGAAAGTGTAGGGAACTTGCCTTACTTGTCGGGCAAAAAGTGCTGCCTAGGGTCGCTGGAAAGTTGATGATTTCTGCTTTGGCCAATCATTTATCAAGAAGGTCTATTTGGTTGAGGCCGGAATGCTAATGAGTGGATATGGTCTATGATTAACATTTCTTTTTATAAGTTGATTCACAAAAATAGATGGTTTGAATTGGTATTATTTTTCTAGTTAACTAAAGTAGAAATAAAATATTTCTGCATATCAAATAAAGTAACTATACTTTGCACACTAATATTACTTGAGAGAAAAAAAACATGATATCAATTTTCATTTTTAAGACATATGTATGGCTACCTTATACTCTGTCTCACTATAATAGATGGTATATATTAGCTTTTTTCTAGATTCTTTTTTCTAGATTATAAGATTGGTCAAAAAATATTGTAACTAAAATATTCATATATATGTTTAAATAAAAGTAAAACTGAAAATATATGAGAAAGATATGTCGACTCAAAGGATGCATTTCGCTGCATTGTTTTTAAATACAATAATGATAGGACGAGGACGTCCGTTCGGACGTGCTCACTCTCTCTAAAAAAACTCTCCACATGTGGCCCGTCCGCTCATTCCACTCCTTGTGGCGCCTCCATCCCGCGCCACGTCCCACTCTAACGTGCTGCCTCAGCCATCCTCCGCGGTGCCCCCATCCCCCCGCGCCGCCTACACCAGCCTGCGCCCATCGCAGGCCCCTTCTTCCCGTCCCTGCCCGGCCACAGCTCCTCAGCGGCCCCTTCTTCCCGCCCCCGCTCGGCCAGAGCTCGTCGGCAGTCGCCTACGCCTGCGTCCATCCCCTTCCTCCCAGCCAAAGCCCACCGGCGCCCTGTGCTCATCGCTAGCTCGGCCAAAGCTCACCGACGGCCTGTTCCCGCCGCCCCTCCGCCTGCTTGCGACGGTGGCAGCCCGTAGCTCGGCCAAAGCTCACCGGCGGCCTGTCCCCGCCGCCCCCTCCACTCACCTCCAGAAGGGGCCGTGACGGCGCTACCCTTCGCCTGCCCATCCCCGCTCTGTGCTGCGTCGTACGGAAGAAGAAGGGCGAAAAACTTCTGTTGGAAGACTATGTTTCAAGTGTTTCTGATGTTTCATAGGTATGTTGCAAATGTTTCATATGGATGTTGCATATGTTGCACTGGCTGTACACGCATGTTGCAAGATCCTAATATTTCATCTGTTTGCAGACGTATGTTGCAAGTATGTTTATTTGGATGTTGCATATTTTTCACACATATGCTGCAAGTGTTTTATCTGGATGTTGCGTACATTCTTACAATGGTTTTCGGATGTTTTTACAAGTGTTTCAGATGCATGTTTCAAGTGTATCATCTATCTTCAAACGTATGTTGCAAGTGTTGAATCTGAATGTTTCAAAAATAGATCAGATGTTGTATCTCCTTCCTCGCCTTTTGCTACCTCGCATCGATGTCTTCTTCTCCTTCCAACGCTAGCTGGGCATCTAAACCAGAGGCGCAGGCGGGCGCCGCCCTGTCCCCCTCTTCTCAATGCTTGTGATGCTCGTGGCGGCACGGTCCCCTGCGTGGGGTGCTCAGAATGGAGTGTAGGCGCGGGTGTCCGTCCAGACGTCCGGGCGCTAGCACTGCCATTTTAAATAAGTTTTTTTTCGAGAACATGCTTAGCACGTGTTTCATTAAGAAGAAGTCAGAGAACATACACGTCCAACATCATATCACAACGAGGTGCCATTAGTGATGGGGTAGAACACTAACAAAAAGGCATCGCTACACGGTGGAATGCACGCCGTTGTGACTAACTAAGGAACTAATTGTGCGACCGAAGAGCTTGCTCTACGCTTCTGCTAGAAGGCAGTGGCCTGCGACGTCGAGGGGGGCGATCAGTGCAGCCGCGCACACGCACGACCCCGGCGTGCTCCTGCCTGTGGAAACAACTCAGGCATGGTGGCACGCTTGGACGACAGCGGCTCCGCAAAGGTCTCATGAAACCTGGTGGCGATGGCTGCGTTCGGCGTTGCAGGAGTCAATGGCTGCATGGCTGCCGAGCGTGGCTTCCACTTGTTCAGCATCACACGCTTGGCTTGATTCTCCGGCTTGGGGTCACGGTAGACCGATTTGGCGGAAAGCCTGTCACTACGGCGTGGCACGAGGTCAATGTCATCGTGTGGTCGTACGGCCTGTTTGCTTAGCTGATAAGTCATGGCTGAAAATACCGTTGACTGATTTGTTGTAAGAGAAAAATACTGTCATGGCTAATAAGACAGGCTGATAAGTTCAAGCGAACGGGGCGGTGATACGCGGAGGCGCGGAGGTGATGGGAGCAGCGGATCCTTGATCGGCAGTTTCAGTGCCGCTGCTGCCGCAATGAAGTCAGGTACCGTGGTGGGTTGTGCTGTTGGGGATCCGGCAACAGGGCTGGCCGTTGCCGGGCTTGGTGAAGCCCCATGCGCAGCAGGAATCACCATGGCGACGTAGTGGCCCAACCCAAGAGCCTGGGGGTGCGGATAGCAGGCCCACACGGTTCTGGGTCAGGGGACCTCACCTCCAACTCCGGCTGACCATGCATGCGGCGGATGTAGTCATGTAGATTGCCTTCGCCGCGCTCGACCGCGCAATCTGACGCAGCATGCTAATCGGCGACCAGCGCATGCAGCGAACCCGGACGACTGCTTTGGCGCGCTTTGCAGTGCCATTTCCGGCTCGAGTGGAGTGGCCGAAGGAATCGAACTCTCCAGCTGTGGCGATGAGCTAAGGTGTACCATGTCAGCCAGATCGAGCAGGGGATCGACCCGTTCTGGAGCCGCCTCAGGATGGGAAAGTATTTGAATTTCAAACTGGCTGGATGCCTGAGAGGAGGGAGGCGACACCGGAGCTGACAGATGCACACCGTCAACAGATGGGCCTGCTTCCCGCTTGTCGACGACCAGCGACCGCCCCAGGAAGGCACCGGGCATGGCATGGACCCCACAAGGCACAAGGACAGGTGGCGCCTCCTGGAAGGTAGGGCCCCACCCTGGGCCCAGCTGAGGGTCCGGCGTGTTCCCCCCGGCGTCTCCGAAACGGTGTCGTCGCGGCCAAGGAGCAGAGCCGCCCCGCTGGCCCCGGTCGAGCCAGTCGGGATCATTGGGTGGCGGCGCGGTCCAGTCGTGAACCTCCACCACCCGAACGCGCACCAAGTGTCTCAGCGCCGGCAGCTCCGAACGTATGAGCTCGTGCTCGCGGAGGTATAGAGGCGGCTCAACGACGAACGGGACCTCCGATTCTGGAATAGCGATGATTTTCTGCTGCGGGATGAATCTCGGATGGATGCACCACGCCGCGACGAAGTACTTGCGGAGATCCTCCCTGGCCCGCCGCGTCGGAGTCCCAGCCCAGGTGTGCGCCGGCAACCCCCGTAACCCGAGCAGCACTTTGTAGCGGAATGCCCCGGCGGAGGCAATGGACTGACGGCGCCATCTCTTCCAGATGAGGAAGAACGGGGTGCCAAACGGCACCGGCCCATGGACGACGTCCTCGCGGTTGTAGAAGCGCACGCATCGGCAGGAATGCGGTAGAACGACTCCAACTGCTCCTGAACCTGAGCCGGGGAGACCGGCGGTCGGTTCCCATCGACGAGAGCCACCAGCGTGAGAGAGGAGAGAGCCTCCTCCGCTCCGCCACAGACAGCGCTGGCGTGCGCGGAATGACGACAATCTCCGTGGGCGGCCGGGTGGACGGGGTGCCCGGAGGAGGGGACGGTGGCGGTGTCGGAGGAGGCGGGTGTGGCGACGTCGGAGCAGAGAGAGGCAGCGTGGTGGCACGACGATGGGCCCCAGCGCGCGGAGAGGCCGGAGCAGAGGAAGGCGTAGACGTGGCCCGACACTGAGCCTCTGCACGCGGCGGCGACCCATAGTGTTGAGCACAGACAGTGGGGACAGAGGTCTCCCTGCCCGTGAAGCATGATCTGCCCGAGACGGTGCTAGATGGTGATGGCGCACGACGGTAGACCAGGCTCTGTAGGCGACGGCGCGGTGCCGCGCGAGCAGAGGCGACATGACGTGACGGTGAGCGGCCACGCTTGCAGTCCCGCGCACGATGGCCTGTGCCCCGGCAGTGCAGGCACCTGGACGGGTAGTGGCTGCTATAAACGACGTATGAAATATAAAGTAAAACCGAAATCAATCACAGCGAAGACACACGATTTAACGTGGAAAACCCCTCCAATACGAAGGGGAAAAACCACGGGCACCAGCCAGCAACAATCTCACTATCTCAAGAGTTTGGGTTACACGCATATGGCGGCTTACAAGAGAATCAAGTCTTTAAGAAACCCTAGCAAGGGTACATATGTACCGTACCCTGGAGATAGCATGCAACGGGCCCTGGAGATAATGGTTCTGTTCATCCGTTCAGCCACACCAGCATTTGGCATCTGCGGGCCTCCGCTTCCCTCCGTCAGAATCCCGGTCTATATCTTGCAGTGAATTTGGAACCACTCCAACAGTGACAGTCTGCGGCGACGTGGTCCCCGATCAGGCAGTTGAAGCAGAGGCCGACCAGGGGAGCGGGCACCGGCTGGGGTCGCGTGGCACGCGCCCGACGGCGACTCTCGACGAGAGTGAACCCCTCCGCATCGACACGGGCGCCGACTCTAGGGACGTGGTGGCGAGTAGTGACGCATGCGGCCAGGCGGCGGAGCGAGACACGCGGGGACGAGTGCGGGGCTCTTGCACCGCGGCTCTGGGCGGCGGGGTACGCGCCTCCGCACGGTCGCTGGGAGTGGCCGCGCGATGGTCGTCTGCCATGAAGCCCGACCCCGCGCCGCGCGCCCGACGACGGCGGCGGTTAGGCGCCATGACTGCCTTGCCCTTGTTGTTTGCAGTGACCGAGGAGGGCTCGGACCAGTCGTCGTCGGAGGCCTCGGAGTCGGAGAAAGACAGCATCTCGTGGGGGGCACAGTTGGACGGGCCTGCGGCGACCGGAGAAGAGGGCGCCCATGGAGTGGCGAAGGGGGAAAGCGACCTCGCAGCCCGCTCCCACTACAAAATGACACTCTCTTTTGCAACGCATATATGTGTTGCTAAAAGTCCATATATACGTTGGTGGGGTCTATACCAACGCATTTATTATGCGTTGCCAGAAATGGCGTTGCAAGGGTTTGCTGCAACACTTATATATGCGTTGGTAACACCTTCAAATAACCGTTGCATGTTTGCAACATATATTATTGGGATATGGCAACACTTATATGCGTTTGTACAAATCATGGACGAAAGACTGCTATAGCTCGTAGCAACATGTAGATTTGGATTGCAGCAACGCTTATATGTGTAGCTAAGAAAAAAACACAATAAACAATATTGGAAATTAATTTAATTTGGGGCCAAATAAAGAGATCATGCACGTCCAATTTAATTAGGAAATTAAAGACTATTTCACACACGAGAAATAGCAACTGCAAGCCATATATTAAAAGCAATATTTGCATTACAATAAGGTATCATCCACGTAATCCACAGAATATTTTTTTGTTCAGAATACATATTCATATCGAAATAAAATATAAAACACAAAGAAGTCCTATAGGATGCCACCAACGGTCCAGCCCTCTGTTCTCACATTTAGTCTTTCATCCATTTATCTTCTCGAGCTGCAATGAAAATTGGATTATGTTAATGCGACATTTGGGATAAATTTAAAATTGTATGGGGCAACAGGATAACACCGTGCAAATGTTGAAGGCCATGCTAGAAGCTCCAGTTAACACTATACAAATGTTGAAGGCCACGCTATAGAAGCTCCAGCGACATCTCCAATAACCTTGTAATTCTTGTATGGTCGGACCAATGGTTCATCTTGTGCCAATGCAATACTAACATACACCATCAAAAATTCTTTGCCTAGCTGAACACCCCCAATTTTCTGTGTTGGATCACAACTTAATACTGTACCAAAGGCAACATCCTTGTTTTGATTTCTCATGCTCTTTAAGAATACTTTTGTGCCAATCTAGTTCACATATAAAATTGTGTGAATAAATAAGAACACAATGGAAACAAAGTACAAACATTAATTAGACACTCATACCTTCAATGAATTGGCAGCCGGTGAATTTTTTGTACCATACTGATATTTCTGCAAAATTATATTATGTGGAATATTAGTTTGTGGTTACATGAATTGTTAGGAAATAAAAATTCTTTTTGGAAGATGTGTCTTATACATTAGCAAGTACAACCGCACTAGCTCCTGTTGACATCGTCTTATTCTGGAGCAGATAAAAAGTCACAACAGGTTAGCTAAATAATTTGAAATTTGCATATAACATCAATATATTGCTAAGAGATTAATTACCTGGAAATAAGATGCTTCATGATTTAAGAAATTGGAAGATATTTCATAGTCCACAGTCTGTAATATATGCTAGTTTGATTACAACACTCTGGTCATCAATTTGATAAAATTCGTATAACAAAATAAATGACACTGATCACCTTGGTTGTAGTATCCTTGTTTTTGCCCAATCTTATATCATTTTGGATTGATTTGACCTATAATAAAGTCATAAGTAGTAGTCAATCTCTGTAAAGTATGGGCTGCTAGAAATAAGTATATGATTTTTTTCTCGAACAGAAATGAGTATATGAATTAACCTTCTTTGCAGCAGAAACTTTATTGTCTTGTACTATTTTTTCATAGTGGGCATTATCTTCCTTGCTCTACAGTTAGATACAACAAACAATCACAATAGGAGACTTTCGGTACTATGGAATGGTAAGAAAATAAAAAATTGAACTATTGTACCATAAATCTAGTATAAATGAATTTGCATGTTATATGATGTCAAGATGTACTAAAATCTCTTTGTTCTAGAATGACACATGAGTCAGGAGATTTTAAAGCAATAAATGTAGCATCGTTATCTCCAAATACAAACACAATGAATTGCTCTGCATCCATGTTAAGTTATGTGCACTAACCTTATCTTTAGTAGAATAATATTTGTAGTGTGGCCGCTCAACATTAGTAGTTTGCTCCCTCTGTAATGGAAAAGAATAACTAAATTTTTTTACACAAATCTGGTTGGAAAATCATGCACATTGAATCATGAGTTTTTTTTCTAAGTAATCAGTCAGGTCAACAAGACCGGAACAACATGAAGTAAACACTAATGACTAAACTTCAAACAAGGATTGCAGAAACTTGTCTAAAATAAAATATACAGCTGGTGCTTTTATGAATACCTGTAAGCTAATATTTATTGTGGCTGGGGTATAGTCCAGATTTGTGGTTTCATATGAGTGCTCAGCCACCTTCTTTTACAGAGGAACCAAAAGAATATTTAACCAAAATACCTTACAATGATTGATCACTGAAAAAATAGCTTCCTTACCTGTTTATTTGAGCTAAGAACATCTATTTTTCTCTGCCTCTGCAAGCGCAAGGCACAGGTCACAGTTAAATGACAGCATAAAATTCTAGTTGAAGTGACAACCATTACTAGCATTCCAGTGCCAAACATAGTAAAAAGCTCTCATCCATATTAGTGTGCATACCTTCTCTACAGGACTAAGGTATTTGTAATGTGGTTGTAGATCATCATCATTCACATTGTCAGCTTGCCCATTCTACAGTGGACTAAAACAAATAAATCTTTGTCATAAATCTGGTATGCAAAATCCAATTCAATGTACCATTGTATCATTCAATGGTCCATCCAGGCTGGAATCTTGATTTTGAGGGTCACTATATACTCGTTGTCCATCCATGCTGGAATCTTGATTTTGAGGGTCACTATATACTCGCTGTTGATAGACAAATGACTACAAATTAGAACTTGCTATTAAAAAAAGGAAATTGATAGTAGATTGTTTTCTTGTCAATTTTTCATAGGGGTACGTACTTTTCATTTCGTATATGGCACATCATCACAATAGCCATCTTTAGGTGCATAGACAGGATCATCTAAACATCCCTATGTCAAGGAATCAGAAGTTTAGTGTAGGAAATGCTTAGAATTGATTTTTTTTTTTAAAAAAATACCTGTTGGATATGTTTTTGTTCCAAGGTTCTTGTCTTCTGTTGCAGCTGTAGTATAGTGGCATCTTGATTCCGGACACGCTGCTCAAGCTTCTCCATTTCAAGTCTCAAAGATACTACGTCTTCACTTGATGTTTCATCCAGTGAAGTCAAATTTACATTCTTAAGGCTCTTTGAAGTAGATATGTCAAACACTTGATTAGGATTTGGAACAAGTCCCAAGCCATGCACATGGCCAGGCTTTTCTTCTCCTAATATTTTACTAAGTGCATCTCCTTTCCATGCAATCTTTCCTTGACTAGTCTTCGCTAAACCTGGCTGATGCACTATAAGTTCCTTCAAACCCCCCTATGCATAGCACCAATATGAATTAAAATGAATTAAACTAACATGAAAAATTAGTGATGTGAACAATCAAAGCCGAAGCATTCACAAATAGTGTACCACATGTGCATTTGTGTTCTTCTCACTTTTAGTCTGGTGTGTATGGATATACAAAACAGCCCTGTGAGGGTATTTCTTTTCAGGATCCTTTTCCCTCTGTGAACATGAAAAATAGATATAAGGAACTTGATATTCGCTACCATATAGATGCAGCAAGAGTACACAGTTCGAGTTGCAAAAGAATTTACCAACTCCTCTCTGTTTCGAGCAAAACTCTGTTCCAGCTATATGTGTTGACTTCTTCTTTGTACAATTTACTCTATTTTTATTACTTATATCCTATCATATCATGATGAAATAGAGAAAAATCATTTAAGTTCCGTAAATGTTTATAAAATCTACTGGGCATGGAAAACACATAAATATAAATCCAAAAATATCCATGTACCAGTGCTTTCTGTGTTGTCCAATTATCAACCAGCGCAATCCACTGATCAGCAATTATGCCATTAGGAACATTACTATGGTTAGCTTTTGTGCTCTTATGCTCGTCAAAATATCTTGATTTCAGATTAGACTTGTGTTGCCTCCATCTCTCTCCAATGGTTCGGAGTATCCATTTTTCCATGCGAGAAGGGTACAAGAATCTCATCTATATATATACCAATAACAAAAGACATAAGTAAAAAATGAAAGTAAAGTATCTAAAGTTGCCAACAAGGTTATATGATGTCTAGCTGAACTACATACCTTCACTTGCTTAAGTATATCCTTCTTATTTTTTCTGTTCATCGGTGTTTTTTTCTTTCTTTCCTATTAGAAGTCTCCAATCCTTGTAGCTCAAGCTACACAAGCAACCATTTCTAGCCACCATGCCAAGAAATTTTCCTAGAAATCCAGCCTCTACTCCAATTGGTTGATCCAACTCATTGCATCTAACCACGATTCTATGACCTTTTGGAAGGTTCCAAATATCTTTCAATTTTGTCTTTCCACGCTTTACTCTGTCCTCAGTTTCATCTATGCAGTGTTACAATGCACAAAATATTCAATGATAAACACTTTCACAAATAACACATTCTGGTAGTAAGAAAAAAAATTAAGGTAGGTTAGTAGGTACCATGGAGATTAACCTCAATTTCACCATCACTATCGATCTGATCTCCTCTGGCACTTGAATGAAGTTCAGATGCCTCAGTATTTTGTCCATGCCTCTCTTGTGCAATATGCTCTTCTGACAAATATTCATCATGGCTCTGAATTATCTGTTTTCTTCTACCCTTTGCCATAGCCACTGCACAACATGAATTAGAGTAAAACATTCTCAATTTTACAGCAAACAAAATCGTAAAGTATTACAGTGATTATTTGAAGTATGATATTACATTTTATCTCGACATCAGATCAAATAAAAGGAACATGCTATGAGATCTCAAATAGTATAGTATAGATCAAACCATGATACTTCACTCTGGTCTGAAATTTTTTGACTTTGCTTAAAACTAATATTTTCAGTACAGAACACTAGTGCTATGGAAAAGAACAGATGACTAAAACTAAACATTTCAAAATAAAACACATGAAAATTTTCTAATGAATTTTTAGGTATAGCTGATCTATTAGTGACGACAGATTCATAAAGAGCCAATTTCATATGGAGATGCAGCGTAGTAGAGGATCATTTTGTGTTACCTGAAGCAGGGGCGCCAGGCACCTTGACTGCAAGTATGGAAATAATAAATCAAACAAACGGAAGGCTTGTATTGTAACTACAACTCGTATATAGAGATTAGAGATTAACAAACAGTGGCCGAGCGGAAGATAGAGGCATGGACGTCCGAATCCCATAGCCTTGGATGGCCGACCGCCCCTGTTAACAAACGAACAAAAGGCAGTGAAGCAGAGAAAGATCAGGGCGGCACTACTCACTGGTTGCACAGATCCTTCGCTCGTGAACGCCGGTCGGGCCGCTCAGCTGCTGGGCGGCCAGGGAGACGAGATGAGAGGGAAATTGTCGCCTTCGGCACACGCGTCCGCCTGCCGGCGACACGTTGCCACAGGGCGCGAGGCGGCGTAGCGGACCAGATCCGGGTCCGGCGACGATAACCTCTTGAGGCGGCGACAGGGGCTGGCGTTGGTGCGGCCGTGCGGGGACGCAGCGCCACTGCTACGTCTGTGGTGGCGTAGTTGCCTGAGGTACAATGCCCTCTGTTTGCGGCAGTAAGCTCTGAGGTATGGAGTGTTTGTGCGATGGAAAAGAATAGAAAATGGACCACGATTCAGCTGGATAACTGACGAACTCCGCAATCAGGGGGCAGTTCCCCGGATGTCTTCAGTTTTCACACGTTCCTCTCTGGCTAGTCTGGATGAACGGTGGGACCACTGTTAGGCTTCCCAATAATTAGCGTGAGTTCTGAGAGAAATTAGATTAGGTGTGCGGGAGAAAAACGGTACCAAATAAAAAAAATGGAGGGAAACAATGGCGGGAGATTATAAGTCTTGGAAAAGATGGCGGGAAACAAGAAAAGGGGCCTAAAAAAGAGATTACGCTGAATTTATAAACCAGTAGTAGTTAATGTTAGTATTTAAATACGATGGCTAATAAATTAAGACATCTGAAAATTACCAATGCATGCATTTAATGGGGGCTACCAAATTAAATTAAATTAACTGATAGTTTCTATCAAGCAAATCAAATCCAAATTAAAATATGGTTTACAAAATTTGAATTTCAAATTTGAGAAATTCAAACGTAGTTTTGCATGATAAGATTATTTCAAATCAAAAAGTTGCCAACTATGAAGTTTCATAACTTCTCAAGATCTACAAAGTTTTTTTTTTGTTTATTTCTCTATCCGAGGTCGTTTGAAAAATTCAAATTTCAAATTGGATAAATTCAAACGTAGTTTTCCTTGACAAAATGAATTCAAATGAAAAAGTTGTCAACTACAAAATTCTATAACTTCTCAAGATCTACAAAGTTTATTTTGGTCATTTGGACATTTGTTTATCCGATATGGTGGCCGTTGAACAGGTGGTGCCCCGCCGTCGGCTCGAAGCAAGGGTTGGCGCCGTTGCGGACGTACACGCCGGAGATGAAGGGCGGGATGCGGCCGGAGATAGGGAGAGAACGCACGGGCGGCTGCTCGCCGACGGGCACGAAGTTGCCCGCGATCTGCACGGCCGGGTCCGCCGAGCGGGGCAGCGCGCGCGGACGCTCCAGGTGGTTCGTGATCTTGCCGGATTCGAACGCGTCCAGCGTCGCCGCTACCGCGCGCTGCAGGAAGCTCATGCCTTTCTCGTCAGGCCGTACTGGGCGCAATGGGCATCCAAGTGCTTCGGAAGATGGACAGAATGGTTTGAGCGACAAAAAAAGTTTAGGTGAGTGGCACTTAAGTGCACTCGAACTTTCCAGTGGTTTGTAGGCAATTACCATCTTTTATAATGGTATACATGTAAAAGTCTCTTTGTGAACTATGTTACTTTCACTTTGTGATATGAAAAAATGACCAATACAAGAAAAAGGGGACATTCCTGCAAATCGTTTTTGTAGTATTGAGTCTTTCACAAGGTTCCGAAATATTAATAAAAAAAACAAAAGTCCTACTTCTTGAAACAAATGCACGTGTGGTGTAATGGTCAAGTGAAGCTTAGTGTGTTGGTGGTCGTGGGTTCAAATCCTAACTAAAGTAGTTTTTTTTTGTTTTTTAGAAATCAAATCTTCAAAGGCTTTTTTTTTGTTTTTTAGAAACCGCACTTAAGCTGTGGCGCACCTGTAGCCATTTGATTTCAGTCTTACACCTTCATAGTGTTAATATTTTTTTTTCAATATATGTCCAGCCAACAGAGACGATGGGCCTGTTACCACCGGATTTATGATTGACATATAAACAATTATACTCTGAAATCTCAAATTTCAAATGTGATCTCTGTTTTGCCGACACCATACAACTTGTGACCCCATACAATTATATTCTGAATTGTCAAATCTAAAATTGTCAAACACTGAACATTTATTGAAGTTTTCTAGAGTAAAAACCCAGAGGAATACACAAAATTACAACTTGGCAAACTGCTCTAGATGTTCATGCGTTGCAGCGGTGATGTTGGTTTCTGGACCATGACCTGAATAATACAAACAGTTAAAAAGAAACTTGTCAGCTGGTACATTATCTTAGTATAGCTATACACTATTGAACAGTACAAAAATCAAACATATCTAACCTTTACTTTTGTTGACCTATTAATCTTCTTCATCAGAACTTCTACTATCATCTACATTCTTTTCCTCTACAGTTGTACCCTCTACATCTCTTCTAGTCCATGAACGACTATCATGTTAATTAGCAAAAACGTCCTCAAGAGTACTGACGTGATAAGGTTCACATTCTACATCATTCCATTCTTCTCCCATTTCAAATACATCTCTAGGCTTCATCTTCATTGCAACTGACCATCCTGGGTTGTTATACTTGTCGTCGGCATAGAACACTTGGTCAACTTGATCGACAAATACAAAAGGCTCATGCTCAATCCTATCACCCTTGTGAATTTGCTGTGAGAAATTCACAAGCGTACATCCAAACTTATCTGTTTTCACTCCCTTTCCTCGAGTGACATCAACCCATTCACATTTAAACAACACCACTGAGAATCTTCCATAATAGTTTAACTCAACTATTTTAAGTATCCTTCCGTAGTAGGTAATATCTCCAAGGATAGGGTTACTATCCCCTCCAGAAGAATAACTTGATGTTTTTGCAGTCACAACAACTCCACTATTTTGCGTCGCCTTGTCATAACATTCGGCTCTAAATCTGAAACCACGGATGCTAAAGGCTCTGTGTCTTCTTGCTGCATCCAATGGGCCCCGAGCCAACCATCTAATATCCTCATCGATGCTATCACTACCATTTTTTTGCTCCAAATGCATGATCTGTACCATCACAAAATATAGTCAAGTAAATTTTCTTTTTTTTTTTGAATAAAAAACAAACCATAATACCTACATGTTCTCTGAACCAGTCAGGAAACTCTTTATTCTGTATATTCTCAATTTGTTTCAAAGATAGACGACGATGACGATTTCTTCTTTTGAGATCAGCAGCATGCTCTCTAAAATGGAAATTAACATGATTTTAATTTTAAAGGAACATATGTAATATGCTGATAGGTGTCAGTAACACTTACTTCAAGTACGGAATGACAGCTTGACAATTGTATAATACATATCAGAAAATTATTTTGCCTAAGGCAATAAAGATCAGAAAATTATAAACCAGCCAATTGTAAAAGGTTAACCAAAAGGAAAGAAGACTTCTAGCTTCTAGGGAGGAAGAATGGAAGATTGCTATTTTGGTTTCAGTCAGATAATTAGGAGACTACTCCAGCTAGAACAGAAAATGAGCCTAGCAAATCATACATATTTCAGTTTCAGAAAATGAGTCTAGCTGGTGTAGCAAATTTCACTTTCAGTTAGCAGACTGCTCCAGCTCTTTTCAGCACCAATTTAGAAAATCACAGATGTACTAAATAAAAAAAAAAATATCACTACATACTGTGGTTCAGATACATCCGAGCCAGATATCCTATTGTTTTCAATGCTAAAAATTGCATGTAGCAACTTGAGCATTACAAACACTATGGTATGATGTCACTAGTACTGCTTCAGTAAAGGGCTAGCAGGACACAATAGTCAAGTCAGTGCCGGCAAGCATGACCCTTGATTTCGATTTAATTAATTCAATGGAGTACTCACAGCTCATGCTTCAGGGTCAAATTACACGATCTCAACGACAAAGAGGGTGTGGTTTGCAGGCTGATTGGCTTAAGCAGTTGGAGACTTGAAGACATTCGTACCGGCCTGCTGCTCAGCTAGCAGTCGCTATCTCGCCGATGGCCGTGTCCGCCGCTGCTGCTGGTGTGGTGTTGCCCAACTTGCACGGAGCCACGAAGAACACGGAGATGATGGGGCGACGCGGCACGGACAGGATGATTTGGGGGCTTGGGGTGGGCGGGGGTGGGGGTGCGGCGGACGGGGTACCGCCACGGCACCAGGCAGAGCGGCGGCGGCCGTTGTGGTTAGGATGCGTAGACCCTGGGGAAACCACGAAAAGGGTTTTATCCTGCTCACATCTGTTTGTAATGTATTTAAAATAATTTAAGAATTGTATGAAACAGATTCCATCTCAGTTGGTCAGTTCGGATAGGTGGCATGTAAGAGGTCCGCCGTTCGATTCTTGTTGGAACCAGAATTTTTTGTTGCTACGCCAGTAGCCGGTGATTATATTATATTGATAAAAAAAAACTAAAAACACAGACCTTGTTACGCCAGCAGCTGGTGGAGGGAAACAAAAAAAAATAATAGTATAGCTGGTCGGGAAAATAAAAAATAATATAATAGAGCACACGGAGGGTCAGAAGACCCTACGGCTGAACACACTAGATAGGATAACCTGTTCCAACATTTCACATGTGTTGCTGCTGCATTACTAGCAACACGTAAATTAAACGTTGGTGGGTATCCGTTGCTAAATAGGGGTTTGTCTAGTAGTGTCCAGGGCCGCGTTCGCCGCCGCAGCCAGAGGCGGGAGGTTGGGGAGCTCTGGCCGGACCCTTTTGAGTCGTCGGACTCCATGTGATGAGAGGTTGGAGTGGTTACGGGGAGGAGGGAGGAGGTGGCCGCCGGCGGTTTGGCTGGTGGACGCCGGGGCTCAGCGTTCCTGTTCAGACGTGGTTGCCCCGACCACAAGACCGCGAGGAACCCATCATGAGCCTGGATCGAAATCCACCGGCCGATCGAAAGGGACGCGAGCCAGACCGGAAGAGTGGAGGTTGAGGGCTCACCTGCTAATCCTCGCCGAGGAAGGGGGCAGAGCGGAGACGAATCGGATGGAGGTGAGGAGGCTCGATTATTGTACATTCAACATATATAGCCAGTACGTGAAACTACAAAGCTACAAACTGAATTTGAAACGTACGGATATATGGGAAGGGAGAGATTTCATTTTAAAAATGTGAAAATCGAGATACTAGACAAACCGGAGCCCCATAACGCAGAATGGGTAAACGGTGTGGCATTTAGAGGGTAGTATCAGAGGGTATGGCATGTGTGTATATACATTCGTAGGGTGATTATAGAACACTGGTGGATCTAACGTTACTGTGTTACTAAATATGACAGCGCCTAAAATAAACTGGTGCATGAAAAATTTCAAAAATTTTTGATAGATATATGCACACAAAAATTGAGTCTGAATAAAAGTTTGCGTGAAACAAAGAATGAAATCATTTATAGATCCCGAAGACCCCGAAGGGCAGGTTCTGGATGGGGAAGTGCGAGCCCGCCGACACCTCCATGAAAGACCGCATACTGTCAATTCGGCTCCGCCATTGGTTGGTAAGGTGCAGCGGGTAGGGTGTGGCGTGGGTGAAAAAAAAATCAGGTGTGGGGCGTTGGCAAGAGAAACATGCATAAACATTGAGAATTTTCTGGCCGGTCCGCTTGTCAGAACTCGATGGATCATTTAGATGCGTTGTAGATATAGATTATCATTATATTAGGTATAGATATATAGATTATTAAAGACGTTTTATTTGGAAAACAAATTAAGGCGGGAGGGACGCGACGTCGTGTGAAAACTGAACGTGGGAATGCAAGGGAAAAGTCAGAGGAACAAACATGCCAAGTTAACGTGGGAGTCTTTTTACATTATTATTATTATTATTATTATTATTATTATTATTATTATTATTATTATTATTATTATTATTATTATTATTATTATTATTATTATTATTATTATTATTATTATTATTATTATTATTATTATTATTATTATCCCGTAGGCAGACGTATTTGCTTGAACCCGCTGTCGGGCTTGCTTCCCGGCCCATGCCACACGTACGTAACGGCACGAGCGCGAGAGAGAGGGGGCTGCTAAAAAAAAACGAAGGATCCGATCCTGATACGATTGCGATACACCGAACGCAACACGGGGCATGGCAGCGCAATATATACGTACGGGCAACTCCTCTCTGGCCTTTCCTTCACTTTACAAGCCATCTTAACAAACCAGATCGATCAACAGCTTCGATTCCAGCAGATCGAGAGGAGGGCTCGGTCGATGATGAGTGCGGCGCCGGCTTCCGCCATATCGCCGCCGGCAATGAAGAGCGCGTCGGTGGGGGCTGCAGCTGCTGGGACCCCGACCCTCAAGAGGAAGACGCCGGAGCTGGCTGAGGAAATCACCAAGGGGACAGGGACGACGGAGAACAAGGAGCCGAGCACGTCGGAGGGAAGCCATATCCTCAAGCTCAAGAAGGAGGCGTTTGAGGCCGATGGGCTCTGGAGGGAGATGTTGCATGTCCCCGGAGGGATGCATCGCTGGCTCAAGGCTAGGGAGGAGGTCGCCAAGGCCGAGGAGGCCCGGCCCAAGAAGCGAAAGAAGGTTGTCAAGACATCGCTGACGCCCAAGTACATCGAGTTCCTGAGGACTTTTCCAACCCGTACCATGACCGACATCTCCGACGAGAGGCTTTCCAGAAAGTCCGAGACATTCCGTCGAGAGTACCTTATGAGGAAGTACATCGATGGCAAGTGGGCCGACTACCGGAAAGCCCTCGTCAAGCAGTACGACCTCTTGGGCCACGCGGAGGACGAAGACGAGCTCACCGATGATGAAGACGATGACGTGGTCAAGATGAGGTCATTAGCTATTCACTAGGGCAGCCAACACCTAGCGTTCCGTGTATAAGAAATAAATCGTTCAATGATTTTGTTATCTATCTACGACCTTAGAACGATTTTGAATACTTAAATAAATTACTTCTCATTGCCCTGTTAGATTTTGTGGCTGCATATTATGCTGGATGAAAAACATTTTTATGGTTATCATGTCAACAACCAACTCTTGTTCTGCTCGGGACGCGCGACACCACGTTATGCTACCCTAGTGCACATGCACCAAGGTACATACGTGGAGACAGCCGGATCCGGTGCGGCCGCTCCCCGTGCAGTCGGATCCATGGCCACCGGAGAGGGCACGCACACTGCGTGACTGCCGATGACACCGCCGCCACCCTCGATGTAGAAGGCTGGACACCAGCCGTCGCCGCCCATGGAGGAATCCGGATCCAGTGGGGGCGTTCCTTGGGTAGGTGGATCTGCGACCGCAGACCCCGCTGCGGCCGAGCGCGCACCTACCACCCCAGTGACGCCACCGTCGGATCCTGCCTCCGCCGACCGTGCGCCAACCTTCCCAGCGTCGCCACCGCCGGATCTCATCGCCACTGTCACCCAGTCCACCCCCAGCTCGTCGTCCTCTCTCTCTCCCCCCTCACCTTCACCTTCCACCCGGGGAGGGGGGAGGGCTCGATGGGGCGTTCCAAGGCTCGTCGGTGGGCGGAGGAGGACCTTGACAAGTCCGATGCGGGGTTGTCGCCGGCCATCTCCTGAACCCCCTACCTCGATGCAATTCGGCAGGGGCCGTAGCTGCGGACGTCGCCGTTGCCGGAGCGTGCTCAACCGCTAGAGGCATGTGCCACAACCACCGTCGAACCACGCGCCGGGGTCGGGCAAGCGCCACAACCATCGTCGGCCACAACAGCTCATTCACGGGCTCCCTGTCTGGGAAGGGATGATGGTGATGGAATTAGGCGGGCTGCACGTGTTTGCATGCAGTGTGGACCAGCCCACCAGCAACTCGGACTGCAACCTCCCTCCAGCATCTGCAAGCGCATCTCCGCTCTGGACGTTGACGGCTGGCGTGAGATCCTGTTACGGGGCCGTCATGTGGGAATGACGGGGCACGCTCATCGCGTTCAACTAACCATCAGCCTCATGCCCGCTTACCGCCAGACTTGCACAGGAAGTGCCTCAACACGTTGCCTGCGTTGTAGGGGGTTTCACCACCTCGCGCGCGACTACAAGCGACCGCGGGTGGCGGCTGCTGGCAAAGTTCGTGCTCCCTCCACGGGCAGACCACCACGTCAGCTTGCCAAGATTCATCGTGCCCACACCTCGGGCTACCCAAACCACACACGGTGGACCGACGGACTCGGCCGGAGCTATGCCTGAGTTGATCCCACTACGCACGCTGGCAGAGGGCGACAACGTCGATGTAGGAGACGTCGGAGACCACCAGGGGACGACAACTTGGTCACGCCGACCACCTCCTCCGGCGGTGAAAGGTCTAGATGGCTAGAGGGGGGGTGAATAGCCTTTTAAAATTTTCTACAAAGACAAGCTAAACAGGTTTATCAATATAACAAATAGCGAGATGCGAGTTTTGCTTAGCCTAAGGGGTGTTTGCAAGCCACCTATCCAATTCACAATTCTAATATATTTGCACTCAACCGCACAAGTCAAACCGCACAATTTAACTACAACTAAAGCTAGCTAGCTACACAAGCTAAGAGTTACACTAACAAGCTAGCAAGGTAACTAAGAAATTAATACAAGAGAGAGTTAGGAGGATATCACCGAGGGGCGAAGTATTGAGCCAACCAATCAATATGATCAAGAGATGAATACCACAATATACAACCACCGGGATCGATCAAACACAATATGAATGATGACACGAAGATTTATCCCGAGGTTCACGTGCTTGCCGGCACGCTAGTCCCCGTTGTGTCCCTCTTCACCACGTGGTTCGGTGGCTAATCGGTCTCACACCGAGCCTCTCAAAAGGCACCACAAGAACCTACCAAATGGTAAAAGGTTGCAATGACACGAGCAATATACTAATGTTGCCTTTGACGCTTTGCCGAGGTAGGCACAAACCCCTCACAATCACCGGAGGTGACCAAGAACAATCACCAACTCTTGCCAACTCCTCTAAGCTGCTCCAAGCCGTCTAAGTGGTGGCAACCACCAAGAGAAACAAGAATCCCGCAGCAAATCAACCACCAAGTGCCAACTAGATGCTATCTCACAATGCAAATGCACTTGGATCACTCAATCTCACTTCGAATATGCAAAGAAGCAAGAGAGATGAGTGGGAGGGGAGTTGCTTAGCTCAAAGTGCTCACAAGTATGTCAAATGTTCGAGAGATATCCGAGAGAGTGAGCCTTGAGCCGGCCAACGAGTATTTATAGACGTACCCCTTCGAATATAGCCGTTAGAAACTTAAACAGCCGAAATCGGGCTGACCGGACGCGCTGGTCCAACTGACCGGACGCACCGGTCGCCCAACGGCTAACTCGTGAAGTACTGACCGGACGCGCTGGTCCAAACGACCGGACGCGCTGGTCGCCCAACGGCTAACTGCGAAGCAACGACCGGACGCGCTGGTCCAACTGACCGGACGCGCCGGGAACGACCGGACGCGCTGGTCCCATGAAGGACCGGACACGCTGGTCGCCTGAGCAGCGCTCAACGAAACAGTGACCGGACGCGCTGAAGAAAATGACCGGACGCGACAGTGACAGCGTCCGGTTAGAGTCCAGTAAGCTCCCTGAACAACCGGACGCGTCCGATCATCAGTGACCGGACGCGCCTCGCGTCCGATCATCGAACTGAAAAACGCGCAGACACTGAACACTGACCGGACGCGTCCGGTCACCTCTGTGACCTCCGTTCGCCTCCGTTTCTTTTCCGGACTTCCGGCGTAGTGGAAAATAGTCGTTTCAATTCCTCGAAAACGTCTGAATCCCGCCTCGCAAGCTCGGCGGGAGGGAGAGAGGACCCCAAACCCTCTCTACCGCTCAAACTCGCAAACATGCTAACACCACCAAGTGATCTTCGTCATGTGTGAGTGTGTTAGTATTTTCACAATCATTTTTCGAGGCGATATTAGTTCTATCCAAATGCATATGATCATGAAATGCACATCTAGAGGCACTTAGGAGTTCAATAGCCACGTCATTCCCCTCTTTATAGTACGGCTATCTATCCTATAATGTAACCATACCCACTAGGTGTCTTGGTTACTAAAACACAACTCTTAAGCATATACCTTTGCCTTGATCATGTAGGGTTACGTCCAACTCCAAGTGTGGCCATCATGATCATCATGTCCATCTTACCACCAACCTTGGAATGTACTAATCCTCATATGCTACATACAACTTAGGCATAGGATTAGTACTTAGGCATTGTCACTAATTACCAACACCAAACATAGGACTTTCAATCTCCCCCTTGTTGGTAATTGGTGACAACCCTTTCACAAAGATGTTATGATAAAATTTTGATTGAACCCATGTCACATTGTCCAAGTATATTACCATGTGTAAGAATTATGGACATGTGATCATGAATTCAAATTGATAGCAATGGCTCCCCCTACATGTATGCTATATGTTTGGATTTTGGAAGCATACATGTTAGATAGGAAAGTATAGGAGCATTGACTACCAATAGGTGCTAAGTGTTTAAGATTATAGACCTTTGAAGCGTGATACCATCGGAGTAGCGATAAACACCATCTTAGCACCTTGTGTAGTTAGATTCCACTTGTAAAAGCATAAACATAACTAGAAACCTCGTGAGATCAACATTATAAGCAAGGCTCTAGTACCACTATGAAAAACATGAAGCAAGAAAAATTTAACTACTTCCTATTCATGCTAGTACCACAATGCATCATTCAAATTATACTAGCAAGTCACCACACAAGCAATGTATCGGAGAAAACGAAATGCATAACTATGCATCATACATATGAGGTGCACATAGAAATGCAACATTCATGTTTAAAAGCTTGCTCCCCCTACTTGTGTGCTTCTTTTATCAATTCTCCCCCTTTAGGATTTAACTTTGTGAAACGTTTTCTCCCCCACAACATTTTTTGAGTTCTATCTTTGTGAACAACATTTTCTCCCCCTTTGGCACCAATTGACCACAAGGAGCAAACTTTAGATAGATTATCATGTTGAAATATGGGGTGAGGATCAAGTTTATGATTCAACCTAGATTGCTTGCATAAATAAAATACTTCGGTTTGATCCAAGGGCAAGCTTCTTCACACCTCACTAGAAGGGTTATCATGCACCATGTTGAAGCAAATATTTAGACAAGTTTTCTAGATTAAACACTTAGGATCACAAGCTACTTAAACAAGTTATATGCTACCACTAGATCATACAAGTCATGAAAACAATAGTGGCACCATATAAACTTCAAATACATTTGATTTTCATGAATGAGCCTAGAACATGTAAATTATGACTAGATGCACTAAACAAGTCCTTAGCAAAGAATGTATGACATGTCAACCAATTGTACCTTGGAGCTTGAAGGAGAGGCATGTCATTTATGGAGGTGCATCAACTCATGTTGGAGAAGTCAAGTATGTTCAACTCATTCTTTAGCTTGTGAAATCTCTTCTCATCAAGTGGCTTGGTGAATAGATCGGCTAATTGATCTTCGGTGCCCACACTCTCAATAGCAATGTCACCCTTTTGTTGATGATCTCTAATAAAGTGATGGCGAACATCAATATGCTTTGTTCTTTGATGTTGAACCGGATTGTTGGTTAGCTTCACAACACTTTTATTATCACATAGCAATGGCACATTCTTGAAATTGATTCCAAAATCCTTCAATGTTGCCTTCATCCACAAGATTTGTGCACAACAACTACCCGTGGCGATGTATTCGGCCTCGGCGGTAGATAGTGCAATACTATTTTACTTCTTGGATGACCATGAGACAAGTGATCTTCCCAACAATTAACAAGTCCCGGAAGTGCTCTTTCTCTCAACTTTGTCACCGGCATAGTCGGAATCCGAATATCCAACTAGCTCAAAGCTTGCACCTTTGGGATACCATAATCCAACATCTTGTGTATGCTTCAAGTACCTCAATATTCTCTTTGTTGCCTTCAAATGACTTTCTCTTGGTGAGGCTTGAAATCTTGCACACATGCATACACTAAACATCACATCGGGCCTTGATGCCGTCACATAGAGTAGGCTACCAATCATTGATCTATATAGCTTTTGATCCACCATGTTGCCACTCTTGTCACTATCCAAGCTTCCACTAGTGCCCATTGGGGTTGTAATACTCTTTGCATCTTCCATGCCAAACTTCTTGAGCATATCTTTGATGTACTTAGTTTGGCTCACAAATGTACCTTCTTTCATTTGTTTGATTTGAAGTCCAAGAAAGAAACTAAGTTCACCAATCATTGACATTTCAAATTCCTTTGCCATCATTTTTCCAAACTCATCACAATAATCTTGATTGGTTGAACCGAATATGATATCATCAACATATATTTGCAATACAAACAAGTCTTTCTCAATCTTCTTGATGAATAGTGTTGTATCAACTTTGCCCATGACAAAACCTTTGGATAGCAAGAAGTCCCTCAATCTTTCATACCATGCTCTAGGTGCTTGCTTCAATCCATACAAAGCTTTTCTCAATTTGTATACATGATTGGGTTTCTTGTCATCTTCAAAACCGGGAGGTTGCTCCACATACACCTCCTCTTGGATGTACCCATTGAGAAATGCGCTCTTCACATCCATTTGATATAGCTTTATATTGTGAGCACAAGCATAGGCAAGTAAGATCCTAATTGCTTCCAATCTTGCAACCGGGGCATAAGTTTCACCAAAGTCAAGTCCCTCTATTTGTGTGTAACCTTGAGCCACTAGTCTTGCTTTGTTCTTTACTACTATCCCATCTTGATCTTGCTTGTTGCGAAAGACCCATCTTGTTCCAATAACATTGTGATCCTTAGGCCTCTCAACTAATTTCCACACTTCATTTCTCTTGAAGTTGTTGAGCTCTTCATGCATTGCATTTACCCAATCCGGATCTCTCAATGCTTTATCAATGTCCTTAGGTTCTTCCATTGACACAAAAGAAGAGTGAGCACAAAATGATGCCAATCTTGATCTAGTTTGAACTCCTCTTTGTATGTCACTAATGATGGAATCCAATGGATGGTCTCTTACAATATTAGTTGGTTGAAGCACTTGGACTTGATTGCTTGGATGTTGATGTTGATCATAAGTTAGAGATGATGAACTAGCCACTTGTTGATCTTGTTGCACTTGAGATGATGTACTAGCTTGATTTTGCATTAGAGAACCACTAGCTTGTGTAATTGGACTTTGGAGCACTTGATCTTTGTTGTCATCTACATCAATCACTTGCTTTGGCCTAATATCACCAATATCCATTTCTTTCATAGCATTAGTTAATTGACTTCCTCTCACATCATCCAAGTTATCTTCTTCATTTTGAGAACCATTGGTTTCATCAAACTCAACATCATGCACTTCTTCAAGTAAATCACTAGCCAAATTCCAAACTCTATAAGCTTTGCTAGTAGTTGAGTAACCAAGTAAGAATCCTTCATCACATTTCTTCTCAAACTTGCTCAATCTAGTGTCTTTCTTCAAGATATAGCATTTGCAACCAAATACCCTAAAATATGCAATGTTGGGCTTTCTTCCATTTAAGATCTCATATGGTGTCTTCTCTAGAAACTTGTGGCAATAGAGGCGGTTGCTATAGAAGCAAGCCGTGTTGATTGCTTCGGCCCAAAATGAATGACTCACATTATACTCATTCAACATTGATCTTGCCATATCAATTAAGGTTCTCAACTAGGCCATTTGATTGAGGTGTATACTTGGCCGTAAATTGATGTTTGATTCCAAGCTCATCACATAGCTCATCAACTCTTGTGTTTCTAAACTCACTTCCATTGTCACTTCTCACTTTCTTGATTGTGGTTTCAAACTCATTTTGCACTCTCTTGATGAACTTCTTGAATATGTCAAATACATCATTTTTGTCCCCAAGAAAGAATACCCATGTATATCTAGTGAAATCATCCACAATCACAAAACCATACTTGTTGCCACCAATGCTTGTGTATGTAGTTGGCCCAAATAGATCCATGTGCAACAACTCAAATACCTTGGAAGTACTCATAATGCTTTTCAATGGATGAGTGTTGCCTACTTGCTTTCCGGCTTGACATGCACTACATAGCTTATCTTTCTCAAATGTGACATCCTTCAAGCCTCTAACTAAGTCATGCTTCACTAACTTGTTCAATTGCTTCATGCCAACATGACCAAGTCTTCTATGCCATAACCAACCCATACTTGATTTGGTGAGCAAGCATGTTGAAAGTTGAGTGTCACTAGCATTGAAATCAACCAAGTATAGATTCTCATATCTAAAGCCTTTGAAGATCAAGTTAAAGCCATCAACACTAACTATCTCCACATCATCAACACCAAATATGCACTTGAAACCGAGATCACACAATTGAGCAACCGACAATAAGTTGAAATTGAGCTTTTTAACTAGTAGCACATTGGAGATGCTATGATCATTTGATATTGCAATCCTTCCAAGAGCCTTCACATTACCCTTGCTATTGTCACCAAATGTGATACTATCAATGCCACTATCATTTGTTTTGAGAGAGTTGAACATTCTTGAATCACCGGTCATATGTTGAGAGCACCCACTATCAAGCACCCAATGCCTTCCTCCGCCTTGTAATTTACCTACAAAAAAATTTAATATCTTTTAGGTACCCATACTTGCTTGGGTCCTTGTAGGTTAGTCACTAAGCTCTTTGGTACCCAAATAGCCTTCTTCTTTGGACTCACAATTGGTGTACCAACAAACCTAGCATGCACACCTTTCTCACCCTTGGTAAGCACATAACAAGAATCAAAAGGAATGTAAGGTACATTAGCATTTTTCTTGTTCTTGTTCATTTTATTGCAATTAATCTCTAGATGCCCAACTTGCTTGCATCTATTGCAATAACGACCATTGCCCTTCACAAAGCGAGGCTTTGGAGTAGCAAAGGCCGCCTTGCCCTTCTTGGGAGTATAGCCTAATCCCTCTTTGTTAAGAGAGAACCTTTGGCTACCCAAGCATTTTAGCAAGCGGGCATCCCCACCATAGGCATTGCCTAATGCACGGGTGAGATCATTCACCTCTCTCTTGAGAGTCTCATTCTCAACCACAAGTGATGAATCACTAGTAGTAGAGATAGAGTTGGTTGTGGTAGATGATGATGAGCTACATGAAGCATTAGTAGGACCAACAAATAAAGAATCATCAATAATATCACATGTTAGTCCAATGTCACAAGTGACAATCACTTGCTCCTCCTTAGCTTCCTTCATGAGCTTCTCCAACTTGAGGTCCTTTTCCTTGATGAGCTCAAGTAGAGTGGAGTGGGCTTCCTTAAGCCTAGTGTGAGCAATTTCAAGATCCTCATGGTCTTCCTTTAGACACTCACGAGAAGCCTCTAGCTCATCAAAGGATTTCCTAAGAGCTTTGAGCTCTTGTTCAATTTCTTTGCACTCCTTACTCTTTTTGAGAGCAACAAGCTCCTCCATCAAGGCATCATTTTCATTGCTCTTGGCAATGAGCTCTTGTTCCAAGATTTTGTATTTCTTGGTTGTCCTCTTATAGCCCTTGCTCATTTGATCTATTATGCCCAATAGATCATCCTTGGAGTAGTCCTCATCCTCCTCATCATCACTCCTACAATCATCACTAGCACAAGAATCATCATCACTATCATCATATTTTACCTTTGTAGGCTTGGCCATAAGGCATGTTGATGTAGTGTCGAAGATAGATGGCTTGTTGGAGAGGGCGATGTTTGCAATGGCTCGCCGAGTGGTCCTCTCATCATCACTAGAGCTTTCATCATCATCACTATCGGAGTTGTCACTATCCCAAGTGACCACATAACCACCACCCTTCTTCTTCTTGTTGAATGTGAAGCTCTTCTTTGCTTTCTTCTCATTCTCTTTCTTATCCTTCTTGTCCTTCTTGTTCTTCTTCAACTTCAACTCCCCATCATGATATCTTTTGTCTTCATAGGGGCACTTTGCCACTACATGATCGGGGCTATTGCAATTGTAGCAAAGCACCTCCTTTGCCTTCATGAAGTCCCTTCTCTTTCTTGCACCATAGCCTCTCTTCTTCATGAACCGACCCATCTTTTGCACTAGAAGGGCCATGATCTCATCATCAAAAGGATCATCATCATCATTCTCCACCTTGCTCTTGCCCTTAGAGGATGAAGCCTTGAATGCAATAGGCTTCTCTTGCTTGACCTTGGTCTCCTTCTTCTCTTCTACCTCATCTTCATCATCATTGTATTGGGCATCGATCATTATATCTCCAAGCACATTGGTTGGTTTGACCTTGTCTAATCCCTCTCTAAAGATCATTCTTCTCAAGGTGGCAAACTTCTTGGGTAAGCACATCAAGAACTTGTGTGAGAAGTCCTTGTCCTCAACCTTCTCCCCAAGCCCCTTGAGATCATTGACAATGACTTGGAGCCTATAGAACATCTCCGGGATGGATTCATCATCCTTCATCTTGAATGTGGAGAACTTGTCCTTGAGCATATATAGTTTGGCACTTTTTTACCGTTGAAGTGCCTTCATATATTTCTTCAAGCCTTATCCAAAGCTCATTTGCCTTTTCAAGATCCTTGATTTGCTCAAATACTTTGTCATCAATGGCACGGTAGATTGTGTCAAGTGCCGCCGTATTGCATTGTTTGTTGATGCGGTCATTGGGAGTGAGGTTTTCCTCATCAAGAATGATGTATCCTTCTTTGGTCACATCTCAAACCTTCTCATGTATATTGTCTAAATATTGCTTCATCTTCCTTTTCCAATGATCAAAGGAAGAGACACCATCAAAAAATGGAGGCTTGCCATTTACATGATTGAACATAACTTGAGCCATCTTACACCGAGGTTGTTAAGCCTTACAAACGGTGACCACGGCTCCGATACCACTTGAAAGGTCTAGATGGCTAGAGGGGGTGAATAGCCTTTTAAAATTTTCTACAAAGACAAGCTAAACAAGTTTATAAATATAACAAATAGCGAGATGCGAGTTTTGCTTAGCCTAAGGGGTGTTTGCAAGCCACCTATCCAATTCACAATTCTAATATATTTGCACTCAACCGCACAAGTCAAACCGCACAATTTAACTATAACTAAAGCTAGCTAGCTACACAAGCTAAGAGTTACACTAACAAGCTAGCAAGGTAACTAAGAAATTAATACAAGAGAGAGTTAGGAGGATATCACCGAGGGGCGAAGTATTGAGCCAACCAATCAATATGATCAAGAGATGAATACCACAATATACAACCACCGGGATCGATCAAACACAATATGAATGATGACACGAAGATTTATCCCGAGGTTCACGTGCTTGCCGGCATGCTAGTCCCCGTTGTGTCCCTCTTCACCACGTGGTTCCGTGGCTAATCGGTCTCACACCGAGCCTCTCAAAAGGCGCCACAAGAACCTACCAAATGGTAAAAGGTTGCAATAACACGAGCAATATACTAATCTTGCCTTTGGCGCTTCACCGAGGTAGGCACAAACCCCTCACAATCACCGGAGGTGGTCAAGAACAATCACCAACTCTTGCCAACTCCTCTAAGCTGCTCCAAGCCATCTAGGTGGCGGCAACCACCAAGAGAAACAAGAATCCCATAGCAAATCAACCATCAAGTGCTAACTAGATGCTATCTCACAATGCAAATGCACTTGGATCACTCAATCTCACTTCGAATATGCAAAGAAGCAAGAGAGATGAGTGGGAGGAGAGTTGCTTAGCTCAAAGTGCTCACAAGTATGTCAAATGTTCGAGAGATATCCGAGAGAGTGAGCCTTGAGCCAGCCAACGAGTATTTATAGACGTACCCCTTCGAATATAGCCGTTAGAAACTTAAACAGCCGAAATCGGGCTGACCGGACGCGCTGGTCCAACTGACCGGACGCGCCGGTCGCCCAACGGCTAACTCGTGAAGTACTGACCGGACGCGCTGGTCCAAACGACCGGACGCGCTGGTCGCCCAACGGCTAACTGCGAAGCAACGACCGGACGCGCTGGTCCAACTGACCGGACGCGCCAGGAACGACCGGACGCGCTGGTCCCATGAAGGACCGGACACGCTGGTCGCCTGAGCAGCGCTCAACGAAACAGTGACCGGACGCGCTGAAGAAAATGACCGGACGCGACAGTGACAGTGTCCGGTTAGAGTCCAGTAAGCTCCCTGAACAACCGGACGCGTCCGATCATCAGTGACCGGACGCGCCTCGCGTCCGATCATCGAACTGAAAAACGCGCAGACATTGAACACTGACCGGACGCGTCCGGTCATGCAAGGACCGCGTCCGGTTCAGCGTCCGGTCACCTCTGTGACCTCCGTTCGCCTCCGTTTCTTTTCCGGACTTCCGGCGTAGTGGAAAATAGTCGTTTCAATTCCTCGAAAACGTCTGAATCCCGCCTCGCAAGCTCGGCGGGAGGGAGAGAGGACCCCAAACCCTCTCTACCGCTCAAACTCACAAACATGCTAACACCACCAAGTGATCTTCGTCATGTGTGAGTGTGTTAGCATTTTCACAATCATTTTTCGAGGCGATATTAGTTCTATCCAAATGCATATGATCATGAAATGCACATCTAGAGGCACTTAGGAGTTCAATAGCCGCGTCATTCCCCTCTTTATAGTACGGCTATCTATCCTATAATGTAACCATACCCACTAGGTGTCTTGGTTACTAAAACACAACTCTTAAGCATATACCTTTGCCTTGATCATGTAGGGTTACGTCCAACTCCAAGTGTGGCCATCATGATCACCATGTCCATCTTGCCACCAACCTTGGAATGTACTAATCCTCATATGCTACATACAACTTAGGCATAGGATTAGTACTTAGGCATTGTCACTAATTACCAACACCAAACATAGGACTTTCAGGCGGCGAGGAAGGTGCTCGGCCTGATCACAACGAGCCAGCCAATGGGCCACACCTTCTCGTGCCCATCCCGTTGGTACTTACCCTATGGCCCTAGGACATGCTCGCAAGTCGCGACACCACAGAGGACCCAATGCTAGAGGACACGCTCACAAATCTTGAATTGGGAAAAAGAGAACTTAGCTCTTAGATTAGTGACCATGTGGCCACCAAGAGCACGGATAAAGGCTTGCACATCCTTGAATTCCAACTTGAATGGATTAGGTTGATCATCCTTGGCATTTCTTGCAAAAATAAAAAATATTCACATGAGAGGGATGGGGTTGATCCACGAGAGATTGAGCATGAGATGACATTGATCTTACCTTTTTTATGATGAAGTCATCACACTCCATACTCCAATCATGCATGAGAGATTGGGAGTTAGGGTTTGAGAGAAATTAAAGAAAAACTTGAAAGGGGGACTCATGAGCTAACCATGGCTAGGGATTGAGATGAAGATGCTCATGAGCTTGAAGAAGGGTTGATCTTGTTGCCTTGGCTCCACTTCATCTTCTACTTTCTTCCTTTTCTTCATGGTTTCCTTTTCTTGAGAGAGAGGGAGGATGAGAAATGAGAGGGTGATGAGGAGGGTGAGCTGAATCAGCTGAGTTAACTTTCCATTTCGTGCATATGATAAGTGGGGTCCACAAGAGAGTGGAGGATAGCTCATTTTCCACTCACTGTTGTTGTTCAGTTGACTGGCAGATGGTCCGCGGGTTCTGGCGGATGATTCGCTAGTCCTTAGTCTTGTCTTGATCTTTGGTTGAAAGCTAGGGTTCTGTGGCATTGGGTTTTAATCTGATCTTTCTAGGTGGAAGCATCATCCATGCTTCTGGGAAGGGTTGATGACATTGGCTGGTTGCCATTGGGATTACTTTCAAGACGTCAAAACTTGTTTCGTTGGGGTTGAGCCAGCGTTGATTGTTGTTGAGCTTTTGAGTGGGTTAATGGCATCGGTTTGTGAATCTCGTGTCTTACTTCTCGATCAAAGCACCAGGGACCTCCACAGGAGAGTAACAAACCACCTTTTGAATTTTAATCCTAAAATTTTTTAGTTGGAATGACCACGGCTCGTTACACTAGGCCCGCATCCAGACCCGGCTCTCCATGCCTGCTTCGTGTCGCACGCCCCACCCACTCAGATTTCATGCCCCTCGAACGACTCACCCCACCCATGCCCCGGCCCCCACGTGACCCTACGCCGCCCAAACATCACCAGCATCGAGAAGAGGAGACACCTAGGTGAGGTAGGAGAAAGCGATGAGGGAGATGCAACACTTGATATACTTTTGAAACATCCAAATCAAACATTTGCAACATAAGTTTGAAACAGTTGAAACACTTGCAACATACGTCTTAAACACTTGTTAAAACACCTAAAAGCGCTTGAAAGAACCATTGCAAAATATATGCAACATCCAAATAAAACGCATGTAACATATATGTGAAACACATGCAACATCCAGATAAACACACTTGCAAACATACATGTTTGAAAAAAACAAATGAAACATTTAGAACAAACAGTTGCAAGATACGTGTATAGCCAATGCAACATTTACAACATCTTGGTCTAGTTTTAAAACATTCATATGAAACACATGCAACATACATCTGAAACACTTGAAACATACACTTGCAACATACGCTTTTAAGATCAACATCTACTCACTCCTTGGATGAATGGAAGCTCGCTAACGCGGAGCTCAATGCCAGCTTAGAGCTCGATGTCGTGGTGTCGTGTGGGGGGATGCAAGTGGGCGGGCAGCTAGGCACAGCCCCGACGAGCGGGCGCAGTCCCCGTGGTGAGGCACCCTCGCGGTGTGCTAGAGAAAGGGAGGCGGCGAGCGTGTGACCTCAGGAGTCTGCTGCTGATGCTACTTCTCCTCCGTCGACGGCGGGAAAGGAGGAGGGATGGCGAGAGCGGGAGGCGGCGGCGGCGCATGTAACACCCCTGGTGTTACTATACTAAATAAAACCTGATTAAGTAATGACCATGCATTATCATTATACATCAAGGCATAAGATGCATTTCATGTTGCATAAGCAATGTTTCATATACCAGGTCTCTGTTGCATAGTGATGTTTCATGTGTTGCTTGGTAGTGTTTCATATGTTGCAAAAAGGGTGTTTCATGTTTCATATACATGTTTCACATGTTTCAATAGTGATTTGATATGTTATTTTTATTAATATGCTTAATATGTTGACAGCGCCATGTTTGTTTATCATCTGAAATAATGTTTTATTAGGGATAAATAATTAATCATGTTTTAGTTAAAAAGAATAATCAAATGAATTCAAAACCCTGATTTCCGAAAAACCCTGATTTACCCCTATTTGAATAATTCAAAATCTAAGAAAAATTTGGGAAAAAGTTTAAAACCAAGTTTCTAGATCTTTTCAAGGGTTACAAGTTTGGTGTTTTGAGTTTTCAAAGTTTTAGTGTAAAATGTGGAGCAATTTTGAAAAGAAGCAAATTCTAAATTTGACCCCTTTTCATCCTCAAACTCAAATTTCAAAATGGAGGCAGAATTTGAAAATAGTTTGAATAGAAAAGTTGTAGGTATTGGCTAGTTGTACAACTTTGGTGTAAGGAGTTTTTGAAGTTTCAATATAAAATCCAAAGTAATTTCTAAATTACCAAATTCTAGAAAAGTGTCCCCTTTTGATTTCAAATTCAAATTTCAAAATCTAGTTCGAATTTGAAAAAGTGTTCAACATAAAACTTGTAGAGCTTGAAATTCTGAAGATTTCATATTTTGGGAATTTTTCAGGTTGCTACATGATTTTAAGAGTAATTTGGCAAAAACAGTTGAATTTGGAAAATTTGGGGGGTGCTATAGTAACCGGCAAATCAGAGCTCGGCACCGAGCGGCATGGGCACCGGCAAGCCGCCGTGGCCTTCGGCCAGCTCCTAGGCATGCCCGCGACCACCAGCTGCTGCTTCGCGATGGCCAGGCGGTCGCGCGTGTCGTCCTCGCGTTGCTTGGCCATAACTATAAAGCATGAACTACCGTCACTATCTTTTCTTTCTTCTCTGTTTTCTCTTCACCGCCGCCATAGCTCCGCCGCTCACCGCTGCCTCCGTCAAGCCGCCACCAGCCATGCAAACCACTCCACCACATTCGCCTCGCTCTCACGTGTCTCTTGGTCCGCCTGAACCAGCCCCTTTCCACCCAAATCGCCCACACCACCGTTTCCTTTCCCAACTCCGGTGATTGTGCCCCACCGAGCCGCCTCCCGTGGCCAGCCACCTCCACCGCCTCTCCGAGCTTCCTGTTTGCTCCACTGCAATCGCGGTGAGCTGTTGATGCTTCCCATGCCTTCTGTTTTAGCTGCTACTCACTGGTATCGTCGGGATGATGGGCACTGCGGCCACCGTGCCGCCATGGCCGATGGGGTGCTACCTCCGAGGGGTTTGTGGTCGAGAGAAGGGTCCAGTGAGGTTCGTGGGGTGGTGTAGATCGTTTTGGTCAAGTTGGTTGGGTCACCGACGGTGTGATCGCCGGCTGGCCACCGTGCGGGCATGGCCGGGTCGCTGGAGAGAGGGCAAGAACGGGAGGAGGAAGATGACATACGGGGCCGCCATGTCAGTCAGAGCGGGAGAGAGAGCGAGGGCGCGCACGGGCGGGCCATGTTGCTGGGCCGCGTTGTCGGGCCGTGAGCGTGCGCGTGTGCGGGCAAGCGGGCCGTGCGAGTTGTTGGGCCGAGCCAGAGAAGGAAAGGAGAAGCAGCCCGAGCTGCGGTTTTGTTTTTCTTTTTCAAAAATGTGAATAGTGCTAGATTTTGTTTATTTCAATAGAATTTTTGTAGAGCTCCAAAAATAGTGAAATTTTTTGTGTAAGCTTTTCAGAATGTAATATATCTAGGAAAAATTAAATATGACAATTTTGATTACTTTTTGTAAGTTATTTAATTAGCTCAATTAAATGTTAAATGGAACTTCCAAGAATTTTAGTAATTAAAATATTAATCCAAAAAGGATGAAACTTGTTTTGACACTGTTTTAGACCATGATCAATGTGTAGAAAAGTTTGAGTTCAATTATATGAAGTTTAATTTATTCTTAATTTCTACCTTAATTATTTAAGTATTTAACTAAATATTAATTGGTAACTTTAAGTGTTGTGTGCTCTTTTTGATTGAGTGATGACCTTGGGTCATTAACCCTTAATGATCCTTGGCACCTTAATTACTTGGGTGAGCTCATGATTAACATGTTCTTTAAAAAATATTAATGTTGCTTAATGTAATCTCTGTTAGTTAGTAGGTTTTGTTGTTTTGCAACTATATCGCGAAGAAAAGTTGTACTCAAGTAGATAACTAATGTTTATCCTTTCTAAATGTCTCTTGTATGCTAAGCTTTGTTCATCATCATGCATCATGGCAAGCATTCCATCATATTAAGCATCACATCATTTTTATACGTGTAGTTTATACGAGTGTTTTGGATCGTGTCGATCAAGCTTCGGAAAAGGTGATCCACCCATGGTATTGGTGTCAAACTTGACTTCTATGAGAACTAACCACCGCTGCAACAAAGGCAAGCCCCGGTGCATTCAAACCTTCCTTGAGTTTTACAAATTGTTATCACTGGTACTATGGTTTACTGCATTAAGTAATTAGGAGTTGAGTGATAATCCAATTGCTGCATTATCATCCTTGATTATTGTGATATCACCCTTAGTACCTGTTTTATTGAAAATGCGTAGTATGCTTCGCTATGCTTAATAAGTTAGGCTTTTAAATGAAATGTTTATATGGCCATGCTAGCATATTTTAGGAATAATGGAATATAAGAATGAACTTAAAGATCGGGTGGGTGGTTTGGCCACTGCTAACTTGCATTGGGAAAGGAGTCTCAATGTAGTGTTTCTGCCTTGTCAGTTAAGGATAGTTCGTTGTAGACATGCTTGTGTTTCGAGACTTTGCAGCTAGCCTCATGCCTTGGGTAAGCCTAAGATATTAGTGATTCCATTATGAGAACGTCTAACCTCGCACTGAGAGTGGAGAGATGGCGAGAGTAACGTGTACCCTTAGGGCTAGAATTAGGCCGAATTCGAGGAGTACTGTACTCTCGGGTGGCGATGGACATGTTCTAGTTTTGAGAGATCTAAATAAGGGTTGGCATATGCAAGATTTGGTTCTACATATGTCATGAGGTTAGAGATCCCTAGCTAGGTATAATCGGTTCGAATCGTCATTGCTCCTCGGTTATAGAGACTCGATCACCTGTCCTGCATCGTAGTTAAGAATTGGAATTTGAGGAAAGAATAAAGAAGGATCTTGATGAGAATTACTTTGATCTAGATTAGGATCACTTAGAATTGGTTAATGAACCATTAGTGATAAAAATAAATGTTGAAAGTAAGAACTTACTTTAGTAAGCTTTTTTGCAAAATAAAATTTGATTCTTGAATACCCGTACCTTGATTCCCTAAAGCTAGCATGCTCTTGGAATCTTTTCTTTAGTCGGGTAAGTCTTGATGAGTACCCTCAAGTACTCAGTGTTTGTTAACCCCTGTTGCAGATACTGACTGGTGTTGTTAACCGGGGTCATGTCAGTGGGTTCGATATGATCTGGTCGATCTCTCCTAACTTAGGTGCTCTGCTTAAGTTGTCTCCTGTAGTTCTACTCGACTTTCGCAATACAAGTTAAGTTTGTAAAAAGTTAACTTAATCATGATTTATAAATTCATTGTTGTTATTCTTCCGCACTCTGATGTAAAGTTTTATACAAATGTTGTAATATTGTAGTTACTCCTTTGTTGATCATAGTATGAGTTGTCAAATGTAGTTGAATCAGGGTCCTGTGAGGGCACCCGACAGATCTTCTTAGATTATCCTGGTGTACATGTATAGCTGTCAGAGGTCTGAAGGACAATGACAGGTGCATGTGGGCCATATAATTTAAGAGGTTCTGCTACAGCACAGAGCCAGGGCAGAGAAGGGAGGGGAGTAGGAGCAGGGAGGAGAGCGAGGCCAGGAAGAGCACGAGTAGCAGCACCGGAATGAGGACTCGACATCCTATTTTTAGATGGAAAAACCATGAGGGGAGCATCGGGGGAGCACACATATTGGGCGAAAGGGGCACAAACGACACATATGGAATTGGACAATCCGTGTCCGTCTGTCCAGACACCCTGAGGAGAGCATTATCAAATCTATAATTCTAATATCTGATTATAGGCAAGAAGTTAGTTGCGAACATTTGAAGAATTAGTCTCTATCCAAAAAAAAATGTGATGGGGACCTCTCTCGATTTTACATATGCCAACCCTTCCTAGATGGAATTATAAAGATACATATTTAGATGAGATTAGACAATAAAGTGCTCAAGCTTTTAGTTTATGGTTTGATTAGTTGGAACTTCGGTGATCCATAAAAGAATAATCTTGGTTTTTTAAAATCTACTATATCGTCTATATCAAGGATTTGATGGTGAAAATCTTTGTTTCTAGAGAAAGATTAATAGTCCAAAGGGACGTAATGTTGTATGTGTTATGTGTTTTTAACTTTACGAAGAAACCACCGGTGTGTAGAGGAGAAAAAACGAAAAACGGAAATGCACGGACAGAAAAGAAAGGAAAAAAGAACAAAAGTGGACGGACATAACGAAAAAACAAAGAAGAAGAAAAACAGAAAGCAGAAACTCATGTAACGAGAAAAAGGGAGAAAAATAGAAACTGGAATCCTATACAGAAAAGGGAGAAAAATAGAAGCTGAGATTCCGTACCGGAAGACGGGAGGTGACCGAAAAAAGAATTAGAGAAACAGAAACAAAAGGACCGAAGCAAAGTAGGAACGAATGATTTTTTTCTCTTTTCTTAATTCTTTATTCCTCTTTTTTTCTTTTTACTTCATTTTTTCTCTCTTTTTTCTCCTCACGCGTCTCTCTTTTCCCTTATCCACTGATGGAGAAGGGATAATTGTCTCATGGATATGGAACCGACCTGTTCTTCCCGTCCCCGCCCAGCTAGAGCTCCCTGCTAGCCCCTTCTTCATCCTTGCCCGACCAGTGCTCGCCGGCAACCGCCTGCGCCTGCGTCCATCCCCTTCCTCTTAGCCAAAGCCCACCATCGGCCCATGCTCGTCGCTAGCCTATCCCCACCTTCCCTCCGCTTGCCTGCGACGGTGGCAGCCCGTAGCTTGACCAAAGCTCGCGGGCGGCCTGTCCCTATCGCCCCCTCCGCTCACCTCAAGAAGGGGCCACGATAGCGCTGCCCTCTGCCTACCTATCCCTTGCTCTGTGTTGCATCATACAGAAGAAGGATGAAAAACTCATATTACAAGACTATGTGTTCAAGTGTTTTCGATGTTTTATAGTTATGTTGTAAATGTTTTATATGGATAATGCAAGAGTAGATGGGGATGTTGCATATGTTGTATTACTTGTACACGTATGTTGCAAGATTATATTTCTAGTGTAGTGTTCTATCTGGATGTTGCGTATGTTCTTATAATGGTTTTTGGATGTTTTTAAAAGTGTTTCAGATGCATGTTTCAAGTGTCTTATTTATCTTCAGACGTATATTGCAAGTGTTGAATTTAGATGTTTCAAAAGTAGTCAGATGTTGCATCTCCCTCCTCGCCTTTTGTTGCCTCGCCTCAGTGTTTCCTTCTCCTCCCGGCGCTAGCTGGGCATCTAAACCAGAGGCGCAGGCGAGAGCTACCCCGTCCCCCTCTTCTCTGAAAGGATCAAGATGCCCAAGAGGGGGGTGAATTGGGCTTTTCTAAAATTAGTTGCAAGAATTAAATCCTACTAGCCCATGTTCACCCTCGGTGCCTAAGTATGTTCCTGATGATTCTACCGGTAAAAGTTTTCCACTCTAGATTTCAAATCCTATTTTAGCATGACAATTCTAGGAATGTAAACAAGCAAGAATTGAAGTGCTAGAAAGTAAATGTTTGAAAGTAAAGGGCAAGGAACACGGCGATGTTTTTCCGAGGTATTGGAGAGTCGTCACTCCCCACTAGTCCTCGTTGGAGCACCCGCACAAGAGTGTAGCTCCTCCTCGATCCGCGCAAGAATCAAGTGCTCTCTACGGGCTGATTCTTTGATATTCCGTCACGGTGAATTGCCTAAAACCGCTCAAAAGATGAGTTGGGTCATCCACAAACTCCACCGGATGATCACCAAACTTCCAATCACCACCGAACCGTATAGGTGATGGTGATCACCAAGAGTAACAAGTAAAAATTCTCACTTGACCATGGAAAGCCTAATGAGAAAGGTGAATGCACACTTGCTACTCTCTATGCACTAATGAGGTCTTTAATCTTGGATTCTCAAATCATAATCTCCTCACTAGGCTCTTGTACTTCCTTACACATGAAATGTGTTTCTCAGCTGAACAAATGAGCAAGAGACCTCAAATGAAGGGGTAGGGGTTGTATTTATACTCCCCCTCAACACCCCCAACCGTTACCTTTGAAATCTGCAAATTTCGGGGGCACCAGACGCGTCTGTCGACTCCCATCGGACGCGTCTGATGCATGTAAATGTGATGCCGAGCCAACTAGCCGTTAGAGGCTCACCTGACGTTGGTCAGCGTCTGTTGCAAACACAATAGACGCATCTGTTGCGAGAACGCTTCCTGGAAGCTTTCTGTGCTGCGTATGTTAGTCACCAGACGTGTCTGGTGGCTAACTCTAGCCGCGTCCATCGCTTGCTACGCTGAGTCACTACCAACGTGTCAGGAGGAGACGCGTCCGATGCCGAACCGTCATCGTGTCTGTTGCTCGAAGAAGATCCAGTGGCACGCGCGCTACACTGGACAGACGCTGACATCAACGTCTGTTGCTCACGCCTTCAGCGTCCGATGCACCTTTGAAGCCCAATTTCACTTCCGATTCAAACACTTTGTGAATGGCTTCAACTCCAAACAATCTCAGGGCTATCTTGGGGCTACCTAGTGTTAAGTTTGACAAGTGTGCACCACACCTAACCACTAGACTCACCTAGGTCAAGCTACCCATTCACGCCCCCTTAATAGTACGGTCAAAGGAGAAAACAAAAGTCCTAACGACTAATCCGAACGTCACCCAACACCTTCGATGTACGGAACTAATGGTCCTTAACCTTGTCGTTCATCCTTTAAAAACCGAAACGATTTCCATCGATAAAGGACATGAGAACCATATCGCCCATGATTGCTGTCACCATAACCTAACATTCTACTGTCTCTGCAAAACACACGGTAGTTATGGTAATTAACCGTTGTCATTAATCATCGAAACTCACTCTAGGGGCCTAGATGCTTTCATTCTCGATGCTTGTGACGTTCCGGGCGGCACGGTCCCTTGCGTGGGGGTGCCCGAAACGAAGTGCTGACGCGGGTGTCCGGCCAGACGTCCGAATGCTAGCACTGCTGTTTTAAATAAGCTATTTAATTTTAAACATATATATATATAGCCAGTTCGGTATAAACAGAATTTGAAACGGATATATGGGAAGAGAGAGATTTCATTTTAAAAATGTGAAAATCAAGATACTAGACAAACCGTAGCCCCATAGCGCAGAATGGGTAAACGGTGTGGCATTTAGAGTAGTATCAGAGGGTATGGCATGTGTGTATATACATTCATAGGATGATTATAGAAGACTGGTGGATCTAACGTTACTGTGTTACTAAATATGGCAGCGCCTAAAATAAACTGGTGTATGAAAATTTCAACAAAAATATTGATAGATATATGCACACAAAATTTGAGTTTGAGTAAAAGTTTGAGTGAAACAAAGAATGAAATCATTTGTGAGCATATGGAATTTGAGCTTAAACAAAGATTGTATCTATAGATGGGAGTATGGAACATGTAACAAAAGTTGAGATGCGCCTAGTACGATCATTTTTGAAGAATCCACACGGAAATGGTAAATCCGGCATGCGTGTGCATCAGAAAAGAACTTTCTAATTTTTTTTGTCCTCTAGCGCAGGTGCGGCTGACATTCATCACTTTTGTATCGATTTTTCAAGAGTGATTTTACATCTAAGTTTCGATTTTTTTTTAAATTCTAATACTTTTTGGGGTCTTCACATTAACACGGGAGAAATGGCCCCACGTAATAGGTTCCCTTACCAGAAATGGCCCCACGTAATAGGTTCCCTTACCAATGGCATCAGTGAGTTTCTTGTAGTTTCGGTGACGGTACATCAGTGAGCTTCTGGGAGGATATTTGGGATATGGGGCTGCTCAAGTTGGAATTTCCTCAGCTTTTTTCATTTGCCAAGGATACAAAAATTTCAGTGGCCACTTTCTTATCAAGTGACATTGAAAATAATTTCCTCCTGCCTTTATCACTTGAAGCATCTATGCAGTTAACTGAGCTAGCTGGGAGGATCCTAAATATCCATGGCAATAGTCATGGTACAGATTGCTGGACATATCAGTGGGGTTCCACTTTTAGTTGCAAGCAAGCATATTCAGCTATACAGGGTATCATGCCGAAGCAAGTTCAATTTACCTGGCTTTGGAAAAGCAGTTGCAGGGGCAGCATAAATTCTTTGTTTGGCTCCTCGTGGACAGACTCAATACAAGGAACCTGCTTAAAAGAAATCATTTCGCTTTGCCATCTTATAACTGTGTTCTTTGTCAAGGTAATGTGGAAGAAACGGTGGAGCATTTATTCTTTGAATGTCCGTTCAGTGAGTGGTGTTGGCGTTTGATGAATGTACAGTGGCCTCAGAATGTGTCACTTTTGGATCGTTTGGCTCTAGCTAAGGCCTGTTTTGGATCTCTGATTTTTCTAGAGCTCGTCATTGTGGCTGCCTGGTGCATTTGGACTATGAGAAACATTATTATTTTTTTATGGCAAGTCTCCTTCTCTTGGGCGTTGGAAGATTAGTCTTCGTGAGGAGCTCTCTTTGTATTCGCCGTTGTAGGTTCACTAAGGAATCTCTTCTTAGAGACTGGCTTTTCTGTTTTTAGTTTGCTGTATCGTTCTGTTTAGTTTTGTACAAACTTGTATCTATAAAATGAGTTCAGTAGGGGTTTTCCCCTCCTGGTTTTCTCAAAAAAAAAGCGTTTAAGTTCTCTAATTATAAATTTCATTTTTTTAAATTTTTCAAACAACCTCATATGGAAACACCCTATACCAAATTTGTAGTGTTTAAAGAGATCTAAAACTTTCTGGTTGTTTTTTTTCATTTGAGATTATACAGGAGCCCAAATATTCACTAAAAGATGGCATAACTAAAAAACCGTAGACCTGCGGGATTCGCATGCCACTATAAACTATTTCAAGCCTGGTTCAGATGCACATGTATCCATATCAATCCACGTGTATTTAAGTGGAAATTAGTTTAAGTTCCACTCTAGCCCTTTTCAACACATTTAGATTGAGATGAATACATATACATCCAAAAAACACCTCATGGGGTGTATTTTATGGGTTTTTAAAGCTAAGGAGGGTAGGTTTTCTGGTATTCAAGTTTGGTGTGTTTTTAAAATTCAGCCACAAGTTCAGAGGGATATGCAAAATTTATAATGCACACGACTAGCTCTTTTACATTTTACTTATCAGCATACAATGGCCCCCTCTCCACTAGTGCTTATAAGTCGGCACAACAAAAGATCCCCCAATGCAACGTGCAGAAAATACATCTTAGCTAGTACGACCACTAGACGTGGAACTAACTGAATACTATTGCACAGAAATAGTAGCAGCACTGCTGGCTGCACTCTGGGAACCCTACATCATTTAGGACCGCATAATACTGAAAACTTTAGTCATCCATCTGCATTGTCTGCCCTTGCTCATCTCGGCTACTTCCAACTTCTGTCGTTATGTTCGCCTTGTGGTACTTCTGATTATAGCGCAGTATTACAAGTGAAACAAAGGCTGGACAAAAGATATACATCCATGTTAATTTATTATTAAGAGAACAAACTAAGCATACATTAACTGCTGGGCATATTACAAATTATCCTTTTTCCTTGAGTGCAGGAAAACAGAATGGCAACAACTGCTCCCATACTAAAAAAACAAACCATATATCATTTAGGAATCACAAAGAATTGAAACAGATTTTAGTTGCACATGTTGTCAAGTTCAATAGTGTTTCTGTAATAAACAGTGCTGCATCATTAACATTCCAGTCGTGCAATTCTGAAATGACACACTGACAATAAAAAAATTGGCAGGTTGCTGAATTTGGCATCACAGTGCATATGTTGAGCAAACTGTTCTAGTGAAGTGGCAAGGGCCTACTGTCATCAGTCTTTATTTTTTTTTATCACAATTGATTTGGAGTCAGTAATATGGTTCCTACATACCGAAATGACACTGTGTTCCCTATTTCCACTTTGAACCACAAGTGAACTATTGTAATGTTGTATGCATATTGCCACTGCTGGTCTAAATAGACCATCAACATTAATCATCATAACTAAAGGGTAGCTCAAATGCCTTTTGAAGCAGGCAAATTATCTTATTTAACAATTTCAAGCATGAACATTTTTATACCTGCACATTTGCCTGAACTAAGCAGGAATAAGTTTCTTACGAAGTTGGAAACTTTAATATTTTGCATGATATAACTCAATAATTGCACGGTTGAATATTGTATCACCTAACAACATGTAAATAATAAAGGATATGTTTCATGGAAACTGCATCGGTTGATAACATTAACAGAACAAATTATGTCAACCGTGCCAGCCATATTAGTTAGAGATACCTGCCATGACGCGTGTCTTCACACTAAACATGTTCCAGCACATTGTCACTACCATAGCTGCAACAAGTTTTTTGCGTGGGCAAGACTTCCATGCTTCTAGAGCCTGATCTCTCAAAATCTCAACTGAGGTAACAGAACAAACAGTATTCAGTCTTATGCTGAGAAGGATTGCTAGAGAGAACAAATAATGTGTCACCAGTGGTAAGTGAAACAAACCTCTTTTATGAATTTGACTTGAATAACAGCTATATAGCTTTGGGACTGTAAAACTGGTGAAAAATCCTGCAGTTTACGGCAAACACAACATTATATTACAACAGTCATGCCAAGACTTGCTGCTTGTGCCTTGTGCATTCGATTATACCTGCAGCTACAAGCCTTTGTACTGTAACAAGGCCCCCATATTTAGCACCGAACAAAAGTACAGGCAGTACCTGAAATTCCAGTAAACACAGGCTCCTAAAATTATTAAGGAAAACAATGTTTCTTGCAGTACTGCCAGATCATGAACCAAATTTGAGGCTTACTTTGAGAGTCATTGAGGGTTCACCAGAGAAGATCACTTGTGCCGTGGATATCATGGAGTTTGCAATCGGAAGCACAACTTGAGAAGCTCGAAGCACGTCTTCTTCAGTCAACTGGAAGCTTCTCTTATTCTCCACCTGCGGCCTGCCCAATTGCAAAATCATATTACCTCTGGTTCAATCATCCATATGGACAAAAAAAAAATCAAATATGATCAATTCATACCTCTGAGGAACAGAATCCTTGAAGAAAGCCAAGCCTAAGATCATAACGCCGAGGTGACAGAGAGCTGAGATTGGGCTGCAAATCATCACCCAAAGCCAAGTACCAGTTACAACGAAGAATCGTAGGTAAATCAGTAATTTTCAGGTAAATGAATATCGAAATTCGCATGCCTGAAGGTGACGTCTCTTGAAAATGAGCATGAGAAGAACATAGATCCCGTTCCGAACCAGAGTGCCGATTTAGCCACGTTCCTCCACATCACCAACTCAACAATCCTTTCCCAGAGACCTTCCAGCTCAGATTGTTCCACGAAGTCAGTTCCTATGTGTCAAAAGAGGAACAATCACAGTGGAACGCTTAGCAAAATTGAAGCAGACATCTTGTAGGTTATAACCATGAACAGCAGGAGAACATTTGTAACCATCCTGCATGCGAATAGAAGGGGCAAAAAGACCATTGCTCACCGCAGGTAGTAACAGGACAAGCCGGGACCAAAGCCATGGATGTATCGTCCTCGTTCAGCACCGCCGCTGCAGCTTTCGGCGCAGCCCTTGTGGACTTCCTCCTGCGGGCCCTCCTGGCGGCGTCCTCCTCCGCCGCCTCGACGTCCTTCTCCAGCCTCCGCCTCGCCCGCCGTGCGTTCCTCGGGGACGCCAGAGCGGGCGCCACGCACTGCTCCGCGGCCCCGCGCCGCCTCCGCCTTGGCGGCGTGGGCGTCCCCACCACATCAACAATCTCCAGGCTCTCGTCCACGCTCGTCCCGGCGGCCCCACGGGTCCTCGACCGGTGGCGGCGAGAGCTCGGGGGTGGCGGGGACAGCAGCAGCAGATCGTGCAGAGAGTGCCCGGCGGACACCTGAACCGACGGCGACGGCGAGGGGGTCCTCAGCCCCGGCCCCGCGGTTGATTGCTTCGGCTTCGGCGGCGGCGTTGCTACCTCATCAGCTGGAGCTGTGCAGTGGTGGTACGGCGGAGTAGGGAGATTGGCGGCGGCAGCCGGCGCCGGGGAGGACGGTTCCGCGGCCATGGCCTCCAGTTGTTCGACGATTTGCCTCGCTTGGCTGTTTGGGTTGTTTCGATTCGGGATCTCGGGGGGGCGTTTGTTTTGTACTAGGGCTGTGTTTAGATGAAAAAGTTGGGGTGAGAAGTTACTGTAGCACTTTTCGTTGTTATTTGGTAAAATTTGTCCAACCATGGATTAATTAGACTCAAAAGATTCGTCTCGAACTTTACAGACAAACTATGCAATTAGTTTTTTTTTACCTACATTTAATGTTTCATGCATGCGTTTAAAGATTTGATGTGATGGGTGGAAGAGGAAATATTTTGGGTTCCTGTAGGAAGTGAACGCGGCCTAGATCGGAGCGCGAGTTGGGGCCCACGTGTCAGTGGTGCTGTGCGAAATACGATAGCCGTTGGAGGAGGGTGCGGCAGGCCGGGAGGGGTCCTTTCGATTTCCTGGTGACGCTTCGGCTACAAGCCTACGGCTACGTGGCTGACTGGCTTGTTGCGGGCCATGCGGGGATGAAAGTGGGGTCGGCATGCAGTGGGTTACAGTTTGAACTCGATTGGTGGGGCCGGCAGGAGGGTCATTGTTCTGAGAGCGTGTTTGAATGAGGACTGGTAGGCATTTGCCTGCCACGCGACGAATCCTAGCCCAGGCGTCCACAATCGGTCTTGGAGTCTGCCGGGTCTAGGCCTTGTTCACTTTCTCATCCCAACCCAAAATATTTTCTCTGTTACTTGTCATATCGAATCTTTAGACGCATGTATGGAGCATTAAATATAGATAAAAAAAGATAACTAATTGCATAGTTTGTCTGTAAATGTTAGGACGAATCTTTTGAGCCTAGTTAGTCCATGATTAGACAAATTTCGCCAAATAACAACGAAAGATGCTACAGTAACTTTTTATCTACTTTTCGCGAAGTAAACACACCCTAGTAGTTTTTTCAAGCTGTCAACCTAACAAGTCCTGGATGTGATGGGATGGACCACGACACACGGCTCCAAGAGCAGACGGTGCGATCAACCATCTTTTATAACGGTGTAAATAACTTCGGTAAGGCCAGTCTCAACGAAAGTTTCGTACGAGTTTCATCTGCATTTAGTGAGCTGACACGTAGATATTTTTCTAGGAGTCATGAAATTAAATGTCTATATATAAAACACTAGAGTAAAACTATGTATTGAAAATAGATGTTTCATTCATATTTAATTTCGTTTTACATGATATGACAGTGTTGGAAACAATAGCATAAAACTCTTCACTGAGAATAGCCTTATGTTATTTATTATGACAGTATAATTATAAAAATAGCAAAATATGTCGGATGAGAGATCTAAAGATACCAATCTTCTACTGTAAAAGTTACAGCTTGTTAGCCAAATTGTTAGACGAGGAAGTAGTAAACAATGTTAGTCGCAATGAAATCCTTTAGTCCCGATGACAATGTTTTCATTAAAATCATATACCAAGGTTAGTTCAAATCAGCTCCCGATTTGTTTGATTGGTGCAATTTCTAGATCCGGTTCAACTCTTGCTATTTTTTTTCTTTCAAATCTGGTCCATCTGGATGCCGTGTGCATAGCGATGTAAGTGGGCACCTAAATGTAAAAAAAAGGATACTTTTATACTTTTATATGTCTTTTTCTTAGAATCTGTTCTTTTCTTTTCCTTCAATCAAATCCAGACTACCTATGGGGTGTTTAGTTCCTCCAAAAAAAAAATTTACTCCGTTACATCAGATGTTTAGACATATGCATGGAGTATTAAATGTAGACGAAAAAATTAACTAATTACACATATTGCGATAAATTTGTGAGATGAATTTTTTAAGCCTAATTAATCCATGATTTGACAATGTTGCGCTACAGTTAAAGTGTGCTAATGATGGATTAATTAGGCTTAATAAATTCGTCTCGCGGTTTCCAAGCGAGTTATGTAATTAGTTTTTTTTATTAGTATCCAAACACCTCTTCCAATATCTTTTAAAATATCCGATGTGACACCTCAAAATTTTCCACATCAGCAACTAAACACCCCCTCATTTTGATGCGGTGAGTCGACACAACAATCCACACTGACCGACGAGGACATGCCTGGTCTCGGGCAGTAGAGTATCCGTATCCCCGAGAGAGACGGGCATTTTGGTCATCTTTGCTCTGGGGAAGGGAAGACATTATTGAAGACTTGAAATGAAAAATCTGCCACATACTTGTTTGTCTCGTGGAGTCAGGACGCCCAGCCAGCGACGACTCATCATCGAGTCATCTTTAGTCCTCGATCTTGCTCGCGGCGGAGGTAGGCTTTCTTCACTTCTTGCCTTCGATTTAATCACAAGTTCACATAAGGGGTGTGTGGGTGCTGTGCGTGTTATATTTTACAACTCTTCTTCTTAATGCAATGATACGCAGTTCTCCCGCGTATTCGAGAAAAATCACAAGTTCACAACATGGAGACAGTGTTAGACAGTTAAGAGTATTTCTTGCGCTTGCTGTTATCCTATTCCTATCCCTACTGCTGCCAATCCGTAGCAGGACGGTGCTTTTTAATTTCTTGCACGCTGCTGTCACTTGCGATTCATCAAACACCTTAAGTCAAAATCCAAATCGTGCGTAGCGTAGCTGATCCATGGCTATCTCCCCATGGATACCGGGTTCTGGGAACCAAATCCCGTTCCATTATTATTTGGGGGATTTTTCAGTTTCATCCCGGGTGTAGCTACTCTACACCACCTCTGGAATTTCCAATTCTGCGCAAATATCAAATTCTGTGCTCTTGATTCCTTGGTTGGCATCGGCAACTCAATTTCTTTCTTTCTTCCCCTTGTTGTTTTTACAGCCTTTTCTTATTAATCAGACAGCACAACTCTTTCCTTGTAATATAGTTTATCTCACAACCGTTTGATCCGATTTGATGTTACTTAGTACATCTTTAGTAAATTGGGAAATCCATGCCATGTATGTCCAATGCTCCAATCGAATCTATGCATTTACTTCAAATTACTACAGGCCTGCCTGCCATCTTGTTCAGAAACATGGCAAATACAGTATCTTGTTGTCTTACGTTAACAAGAAAAAAAGTACTCTATCATACCGTGAATTCGAGGAGCACGGGTGGGAATCTTTCTACAGCCAACTTAGCTGGCAATTAGCTAACAATCCAGAACTGAATTGGATTTCTAATGTTCTGAATATGAGCTTGAATGATCTCCCAAGTTATCTGAGGAGCTGCTTTCTGTACTGCAGTCTCTATCCTGAAGATTACAATATTAATAGAAAAATGATTTCCAAGCTATGGATAGCAGAAGGTTTAGTGGAAGATAGAGAAGATGGAACAACAATGGAGGAGGTTGCCAATTATTACCTTGTGGAGCTCACTCAGCGTTGTCTTCTTCGAGTCACAGAAAGTAATGCATATGGAAGGCCTAGAACATTTGTTATGCATGATCTTGTGCGAGAAGCAACCTCCATCATTGCGAAAAAGGAGAAGTTTGGTATTGCATATGGCGATGCTAGTTCAACCCAAGTTCCCCATGAAGTCCGCCGCTTATGCATACAAAGAGGTGCCCAGTCCATGAATTCTATAGCTAGTTCACGGCTCCGCTCATTTATTTTGTTTGACACTGAAGTACCATGCTCTTGGATAGATGAGATTTTATCACGTTTCAGACTCCTGAGGGTCCTATGCCTAAGATTTGCAAATATTGGACAAGTGCCTGGCATGGTCACCGAATTGTATAACTTGCGCTATGTTGATTTTTCATACACAAAAGTGAAGACAATACCAGCATCATTCGGTAAACTTGTTAACCTACAAGTTTTGGATCTCAGATTCACCTACGTAGAGGAGTTGCCACTGGAAATAACTATGTTAACTAATTTACGGCATTTACAGGTGTTTGTAGTGCATGATCTTCTACAAAGATCATTGGATTGCTTTAGTGCTACAAAAGTTCCTGGTAACATTTGCCTTCTAAAGAATCTGCAAGCTTTACATATTGTTTCAGCCAGTAAAGATTTAGTTTCACAACTAGGTAACTTGACGCTGTTGAGAAGTTTGGCTATAATGAAAGTGCGTCAAAGCTACATTGCAGAGTTATGGAGCTCCCTGACGAAGATGCCTAACTTCAGCAGGTTGCTTATTTCCGCAATTGATACGGATGAGGTTCTTGACTTGAAAATGCTCAAGCCCTTACCCAATCTGAAGTTTCTCTGGCTTGCTGGAAAGTTGGATGCAGGTGTTCTTCCATCAATGTTTTCCAAGTTTGAGAAATTAGCAAGGTTAAAGATGGACTGGTCTGGTCTTAAGAAGGATCCTATTATCTCCTTCTCTCACATGTTAAACCTAGTTGATTTGAGGCTCTATGGGACATATGGTGGGGAACAGCTGACCTTTTGTGCAGGGTGGTTCCCTAAGCTTATTCGTTTGGAATTAGGTGACATGGAACATCTGGATTGGATTGAGATAGAGGACGGGACAATGATAGGTCTACATCATCTGGAGCTTGTTGGGCTAGGGAATGTAAAGGCAGTACCTGCGGGCATCCAGTACCTTAGGACACTCCACCAAATGTTTCTGACAGATATGTCGAAGGGATTCATACAAAGACTGCAAGGAAGTGACAATTACATTGTCCAACATATACCTAACATCCATATTTTTTACTCCTCTGATTCTCAAGCAGGTAACTGCCAGTTACTTGATGAAACAACTAGTTTAGTGGCCATAAGATATTTTCATAAGCTTAGGCTAGGAAAGATCAAATTTAAATAGGTAACCAAGAAATAGTATCTACAAAAGTAACTGTCTGGAAAGCTTATCGATGAGCCAGATCAAAACATTCTGTTAATGTCTTTCTATCATTTATACAACAAAGTAAAACTGTTCAGTTTGATATTGCAGTAAATAACCTCCATCTTGTGCCGTGGCTTGTGAAGAAGTATGGTCCTGGTGCAGCTAAGCATGCCCCCACGTACTGTGGCTCATCTGACACATGACACTTGAGTGCCAGCTTGCTGTGGGAAATATGTAATTTCTTTGCGAACAACTATCTCACGAGTGAAATATGAACTTCATCATCATTGTGTGCGCACACGTATGGTGTGCCTCATATACGGGTTTCAATATGTCCTGCCTACTGTAATTATGTGCTCTTGTCGAGAAAGATATGTTTAAATAGCTTGTTAAATAAGCAGCCAATACTTGAGTGCTGAGTGTAGTTTTTCAATTTCATGGTTTCTGGGCCTTGGGCTGTTTAGTTGAATGTTTGTGAACTTGCCCTACTTGCTGGGCAAAAAGTGCTTGGCCAATCAAGTATAGAGAAGGTCTATCTGGTTGAGGCCGGAATGCTAATGAGTGGATATGGTGTATGATTGACGTTTTTTTTTATAAGTTGATTCAGATTCACAAAAATAGATGATTTTGAATTGGTATTATTTTTCTAGTTGGCTAAAGTAGAAATAAAATACTTGTGCATATTAAATAAAGTAACTATATTTTGCACACTAATATTACTCGAGAGAAAAATCATAATATCGATACACATTTTTATAATACATGCTAGATATGTGCACGGAGTCATGAATTTTGTTTGTACATAAAGCCCGACAAGAAATTCTTGGCTCGGCTCATGAACGCCACACAGAACGATGAGCTCTTCTTGCTTCTCTATTGTCAAGCCCTTTACCGTGGACACCCTCGTCATCGCTTCGGGGCAGACCAACAACAGCAACGTTCGTGTGCTGCGAGCGCGAAATACGTGCATGGCCACCGCGCCGCGGAACATCGACTGACGCTTCTTCTTCATCGCAGGGCTCAGCACGCACGCGTGCGCCGTCAACGGTACCTGCGGCTAGGGCCCAAGTGGGCCCAGTAAACGCGAGCGGCGTCCATCGTGTGCTGCTGGCGCACTTCACCATTCATGATCACGAGTAATCACGATCTCGAGGGAGGGGTTGCCACCAACCGTGAAAAGAACTTGGACAATTGCATGTGGGCATACCATGTAGGAGTAGGACCATGGGGCGCGCGTGCGAAGCCGGCTGCGCCCGCGCACCATTGGACGAATGGGCACGGGCACGGTGTGGTTAGGACTGGTACTGGCCCAGCGGTTGCTGCTTTTTCCGAATCTGGGAAAGATACGGAGGCGCACGCACCAGTTTTTTTTTTTTACGAAAGTCCTAAGTATTTTTAGGCTCACGCGGCACGGCGACGGTTGCACTTCTGCGTGTCCCAGTTATCGGCAGGAAGTCGGAGACGCTCACGCGGCACGCCTGACAGTTACACGTATACTTTTTTTTTTTGGTTACCGAGTATACATGTCGGATTTCTATGACGGTTTTTGGGCACCCGTAGTCGTAGTAGTCAATAAGGATACGTATGTAGTTTTTTTTTAGGTTAGGATACGGATGTAGCTAGTCAATAAGGAACGGAGATACTCGGATCTCGGAGGCGCGCACGTAGTCGTCGTAGTATTCGATAAGGATACGGTTGTACTCAACTCGGAGGACGAAAGCTCTATCATATCCATACTCGGAACTCGGAGGCACGCGCACCAAATTCGGAACTGGAACTAAGCTCTACGTGTTTTTTAAGTATACAGTATACTAGCAAACATTGCACGTGCGTTGCAACGGGATCCGATATGTACTGAGTTCTAGCACGGGTTATGAGTTTGAGTCAAAAATTAAATTAACTTAGTGATAAAAATCTTTATTTCCTAAGGAGTCAAAGATTAAAATAGTTGTGATCTCTTATTTATTATTTGATTTTACTCTTATTATATTTATTAGAACAGAAAAACCAGGTGGAGAAAATAACGAAAACAAAATAGAAAAGTCGAGCTACTGTTAAAAACATCCACGAGAAAAAAAAAATCTAAGCATACTCGAAGCCAAGTAGAAAATAGTCATGATAAAAATCGGAATGTACTCTAGAAAATAGCCACGGAAAAATATCATAACATAATTAGAGCCAAGTGAAAAGCGTCCAAATAAATGTAAAGCAACACGTACTCGGAGCAAATAAAAATAGACAAACCAGAAAAAAAGTGAAAACATAACCGAAAATAAACAAAACGAAGAAATTCTACCCTTCTTTCCTCTTTATTAGATTTTTATTCTTATATTTTTGCATTTTGATTAAGATTCCTATTCCGGTTACTCAGAGTTGGTGAGATCTAATCCTTCCTACTATAAAAGAGCGAGTTTTTTTAGGGGCTCTTCCTCCGTAATAACCGTTGGGTCTGGATTTCGTATTATATGAACCCTTCGTCGTTTAAGATCTTACATCTTATAAGACGCAACCGTCCAGAACTCAATCTCACGTAAGATTCAAACTCAGATACGTCGATTCAAACTCAGATACGTCTCACCTAATTATATCTTCCTAAACGCAAGAACCGCGGCAGAGCGTCACACGCCTGCTGCAGGCGCAAAGAAGGTATGTAATGCCGGAAAAAGAATTAGCTTGAAGGCCTACCTGATGCGATCGGCGAACGGCGGTCAGCTGTAGGTCAAGGTACAAGTACTCTTCCACTTCCATCACCTTAGACCACCTTAAACATCTACCTAGCATCCAGTGTTTGACATGCATAGTACATTCATGCATACATTGAGGGGGTGTTTGGTTTAGGGTGTTAAAGTTTAACAAACACTGTAGCACTTTCGTCTTATTTGACAAAAAGTTTCCAATCTTAGACTAATTAGACTTAATAGATTCGTCTCGTAAATTACTCCTAATCTGTATCGACATGCATACAATTAGTCTACATTTAGTACTCCATGCATTTGAGGGAACATTGATGTGATAGGAGTTAAACTTTAACGAAACGTAACCAAACAGGCCTGAGAGAGATGGAGGAGCCGGCTATGTTCTGTACTTACAGGACTGCATGCAACGGCGACGTACGACGTGGGCGAGTGGTGGCTGCTGGCACGTTAGTCGGAAAAAATAGAAAAGAAAATACAACGGTGCAAACGGGACCGAAGAAAAAGGAAAGGAAAAAGATAGAGATAATGGATGTCAATGGAAACACGTAGGACGAGAAAATTAAAAGAAAAAAAACCTCACAGGCGGACAGAAGCCTTGACGAAATATGGTGCAGTGAGAGAATATCTGTCACCATTTGTTGCTTGCTTCTTTCTCTTTAAGCCATTAATAACCGGTCGTATGTACATGGCCAAGGCTTCTACAAGATTTAGGACTACGTCATTGCTGGTGTCGCACACTGTGAAGGACAGCACGTACTGCCGCCCCGTCATGGTGCGGATCACCTACGCCATGGCGCTCTCGCTCCCTCCTGGCCAGCAGCTCCACGACATGCCAGCCCCGCGATGTCCCCGTCGATGTACTTGATGGCCTCGAGTGACTCCACTATCCATCGTGGCAGCGGCAAGTGGTCGTCGTCCACCACGCGCGACCCAGGCCCAGGTGTACGAGTCTCTGGGTAAACGTCTGCGTCGATCTAAACATGATCATGTCGAGCTCAAAGTCATCCACTTTGAAGATGTCATGGCTCGCGAAGCCCTCACCATAGCCTCCACAGTGGCATGTCCACGTCAGCTCTTGGTGCACGCGAGGCGTGTTTTGGACTGTTGGTGCACGGAAAAAAATATTGAGGACTTAGATGGTAACATTTGTAGTTTAAGAACCTAGATGAGAATCTACAAAAAGTTTAAGAATCTACAATGAAATTTGATCTTATATATTTGTCTATATCTATGTATGTATCGTATACTTATATAAGGTTCAATCGTCATAGATCGATGTTGATGGTGTTTATCTAGCAAGAGATAATTAGTTCATAATTTCATATTTAAAGTTGTACGGAAAAATCCAGTTGATCGAAAATGCCTATCTATCTTCCTCCTGCTATAAGTCGTTCGAGATCTTCCATTTTACTCTTCCACATTGATAACCACTACTACACATATCTTTTGCGTGGCAGGCAAAATCGATCTACCGAGGTGGTTGCCGTTAATAGGGCCTATGTATGAGGTGGTTGTTCGCCCGCCTCGGTTAATCGCATAGAAAAAAAGAAACGCGTGGATAAACCCGCCGAGCCCATCCACGGGCCGCTAATGCTGCTCTCGATTCCAGCACCAGCCGTCCGCCTCGCCTGGCGGATCCGCCTCCCTGCCACCAAATCCAGCCTTGTCGGCCGTGGATCCGCCACCGACGTTGTCGAATCTAGGCTCGCCGAAGCCCCTGCCGCCAGATCCGCAGCCCCCCCCGAAGCTGCTACACCAGATCTGGCGTGGAGGAAGAGGGAGCCGCCACCGTGAGCAAGTCACGGCCGTGAGCTGATGTGGCGGGGAGGGGAGGAGGGGCAACCGGGCAGGCTACCCGCTCCATGGCCACCGACATGTGGCCACCTTGAAGGGTCCCCGTGTGCCGCAGCTTCGCCAGATCGAGAAGGAAGGGAGGGTAGGCGCGCCGAGAGGAGGGCCACCGACTTGGAGGGGAGGGGAGGGAGCGGAGTCAGGATAGGGGAGGGGAGAAGACATGCTGGGCAGTGGAAGGGGAGGGAGAGTTCTACACGAACTGATCAACTCGATTAAACAATTGTCACTTTATCTAAATATATCTCCCGCATCCATCCATCCTTTATCCACTGTGGGACCCATTTGTCACTTTATCTAAATATATCTATGTGTGATCTAGTTTTGAAGGATTTATTGAGACGAATTTAATGGTACAATCGAAATTTAATTTGGATTTTTGGTTTGTGAGTTATAACATATTTTCCCTTTGTTTAGCTAGTGGGGCCCGTCACTGCCCACTATAGAGTAAGCACTGTACTACTCTAAATATAGAGTGAGAGAAATGATAGAGTATCGTTTTAGAGTACCCAGTACAGCAGTTTTTACTCTATATTCATACTCTAAAACTTTAGAGTATCATTTAGAGTATACCACTGCGGGTAGTCTTAACTGGTCCATTTGGAAGGAACGCAGTGCCAAATCGTTCGGCAAACCAGGAACACCTCCGATGAGTCTGGTCGTCTGGACGTTCGCTGGTTACAGGTCGCTCTGAGCTCGCTGTCGACGCTCATGTAGTTGTTCTTGGGTACTCCCACAATGTGTCGCGAGACTGGTTTGTAATATCGCAAAACGCTATTTCAGTGCGCGGCAACTGATGGTAATTCTCATTACCTTTAGTGGGCCGTAGTTGTAACAAAAAAAAAATTCTACTTTCTCTTAATGAAATAAGTGCAATAGCACGGGCTCAAAAAAAATGGAAATCCGGAATGCATGTAGCTGTGCATCAGAGAACTTTCTAATATTTATGTCCTGTAGCGCAGGTGTGGCTCACATTCGTCACTTTTGTATGGATTTTTCCAAGAGTAATTTTACACATAAGTTTCGAATTTTTTGAAATTCTAATACTTTTTGGGGTCTTCACATTTACAGAGGAGAAATAGCTCCACGTAATAGTTTCCCTTACCAAATGGCATCAGTCTGTCTCAAAACTAAAAGTAATTTTGACTTTTATTAACAAAGGACGGAGGTCATTTTCAGAGTTACACTCTCCGTGTGCACAGAAGAATGTAATTCTCACTTTTGAAAAAATCAAATAGTTTAAAATTTGACTAAATTTATATAAAAAATATTAGCATTCATGATATAAAATAAATATCATTAGATTAGTTATTATAGAATATATTTTTATAATATTTTTTTTAAAACATAAATACTAATATTATTTACTCTAAAATTGGTCAAACATTGCCTAGCTTTTGTCCAGTATGGTTTTCTTTTGGGACAGGGTAGTGTTTGTTTCCGACCTATTCAGGCCGTGTTTAATTTCTCCCTCAAAAGTTTACACCCTATCCTATCGAATGTTTGAACACATGCATGGAGTATTAAATATAGACTAAAAAATAACTAATTGCACAGATTGCGACTACTTTGTGAGACAAATCTTTTAAACATAAGGTCAGTCTCAATGGGGTTTCATCAGAATTTTATGGACATTAATTATACTGATGTAGCACCATATTAATGAAGAGAGATGATAAAAATTTCATGAGAGTAGATAGAGTTTTATGGGGATGAAACTCTTTTGCACTGTTTCCAAAATCCGAATGTGTTGGAAACAATGACATGAAATCCCCGCTGAAATAGGCCTAATTAGTCCATAATTTGACAATAAAGGGCTATAGGAACACACGGGCTAATGACGAATTAATTAGACTTAATAAATTCATCTCGCTATTTGCTGACGGATTCTATAATTTATTTTTTTTATTAGTATCCAAACACCTCATGCGACGCTCCATGTGATATCGAAAAAAAAACTTTACGACCAGGAACTAAAAGGAAAAAGTCTACTTAACCCCCTGAACTATCAGTTAGTGTCTAACCTATACCCCAACTATAAAATCGTCTGTTTTACACTCTGAACTTTTCAAAAACCGTTCAAATTACACCCTGGAGCGGTTTTGACTTTCCTTTTCTATTTATTTCTGCTGAATCTTTGAAAAATTATAGTAAATCACAGAAAAATCATAAAATAGAAAATCTAATTTTGTTGGACTCCACGTGGATAGATCTACACAATAAATATATAATATAACATGTTTTAGTACAATTTTTTTTTTTCTGTAGCTTTAAATTAGTTAGAAAATCAAATTTTATCTGTAATTAATTGGAATAATTCACAGCTACAACTTTTATGGTTCAATTGTGGTTAAATTTTTATAGTGAACTAATTATTATATGCTTGAACTGTAGTAAAAATTTGATACTGATTGGATCATGTTTAATTTAGTTATAGATTTATTTATATTTAACAAGCATAAACCTAAACATAAACCTAAATAAATCTATAACTAAGTTATATATGATCCAATGAGTATGAAATTTTTACTATAGCTCAAGCATATAATAATAACCCCATCATAAAAATTTCACCACAATTGGATTATAGAAGCTGTAGCTATGAATTATTTCAATTAATTACAGACAAAATTTGATTTTCTAACTAGTTTAAAACTATAGAAAAAAATTTGTACTAAAGCATACTATATTATATATTTATTGTGTAGATCTACTCATGTGGAGTCCAACAAAATTAGATTTTCTATTTTATAATTTTCTGTGATTTACTATGATTTTTCAAAGATTCAGCGGAAATAAATAGAAAGAGAAAAGTAAAACCGCGGTTACTGTAGCAACCCGTAGTTACTGTACCAAAACCGCTGTCCAAAACCGTTCCATTGTGTAATTTGAACGGTTTTAAAAAATTCAGGGTGTAAAACAGATGGTTTTATAGTTAGGGGTGTAGGTTAGACACTAGCTGATAGTTCAGGGGTTTTTTTAGAACTAAAACAAGGCCGTGGCTCCGTGCCGTGAATACGAGGAGACTGGCTGCATCATCACAAGAGTGACAGAGCGTGAGAGCGCCGGCGAAGACTTGCTTGCGATTTGGGAAGTGACGTGCGGAGCGGGGGAGGCGTGTTCGTGGATCCGCAGTACTCCTTCGCCGTGCTCGGTGCTCCCGTCGTTGGCTCGCCGAGGTAGGCAATCCTCCTCACTCGTGTCTGTTAGCAAGGGGCAAGGATAGGAGAAATTGAGGCAGGAAATCAGACGAACAGCATAGAAATTAGGCTAGGGGAAATAGGCGAGGAAAGATTGAGTGCTTGAGAGTTTAGAGTTGTTACATGAATGATGATGATCCTCACGCTCTCTCTCTCTGGTTCTTATATCTCTTACACGGCAATTGCCCGTAGGTGCACGCAGGCACGCTCTCACATCCACTCATCGCCAGCTAAGCGAATATTGGGCCGACGAACACGTGACCCGACCCGAGGTCCATGGGCCTCCTCATCTGAAGTAGCTGTGGTAGTTGGGCCGCCAACACTCCCCAGGGCTTGAGTACCGGCTTGACCCCAAGCAGGGGCTCTAGGAAAATCTTGACGCAGCTGGAGCAGATTCTCCCAAGTCGCCATGTCAACCGACCATCCAGACCAGAGGATCAACCCTTGCTCCACCGAGCCATTAGCAGTATTGACAGTGCGATGCTGCAGAACCTTCAGAGGGATGCGAGGCAGATCAATGGCAGACGGTAGGGAAGGAGATACCTGGACAGTAGGCAGAACAGCGGCCTTCAGCTGACTGACATGGAACACTGGATGGATAGTAGTAGACGGTGGTAAAAGCAGCTTGTAGGCAACAGAGCCGATGCGCTCCAGAATCTCAAAGGGACCATAAAACTTGAAGGACAGCTTCTGATTAGCACGGTGTGCGAGAGTAGACTGCACATATGGTTGAATCTTCACAAATACCTTGTCGGCCACCTGGAACTGACGTTCAGTACGCTTTTTGTCGGCTTGCCTTTTCATCCGCTCTTTAGCTCTGGCGAGATGTTGAAGGATCAGATTATTCATAACCTGACGATTCTGCAACCAAGTGGACAGCTCTGGAACATCTACATCATCCCAAGCAGAGATCCCAAAATGCCGAGGAGGATATCCGTAAAGTGCTTTGAAAGGTGAACACCCCAGAGCCGAGTGATTTGTGGCATTGTACCAAAATTCCGCCAGGGCAAGCCAAGAAGACCATTTAGCTGGACAAGCATTGACGAAACATCGCAAAAACGTCTCCATAGATTGGTTGAGCCGCTCAGTTTGTCCGTCAGTCTGCGGATGATAACTGGAACTCATCTGCAATGTCACATCGGTCAGACGAAAGAGCTCACGCGCAGAATAAACTTGTGAAAATCTTGTCCCGGTCAGAAACAATGGCGATAAACATGGTTGAGGAACAACTTCGCTACTGTAGAGGCTGTGAAAGGATGTAACAGCGGTACAAAGTGGTCATACTTGGTGAAAGAGTCAATAATGACCAGAATGCAATTGACATTACCAGAGCGTGGTAAACCTTCAACGAAATCGAGGGATATAGTTTGCCAAGCTCCTGTGGGAACCGCCAATGGTTGAAGGAGGCCCGGGAGGCGGGTTCTGTCAGGTTTGGCTTGTTGGCAAGTCAAGCAAGACTGCACAAAGTGTATGACAGAGGCTTTCATTCCTTTCCAAGAGAACAACTGCTTTAGTCGAGTGTATGTGGCTGGGAACCCAGAATGCCCGCCCAGAGCGCTCGAGTGTGTAGCGTGCAATATCTTCTATTGCAATGGAATATTATCACCAATCCAGATGGTAGAACCGTGTCGAATGACACCATTGCGAAGAGAGAAATCGGGCAGCTCATCTGGGTTGATAGATAACTTAATCAACATTTCAGAAGTAACTGGATCTGATGTATAACCATCTATAACCTCTTGAATCCAAGTGGGTGTAATGACAGATAGCGCTGCACAGGTGGAATCATGTACAGTTTTGCGTGATAGAGCGTCTGCCACTCGATTTGAAGATCCTGGCTTATACACAATACGGAACTGAAGGCCCACCAATTTGGAGAATAGTTTTTGTTGCCAGATGGTATGAAGACGCTGATCAGTAAGTTGTACAAGACTCTGCTGATCTGTAAATATGGTGAATTCAGCATGTTGCAAATAAGAACGCCATTGTTGGACTGCCATTAAAACTGCCATGTATTCCTTCTCATACGTGCTGAGACCCCGAGAGTGTGGCCCCAAGGCCTTGCTAAGGAATGCCAAGGGGTGTCCGTCTTGGGTAAGCACTGCGCCAATTCCATTGCCACTGGCATCGGTTTCAATGCTGAAAGGTTTGTCAAACTGGGGCAGCGAAAGCACCGGAGATGTACTGAGTGCAACTTTTAGGGCTTCAAAGGAAGTAGCATGAGCTGGGGTCCACACAAACAGGGTATTCTTTCTGAGCAGCTCAGTTAACGGTTTAGCGAGAATGCCAAAATTGCGCACAAATTTGCGATAATATCCCGCTAGGCCAAGGAAGCCCCTCAAGTCTTTGACATTCTGAGGTATAGGCCAACTAACAATAGCACTCACTTTCTGAGGATCAGTTGTCACACCGTCAGGAGTAATGACATGGCCCAGATATGCAATGCTGCGCTTGGCGAACTCACACTTTGACATTTTAATCTTCCAGGAATGAGCCTGTAATTGCTGAAATACTATAGCCAGGTGATGAAGATGTTCCTCATAGGATTTACTATATATCAAGATGTCGTCAAAGAAAACCAAGACGAACTTCCTGAGAAAAGGAGCCAACGTGGAGTTCATGGCATCTTGAAAAGTTCCCGGTGCGCCCGTTAGACCGAAGGGCATGACGCGAAACTCAAACTGACCGAAATGGGTCTAAAACGCCGTTTTGAATTCTTCTCCCGGCTTGAGCAAAATCTGGTGGAATCCAGAGCGCAGATCCAGTTTAGTGAACCATGAGGAACCTGATAGTTCATCGAGTAGCTCGTCGATGATAGGAACTGGGTACTTGCCCTTGACAGTAATAGCATTGAGTTGCCGATAATCGACGCAAAAACGCCAGGTATTATCCTTCTTTTTAACCAATAACACAGCAGATGAAAAAGGGCTGGTGCTCTTTTGTATAATGCCGGAGGCTAACATCTCCTTAACCTGTTTCTCCACTTCATCTTTAATGGCAGGCGAGAAGCAGTATGGCCGAGAATATACGGGAGCTGCTCCAGGAAGTAAGGGAATGGAATGATCATAACTGCGTGAAGGAGGCAACTGAGTTGGAGGATCAAACAAGTCAGAGTAGTCTGTGAGGAGTTGTTGAATTTCAGGAGCATGAGTGGCATTGGCAGACTGTTCCCGGTTCTCAACTGAGCACAACTGCATCACAGCACCTACTGGCAACTTAGGCAATATCACAACCAAATGAACAGAACCGCCCTGGTGTGGCAAGTAAATCCATTTCTGTCCCCAATGGACCTCCATAGGACTATGAGCTTCTAACCAGTCAAGCCCAAGTATCATATCATAAGAGGTTAACGGCAAAATCTTCAAATCTGAAGTAAACTGACAGTGGTGGATAGACCAAGAAGCAGCTGGAATGTAGGAGGAACAAGTGAGAACCTCACCATTGGCAACCTGAACTTGTAGTGGAACAGGCAACTGCTGAATACCAGAACAATGAGTGGCAATAGATGTGCTGATAAAAGTGTGTGAACTACCAGAATCCAGCAAGATCTTGACATGTTGATTACCAATAGTACCCCAGAAACATATGGTCCTTGGTTGAACTGTACCAGAGATAGCAGCCAGAGAGAGCTGAAGAAATACTTGCTCTGGAGGGGGTTCCTCAGCTGGTACTGCAGCTGCCACATCGTCATCAATATGGAGAATATCCAGAAGTTCTTGGACCACATGTAGTTGCACTTGAGGTGGGCACTGATGATCTAGAGCCCAGCGACCGCCACATCTCATACAGAGGCCTTGGGCACGTCGAGCCGCACGCAGAGCGGTCCAACGTTCTTCAGCTGTTGGGCCGCGACCCCCATCCGCAAGCGGCCTGTTGAGCTCGGGCGCTGATAATGCAGGACGTGGTGGTGGTGGAGGCAGAGGTAGTGCACGCGGAGCAAATGGGCGTGGACCAACCAGTTGCTCCCCACGCCTGTAGTCCCTCTTCTTGCCAGGATCGACTACCTCCTCCTGCAATTTAGCAAGCAAGCAAGCAGTATCCAAATTTTGGGGGCGATGTAAAGCTACTGCTGCTCGAATGTAATCTTTCAATCCATCCACAAATCTCATAGCAAAGTAAAGTGGGTCGGTGGTACCACCATAGGCTGAAAGGTCATCAACGATGACAACAAACTGATCGATATACTCTTGAACAGATTGAGTTTGACGGATTTGAAAAAGCTGTCTAAGCAAGAGCTCATGCTCGTCCTGGCCAAAGCGAGCAAGTATCAATTTAGTGAAGGTAGGCCAAGCAGCATTTTGGAGTTGGGACTCAACAGAAGGGTACCAACGTTTAGCAGCATGGGTGAAATGCATCTTAGCAACATGAACCCACATGTGTTGGTCAGTACCATAGAGCTCGAAATAATCCTTGCATTGGCTAAGCCAGTATTTGGGTTGGGATCCGTCAAACTTTGGGAAATCAAATTTGGGTAGTTTAGGTGGCTAGAAACCATTATGCCCTACCCCAGTGGTACCACTATGAGGACCAGGATCATCATTAGATTGCAAAACAGAGCGCGGAGAGGGATGGGAAGGGAACAATGGCATACCCTTGACCGGGGAATGAATCTGGGTAGTGAGTACCCCAAATCCACTCTCCCAGTGGTGGTTGTCAACGCAGGGCCCGTTGGGCGTGTTAGAAGGAGCGCCGATGAACGGACGCTCGGGAGTAGGTGGGGCAGATGCGAAGACGCCCGGCGTAGGAGCAGGCTGATCTAGGATTGCGCGTTCCCAGTTGCGAGAGATCTTGGAGACCTCCAGCTTGGACTTCGAGACATCACTCTTCAAGTCGTCGACGATTCCTTCGATGGATGGCCGCCACTCATCGAGCGAGGCGGTGACTTTCTCCAGCGCCGCCAGGCGGCCCTCTTGCGCCTGCTCCAGGTCGCGGATCTGGCGGGACAGGCGCATGTCCTGATCCGTGAAACGCGCATCCCACTTCAGATCATGCTCGTTGAAGCGGCGGGCGATCTCGTCGATGATGAGCTTGGTCTCCGGATTCATGACGCCGAGGCGGTGCCGTCGTCTGGTGAAGTGGTCGTGGGCGAGAGGTTGGGGCGGATCTAGATCGACCGCAACCACAAGTCGAATCGAGCAGAGAAGGGAATTACAGCGATCGAATTTCTAGCAGCAGCTCACTGCTAGGAATCAAATCAAGCCAACCGTATCAATTGCTCAACTCAACCGATGGAATACGAGCGGATCGAAGAGGAGAACCCAAAATCGGTGTCTCTGATACCAAATGTTAGCAAGGGTCAAGGATAGGAGAAATTGAGGCAGGGAATCAGACGAACAACATAGAAATTAGGCTAGGAGAAATAGGCGAGGAAAGATTGAGTGCTTGAGAGTTTAGAGTTGTTACATGAATGATGATGATCCTCACGCTCTCTCTCTCTCTCTCTCTCTCTCTGGTTCTTATATCTCTTACACGGCAATTGCCCGTAGGTAAGCGAATATTGGGCCGACGAACACGTGACCCGACCCGAGGTCCATGGGCCTCCTCATCTGAAGTAGCTGTGGTAGTTGGGCCACCAACAGTGTCCTACCTCTCCGTTACGACCTCTTGCTCCGATGCTACCAGCCATGGACGTAGGTGGAGCTCCATCTCTCTCGCGTTGTCCCCCTCCGTTCTCATTTCTGTAGTACAGTTGGTCGATGCTTTTCCCCATTTCTCCACTAGCGGCGCTGCCGTTTCACCGTTTCGCCGAACACCTTACGAGCATCGGGCCAAGACAAATCCTGGGTAGTTGTTAGAAACTTATAATCATGATTCATGAGTGTCATGGATCGAAGGGTAACAGCAATGTGTGCACTACCCATGCCACCTGGAATTATTGAGCAGATTAATCGACGACGCCAGGCTTTTCTGTGGGCAGGGAAACCTACTGCGAGTGGTGCAAGTGGCCTTGTTGCCTGGGAGCATGTCTGTGACACCAAAGAGACTGGAGGCCTTGGACTCAGAGACCTACAACTCCAAAACGTATGCCTCCTACTAAAGCTTATACACAAGCTTCACGTGGCACAGCCTTCGTCGTGGGCTAGCTGGGTACAAAGCAATGCATGCATTGCGTCTTTGATGGGTGACTTACACGGTCAGTATTGGGAAATGTTGCGCTCTCTACTACCTGTCTACCGTGCAATCACCACGGTCACGTTGGGAGACGGTGTCACCACCTCTTACTGGCACGACGTGTGGGATGGAGATGACTCAATGGCTGACCGCTTCCCGGAGCTCTACAGCCATTGTCAATTGCAGGAGATGACAGTCAAGCAAGCAAGTGAGGGTGCCCTACGTAGCAGTCTGGTACATCGAAGCTCACCAGCAGCGCAGCTCCAATTATCCCAAGCGATGCAAATCATAGGCCAACATCAGCTACGGCAGGCCAAGGACCGATGGCACAGCCCCCTCTTCAAGAGAAACGGTGACCTAGACACAACCATGCTCTACAAGACTCTGAAAACAGCAAACTCGAGTCCGGATCCTTGGGCCAAATTTGTGTGGAACAACAGGGCGCCACCCAGAGTTAAATTCTTTACATGACTTTTGTCACAGGGGAGAATTCAGTGCAAGACAAAACTAGTTAAAAAAGGGATTGTGGAGAATGCATTATGTGACGTCTGCCATGCAGCTGAGGAGACGCCGGCCCATGTAATCTTTGGTTGTGCATCAGGAAAAGAGTTCTGGATGCCGTTCAAATTCAATCGGCGTCGATTGGGAGGTTCAGAGACTGCAAGGTATTGATCCACCAATACATGTCCCTAGCAAACACTTCGGGACTTTCCTACTGATGTGCTGTTTACACATTTGGAAGAGAAGAAACAACAAGGTCTTTAGGAATGATGGAACTACTATACGTAGAGCTCTGTCAACATGCAAATCCGAAGCAAACTTGTGGAAAGCTCGGTTGTCAAAGAAAGACAGAGAGATTGCGGATGCTTGGTGCTTTATTTTGGTTAACGCAATGTAAACTAAATTGTAAGCTTTGAACTATGTATTTCCAACATTTGTCTTAAAGAGCCAACCAATCAATACAATTTAGGTGGGGATCCTCTCCCCCCGTAGACTTATAAAAAAAAAAAGTAGCCATGACTCATGCTTCATTGTTTCTTGGTGAATTTTATCTCAACAGCCATACCTAGTTCTTGGCTTTACACGTGCAAAAAATATAATTCCTAATCGGGCAGCAGAACTTTTTTTTAATTACCTCGTCACTCTGGTTACTCCGTTCTTTCATTCTGCACGGCAATATCGTGTTTTGACTGACTTGATATTTATTTACTTTCCCAATTATCACAGACCTATAGTGTGAAATGTGAATACTGCTCAGGAAGATAGGTGTGAAAGGTATCTGACCCAACAAGTGATCGTTTTTTAGCAAGCGGAGAAAATATGGCAGATTCCCTGTTTGTGGTTCTCAAAAAAATTGCTCTTTCTCTGGGAGAAGAGGCACTGGGGAAGATTGGCACAGAGATGGTGGTCCAAGTAGCACCGATCATGACAGATTTTGAGCAGAGCATGAAGCAAATCGAGGGTGAACTTTCGGTTCTGCAGGCCTTTATTGGCCAGGTTAGTGCACAGAGAGTGGGTGACAAGGCTTTTGATGCGTGGTTGGACCAAGTTAGAGATGTTGCCCATGAGGTGGAAGATATCATTGATGAGTATGCTTACCTTACTTCGCAAGCAGCATTGGATACAAGCAGCTTCTTCAAAAGGAAGTTCCATCAGATCAAAAACTTTGTGGCATGGCAGAAGTTCCCTAGCCAGATTAGTCAAGTAGAGGCTCGAATTCAGAGGCTCACGGAAATGAGGAATCGATATGACCTCTCGGTAGGTAAACAAGGCAACAGTAGCAATTTACAGCTTACCAATCAAATTTGCATGTCAGATTCTGCTTACCTAACTGATCACTCTGAGATAGTTGGAAATGTTGATGAAATTGGAAGGTTGACAGAATGGTTACTTGAAGAGAGACAAGACCGAACTCTGATAGCCATCTTTGGTATGGGGGGTTTAGGTAAAACTACTATCGCAAGCACTGTCTACAAGGATCAAAAGATCATAACATCTTTTGATTGCCACGCCTGGGTTGTTGTATCTCGGACTTATCAGGTTGAAAAACTACTACAACATACTCTTTTGTCCCAAGCAAGTTGGGGTAGGCTAGAGATAAAACCCAAAAGAGACGAGAAACAGGGAGACACATAAAAAGACATAAAGGGCACAAGACAAAAAGAGGTCACGGTTCAGGCACGTTGATTGTCAATCTCCAAGCGCTCCTGTCCATAGCTAAATCCTTGGAGATATTCCACTCCTTAAGATCTCTCTTAACGGACTCGTCCCAAGTTAGTTTAGGTCGACCTCTACCACTCTTTACATTATCGGCCCGTTTTAGAACTCCACTACGCACCGGCGCCCCAGGAGGCCTCCGTTGGACATGTCCAAACCATCTCAACCGATGTTGAATCAATTTCTCCTCAATTGGTGCCACCCCAACTCTATCTCGAATATCGTCGTTCCAGACTCTATCCCTCCTTGTGTGCCCACAACACCAACGCAACATACGCATCTCTGCTACACTCAATTGCTGGACATGTCGCCTTTTTGTAGGCCAACACTCAGCACCATATAACATCGCCGGACGAATCGCCGTCCTATAGAACTTACCTTTCAGCTTCTGAGGCACCCTTTTGTCACAGAGAACGCCAGAAGCTTGACGCCATTTCAACCAGCCGGCTGAAATTCTATGCCAACATCTTCATCAATGTCTCCATCCTTTTGTAGCATCGACCCTAAATACCGAAAAGTATCCTTCTTGGCCACCACTTGCTCATCAAGGCTAATGTCTCCCTCCTCGTGCCTAGTCACGCTGAAATCGCACCTCATGTACTCGGTCTTAGTCCTACTAAGTCTGAACCCTTTCGACTCTAACATGTGTCTCCATAGTTCTAACTTCCTATTAACCCCCTCCCTACTGTCGTCAACTAGCACCACATCATCAGCAAAGAGCATACACCAAGGGATATCACCTTGTATGTCCCTTGTGACCTCATCCATCACCAAAGCAAATAAATAAGGGCACAAAGCTGACCCCTAATGCAGTCCTATTTTAATTGGAAAGTCACTGGTGTCGCCATCACATGTTCGGACAAACGTCACCACATCCCTATACATATCCTTGATGAGGGTAACGTACTTAGTTGGGACTTTGTGCTTTTCCAAAGCCCACCACATGACATTTCTCGGTACTTTGTCATATGCCTTCTCGAGGTCAATAAAGACCATGTGCAAGTCCTTCTTCTGCTCCCTATATCTCTCCATCAATTGTCGTAATAAGAAAATCGTCTCCATAGTCGACCTACCAGGCATGAACCCAAACTGATTTTGGGTCACATGTGTCACTCTCCTTAGGCGATGCTCGATAACCATCTCCCAGAGCTTCATCGTATGACTCATCAACTTAATCCCACGGTAGTTAGTACAACTTTGAACATCTCCCTTGTTCTTGAAGATAGGTACTAATATACTTCTCCTCCATTCTTCAGGCATCTTGTTAGACCGAAAAATAAGGTTAAAAAGCTTAGTTAACCATACTTGAAAAACTACTAAGAGAAATTATAAATCAGCTAATAGGTGAAAGAGCAAGCATGACAAGTGGTGTCATGACCATGAGTCGCATGAGATTAGTTGAGGTAATACAAAGCCATTTGCAGGACAGGAAATATTTCATTGTCTTAGATGATGTGTGGGACAAAGATGCTTGGTTATTTTTGAACTATGCATTTGTCAGAAACAGTTGTGGAAGCAAAGTGCTTATAACAACCCAGAGAAAAGATGTGTCTTCTTTGTCAGAGGACAGCTATGTCATTGAACTCAAAACCCTTAAACATGCTGACTCTTGGGAACTGTTTTGTAAAAAGGCATTTCGTGCTTCAAAAGATAACATATGTCCTGAAACTATAAGGTCTTGGGCAAACAAAATTGTTGCAAAGTGTCAAGGACTGCCTCTTGCCATTGTAACCATTGGAAGTATTCTGTCATACCATGGCTGTGTTTAGATCCCTGAAAAGGGGTAAAAAAAAAGTACTGTAGCACGTTTTGGCTTTATTTGGCAAATAGTGTCCAACCATTGACTAATTAGGTTCAAAACGTTCGTCTCGCAAAGTACAACCAAGCTGTACAATTAGTTTTTAATTTCATCTACATTTAGTACTCCATGCATGTATCGCAAGTTTGATGTGACGGGGAATCTTTTTTTCGCATAGTACTTTTTTTGAGGAACTGAACACAGCCCATGGCTTAGAGGAACAGGAGTGGTCTTTTTTCTACAATCAACTTAGCTGGCAACTAGCTAACAATCCAGAGCTCAGTTGGGTTTTTAATGTATTAAATCTGAGCTTGAATGATCTTCCATGCTATCTGAGGAGCTGCTTTCTGTACTGCAGCCTCTACCCTGAAGATTACAAGCTTAAAAGAAAACTGATTTCCAAGCTATGGATATCAGAAGGCCTTGTGGAGGAGAGAGATGGAACAACAATGGAGGAAGTTGCTCAGTGTTACCTTACAGAGCTGACTCAACGTTCTCTTCTTCAAATCACAGAAAGGAACGCATGTGGAAGGGCTAGAACATTTGTTATGCATGATCTTGTGCGAGAGATAACATCGATTATTGCTAAAAAATGAGAAGTTTGGTATTGCGTATGGAGATGTTGGTATATCCAAAGGTTCTCACGAAGCCCGCCGCTTATGCATCCAAAGCGGTGCCCAGACCATGAATTCTTTAGCTAGTTCACGGCTCCGCTCATTCATTTTGTTTGACACCGAAGTACCTTGTTCTTGGGTACATGATATTTTATCACGTTTCAGACTACTAAGGGTCCTAAGCCTAAGATTTGTCAATATTGAACAAGTGCCGGGCGTGGTCACAGAATTGTATAACTTGCGTTATCTTGATTTGTCATACACAAAAGTGAAGATTATACCAGCATCATTCAGAAAACTTGTCAACCTACAAGTTTTGGATCTCAGATTCACCTATGTAGAGGAATTGCCACTGGAAATAGCTATGCTAACTAGCTTACGTCATTTACATGTGTTTGCAGTCCATGATTTTCAACAAAGATCATTGAATTGGTTTGGTGCTACAAAATTTCCTGGTAACATTTGTCATCTAAAGAATCTGCAAGCTTTACAGATTGTTTCGGCCAACAAAGATCTGGTTTCACAACTTGGGAACTTGAAATTAATGAGAAGTTTGGCTATAGTGGAAGTACGGCAAAGCTACATTGCAGAATTATGGAATTCCCTGACAAAGATTCCTAACCTGAATAGGTTGGTTATTTCTGCATGTGACATGGAGGAGATTCTTGATTTAAAAATGCTAAAACCCTTATCGAATCTGGTTTTCTTCAATCTGGCAGGAAAGTTGGAGGCAGGTGTGCTTCCATCAATGTTTTGTAATTTTGAGAAGTTAACATGGTTAAAATTAGACTGGTCTGGTCTAAAGAAGGACCCTATTAGCTCCTTATCTCACATGTCAAACCTCGTTCATCTGCTGATGTGCGGGTCATATGGCGGGGAACAGCTAACTTTTTTGTTCAGGATGGTTCCCCAATCTCAATTATCTGCAATTATCTAAAATGGAGAATCTGAATTGGATTGAGATAGAGGATGGAACAATGATGTGTCTAAATAATTTGGGGTTAAATGGTTTAGGGAATCTAAAGGCTGTTGGAGTTGTGTCCAAATTCACTGCAAGATATAGGCGGGACTTCTGACGGAGCGAAGCGGAGGCCCGTAAAAGCCGAAGGCTGGGCCGGAGCGTAGCGGAGTCTGAAGCCGGCCCATCAGGCCGCGCCCGTGCACACACGGGGGGTGCGGGGGGCGGAGCCCCCGCGATACGGTACATATATACCCTTGTTAGGGTTTCTTGGAGACTTGATTCTCTTGTAAGCCGCCGCAGGCGTGTAACCCAAAACTCTTGAGATAGTGAGATTGTTGCTGGCTGGTGCCCGTGGTTTTTTCCCTTCGCATTGGAGGGGTTTTCCACGTTAAATCGTGTGTCTCCGCTGTGATTGATTTCGTTTTACTTCATATTCCATACGTCGTTGATAACAAGTGGTACCGGAGCTTCGGTTGCTGTAGGGTTCATGACGACGTCGATGAAGTTCGATCTTCCGCTGCTGAACTACGACACGCGGTTCTCGCTATGGCAAGTCAAGATGCGGGGAATTCTGGCGCAGACTCATGACTACGATGAGGCGCTGGATAAATTCGGCAAGAGTAAAGCCAATTGGACTCCTGAGGAGATCCGCAAGGATCAGAAGGCTCTCGCCCTAATTCAGTTACATCTTCATAATGATATTTTGCAGGAGTGTTTGAAAGAGAAAACTGTTGCAGAACTATGGCTGAAACTGGAATCGATCTGTATGTGCAAGGATCTAACCAGTAAGATGCAGATGAAGATGAAGCTGTTCACTCTGAAGATGAAGGAGGAGGATTCGGTGATGACCCACATCGCTGAATTCAAGAAGATCGTGGCTGACCTAGTGTCGATGGAGGTGAAGTATGATGATGAGGACTTAGGTCTTCTACTGTTATGTTCTTTGCCAAATTCATATGCAAATTTTCGTGACACCATACTTTTGAGCCGTGATGAACTAACCCTAAAGGAAGTTTATGAGGCTCTCCAGTCTAAGGAGAAGATGAAAGTTATGGTGCAGCATGACGGAACGTCGTCCTCAAAGGGCGAAGCTTTGCATGTGAGAGGCAGAACTGATAACAGATCCTCATATGATAGCAATGATGGTAGAAAGAACTACGAGAGGAGAGGCCGTTCAAAGTCCAAGCCGCATGGTAATAAAAAGTTCTGTGTTTATTGCAAACTGACAAATCATAATGTTTGAAGTTTGGAAGAACTGATAAGGGTCTCATTGGTTATGTGGATTCTGATTATGCTGCTGATCTAGACAGGCGAAGATCAATTACTGGTTATGTGTTTACTGTTGGCAGTTGTGCTGTGAGTTGGAGGGCTACGTTACAGTCTGTTGTTGCTTTGTCTACTACTGAAGCAGAATATATGGCTATTTGTGAAGCGTGCAAAGAATTGATATGGTTGAAAGGTTTGTACGCTGAACTCAGTGGAATTGAATCTTGCATAAGTTTGCACTGTGACAGTCAAAGTACAATTTACCTCACTAAAGATCAGATGTTCCATGAGAGAACTAAGCATATAGATATCAAGTATCATTTTGTGCGAGATGTGATTGAAGAAGGTAAGCTGAAGGTATGCAAGATTAGTACTCATGATAATCCTGCTGATATGATGACAAAGTCTGTTCCTGTTGCTAAGTTTGAGTTATGCTCAAGCTTAGTTGTTTTAATTGAATAGTCCAAGAGACTATTGTTGGCACCAGTGGTTTTTCTATCTTTGTTGTTCAGGATGATGGGTTGATTTATGATATAAGATGAATTTTTGTCTCAAGATGGAGTTTGTTGGAGTTGTTCCAAAATCACTGCAAGATAAAGGCGGGCTTTCTGACGGAGCGAAGCGGAGGTCCGTAAAAGCCGAAGGCTGGGCCGGAGCGTAGCGGAGTCTGAAGCCGGCCCATCAGGCCGCGCCCGTGCACACACGGGGGTGCGGGGGGCGGAGCCCCCCGCGGTACGGTACATATATACCCTTGTTAGGGTTTCTTGGAGACTTGATTCTCTTGTAAGCCGCCGCAGGCGTGTAACCCAAAACTCTTGAGATAGTAAGATTGTTGCTGGCTGGTGCCCGTGGTTTTTTCCCTTCGCATTGGAGGGGTTTTCCACGTTAAATCGTGTGTCTCCGCTGTGATTGATTTCGTTTTACTTCATATTCCATACGTCGTTGATAACAAAGGTTGTACCCTATGGCATCAAGTACATCAGGACACTCGACCAGGGCCTTGTTTAGATGCACTCCAAAAGTTGAAATTTTTTCACTCTCTCTCCATCACATCAATCTTTGGACCCATGCATGAAGTAGTAAATATAGGTAAAAAAAAATAACTAATTACACAGTTTAGTTGAAAATCACGAGATGAATCTTTTGAGCCTAGTTGGTCCATGATTTGACAATATTTGCCAAATAAGACGAAAGTGGTACTATTCATCGGGTTGAAATTTTTTCAGCATCTAAACGTGGCCCAGATGTATCCGACAGATATGTCAAAGGAGTTTCTAGGAAGCCTGCAAGGAAGCGAGAGTCCCATTGTTCAATATATACGCAACATCCATATCTTTGAATCCTCTGATTCTGAAGCAGGTAAATTTTGTTTTCTTGCTATGCGGCTATGCCATTTACTTTACTTGACGAAAACACTAATATGGGTGTCGTGAGACATTCTCAAGATAAATTTTATGTTAGGAAAGGTTAAACCTACCTAATAGGTAAGATATATAGTATCTAAAAATTGTTGGCTTACTCTATAAAACATTTTGTTCCGTCTCTTCTTTATTGACCATAAGGGTCTTGTATATTGTACAGCAGAATAAAAGTGTTTTGTTCGTATTGCAGTAAATAAATTCCGCTTTGAACCATATCTTGCCACGAAGTTTGGCCCTGGTGCAACTAAGTATGCCCCTACTTACTGGGGCTCATCTGGCATGTAACAGTCGGTGAGAGTTATTTTTTGAACCAACCGAGCAATATGCTGTTCGTCTTGGTGCCGGAACCTGAGACGATCTCGTTGTTACCTAGGTACTGAAACAATTTGCAGCCATCAACAATGATGAATTCAGGAAATATTCGGCATCTGTCTGCATGGAGGCTGAAGCATGAGTTTCGCTTGAAGATTCTGTATTTGCTGAAAATTTCCAGCAGAAAAACGGTAGACATTTGCTTGAACAGGCTGCCAGAGATTGACATATGAGAGTGGCAGTGGCTTGCTGAGCTCCGTGGAACCTGGAACATTTTATGATAGCAAGGCCTGTAGGAGAATTTTCATTGTACCACCGCTAGACTTGGACAGTTTGTACTCTGTACTAGACTACTAGTTGTATATAAATTGTGAGTTTACCAAAGTATTGATTCAAAAAATTACCAGACCCTCACAAGACGGTTAAAATGCCTTGGCTGTAATAGATTCATTTTTTAGCCATTTGTGTGTAATATATGTGTTACTCATGTATTTCGGCCATCAATGGTATGTCTTTTGTTGTAATGTCTTAGACATTGAGAACGAAACGTGTGTAAGTAAACAGACTGTGCATTTGTGTAGCTTGAAACCTACGAGTTGAACCATTGACACGTTATGTTCATTGATTCAACAATTTTCTGCTCTAATTTTCGGGTGATTATTTGTGGCTGTTCTCAGTGGCTTTATCTCACTATCACAAACAAAAGCTGCTACTAGGTGTTGACCGATTCAATCTCGGAGGCTGTGAACGAGTCAGACGGTCCTCGTGACCTGAGCAGCCCTGTTCTAGATGACCAATCAAGTCTCCACCTGCAGTCTGGTTGGTTTCAGCTAGTAGCAGCTGGAGTGGCCATCTTGCTCCGGCGACCGGCACTACGCGACAGTGATAATTATTTGAGCCAGTAGAGCAAATATGGCAGATGCTCTTTTTGTCGTTCTCAGAAAAGTTGCTCTTTGCCTTGGAGAACGGGCACTAGATAAGATTGGCACGGAGGTGGTCGAAGCAGCACCGATCATGACAGATTTTGAGCACAACATGAAACAAATCGAGGGCGAACTTTCTATTCTGCAGGCCTTTATAGGATCCTTCTTTATTGACGAGGCATTTGATGTTACGAACGACGTATGGAATATGAAGTAAAACCGAAATCAAACACAGCGGAGACACACGATTTAACGTGGAAAACCCCTCCAATGCGAAGGGGAAAAACCACGGGCACCAGCCATCAACAATCTCACTATATCAAGAGTTTGGGTTACACGCCTATGGCGGCTTATAAGAGAATCAAGTCTGCAAGAAACCCTACGCTCCGGCCCAGCCTTCGGCTTTTACGGGCCTCCGCTTCGCTCCGTCAGAAGCCCGACCTATATCTTGCAGTGAATTTGGAACAGCTCCAACATTTGATGCATGGTTGGATCAAGTAGAGATGTTGCTTGTTGCCCATGAGGTGGAAGACCTCATTGATGAGCATGCTTACCTTACTGCGCAAGCTGTAGATACCAGCAGCTTCTTCAAGGCCTTGTTCACTTCCCCATCCCAACCCAAAATATTTTCTCTTCCACCCATCACATCAAATCTTTCGACGCATGCATGGAGTATTAAATGTAGGTAAAAAAGATAACTAATTACATAGTTTGTCTGTAAATGTCGGGACGAATCTTTTGAGCCTAGTTAGTCTATAATTGGACAAATTTGGCCAAATAACAACGAAAAATACTACAGTAACTTTTCAGCTACTTTTCGTGAAGTGAACACACCCCAAGAGAAAGTTCCATCATGTCAAGAACATCGCAGCATGGCAGATGTTCTCCAGTCAAGTTGGTCAAGTGGAAGCCCGAATTCAGAGGCTAGCGGAAATGAGGAATCGGTATGGCATCTCAGTTGGTGAACTAGACAGGAGGAATAACTTGCAGCTTGCCAATCAGCTTTGTATGTCAGATTCTTCTTCGGAGAAAACTGAAGATTATCAGTTGACCTAGCCGCAGCTGATGGCGGCCTCAGAGATCGCTGCGGGCTGCGAGCAGCACCGTGGCCACGAGGACGATCATCAGAAGCTACATGCGAGCCATGTTAAGCCTACTAATAACGATGTCAGCCATGCACTCTTATTAACGATGAACGGGTCTGGTCTGAAGAAGGATCCTATCATCTCCTCTCACATGTTAAGCCTAGTTTGGATCCAACTCCGAAACAGAAGCAAAGCCCAATTAAAGCCTTTATGCCACACGAAGAATCAAGCGGAATCACCGGACGATCCTCTGGCCTGAACAAAACCAGAAAACACAGGCGTGTGACAGACTAGAGAACTGAGCAAATATCCAAATTTCAACAGGCTCCCTAAGTTAGCCATCATTAGCATCTTACAGATAACAGATACATAAAATGGTACAGAATGATCATTAGACAGTTCACCCTAACCCACTGCAATACCTAGATGACCTTAAGACCTACAGCCTCGAAGCATAAACAGATGTCAAAAGCACCGAACCAATCTCAGAAGCTTATGCATCAGGTTAAGCTGCATCTAGGCGGCGCAGCTAAGACACTGCAAAACTCCCGTTCCACATCGCCATAGGCTTCCTTGAACCTGCTCTGCTCTGACTTGAGTGTCGAGAGCTCTGTTTCTCTGTTTTCCTTCTCCTTTGCAAGCTTTTAGATTTCCTGGCAAAGGCACCCAAGTTTCTGCTCAAGCTCAGCTATATCTATAGCTCTATCTTTTTCATCGAGCAGTGCACCGATTCGGGTTAATGAAGTTGTCTCCCCCTTTATCTCTACATCCAGCTTGGCCATTTCTCCAAGATAAAGAGTGTGTTGAGATTTGATTTTGACCAATTTAATAAGGGTGCTATGCAAAGACTGGACACTAAATCCATGTTCCTCCATATGACGGAGTGTACTAAACTTGTCCTCAAACCATTCCATACTGTTGTGTATGCTTACTTTCCTTATAACCCTCACTAAGTCAGAAAATATAGCCATCTGACCTAATGCCATTCCTTCATGCATTGTTGGGGAAAATTGCTTTAGTGGAAGGAAATGTGGTCGTTGAGGATATGCACAAAACACATCCGTTGCTTCAATTTGAAGCCACATAGGTGACCTCTTGACAAACAGAGCCTATCGATCAGATGTATTACAAATAGCCAATGGTGAAGGCAACGAACTCTGAGAAGCTGAGCAGCCCCTCAGTGGAGAATTCTCTATGGTGAATCGTGGGCTCCCAGGATTCTAGAGACGTGATAAGGCAAAGCTATCATCCACTTCCTCACCAGACCCACTTCCCCAACACCAGCCTTTTGGACCCGATAATCAGGAGACGGGATGGCTATTTTCATAACATGGCTGCTGTTAACTACTTGAGTAGCAGAATGATCTGCGCGCACATGATCATTTCTGTTTCGATCAGACAAAGGAGTGTCCATCCTCGATGGGCTATGTTCTAAACCTTCAGCTAATATGCCATCTAGCTCCTTCAGATTTTTCCTTGGCTTTTTGGTGGCAGAAGATTCAAGATCATGGCTGCGTTCATCACCACTGGATGCCGCCACATCGACAGGTGAGCTTGGACTTTCTCCAGACATGGACTGTCTCCTCTCCGTTCTCTTAATCTTAGCACCCACCTTCCTCCTTTGGTCGCCATTGGAGTTGTCTAGAGGCTTGCGCATGAACTCTGTGGCCTTCGAATGCGAGTACCCCACGACGTAGCTTAGCACGTCGACGACCTCACCACAGCTGCAGGTATCCAGGAGCAGCCATACAAGTGATGGTGACTACTCACCTCGACCTTGTCCCTGACCTCATAGACCTCGACCGGGCGCTTGGGCCGGACGAGGTGGGGCGGGAACTTGATGAGCTTACGGGCGATGGGGAAGCCGACGGTGACGGTGACGGGTGGTGGAGGCACCGGGGTCGAGGTCGGGGGAGTCAGGCGTGGACATGACGATGCCCGTCCACCAGCCTTCGCAGTGGAACGCCGCTACGATGTCGTGGAGGTGGAACCGCGGCGGGGACGACTCCGACGGTGGCGGCGGCCGGGGGCGAACGTGGCTGGGCGGGAAGGTCTCCCTGAGGGCGCTGCCGCCATCGTCGGCGAGCGGGTGCACTTCGCGGGGCCCCGCGCGGCGGGCACGAAGTCCATGACTGTGGCCTCGAACCAAGAGCAGGAGCCGTGGAAGCCTTCGTCGTCGATGCGGACCTCGGCCTCGGCGCCACGGGGCAGGAGCCAGCCGCGGACCCAGGATCTGAGAGCTGGGTATTTAAAATATACAGGGGTATTAATTTTTTTTACAACCAAATGGCTAATATTCGGCATGTCATATAGTTAAATATTTTTTGTGACTGCTTCTTCCGCTGTAAGAAACTCCTCATATCTGTAGTATTACTTTTTTTCTCTTCATACTTGAGACCTAAAATTAAATCAAAAGACTAGACTAAGTAATTTGGGGACAAATTGCAATTACTAAGACCCTAACAAGCAGCAAATTGAATAGGAATTTGGGATTTGGAAAGACTGAATTCAGTTACTGCTTTTGTGCTTGATTGCATGCTTCTTCGTGTCTGCGCGAGTTGGCGTGCTGCTCCCGGCGCCCGCCCAGCAGCAGCGCCCCTGCCTGCACGCTGCGCCCGCCGCCCGCTGCCGCTCGCAACTCGAGCCTTTACCCCGTGTACCATTAAAAAAGATGGCCTTTTCCTACAGACCATTAAAAAGTTCAGACTTACTTAGGTGCCATGACACTTTATTTCTTTGCCCCCAAGCCATTCCGTCCACGTTTTGTTTGGTTTTGACAGTTTGAAAGCCCTGACAAGTGAGACCAGGCAGGAAATTTGTCCATCTTACCCTTTGAGACAGAGGGTCATATGAGGGAGAGGCCTTGTTGACCGACCTTGACCACCATCGCATTCTCACTCTCGCTTCTCTATCGTTCTCTTCCCCAAACCCTAGCTGCGGTGGGTGGCGGCGGTGGCGGACGTGGAACCCTAGCGGCGGCGGCGGGTTGAGAAGAAGATCAATCCCTCGTGCTTCTGGCGTCGAATGGGGTAGTGGAGCTTGGAGTTCACCGTGGATTCAGAGGATTGGCCGCGTATGGTGGTGAAGAAGGGTGCGGGCAAGCGACCAGACTTGTGAGCTGTCGGGTGAGTGCTATTCCCCTTGGATTGCGTGCTCCTCAGTATGGATCGATTAGGTCGGGTAGTTGTGAATGTGGATGCTTAGGGTCCGTCTTGTTGATTGTGGTGTTGTTCCTTGTTGATTGTGTTCTCCTTGATTGCGTGCTCCTTGTTCATCTGTAGGATGGATGCAGACAATAGCTTCAATTTAGAAATGCGGATTGTTACTCCCAATTCGCGTGCTTGGTGGTTTTCTTTGAACAAAGTTGTGGATGTTGAGCTTACTAACTTTGAAGATCTAGTTCATGATGTTGTTGACAAGTATCCACCCGATTTCGGTGAGGTAGCTCGACTATTTTATTTCTACAACCAGAGTAAGGTCAACATTGAAGTAAGGAGTGACCAAGATATGCGTGAAATGTTTGCTAAAAGTAATGAATCAAAGTGCTGCTTCTGACTGTTGCCTATAATAGGCCAACTAGTGAGCCTCAGATTCCTGATTGGGATTTTAGTCCCCCTGCCAACTCTGTTCAAGCCCCATGCACCCCTTCAGCCCACTGTGCTAGTAGAGCAGAAGCAAACAATGCCTCCCAGAGTGCCACCCAAAGTGAATGCGCTGAACCTGAATATCTGGCTAACCCAAACCCATCCAATGAGCATGTGGGTGTTGATGAGGAAGGGTTGTACATTGACCTTGGCCCCCAACATCCCCCACCTACCAAATCTAATAGTCAAGTTTGCAGTAAGCAAAGGCAACCTGAAAGTTTTGATGGTGAGGCATCTTCTGGTTCAAACAGTGATGACTCTGACGATGAATCCTTGTCTGATGATGATGATAGTGAAGTAGAGGACTTAGATGATATTATTAAAGATAAAGAACCTGAACAAATGCCTAATGCTGATTATGACAAGAAGGACCCTCCTATGGTTGTAGGCACTGTTTATTCAAACATTACTTCCTTTAAGTTGGCTTTAGCTACACATTCTGTGAAACATGAGTACCATTATAACATTGAGGCAAGTGACACAGGAAGGTATAGGGCAACCTGCCCGTGGAGAATCCATGCATCAACTCTGAAGGATGGTGTAACTGTTAAGGTACTATGTATGTACTTTTTGTAAATGTTGGTAGTAATTTGGTTCTGTTATTACTTATTGCAAATGCATGCAGTAACTATGGAATGTACATTTGTTTTGCAGATTAAGAGGAACCCATTTTCCCATCAGTGCCAGAGCGCCAGGAGGCAAGGAGTCTGTGTAGGAGTGACTCAGTTCTGGGTCTGTCATCAAGTGCTTGATTGGCTCAAGGAAGATGGGACTGTGGGTGCCACTGAACTACAAAGGAGGTTGAAGGATGAGCACAAGATTGTGGTGCCCTACAAAAGAGTGTACAAAGGTAGACTACTTGCCATGGATAAGATTTATGTCCCATGGGACAAAAGTTGACAATCTTTTTAGATTTAAGGCCCAGTAGAGGAAACCAGTCCTAGTTCATGGGTTGTGATTGATCACCACACCATCAACAACAAGATAAGGTTTAATAGGCTCTTTTTTGCACTTAAACCTTGTGTTGATGGCTTTCTTAGAGGTGGTAGACCATATCTTGCAGTAGATAGCACATTTTTAACTGGGAGGTTTAGGGGCCAGTTGTGCATTGCCTGTGCAGTTGATGGGCACAACTGGATGTACCCAGTAGCAGTAGGTGTCATAGATTCTGAAACCAATAAAAATTTGGTATGGTTCACGGGGAGGTTAAAGGAAGCAATAGACAGTCCACCTGGGCTTACTTTCTCCACATATTGTGGCCAGGCAGTGATGAATGGAGTTAGTGAAGTGTTTCCAGAAGCTGAACATAGGGAGTGTATGTATCATCTAGTATAGAATTTCAAAAGGAGGTATAGTGGTAAAGTTTTTGATGAGCACTTGTGGGCTTCTGCATATTCTTGGAATCCATATAAGTTTGAAAAGCATTATCAGGCAATGGCTACTGCCAAAGCAGAAGCTATGAAGTACCTTCAAGAGACTCACAAGAAGCTATGGACTAGGAGCCAGTTTGGCACTACCTCAAAAGTTGATTATGTGACTAACAACTTGGCTGAGTCTTTCAATAACTGGATAAAGGGTGAGAAGTAGAAGCACCTGGATGACTTGATGGACACCATCAGACAGAAGATATTGATCAAATGGAACCATAGGAAAAGAATGGCCAGGAAGTTTGAAGGGAAGATTTTGCCCCATATTGTGCAGAAGCTGAAGGATGACAGTTACAATCTTGATATTGAAGTGATCACAAGCTCTTCTGAAGGAGTTGCAAAAATTTGTGGTAAGGGGAGGTCTAGGTTTAGGTTTGTGGTGGACTTAAGAAATAGGACATGTTCCTATAGAGTCTGGCAGGGGTCAGAAATACCCTGCAAGCATGCTATTGCCTACATCACCTCAATTCTAGGTGCAGACTAGAAGATCATGTAGATAATTTCTTCTCTATCCAGAAGTTCAAGGATGCCTATGCAGGCTCTATCCCATGCATTCCTGACAAGTCCATGTGGCCCAAAGCAACACATGGCTTCTTCATGCACCCTCCATGTCTCAAGTCCACTAGTGGTAGGAGGAAGAGCAGGATGAAGTCAACTGTTGAGGGAGGCAGTAAGAAGAAGTCAAAGAAGCATGAGTGTCCTATATGCCATGAGTTAGGCCACCACTGGTACACCTGCAAGAATAGGAACCCAGAAGACATTGCTGCAATGGAGGCTGAAAGGTAAACATGTACTTCTTTATTTTCATTTGTCCTATAAATTAAATACATGTACTAATTGTAACCTTGTCCTTTGCAGGGGTCTCCCAAAGAAAAGGCAGAAGAAAGTAGCAAGCTGCAATACAGAGATTAGCCTTGTGGTGAAAACTCCTGCATCATGCATGGTTTTCCCACACAATGAGGCAGTGGCCAATTCTAGACACCAGAAGAGGAAGAGGAAATCATCTTCTTCATCAAAGGGAATAGCTACCAGTACATCAGCTACCAAGAAAAGCAAGGGCCTAGCTACCAGTACTTCAGCTATTAAGAAAAGTAAGGGCCTAGGTACCAGTACATCAACATGTCATACAAATTCCTAGACTAGCAGGTAAGCATGATCCAATTCTGCATTTCCACTTTTTGATGAAACTGTGTGCTTGACCTTTCCTGGTACTTGACTATAACAGGTCTGGAACTAATTCCAATGACCCTGTTCCCCTCCAAGTTATGCATCTTGCCCCATTTCATGAAGAGACTGCAGACAGAACCACTAGAGGTTGTTTTGCCCCAGCCTTCACCAAGGAAGAAGATAGGGCTGAAGAACAAGCTTACACCAAAGAAGCTTCTAATTGTGCCAGCCAGCCCAGCCAGCCCAGCTTCTAATACCAGGAGCAAGAAGAAGGTAGGATTTGAATGAAAACCACTTGTGTTTGGTTGTTATTTTGGTGATTTGGCTGTAAAAACTACTGCTGCTTTGCTATCACTTTATTTTTGCATGACTGTGATGTGAGATGAATGTCTATGAGTTGGCATGACTATGAGATGGAACTCTGTTGGTTAGATGAAACTTTATGAGATCAAACTCAGTTTAATATGGTCTGTAATATTTAGTTGGTAAGATCAAACTATGTGATAAGATCAAACTCTATTTGTTCTGAGATGTTATTTTTTGAGATGTCAGAATTACTATGTTATAAATTAGATCATAACTCTCTGATAAAAAACATTCATTCATGCATCACTAGTCTTCATTGAAACACACACATATACACAGTATGTATACATAGGGCCTTACTTCTTCATGATAGCATACAAAGCAAGAAAGATGCACATAAACACCAGCTTTTCAATCCACCTAAGCTGTTGAAGAACCCTATCTTCCACTACTGCATTGCCTACAACTCTAGCCAACTGGGAATCTTCCTGGACGATGGCCAGAGGAGCTGTGGTAGAGATAGGAGCTAGTGCTGCCACTGCCTATAGAGGAATGGCCTGTAATGGAGCAGGTGTTGTAGGTGGGCGCACAACAATGTCCTCCATTTCGTCCTTCCATTGATAAAACTGGCACCCTCCAGCCTATAAACAACAACATCAACAGATTAGCACCAAACAGGGAATAAAGAACACCTTATGAATGAATGAGCAAGGAAGAAAAACGAACTGCAAAGTACAGGCACTTGTGGAAAGCACAGTTGTGGTTCTTCGTAGTCATCGATATGAATCGATTAGCTAGCACACTACAGTTGGGGCACATGACCCGCCTAGGCCTCCTCCCATAGCTGCTTGAAGCTTGAGACATGGCACTGGCAGCAAGGTAGCAGGAGAGACAAATGGAGAAGAATGAGTGGGAAGGGAGGGCTGAGGGCCTATTTATAGCACCAAGGCGGGGAGGTCTCTTTGGCGCCAAGCCCAGTGCCTTTGGCGCCAAAAAAAACTTGCCCACGTCAGCCGTCTTGGCACCCAAACGCTTGGTCAGGGAGTGGGCAATTTCACTCATCCTCCCTGGACTGAGGGCACTTTGGTCTTTTCTCCTCGCCATTACACACCGTTACCAGTGAAAATTAACAGAATGGCTTGGAGGGCAAAGAAATAAAGTGTCATGGCACCTAGGTAAGAATGAACTTTTTAGTGGCCTGTAGGAAACGACCATCTTTTTTAATGGTACGCAAGGAAAAGGCTCTCGCAACTTGAAGGCCAGAGCTATGGTTCGTCGGGAGTCGACCGCACGCCTATGTGCGAGAGCGAGACACCGAGACAGGAGAAAGGAGGTGGGAGCGTGATTTTGGGCCTCCAGTAGAGAAAAAGGGCCGCTCAGCCTCGTTGGCCATCGCTGGGAGAGAAAACCGAGTGGGGCTTGGGCCTATTTGCCTGTACAGGTCTTCATTTCGCAGTATATTTGTTTTTTCCATAATCAGACTTGTATATGCACTATATATATATAATTTTTTGTCAAAAAACTTGGGTATTCAACTGAATACCATTGAATACAGATGAGCCCGTCCCTGGTAGGAGCGTGCTCGAGACCTGCCCACACCGGCGAGTGCTACTGCTAGTGGCGGGCATTGGGGATATACACTCTGTTCGCTTGAGCTTATCAGTTATGGTACAATATTTTTCTCTCACAACAAATCAGCGAATAGTACTCTCAGCCATGGCTTTTCAGCCAAGCGAATAGGGCGGGGGATGAGATAGCTTAGACGGATCTATGCGGCAGCGGCGGCGACCATTGGGGGCTGCTAACTCCAAGCAGCTGCTCGAGAAGACGGGCAGTAGCAGTCTAGCACACTCACCCAGTCACCCGAGACCGAGAGGCCAAGACTGGTCAAAGATTAGCTGAACAAACAAACCATGTGTTACCGTATCTTCCTTCCCTCGTGTCAAAGATTAGCTCTTTTTCAATTGTTGTAGAAGTCTGAACAAACAATGAAACAAACCATGTGCTGAACTGAAAACACCATGTGATGTGACCTAAAAGCCCCCTGAGAGGAATGACATGTACTCCCCTCTATCCTAGTATAGTGGACCTTTTAGAACCTAGGCCTTGTTTAGTTCCCAATTCCACCCCCAAGTTGCACTATGCAAAAAGGAGATTCCCCATCACATCAAAATGTCGGCAAATGCATGTAGTACTAAATGTAGATGAAATCAAAAACTAATTGCACAGTTTTGTTGTACTTTGCGAGACGAACATTTTGAGTCTAATTAATCAATTTTTGGATAATTTTTTGCACTAAAAAACAAAAGTTGCTACAGTGCCCGAATCGGGTTCCCGAATTCGGGAACTGAACAAGGCCCTAGAGGAGTACCGAGGCAATGACCAAATGATCTGCATGCCCCTACAATTCCAATCATTGCATAGTATACAAACAACATTGGATGCATTAAATGACTGTGCAACCAGTGCATTCGAACGGCCATACACATCCCGCATTTAAGACCCCAACACATCCACTTGCATGCATAGGCCTTGTTTAGATGCTCGAGTCGGGCCGCCGATTCGGCGCCAACACTGTAGCAACTTTTGTTTTTTAGTGCAAAAAATTATCTAAAAATTGATTAATTAGACTCAAAATGTTCGTCTCGCAAAGTACAACAAAACTGTATAATTAGTTTATGATTTCATCTACATTTAGTACTCCATGTATTTTCCGGCATTTGGATGTGATGAGGAATCTCCTTCTTGCATAGTAGAATTTGGGGGTGAATTTGGGTATCTAAACAAGGCCATAATTTTCATTAAACAAATAAATAGTTCACCGAAACAATTTTTTCCAGCCGGCGGGAATCGAACTTAGCGCCAAAAAATAGAAGAAGCGAAACGAACAAATTTAAATAGCCATTCAGCCGCCATAACTTCTGGGCTAATAAGGGGTGTTTAGTTGGCAAAAAATTTTGGATTCTGGTACTGTAGCTTTTTGTTTTATTTGATAATTACTGTTTAATCATGGACTAATTAGGCTTAAAAGATTCGTCTCGCGATTTCACGGTGAACTGTGTAATTAGTTTTTTGTTTTGTCTACATTTAATGCTCTATGCATGTGCCGCAAGATTCGATGTGATGTTTTGGGTGAAAATTTTTGGGAACTAAACACCCCCTAAGACACTGCCTCACTGCCCACAACTCCTGCAACCATTCACTCACCATGGCCCTTGACTTGAATGCAACTCCAGATGACGAAGGAGATGAGGGGCCTTTTCTCAACCAGCCACCTGCAAATGAACAAGATAGGAGTAATGATCCCTTGCAAGCGGTTGGTGCAAGCGAAATAAAAAGAGGTGATCCTTTACCTGCCCTCCTCCTTCAACCTGCAGTTTAGTACGATGATTGTTGTTCTTTTTCTTTCTCTTCTCTATCTCCTAAAATGAGTTTGCTTGGATTCTGGAACTCATTTCTCTATCTCCTAAACTGATTGTGTGAAGGTAATTTTATGCCTTACTCCTATTGGATTTCAATCTGGTGTAGCCTAAGGTCATTTCGTGGATTCAATAGAAGTGGAGAAAAGTTTAATCTACTAAGAGTTGCATCTAATCTCACCATATGTTTTGTTGCTTTAAAAAAAATAAATTTGGTATAACAGATGCTTTTTGTAGCATCTTGTCCAAAATAAACAGTGCTGACAGGGAGTACATTTCATAGGGGTGGATAACTTACAAGTGCAATTTACAGCTGCCCACCGATTTGATTTAAATGAACCACAAGAAGAAGGAAGCCTACATGCAGGTGAATATTTCCATCAGTTCAAAGACATTTACAAACATCAATTCTCTACAATTAAAGAGCTATCTTAGAATGCTTGTTTTAGTAGCACAAATAAAGTGGTGTGTTTATGTTTCTCATCTGAAACTAATTTTTTCAGCAGGTCAGAATGCGGGTGACAATTTCAATGATCATGAACACCAAGGTCAATTTGTACTTGTTTAATTTCTCATAGAAAAAGTGTATTTTCTCCTAAAACTTTTTATTGTAGCAGGTCAGTATGTTGGGCATCCATTTGATCCGAGTGCTCATCAACGTGAAAGAGAACAAGGAAACCTGCTGACATATGAGTATTTCCATTAGTACCACAAAAATCTGCATGACAAAAGTGTCATCATCTATGTACTGATAATACAAACAATCGTTACAAATTTTGGTACAAGCAATGACAGAGCTTTACAAGATGCCACACAAGATCTCATAAACGACTTTAGTGGGTGAGCAGATGCCTTGGCCTCTTTGATGATGCAGCAGTTCATAATGTTTGCTATCCCTTTGATCTGAATCATCCTCAACAGGGTAGTGTACAAGAAAACATGCCGATAGGTGATTATTTCCAATCAATGACTTGAGCATAGATGTATGTTTGCTGAAAAAAAAATCAGATTTAATGCATTTGTGCACATCCTAGGCAAAATTATTAATTGTGTGCATATCTGCAGCATGTGTGATCCAAAAAAAACTAATTGTCTGTATATCTACAGCATGTGTGATCCAAAAAAAATTAATTGTGTGCATATCTGCAGCATGTGTGATCCAAAAACATATTAATTGTGTGCATATCTGCAGCATGTGTGATAAAAAATGGTACCGCAACACATTTATTAGCTCCTAGTCCCAAATGATTTGTACTGATCAGTTATATTTTTATTCAGGTGAACAAGGTGCCTTGGAGGATCTTATAGAGGAGTTTGGCATGTACACTTAAACGGTTGACATCGCCTTTGATGAAGAGGAGTTGTCTGACTCAGATGGTATAGAGGATCAGCAAACACATGATGAGGAAGAGGATGCCCAAGCACATGTTGTTGAAGAGGATGAGCAAGCACATGATGTAGATGATGACCAAGCACATCATGATCAGGCCCGACATAGGACGAAGGATCTAACAGATAAACAAAGACGAAACATATTTGAAGATTTACTTCGGAGCAGTAAAAATGGAAAATTAAAAAGAAACAGTACAACTATTATTGCAGCGAAGTACATTGTCTGTATACGTACCATACAACGTGTATGGAAGAGAGCAAAAAAAATGTTGGGCACAGGGCATACCAGTAAATTTCAATGGTTTGAAACCTAAGAACTGCAGTTATAAAAAAATTCAAGTGGACCTCTCTATAGTTTCAGATATTCCCCTAAATAGAAGGGGTACTATTAGATCTCTAGGTGTCAATAAAAGCACTCTCCATAGGTTGTTCAAACAAGGATTGCTACGACAACACTTTAACTCACTGAAGCCTTATTTGAAGGAAGCAAATAAAAAGTCTAGGCTACAGTGGTGTGTGTCCATGCTAGAACCAAGTACACTGCCAGATAATCCCAAGTTCAAAGAAATGAAAAATATTATCCACACAGATGAGAAGTAATTCAATGGGATAAGAAAGAATAAGACTATGTACATACGTCCAGATGAAGAAGACCCACACAGGACTATGCAAAACAAGAATGTCATTCACAAAGTCATGTTTTATTCTGGAGTTATACAGCCTAGGTTTGATGATGACGGTAGATGTTATTTTGATAGCAAGTTAAGCGTATGGCCTTTTGTCTGTGAGGTAGCAATCTCGGTCATGTTTTATTCTTGTTTCGCTACATAAGAATCACTATTCTATTATTCTCGTAACAATCTTTGTACTTTCAGGAACCGACACAAAGAAGAAGTGGCAATAGGCCTAGGGGCACACCTATCACGAAGACAATGAAGGTTGACAGACAAACAATGAGATCTTATATGATCTCAAAACTTCTTGAAGCTATACGCATTCGTTGGCCTCAAGAAGATGCCCATGAGATAATTTGGATACAGCAAGACAATGCTCCCTCACATGTCCGCGCCGATGATCCAGAGTTTGCTACAGCAGTTGCCCAAACCGGCCTTGATATACGCATAATGAACCAACCTGCTAATTCACCTAATATGAATTGCCTAGACCTTGGTTTCTTTGCTTGCCAGCCATGCCCGATGCTGTAGGAGATGGGGAGGCGGAGGAGATGGAAGACATGGAGATGGGGAGGAGGAAGAGATGGAGACGGGAACATGGGAGCCTGACGGAGACTGAGGCAGATGGCTCGGCTTCCTCCGTCCGTGACCACCCGTGAGAGGATAAGCCTCTGGAGATTTTTTTTTCCACTGTCTGTTTTTTTTCTTTTTTATTATTCGTAGTGGGGGACAGGGAGGTGACGGATGGATGGCTGCTGTAGTTGGTATAGGCTGGGACCCACGCTAAGGAGCTAAAACGGCATCTATTTTGAGACTTTTTTTTAATGCTTCAACGTCTTCTATTGAGGGACGGAGGGAGTACAGTAGTGTTTGTGCTCGGACCTTGCTGGTTTAAGGAATCTAGAGGTTGTACCTTGGGGCATCAAGTACATTAGGACACTCTACCAAATGTATCTGACAGATATGTCAAGTGGGTTCATAGAAAAAAGACTGCAAGGAACTGACATTCACATTGTTCAACACATACCTAGTAACATCCTTAATTTTGACTCCTCTGATTCTCAAGCAGGTAATCTCATATTCTTATTATGCAAATTACTTAATGAAATAGCTACAATGTTGTTATAAACCAATAACATAGATATAGGTTGGAAAAAGGTCGACTTAAGGTGCCGTTTGGTTCACAAGCAGCATCGGCGACGGAATGGGAACGTATGAAGGGCGGTAATAGGAATGGAACGTTTGCTTACTCGTTTTGCTTGGGCGGTTAACCAAATTGCTAACCCTTTACCGCCCCAAACCGAGCGGGAAACGATTTCTGAAGGCACGGCTCCCATTGCCCCGCCATCACATTACGTTGAATATAAAACAAACATAAACCAATGTAATTGGTTGCCGCTGTGATCGGATCACCCTGTAAAGTGAGCAAACCAAACACCTTCTAAAAAGATAGGACAAAAGGTGTCATATAAATGGAAACTATTTGCATGCCTTTTTTTCTTGAACATGCAGTAGAGCTGCGCATCTTTGCACAGCTTATCAGCAAGGCAGCTCTAAACATTTTGTTTGACCTCCTTTCTTATTCACCACAGTACTTGTATATTATTTACACAGTGTGGTAAATGCTGCTTTCTTGATATTACAGTAAATGACGCCATTTATCAGCCATACCTTGCTAAGTTTGGCCCTGGTGCAATTAAGTATGCCTCTACAAAATGTGACTCATCTGGCTCTTGACAGTGGGAGTTGTCTTCCAAATATGTAGTTCATCGGTGTAACTGAATGAGCTAATGTTGTGCATATTACAAGGATCTCGATGGAAGCTACTGAAATGGAAGCCGCTGCGATAAAGATTTACAAAAGGCAGAATTCGCCATCTGCCTGTGTGGAGGATGAAACATGTGTTTTCTAGTTGAAGACACTTTGTGTTCGTGAAAAGGGAAAATTGGTTTCATAACATTGAAAGATCGCGACATTTGAAAAATACCATCGAAAGATGTCCGTCACGTAAAATACCACTGAAAGAGTGGACTGTTACCTTCAAATAGCATTCCGTCATGGTAGACACTGATGCCGTCAATCCCTCCGTCTAGCCCTCTTCTTTCTCAGTCCAGCAGCTTCTCAGTTCCCATGCGCAGGAGGTACAGCTGCTCCGTGCCCCTTGGCCTGGCAGCAGGGTGAGCGCCGTGCCTGTGCCCGCCGGCGCGTGAGAGCGCTCCGTCGCCGACGCGACTAGGGTGATCGAGGCCTGGGACCTGCCCATTGAAGGGCCGCGGCGAAGCAGTGCCAGGTCCACGGGGGAGAGGCGGACGACGACCGCGGGCACAGCGATGGCAAGGAGGACGAAGACCACCTAGGAGCTCATCGCCTAGCTAGGAGCGCGCGGCAACTCGACCATTGTGATTTTCCAACAACCGCTGCAACGATGCCTACCTCACCATGGATATGGACATGTCTGTGCCAGGCATCAGAGGGAGTACTACCATCGTGCCCGTAGACCGCGCCTCCAACGCCGCCGTACGCGCACCAGCGGCTGCGCCGTAGTACACCCTCCGTCCCTAAATGTTTGTCTCTAGAAAACCGTGTTTCCCTCACAGACACGCTTTCCGGGCGACCAACAAAAAAGGACGGAGTAGTAGTCAGTAACCGTGTGTAGTGAATAGTGATAAATGCCGACATGAACACAAGCACCACACTATGTTCGTTGGATGGTTTCTACGGATGATTAGCCAACTGATGTTGTTTTATTGTGAGAGAAAAACACTGTATCATTGCTGATAAGCCGGACTGATAAGTTTAAGCGAACCTCATGGTCTGCAAGCACATCCTTGATGAAGAGTAATAAAAAAGGCAGTGAAAATCACGGCGGCCAGTGCAGCCACCATCACCAGCACCACCGCTTGCATGTTGATTTATTTAGCTGTGTTCGTGCGGGATGAAAAAATAGTGAAAATCACGCTGGCCGGTGTCTTCGCGGTGATGAAGCATGGAAGCGTTCTGAGGTTCCGCAGTGACGTAGTCCAGGTTCCTTGCCATGTCCACGGCGAGCAGCATGAAGGAGCAGCTGATGCCGGCGGCGGCGATGAGCAGGACACAGTGGTCAATCACGACGATGCCGACGAGTAGCCCGCGGTAGGGTCCTGTCCGATGTCCGGCGAGGAGGGGAGGAAGGCGCGATTCAAGATGGTTGCGGCATCGGTGCGTGCTGTGATCTCAAGCAGGAGGTTAACCGAGGGGTTTGGAGCCGGTGGTGCGCACGTTCGGCAACGCTTGCATGCTGGCGTTGTTCGCTTATACGGGAGGTCCTTCATCCTCGACGGTGTTGCCTCGTGAGGACAGAGGAGACGAGGAGCTGCTAGACAGAGAACTCATACGGACGAAGGAACCACTGGACTGGGGAAGAAAGTGCCTGACAGAGGGATTCACGGCGACAGGAGGAACCGTGACGGAATGCCATGCGAAGGTAACAGTCCACTCTTTCAATGGTATTTTACGTGACGGACGTCTTTGATGGTATTTTCTGGATATCGTGATCTTTCGATGCTATCAAGCCAATTTTCCTTTGTGAAAAATGTCCCCTTTTAAAGTCATCAGATAAGCAGAGCATTTCAGTGGTAACGTATTATAGCATGCACATGAGCAGGCCGTGCCTGTGTTTGGTGGAACATAATTTTCATTTATCATCGCTAAACAGTCAATTTGTACAAATTACGTAATGTGGATCGTTATACTTTACGAATACGGTGTGGCTCGCATCTGGACGCCTGCGTAGCCCGCCCCAATCCGCCATCGCCCCACCCTTGTCTGGATTCGCCCCGCCCCACGCGCGCACTCCACCCATGTATCTCTGCCCGTCGATCATTCCCCAGACCTGCTCCTCTCTCTACAGGGGCGGCACTCAAGAGCCGGGACCCGGTGTGCGCCTGACCAGCGCACCTATCCGCTCGCCCCTAGCGCCCCCGTTTGCAGCACCCCCTCCCCCCGGCGCGATGCGCACACCGTTCTTCTGCCCCCAGCTCAGCCCCAGCCGAATGACATAAAATACTTGCAACATGAAAAAGTTGAATGCAACACACGTCTGAAAACAGATGAACACGTGGAACATGCACTTGCAACATGTGTGTGGGACACATGAAACATCCAAAAAAATAACACTTGCAGCTTGCAACATGAAACCACTTGCTGCAACATAAGACTGAAACAGCTGAAACATTTTGAAACACTGTTGCAACATATGTGTGAAACATATGCAACATCCAGATTAAAAACGATTGCAACATACGTCTGGAAATAGATGAAATATTTTGAACAAATGCTTGCAACATGCAAAACATGTGCAACATCCCCGATCTACTTTTGCAACATCAAAATAGAACAATGCAACATACATCTAAAACGTGAAACACACATATACAACATAGGGGAAGGGAAGGTCGGGGCCGGTCGGTTCGAGCCGCCGGGGTCGGAGCCGGCAGCGAGCGGCGCGCGCGAGCACCACCGCCGCTAGCAGCGGGCTTGGCTCGATCAGGCGGGCACACTAGCACCAGCGGCGCGCACGCACACCACCGCCACCGGCACCGGTCTTGGCTCGGCCAGGCGGGCGACGCGCGCGACGAGCGGAGCGAGCACCACCAGCACCGGCGCGCGCGATGGGAGGGGGCGAGAAGCGTGTGTGACAGGAGGGGGCGAGAATGTAGCGCCGGATGGGGCGCGCAGTAGCAGCGAGGCAAAGTGACATCCGCGTTCGGGATGGGACGGAGGGAGTGGCAGGCATAAGGCGATGTGGTGGAGAGGAGGGAGCGGAACGGATAAGAATGTTTTTTCTTTTTTTTAGAACAGTTGGGGGCAAGGGCGAGTGAAGAGTGGTCGTCAGGCTGCATCGCAGCCCACCATCGGCACCGTCCGGATGGATGGACGCCCTATGCCCAGCATTACAGTTACGAATAACCATGGCCTGAACTCAGGTCCAGAGTCCTCCCTTGTTTCATGTGCTGTTGGAGAAACCCTGAAACATGATGAAGGAAGATCATTTTGGTAGATACTAGGAAGGTTTGCTTTAGAATCTTTCAGATTTTAGCTTCAACTTGGGCACCGTTTGGATGCCAAATTTTTTGGCAAAACGCCACTGTAGCGTTTTCGTTGTTATTTGGTAAATATTGTCCAATCATGGTCTAATTAGGCTTAAAAGATTCGTCTCGTCCATTTCGTCTAAACTATGTAATTAGTTTTATTTTTTATCTATATTTAATGCTTCATGCATGTGTCAAAGATTCGATGTGACGGGGAATCTGAAAAATTTTGCAAAATTTCTTGGAACTAAGCAGCCCCTTGGTCATAAATGATTTTGATCTCTGAAATATATGATCTTGCCATACTGCTGGGCGGCTGGAAAACATCATATGCTTCTAGAGACCTGCAACTGTAATTGATTTTCAGGGATTGTAGCCGGAAACATACATGAAGATGCGTCCAGTTCACCAGCAGTACGGAATTAGATGCTAATTCCATTATTAGACTAGAGGATTGCCAATAACAGTGTGCACAAACTTCCCCTCAAAAAAAAAAAACAGTGTGCACAAACTGTGGACATGGGGGGTGATGTAGGCACACATTGTGTGCACTTGATTCTTTCATATATTTCAAACGAAAGCAGCGTGGACTGAATATTAGTGAGTTGAGAAAACAAGAGCCACCAAATTTCGAGGAAGTGCGGGTGCGGCGAGGGCGTCCTCGTTCTGTACGGCCCCGGTCAAAGATCAAAAGATGAAACCAACTCTCAACTTAAAAAACACTTGTTGTTTTGGACCTACAGTAGATGTCACGGTCTAAAAACACTGAGGTCAAGGGTTAATCCAACTCTGATTTTGATCTTGCAACCTTTTTTTAACAACCTAGATGGCTCTAGCAAAGTTTAGGAAGCAGGGTGGATGTCCATGTGCTGAGCATCCCTTCAGCTTACTCTGTATTCGGTCGCATTTCTTCGTCTGCTTCTCCGTCTTCTCCTCACCTGCTCCCCGAGCTAGGCCTTCTTTCTCCTCCTCCCTCCCTCTCTACCATCCTTGCTCCGGTGCCACCAACCGTGGAGATTAAACTCTTCGTTCCTCTCGCTCGATTCACCCGCAGAGTAGAGCCAAGATTTACTGCACGCTGCTGTTTGGAGCAATCAGTCGAACACCTTAAGGGCACTGGACAAGGCCAGATCCTGGGCGCTCCACGCTCGGTCCATGAGTGCCCTCATGGATACCTGGATATTGGAGTCAAACCTCGTCCCCTTACGAATTCAGTAGTTGGTCTGAGTACGTGAACCTTTCTTGCTAGTTAATTATTGCGCAGCCATTTCATGCTTCCTCTGTTTGAGGTTACAGGTTTATATCATTTCGTTAGGACGAGTCTTTGACTACCTATTACTCCTATAGTGCATGATCTTTGTGACACAAAGTTGATGTCTTCCTATTTGTAAATACTTGCTTATGATTATATTGTGTCATACAAACAAACTGTTAATAGAGTAATAGTTGGTCAAAGACTTGTCCTAGCAAAACAAAATACGCCATGTGAAATAAAAAGTAGCGAGTACCTGATATCACTTCCATTTTGAACAAATTCAATTCGATGTTTTGAGTCAAGTCCTATTCATTTTTAAATAAATAATATTCTGTTTTTGCATTTCAGGTGTTACAGAGCTGCGCGTAAATCTTGTTCAGAAATATAATTATATATATGACAAGGTGACAGTTTTTTTTTCAGAAAAGTTGAGCAAATATGGCAGATGCCCTCTTCGTTGTTCTCAGAAAAGTTGCTCTCTCCCTGAGGGAAGGAGCACTAGAAAAGATTGCCAAAGAGGTGGTAGAAGCAGCACCCCTCATGACAGATTTTGAGCATAACATGAAACAAATTGAGGGCGAGCTTTCGGTTCTGCAGGCCTTTATTAACCAAGTTAGTGTACAGAGAGTCAGTGACAAGGCATTTGATGCATGGTTGGACCAAGTTAGAGATGTTGCCCATGAGGTAGAAGACATCATTGATGAGTATGCTTACCTTACTGCACAAGCCGTTGATACAAGCAGCTTCTTCAAGAGAAAGTTCCACCAGATCAAGAACATTGCAGCATGGCAGAAGTTCCCTAGCCAGATCGATCAAGTAGAAGCAAGGATTCAGAGGCTATCAGAAATGAGGAATCGATATGGTTTCTCAGTCAGTGAACTAGAGAGGAATAATAATTTGCAGCTCTCCAGTCAGTTTTATCTGTCAGATTCTGCTTACCTGATAGATAACTCTGACATAGTGGGAAATGCTGATGAAATTGGAAAACTGACACAATGCCTACTTGAGGAGAAACAAGACCGCTCTCTAATTGCCATCCTTGGTATGGGAGGTTTAGGAAAAACTGCTATTGCAAGCACCGTCTACAAGAATCAAAAGATCATAACATCTTTTGATTGTCGCGCATGGGTTATTGTATCTCAGACTTATCAAGTCGAGGAACTACTAAGAGAAATTATAAATCAGCTAATAATAGGCGAAAGAGCAAGCATGGCAAGTGGTTTCATGACCATGAGTCGCATGAGATTAGTTGAGGTAATACAAAGATATTTGCAGGACAAAAAATACTTCATTGTCCTGGATGATGTATGGGACAAAGATGCTTGGTTATTTTTGAACTATGCATTTGTCAGAAATAGATGTGGAAGTAAAGTGCTGATAACAACCCGGAGAAAAGATGTGTCGTCTTTGGCAGTTGACAACTGTGTCATTGAACTTAAAACCCTTAAACATGCTGAATCTTGGGAACTGTTTTGTAAAAAGGCGTTTCATGCTTCAGAGGATAACATTTGTCCTGAAAATATAAGATATTGGGCAAATAAAATTGTTGCAAAGTGTCAAGGATTGCCACTGGCCATTATAACTATTGGCAGTATTCTGTCATACCGTGACTTAAAGGAACAGGAGTGGGCATTTTTCTTCACCCAACTTAGCTGGCAATTAGCCAACAATCCAGAGCTCAACTGGATTTCCAGTGTCTTGAAGTTGAGCTTGAATGATCTACCAAGTTATCTTAGGAGCTGCTTCCTATACTGCAGCCTCTTTCCCGAAGATTACAAGATTACAAGAAAACTTATTTCCAAGCTATGGATAGCGGAAGGTCTTGTGGAAGATAGAGGAGACGGAACAACAATGGAGGAAGTTGCTGAGTGTTACCTTATGGAGCTCACTCAACGCTCTCTTCTTCAGGTCACAGAAAGGAAAGCATGTGGAAGAGCTAGAACATTTCTGATGCATGATCTTGTGCGAGAGGTAACGTCAATCATTGCTAAAAAGGAGAAGTTCGGTATTGCACATGGTGGTGCTGGTACAACCCAAGTTGCCCATGGAGCTCGCCGCTTATGCGTCCAAAGGGGTGCACAGAACTTGAATTCTTTCAGTAGCTCACGGCTCCGTTCATTCATTTTGTTTGACACTGAAGTACCATGTTCTTGGGTTCATGATATTTTATCACGTTTCAGACTACTGAGGGTCCTATGCCTAAGATTTGTCAATATTGAACAAGTGCCAGACGTGGTCACAGAACTGTATAACTTGCGTTATATAGATTTCTCATACACAAAAGTGAAGATGATACCAGCATCATTTAGAAAACTTGTTAACCTACAAGTTTTGGATCTCAGATGCACCTATGTAGAGGACTTGCCAATGGAAATAACTATGCTAACTAATTTACGGCATTTACATGTGTTTTTAGTCCATGATCTTCAAATGAGATCATTGAATTGCCTCAGTGCTACAAAAATTCCTGGTAATATTTGTCATCTGAAGAATCTACAAGTTTTGCAGGAGGTTTCAGCCAATAAAGATTTGGTTTCACAGCTGGGGAACTTACAATTACTGAGAAGTTTGGCTATTGCGGAAATGCGACAAAGCTACATTGCAGAGTTATGGAACTCACTGACAAAGATGCCTAACCTGAACAGACTAAAGATTTCCATGTGCAATGTGAAGGAGACTCTTGACTTGAAAACGCTAAAGCCGTTGCCAAATCTGACGTTATTCGTCCTGTCAGGAAAGTTGGAGGGAGGCTTGCTCCCATCAATATTTTCTGTAAAATTAAAGATGTTAAAATTGGACTGGTCTAGTCTGAAGAAGGATCCTGTTAGCTCTTTTTCTCAAATGTTAAATCTTGTTGATCTATTGCTCACTGGAGCGTATGCTGGGGAACAGCTAACTTTTTGCACTAGATGGTTCCCCAATCTCAAATCTCTGCAATTAGCTGACATGGAACATCTTAGTTGGATTGAGATAGAGGATGGAACAATGATGAATCTACATGTTTTGTTACTTGCTGGTTTAAGGAATCTAAAGGCTGTACCTGAGGGCATCAAGTACATCAGGACACTCCATGAGATGTTTCTGACAGATATGTCAACTGAGTTCATAATAAGACTGCATGGAAGTGACAATCACATTGTTCAACACATACCCAACATCAATAAGTTTGACTCTTCTGATTCTCAAGCAGGTAAGTTCCATATGAAATAACTAATATAATTGTCATAAGGCTATGTTGTTGTTGTTGTTGTTGTTGTTGTTGTAATTGTCATAAGGCGCTAAAATAGATGTAAACCAAGACAGGTTAATTAGAAAAAGATGAGACCAAAAACATCATATAAAGGGAAACTATTTGCAAATCTTATATTAGTAAAGTAGCTCTAGAAATTGTGTTTCGCCTCTTCTCCATAGTACTAGTATTATTTACACAGCTTAACAAATGCTGATCTTTTTTGCAGTAAATAACGCCATTTATCTGCCGTGGCTCGCCAAGAAATTTGGTCCAGGTGCAATTAAGTATGCCTCTATAAACTGTGGCTCATCTGGTTCTTGATGGTTCAGTGGGAGTTGTCTGCAAAAATGCCAATGCCAGTGATTTGAAGTCTGAAGAGTGAACAATATTCAGTTGCCCCAAGCTTTGCCTGTGCATGCTTTCTTTTCTATGACACAGGGCACAGAGGTCGGAGATGGGGCAAATACCTTATTCTGGACAGACATATGGCTGCATGGGCAAAGAATTGCTGATGTTGCTCGCCATCTGTTTGCTCTAGTTTCCAAGCGCAGAGCCAACACAAGAACAGTCCTTTTTTTTAGAAAGGCGGCAAGAGCTTTGCCGGATTTTTATTAGACGATAGAAAGTGGAAACAAAATTACAAAAAAATTACAAGAACAGTCCTGGATGCTTTGAATAACTACACATGGTTAATAGACTTGCAAGGAGATTTAACGAAGTTATTGGAGAATACCTTGCGCTTTGGGACCTTATCTCTGATTTTGCGCTGCATCCTGGAGTGGATGTTGCCCATGTCTGGAAGCTCTCCTGCCTCTCCACTTCAGGCCAGTACTCAGCTAAGTCAGCCTATTTAGGTTTCTTCCAAGGATTTATCTCGTTTGGCCCATGGGAACGCATATGGAAGTCTTGGTCATCACTCGCCAGGCAAATGCCAGTTCTTCATGTGGCTTGTAATGCATAATAGATGCTGTACGGCTGATCGGTTGTCACGAAGAGGTCTTCCCCACCCCACTAGCTGCCCTCCTTGCCATCAGGAGGAAGAGACAATTCAGCACTTGCTGCTCTCATGTGTCTTTGCCAGGCAATTTTGGTTCTCCTTCCTCCTCTCGTGGGGTCTGCAGGAGCTTGCACCGCAGACGGATGACAGGTCCTTTGATGGTTGGTAGGATAGAATAAGCCACGAGGTGGATGGGATGGTTTAGCCTGAAAAGGTCTTAATTCTATCATTATCCTAGGGGCTTGGATTATTTGGAATCATCGGAACCGCTATGTTTTTTATGGCGCATCTGCTAACTTAGCTAGAGCAATCCGTCTTGCTAAGGAGGAAATGCATCTTTGGCATCTCACCGGTGCCCGAGGTATTTCTTACCTTGGCTAACACTGCAGAGGAGCCATAGGTTTTTCTGGAAGCGGTGGTCATGGTCGTTGGTGTTTGACAAATCCATAGGTGTGGTGGCCAAGTTTTTCGAGGGTGTGTGCGCGTGCATGTGTGGGTGTGTTGTAAGGGCTCTTACCTCCTTTTTCTTAATATAATGATACACAACTCTCCTGTTTGTTCTAAAAAAAAAGATTGAATAATATGTAGGTCATCTTGGTGTCACTGGATGAGCTAATTGTTTCTGTTTTGTACCTTGCACAAGGATTTTGTGGAACTCACCTAAGCAAATAAAGATTTGCATATGCTAAATTCACAGTATGTCTGCGTGGAGGATGAAAACTCTGTTTTTTTTCGAAATATGTTCATTACTAGAGTCATCTGACAAGTAGAGCTTTTTTTTTGAGGGTCCAAGTAGAGCATTTCAGTGTTCACATATTATAGCTTGCGTACTGTACATGAGTCAGGCCGCACCTGAGAGTGTTGAAGCATAATTTCCATTTTACTACTCCTAAACACGTCAATTTGTACAAAATGTGTACTGTAAATTGTTATACTTACCGATTACCATTGCCTGTACTCAGATCCAGAGTCCTCCCTGTTTTCTTGTGCTCTCGGGGAGATACTGAAAAATGTTAGGAACATCATTTGGGTCGGAAGGGTTGCTTTAGGAAGTGGATACAAGTGCATCCAAACAAGCCGTTTGAGATTTTTTTTTCCAGGAATTGAGCTTGAACTTAGTATTGTAAAGGATTTTGATACTTGACCGGTTACCCCTCAATAGGATCTTGCCATGCTGCTGGAGTGCTGGGGAAGGTAGAAATCCCGAGAACTATCGTGCGATTCAGAGACCTGCAACTGTAATGGATTTTCAGGGATAATAGCCGGTCTGCGTGCCGGAACCCGGAAACATACATGAAGATGCATCTCAGTTCACCAGCAGGCTCGAAATAGCGTGCGACAATGAGTCTACAGTTTCAGAATGGGCATTTTGCAAGTGACACTTTTGAATGTTTTTTCTTTATTGCAGGAGAGCTATGTATCTTTGTATTGATAAAAAGAAACGAACGAGGTGGTGACACTTTCACGTGAAGCAGCAACGACTGAATGAAATAAGAAATATCGCAAAAAGAGGGAGCACATTTTTTTCATGGGCCTGTAATTGAGTTCTCATCTCAAATCCATAGACCATTTTCAGTAATCAACGAAGATCACCAAATCGTTATTCTGGTGCATGGTAAAACATCAACACACCCAGTGCGTTTCCCTGTATGATTCCATCAGTTGGCACTGGAAGAATCAGAAGTAGTGTAAAAGCAGACAATAGTTTCCTGTTCTATGCAAGTCCCGTAACCTCTTCAGGTCACAGAAAGGTAACCTCGTCAGGTCACAGAAACCATGATCTGTTATATTCTGTACCAATTACCATGGCCTGATGCTAATTTTAGTTACTGAGGTCATTGCAAAATCACCAAGCCAGAGTCCACAGAAGAGAGCAGTTTCAGAAAGTATCTTATGCATCTGAAAGTTTATGAGAACTCAATTTAATAACCAGCAAACTGCAAACATATTTTTGTGTAATTGAGGTGTGGTTGGTTTCACATCACAATATTACAATAAAGATCAGTGTTCATGCAGTGTCCTGCACAAAAGAGCGTTTGGTTCTGTACAAGTTTGCAAGATGCGCCCATGAGAATAACTACCCACTAAGGTTACCATGTATGAGGCAGTGGAAGTGGTGCATGGCCATCTCCACAGACGGAGCGTATCTTCCAACACTGTAAGCCGGCGATTCCAGGCCGTGCTGAACCCCCTCACAGAGTGCAATGTCTTCTATCTGCAGGTGAAACATATTATGTCAAGCAACAACGTTGAAATGTTTTCCATAATAAAAACAACATTGAAACGTTTTTCCTAATAAAAACAACATTGAAACGTCACACTGTACAACTGGTGAAGATTATTGCAAACACATCTATGTCAAACGCATAAACCTCTTGCTCATGCTGCTGCAGGTCAATGTGAAACGACTTCATGGTTGTGTTTTCCCACATTGCATGATATGTATCCATGTGTGGTGGATGTTACAAATTTTTTTTGTAAAAAAAGGAAATCTGTAGGACCATAGTATTAGCAATATGCTCCATAGAGAACATGATGCTATTGCCTACTGCTACCAAGGTATATATTGCTGTTGTTGTTAACCATGTTGATAGGACTATCTTTTTTCTTGAACACGCATGAGAACTGTGTATCATTATATGGAGAAGAAAATGTTGATAGGACTATCAACTAGAGCATATACGGACTATGAACTAGAGCATATAAGCTCACAAGTCACTACCAAGCATTAGTGTTATGGTTGTTTACCTGTACTTGCCCACTGTCTTTTAGGCTTTTTTCGATAAAGCTCTGGTCATCCTGCAAGTCCAATAGGGGAAATTAACTGAGGAAAGTTTTAGGTGGGATCTGTTGATAATAATAGTCCATGTCGATACACTGGCAAGGTAAGGAAGTTTATGTAGACAAATAATTGACCAAAACATTAAGATTTTCAAACACTGACTTTTACTAGTTCACAACTTGAAACTAGCCTATTAAATTACAAGAGTCAAAGGATGCTGCTAGTTGCTATGAAAATGAATGAAGCTCTTAGAAAGCAGTTTCATTTTGTCAAGGACAAGCAAGATATGTTTGTAATAAAAAGATGCTTGTCTTGGCAATTTAAACTACTATCGTGACACACCACCCAAGATTCATGAAATACAGCCTAGAGTCTTGCATTCATATTATATGCAGTGGACATGATACGCATTGCAGGATCATAAGTTGGTAAATAAGGTTAAGAAAATGGACTCTACCAGTAGAGACTTGTCAAGAAAATAATCAAATACCACCTTGCACCTGGTTGAATCTAATGGGACAGCTAGATTAGTGTCCATCCAAGGACCATACCTGAAAATTCAGAAGTCATACGCATCTTGTAAGCAACTAAGGAATAACATAAAGTGAGAGAAGTAAATATAATAGGTTCTCAATGTTGATTACCTGTTGATCATAAAGTTTGGATAAACAAAGGCATAGAGAGCTTTTGTCCCTAAGCGATCAAAGTCATCTGGTTCTGCTGGTGCACTTTCACATCTTTGAACACTAACTCTTTCATATGTCTGCGAGAAATTCGTAGATGGTACTTAATTATCCACCCTTAAAGAGAAAGCAACAGAAAATGTCAGAGAAAAAATAACGTGGTACTTTACTGTACTAGGATTAGAACTGTGTGAAGGCAATGGAAATCAATAGATCGATATGCAGCTGTCTAACACTGTGACCATGGATACAAACTGAAAAACTGGTGCCTTTGACAAAGTACAATCCAAAAATGTAGAAAAAAATCCAAACAACTCATTTAAATATTAGCAGAGCCAAGCTCCTCAATTTGCAACAGGTCATTTCAATATATTATCAATGAAATGCCTTCAGAATAGGGATTTACGGACAATACAAGTGTTTCATAGGATTGAAGCTGCAGACCGGATGCAAGAGCCCCATGTGCATATGGAACATGATATCCACCATCTAGGTAATTGTCACAAAAGACCTGCATAAGAAATATAGAATAGTTATAACATGTTTAAGGGAAACTCATTGCATTTGAGAGACATGTGATCAAAACGTCAGCCATGAACGGTTTATCAATAATGAACCTTCCAGTTACAGTTGATAATATATTCTCGCCTGCAAATATGCGGCAGTGAAGTGTCAATTCCATTTGTACCCAACAGATCTGAAGCACTACCCAACCATTCATTTCCAACCGCATCATAAACATTATCTTCAGTGGACTCATCATCAAATCTGACCAACACAAAAGGTCCCCAGGTAGCCACCTTGATTGGGATGAGACCAAAATCCTGTTTGCCAACAGAAGAATTAGGTAGTGTTGTTGGGTTGATAAGCACATAGGCTGGGGAAAGAACTTGGGATATACATTCTTATTGAAGCTTTTAATTCCTGATATTCTTGTAGCCTTCAGGAGGGTGCCATCCAATCCATATGTCCATCCCTAAAAAGGTTCCATGGCTAGTATCTCACACAAGATGATTGAAAAATAAACAACTAGCTAGGGCAAATTAATATGGCTATGTTAGGACAACGAAGGATTATGACGTAAGCATAGAACCAAAGGACGAACTGCCTCTACAAGTTTTTCAACAAGGAACTCACATGATAAGGGCACTGGAAGCAAGTCTTCTGACCACTTCCACATGCAAGGAGTGACGCATGATGTCGGCACACATTGTGGAAAGCATGAAGTTTCCCATTTGCATCCCGGCATATGACAAATTCCACATTTCCCAGTCTGTTGCTTCATCTTATTAGATGATTGAAGGTTAGCAGTCTCCAACATAAATTATCGTATTTACAAGCAATTTGAGGTAATAAGACTGTAAATTGTTTTTAATGTGTTATGTATGTAGGAAAGGGAAGTCCCAAGAGCATTTATGCCCTAAAAAGAAGTATCAAGTGTTACACACCAGCCACCATATTGATATCCCAGACCATATATCAACAACCAAATATTGGGCTATGAAAAAGTATTAGCAGAACTAGTTCTGTCTAGAAGAAAAAAGAATGAATAACCTGTCCTACTGCCAGTCTACACTTCCCGGGTGGCAGATCCTGGCATCAATTCATATACATGAAAAGTTTTTGCAAGTTATTCAGATACAAATTCAGTTTACCAGTAATATATACTGAACAACTACGATGATATCCTACCAAAAAAAAACACCAATATTTACTTTTAGTTTAAATTCTACATGACTAGATCTAAATCTCTATACCTTAAAAAAACAGAAGGCGTAGCAAAATTCCGACTTATAGAAACTACTGAGGCATGAAAACAAGATGTAAGCACCTTCCTGTGAAGAAATCATTTGGGTTCTTCACTTGCCATATGTGACCTGGAAAAGGCATTAAAGTTGAAAGGCGGCATAGTATGAGGGAGTGTTTGGTTCCAGGCCACAATCCGCCACGCCGCACTTGCGGCTGCCATGGAGACGTGGCTGGCGTTTGGTTGGCTGCCGAAGCAGAGTTTGTGGCGGCCACTGCTATTGCGGCTGCTGTTTGGTTCTTCTCCAACCTATGGCAGCCACAGAGTCCTCCAGCATAAAAGCACGCCACAACTGCGGCGGCCAAATCCAGCGCCTAACGTTCGGCGCCGCCGTCGCGCAGCGTGGCGAGCCACAGCAGAACAACAGAAGCTTGGGCGGCGCCACACATGCTGTGGCAAACTGTGGCCTCGAACCAAACGCTCCCTGAGCATTCAGAAAGTAACTACGGATGCTGACAAAACTGAAACATGTGAACATTGTTGATGTAGCGAACAATGATAAAATATGGGCCGATGGCAAAAATCAAATCCTACTCAGCCATTGCAGTACTAAACCTGGAATTCAGTAAATGGTGTCTAAAGCAATGGGAGCATAAGTTCAAAATCCGATCCTCTCAGGCTCTCACTCCCATCCACTGATGGGAATGGGCCATCGACACACCTACCAAGATTCCAAGAATCTCTGACAGATCACCTCCTGCCTCCTGACAGACGATCCATCTTCTGTGCAAATGGATTGTGGAAACGCAGCTCAAATCGAGACGGGGGGAAACCAAGCATACCGACAGCCTGCCACCCGCGGAGGAAGACGCGATCGAGCTCGAGCTGGAGGAAGCCCGGGTCGGTGTACCACCCGGTCGGCGGCGTCACCGCGGAGTCCAGAGGGACCGCCGGGTCGAACTCCGCCACGAGCCTCCGCACGTGCTCGGACGCGGGCTCGGCGGCAGCGGCGGCGGCGGCGCGGGGCGGCCGTGCGCCGGCGCGGAGAGGCGCGGGGCGGGTGGCTCTGGCGGAGTATACCGCGGCGAGCGATCGGCCAGTCGCCATCGCCGTCACCGGCCGGCACACGAGTGCGACAGGGGAAGCTGGTAGTGCGCTCCTTGCTGGAGGTGGTTACTGGTTAGCGGCCGGATGGCGTATGTTTGTTTTTCGCGGGAATAAAAAAGTCTACTTTTTCTCCTCAACTCTCACCTGAGTCCGTTTTTCCTCCCTCAATCTTAAAACCGGACAAACCACCTCCTTCAACTTTTCAAACCGTGCATTTTACCTCCCTCGAGCGGTTTTGAAGACGGTTTTGCTACAGTAATCGGTGGGTTTGCTGCAGTGTCCGTGTTTTTTCTTTTCTTTTTTTATTCATTTCGGCTGAATCTTTGAAAAATCATAGTAAATCACAGAAAAACCATAAAATGGAAAATCTAATTTTGTTGTACTCCACGTAAGTAGATCTACATAGTAAATATATAATATAATATGCTTTAATACAAAGTTTTGCTATGAAGGTTTTGTCTTTTTCTTTTTTATTTATTTGGCTGAATCTTTGAAAAATTATAGTAAATCATAGAAAAATCATAAAATAGAAAATCCAATTTTGTTGGACTTCACATGAGTAGATCTAGATAGTAAACATATAATATGATATGTTTTAGTCCAACAAAATAATTATAGAAGCTGCAACTATGAATTATTGCAATTAATTACACAAAAACATAGATCTAAAGCTGCAACAAAAATTTTGTACTAAAGTATACCATATTATATATTCACTGTATAGATATGCTCATGTGGAGTCTAACAAAATTAGATTTTCTATTTTATGATTTTTCTGTGATTTACTATGATTTTTTCAAAGATTCAGCCAAATAAATAAAAAAAGAAAAAGACAAAAACTTAATAGCAAAAACTTTATACTAAAGCATACCATATTATATGTTCACTGTGTAGATCTACTCATGTGGAGTGTAGCAAAATTGGATTTTTCATTTTATAATTTTTATGTGATTTACTATGATTTTTCAAAGGTTCTGTTGAAATAAATAAAAAAAAAGAAAAGACAAAAACACGGACACCGCAGCAAAACCATCAGTTACTGTAGCATACCGTCGTTTACTATAGCAAACCATCTTCAAACCCGCTCGAGGGAGGTAAAATGCACGGTTTGAAAAGTTAAGGAATGTGGTTTGTCCGGTTTTAAAGTTGAGGAAGGAAAAATGGACTTGGGTGAGAGTTGGGGAAGGAAAAGTATACTTTTTCCTTTTCGCGGAGGAAACAATTAGACCCGTTCCACTCCCCCTGGTTGAGCCGCTAGGCCCAGAAAGGGCTCAGTTATAATGGACGCTTACTTCAGTGGCTGTGCAGTTTCCTAAAAAAATCTTCCGTTTGTTTCAAAAAAAACTTCATTTTAGAATTTTATTTGATTTGCAAGTTGTGGCCGCTGTTGACGTCGGCACCACCGCGACACTCGACCTCAGCTCGCGACATCATGAGATTCGAAGTGGCTAGACCTGAAGCGGGCTTCTCCGATTGCACCTTAGGCTCTCCCTTCCTCGGATGTAAAGGCATATATTTCAAGTATTTCGGATGTTTCATATGCATGCAAAACGTTTCGTGTGGATGTTACAAAAATAGATCAGGATGTTGCATATTATGTTACAATGGCTATACACGTATGTTGCAAATATCTGTTCCAAATGTTTTAGCGGCGGAGCCCACATGAAGCAGGCGTACGACGTGGCCGTCCGGACACCAACACGGTCCGGACGTCTCGGTGCTTAGCCTTTTTGAAATAGGAAGCCAAATTTAGAGGTTGGATAAAGATGCTCTTAATATTTGTGATTACTGAGAGCATCTCTCAGAGTTTCCAAAACCCACTTGTAATCTTGATTTTGTTTTTCTAAGATCGAAAACAACTGCCATGCAACAACTCGATCCCTATCTCAAACTCTCAATCTTGGAAAATTGACCTCATCGTGTGGAAATATCTCGATCTTCCAATTTGGGGCGGAAGGTCGTTTGTCGATCTGATCCAAACAACCGTACTAATTAGGCCTACAAATTAGCGATGACAGTGGACATGTAATAATCAATCAGCGCGCTGACAAGCCCCGAAACCATCGATGAATGAAACCAGGTGGCAACACGGCTGGCCCCCCGCGCGAAGCGGATAAGAACGGGCAGCGCGACACGCGACGAACATGCAGACGCAGTGGGACAGTGGTGGTCCATCGTTATCCTGGGGCGACCTGTATTGAGCTGAGCTCTCCACGACGAGACGTGACCCGGGCGGACCGCAACGAGTCGGAGACGGAGACGGAGACGGAGACGGGGACGGCCGCTACCTCCTCCAGTCCGGCCGGCCGGCCATCCGCAAGCTACCATCGCTTCGGACAGCCTTGTCTTCCCGTCCGTCAGTCCCTGTCCCTCTTTCTCTGGCAATACACGTCACCGCTAGCAGTAGCTGGTCAGGCACACGCAGTGAGGCAGATGAGATGAGCCTATCTTGGTCGTCCTGGCACGCATCCATGAGTAGTACGATTATGCATCACTGCATTTGTCACTATTTATTTTATTTTTGTTACCAGCACACGATTATTTTTATATACACTAAACACGGCAACATTACTTCAAGTTTATTTACAGCTTTAATTGCCTGCTTGCTTGCACTTCATCGATATCCTGGTCTTTGGCAAAAGGCATCATCGAGACATCAACCTACTGCACTGCAGCACACAGAAGGTGGTCACAAGTGTGGTTTGCTGGCGAGAGTGAGGGCCTGTTGGTTTCAATGTGTTAAAGTTTAACTCTCATCACATCAATGTTCCCTCAAATGCATGGAGTACTAAATGTAGACTAATTACATGTATGTCGGCACAGATTAGGAGTAATTTACGAGACGAATCTATTAAGCCTAATTAGTCCAAGATTAGAAACTTTTTGTCAAATAAGACGAAAGTGCTACAGTGTTTGTTAAACTTTTAACTCCTTAGACCAAACACCCCCTGAGTAGGGTATAAAACTTTCCACATAACCCATGCCATCAGAGCATATATCCAATGCCTGCACTAGAATATAGTGCTACCAGAGCATCAAATAAATGAACAGATTGTGATGAAACTTGCTCAATTAGTAGTGCTTCATCTGCACGCCTTGTGCTGCTAAAAAAAAGGTTAAGGCCTGGTTTAGTTGGCCCAAATTGGGGCCGGCCGAATTACTGTGCTCCACTCTAGCACACTGTAGTGTTTGTTTTTATTTGGTAAAAATTGTCCAAACATTGACTAATTAGGTTCAAAACGTTTGTCTTGTAAAGTACAACAAAACTGTGCAATTAGTTTTTTTATTTCATCTACATTTAGTACTCCATGCATGTGCCGGCATTTTGATGTGACGGAGAATCTTCTTTTTGCACAGTGGAATTTGGTGAAAAATTTGGTATCTAAACCAGGCCTAACTCTAATTTGTTGTTGGCTGAGCCCTGAGCTGGCTAGCAATAAGCTCTCTTGCCTTCTAATGGCATCACACAGCAGGAGCAGGTGCTAGTTAGGCCGGGATGCAAGGATCACAGCACGTATAGTATGTGATCTGGTGGCTGCTCAGGTCAATGCATGCAATGGTGATCAAGCTACGATGGATGGAGTGTTTGATTGCTAGCTAAAGGAAGAAATTAACGCCTACCACTAGTATATATATATGTATACCACTAGCTACGATGAAATAGAATCCCCATGCAAACTATTACTACAAAGGATCGAGAAGGATCCATGGTGCGTTTCATTCCATCCGTCTTGCTTGCTGTGTAGTAGTACTCCTTGATGATCTGTACCAGGCGGCCGGCGCGTTCTTCATCAGCCACTGCGGCCGCCGGCGCCGTCGTCGTCGTCCCCGGTGCTGCCGTCCGTGGTGGGCGGCAGGAAGAAGGGCGGCAGCGCGGTGAGCCAGGTGGACGCGACCCTCCGGATGGAGCAGCACCGCAGCACCCGCCGCCGCTTGTTGAACGGGTTCTCCGGCTTGGCCAGGTCCCGGGCGCTGGTCACCGCCGACGCCGCGTCCTGCAGGTTCGCGAACGACCGCGACTTGCCGGAGAAGAAGTTGGACAGGCCCCTCCTGCATGCACATCCGTGTCGTCAGAACGATCGATCGATAGAATCGTACCGGTGGAGTGGAGGAGGAAGAAGGCGCATGCGTGCGTGTGTGCCAACGATCGGTGACGACGACGCGATGCGATGCGTGCTTACTTGATGGGGAGAGCGTCGTCGAGGGCGTCCATGTCCATGGACGCGAGCGCGCCGCCCTTCCTCCCCGCCGCCGTCGACGTCCCGCCGCTGTCCACCTCCTCCCCGTCCTCCTCCTCGTCCTCGGACGGCGCGCCGATGGACGACCTCTCCGCGTCCGCGTCCGCGTCCTCCTCCACCGTCTCCAGCACGAACAGCCCGGCGCCACGCCGCGGCGCCGCCACCGCGCGGCCGTCACTACCCCGCACAGCCGGGTCCGCCTCCTGGTCCTGGACCACGCCCACGTCCTTCCTCTTCCTCGCCCCGCCGCCGCCGCACAGCGGCTGCCCGTGCCCGTAAGCCCCCGCCGCCGCCGCCGCGGCGCCGGGCCCCACGGCCGCCACAACGGACATCGCGTCCGGCCGCCGTCGCCGCCGCAATCAACGGTACTGCTGCTCTCATCAATGGCTCAGACGCCCATGGCCACCGCACCGATCAACGCAAGATCGAATATTTATATATAAATATAACTTGTCCCGAGATAGAGAAAGAGAGAAGAGACGCTGCCGCCGTCTGCCGATGCCGGAAAGAGAGAGAGAGAGAGAGGCCGGGAGAACGGGGGAGGAGGAGAAAGGGAAGGAGAGGAGGCGCGAGGTGCGGGGGTGTTTATAGATAGCTAGGAGGAGTAGGTAGCTTCGCAGGCTGGGCAGCAAGAGGCGAGTCCGGCAGCGCAGGCAAGAGGAGGGCCGGAGGAGACGTCAGACGTGGCGGGCGCCGCGAGGGCGAGGGCGACGGCCGCACCGGACACACACAGGAGGATGTGGAACGCGCGCGCATGCACACCACGCACACCGCACCGGCCGGGACCATGCGCAGCACAGGCACGTTTCGATTTCTTGCAAATTGCAGTTGCATTTGCTGATTTGCCTAGCCTAGTTAAGGATTTGTTTCTCGGATCGGATGGGATCGAGGCCCCCTGCGGTCCTGCTGTGCATCATCATCAGCCTCATCTTGTTATCGTCTGCATGCAACTGCAATAATAAATTAATAATCATGTACACGCAATAATGCTTATCTTATCTGACGCAAGATTAATTGCTGCTATAACTATAATAGAGACTGCGTACGTTGTTGGTCATATAATTACGTTTTTTTTTGTTTGAATTGAATTGCTGTAGTCAAGGACTACTCTTAAACCAGTATTCTCCTCCCCTATTTTTATTGGCACAATACATATAAAATAGGAATAAGAATCTAAGAATAAATGTTTTCCTAAAAACTGTGTATAGTGAAACTTCAGCACCCGACAGAATTATTATCTACAGATCCTCTTATGTACATACATATCCCTATGGGAGATCCTGCCTTAATTTTAAATTGCACTAAATATCTTGATGATGAATAATGAAAAGGAGAAGAAATTTGCTCTGATATATACTGTAGTAGATTATAGCCTGACCGTCTTCTTGCCCATGATCATTGCGTTCGTGTTCCATTAGTCTCTACTCGTACCGCTAATTTCCACGCTTCTTCCTTTTCAGTGACGGGGGATTTCATGCGGATTTGGTAGTAAGTCACGCTTGATTCGGATCAGGGCAAGATGAGCCAGACGTAATACGTTTCTTTATGCTCATTTGATTCTCACTCTTTCTTTTCGCAAAAGTCCGCAGCATGCATCTTTACGGATGCCAAGAGAAGAAATTCTTGTTTTTTCTATGTTCGCCATTTGCGATAATTATATGGCAACGTATCAGGTGGAAACCACACCTTCATGAAAACCCGTGCAAACCACGGCAAGAAAGTCGATTAAATTTACCAAAAAAATCACATATGTAGATGATATGATAATACACAATCTTGTTATTTTTATATCTCACAAACGAAGTCGAGTTTGGACAAGATATTTTACAAGGTTGTGTATCATCATATCATCTACGTACGTGATTTTTTTTGCTGAATTTATACGACTTTTTTGCCATGGTTTGCACGGATTTTCACGAAGAGTGTGTTTTCCACCCGATACGTTGCCTAATTACATTGATCTGAACAGAATTTGTGCCTCCTGTAACGTAACGATGTATATCTGCAACTGCAAGCGAGTGTCCTCTTCCAGAGTTGCAGCCAACTTCGTTCTCCTAGCGGATTTTACCGACACATGAATCCTGCAGGAAGCATAATAAACAACCTCAGCTTGCCCTGATGGTAATTATTCCTGTCGTTTTCGTGATCTTCGTGGATACTCCTAGGTGACACGCCCATACTCAGGATTTTCCCTGGCACGGCTAGCCGGCCGACGTGTTGCTTGCCAGGTAGGACGTTACGGTGGTTCATTGTCAAAAAAAGTTAATCTGTAAACCTCTGGTACACGAAGCCTGAATTCTGTGTGGCTCAGACTTCAGGCATGCGTGTCCTCAGGAGAGAATCGAAATGATTTGCACTTTGCAGAGTCATCGTATCATTCGTCAATCGTAGCTTAGTCGGGCTGCTGATCACTCGACTTTGCTGACCAGTTCATCTTTCTTTAACAGTAATGTGTCCATCAGTCAGCAGGCTCCCAAGCAACTTAGCAAGAAGGTATTACCGTAGCATCGATCTTGTACTTCAGAAAAAATATATATTTTGAACGTACGTGGCGTCCTGAAACGTTATCGCTAACGTCTTCTGACTCTTTGGGTGTGCGTCCAAGAAGCATGAGTTGGATGAAGCTTGGAACTTTGCGAGGGAAGATCATCTCGGCCCTGCAAACACCTATCTACTAAATGGTCTCCTTTTTTTTCTTTGGAAAAGATCCAGATTGAATATTGGTAGTATGTAAGAAGACGAGAGTTTTGTGTAAGATGCGCCTACGACCTAATCACCTAATCCTAGTCGGGTCTCTTTTCTTCCACCGCGTGCCTATCTTTCATGAGATCCCATCAACGTGGCCTTATCCTGACGGCAAAGATATTAGTGTTGATTTGAGCTTATTATAGACTATATACCTGCACTTTAGTTCAGTAAAAGAATGGCTGGGTGAAGATTGTTTCTTCTTGGTAAGTCTAAGGGTGTGTTTAGATTGCAAATTTTTTTTGGAAAAATTCTTGTAGCACTTTCGTTGTTATTTGGCAAAATTTGTCCAACCATGGACTAACTAGGTTCAAAAGATTTGTCTCGATATTTACAGACAAACTGTACAATTAACTTTTTTATCTACATTTAATGCTCCATGCATGCGTCAAAGATTCTATATGACAGTTACTGTAGCACTTTTTAGAAAAGTTTTTCAGAACTAAACAAGGGCTAAGTCAATTACCAAGTCCAGTCTTGTAGGCTGCATGCCTTGCAAGGTAGAGTACTAGAAAATCCAGAGTGCAGAGGAGAGTTGCCCTGTGGCCTTTGTAGTTTTCAGGGCTCTGAATTGTGAGGGTGTGTTTAGTTTCTAAAATATTTCACCCTAAAACATCACATCAAATTTTGCGACACATGCATAGAACATTAAATGTAAACAAAACTAATTGCATAGTTCACCGTGAAATCGTGAGATGAATCTTTTGAGTCTAAATAGTCCATGATTAAACAGTAATTATCAAATAAAATAAAAGCTACAGTACCTGTTCCCAAAATATTTTGGGAACTAAACACACCCTCAAACTGAAGTTGTATACTGTATATACGGAGCGTCAAACTTAACGCGCTTCGGTCTGACATCTCTTTGTTGTTTAACCAAACCCTGTATGTCTCATCCGTTTCTTGCAATGCATAACCACTTAGTTGTACGTACTTCCTCTGTTCCTGAATATGTATCGTTTACGCTTTTCGAGAAACAACTTTGACTAAATATATATTAAAAAATATTAATATTTATAATATATAATTAGTATTATGAGAAAGATCTTTAAAACTAGTTTTTTAATAAATTTATTTGGAGATACAAATGTTGTACTATTTTTTATAAATCGAGTCAAACTTGTGGCACGTATACCAATAGCGACAAATATAAATGGACGGATGGAGTATTGGTTGTATGTATTATGTAGTATATATTATCCTAGAAAGCGACCTTCTAATCACAGATCATGTATCCCAAGATCCTCATATGACAAAGCATTACACAAGTCAAACGAAGGATGTCAGGTCAGCCCACCATCTATCCCGCTACTATGCTGCTCAGATTCAGATAAGGTCATTCCAGCAGTTGCAGTCACCTCGTCACCATGTTCTCACCCCCTACTTCCTGCCTTCTGCAGTCACGCCTCACGCCACCTGCTGATAATACAAGTGATAAACCCCTTGTTTAGTTTGCGAAAATGTTTGAGAAATGATACCGCAACACTTTTATTGTTATTTGGTAATTAGTGTCTAATTATGGTCTAATTATGCTTAAAAGATTCATCTCGTGAATTTCGTCTAAACTATATAATTAGTTTTATTTTTTATCTATATTTAATACTTCATGCGTGTGTCTAAAGATTCGATATGACGGGGAATCTTAAAAAAATTTTGCAAAATTTTGGAAACTAAGGGTGTGTTTAGTTCGCGAAATTTTTTGGCTTTAACTACTGTAGCACTTTCGTTTGTATTTGTCAATTAGTGTCCAATCATAGACTAATTAGGCTCAAAAGATTCGTCTCGTGATTTTCTACCAAACTGTGTAATTAGTTTTTTTCGTCTATATTTAATACTTCATGCATATATTCAAACATTCGATGTTACTGAGAATCTTGAAAAAAATTTTGGTAAACAGGCCCCAAGCTCCACGGCAAAGCTACGAACAGTTTGCTGCTGCTGCTACTTCTTTATCCAAGGCCTCGTTTAGTTCAGTGAATTGGGGAGAAAAACACTGTATCAGAATTCCTGTAGCATTTCGTTTGTATTTGGTAAAAATTATCCAAATTTTGACTAACTAGGCTTAAAATGTTTGTCTCGTAAAGTACAACAAAATTGTGTAATTAGTTTTTGATTTCATCAACATTTAGTACTCCATGCATTTGCCGACATTTTGATGTGACGGGAAATCTTCTTTTTGCATAGTAAAATTTGGAAGAGAATTGAGTGGGCCAAATTCCAAAGCAACCGAGTACTGTACTATTAGGTGAAAAGGACGCGGAAATGGTTTCAATTCGCGAGGAGCTGTCCTGTCTGGCCATGCGATGCCGATGCGCGACGGCGCCGCAACCCTTTTTGGAACAGGAATCTACTGTTGCAATGCTGCATCGCGCACTCCTGTTTCGGCTGAAAGGATCCACGGGAACTACTGTCTAGCACTACACGGTTCTCTGTATGCAGACGACAGGAACGGATGGTCGGTCCGGCCGGGAGGACAGATGCAGATGGAGATAGATTGATGATCATGTTATCCTCTTCTTATCCGGCCCGGCCGGTCTGTATTCTTCATTCCCCCTCCTTCTCTTGTTCTGGTTCATTTTCCTTTTTTATCTAGAAGAAAAAAGAACATGCCGGCCGGTCTGAATTCTGAAAACCTTAGCCACTTAGCCGGTTAGCCCTGCCGCATATTCTCGTCCCCTTTTTCGGCTGTGTTTAGCTCACTAAATTTAGAGTGCCAAATTCACTATAGCGATATGTTTGTATTTGGTAAATTTTAATTTCATCTATATTTAGTACTCCATGCATGTATCGCAAGTTTATCTGATGAAGAATCTTCTTTTTGCATAGTGTATTTTTGAGGTACTAAACACAGTCTTCATCTCCTTTTTTTTTCCTAGAATACACGTACACCACACGGAGCTTTCAGCCTGCATGTAGCTTAGCAGTTAGCACCACAATTATGGACGGATACTTGGATAGATGCATCACTAGATTATGGACGGATACTTGGATAGATGCATCATGCATGACTAGATAGATAGAGAGATAGACACACACTGTCCGCAGCCGCAGTGCGTGCATGCAATGCATCCAGCTGGACTGCACGGATGACTCTTGTCTTGTTCGGTGTAGAAAGCTACGAGGGCAAAGTCCGGCAGTGTGTGAGGCGTTGTTCAGTTTCAAAATATTTCGTAAAAAACAGTAGATTTCTCGTCACATCGAATCTCTAAACACATGTATAGAGCATTAAATATAGATAAAAAAATAAAACTAATTACACAGTTTAGACGAAATGAACGAGACGAATCTTTTAAACCTAATTAAGCCATAATTGGACACTAATTATCAAATAACAACGAAAGTGCTACAGTAGCATTTTACAAAATATTTCTCGAACTCAACCAGCCCTCATCTCGCTGGTAGGCCTGCTCGCGTGCATATATATGCTCCTCTTTCCGCCGCCGCGCCGCTTGTCGTCAGCGTCGTCGGCGGCGCGGCGCCACTCGCCGCCGCTTGGAGGTTGCATGCATTATGCATGTTGCTCGGTCGGCGGCTAGCTAGAGCGGCGGGTTCGGGTCCAGGTGGATGCATGCGTGCAGGACGGACAACGAAGGTGCGTGCCGAGAGAGAACAGAAAAAGGGAACCCCACACTGTATATCTAGCGCTCGTGCCGCCGTCACGTCTTTGTGCTGGATATACTACTACTAGTAGTAGAGAGTACGTAGGGAATGCCTCACGCGTTATATATCTTAGAAATTTCCAAGTGAATTGCTGAAGTAGATTATGTACACCGTACAAAAATAAGCATAAGATGGTCAGATGGACTGCAATTGAATAGATTTTTTTGCAACTCTAGAAAAAATTTGAACTATTTGTTGAAAAAAGTGATCCCGGGCCAACGGTTTGGAATAATGGCCCAACGCCTATTCTGCTACCTAGACCAAGTCAAGCGGAGAGCCCAAGTCAAGTTAAAAGGGTTTGACTACTAATCGCGAGGCCCAAGACAATTGTGAGACTCACGTCAACCGATCATGACGGCGCCGAATTCCCCTCAAGGCTGCCACACTCCTCCTCTTTGTCAAAAAAAAAAAAAAAGAGGTGCTCGCTCATCATCATTGATGGGTCTCAGGCAATAATCCTTCGTCAATCCTGCCCAATCTCGATTCAATATTGACACATTTGGCTCTAGGGTTCAAGAACCAACTACGCTTTCAATTTACTTAACTTGATCCACTAAAGAATTTCTTACACCCTTCAAGATCCACTAAGGATTTTTTTTTGAAGGATCCGGTATACACCGGCTTTGATTAATAATAAGAAGAAGGAGCAAACATCCGATTACATGCGTGAGCAGCGTGCCCCACCACAGCCTAGGTTGCGTGGGGTTGGGTTTCACACCTAATTACTCACTAACTACATGAGCAACCATGAGAGGCTTGAGGGCCTTGCATCCTACCATGGACCATTGGTGAGCACTCTATGCATCTGCCACTGATGTTATATTGTTATTCTAACATTTTAAGACCTATAAATCCGTGGGATCCTTGACACCATACTTCCACCCTTGACTTTGATTTGTCATGGATCGAGCCCTCTTTCGTTGAACCACAGTTTCCTTGTGCTCGTCTGTGAAAATTGCATCACCTGTTCTTGACACCCTACATCCACTCTTGAGTTCATTTTGTCATAGACTGAGCCCTCTATCTTGTCACGCCACAGTGTCCTTAGAGCTATGCTCCATAGTGATGTTCCCATCTCTGTGTCGAGACTATGTTTCTATTTCATCATGATTCATCTAGTTATTATCTCATCCCTTTTATATGTCTTGCCACATGATGTGTTGTGTTATTTTTAGCAGGTTGTACACACCATAGTTGTTGAATGGACTGGGCTCAAGACGAAATTAAAGGTCTTCCATAGGAATTATTTTTTAAAATAGAATAGAGATGTCTCCTAAAACTTCAAGATCTCTCCATCGCTAGAAGTTCTCTGACACTTTATTTCCACCCTTAACATCCATGTACCGATAAAATAAGCCCATATTTTTTAGGAGGCCACAACATTGAGAGCACCCCCATAACACTAACGGGAGACAACCATCTCCCCATACACCTCTGCCCCTACCACTACTATCACCAAATCTTATATCCTTCCTCCTTTCTCCCATCTTGCCCAACTTCCTCCACTCGCTCAATTCCTAGATAGCCCCACCCGCCTCCGTCTCGCTGGAATTAGCTTCCCCTCCCTCTCCTCCCCGACCCTACCACTTTCTAAATAGACGCTCCCCCACGTTCACCGCCGCCCCTCCGTCTGCAGTAGGAACACCGCCGGATCCACCCATCCTGCGTTAAACGATTTTAAAAAAAGCCCGAGCGAGTGATCCAATCGAGCCCGCATCGCCGCCGTGTCCGTCGGAGGAGGCCCGCGGGACACAACGCCGATCGTTAGAGAAGGCAGCCTGCAGGATGTGTGGGGCCCCACTGCGGCCACCCGCTACCTAGGCGTCAGGCCACACGCACTGGAGGAGGGCCCGCGTGCCACCACCCATGCCGGAGGAGGGCCCGCCGGATGTGTGCGTGGTCGGCCTCCTCCTCACCGGATCTGGGCACGGTCGGCCTCCTCCCCGTGGATGTGAGCACGGCCGGCCTCCTCCTCACCGGATCTAGGTGCAGCCGACCTTCTCCCCACTGGATGTGTGCGCGGCCGGCCTCCTCCTCACCAGATCTGGGCACGGCCGACCTCCTCCCCACAGATGTGAGCGTGGCCGGCCTCCTCCTCACCGAATCTAGGCACAACCGACCTCCTCCCCATCGGATGTGTGCGCGGCCGGCCTCCTCCTCGTCGGATCTGGGCACGACCGGCCTCCTCCCCGCTAAATGTGTGCGCGATGGCCTCCTCCTCGTCGGATCTGGGCGTGGCTGGCCTCCTCCTTGCCCCCATCATACCCATTTCTATATCGGCGCTCCGCCACCTTCATCGCCGCCTCATCCGTCTAGGGTAGCAACATTGTCGGATCCACCGCCATCAGTAATAACTAATGATTTGATCCCCACCCGCCTCCGCCTCGCAGGAATTAGCTTCCCCTCCCTCTCCTCCCCCACCCTACCCCTTTCTAGATCGACGCTCCCCCACCTTCATCGTCGTCCCTCCGTCTGACGGTACCAACAGCGATAGATCCACCGCCACCACCATTCCACCTATAGACCTCACTATCGCTGGTCTGTCTGACACCCAAATTATCCCCTTTTAGTCCCATAGCCACATATTCCCTCCTCAACACTATCCCTAATCCTGACCCCTTAATCCTAACTTGAATCAAATATCTCTAGAGTTGGAGGAGGTCGTCCAAGAAAGAGGTCCTCTTTACGGTTGATGTTCTTGGAGTTTTTTGGTTGAAGTTTATATCTTCCTTCTTTCCTTTTTTTTCTTGATTTTGAAAGCGATGCGGTTACCAAAAAAAGGAGGCTCCCAGTTCATGCTTAAATTAGGAGGCCTCTCTAGATATCTTCTAAGCTTGTTTCATCACACTCAGATGGCCTTCGTATGCACATGCAGGAATTCTTGAATTTTAGACAATTATGGTCATGCTAAAATGAGGTTATTCAACATCTTGACGGGCTTCGACTCCATGGCTTGCAAAGAAACCAAAGGTGCGGTTCTTGTTGGTGTTTTTTTTTTTTACATTTTTAGAGTATCGTGATAGCTTAGCTGTAGTGCTTGCTTTTTTTTTGTGCGAATTACACAGTATAGACACTCACACGCTCGCTATTTAGTACAGTAGTAGATTTATCGATCACTTTTGGGCATTTCATGATTCGGCCAGATTTAGGTCCTGTACTCGTTTACAGGCCACAAGCTGCTTGAGGCCCTTTTTTTATGAAACTCTTTGAGGCCTATTCGAACCTAGGCATGTGCACAATCCCTCCGCTTCAGATAAGCAGGCATGCAGTAAGTCAGGAACCATGGCATTTCTCTTAGCCAAACCCCAAAGTCGCCAGACCTAGTTCAACTTGAAGCTCAATGACCGGGTGATGAACTTGAGGGGCGGTTCCAATTCCGATGAGTGCAAGCCGCTCACTTTTTCAAATCGATTAACATGGTAGAAGGACTGTTGTTCGTTTTTCTCGTGGGCTAGCTTGGCTTATCATCGTCGTGGTCTCGTGGACACCGTGTCGATCAAGCCCATCCCAATAGGCCACCCTGCGAGGCCCATGTGGCTCAGGTAAAATGTCACTTGAGGGACTCATGATTCGTGAATAGAGATGGCAACGGGTACGCGCAATTCGAAACCCGATGGGTTTTTACTCTATTATTAGGGTAAGGGTATGAGTCAATTTTTCTACGCGCGAGTTTGTTAATGAGCAAAAAGTCAATTCAGCGGGTTTGTGGGCTTGAGTCTGCGAGTGTAGTACCAAAACCCGTAAACCCATGGGTTTTTAAACCCGATCCATCATAGAAGCGTATCTACGTAACATAGTGCTACGAAATATTAATTTAATTTCCATTATTTACCTTTGAAAACAAAATTTTAAAAAACACGAAACGTGAAAAGATAATGAAAACTAGTTGGGCTACTCAACGTAAGAGCTCACAGACCAATGCTATTGGGCCAAACCAGCGCTATTTGCCCACACGAAGAAAGCTAGGAGCAAGCCGGCGCTGTTGCATCCTGCTGCTTTGTGCACTCTGCTCCCTTCGTCCCATTGAAAATCTCGTTTTTGACTCTTCTTGTTTGACCGTTCGTCTTATTTAAATTTTTTATATAAATAATAAAATAAATAAATTATTATTAAAGTACCTCTAGTGATAAAATAAGTCATAAAAAATATTTATACAAAAAATTTGAATAAGACAAATGGTCAAACAAGAAGTAATTTAAAAACGACGCTTCCAATATGACGGAGGGAGTGCGACGCAAGGAATCAAATTTGTTCCACCTCGCTAGTACAGCAGAGAACTCGTGGTCAGGTATACTATAAGATCGGAGGGATGGTTGCCGTATTCCAAGGGCACATAGCTCAGCGGGGTTTATGCCCGTGGTCATCTTCTGTTCATTTAGCGCCGCGCCTGATGATTATGGACTATACTACTACTACTGCAGTACAATTGCCTCATATAAGAATGCAGTTGCACTGCTTAAACAATAAACATGCAATCCTATCCAGTTCTATGCTATAGGATGAAAAGGGAACTGAAATTTCGCAACCCCCTTCGCTATAGATAGTTAAAATGTGCATATCAATTGTCAGAGTTGAGAGTTCCTATCATCTTCCACACCATCTTCTGGAACCTGAAGCCGCGGTCAGGGTTCAGGCAGTTCATTATCCACTGGCTTCCTTATCAATCACATGGCGGCATGCGCCACACCTGCTTGATTTTGATGCAGCCCGCGAAGTGCAAACAATTTTGTTTCTACAAATTGCAAATTGCCTACAGAAATTGGTGCGCGTAAAGCATCTGGGCCACCATTTCTAGGATCAGTGTAATATTGATACAGAATCAAGCAATGCATTCATACCTGCAACCTCTTGCTTGTCCAAGAAAACAAGAATTATCATTCCAAATGATCTGAGATGCTAACAATCGAAGAGGGAAAATCATTTAATACTCAGGTATGGTGATATTTGTTCTATGTAAGTAGTCAAGTTTAAAGTTCCTTTTTTTCTCTCTATTTAGCCTCTATTCTGATTACAACTTACTTACTAACCAAGCAGGCACATATTGCATATCAACAGAACTACAGAAGATTGCAATTAATACATGATCATCAGTGACACCAAAGGTATGAATTTTGGTTATCCCAATTTTCTTTTGTCAGTAGATAGTATCAGTTTAATGGCACAGTGTTATGCAATCCATGAGCATAGAAGGTAGTAAGTTTACACTCCTATACAACTGCATGCTTCCGTACATCACAACATCAAAGGCCAAACAACAGATCAAAAAGTAAACCATTCCATAAAAGAGGAAGGAAGATGTAACAGTGTGAAAAAATAGAAATTTGGAAAGGGAAAAAACAGTATACTGTCCCATATAATTAACTGCTGTAATTTCCATTCGCCACCAGTTATACCATATAATTCACTGCATGTTCATAAGATCTAAAACATAGTATACCATAACCATATGAAACAACTTAATACCTCCTATAATACAACCAATCTACTAACATGTACCAGATAACTGATTACACATCCTCCTCCCACACAAGTTCCTAAAATGAATTGAGTATACTTGCTACAGATAAGAATGCAATAGAAGGTGAAAAGATGATTGACAGGAAGGAGACCCTCTGAGGAAACACTCCTGTCATCTTCTCCCCCACAATGTCAGTTCTGGAAGAGTTTTATGTTCTTCTTATGCTCCAGCTGTTCTAATCATGGGACCATTATTGTATCCCCCACAGGAGTAGGGATCTTGACTTACTGGCCCGAATCATCCTTTGCCTACCAAGTTATTGGCTTATTGCACAAATTGTGCGTTCAGTCTTTCCAAACTCCCACTGAAGCTACTTCAGAGTAGAAGCACTCCGATACAATCCGGTCATTGCACTGGTAATCTTGTCATCCGAATTTTTGATTTGGAAACTTCCAGCTCTCATGGGCCTGCCTGGCTTGGCCAGGAAGAGTGTGTTGAGCTTCTTATCCAGATCATCGGCGCTGTACTTCACATACCTGCTCGCACTAACGTCCTGCTCAACAAGCGGCCCATAGTTCTGCATGAAGCTCCTGTAAACAGGCACTATAGCCTGCACCACGAGGTGGCACGTCTTCTGCTGCAAATCCCTATCCGATATCACCCATTTAGACTGCTTTTGAAACATCTCATCAAAGCTAGCATTGAATGATTTGAGCCTCTGTTTCACTAAATCTCTTGCAGTAGCCCGGCCCTTGGAGAACATGATCAGGCCCTCCCTGCTCAACAGGGGTGCAAGTGTTCCCCAGCTCTCCCTCAGAAACATTGCTAAGTAGTAATCCTTGTACTGCTCATGCTCCCGGAGCCATGGATCGCCTAACAGCTCACCCAGCTTTGTACCCTTTAGGTGTTTGAAGAAGTGCCAGTGTATGTTCATCATGAGGAGAGATGACTGTGTCGAATCTCCATAAGCCTTTGACCATGTATCAAAGTTGATCTCTAGTGTCTTAACGATACTAAGCACAGCATCAACCAGCATCTTGTCATTGAACACTTCTTTGCGCCAGCTGCGGTGGATGGTGATCACCTGTGTCAGCACAGATCGATACGGCTGATCAAGAAGCTGATTGCAGTACTTGGCGACAAAGCTCACTATGCGTGGCACTCCACCATCAACTGGCGGCGGCAAATTGCGCTGCAGCTCCACCTGAACAAGCAACTCCTCAAAGATCTCAACAGCACCATCCACGACCGTCTTGACAAGCTCCCTAGTCCTGCTTTGGATCTCTACACAAGCCTTTCCACCGAACAATCGGTTGAAGTCCAGCCTCAGCTTGTTCAAACAATCAAACACGTCAAGCAACCGCAATAGCTTGATGGGGTCCTTTTTGACACCAGCCAGGGCACGGCCGAAATTCAGGAAATCAAGAATGCCAGCACGAGCTGCAATCTCAGCAAAGCACAAGGGCGCGGCCTCAGGACGCCGTTCAAACACCGCGACGCAGAGCTTCCTCTCAGCTTCAAGGAGGTGGTGCACCGCAAACTCCAGATGCCGGCCCCAGCGCTCGACGCTCGGGCTGAGCGCCTGCGCGTCCCCCGATGTCTCCTTGAGGTAATCAAGTCCAAGCGCGCGGAGGCTGGCGCTCACGGTATCCCCTCGCGCGTCCGCGTACGCCGACGAGCAGTGGTCAAGCCGGCCGTTGGCAGCGAGGCGGTCAAGGATGAGGCTGAGCTTGTACACGATGGAGGGAAGGATCCGAGAAGGCACGACGGCCGGCGCGTCGGAGCCGCCGGCGGGGTCCTTCATCGCAAGCGGCGCGGAGTGGTCCTTGAGGAGCCGCCTGAACTCGGCCTCGAGCAAGTCGAGCGCGGCGGCGAGGAGGCCGGCGTCGAGGTCGGCGGAGGCGGCGGCGGCCCTGAGCCGGTCGAGCTCGGCGGCGAGCCCCGCCACGAAGCGCTGGTCGGCGAGCCTTCGCTCCCCGAGGTAGGCGACGATGTCGGACAGCCACTGCGTGGCGAGGCCGCAGTTGTCGGCGAGCAGGCGGAGCGCGGCCTCGAGCTGCGCCAGCACGGCGAGGTACCCCGGGAGGTCGGCGGCGACGGCGGCGCGGTCGAGGAGCGGCGGCTCGAGGCCGTGCACGGCGTCGAACACCTTGAGCACGGCGGCGGCGGGGCCCACGGCGCGGTCGATGTTGGGCCCCGCCGTGGCCAGCGCCTCCCGCGGCGCGCGGATCGGGCGCACCGACGCCTCCATGGCGGGGAGGCGCGCCTGGATGGCCTCCAGCCTCGGCGCCAGCGCGTGGCTCAGCGCGCGCGACTTGTCCAGGCCGGCACGCAGCGCGCGGCGCGCCGCGAGGAGGCTCGCCATGCGCCGCGCCTCCTCCTGGTGCCGCTCGTCGTCGCGGGACGCCGCCATCCTGAGCACCCGGCCCGGCGCACGAGCGCCCTCGCAACGCGGAACGGACGCGGCGGCGAGCGGGAAGACGCCAATCCCGCGCAGGGAGGAATCAACCGGAGAGAGCCGCAGCGGCAGGTGTTGGTGAGACTGGAGACTGGAGAGGCGGCGCTCCCACGGTACGGCAACTAGTAGTTATCCGAGGGGGCGAGGCGTGGGATGGAGACGGGCGGCACGGTAGGTGACTGGCGCTGGGAACAGGAGGCCATGCCGGCCGGCGTGGAGGAGAGGAGTGTGGTAGGATGAAGGAAGGAAAGAGGGGGTTTAGGTTGGAAAAGGGGGGCGAGAAAGGAGCGGAAAGAGACGGGAGTCTTTTGGCTCGATGGGAAGCAAAGGAAAGGGAGGAAGGCTCGGACGCGCTCGCGGCGTGGCGCGGTTCGTCCCGGGCGCGCGGCCGAGGAGAGGGAGAGGGAGAGTGGGGAAGGGGAGGGCGGGGGCGCCGGTCGCGTGCGCCCGTTTCCTTCTTTTGTTGCTGTTGGGCCGCGGGCGGAAAGGCGGCCGCGGGCGCAGGTGGACGTGGGGCTCGGCAGGGTAGGGCAGGGCAGGGCCGCGCGGCGCGACCGAGGCAGCCGGCAGATCCTGAGACGCGGCCGCGGGCGTGGCTGCCTGGCTGCGGTCAGCGTGTCGCGGTGGTGATTTTGGGGTGGAAACGGTGTGATTTCGTGGGTTAATCCAGTGGCTTGTTCAGTTGCGAAAAAAAATTTGCAAAATGACCATGTAGCACGTTTCGTTGTTATTTGATAATTAGTGTCCAATCATGATCTAATTAGGCCTAAAAGATTCGTCTCGTCCATTTCGTCTAAACTGTGTAATTAATTTTATTTTTATCTATATTTAATGCTTCATATGTCTAAAGATTCGATGTGATGGAGAATCTGAAAAATTTTGCAAAATTTTCTGGTAACTGAACCGGCCCTGGGTGTGGTTGCGCGTTTCTTCGGCGGGGCCGGGGACCCGGTTGGGTTGTGGCGTTGGCCTTGTCAGGGGTTGCCGGGATGGACGGGGCGCGCGGTGCGTTGGGGGTGGATCGGCGGGCAGTGGCTGAGTCCCCGCCGCGCGCCGGAACTGTCAGGTGATCTGCTGGCCTCTGGCAGTCTGGCCGCTGGCTGGGGGTCTGGGGAATGCACGACTGCGCCCGGCCGGCCGGCGGCGAAAGCTGTGCCCCCGTTCTTGCTCTCAGTGAAGGACTCGAGTGGTCAACGATTGATTCCCAGCTTGGCGCGCCGTGTCGTCAGGGGGGTCTTGTTTCGGAGGAGTACTAGTACTTGCGACCCTCTCGTCACTTCGGCTGTGGTTAGTTCCACCAAAAACGTACTATTTCAAAAAAAAAATTGTCACATTAAACTTGTGATACATGTATGGAGTACTAAATGTAGATGAAATTAAAAACTAATTGTACAGTTTGGTTGTACTTTACGAGACGAACGTTTTAAACCTAATTAGTCAACGATTGGACACAATTTACCAAATAAAAACAAAACGTGCTACAATACTTTTTTTTTCTTTTCAGGGAAGTAAACACACCCTTAGGCCAGTCTCAATGGAGGTTTCATGATCCAGTTTCCAACACATCCATATTTTGGAAACAGTGCAGAAGAGTTTCATGGGGATGAAACTCTCTCTACTTCCATAAAACTCTTATCATCTCTCACTTCATTAATACGGTGCCACATCAGCACATTTAATACCCATGAAACTCTGATGAAACTCCATTAAAACTGGCCTTATTGTCGTGGCCTGGTGCATGCCCTGCCAGCAGTCCTGGCCTGATGACATCTGTCGCCAGCAGTAACTGACTGACGGGTGCTACCCGTGTCTGCTCTCTTGTCCACCGGCGGCCTGCCAGTTGGAACGACCCTCCTCGAGAAAGAAAGCAATTCTGGCATCCCTTCAGACTTCCAAAAATTTTACAAGATTTCTCGTCACATCGAATCTTTAGACGTATACATGAAGTATTAAATGTATGTAAAAAATAACTAATTACACAGTTTGTCTGTAAATGTCGAGACGAATCTTTTGAGCCTAGTTAGTCCATAATTGGATAAATTTTACCAAATAACAACGAAAAGTGATACATGAATTTTACACCAACTTTTACACCATCTAAACACTACCTCTAGGCCTTAGATGGCTAAAAAGTGTCAAAAAATTTTACATAGTAATTGTCACATCGAATCTTTGACGTATACATAGAGCATTAAATGTAGGTAAAAAATAACTAATTGCATAGTTTTTCTGTAAATGTTGAAACGAAATTTTTGAGCCTAGTTAGTCCATAGTTAGATAAATTTTGTTAAATAATAATGAAAAGTGCTACAGAATTTTTTCTCCAAAAATTTTCACAAAGGTGAACTAGCACGCAACACGGAGCTGCATTCTTTTCGAGGGAGTACTGCTCGTATTCGGTGCTGTACGCAGAGTCTGCAGTCTGCAGACGACAGCAGCGGTGTGCAACGGACAACCGGGGAAAAAAAAAGTGGCCTTTGTTTAGGGTGTGTTTAGTTCCGCGAAAAGGTGTAAAAAAAAGTACTGTAGCATGTTTTGGCTTTATTTGGTAAATAGTATCCAACCGTTGACTAATTAGGTTCAAAACGTTCGTCTCGCAAAGTACAACCAAGTTGTACAATTAGTTTTTGATTTCATCTATATTTAGTACTTCATGCATGTATCGCAAATTTGATGTGACGGGGAATCTTTTGTTTCCATAGTACTTTTTTTAAAGTAAACACAGCCTTAGTTCCCCAATTCTCTCCAAATTTTACTATGCAAAAAGAAGATTCACTGTCACATCAAAATGTCGGTAAATGCATAGAGTACTAAATGTTGATAAAATCAAAAACTAATTACACAGTTTTGTTGTACTTTGCGAGATGAACATTTTAAGCCTAGTTAGTCAAAAATTGGATAATTTTTACCAAACACAAACGAAATGCTACAGAAATTCTGATACAGTGTTTTTTTTCCGATTCACCGAACTAAACGAGGCCGTGAACTGAGCCGGCCGCCGGCGGCAGGGAATGGCGTGCAAGCAAACCCAAGTACTGTACGTAACGTACCGGTACACCACTAGTAGTACACTACCACTAGTAGTACCAACAACAAACTGCAACGTGCAACCACCCTGCCTGCCACGCTGCTGCTGCGTTCTGCTACTGTACTGCCCCCTCACTTGATGAATGCACTGGCATTCAAGGGCTGCTGTGGTTGCCATGCTGGCGCGCGAGCGTGGTCAAGCGCATAGCACTTGGGTCTGTTTAAATGCCCAAAAACACCTAAATTTTTTTGCACAGTACATATCACATCGAATCTTTGAATACATGCATGGAGCATTAAATATAGATAAAAAAATAACTAATTACACAGTTTGTCTGTAAATGTCGAGACGAATCTTTTAAGACTAGTTAGTCCAGGGTTAGATAATTTTTATCAAATAACAATAAAAAGTGCTAAGGAACTTTTTCTAAAAATACTGTTTGGCAGCGGACAGTTACTGCTCCCCCGGGTATTGATGTCCTACCAGTGCCAGCAGCTCCTGTGAAGGTTAGTACGGGGCAGTTTTTGACCAAGCCAGATGATTCCCTTTTGGTTGGTGGTACTGTCATCGCTTGCTTCCTTGGTTAGGATTAAGATCCAGTTAAGCTTTGCTCTGTTGGTGAAGAGAGACATCAAGCTCTGCCTGCCTGGACTAGATATATGGGAGTACTCTTCTTTTTGAGTTCATAATAGGCCTATGTGCCATCTAGATTTCTAATTTTCTGAAATGTACGTCTAGATTCCTAAACTTTTACTAATCACACCACTTATATCTACACCATTTATAATTGAGTGTAGTAGTGTGGATGAAAACGAATCGGATACAAACGGATATTACTGATATTACATTTGTTTTCATATTTCTGTCCGGATTCGGATTCGAATACGGATATTACCTACCATACCAAATAGGATACGAGTGGATATCGACATTATAAATATGCGATTTGATTATTCGGATACGGATACGGTATCAGATGTTGAATACCCAGACACGGATACAGACAGATCTAAACCCCTTTAAACGGATTCGGTCTTGAATACGGTCGGAAAATATTTGTATCGTTTTCACCCCTAGTAGTAGGCCTACTCCCTCTGTCCCTATACGTAAGTCGTTTTGGCTCTTAACCATATGCAGCAATAGTTATCTGAACCTAGACATACTCTGAGTATAGGTGCATTGATGATTGAGTGAATACTATTGCTCCCATAACGACACAGAAAGGGGGATAGAGAGAGTATGTGGCATACTATTGCGAATGACACTGACATATGGAGCCCACGTTCAGGTAGGGGAGAGAGAGAGGAGATGGGAATGGCATGTGAGTCTCATATGTTGACCAAATCATCGTGCAATCACTTGTGAGTCTAGGGATTTGGATATGCTCTTTGGAAATTTGAGAATCTAAGTTCCTGTTTGGCTGGCAGAAAAACAGCTGATGCTAATTTATTATGAGAGAAAAACACTGTTATTTCGCTAAAACGGTACGGCTGATAAGTTCAAGCGAATAGGACCTAAATAGCACCGCGACACAAGTTGGAAGACATATACAGTGAACTTTGCTCTTAAACTCTTTCCATGGTATAACTGTGGACAGTACTTTCTTTTTTCAAAAACGGAAAGGCTACCGTATTTGCAAGGAAATGATGAGGTCCTCTACGAAGTCATCAATGGTAACGATTCCTTGCATGCGAAGCTTTTTACCTACAGGACAGATCAGCTACGTTTTGACCGTAGGTTGCACACCGCTTTCGAAGTACATTCCGAATACCGCTGGTTGTTGGCTAAACAAATTGAGTAGGTGGTCACTTGCAAGACCAGAACACAAACGTGACACGGAGCTCGGTTGACACGCCAAAGTAAATAATGTTAGTACTCCGTATATGGGATTACTAGCTAGTACGAGTACTTGTGAAGATGAGGTAAGTGTACTGAGAAAAAAATGCATATTAAACACAGTACTAGTAGTTCTTCCTCTGAGTTTACCGCACGATCGAGTTACGGAGTAGTATCTGTTTGGCCTTAATGTGTCCGTGATCTAGATAAGGCTATCTGATGTCTTGTCTTGTCATCATCCTTCTCGAAGGAGGGCTCCATAGCTGTCACTCATTAGACTTGGCATCCGGTGGGCATGAATTGTGCGTGCCCCAGCCACGTTTGTTCCACCGAATAGGATGACCCTAGTGCCAGTACACTTGTTAGCATTATCTGGCCCTAGTGCTAGTACAATTGTTAGAATAAGGCCTGGTTTAATTCAGGTTTTTTTTAAAAATGGTACCGTAGCACTTTCGTTGTTATTTGATAATTAGTATCTAATTATGATCTAATTAGGCTTAAAAGATTCATCTCATGAATTTCGTCTAAACTATGTAATTAGTTTTATTTTTTATCTATATTTAATGCTTCGTCCAAAGATTTGATGTGACGGAGAATCTTGAAAAATTTTGCAAAATTTTAGGAACTAAACACACCCTAAGAGATTCTCAGTAAGAAATAATTCTGCCCGTGCATCCACCAAAATACTCCTAGGAAACAAAACTTTTCGGATAATGGTTTATTCAGTCCGATCATGATTATTGCCGCATTATTAGATTGACTAGAAATATATCCATCTAAATATCTAATAACAAAATATAAGCATAGAGTTGGTATATCTTATACTACTAGATATATTCCGCTAAGTTCCCATATCTTTCTTGATATGTACTCCATCGGTTCTAAAATAATAGTTGCACACATCACTTCTCAAGAAGCCATTTTTTTTAAAGAAAAATGATTATTTTTTATACTAGAAAATAGTATCAATATTTGCATTTTAAAAAATATTATGAAAATATATGTCACGACTCACAATTGATCTAATACTATTTATTATGCTTCACAAATACTACTACTTTTTTTTGTTATGGATGTACTTAAATTTAAAAAAATGATTCCTAGAAAAAAAAACGAGATATGCCGTTATTTTGAGATATTGTTCTTAGAACAGATGGAGGGCTCTCCAAATAATTGTGATGGAACAGCTTCTTTGAATTCTTCAATAGTTCAATTACAAGATAATGAAGAAGAAGAAGAAATGCCAGGGTAGTATGACCTAAAAGGTGAAACGACGAAAAGGAGAGAAGTGAATCATCATCCCTGAAAGGTCGTTCATCATAGGCGTTGGAATCATACCGTAAGGCAAATAAGCAAAGGTTGCTGAGGTTCGCTGAGCAGACAAGAACAAAAAATGCATACTAGACCGATATACACGTTACACGGCGGTGCGCATGGTAATAGAGTAGCTATATGGAGTAGTATAACCTTTTTCTCTACCTGTCTAGTTTGTGTAGTCAAATCATGCCTTCAGAAGGGAAATTCTATTTTCTAAAAAAAGACTAAAAAAGAAACATAAATATATATTGCCACTGTTTCTGCATCACAATTCAAAGTTGCAAAAGTGAGCATCCATCGACACCTAAACAAATGCTGTCTCCTTGTGTCTTTGCCTTGCATAGTTGTTTAGTGCATGCTGCCACTTCGGTTGACTACACACAGTTAATTGTTTCTTAATGATGGAGCAAATTAAAAAAAATGAAAGGGATGAAAGCAAGAGACAAGAAAGAAAGCAGGGGTGTATGATTGAGCTCGCGGCCCACACATGGGCTACCTTAATTTTGGGAGGCAAAAGATTCGATGACCCATCCACATGCCCTGTCACCTGCACAGCACAGGCCAAAAACATTTCGGTGGGGGACACGTTGCAAAACTAAAGCCATACTGTTCTTACTCATCCCTAAGCACCAGTGTTCCTCAGGCCCGTTTGGTTTGGTTTTGTTAAAGTTTAACTCCCATCGTATTAATGTTGTAGCAAATGCATGGAGTACTAAATGTAGACTAATTGAATGCATGTCGGTAAAGATTAGGAGTAATTTACGAGACGAATCTATTAAGCCTAATTAGTCCAAAATTAGAAACTTTTTGTCAAATAAGACGAAAATGCTACAGTGTTTGTTAAACTTTAACACCTTAAACCAAACACCCCCTCACTTGGCCAAAAATAATTACACTTTGAGGAATGATTTTCTTAAGAGTTAACAAGATTTATATAAAACATTATCAACATTTGTATCTCTTAATATGTTTATTATAAAAAATGTACTATACAGTTAATCTAATAATGTTTATTACACAGCATACTATTTATTCAACTTAAAAAGTTTGACCTCAATATGTGCAGCTATTTTAGAACGAGGAAATACACGCAAATAAAAAACCATTCCTCACCACACCAGCTGAAGATATGGGCTTTGGGGTTTTGGCCTTGTTTGCTTGTCTTATAATCCGTACTTTTCAACTTGTTTTCTCAGACGGAATAATATTTTTCTCTCACAACAAATTAGCGAACATTACTTTTAGTCGTGACTTTTCAGCGAAGCGAACGGCCTCTTTGTATATTCCTCGTCATGGGAAAAAAAAACATTAGAAATGTTGGAAGGCTGGTACGCAGAACAAGGAAGGAAATCCAAGTGTGGTGACAGACAGGTGAGTATTAGGGCATGTTTGATTAGAGGTGTTAAAGTTTAACAAATACTGTAGCACTTTCGTCTTATCTGACAAAAAGTTTTCAATTTTGGACTAATTAGGCTTAATAGATTCGTCTCGTAAATTACTCCTAATCTGTGCCAACATGCATACAATTAGTCTACATTTAGTACTCCATGCATTTGCTACAACATTAATACGATGGGAGTTAAACTGAATGATTCACAGACCAAACCGGACCTTATAGGAGCTGACCTGAACCCTTGGATCGAGATTGTACCGTTGAACTGAATACAATACTTTTTTTAAAAAAAAACTATCCTGATTGCACACGGTGCCACCAGGATGGGTCCCAGTTTTTCTGTCTTTTCATGGCATAGACAATGCATAGGCCTCGGGCCCACGGAATGACACAGGTGTTAACGTACGGCACCACCGTTGAGTCCAGTCCACAGCCACATTGGAGGATTCATTCCTAGATGCAGAAACAGTGAAGTGAATAGTCTGTTGATGGTGAAAGGTTACATTCTAAACGCTGTGCATGAACGAAGATGTCTGTCTGTCTAGGGTGTGTTCACTTCGTGAAAAGTAGGTGAAAAATTACTGTAACATCTTTCGTTGTTATTTGGCAAAATTTGTCTAATCATGGACTAACTAGACTCAAAAGATTCGTCCCGACATTTACAGACAAACTATGCAATTAGTTATCTTTTTTACCTACATTTAATGCTCTATGCATGCGTCGAAATATTTGATGTGATGGATGAAAGAAGAAATATTTTGGGTTGGGATGGGAAGTGAATAAGGCCCTAGTTTTCGAAACACTGTGAGGGACTCTTGAAAATCTGTGATGCTCATACGGATGCCAACAGCGGACGTGTCGGTTGATGTCTACGTGTACCTGCATGCCAACAGCGGACGTGTCGGTTGATGTCTACGTGCAGGGGCGGAGCCAGGATTAGATAAGGGGGCCAGGTCATCGAACGTACACAGAAAACTATCAAATCTTGATGTCAGTTTAAAAATTATCATTTTGACGTTGGCTTAAAAAATTATAATAAATTATCTTTAGAGCATGTCCAGAAATTTTATAAAACAACTCCCATTTTGGATTTTTAGAAAAAGAAAAAGGTGCGCTCCAACTGTTCGGTAAAAGGGCTCCTTAAAAATAAAAAGTTACTAAATATCCTCTACAACATATAAGTTTCTGCAGTCAAGTGAAACTCCATATTCGCTCCCTGTTCAATATTTTTCTTTGGAGATCGACGTAAATTGGACGCATGAGAAAACGGTAAGAGACAAAAAAAAACTATTAAAAGAGGTTTAGTTCGTAAAAATTAGTCTGAGATTTTCATGCAAAATCGTTTAGAAGCTATTATAGGAGACCATTGGAGAAGGACAAAATTTAAGGTTCCTATTTCTTCTGTTAACTTGCTAGATCTATTAGTTTTGCAAGTAAACTGTACCAAATTCATAGAGATGCTATTAATCTTTTTATTTAGAAAAATGCTAAATGTCTAAATTGAAAATAAAAAGGCTGTTCATAGGTCAACGATACCATCATATTTACTATATTTAGACACTTAACATTAGACAATTAAGAGATTTATTTGAAAAGACATTTTAGAATTGACTAAGAAGGCTTGTTTATTTAATTTCTAGTGATTTGTAAGAACTAATGAGAAGTACTAATGAAAATTGTGCATGATTAGGGGGGGCCAGGCCCCCGCCCCCCCCGGTCTCCGCCCCTGTCTACGTGTACCTGCTGAGAGCAAATTACTCCCTCCCTCCGTTTCCAGAAGAATGAAATTCTAGAACAGTATCATGTTTTAATATACCAAGTTTGACTAATTATAAATAAAAAAGTATAAATATTTATAATATCAAATAAATATAATTAGATTAATTACGAAATGTATTTTCGTAATAAATTGATTTTAAGTCATAAATGTGAATATTATTTACTAGAAATTTATTCTAACGTGAAATACTTTAACCGGCCCATGCACCCTAGTTTTATCCTTTCCGGGACAAAAGTAATACTTGAACGGGAACCCTGTCGCATCAGTCGCCGCGATTTGGACGCCCTGAGTTTTGCCATCCAAACCACCGCTCTGGACTGGTCTGGAGTCGTGACAAAACCCCCTTCAAGTTCGAGACAGGGAGATGAACGAAGAGCAGCCTCACATGACCACATCAGTCCCTCAGTTTCTCACTTCAGCGATCGCAGCGACACACGCACGCACACCAGACGTTTCCGTCCTTGATAGCAATATATATGTCCACGGGGGAAAAGGGCTCGCGGAAAGCTCCGAATTCAAGCGGAGTTTTTTTTTCCTGCCTCGCACGTTTTTTTCTGTTAAAACGAACTAATTCATGTGAAATTCTCGTGTTCCTTTGGAACCAAAGGAGGCCCGAAACTGCTCTTCGATTTCAGCAATGCAGTACGCATGGGCATCAGACAGGATAGAGATGGGATACGATCAGGATCAGGGGGATGGAATATTGGAATGGAAGGTCGTGTATCGCTGTAGTGCATTAGCAGCACGAGGCACAAAGCATAATGGGATGCGTCGCTGGTACTGGGGGTTTGGCTTCACAGAAAGGGACACAGCAACGCCCTTCACTACCCATACCAGTGCCTGCCTCCGGAGCTGCAGCTCGTTCTTCGCACACAATCACACTGCATGGGCGCCGGGCATACGGAGACCGGAAGATCGACGACGAAGCAAAGCAAACCCTGCCGGGCGAGAGAGAGAAAAAAAATCTGCACGTCATGCCATAATCTGCCTCAAGTTCCAGGTTTTCAGCAACATGTTCGTAAATGCGGAACTGGACGCGTGCATGCATGATCCGCACGCGTCCTTTTGTCTGACTCGTGCAAACCACGCCACACGCCTGAATTCAATGGCATGCACCACACTGTCTTCCCAACCACTTGTGCGGGCCTTCTTTGAAATCCTGTGGCCAGGGCTAGCAACCGCTCACCTGTCGGAAGAACACACGGAGCCGGGAGCAGCTGTGGATAGGAAGTGCTACGTGGCATCAGATCAGCTGCCTGTGACAGAGGTTTTGAGCAGAGCAATGTACACGCTCCGTCGTTCCTAACACTTGGGGAAGGAAAATGGCGGCCATCTCCAATTGACAGACTCCTGACTTCCTGAGCTCAGAGGCTGGGGTGCGGCCGGTTGGTCAGCTACCTGAGCCTGAGTGGATCGATGCACGGATGCGAGGGACAGAGGCTTTTCAAGTACTAGTACTGCTGCACTTTGCATGATCTGATCTGACTTTGCAAAGTGCAGCAGTACTTGAAAAGTGCAGCAGTACTTGTTTGTGTGCATATAGGCTCAGGCTATCCGCACTCATGGACCTTTATATTCATCCTCTATATGTCCTAGTCAGCAAGATTCTCTCCTCTATACTCAATTCTTCCGCACCCATCCATCCTCTATATCATCCTCTATCCACTCTATCCACTGTGGGACCCACTTGTTACTTTATCTAAATATATCCATGTGTGATCTAATTTTGAAGGATTTATTGAGACGAATTTAATGGTGAAATCGAAATTTAATTTGGATTTTTGGTTTGTGAGTTATAGCATTTTTTTCCTTTTGTTTAGCTAGTGGGGTCCGCCACTATAGAGTATAGAGTAAGCACAGTACTACTCTAAATATAGAGTAAGAGAAAGGATAGAGTATCGTTTTAGAGTACCCAGTGCAGCAGTTTTTACTCTATATTCATACTCTAAATTTTTAGAGTATAGTTTAGAGTACGCCGGTGCCGGCAGTCTCAGGATACAACTCTGGTCATGTGGAAATTAGCTCTTGTTTAGTTCCCCAATTCTCCCCCAAATTCCACTATGCAAAAAGAAGATTCCCCGTCACATCAAAATGTCGGCAAATGCATGGAGTACTAAATGTTGATGAAATCAAAAACTAATTACACAGTTTGTTGTACTTTGCGAGACGAACAATTTAAGCCTAGTTAGTCAAAATTTGGATAATTTTTACCAAATACAAACGAAATGCTACAGAAATTCTGATACAGTGTTTTTCTTCCCAATTCCGTGAACTAAGGCCTTGTTTAGTTCCCCAAATTCACCCCAAATTCCACTATGCAAAAAGGAGATTCCCCATCACATCAAAATGCCGGCAAATGTATAGAGTACTAAATGTAGATAAAATTATAAACTAATTGTACAGTTTTGTTGTACTTTACGAGACGAACATTTTGAGTCTAATTAATTAATTTTTGAACAATTTTTTACACTAAAAAACAAAAATGCTACAGTGTTCGAGGGCGGCACGGTGCAAAGTTGGCCACCCCCGACTCGGGCATCTAAACAAGGCGTAAACGAGGCCTTAGTTGCTGCTAATCTGCCAGCAAACTGCTGGAATGTTGGAATATGGACTGATGGGCTGCAATGGGCCGGGAATTAGGCATTGCTGCATCTAGAGGACCAGTTAGGTAAACGGGCCTTTTGTATACTGTTGCAGTTGCTTATTATTCCCTTGTTGGGCTTGAGACTGGACTTCATGTCTATCTGTAACTGTAAGATGGATTTTTTCCCCTTTTCTTTACTTTCTGGAAAAAAAAACTCGACCTGCGGGGAAAGACAGCCCGGGCACTGTGCTTAAGAAGATCTTCTTATGCAGGTCGAGAAAACCTCAGAACCTCCGCCCCACCTATACACATCGGCACCGCAGTTCCCGTGAGATTGGGCTAGTTGACGTGGGACAGATGAGGGGATTTTTTTTAACGCGCAGATAAACTGCGCCTCCAGCTCCGAGGGGGTTTCAACTCTGGCCGACAAGTGCAAAGCGCACAGCCAAACCAACTGGTCTAGCGTTCGTTTGCTTTTCTGTACTTTGTGAAAAAAGCAGGACATAGCAAAAAAAAAATATTTACGATATTTATAAGTTCCGGTTTTTTCGATGTTAATTAAACTTGGGTGACGTACAAGTACAACAAAAACTGCCAGTATTTTTGTTAGCTTCAATACTCAACTACTACTCGTGCCTTACGCTTAGGAGTTAGGACTGGGAGCTTCACTTGCCAGACACTCGTAACAATTGCACATCCCTTCACTCCTAGTCTGGCACCGCACATCATGCATCCTGGTTTATCTCGCACTCCTCAGTAACTTTGCCTTTTTTTTTCCCCGAGCAACATGCTTTGCTTACAAACTAGAGCAAGTGAGCAACAACATGGTCGCAAAACGCACACACGATCATATAAAGAAAGGGAAACACACACACGATACTATTGTCTACTAGCTACTTTTGCCCCACAAATGATGCAAGTCTAGCTAGAATCGCACCAAGTCAAACTGCTTCAAATGTTAATGATGCCAAATACAAAATCCCAAATGTTTATGATTCTAAATAAGTATCAGTACATTCATCATAATCCAAATATTTAAGACATAATTAAGTGTTCAATATTTTTTGTATAAGTTCGATTGAATTTGAAAAAAAAAATAATCAACAGCATACATAGAGTTGTATCCTCCAGTCCAGATGATGAGGCGAGCAGCGAGAATCGTGCAGGGAGGCCGGTAGCGGTAGAGTAGTACTAAATCCGTTTTAAATTACAGTTCGTTTGACTTTTTTTTTTGACACAAAGTTTGACCACTTGTCTTATTTAAAAATTTATGTTAAATATCACTTCTTTTGTTGTGGTTTGCTTTATTAACAAAAGTTCTTCAAGAATGGTTTAAATTTGATTATGTTTACACAAATTTTTTAAATAAGACGAGCGGTCAAACTTAGGGTCCAAAAAGTCAAACGAATTATAATTTGAAACGTAGGGAATACTTTCCATTTACCGGGAAAACCATATATGGCCTTGTTTAAATCTAGGGTGTAAAATTTTAGGGTGTCATTTCGGCTGTTATATCAGGATGTCATATGAGAGTGTTCGGATAGTAATAATAAAACAAATTACAGAAGACCTCAGTACTCTGCAAGATGAATTTATTAAGCCTAATTAATCCGGCATTAGTGTATATTTACTGTAGTTTTACTGTAGCACCACATTATCAAATCATGGACTAATTAGGCTTAAAAGATTCGTCTCGCAAATTAGACTCAATCTATGCAATTAGTTATTTTTTAGTCTATATTTCATACTCCATGCACGTGTCCAAACATCCGATGGGATAGGGACTAAACTTTAGGGGGAGAAACGGGAGTGTTTGGTTGCAGAGACGAAAGTTTAGTTGGGTCATATCGGATGTTATATGGGGTGTCGCATGAGGTGTTCGGATACTAATAAAAAAATAAATTACAGATTCCGTCAGTAAACCGCGAGACGAATTTATTAAGACTAATTAATCCATCATTAGCGCATGTTTACTGTAGCGCCACATTGTCAAATCATGGACTACTTAGGTTGAAAAATTCGTCTCGTAAATTAGTCTCAATCTGTATATTTAGTTTCGTAAATAGTCTATATTTAATACTCTATGCATATATCTAAATATTCAATGTGATAGGACTAGAGTTCAGATGCGGGAACCATCCCATAATTGCCTAGGCTGAAGTGCTGAAGGAGCACGGAGCACAGATGCTGGAGGCTGGAGGAGCAGGAACAGTCCGGTGATTGTGCGGCACTGTTCTCCACTTGGCCCTGCCGTCTGCTGCTGCCTGCTGCCAATGATTGGCATGGCCGGCCTGAACCCTGATGAGACGAACCCATGCATCAGTCAGTCAGCGAATGGTCGGCAGCGGCAGGGGAACCACTAGCTGCTGGGCTGTAGCATTCCGATGCATTTCATGCCAAGATCTCCCTCCCTCTCGTCGCCGCTGCCTTTTGAAATTTGATCTCTGCTGGTTGTGCGCTGTCCGTCCCGCCGGCGAGCTCGTGGACTCAGCCGGAGCCGCATATATTGCATGTGGCAGCTAGGTTATCACCAATAATCCACATCGCATTATGCGAATGCTCGTCGGATTGTACTAGCTGAAGCTGACAGCCATTTTCCAGATGGGGTAGCATGCAGCCAGTGCAGCTGGCCAGGCATTTCGACGATCGATCAGGGAGGGTATTATTCTCTCAAACTTTTGCCGATGATTATTTGTGGTGTCAGCTGGACATGCGGTGCCAATGATGCGGTGCTGATCCGTGCTGTAGGGAATAAACAAGTGATGAGATGCCAGGAGCCAGGAGGCGAACGCTGCTGGAAAGTTGCTGCTGATCGTGTAGTACTGGCGTCCATCTGGTATGCAGGTGAGACGAGACTATATGTGAGTATCAGAATCGAACAACTGTCTTGGGCGCCTCCGAGTCCGAGATTATTGTGAGCGCCTGCGCACATGTTGGTGCGCTGTTTCCTCCTGCCGGCCATGGATTGTTGCCGGGACGGGACGGGAGAGAAGGCATCGTTCTTCATGGGCCTCGTTTAGTTTTTTCACTCTCTCTTCGTCACATCAATTTTTAGTCGCTTGTATAGAGTATTAAATGTAGTTAAAAAATAACTAATTACACAGTTTAGTTGGAAATCACGAGATGAATCTTTTGAGCCTAGTTAATCCACGATTGGACAATATTTGTCAAATAAGATGAAATTAGTACTATTCATCGGGTTGAAATTAGTTGCAATCTAAACGTGGTCATGGAGTATATTCGATGGCGGCAGGTGGCAGGCGAGCAGAGCAGACGCCGCCGGCCGGATGAGGCGAGCGATGAGCCCATGCAATGCTCCCGCGTGCGTGCAGTGCAGTGTGCGCCGGGCGGTGCCGGTGCCCACGCGCGTGGATGCTCTGCTCTGCTAGCTTGCGATCGATTCGAGCGGCACCACTTGTTTTGTTGGGGGCGGGGCCGTTTGGAGGATGGCGGGCGGCGGAGGCGAGAATCGATCGGCTCGTGGCGTTCGGCGAGGACGCTCCACCCTCTCCAGTCCCCACTCTTGATGCCGTGCGGTACGGCCGCCACCGCCGACATGACAGCCAGCGCCGTCCGGGACACGGGGACACGCACGGCAAGCAGCTCGCTCTCGGCCCGATCCGTGTGCCAAGGACGGCGTGGCCAATGGTTTCGTTTTGGTCGGGCGCCTGTCCTTCCTTCGTTTTTGGCACGGTTCGTGACTTCGTGCCACGTTTTCAATTCGTTCTTATTTTTTCTGTTTCGCGCGTTGACAACGCCGCTCCTGGAGTCCTTGGTTTCTTCCTCGTGATCGCGGCAAAGCGGTTAGGATCGGAGAAGTAATAAACTATTCGGCGGGTACCACTCCCGTTTTGACTTGCGGTCATCCTACTCCTGGCGCACGGCATGGGGTGCCCGGCCTGGGATACTGCCATACTGCCGTACAAGACGACTTCAACGTAGCTGACAAATTTTAACTCCGTTAGGGCTTGTTCGGTTTCTTACCAACGAAGCCTTGAAATAATTGTTAGTTAGAATGATTCACTAATTCGTATAATCTTGACAAGCTGAAATTATTCCTGGATCCAATCTTAAGCAACCGAACGGACCCTTAAACGGATTCGAAATCACATACGTTTGCACTCTTACCCACCTTCACATCAAGTGACTGTGACTCAGATCATTATGTAAAAACAAAAAAAAGTGGCTTAGAGCTAGACGAATGTAATCACACAATAGTAATAGTCTCATGAAAAAACTTGCAGACTACGTAAACACTGAAATTTTAAGACCATTATTAGACGCCCATAGAAGCCATGCTTTTTTTTTCTACGATGACCTCACTCCTCTTATTTCTCTCCTCCACGAACCACTCCTCGTTTCCCATCCCTCTTTTTAAGTTTTCTCGATAGTGCGCTAGCTCTATCTGCAATTCATCTTGGGGGCATTGCATACTTTGGAGAACAAAAAAGTTTTATCATAACACACCCCTATTAGCTGGCTAGCTAGAACATTTTCTTCTTCTTCGTAGTTGCAATTCTTTATGCTACATCTTAGAGCAATTTCCTCCCACTCAATGGACCATTTCCCACTTTACTTACCCCTTTCTGTGGCGGTGCAACAAAATCTCCTGCATATTTAAAACCAAAATTTCCCATTACCCTTCTCTTGACAGAAAATAGATATTCCAGCAGTAGATCAAATGTTTGGAGGGGGTATTTGCTTGCAATGTTATACATTCCAGTTGCATATGCTGACATACAGTTGCTCATTTGTCCCTGACTTTGTTGCCACCCTAACAAAGGCTTTGACAGCTAAAATGAACAAGAGACGCCACCATGAGTACTGGTTCTGCTGCTACCCTAACCAACTCAGACAACTAAGCACCACCCTAACCTAATCAGACAACTCAACACCATCAGAGTTGTTGTCATGGACTGTCACTACTCACTACCGCTAACATAGTAAGAGGTCTCGGCCACGTAGAACTTCACTATCAGGGACAAGACAAATACATAATTGCAGAGGCATGGCCCCTGCGCGCCATGTACATTGAAGTATATGTATATATTACACACATATAGTATATGAATATAAAAGTAGCATAAGAAATTCCATATTTGCTCTCCTTTATTCCAAAGTCTATCGATTGACCACTCTAATATTCTTGTAATTTTGTTTAGGCTCCATCACACCACATCATGTGACACTATTAGAGATGTAAGTGGGATAGCCTATATGCGAATCGGATTCGCGGGCACTTACATCCCTAGACACCATCCAACGTGTTACCAATAATCCATGCATGTCCCTATCCTAACCTTTAGTCCACGACCCTAATATCAAATTGTTTCTACTGTGGCAGGGACAGAGAGATTTCATTCATTCAGTGGAGGGTATGCAGCGTCACAGTCACGGAGCACCAAAAGCTCAACTTGAAACATCAGCGACCCTGTCCTATCGTGCTTTGAACATGTTGAGCATATTGGACAAGCTCATAAGCTACCATATTTTAATCTCCTTACTATATGATTCTTGTGAAATCTAGGTTCAAAATTTAGATGACATGTATTTGCAAGATGTAGATCATTATATATTTAACAAATTTGTTACAGAAAGGTAACGTTGAGAACCATCTGAAAACATAATATATAGAGTAAAAGGGGAAAACAATGCTTTCAAAGCCACCTTTACTCTTAATTTATCTTTATCCATATCAATTCTTATTTCGTGTAACCTGGTGGGAAAATGCCCAACACATCAATCCATATTATCTTCTATCTCATCTAGAACTTTTTTCAAACCATAGTCAATATAGACACAGATGCTCGCAATCACACATGCACATTCATGTGCTCAGAATCATACATTGACACTCGCTCCTATGGACACGCACGTACACCCTACGTATATGAGTGCTCTCCAAAGATGAGACAAAAAAATTCTTAAGATTAACCAAGTTATCATAGGTATATAATTATCGATGAGCATGCCATTTATCACTAAAAGATTAGTGCAATTAAATTATTGAAGTAAATTTAGAAAATACGAGCCTCCGTGTTAGGTCCAGAAATTAAACCCAGGTCAGCAGGTTACCCCTATAAGAAAATTGAACCCAAATTATTGAAGAAATTTTGATTTCTTCACATGCATGTAGAGAAATCGGGAGACGGAGTATGGATGAAGACAGTCGACAGAGGGTGACTTCGCTTGTGACAAAAGACGGACAAATATAATGTCTAGGCTTTTTTATTTAGAATTTTACTAAAGCATGCCCATGCAGGCTCCGTTCGGCTGTGCTGATAAGCCGACTGAAAAATGCTGTTGGCTGATTTGTTGTGAGAGAAAAACACTGTTTCGGCTAAAAAAACAAGTTGAAAAGTACGGATTATAAGCCGGATGAACAAGGCCGCAGTTTCCGTACTTTTCTTTCTTTTTTTTGAACTCAGTTTTCGTGCTTTTCGATTGCATATTCTTTTTTTTTGGCAACCCTCTCGTGTGAGCACCGCCGCCGTCCGCCTCATCACAGGTCACCGCCAGCATCTACTGTGGCAATGTTTTTCTAAACGCTAAACAGTAAACACTCGGTCACCCTTCGTTTAGCGTTTAGACCATTAAACGGTGTTTAAACAGAGTTAAACGGCCTAAACGGTTTTGTACAATAACAATAAAATATACATATTTATGTAGGTAAAAATAAAATTTGCTAGAACCATATATATTTACACATGTAAAAATCAAATATTCTACCAAATAATCTTGTTGGAAGAAATCTAAATCCCACAACATTTCATATAATTACAATGTTAATTAGTTTCATGTTGATTGTGATAGATGTAGTCCTTTAATTCACTTAATTATGGATTAAATGGTTCTTTAGCTCATTTAATCACGTTTAATCTTATTTTGTTTAGACCGTTTAGACGGGATTGAACGGTTTAAACGGGTTTAAACGGCCCAACCATTTAATTCACCGTTTAGGGCCTAAACAACATAGCTGACTTCTATTTACCATTTAAACAGTGTTTAAACGGACTAAACGGCCATTTAGGCGAACAGTCAGTGTCCCGATGATGCTCTCCCCCTGCCGTTCCCCAAACTGAATGTACGAGAGAGGCAAAGAGATGAACGGTCGAGAGAAAAGCTGAGGCTGGGTTTATTTGGTGAAAAGTTTTTAAAAAATATCACATCGGATGTTTTGTGCAATGTTGAAAGGGATTTTCGGATACTAATAAAAAAACTAATTACATACCTAAAAACCATGAGAATTTATTAAGCCTAATTAATCTGTCATTAGTATATTTGTTACTATAGTACTTTAGTGTCAAATCACGAACTAATCGGGCTCAAAACGTTCATCTCGTGATTTTCAACTAAACTGTGTAATTAGTTTTTTTATTTATATTTAATGCCCTATGCATATACAGCAAAATTTGGCACTGTAGGTTTTCGTGAAAACTTTTTCATCTAAACACGCCCTCGAGAATCGGTGGATAAAGCATCTGTGCTAATGCGTGGGCCCGGCTTTGTGGATGGGAGACGGACGGCTGTGTGCGGCGGCTGTGCGTGCGCGCTCGTAAAGTAGTATTTAGGTTTCATTTTAACAGCCACTATTAGTAATGCAAAAGAGGGTGCATGTTTTACAAGGCGCAAATGGGCTTGATGCCTTTGAGCATATAGGGAAAGGCAAAGCAACTCCCCTGAATCTCTTATGTTACATCTTTTATAATTACTTAGGGTCCCTTTGGAACTATTAGTATTAAAAATCAACGGCTAAAATTAGTGCTATTTGATCTAAACAGGTCCAAGAATAAATCTGTTAATTATTATTTGAAGGGCTGCTAAGTATTAGTTCCATTAGTAGGTTTACAACTGGTAATAGGTGCTAATAGTCTATATACGCCTTCAACTCACTGTCCAACCACCAATTAGCGACCGTATCCTCTTAAGAGTTAGCTAGCTAAAAAATAGCAACTCCTAGGTCCATCCCAAATTATAAGACATTTGACTTTTTTAACACCAAGTTTGACCACTCGTCTTATTATTTTTTTTTGTAAAATATCACTTCTTTTATCGTGGCTTGTTTTATTAATAAAATTTCTTCAAGAATGGTCATGTTCATCCGGCTTATAATCCGTACTTTTCAGCTTATTTTTTCAGCCGGAAAAATATTTTTCTCTTACAACAAATCAGCCAGCAGTGTTTTTAAGCCGGCTTATCAGCACAACCGAATGAGGCCATTTGACTTAAATTTGACTATGTTTGCATAAATTTTTTTGAATAAGACAAGTGGCTAAATTTGGGGTCAAAAAAAAGTCAAACGTCTTATAATTTGAGATGGAGAAAATACTAGTTATTAGCTAATTTTTTAGTGCTAATAGATCCAAACAGGCCCTTAGATGGTCTAAAGTGTTTTGATTTTTTTTAATCTTTTACAGACTCAGGGTGTTTTCATGTTTTGGTTTTTTTAACCTTTTATACGGATTCAGTGTTTGATTGTCACATTGCTCAGCGTCTGAGCTTGGCAACAAAGGCCCAGTTTAGTTGTCAAAAATTTTGGCAAAATGCAACTGTAGCATTTTCGTTGTTATTTGGCAATTAGTGTCCAATCATGGTCTAATTAGGCTTAAAAGATTCGTCTCGTCCATTTCGTCTAAACTGTGTAATTAGTTTTATTTTTTATCTATATTTAATGCTTCATACATGTGTCCAAAGATTCGATACGACGGGAAATCTACCGTTCTTTTGTAAAATTTTCTGGATCTAAGCTGGGCCAAATTAGAGGAAGGTCGATATGCTTAAAAGCAAAGGCACCGCGTGACAGTATTATTAGTACCAGCATGGACGAAGCCAGCGGGGGGCTGGGGGGCTCCAGCCCCCTACTGCTGCTAAGCTAGTGGAACTTCTAGTGCTCTTCTTCCAATTTTAGACGCAGATGTATAAGGTAGGGTGGGCTATGACATTTATTTTTTAGATGTATTTTGTGAATTTCATTGTTAATTGACGTTTTAAATATAAGACTATTTCAAGCTCTTATACTTTTTCTATTACGAGGGATTAAAGTAGAGCTAAGTCACTGTAGCATTTTTGTTTAGCTCCCTATAAATTTCTTTCTGGCTTCGTCCCTGAGTACCAGTATTTCATTATTTATTATTATTGTTTTTTCTTCCAGAAGACCTTGGCCATCCCATCCCATCCCATCCCCATCCGGCCATCCCCCACTGTTTTATAGGCAGCTCCTCCGAAAGCGAAGTCCAGCGCCCCCCCGCTCCTCCATTCGCGCAAAGGACGCCAAGCCCACTGCCCACCCAACGAAATCTCTCCCCAAACTTACCCCTCGTCGGCGCCCGGCGATGTGCCCGACGAAGCCCGATCGCCCTGGCCAGGCCGCCGCCGCCGCCGGCTCCGGCGGGAAGAGCTGGCGGGAGGAGGCCGTGGCCGCGGGCTCGCTGCGTCTGGTCGACCTGGACCGCGGCGCCAACGGCTGGGCCTCGCCGCCGGGGGACCTCTTCCACCTGCGCGCGCGCGGCTACTTCAACTGCGGCGGCGGGAAGCGCGGCAAGGCGCCGTCCGCCGCGGACTGGCTGCTCCGCCCCGCCGGCGTCGACTGGCTCCGCTCCCACGCCCGCCTCGACCACGTGCTCGCCCGCGACGACAACCGCGTCGCCGCCGCCTTCCGCCGCGCGCGCCTCAGGAAGGACCCCACGGCGCACTTCCTCCTCGCCGTCAATCTCCAGGTGCGTCCCCGCACCGCCCGGCCCCCGATCGCATCGCATCGCATCTAAATTCTACCACCAGGGAGGCAGGGACAGGGAGGTGCGTGATGCCCGCCCGTGTGGAGCGAGGCAGGAGAAAAGAAAAAAAAAGATTCGATTTTTCTTTGTTTGGTGACGCGTCCCGGTGCTTCTGATTCCGCAGGTGCCGGGGCGGCCGGACGCGTACAGCGCCGTGTTCTACTTCGCGGCGGAGGCGCCCATCCCGCCGGACTCGCTGCTGGGGCGCTTCATCCACGGCGACGACGCGTACCGTAACGCGCGCTTCAAGATCGCCAACCGCATCGTCAAGGGCCCCTGGCTCGTCCGCGCCACCGTCGGCAACTACGCGGCCTGCCTGCTCGGCCGCGCGCTCACGTGCCGCTACCACAAGGGCGACGACTACCTCGAGATCGACGTCGACATCGGCAGCTCCGCGATCGCCAGCGCCATCCTCCATCTCGCGCTCGGCGCAGTCACGTCGGTGACCATCGACATGGGGTTCCTCGTCGAGTCACAGTCCGAGGAGGAGCTGCCTGAGAGGCTGTTCGGCGCCGTGCGCATCGCGCAGATGGAGATGGGTGCGGCAAAGTATGTGGAGCTGCCTCCTGATGAGGCCATGCCTGAGACGGCTGGCAGGGCTGGTGCGGGGTTCAGGGTAAGCTCTGCGAAGGTGGTCAATCATAGCCGCCAACAAGACCATGCCGGCGGCAAGGTCGGCAGGTCGATGAGTTGCCCGGACCGAGAGAGCGGAGGAGGTGAGCGCTGAATTCCCCATCTCGAGATTATTATTGTTAAATGCAGTAATGCAGTTAGCTTTATCTCAACTATCCGGTGACCGCAGATGCGATGTTGAATTAGAATATAAAAAGATGCAATAATTCTGTTCAAGCATATGCCAGCTCGTGATGACATAAGTTCTTGTTTATGTAGCACATGGTCACATGCTCATCGTTTAGTTAGGTATGTCACTAACTGATGTCTTAGGGAGGACTGGATTGTTAAGTGGAGCAGTTGAGTCTTACTACAAGGCATGAGAAATAATGGCAATGGTTCATGGCCGTTTTCAGTCTTCCACTGTTCCACGCATCATTGGTAGCTTGAGATTTGAGAGTTGTTTAGTGAACAGGCTTGGTATGCGAGCAAATTTTTTATTTGATTATTTCGTCTCGTACTGGGATGACAAGGACCATTGCTGCTGTCATTGCTTATGTGAGTGTGCTCTAGGGATCTGATGCTTCGAGCTAATTAGTACGGCCAATGTCAAAAAGGAAGGCCAGCACTTGTCTTGATGTGACTTTTTTAGTGTGGTCTAACTAAGATTGGGAAATCGGATGACAATGCCATTATCTGTCAAGATAATCTCATGTTTCTTCTTGGTGGTAAGATAGGGAACTGTATCCACTTTGTTCCATTAGCTTCAGGATATGCAAAGTTCTGCAAATTTGGGTTGTCTTCACCAGCATGCAACCACAGTACCCCTTTACAAGTTCCTCACTAGGTTAGCCTGTGGCACCTGCACATAACATACACTGTAGTAGGTGAAAATGTGGAATGTAGGTAGAAATGGTAAACAGTGAAGTTTAGGCAATGTTTGCCACATTGGTCACTGCTGCCAGGGTAGATGGGAGTAATTGGAAAGATGTGCATTTGCCGTTTTGCTGTCCCTCCATTATGCTTCCATTAATGTCTGTTAAATTTTTCTTGTTTATTCTGTACCGCTGTTCACAGATCTATGTGGTACTGTGGTCCATGTTGGCCATGATCTGTGGCTGGAAAAGCATGTTGCTTCACTTGTTGAGGATGGGTGGGTTGGTGCTGTGTTTAAAACTTTTCTTGAACACAAGATTTTCTTCATTGTTCCTTTGCTTGCATGTGTAGTTGTTTAGTTGCTTGAGGGAGACAACATGGACATGTGCCCCAGTACATGACTGATAACAACACACATTTAGGACCTGCATGTACTTTAGGTGGGTTGCTAATCAACCTTTGGCCCTGTCTGATAGTTTCATGCAGTTTACAAATGGGTTAGGTTTTCTTTCTTGGTTGAACTATCCTAACTGCTTTTTGGTGAACGGAAGGTTGATTGTTTGGACAAGAGAACATGATTTCTGGTAGTGCCTTGGTGGGCGAGGGCATCTGAAAACACTGTCATATGCAAAGCAATTCAGTAGTAATTTTTGGGCACGTCATTTGGAAGCATAAGAAATTTTAGCAGTTTGAAACTTACAACTGAACATTTGAAATCTGGATGGATTATGCAATTATGCTAATGTTGTGTGGTTCTCAGTTACGGAGTGCCCTTATTTTACTGATGTCAATGAAAAGAAAACTGAACCACCTCCTGCGAGGTGATGACTTGTGACTGTGTGCATCTTATCACTAGAGCTGCGACTCTTCACTCTGCGTTTTTCAAGTTTAAGCGAAGACTTGAGCCTTCATTTTTATTACCCTTGTCTTATTATCTAAAGATGCATAGTACAGGCTTATATCAGTATGTCATATATCATCAAGAAAAACCAATGGTAAACCAAAGTTGGTCTTTTTTTCAGGAAAATAGGCGCAAAGTACGCTGGTGCACTGCAGAAAGAAACCATCCATCGGTGGGAGAGCTATGGCGAGAACCGGAAGACAAAGGCCGGGCAACCCCAACACATAAAACGCTGAAGCTGGTGTCATGACCACGACCTCGACCACGAATGGCCCCCTTCATCATTCATAAAGTCCTGACTTCATTTGGTTGTGATGATGAGAACTTAAACCCTGATGGATGCGAAATCAATTAATAGTAGCATGTTAATCTATCTATGGCTGAGTTCCATGACATAATTATGATGATGCCCGGCTTGTCTTCATGCAACCAGCCAGCCACATATATGATATCTCGGCTCGGCCTCTCTCTGCTTGTTGCAAAATATCTTTGGCCTGGTCTTGTTGCTCAGCTGTGCTCTACTGCTGGATCAAAAAGGGCAAAAAAAAAACTGTGATCTACTACTGAACTGTGAATGGTTCTCAGCACAGTAGACCTAAAACCGGTAAACCCTTTGGTAACGTAGTAGTTTGTGATTCTTGTCAAAAAAAAAAAAACGTAGTAGCTTGTGATGCTGCAATCTGCACTGCACAGGCATGGCAACGTATTTCTACTCTGAATGTCAAGAGATGTACTGACGAATAACGATAGTGGAAAAGTCTTGGACAATACTGATACTAGTTGTAAACAATGCAGAAAAGGATCTTTGGTTGCCGACCATATGAGTCAGGAAGGCGACCTTTGTTGGCATGCCCAATTGCCCATGGCCGGCCGGAAAGTCTGCGCAGGAAGCCTGTTGTGGCAAGGAAGGCATATTCTGACCGACTTGGCAACGCAGGGTGCGATGTGACGCCTCCGTGCGCCTTTTGCAGGCACACCGTCTCGTCAGGATCTGCAAAAACAGATCGCAGTGGCCCCGGGAAAGAACGCACGAAGCAGAGGGAGGACCAGTGCTGCCTGCGCAGTGTCGTGTCATCGTGTGGGCGCCTGCATGCTCGTGTCAATTCATTCGCCCATCCTCTAGTCCTTTTACGACGACGCGTTCAGACTTCAGGCGGCAGCGAGATGGAAATGGGATCCATCGTTTTCCTCTGTTGCTGCACTGGGGAAAGATCGCATCTGGGTAGGGCCCTCGATTGATGTCGTTGGATCCGTCCGTCGGCATGTTTTGACTGGTCCTAACTGTTGCATGTTATTATTAAAATTAATAAGGACTTGTTTTAATGAGTCCCTGGAATGATTCTCGGTTAGAAATTGTTCACTAATTTATATAATGTGATAAGACGAAATGGTTCCTAAGATTCCGATCCAGGCTAACCGGACGGAACCTAAAGATAGATCTCAACAAGGTGTGCTGCCTTTTGCATATATGGATCTATTTAGCATCTGTGAACAAGTGAGATGGTGTCTGTGCTAAACAGGAGTAGTTAGCAGAATGCTAAAATTAGTAAGATCCCAACAGTCCTCCTTAGTATATGATGAAGTAGGTTGTGTTAACAATAAAAGCAGTCTTCGTAATCACACTACTTTCCACTATCAATGATAAAGTACGTGTGGATACGAGTGTAGCCAGAAATCATGTGAGGAAATGAGAGAGAGAAGCAGGCTGCAGGGAAGGAAAGATACTAGGAGAGTGCATCAATCGGACCTCAAAATCTTAGCGCCTCTAACTGAAGCAAATCAAGCATTCAGGTCCGGGGGGAGTATCTCGCCTTCTCAGCATCACTAGGTCAAACCGGTTATTTTTAGCAGTTCAAAACAGTTCGATTAGCATTATTCGCACGACATATAAAGCACACAAATCTGTTGACTTTTTGTTAATAAAAGAAAGTTTAGATCGGTACCCTTTTACGTTGCCATAAGCTAGATCATCGTGCATCTATGTGAACGTATTATAATCAACCATAAATCAGTTTCTCACTCTCAGTAACAGAGGAGTCCAGAATGGATACTTAGGTAGTCATGCCATGATAAGGTCACCTCGTTTTTTGTTTTCTAAAGTTGTTGTCTCAACCTGAGGGGAATTTAGATTTTAATACAGTTGTTAAGAATGCCACGATTTCTTTTATCTCTATCACACTGTGTTCTTTTAATAACAGTAAAATGATTTTTCCCCCTCCCTTTGCAAAGCACTAGTATCTATATCTATATTACATAAAAAAGTATCTATGTTATATGTCTTACATTTTCAAACTTACTACAAATCATATTTCAATATACAAGTCATCCACGTTATTTCTCAGTAACTATCCACGTCATCTCCCATGCAAGGCATTTACATCACCTCCACTAAGTGCAATTATTAGAATCCATATATTGCTATTTGTTTTGCCGCTCCGTCAACTTATATTTCGATTTAATTCTTTTAGTTTTTTATTGAATTCTTTCATTGCCATGTCCAATTTTGATGAGAATCGATGCAAGAACATGTGGATCTAACTCATACATGTACATGCAACATTTTTTTTTTTTTAAAAGTCGCCGCAGGCAGGGTATGCTTGTAGTATAAAAAAATTAAAAGGTGCTTACTGCTAGTGCATAATTCCCATAACACCGTTTTAAACTGCATTTACAGACAACTAATGTAAGCCATAGCGTGCAAACTGAATCAACAAAATGTACACTGAAAAATATAGGTAACGATTCTAATACCATAGGGCCTGAGGTCTCTGTTCATAGACAATGCAATAAAAAAGAGAATATCAACTCTTTCTAATAACTCTTAGAAATAAGTACAGGCAACGGCTCGTTACGTGAACGTAGCGGCAAGCCCGAAAGCCTAATAAGAAACAGAAAACAGTAAGATAACTGTTTTTCTGGTTGAAGTCCACACAGAAGCAATGCATGAAACTGGAATCTCACCTTTTTTTTTTGATAAACGTAATCTCACTATTGGCAATCTCCTGAAACATACAAACTGGATAACCAGTATATATTTCAAAAAGAGAAAACTACATTCTTACTGTCAGCTACAGCAATGAAACTAACTAAAGCTATATATTATACATTGCTCACTATTGCAGGAAGCATCAATCCTCATTTGTTGGATCTTTTTCTCCTAAAAGGAACTAATGGTTTGACGTGGTCAGGCTATTCTACCAGATTGGGCAAGGCAAGCAGACTTTACAAAAGGCGCTTGAGGTAACACCAGCATCATATATGCCAGCGGGTACCAGCGATCACATGTAGCGTCTTACATGTTTGGTTGTACAAACTACAGAAGTTTATGCTACATCACCAACTGAACCCCACCATGGCCGCCTTACCATATACCAGAAATTAGTAAGCACCAAGCAGTTTTGGTGCGTGCTGACACAGGTGCCACCTTCTGTTTCATATATAGATAGGTTTCACATCGTTAACACCGAAGCTTAGTCCACACGATGGACACCTCTTCTGACGGCTACCAAGTGACTTCTGTATGCACTGATTGCAGAAGAGATGGTAGCATTTGGCAATCACAACCTACAAACAGAAAAATCATCATTCGATTAAATATTCATTTCTATTGTCAATATACCAGGAACAACTAAAGATCACTACCTCTTTCTGCCTATCATGACAAATACCACACTTTAGTATTCCCCTGTACTCCTTGGCCTCATGGAGAAGTTTTTGAAGGACTGCTGAATTATCTGTCTTCTCTCTTAGAGAATTAGCTTTACTTGACATTAGATCCAAATCATCCTCTATTCTCTTTTTACTAAACCTGGAGAAAAACTGATCTTGTTAGACCAAACATTAAGAAACCAGTTGCTAAAATAAAAGGAAATGCGTGTGTACAAACCACCTCTCCTTCTCTAGTTCTATAAGCAGCTCAGCAACTTCCAGCCGATTACTCCCAACCTTCGCTTGTAGAACATCCATTGACTGCCTGAGCTTTGGAGCTTCTCCATGCATACCAGCCAGCTTTCTTTGAGAACTGCCCAATGAAATAGACTGCTGCATTCCATCCTCTGACAGTCTCCTCAACCGCTCTGACCAACCTCTTAGCTAGAAATTCATAATTTTCAATATTCAGATCTCCAGCAAGAATAGTATAGCTATTCAGTATGAATGTGCCACCAACCTGGTCCTCTAGGCGGATAATTTTCTGGTTACACAGATCCATCAAAGCACTTGCATGCTGCAAATTTCTTTGCAACGAGCACACTTCCAAATGCAAAGCATCGTGTGACTGTTTTGCTTTAACACCATCCATGAAAAGCTGCAGTAGGCAATTAGGAAACAAAGATACTACGTCAACATCCACTGAAAAATGGTATGATCCTTACAGTTCCATACATTCAAAACAACCTAGGTCTAACTTCAGTTCACATAAGTAACCAAGCTTCACTACCAGTGAAACCCCAACAAAATCACTCACTTCATGATCACAACAAAATTAACTCAACTATAATGCTCTAAGCATACCTAGGTCTAACTTCAGTTCACATAAGTAACCAAAAGCTTCACTACCAGTGAAACCCCAACAAAATCACACTCACTTCATGATCACAACAAAATTAACTCAACTATAATGCTCTAAGCATATCATTACAGTATGCTAAGACATCTTAAACAGATAATTTGCAAAAAAAAAAAAACCCTAAGCAACAATCCATATTAGTTTTCTCAGGGCCATTGGTAACACTTAAGTGCAAGATGACTAGCCCAAGTTACAAAAAGGGAAAATAAGAGAAAGCAAAGGGAAGTAGAAGATGTTGGCTTTGCTCCTACTTCAATACAATGGCTAACAGTTCTCCTGTGCATTCAATAAAAACAGAACCAGCACAGGGTACAGCGCACTCTTTTTGCTTTACACAATGCTACAATCTGTAAAATCAAAATACAAAATAACATGCCCATTTTCAGGAAGTCGACCTTTTCCATTACTTCATTAAAAATGTAGGTCGTTTTTATTTTGGCATGAGTCAAATTTCCTAACTTTGGCCAAGGGCACAGAAAAACGCATCAACATCTACAAAATCAAATTAGTTTCATTATATACACTACGAAAGATCGTGCATTTATTTGGTATATGTAGATGTTAATACATTTTCCTATGAACCTGGTCAAAAAACAAATAAGTCTGACATAGGACAAAACTAAAACAAGCCACATTTTGGAATGGAGGGAGCATTCAACTTCAAATCAACGCAGGTTGCCAAATTCCTTTGGCCAAGAAACTATCTCCAAAGCAGGTATTACAAATCCAGGAAACCACCATGGTTTCTAGACAACAAGCTTTTTAGTCCCAAACAAGTTGGGGGTAGGCTAGAGTTGAAACCCCACCATGGTTCCTATAGCCACTAATAATTATTCGCCAGGGCTTAAAGACTCAGCACTCATGTACTCAGTATTAAGTTTTGATTCCTAGGTTGGTCTGAAATAACAGCCGTCAGAAGTATCTAGTTCTACAGTCAGGAAAAGTTGAAACACTGCAACTCTGGATTCCATTATGCTTCATATATTTGTTTTAATATGTAGCCTTTTTTTTTAATTTGATCGGCATGCTCAGAGCACGCTCTCACATCTTCTTAATGGTCTGGCAGTAATCCTTCCTATGGCTTCCATGCCATACATTCCTCATTTTGCTTATTTTAAGGCACCGAATATAAGAAACTCCTTAACCACTGATCCTAAGCTACAATATCAACAACAACAACAACATAGCCTTTTGTCCCAAGCAAGTTGGGGTAGGCTAGAGATGAAACCCAAAAGAGACGAGAAACAGGGAGACACATAAAGGGACATAAAGGGCACAAGACAAAAAGAGGTCACGGTTCAGGCACGTTGATTGCCAATCTCCAAGCGCTCCTGTCCATAGCTAAATCCTTGGAGATATTCCACTCCTTAAGATCTCTCTTAACGGACTCGTCCCAAGTTAGTTTAGGTCGACCTCTACCGCTCTTTTAAAAAACACTTTTAAAAAAAACACTGAAAATCTCAACGCCATGCCTGAATATGCAGCAAAATCTAAATCCAAAAGGCTGCAACAAGAAGCACCCCTACAAATTCAAAACTATGGATGGCATAATGAATGCATGAACTCTCTGGCAGGATGCCAAGCCACCAAGGTGACATTTTTGTACAAGGTGTTGTGTATCAAGCATGGCATGGCGCAGTTGAGACACCAAAGGTTGGTTGGGAAAACGGGGGGGGGGGGGGGGGGGGGGGGGGGGGGGGGGGGGGGGGGGTTCAGCATGGCCTCGCTTTGGACAAATACCGTGGGCGACAGACATAAATGGCTCAGCCAAATGGCCTGCATGATCCTTACTTGAACCTAGGAACCAGAGGTAACCCGCAACCCAAGTCTCTTCGGCCACCCAGACACACCAGTCAACCCAGAAAACTGGCCTCTTTTTCTGCTGAACTCAATGGTAACCCTCCATCCCCACCTGATGTCCCTAGCCATGGTGATCCCTTGTCCTCAATATCCCTCTACTTATTCTTCCTTTAGATCATCTCATTCCGCCAAACTATCTTCTAAATTGTTCCTCTCGCCTGTTTTCAGGAGGATAAGAATTGAATTGGATAGTAGCATAGCCATAGCCCATAGGGATGTGCGTTGATGCAGCAAAAATAAAATGGATGCATTAGTCAGAGTAACAATGAAAAAATATTTCACATAAAGCGATTTAATGGGGCTGGAAAACAGAACCTCTTCTTAAGGAGTAAAGAATTAAAGTAAAACTATACAGGAGTCATAAACAATAACACGGAGAGAACAAATCAACAAAAAATAATTGCTTAAATCAGTTCTTTGAATCGTCACCTTGGTATTATGATCATCGCTTTCAATAATCTGCTGTAGCAATTGTTGATTTTGTGACATTATGTCTTCATAGGCATGGCCAATGCTCTGTAGTAGAAAATGAAATTTTGAGGCCTGAAAATATAATATTGATAACCATGGTCGAAAGGTATACATGGAAGATTATCCACACCTCGATCTCCACCACGTACGCTTCACATTCTTCATGTTTAGACTTCAGTATATCAGATTGTTTCACTAGATCTCTGAGCCATAGAAACCCAGCAATTGATATCACTTTACTTGAAAATTTTATAAAAGAAAATATGCCTCTTGTACTATTTCAACAGTCTTGAACCCACCCAGTATAAAAAAGTGGAGATAAATTGTCTTTTCTGATTGTGTTTCTAAATTCTAAATGATAGCAGGAAGAGTGAATAGATGCATGAATACCTCCTAGAAGTTTCTAGCTTCTGCCCTAATTCAGCAATCTCAGCTTCAGCAGTTGCCAGTCTCTGCTGAGAGATCGCTTCAGCTTCATTGGCTGCAATTACACGCTGCTCTAATTTACTTTCATTAAGAGAATATTTGAGAACGTGGACTCGAGCCCATTCAGCGAGTTCCCTATCTCTCGATTCCATCAGCTGTCTGCCACAAGAGAGTAAGACATGTGAATATAGCAGAAACTCGTACCCATGAAATAAATGAACTGGAGAGTAGACAAGTTGAAATGCTCAGTATGTATTTCCATCACTAAAATAGGAGTAAAATTACAAAAAAAAAAAGAACTGCAATAGCTAGCGTGACAGACACAGGCCAATGGGACTAAGGATGAGCTACAAGATATAACATGCCATAAACGAGTAGCACGCAACCCACCCCACCCCCAGAAATGTCACCCTTAGAAGTTATTCCACAATTTGATTACGACATAAGATGAACCTACCTGGAATCAGTAGACTCATGCTTATACAACTCCACAAATAGCTTAAGCTCCTGAGTATTTTCCCTCAACTCACGGACCTACGATATGTAAAATATGTTAATATAAATAAAACAAGGCATGCACAAGTCATGCAGTAGGTGCATTGCACGGTTGCACCTTTGTAACCAGTACAGAAAATATTAAAAGTTTTCAAGGTACAAAGAAAATCCAAAAGGAAGATGCTTACCAGAGATTGAAGTTGGCTTATATCAGATCCAGCATGGGCAGATCTACATGATGTTTCTTCAATTTCTTGTTCCTAAAAAACAAAATGTAAAAAATTGACATATCAGCAAATCAACTCCCCTTGCCCACTGACCGTGCAAACTAACAAAATGGAACTTACCTTTCTGGTTCGGATACTAGAAAGTGAATGAACTTCTGCTCGCAAGGAATGCAACTGTAAGGAAGCATCCTTGTGTTTGGACAGCTCACTTTGCACAGCACCCATTTCCCTCGGCAGTGATGACACCAGAGCTTTAAATTCTGAGATAACCTGGTTCCGACCTGACAGATAAAAAAAAGAATATTATTTCCAGCTTTGAACAATGACCCGATAGAAAAGTATTTCAAACTTGCTGTGTTGTGATTACAGCACCAGGTTCTCTCGAAGCCTCTTCAAGTTTCAGCACAAGCATATTCTTTTCATTACATAGTTTCTGCACATCCTTTTCAAGATCAGCAATTCTAGATACACAGTATGCAGAAACCTTCTGGGGGATTTCAGCCAAATCAACTTTTTGATTAAATTGCCTTTCTCTCCAAACAAAGGTATCCATCTCAACCTGAAACATGGAAAATATAAGTTTAACCAAAGATCAGATCTTGGGAAACAAATCTGCTATACAGACATGCAAATGCACTGACCAGTAACCACCTGTAATTTCTCTAACAATGTTTGGTGATCATCAAGTTCTGCTTGTGACTTCTGAAGTTGGTTATTGACAAGTTGAAAAGCTTTGGAAGAGCGAATGCTTTTGAAATCCGTCAGTATATTCTGGGAGCAACAAAACAAGGTTAAAAAGGACATATTAAGTTTGACATTACAAAGTCTAACCTTCAACCACACAATAAAAATTAGGTATGGGAGTCCAAAATTATGAAGCAATGTGTTCTGGGTTGATGGTGTATATTTGGTTCAACGAACCTGAAAAGCTGCTAACTTGTTCAAAATTTCAATTCTCTCTGTATGCAGTCTTCTAATTTCCTCCAAACGCTTTGAAATCAACTCCTGCTCATATTAGTGTGCAAGCTTAAAAGTCCATACACATCTAGCATTCTAGACAATAGTTTGGAGCTCTAAAAATAAGAACTTGATATTACCATTAACTCCTTGTGGGTAGCTTCAAGATCTTGCAGTTCTGTTTGTTTATCTCTCACCTTTTCTGCAGTCATATTTTTGTTTCCCAGCGTAGGAACAAGGATCGGTGTTGCTTGCTTATTGTCTCCCTGAGCTTTCAGTACTGCCAGTTTTTGTTTGCTTCCTTCCAACTTGGCAACAACACTAGTCAACTCCTCTTGAGAAGTACATAAATACTGGGTTAGTTTACCATTACACGACAGCTAGGTACACATAATAGAAGAAAACATAGTATCGGTATGCCATGTGTTGGCAGTGCCACTGCAAGAAACAATCGATTTACAGTTTCACAACATAATGAACTTATTATTGCCACAAGGCATTCACCATTTTAACTGAGATTAGTATTAACTTGTTTGATGATCTTGCGCAAAACACACACACACACACACACACACACAAATACTATTAGAGATGGAACCCCCTCAAAAATACCATCCACAAAACAAATACAAGATACCTTTCAGACGTTTCTGTTCAGCTCTGTTCCAGGCATTCAAATCTCTTTGTTTTTGATAGTTCCCTGCTAACTGCCTGTGTTTCAAGTGAAGATTATCTACCGCACACATCACCACATGAAGCTTGGATAACACATCGTTGGTAGCACTGTGCAATTGTCTGCTGTGTTCTAGAGAACATGAGCAAATTAAGGAAAATTTTAGCATACCTTAAATGACACATGAAAGCTATTCTACAACAGAAAATATGGAGCAGAACAAACCATTTTCTGGCAACTTCGTGAGAGCAGCAGAAACAAACTCGTTATTCACATGCCATGGACCATTTGATGGAAGGAATAGCTTCTGCAGAATATCAATTGTTGTTGATTGTTCTGAAGAGACATCATTTCCTAGTTGGCAATTGGGAGAACCTGAACTTTCTGTGGCACCAGCCCCCAAAAGTCCATTTAAAAAGTCTGTTTCTAGGCGAAAGCATATACCATCCGACAAATAAGATGTGCATGTATATGAAGGACAAAACGAAAAAATAAGAAACATCTAAAGTAGACAATATAAATCAGCAAAGGCTATATAGCAGCCAGCTATTCAAATAAATAATTTATCTGTTAACAATCATCAATTGGTAACAGCTAGTTCTGGAGACATGCATGTAAATCTCTTGTCATAAATTTACTTTCAAAAGAGAAAAGAACTACAAACACCTCAAATAGAAAATGTTTCAAAATACTACTACTTCACTCCATTAGTAGAAAGAAGTATAAGCAACCACCAGCCAGCGACATCATAGAATCCTTCCATGTATGATTCTAGAACAAAGCAATATCCAATATATTCGTAATGCATAAAGTATAATTCCATACCCTTTCGCATATTGTTGTTCCCTGTACTGCAGCTTGAATGTGAAGATTCACTTTTGCAAACAGGAACTATACCCAGATCTGCTACGAGCTGTTTGGATAAGGGAATTTCAGCAGAGAGCCTATGATGTATATATATGTTACAGTAACATGGGCAAGGTTAGAACAACTTACTCGCTCCCAATAACTTTTGACTAGGACAAGTGTCTCATTATGTGTCTTCTGTTTCTCTTTTAAATCATTAAATCTACTCTCAAGAGCACGGAACTCAAATTTGTGGACTTCCAGTTGTTCCGCAAGCTTTTGATTTTTGTATTTAAGCACAGCAAAATCGAGCTGCCAGAAAGGAAACATAAGATGCTGGTGCAGCACAACTATAAACTAAAAACAAACACTGTATAAAAAATATAAAATAGTAATTCCAGTGCAGATAGAACATCATAGACCAACACATGATCACCTTCAATTTTCGAACCTCAAGAAATGCAAACATCCTACAGATACCTTCAATTAATTGATACCATTTTTTTGTCGCACATGCAATATGGTTTCTTAAATTGAAAATACAAAAGTATTAGAAAAAATTACATCACTTTTGAACATATGTGAAATGTGCACTGATGCTAATCACGTAATGAGAGCGAAATCACAGTATTATTTTAGTTGGAATAGTAAGATATCATGTAATGTAATTTCAACAGCTAAACATACTTGAGTAAATTTTGTTTGGTACATACTTGCATCATAGATAGACGTGCAACAGATCTTCACAGCTCTTTTCATGTGCTAGGTTTTGTGCATTGTAATTTGCAGCTTGCAATGTATCCAAATAAAAGATCATTCATAAACTGTATGGTTGTAGATAAGAAAGGAGTTCCCTGAAGACTTCTTTAATGCTTGCAGCGTAAAATAACTTTTTGCAGATAGATTGTATATTTCTTAGTATTATGATCATAAGCTGAATCGCCCAATGGCTATATCATTGGTTTATTAATGGCTCATCTTACATCACAGGAGTGAGATAATTGTCGGAAGTCACTTTTTTCTGGAATATGCAGGAGATCTGTGTATCAATATATTAAGAAGAAATTGTCGGAACTCACTCAGTAAAAATGAAATTTATTTCATGGTAATCATGCTGTAATCATCTATCTGCCTATGAAAATGATTGCCTACCTGATTATTTTGTTTTACAAGACGGGGAAGTTGGGTAAAGGTTACAATAGTATGCCCATATTGCTAGTGCTAATCCATTGCTCCATGATTTTGTTATAGCTTTATTAATCAGGTAGAGTACAACAAGGTAAACTCATTGTGGTTCCCTCATTAGGATTTGAATATGCCAAGCCATTACATTTAAGGTAAACTTTTGGGTACCTACATCACATAATAACCTCTCTCAAGTACCAGGCTGCGCAAAATTATACCTAATGTAAGTTTTTACAAATTTATCATAAGGTAACTATTCTTTAGAAGAAAATGTAATAACATGGAGCGCATAGTTTCATTTTTCCTTGCAGCAAGGAGTCAAATAAGATGCAGCAACTAAACAAGCAGAAAGCATAGAAAGACAAAAGGTGCAGAAGACTGTACAGTATACAGCTATTTCATTTTCAGTAAACTACTACTAGGAAACCTTGCAAACCACAGAAAATAATTGCTCATTTGTACTTACCGGACGAGACATAGCAATGTTTCTGGGATCTTGCACGTGGAGGCAAGTTGACATTCAGCTAAGCTTGAACTGCCTAAGATTTGTTATGATTTGAGAAAGGAAAGTACATAAGTATGAACTTTGAACTCTAGGAGCGCCAACAAAATCCGTTTCCAACCAGTGCCTGTGCATGGTGATGTAGAGTGTTAAGAGCACTTATTTGGCTTAGACCTTAGAGAGGTAGAGGAGCTTATAGTAAGTTCAAAGAACTGACAAGATGCACATGTATTATGTAATTCACCTGTCTTCAAGAGGCATGCTACCTGCCCCTGTTTGGGCGATGGTGGTGATTGAGTAGGCCCTCCGCACCACAATTCGTCATCCACCTCAGCACTGTCTAAACCATGTGGTCATAGGATGCTGGGAGGCAGAGTGGCAGGATCTAGAGTATGATCTGTCACATGATTTGGATTAAAAACATGGTATTAATTAATTGGTCTCATTAGCAGACATGATTTACAATAAAAAAAATATAGCTAAAGCATTTTTTCCCTTCTCTGAGCACCCTTAGTGCATTGTTCTGGAATTTTTAAGTCTTTATTAATGTGCAAGAAAACCATGTGTTGGGACAAAACATATAACAAGATAAATAGAAATGAATTGATTGAGGCAGTTTCTAGATTTCACATAGCAGATAAATTACATCTGAAACCCAACGAATATTGGTATCAAGCATTCAAAGACAAAATGAAACACTGCAATTTCATCCAAACTGTATCTTCTAGTAGACTCATGGGTCAAAAGCTCAATAATCTTTAGCAAAAATATAGCATTTGGTTCTATACACTTACAGATACTGGAATATTATATTATGCCTAAATCCTCCAAGGTTTATTATCATTTTATCAAAAGTTCTGTTATAAAGATAACTATTGCTCAATATTGCCCCTTGACGCTGTATAATGTTTGTTCCAGTATTTCATCCCTTAGTTTGCTTGACATGTACAGTGTAATGGGAACAAAATACCTATCATGTCTCATTTCAGTAGTTTCTAGGATTCTTGTGAAGTTCATTTAGAAACTGTGTGACAAAATTACAAAAAGAAATTTTTATCTAAAAAATATATAGTTTTCTTAACAAAAAAAAACACCAGGCTATGCAAATAACATTACTTATCCAGTCAAATGCATCCTACTTGTGATCCAATTTCTTCAGTAGCAGGCATAAGCCCAGTGGACAATGTTGCACCCCATGAGACCCATCCAGATCAACCGTGGCAACACTCGGGATATCAGGATCAAGGTACATGGCTCTGGCAACATTGTTAGCCATGTGTTCCTCCTCTCCAATAGCCACAGCAGGTTCACAAGTTCAAGCATTCCAGCTGGCAACCGAGTCAAAATCTCTTATAAGTTGGGCCGCCTCGACTCGTGGGGCAGAGGATGGGCAACTAGCGCTCGGCATCGAGGCTGCTTCCGACTCATGCCATAATTCTTCATGATAGGTCAATGTAGATCCTTTGCATGCCCATTCGCATCAAGTTCAAGCATTCCAGCTGGCAACCGAGTCAAAATCTCTTATAAGTTGGGCCGCCTCGACTCGTGGGGCAGAGGATGGGCAACTAGCGCTCGGCATCGAGGCTGCTTCCGACTCATGCCGTAATTCTTCATGATAGGTCAATGTAGATCCTTTGCATGCCCCTTCGCATCCACCGCGCCTCCAAGCCCACACCCTTCAACTCAAGAAACAGGGAACCCAAGGCGCCGGGAACGCAACCATGGCAGAACATGCAAAGGGACCGAAACAGCCGCCCTGAATTCCAGGGCCACGTCCACGATAGGCAAGGCGCTGCCAGCAGCATGCACCAACGGGCCCTGTGGCTGGAATCCTAGGGCGTTATCAAGACATCGAGATGCTTGTTTGGAATGTCGCCATCTACGCCGCAGACGTCCGCAAAGGTTTCAACTCATTGGCCATGTTGGCAGCAAGGTGTATTAGGAAACACATAAATGGGTGTGTTTGTCTTTTTAAGGGCTTTTTGCCTAACCTTGATGCCATCATGCAGGTTATTAGAGATGAGGCCAAGTTGTGGTGTATGGCGGGAGCAAGGGGCTCCATAGCATATGGCCATGATGGTCTCTCTTTCTTGGTCACTGGTTTGCATTGTTGTCCGTTTGGCGAGTCCTTTCCGTATTTATTCTTTTGCCCCTATTAGGGGTTGTACAAGTCATCTAGACTCCTTTTTTTCCTTTTCTTCTGTAATCCAAAAAATAGACTCCTTTTCTTCTTAATATAATATAATGCAGAGTTCTCCTGCATGTTCGGGGAAAAAACGGACATTCATCGTCCGTTATTTCTGAATGAAATTTCAGGTTCTGGTACATGCTTGCTTTTTCCCTTGGATTCGCTTCCATTACCAAGTAAACCATCTCAGTACATAGCTTGCGCTTTGGCACATCTATTGAAGACAGGGGCGGACTCAGTAAAGGGCACGGGTGTATACATGTACACTCAATAATTTTTGCAAAGCAATCGAAGTTAGTTAGTAGTCATAATATATGCATATACACCTGTAATTAGATTCAGATCCGATTACGAATAGTATGTTAGGGTTTGGGCGCACGGTTTTCCCTACAAATTACGTTAAGGTTTGGGCGCACGGCTTCGCACAGCAGAAAGGGAGGACCAAGGGGAGGGAATACCTGGTGTCCTGGTGGTGCTCTTCGCCGGCCAAGGTGGCGAGTGGCGAAGTAGGACAGCAGCGACGGTCGCGGGGCCACCGGGGCTGGGGCGGACGCCGCGCCGGAGCTGGTCGCGAGGACGCTGGGCCCCAGGTGGTGCTCGACCGAGCGCAGTCTCCTCTCCGGGTTGCGGCGCGGCGAGCGGATGGAGGAGATCGGCCGCGGGCGAGACGAGTTCAGGCGGCGGGCGGTCGAGCCAAGGTTAGAAAAAGCGCTAGGCGGTAGACAGTGATCGGGTTCAGGCGGCGGAGGAGAGGTGGCCGAGGAAGAGCAGTATGGGAGGAGGAGGAGCGTAGGAAGGGAAGGAGTGGCGACGGAGGAGGGCGACGGATGAAGAGGAGCGGCGGCGGCGGCAGAGGATGCGGCGCTGGGAGAGTCGAGTCGGAGGTCGCGGGGAACGGGTGAGCACAGAAAAAACAGAAGAAAGGGTGTGAACGACAAATTAGACCCACATGTCATATGAGATATTGGGCGTGAGATTTTCACGTACAGCTCGAGACGAGGTCTTTTAAAACCTTCGAAACACACAGCTTCACCCTAACTAGTTTTAGGGTTGAGATTTTCTCTTACTGCTGGAGCAACACCAATGACCCCTACTTCTGATTTGAGAAGCGGGGGTAAAAAAAATAGCTTCAAATAGATCTTCTACTAAACCCCATAGATTTGTTGGTCTTCTTTTTTCCCCTCCCACTGTCCATTCATGTTGGCCCCCTACTCTGGGTTACCTAAATATGTTTTTCCCCCGACGTCAGCTTCTTCCCCAGCGAAAGTGCCCCGCGCGGCTTCTTCCCAACGGCGCGGGCAGCCCGACAACTGTGCTCTTTCCATCGCGGCGGGAGGTTCCCAGCGGTGACCTGCCTTCCCTAGGCCGCTCCTCCCCGCCGACGTCCTCCCTTCCTTTGGCGCAGCAGACTGCGGGTGCCGACGTCCGCCCTCCCCACCGGTGCCCTCCCTTCCCCGGCGCAGACGAGCCTTCCCCAGGTGCGCCCCTTCCCACCAACGTTCGCCCTCCCCCCTGCTGCCTCTGCTTCGTGCGTGCAAGGAAGAAGAATAGAAGATGACATGTGGATCACATGTGTCATTTTCTCTTCGGATAGTTTTGGAGTCTGTGTTGGGTAGTATTACTGAGCAAACAAGAAAAAATAGGTAGTATTGAAATAGGTGGCTAATGACATGTGGATCTCACATGTCTATCTCGCAACAACCTCTCTCTCGCCTCCTCTTCCCAACCGCTCGCAGATCTTCCTCTCTACCTCTGTCATCATACATTTCCTCTTCATATCTCAGTTTCAGTTCTGGCCCTCACTCCTGTCACTTATCTCTTTGCTGATTCCACACCATGTTCCCCTCTCCTGCCACCCCTGCCTAGGATTGGGAAAGTTTCTTTGGTGGCAGAACCCTAACCAGCTTGCTTGCACGTTGTGTGACCAAATCTATTTACTTCTTCTCTACTTGCCGAATAAAGTTCCTCCTCAACCCATCCGGTCTGGACTTCCAAAATTCTGCTCTGGAAATATAAAGTATATGATTGTTTATATAGGCTAGAGATGTTCTTAGTAGATTTATAGTAAAAGGGACTGCTTATATCATGTTTTACATGGTCATTGACTTTTCTTACTCACTTTTTTATTTATTTTATTTTATTCCATGCTAGCTAATAACAAGTGTGAACCCAATTTTATGGTGTGAACTTATAAATTTTGTGATATGAACTTATGATAAGCCATCTCATCTATGATATTTTAGATGCCCGATTTTTTCTATATAATATGCAATTTTTTGTTGTTTGGCTAAGATAAAAATTATGAATTATTTCGTGAAAGTTACCATTTTAATTATACTAGGTGATTGTATAAAACTTCCTAAAAATTCAGGCACCTAAAATGCAACTACCGTACTCTGTGCAAAAGAAGCCATAACAATTCGATGAGTCCATCAGCGGTAGGCGACGCCAGGAACGTACTCGCCGTCGTCCTGCACCCTTCTCAGCTTCGGCGCCTGGGCTGCGCGGCCTCCGGTGAACGTGAATCACCAGGCCGGTCCTGCCCCCTCGCGCCGCGTTTCCTGTTCTTAGCCGCGGCGGCGCCAGCCGCCGAAGCCATGTCGAGCAGCACCCGCGCCTGCTCAATCAACGTGTCCAGCCCGGCGAACTCCCGCCTGGCATGCTCCATAAGCGCCGCATCCTCCCGCTCCAGAGCGCCCAGCAGCTGGCGCAGCTGCCGGCGGCTCAGCCCGGCCAGGTACGACGTGACGGCGCCGCGGGGGCGGGCGCCGGGTGCGAGGAGCGACGCGGCGTGCGTGGCGCCGTCGACGCCCACGGGCTCGTCGCCGCCGCCGCCGGCGGCGGGCGGCGTGCGCTGCGCCAGGCCCACGCGGAGGTCCCGGCCGCGGAGGGTGAAGGTTGCGGCAGGCGCTGAGGGTCGTCTCGTCGTCGAGGTACTCGACGAAGGCGAAGCCCCGGGGCCGGGGCCGGCTGCTGCTGCTGCCTTTGTTGTCGGTGGCCACGCGGAGGGACACCACGGGGCCGATCTCCTCGCACGCGGCGCGGAGCTCGTCCTCGCTGGCGTGGTAGGGGATGTTGCCCACGAACACCACGCTGCTGCAGCGGCACGAGGCGGCGGCGGCCATGGCGATCGATCGGATGTCGGTCGTTCAATTCGCAGCTAGCGCTCGAGCGAGCGAGGCGTGGGTTTGAGCTAAGCTAAGCTTGGTGTTTACTGGGAAAGGTTTGTTTATGAGGGGCGCCCACGCCGCGACGTGTGGTGAGTTGGCGACTATGGTCGGTTCGACTCGGAGGCAGTGATGTCGCGTCGGCGTGTCCGCCACGTGTTGGCGTCGGAACCAATGACTCGTGTAGTTGTGTGGCTTCTTGAGATGCACATGCACGGATGGATTGGGCGCGGCATCCGGTCCGGCCCAAATAAACCCTGCTGAACTTGTTAGGCCCAAGTATTGACTGAAGCTGCTGCAGGCTTTGATGAAGATTTCAAACTAACTGAATTCATTTTTTTTAAAAAATACTGCACATAAGAATTGGCAAGCCTAATAATGCCTAATTTTGAGTAGGATATCTTTTGTCGCATATATTCCAATACATACGATACTTATTTTTTTTTAACTAGACAAAAAGACCAATTATAGAAAGCAATATGGTTTGCTGGGAAACCAGCTTACAAGTTTTGCCGTTCAAAAGTGCCCAAGGCACACCTTCTCAACAGATGCTTACCTTTTCTTTATCATTATAAAAAAGCTCGAGAGAAACGTATGTCATCGACAATGCACAGTATATACATGTATATTCATTCATCCTCTCAGCATAACATGCTGAAAACAGTGCGACAGGCCAGTAGCGAATAGGCAGATGAAGGCAGATGCAGAATTGTATGCTTAGTTTGGCTCAATCCTGACTATGACGACTACGATATGAGTACGGCGGCGTGGAGCATCAAACTTGGCTACATCAAGCGTGCGTTGACTTGTGGACACAACAGTTGAAGCTAGAGAAGAATAGACAGCCACTTCTCAGCTGCAGCACGTCTCCTTCTTCTAAAGCCAAAAGCTGACCGCCTGACCCTCGACGTGTACGGAATCCGCGACGGCGCTATCATTCCGGGGGCGGCTCAGGTGTCCTTCCCCCTCAACGGCGGTCGCGCCACGTGCCCGCTCACGACGAGCCGCCGTCTCCTCACGCGACCATCGTAGCTGAACCAAAGGCAGCCAGGCAGCGCGCTGCGGTACGCAACGCGCAGGCAGGCAGTTCTCGGCAGAAAGCTCGAGGAGGGAGGGAGGGGCCGCAGGCCACGTGTCCAACACCGTCACGCTCGACGGCGAAAAGGCTGGCCGGTGCGGGTGGCGCGGCTGGGGCGTCCACGAGCCCCCTCTGGCTTGCCGCCACGTACGGCGCCTCCTCCCCCCTCCACGCACGCCACCGCGCATCGTGCCCGTCCGCTCCGCGCTTTTAGGCGCACGAGCCCCGCGTTGCAGCCCCGGCCACCCTGCTCCCTCCTCCTCATCCTCCATTTACGCGTACTCGAGAGAAGCTCCAGCCGGGGCCATTGCCTATGTTCCTGGGCCTCGTCGCGTCGTCGCCGTTACGGTGCTCTGTTCCTGGTGGTGCCGAGAGGATCCGTCGCCGTCGTCAGCGGCCGTGATGGGATTCACATGTTAGAATAGATCTCAACCGAATTGACCCAACGGCCAACTCGGACCCTTTGACCACGCCCTGATCGGGGGTGCTCAGCCACACAAGGCTGGTGGGCCCCCGTCGCGCAGGCTATATACATAGAAGGTGGGGGTCAGGGCTCACTTCACGAGGTTGAACGTCGCCACACCCCACCGACCTCCCTAGTCCGATCGAGAGGGACGCCTGTAAGCGACGGAAAGTCCACCGTCGTCCCTGCATCGACCACCACGCCGTACACCGCCGCCTCTACGCCACACCGCTTCATTGCCGGTCGTCACTGCTACTCCCACACCGAATCTATGGCGATGGCGGACTTCCCTTCCGAAGGTCAACTACTTCCGCCTATCTCTCTCTAGAGATCTCTATCCCTAGTTCATGTTTAGGAAGACAACCTGGTTATTCCGAACAGAATAGAAATGCACCCGCTAGATCTACCGGTTATGATCCTACAGTCTCAACAATGGTATCGGAGCTGGGCTGTTTCTAGCGCGTAGATCTAGTTTTTGGGTAGAAAGAAAAGAAGCCAAAGACGTTGATTCGAATGAATCGGATCAAGAAAGAAAAGAGCAACCGATTTGAATCGGGAAAGAAGAAAAGGATTCGTTTCGGATCTATCAAACCCTAGTAAGAAAAAAAGGCAAAGAACAGTGAAACCGATTTTGAATCGGTCAAGGAATCCTAACCCTAACCCTAAAGATGAAGGGAGCAGAAAGGGATGGAGGGGAAGGGGACCTACCTGGATCCTTTTCCCCGCCACCAGAGAGGTCACGCTGCTGGCGCGGCTCGGCTCTCCTCCCAAACGGGCTCGGGGCAAAGGGCACTGTAACAGAACTGTCCAAATTATAAGAGCACAAGTACAAAAACAATCACCGAAGTGATCAAATTCTCGCACTTGAGCCCATATAACTCCGGCAGTCCAATGAAATCACGAGGGATTTCAAACCAACCAACATACAAGCCAAGATCGTAGTGATTCAACATAACAAGTCACATGTTACAACCATTCCACAAGTAATTCAATATACATCGGAGTTCAACATAGTTATTACAACTTAGTTTGAAAAGTAGCGGAAGCAAAGTAATTTGAAACTAACATTTATCTTATTTCAAATACATGCCAGTACCAAGGTCGACTTCCAATAAAAGCATTAGAGAGAAGATAACTCAGAAGGATCATGCTCATGATCACACTCTGCCACAAGGCAGGAGCCAACCAACTATTGCAGTAGCCATGATACTTCACAACCTGCAACAAGTGGGAATAAAACCCTGAGTACGACAAAGTACTCAGCTAGACTTACCCGACAGAAACCAGAAATAAGGTGACACCAAGGATTATGCAAGGCTGATATAAAGTGGGGCTAGCTTGACAACATTTTGCATAAAAACTTAATATAGATGATCAATCATTAATGCTTAAGCATTAAGTTAATTATCATTAACCTATCATCTATATTAGAACCTGTACTAGAGCACTCACTTTATTAAGAGCAAACAATATTAACCATAGCAGGTATAAATTGAGGCAACCTTTCCATCGTGATCCAATTAACCATCCGTTCAATTTAATGGAATCTACGTTGCCGCTGCTCAAGTCAAGTGCTCACTAACCGGGAGCGACGGCGATTCGAATCGAATTCCTATCCAGCTGGAGGGGTATTTCTAACACTCACCGCGTAGGCCCCTGCCAGGGTCGCACAAGCCACCTTTTCATATGATTCAGAAATCGTGGGTCCGAATGATGTCGCGACCCCAAGGGCGACACTCTGCCAGGTGATAGGGACTCTAACCCCCCTTGGTCTCACGCCAATGTCCCCAAGCACATCCTTTCTCTCCTCTAAGAAGCAACCTACCATTCGATTCTCGGCCTGAATCACATTACTCGGCTTCGCGGTCGGAACGACTTATCCGGCCAACTAAGTGTTAGACTGCGTTCAACATGACTCAAGGACGTATAGCGAATCGGTCCTTAAACGACTCAGACGGGGATAGATTCACACCCAATACCTCCATGCCTTGTTGCTTCACTATCGTCCTCCTGTCCGGTCTCATTTTATTTTATTAACACATGGTTCCATTTCACGATAGCAAATATAGCCAACCGTGCCATATATGAATATCCCTATATCTCGCAGGTGACAGGAAATCACCTGACTTCTACCGCTTAAAGCAGGGCTAAGCATCTACTCGATCCTAATCTATGTAGGATTCAAGGATTCATATATCTAGACAAGGAATGATATAATGCAGCAAGGTTTCCAACCAACTCCTACCACTTAATGCAATAATACTTATAATCTATATAGAATTAATTGCTTTAAAAGTAGAAGGCTTATAATGCTCCGGGGCTTGCCTGGGATCCGACTCCAGTTAGAGTATGTCAGATGAATTCACTTGGCGAGCATCCTCCCATCTAGCACTTGCTCGATCCTTCTATCTTCGGGATGGATCCACCAACTCCATCTTCGGGTTTGGCTCCACCTTAGGTCCTTCACGTGCTTCAGCTAACGTACCTAAATGAGGTGCAACAATGCATATGTATGAATGCATAGAAGTGCAATAAACAAAGAAATCAAACAAGCATACCAAAGTTCTCATAAACACCTAGAGCTAATTAACTTAATCCACAATAGGGCATAACATAGAAGATTGCAAATACATCAATCAAGACACAAGTCTTATAAGATCCTAGGGTACCAAACCAAGTACCAACAAATATAGGTGTCACACTTCAATACACAAGCATGGCAAAGTTAATCAAAACACTAGAACTAGAAATTGCTACCTTCTGGACATCAGAACAACAGCTGAGTAATTTAATCATAATTGGAGATCTACAACTCTAAATTACTTGCAAGAAGACATTATGGAAAGCTTATGAAATTATCTATATTTCCTTTATAATCATCACAGCATGATTCCAAAGTTTAACATGTCGAATTTACACAAACACAGAAACTGGTCTAACAAGACAGAGAGCAAGCAATTCTGTAACCCAACTTTAAATAGCTATAACTCCTAAACCACATGGCCAAATATCACCAAATTTTAAAAGCAGCTAGATACATAAATTATCTACAACTTTTGTATAAATAAGTTTCACAACAAAGCACATTGTCATGAAGAACTTTGCTAAGTTCTCAGATCTGTCCAGAAACCTCATTTGCAAGAAATAATTATTAACTTATGTTGCAAACATATAATTGGACAAAATCAACTTTACCAACATTTCATACATGACTAATGAACACCAGAAAACATAGTGTCAATTACTAAATAAATTCTTTTAATACATTTTCTTAATTTATTTAGATAATTAGGTGGAATTATGAACACCTATTAAAAGTGCACAATAAATTCTACAAAATTTACAGTGGCCTAAATATGCTCTCAAAAGTCTACTGTCCAAATTTCAATCCATTTGGGCAAGTATATCAACCTCTATGAAAAGACAAATGGCTATAACAATAAATCATGTGAGGGCAAGTTAATTCTAAAACTCCATATTTTCTGTGAACACAAGGCCATATTATGAATCAATATGATAGAGAAACATCATACTAAGGTAATGGAACAACATTTTCTATTTTATCATTTATATATTATTTATAAGCTATTTAGCAAACCATAAACAAGTTAACTCAATAACTTGAGCATACAGTAAGCAATGGACATAAAATTTATACAACAGTACATCCATAGTATGACAAGCCTACTATAAAAATTTCACACCAATTGGAGCAACACAACTCAAGATATAAAATGACAAGCAATATAATGCAGATTTCCTTATTTATCAAGGTCAAATCAAAACCTTAAGAAAACAGTGACCAACTAGGGTGTTTAACATTTTTTCTAGCAAGTACATGTCATCACAAAATTAACAAAATAAGAATCATCATTTTTGGAGTTCTAAAACTCTAGATATGACTCTGCTCAAGTTGGTAAGCATTTTCGGAGCATTTTTAAGGCTTAAATAAAGACATCAGAAATTATCTACAAACATATAGAATTTTATGACTCTACTGCATAGATCTCTTCTCAAGGTTTCCAAAAAGTCCCCATTTACTAATTTTGGAGTTTTCTAGCATGAGATATGAATTTTTGAAGATTTAAATGAAATCTGAAATTCAAACACAGAATTACTCAAACCCTATTGAAATTGCTAGGCGCACACGAACGCTTACCCCATCCCTGCCATTCATAACCGACACGTGGGACCCCTGGTTCAGCCGGGCCCGCACGTCAGTCACCCAGAGAGATACTGAGAGAGAGGGAGGCATCAGTCGTCTTCTTCATCTCGACGCCGAGAGGGGAGGTGGTGGTCCGGCTCGGCCGACCGGCATAGGGTGGCGCCGGTGGTGAGGAAGCGGCCGGTGAGGTTCGCGGTGTCGAGGCGCATCCAAAGGTGGCCGCGGCTCAGCGTGAGGTGGTCCCTGTCCTCCAGACCGCGTGCACGGTGACATGCCGAGGCACTGCTCCGCCGGCGGCGGCGCTCCGACGGCTAGCAACGGCGGACTACGGCGGTGGGAGGGCGGTGGAGTGCCAGGAGACTTGCGCCCTGCACGGAAGCGCTCAACTCAGCCAGAGCTTGCCTGTAGCAGCCGGCCACAGAGCTCGACTCGGCTCAGCAATGGCGGCTATGGCCATGGCGATGGCGTCCGCGCTCGGCTCAGAACGAGAAAGGGGCGAGCGAAAGTGGGAAGGAGTGGGAGATGGAGAGCTCGGCCTCGGCCTCTCCCAGTGACCCAGGGCACGACATACAAGACAGGGAGGAGCAGCAATGGTGGGGCGCGCGCTGTGGCATGCTTGCCACGCACCTGGCCACGCGTCGGTGGTTCAGGCATTATGTCGAGCACGCGGCAGGCATTAGCGAAGCCAAGCGGATATGCCATGTTGGGCTCGATACAGGCCGATTTTCGAATTGGGTCAAATAGCAAAGTTGTTCATCTCAGTATGCTCTATATTTTCTATTTAGGGGTCATAGTCATTAGAGCTTTAGATTAGGAGATAATCAGTCCCCAAATTACCAGTGTCAACATGTTAAGCTAGGGCTCGGTTTTGGGATTTTGCAATGCCAAACTTGGTCAAATTGATCCCAACTTTTTACATGTTGTTCTCCAAAACATAAACTCCAACTTTTGTTAAGGGGTCAAATCATGTTGGTTAGCAAAATCACGAGAACGCGGGATGCCAACGTCGATGTTACCGGAATTAGGGCTTAAAAATGGTTAAGTGCTGAAATCAGCCCTAAAACTGTCTTGTGGGCCCTGTTTGAGTATGTTCCACACATTTTCATGACTTGACTCTTGAACAAAGTTTGTTTCTTATAAAATTCTCTACGACTTTGTCAAAGGGTGCATAGTCATGCAAAGCTCCTAAGTCACACTTTTGAAATGGTCAAACCAAAGGGCTCCAGGGTCCATACATGGTCAACCACCAATTAGAAGCATATTTAGGCAAAATGATCAACATGAACATTGTTCCATTAAGTGTCCTAAGTGTAGTTAAGGTCTTGTAGAGTTCATCTAGAGTCATTTGGATAGTTTGCAAGGTTTGGTTGATGTTCTATAGTTCCATTAACTTAATGGGGCAAATTCCAATAGGAATGGAACTTATCATTTCATGTGACTTTTTGATTCCAAACTTTATGAAACTTTTCCAGGGATCAATATAGATAGTTATTGATGTGAGACATGTGAAGATACTTTGATAACAACACCCAAGCATATATCTTTTAATTGAGCCTATATGTAAGCAAGGGTGCAACAATCCAACTTTAGGTCAGGCTCATCTCCATAGGTTGACCTCGACATCGTCATCTCCACTAATCTATCGTGTTTGAGCTTGAACCCACTACTTAATTGGTGATAAACACCTGGGGTGTTACAGCCCTCCCCCCTTAAAAGAATCGCGTCCCGAGATTTGAAATGGAAGACCTTTTAAGGAGGAGAGGCACGTTATCTAGTTCCCAACATCTGCTATAGCATTCAGCTACAAAGCTTCAACATCGGTGAACAATTTGGCCAAAGGCACTTTTGATACTTACTCTTCATGGTAAAATTTGTCTGAAGAATTTCCTTCATTGACTTCCATGAAGCATTGTTACTTTGGGAGGAATCCAAGATAGCACGTACTGCATTCTCAGTGTACGGAGATCATTTGGTCCATGAGTGAACCACTCACAAGTATCTGACTCTCTAATGAGCACAACATAGGCCATATAAACTTGACACTAGACCGAAATAATCAGAAGTATACTTGTTGAATTGACTCTATATTCACACGGTTTTGAAAAGCAGTTCTCTACCAAAATGGCTTGAGTACAATCTTCCAAAAGAGTGAGATCATAGACGACAAACATTCTCTGAGGTTATAGGATACTGACTAACCAATAGACAGGGTCTATGTTGATCGTAAATGTTCATTCATTTAGACACCAACTAATAGAAAACTACTTGTGGTTCCATGTGTGCAGTTCTCTTTCTCTGATGACAACACTGTATTATCTGAGTCTATCGAGGGATTAGTCAATATGATAACTGACTCAGTTGGCTCCGTATTTCTGCCAAATGTTACCTAAGAAGATTCTTCTATCCAAAGACAACAGTTATCTGGGTTGAATCAGATGCAACCTCTTTGGTAAAAACATTTATAAGGTACCAAAGTATGTCATCATTGAAAAAAATCATTGCCAAAGAAAGATGTAGCGAGGCCTTAAGGACAACAAAAGTTGTAATTATTCACTTAACCGCGGGGAGTAGTCTACCACCAAGCGATTGAGTAAAAATTTTCCTTCGTGACTTAGTTGCACTGTAAGTTGAGTTGACTTGCAGCGTAGCAACTTTGTCAGGCCAACTTTCACCCGAGGCTTCCTCTTTGGGATCAAACAGCAGCGCTAAGATGGAAAAATCTATTGTTTGACACTTCTCAAATTGCTTTCAAATTTTCCTCAACACTTTGTCCAATAAAGTTATGAACAAACCGTTTGTGGCACCTAAGGGCACAAGGATGTTGATCAAAACTAGGGCATTCATTTCTCTAATTCTTCACTTTAGTTGATAGAACACTTTGCACTATCTGTGTGATTGTCCAAGATGGAATTGACTTGGTCACAATGGCTGTGGAAGATAGAATATCACTCAAGTTGTTGGCTAGTTGATTAACTTTTTATTGGTTATTGCTCTGTAAGACATAGCCTTCGTAGCTACCAAAGAGTCATTACCTAGCTAGAGATTAACCTTCCTATTGGTAACTAATTAGTTGTCTCTCAACACTAAAAAGTTCCAAATCTTCATTCTTGATCACAATAATTGTGGTTGATACAAAGCAGATGGTTGCCATCAAAGTCAGCAGATACGGAGTCTCACCAGAGATGGTTGATCTCAACGGTATGGTCCTTATGCATACAAAGGTTAAAACTTGCTTAATGTGATGATCGAGTCTTATCCAACGGATGACTTGTCCAACATTAAATGTTGTGTGTCCTTTGTATCCAATAGAGATGTGATACTTCGCTCACTAGATGGTGGTTGTCAATACTGGGACAACTAGGTAGAGTCACTTGTCTACCACCTATTGTAGTTTGTTAAAGTTTATGTCGGTGACCGGTTCTTCAAAGGTTATCCTCTTAGCAACTTCAGAAGGAAACTCCACTACTTTTGGTCTAAGATATGGATCTTACGATACAATATAGGAAGATAACCAAGGAACATCTCACAAGAAAACCCACATCGATGTAGTTCCATAATAGGCTATGACTAGCAACCTCGATACCAGCGCATGCCCAGTAGCACAACCATGTGCCGGCCGGTCACAAGGAGGCCCTAGGTTTCATCGCGGCACCATAGAATGCTAATCGTAACACCATTACCGAACATACACCCGATGAGGAATTTCAAGTGACACAGATTGGGTGGTCTGAACAAGCACCATACCAAGGAGGGATAGCAAGTAAAGGTAGTCACAAGATTTAGAAGCAACACAAAAATGATTTGAAGATCAAAATATAGCACACAAGAACATCGCGCAAATGCTAAGGATAACTGGGCAAGAGACTCTTGCTTAAATTTCTACGCACGACTTGCGTCCATCGAGGGAAGTACCAGATAAAAGATTAACAGGAGATTCAATCATGTGGAGCAACAACATGAGATCAAGACTGATGAACATCTCGAGACTTGGGAAGGTTGAGGATGGATTAAGCAAACTTCAAGGGCAGAAACCGATATGTAGTCATAGATTGAGTTGATAAGGTAGATACACGAATTTACAAGCAACCGATTTTTAGATCAGACGACGAAAGATTATCATTGCACCAGATCACCTGTAGGAGAGGCAATCAGTAGGTCCAACATGGAGTTGGGTACGGTCTCCACAACTGGCAACGTACGAACCATGGTCAAAGGCTAGCGTTGATAAATGTTAACTTGGTTGGTCAGTCGATAAGGGTCTTTCCAAAAATAGTTGCAAAACACCCACAGCTTATGCAAACATATAGGAGAACTAAACTTTGGACTTTTGGTCAAGCAAAGGCATGGATACAAGCATTCAAGGGCTAACCACCAAGTCTACAGGCTCAGGCTCCTAAGATAGAGAACCTAATGGAAGACAACAACCATACAATTACGTACATGAATGTTGTTCTAGGATAAAGCTATGTGACCCTCGTATGCTCACCGAGGACAAACGAGGTGACAACTAGGACACTACCAAGATAACAAGCATACATACAACATCACAATCAAACAATCATTTGAGAAAATTCAAACGAATGGGCTTAAGCAACCAATACAAGGCACAAGGCTCACTCAAAATAAGCATTTATCTCAAGCATGAACTAACTACAAGTTTAGCTCTAAACAAACGCTAGCTAAGGGAATTAACTTAACATGTGCACAGAATCTAAACAGCAACATATTAACTACTTGTTTCAATCATAACTGAGGTTGTAGACCTTCTATAAAGGTGATTCTAGACTTTCTAGAAAGCTTAGGAAGATGACTACACTTTAGTTATTCATACCAAAAGTAAATTCATAGATTAACATGACCAAAAATGCTAATGTTTCAGATCTGTACCAATATGGATAGAAAACTGACAAGAACTTCAAAAATGCATAACTGGAGTTCTAAGGACACAACAAGGCTGAACCTTAACTTTATGTAAAGCTTATTAAGTTATCTATAACTTTCTTATTATCATATTAAGATGATTCTATAGCTAACAAGGCCCATTAAGACAAAGAAGACATCTCTGCTCAGATTTGGGCAGATTCAGTCATTCCACTTGACAAGCTCCTAACTAGAAATTTTGACCACCAAAATTAGTGCTATAGGACATTTTGGAAAGCTTAGAAAAAGTAATACACTTCTTCTATTACCTCTAAGACATGATTCCTTATGCACATAGGTCAAACAAACTGAAGGACCGAAAACGGCGACCAGAGGGGGGTGAATGGGAGCCTTAAATTTCTTTCGAAATATTTGGCCGCTGTCCCAAAATCACCGCCAAGTACAAATGAGTTCCCAAACTAAATTACTCAAGCCAACTGATGACAAGAGCACTTAGATAAACTCATCACAATGGTAGAAGCTCAACACAATTTACGGAAAAAGATTCAGAAAATAAATACAGAAACTGTGGAAGCAACAGCAAGCTGAAAAGACTAAGCTGCAACTGACGTACTACTATGAAGCAATAACAGGACACAAGCTATACTCGTGAAACAAGCAAAAGAAAATAAGCTAATCAGACAATTGAAAGCTAAAGATGACTTAACAGTTCATTCACTGTTGCTTGAACAGACATGACACAAAAGAGATGGAATTTATTCCAAGCTGCTACTACTACTACCGTGAAACCTACTGAAGCATGAAAATAACGTGCACAAAAGAGCAAGCTAGTACTCTGAAAGAACTGTAACGTGAACACTGAACACCTCTATTTATGCAAGCAAAAACAAAGTTGATCACCAACAGCAGCACGGTGAGCACCTACTGCACAATTGCTTCTACTACCCAGAACAAATCGTTGCTCGCTGCCATAGGGCTGGTCTGATGCACATGAACAAATTTAGAGCAAGAAACCACACACGCACTGAAGGAGAGACTGTCGAGCTGGAGAAAGAAAATCAAGAACCAAAAGCTGCTGCTCTTTGCTTCTGGACAGAGGCTGTCTACTGGAGATCGCGCTAGCAGAGCCTGTGCCCGCCGGTGCCAGGACCGGTGGTTTCAATGGAAGCCTGATGCTCCACAATCAGCAGGCGACGGTGAACTGAATCCAAGAAACCGAGCAACCCTGGCCTCACGGAAGCGCACCTGGTGCTGAGAGAGTGAGAGGTCTAGCCTGCTCGGTGCTGGGCGGCACTGCTAGCGTCCTCGCTAAGCGCTCGACCAATCAGCAGGAGGGAAAGCCACGGGCGGCAGGGCTGCTTGCCGTCGAACTGAAGTTGCTCGGCCAGGTGCTGCGCTAGCCGAGGCAAGGATTGAGAGAGTCCGACTCCTTCAACTGACACCGCGATGAACAGCTACTAACAGAGGGAGTGCGGACACACAGGAGCGAAGGCCACGGGCGGCAAGGCTGCTTACCGCCGATGAACAACGAACTCGAATACAGCTTCTGACAAACGCGGCTGCAGATGGATATGAGCAGGGGCTGCACTGGCCCGTTCACACCGCATCGGAGGGCGAACGGTCATAGGACCGACTCACGAATAGAGCGCCTGGAGAACTCGGGCAGAAAAACAGCCGGTCACAAAAATCGATGGGAACCGATCCAAGACTCGACGATTCACTCCTAAAATTTACACAGACCATCACAAGGAAGCCAGTGAGCATACTCTAAGAAATCATCGCTCAATTTAAAGCTAATCAAGAGAAATCAAGGACGAACAAAAAATCCCCTTTTCTTGCACCCTAGACCAAGAACTTGCCCGATCTACATGCTCGTGAGGTATCAAGTGATTTCCTTCAGTGAGGATGATCTACTCACGTCATAGCTTAGATCAAGGCAACCAAAACCAATGAAAATGGTCTAGAAAACACGAATCAAAGGCAAGAACAAGAGGGACCAAAACAAGAACGTGAGGAACGATTCAAGAACACACAAGATGATTACTTCTCCTAACTCCGGAGGAAACAAGAAGGATTCGGGACCTCCTTTCCCTTGCAAACTTGGTTCTTACACTAATCTTAACAATTAGTGGACCTCTCTCATAAGCAAAGCAACTAGAGGAAGAAAACCCTAGAAGAAGAAAATGAAAATGGAGGAGGTGAGGGAGATGGGGGCTCCCTCATCCTATTTAACAGGGCTATTACACATTCCTAGTTTTGCCCCTGGATACAAATGAGCCAAACCATTTAGCCCAAGGGCGTAAAGGTCCAACCCTGTGTCAACTTCATCCGACGGCCACCGCGCCTCCTTACCGGTAGCTTCGCCTCGACGCGAACTCCCCGATGCCACCACGTGCCGTCCGTTCCTCCTCGGAACCTCCGCCCAGGTTTTGAGGCCCAAACCTGTAAACCCGCCTCCGATGGTTTTGAGGCCCAAACCATCAAACCGCTCCGCGAGTAGCGTACTCCATACGCGTCCCCCGCCATCCGACGTGTGTCACCTCCACGGTCAACACGGTCACTCCCATGTCTTCTCGTGCTTGTCGATGTCCCAAGTGTCAGCCAACGTGGCTAGCCACCCGGCCTCCGGGTCCCTCGGTCCAAGCCTCACGTCCGTCCTTCACCCCTCAAGTCCATCGGCACGACACGTCCTCCTTGACCTTCACCTCGCCGTCGGCTACCGTCTCCATGCTCCACACATGCACAACACAAGCCAAGAGACATGTCGCACATAAGGCTTTCGCCAAGATAGGGTTAGTCACCACTCAACCTACTTCGTGGATCACATTGACAATCACTCATCACAAAACAAGCACACAAGGGTACTTGTCAACCTTGTGTTCGCAATCTCCCCCTTGATGAGTGCATTGTCAACACCAATACATGAACAACTTGAGCAAAAGAAAAAGAAGAAGAATAGAAAAACAAGGAGCTCAACCAAATAACCAAAAACAAAAGAAAAGTCAAAACCAGGTCATTTGAAATGAGCAAAAACTTGGTCCCCAAGGACATGGGCAACGGCTCGACGCAACCAAGTAAAACAAAGTTATCCCTCAAGATGAGGCAACAGGCTCAACACCACTAGCAAAGATCAAAAAGGAGAACCTGCTAGACCCTCCAGAAGAGTCAAAGGCTCAACACATCTAGCAAAAGCAACTCAAATGCAACTCCCCCTGAACAAATGCAATCTCTCTCAAATGAATGCACTAAATGGAGACTTCTCCCCCTTGTTGACAACTTATCCCCCTTGTTGACATGGTGAGTGTGACATATCTCTCCCCCTTGTTGACACATGCACTTATCAAGCTAGAGCCCAAGGATTACAACTCCCCCTCAAAACATGCTATGAATGCAGAAATGCACAAATACAGAAGCTTCAAGATTATAGCAAGTATATTGAAAAGATGCTCTAGCTGATGCTGTCATGTATATATAACAACAAATACAAGTGCTAGCAAATTCTCAAAATGACCAAATAAGATGAAACAAGGTATTTTAGCAAGTTGGATCAAGTTTGAGCAATTTAAAAGAGGGTTCACCACCGAATGAGCACATAGCAAATATAGACAGGAAATCAACCTTGTGCTACACATGTATGTAAAGTGAACTACCCCAAACAAAGTTCACACATCATGTCATGAGACAAACTTGTGATTTGATCAAATTTTCAATCAATTGAATTTTATCGGAGTTATGCAGCTTATCACCAATGTTTGTCAAACAAATGTGTGCGGGAGGTTATCGATGCCATCAAAACCTGACTTATCGATCATGTCAAGCCTATGCCAAAAGCAATCAGAAGCTTAAGACAGTGATCTCGGTATCCATTACAGAGCTCAAGTTCACCCTTAAGTGCAATAGGAAGATGTCTCGATACTCTGACATGGGACAACAAAGACCCATCCCGATCTTTTCATACCTTGCTTTTTTTAGGTTTTAGCACAAATTCAAGTTTCTCAAGCAAGTGTGTAACTCAAGGTATGAGCCATAGCAACTAAGCATATATACGAAGCAAAAAGGGTTCTCGACACACCTATACATGCCAGTTGCTACAAGTAGTGGTGAACATGTTTTAAGTTTCTTCAAGTGTTATTCATGTTCACAATTGAAAGAGGCATTTTTAGCTCATATCAAGAGATCAAAGTGAGCCTAAGCAAAGCACATCATATATATCCATAACATCCCCAACAAGAGCATAGTATCAATCTAGCTACTATAAGGATGAAGCTCAAATGCAATATGATACATGATGATATGATATGCAAATATAATACAAAAGCAAAAACAAAAGCTAAACTAAAAACAAAACCAAAAACTAATGTACAAGAACCACACACTTCCCTCTTCTAAAAAGGATAACAAACCCCAAGCTCTCCTCGCAAGCGAGCAAACTGGGTTTGGTCAAGGGGTTTAGTGAAGATATCTGCGAGCTGGTTGTGGGTGTCAACATGAATAAGGTCAATGTCCCCTTTCTCATAGTGGTCTCGTAAGAAGTGAAAATGAACCTCTATGTGCTTGGTTTTAGAGTGAAGAACGGGGTTTTTGGCTACACAAATGGCACTGGTGCTATCACAGAACAAAGGTACTCATCTAAACTCTAAGCCATAGTCTCGCAAAGTAGCAACCATCCAAAGCAACTGGGAACAGCAAGCAGCAGCAGCAACATACTCAGCTTCTGTGGTGGATTGAGCTACAGAAGACTGCTTGCGAGAGGACCAAGACACAAGTGAAGACCTAAGAAACTGACAAGTTCCAGAAGTGGACTTCCTCTCAGTACGATAGCCAGCATAATCCGCATCAGAGTAACCGTAAAGAGAAAGAGAGGAGGAAGCCGAAAACCAAAGACCAAATTCGGGTGTGAACCGAAGGTACCTCATGATCCGCTTGACGGCTTGACGATGCGATGTGCGCGGTGAAGACTGAAAGTGCGCGCACAAGCAGACCACGAACTGGATGTCTGGTCTCGTTGCCGTCAGGTACAGCAACGATCCGATCATGCTTCGGTACTCCTTCTGGTCCACAACTTCTCCTTCCTTGTCCTCATCCAGGGTCGTCGTGGTCGACATGGGCGTCGAAAGAGGCTTGGCCTCGCCCATATCAAACTTCCTCAGAAGATCCTTGGTGTACTTCCCTTGGTGCACGAATGTTCCTTCGCGTGTTTGCTTGATTTGCAGCCCGAGGAAGAATGTCAACTCGCCCATCATGCTCATCTCGAATTCCCTGCTCATAGTCTCAGAAAACTTTGCAACAAGAGCGTGAGAGAAACCACCAAAAATGATATCATCCACGTAAATCTGAACCAAAAGTGTATCAGTGCCTTGCTTGAGGAGAAACAAAGTTTTATCTACGGAACCCATCTTAAAGCCCTTAGCAAGCAAGAAGGCTTTCAAACGCTCATACCAGGCTCTCGGGGCTTGTTTCAATCTATACAAGGCTTTGTGGAGTTTGTAAACATAGTTGGGATACTTGGGATTTTCAAAGCCAGGGGGTTGTCTCATATACACCTCTTCTTCTATGTACCCGTTTAAAAAGGCGCTCTTCACATCCATTTGATACAGCTTGAATCCTTTCGAAGCTGTATAAGCTAAGAGCATCCTTATAGCCTCGATACGGGCTACAGGAGCAAAGGTTTCTTCAAAGTCTACTCCCTCTTTCTGACAAAACCCCTGAGCCACTAGCCTAGCCTTATTCCTCACCACCACTCCATCCTCACTTTGCTTGTTCTTGAAAACCCATTTTGTACCTATAGGGTGACACTCAGGTGGAGGTGGAACTAAGACCTAGACTTCATTCCTCTTAAAGTTTTGTAACTCCTCGTGCATAGCATTGACCCAATCGGGATCAGAAAGTGTGTGTCCAACATTTTGTGGCTCAAAATTAGCGACAAAAGCGGAATGAGCGAAATGTGAGATTTCATATGACCTTGAGCGTGTAACACGCTGACTGATGTCGCCGATCATGGTTTGAGGCGGGTGACGACGCTGGATGTGCCGAGGGGCTTCCCTCAAAGATGTCGCCTCCCCCTCAACAGCTGCTGGGGCCTCCTCAGGTGTAGCCGACGTAGGCTGAGGAGGTGGCTCGTGCGGACCCCATGTAGTGGAAGAAGATGGATCTGGTCCATGAGCCAAAGTAGTTGTCGTAGACTCGACTGGAACAGCCGAAGAGGTCGGCTCTACATCTCCCCAATCAGCATCTTCCTCATTCTCCTCAACGAAGATGCTCTCACCAATCTCCTGATCACCTGCACTTTCAAAGACAGGAATAGAACAAGGCATGGTCTCGTTGAAAGTGACTTCACAAGTCTCTACGACTCGGTTAGTTTTAAGATTAAGTACTCGATATGCATGAGAATGTAAAGCATAACCAAGAAAGACACCATCCGAGGATCGAGACTCAAATTTATCTAAATTACCTTGTTTCAGAATGAAACACCTGCATCCAAACACTCGAAAGTGGCTCACCTTGGGTAGTCGACCGAATCGCAGCTCATAAGAAGTTTTCTTCATGAAGGCTCGAAGAAAGATGCGATTAGAAACATGACACGCGGTGTTGATCGCTTCGGCCCAATATTTCCTAGGAGTCCTATGCTCATCGAGCATCGTCCTGGCCATCTCAATAAGGGTCCGATTCTTGCGCTGAACAACACCATTTTGCTGAGGGACATAGGGAGAGGAAAACTGATGCTCAAGGCCCAAAGAAGCACAAAAGGTTTCAAAGTGAGTATTCTTGAATTCTGTGCCATTGTCACTACGAATCGCTCTCATGGCATTTTTAGGGAACTCATTTTGCAACCGAAGAATCAAATCTCGAGCATGTGAAAAAGCCTCATCCTTACCCTCCATGAAAAACACCCAAGAGTAGCGAGAAAAATCGTCCACGATCACTAGAACGTACCACTTCCCACCCTCTGACCGAACCCGAGCTGGACCAACTGTGTCCATGTGAAGTAGCTCACCGGGTTCCTTGGTCATGACTTGATTCACAGGTGAGTGAGAAGCGGCAACCATCTTCCCGTGACGACAAGGGTGACACACCAAATTTTTCTCAAATTTCAACTTGGGCAATCCTCGGATTAGATCAAGTGAGCTCAACCTAGCTAGTAAGTCAAAGCTCAAATGACCAAGTCTCCTATGCCACTTCCAAAGCTCAGAGGAGGATTCGGCCACCAAACATCGAGAAGAGCCAAAGGAATGAGAAAAATCAGCTCGAAAGACACGACCAAAAGGAACAATCTGGCAAACAAGATTTCCCTGAGAGTCAAGAACTCGAGACAAGCCGGTCTTAAAGCGCACTTCAAAGCCATCTTGAAGAAGTTGCGAAACAGAAAGCAAGTTGAAATGCAAGTTTGAAACCAAAGCAACATCCTTCAAGACAAAACTCTCATTGACCCAAATGGTACCACGAGAAAGCACTTTACCTTTGCTATTATCCCTGAATGTGATGTACTCCTTACATTGCACGGGGTCGAGGCTAGAGAACCATTTGGAACTTCCGGTCATGTGGCACGAGCATCCGGAATCAATGAGCCATGTGTTCTCCAGACCTCCATCCTGCATCAATAGAAAGACATAGGATGAGCAAATGGCACAACACTGGGGTTAGTAAACTGTGAAGGATACCAGTGTTGGCTCATTTGCCCTGGAAAAGTGTTAGGAAAAACACCAGACAAGCCATGTCCCATTTGAGGAAAGCGGGCACCACGTGGGGGAAAACGTGGTCCGCTAGAGCTGTAGGACTGAAAGCCACTGTCACGAGGTCCAAAATCATATTGATCATGATCTGAACCACGCCGGGCACGACCACCACGACCACCGCGTGGTCTAGCAACCTAAGGCCTAGCACCCTGAGGCATTGCACCTCGAGGCCTAGCATTGCGCCTCTGAACAGGCGGCACATGTACGCCATGGGGCGGACGGTACATGTTCCGGTTGTTCAACTCATACTCCCGCCGCTCATCTCTCTTTCTCCTAAAGCAAAACTCAACAAGGTGACCATCCCTATGGCAATAATCACAATGATACCTCACCTCTCTCTTGGGTGGTTGTTGGCTCACTTTCTTGTGGGTATGTGTCACTCTTGGTAGCTTTCTAGCTTTAGGAAGGGGATCCTCAGAGATGTTCGGTAGAGTATCAAGTGGGTTCCTAAGATGGTTTGGTTTTGGAACCCAAACTTGTTTCTGGGGTGGAGCTCTTGGAGGCTCTTCAAACACTCCATCTTTCACAGTGGGTTCAGTAGGCTTAGGTGGATTGATCTTAATCAATTTAGGAGTAGCGGAAGGTTTCTCACTTGGGCTCAAACCACTGAACTCACCAACTTTGCCATAGACATGTTCATCCTTCCCACCTAGAGCAAAGCCTACTCCCGATGTCCTAGTTCCCCGCCTGAACTGGCTCATCATCATGCCCAACTGTGGCTCACTACAAGACATCCAATTCAAGATGGACCGAAGGTATGTGTTGTCTTCCTCGGATCTCATCTTGTCATGCCTGCAAGACTCAAGCTCCAACATCAAGCTCTCACAACGTGCACACTCAACAACCGTGCTATTTGAACTAGCCTTCTCAAGAGCAAGGATCTTGGCATTCTTCTCTGCTAGCTCAGATTGCAAGCCTAAACAAGACTTGCACGCACCCAACAAGCTAGACCTAGCCTTCAGCTCATCGTTCTCATCTAACAAGGCAGCATACTTAGATTGCAACTCAGAAAAGTTAGTCATATGAACAACACATTCATCGCACTCAACCTTGTCAGACACATGCACAACAAGCTTCTTAGCTTTCTCAAGCTCTTTCTCCACAACTTCTAGCTTGTCCTTAAACTCTTTCCTCTCACGAGCAGCACGTTTCAGCAGCTTATCTTGACTCATCAAAGTATCGGTCATGATATCAAGCTCGGCAATAAGAGCGTCGACGGAGGGTTTTACCTCGGTAGAGTCGTCATCGTCGAGAAGCACGTCCTTGTTGGGCTTCGCACCTTCATCCACGGCCATGGTGCAGTAGCCTCCGTGGATGGACTTGGCGATGAAGCAAAGCCCGGTCAACTTGTCCTCACGCCTCTTCTCGGACTCATCATCGCTCGAGGGAGAAGAAGACCGGTCGTCGTCGGTGTCGTTGTCGAGGTCACTGAGGGAGGCGAGGAAGGCGCGCTCTTGAGCCTTGGCCTTCTTGAAGTACTTCTTCTTCAGCGCCTCCTTATCAAATCCTCCCTTCGACTTGTGCTTGGAGGTGTACTCGCGCTTGTCCTTGCGCTTGCTGGAGTCGTACTTGTCGAAGGAGTGCTTGTTCTTCTTGGGGCAGTGGGCGACGAAGTGGTCAGGATCTCCACAGCCGTAGCATCCTTCCTTCGGACCACCACCACGCCGGTGATTCAAGCGGTTGTTGTGAAACCGCGAGAACCGACTGATGATCAACGCCAGCTCGTCGTCCCCAAGACTCTCCATCTGCTCCTCTGTGACAGACACCAAAGAAGACAAAGCAAAAGACACTTGTGAAGGGTTAGCCAAAGAACTTGAGCCATTACCTGAGACCAAAGCCATAGTCGGTGCAGAGGGATTCTTGAGCTTGGCTTGGGTCTGGTAGTCGATCTCGGTGGACTTGAGCTTGCTGAAAAGCTCATCCACGGTGAGGGTCTCATACCCCGAAGACTCAATGATGGCGGTCACTTTCACATCCCATACCTTCCGATCTAGGGCATATAGAAGCTTGAGTGCCCTCTCATGATCATCATAAGGTAATTGTGCCTTGTTTCCTCGCATCTTGTTGACGATGGTCTGAAAGCGAGAAAACATGGCATCGATGGACTCGCCATCAAGCTGAGTGAAGTTCTCGTACTCCCTCTTGTACGTCTCGTAGAGTCTAGTTTTGACCTGTGCGGTCCCCTCGTGATAGCTCTAAAGCCTCACCCAGATCTCTCGAGTAGTAGTACAATCGGAGACTCTTTCGAACTCCTGAAGAGAAAGACTCGAGAAAAGAACTGCGCGAGCTCTGCTATTAGCGTTGTGCCGATCTTTTTGATCTTGCGTGACACGAGCACGGGGTTCAAGCACAACATAAGTAGCATCCTCACAAATCTCCCAGACAAGCCAATCAATCCCCTGAAGATGCGCGGACATGCGAATCTTCCAATAGGGATAATTTGTTCTATCGAAGAACGGTGGTTTACCGGAACCACGCTCCATGTTGCCTTCGTGGATCACGGACCGATTAAGGTGAAATGATCCTTAACCGGCTCTGATACCAATTGAAGGACCGAAAACAGTGACCAGAGGGGGGGTGAATGGGAGCCTCAAATTTCTTTCGAAATATTTGGCCGCTGTCCCAAAATCACCGCCAAGTACAAATGAGTTCCCAAACTAAATTACTCAAGCCAACTGATGACAAGAGCACTTAGATAAACTCATCACAATGGTAGCTCAACACAATTTACGGAAAAAGATTCAGAAAATAAATACAGAAACTGTGGAAGCAACAGCAAGCTGAAAAGACTAAGCTGCAACTGACGTACTACTATGAAGCAATAACAGGACACAAGCTATACTCGTGAAACAAGCAAAAGAAAATAAGCTAATCAGACAATTGAAAGCTAAAGATGACTTAACAGTTCATTCACTGTTGCTTGAACAGACATGACACAAAAGAGATGGAATTTATTCCAAGCTGCTACTACTACCGTGAAACCTACTGAAGCATGAAAATAACATGCACAAAAGAGCAAGCTAGTACTCTGAAAGAACTATAACGTGAACACTGAACACCTCTATTTATGCAAGCAAAAACAAAGTTGATATCTGTCGCTGATCACCAACAGCAGCACGGTGAGCACCTACTGCACAATTGCTTCTACTACCCAGAACAAATCGTTGCTCGCTGCCATAGGGCTGGTCTGATGCACATGAACAAATTTAGAGCAAGAAACCACACACGCACTGAAGGAGAGACTGTCGAGCTGGAGAAAGAAAATCAAGAACCAAAAGCTGCTGCTCTTTGCTTCTGGACAGAGGCTGTCTACTGGAGCTCACGCTAGCAGAGCCTGTGCCCGCCGGTGCCAGGACCGGTGGTTTCAATGGAAGCCTGATGCTCCACAATCAGCAGGCGACAGTGAACTGAATCCAAGAAACCGAGCAGCCCTGGCCTCACGGAAGCGCACCTGGTGCTGAGAGAGCGAGAGGTCTAGCCTGCTCGGTGCTGGGCGGCACTGCTAGCATCCTCGCTAAGCGCTCGACCAATCAGCAGGAGGGAAAGCCACGGGCGGCAGGGCTGCTTGCCGTCGAACTAAAGCTGCTCGGCCAGGTGCTGCGCTAGCCGAGGCAAGGATTGAGAGAGTCCGACTCCTTCAACTGACACCGCGACAAACAGCTACTAACAGAGGGAGAGCGGACACACAGGAGCAAAGGCCACGGGCGGCAAGGCTGCTTACCGCCGATGAACAACGAACTCGAATACAGCTTCTGACAAACGCGGCTGCAGATGGATATGAGCAGGGGCTGCACTGGCCCGTTCACACTGCATCGGAGGGTGAACAGTAATAGGACCGACTCACGAACAGAGCGCTTGGAGAACTCGAGCAGAAAAACAGCTGGTCACAAAAATCGATGGGAACCGATCCAAGACTCGACGATTCACTCCTAAATTTTACACAGACCATCACAAGGAAGCCAGTGAGCATACTCTAAGAAATCATCGCTCAATTTAAAGCCAATCAAGAGAAATCAAGGACGAACAAAAAATCCCCTTTTCTTGCACCCTAGACCAAGAACTTGCCCGATCTACATGCTCGTGAGGTATCAAGTGATTTCCTTTGTTCCTCAAAAAAAAGTGATTTCCTTCGGTGAGGATGATCTACTCATGTCATAGCTTAGATCAAGGCAACCAAAACCAATGAAAATGGTCTAGAAAACACGAATCAAAGGCAAGAACAAGAGGGACCAAAACAAGAACGTGAGGAACGATTCAAGAACACACAAGATGATTACTTCTCCGAACTCCAGAGGAAACAAGAAGGATTCGAGACCTCCTTTCCCTTGCAAACTTGGTTCATACACTAATCTTAACAATTAGTGGACCTCTCTCATAAGCAAAGCAACTAGAGGAAGAAAACCCTAGAAGGAGAAAATGAAAATGGAGGAGGTGAGGGAGATGGGGGCTCCCTCATCCTATTTAACAGGGCTATTACACATTCCTAGTTTTGCCCCTAGATACAAATGAGCCAAACCATTTAGCCCAAGGGCGTAAAGGTCCAACCCTGTGTCAACTTCATCCGACGGCCACCGCGCCTCCTCACCGGTAGCTTCGCCTCGACGCGAACTCCCCGATGTCGCCACGTGCCGTCCGTTCCTCCTCGGAACCTCCGCCCGGGTTTTGAGGCCCAAACCTGTAAACCCGCCTCCAATGGTTTTGAGGCCCAAACCATCAAACCGCTTCGCGAGTAGCGTACTCCATATGCGTCCCCCGCCATCCGACGCGTGTCACCTCCACGGTCAACACGGTCACTCCCATGTCTTCTCGCGCTTGTCGATGTCCCAAGTGTCAGCCAGCGTGGCTAGCCACCCGGCCTCTGGGTCCCTCGGTCCAAGCCTCACGTCCGTCCTTCACCCCTCAAGTCCATCGGCACGGCACGTCCTCCTTGACCTTCACCTCGCCGTCGGCTACCGTCTCCATGCTCCACACATGCACAACACAAGCCAAGAGACATATCGCACACAAGGCTTTCGCTAAGGTAGGGTTAGTCACCACTCAACCTACTTCGTGGATCACATTGACAATCACTCATCACAAAACAAACACACAAGGGTACTTGTCAACCTTGTATTCGCACAAACCAAACATTCAGATCTATTCAAAGCACAAACAAAACCTATTGGTAAACTTCTAAAATTCATAACTCCCAAACAATAAGGCCTAGTGTCATGAAATTTTAGGACAAGCTAGATAAGTAAGTTAGCTACAACTTTGGTATTCTCCATAGCTACAGAAAACACCATTATGACCCCAAAAGCATCACTACAACAGAAAATATTCTAGCAGCCAACATTCAACAAGCAAAACAAAGCTTGTCTTTGTTCTACTTAACAAGAGAGCACACAAACATGTTATTCTAGTAGCTCTAAATTTTTGTTACCTTAGACCAACATGAATTTATTTCATTCATGAGAATTTATAATTACTTAAGTGAGGTCTAAAGCATTGGTAAACGCTTGTATGAACAACATATCCACCGTTTGGATAACTAGAGGGCATCTATAGGTTCAAGCATGTAACCACAATTATTTCTAACAAAACTAAGCACACACTTTTCTCAAGCAACATGGAACAAGGCATTTTTGTTTTACTTCACTCAAGAAAGATAGTATAACACATTGATCACAAGTTACACACTATAGAACAAGGGTGAGAAGAGTATAGCCATGCATAAAGCAACAATCATGATAATGCATGCTTCGTCCTATTCGTCCTCACAAGACTGCCAACCTAAGGTGGCGATCACGTTCTATGTCGGTGGCATAACACGCACTCTCTCAATATATAGCTAGTCGTCAGCTACATTTGACTTACGCATTCGTGGTTAGCGTACCTGCAAAAAAGTTTCATTGCAGCCCAACATTTCCTAATATAGCACACAATGAAAGCAGAGAAGTAAAATTCTAAGTACTCCCATATACATATACCCCTGTATATATATATGTAGCACCAAAACTACCCGAATCATTAATCACTCACAATTAAGTACCTTCATATATACATGTGTGTGACATGTAAATAATCCAGTAACCAAAACTAGCTCTCTCCTAGACCACAAGTTGTACGGTCATGCTCTCACAACTCACACTTACCTGAGCGTAGGTGCGATGTTGCATAAAAGTAAACTAGCAACATATATAGCTATTTCATATATGAAGGCTACCTCTAATCTAACACACTGGGTAGCATAGTGTAGGAGAGTCATCACACATACATACCTTGGCCTGGGCGTAGATGCATAAATGAAAAACCCCCAAGTTAGTACTTATATAAGCCACCTAATGATCCTTATATGGGCGTAAGAAAATTGACCACTAGCATACTTAGATTTAGAATTCAGTTTTCACAAACCTATATATAGCTATAAGTTGATAAAACTGATTTTATAAAACAAAACCTTTGTTTTAAATACACATACGACAAGTTTAATGTTGAATCTTGCTCCGATACCAGCTGTAATGGAACCGTCTAAATTATAAGAGCACAAGTACAAAAACAATCAACGAAGTGATCAAATTCTCGCACTTGAGCCCATATAACTCCGGTAGTCCAATGAAATCACGAGGGATTTCAAACCAACCAACATACAAGCCAAGATCGTAGTGATTCAACATAACAAGTCACATGTTACAACCATTCCACAAGTAATTCAATATACATCGGAGTTCAACATAGTTATTACAACTTAGTTTGAAAAGTAGCGGAAGCAAAGTAATTTGAAACTAACATTTATCTTATTTCAAATACATGCCAGTACCAAGGTCGACTTCCAATAAAAGCATTAGAGAGAAGATAACTCAGAAGGATCATGCCCATGATCACACTCTGCCATAAGGCAGGAGCCAACCAACTCTTGCAGTAGCCATGATACTTCACAACCTACAATAAGTGGGAATAAAACCCTGAGTACGACAAAGTACTCAGCTAGACTTACCCGACAGAAACCAGAAATAAGGTGACACCAAGGATTATGCAAGGCTGATATAAAGTGGGGCTAGCTTGACAACATTTTGCATAAAAGCTTAATATAGATGATCAATCATTAATGCTTAAGCATCAAGTTAATTATCATTAACCTATCATCTATATTAGAACCTGTACAAGAGCACTCACTTTAGTAGGAGCAAACAATATTAACCATAGCAAGTATAAATTGAGGCAACCTTTCCATCGTGATCCAATTAACCATCCGTTCAATTTAATGGAATCTACGTTGCTGCTGCTCAAGTCAAGTGCTCACTAACCGGGAGCGACGGCGATTCGAATCAAATTCCTATCCAGCTGGAGGGGTATTTCTAACACTCACCGCGCAGGCCCCTGCCAGGGTCGCACAAGCCACCTTTTCATATGATTCAGGAATCGCGGGTCCGAATGATGTCGCGACCCCAAGGGCGACACTCTACCAGGTGATAAGGACTCTAACCCCCCTTGGTCTCACGCCAATGTCCCCAAGCACATCCTTTCTCTCCTCCAAGAAGCAACCTACCATTCGATTCCCGGTCTGAATCACATTACTCGGCTTCGCGGTCGGAACGACTTATCCGGCCAACTAAGTGTTAGACTGCGTTCAACATGACTCAAGGACGTACAGCGAATCGGTCCTTAAACGACTTAAACGGGGATAGATTCACACCCAAGACCTCCATGCCTTGTTGCTTCACTATCGTCCTCCCGCCCGGTCTCATTTCATTTTATTAACACATGGTTCCATTTCACGATAGCAAATATAGCCAACCGTGCCATATATGAATATCCCTATATCTCGCAGGTGACAGGAAATCACCTGACTTCTACCGCTTAAAGCAGGGCTAAGCATCTACTCAATCATAATCTATGTAGGATTCAAGGATTCATATATCTGGACAAGGAATGATATAATGCAGCAAGGTTTCCATCCAACTCCTACCACTTAATGCAACAATACTTATAACCTATATAGAATTAATTGCTTTGAAAGTAGTAGGCTTATAATGCTCCAGGGCTTGCCTGGGATCCGACTCCAGTTAGAGTATGTCAGATGAATTCACTTGGCGAGCATCCTCCCATCTAGCACTTGCCCGATCCTTCTATCTTCGGGATGGATCCACCAACTCCATCTTCGGGTTTGGCTCCACCTTAGGTCCTTCATGTGCTTCAGCTAACGTACCTAAATGAGGTGCAACAATGCATATGTATAAATGCATAGAAGTGCAATAAACAAAGAAATCAAACAAGCATACCAAAGTTCTCATAAACACCTAGAGCTAATTAACTTAATCCACAATAGGGCATAACATAGAAGATTGCAAATACATCAATCAAGACACAAGTCTTATAAGATCCTAGGGTACCAAACCAAGTACCAACAAATATAGGTGTCACACTTCAATACACAAGCATGACAAAGTTAATCAAAGCACTAGAACTAGAAATTGCTACCTTCTGGACATCAGAATAACAGCTGAGTAATTTAATCATAACTGGAGATCTACAACTCTAAATTACTTGTAAGAAGACATTATGGAAAGCTTATGAAATTATCTATATTTCCTTTATAATCATCACAGCATGATTCCAAAGTTTAACATGTCGAATTTATACAAACACAGAAACTGGTCTAACAAGACAGAGAGCAAGCAATTCTGTAACCCAACTTTAAATAGCTATAACTCCTAAACCACATGGCCAAATGTCACCAAATTTTAAAAGCAGCTAGATACATAAATTATCTACAACTTTTGTATAAATAAGTTTCACAACAAAGCATATTATCATGAATAACTTTGCTAAGTTCTCAGATCTGTCCAGAAACCTCATTTGCAAGAAATAATTATTAACTTATGTTACAAACATATAATTGGACAAAATCAACTTTACCAACATTTCATACATGACTAATGAACACCAGAAAACATAGTGTCAATTACTAAATAGATTCTTTTAATACATTTTCTTAATTTATTTAGATAATTAGGTGGAATTATGAACACCTATCAAAAGTGCACAATAAATTCTACAAAATTTACAGTGGCCTAAATATGCTCTCAAAAGTCTACTGTCCAAATTTCAATCCATTTGGGCAAGTATATCAACCTCTATGAAAAGACAAATGGCTATAGCAATAAATCATGTGAGGGCAAGTTATTTCCAAAACTCCATATTTTCTGTGAACACAAGGCCATATTATGAATCAATATGATAGAGAAACATCATACTAAGGTAATGTAACAACATTTTCTATTTTATCATTTATATATTATTTATAAGCTATTTAGCAAACCATAAACAAGTTAACTCAATAACTTGAGCATACAGTAAGCAATGGCTATGAAATTTATACAACAGTACATCCATAGCATGACAAGCCTACCATAAAAATTTCACATCAATTGGAGCAACACAACTCAAGATATAAAATGACAAGCAATATAATGCAGATTTCCTTATTTATCAAGGTCAAATCAAAACCTTAAGAAAACAGTGACCAACTAGGGTGTTTAACATTTTTCCTAGCAAGTACATGTCATCACAAAATTAACAAAATAAGAATCATCATTTTTGGAGTTCTAAAACTCTAGATATGGCTCTGCTCAAGTTGGTAAGCATTTTTGGAGCATTTTTAAGGCTTAAATAAAGACATCAGAAATTATCTACAAACATATAGAATTTTATGACTCTACTGCATAGATCTCTTCTCAAGGTTTCCAAAAAGTCCCCATTTACTAATTTTGGAGTTTTCTAGCATGAGATATGAATATTTGAAGATTTAAATGAAATCTGAAATTCAAATACAGAATTACACAAACCCTATTGAAATTGCTAGGCGCACACGAACGCTTACCCCATCCCTGCCATTCATAACCGACACGTGGGACCCCTGGTTCAGCCGGGCCCGCACGTCAGTCACCCAGAGAGATACTGAGAGAGAGGGAGGCATCAGTCGTCTTCTTCATCTCGACGCCGAGCGGGGAGGTGGTGGTCCGGCTCGGCCGGCCGGCATAGGGCGGCGCCGGTGGCGAGGAAGCAGCCGGTGAGGTTCGCGGCGTCGAGGCGCATCCAAAGGTGGCCGCGGCTCGGCGTGAGGTGGTCCCTGTCCTCCGGACCGCGTGCACGGTGACATGCCGAGGCACTGCTCCACCGGCGGCGGCGCTCCGGCGGCTAGCAACGACGGACTACGGCGGTGGGAGGGCGGTGGAGTGCCAGGAGACTTGCGCCCTGCACGGAAGCGCTCAACTTAGCCAGAGCTTGCCTGTAGCAGCCGGCCACAGAGCTCGACTCGGCTCGGCAATGGCGGCTATGGCCATGGCGATGGCGTCCGCGCTCGGCTCAGAACGAGAAAGGGGCGAGCGAAAGTGGGAAGGAGTGGGAGATGGAGAGCTCGGCCTCGGCCTCTCCCAATGACCCAGGGCGCGACATACAAGACAGGGAGGAGCAGCAATGGTGGGGCGCGCGCTGTGGCATGCTTGCCACGCACCTGGCCACGCGTCGGTGGTTCAGGCATTATGTCGAGCACGCGGCAGGCATTAGCGAAGCCAAGCCGATATGCCATGTTGGGCTCGATACAGGCCGATTTTCGAATTGGGTCAAATAGCAAAGTTGTTCATCTCAGTATGCTCTATATTTTCTGTTTAGGGGTCATAGTCATTAGAGCTTTAGATTAGGAGATAATCAGTCCCCAAATTACCAGTGTCAACATGTTAAGCTAGGGCTCGGTTTTGGGATTTTGCAATGCCAAACTTGGTCAAATTGATCCCAACTTTTTACATGTTGTTCTCCAAAACATAAACTCCAACTTTTGTTAAGGGGTCAAATCATGTTGGTTAGCAAAATCACGAGAACGTGGGATGCCAACGTCGATGTTACCGGAATTAGGGCTTAAAAATGGTTAAGTGCTGAAATCAGCCCTAAAACTGCCTTGTGGGCCCTGTTTGAGTATGTTCCACACATTTTCATGACTTGACTCTTGAACAAAGTTTGTTTCTTATAAAATTCTCTACGACTTTGTCAAAGGGTGCATAGTCATGCAAAGCTCCTAAGTCACACTTTTGAAATGGTCAAACCAAAGGGCTCCAGGGTCCATACATGGTCAACCACCAATTAGAAGCATATTTAGGCAAAATGATCAACATGAATATTGTTCCATTAAGTGTCCTAAGTGTAGTTAAGGTCTTGTAGAGTTCATCTAGAGTCATTTGGACAGTTTGCAAGGTTTGGTTGATGTTCTATAGTTCCATTAACTTAATGGGGCAAATTCTAATAGGAATGGAACTTATCATTTCATGTGACTTTTTGATTCCAAACTTCATGAAACTTTTCCAGGGATCAATATAGTTAGTTCTTGATGTGAGACATGTGAAGATACTTTGATAACAACACCCAAGCATATATCTTTTAATTGAGCCTATATGTAAGCAAGGGTGCAACAATCCAACTTTAGGTCAGGCTCATCTCCATAGGTTGACCTCGACATCGTCATCTCCGCTAATCTATCGTGTTTGAGCTTGAACCCACTACTTAATTGGTGATAAACACCTGGGGTGTTACAGGCACCGTCGCGGGATGTTGACCGCGCTGTCGTGCGGGAAGGCAAGGCCCGAGCCGCCGCTCGTCGGCGAGACCCCGACGCGTGGGCGCGAGTGAGGGCTATGGCGCCAACACGGGACCACTCAACGTCGGCGCGCTCAGCCTAGGGCGAGCGTGCGCGCCGGCGAGAGGACCGGTGGCGGCGCCGTTTTCTCTAGTCCGCCGCCATGGGTGGCTGCCGCTGCTCGGCTGCGGTGTTGAGAGTGGAGAGGGAAGAGAAAAGAAAGAAGAAGGAAAGGGGGCCGGAAAAGATAGGAAAGAAAGAAGGAAGGGGAGCCGTCCGGACTTGCTCTGGCGGTGTTCTCCTTCAACGGTGCTGACGGCCACCATGGCAGCCGCCGGTGTCACTCGCGCGGCAAGAAAGAAAAGGAGCGAGGGGAAGGAACCAAATGAGGCTAGGGTTAGGGCAACTGGATACCTTGGGGGTTTTGTGCCACCGAGATCCACGCGTGACCGTCGGATCGATGTTAACGGCCGAGATCGGGCGGTGGCTAACCGGACCGAAAGCGGCCCAAGCGGGCGAAGGAAGTGCCGGCCTAGGCCCACGTTGCGGCCTAGGGGCGGCGCGCGCAGTGTGCGAGGCTGGTTCATGGGCCGGTTTTGCACGCTGGGCTGAATGGTTGGCCTTCGGGCCGAAATGGCCTTGTTTTATTCTTTTTTTTAGAAGCATATTTGAATGATATTTTGATGAAATTTGTATAAAGTTTTAATCTCTATTCAATTTTGCACCAACGTGCACATTGTTTAGAGAATAGATCAGTAAAGAATGCTTCTGAAAAGTAGATAATTATTGTTGATTCACGTTTTCCACTGCAAAGTTAAAGTTTATAGTCTTCTCATCAAATCCGAATCAACAGGAGGATTTAATTTGAAGAGAAGTTATAGTTATTCAATGAATGATGAAAAGTTTTTTCCCCGGTTAAAGTTGGAACCAACGAAAAATTTTTAGTTGGAGGCATAGTTGGTTACAGTCAAGATAAATTATAATATTGTTATTTTCTGACCAACGTTGATGATAGCAATACTATAAGTTTATTTAAGAGTTTATATTTAAAGAAAATTATGATATTGTTATTTTCTGACCAACGTTGATGATAACAATATTATAATTCTATGAGTTTTATGTTTAAAGTTTAAATCTCTGATAAATTTTGCATCAAAGTGATCAATTTTCAGAGAATAGATAAGAAACAAGAGATGCTCCAGAGCGAGCAGAATGTAATGTATTTTCATATTTCCGCTGCAATAGTGATGATGATCTTCAAAATTAAATTCGAACCAATGGGAGAATTTAATTTTAAAGAGAGTTATAAGATAATAGAGTTTTCATATGTTAATTTCATTTCTGCCCAACGGTGATGTGGAATTAATGTAGAAGAATATTGTTTTATTCTATTTCTGCCCAACGGTGATATAGAATAGAACATAAAGTTTTAAAAGTTTGAGCATTATTGTTGATTATTGATTAATGTTTTGAGACAAAGAACTTCATGCCTTTATTCTTGAAGGGTGAAAAGGAAATGAGTTGGGTACTTGTGACTCAGAAGATGAAAAGTGCAATTTTCTTTAGAAAGAAGACCATTATGTAAAGGACTACGGCCTCTTTAAAGAATGGCTTCAAAAGAAAAAATAATTCTAGGATATTGATCCAAGAAAAGAAATAGAACAATAAGAGCTTAGTTTAAGAGTTTATTTTAAAAGATGCCTTTTATGTACTCTTTATAATAATAATAATAATTAGTTTTTAGTTTTTATCATCATGATATGAAATGTAATAAGTGACATGCATGTTTAATTTGACCAACGTCGGATTAAGCATGTGTGTTAAAAGAGTATTTGGATTTATTTCTAAATTTGATGATTGAATATGAGCCAATATTGACATTTATGTCCCTTCAAGAAAATTATCTCGCATGGCGAGAAAAAGTTTGTGATAGTACCCGGATGACGGAAAAAGTTTGAGAAAATACCCGCATGGCGGGGTGAAGATGGCATAGTACTTGTATTAATTAATCCTGCATGGCGGGAGAAGTTTGACATAGTACTTATCCTGCACGGCAGGAGAAAGTTGTGATGACTCATGTGCTTGACAGTGCTCTTATATTGTGTCATAGTAATTAAGCACTCAATGATTTTAAGGAGAACATAAAGTTATAGGCGAACCTCGAGATAAGAATGACATGCAAGTGTGACTTGCGAAAGTATTAATGATAAAAGACTCTGTTGAGTTTTTGAAGTGAAATGAAAAAAAAGTACTCCCATATGAATTAAGAAATAATTTCATTTGTATGATGTAATCATGTGGGTGAAGTAAGTAATCAAAGTTTCCTCATTCATAAGAGTTCTGAATAGTTTTCGAAATTGTGGTAGAAAAGTTCGTATCACATTTCGAGGGGGAGAAAGGTGAGATCAATTAAGAAAGACAATTAAGAAAGATACTTCCCCATAATTCAGACAATGCGATGTATACTAAAGTGATCTATAAAAGATGAATGTGATCGTCGGGGGAGTAAGACGGTCATAATATCGATACCCCTAAAGTAAAGAAATAGCTAAATTCATGGACTTTTTACAGTTCCAATATAAAGATAGCATATTCGGTCAGTATTCATACTGGACGCATTCAGAGTTATTAAGACGGTGCTAAACGCGCCATATGAGTTTCAGAAGATTAAACCCAAAATAAGAAAGTTTAAAGATAGGACAATCTGAGGAGCATGGTACAAAGAGACCTAACTCCACAAGGAGGATGAATAATATAAACAAGGATCTTGTTACACAAGACCTTGTAGAATCAATTGTCTTTTAGCAATAAAGATCAAGAAATGCTAGTAGCTAAGGCTTTAGAAAGTCTTAAAGAATAAGAAAATCAGATATTTCTGATGACTATAAAGTCTATGTTAGTGAAATTCAAATGGAGGGTAATCACACCTCATTTGAAGAAGTCATGAGAGACATTCACTCGTCTAAGTGGCAAGAAGCAAAGAAAGATAAAATAAAATTGATAATACCAATAATATTTTAGGATTCAGAATAAATTCCTAAGGAGCCAAAATAGTAGGCTATAATGGGTCTACAAGACTAAATGTGACTCCAAAGGGAATATGTAAAGATGTAGAGCGCGACTTGAATCAAAAGTTTTGCGCAAACCGAATGAATAGATTACAATGAGTGCTAGTGGCACATTATGATCTGAGTTACATCAGATGAAAGTAAAGACGATATTTCCCAAACTAAATTTGTATGAAAATGATTACGTGGCACAACCTAGAGGTTTTGTCATGGAAAGAAAAGAACGTAAGGGATGCCACCTGTAGGAATCTCTTATGGACTAGAGTAAATCTCTAGACAATGGCATTTAAAGTTGAAGAGTCAATTGAAAATTTTGGGTTAAAGAGAATGAGAGGACAATTGTATTTGTACAAAGTTATAGAATAGGAAATTTATTTTCTAATCATGTATATGTGGATGACATCTTACTATTAGTAGTGATGTCAATCTACTGCATGAGAAGAAAAAGCTCTTGTCCTCAAGGTTCAATAAAAAAGTTCTCGGTGAAATGTCTCGCGTTATAAGAATTGAAACTCACCGAGATAGAAAAAATGTATTAGAAATATCGCATAGGCATGCTAAGAAAAGTTTCTAAAGAAATAAAGTACCTATGCGGGCAAACATACGCCTGTTCCTATGGTCAAGGGTAATATTTTTGAGAACTTTATGTTTTAAGAAGCAATGTGAGATTGTTATAGAATGACGTCCTATATGCTTCAGCTGTTGGAAGCTTAATGAGTACACAGATAAGATATTACTCCGACATAGTTCATATATCCGGGTTATTTTGGTAAAAGTCCAGTCCAGATATAGATCACTGGAATGGAGTTAACAATGTCGGCCTCATGCTAAGAAAGAAAGAACAAGTACTCTCAAGTAGTTGTGGGTACAAATGTTGAATTTTGGCAAGATGTTTAGTGAAACCCACATAGTAGCTAACACTCGCAGTTGGAGTTTTATTGTGAAAAAGCTCTAAAGAAATAGTTTTAGCATCGTCAGTGATGCAAGGTTATAGTATACCATGATATAAGGCTGCGGGACAGGCAAAATGATTAAGAAACTTGTACCCGAAATTGATAATGGTTGTCTACAACAATAACCATTTAGTAGTTTGCTCCTAAGACAATGGGTCAAGTGTGCTGTCAAACACATTGACATTGAAGTTATACGTTGTAAAGGAGAAAGTCCGGAATCATACTAAAAGGTATTGAACATATAAGTAACAAAAAAGTGCTTGTGGATCCGTTTACTAAAGGCTTACCACCCAGTGTGTTCAGAGAACACACAGTCGACATATGTTTATGGTATAGCCTATGATTTCCGGACAATAAAGGGTCCAAAGTTAAAGAATCTGTTTCAGATCAGAGATGCGTATTGTAGCTGTTAAATCTATCGGTGACTGACCGTGACGATGAGGCATGCTCTATACACTGATTTGTGATGGAACAAATAAAAGTGAAAGCAATTAAAGTCAAAGTTTAAAGTTAAATGATAAGTTGAGATCAAAGGGGATAATGTTAGAATAGATCTCGACCGAATTGGCCCAACGGCCAACTCGGACCCTTTGACCACGCCCTGATCGGGGGTGCTCAGCCACACAAGGCTGGTGGGCCCCCGTCGCGCAGGCTATATATATAGAAGGTGGGGTCAGGGCTCACTTCACGAGGTTGAACGTCGCCACACCCCACCGACCTCCCTAGTCCGATCGAGAGGGACGGCTGTAAGCGACGAAAAGTCTACCGCCGTCCCTGCATCGACCACCACGCCGTACACCGCCACCTCTACGCCACACCGCTTCATTGCCGGTCGTCACTGCTACTCCCACACCGAATCTATGGCGATGGCGGACTTCTCTTCCGAAGGTCAACTACTTCCGCCTATCTCTCTCTAGAGATCTCTATCCCTAGTTCATGTTTAGAAAAACAACCTGTTTATTCCGAACAGAATAGAAATACACCCGATCTACCGGTTATGATGCTACAGTCTCAACATCACGGAGAAAGGATCGCCCGTCACTGGCGGAGGGTTCAGGTGCCATCATCGTTCTTGCTTATTTCCTTCTCTTCTTGTGCGTAAATCTTTTGAAAATAGTACAGATTTGCTTTGCTTTGGTTCTAGAAGCTCTCACAATCTCCGGTCCTGTTTAGCCTCAAAAAAAAATTGGTGATGTAATCTGTGCCCGCCATGTTATGCGTAGTGTTATTACGTGGTCTTCATCTTCAAATTGTTTCTTGCTACCCTGTTAATATGTTATATGCAGTGGACAGAGCTATTTGTTAACAGAATGAAGGCATGGCCATATGAGGGCCAATCTTTTATAATTGTATATATACCAAATTTCTTCGCTGTGGCACTGGCGAATTACTGCTGAATTGTGATTAGGCTGTATATTATTAAGGCGTCCATCATCGTGATCTCCATTGCTTCTTATTTCACACAAATGCAGTGAAAACGGCAAGTTCAGCTATGGGTATGCAAGCTCTCCTGGGAGAAGATCTTGCATGGAGGACTTCCATGAAACACGAGTTGACGGTGTTGATGGAGAGACTGTTGGACTATTTGGCGTCTTTGACGGTAAGACGCCGTTTAGGAAGCAAGTTTCACATCTCAATAAGCGTTTCAGGTTTACACATTGGGGTGTAAACGATGTCTTACTTTACATTACATCAACCAAATGTATGACCAGTTTACTGGTGGCTGAAATTTCTACTGCTAGAGCCGATGAAGTCACTTACTTTTTGCATGAGGGCTGGATGCAGGATACTGTTTGATTGCTAACCAATTTTATCCCCCCCCCTGCAGGTCATGGTGGAGCTCGAGCAGCAGAGTTTGTGAAACAGAACCTTTTCACAAATTTAATCAAGCACCCAAAGTTCTTCAGTGATACCAAGTCCGCTATTGGTATTATAAAATCCCTGTGCCTGCTAGAGCTTTGAACAGAAATACTTCACTCCTGAGGAACCCCTGTGATCTCCTGCAGCGGAAACTTACACTCACACGGACTCGGAGCTTCTGAAAGCTGATAGCAGCCATCACCGCGATGCCGGGCCAACCGCTTCCACGGCCATTCTCGTAGGCGATCGCCTGTTAGTTGCAAACGTTGGGGACTCCAGGGCAGTCATCTGTAGAGGAGGGGATGGTAAGTCAAATTCTCTTGGACATATTCCATCCTTGGTTGCGGTTTGCAGCTGTTCTGCTGTAGAACTGAAGTTTCTTCATCTTCATGTCACTAACGTGTTAACACAAATACACCACGTATTCTATGAATTAATAAGCATAACTAAATGGTAGCATATACCTTTTGTGTTCTGTTTTTCTAAGAAACCGCAAGCCCTCCATTAAAATTTCTTGGTGATGATGCAGCTGTAGCAGTTTCAAGAGACCACAAGCCGGACCAGACAGATGAGAGACAGAGAATAGAGGAAGCAGGAGGTTTTGTGATGTGGGCCGGTATGTCTTCATGCCCTTGGTTTACAGGCCACCACTGAATGAAGTTATTGGAAAAAAAAACTGTTATTGTTACCAAAAAAACAAAAACTTTATGCAGGAACGTGGCGTGTAGGTGGCGTCCTTGCTGTCTCTCGAGCATTTGGGGACAAGCTCTTGAAGCAGTATGTGGTTGCTGATCCAGAGATCAAGGTTTGTGTTCTTTAATCTTAGTGATTAGTGAAAGCCTCGGGCCATTAGTAGGAAACTAATGGGTATAGGAGAGCTCTCTGAAAGCGATTGACTGAAGATCGCTGCTTGTGCAGGAGGAGGTGGTGGACAGCTCCCTCGAGTTCCTGATCCTTGCAAGTGATGGCCTCTGGGACGTGGTGACCAACGAGGTAAACACGAGACAAAACCACCGATTCTGGACAACTCTTCCAGGTGCCTCGCCTCACTGCTATGTTGGCAGGAAGCCGTTGCCATGGTGAAGCCGATCCTGGACTCGGAGCAGGCGGCCAAGACGCTCCTGGCGGAGGCCTCCCAGCGCGGCAGCGCCGACAACATCACCTGCGTCGTCGTGCGCTTCCTGGAGCAGCACAACGGGCTTGCCAGAGCCACCAACGAACAGGCATCGTGAGACGTGAGATCATCCTGGTGCTGGTGTTGTTGAAGGGCTAGCATAGTCATTGCAGAATTCCTCATGTTCGTTCACAGGGCCAAGCTGCTGCAGTTGATTGTAATGCGCATAATGTCCGAGTTGATGCTTTAATTTTAATGTGTGAATTGTTCGTACCAGTAGTTTGCTGCAGTAAAAATGAGAAGATGCAATGTCAGCGTTTGGGCTCCGCATTACATGTTGTTTAGAAAATTAAACCATTTGGGTTCTAATTATCTTGTTACCAAAATAGTCAATCATCCATGTTATCTTGTCGCCAAATTGTTAATCGCGAGTGGGGATTGTTGGGTTGCTCAGGTAACCGCTCAGGAGGAAACAATGCAAGATTATTTCCCAAGTACATCGAGCAGAGCTCTCAGCAGATGAGATCTCATCATCGCAACACCGCATCCACAGACCAAACCAAAACGCCACAGAACTGAACAGCTCAGGAAACACAAATAAAGGCAATAGGAGTGGATCAGATCTGGGTGCAGAGGAGGAAGACGAGGGGCTCGGACTACTTTTAAGCTCAGCAAGGCAGGGGGGATTGAACCCGCCGCCGTTCAGACGAGCGAACCATAGTTTTTCGTCATCGCCGTCCACCTCCATCCTCATCAAAGACCAAACGGAGCCACGGAAAAACGAACACGAAAACGAAAGGCCGGTGATAAGAACGAACCGACCGATTACACAACAAGAGAGAAGAACAGACAGCAAATTCCGCGTAGAACTCCGTAACGAGCTGTGGCGGCGCCGTGGAGCTGCCGGCGGCGGAACAGGCGACGGGAGGAACCCTATACCGGGGTGGGTTGGACTGGCGGGTCGCTTTATAAGCCGACCGCTCGTCGAATGCCCACGGGGTTGTGTTTATTCCCGTACGTGCCACCGTCTAGTGGGCTGTGATCCCGGCCCATCCATGGAAGGCTTAATTCTCGTGGGCCGAGAGGTACTTTTATATAGCAGCATGTTATAGCTGTTGCTAAAAAAAAGCAGCATGTTAGGTACAAGGAGTTAAAATTGAACTATGTTCTTTTTGAAACAGTAAAATTGAACTATATTAATACTCCCTCCGTTTCAAATTATAAGTCGATTTGACTTTCTGATACACTAATTTTGCTATGCATCTAGATATAATAAATTAATAATATGTCTAGATATATAGTAAAATGGATGAACCAAAAAAAGTCAAAGTGATTTATAATTTGGAATAGATAGAGTAGTTTAGAAAAAAATAGACTTTATAAGAAAAGCTAAACATTTTTTCAGACAAATGTCGAATATAAAAAAAAAGCCATGCGGTTAAGAATCTTAAAATCTTGTTTAATCTTATCAAGTTTGTTTTACTAGAAGAAGACATGAAACCAGTTTCAATTGTGCTCTATTTTGTTGTCTCAGGTTTTAGAATTGTTCGAAGCTTTTTAGTGCCCTTGGTGTTTATTCGCTAGAAGAGGCTCATGTTCTAAATAGATATCACCGATACCTGGCTTCCAAGTCCTACACGAACAATGGGTCGTTTAAAAAACATAGATATTTTGTTCACTGCTCATTGTGCCTAGCCATCTATCAAATGGCACTTGTATTCATATTGAATAACATCAAAATTAAAATGGTTACATGAAAATTGTATTGTCGTCAAAGTTACTTGACCGTTCTACATAGTCTAGGTTGTCAACGTCGATTAATATAGTTACAATAGACAATAAAATCCTCTACTAACATATACTATGAAAAAAGATTAAAACAACTCCAAACTATGCACCAGAAGTTATAGATAAAGCATATATTTAACAAGCATAAATCTAAATAAATCTATAACTAAATTATACATGATTCAATGAGTATGAAATTTTTACTACAGTTTAAGCATACAATAATTAGCCTACTATAAAAATTTCACCATAATTGGACCATAGAAGATGCAGCCATGAATTATTCCAATTAATTACAGAAAAGCATAGATCTAAAGCTACAACAAAAACTTTGTACTAAAGCATACCATATTATATATTCACTGTGTAGATCTACTCATGTGGAGTCCAATAAAATCGGATTTTCTATTTTATGATTTTTCTGTGGTTTACTATGATTTTTCAAAGATTCAGCTGAAATAAATAAAAAAGGAAAAGATAAAACCACCGTCCAAAACCGCCTGAGGTAATTTGTCCGGTTTTAGAAAGTTCAGGGGTAGAAAAACTGGTTTTATAGTTTGGGGTGAAGTAGTCCACCCTGAATAGTTGAAGGGGTTGTGTAGACTTTTTTCTTTTTCAAGAATTCATGGACACAAGTTCCTGTGGACTGTGTGACGCTCAACTACGAGTCCGATTTCGCTAAAAATCAGATGTTGGCACCTCCTTGACTTTTGAAACATTTATGTTTTAATTATATATATACTTTTAGATAGCGGCATCAAGCATGTGAGGTACAAGGAGTTAGAACTATGTTAATACTCTATCTGTAATAGATTCCTAAAGTTGTTCTGAGTCTAGATGTTGTCCTAAAGCTTTTTAAATTTTGATTGAATTTTTAGAAAAAAAAAACCATCAACATTTATGACATCAAATTAGTATCATTAAATATACCATGGAATATATTTTCATAATATGCTCATGTTATGTCATAGATGTTGTTTTTTTATAAAGTTAGTCAAACTTAAGATAGTTTGACTTGCACGGATTTTAGGAATTGATTTATTTGGGGGACGGAGGGAGTAGTTTAGAATAAAATACACTTTATAAGAAAAGCTAAATATTTTTTTCAAACATGAAACCGGTTCCAATTGTGCTCTATTTTGTTGTCTCTGTCTTTAGAATTGTTCTAAGCTTATACAACGTTCTTGGTGTTTATTCACTAGAAGATGTTCTCATGTTCTAAATAGATTTTTTTTAAGTAAAAGACCGGAGCTCTGCCACTCAATAAAGATGAGAAAAGAGATTTGTGTCTCGCACTATTAGTTTGAACCCTCCCCAAAGTTCAATGCCCTATGCATTGGCACTATGTCCTCTTTGGTAAAAAAAAAAAATACCACCTGCTGCGTCGTATGTCACCGTTACCTGGCTTCAAAGTCCCACGAATATAAGAATTGGTCATTTTAAAACATATAGATATTTTCTTCACTGCTCATTGTCCTTAGCCGTATATCAAATGGCACTTATATTATATTGAATAACATCAAAACCGAAACGGTCACATGAAAATTGTATTGTTGTCAAAGTTACTTGGTCGTCTACGTACCCTAGGTTGTCGACGTCGATTATAATATTATAATAGATGACGAAATCATGTACTAGCATATATATACTATCAAAAAAGATTCAAACAGCTCCAAGCTATGCACCAGAAGTTGGATAATGATCTTACGAAAATCTGCAACCGATTTCATAATTTCTTAAGCTAAATCAATTTTTCCGTTAAATTCTGAAAATATATTTTAGGATTCTTAATTGCATAAATATTCTAAAAATTATTTGATTAACTTTTTTCTTGAAAAAACATCTGTATATTTTTTTTGATAAAGTCTTGTATTTTCTTATTATCACAACATGATATGTGGCTTACACCTCACGCTGGTGGTGTGACACCAGTATAATGAAATCGTTGGTTTTATCTAAACCGCCCCAAAGAAACAAACGGTTTCAAATGCTGAGATGGTCCAATACCCGGTTTATAATTGATTGTACGGAAAAACAAGAAAGTCAGCCCCCCAGCGTAATTGATGAGATTATGAGAAGGTCGGATCGTCAAAAGTTTTTTTTTCTCTTCGTCCTATGTCTCAGGCCTGGTTTAGTTCTCCACTCTAAAAACTTTTCACCTATCACATCAAATATTTAGACATATGCATAGAGCATTAAATTTAGATGAAAAGAAAAACTAATTACACAACTAGAGGGTAAAATCACAAGACGAATCTTTCAAACAAAAATAGTCCATGATTGAACACGTTTTGCCTAATAAAACCAAAACATGCTATAGTATATTTTTCACCATTTCCATCTTTTTCACCCATCTAAACACGGCCTAACGAACTAAGGATTACTGATCACGCCCCAGGAGAAGACCCGCTGGGCGCTGGCTGCCGACCGCCGACGGCGGTGCTGTGAGCATGTGACTGCCGATCGATGGCGATGGAACCACTACGGGGGCCCACCAAAACGGAAAAAAAGGCTGTTCCAAACCTTGGACAGTTACAGCAGATCGGTTTTCGCGCGGGGAAAAGGACGGATAGGCCACACAGTACTGCAGCTACGTACTGCAACAGCAAGTCAGCAACCGAGCAATGCAAATCTCATCACCGCAGAGGGCCGTTTAGTTCCCGAAAAATTTTGGGAAACACTACTGTAACAATTTTGTTGTTATTTAATAAATATTATTCAATCATAGACTAACTATGTTTAAAAGATTCGTCTTGTGAATTTCGTCTAAATTGTATAATTAGTTTTATTTTTTATCTATATTTAATGTTTCATCCATGTGTCAAAGATTCGATGTGACGGGAAATCTGAAAAATTTTGCAAAATTTTTTTAACCAAACAAAGCCCGCACGGGGGAAAATCTTGCCGTCGGCCGTCGCTTTTTCAAGCAAATGTCAGATTGGACCGCGGCGCGCGCGCGTCTTCTTCGACCTTCGTCATCGCGGCGGACTTGGAGCCCGCGCTCCGCTCGTGTGGGCGACGGCCGGCGGGATGGAGCCGGCGCTTACGGGCTACGGCACCAGCAAGCAAGCACGACGACAGTTTCTTTTCCACGGCGGTGCTCGTCGCAGCTGCACCCGCGGTTTGCCATGCCGTCCATGCCGGTCCCACGGCCCACCTCGTCGTCGCGGGTCAGCCGCGTGTGCGGCAGGGCGGCACGTCGGCAGCGGCAGGGTAGGCGGGTGGCGCGGCTATGGCCGTAGCAGGGCGGCGCGTCAGGCGCAGTGTGGGGCGGCCGCTCGGCTGTGGCAGTGGCGGAGCGGCGTTGACTGCGATGAGCGGTGCCTCGGCTCGGCGTGTCAGCGCGAAGGAGGAACTTCCTTTCTTCGATCTGTTGCTTGTCTTCTTTGTGTTCTTATTTGGTTTGATTGGTAGGCCTATGGGCCGTCCGTCCGCCGGCGAACCGGCAGTGTGCGCCACTTGCCTCTTGCCAGCGGCCGTCAAGTACAGCAGTTGGGCGTCAAGTACAGCATATGGGCAGCGACGTCGCGGAGGATCCCGGCATGGCGTCGTCGTCTCCTCGAGCATCTCGAAAACCCTGGCGGCGGCGGCGCTTGGGGGTGCCGAGAAGGCAGAGGCTCCACCTCCGCGGCTCCGCTCCCTGAGGAGGATGACGACGTGTTGCTGCGGCTGACCTGCTCAACGCCGGCGGCGGCGTGCACGCGCTACGGATGCACTTCATTATGTTTAATTTATTGGTTTTAATTTTAAGTTCTCAAATTAAAAGAATGAAGCGGAGAGCCGATCCTGAAAGAAAAGGATAGCAGAGCGGATGCGCTGGTGGAATAAAGAAGATGATTTTACGGGTTCAGCGGTTTGGAACCAATAAAAACCAGCCCGTATCTAACCCGTAGTTACGGTTTGCTATGGGCTGGTCAACGGGTAATACCCGGCTGTAACCAAACCATGTGCAGGTGAGGCCCCGGCCTGTTCCGGCCGGCCGTTGTGCGCACGCATCGGAGACGAGCGGCCGCCTTGGAGAATCGTATCGGCGCGTGTCCGACTCCAGAATCCAGACTATTCAACGAACCTGGTGTTACTGACTCAAGACCGCGTTCACTTGCCATGCATACCCAAAATATTTCCTCTTCCACCCGTCACATCGAATCTTTAGACGCATGCATGAAGCATTAAATGTAGGTAAAAAAATAACTAATTGCATAGTTTGTCAGTAAAGTTCGAAACGAATCTTTTGAGTCTAATTAATCTATGGTTGGATAAATTTTACCAAATAACAACGAAAAGTGCTACAGTAACTTTTCCTCCAAATTTTCTCAACTAAACACAGCCCAAGTTGCCCTCCCAGAGTACGGCAGTGACAGATGAGGCCTGGTTTACCAAATTTTTTGGTTCTACAGTAACATCGAATGTTTGGACACATGCATGGAATAATAAATGTAGACGAAAAAAACTAATTGCACAGTTTGGTGAAAAATCGTGAGACTAATCTTTTAAGCCTAATTAGTCCATAAATAGCGTTAAGTGCTATAGTAACCCATATGTGCTAATGACTGCTTAATTAGGCTTAATAAATTCGTCTCGCAGTTTCCAGGCGAGCTATGTAATTAGTTTTTTTATTAGTATCTGAAAACCCCTTCCGATATCCCACGAAACATCCGATGTGACACTAAAAAATTTTTAAATCCCCAACTAAACACAGCCCAAATGAAAAACAAACAAACAAAAGCCGCACGGGCCGGAGAGTCGCCGGTGGCGGTAGTGAGGAGAGCCACCCTGGAGAATGGTCTTGGACGGACTCCACAGATGGGCCTCCAAGCCTGCAAATCCAGACCCTCCTGCAGCCTTCTTCTCCACGGGATGCGCCTTCACCAGGGAGTCGTCGCCGCTGCTCGTTTCCGGGCTGAGGGCCGTGGCCGCCGGAGATGGAGCTTCCTCTAAGCAGCCACCGCTCCAGACGTCGTCGGCCACCATGGGGTTGGGCGGATCCGGCGCCGGCTGCCCCGGTGAGGGCGATTTCGCGTCAGTTGGTGACGGCGCGCCACCGACAGCGCCGCTGCTATCCACGGAGGATGGCGCCTCCCGCGCGACAACGGCTGTGCCAGGTGCGCCGGCCCTCCACCTGCCTCAACCACCGGCCACCTCCCCGGCAGCGCCGCGCGCACTGCAGGGCGAAGAAGTTAGCGTTTGATGGCCATGGGGCGGCTGCCCGGCCAATGGCGCCGCCCGCAGGCTCCGCACCTCCACCAGCTGGGGAGTCGGCTCCTCCGACCCAGCCGTCAGGGGCTGATGCGACTGGATCTAGGGCTGCGCGGCCCGATGATGGGGGAGCGCCCCCTGCCTCTCGGTCTCCGCCCGTCACAGAGAGCATAGTTCACAGTGAGCTCGGCCCAGCTCCACAGGCTGCCTCGGGACGCCTCGCCACAACCTCGCTGTCCTCGCTCTCTCCCCCGCGTCGGATGATGCCGCCGCCGCCGCCGTCGCAGCACAACGCGCGGAGGCCGGAGCAAGGGCGAGCGCTGCCCTCGCTACCTCCGAACTCGACGTCTTCATTGTCCACCCGTCCACCCCTGCTTCGAGCCCGCCATCCACCCTATCCCCTGAAGCCTCGCCTCCTCTTTCACCGGACGTGACTCCTTTCTACCCGGAGTCGGGAGGGGGGCGCACGAAGCAACAGTGATGGGCGGACGATGATGGCGAGACGTCTGAGGATGACCACCCCACCTCCTACCTGGACGCCGCTCGTTGCCCGGCAAAGCCGGTCACTGTGTCCCCGTTGCGTGCCCAGAATCTTGTGATTCGGGGCAGTGGCGTGGTGGACGCTGAACAGCAAGGCCCTAGGCGAAGGCAAAGGCGACGCCGCCGGCCGCACCCCCAGCTGGTGCACGACCTGCTCGACCATTGGATGGCCGCATTCCTGCCTGCCAATGCCTTGGTCGCCGCGGACGGGTCTCCACACCCAACGCCGATGGGTGGCGGGAGATCCTCTAGCAGCAAGTGATGCAACCTGCGACCGCCTCGATTGAGCATTGCCAAAAGCAGCTCCCACGGGCTCGAAGGATCCCTGCAGAGCTTCAGGACAGATGCTTCAACTGTCTTTCCTACTCGCACTGTGTCGTGACTTGCCGGTTGCCACGACGTTGCCTGCGCTGCCACAGCCCCGGCCACCTCACCAGGGAATGCAAGAGGTCCAGGTCTACGACTTGGCAGCGAAGGTTTGCAACCAGCCACGACACTCTGCTAGTGGCGCCTCTCCTGCCTCCCAGCCGGTGCCATGTGGCGGTCCACCGAGCTCGGATGGGGCCGCGCAGGGGACTGTAGGGGGCAGCATCGGCCACCACCGACGACGACAGCGACGCCGACCGCGTTGGAGGAAGCAGGCACAGGGCAACAGAATGGGCGCGCCTGCCGCCAACGTCGACAACACCACCCCTTCTGGTACTACTCGCTTTATTGAGCCAGATCCACTGGCATTAGCGTTGTGCGCGAGCGCGGGACCTCCCGCACGGGACGACCCGATGTTGGAGGAGCTCGTCGCCTTGCTCGGCATGCGCCCAATGGGAGCACCGCCGCCTGGGTGTGTCCCTGCTCTGCTCAGGTGGCACCCCCTCAGGAGGTTGAGACACCCGTGGTGGACACCCGTTCTCCGGCGTCGGCTGCTCAGCCTCCGTTGTCGTCGGTGCAGGGGCCGCCACAACTCTCGCCTCCACGGGTGAATGCCGGTGTCGCAGACGACGCGACGCCCACGCCACATGAAGCTGCCTGGTGCCTCGCATGGTTCACCGAGGAGGTGCAGAACATGCGAGTGTCGCCGTTAATCGCCAACCCGCCAAGACAGATGGGGGTCAACCAGAAGGAACCCCCTGCCACAACGGAGCAGGCGGATCGCCGCTCAACCACTGGCGCACATTCCGACCTCCAAGCGGGGCGAGGTGCTACTCATGCAGAGGATGGGCTTCGCACCGCCGGCAGCTCCAGTTTCATCCGCGTCGAAGCGAGCATACGACGACTTGTTCGCGGGGGAACTTGATGTCGAGCGAAGCGGAGGCTCTGGAGGCGCCGTTCCCGGCGACCAATGCTAGGACTAGTAGAAGACTCTTCTCGGATGACGAAGCAGGGTCACACGGCGAGCAGTGGAGCCGTCCAACTTCGTAGGCTCTATGCTGCTACTAGTTCGGTCGTGCTAGGATGGTCCGGTCACAACTGTAAGATCTCCTAGGACGCTCTTTACAAGCGTGTCGTGTGTATGTTTAAACTCTCCTTAATTACGATGATAGGTAAATCTTTTGGGTATTCGAGAAAAAAAAAACCACCCGTATGCAACGGTAGGAACGGTCTCTCTAACGAACCTTGTCGGAAGGACTGCAATCTGATCTGATGATTTCGTGCGTGGTTGGCTTGTGATTTGTCTCGGGAAAAGAAACATAATCTGTGGGCCATGTAGGCTGATGCAGGCGTGGGCCATGTATGCTGATGCAGGTGTAGGCTGGTTCGTAGGAGATGAAATGATCAGAGACCGTTTCATACGTAGGCTGGTTCCTAGGAGATGACCACCTAACAAACATTAGGAGTTGAATTCTTCTGACTAGACAGACCACGCTTCTTGCTGCGCCATTACTTGTTGTGAACACACGTTTTAGATAACTCCCTCCATTCCGTTTTACCCGGCGTGAGAACCTCTATTCCAGATACAGGCACGCGCTAGTAAACACCGTGCGTTGAGCGCATCGAAACTGCATGCCTATCTGTTGCGCGCTTTTTCCTCTCCCCAAAAAAACTCAGCCTATCCGAACTGTATCATTTCGTTTGTATTTGATTATAATTATCCAATCGTTGACTAATTAGGTTCAAAACATTCGTCTCACAAAGTACAGCTAAACTGTGCAATTAGTTTTTGATTTTATCCACATTTAATATTCCATGCATATATCACAAGTTTGATGTGACGGAGACTCTTTTTTTGCATAGTGCACTTTTCAATGGAACTAAACACAGCCTAAATATTTTTTTTAATAATGCGGCGGAGTAATGACGTTGGCCCCTAAAAAGTCAAAACTGCACCACACCTCCTATTGTGGTCGAACCAGAAAACGCTTGTGCGCCTGGTACATGGGAACGGTGGGAGTAACACGAACAAAACCAGAAAAGAGACACGTCGCTGTTTCTTCCAAAGGATTGATGACGTGCGCTAGAATTGCTGGGATTTTTTTAAATAAATAGCTGGTTTTGTCTGTATTAGGCCAGTCTGAGTAGAAGCTTTACGTGAGTTTTATTTGCATTAAATAGTTTATTATATAGGTATTTTTGATGACATGACAGTGTATTTAAGAAGAGAGAAGAAATACGTTTTATTTAGATGAAACTTTCTTGACACGATTATCAACTTTTTATGAATCTTATAATTAAATGACTATAAAAACATGGAATAAAACTCTTCGTTGAGAGTAGGTGTTTCATCCAAATTTTATTTCATTTCAAATGACATGGCAGTGTTGGAAACAACGTAATGAAACTCTCCCGTTGAGACTGGCCTTAGCGAGGAGAAGATGTAGATTCCTGTCAGCTTTCGTAGCCCTTTGAATAATTCAGCTTGGCACGCCGTAATAGTACATTCCATATATGTAGGACGCCGAATGCAATCCCGTCTACTCCCTCCTATGAAAAAAAAATTTAGAGTTGTACTAAGTCAAACTTTTCAAACTTTGACCGAATTTATAGGAAAAAAGCATCAAGATTTATGATATCAAACTAATATCATTAGATGTATCTTACAATACATTTTCAAAATGTGCTCATTTTATATCACAAATGTTGTTATTCTTTTATATAAAATTAGTCAAACTTTAAAAAATTTGACGGGCATGGATTCTAGAAATTGATTCTTTCAGAGACGGAGGGAGTACTGTCTAATAAAACCCTCGTCATTGCATTTTTCTCGAAGAATGTAAACAATGCATTCGTATGCTGCTTTTGTCCGATTCACGTGCCACGTAAAAACCACGATATCCTGTTTGATTTAATTTTTTTAGATATCTATAAATAACAGAAGAAACAAATATATATACATATATATATATACACACGCTATTCTATACCCTACACCGAGCTGTTATACTGAACAAAATTCAGTAATGTTCAGTAGTCGCGTTTCAGCATTATTCAGTATTTCGTGGTACTGTGCGTAGTACGACTGATACTGAACACGGTTCAATAGTACTCAGTATTTTTTAGGTCAGTTTTGGCTTGTGGTGTAGAATAATATTCTACACCTAAGAGTGTGTGTATATATATATATATATATATATATATATATATATATATATATATATATATATATATATATATATATATATATATTTAACACCTACAAAGGCGAACGCGCTCCTGAACAGCCAGCTATGCCACGTCGTCCAAAATTGTATCGGCCGTCGGATCTCGCAATGAACGATCCAAAGCGCTTGAGTCGGATTTTACTGTAAGCAGCTGCTCCAGCTTCTCCTTGCCTTCCTCGACCTCTCTTCTATTCCTCTCCAGCTTTGTTCACCTTATCGTCCGAATCCAGCCAAGCCATATATATATACACGTAACTTCTGATTCTCCTTCCGGACTCTTCCCAGAATATATCTCGCGTCCTCCTCTCTCCCCTTCGCCCTGAGCCCCGACCGCCGCCGCTCCCCTGTGTGCTCGCGGTGCCGTACCACATCGTCGCGCCGCACCGGCGCAGGTGGCGCTAGTATATATATATATATATATTATCCGATCTCGGCGCGAATCAAGTGGCCTTCTCACGATGACGAGGGTGGGGGACATATGTCAAATGTAGATATGTCCTCCACCTGGGCCAAAGGAAGGATAATATAGAAGCATGCATATATAGAAAAAGTGCAGAAAAAGAATCAAGGTGGCTAGGTCCCTGCTCTAACACGCATAGCACGCTTTTGGCAGCCGATAGTGGCAGCGGTGTAAACCTTGCTTTCTTTTTTAATAATACAAATTGTTCTGGTTTTAGCCCATTAAAGATAAAGCATCAATCCAAAATTATTACAAGGTTATAGTTGCAGTTCCATAAAAAAAAGGTTATAGTTGCAGGAACAGAACTCACTCTCAATAATAGCTATAGAACCAATATGAAAATGAGTTCTACATTATTGACCAACGCAGAAAAAAAAACAACCATCCATAGGATGCAAAAAATTGCATAACTGTTGACTCCAAGTTTCAAATTATAAACTAAAATAATCTGCGGTTCCTTTTGATCTTCGAGTCGCCGCAACGGCGTCCGCTGCCGTCGCCAGTACGTCCCCTTGAATGAAACCCGTAAAGAAAATTTTGGTTGGCATTTGTCAAAAATAATGTCATTTTCTTGATAGCCTTAGGTCCAACACATTTTGCAGAAGCACGTGTCAAGAACTTTAGCATGTTATCTCACCCAGGTAACACTCTGTAATGGTTAGATAAACCCCTCCTCGGTATAATTCCAAGAGTAAAGAAACAACATGCGCCAAAGAAATTTTGCATAGACTGGAATCATTGGCTGCCAACTCTACGAATTTCGGATCACCTACCTCGGCCTACCCTTGAGCACAAAGAAGGTTCCCAAAGCTCGGATCCAGTCTACGGTGGACGCGGTGGCCAGAAGACTCCCGGCCTGCCACGGGCCGCTCATGGCCAAGAGTGGGCGTCTGATCTGGATAAAATCAGTTCTCTCGGTAATACCCATGTACACCATCATAGCGGATGGCCTGCCGCCATGGGCAATTGAACAGATCAACAACATATGCCGGAGATTCCTGTGGACAGGGAAGGAGGGATCCATCCGCGGGAAGTGCATGGTCGCATGGCCAACGATCTGCTGGCCCACAGACTTGGGCGGCCTCGGCATTCCTGACCTGCGCCTCACCGCCATCGCCCTACAGGCCCGGTGGCTATGGCTGCAGCAGGTGGACGAAAGCCGAGCCTGGGCCGACCTCCCGCTCTCAGTCGCAAAGGAGGTCTAGGACTTCTTCCAGATGTCCACATACACGGTGCTAGGGAATGGCCGCTCCACCGCATTCTAGACAGGGAGATGGATTATGGGGCAAGCGGTCAAGGATATCGTGCCATCACTGTTGGACTTCGTCAGCCGTAGAAGCATCGAAAGCACGACTGTCGCCGCGGGACTGCAAGGCCGAGCATGGGTCCGCTAGATCACCGAAGGGATCACTGTGCCGGTTACGCGCGAGTACCTCAAGCTATGGGACTGGGTGATGCAGGTGCAGCTTAGCGATGGCGAAGACCGCCTCGTATGGAGATGAACGCCTGACGGGAAATACTCCTCCAAATCAGCCTACCGAGCTCTACAGATGACCTCTCACCCGATTCCTGGATGCAGCAGGATCTGAAAAACTTGGGCACCTCTTCGAGTCGAGATTTTCTTGTGGCTTGCTATGCGGGGACGCCACTGGACCGCGGATAGGAGGCGTCGCCATGGACTCAACGCGGATGAACATTGTTACCTCTGCGAACAAGACCCCGAAACCATCGACCACATCATCGCTTCCTGTTCATTTTCGCGCCAAGTGTGGTGGACCACCCTAGCGGTGCTTGGCGTCGACGCTTCCTAGGTTGGAGGAGACTCACTACTAGTTTGGTGGGAGCAATGGCGCCGGAGATGGCACGGAGACAAGAGGAAGGGGCCGACACCCTATTCGCCTTGGTGGCATGGGAAATCTGGAAAGAAAGAAATGCAAGATGCTTCCGAAGCGCCCCATCCACCACCAGTCAGCTACTATCCACCATTAAGCATATTGCCGACCAATGGATCGAAGCCGGGGCATGCAAGCTTGGTTGTCTAGTACGTGAGTAGTTGGCGTAGATCATGAGTGAGGGGGAGGCTGCGCTTTCATGTATCATTTTCTCCTCCCAGACAAGCGCTTTGGCGCATTTGTATAAAAAAAACACTTCTACTTAAATACAAAGATGCGCAAACCTTTTGCGTATTCAAGAAAAAAAGAACAACATGTTTTACTACCAAACCAACACTCCTTCTCGCTAGGTTATCCTCCGTGAGGACACCACCTTTCTTAAAAGTTGGATTTTATTCTTTAGCTACAAATTAGATTGGGCCGAGCTCCTCCGTCTTTTCCGAAAAAGAAGTGACATATATGCACAACGTGAGTGTAGCAAATACTATAATATAATCCAGTAGTTCACTTGAATGCGCAGGTGAATTATGTGGATCGGCCGGCCGGGCAGGGGCAGTTTGATAACCTGATCCAGCTAGACTGTAGGCTGGAATATTGCCTTTCGAAATCCAAGAAATAAAGCACAAAAGAAGCTGTAGTACGTGGAAACCTAGGTTAAGACCTCGTCGACGGATTTGGTGGCTGCTGCTGGTGGCTACCCTGTTCAAAGGGAACTCATTGGTTCGACTGGGACGTACGAATCGCAGGGTTGAATTAATCAGGCGACCCATGTCTTTGAACGAATCAGTCGTGTGACGAAATATATTGTCATGCGAATAAAACACTGAAGAACATCGGACGAACAACCTGTCCAAATCATCATGTATTATCATGAGAAATTTAAACTAATAGAGCACTGCTACGTCGACTGCCTGCGTTCAGAAAGCTTCTCCATCAAGGTTAAAACACCCTTCCTTTTTTACCGCACGATGATGGGAGAAGATCTCAACCACCTCCACTATATGCTGCAGTAAGGCGGTAAAAACTATATATATATATATATATATATATATATATATATATATATATATATATATATATATATATATATATATATATACACACACGGCAGCGCTATTCTGAGTACTACTGAACCACGTTCAGTATCAGTCAGTATGACACCCAACACCTCGAAAATACTGAACAATACTGAAACGCGAGTACTGAACAATACTGAATTTTGTTCAGTATAACAACTTGGTGTAGAATAGTAATAGTATTCTACACCTAGAGTGTAGAATAGCGCGTTTCAGTCTAAGGCCTTGTCTTGATATGAAAACTGTCTTGATGTGACTGTCAACAAGATCATTTAATTAAGAGATTTTGTCTAAGGCTTTGTTTGATTCTCAAAAAATTTTGCAAAATTTTTCAGATTTCTCGTCACATCGAATCTTTGGACACATGCATGAAGCATTAAATATAGATAAAAAATAAAACTAATTATATAGTTTAGACGAAATTCACGAGACGAATCTTTTAAGCCTAGTTAGTCTATGATTGAATAATACGGAGTAGTTGTCAAATAACAACGAAATTGCTACAGTAATGTTTCTTAAAATTTTTGAGAACTAAACATGCCCTAAAGCATTGTGTGTTGAGGTTGATTTGGTTTGCAGTGAATCATGGTGAGTTATTGCATCTGTTTTGGTTTGCGTGATTGATTTCGATCCATCGGGTGTACCCGTGTGCTGCTGTCTGCTGATCAGATTTTCAGCAAATGCGGCCGATCTGCCGCGTGCGGCCGGAAAATGACGTGTGCGTGTACTAGTACGTGTGTGTCCTGTTGTTGATATTAATGCCTTGTTTAGATAGGCTTAAAATTGCTAGTTTTTACACTTTCTCTCTATCACATCGAATCTAGAGACACATGCATGAAGCAGTAAATATAGATAAAAAATAACCAATTGCACAGTTTGATTATAAATCACAAGAGGAATTTTCTGAGCATAGTTAGTTTATGATTGGACAATAATTGCCAAATACAAACGGAAATGCTACCGTACCAATTTTTTCTAACTTTAGCCATCGACAGCCTTTTTCTGACTTGTGTGTTCTAGAGAGCTCTGACTTTCGGTCGGTTATATACATTATTCCTGCTTTAGAAAACGTTGATAATTTCGGAGAAATGATTGCATGCATGTTCCATATGTACTTAATTTCTATGGCGATGCGTGTATATTTAGGTGTATCTAGACTAGAAATGGATTGTCCACCATCATGCACGTACATACACCTAAGTGAGACTCTTTATATGCATGCATACGCTGAACTTAATTTGCCTCCAGGGCCAACCAAGAGACTAGCTAGAGAGGGGCATGCATGCATGCACACGTCTTGCAGTGCGTTGCACTTAAACAAACTGTCATCAGCCGGCTTTGTTTTTTCCGGTGTACGTTCAGACAAGACCTCCTTAGTTTCGCGGGGGTACTAGGGTACTGTTACTAGACTCTAGCAGCTTACATACACTCTTAGCACGGCCTTTCTCGTACGTACGTACGTACGTACGTTTGTCGTAGCCAATGTAATGGCTCGTTTAGTCGTTTTTCCACGGAGATTTTCTCTTCCCACAACTGTGTCGTGTACCCGAGTTTCATTACAAGGCAACGAAAATTTACAGAGTAGTGCACAGTTTTTCCGCGGAGATAAAAACAAGGGCGGCTAGCTTTTACTGTCGTCTACAGTTGAAAAAAGGACTAGTCCGGAATTATTATTCATCAATCAGTGATATGATGATGCTCTTAAAATGTCGTCAGTTTTCAGGAACCATCGATGCCTGCATCTGATTCGCGGGAGACCAGGAAACGGCCCTCCTGGTCTTAACCGGCTGCCTTTCCATGCGTCGCCTCATCAGTGGCCAGTCCAATCGGAACATTACCTTCCTGTAAATCCATCTTTGCGTTCAAATATAGAAACGTCCACACTCTCTTTAATTAGGACGATTAACCTCTCACTAATCCCGTGTCTTCTTCAATCCACACACGAAACTGACTTTGTCCTCCTCTGCCGTTTTCGCTTCGCAATCGCAAGGACCAGGGAGTAGGAGCGAGCGAGCGAGCTAGTCGCCCGCCACCTGCGCCTATAAAGCAACAAGGCTAAGCCTTTCATACGCCGGCTACTTGCGTACTACTAGTCCTGTTCTACTACTACTCCGGCCTTGACCCACCACTCCACCAGGCTGCTGCTTCTCTTCTCCGACCCGTAACGACCGATCCATCCCATCTTCTTCGTCATCGCGCGCGGTGGTACGTGCGTGCTAGGGCTAGCCTAGCTACTAGCTCCATGTATAGCACTCGTGCCATGGAGGAAGAGGGGTTCGGGAAGTCATGGCTTGGGCTGGGGATTGGCGGCGGCGGCGGCGGCGGCTGCGATCTGATGAAGCGGAGCCGGCCACCAGTGCAGTTCGACCTGATGCTGTTCCCGCAGAGTGTCAAGGAAGAAGCTGCCGTGACCGCGAGCAAGAAGGCGGAGAAAGGTGCACGGAAGAGGCTGAAGGTCACGGCCGACGACGATGGCCAGTCGTCGCACGGCGGTCCGAGCCCCAGGGACGGCGGCGGTGACGACGACGGCGCCGGCGCAGGCACGACGAAGAAGCTCCGGCTCACCAAGGAGCAGTCGACGCTGCTCGAAGACACCTTCCGCGCCCACAACATACTCTCCCACGTACGTATGCATCCTTCAGTGTATATGAATTTCTCATCCATGTAGTTATATATAGGAGTACTATTTAGCTAGTACAAAACCTGAATTGTTCATGTCTGCACATATGGATTTTTGCTTTTATACCATGTTCATGTCTAGTAGAATAGAAACTGACGAAAGGATCGTTTCATGCATGTTGGACAGGCTCAGAAGCAGGAGCTCGCGCGGCAGGTGAATCTAAGCGCCAGGCAGGTGGAAGTCTGGTTCCAGAACAGGAGGGCAAGGTATGCAATAAGAGTTCATGCATGAAGAAATTAGTCTTCACTGGCCTCCGCTTTCATGTTCTGAACTTGTTGTGCAAAAATTTGATCTTTCATCAGAACAAAGCTGAAGCAAACGGAGGTGGACTGCGAGATCCTGAAGCGCTGCTGCGAGAGCCTGACGGGAGAGAACCAGCGGCTGAGGCTGGAGCTCGCGCAGCTGCAGCGGTCGGCGGCGACGGCTGGGCCTGGGCTCTACGTCCAGTCGTTCCTGTCGCCGGCCACGGCCATGGCGGCGAGCGTCGCCTGCCCGTCCTGCGACAAGGTCACCGTCACGAGCGGCGGCGGCGAGACAAGCGGCAAGAGCTCCACCAGCTACTCCTCTTGATATGCTCGGTTTCAATCGGCAGTTGAGATTTGAGAATGGTTTAGTTTCGGGCTTCATGCCTGTGTATTTATTTATGTAGATTATACAAGTGTGCATGGCATCCATGCCACTAATAACTTGGGTATGATGACGACGACCTTACGATACGATCATACTGCAATTCTGCATGCTGTTGCAACATGCAAGCTACCCCTGCGCTTTATATTAGCTTCATAGAAATGCTCCCAGATTGAAGGTCTGAAACATGGTTGTAATCAGTTACGATCGATTTGAGTTTTAGGATAAACTCAAAGATCATCATCTAGCTAGCACCAGTTATGTTGTCACGGCAATTGCTTGTTGATTTGTTTATTTTGTTATGTTTCGTTATATATAGCTATATATGCTAATACTCTTCCGGCCGTCTGATCGATCTTCACTAGTTCTTGGAATCTGGGATGAGAATGAGCATGGAAAATTTGATTTGTTGGGTATTTAATTTGTTTTCTGTCTGCATTCTTTGATCCTTGTTACTTCTGCATGGCACAGTAGTGCTCGTTTGCCACTTGCCAGAGCTCTTATCATATCGTGGTATTCGCGAATGCGGAGAGATGTAGTTCATGTGTACCACTAGTACTTTGGAAGTACTATGGCCCGTACGGTTGCCCCTGGCGAGTCAACTGTTAACTGTTGTTACCTATTACTGTCACCTTTTGCTGTCCACGTCCAGAAATGGTGCAAACTTCGTTTTCAGTTTTGGGGAAAATGCGTTGCGATTCAAAAAAAAAAAACTGCGTTGCAAAATATACTACTCCCTCGGTTTTAAATAATAAAATATTTTAGTTTTTTTTAGATATATTATTTTCGCCGTGTATCTAGCCATAATGTATATCTAAATACTACTACATCCCATAAAAAGACTCGTATTAGTCAAACTTTCTTAAGTTCAAGTCAAAAGTTTTTTAAATGAAACAAAAAGGACGCTCATCCTTATAATGGAATATAAAAACATTCCATTTGATTTTTTTGCAGTGTTTAAATAAATATCATTATTGTTTCTCTTATTTGAAACCAATATTTCTCTGGCCAGTGATGGTGTCCTATGGAGAGAATAAATACTCGCTCTGCCAAATGATAAGATGTTTTGTTTTTTTAGATACAGCTAAAATGTCTTATAATTTAAAATGGAGGAGTATAAAATAAGACGAATAATAAAAAGTGTGTGAGAGAGAGAGAAAGAAATTTTAAATTTTTTTTGATGGCATAAGGTTTATCCTCGTCTCCGAAGACGAGGGTGAGATGCTTCTCCCGTTCTCGTTTCCCGCTAGACATGTCAACGGGGAATTTCCCGTCGGGGAGTGCCTCCCCATCCCCGTCCCCATGGGGAAGAAAATTCCCCATCCCCGTCCCCGTCAAGTGTCACGGGGGAGACTTTCTCCCCATCCCCGTCCCCGTGCGGGGAATTAGCCCCGTGGGGATCCCCGTACCGCGTCAGTTCACGATAGTTCATCCTGATGTCAATAATTCATGTATTCACAAAATCACATTAATGGTATTGGGCCGCGTGAGCGGTGGCTGGCGGCTGCGGGGGGCGAGTTGGGGACTGATGAAGTGAGGAGCTAGGGTTGCAACATTGCTTATATATCATATGTATTGGGCCTTGCCAGTATATGGGCCTTTGAAACCGGGTCCCCACGGGGAGCGGGGACGGGGGCCTGCATACCATCCCCGCCCCCGTGATCCCCGACGGGGATAACTTCAGCCCCGTTTAATCCCCCATGGGGGTAGAATTCATACCATCTCCATCCCCTAATGGGTGAATTCCCCGCGGGGAACGGGCCCCGTTGACATCTTGATTTCCCGCTAGCTAACCCACAGCGTGGAAGGAGAGGGCCCATTAAAGGCCCAACTACAACCAAGCGGATATATACTGCGAATCGCCACCAGCATCCGCCTCTCCACCCAGAGTCCCAGTGCCAGCCGCCGCGCGCTCGCTCTCTCTCGCCGCCGCCGCCCTACGCCAGGTGCCCCGAGGCCTTCGCCGGCGAAGAGCGCCCACCAGGTATCCCCACCCATTCTCTTCCCTGTATGCTGTGCGAAACAGAGCTCCCAAACTCTGACCTCAAGCTATTTGGCTGTTTGATGGCTACTTCAGCAAAAATTACCTTCTAACTTTTGCAAAAATTGCCGGGTCACCACTCACCCATGTCCCTCAACTAGATCCGCCATTGCAAGAGGAGGAGGAGGAGGAGGGAAGCGAAGATGCTACGGCGGAATATACGTCAGCGTCGGGAGTACCTGTACTCCAAGAGCCTCGAGGGCCCCCAGCGGGCGCTGTTCGAGAAGAAGCGCCGCATCCGGGCGGCGCTCGAGGAGGGCAAGCCCATCCCCACCGAGCTCCGCAACGAGGAGCACGACCTGAGGAGGCAGATCGACCTCGAGGACCAGGAGCGTCAAGGTGCGCTGTTGCCGGTGTCCCCCTCCTTGCTCCATTTGTTGTAGGGAGTGATAGGTTTGCATCGTTTGTGTCTGGCTAATGATGTGTTCGTTTACTCTGTTGTGTGGATTGGTGGATGTGTGTGCTACAGTTCCGAAGAGCATCGTTGACAACGAGTACGCTACTGCCACCGTTCGGGAGCCCAAGATACTCCTGACCACGTCTCGCAATCCCAGCGCTCCCCTAACTCAGTTTGTCAAGGTATGCTTTGTTTTTCTGGATGGGAGTTTTTACATGCTTTTCCCTTTCCATGGGTTCAAATGATGCATTGCATTCAGGTATTCAGCTAAACCGACCTATCTGGTTCTTTTCTTATGCCTAGGAGCTCAAGGTCGTCTTCCCAAACTCACAAAGAATGAACCGTGGTGGCCAGGTATAGTGTGGCACCCCTTTACAGTGCTATGTTTCTTTTGTTTATGCCACATATAGTACTTGCTATGCATCCTTTGCAATAAATTAAAACTTATTGTGATGTCGCCCATGATGTTTAGGTAGTGAACATATTGCCGTGCACAATTCGTTTGCCTTAGTGTATCCTGCACTCTATTATTTTGTTGTCTTGGTTCTTGTTCTTCACTCTCATCTGTATTTTTGCCAGGTCATATCAGAAATTGTCGAATCCTGCCGCTCACATGATATAACAGATCTTATCCTGGTCCATGAACACCGTGGTCAACCTGATGGTTTGATTGTCTCCCATCTACCGCATGGTCCAACTGCATACTTTGGGTTGCTCAATGTGGTAAGTGTGCTTATCGGTTATCGGTTCTTGAAGTATATATATTCTGAGCTTGCGCTGAGTACAAGTGTACACAATGAGTGCCCACACTTGGTTGTATCCTGAGCCTTTGTTGTTGTGTGCAGGTGACACGTCATGATATCAAGGACAGGAAGGCGATGGGCAAAATGTCAGAAGCTTACCCCCATTTAATACTGGACAACTTCTCAACCCAGGTGGATCATGCATGCATTGTTTCATGTGAACTGTTATTTTTAGTTTGCCCTCATGCCTTATCTTTGTTGTCATAGTGTCTTGTTCACCATGTGTGCTTGAAAAGTAAGTAACTTGAGTAGTTGGGATGGAAATGCTGAAGAATGTGTGCTCACATTTTTGTGTGCGTGGTGGGGTTTGGGGGTGGGGGGCTGTAATTTTATTAGCTTCGACACCACCTTGTTAGGCATGCATTACTAGTTTGATGATGATATGATCTGAATATTCCTTTGAATAATAAGCTGCCGAGCTGTACCAGTTCCGTAATCTACTGTTGCTACTATGTTCTTTCCTTGGACATTTTCTGCTTCCGCTGCTGTTTCCTAGCAAGTTTGCTGTTTTGTTTCATTTCACTATGTTGCTCATTGTTTGATTTAACAATAGTTCCAATCCAAAATATACTGCTGCTGACATCAAACAAAATGTTGAATGTAAACATGTGTTCACACCACACTTTATACTTTTCTTACTACCTTGTGTGGCTGCCATGATGGACTTCTCGTTAACCTGAGACATACTATGCGGATAGAATATATCCATTCAAAGACTAACTGAGCAGCATTGATTCTAAAGATATAACAAGTTGAGGGTGTTGCGATTTGTTTGTGACAGTATTTTCATTCGCTTCTTTTGCCTAGCATCCCACCATGTGCATGCCTATTTTAAAATGTTGGGAGGCAATGATGTGTTCTCGTTAACCTGATACATGTTTGTTCGATGAAAGACACTTAAATCCACTCATAGCACAAGGCAGAGAACTTCCACTCTCCACCCTGAGTAGTCTTCTATGTTTTCCTTCTCTTATTCTTTGGTTGTTTGGTGACTCTATTTATTTCTGTTAATTTCTGTTCTAAATTAAATAGAGTTCCAGTGAATCCTAATATTTCCATGGAACTCGAGGTTGTGATGACGTTTGTCTTTTAACTTGGGGATGTGCTTCCTTTCTATCCCTGTGACAATGGAGGTTACAATGATGTCGTTCTCGTTAACCTGAGCATTTATTGCATGGAAGACACCTAAATCCATTCATAACTCAAGCAATGTTTTAAAAAACGCTAGACGCTAGGCGTGCGCTAGCCTAAGGTTTAGAGTTTAGGAAGTTTAAACGTAGATTAAACCTGATTAAACGTTTTTGTTTTTTGTTTTTATTTTTGTGATGCTGAGAGCAAAATCAGTACTAATAACACAACTAGAAGTAATAACAGCGATCATACCTCTTGCTTGGAGCAAGATTAGTAGTAAGTACTAAGTAATAACACCTGGATGTGCTGCCTCGATCCCCCTCCAGGCTGTGCGATTTCTCGAGCAGGGGCTCCGCTCGCTACCAGCGGCAAGAGCGGCGGCAGGTCACGTCCTCGCGTGCGTGAGGAAAGGAAAGGAGGAGTAAGTCTGATCCCTCCCGCCCGCTCTGTTTCCACGTGCAGCCTGCCCACAGCCTGCGCTTTTTTCCCGTGTGAGCGTGCCCTCTCCCGCTCACGTTCTCCACGCGTGCGTGACCGCCGCCCACCCGGCCAGCGACGCCTAGCGCCGATTTTTCACGCGTCCGCGCCGCCTACACGCCGCCTAGCGCATAGACGCAGCATCTTGGCACGCCCAAAGTTTAATTGGGCGCCTAGGCCCTAAACGAGACGTTGGGCCTCCGTTTAGCGTTTAATCGAGATTAAACGAAGTTTAATTGCGTTTTTTAAAACATTGAACTCAAGACTGAGAACCTCCACTCACTAGTTTTCTGTGCTTTTCTTATTCTTTGGTCGTTTGGTGATTCCATTTAGTTCTGTTAGTTTATTTTCCAAATTAAACACAGTTGAAATGAATTCTAGTATTTCCACAGCACTCTGAGGCTGTGATGTTGTTTGTCTTGTTTACTTGATGTGCTTGCTATTTATTCTTAATGTTGGAGGTTGCAATGATGTCTTTCTCGTTAACCTGAGATATTATTACATGAAAGACACCTAAATGCATTCATAACTTAGACTGAAAGCCTCCACTTTCACTGGTTTGATATGTTTTGCTTTTCTTGATTTCTTTTCTTATTCTGCTCTTCTTGGCCATTTTTATCCTCTTCTGTTTTTTTGGGTTCAAAATGTGATAGGATTGCATGTAAATCCTAATATACACCCAGAACTTCGAGTCTTTATTTGTTTTTTTAATAAAAAACTGTTGTTAACCTGATATGTACATGCTACTGTGAAGACAAGTCTCAGCCCACTATAGCTTCTGAAGGTTAGATTTAGCATATGACACTTTGTTTGGCTGATGAGAGTGGAAGCCATTCTGTGACCTGGTTAGTTTGTAGAGGAGTGGATTGGATTGTAGTGACTTAAACTCCCTTTGGAGTTTTACTAGGGATATTAGCTTGTTTTTCTACTTGGAGATTAGCTATCTTCCTGTTTTCTCAATTGTAGAGAGCATTGCACGCTGTGTCCTGCATGTCCACAGCAGTTTAATAACCTGACATTTGTTGCAGATTGGCGAAAGGACTGCAACTATTCTCAAGCACCTCTTTCCTGTGCCAAAGCCAGATTCAAAGCGAATAATTACTTTTGCTAACAGAGATGACTATATCTCTTTCAGGTACGCGTTTCACTATTTATGCAATAAAGTTTATTTCGTGACTAGACTAGATGTAGAGCACTAGTTACCAATATACTTTTCACACTTCATGGGAAGACTGACGGCTCCTTTTATTTTGTCATAAGGCATCATGTTTACGAAAAACCAGGTGGCCCTAAATCGATTGACCTGAAGGAGGTCGGTCCCCGATTTGAGTTGCGGCTGTACCAGGTGACACAGGAATTCTTCCATCCAGTCATTAACACACTATTAGAGGTTCTCGTTGCAGAGTGATATTTGGTCAGTATTAACCTGTTGCTCTTCTCGACCAGATCAAACTAGGAACTGTGGAACAAAATGAAGCGCAAAGCGAGTTTGTGCTGCGGCCCTACATCAATACCGCCAAGAAGCAAAATACACTTGGGGCGTGAACTCCACTGCAGTACAGCATTATGTAGTTTTTTTTTCTTTTTCTTGACGGTTTATACTGTAGTAGTAACATTAAGTCGCAGGGTGATTAGGTCCATGTCTGCCTTATATACATCTTATAATGTCTTCGCAAATCTGAGTTTTTTCTTGGGAGGAAATCATTAAGGGCTTGTTCTTCATGATCCTCCACTTGAGACTCCTCCGGACTTAAAAACGGCTCCGGTTCCTCTACTATTTACCAGTACCTTTTTTTTTTCCGTAAAAGCTAATGCCGGAGTGGGCCAAACAGGCTCTAATTTGTGTTGGGCGGCCAGCCCATGCATAGTTACCCCAGCATCTATCTGCGCGTGGAAAATCGTGGTTGTACGTGACGTAGCTAGGATTTTAGGCCGGTGGCGTAGCTAATATTTTAGGATAGTGTGGTCTGATGTAACATAAAAAATTAACCAATTTTTTAACAGTCATGATTGTAACATAACAATACATAGGTATATAAATTATCAAACACAATAAGATTATAGTTGGACAAGAATACGACACTACTTGTCATCACTCATCAGTCATGTACTCATGTGCCTTCTAATGGCCATAAAATTGTTTGATTATCCCCTCGTCATTTCCTTGTAAGAAGGCAAGAAGCTATCTCGCTCAACATAAGTGGCTAGATAGGCTATCGCCCATCTTATTTGTCAATCCATTCTTGACAAAGGTCATTGAAAATATTCTTTCAACATATTTTAGCCACTCGGAATCAGCTACTCTCAAAATACCAATTTGAGAAGGAAGGAAGGAAACCCAATTATAAACTTGAAAATACCAATTTGAGAAGGAAGGAAACCTAATTATAAACTTAAAATACCAATTTGAGAAGGAAGGAAACCTAATTAAAAACTTTAGAATATTTCTTGTATCACTAGGAATCAACAACACACAAATGAGAGGGGCAAGGGGATATAAATACCCCACCACTCTAAAACTAGCGGTACTAGCCAAATTCTATACCACGACGATAAGCCCCTGCTCTGAAAATTCTTGGAAAAAATTAGGTCACTTGGAATCTGGCATACTCGGCTATATTGAACTTAAACCATGGTTAGGTGTTACTAATTTATCTCGCGGGTATTCTTTAGCACTAGAGACTTGTCAAAACACTTGCATCCCTCATCAATGGTATGGTATACCTATATACTCATGGATAAAAGTAAACATAATTTAAAATGCACTTGAGCTTGTATGTCTTCATAATATATTCCTTTCCTTCTTAATATTTTCTCGTAAGGGTTGCAACCATTTTGCTCTCAGTCGTTTGAGCAGATCTATCTTGACCAAGTGACTTGAACCATTCCAACGTGTATGAATTCGTCAGCGAACCAATCACGCCCAAGTTTTCGACGGGCATGCATGCAGCGTCAAACTGATGAAGCACTCGAGACGAGAAGAGCGTGACAGGTCACAGGTGGTACCTACAGCTCTGACGACCGTCGTCTGCTAGCCCAACTGCCCGATCGAGCGAGATGCGAGCAAACGCAGCAGACATGTCGAAACCTGCCGGAGAGACGCGGGCCAACTTCCCGAGTCTGACAGGCCAAGCACCCAGCAGCACGTATACGTCGACACGACAAGGGGTCGTACGTAGGAGACCTCCGGCCCAGGACGCCCCATGCATCGGCAGTCGACAGCACTGCAGCGACGACGACGTTTCTGGCATATATAGGCCGCGTAAACGACGAGCTGTGCTCCGCGGGAACAACCCAGATGTGGCATCAGATCGTGGGCTAGTCACGTGTACTGGCAGAATTCGGATCTCAAAACTTCCGCTTTTATGCATGGTTGAGGTGCAATCATCTTCTCTGTGCTACTTGCACTTCTCTTAGAACAACGTTGGAGCTGTCATAAGAGATGAATGTTAGACATCAACTAGAGGTTTCAATAGCTGAAAGCTTTCAAAAACTAAACCGTAAAAACTAAAACAAAAGGTCGACTATTTGGTCACATTGCTAGATTATTCTATGATTCAGTGGGACTAAACAAGGCTCTAGTTTCTTTGTAACGGTTAGTGCAGTGTTTTGGTGGGAAGTTAATGTCACTCGGAAGACTTCATGCCAATTTGAAGAGGCTTATTGTGGCTTTAGCTTCTGTACTATAGTGTTGCTGTAGCATAACCAAGAGGTGACCCGTCAAATTGGCTTCATCAGCTTATGTAACACCCCGGTGTTACGCATGCATTCAGCACCTGCAAATCATGAGCATAAGCATTGTTATGCATTTATTAACATGGCATGAAATAATGATTTAAACATGACCTTGAAACATGTTAATGAAAACATGCTTGTTGCATTATTTGTTTAAATAGAACTATGCCATGGTTGTGCTTGTAATGGTGTTAAAAATGCTTGTTTGCTTGAGTAATTAGTTTAGAAATGTTTAGCAAAATTTTTGGAGCAAAGTTGTATTCAAACTTTTGACAAAATTTTCTTTTGAAAATATTATGGAAAAAGGTCAAAAATCCTTCCTATTTAGCTTTTACTTTCCAATTCAAAATCTGTTGGGAATTTTGAGTTGGTCCTTTAAGCAAAGCTGTAGAGGATTAAATTCTAAGCAACTTTTATTTTTGGGCCATTTCTAGAAAATGCCATTTTGTTGCTTAAAAATTGATTTAAAGCAGCTGTATTTTGAAAATTTGGAAAAAAGAATTGAAAAATATAAAGGAAAAGCTTTTTCTCCGCCTAAGTGGGCCGGCGCCTCACTTTCGGCCCGCAGCCGCAAGCCGGCCTGGTCCAGCTCGCGCTCGCGCACGTGTGCCCGCGCGCGCCGCGGTCCAGTGGACCGGGTGTACGCCGCACGCCGCGCCCCGCTCCCGTGCGCTCGCCAACCCGCGCGCGCGCCTCGCCGCGTGGCCGCACCGCACCGGCGGCCATGGGCAGTCGCTGGCCGGCTAGTCGGAGCCCCCGCACCTGGACGGGAACGCGTCCAGGGTCGCCCCCGACCACACCTTAACCCCCGCGCCCGCTCCCTTCCTCCTCTCGCGCTCTTCATTCCCGAACGCAGCCCCGCTCCTTGCAACCACGCGGCCGCCCGCCATTGCCGCAGCCGCTAAGCTCGCCTGCGCCGCCTTGTCTTCGCCCGAAGCTCCGCGAGCTTCCGCGTGAGCCTCGCCTCGACGTAGCCAGCCTCCGGCACCGCGTTTTCACCAAGGTGAGGGCCGTAACCACCACGGTGGCACCGACATTGCTCGCCGGAGCCCGCGGCCGTGCCGACCTCCATGCTCCACTCCTCCTCTCTTCCTTCTAAAAGCACCATCGTTTTCGCCTTATCGTCGCGGTCCTCATGCGCGCCGCGCCTCGTCCATTCGCGACCGGAGACGGCCGCTGGCCGTTGGCGGCCGCCGCACCGCCGCGCTGCCGCGGCCACAGGCGCCCGCGTGGCGTAGCCACGGCCGCTCCCAGGCGCTGCTGAACCGGCCTCGCCCGTGGGCCGAAGCCCCGAGCCGGCCCGGCTCGCCTTTTCCCGCGCGCGCTGCTCAGGCCGAAAGCGGCCATGGGCCGGACGTTCTCACGGGCCGGCCCAGTAACAATAAGAGATTTGTTTTCCATTTCCTTTTGATTATTTGAGAAAATAAATAATTGGAAAAAATGTTTGTGTACACATTTTGGCTCCAAAAATGGTGAAACAAATTTTGTAGTGATCCTCATGAGTAGATCTATGATGTAAAAATATTGTATGTTGATTTTGAGATACTTTTCTGTAGAGTTTTAGTTAATTCTTGTAATTGCTATTTATCTAAGAAAATGAATAGTAAATCCATTGTTGCTCAGAAAAATATGGTTCCACATGCATTAGTTTTCTTTTGTGATGTAGTTTCTGGGGAAAATAGATGCTATGCATGTTCTGTGTAAAATTTTTGATGTGTAGTTCAAGTGCTTTTTATTGCTAATATTTGTTATTTTTGTTAGAGAGAAATATATGAATAAAACATGCAAGTGATAATTTTTATACAGTGATTATTTACTGTGTAGAATCTAGAAAAATGATAAATCTGTTGTTTGATACTTTTCATAATACAAAGTATTTTAATGATCATATTTATGCCATATCTTGTCATTTTTGTGTAGGAAGTTCTAGTGATCAAAATGCAATGAAAATTTTGTGGCATGCTAGATTAGATGATAGTAAGTCACTGTAATTTTCCTAGATTTTTCTGTGCTACCAAAATAGGTGTTGCTGTTCAAACTTAGTTTCAACTAGGGTTTAATTAACCTTTTAATGCATGTTTAGTTAATAATGAATGCTTTGGTGTATCTTTGAAGCATCTTGGCTTGTTGTGGTGACTTAGTAAGTAGTATAGTGGTTGTAGTAGTAGTTTAGTAGTACATGTTCTTGGATGATGTGGACTACCTTGTAGAAGAATTGTATTTCTACACTATCCAATAAAGTAAACATGTTCATCTACATCCCATTCATCATAATCATTACATGTCAACCCTCCAATGCACCTATGCATGAGCACTTATACATCTGCATCATATAGGATCGCAGGAAGGGATTCCGGTAGCAGTTCCCGAGGAGCCGGAAGAGCAGCCCGAGGTGCAAGAGCAGGAGGTGCCCGAAGCCGACGAGGAGGTCGGTGAGGATCTTCCGGAGTGCTCCGATCATCGCCCGAGCTCTTTCAAAAGAGTCAAGCCCCGGAGCATTTCTCTCCCGGTTTGCAAATATTTTATTAATGCTTTACCTTAATTAATGCATTACGTTTAGGAGTTGTTTGCAACCGTTGCTGCATTATACCTTGTTTACCTTTGTTCTACCATATCCTTGTTACCCTGGTATTCGCAGTTGAGTCAATGCTTAGCTGACTTAGACTGGTAGAAGTCGGGTGATTTTCTATCACCTGCGAGCTATAGGTGGTTACCTGGATCTGCTTGAATAAGTATGTCATCTTAGGATAACTAAGTGTTAATGTGAAATTGAGACCGGACGGAGACTTACAGGGTTTCAGACTGTAGTGTTTTCCGTCTATGTCGGTTAAGGACCGACCGTTGTTGGGCCTCGAGTCATGTTGAACGCATGCCTCACATTTAGCTGGCCAAATAATGCACCTTTCGACCGCGAAGCTAGGAGATTATTCGGGCCGAGTGGATTGCCCACTGCGCACTGTACCGGAGCAGGTGTGGAAGGACACAGGGGCGCGATGATAAGGCCAAAGAGCAGTCGGGCGGCCCCCGGGTACATGTGGTTCCTAGCAAACTCGAGACTTTACCTGGATAGTTGACTCGGTGACCAATATCTCACTTTAGCGGGTGAGTGAGGTTTGTGTGAGGAATAAATTACCAGCTGGTTAATAATCAATTCGAATCGCCATCGTTCACTGGATAGTGAACACTTGACTTGAGTTACTTCATCATAGTAATGTTGATGGAACACTTGGACAGTTATATGAAATATGACATTATGGAAGTTGTTATTGATCATTGGTTATGCTTACTTGTTTAATCACATGTTTACTCTAGTACAGGTGTAAATGTAGTTGGCAGGTTAATAAAGATTAACTTAATATAAAAGCTTCTGGAAAAGGTTCTTTAAATGCTAAAAATATCTTTTTACAAATAAGTCAGCTACCCCACTATAAAGCCCTTCATTCTCCTTGGTGTCACTTTATTTTCGGTTATGTCGGGTAAGTCTAGTTGAGTACCTTCTCGTACTCAGGGCTTTGTTCCCACTTGTTGCAGATGGGCAGATATATTACGGCTACTGTATCAACTGCCTCTATCCTACGATGGGTGATGCCTAGGACCATGGGCAGTGGTCGTTCCCTACGTCTCACCTAATGCTTTTGTTGGAGATGATCATCAGCTGGCATTGTACTTAAACTCTGTGTGAGTGTGTGTGTGGATTTGAACTAAAGGCTTCTGCGACTTTTATTCGAACTTGGTTTGTAATAACTATGTTTAAACTCCGATATATCCGTGATGTGAACTTTTATGTAATTTGTGATGGTGACCGCTAAACTTATTACGATCTTGGCTGGTATGTAAGTTGGTTTGAAATCCATCGTGATTTCACGGACAACCAGGTTATACGGGCTTAAGTTTGCTAAATCGTCTGCTCGGTGGATGATTTTCTTACTTAATTTCGTATAATTGGTCGATTCTGTTACAGCTGGCATCGGAGCATGTTTTAGCGTGTTACTGTTCACAAGTGTATTTAAAACAAAAAGGTATTTGAAAAACGTGATTTCCAAACTAAAAAGTGTGCCAGTGGTCATATCCTTTATGCCCAATTAAGGACTCTAGGTGGCTTATTTAAGTACTGACTTGGGGTTCTTGCATCATATTTCTCTTTCATTGCTCATATGGCGTGCTATTGTATGAGTGCCACTTGTTTAAGTGGTAATGTATGGATCAATTGCCTCTACGCCTCGGTAAGTGAAAGTTGTGAGAGCATGATCGGATACACCGCCGATCTAGGGAGAGTGCTTATATAATGCTGGAGTAATTACATGTTCTACGCATGTTTTACAAAAGTATCGCATGTGTGGTTGTTTCATCCGTTGAGGCAATGCCGTCAATAGGGCGATATTTTGGATAGTTACTACCGTTGTATGTGTATCTAGAGATTCGTATAGAGCGTGTAGATAAATTTATGGCTTTCATGCATCCATTGGGATTTGGGCTAAAATGCATCTTCTGTAGGTACATAACAACGTTATCGTGTAGAACGTATTAGTTACGTATTTGAGAGATCGTTGTATGCCACAGTCTATATCGCTAGAATCCATTTATTTTCTAAGTTTGTGAGAACATAAGAAACATACATACATCATGTTACTTGTGTATTTCATTCATGTCATGCATTCCTCCCCTTATAAATTGATTTTCTCCTTTTGATAAAATTTGTACCAACTTAAAATATGCCTCATGGGGTAATAAAAACTTTGCTACAGATGGCCCACACGAAGCAGACTGCCCGTAAGTCTACTGGAGGAAGAGCACCTCAACACCAGTTGGCCCCAAGGGAGCACCGCACCACGAACACCTTTTTGAGCGAGTTTGGCATGCCGACCTTGCTCTAGAGAGTGCTCCATGATGTGGGGTACCCAGAGGGTCAAGAGCTAGTGTACTCTTGGAGTGAGAACCAGCTGGCTGAGGATGGGATTGCAGTAGTGGAGATCATAGTCACTGCTCTTGGTGATGCTCCAGAGTGGGATGGCTGGCACTTGGAGTTTGAAGGTCACACTCCTGTTGAGGGTGCAGAGGGAGCAACTTTTCGTGTCATCAGAGACATTATGAGTAGATTCCCCAATGAGCTGGCAGCCGCGTTAGCAGGTACTTTTCCTCAGGATGATCCTCACGATGCTACCTGGGTTCAGCCTCAGGGAAGTGCTTTGGTCAGAGGTCCAGATGAGGGATGGGCTAGCGACAACCATGCCATGAGCGCTATGTTCATAGCTATCAGATCTTATGAGGGTCTCGAGTGCACTTATTGGACTTTGATTGGTTTGCGTGGGGATGATAAGCTCCAGGCAAGGAAGCAGAAGAAGAAGCAGGCCCGTGTGATAGCGAGCCTGCAGGAGCAGTTGGTTGGCATGACCTTGCAGCGAGACCAGGCTGTGGTGAGAGACGAGGATGCTACGCAGCGAGTGCGGACGTTGACTCATGCCAACAACAATGCAGATCGCATGATTGAGCAACTAGTTCAGGAGAGGAATGAAGCCTAAAACGAGAGGGACCTTCTGAGGCAGAGGGTCGACGAGCTAGAGGAGTACAACTTCAACTTGCATGAGGAGTTTCATGCGCTCTACAACGGGGTTGGCCCGTATGCTCCTCCAGACGCCGCCGGCATGGACGTCGATGACGACGAGGACGAGCCTGCAGTTGCACCTGTTGATGACGACGACGCCGCTACTGATGGTAGCGATGGTGACGTCTCTGACCCCGACAATGGCCCTGAGGAGTAGGCTAGTTGCTTCGCGTTAGTGATTAGGTCCTGCCGCGATGGTCTTTCTTTTGGCTTCATGTATCTCGATGTATCTCGTTTCGAACCTTCGAGTCTTGGTAGGACGTTGGAACTTGGTTGGTCATGCGATATCCGAATGCATAAAAGTCCAGTGTATGTAAGCTGGCAATTTAGTTGTATGGACGTGATGTTTGCATTGGAAGTAATTTAATTAGTGGTGCTGTTATAATTAGAATGCGATTATTGTGCCTTTGTTTTATTGTATGACTTTGTTCTCTCCAATGAATTCAGTATGATATAATTTTTCATTCACTCACAATTACTACAACTTCACTTAAGCATTACTTGTTGCTGAAATATGCAGATGGCAAACACTCGCCGTGCCATGTATGAGGCTGCTGAAACCGGTGGTAATGGTGCCGGGGCAGGTGGGAGCGGTGGAAACAATGTCAACCACAATGAGCCACACCCGGAACCACATTTGCCGCCTCCCCCACCACTCACTGCAGAGGTGTTCTTTGCACAGCTTCTTGGAAGTCAGCGCAATACCGAGCAATCTCAGAAAAACATGGAAGATTTTCTACGTACCATTGCCAATAATGTTTAGCGCGGTAACAACCAGGGTGGTGGCAATAGGGCGAATCAGTATAGCAGCTTCAAGGATTTCATGGACACCGGACCACCAATATTCAAGGAAGCAACAGAGCCACTTGATGTTGAAAAATGGATCAACACCATGGAAGACAAGTTTCGTGTGTTGAGGTTAACTGAGGTACTGAAGACAGAATATGTCGCACATCAGCTACAAGGACCAGCAGGAATGTGGTGGAAGCATCATCACACTATCTTCCCTCCAAATGCCCAGATCTCATGGAGAGAGTTCACTGAAGCCTTTCGCGGGGTTTATATTCCACCAGGGCTGGTTGAGATGAAGTTGGGAGAGTTCTTGGCTTTAAATCAGGGCACCGAAAACCGTGACGCGGTATTTGCATGCCTTCAACAACTTGTGTCGTTTTGCTCCCAATATGGTTGACATAGATGCTAAGAGAATTGCTAGTTTCAAGAGAGGGCTGAATCCAAAAATGATGAAGCATGTGGGTACCAATAACCGCATCAGATTCAATGACTTTATTAGTGATTGCTTGAAGCAAGAAAAGAACAATAATGCTTGTATCACTGCCAAGACTCGCAAGAGAGCACTAGAGGGTGGCCCTTCCCAAGCAAGAGCACCTGCGGGAGGTCATCCTCCCTATCATCCATCGGCACCTGGCGCTAGGTTCAAGCTACCACAACAGAGAGGTCAGGGTTTCAAGGGACCACATAAGCCTTACAAGATGGCAGTACAGTCCAACAAGGCAACCGCCAGCGTGGGACAAGGTAGCTCCAAGAGGGTTGTGGGATCTGCTGGTACGGTGAAGGGACCATGCTACAATTGTGATCAACCATGTCACTTCTCAAGGTTCTGTCCGTATCCGCCTAGGAAGAAGCAACAGACGTATACCGCACGTGTGCACCACACCACTATGGAAGAAATTCCTGAGGGAGAGCCCGTAACTGCTGGTAAGTTTCCTGTCAACTGACACCCCGCAGTTGTTCTATTTGATTCTGGATCATCATATTCTTTTATGAGTCAAGCATTTGCACGGAAGCATGAACAACTATGCACGGATTTGAGTTATGGTTACCGTATAAGTTCAGCGGGGGCTGATGTTTTGACAAACCAGATGGTTCGAGGGGCAACCCTTGAATTAGGTAATAGAAAATTTAGAGTGAACTTGATAGTTATGCCTGGGTTAGTTTTGGATGTCGTTATAGGGATAAACTGGATGAAAGATTGGGGAGCAGTCATAGATATACAGAGAGTCGAGTGCTTACCCTTAAGGATCCCTAGGGTGAGGGTACTTTCCAAGTACCATTGCCCCAAAGAACATACCTCGTAAGTGTGACATGTGCTACAAAAGTCATTCCTATTCATCAGATTACGGTAGTGTGTGAGTTTCCGGATGTATTTCTAGATGAGTTACCTGGTCTTCCGCCAGATAGAGATGTTGAGTTTGGAATTGAGTTAGTTCCAGGGACAGCTCCAATTTCAAGGAGACCGTATCGGATGCCTCCGGATGAGTTAGCTGAGCTAAAGAAGCAACTAGAGGTGTTGTTGAAAAAGGGGTTTATCTGACCAAGTAAGTCTGAATGGGGATGTCCTGCATTATTTGTGAAGAAGAAGAAGGAGGACACTTTGAGAATGTGCGTGGATTATAGGCCACTTAATGCTGTAACTATCAAGAATAAGTATCTCTTACCTCATATTGATATTTTGTTTGATCAGTTAGCCAAAGCCAGAGTATTCTCCAAGATAGATTTGAGATCCGGTTACCATCAAATCAAGATTAGGCCACAAGATATACCGAAAACCGTCTTTTCCACCAGATATGGGTTGTACGAGTATCTTGTTATGTCGTTTGGCTTAACAAATGCTCCTGCATACTTTATGTATCTAATGAATACGGTTTTCATGCCAGAATTGGATAAGTTTGTGGTAGTGTTTATTGATGATATTCTGGTGTACTTCGAGAATGAGAAGGATCATGAAGAGCATTTGAGAGTTGTCTTGACCAGACTTAGAGATCATAAGTTGTATGCTAAGTTTAGCAAGTGTGAATTTTGGTTGAAGAAAGTTCCTTTCCTTGGTCACATTCTGTCCGAAAATGGAGTTTCAGTAGATCCAAGTAAGGTGCAAGAGGTTATGGATTGGAAGGTGCCGACCACAGTTTCTGAAGTTAGAAGTTTCTTAGGATTAGCTGGTTACTATCACCATTTTATACTAGATTTCTCAAAGATTGCTAAACCAATGACAAGTCTGCTACAGAAAGATCATAAGTTCGTTTGGATAGAGGAGTGTGAAGCAGTTTTCCACACTTTGCGGAAACTGTTGACCACAGCTCTTGTTTTAGCACAACCGGACATAGAGAAACCTTTTGATGTGTTTTGCAACGCATCAAAAACTGGATTAGGATGTGTTCTTATGCAAGGAGGAAGAGTTATTGCTTATGCCTCACGACAGTTGAGAAAGCACAAGGTCAATTATCCGACACATGATCTTGAACTTGCTGCAGTTGTGCATGCCCTAAAAATTTGGAGACATTATCTACTTGGTAATGTGTGCAATATTTTCATAGATCACAAGAGTCTTAAGTATATCTTCACCCAGCCAGAGCTAAACATGAGACAGCGAAGATGGTTAGAATTGATCAAGGATTACAACTTGAACGTGCAGTATCACCCTGGAAAGGCCAATGTAGTGGCAGATGCTTTGAGTAGAAAGTCACATTGCCTAAATACGCAACCTTTGCTCGAAGATGGTTTCGATCTGATGCACCCTGCCGTGTTACATAGTATTCAGATTAGTTGCTCTTTGAAGAGTAAGATAATAGAAGGCCAGAAAACCGACAAGGGGATATTCCACATCAAAGAGAAAATCAAAGATGAACCATCTAAGCACTTTAGAGTGGATGAACAGGGCGTGTTATGGTTTGACGACCGTCTTGTTGTTCTCAAGGATCGAGAGCTTAAGAATAAACTTATGGATGAAGCTCACCTTTCTAAGCTATCCATTCATCCTGGCAGTAGTAAGATGTACCAATAACTGAGACTTCGTTATTGGTGGACAAAGATGAAGAAAGAGATTGCAGCCTATGTTGCCAGATGTGACACATGTTGTAGAGTGAAAGCTATTCATCTAAAACCTGCCAGTTTGTTGCAACCCTTATCCGTACCTAGTTGGAAGTGGGATGATATAAGTATGGATTTCATCTCAGGTTTGCCCACTACTCAGAAAGGACATGATTCGATTTAGGTAATCGTGGATCGTCTTACCAAGACATCTCACTTTTTACCGGTCAAGACAGATTATCGACCACCTCAATATGCCGAGAAATACATTGCAGAAATTGTGAGATTGCATGGCATACCGAAGACTATAGTGTCTGACAGAGGGTCACCGTTCACCACCCACTTTTGGGAATATTTGCACAAAGGTCTGGTACAACTTTGATCCGTAGTACTGCTTATCGCCCCCAGACAGATGGTCAGACTGAGCGAGTTAATGTTGTTCTGGAAGATGTTAAGAGCATGTGTGTTGTCTTCCAGGGGTTCATGGGAGTCATGGTTACCCTTAGCAGAATTTGCTTACAACAACAGTTATCAAGAAAGTATCATAATGGCTCCATTCAAAGCTTTGTATGGCAGAAAGTGTAGAACACCACTAAATTGGATCGAGCCAGGAGAAAGGAGGTATTATGGTATTGACTTTGTAGAAGAAGCCGAGAAGAAAGTTCATATCATTCAGCAAAATATGAAAGCAGTTCAATCACGTCAGAAAAGCTATGCGGATAAAAGGAGGAGACCACTTGTGTTTGAAGTTGGTGACTATGTGTATCTAAAAGTCACCCCAATGAAGAAGAAACGTTTTGGAGTTTGAAGAAAGCTTGCCGCCAGATTTGTGGGACCATACAAGATCTTGGAAAGAAAAGGTACAATAGCCTACAAGTTGGAATTACCGGAAATAATGAGTGTCATTTTTCCATGTTTCATGTATCACAGTTAAAGAAATGTTTGCGTGTCCCAGAAGAAAGAATAGAACCTCGAGGCATAAAGCTCAAGTCAGATTTGGTATATCGTGAGCAACCAGTTCGAGTTTTAGACACCAAAGAGCGTGCTACTCGAAATAGTGTGGTAAAAACATACAAGATACAGTGGAATCATCATGATGAAGGGGATGTAACTTGAGAAACGGGTGAATATCTATAAAAAGCTTATGAAGATTTTTATAACAAATGGTTCGTAACCCAAATCTCGGGACGAGATTTTTATAAGGGGGAGGGCTGTAACACCCCAGTGTTACGCATGCATTCAGTACCTGCAAATCATGAGCATAAGCATTGTCATGCATTTATTAACATGGCATGAAATAATGATTTAAACATGACCTTGAAACATGTTAATGAAAACATGCTTGTTGCATTGTTTGTTTAAATAGAACTATGCCATGGTTGTGCTTGTAATGGTGTTAAAAATGCTTGTTTGCTTGAGTAATTTATTTAGAAATGTTTAGCAAAATTTTTGGAGCAAAGTTGTATTCAAACTTTTGACAAAATTTGCTTTTGAAAATATTATGGAAAAAGGTCAAAAATCCTCCCTATTTGGCTTTTACTTTCCAATTCAAAATCTGTTTGGAATTTTGAGTTGGTCCTTTAAGCAAAGTTGTAGAGGATTAAATTCTAAGCAACTTTTATTTTTAGGCCATTTCCAGAAAATGTCATTTTGTTGCTCAAAAATTGATTTAAAGCAGCTGCATTTTGAAAATTTGGAAAAAAAAGAATTGAAAAATATAAAGGAAAAGCTTATTCTCCGCCTAAGTGGGCCAGCGCCTCACTTTCGGCCCGCAGCCGCAAGCCGACCAGGCTCAGCTCGCGCTCGCACACGTGCGCCCGCGCACGCCGCGGTCCAGTGGACCAGGCATACGCCGCACGCCGCGCCCCGCTCCCGCGCGCTCGCCAACCCGCGCGCGCCTCGCCGCGTGGCCGCGCCGCACCGGCGGCCATGGGCGGTGGCTAGCCGGCTGGTCGGAGCCCCCGCACCTGGACGGGAACGCGTCCAGGGTCGCTCCAGACCGCGCCTTAACCCCGCGCCCGCTCCGTTCCTCCTCTCGCGCTCTTCATTCCCGAACGCAGCCCCGCTCCTCGCCACCACGCGGCCGCCCGCCATTGCCGCAGCCGATAAAGCTCACCTGCGCCGCCTTGTCTTCGCCCGAAGCTCCGCGAGCTTCCGCGTGAGCCTCGCCTCGACGTAGCCTGCCTCCGGCACCGCGTTTTCGCCAAGGTGAGGGCCGGAAGGGCCGTAACCGCCACGGTGGCGCCGGCATTGCTCGCCGGAGCCCGCGGCCGTGCCGACCTCCATGCTCCGCTCCTCCTCTCTTCCTTCTAAAAGCACCATCGTTTTCGCCTTATCGTCGCAGTCCTCATGCGCGCCGCGCCTCGTCCATTCGCAACCGGAGACGGCCGCTGGCCGTTGGCGGCCGCCGCACCGCCGCACTGCCGCGGCGACAGGCGCCGGCGTGGCGTAGCCACGGCCGCTCCCGGGCGCTGCTGGACCGGCCTCGCCCGTGGGCCGAAGCCCCGAGCCGGCCCGACTCGTTTTTTCCCTGCGCGCGCTGCTCAGGCCGAAAGCGGCCATGGGCCGGACGTTCTCGCGGGCCGGCCCAGTAACAATAAGATATTTGTTTTCCATTTCCTTTTGATTATTTGAGAAAATAAATAATTGGAAAAAATGTTTGTGTACACATTTTGGCTCTAAAAATGGTGAAACAAATTTTGTAGTGATCCTCATGAGTAGATCTATGATGTAAAAATATTGCACGTTGATTTTGAGATACTTTTCTGCATAGTTTTAGTTAATTCTTGCAATTGCTATTTATCTAAGAAAATGAATACTAAATCCATTGTTGCTCAGAAAAATATGGTTCAACTTGCATTAGTTTTCTTTTGTGATGTAGTTTCTAGGGAAAATAGATGCTATGCATGTTCTGTGTAAAATTTGTGATGTGTAGTTCAAGTGTTTTTTATTGCTAATATTTGTTATTTTTGTTAGAGAGAAATATATGAATAAAACATGCAAGTGATAATTTTTATACAGTAATTATTTACTGTGTAGAATTTAGGAAAAATGATAAATCTGTTGTTTGATACTTTTCATAATACAAAGTATTTTAATGATCATATTTATGACATATCTTGTCATTTTTGTGTAGGAAGTTCTAGTGATCCAAATGCAATGAAATTTTTGTGGCATGCTAGATTAGATGATAGTAAGTCACTGTAAGTTTCCTAAATTTTTCTGTGCTACCAAAATAGGTGTTGCTGTTCAAACTTAGTTGGTTTAATTAACCTTTTAATGCATGTTTAGTTAATAATGATTGTTTTGGTGTATCTTTGAAGCATCTTGGCTTGTTGTGATGACTTAGTAAGTAGTATAGTGGCTGTAGTAGTAGTTTAGTAGTACATGTTCTTGGATGATGTGGACTACCTTGTAGAAGAATTGTATTTCTACACTATCTAATAAAGTAAACATGTTCATCTACATCCTATTCATCATAATCATTACATGTCATCCCTACAATGCACCTGTGCTTGAGCACTTATACATCTGCATCATACAGGATCGCAGGAAGGGATTCTGGTAGCAGTTCCCGAGGAGTCGGAAGAGCAGCCCGAGGTGCAAGAGCAGGAGGTGCCCGAAGCCGACGAGGAGGTCGGTGAGGATCTTCCGGAGTGTCCCGATCATCGCCCGAGCTCTTTCGAAAGAGGCAAGCCCCGGAGCATTTCTCTCCCGGTTTGCAAATATTTTATTAATGCTTTACCTTAATTAATGCATTATGTTTAGGAGTTATTTGCAACCGTTGCTGCATTATACCTTGTTTACCTTTGTTCTACCATATCCTTGTTACCCTGGTATTCGCAGTCGAGTCAATACTTAGCTGGCTTAGACCGGTAGAAGTCGGGTGATTTCGTGTCACCTGCGAGCTATAGGTGGTTACCTGGATCTGCTTGAATAAGTATGTCATCTTAGGATAACTAAGTGTTAATGTGAAGTTGAGACCGGACGGAGACTTACAGGGTTTCAGACTGTAGTGTTTTCCGTCTGTGTCGGTTAAGGACCGATCGTTGTTGGGCCTCGAGTCATGTTGAACGCATGCCTCACATTTAACTGGCCGAATAATGCACCTTTCGACCGCGAAGCTAGGAGATTATTCGAGCCGAGTGGATTGCCCGCAGCGCACTGTACCGGAGCAGGTGTGGAAGGACACGGGGGCGCGATGATAAGGCCAAAGAGCAGTCGGGCGGTCCCCGGGTACAAGTGGTTCCTAGCAAACTCGTGACTTTACCTGGATAGTTGACTCGGTGACCAATATCTCACTTTAGCGGGTGAGTGAGGTTTGTGTGAGGAATAAATTACCAGCTGGTTAATAATCGATTCGAATCGCCATCGTTCACTGGATAGTGAACACTTGACTTGAGTTACTTCATCGTAGTAATGTTGATGGAACACTTGGACAATTATATGAAATATGACATTATGGAAGTTGTTATTGATCATTGGTTATGCTTACTTGTTTAATCACATGTTTACTCTAGTACATGTGTAAATGTAGTTGGCAGGTTAATAAAGATTAATTTAATATAAAAGCTTCTGGAAAAGGTTCTTTAAATGCTAAAAATGCTTTTTTTTGCAAATGAGTCAGCTACCCCACTATAAAGCCCCTCATTCTCCTTGGTGTCACTTTATTTTCGGCTATGTCGGGTAAGTCTAGCTGAGTATCTTCTCGTACTTAGGGTTTTGTTCCCACTTGTTGTAGATGGGCAGATGTATTACGGCTAGTGTATCAACTGCCTCTATCCTGCGATGGGTGATGCCTAGGACCATGGGCAGTGGTCATTCCCTACGTCTCACCTAATGCTTTTGTTGGAGATGATCATCAGCTGGCACTATACTTGAACTCTGTGTGAGTGTGTGTGTGGATTTGAACTAAAGGCTTCTGCGACTTTTATTCGAACTTGGTTTGTAATAACTATGTTTAAACTCCGATGTATCCATGATGTGAACTTTTATGTAATTTGTGATGGTGATCGCTAAACTTATTACGATCTTGGCTGGTATGTAAGTTGGTTTGAAATCCGTCGTGATTTCATGGACTACCGGGTTATACGGGCTTAAGTTTGCTAAATCGTCTGCTCGGTGGATGATTTTCTTACTTAATTTCGTATAATTGGTCGGTTCTGTTACAGCTTATCATCCTTTCACCGAAGCAAGAACACTACTCGATGCTTGCATTTTTCCCCTTTAGCATCGGTTCACACAATGGCATGACTCGATGCTTCAACATTCTCTTTCTTCTTAATTCAGCATCAATAAAAACCAATGTCACAGGGGGCGACTCGCCCTCGCGTCGTCTCCGCAGGAGGCGACTTGGGGTCTCCGCCAGCCCGGCCGCTCGCCCCCCCTCCACCGCCGCCTCGGCCGCCGCCGCCGCGCCTCCTCCTTCGCGTCGTCGGCGACGGCCAGCAGGGAGCCCATAAAGGCCCCCATGCGCGCCCTCTCCCCTTTCCCCACCGCCTTCCCTTCCCCCTTCCACCCCTTCCTCTCCGGCGGCCGTCGGATCTGCCTCAGCCGTGGCCACTGGGACCGGATCCGATGGTCCCCGCCGTGGATTCCGCGAGCAGGCGGCTCGGTGGCCGGCCCTCTCGCGTTGGTTGCGCATGCGGCGTGCGTCGCTCTGCCGCAGGCTCCGACCACGCGACCGTGGGTCGATGTGACCTCGCGGGCCCTGCTGCCGGTGCTGCTCTCCCCGATACGACAGCGGCCAGCCTAGGTCTGGCGTGGGCCCAGTGGGTGGCCGGGTCCCCGGATCTGCCGTGGGCTGGGCATGCTCGGTGGCGTAGGCGGTGGGAGCTCCGCCGTGGGGTCCGCCCGAGCAGCCGCGAGTCGGCGCGGGCTCGTGGTCCTCCCCGGCTCCGGTGGTGGGTCGGTCCAGCGGGGGGCAGCGCCGGCCGGCGAGGCCGCATTGTTCTTTGGCCGCGGGCAAGCCATGCCATGCGGTCCCTCCGTGCAGCTGCGGCTGACGGCGGGCAGGGTGAAACCCCCAGGCTTCGTGCCTTGGACGGACGACGGTGGCGCGCCAACGTCATCACCTTCTTGGAGGCATCGTCTTTAGCCCTCTTCGTCGGCGGCGGCTACCGGGGCAAGTCCGGGAACGAAAGTTCCTTTGGGTTGCAGTTTCAACGTTGTTGGCGTCCGAGGGCGTCATCTCCTTTCTGAAGGCTCCGTTGCTGCACCCTCTCCCTTGTGCCGTCCGCGGTCGTGCCTCGCTGGAGTCGTGCCTTCGTGAGCTCTGCTCTGTTGTTGCTTTGGTCCTCCCAACTCAGATGTTGGTGTTGCCGTTGTTGTTGGCGTCGTCGTTGCTTGATCGTCCTCGGTCACCGACGTCACGTTTGGCTCCACCTCGGGCAGTCACTGCCGAGTGTGTGATGCCCTCTCGTGGATGCTTTGCCGTGTGGGCCTCGGCGGCCGCCTCGGTCGCCTTCTCGGTGGTTTCTTCGTCACCACGGCCACATCTCCTGAGTTAACTCCTTAGCGTTGTTTGGTGGAGAGTCCTGTCTCCTATTTTCTCGCTGTTTTGTTTGGTCGTCGTCGTTGGGTTCCCAACCACCGTCTCTGTGGTTTGTAACCGTTGTACTCGTCGTTCTTCAACTTCCTTCTTCTTAATGCAATGACACGTGAAGTCGTGTTCGAGAAAAAAAAAACCAATGTCACGGTGGCATGACGTTGTCTGGGCTGGCTTGAGAGGCGTCGATTTTCTGCCTGCTGAGAAACTTCAGAGAAGCTTCACGGCACAGCACAGTGCGTCCCTTTCGATCCATGACGAAGCTAAAAGTGCTCGAGAATACAGTTGGCAAAATCGATCAAATGGTAAGTGACGAACACGTCGACCTCGGCGATGAGTAGACGATACTGGATTCTTGGGGTCGTACATGTACTGAGTGCGAAGCTATGTAGGGCTGTAGGCACTGCCTTGTCCCCGTCCGGTTCTCTGCACGCTGCAGTGCGATGGATCATGCATGGTATCAGGCTATCGGCCGGCGATGGAGCCACACAAGCCCACAACCACACTGCATGCACGCGGCATTATGAACAGTGCACTGTGCACATATATGGGATGTACGCAATGCACGTTTCTGTCCCAATTATTGGCGCCCTGGCTCGACAAACGTAGGTGCGTGCGTGCCAAATTTTCCTCCTGTCGCTCTCTCTTGCACGTAGAGTATGTTGAGCTTGAGCGCACGGCATTACTGGTAAGGATGAAAACGGAACGGAAATATCCTGAACCGAACCACATCGTTTTCTACATTTAATTCGATCGAATTCGTATTTTCTTCTCTGACTTTATCGTTTTCGATTTCGCATTTTAGATGTTTCGTATTTCAAATGTAAAAGTAGAAACCGGTTTAGATATTTTTCGACCGTTTTCTACTTTTCTACTTTTAATTTGAAATATTCCGAATTTAAAATTCGGTTTAAACCGAATTTGGCCAACTGCACAGGTCACATAGCCCGATGACAGGCTGCTCAGCACACAAACTTGTATTTATGTGTCGGCTATTATGTTAAATACCTAAGACCAAGGATCATGCACTTGTTAATTATTATACGCACATGAATTTGATCATGCATGTACTTAGTTATGCATTTGGTCCTACGGGTCGGTATTTCGTATTGAGTTTCGTATATCGACCGTGTTCGATATAAATCCGCTTGAATTGGTTCGTTTTCGGAATTCTCGATATTTCGTAAGTTCGTGTTCGTTTTCGTGTCCGGCTTTACCGTTTTCGCTTTCGTTTTCGTATTTCAAATGTAAAAGTAGAAAACAATTTAGGAGTTTTTCGACCGTTTCCGACCGTTTTCATCCTTAATTACTAGTGTATATATGCTACTACAAAAGTGGCCGAGATCTAGTCAGATGATTCCTCTGCGATTTGTCCCTTTGCGCGTTGTGTTGCAAATGGACTGCTACGTGCTACCTAGAGCCTGTTTAGTTCTAAAAAAGGAACCAAAAAAAAGTGCTACAGTACCTGTCACATCAAATCTTGCGGCACATGCATTGAGTACAAAAATGTAGACAAAAGAAAAAACTAATTACACAATTTAATTGTAAATCACGAGACAAATCTTTTGAACCTAATTAGTCTATGATTGGACATAAATTACTAAATAAAATGAAAAATGCTACAATAACTGAACCCAAAAAAATTCATCAACTAAACAGGCCCCTAGCCTTTCTTCTTTGTTTCGGCTTTTTGGCGCTTTCTCTCATTGAGATGCGGCTGGCTGCCTGGCTCTCCCCGTCCAAGCATCGTCCACCACCGTCTTTCTCCACCTAGCTCGCCGCGGGCGGCATCATAGCACCGGCGCACCCGGCGGCGGCAGGTCAAGTCGTTTGGCTGGCCCTGACCCTGACCCTCCAAAAAACACGCGAAATCGCACAGGAAGACGTCCGAAACGACACCGTCTTTTTTTAAGCCCCCTTTTCAAAAGATTCTCTCAAATATATCTCCGACGGAAAGATTTAAAAAAATAGACTCTTATCTTGACGCCATGGTCGTCGGCGCTAAGGTAACACGGCATGACGCCAAGGTAACTGGCACCAAGATCTTAACATGTGGCATTGACGTGGCAGGGTCTTGGCGCCGTGATCTTTGGCGCCAAGACTTGGCGCCACTCTAATTGGCGCCAAACCTGGCGCCACAGATCACGACGCCAAGACCCCGAGTGTGTAATTTTACCATGAGATGGACATATACAAATTTTACCATGACTTGGATATTTAAAATTTTGGCTAAGTCTTTAAATTTATCGTGAGATTAAGTCTTTAAATTTTGCTAAGTCTGGAATTTACTAATTTTGGCTAAGTCTTTAAATAACCAAGTCATGGTAAAATTTGCATATGTCCATCACATGATAAATTTGAAGACATTTAAAATTTTACCATGACTTGGATATTGCAAAATGGCTTCATATTGTGGATTTGGATATTTAAAATTTTACTTGGGGCCAAAATTTAAAGACTTAGCCAAAATTTGCATATGCCCATCTCATTGTAAAATTTGCATATGCCCATCAAAATTTTACCATGAGATGGAACGTGTTGGAATTTGAGTCAAATAAATCTGGATTTTTGTTACGGCTTGAATATGTTAGAATACCAACTACCATGTGGTAGATATATGGAAAAATAATTTTTTTACCATGACTTGGACATTTACAAATTTGAAATTTTAACGTGACTTGGATATTGAGAAATGTGACTAACTCTAGAGTTTTTATAGTGACTTTCTGTTTGATCACTCAGAACAACCTAGAAATACTTAGGATAAACATGTCTGTGGCGCCAAGCTTGGCGCCAATGACGATGATGCCAAGCTTGGCGCCAATGGTGACGGCGCTAAGGTCAGCGTCAGCTCGGCGTCGTCAGCCAAGTGGCATGGGGGCTTGGCGTCAACGTTAACGGCGCATCTTGGCGTCAGCGTTGATGGCGCCAAATCCTGGGTCCATTTCATGAAATCTTTCCGTTAGAGGTATATTTGAGAAAATTTTTCGAAAAAGAGCTTAAAAAAAAAGACGGGAAACGACACAGCGCGCAGCTTTCGCAAACTTTTGCCGCCCGGGGCCCGGGGCAACCAGCAGCCGCCACGCACCACACGTCCATTTCTCTTTCTCCCTCACCCTCGCCGACACGTCTCGCACGCAGACGGCCAAACCACTCCACTCCGACGTCCGAGTCGGCAAGCTCCGATCCGGCGCGGGCATAAAAGCACCCCCAGCTCACTCTTCTGGCAACCAAGCGCACACAGGCACAGTTCTCTGTTCGTTCGTTCTCAGACCTTAGCCATGGAGATGGTCCTGGACTGGCGCTCGCTGGGCTCCCTGCTGGCGACCGTCGTGGTGTTCCGCACCGCGCTGCGCGACTTCCTGCCGCCGGAGGCACAGACGCTCCTGCGCCGGTTCATCGCGTGGGTGGCCGCCGCGTTCCGCCCGCCTCACGACACCATCCTCATCGACGAGGCGGACGGGCCCCCGGGCGGAGCCATCAATGACCTCTACGACTCGGCGCAGCTCTACCTGGGCGCGCGCTGCCTCGCCACCGCGCCCACCGTGCGCCTCCACAAGCCGCGCCAGTCGCCGCGCCCCGTCGCGTCGCTCCCGGACTCGCACACCACCCACGACACCTTCCGCGGGGTCCGCGTCAAGTGGACCTCCACCGCCCGCACCGTCGACCGCGGCTCCGGCGGCGGCGGCTACGGTCACCCGTACAACATGTTCGGCGGCCGCGGCGGCGGCCATGGCGACCAGCGCAGGCTCGAGCTCCAGTTCCCGCGCCAGCACCGGGACCTCATCCACGACCACTACATCCCGCACCTCATCGATGAGGCCACCCTGATGCGGCTCAAGTCGCGGGAGCGCCGGCTCTACACCAACCGCTCCACGGGGCCCGGCGACTTAGACCACCACCGCCACTGGACGTCGCACGCCTTCTCGCACCCGTCCACGTTCGACACGCTCGCGCTCGACCCGGCGCTCCGGGAGGAGATCCGCGCCGACCTGCTGCGCTTCGCCGCGCGCCGGGACCACTACGCGCGCGTGGGGCGCGCGTGGAAGCGAGGGTACCTGCTCCACGGCCCGCCCGGCACGGGCAAGACCAGCCTCGTCGCCGCCATCGCCAACCTGCTCGAGTTCGACGTCTACGACCTGGAGCTCACCACCGTGCCCACCAACTCCCACCTCCGCCGCCTGCTCGTCTCCACCACGCCCAAGTCCGTCATCGTCGTCGAGGACATCGACTGCTCCCTCGACCTCTCCGACCGCAACAAGAAGAAAAAGAAGGGCGGTGGGAGCAACGTCGGCGCCGACAACGACGAAGACGCCGCGGCACAGCTCGCCGTGATGTCGGTGTCGCCTGCCGCCACCGCGGCCATGGCCGTAATGGGGCGGGAATCCATAAGCCTCTCCGGGGTGCTCAACTTCGTGGACGGCCTCTGGTCGTCCTGCGTCGGCGAGCGCCTGATGGTGTTCACGACCAACCACCCGGAGCGGCTGGACCGGGCGCTGCTCCGCCCGGGCCGCATGGACAAAAAGATTGAGCTCGGCTACTGCACGCCGCCCGCGCTGCGCGTCCTCGCCAAGAACTACCTCGGCGTCGGCGACGAGCGCTGCGAGGACGCCGACGCGGACCCCGACACCGTGAACACCCTCATGGCCGAGGCCGAGGGCCTGCTCGCCGCCGCCGAGGTACAAATCACGCCCGCCGACATCGCCGAGGTTTTCATGGGCTGCGACGGCGATGACGCCGCCTGCGCTCTGAGGAAACTCGTGGGCGAACTGCGGCGGCGGCGGGATGCTACCGCGGCCACGGCCGTAGCACCGGGCGAATCGACAGAGGACACGACGGAGTGAAGCCAGTCAGGGATCCTACGTGGCGCGCAACCATGCATGGCTGCCTAGTCAGCTTCCATTACTTTGACGGTGGTTTGTTTATGAGTCGTGAGTCGTGACGGTGCAATGCGACGTGTGCCGGGACGTACGTGTTAGTGTCGTATTCATGGTGTTGGTGTTTGCTTTTTTTCGTCTTTCGTGTTGTAGTATGTATGGAGCCAGGATTTAGGCAAATAATGGACGCATTACTACCCAGGCACAACAATGCATTTTACATGACCGAGCACGCCCATTGCATGCACTGCACCAGTGGTTTCATTTTCAGCACATAGGTGTAAAGTGCCGAAAGGCAAGGTCGGCTCGTTCGTGACTGAAGGGTGTGTTTAATTACTTTTCTTATGCGGTGTGGCCAAGAATACATAGCCAAATTTTGTTACTTTGATCAAAATTGGTCTCCGCAATTTTTTTTTTGACTTTATAGTGCTTACATTCTACCATCATAGGTCATTTTAGTAACTAAAGTTAACCAAAACCTCGATCACTAATTTAACAACTGAACTTGGTCATCTGAAAAATAGACTTGGCTAGTACACGACACATTTATGTAAAAAACCAAACAGGACAACCACAAAGTGACTCTAGATCTAGTAGCTATATAAAAGAAAAGAAGGGTGGATGTCCACGCCTCCTCGCCGCTAACAGCGTCATTGAAGGAAGAGGAGGAAAGGGACCGGCAACCACAATGAAAAACCCTAAAGACCTTGGTTAAATAGGGAGTAAAGCTCGAGCTGCTGGATGAGGAGACTAACCGATAAGGCCGTCTCCAACAATATAAGCTAACACGAGCTTTAAATTGGCAATTATGAAAAGAGGGATATCGTGAAACGTGCGTGACTATCTCTAAACCATGCTAGTCTTTTGTCTTTTTCACTATGCGGCGATACAAAATTGATTCAGCTAACTCCAAACTAGACCATTTGGAGATGCCCTTGGTGGTAAAAAATATGGAACACAGCTACGTTCCTCTTTCCGTCAACATCGTTCCGAGAACATTTGCGTTCTCACGTTATAAAAATATCCCTTCAAATTCCTCTTCCCATCCGAAAACATTGTTGATAAGGGCCAGCCATGAGTCTTAGACTAGTCTTTCTCGTTAGCGTTAGGTGTCATATCATGCCGGCGTCCTTCCTGAGTGGCTGACTGTGACTTATGTCGCTGAAACTAAACCAGTGGTTTACCCTACCTAATTCTGTTTGGTGTTCAGTCAAGTTAGGTCACTCCACAGCCTGATATGAGACGTATCCCCTTGCCATTTCAATTCGTTTCTCGGATTATATTTGTTAATGATGCAACTTTCCAATAATAGTTAAAAGTTTTTCACCTGATTGACTCTTTATCATGTGAAAGCTTCCACGCTCATGGCGTTTTCCATGTAAACTGATGCCGCGTTGGCGCTTGATACGTGACAACCTGACAGCGACCCTGAACGTGTGAACCACATATGGGTACATGGCGTCACACGTCGCTCGCTGCGCATTCATCAACAACTCTCTTGCTGCTGAGATCGTCGACGAGCTTCTGCAGCGCGGCGAGGGCACCGTCGCCGTCGCAGCCCATGAACACCTCCGCGACATCGGCCGGCGTCATGTGCACCTCCTCCAGCAACCTCTCCGCCTCTCCGATCAACTCCTCGTACCCGTGGTCACCATTAGTCGGCTCGTGATCGCCGTCGCCGGCAGTTCCGCAGTCTCCGAGGTAGTTCGTGGCGAGCACGCGCAGCGCGGGGCCCTCGCAGTAGCCGAGCTCGATCTTCCGGTCCATCCGGCCGGGCCGCAACAGCGCCGGGTCGAGGCGGTCGACGTGGTTGGTGGTGAACACGATGAGGCGCTCGCCGACGCACGACGACCAGAGCCCGTCCACGAAGTTGAGCACGCCGGACAGGCTGATCTTCTCCCCGTACATCCCTGGCGGGCCTCCTCCCATCGGTGGGAATCGCGACATGGTGACATGACGCGGCGGCGCATTGTCCCGCTCAGCTTCCTCAGTCCTCGTCCGGTCAAGGAAGCCGAGGGAGCAGTCGATGTCCTCGACGACGATCAGCGACTTGGGGCGAGTGCAGGCGAGCAGCCTGCGGAGGTCGGTGTTGGACTGCACCGTGGTGAGCTCCAGGTCGTAGATGTCGAACTCGAGCAGGTTGGCGATGGCCGCAATGAGGCTGGTCTTGCCGGTGCCGGCGGTCCGTGGAGCAGGTATCCGCGCTTCCAGGCGCGGCCGGCGCGCGCGTAGTGCTCCCGCCGCCGCACGAAGCGGAGCAGGTCGGCGCGGATGCCGTCGCGGAGCGCCGGGTCGATGGCAAGCGTGTCGAACGTGGACGGGTGCGCGAACGGGTGCGACGACCACATCGTCCCGTGGGCGTCCGGTCCGACGCCGCCGAAGCGGCCGCCGTAGCCGCTGTTGGTGTAGAGCTTCCGCTCCCTCATCTTGAGCCGCAGCCTCGCGGCCACGTCCAGGACGTGGGGAATGTACGCGTCGCGGTGGCGGCGCGGGAACTGGGGGACCAGGCACTGCTGCTGCTGCCCGCCGCCACCGCCGCCGCCGACCGGGTAGCTGAACCCGCCCGACCAGCCGCCGCCGCCGCCGAAGAACCCGGACGGGGAGTAGGCGCCGTTCGATTCCGCGCGCCGCGACGCCCACCGGACGCGGACCCCGCGGAACGTGTCCCACGCGGTGTGGTCGTCCGGCAGCGACGCCACGACGTCGCTCGCGCCGTGCGCCTTGTGGAGGTGCAGCGCCGGCGCCGACGCGAGGCAGCGTGCGCCGAGGTAGAGCTGCGCCGCGTCGTAGAGCTCGTTGGGCATGCCGTTGGCGTCCGTCTCGTGCACCACGATGGTGTCGGGCGGCTGGGCGAAGGCGGCCGCTGCGCGGGCCACGAGCGCCCGCAGCGCGCCGTGCGCCTCCGGCGGGAGCACGTCGCGCACCGCCGTGCGCACCACCACGGCCGTGGCCACGAGCGAGCCCATGGAGCTCCAGCTCAGAGCTGCCGTCCTCATGTGTCGCAGCTTGCAAAGCTCAGGCCTTCCTCTGGCAGTGACTTGACTGTATCAATGGCGAACTGTGGTGTGTGTTTCGTGAATGCGACTTCTCCCTCGCAGTCGCAAATGGTTTGAAGCATCCCTGTGATTTCGCGCGAATATATAGCTTTTCGGAACCGACTTTGCGCTTGCCAATGATTCGGCGACGATGGTGCCAGTAAAACTGACTGTGCTCAAGTTTGATCAGGCGTCAGTCTGCTGATCAAAACCGATGCGCCGAGTGAGTTGACTTGGCGAACAACGCGTCTTTTGCCTGCTGTTGGGATCAAAACATGATTTTTTTTCGCCTTAAAAAAGATAATGGAACGTGATTAGTGGCAGTAGTTGTTAGTGCACGGACTAGATTAGTCATTTTCCTTGAGTACTTGTTGAAGGGTCGCAATCGCGATGGGAATCAAGCACACGCCACAACCACGAGCAGCTTGAACCGTGATGGCCAAGGAACTGATGCGCCGACTCTTGATCACTATTAGTATAGTAAGCAAGTGGGCTTTTTTTAATGGGAAAAAGTCTAATTGACCCCCAACTATTGGGGTAGTCTAGTTTACCCCCTCAACTATGAAACGGTCTAATTTACCCCCTGAACTTTGCAAAACCGGCCAAATCACCCCCTCGAGCGGTTTTAGGCGACGGTTTACTACAGTAACAACGGTTTTGCTACAGTAACAGTGGTTTTGTCATTTTCTTTTAAATTTATTTTGTCTGAATCTTTGAAAAATCATAGTAAATCACAAAAAATCATAAAATAGAAAATCTAATTTTGTTGGACTCCACATGAGTAGATCTACACAGTAAACATATAATATAGTATGCTTTAGTACAAAGTTTTTGTTGTATGAATTATTCAAATTAATTACAAAAAAAATAGATCAAAATTTACAGCAAAAACTTTGTACTAAAGCATACTATATTATATGTTCACTGTGTAGATCTACTCATGTGGAGTCCAACAAAATTGTATTTTTCATTTTATAATTTTTTAATGATTTACTATGATTTTTCAAAGATTTAGACGAAATAAATAAAAAAGAAAAGGACAAAAACACTGTTACTGTAGCAAACCGGTGTTACTATAGCAAAACCACCGTCTAAAACCGCTCGAGGGGTGATTTGACCGGTTTTGCAAAGTTCAGGGGGTAAATTAGACCGTTTCATAGTTGAGGGGGTAAACTAGACTACCCCAATAGTTAGGGGGTCAATTAGACTTTTTCCTTTTTTAATGAGGCTGGAGTCGTTTTTGGAAAGCGTCTGACAAAAACACATTTGCATTGGTGGCAGTCTTTGTAATAATTTGTGAAGAGCAATGAGAAACCACGTCTCCAGGCTCCGGCTCCTCGGTACAAAATGTTTCGTATGAGCGTAGACATGAGTTTGAGCCACAGACATGACTACTACTCATCAAGTACTACTACTTTTAGTAAAAATCGATCTAGACTCTTATACGTAGGGAGTAGTGAGATAAATTGATTGGGAGAAAGTGATGAACCAAAATTTGGTACCAATTTTTTTTCCTTCTAATGTTGTTATCACGCCAGCAAAATTGTCAGTGGGTCGCAATGGGTGATGACGAGGCAAGACACGCCCTCACTGTCAATTTCTCTGTCTGAGACGACGTTGCAAAAATGATTAGGACTTGCACCTCTGATATTGCATAGCAAGCAGGCACTGAGCAGAATTGTCCTTACTGGGCTAGCACGCTGGACTTGCTTGGGCATAAGAGTCCAGCAACGGACGATTCAACAGACGCGTCGGATCCAAAGGAACGGTGGATAAGCAAAGCACGTCCCTGAGTCCCTGACTAGTCCGCGTGGGTCCCTCTTCTTTCTCCGGCTCGCCTCTCTCTCGCGCGCCTTTCTTTCCTTGCTGCGGTGACGACTGGGAGAGCGCCGCCACCCTTCGCCAGATCGGCGCCGGCGACGAGCACCCGCAAGGTATGCCCGCGGCCCGCCCCCACTTCTCCTCCTCCCTTCCTCCTGTGCGAAGCCGAGCACCCCGAACCCTAATGCTTTATACTGGTTCCGTTCCGCCCCCTGCTTTTAGGGGACAGATTCCCTGTTCGTTGTGGATTCGTGTGCGTTGTAGTGCCGTCCTACCAATCCATCCCAATCCGCGCAGTTCGTTTAGGTCATTCGGCACGCACAGTCGATGAATCACCTCGCCATATAAATTGCCCAACTAAACCCTAAACCCCGGGTTCTTCGGCGGTAAACCCCCACTAGAACGAGACTCCCCTAGAACCCAATAGGCTGCCGCATCGAATACAATCTCATATCTTAGCTCCCTTCGATCTCCGTTGGTTTGCACGTTTTAACCCCGGGGAACTTTTGGACCTTTTGACACATCCAAGTGTGCTAATCTATTGCTATCTATCATTTGCAGGAAAGATGGCCGAGCACCTCTTCAAAGATAAATTCACGGTGATCAGGCTCGTTCTTGATGGCAAGAAGTTCGACAAAGGTCATTCATCTCTGACTTGTCCGCAGCAAAATTGAATCCACTGCAACAACAGACAACACCAAGTGTTTTCCTCTTCTGAAACTGCGTAGCTGCCCTGTAAATTGTCGCTAGCAATTGGATACTTTGCTCTGCATTATGCAGTTGTTTGAGTGCTCAAAGCACGATTATTCAGATTTCTGCTTTATCTTGCTGCAAATATCGGATGATCTAATGTTGCTTTTTTTTTTTAATAATGTCCATGGACAGTCACTCGAATTGAAGCTCATAGTGAGAACGAAATGTACATGCAGCTGGATGTTGCTACTGAGGTCTATCCAATGTGTGTTGGTGACACATTCAACATGGTTTTAGCTCTCACTCTGAACCTGGATGGATCAACAGACACTGGCTACTACACAGGTGACACACCTAATTAGTCTCATACTCCCTCCGTCCCTTGGTTTTTTATATGTTGTATTGGTTTTGTCCTACGTCAAATATTTCTGTCTTTGACCATCAACATTTTTTTAAAAAAATGTATATAAGATATGTATATGTTTTTAGATTCACTTGTATGAGAAATAGTTTCATAGTATATAGTACACATGTTGTGAAACTACATGGATTTTTTGAAATTGATGATCAAAGTTAGGAATGTTTGACTTAGGACAAACCTAATATGACATGTGAAAAAAACGGAGGGAGTAGCTTGATCTCGACATTATAAAACATTTGTGATGGGAATACAGATCCGAATGTGTAGGTGCCATGATATTTTTCATTTTTCTCTTGGACCTGTCTTCCACGAGGCATAATTTTATTGGGTAAACAACATGATGCCATTCCTTTCATGCAGGCTGGAAGAAAAACGCTTGCTGACGATTATCAATACATCATGCATGGAAAGCTTTACAAGATCTCAGAAGACAGTACCAAAGACAGTAATGGCGATTCATCTACTAAAGTGTATGCCTTCTCTGAACTTGAGCAATGTTACATATATATGATGCTACACTGTTTTATTTCCCTGCCCCTTCGCATTTTTCGTGAAGACACCCTTGTAGCTACTAACAGCCTGTGTAAGTGTAACCAATTAAAAGTTACTGAAAAGATCCACAACATAAGTTGGAACAGGGATGATTGATCCCGCATGGTATTTTCTTTTAGATTTACTCTCTGGTGTACGTAAGTCCGAGGATACATATAATTTATTTTATGTGAATATGTGATGCATGTCTTGTCGATTCTTGACAAGCACTAGTACTTGGTCTGCCGCATCCTGTTAAATTTGAATTTACCAAGGTACTCTTACTCTTATCGATTAAGGTTGTGTTTGTGTTTTAAGATGAAATTACTTTACAGATCTACATGGTGATGAAATACTGCCACGGTTTGTGGCCATGTGAGCAATTAGTAATTATTTAAAAAATAATGTTCATTTGATCAATTAATCATCTATTAGTAATTATTACTTTACAGATCTACACGTTTTTTTTTTGCATGTTTATGTCCCAAAAAATGGAAATCATTGCAAGGCCAGTCTATTTATCGAAAGAAGCAAAATTATTTAAAGCAATAGGCTTAATTAGATAAATTTGATGCGTAGGTTATAGAGCATGGGTAAGTATGCCATACATGGTTATAGATGGATGGCAAAGAAACTTGGTGTAGTTTATTTTTTTGATGAAACAGTTCAGATGCATGGTATTTCTATCTGCTGTTTTAGTTGCATGATTTATTCAGCCTTGTTCATCTTATTAAGCACTTGCTATTTCAGAGAGCAAAGTTGCAATATAGACTGAATTGCACAGTACACACATACCTGACATGCCCTGTTCAATGTTTATTCCTCAATTATGTGTTTCTGATCAGTTTGTTATATGCTACATTTTCTAATTCTACCCCTTTTATAACTCAGTTATGTGTTTCTACCCAGTATGGTATATGCTACATTTTCTAATTCAACATCCCCCGTGTCTTCATTCCAGGGAGATTTATGCATCTTTTGGTGGCCTCTTGATGATGCTTAGGGGTGATCCTTCCTGTGCAGCTAGCTTTCAGCTGGATCAGAGGTTGTTTCTTCTTATAAAGAAGGTTGAATTTATTGGCTTCTCGAAAGGCTAGTTAGTAGTTACCTTGTTGGTAGTCGTACAAGTCCCACCATTCATGTACTCTCTCCATGATGGATCGTTAGAAATGACTTTTAGTACCCCGTTAAACATGTTTGGATAATAGTATCATCGCTCTACCTGTTGGTCTATTGCTTTGGGAAGGCTGTTTTGGCATGGAATTATGGATTTTGATCTAAACATGATGATTATGGGCATGTTTAGCTCAGGGGCTGTAAAGTTTTTGGGTACTATAGTACATGTGTAATTATAGCAATTAGTGTCCAATCATGGACTAATTAGGCTTAAAAGATTTATCTCGCAATACATGCAAACTGTGCAATTAGTTATTTTTTTAATCTATATGCATGTCTCTAAACATTCGATGGGATGAGGTGTAAAGTTTTTGGTGGGAACTAAACACCCCCTATACAGCAGTTATCCGCCTTTGCTGTATATTATCAGGCAGTGGTATAAATGAGCTCTATAAGAACATTGGACCACCCAATCTCCAGCATCTGATCGATGAATCCCCCGTTGGCAGCTGTTGCGAGTACATGCTTGCTTTTGGATGGTTACAAAGTTCACATGCCATTTCCCTCCCGGCCTCCATGAGGACAAGAACCAGCTGAGGCCCAGGAGAACAAGTCTTTACTCCTACCAGATATAGACTTTTGTATGCATAAATAAAATAAAACTTTACTCCCTAGCCTGCACCTCCCCTGCCAGTCAGAGCCACAGAAAGGCTCCAAGAACCATTTGCCAAAAACCAAAACGGACTGGAGATTCAAGATTGCTGGAGCAGGACCACTGCCTGGCGCTCCAACAGAGCTTGAAGAGCTGGCAAGGAGCTCTGGTCCAAGAACAATCCATGGAGCACGCCTCCTGTCTCCTGCTCATTTGCATTTGCACCTAGGAGCAGTGGCTCAGGCCGTGTTTAGTTCCCACTCAAAAAAATTTTACCCAATCACATCGAATATTTAGACACATGCATGGAGTACTAAATATAGACAAAAAAACTAATTACACAATTTCCACGAGATGAATCTTTTAAGCCTAATTAGTCCATGATTAGCCTTAAGTGCTACAGTGACACACATGTGCTAATGACGGCTTAATTAGGTTTAATAAATTCGTCTCGCGGTTTCCAGACGAGTTCTGTAATTAGTTTTTTAATTAGTATCAAAAATCCCTTCCGACATTCTATAAGATATCCGATGACATCCGATGTGACACCCAAAAAATTTTCTTTCACGAAATAATCAAGCCCTCAGCCTTTTTCCCATGGATACAAAAACTGCTGCCGCTTCACATTGGCTACCCATATGCCATCTTTTATCATGCATGCCCTTGCCCAGCAATTGTACTGGCGCCTGTACTAATTCAAGCATGCTATACTGATCAAAGACCAAGGACAGGCAAAAAGGGTACAAGAGCATAACACATGCCCATTCCAAGTGAGCAGTTCAGGTGATGGGCTGCAACAGCGTTGTCTGAGTAACTAGCACTTAAAAACAATGCATGCTACTACGTTTTAAGAGCCCCACCACTCAAAAAAAAAAAAAGAGAGAGCAGTTTTTTTATACCGCTGTGTTTAGGGGCTGTTTAGTTGGCAAAATTTTTGACGAAACGCTACTGTAGCAGTTTCGTTGTTATTTGGTAAATATTGTCCAATCATGGTCTAATTAGACTTAAAAGATTTGTCTCGTCCATTTCGTCTAAACTGTGTAATTAGTTTTATTTTTTTTATCTATATTTAATGCTGAGAAAAGAAAAAAGTCACATCGATATTTTATAGAATGTCCGAAGATTTTTAGATATTAATAAAAAAACTAATTACATAGCATAGCTTACCTATAAACTGCAAGATGAATTTATTAAGACTAATCAATTCGTCATTAGCACATGTGAGTTACTGTAGCATTTGAGGCTAATCATAAACTAATTAGGCTTAAAAGATTCGTCTCGTCATTTCTAACCAAACTGTGCAATTAGTTTTTTCATCAGCATTTAGTACTGCGTACCTGTGTCAAATATTCGACGTGATGGGTGCACCCAAATTTTTTTAAAACTAAACCAGGCCTAAGAAGGAGAATGGATCCTTTCTGCCATGATCACACAGCACAGGGCCTACAGGAGATACGATGCTCGTAGGATCGCTGGAGATCTTTGCGTTCAGAAGGTCCTGTGGCTTGTGAAAGCTTTTGGTTGGAACAAACAGCCGAATCTTCCGTTTCCAGGATGGGAACAAGCGCCCAGCGGAGGAAAGCTGGGAGAGAGCTGAGCCCGTTCTTGCCTCTGACAGAGAACAAGAGAGGCACAGGCGCACAGCTAGCTAGGCAGAATATACACCCTGTGCTGGCAGACAAAAAAGCTCGAAAAAGAAGAGGAAATGGACAGCATCCAAAAGAATTTTCACTACTGAAGCTGAACTAAACTACTACTGCTGATCACTATCTTCTGGTCGATGTCCATGATGAACAGAGCAGAGGGGAGTAGGAGATGATGATGAGCTCGAAAATACCAAGAAAGCCAGTGCATGCTGTTGTTGCCTCCCCCTGAACTCTTGTGGCTTGGCTTGCATTACTCCTCTCCTCTGGTCTTATAGGACATGGATCTTGTTGGGTTGCACAGCGCGATCGTCTATCTGTTGTGCAGAGGGTTAGGACCCGTCGGTATGCGCCGCTTGTCATCGTCGTCCTCAGCGCACGCACCACCAGCAGCAGCGACGCCGCTCGCTCTCGCTGCTTTCCGCCCGCCGCTCTTACACCGGACGGCGGCGTCGAAGCGTACTGACGCGCCGACTCCAGCGGCCGCGGCCACAGCATGGTGCACGGTCGTCGTTGCACCCGTCGGCGACGGCGGCAACCCGCTCCCGCTGTGCGTGCGCGGGCGCGCGTGAGCGTGGCCGTCACCGTGCGCGCGCCTCGGCGGCAGCAACGACGGCGCCGACCTCCCCTCGGCGACGGCGAGCTGCAGCACTATGGCGATGGCGAGGCACGACAGCACGGTGGCGGCGCGTGCCCACCGCCGCCGCCTCATGGGGCTGGCTCGACGCGGCGTACGTGGAGCTCGCTCTCGCCGCGCGCGTCACGGCGTCACGGGCTCTCTTGGTCTGGCTGGCGGCCGCACGGGCCCTCGGGATTGGTTTGGTGCGTGCGCGTGGAGACGGGAACGAGGGAGACACTGCTCGGGCACTGGACGCAGGCAGGTGTGCGCTCAGGTGAGGTGGTGAAACAAATGGGAGTATTCGTGGACGGAAGAGTAGCCGAGAGCCTGCTCTGAGTTTTAACAGCGCGCGCGCGGCGCGCGAGTGGTTCGTTCAGGTCCTTGAGTGAATGGTGGCCACTGGCCGGTGACCGCAACGCAAGTAGTAATTGCAGTTGCAGGCCTGCAGCGAGCGAGCCCGCCGCTAACCGCGCGTCTAGTGTACTAGCAACTCACTAACTCCTCGCTGTAGTCGCTGATGAGCGCACGAGAGGCGAACTGGCATGAACAGAGCTTGCAGCCTACTACTGGCTGCTATGGTGTTTTCACTTTGGTTGTGTTTAGGTGTTGCTGTAAAACTTTTGGAAGTACAGTAACTTTTTTTTTTTGTTTGTATTTGATAATTAGTGTCTAATTATGAGCTAATTAGGTTCGAAAGATTCGTCTCGTGATTTACAACCAAACTGTATAATTAGTTATTTTTTTACCTATATTTAATGCTCCATACATGCGTCCAAATATTCGATGTGACGGGGAATCTTATAAAATTTTTGGAAGTTTGAAGGATCTAAACACACCCTTTGACCATAGATTTTAGGTGGAACAGCTAAATTTAGGGGGTGTTTGGTGGGAGAAGTTAAAGTTTAATGAACACTGTAGCACTTTCGTCTTATTTGACAAAAAGTTTTCAATCTTGGACTAATTAAGCTTAATAGATTCGTCTCGTAAATTACTTCTAATCTGTGTCGACATACATGCAATTAGTCTATATTTAGTACTCAATGCATTTGAGGGAACATTGATGTATTGGGAGTTAAACTTTAACACCTGGAAACCAAACGAGGCCTTAGTCCTTCATCTTTTGTCTCTGATTCAATTTAATCCCTTAACTTTCAATTTAGTCCTTCATCTTCAATTTTTTTGTCCAGATTCATCCTTGTGCCGACGTGGCACTCCATGGTGGCAGCCCTAGTGAGCAAAATGCGCTGGTGTCGACTTTGGTAAATAGGCGAGTGTTGGTAGGCCCTGTTTAGTTCCTAGAAAATTTTGCAAAATTTTTCAGATTCCTGTCACATGGAATCTTTGAACACATGCATGAAGTATTAAATATAGATAAAAAATAAAACTAATTACACAGTTTAGACGAAATGGACAAGACGAATCTTTTAAGCCTAATTAGACCATGATTGAACAATATTTACCAAATAACAACGAAAAGAGCTACAATGCCGTTTTGCAAAAAATTTTGGATCTAAACCGGCCCGTAGTTGGCATTGCTAGTGTAGGTAAAATTACTCCCTACTTTCACACTCAAGTTCATTGCATTTTGGTTTGAACAACATTTTGCCGCGACACGCATTTCGGATTGTTGAGTTTATATTCATAATAAACTTATTTAGAGATACAATTGTTGCTAATATTTTCTACAAATCTAGTCAAACAAAAGAAAGTCCAATACGAATACCATAGAAATATTTATTTTGGGACAGAGGGACTATGCTTTTTTTTGAAAGGAGAGGGGGTATGCTATTGATCCAATGAAAATTTGAATAACTTCTTTAATGTCCCTTTTATGGCTAGATCCAATGTAATTTCATGTGAAATTAGTTTTAATGCATTGCATGGCTACCAGACTATCCAAAGCTATGGCCACCACTAGGCTTTGCTGACTGGAACTACCAACATGGAGCACCACATCAGCGTAAGGACAAAATTGTACCAAAATCGAAAGTTGAGGGAATAGTTTGGCCATTTTAAGAGTTGAAGGACTAAATTGAACTTGAGACGAAAGATAAGGGATCAATTTGGCTATTCCACCTAGATTTTAAGGAAAAGTACTATTTAAGATTGGTCATACTTTTATGGAACCAATATAACTGGCTTTACACTCTGACAAAATAATACATTTAACACTGACAAAATAATACCTTTAACATGAGACAAGTCAGGAATTGCGTAGAGGTGGGGAGTAGAGCATCTCCAGCCGTAAGAAGAGAAAACTCCAACCCAAAAACTAATTATTGACAGAAGAAACAAAACGTGTTTTGTGATTTTGAAGGTCTTCTCTCCAACGGAACTAGAAAATCCAATCTCCAACGAGAAAATAGCGGATTAGGGAGAAGAGGTCTCCCCATTATTTGAGGGGTGGGAGACTATGATTTGAGGGAGTGAGAATTTTTTTTCTCATTAGGGTTCGGTTTGGAGAACTGCTAGAGCTATAGGATCTCTAAAATAACAGTTTTTTCTCATTTTGGGTTAGGAAAGGCGCCAGCTGGAGATGCTTGCCTATTTGGAACAGAGGAATAGAAAACACAGGAATAAGAAAAAACGCAGGAAAGGGAGGTGAGTGTAGTGCCAAAACTAAGGAAAGGAAAAACACAGGAAAGAAATAGGAGGAGGTGTTTGGAACATAGGAATTTGTAACACAGGAATTCCAAAGCATATGACTGATAAAAGGCCCTTAACACATAATGACATATCTTTGTAAAAACATACAATGATAAACTAATGTTCACGTATGATTGATTAATTTTATTCTTATTAAATGTGTGAGAAAAGCTACCATGAGCTACAAGGTATGGCAGCATATGCCGCCCTGGAGTAATCTCGCATTGATATGCTCATGCTAATCACGCTGCACGCTGAAAGCTCAAGTTTGGTTTTTGTCGGTACCAACAGTACGGGGGTACCCGCACCTATCGCCATAAAACTAACACGACCGAAACCGCAATAAAATATAGCCCACCTCGACCGCGTACCCAGTCAGTCTCGTACGAGGCCTGCTCGACGGGGCGCCTCGACCGCGCCCCGGCTCCGACTCGTACGAGGCCTGCTCGACGGGGCGCCTCGACAGCACCCCGGCTCCGACTCGTACGAGGCTCGCTCGACGGGGCGCCTCGACCACGCCCCGGCTCCGACTCGTACGAGGCCCGCTCGACGGGGCGCCTCGACCGCGCCCCATCCCGTGCCGCAAGGTACTTCGACAGCGCTCCGACCCGCGCGAGGATCGACCGCCCGCTGGGGAGAACTCCGACTCGCGTGAGCCCGGATCGAGCACCTCGACACCTTTTCTTTGCCTACCCCAGGACAAAAGCCATAGCATTCAATGCGGTTACCTACTACCACCTACCGACATGGCTACGACCAGGATCGACGTGGGAACAATACCCGTATCAGATCTCACTGTTTTACCGCCCATCCCGTGATGAGAGGTGAAACCCGTCACTATACCTACCTTACCGCGCACTGTTCACCATCAATCACCCTCGAGGGAGGATAAGACAAAGCCCGCTCTCCGCGATATCGGGGATTCAGCCTTATCCATCCGGCCTCGACCCGGCCTCGACCCAGCCCCGACGCTCGACTTAGTTCAAAGGACGGTATGGCATGGCGCTTTGGGTCATTTCGCCATCTTGTCTCCCACAACGTCAGGGTGTCCGGGGATGGCCGGCCATTCCCAAGGCACGTCGCTACAGTCAACTCAACAGGAATCGACAAGGCATCACCTCAAGGCTCCCCGTCGTCTTGGTCTCCCCTCACCCTATAAAAGGGCATGCCAGGGTTCAACGGGGGGAGAGAGACGGAACGAAAAAAACACAAAACAGAAGATCGACATCTCAAGCAACCACCTTTTTCCTCTTTTCTCTTTGAGACTTGGGCTCGACACCCTCTCTCGCATGCTTGTAACCCCTACACGAGCACCTTGGTGCAAGGAAATACAAACATCTCCCCCCACTGGACGTAGGGCCTTCTTTTGCCCGAACCAGGATAAACCCCCGTGTGTTCTCCTTGCATCACCATCTAGGAAAGAGACACGCAGCATTTACTCGTTGGTTTAGGACCCCCGTGGGTCCGAACACCGACAGTTGGCGCGCCAGGTAGGGGATCGCTGCGTGCAAACGTCGCTTTCTCGCCTTTTTTCCTGGATGGCTGACCCCGAACGTCCAATTCCGTTGGCCACGGTGATCTGGTTTGGGAGTTTGGAGTTCATGTCGCTCGGCTCTGGCTATGACATGGTCCTACTTCCGCCCAGGCACCCAACCGACGAGGACTATGAGCTCTCCCAGCCCGGGGGAGCAATCCACCGGCACCGTCGCTCCAGGCGGGCGCGGGCCGCCCGACGACGACGAGCCCGGTACAACCACTGTCTCCACCTGGAGGAGGGCAATGGGGTCCCCCGGTCCGGCACCCCCCAGCCAGGCGCCAGCCTAGATCTCCTTTTAGAAGATTTGGGAAGGACGAGCCTGGCTGAGGGTGGCGTGCCGACGGAGAATCCCGCCGCTCCCCCGTCCGGTGAGACACCACTGACCGTAGCATCTATTTCGCCATGGGTAGCGACATCCCCATCACCGTTCCCGTTTGGACTAGACTCGGCTGCCCGGGTGTATGCATCCTCCGTGAGCACTCGCATGAGTGCTTATGAGGAACTCCTCGGGCACCATCTACGCTCCACTCTGGACCTCGTCACGTCCACGCCGGCTTCTGATTATCGGGACTCTACGGAGACACCGAAAATAGAGCCCCGTGTGACTGCTTCTTTACGTCGCCGCCTCAGTGACGATTGGCAACGACCACATATTCCCCCGTCATATTACTACTTTGGCGCCCCTGACTCCGACTCGGCTGACGACACCTATGATCCGACTCACGAGTGCTTCAACATCGACGTTGAAAGCACTTCGGAATCAGAGGACGAAGAGCCGGGCGAAGGAAGGCACACGCCACCTCATGTCGAGCCTCCTGCCGAGCGAGACGAGCCTCAGTTCCTTGCAGATCAAGGAGCGCAGCTCGAACAGATTCGCGAGTTGCAGGACAGGCTTGACGAGGAACGGGAAAACCTGGAGCTACTCCAACAAACCCTCTGAAAGCCCAAGTTTGGTTTTGGTAATTAATGACACCAAGTTGCTAATGACATGTGTTAAGTGTTTTGAGTTAGGCATAAGCAACACATGTGATGAAGGTGTATGTGGCAAGGTGTGGTGGCCACAAGATCACAAAGAGATGGTGCATGGACATGAAATGATGATCATGGTGAAGATGCACATAAAAGGAAGGACATGATGATCAAGTGGAGAAGGATCTAAGAGCTCAAGGCAAAGGTATAACCATAGGGTTTTCCTTTTGCCGGTCTAAGATGAGTAGAGAAGTGATTGACCGGGTTTAGGATACATGGCCGACTATCAAGAGGGGCAATCACGGTTAGCTCGGAAATCAAGTGCCACTAGATCAATGTCTTGAGCATATGCATTAGGATCTAGTAAGAAGCTAACATAACGCCTTGAGAAATGATTATAAAATGCTAACACACATGCACATTATGATTTACACATGGTGGTGTTAGCACATTTGCAAAGGCGGTGGAGTTCAGGCGGTAGAGAGGGGTTTGGGCTCCTCTCTCCCTCCCGCCGAGCTTGCGAGGCGGGATTCGGTGCTTTTTGGAGAAGCGCAATGCCTATTTTCTATTGCGCCGGAAGTTGGAAAAGAAACGGAGGTGAACGGAGGTCACAGAGATGACCGGACGCTGGACCGGACGTGGTCTCTGTATGACCGGACGCGTCTGGTCAGTGTTCAGCGTCTGTGCGTTTTTCAGTTTGTTGATCGGACGCGCAGCGCGTCCGGTCATCCAGGGAGCTTACTGGACTCTAATCGGACGCTGGCACTATGGCGTCCGGTCAGTTCAACAGCGCGTCCGGTCAGTTCTCCTGAGCGAATCAGAGCGCGCGACCGGCGCGTCCGGTCCCTCATGTAACCGGAGCATCCGGTCAGGCGTCCAGAAGGGTAGAACGAAGCGGAGTAACGATCGGACGCGCGGCGCGTCCGGTCACGTGCGATCGGACGCGTCCGGTCTCAACGGGAGCATACTGGAATGCGACCGGACGCGGGCACTGTCGCGTCCGGTCAATCGGTTCAGCGCGTCCGGTCACGGCAACGGCTAGTTCTGACACGCACTGTTTCTTGCTGTCGTGTAGTGACCGGACGCGTCCGGTCACCCTGACCGGAGCGTCCGGTCAGTGCGTTTTTCGCTGCGTCGTCTGTAACGGCTAGCTGCGTACCCCTTCGCTATAAATAGAGGTTGGCCGGGGTTTGAGGGTAACTCTTGCACATTTTGAGAACTAGAGACATACTTTGAGCTAGAGAACAACCCCTCCACTCATCTCTTTGCATAGTTGCACATCTTGAGTGAGATTGAGTGAGATTCAAGTGCATTGCTTGAGAGTTGCATTCTAGAGGCACTTGATCTTCGAGTTGCTGCGGATTTCTTGTTACTCTTCCGTGTTTCCCGACACGGTAGACGGCTTGGAGCAGCGGAGGTGATTGAGCTCGCAATTGGAGATTGTTTGAGCCTTCACCAAGTGTTGTAAGGGGTTCTTGATCCTTCCCCGTGGGAGTTCGCAAATTGGATACTCTAGTGGAGCTCGTGGCTTGGAGGATCCCCATCTTGTGTGCGGTTGTGCGGCGCCCGCCGAGGGCTCGACTCTTGATAGTCGATTAGCTCGCGAACCGACAAGTGGGTGTATCGCCACAACGGGGAGTAGCTTGCCGGAAAGCAAGTGAACCTCGGGATAAATTCTTGTGTCATTCTCTTCCCGAGGATTTCTCTTGTATGATTGATTGATTGGTATTTCTCTTCTCTTCACGGCGGTATAATCACTCGAAGCTCTTCTCTCGTATTACTTCTCGTTTCTAGCTTATAGTTGTTGTTGTAGCCTTGTACTAGACTTGTGTAGGTGGCTTGCTTAATTAGTTAGAGCTAGTGCTTTTGCCTCGCCACCTTTCGTACTAACTCGTGGTTAAGTAATTCTTGTAGAAGTTTTAATTAGGCTATTCACCCCCCCTCTAGCCTATTTGATACGCTTAGGGGGTCCCGATCTTCACGACGTAGGATGATCACCGATAACTAGCTGAAGAACAGCTGGATAACTTGCTGCAGGCAGCGATAACTAGTGCAACCTGGCAAATAAAACTCGAAGCCAACCACCGTCTTTAACCGGCAACCTGAATCGAGGATTCGCCCAACCACACTCTCAAAGAACCAACCAACACAGCCTACAATCAATCGAGGAAACCTCAAAGGAAGTAGGAGCACCAATTGGGAGCGGATGAAGCCGCCGCTTCTGTAAATCCCGCAAAGGAAATCACAAGAGCAAAGGGGTAGAGATCTCTCTCAATATTTGTTAGCACACAGCTGAACAAAAGGGGGGTTTGTATTCTATTATCAAAAGTCTGAGATTACAATGAGTCTAGGAGGTATTTATACTAGCAACAGCCCTGCTAGATAGGTGGAAACTCGAAACGAAAAATATAAGACGCACTATGTGAACGGGCCTCCTCGAGATGCCTTCCTGGAGAGTTTTCGCGTGGCTGCTGGTCTTCAGCGCAGTCTTCAGTGTTTTGGCAATAACTCTATCTTGGAAACTCCAAATGACATGCGGTTTGTTGGGTTGGAAAGTTAACTTGATAACCTTTCACACCATGTGCAGCATGTACCACGAAATATTGTAGATTGGTATAGTTTTGCATGGGAACTTGGACATCAGGCTGACTGCTGACTAGCTGACCAGTCTGTACTAAATCAGTCGAATCTCAACATTGGAGAATCCAAATCAAGTGAGAGAACTTGGGCTTGAAACTAGACTTGATAAGCTTTCCAACAAGTCCTCATGGGCCTTCATAGCTTTTGCGAGCAAAACGTTGTGACTGATTCTTTCTGATGGTTCTGTCACACGGGACTGGCTCGAACGTGATCCTCCTCTTTGGTTCACCCTTGGTGTCTTCTTGTCATCCTCCGTGGTGCACCTAAGCAATAGCAATGTGCACGACTTAGGCAGTATATAATTCTCATTAACATTAAAATGATTTTCAGAAAGTAGCGCGTGCACCTCTTGTTGTAGCTTCTTGGCTCGACTACATGTAATTGGTCCATCAAAGACTTGGACTGGTGATGGTATAACTTGACTTGGAGGTTGTAACATGTTGTTGGTTGTCGTGGTCATATCATCCTCCCCCCCTTGAAAAAGAGTCGTCCTCGACTCTAATCCATCAAAGTCCAAAAATTGTGCTAGGCCAACAGGGGTAGATGCTATGTTTCTATTGCAATCTCCTTCTTCCATCACAGCAATGTGTTTGAATCTGTAATCATATAAACCAAGTAGTAGTCTTATAGGTGGAAACCAAAAGGATTTAGAATCAAGTTTAGCTTTCACCTTGAATGGATCCTTAGAATTAAGAGTGAATGTTGATGTCCTTGGTATGATCCTATCATCATTCCTCTCTTCAAAAAAACTTGTCCTCTGCTTTTGCTCTCCTGAAAACAGTCTAAAGAAAATAGAGAGTGGATGCATATGCCAATTGCTATGATTACTTGTTGAAGATTGTTCATTATCTTCTTTATAATTCATATGCACATTATTTCCTTTTCGATGAGATGAATAGTTTCTCAGATTTTGTGAACCTGAAATTAACTTTGAAAATGGAGGCACAAAAATTTCTTTTAAACCACTCATTTGATTCAGGTTATCATGTTTTATCTTTGCAAAATCAAACATTTCAACAGATGTGAACGAAGCATGTCTGGTATTCCAATAATTCTTGATGCTCAACTCATGCAAAGGTTTAGTAATGTACCTTTCATACTCAATGGTTCCACATGTATATAGAAAGACTTTGGGTGAATGAACCAAACACATTTGCACAAGATTTCTTTGTTTCAGTGAAGAATATGAACAAGAAAATAACACTGATTGTTCTGAACAACAAGCTCTAAACAACCTTTTTATCTCAAATAAAGAAAAGTATGGTTCACAAGATGTACAACTCATTTTATTCAACTTCAATTCAGCAATGTTGTGACATGTTATGCAAAGAGCACAAACATAAAATTTATTTATAATGTAGTGTCCAATGATGTTAAATGTAAACTTGCAGCTGTAGGCACTATTCAAAGATTTCATAGATGATATATCAAGAACACTTTCAACCATTTTATTAATATTAACAAATTCATCAAGCTTGACATAGAACATACATTCAGCAGGAGATATTCTTCTAAAGAATTCAGCATGACTAATCAATTTCACACGGCCCACATTATCGACATGTAAATTATCATATATTTCAGTCAAAGTATAGCAATGGTCATGCATGATTGAACAATGTTTGTCAACTTTCCAAATTTCAGCACTTGTATCAACATGTGGATCAATCAAATCAGCATAAAGATTTCATGTATACTCAATTTTAGTTGAAGCAAATTTGTCATCACAATTACTGGTCAATATATGTTGCAGATTCAGTTCTAAATTGTTTGCATTACCTTTCAGATTTTGTGATGGTGCATGAATGATGCATTGTATCTCTAAACTTTTACCTTTTTCCTTGTCATGGTTCAGGTTTTGCACATCATAGAGTTGGTTCTCAATAATGGCAACCCTCACATTTCTCTGGCCAAGTTTGGGGGTCTTTTGAGCAGCCATCTCCACCGAATCTTCTTTATAGACCTGCATGTTAGGAGAAACAACATTAAGAGTAGACATTAGTGGGTTAGTGTTAAAATCATCCGTGCATGCCTTGCAATAAAGCTCTCTCTTTCTGTGTGGTGTATCCCTCACACTCATACTGTGGATACTCTCAATCTCACATTTGGTGGAATCACACAACTCACTTTTGTTTTCACTCTCACTCAATTTGGCTATGTGGCACTCATTCTCACAAGGGATTTGATGCATAATATCTTCAATGTCTTCTAGAGCAACATATGAATATCTTCCATCATTCATGACGTAATCGATTGCCATTGGGGCAGTAATGGTGGCAGCAACACCATCAGGTCTATCCTCTTCAAACAATGATGATCTCTCAATTGCTAATGTGGATTCATCTCCACTAATATTGCCTTCAATCTAAACTTTCTGTGGCATTGGAATAGCAATAGATGCAACCAAATAATCATCTTTGACCTCCTCCAAAGATGCTGGACTGGCATTAGTATAAGTGGAATCATGTGCACTAATCTTTCCTTCAATAATCTCAACACTCTGTGACATGGGGGAGCACAAAATTTCAGCACCACTGTCCAATAATTCATCACATAATGCAGCTGATGGTACAACACATCTTGACACCACATTTGTGTTTGGAACCATGTTGGTTTGAAACTTCAGATCCATTAGATCATGATGAACTTCATCTTGGACAGATTTATTACTAGCAATAGACGGCACAATAGCATCATCTTTGTGCTCACATTCAGCTCTCAAACTGAAACATTGATTGGCCTTCAAATTCAGATTAGATTCACCTTCAAAAATCAGAGTGTTGTCAACCTCTTGGTCATAATTGGGTACTGAATTTTCATCAGATGACATAGAAAATTTCTGGACAGATTTGGAGCATATAACTTCTCCACTTTTAGCACTAGAACAAGGCTTAGAACTTTTAAGATCTGCAGCACTTGTGTTCAGACATGGTGGTAGTGCTTCTTGATGAAAATTTTTTAGATTTCCATGGCGTGGAACTGTAGCATGTTCCCTCAACTCAACACACAAAGGATCAGCCTCGATCAGAGAAGTACCTTCTCTAGTTTCACAACTCAACTGATGATCTTCCACAACTTGCATAGTGGCTTCTGCTACCTCACTTTGTGTGTCATGTGCAGCTGAATTTTCTTCTTGATCTTGCTCAAAACTAAGACAAACATTGATGGGAACATTTGTAACTTGATTCTCATCAACCTCAGATTGTAAATGGCACTTTGGGATAGCAACAACATCAAAAGATGGTGTAACACTATGATCCATTGTAATGTCACACACCTCACCACTTTCCATATCAATTTGGGACATAGAGCCTTCTTCTTGCTGCACAACAAAGTTCTTCTTGGAGTTGATTTGTTGATGTTCACTTCTCTTGGTACTAGAATCAACTAAAGAAACTTTTGGGACAACATGTCCTCTCTTCTTGCATGGACTTGATGATTGTTTTTTTCCAACAATGGAGGACATAATGGGCTGCAACTTAGCACTTTTATCTTGGCACAAACTAATGTTCTGGGTGACCTTGCCTTGCTGCACCTTTATAACTTTCTTTTCCTCTCTAATTGCACAACTTAGAAGATCTTGCATACTTCTAAAATATTTGCCCTCAAGTGCAGTAGCAATGTTATCATTAAGACCTCTCTCGAAATATTCCATTGCATTCATGTCATCAACAACATTTGCACGATGCAAGGAAGAATTCAGCTTATCATAATATGCTTGGACAGATTTACTACCTTGCTTCACACGCTGCAAACGACGAAGCAAAATCAGCCGATATTCCCTTGGAACAAATTCTTTTCTCATGGCCTTCTTCAAATCTTCCCAATTCTTGATGAGATGCTCATGTGGATATTGTTTCCACCAATCATGAGCATAATCTTCAAATTCAAGCACAACTCGTGATATCTCCTTGGCTTCTGAAAAATCTTGAACCTCAAGTTCAATCTCCATTTCTTCTGCCCAAACGAGAAATTCCTCCGGATCATTACTTCCATAGAATGGAAGATTGGTATATCTTCGGCCTGTCATGGTTATTGCATATGCAAAATAGCAAGCTTATATGTGGTATAGGAAAATATGTAGAACTCTCACAACCTCACCTCTCTTACCAACCAAAGCTCTTATGAATTCCCTGCCGCGGATTACAGAGAAACAAAAGTGTGGTGGTAACTGAAAGTGATGGCGAGGCGAATACAAGACTAGAGAGTACAGATTACGGTGGTTTGTATGTGGAGCTTGGTGGAGAATAAAACAAGGAATGCAATCTAAATTCTAGTTATTGTAATATTAAGTAACAATCCAAACTAGAAGTTCTCTGCCTAGTGCTGATCACAGAATATGAATGAGATGTAAATCGATCACACACACACGCAAGGAAATTTCAGATTTGATGCAAACAAGGAGTATGATTGGGATGCAAGTGTTGCAATCAAACCCAACCAAAATTTTGCACCTAAACAAGGATAGCACACTGGTTGCACTACTTGATATGAAAACTTTCAGCACTTGTGCACATAAACCTACTGATCTTTCAACCTTTCTTTCTCAGTTTTTCTCTATTCTTTTTTTTAATTTTTCTTTCTTATCTTTTTTTTGACACACTTTTTTTTTTATAACTAAACACAAAGACCAGATTAAGACACTTGCACAATTAAGATAAGAACAAAACACAACCGGTAGCTATAATAGGATCAAAGTTTACGCGAAGGACATGATATGAGTTTTTAGATTTTTTTTGTAGGGATTTTCAGATATATAAAGAGGCTCAAAGGACACGCAAAGGATAATGATCAGCAACTAAAACAAAGACTCTAATGAACTGAAACTTAACAAAACTCACTAAAATAACAGATTGAAACAAAGGGCTAAAGCAATGTATTTTTTAGGCTTTTTGGTGGATAGGACGAAACAAAATATATAAGTAGCTAAGGAAAAGAAATCCTACCGTGGTAACGAAAGCTTTGATACCAGATGATACGCTTAGGGGGTCCCGATCTTCACGACGTAGGATGATCACCGATAACTAGCTGAAGAACAGCCGGATAACTTGCTGCAGGCAGCGATAACTAGTGCAACCTGGCAAATAAAACTCGAAGCCAACCACCGTCTTTAACCGGCAACCTGAATCGAGGATTCGCCCAACCACACTCTCAAAGAACCAACCAACACAGCCTACAATCAATCGAGGAAACCTCAAAGGGAGTAGGAGCACCAATTGGGAGCGGATGAAGTCGCCGCTTCTGTAAATCCCGCAAAGAAAATCACAAGAGCAAAGGGGTAGAGATCTCTCTCAATATTTGTTAGAACACAGCTGAACAAAAGGGGGGTTTGTATTCTATTATCAAAAGTCTGAGATTACAATGAGTCTAGGAGGTATTTATACTAGCAACAGCCCTGCTAGATAGGTGGAAACTCGAAACGAAAAATATAAGACGCACTATGTGAACGGGCCTCCTCGAGATGCCTTCCTGGAGAGTTTTCGCGTGGCTGCTGGTCTTCAGCGCAGTCTTCAGTGTTTTGGCAATAACTCTATCTTGGAAACTCCAAATGACATGCGGTTTGTTGGGTTGGAAAGTTAATTTGATAACCTTTCACACCATGTGCAGCATGTACCACGAAATATTGTAGATTGGTATAGTTTTGCATGGGAACTTGGACATCAGGCTGACTGCTGACTAGCTGATCAGTCTGTACTAAATCAGTCGAATCTCAACATTGGAGAATCCAAATCAAGTGAGAGAACTTGGGCTTGAAACTAGACTTGATAAGCTTTCCAACAAGTCCTCATGGGCCTTCATAGCTTTTGCGAGCAAAACGTTGTGACTGATTCTTTCTGATGGTTCTGTCACACGGGACTGGCTCGAACGTGATCCTCCTCTTTGGTTCACCCTTGGTGTCTTCTTGTCATCCTCCATGGTGCACCTATGCAATAGCAATGTGCACGACTTAGGCAGTATATAATTCTCATTAACATTAAAATGATTTTCAGAAAGTAGCGCGTGCACCTCTTGTTGTAGCTTCTTGGCTCGACTACGTGTAATTGGTCCATCAAAGACTTGGACTGGTGATGGTATAACTTGACTTGGAGGTTGTAACATGTTGTTGGTTGTCGTGGTCATATCACTATTTGGACCTTACAAGTGGTATCAGAGCCGAGGCACCGTTTATTTGAGGCTTAACAACCTACGGTGAAAAAGAAATGGCTCAATTAAGCTTGCACATCAACAACACCAAGAAGGCACCTCACTTTGATGGCATAAATTATGCATATTGGAAGGTTAAGATGACCGCACACCTAAAGTCAATCAATAGAGAAGTGTGGAAGGTCACCGAAACAAAATTTGAGGTTGCTAATCCGGAAGCACCTACACCGGTGGAAGAGAAGAAGCTCCAATGCAATGACATTGCCATTAGTGCTCTTCATGAGGCATTAGATGACAAGACCTTTGAGCAAGTAAAGAACATTGAGATTGCTCATGATGCTTGGGCCAAGCTAGAAGAAACATTTGAGGGCACCGAAGGCATAAAGACCGCCAAAGCATATATCTTGCAACAAAAATTTTCAAGCTTCAAGATGCAAGATGATGAGAGTGTACCGGAGATGTTTCATAGGTTGCAAGTCATTGTCAATGAGCTCAAGGCACTTGGTGAGGAGGTCAAGGACAATCAATTCTCTATGAAGTTCTTGAGAAGTCTACCCAAGAGATTTGATACATTGATCACCGTGCTAGTAAGGACTACATTGAAGGATTCAACTCCTCAACAAATATTTCAAGAAGTGATGACCGATGATTCATATAGGGAAAATGAGAAGAAGGATGATGAGAAGAAGAAGAGTGTGGCATTCAAAGCCACCACATCCAAGGGCAAATCCAAGATTGAATCATCAAGTGATGAAGACTCAAGCTCTTGTGATAGTGATGACATTGATGAGAAGGTGGCTCTCTTTGTCAAACAGTTTGGCAAATTCATGAAGAAGAAGGGCTTTCGTGCAAGAAGGAGTAAGAACTCTTACAAGAAGAATGAGCATACCATGAGATGCTTTAGATGCCATAGCAAAGACCATCTCATTGCAAAGTGTCCTTATGATAGTGATGATGAAGATGCTATCAAGAAGGAGAGAAAGAAGCAAAAGAAGAAGCAAGAGAAGAAGGAGAGCTCTTATAAGAAGAAGAATGATTCTCATGTTGCTATATGGGATAGTGATGACTCCTCAAGTGATGATGAGGATGAAAACAAGAGTAAGAAGAAGGGACATGCTAGCATTGCCATCCAAGAGAAGGTCTCCCTCTTTGACACTCCATCGTGCTTCATGGCTAAAGCCGCTAAGGTATCATCCAATGATGAGAGTGATCATGATAATGCTAGTGATAGTGATAGTGATGAAGAGGAATTCACTAAAGATGAACTAATCACTATGCTAGAAGATTGCACTCAACATTTTAAAGAATCTAGAAAGGAGTGCAAGGGCTTGCTTAAGGAAAAGAAAAACCTTATGCAAGAACTTGATAAGCTTAGGGCATCTTATGAGAGTCTAAAGGTAGACCATAAGAAGCTTCAAAAGTCTCACACCAAGCTTGAAGAAGCTCATTCCTCTCTAGTTGAAAAATGTGAAAACATGCCCACTAATATTGAGAAAGCTAAAACTTGCAACATAGGCATATCATGTGATATAATTGATGAATCCTTTCATAAGCCTATTGTTGTTGCTCCCACTAACTCTTCATGTAGTGCATCTACATCATCCTCATCTAGTAGTGATGGTTTCACTTGTGACTCCACACTTATAGTTGAGAATGAAAATCTCAAGAAGAAGGTAAAAGAGCTCAATCACACATTAGCTAAGGCTTATGGTGGTGAGGACCGCTTGCTTATGTGCTTGGGTAGCCAAAGAGCTTCTCTCTACAAAGAGGGATTGGGCTATAACCCCAAGAAAGGCAAGGCCGCTTTTGCTCCTCACAAGACTCGTTTTGTGAAGAACAATGGTAGCTATTGCAAAAGTTGCAAGCAAGTTGGTCACATAGAGCAACATTGCATGAACAAGAAATCCAATACAAATGTATCCTCAATCAAGTTTAATTCTTTCTATATGCTTACCAAGGGTACAAATGGTGTTCATGCTAAGTTCATTGGTGCACCATGGATGGGCTCAAAGAAGAAAGCCATTTGGGTACCAAAGAGCTTAGTCTCTAACCTTGGAGGACCCAAACAAGTTTGGGTACCTAAAAAGAATTGATCTTGTCTTGTAGGTTAATTACAAAGCCGGAGGAAGGCATTGGGTGCTTGATAGTGGGTGCACTCAACATATGACTGGAGACTCTTGTATGTTCAATTCAATTGATACAAGTCAAAATGGTGGTTTTGATGCTATCACTTTCGGCAACAACAAGAAAGGCAAGGTCAAAGGGCTTGGTAAAATTGCTATCATAAATGACATGAGCATATCTAATGTGTTGCTAGTTGAGAGCTTAGATTTCAATCTTTTATCGGTGGCACAACTTTGTGATCTTGGCTTCAAGTGCATATTTGGTAGTGATGATGTTGAAGTCATAAGTGTTGATGGATCAAACTTGATATTCAAAGGATTTAGACATGGTAGCTTATACTTGGTTGACTTCAATGATAGTGAGACACAATTGACATCATGCTTGCTTAGTAAATCTAGTATGGGTTGGTTGTGGCATAGAAGGCTTGGTCATGTTGGAATGAAACAATTGAACAAACTTTTGAGGCATGACTTAGTTAGAGGATTGAAAGATGTCACTTTTGAAAAGGATAAACTATGTAGTGCTTGTCAAGCCGGCAAACAAGTTGGAAATTCACATCCTAGTAAAAGTGAAATAAGCACATCAAAAGCATTTGAGCTATTGCACATGGACTTGTTTGGGCCAACAACATACACTAGCATTGGTGGCAACAAGTATGGTTTTGTGATTGTGGATGACTACACTAGATACACTTGGGTGCTCTTTCTCTATGACAAGAGTGATGTTTATGATCTATTCAAGTCTTTTGTCAAGAGGGTGCAAAATGAGTTTGAGACCACCATCAAGAAGATTAGAAGTGACAATGGTAGTGAGTTCAAGAACACAAGAATTGAAGATTTGTGTGATGATTATGGTATTGGGCATCAATTCTCACCAACATACACTCCTCAATCCAATGGTGTAGTTGAAAGGAAAAATAGAACCTTGATTGATATGGCTAGATCAATGCTTAGTGAATACAATGTGAGTCATTCTTTTTGGAGTGAAGCTATCAATACAGCTTGCTATTGTAGTAACCGTCTCTATTGCCATAGGAAGCTTAGAAAGACACCATATGAACTATTGAATGAAAGAAAGCCCAATATTACATACTTTAGAGTGTTTGGTTGCAAATGCTATATTCTCAAGAAAGGCACTAGATTGAGCAAGTTTGAAAAGAAATGTGATAAAGGGTTCTTACTTGGTTATTCTACCACAAGCAAATCATATAGAGTTTGGAATCTCACAAATGGCACCTTGGAAGAAGTTCATGATGTTGAGTTTGATGAAACCCAAGGGTCTCAAAATGAAGCTCAAAACCTTGATGATGTGAGAGGAGATCAATTATCAAATGCAATGAAGAACATGGACATTGGTGATATAAGGCCGATGCAAGTTGATGATGATGATATTCATGTGATCAACCAAAGTGTGCAAATTAATACAAATCAAGCAAGCTCTAGTGGTTCTCATGATGAAGTGCAAGTTCAAGGTCAAACAAGTGAAAGCAATCAACTCCCAATACTCTAACCTACTAGCATTGCAAGAGATCATCCGTTGGACCAAATCATTGGTGGAATTCAAAGTGGTGTTCAAACTAGATCAAGGCTAGCATCCTTTTGTGATCATTACTCATTTGTGTCACTTGAAGAACCAAAGAAGATAGAAGATGCATTGAAGGATTCCGATTGGGTGAATGCCATGCATGAAGAACTAAACAACTTTGCTAGAAATTAAGTTTGGAAACTTGTTGAGAGGCCAAAGAACTACAATGTGATTGGTACTAAGTGGGTCTTTAGAAACAAGCAAGATCAAGATGGCATGGTTGTAAGGAACAAAGCAAGATTAGTGGCACAAGGATACACTCAAGTTGAGGGTCTTGACTTTGGAGAGACATATGCACCAGTTGCAAGATTAGAGGCAATTAGAATCTTATTAGCATATGCTTGTGCACACAACATCAAACTCTATCAAATGGATGTCAAGAGTGCATTTCTCAATGGCTACATCAATGAAGAAGTCTATGTTGAGCAACCTCCCGGCTTTGAAGATGACAAGAAGCCCGACCATGTTTACAAGCTAAAGAAGGCATTGTATGGTTTGAAGCAAGCACCTAGAGCATGGTATGAGAGGTTGAGGGACTTTCCCCTCTCTAAAGGGTTCAAGATGAGAAAGGTTGACACCACTCTCTTCACCAAGAAGCTTGGAAATGACTTGTTTGTGTTGCAAATCTATGTGGATGACATTATCTTTGGATCAACTAACCAAGACTTTTGTGAAGAGTTTGGAAATATGATGGCTAATGAGTTTGAGATGTCTATGATTGGAGAGCTTAGTTACTTCCTAGGACTTCAAATCAAGCAAATAAAGAATGGCACTTTTGTAAGTCAAGGCAAGTACATCAAGGACATGATCAAGAAGTTTGGATTGCAAGATGCTAAGCCAATGAGTACTCCAATGGGCACTAATGATCAATTGGGTATTGATGCTAGTGGAAACATGGTAGATCAAAAGCTATACCGGTCTATGATTGGAAGTTTGCTCTATGTCACCACTTCTAGGCCGGATGTGATGTTTAGTGTATACAAGTGTGCAAGATATCAAGCTTCACCTAGAGAAAGTCACTTGAGAGCAACCAAGAGGATATTGAGATATCTTAAGGGCACTCATGATGTTGGATTATGGTATCCTAAGGGATCTAACTTTGAGTTGATTGGATATTCAGACTCCGACTATGGTGGATGCAAGATTGATAGAATGAGCACAAGTGGCACTTGTCAATTGCTTGGAAGGTCTCTTGTTTCATGGTCATCAAAGAAACAAAATAGTGTTGCACTATCTACCGCCGAGGTCGAATACATTAGTGCCGGTAGTTATTGTGCACAATTGCTTTGGATGAAGGCCACTTTGAATGACTTTGGAATTAAATTCAAGAATGTGCCTTTGTTTTGTGATAATGAAAGTGCTATCAAGATGACACAAAATCCGGTTCAACATTCAAGAACTAAGCACATTGACATAAGGCATCACTTCATAAGAGACCATCAACAAAAGGGTGATATTAGTATTGAGAGCATTGGCACCGAAGATCAACTAGCCGACATCTTTACAAAGCCACTTGATGAAAAGAGATTTTACAAGTTGAAGAATGAATTGAACATACTTGACTTCTCCAACTTGAAATGAGTGCACCCCCACATTCTTATATGACATGCCTCTCCTCCAACATAGCAAGGTAAAGTTGTTTGGTATATCATTCATACTTTGCTAAGGACATGTTTAGAACATATAGACATATTTGCATGACAAATAGGCTCATTCATGAAAATCAAATAATTTTGATGTATATATGGTACCACTATTGCTTCTATGTTTGATTGATCTAGTGGTAGCATATGACATGTTTGTGGGCTTGCAAACCTAGTGTTGAATCTAGAAAATGAGCTCATGATGTGTAATTCAACATGGTCAAGATAACCCTTATACTTTATGAGGTGTGAAAAAGCTTGTCCTTGGATCAAACCGAATTACATATTCTAGGCAAGTGATCTAGGTTGAACCATAATTTGGACTCCCTCATATTGATTGACTTATCTCTCACTAAAATTACCTATTCTAGGCACCTTTTTGGTGATTATTGACAAAGGGGGAGAGAAAAGTCACAAAGATATTGCAAAGAGGAAATAAAATATAATAAGAGGGAGAGAAAAGTCACAGGGGAGAAAAAAGTCACAAAGAGAGAAAAAATATAGTGAGGAGGAGAGAAATTAAATTTGAGCACATAAGTAGGGGGAGCAAGCTCATGGATTATTTGTTGCATTTGTATGTGCATTAACATGATGAAATGTTGCATTGCAAAGTTTAATTTCGATATTCATGATTGAATGGTGTATGCTAGAAATAGAACTTGAATGATGATTTGTTAAGAGTAGCTTTACAAGTGGTAACTAGACACCTTTTGCTTATAATATTGATCTCACGGGGTACTTTAGTGTTTGTGATCTTTACAAGTGATGTATTACAAATGGTGTCTAGCTACATCGATGCTAAGGATGGTATATAAAGGCAACTCCGATTGGTATCACGCTTCAAAGGTCCATTTTATATACCTTAGCATCAATTTGATAGTAGTAACTCTCTCAAATTTCAAATCCATACATATGTGCATAATTGAACCAAACTCATGGAAGCACATATGTAGGGGGAGCTAATACTATCGAAATTGAAAATTGATTTCATTTCATATCTTTGTGATGGTTGTCATCAATTACCAAAAAGGGGGAGATTGAAAGCCCAAGTTTGGTTTTGGTAATTAATGACACCAAGTTGCTAATGCCATGTGTTAAGTGTTTTGAGTTAGGCATAAGCAACACATGTGATGAAGGTGTATGTGGCAAGGTGTGGTGGCCACAAGATCACAAAGAGATGGTGCATGGACATGAAATGATGATCATGGTGAAGATGCACATAAAAGGAAGGACATGATGATCAAGTGGAGAAGGATCTAAGAGCTCAAGGCAAAGGTATAACCATAGGGTTTTCCTTTTGCCGGTCTAAGATGAGTAGAGAAGTGATTGACCGGGTTTAGGATACATGGCCGACTATCAAGAGGGGCAATCACGGTTAGCTCGGAAATCAAGTGCCACTAGATCAATGTCTTGAGCATATGCATTAGGATCTAGTAAGAAGCTAACATAACGCCTTGAGAAATGATTATAAAATGCTAACACACATGCACATTATGATTTACACATGGTGGTGTTAGCACATTTGCAAAGGCGGTGGAGTTCAGGCGGTAGAGAGGGGTTTGGGCTCCTCTCTCCCTCCCGCCGAGCTTGCGAGGCGGGATTCGGTGCTTTTTGGAGAAGCGCAATGCCTATTTTCTATTGCGCCGGAAGTTGGAAAAGAAACGGAGGTGAACGGAGGTCACAGAGATGACCGGACGCTGGACCGGACGTGGTCTCTGTATGACCGGACGCGTCCGGTCAGTGTTCAGCGTCTGTGCGTTTTTCAGTTTGTTGATCGGACGCGCAGCGCGTCCGGTCATCCAGGGAGCTTACTGGACTCTAATCGGACGCTGGCACTGTGGCGTCCGGTCAGTTCAACAGCGCGTCCGGTCAGTTCTCCTGAGCGAATCAGAGCGCGCGACCGGCGCGTCCGGTCCCTCATGTAACCGGAGCATCCGGTCAGGCGTCCAGAAGGGTAGAACGAAGCGGAGTAACGATCGGACGCGCGGCGCGTCCGGTCACGTGCGATCGGACGCGTCCGGTCTCAACGGGAGCATACTGGAATGCGACCGGACGCGGGCACTGTCGCGTCCGGTCAATCGGTTCAGCGCGTCCGGTCACGGCAACGGCTAGTTCTGACACGCACTGTTTCTTGCTGTCGTGTAGTGACCGGACGCGTCCGGTCACCCTGACCAGAGCGTCCGGTCAGTGCGTTTTTCGCTGCGTCGTCTGTAATGGCTAGCTGCGTACCCCTTCGCTATAAATAGAGGTTGGCCGGGGTTTGAGGGTAACTCTTGCACATTTTGAGAACTAGAGACATACTTTGAGCTAGAGAACAACCCCTCCACTGATCTCTTTGCATAGTTGCACATCTTGAGTGAGATTGAGTGAGATTCAAGTGCATTGCTTGAGAGTTGCATTCTAGAGGCACTTGATCTTCGAGTTGCTGCGGATTTCTTGTTACTCTTCCGTGTTTCCCGACACGGTAGACGGCTTGGAGCAGCGGAGGTGATTGAGCTCGCAATTGGAGATTGTTTGAGCCTTCACCAAGTGTTGTAAGGGGTTCTTGATCCTTCCCCATGGGAGTTCGCAAATTGGATACTCTAGTGGAGCTCGTGGCTTGGAGGATCCCCATCTTGTGTGCGGTTGTGCGGCGCCCGCCGGGGGCTCGACTCTTGATAGTCGATTAGCTCGCGAACCGACAAGTGGGTGTATCGCCACAACGGGGAGTAGCTTGCCAGGAAGCAAGTGAACCTCGGGATAAATTCTTGTGTCATTCTCTTCCCGAGGATTTCTCTTGTATGATTGATTGATTGGTATTTCTCTTCTCTTCACGGCGGTATAATCACTCGAAGCTCTTCTCTCGTATTACTTCTCGTTTCTAGCTTATAGTTGTTGTTGTAGCCTTGTACTAGACTTGTGTAGGTGGCTTGCTTAATTAGTTAGAGCTAGTTGTTTTGCCTCGCCACCTTTCATACTAACTCGTGGTTAAGTAATTCTTGTAGAAGTTTTAATTAGGCTATTCACCCCCCCTCTAGCCTATTTGGACCTTACACCCTCGAGCGTGAGCGTGCGGAACACGCACTTGGCGGGAGAGCTCACGAGAGAGCTCGCGACGTCAACCGTCTCATTGACGAGGACCGGGTGGTCGACCCCCCGGTTTTCGCCCGAGCCAGCCAGAACGTCGTTGCCGCCGCCATGCTCCTCCGCAACATGCCCGAGCCATCAAACCCCGACGCCCGTCAGGCTCGAGATGAAATCCGAGAACTCCTCAAGACCGCCGCCATGCAGCAGGCCGAGAGCTCTGCCTCGAGGCGACGCGAGGCAGCCTCGGAGCGGATCCTCGAGCCTTCCCGACAGGAGAGAGAAGCCTCGGTTCACCCCGAGCCTGCCTGGCAAAACCGGGTAGCACCGGCCCCTGAGCCCACCGACAACGACTGCGAGCCTCGAGACACTCGTGGCAACATCGTCGAGCGCCGCACGCGCAAGCACGGTGACGGTGTGGCTCGAGGCTACCACGTCCATAGGGGCGGACGCTACGACAGCTCGGAAGATCGTAGCCCTTCACCCGAGCCCCCGGGTCCTCAGGTCTTCAGTAAGGCAATCCGTGAGACGGTGCCCTCGGCTCGGTTCCGCCCCCCACGACTCTCACCAAGTACAACGGCGAAACCAAACCCGAACTTTGGCTCCCCGATTTCCGCTTGGCGTGTCAGTTGGGCGGGGCCACTGACGACCGGGTCATCATTCGACAACTCCCCCTGTTCCTCTCCGACACCGCCCGAGCCTGGCTCGAGGATCTCCCACCTCGGCAGATCCACGACTGGGACGATCTCGTGAGGGTGTTCGAGGGAAATTTCAAGGGGACCTACATGCGCCCCGGCAACTCGTGGGACCTCCGGAGCTGCAAGCAGAAACCAGATGAATCCCTCTGAGACTACATCCGACGCTTCTCCCGGTAGCGTACCGAGCTCCCCAACATCACCGACTCCGACGTAATTACAGTCTTCCTCTCTGGCACCACCTGTAAGGAGTTGGTCCGAGAGTTGGGCCGTAACACCCCACTCACTGCCAACGGATTGATGGACATCGTCACCAACTTCGCCGTCGGCGAGGAGGCGGTTGGTGCAATCTTTGGTGGCGACTCGGAAAGGGGGGAGCAGAAGGTCGACGATCCCGCGAGTTCCACCCGAGGCCCTAAGAGAAACAACCGCAAGAAGAAGAAAGGCCAGCAGGGCAAGCTCGAGGCCCCGGTCGACGAGCTCGTCGCTGCTACCGAGCACAAGAAACCTCGAGGCCCCCTCGGCGGGGGCGTCTTCGACAAAATGCTCAAAGAGCCGTGTCCCTACCACAAGGGACTCACTAACCATAACCTCGAGGATTGTCACATGCTGCGCAGGTACTTCGGGGGTGCCGGCGCCAAGAAGGACGACAAGGAGGACCCTAAGGGTGACGACAAGGACGGAGAATTTCCCGAGATCCACGACTGCTTCATGATCTACGGAGGGCCCTCGACCTGCCTCTCTGCGCGCCAGCGCAAGCAAGAACAGCGCGAGGTCTTCTCCGTACAATCGACAGTACCCCGCTTCCTTGATTGGTCCGCGGTGGCCATCACTTTTGACCGTGACGACCACCCGGACTACGTCCCCAACCCGGGGGTCTATCCACTCGTCGTTGACCCCGTCATCGCCAACACACGCCTCACCAAGGTGCTCATGGACGGCGGAAGCAGCCTCAACATTATCTACTCTCAGACCCTCGACCTCCTGGGGGTCGACAGAGCGCGCCTCCAGCCTACTGTCGGGGGCTTCCACGGAGTCGTGCCAGGGAAACGGGCGGAACCCCTCGGGCGGGTCAATCTGCCTGTTTGCTTTGGCACACCGGCCAACTTTCGAAAGGAAACTCTCACTTTCGAAGTGGTCGGATTCCATGGAACGTACCACGCTATCCTGGGGCGCCCATGCTACGCCAGGTTCATGGCGATCCCGAACTACACCTACCTCAAGCTCAAAATGCCTGGCCCAAACGGTGTCATCACTGTAGGGCCCTCGTATGAACATGCCTACGAGTGCGACGTCGAGTGCGTCGAGCACGGCGAGGCTGTTTTTGAGTCGGCAATCTTGGCTGCAGACCTCGACGGTCTCGCCAATACGATTCCCGACCCAAAACGCCATGTCGGCAGCTTCGAGCCCGCCGAAGATGTCAAACTCGTACCCCTCGACCCCGCTGATCCCAAGGGAAGGGCACTGAGCATCAGTGCCACCCTCGATCCTAAATAGGAAGCAGTGCTCGTCGACTTTCTCCGCGCGAACGTCGACATCTTTGCGTGGAGTCCCTCGGATATGCCAGGCATACCCAGGGAGGTCGCCGAGCACGCCTTGGAGATCCGGGCCGGATCCAAACCGGTGAAGCAACGCCTGCGCCGCTTCGATGAGGAGAAGCGCAGGGTCATCGGCGAGGAAATACACAAACTGTTGGAGGCCGGGTTCATCAAGGAGGTTCATCATCCCGAGTGGCTAGCTAATCCTGTATTAGTTAGGAAAAAGAGTGGGAAATGGAGGATGTGCGTAGACTATACCGGTTTAAATAAAGCATGTCCGAAAGTTCCCTTTCCTTTGCCACGCATTGATCAAATCATTGATTCCACTGCGGGATGTGAAACTCTCTCATTCTTAGATGCATACTCCGGCTACCACCAAATCAAAATGAAGGAGTCCAACCAGCTCGCGACTTCATTCATCACCCCATTCGGCATGTATTGCTACGTTACGATGCCCTTCGGTCTCCGGAACGCGGGGGCAACGTACCAGCGATGCATGCAACATGTTTTCGGAAAGCACATTGGGTCGACCGTCGAAGCTTACGTCGACGATATCGTGGTCAAAACCCAACAAGCCGACGATCTGGTCAGCGACCTCGACGTTGCATTCAGGTGCCTCAGGGCAAAAAACATCAGACTCAATCCAGAGAAATGTGTCTTCGGCGTCCCACGAGGTATGCTTTTAGGGTTTATCGTATCTAAACGCGGCATCGAGGCCAACCCTGAAAAAATCTCTGCAATCACCAAGATGGGCCCCATCCGAGATCTAAAAGGCGTCAGAGGGTCACAGGTTGCTTGGCGGCACTCAGCCGTTTCATTTCACGCCTCGGTGAAAAAGCACTCCCTCTGTACCGTCTCTTGAAGAAATCAGACCATTTTTCCTGGAACCTTGAGGCTGAGGAGGCTCTCACGAAACTGAAAGCCACCCTCTCTAACTCACCGATCCTCGTCCCTCCAACCCCGGGGGAACCACTCCTACTCTATGTCGCCGCGACATCACAAGTAGTCAGTGCTGCCCTGGTTGTCGAACGGGCCGAAGAGGCACACACCTTGCTCGTCCAGAGGCCGGTCTATTTCGTTAGCGAGGTGCTCTCAGAGACAAAGTGTCGATACCCACAGATCCAGAAACTGCTATATGCTGTCATCTTGACACGGCGCAAGCTCCGACACTACTTCGAGGGTCACCCGATTACTGTGGTTTCTTCTTTCCCCTTGGGAGAGATAGCCCAGAACCGGGAAGCCTCGGGTAGGGTTGCCAAATGGGTGGTCGAGCTCATGGGCGAGGCATTATCCTATGCGCCGCGAAAAGCTATCAAGTCACAGGTGTTAGCAGATTTTCTGGCCGAGTGGACTGACACACAACTCCCCCCTGCACAGCTCCAGGCGGAGCTGTGGACCATGTACTTCGATGGGTCATTAATGAAAACGGGAGCAGGCGCGGGCTTGCTCTTCGTCTCACCCCTCGGGGTTCACATGCGCTACGTCGTCCGGCTTCATTTCCCTGCGTCTAACAATGTCGCCGAGTACGAGGCACTCGTCACGGGGTTGAGAATCGCCATCGAGCTCGGGGTCCGACACCTCGGCGTCCGAGGCGACTCCCAACTCGTGATCGATCAGGTCATGAAGAGCTCGAGCTGCCGCGACCCCAAGATGGAAGCCTACTGCCAAGAAGTACGGCGCCTCGAGGACAAGTTTCACGGCCTCGAGCTCAACCACATCGCACGCAGGTATAATGAGGCCGCTGATGAACTAGCAAAAATCGCGTCCAGTCGAGCCACGGTTCCACCGGACGTCTTCGCGAAAGACCTTCAGCACCCATCCGTCGACCTCAGGCTAGACGGGGGGGTCGACGGGGCGTCGCTCGACCCTCCACCTGAGGCAGAAGCCCCCTCGACCGGGGCTGAAGCCATGCAGGTGGAAGACCTAACGCCACCGTATGACCTCGAGCCTGACTGGCGTATTCCATACCTCGACTACCTTAGCCAAGGGGACCTCCCCTTGGATAAGACTAAGGCTCGACGGATCGCACGCCGGGCCGAAACTTTTGTGATCATGGGCGACAGCAGAGAGCTCTACCGCCGTAGCCCTACTGGTATCCTCCAACGTTGCATCACAAAAGAGCAAGGCAGGAATCTGCTCGGCGATCTTCACTCGGGGGCTTGCGGTCACCACGCAGCACCTCGAACCCTCGTCGGAAACGCCTTTCGACAAGGATTCTATTGGCCGACCGCGGTCTCCGACGCAGTCAATCTAGTACGCTCCTGCAAGGGCTGTCAGTACTATGCGAGACAAACCCATCTTCCGGCGCATGCCCTACAAACCATCCCCATCACATGGCCGTTTGCCGTTTGGGGGCTTGACCTTGTCGGACCACTGAAAAGGACGACTGGCGGCTTCACCCACTTGCTCGTCGCAATCGACAAATTCTCCAAGTGGATCGAGGCCCGCCCTATCACCAGCATCAGGTCCGAGCAAGCTGTACTCTTCTTCACTAACATTGTTCATCGCTTTGGGGTCCCCAACTGTATCATCACAGACAATGGCACCCAGTTCACTGGCAAAAAGTTTTTGGATTTCTGCGACAACCACCACATTCGAGTGCTCTGGTCTGCCATGGCTCATCCAAAAACAAACGGTCAGGTGGAACGTGCCAACGGCATGGTCCTACAAGGCCTGAAGCCCAGAATCTTTGACAAATTAAACAAACATGGCAAAAGATGGGCTGTCGAGCTACCCTCGGTCCTGTGGAGCCTAAGAACAACGCCGAGTCGAGCCATGGGGTTCACTCCGTTCTTCTTAGTCTACGGGTCTGAGGCTATGCTACCAACCGATATAGAATATGGATCCCCAAGGTTGAAGGCATACAACGAAAGATATAACGACGCCACAAGACAGGACGCCCTCGACCAGCTCGAGGAAGCCCGAGATGTGGCTCTGTTGCACTCTGCCAGGTACCAGCAGAGTCTCCGACGCTACCACGACAGACACGTCCGCAAGCGTGACCTCAACGTCGGCGACTTGGTGCTACGGCGGAACCAGAACACCAAGGGACGGCACAAGCTCACACCACCATGGGAAGGGCCGTACATCATCGCAGAAGTGCTAAAGCCGGGCACCTACAAGCTATCCAACGAAAAGGGCGAAATCCTCACCAACGCTTGGAACATTGAACAGTTACGTCGCTTCTTTCCTTAAAAAGCCTCGAGGCTCTGTATTTCCTTTTTCGTCAATAAAGAATACAACGATGTTCAAACTTTCGTTTCGTAATAAGGAAGGATCAACCCTGCACTCCCAGAGTCGACCCTCCCTCAGGGGCTGCAAGGGGGGAACCCCCGATCCCCGAAAAAACTTATGCTCTTTTTTAAATTTAAGAACCGCTTCTTAGACCGACTTCGCTGAAAGAGCACCCTAAGGTTCGAAAGGGCTCTCGAGTCTGGAGCATCACCTACGCCTCCGAGGCTACGGTGCCTCCACTCACCCCTTACGCCTTTTAGAGGTACGCCTTCACGCTGAGAAAATCTAAACAACGGTTCCTAAAATTAAAAAAGAACATACCCCCTGTCGCTTAGATCAGGCTCTCACACGATTTACTAGGCCGCAACATCACCCTAAAGCTCGAGGGTAGTTGAGCCGCGAGATCACCTACGCCTCCGAGGCTACGGTACCTCCACTCGCTCCCTTACGCCAAAGGATGTAGCTGCGCGCTAAGTAAAACACGCGAGAACACGATCCGAACGATAAAGGGAAGAAAAGCTCGAGTAAAACTGAATCAACCGCGAACCGGTTTATGTTTCGAGTCTTTAAGGCCTCCGCGGCCACCACGATCAAAATTCGAAATACTAACTTATTACATGGGCCTTCATGCCCAGATTTGGCTCACAGGCCCTCGTCATCGGCAGGCGGAACCACCTCAGCTTCAAAAAGCGAGGCCAGACGGCTTCCAGGCTCTTCGGCGGCTTCGATCAGCTCCACGCAAGCATCCACGTTCTCCTCGTCTGTCCGATCTGGGTTTGTGACGAAGCCCTCGGCGACGAGATTCATGTCAAACACAAACCCTAAACGGACGATGGCCAACGCCCTCTTCACGCCGTGATGGAGGCCATCCCGTATCTTCTCCCGGGCAAGGCGGCCCAGCGCCACCATCCGGCGGACGAAGGAGTTCCCCGGAACATCTTCCCCGGTGTCGGCGTCGGGCTCGACCCCCAGGCCATCGCATACGGTGGTGATTGCGCCCTGGAGAAGTTGGGTCCTCCGGATCTCGGCTTCGAGGAGGCTCTAGAAGGAGTTGGCAGAAGATTGGGCCGCTCGATTATCTCTCTCCAGCTCTGAAACATGACAAGCAAATTAATACCCAACGCGGGGCCTTCAACGTCGTGACTATAACAATCACACTTACCCTCGATGTGGGTCTGCAGGCCCACGACCTCGTCGCGGAGCCCCCCGCACGTTCGCTCGAGCCCCAGGAAGGCGCTGTCCTTGTCACGGATGGCCGCCTTTAGCACCCCGATCTCCTGCCAAGCAGACTCGAGAGCTGCGTCCTTCTCTTGGACGGCTCCCTTCAGCGTCGTGATCTCGGCGTTGAAGGTGTCGCGCTGAAGGCTGACCTGGGAAACATCCTCCTCGAGCTCCTTCACCCGCGCAGACAAGGGCTCGAGATCCCTGCGTGCCTGGGCAGCCTCCTCCCGAGCCTTGTCTAGGCCAGTGCACATCATGGCCTCGGCCGCCCGCGCCTGCGTCGCTTCTTCTTTCACCACGGCATATGCGACGCGTAGCTCAGCCATCTCGGCGTTCCGATCGGATAGCCGTTTCTGGGCCTCCTCGACCAGAACCTGTTGCTGGGACAGCGCGCCCCACACGCCACTCTCGTCCCGGATGAAGAGCGACTTGCGGCGGGAGTACTCCTTCAGCTCCTGAACGCAATTCGAAAAGGTCACAAATTCGAGAAAAAAAAACACATCAAGAAAGCCGACGGGTCGATCATACCTCGGTGGCATCCCCCATACTTCGCACAGCACCGGACGCCACTCGGAGCAACCGGTCAAGGTGCTGGCGGACGCCCTCGAGGTATTCCCATCGGTGCACTTCATCTTTGTCGCTCAGGACAAAGATGGGCTCGGCGTCGGGGTTTGTAGCGTCCCTGAACTGAAGGGACGGCCCCCCCACCTCGGCAGCTCCGTCTCGGCCCATGCTATTGCCAGCGCGGCGATGTCGGGCCACGACAAGGACGACCCGGCCAGGGCGTCTCCCGGTCCCGCGGAAGGACCGGCCTCGCCCGCGGTATCCACCTCTCCAATGGCCGTCGCGACACCGGCCTGGTCCGCGACCTCACCCCCCTCGACCCCCATCGCTTGTTTCCCCTTGTCCAGGGTGATATCGTCGAGGGGAGCGTGAGGGCGAGCACCCTCGACCGCCGGCGCCTCCGGAGCCGGCGCCTTGACTAACGACGGCTCCGGTATCCGCGCCTCGACCGTCAGCACCTCCGGAGCCGGCGCCTCTTCTTCCAATGCTCCGGTTAGGGGCTCGACCGCCCCGCCCTCCACCGTGCCCGCTGGCTCGCCCAACGGGTTTTGTTGCGGCCGCGACCCCCTCGCCAGGGCCGCCTCTTGCCCCGACACCGACGCGACCTCCTTCATGGTCACGTCAGCACCCGCCCGCTCCGTGTCGTGGACGGGTGCCTCGCCCGTCGCAACCGCAATGGCAGCCTCGGCCGTCCCCGCCTTGACCACATCAAGCGCCGCCGCCTTTGCCGGTTCGGACCCCTCGGCGGCAGGCTCCGGGCCGGCAACCACCGCGGTGTCGGCTGACCCCTGTCGTTGTCGCAGGCGCCCCTTCACGGCCTCGACCTCCCAGACCCAGGCCGCATCCTGTTCCACCGTCCGGTTGAGGACAACGGCGCTGGCCCGCAGCGACTTCACGGGGGTAAGCCCCATCGGCTCCGCCTTCCGCTTTAGCCTGCAAAGTGAGAAGAAACGTCAGCCAACGGATCCAGAGAAAAGCAGGACGACCAAGCTGAGATACTTACCCGGAAATCGGCACCAAGTGCCTCGACCCCGCGCGGCTCGAGCCTCCCGGGACGGCCGCTGGGGGCCTCGCGACAGCCTCACCAGCAGGCCGAGCGCTCCTGGGAACCCCGACCGACGCACCACCCTGCGCCCTCTGTGCTTCCGAGGCCAGCTGGCCTCGGGTTCTTACGCCTGCCGACACCGCCGCCAATGACGACGCCGGTACCGCCGTCCTCGCCCCTGCCGGAGCTTGCGGGGCCCCGGCTGGTGCGGACGTCCCCGTCGACCCCTCTCGCTGGGTCCGGGGTAAAACGGCCCCTCCCATCGAGGGGCCTGTCTCCTTCTCCGCCTTCTTCCCCTCGGGCTCCTCGACTACGACGACCGAGGAGGACGCCCCCCCGATGGGCTCCAGCAGGGGGCGAATGTCGGGAAGGTCCCCAAGCCTAGTCGCGATCTCATATCGCGACAGGGCATCGTCGTCTTCGCCGCTACTGTCGTCGTCCTCCCCCGAGACCGTCTCGGAAGGCGACGGCGCCAGGGGGACCCCGTCGATGGTCTGCTGGCATCGAAGCTTCTTCAACGCCTCCGCCTCCTTGGCCTTGCGGATCGCCCGCTTCTTGGCCGTCTCATTGGTCTGCTTCTTCTTGGAAGCATGCAGGCGTCGAGCCTCCCGGGCGGGCCGGTCCTCCGGGACTGGCGGACGCGTTTCCCGCAACGCCGACAGATCCTATACGCCGGTCTCGACCACATCAGCGAAATCCACAGATAAACGAAAATAGCAATACCTCAACCCCGGGATACGTACCACGGACTCGAACCCTTCGGTAGGCCTCATGGGAACCCGGTTGACCTCCTCCGCCTTGAAGTTCCCAACCATCCGGCGCGCTCGTCGGAGGACCTCCTCGAGGGCGAGGGATTCATGGGACATCCGGGTCCCCTCTAGATTTGCCTCCGGAGTCATCTGGTCCAGACGGAGACGACGCCGGCACAGCGGCATCACTCTGCGGCGATGGAAGGTCGCTGCCACCGCCACAGCCGTCAAGCCCCGAAGGCGAAGCTGCTGCAGCGCCGCCAGCAGCGGGTCCAAGCGCGGCTTCTCGGCCTCCGGCACTCCGTACGACCAGCGCTCCTCTCGAGTGATCAACACGCGGCCGGTGTACCTCGGCAATTGATTTTCATCATTGCGGAGGTAGAACCAACCATCGTGCCACCCACTGTTCGAAGAGATGAGGCGGGCCGGGATGTACAGATCCGCCCGACCCGACCTCACCTGCAGCACGCAGCTCCCCACTCGAGCCGCGCACAGGACGCCCTTCTCCCCTGCCCTCTTGGCAAAGAGCTCGGCCTTGAAAAGGTGAAGCCACAGGTTCCACTGCGGCTCCACCCCAAGGTAGCCCTCGCAGACCGCCGCGAAGATGGCAGCCTGCGCGACGGCGTTGGGGGAAAGATGGTGAAGCTCCACTCGGTAGTAGTGGAGGAGCGCGCGCATGAAGACCGACACCGGCACGCCAAACCCCCGCTCGTGGAAGCTGACGAAGCTCACCACGTACCCTTCAGGGGGCACCGGCTCCCGATGGGCAGGGGACGGCGCCATCCACTCCGGCTGCGACAAGCTCGTCCTCGGCCGCAGCAGCCTGTCCTTGACCAACTCCTCCAACCTCCTCTCCGTCACCGAGGAGGCGGCCCAGTCGTCGGCGGGAAGGATCTGACTCTTTCCTGCCATCGATGTCGTCGGAAGGGGGATGGAAGGAAAGGATGCGGTGGCGGCGGCGATACGGGCGGGGAACGCGATATGGCAAGGGATGTCTAAGGCAAAGGATTGCAGGAACGCAAGGGACCGGTGGGGAACACAGACCCCTAGGCCTTAACTTTATATGCCCAGACGGAAGCCCAACGGCCGCGCGAGAAGGTAGGAACAGTTTCCCGCATTAAATGCGCTCACCTAACCGTTTCCTTACATCTCGCAGGAGTCGGGCACGTGGCCGTCCCCACGTCGTGACCACACGCCACGTTGCCCACTACCGCGCCGATCTTGCCTCCCAAAAAGACGCGCCCGGCTAACGAACGAGGGAGGGATCCGCGGACGAATATCCCCAGGTATGTGGAAAATGGGCCCGAAGCCCGCAATAAGTCTCGAGGGAGCGAAAGCTGGCCCTCGAACAGGGTTCGACAGCTGCCCTCGAGCGACAGAGTTAGGGACGACCCAGGGTGCACCCGTACATGGCCAAGGGCTCGAGCCACGCTCTCGAGGCACCCCAGGACGTATTCGAGGCCGAAGGAGAAGGTCATCGTAGGAATCCCTCCGGGGGAGGCATTGAGCCCTCGAATCCTGTCGAAGGGAATCGAGATCCACATGACCACTTCTTGGCATTTTTGAGGGCGCCTCTGGGCCACTAGCCGACCCCTAACGAACGGGGCACGGGTTCTCACTCGAATTCCCCCGCTAGCAGCTCACCGGAGATCGTCGGAACTCGGGTCCAAACGAGGGCAGTACGACGTTCTCCACCCCTCCTCCTTTTCTCGGAAAAGGAGCGTGAGGGTCGCGAAAGACGGCCGGGACTCTGATCGACCTCGTGCGTGCGAGGCTCGGGGTCCCGACCGCAAAAATGGGCCCGAAGCCCGCAATAAGTCTCGAGGGAGCGAAAGCTGGCCCTCGAACAGGGTTCGACAGCTGCCCTTGAGCAACAGAGTTAGGGATGACCCAGGGTGCGCCTGTACATGGCCAAGGGCTCGAGCCACGCTCTCGAGGCACCCCAGGACGTATTCGAGGCCGAAGGAGAAGGTCGTCGTAGGAATCCCTCCGGGGGAGGCATCGAGCCCTCGAATCCTGTCGAAGGGAATCGAGATCCACACGACCACTTCTTAGCATTTTTGAGGGCGCCTCCGGGCCACTAGCCGACCCCTAACGAACGGGGCACGGGTTCTCACTCGAATTCCCCCGTTAGCAGCTCACCGAAGACCGTCGGAACTCGGGCCCAAACGAGGGTAGTACGATGTTCTCCACCCCTCCTCCTTTTCTCAGAAAAAGGAGCGTGAGGGCCGCACAGCGAAAGACGGCCGGGACCCTGATCGACCTCGCGCGCGCGAGGCTCGGGGGCTTGATCACAACAAAACGTTCCCCAATCAAATGCGTACAAGACCTTGGAGGAGTCTCCATACTCCCCCGAGGCCTCGGGGGCTACACCCGGCGGGTGCGCTCGCGCGCCCCCACCGGAAAAAATCACGGCGCTACGACTCCAATTCTGACCAACCTCTGGGAGAGTGATCACACACTCACCCAAAGGTTCGGGGGCTACTGTCGGTACCAATAGTATGGGGGTACCCGCACCTATCGCCATAAAACTAACACGACCGAAACCGCAATAAAATATAGCCCACCTCGACCGCGTACCCAGTCAGTCTCGTACGAGGCCCGCTCGACGGGGCGCCTCGACCGTGCCCCGGCTCCGACTCGTATGAGGCCTGCTCGACGGGGCGCCTTGACAGCACCCCGGCTCCGACTCGTACGAGGCTCGCTCGACGGGGCGCCTCGACCACGCCCCGGCTCTGACTCGTACGAGGCCCGCTCGACGGGGCGCCTCGACCGCGCCCCATCCCGTGCCGCAAGGTACTTCGACAGCGCTCCGACTCGCGCGAGGCTCGACCGCCCGCTAGGGAGAACTCCGACTCGCGTGAGCCCGGATCGAGCACCTCGACACCTTTTCTTTGCCTACCCCAGGACAAAAGCCATAGCATTCAATGCGGTTACCTACTACCACCTACCGGCATGGCTACGGCCAGGATCGACGTGGGAACAATACCCGTGTCAGATCTCACTGTTTTACCGCCCATCCCGTGATGGGAGGTGAAACCCGTCACTATACCTACCTTACCGCGCACTGTTCACCATCAATCACCCTCGAGGAGGATAAGACAAAGCCCGCTCTCCGCGATATCGGGGATTCGGCCTTATCCATCCGGCCTCGACCCGGCCTCGACCCAGCCCCGACGCTCGACTTAGTTCAAAGGACGGTATGGCATGACGCTTTGGGTCATTTCGCCATCTTGTCTCCCACAACGTCAGGGTGTCCGGGGATGGCCAGCCATTCCCAAGGCACGTCGCTACAGTCAACTCAACAGGAATCGATAAGGCATCACCTCAAGGCTCCCCGTCGTCTTGGTCTTCCCTCACCCTATAAAAGGGCAGGCCAGGGTTCAACGGGGGGAGAGAGACGGAACGAAAAAAAACACAAAACAGAAGATCGACATCTCAAGCAACCACCTTTTTCCTCTTTTCTCTTTGAGACTTGGGCTCGACACCCTCTCTCGCATGCTTGTAACCCCTACACGAGCACCTCGGTGCAAGGAAATACAAACATCTCCCCCCACTGGACGTAGGGCCTTCTTTTGCCCGAACCAGGATAAACCCCCGTGTGTTCTCCTTGCATCACCATCCAGGAAAGAGACACGCAGCATTTACTCGTTGGTTTAGGACCCCCGTGGGTCTGAACATCGACAGTTTTGGTAATTAATGACACCAAGTTGCTAATTGTAAGGTCCAAATAGCCTAGAGGGGGGTGAATAGCCTAATTAAAAACTTCTACAAGAATTACTTAACTACAAGTTAGTACGAAAGGTGGCGAAGCAAAAGCACTAGCTCTAACTAATTAAGCAAGCCACCTACACAAGTCTAGTACAAGACTATCCACTAAACACAACAACAACTACAAGCTAGAAACAAGAAGTAATACGAGAGAAGAGCTTCGAGTGATTATACCGCCGTGTAGAGATGAGAACTACCAATCAATCAATCACACAAGAGAAATCCTCGGGAAGAGAATGACATAAGAATTTATCCCGAGGTTCACTTGCTTCCCGGCAAGCTACTCCCCGTTGTGGCGATACACCCACTTGTCGGTTCGCAAGCTAATCGACTATCAAGAGTCGAGCCCTCGGCGGGCGCCGCACAACCGCACACAAGATGGGGATCCTACAAGCCACGAGCTCCACTAGAGTATCCAATTCACGAACTCCCGCGGGGAAGGATCAAGAACCCCTTACAACACTTGGTGAGGGCTCCAACAATCTCCAATTGTGAGCTCAATCACCTCCGCTGCTCCAAGCCATCTACCGTGTCAGGAAACACGGAAGAGTAACAAGAAATCCACAGCAACTCGAAGATCAAGTGCCTCTAGAATGCAACTCTCAAGCAATGCACTTGAATCTCACTAAATCTTACTCAAGATGTGCAACTATGCAAAGAGATGAGTGGAGGGGTTGTTCTCTAGCTCAAAGGATGTCTCTAGGTCTCAAAATGTGCAAGAGTTACCCTCAAACCCCGACCAACTTCTATTTATAGCGAAGGGGTACGCAGCTAGCTGTTACCGGACGACACAGTTCAAAACGAGATGACCGGACGCACCGGTCAGGGTGACCGGACGCGTCCGATCACTACAGGACAAACGTGAACAGTGCGCGTCAGAAGTTACCGTTGATATGACCGGACGCGCTCTAGTGAATGACCGGACGCGCCGCTCAACTGACCGGACGCGCCGATCACACAGCATCGCAAGCCCGCAAAGCAACGACCGGACGTGCCCCAGGCAACGACCGGACGCGACAGTACCAGCGTCCGGTTAGAGTCCAGTAAGCTCCCTCAACGACCGGACGCGTCCGATCCCGTGTGACCGGACGCGCCGCGCGTCCGATCGACCTTACAAAACTCAGTTCCCTCTGGACCCCTGACCGGACGCGCCGGTCGCGCGACTAACCGGACGCGCTAGTTGCAAACCCTAACACCCGCGCGCCAGACTGCTGCGTTGAACTGATCGGACGCGTCCGGTCATACCATGACCGCGTCTGGTGCAGCGTCCGGTCACCACAGTGACCGCCGTTCGCCTCCGTTTCTTTTCCGACTTTCGGCGCAGTAGAAAATAGGCATTTGACTTTCCCAAAAAGCGCTGAATCCCGCCTCGCAAGCTCGGCGAGAGGGAGAGAGGAACCCAAACCCCTCTCTACCGCTTAAACTCCACCGCCTTCGCAAATGTGCTAACACCACCAAGTGTACACCACCATGCGCATGTGTGTTAGCATTTCACAAACATTTTCCAAGGCGTTACGTTAGCTCTCAACTAGATCCTAATGCATATGCTCAAGACAATGATCTAGTGACACTTGATTCCTGAGCTAACCGTGATTGCTCCTCTTGATAATTGGCTATGTATCCTAAACCCGGTCAATCACTTCTCTACTCATCTTAGACCGGCAAAAGGAAAACCCTATGGTTATACCTTTGCCTTGCACTCTTAGATCCTTCTCTTCCACTTGATCATCATGTCCATCATATTATGTGCATCTCCACTATGATCATCATTTTATGTCCATGCACCATCTCTTTGTGATCTTGTGGCCACCACTCCTCGCCACATACACCTTCATCACATGTGTTGCTTATGCCTAACTCAAAACACTTAACACAAGACATTAACAACTTGGTGTCATTAATTACCAAAACCAAACTTGGGCTTTCACTAATGCCATGTGTTAAGTGTTTTTAGTTAGGCATAAGCAACACATGTGATGAAGGTATATGTGGCAAGGAGTGGTGACCACAAGATCACAAAGAGATGGTACATGGACATGAAATGATGATCATGGTGATCAAGCATGAGGAGATAGACATGGAACAAAGTGATCAAGACAAAGGTATAATCATAGGGTTTGCTTTTGCCGGTCTAAGATGAGTAGAGAAGTGATTGACCGGGTTTAAGATTGATAGTTGACTATCAAGAGGGACAATCACTGTTAGCTCGTGAATCAAGTGCTACTAGGTCATCATCTTGAGCATATGCATTAGGATCTAGTAGAGAGCTAACGTAACGCCTTGAAAATGATTGTGAAAATGCTAACACACATGCACATGGTGATATACACATGGTGGTGTTAGCACATTTGTGAAGGCGGTGGAGTTTGAGCGGTAGAGAGGGGTTTGGGTACCTCTCTCCCTCCCGCCGAGCTTGCGAGGCGGGATTCAGTGATTTTTTAGGAAGTGAAACGCCTATTTTCTACTGCGCTGGAGGCGAGAAAACGGAGGCGTAAGTCCGATGTATTTCTCATTGGAAAAACAGTGACCGGACGCAGTTCAAACCGTAGGCAGACGCGCTTGCGAGAGGGTCGCGGACCGGCATGTCCGATTCTTCGTGGAACCGGCGCGTCTGGTCACGCACCCGGGAGAGCAGCACAAAGGGTAGGTGCAAGCGGACGCGGTGGCGCATCCGGTCACGTGCGACCGGATACGTCTGATTACGCGGGGAGCTCTCTAGACTCCGATCAGACGCCGGGTGCAGCGCATCCGGTCATTTGGTGAAGCGCGTCCGATCACGGCAACGACTCTCTCTGACTCGCACTGCTACTGTTTGTCCTATAGTGACCGGACGCGTCCGGTCACCCTGACCGGTGCGTCCGGTCATCGCAATTTTCACTGCGATGTCTTGTAATGGTTTGTTGCTTAAGTTTCTTATCCCTTCGCTACAAATAGATGGTGGCCGTGTTTGGGGCGCACATTTGAGATATTGAGGCACACTTTGAGCTAGAGAACTTCCCCTTCACTCATCTTTTCGCTTGGTTGCATACTCTAGAGAGATTGAGTGAGATTCAAGTGCGTTGCATTGAGAGTTGCATCTAGTGGCACTTGATCTTCGAGTTTGCTGCGGATTGCTTGTTACTTTTGGTTGTTTTCCGACACCTTAGACGGCTTGGAGCAGCGGTGGTGATTGAGCTCGTGATTAGAGACTTGTTCGAACCTTCACCAAGTGATTGTGATGGGTTGTTGAGCCTTCCCCGCGGGTGTTCACGAATTGGCTACTCTAGTGGAGCTCGTGGCTTGGAGGATCCTCATCTTATGTGTGGATGTGCGACACCCGCTGAGGGTTCAACTCTTGATAGTTGATTAGCTCATGATCCATCAAGTGGGTGCATCGCTATAACGAGGAGTAGCTTGCCGGAAAGCAAGTGAACCTCGGTAAAAAAATCTTGTGTCATCTCTTGCCGAGGATTCTCTTTATGATTGTGTGTGATTGATTCTTTGGATACATCTCCTCTCTACACCGTTGGTATAAGAATCAACTCACTTCCTTTTTTTATTCTTACACTTTATTTTGTCTAGTGTGCTTAGCATAGGTTATATCACATAGGAGTAAGTAGCTTAGTAACTTAGCTTTGTTGGTGTGAATTAGATATCATAGTCTTGTTCACTAGAATTGTATAGGTGGCTTGCTTAGTATAGTTGAGCTAGTGTTATAATTAGCGTCGTCATCTTTTATACTAACATTGTTGTCTAGTGAAGCTCGTAGAAATTTTAAATAGGTTATTCAACCCCCTCTAGCCATTTGGACCTTACACGCGCCTCGGGCTTCAGCGAAGGGATGAAAAACCAGAGCAAAAGGCCTTCTTTAGATGCGAAAAGTTTTTGGTAAAAATGTCACATCGGATGTTCCATGTGATGTCGGAAGGGGTTTTCAGATACTAATAAAAAAACTAATTACATAGCTGGTCTGGAAATCGCGAGACGAATTTATTAAGCATAATTAATCCGTTATTAGCACATTTGTTACTGTAGCACTTCAGTGTCAAATCACAGACTAATTAGGCTTAAAACGTTCATCTCGCGATTTCCAACCAAAATGTGCAATTAGCTTTTTTTCATTTACATTTAATGCTCCATGCATGTGCCACAAGATTCGTTATTGTAGTTTTTCGTGAAAAGTTTTTGGATCTAAACAAGGCCAAAGTGGATTTTTCCATTCGTGTGAAATCTTGAAGAGGCTACAGTATTTCATAGGAATGGGAAGGATATTTTTCTGTGTTCCAAACAGCATATTTAGGCCATGTTTAGTTTCCAAAAATTTTCAAGATTCCCCGTCACATTGAATGTTTGGGCACATGCATGAAACATTAAATGTAGATGAAAAAAACTAATTACACAGTTTGATAGAAAAACCACGAGACGAATCTTTTAAACCTAATTAGTCTATGATTGGACACTAATTGATAAATGCAAACGAAAATGCTACGGTAGCTAAAGACAAAAATTTTCCCGGAATAAACACACTCTTAGGGGGTGTTTGGTTATGGTGTTAAAGTTTAACAAATACTGTAGCACTTTCGTCTTATTTGACAAAAAGGTTTCAATTTTAGACTAATTAGTCTTAATAGATTCGTCTCGTAAATTACTCCTAATCTGTGCCGACATGCATGCAATTAGTATACATTTAATACTCTATGCATTTAAGGGAACATTGATGTGATGGGAGTTAAACTTTAACCTCATGTAACCAAACAGGGCCTTACTTTCCTTTGCGGAAAAACCTACTATCCAAATAGAATTTTACCACTCCCTGCAACTGCAGAGTCAAGTAAGGGAGTGTTTGGTTTGAGAAGTTAAAGTTTAACAAACACGGTAGCACTTTCATCTTATTTGACAAAAAGTTTTCAATCTTATATTAATTAGGCTTAATAGATTCGTCTCGTAAATTACTCTTAATCTGTACCGACATGCATGTATTTAGTACTCCATACATTTGAGGGAACATTGATATGATAGAAGTTAAACTTTAACAAAGCCAAACCAAACGGGGCCTAAAGGCCAAAGGGCGCACAGCACAAGAGCGTTGAATTCCCCGTACCTCGTCGCAGCGCAGCGCAGGTAAACACACGACGCCATTCCGCACCCACCGAACCCCCATTGATGAGCCTTGAATCCCCAGTCGCCCTCGGTCGGGCGCCGGGCGGTGTGGGAGTGGGATCGGCCAGATCCATCATCGACCTCGACGAGACGGCAGAAAGGCTAGCTGCCTGCCCGGCCGGCCGCGGCGCGTTTGACCGGTGACCGCTGCCGTTTGCATGCTCACCGGTGCGTCGGACGCCAGGCACGCCTTCCTGCCTTGGCATCGATCTAGCACACTACAGATCGAGCTCCACGCAATTCATGGGGATGTGCCCATGCCGCATCTGCAGTAGTATGCATTCTTCTCGGCACGCAATGCAGCTGGCTCCACGATCGATCAATAGGCCTCGTTAGTTCGGTGAATTGGGGAGAAAAACACTGTATCAGAATTCATGTAGCATTTCGTTTGTATTTGGTAAAAATTATCCAAATTTTGACTAACTAGGCTTAAAATGTTCATCTCGCAAAGTACAACAAAACTGTGCAATTAGTTTTTGATTTCATCAACATTTAGTACTCCATGTATTTGCCGACATTTTGATGTGACAAGGAATCTTCTTTTTGCATAGTGAAATTTGGGGAGAACTAGGGAACTAAACAAGGGGCCTTGTTTAGTTTCCTAAATTCACCCCAAATTCCACTATGTAAAAAAGAGATTCTCCATCACATTAAAATGCCGGCAAATGTATGGAGTACTAAATGTAGATGAAATTATAAACTAATTGCACAGTTTTGTTGTACTTTGCGAGACGAACATTTTGAGTCTAATTAATTAATTTTTGGACAATTTTTTGCACTAAAAAACAAAATGCTACAGTGTTCGAGAGTGGTACTGTGCAAAGTAATCTGCAGTAGTATGCATCTAAACAAGGCGAAGGGCTCAGCTCTACGAGTCCATCTGTACCTAGTCTAGGGCTAGGGTAGCTTAGCTAGCCTAGGTACGCGAGCATGCATGAACGACTAGTCGACCGATCTCGTATACCCATACTGGCTCAGCAGGGAAGCACGCAGTACGGTTGGTGCGTGGGATGTCCCCGAGGAACTGGACGGACGTACACTGCTGCTGCCTGCGTAGCGCTGAAATCATAGGTGCGGCAGTTCTTCAGTCTCGCTTCATCATCAGTGCTGCTATGCAGCCCTCAGCCCTCTCTCTCTGCTGGGTGCTGGAGTGTACCCTGTAAACATATCGTTAATTGCTACCGCCGGTTTAGGGGTACGTACAAGACCTCCGCGCAGGACCGTTGTCGAGGAAAATATACTTAGGCCTGGTTTAGATACTAGATTTTATCCTAAATTTCACTATAAAAAAAGATTTTCTGTCACATCAAAATATCGGCACATGCATAGAGTATTAAATGTAGATGAAATAAAAAACTAATTACACAGTTTTGTTGTACTTTACGAGACGAACATTTTAAACCTAATTAATTAATGTTTGGACAAAAATTTACAAATACAAACGAAATACTATAGTGGGAAATTTTATACTGTGCAAAATCTGCACCTCCCGATTCGACCGAACTAAACACGGCCTTAAGTTTAAAGAAAATCGAGGACAGTTGAATAAGGCACGTTTGGCAAGGCTTCCATGATTCTCAGGTACGTTTGGATCTATTTGTACTAAAAATTAGCTAAAATTAATATTAATGGATCCAAACAGACCTATTAATATACCTACTAATTATTAGTTGAAGGGCTGCTAACTATTAGTTTCATTAGCAGGTTTGGAGTTACTAATATGTGCTAATAGTTCATATGCACATTTTGTTCATTATCAACCACCTATTAGCAGGTGGATCCAAACAACCCCTTACTAAAAATTATCTAACTAAAAATTAGCAGCTTTTAGAGCATATCCAAGAGTACACAAATTTTTTTTTTACCAAAGATGGGTTTCTCCAACAGTTTTAAAAAAATCACTCCTAAAAATAAAAAAAAAAAATTAGACCCAGTGGCATTTTCGTGAATACCAGCATCTTCTTCCTAGCAGTACAGAAAAGCTTCATGTGTGTTGCTGCGGTTTGAGCCGGCGGTGGCGGTGGCGGTCCTAGGGAAGGCCGGCGTGGGGTCGGCCTCGGTGTGGGAGCAGAGACTGCCACTGGCGTTGGGGGAGGAGGTGGTGGCGGCGGAGGGGATGCTTCTTGAGCACCAGTTTCTTGCAGAGGCGATGTGAGAGGGAGCTGGAGGAGATCCCGGACTCGGCGAGGGGCGCGATGGCAGAGTAGACTGGTGCTGAATCGACGTCAGCACGAGGACCGCAGCAAGGAAGCCGTCGTGGAAGGTCTCGACGTCCATGTTAGCCTCGCTAGACTCGTCGAAGAGGTGAGCGATGGATAAGAAAGACGTCGTAAGGAGGACATACGTGGACGCGGCACCGCGCGTATCTTTGCGCGCGGGGAAGTCATTTTTTTTCTTCGAGTGCCAAAAAAATTGGGAGGTTGCATTGGGAAATTGTTGGAGATTTTTTTTCATGTCTTTCTGAAAATATTAGATTGGGAGATTGTTTTGGGAACTCTTGGAGATGCTCTTAGCTATTAGGTAGCTATTTTACAGAATGTTTAGCATCGGACATCTGGCGCGCGTCCGAACGCTCGCTCAGCCCACCTGCGTCCGCCTTCGCCCCTACCCCACGCACGGACAAGCACGCCCCCAACGCGCCCCCTCGAACGTAGCATCCCATCCGCCGACCCCTAGCGCCCAGTGCGCTAGCGCTTTGGCATGCCGCGCGCCCCCAGCTCGCCCCGTAACCCACCATATCCATCTTCGCACCGCCCCACGTGCGCGACGAGCACACCCCAGTGCCCCCCTGACCGCAGCACCCCCCGTTTGCCGGCCCCAGCGCCCTCGTCCGCTAGCCCCCCGACGATCCGCGCGCCCTCGTCCACCGACACCCGGCCAAACAACATAAAATGTTTCAATAAAAGAACAACTTCCTGCAACATAAGACTGAAACAGCTGAAATATTTGGAACATATTATTGCAACATTTGTGTGAATCATTTGAAACATCCAGATCGAAACGATTGCAACATACGTCTAGAAACAGGTGAAACATTTTGAACAAATGCTTGCAACATGCCTTTGAAACATTTGCAACATATGCAACATGTGCAACACCCATGATCGCAACATCAAGATGAAACAACTGTAACATACTTTTGAAACGTCTGAAACACTTAAAGCATGCATTTGCATCATACGGGTCCTCCCCTGACATGGTGTCTTCAATCAGCCGACCGCGGGAGACGATGTCCCAGCGGTGCCGGGGTGGTGGTGGCGGTGCACGCCGTGGCCGCGACAGTTGAGTGCGGATTGGGGCGCGTGGCGGTGGATGGCCTCGATGGATGGGCGCGGGGCGGTGCAGGATGGATGCGCGCACGGGGGATGGTGGAGTGAGCGCGGGGCGCAGGATGGGGCCGCACGGTGGCGGCATGAGGCGGCCGGGCTCACATGGCGCGCAGGGATGGTCACGGCGACCAGTGGAGTGAACCAAGCAGGATTTTTTTGGAGGAGTGAGTTGCGCGGGGTGGGATGGTCGAGTGGATGACCACGGCGGTCAGCGGAGCGAGTCGTGCGGCGTCCGGAAGGAGGCGGACACCCTTGACGAAGTATTATCGTAATTTTTAGTGCTAATAGATTCAAACATGCCCTTGTCATAAGACGGCTTCGGCTTCGCGATAATCTCGTACACTATAGCAGCGGTGACTCGTTTTCTCTCTTGTCCTAAAATAAACCGAAGCCAGCAGTAGTGAGGCAAAAAATAAAACTGGTTCACCTGCTGCGACTCCTCTAGGTAGTATAGCAAGGAGCTGACTCTGGAGAAGCCCTCCTAAATATGCTCCAAATGTATATCCACTGGTTTTTTTATGGGGTGTATACTTGATTTTTCATTTGCTACTTAATTACTTCTAAAATTGCTACAAGTTACTGTGTATTGTGAAGCAGAGGGGAGTACTCGGGAAACAATCAAACAACATATATATCATACAGTACTCGCGCACAAAGAATATTCATGTTTTCCATAGATGAGGCTTGACTCTGAGAACGAGTGTTACCGAATGGAAAACTGAGCGTACAAAAATTGCACATGTGAGTCTGCACTCCTTGTTTGCAGCTATATATGCAACCCGGATCATGATCACATCTCATGTGCTTCACTCCATTCCCTTGATACGTTAACGTTCAAAGCTTTCCTGGCTTGTCCCTAGCGTTCTCGCTGTAGCGTTTGTTTGATGACAGTTACTACTGCTACACAAATGTAGCAGTACTCGCGCGCGAAGGATGGCCGGCAAAGTACAGCATGTGCGTGTGACTCGTCTGAAAGCCTGCGACCTGCCTGATGGCTGCAGCCTGCGTGCATGCCCAAATAAAGTGAGAGGATTAGGGTCTGTTTGTGTTCAAGTTTAACTCCCATCACATCAACGTTCCTTCAAATGCATAGAGTACTAAGGGCCTGTTTGGTTACGTTTTGTTAAAGTTTAACTCCCGTCACATCAATGTTCCCTCAAATGCATGAAATACTAAATGTAGACTAATTGTATGCATGTCGGTACAGATTAGGAGTAATTTACGAAACGAATCTATTAAGCCTAATTAGTCCAAGATTAAAAACTTTTTGTCAAATAAGACGAAAGTGCTACAGTGTTTGTTAAACTTTAACTCCTCAAACCAAACACCCTCTAAATGTAGACTAATTACATGCATGTCGGCACAGATTAAGAGTAATTTATGAGACGAATCTATTAAGCCTAATTAGTCCCAGATTGAAAACTTTTTGCCAAATAAGACAAAAGTGCTACAGTGTTTGTTAAACTTTAACTCTTCAAACCAAACACCCCTTTATTTATGTTCCTCCTTGCCTTTCTGCGGTTCCTATCCTCTGATCCATCTTTTTTCACCGTTGTTGTTTCCACGGTTTTATGAGACGGTGCATGGCGAGCGACTGAGCGATCGAGAGCGAGCGAGACAAGCATGAGCAACAAGTTATAGCGTCTCCGAAGGAACTGACAAAATTGCACGCCGCGGCCCGGCAGCCGTCGTTGGCGTGTGTCTATTTGCTAATAAATATGAAAACGTATACACGTGCCTGCACAAATCATATTACTACCTCCATTTCTGTTTACTTAGCTTGTAACCAAATTTTTACTGTAGCAATGTTGACCATACGTTTTCTTCTGTAAAAAATTTTAGATACATCAAGTTTTCACATATATGATTCCTCGTTAAACATACTTCATTAGTGTTATATGCTTTGAAGTATCTCAGATTTTTTAGAAGAAAAAAATAGATGGTCAAATTTGCTACAGTAAAAAAATTGGTGACAAGTAAACGAAACGGGGGAAAGTAATAAACATGTGAAGTTCGAAAGAAAATCGAAACGAACGAAAGCTTATACAGAACCTCGTTAGTGTTCATTTTTTGAGCTCTGAATCCGATCCGCCAGATATACCAAAAGATGAAGCCTGCGTATATAGCATACAGAGAGAGCGTGTATATGGGACCTGTTTAGTTGCAATTTTTTTTTGCAAAACAACATTGTAGCAAATTTCGTTGTTATTTAGCAATTAGTGTTTAATCGTGGTCTAATTAGGCTTAAAAGATTCGTCTCGTCCATTTCGTCTAAACTGTGTAATTAGTTTTATTTTTTAATCTATATTTAATGTTTCATGTATATGTCTAAAGATTCGATGTGACGAAAAATCTCAAAAATTTTGCAAAATTTTTTGGGAACAGGGCCCATGGTTGATGATGCCGAAATGTGTACAGTGCAAGACTACTGGGGCCTGTTCAGTTTCCAAAAAATTTTGTAAAATTTTTCAGATTCCCCGTCACATCAAATCTTTAGACATATGCATGAAGCATTAAATATAGATAAAAAATAAAACTAATTACACAGTTTAGACGAAATGGACGAGACGAATCTTTTAAGCCTAATTAGACCATGATTGGACAATATTTGCAGTGCTATTTTGGGAAAAAAAACTTGCATCTAAACCAGCCCTAGCTCTAGTGCAGAGTACACATCGTAGAGTGAAGCACAACACTGACATGTACGCTCCATTTCGTTTCGTTTGCTCGGTGATATATCGGACAGCAATGGCGCCCCCGTCGTCGTCCTCCCATCGATCCGTTCGCTTGCTTCGCTAGGAGCAGGACTGGGACTGGGACTGGGACTGGCACGACCGGACGACCGGACTGCTGGAGAGGACAGAGCGGCGGCGTCGTTGTCGTCGACTCGTCGGCGTCCGCACTTGTGTTCGGGTGTCGACCGTCCAGGCGTGCGTGCTTTTCAGACGTCGAATCATTCGCCTGCTGCCTGCACAGGGCAGGGCAGGGCAGCGAGCGGTACGTGCACGGCGTTGCCATAAATGGCACGCAGCATGGATCGGTGGCTCCTCCCCGACGGTCCGACCCGTAGATCAGATCCGCCCCACGTCGATTTGATGGGGGCCGGTGTTTACCTCAGGCACCACTGCACCGCGGTACCACCGCACGCACACACAGTTGATGTGTGGCACGTAACATCAGAATGGTGGTAGTGACCTCTACAGTGCATCTCCGTGTTACCGTGTACATGCATGGCTCCATGCTCCATGCATGCATGCATATCATAGCACTGTAACATAAGCCTTTCTCATCCTCATTCATCATCTGTGTTGTTGCATGTTCGTTGCAGTATAGCAAAAGGTAATCAGCATGCATATATAGCTACTGTCATTATAAGAGAGCCCTTGTGTTGATTTCTACGAATATTTTCTCGGCACACAAGTAACACAAACTCCTTATTAAGCATATCCTGGTGGGGGTTAAATTTCCACTGTTTCACTCGGATGAAAGTTCTACGATAATTTTGTTTCTTTTTTTCTGGGAGTAAACTTGTGATACCGGTTCAAAGTGCCCGGTGGTAAAGTAGCAATTACCACCATATAGTACTAGCCATTTCGTAGGTGTAAGCTTTTGCTCGTTGATCTCTTGAGTCGAGCAGAGTTGCGTCGTGGCCCTTCACTGCAGAACTACTACTGGCAGATAAAAATACTATAGGGCTATAGAGAGGCCAACATAAGAATCGACCCGGTAGTTCCTTACGATGCACGTAGTAACTACTCCCTTCGTCCCTAAATATCTGTCGCTTTACGTTTTTCGAGAAACAACTTTAATTAAATATATATTAAAAAATATTAATATTTATGATATATAATTAGTATCATTGAAAAGATCTTTGAATCTAGTTTTTTAATAAATTTATTTAGATATACAAATGTTGCACGTATTTTCTACGAATCGAGTCAAACTTATGGGCACAAAAATCGGAAACGACATTTAATTAGGGACAGAAGCCTGCATATGCAGGGCGATATGAATGAATCAATGAATCGATTGATGGTTCTCGACTAGGGTCTTGTTCACTTCCCCATCTCAATCCAAAATATTTTCTTTTTTATCCATCACATCAAATCTTTCGACGCATGCATGAAGCATTAAATATAGGTAAAAAAGATAACTAATTGCATAGTTTGTCTGTAAATGTCGGGACGAATCTTTTGAGCCTAGTTAGTCCATAATTGGACAAATTTTGTCAAATAACAACGAAAGATGCTACAATAACTTTTCAACTACTTTTCGCGAAGTGAACACACACTAGGGCTCTGGGGACCCAAGATCCACACGATGGACATCATGTACTTGATGACAGTTATTATAGCGAAACGGGTACGCTATGCACTAGCATATCTACCCCGTTCAATCAAGATAACATGTGAGTCGAGAATCATGGATCGTCACCACTAGACGCACGGCACAGTGGAAGAAGAGCGTGTCGATGTAGTGGAAGTAGTCGTACATCCTCGCGTACCAGCAGCTGCGACCCGTTCGCCTGTGCTCGTTGTAACAGAACCGCCCAATTATACGAGATTAAGTAAGAAAATCATCCAACGGATGGACAATTTACCAAACTTAAGCCCGTATAACCCGGTAGTCCGTGAAATCTCGACGGATTTCAAACCATTTCACATCACAGCCAAGATCGTAATAAGTTCAGCGATTACCTTCATAAGTTACACAGCAGTTTGCGGCACAAAATACATCGGAGTTTAAACATAGTTATTACAAACCAGTTTCAAATAAAGTAGCGGAAGCATTAGTTCAAAGCACACACACACATCTTTTCCAAAATACAGTGCCAGCTCGCGATCATCTCCCACAAAAGCATCAGGCGAGGAGTAGTGAGTGACCATTGCCCATGGTCCTAGGCTTCGCCCATCGCAGGGTAGAGACAGTTGATACAATACCCATAGTACATCTGTCCATCTGCAACAAGTGGGAACAAAGCCCTGAGTACGAGAAGGTACTCAGCTAGACTTACCCGACAGAACCAAAACAAAAGACTCCAAGGATCATGATAGGCTTTTTGGTGGGGTAGCTGACTCATTTGCAAGAAAAGCATTTTTAGCTTACCAAATCATTTACAAAAGCATGTCATCTTCTAAATCTTTATTCTCCTGTCAACTATATTTGCACTTTATGCTAAAGTAACCATGTAATTGAGCAAGCAAGGATTACCATTGATATTTGACAATAATTACCATGTCATTTTCTCATAACTATCCAAGTGTTGTATCCATATTACTACGATGAAGTAACTCAAGTCAAGTGTTCACTATCCAGTGAACGATGGCGATTCGAATCGATTATTGACCAGCTGGTAATTTATTCCTCACACAAACCTCACTCACCCGCTAAAGTGAGGTATTGGTCACCGAGTCAACCATTCAGGTAAAGTCGCGAGCTTGCCAGGAACCACATGTACCCGGGGGCCGCCCGACTGCTCTTTGGCCTTATCATCGCGCCCCCGTTTCCTGCCACTACTGCTCCGGTACAGTGCGTTGCGGGCAATCCACTCGGCCCGAATAATCTCCCGGCTTCGCGGTCGAAAGGTACTTTATCCGGCCAGCTAAATGTGAGGCATGCGTTCAACATGACCCGAGGCCCGACATCGGACGGTCCTTAATCGACACAGACGGAAGACACTACAGTCCAGAACCCTGCAAGCTTCCGCCCGGTCTCACATTCATTTCCACACTGAGTTATTCTCACATGACATCTCTTTCACAAAACCAGGTAATCCCCTATAGCTCGCGGATGACAGGCAATCACCCGACTTCTACCGGTCTAAGCAAGCTAAGCAAGTATTGACCGTGGACACCAGGGTGACAAGGATCGGTAAAACAAGGTGGAACAAGGTATAATGCAGCAACGTTTGCAAACAACTCCTAAACTTAATGCATCAGATTAAGTAAAATTAATAATTAATTATTTGCAAACCGGGGGAGAAATGCTCCGGGGCTTGCCTCGCTCGAAGGAGCTGGGACGATGGTCGGGGCACTCCGGAAGCTCTTCACCGGACTCCTCTTCTACTTCTGCTGGCTCCGGCTCCTCGGGCTGCTCCTCTGCGTCCTCGGGAACAACTGCCGGAACCACTTCCTGCGATCCTGTATGATGCAGAAGTATGAGTGCAACATGCATAGGTGAAATGCAGAAGTGACATGAGATGATGAAGATGCGGAATGCATACGGTGTAATGCATGTATTATGTCATCGGATTATGTGGAACTTATGACTCTTCTACAAGGTAGTCTACGTCATCCAAGAACATGTACTCGGAAACTACCAACACTAGTTCCTACCATGCGAGAGTATTTGAAAAATCGAGAGGCTTCAAAGATACACCAAAGTATAATTTTCCAACTAACTTTGCATTAAGAATAAATAGAAACCCTAATTAGTCCTAAGGTTGAACAGCAACACATATTTTAGTAGCTCAGAAAAATCTCATAAAATTACAGTGGGTTACTAATATCAAGAATAGCTTGACATAAAATTTTTACTGCATTTGGATAATTAGAACTTACTATACAAAAATAACAAAATATGGCCTCAAATAGATATTTAAAATACTTTACATTATGAAAAGTATCAAACAACAGATTTAGGAATTTTTCTACTATCTACTACCTAAACAAACACTATGGAAAAATTATCACTTGCATGTTTTATTCAAATTTATTTAATTAACAAAAATAACAATTATTGGTAACAAAAAGCATTTGAACTGCAACTACAAATTTTTATACAGAACACCCAAGATATAAAATTTCCCTAGAAAGTACATGACACAAAAAGATTAATAAATTTGGAATCATATTTTTCTGACTTTTCTAGGATTTATTAAGTATTTATCAAGAAAATAGCCATTTTACTATTTAATTATAAACTCTACAGAAAAGTACATCAAATATGACATGCAACAATTTTATACCATAGATCTGGTCCCAAAGAGTCCATAGAAATTTGTTTCATCAAATTTGGAGCTAAAATGAGCAAGTTACAATTTTTTTTCTAAAGCATTTATACATTTTCTGAAAAATCATTTCCAAAAATCCTTTTTAAATCCAGTCGCTGAACGGCTAGACGCACCCGGCGATCTACACACGCGCGCGCACACAGAGACAGACAGGCGGGCCCGCGGGTCAACCGGGTCCCACGCGTCAGCCGCTCCGAGTCAAGGAGGGCGCTGACCGCGCGGATCTCGACGACGGCGAGGTCGCCGGCGACGAGGTCACCACCGTCGTGATCCTCAAGGCGAGGCGGTCCCGTTGAGATCATTGGCATGACCGGAGGAGCTCGAAATCGAGCTTGCCACCGGCCATGGTGGCTCGGCGGCGCTGCTCACCGGCGGGAGCTCCTCTCCGGCCACGGGGCGGCACGGGAGATGGTGTCCGAGCACCGGGAGGAGGAGGCGAACAAGATGCTCGCGCGAGTGAGGGAAAAGAAGAGGCGGAGGCGGGGTTTCCACGGAGCGGAGAACCACGGTGAGCTCGGCCGGAACTCCGGCGAGCGATTGGCGGGGCTGTGGAGCTTACCGCGGGAGATGGAGGTGAGCACGGGGTGCGCCAGAGAGAGAGGAAGCTCGTGGCGAGATGGAGAGGTCTGCGGTGGCCGGAGCTCGTCGGAACGCGCGCGTCCGGCGAGCGCGTGCGGTGGCGGAGGCGGAAACGGCAGCTGCGCTCGGTGAACAAGCGAGGAGGCAGAGCGGAGGGAGGAATGGCGAGGCGCTGCGCGGGGGGGGTTAAGGCGTGGGCGCTCGCGCTGGTGGGGGCGACCGAGCGCCACCCGGCCGCTGTGGCCGGCATGCGGCCGCCACGCGGCGTGCGTGCTCTGCCGGAGCGCCAGCGCGCGCGGGCGAGGGCGCGGGCGGAGGAGGGAGACGGCCGGCTGGGCCTGGGCCGAGGCGGGGCAGCGCGGGCGCGCGCGCGCGGTGAGGCGGGCCGACTCTGGCTCTGGGCCGAATCGGTGGCGGTGGCCCGCGAGGAAAAGAAATGAAATTTTTGATTTTCGATTTTCAAATTTAAATGCATTTCAAACTTCAAACCCAATTTTGAACAAGAAGAAAGCATTTTATGGATTTGGCCCAAAAATAAAAGTTGCTCAAAATTGAATTCTCTACAACTTTGATTAAGGGGCCATCTCAAAATTCTTAATAGATTTTAAATGACAAAATAAAAGCTAAATTAGGGAATAATTTTGAATATTTTTCATAATTATTTTTGAACAAGTTTTTGACAAAATTTGAGCTCCAAAATTTGAACTAAAGTTCCAAGTGATGTAAGAATTATGGTTGCAAGGCTTTTGATATAATGTGATTATCATATTATTATAGTCCATTAAATATAGCATGTTTAAGCTTTTATTTTAATCGAATTATACCATTATCATACATGATTATAATGATATGAATGCTATGCAATATGATTGCCATGCAAAAATGCATTGCTTAACACCGGAGTGTTACAGCCCTCCCCCCTTATAAAAATCTCGTCCCGAGATTTGGGTTACGAACCATTTATTATAAAAATCTTCATAGGCGTTCTTTAAGTATTCACCCGTTTCCCAAGATGCATCCCCTTCATCGTGATGACTCCATTGTATCTTATACGTTTTCACCACACTGTTTCGAGTAGCCCTTTCCTTGGTATCCAATACTCAAACTGGTTGCTCACGATACACCAAATCTGACTTTAGTTTTATGCCTCGAGGTTCAATCCTTTCCTCTGGAACGCGCAAACACTTCTTGAGATGTGATACATGAAAAACTGGGAATATAGCACCCATTGACTCTGGTAAATCCAATTTGTAAGCCACAGGACCCTTCCGTTCCAGGATTTTATAAGGTCCCACAAATCTGGCGGCCAGCTTTCTGCGCACACCAAATCTTTTCTTTTTCATTGGCGTAACTTTTAGATAGACATAGTCACCAACTTCGAACACAAGCGGTCTCCTTCTCTTATCTGCATAACTTTTCTGACGTGACTGGGCTGCTCTCATATTCTGCTGGATGATATGAACTTTCCTTTCGGCTTCTTCTACGAAGTCAATACCATAATACCTTCTTTCTCCGGGCTCAATCCAGTTTAACGGTGTTCTACACTTTCGGCCATACAGAGCCTCAAAAGGTGCCATCTTGATACTCTCTTGATAGCTGTTATTGTATGAGAACTCTGCTAATGGTAACCATGACTCCCATGAACCTCTGGAAGACAACACACAGGCTCTTAACATATCTTCTAGAACAGCATTAACTCTCTCAGTTTGACCATCTGTTTGAGGATGATAGGCAGTGCTACGAATCAGACTAGTCCCCAAACCTTTGTGCAAGTGCTCCCAAAAGTGAGCAGTGAACTGTGACCCTCTGTCAGACACTATAGTCTTTGGTATGTCATGCAACCTCACAATCTCCGCAATATACTTCTCAGCATATTGAGGTGGTCTATGTTCCGTTTTGACAGGCAGAAAGTGGGCTGTCTTAGTAAGACGATCCACAATTACCCAAATGGAATCGTGACCTTTTTGAGTAGTGGGTAGACCCGTGATAAAATCCATACTTATGTCATCCCACTTCCAACTCGGCACTGACAAAGGTTGTAGCATTCCGGCAGGCTTCATGTGAATTGCTTTTACTCTACAACATGTGTCACATCTGGCTACATACGCTGCAATTTCCTTCTTCATCTTGGTCCACCAATAACGAGGTCTTAGTTCTTGATATATTTTACTGCTGCCAGGATGAATAGACAACTTAGAGAGATGAGCTTTATCCAAAATTTTATTCTTAAGCTCTCTATCCTTTGGAACAACAAGACGGTTGTCGAACCACAACACATCCTGCTCATCCACCCTGAAGTGTTTCGAGGGTTCTTCTTGAATCTTCTTTTTGATGTGGAATATCCCCTTGTCTGTTTTCTGACCTTCTATAATCTTACTCTCCAAGGAACAACTGACCTGAATACTATGTAGCACGGCAGGGTGCATTAGATCGAAACCATCTTCCAGCAAGGGTTGCACATTCAGACAATGTGATTTTCTGCTTAAAGCATCAGCTACCACATTGGCTTTCCCAGGGTGATACTGTACATTCAAGTTGTAGTCTTTGATCAGTTCTAACCATCTTCGCTGTCTCATGTTCAATTCGGGTTGGGTGAAAATGTACTTGAGACTCTTATGATCGGTGAAAATATTGCACACATTACCCAGCAGATAGTGTCTCCAAATCTTTAAGACATGCACAACAGCGGCAAGCTCAAGATCGTGGGTCGGATAATTGATTTCATGTTTTCTCAACTGCCGGGAGGCATAAGCAATGACTCTTCCTTCTTGCATTAGCACACACCCTAATCCTGTTTTTGATGCGTCACAGAACACATCAAAAGGTTTTTCGATGTCGGGCTGTGCAAGAACTGGAGCAGTGGTCAACAGTTTCCGCAAGGTATGGAAAGCTGTCTCACACTCCTCTGTCCACACAAACTTGTGATCTTTCTGTAACAGACTTGTCATAGGCTTGGCAATCTTCGAGAAGTCTGGGATAAAACGGCGATAGTAACCCGCTAACCCTAGGAAACTTCTGACTTCTGACACTGTGGTTGGAGTCTTCCAATCCATAACCTCTTGCACTTTACTCGGATCTACAGAAACTCCATTCTCAGATAGGATATGACCGAGGAAAGGAACTTTCTTCAACCAAAATTCACATTTGCTGAACTTAGCATATAACTTATGATCCCTCAACCTGGTCAAGACAATTCTCAGATGCTCTTCATGCTCTTTCTCGTTTTCAGAGTATACTAGAATGTCATCAATGAAGACAACTACAAACTTGTCCAACTCTGGCATGAAAACTGTATTCATCAGATACATAAAATATGCAGGAGCATTTGTTAGTCCAAATGACATAACAAGATACTCGTACAACCCGTATCTGGTAGAAAAGGCGGTTTTCGGAACATCTTGAGGTCTAATCTTTATCTGATGATACCCAGACCTTAAGTCTATCTTGGAGAACACTCTGGCTTTAGCTAACTGATCAAACAGAACATCAATATGAGGCAAGGGATATTTATTCTTGATGGTTACAGCATTAAGAGGTCGGTAATCCACACACATCCTGAGAGTACCCTCTTTCTTTTTCTTTACAAACAAGGCAGGACATCCCCATTCAGACTTACTTGGGCGAATAAACCCCTTTTTTAACAACTCTTCCAACTGTTTCTTCAACTCAGCTAACTCATCCGGAGGCATCCGATAAGGTCTCCTCGAAATTGGAGCTGTCCCGGGGATCAACTCGATTCCAAACTCAACATCTCTGTCTGGAGGAAGGCCAGACAACTCGTCTGGAAACACATCCGGGAACTCACATACTACTGGGATCTGATGGATAGGAGCAACTTCCATGGCACAGGTCACACTCACAAGGTCTGTTCTTTTAGGCAATGGTACCTGGAAAGTACCCTCTGCCTGGGGATCTTTAAGGGTAAGCATCCTACTGCTTGTATCTATGACTGCTTCCCAGTCTTTCATCCAGTTCATTCCTATTATTACATCCAAAACTAGTCCAGGCATAACTACCAGGTTCACTCGGAACTTCCGACTACCTAACTCAAGGGTTGCCCCTCTAACCATCTTATTGGTTAACACATCAGCTCCTGCTGAACTTATGCGATAACCATAACTCAATTCTGTGCATAGCTGTTCATGCTTCCGTGCAAATGCTTGACTCATAAAAGAATGCGAAGATCCAGAATCAAAAAGAACAACTGCAGGGTGATGGTTCACAAGAAACTTACCAGCAGTTACGGGCTCTCCCTCAGGAACTTCATCAATGGCGGTGTGGTGTACACGAGCATTGTAAGTCTGTTGCTTCTTTTTAGGCGGATAAGGGCAGAACTTTGAAAAGTGGCCTGGCTGACCACAGTTGTAGCAGGGCCCTTTCACTGTACCAGCAGACCCTATAGCTCCCTTGGAGTTGCTCTGTTCTGCAGCTGCGCTGGTCTTTGTTGGCGGCACTGCGATCTTGTACGGTTTCTGTGGCCCCTTGTAATTCTGGGTTTTATGCTGCGGCGGCCTGAACCTCGCACCAGGTGCGGACGGACGATAAGATGAACGGTTGGCAGGGACAACTCTGGACTGGGATGGTCCTGACTCGAACACTCTCTTGCGGTTCTTGGATGCGGTGTAAGCATTATTGTTCTTCTCTTGCTTCAAACAGTCACTGATAAAGTCGTTGAATCTGTTGCGGGTATTGGTACCCACATGCTTCATCATCTTCGGACTCAACCCTCTCTTGAAACTAGCAATCTTCTTTGCATCTGTGTCAACCATGTCTGGGGCATAGCGGCACAAGTTATTAAAGGCATGCAGATACTGTGTCACCGTCTTGGTACCCTGATTCAAGGCTAAAAACTCTCCAAGCTTCATCTCAACCAACCCTGGGGGAATATAAACTCCCTTAAAAGCTTCAGTGAAATCCCTCCAAGAGATCTGGGCATTAGGAGGAAAAGTACTGCGGTGATGCTTCCACCACATTCCTGCTGGTCCTTGTAACTGATGTGCAGCATACTCTACTTTCAGAACTTCTGTCATCCTTAACACACGGAACTTATCTTCCATAGTGTTAATCCATTCTTCGGCATCAAGTGGCTCTGCTGCTTCTTTGAAAATAGGTGGCCTCGTATCCATGAAATCCTTGAAACTGCTGTACTGGTTCACTCCCTGGCCACCACCTTGGTTATTTCCTCTTTGAACATTTTCCGCGATGGTACGCAGAAAGTCTTCCATATTCCTCTGTGATTGTTCAGTACTGCGTTGACTTCCAAGAAACTGTGTGAAGAACATTTCTGCGGTAAGCGGCGGAGGAGGGGGCAAATGTGGTTCTGGACGTGGTTCCTGGTGGTTGACATTGTTGGCACCACTTCCACCAGCTCCTGCACCGTTGCCACCAGTCTCAGCGGCTTCGTACGTAGCACGACGAGTGTTGGCCATCTGCATATTTCAGCAACAAGCACCATTGAGTGAAGTTGTAAAATTGTGTCCGAAGGAACAATCATGCCATACTGAATTCATTGGAGAGAACAAGTCATACAAGAAAACAGAGGCGCAATAATTTCATTCCAATTGAACAACAGCACCAATTAAGTTACTTTAAAAGCACATCGCGTTCCATACAACCATGTTGCCAGCATACATACACTGGACTTTTATGCGTTCGGGTATCGCATACACAACCAAACTCCAAAGATCATCAGTCTCAAGGTCGAACAGGATACATCATGATACATGGAACCCAAAAGAAGGCCATCGCGTCACGCCTAGCTACTAACGCATGACACTATCCTACTCCTCGGGGCCATCGTCGATGTCGGAGGCGTCGCCATCGCTACCCTCAGCTGCAGCGTCGTCGTCGATGTCCATCTGAGCGGCGTTCGGAGGAGCATACGGGCCCATCCCGTTGTAGAGGGCATGGAACTCTTCATGCAAGTTGGCATTGTACTCTTCTAGCTCCTCGACCCTCTGCCTCAGAAGGTCTCTCTCGTTCCAGGCTTCATTCCTTTCTTGTACTAGCTGCTCCAACAAGCGATCTGCATTCCTGTTGGCCTGAGTCAGCCTCTGTACTTGCTGCATGGAACTCTCGCCTCTCCCGAGAGCTCGGTCCCGCTGCAAGCTCATATCAGCCAACTGCTCCTGCAAGCTAGCTATAGCACGCGCTTGCTTTTTCTTCTGCTTCCTTGCTTCAAGCCGATCATCACCACGTAGGCCAGTCAAGGTCCAATAGGTATTCTCCAGACCTTGGTATGCTCTGATGGCTGCATACATGGCACTCATGGTGTGATTGTCGCTAGCCAGTCCTTCACTGGGGCCTCTAACCAGGGCACTTCCTTGCGGCTGTACCCAAATGGCGTCGCGAGGATCATCTCTCGGGAAGGTACCGGCCAAAGCTGCTGCTAACTCATTGGGAAATCTGCTCATGATGTCTCGGATGACGCGAAAAGCTGCGCCCTCTGCACCCTCGACTGGAGTGCGTCCTTCGAACTCCAAATGCCAACCATCCCATTCTGGCGCATCACCAAGAGCAGGGACAGTGATCTCTACCACAGCAAGTCCATCTTCAGCTAGCTGGCTCTCGCTCCAAGAGTAAACTGGCTTTTGTCCCTCCGGGTACCCCACATCATGGAGCACTCTCCAAAGCAAGGTGGGCATGCCAAACTCGCTTAGAAAAGTGTCCGTGTTGCGGTGCTCCCGCGGGGCTAGCTGACGACGGGGTGCTCTTCCTCCAGTGGACTTGCGGGCAGTCTGCTTCGTGCGGGCCATCTGTAGCACAAGTTTTAAATTACCCGGTGAGAACATATTTTAGTTGAGGTCACTTTTATCGAAATGGGATAATCCTTTTATAAGGGGAGGAATGCATGCCATGAATGGAATGCACAAACAATATGATGCATGCACGAGTCTTACGTTCTCACAAACTTAGAAAAAAAAAGCATCTAACGGTGAATTCGGTGGCATACAACGATCTCTCATATACGTAACTAATTCGGTCTACACGATACGCTGTTATGTACCTGCAGAAAACTCATTTCAGCCCATTCCCCATGAATGCATGAAAGCAGTAAACCTACCTACACGCTTTACACGAATCCCCAGATGCGTGTACAACGGTAGTGACTACCCAAACACATCGTCCTATTGACGGCATCGCCTCAACGGACGGAACACCCACACATGCGACACTTTTATAAAAACATGTGTAAAACATGTAATTATCCAAGTATCATATAAGCACTTTCCCTAGATCGGCGGTGTATCCGATCATGCTCTCACAACTCACACTTACCGAAGCGTAGAGGTAACTGATCCATACATTACCACTCAATTAAGTGGCACTCATACAATAGCACGTCGTATGAGCAACGAAAAAGAAATATGGTGCAGAACCCCAAGTTAGTACTTAAATAGCCACCTAGAGTCCTTAACTGGGCATACAGGATATGACCACTGGCACACTTTTTTTTAGTTTCAAAATCACACTTTTTAAGCAGGGTTTTGGTTTAAATACACTTATGAACAGTAATTACGCTAAACCATGCTCCGATGCCAGCTGTAACAGAACCGCCCAATTATACGAGATTAAGTAAGAAAATCATCCAACGGATGGACAATTTACCAAACTTAAGCCCGTATAACCCGGTAGTCCGTGAAATCTCGACGGATTTCAAACCATTTCACATCACAGCCAAGATCGTAATAAGTTCAGCGATTACCTTCATAAGTTACACAGCAGTTTGCGGCACAAAATACATCGGAGTTTAAACATAGTTATTACAAACCAGTTTCAAATAAAGTAGCGGAAGCATTAGTTCAAAGCACACACACACACACACACACATCTTTTCCAAAATACAGTGCCAGCTCGCGATCATCTCCCACAAAAGCATCAGGCGAGGAGTAGTGAGTGACCATTGCCCATGGTCCTAGGCTTCGCCCATCGCAGGGTAGAGACAGTTGATACAATACCCATAGTACATCTGTCCATCTGCAACAAGTGGGAACAAAGCCCTGAGTACGAGAAGGTACTCAGCTAGACTTACCCGACAGAACCAAAACAAAAGACTCCAAGGATCATGATAGGCTTTTTGGTGGGGTAGCTGACTCATTTGCAAGAAAAGCATTTTTAGCTTACCAAATCATTTACAAAAGCATGTCATCTTCTAAATCTTTATTCTCCTGTCAACTATATTTGCACTTTATGCTAAAGTAACCATGTAATTGAGCAAGCAAGGATTACCATTGATATTTGACAATAATTACCATGTCATTTTCTCATAACTATCCAAGTGTTGTATCCATATTACTACGATGAAGTAACTCAAGTCAAGTGTTCACTATCCAGTGAACGATGGCGATTCGAATCGATTATTGACCAGCTGGTAATTTATTCCTCACACAAACCTCACTCACCCGCTAAAGTGAGGTATTGGTCACCGAGTCAACCATTCAGGTAAAGTCGCGAGCTTGCCAGGAACCACATGTACCCGGGGGCCGCCCGACTGCTCTTTGGCCTTATCATCGCGCCCCCGTTTCCTGCCACTACTGCTCCGGTACAGTGCGTTGCGGGCAATCCACTCGGCCCGAATAATCTCCCGGCTTCGCGGTCGAAAGGTACTTTATCCGGCCAGCTAAATGTGAGGCATGCGTTCAACATGACCCGAGGCCCGACATCGGACGGTCCTTAATCGACACAGACGGAAGACACTACAGTCCAGAACCCTGCAAGCTTCCGCCCGGTCTCACATTCATTTCCACACTGAGTTATTCTCACATGACATCTCTTTCACAAAACCAGGTAATCCCCTATAGCTCGCGGATGACAGGCAATCACCCGACTTCTACCGGTCTAAGCAAGCTAAGCAAGTATTGACCGTGGACACCAGGGTGACAAGGATCGGTAAAACAAGGTGGAACAAGGTATAATGCAGCAACGTTTGCAAACAACTCCTAAACTTAATGCATCAGATTAAGTAAAATTAATAATTAATTATTTGCAAACCGGGGGAGAAATGCTCCGGGGCTTGCCTCGCTCGAAGGAGCTGGGACGATGGTCGGGGCACTCCGGAAGCTCTTCACCGGACTCCTCTTCTACTTCTGCTGGCTCCGGCTCCTCGGGCTGCTCCTCTGCGTCCTCGGGAACAACTGCCGGAACCACTTCCTGCGATCCTGTATGATGCAGAAGTATGAGTGCAACATGTATAGGTGAAATGCAGAAGTGACATGAGATGATGAAGATGCGGAATGCATACGGTGTAATGCATGTATTATGTCATCGGATTATGTGGAACTTATGACTCTTCTACAAGGTAGTCTACGTCATCCAAGAACATGTACTCGGAAACTACCAACACTAGTTCCTACCATGCGAGAGTATTTGAAAAATCGAGAGGCTTCAAAGATACACCAAAGTATAATTTTCCAACTAACTTTGCATTAAGAATAAATAGAAACCCTAATTAGTCCTAAGGTTGAACAGCAACACATATTTTAGTAGCTCAGAAAAATCTCATAAAATTACAGTGGGTTACTAATATCAAGAATAGCTTGACATAAAATTTTTACTGCATTTGGATAATTAGAACTTACTATACAAAAATAACAAAATATGGCCTCAAATAGATATTTAAAATACTTTACATTATGAAAAGTATCAAACAACAGATTTAGGAATTTTTCTACTATCTACTACCTAAACAAACACTATGGAAAAATTATCACTTGCATGTTTTATTCAAATTTATTTAATTAACAAAAATAACAATTATTGGTAACAAAAAGCATTTGAACTGCAACTACAAATTTTTATACAGAACACCCAAGATATAAAATTTCCCTAGAAAGTACATGACACAAAAAGATTAATAAATTTGGAATCATATTTTTCTGACTTTTCTAGGATTTATTAAGTATTTATCAAGAAAATAGCCATTTTACTATTTAATTATAAACTCTACAGAAAAGTACATCAAATATGACATGCAACAATTTTATACCATAGATCTGGTCCCAAAGAGTCCATAGAAATTTGTTTCATCAAATTTGGAGCTAAAATGAGCAAGTTACAATTTTTTTTCTAAAGCATTTATACATTTTCTGAAAAATCATTTCCAAAAATCCTTTTTAAATCCAGTCGCTGAACGGCTAGACGCACCCGGCGATCTACACACGCGCGCGCACACAGAGACAGACAGGCGGGCCCGCGGGTCAACCGGGTCCCACGCGTCAGCCGCTCCGAGTCAAGGAGGGCGCTGACCGCGCGGATCTCGACGACGGCGAGGTCGCCGGCGACGAGGTCACCACCGTCGTGATCCTCAAGGCGAGGCGGTCCCGTTGAGATCATTGGCATGACCGGAGGAGCTCGAAATCGAGCTTGCCACCGGCCATGGCGGCTCGGCGGCGCTGCTCACCGGCGGGAGCTCCTCTCCGGCCACGGGGCGGCACGGGAGATGGTGTCCGAGCACCGGGAGGAGGAGGCGAACAAGATGCTCGCGCGAGTGAGGGAAAAGAAGAGGCGGAGGCGGGGTTTCCACGGAGCGGAGAACCACGGTGAGCTCGGCCGGAACTCCGGCGAGCGATTGGCGGGGCTGTGGAGCTTACCGCGGGAGATGGAGGTGAGCACGGGGTGCGCCAGAGAGAGAGGAAGCTCGTGGCGAGATGGAGAGGTCTGCGGTGGCCGGAGCTCGTCGGAACGCGCGCGTCCGGCGAGCGCGTGCGGTGGCGGAGGCGGAAACGGCAGCTGCGCTCGGTGAACAAGCGAGGAGGCAGAGCGGAGGGAGGAATGGCGAGGCGCTGCGCGGGGGGGGGTTAAGGCGTGGGCGCTCGCGCTGGTGGGGGCGACCGAGCGCCACCCGGCCGCTGTGGCCGGCATGCGGCCGCCACGCGGCGTGCGTGCTCTGCCGGAGCGCCAGCGCGCGCGGGCGAGGGCGCGGGCGGAGGAGGGAGACGGCCGGCTGGGCCTGGGCCGAGGCGGGGCAGCGCGGGGCGCGCGCGCGCGGTGAGGCGGGCCGACTCTGGCTCTGGGCCGAATCGGTGGCGGTGGCCCGCGAGGAAAAGAAATGAAATTTTTGATTTTCGATTTTCAAATTTAAATGCATTTCAAACTTCAAACCCAATTTTGAACAAGAAGAAAGCATTTTATGGATTTGGCCCAAAAATAAAAGTTGCTCAAAATTGAATTCTCTACAACTTTGATTAAGGGGCCATCTCAAAATTCTTAATAGATTTGAAATGACAAAATAAAAGCTAAATTAGGGAATAATTTTGAATATTTTTCATAATTATTTTTGAACAAGTTTTTGACAAAATTTGAGCTCCAAAATTTGAACTAAAGTTCCAAGTGATGTAAGAATTATGGTTGCAAGGCTTTTGATATAATGTGATTATCATATTATTATAGTCCATTAAATATAGCATGTTTAAGCTTTTATTTTAATCGAATTATACCATTATCATACATGATTATAATGATATGAATGCTATGCAATATGATTGCCATGCAAAAATGCATTGCTTAACACCGGAGTGTTACACTCGTCATGATCGTTGCTGATCGACACCGCAGCAACAGCAGCAGTGTATCCACGGTATCCACACGTACGGGGATGAAACACCGCGACGCCAGTGTGCTAGCACCGTGCACGCTGTGAAAGGAAGGGCAGCGGTGACGGCTTGGGAGCCCGCAACCCTAGGGAGAGATGCGGCGGCAGCTAGGTCGTGAGATGTGTCAACCAACCCTAGCACGCGAGCCCCTTCGTATCTATAGACTCCTGCTAAAGGGTTTTTACCCTAAATGCCCATTAGCGTTCTTATAGATCATGGTTGCCTCTTGGACATATAATCAACAGTCTCCCGGGCGCACTAGAGTCAATCATCTATGCAATTGTTCCAACCTCTTAAGTATGTGACCCATTAGATTCATGTGTAGACAGTCATGATCGAAAACCATTTTCGAGCCATAGTCAATACCGGCACCTAGCAGCACATATTGAATCTCGTATACACATATAGATCATATCAGTCGAACCTTGATATACATATGTCTTGATCCTTTTGCGACACGATACCTGTAGAATTCAAGACGAGATTTGTGTCACCCTTGTGACAACTCAGCACTTCACTTGATCTTGTAGTGGATTACAACTTGTGACTAACTCTTTAGTCACAGCATGATTAACTCTTTAATCACATTGGCAGGGCCATGCACTTTGTTAATCCGACCACATCACGGGGCCCAGAGATATCTCTCCCATTATGTAGGAGGAACAAATTGTATCTTGATCTGCTCACATCCCATTCTATGTTTCATGCTACATCTGAAAACTGCTTTTATAACTTCCTAGTTACGGAGTAGCGTTTGACTGCACCAAAATGCATGAATATGCATGGGGGGGGGGGGGGGGGGGGGGGGGTTGCGGCGGCAGGACCAGCCACAACCAATGTGCATTTTCTCCTGGATGACAACTTCTTAGTAGCTTTGGTCAGAGCGCTTTTATTCAGCCCTTGTTCCGTTACTCTGGATTCGATCAGGAATCAATCCAAATGATCAAAACTCTATAAATTATGCAAGCAAACTAGGCAGAATGGTTCCAGTCCACAGTTCTCCTGGAACCGAACGGGCCCTCAGTGTACAGTGCCGTCCGTGCTCGAGGACCAGGGACGTCTGCCGTCCAGGAAAAAGAAACAGGCAGACGCAGAATTGGGCTCACGATCTATATATGGGCTAGAAGCAAGAAACTGGCCGCCGGAGGTGGGGACAACAGAAATGGGCCTACAAGGCGATAGCAGCGGTGCAAGACGCATACGATAAGGCCCAAGTGGCCTGGAACTCGGTAAGAAGAGGCTGGAGGTGGGTGGGCTGGACGTCTGTCACGCTTACGAACCGAAGTAAGTGAGACGTCGTCCGTATATGCATGGGCTGCTATACTTGGGGCCATTTAGTACGGCTTTACGGGCTTGCCGATGGGCCAATTAAGAGGCCGAGGGATACGATGTGAAGACGAGCGGTCCGCTCCCCGCGCTGATGCAGTTTATCTTAAGGATAATTGGGCCTTGGCTCTTGGATGGATTCGTACCCGAAACTATTATGGTGGCCCTTAATCCGGGTCCGGGAGGAACCGGACAAGTGATACAAGTTGCAAACACTCCGTACACGACCGGACGGCTTTCTCGGATCATATAAATCCACTTACGAGTAGCCAAGATGGAGAAGATATCTAGGCAACCAAAGACACACACTTGCAGTAACGACAAGAGTAGGTAGATGGAACTATAAACCCTGACCAAACATTTGTAGCTCCGGATACTCGATCGTCGTGCTCCTGATAACGCTGGGCGAGAAGGAACAAAAGGGTTAAACGCGCACTGCCCATCTGGAGAGAGGATTAACACTAACAGGCAGTGGGGCCATGAGCCCATGATGACGTAGACTGACACACTGGGAGCGCCTGCGAGCGGGGGCCGCGGGGACCCAGCCGGCGGCGGACATGCATGGACGCTGCATCTCTCTCCCGACATGATTGCCATTTGCTGCCGCATGCCACAGTGCCAGCCGCGCGCATCGCCAATTCGCCATCGCAATCGCATGCTTGCATAGCTCAGCGGAGCGCCGTACGTACGTCCTGACCTTCCCCCCGTGTCTCGCCTGCAGTCCGCCACGTCGTCCGCCCGGACGCAGCCGCAGGCAACCCCATGCGTGCGTGGGTGCCACCAGCCAGCAGGGCGAGCCAGGCTCTGCAGCTGCAGCGTTAGCGTGCACGGCCGGGTGATGGATGGCAGGATGAGGCCGAGAACGACGAGTGACTGCCTGCCTCCCGGGCCCGGGTCCGGCCGGGCGGGCATGAATGGCGTGCGTGAATGTTGGCAACCAGCCTCCAAGCGAGCGAGTAAATGAGCGTCCGCGTCGCGACAATGATTCGAATCAGCTTCACGTACAAGCTAGCTGGGTCTGGGTGGATGGCGTCGAGATGATGGGACGATGGAACAAGATTTGAATGAAAACCCTAGTAATAGGCTGGACTGGATGGACGTACGCCTGGATCCATCGAATCTGGATCGCTCGGTTTTCCGGAGGCACAACCCCAGCGATCATCGGCGTTCGTCATGGACTCCATGGTGCGGCGAACCTCGCGTCGGTGCTGGGGGGCGCTCGGCTCCGGGCTGCCGCGTGGCCCGTGCTCCGTGGTCCGTGAACGCGAAAAGGCGATTGGGTGGATAAGCGAGGGGAGCCGAGAGGCGCGGACGGCAAAGCGACACGCCCGCCTGGCCGCCTGTGCGCGTGCGTGGATGTGGGGGCTAGAGGCGAGGAGGACAGCACGTGACAGACAGCCCGAGCCGATGGCCGAGGCCGTACGCCCCCGTGCGCGACGACGCGGCGGGGGTGGCGGGCGGGCGTGCAGGTGGCTGGCGTGCGTGCGCGGCACGCTCGCTACGGCTGATGAGCCCGGGCCGTACGAGCAGAGCAGGACAGGCTGGAAAGCAGCGGGTGGCGTCACGGGAGACGAGGCCTGCCTCGAGACCCCACGGCCCCGTCCGGTCGCGCCGGCTGGCTCGCTCCATCGGCGGTGCGGAGAGATCAGCCGAGATGCTTGCATTTGCATTGCGTGTCGGTCGGCCGGGGCCGCTTCCGACCTTCCGTGGTCTCGGGAGACTTAATTCGTCCAGAGACGGCGCGTTCGTAGATTCAATTGCAGATGGTGGTAGTATTAGTACCTGGCCAACTAGTAATTGTGCAATTAACACGGCCAGCGGCCACGACGCGAGCCCATGAAAGCGAGGCCTTGTTTAGATACCTAAATTTCACTATGCAAAAAAAAATTCTCATCACATTAAAATGTTAGCACATGCATGGAGTACAAAATGTAGATAAAATTAAAAACTAATTGCACAGTTTTGTTGTAATTTGCAAGACGAACGTTTTAAGTCTAATTAGTCAATGTTTTGGACAATTATTACCAAATAAAAACAAAATACTACAGTGCTGCACAGTAACTCGGCAAACGGTGATTCCGCGAACTAAACACGGCCCCCATTGGCAAATCTGGCCTGGGCCGTGTGTCAATGACCCAATCAGTGCTAGTGGCTATAGCTGTTGTACTGCAAATCGTGAAATTAAAGTGCCGGGCTGCCGGCGACCGAGAGGACGCTGCATGCGTCCGTCATCACCAAGCACACAGGCAGGCAGCGGGGTCTCGTCTCGTGTTTAAGGCGCGCGGCGGAGCGCGCCCCGTGCGCCCGGCAGCGGTCCAACTCCGCGCTGCGACGAGCCGACGAGCACGCGCGCAGAGAGGGAGAGATGGAGAGCAGCCATGCGCGTACGTACTTGAATACGCCTCGCCGATGCCAGCTAGCTGCTATAGCTGGATCACCCGTCGACCGTCGTCGTCCCCCGCCCTGGGGCCCGGGCGCCATCAGCTTGCAATGCAATGCCCGACGCGTGACACCATCTCCTCCTCTCCCCATCCATGTGCATCCATCTCCATCCGATCCATCCGTCGGTATGCTGGCTACCATACGACCCATCCTGTCCGTGCCGCTGCATGCCTGACCCAGCGACCGAGCTGGCACGTGATCATTGCTGGCCCCGTCCGTTTATGGCCGGGCCCCACGTCCCCGTGGCACCTTGTATACTCGTACGGAACAAAACGCTACCACTGTGTGCCGCCCTAGCAGCTGCCGCCTACCGCGGAGTTGCAGTTACTCCCTCCGTCTCAAAAACATATAAATCTAGCATTTAAATCCTGTCTTAAAACATAGAATTGTAAGTTGTCATCAGCTTTTTGACTAGACCAACCGAATAAAAAAATTAGCAACAGCAAAAAGAAAAACCAACGCATGCAATTGGAAAAGGCCACCCTACCGTACAACCCGGTCCATCCATAAATCCGTGATTGGCCACGTAGCCTTCCAGGCATCCGCACCTGAGAAAAAAAAAACAAATCCAAAGAATAGCGAATCTGCCCCTTCTGGTCTGCCCCTGTCTCGAGGTTCAACCGCACATCTACTGGCATGTGGAAAAGACAAAGGAGGGGCACATGCGTAATTTTCCACCTTCACTAATCTAGACTTGAAAAACGAGATTTACATGTTTTACGAGACGGGGGGAGTACATACGGAGTACTTTTTTTTCCGGTAACGCTCGTTCTACGCCATCCGTCAGTCCAGACGGACCTGACATGACCGAGCCGCGAAGCCAAGCGACGCGCCCCCCCACCTCCTTATCCGTTTGGTCCCCATCCTGTCCCCGTGACCCCCCGTGCCCACTCTCTGCTCCGCTCGCCCGCTTCCCCTCTCCGCTCCTCCGCAGTGCTACGCTCCGGGACGGATGCCACTCTCGCATCCAGCTCGCTGCCGCCCCGCCTGTTCGCGCTCCCTTCCTCCCTCCCTCCGTGACCTCCATGCCACCGGAGAGGAGGCAATGGCGGAAGCTTCTGGCAAGGTAGGTGGGTCCTTTTCTGGATTTAAACCGTCCTCCTCCTCCTCCTCCTCTGGATTTGAGCTCTCCTCCTCCTCCTACTTCTCCTCTGGATCTGGACCTGAGGGACGCGGTGGTGGCTAGGGTTCCGACGAGCTCTGTTGTAGTAGGCTTGCTTTGCTGTTGCAACAAGTAATATTTCTTTGTTGCATTAGTTTTTTTTTTCTGATGTTGCATCTCGCATTGAGCTTTTTTGTTTCTATTATTGCAGTAGCGTCATTTTGCTGTTGCAACAAGCAATATTTCTTTGTTGCATTAGTCTTTTTTTTTCTGATGTTGCATCTCGCATTGCGTTTTCGTTTCTGTTGTTGCAGTAGTTATGTTTCACTATTGTAACAAGTATTTTTCTTTGTTGTATTAGTCTTTTTTTTTCTGATGTTGCACCTCGCATTGCGCTTTTTGTTTTCTGTTGCTGCAGTAGCTTTGGTTTGCTGTTGCAACAAGTATTTTTTTTTTGTTGCATTAGTCTTTTTTTCTAATGTTGCATCTCGCATTATGCTTTGTTTCTGTTGTTGCAATAACTTTGGTTTGCTGTTGCAACAAATAATTTTCTTTGTTGCATTAGTATTTTTTTTCTGATGTTGCATCTCGTGTTGCGGAAGCTTTGTTGTGTTGTTGCGGTCGCTCTTGTTCTGATGTTTCACCTCGTATTGCGCTTTGTTTGATGTTGCAAACAATTTTCTGATGAGAGTGCGTTAGGGGCGGGCGAGGTTGGGGGCGGATGGGGAACCCATTCTATTTGATCCGTTCGGTGCGCGGGGGGCGGATGAGGTTGGGGGCGGACGGGTTACATGCGTGGGAAGTGGAGGAAGAGCGGTTGCGATCTCTATTTCTTTTTCGTGCGGGCAGGCCCGGTGTGATTCCATACGGAAGAGGCGAGGCGCGGTACGAAGGTCCCGGCGTCCGAACACTCGTGCCCAGATTAGACGTCGGTGCGCTAGTAGTTTTTTTTTTTTTGCCTTGTTTAGCCTTGTCGTCCGAGGGTTTCAACTTTTCATCAGACGAGGAGGGCTCTCGAAGTCTCCGCTTGGGTTTTCCGGTGTTGGCTACGTTGAGGACAGCCACACATACGGATAGATGGACGCGTCCGCGGCCCGTAGGATTCGTGAATGATCCGGTCCGATCCGATCCACGGGTCACTTGGAGTTGAAGGAGGTTGTTTACTTGTTTTAGCTCTCGGCTGTAGCAGTGTCCCTCGGCTCGGATGCATCGATCCACCACCGTACCTTTTGCACGGAAGAGAGGATTATGTCACACGTACGGCCCCACCACATTGTGTTGTGCCAACTTGACCGACAAGGTAGTATATATACGTACGTACGGCACAGTCGTCCGGTGAGATAATGCTAGCCGTGCATTGCTATCTACTCATACTAACCAAGATGGATGATCCGTGGTGGTTAGGGTAGTAAAGTGCATCCACGCACCGCACGTACGCACACGATGTCATGCTCATCTCACCGCGCGCTTCAAGCTCCTCAACCACCCGTGCTACGCTGCATATAACTTTCAAACATAGTACACGCAGGATATTTCTTCCATCGTTCGGTTCTATGGTCCGAGGCAGGAGCGGAGCTTAGCACTCTGTTGTACTGACGATATACTTGGTTTGTAAAAGACATGATGATATACCATGTCACGAAACTACTACGTTTAATTCCCCCATACTAAGGGTGTGTTTGGCAGGCTTCTTCGGGCTCTGGCTCCTCGCTACAGTATAGAGGAGCTACAAATCGTGGCTTCTCCCGGCCAGCGGCGGATCTACAGGGTATGCCAGGTATGCACTGGCATACCCTGCAGTCTAGCATGTATAGAGTATATATACATGTGTATTTATATTTGTAATAAAACGGAAAAACTTGCAAAATATCTAACTGAGGTTGCGCCGTGCGGCGTGAGGCCTTTTCACTTTCGAGGCCCACGACCTCACCTAGTGACACGGCCTATACCAGCTACGGGCCTACGGCCACACGACGTCACTTGGAAGGACCCCACACGACGGGGCTTTAGGGTAGGAGCAGGAGTCGGATCCAATGCCGCTGGGTCTCAGGTCGCCGCCGTCTCCGATCAACGAAGCCGTACACGCGCTCAGGCGAGGCTACGAGGACACGACGTCACCACTAATCATGATTAAGATGGTCAGATTGAGGATCCGCCCCAGCTACTTCGCTGCTGGTTGGCTGTGCGTGTTCGACTGCTAGCTACCGAGGTATTCTATCTCTGCTTTTGTCTCTTCTCTTTTATTTAAAAACATAACGTCTATTGATATTGCTCGGCAACGGCAATTGTTGATAGAGTATTTTCTACAATGGTTTAGTGAAAAAGCAAAATTAAGAATTTGTTAAGAGGCATTTTAAGTGAATAAAGATAATATAATTGAAACATTCACATCCCTTAGAAAACGGTTTAAAAAGCCAGATAAGTAGTATGATAAGTTTCTCACATACTCTCTTTTATGTTTATATTTGGGACTGTTAATATGACGTTTGAACTATTTATATTATAATTTATGTCTTTGAATCTAATACTTATCATGTAATTTAGTGTGTATATCAAATTACATTTAATTTTACAATTATTACCGAATTATATATGAAAAAGTTTGGATGGCATACCCTGAGTTAAAATCCTGGATCCGCCACTGCTCCCGGTTCCCAGTTCATTTTGACCAGAGAGAGAAAAACAACTTCTATGAATAGTGCTGCTATAGTACAAGATGTAGGAGAAGCCGGATCCGAGAGAAGCCTCGCCAAACACACCCTAAACTTTTCATTTAATCATGCATGCTTGCATCACCAAAGTTAACTTAGTATTATTGTATGATCCAAAGGTAAGAAAACACGGGAAGTTCTTAATGCGTTATCTAGTCTTATGTCATTCCACCAAAATTGAATTTAAGGGAAGTTTAGAATGCAAGAAATTCATAAGAATCCTGCAATGATTCCATAGAAAACTAGTATAATTTTGTAGAAAAAAATATAAGAACTGAAAAAGATCCCCGCATTCCAAACATGGTCCTTGTTCTTTTTCCTTCTAAATTCCATGTTTTTTCACTCTCTCTTCGTCACATCAATTTTTGAACACATGCATGGAGCATTAAATATTGGTAAAAAAATAACTAATTACACAGTTTAGTAGTAAATCACGAGACGAATCTTTTGAGCCTAATTAGTCCATGATTGGACACTAATTGTCAAATACAAACGAAAGTGCTACAGTAGCTAGAGTTGAAAAAACTTACCATCTAAACCCAGCCATGCTCTGAAACTACACTTTGTAGGGAGGTGGGGGAAAAAGTACAAATCCCACTGCGGTGTGGAACTGTGGATCGACTCAAATTAAACAGTCAGAGTAGTAGGAGAGTAGTATCCCGAGTACAGGTAACAGTAGGCATGATGATTCTTCAGGCTTATACTCCCTCCGTCCACAAAAACATGCAATTCTCGCTTTTCGAGAAGTCAAACAGTTTAAACTTTGACTAAATTTATATAAAAAAATACTAATATATATGATACAAAATAAGTATCATTAGATTAGTTATAGAATATATTTTTTTAATAAATTTATTTGGAGACATAAATGTTAATACTATTTACTATAAATTTGGTCAAACTTGAGTCAGTTTGACTGACACGCTTCCCATAATTGCTTGTTTTGTTGGACGGAGGGAGTAATACTGTACGTGGACGTGATAGCACGTCCACAGTAGGCATGATGATAGCACGTCCACTTAAAAAGCATACTGGTAGTGTGATAAATGATAAAATAAGCTGAAACTTGATCCATGACCTTTGACAAGTAATATATTGTCCTGACATGCTTGGTTTGTAAATAAACAATCAAGATAGGGCTTTGGCAGTGTACAGTGCGTACAACAGTCTTGACGTTCATCGCAATGGCATTTTTATATCACGCATTGGTGCCTGTACTTGACGTTGTGGACACGATGGCACTCAAAAAAAGCATACTCGGCGGTACGAACCGTAGAGGCGGTCGGAACCAGCTACCACATCGGCGTGCCCGTAGAACTTCACCATCATGTGAATGTAAATCAGTAAATGTGAATATGAATGTGAATGGTGTGATCCAGCACGCAGGAAACCCCTAAGCTAGCCACCATTTTCGTCATGGACTTCACACAGGAAAGGGCGTGTTTAGATGTGAAAATTTTTGGGAAAAAGTTCTTGTAACACTTTTCGTTGTTATTTGATAAAATTTGTCTAACTATGAACTAACTATGCTCAAAAGATTCATCTCGACATTTAATGTTCATGTTCACCAGCTCTGTTCGCTAGAGGTTTCTCTGTTCCACCAGACACATCGTCATCCTGCGACCACTGGCGGAGCCAGGGGGGCCCTCCCCACGTCACAGCAAATTTTTTTTATGTAATATATAATTTAATAATCTATATTAAAAAGATAAAATAAAAACTTTGTCATATATTTTTTGATGACTTCTGGACAATAAAATCATATAAATTTGTATTTTATCTTTGGTTATTTTACGGTGCAAAAATCCAAACAAATAAACTACACTCGGTTATTTTATGATTGAAACTCATCGATCGGCCCCCTATCGATAATTTCTGGCTCCGCCACTGCCTGCGAGAACCCCAGGTCGCGAGAACAAACGGGGCGATGCACCATGAAGGAATTCGCTGCACGTCCCGGTCGAATTGCACTGCACGAAATATCTCGGCTCGCTGTGCGTGTGCCTTCGCTGACTCGCCGTGGCCTCCTCCCTTGCGGCCCTGCCGAGTGCCCCCTGCCCCAGTGGCCGACCTGGATTTTAGCACGGGGTACGCCGTAAAAAAACAGTTATGCAATTCGGTAAACCATTTATAATTCGGTAAAACTATATTCAAATTTGATAAAACCAAATATGTTAAATAACATGATAAGACTTTAATTCAATGATTAAGCTAGAAATGACGACAAATCTCGATATAAATTGTTCAAATGAAATGCAAATAGTTCGAAATATAGCCATAGAAGAGACTTACAATATTAGGGTCTGTTTGGTTTGGGTATTAAAGTTTAACAAACACTGTAGCACTTTCGTCTTATTTGACAAAAAGTTTTCAATTTTGGACTAATTAGGCTTAATAGATTCGTCTCGTAAATTACTCCTAATCTGTGCCGACATATATGCAATTAGTCTACATTTATTACTCCATGCATTTAAGGAAACATTGATGTGATGTGAGTTAAACTTTAACTCTGGAAACCAAACAAGCCCTTACTTGTTTATCCGCCGCTTTCTTAGTGACATGAATACGAATCCTACGATGGACTAATGACCGGATACTAATTATTCGTCTGTTGCTATTGAATGAATCACGAACTGGAATAAAAAATCACTCACACATAAATAATAATTAAAACTATTTAAGTACACAAGTAAGAAGAAGAATATAAGAATAAGATTAATCTTAAACCTGCCGGCAGTGGCCGCAGTGCCGAAGTCGCCGCAGGCACCTGACACAGTGGCAGTGGATCGTGAATCGTGATTGGGCGTAGCCGTAGTGCCGGCACAGTGGCCGCAAGTGCCGAAGCCGCCGCTCTGCCGAAGTCGTCGCTGGCAGTGGCAGGCGAGCCGTTGGGCGTAGCCGCATAGGCCTTCGGCAGTTCAGCGTCCTGCTTCGCCGTCGCCGCGGAGAGAGCGAGCGGCAGGTGTTGGGGCCGCGCCTTGGCGGGCAGACGGCGCCGGCGTTCCGGATGCGACCGAGCGCGGAGCCGCAGGCAGTTCCAATTCCTGTCGAGGCCTTTTTTACTGTTGCTACAGTAGCAACTTTTGTTTTTTAGTGCAAAAAATTGTTTAAAAATTGATTAATTAGACTTAACATGTTCGTCTCGTAAAGTACAACAAAACTGTGTAATTAGTTTATGATTTCATCTATATTTAGTACTCTATACATTTGCTGACATTTTGATGTGATGAGAAATCTCCTTCTTATATAGTGAAATTTGTGGGTGAATTTAGGTACGTAAACCAGGCCCGAGATAGACGACGAGAGACGAGAGGCGCGCGAGAAGTTACTGTACGATGCCGCAGAAGCCGAACCGGACGGCATCGGGCGTATAGGAGGTACGTTTTTTCTTTTTTTTTATCAAAAAAAATATATTTTATTACACTTGCACCTGGACCCACCCTGTGGGTCCGCCCCTGCCTGCCCCTCATCAAGCCCGCTCTGCCCCGCCGCAGCGTACTGCGCGCCCCTGCCCTGTCTCCTCCCATCTCCTCTGGCGCCAACTCACGCGCAACTACCTCGCACACAGATCACACGGCCGGACAGGGGCAGTACATACAAACTCTGCTTCCCGGCACCATCCGCGCGGCACGCCATTCCCATTCTTATCTCTCGCCGCCGGCCCAGTCCCCCTCGCCCTATAAAACCCACCTCGCACCCTCGCCTCCTCCACTCACAAACCACATGCTCTGATCAGATCGAGCACCTCGCAACCTGCTTGATCCTAGCTCTAGCTAGTGATTAGTGTAGTGTGCTCTCTCTTGCTTGCTTAGCTGGTTACGCTATAGCTGAGTGAGGAGGTCTCGAGTGATCGGTCATGGCGTCTCGTCGTGTGTCCTTGCTGCTAGGCGTGCTGCTGGCCTACTCCGCCGCCTTCGCCGTGTCGGCGGCCAACTTCAACCAGGAGTTCGACATCACGTGGGGTGACGGGCGGGGCAAGATCCTGGACAATGGCCAGCTCCTCACGCTGACGCTGGACCGGACCTCCGGGTCCGGGTTCCAGTCCCTGCACGAGTACCTGTTCGGCAAGATCGACATGCAGCTGAAGCTGGTGCCGGGGAACTCCGCGGGCACCGTCACCGCCTACTACCTGTCGTCGCAGGGCAGCACCCACGACGAGATCGACTTCGAGTTCCTAGGCAACGTCTCCGGCGAGCCGTACACGCTGCACACCAACGTCTTCACGCAGGGCCAGGGGCAGCGCGAGCAGCAGTTCCGCCTCTGGTTTGACCCCACCAAGGACTTCCATACCTACTCCATCCTCTGGAACCCCAAGCACGTCATGTAAGCCAGAGTGTCTGCATTTTGATTTGATCGATCGATCAGTGTGTCGAACTGACTGTCGATTGACATTGACTGACTGACATGTTCTTGTTCGATCATGCTTGCAGCTTCATGGTGGACGACATGCCGATCAGGGACTTCCGCAACCTGGAGAGCAAGGGGGTGGCGTTCCCCAAGAACCAGCCGATGCGGCTCTACTCCAGCCTGTGGAACGCCGACGACTGGGCCACGCAGGGAGGCCGCGTCAAGACGGACTGGTCCCACGCCCCGTTCTCCGCCTCCTACCGGGGCTTCAGGGCCGACGCCTGCGTCGCCGTCGCCGGCGGCAAGACGCGCTGCGGCGCCGCCGCTGCCGTCGGCACCGAGGGCGCCGCCGCCGCCGCCGGGGACTGGTACAACCAGGAGCTGGACCTCACGCTGCAGCAGCGCATGCGGTGGGTGCAGCGCAAGTACATGATCTACAACTACTGCACCGACCCCAAGCGCTACTCGCAGGGCCTCCCCGCCGAGTGCTCCATGCAGTAGCCCCTGTCTGTTCCGTTGTTCGTCGTCGTCCGTCCAACAGGCTCCTCCAACAATGGCGTGTGGTATGCTACTGCTACGGCCTACGGCGATCGATCTCGTCACCGGATGAAGCAAGACGAAGGGCATCGAAACTTGGGGATGGGTTGGGGGGCCGTCCGTCTGTATGGTAAATAAATAAGGATTTGGCGAATTGTAATGCAGTAGCTGGTGGTGGTAAAATTCTTCCTGTTTTGTAGCCGCCTCCTCGCCCTTCACCACCATGTTTGTACGTGTATGTAGTAGTCTACTTTTCGTGTGTCTGTATTGTAGGAGTATATTCCACCAAAAAAAGTCAATAGTACCGTGTTTTTTCGCTTGTTCCATGTACGTACGTGTGCACTGTGATGTGATTGTGATTACTCCTGGGAATTATCCTGCGCAGATCGATAATTAGGCTATGTTTAGTTCCTAAAATATTTTAAGATTTCCGTCACATCGATGTTTGGACATGTGCATTTGGACATGCGCATGAAACATTAAATATAGATAAAAGAAAAAATTAATTACATAATTGGATAGAAAACCACGAGACGAATCTTTTGAGCCTAATTAGTTTATAATTGGACACTAATTGATAAATATAAAAGAAAGTACTACAGTAACAAAAAAAAACAAAATATTTCGCGAACTAAACACATCCTTAAACAACTTAATTTGCTCTGTCCATCAGCGGTCCTTTTCGTGCATTGATACATGGTCAGTATCAGTGTACTCCGTATAACACTCCACTGAAGCGAATTGAAACGGGTGTGCCCAGCGGCCCAGCCCACACTGATGGGATCACCTGTCGGATATGATAGATCGACAACGGCCCGGTTTAGATGCATTTCAAATTTTTACACTCTCTCCGTCACATTAAATCTTTTGACACATGTATGAAACATTAAATATAGATAAAAAATAAATAATTACACAGTTTAGTTGTAAATCATAAGACAAATCTTTTGAGCCTAATTAATCTATGATTAGACACTAATTGTCAAATACAAATGAAAATGCTACGGTAGCTAAATTCTAATTTTTTTTCATCTAAACACCCCTAAATGTTGCAGTCGCCAGATGTTGTGCACTACTGGCGCATCAATAGCAGCCTCTCCCTCTCCCACTCCATTAAGCACGCCACAAGTCCATCCGTGTCTCAATCCGTCACGATAGGGATCCCTGTACGTTGCTGCGGGTAGTTCCACGATCGAAAAGGCAAGGCTTTCAGTATACAGCAACCGACATTTCTGGACAGATAAACAGAATTAGAATACGCGTGTGTTTAGCAGAGATCGATAAAACCTGGACTCTCTCGGCAAGGCAAGAAGTGGCAAACGCTCAAAGAAGATACACGTTGCTCCACTCTATGCTTTGCTCTCGGTCTCGGCTACTGGCTTGGCTTGAGGCTACGCGGCATACCCATACGACGCAATCTGGCGCAAGGTGACAGGCCTCGCGGTCAGTCACAGGCGCACAGGCGAACCCGGAACGCGACGACGACAGGGGCTGGATGGACATGCATGGCTCGTCATGATCCATTGATCCGTCAGCTCCCAGCGGGGCCTCTGGCGTCTCGCTCTCGGTCGGACGCGGACAGGTGGAGTGGCCGCACCGACAAATAGCTTCCACCTCGCCTACGAGATTTTTCCGAGAACTATACAATTATTTTTTCGTTTACGTTTATTACTCCATGCATATGTCTAAATTTTTAATGTGATAAGTGGAGACAAAAAAAAAAGAAACTAAACCGGCCCTCATCGGATCAGCACGGAGGTGCTCGAGCTGGCCGCCGCTGCGCCGACTGTACCTGGCAGCCTGTTGGATTGGAGCAGCTCGTGGCCTCTTTCTCTTCTGGAGAAAAAAAAAGGCAGTGCGGCGAAGGGGACTCGTGGCGGCGCTTCGAGCTCCGAGTACTCAGAGTAGGTCATGGGCCAATTGAGGGCAACTCCAACCAACCTCTCAAAATTTAGCCCCCTATTCCCACAAATGAGGATCCATCATCCATTTTCCAGCACTCATTTCTCCATGCTCTCCAACCGAACTCTCATTTTAGACTCCCTATTTTCTCTCACCTATATTTTATACATAACTTGTAACTACCAAGTCTAGCATTTTATATCTAAACTGTGTTATTGGGATGGATATTTGTAAATGACAATTTTGTACGGCTAAATATTGGAGGAATTATTTTTTCAGATAATTTGCAACTATTACTTTTTATTTGTCAGTCTTAGAAAGGCTATATATTTGAACTGACTCTCTTCCAACGGCTATAAATCAAATGGTCACTCTTAAATCAAACGGTCGCTGTTCCAACGGCTATAAATCAAACGGTCGCTCTATCTGCAATGGTTATATTTTTCCGTCTATATATATGTATGGTCATTCCCTTTCCTGAACCAATTCCGACATTGCGCTGCCTCTTGTCCATTGAAAATGAGTCGTCTCTCCCGACTAGATTCATCTTCCTCATCCGATGATGGTGATGATGTTCTTGAGGAAACCCTTACTGCATTACACCAAGCACACATTCAATATCAAGCTCTCCATGCTCCACGATGGGGTGGTTCTATGCCTGGACGTCAGTACATTCATCGGGACAGAGAAAGTGGGCATTGGAGGTTGTACAATGACCTATGGGCCACCTTTCTTCTGGCACAGTTTTGCTAATAGCCTATAAATTTTTGTGTACCTTCTTTATCCATATTCCTATCTCCATGTTTGCTTAGTTTGGATTTGCCCCTCAGGTTTAGGATGTCTCGTACGCTATACCTTCGCATAGTGCAAGCTGTAGAGCAACATGATAATTACTTTGAGCAGAAAAAAGATAGAGTTGGACGTCTCGGGTTATCATCTTTGCAAAAGATTACTGCAGCTTTTTTATGCTTAGTTATAGAGTACCAGCTGATTTCATGGATCAATACATTCGCATTGGTGAAAGTACTGTCATAGAAAGCCTTAGAAGATTTATCACAGCTGTTGTTGATGTGTTTGGAGAGGAGTATCTGAGATCCCCTAATGAGAATGACACAAGTAGATTACTTGCAATCGGGCAGTGGAGGGGCTTTTCCTGGAATGCTTGGGAGTTTGGACTGCATGCATCGGAGGTGGAAGAATTGTCCCAACCCATGGCGCAGACAATATACTAGGCATGAGCACGAGCCTACAATAATACTCGAAGTTGTTGCATCACATGATCTTTGTATTTGGCATGCTTTTTTTTTGGTTTACCAGGGTCACACAATGATATCAATGTTCTTCATTGTTCCCATCTATTTGCAAGGCTAGCCGAAGGAGATGCCCCAGAAGTTAATTTTACTGTTAACGGTAATAATTTGTAACACCCTCGGTGTTACCGCGTTAACAAATCACTAAACCATGTCATGAGCATCATGTTTATGTATTATTGTTTGTGGCAAAATGAGAAATTAAATTTTGTTGCACTAATTCTTAATTTGAGCTCTAATTTATTCCTTGTCCAAGTTGTCCTTCCAGCAGCACGTCATCTCTCTCCACGTGAGAGCTCCTTAGCCACAAAGTCAAATGATAAATTATTGTCATTCACTAATTATTAGCATACCACTTGGCAAGATTTTTATCTCCATCAATCTCGCGACGCGCCACTGTCATCTCTCGTTGTTCTAATTATCCCGCCTTTACTTCGCTTGCTAATCACCTTGCAAAATCATCAGTGCACGACGCGCTACCACTGCCATAGTGTGTCGCACACGCTACGCATTAATCTCACTCACAAGTTCGGCCGGCGAGCATGCCGCTCGCTCACTGCTCTGCAAACGCGGTGCACGTACTCTTTTTTCACGCCAGCCTATAGCAGCAGGGAGTTTCAACATGTCAGAACGGTACCAGAGCAAACTTTTCTCACGTAGCAATGCAGCAGTGAAGTTTTTTCAACACGACAGACTGCAGAAGCGTAGATTTTCCATACGTCGATACTGTAGCAGTGCAGGAAGCACTGTTCACGCGTGGAAATCACTGTTCACACGCAGAAGTTACTGTTCATCCGTGGAAAAATCACCTAGCCAGTGGAAAATGTTGTTTGTCCATGCAGCACGTCGTTCCCGCGGCGCTTTATTACCTTTAAGCAAGCTAGTTTAGCTACTAACCTTATGACGCGTCGTTGTCATGTCTTCGCTTCTCTATTCCTGCGTCTTCTGTCTTTAAAAGGATACGCCGAGCTATTTCGCTCCGCTGCTCACTTGTTTCTTCCTCTCAAATCAAGTTCTTCTGTTCTTGCCCGAGAGAGCTGCGTCTATCGATTTCTCCCCGAGCTATCATCAGCTGAGGTAGCTAGTTTACAATTGATCTTCTTATTCTCTAATGTTTCCTTGACCTGTGATCTCCTCCTCAATTAATTCCTTGACCTGCATAAATGAACCAGCACCCCACCGCTGAGCACGTTCAGCCCAAAGCCCACCCTAGTCCTGACATGCTCGTAAGTCCAAGACCACTCAAAGTTCAATCCTTGAATTAATTCTCTCATGACCAAGACCTCACCACCGCACACGGCACGGAGCCAGAGGACAACCCTGCCAACTCGTTTCGTGCTTCCAGACTACTTAGCTTGTCATGACCACCCACGATCAGTGCTATATATGGCTCTGCTCCACTCCACGCAGGGCAAGCATTTGCTAAGCTCCCTGGTGTCTCTCCTCTTGCATTGCCTCCGCACATCGATCACCGTAGGTGGCACTTCATTCAATTCTGAGGTAGCTAGCCTGTAAGAATTCCTTCATTCTTCTTCTTTATTATTTTCTTGACCCGTAGTCTCATCTAGTAATTCTAGACCCACAGTCATGTGCAAGTCAACAAGTTCAATTGCGTGATTAGCCTCCTCCAATAATACCATTTTCTTCATCTCTAGAGCTCTTTTGAATTTATTTATTGATTGTGAAATAAATTTTGTTAGATTCCTAAATTCATGATCTATCTGTTAGTGTAATTAGTTCGTATAGTTCAGTGATACCTTTAGGGTTACTTTATTATTTTGAAATGCTTATTATGGTTGTTTAGAGAATAAATTTTTATGATGCGTGGTAACTAGCGCTCCTGGTTTTATTATATATATAGTAAACTGATTTTAACAATAAGGATGCCTTTAGTTGCTAAGATAATACATGAAATGTTTCATACTTGTTTAGTGGGAATAATAGGTAACTTTGCGTATTAGTCATTAGAGTTAGCTTGTAGCTTGGTAGATGTATTCTTATTTTAAGAGTTGCGGTTGCCTATATATTAATTATTGCATCATCATCACTGCATGCATATAGAGGACGAGCCACTGGAGATCGTGACATTCGGCGAGCAGGAGTACGACGAAGTCATCGAAGAGTACGAGGAGATCCTCGTGCAGGAGGACGTTCCAGAGCCACCCGTCACTGACTTTGCTGACACTGCGCCTGCCCAAGGCAAGCCCCGGTGCATAACCCTTATTTTACAAATTATTATATATATATATATATAGGTTGTGCATTTACGTTGCAGGAGTTTTATGATATCCACATGCATATATATATATCTACCCATGAGTCTTACTAGTACAGGATCGTGTAGCTGCTTTGCTTAGGTTTATCGGTAGCGTGAGTAACCTGTCGTTACTCACAATAGGTGGTTATTATTATTATTATTACACTAATGATGAAATGATGGAAAAGGAAATGGTGACCGGGCAGGGATATGGTATGGGTATTGGTGGGTGTAACAGGTTATGTCCCGCGGCCACGGGGCATAGCTTGGTTGCACTATTTCCCTGTCCGTGTCAATTAAGGACCGTTCGTTGCACTGGATCCCCAGTCAAGTCACAGATCTCCTTATCCCGAGCATATACTAGCGGATGGGGGCTAGGAAAACTTGTTACTCTCTTGTCATGGGCTCCGGCTCTTTCCGGACCGACTGATTGGAGGCGGGGATAGGTGGAGGTCTTAGCACCGTATTGAGGCCGGGCCTCAAGTACGGGAGCTAGGAGTCCAAGTTTGGACGGGGACCTGGAAACCTATGACAGGAGGGGAACGGGTTGGTCTTGCTTGTGCCTGGGGTACAAGCGAGACGTGTGTTTTTCGGGGTACCCAGCTGGGCCACATTGATTCGCGAATCGCCGTTTCTACGTGACGGTACGGCTTGACTGCACTCTGGCACCGTAGTAAGAACTGGCATATGAAAGATGGAAAAATGATTCTGATTGCTCAACCCTTGCTTGATGATAGAACAGGTGCTTACATAGTAGGTTGGATAATGAATTTAACATGGCTGTTAATAATTTAATTAAATAAGGACTCACTCTTAGTATTGCTTTCCGCAAACAAGAACCCACAAGCCATAAAGCCTATCATAATCCTTGAGAGTCGGGAAATATATTCCCAGTCGGGTAAGTCTTGCAAGTACATTGTGTACTCAGGGTTTATTTACCCTTATTGCAGGTGCTGCTTGAGAAGCTAACTGTTGTGTGGAGGATTCTTCTGGTGGGCACAGACGGATCCTTATACCGCTCCGCTAGATGTTGTTTTTTTCCGCTGTTTAATTTATCGCACTCTGAACTTTGGTACTGTAATAAAGAATTTCTGAGACTCTTTGTTGTATGAAATGGATTAAGTATTATAAGCTTGTACTCATTATTAGATCCCGGGTGTAAAATTGTGGAACGTTTCGAGTTCTCCCGTTGGGTGTGCTCGACAGAACTGCTTGACTTGGCTCACTTTTGGGGTGCTTAGTGTCTAGTGGAAGACAGCGCCTCTAAAAGTGTGTTAATTCAGGCGGTTCTGCCACAGTTGGTACCAGAGCTAATAATGAGTTCACGAGCTTAATCACCTTTTAAAAAAAAAAAAAAAAAAACTTAAAACTTTGACCAACAAAAGCTTTGCGAAAAATAGGATGCGGTAAAATCTGCGTAAATAAGTATAAGCCCTAACAATATGGTCTATCTAGGATAGTGGCACTGATTTTATCTAACCATTTTTCTGCAGGTACACTAACTTACGCTACGTAAGAAAGCGCTAGTGTTCGGAAAGGAGTGTACGATGTGCCAAAAATTCAAACGAGTGCCGCTATATTCCGGCTTGAGTGAACGCATAGGCCGATGCATGCATTATAAGAAGAAACTCTGTTAAGCTAAACCCCTTTCACGTATAATTTTGGATAGTTAAGATGATAGGGTAATAAATAAAAAGAAATGCTTCAATCCTTAGTAAAAGCCTTGTCATTTCTCTAAGTCTCTTGTTCCTAGTCTGGAGGTTCCCTAATGGTTGGCTACTATCTGGTCGCAGATGGATCTGAGGTCCCGTCGTGTGGGCACTGGGTCTGGTCGTGGGAGCACCAGTGCCGGTGCGGGCCGTGGCCTTGGTGAAGGTCATGGTGAAAGTGGTCGCGACAATGGCAACAACAATGCCAATGGACAGAGCCGTGAGGCCCCACTCTTGGGTCCTCCTTCCCCGCCACCACCACCACCACCTCCGATGACTCCTGCGGAGATGATGGCAGAGATGTTAGCTTCACGTCAGGAGACAGCCCGTGCCTTGGAGATGATGGCACAGGCTCTTGGTGGCTTCGTCCGTGGAGGCCACGGTGGCAACGGCGGGAACGGGGGTGGTGCCCGCGGTCTTGAGAGGCCCTGTTCTTATCAGGACTTCTTGAAGACCAACCCGCCCACGTTCACGCCGACTGCAGAGCCTCTAGACGCGGAGCATTGGCTTCGTGTGCTGGAGCAGAAGTTTCTGCTGCTCACGGTGACCGATGAGCAGAAGGTGCACTTTGCCGCACAACAGCTTTTTGGATCTGCTAGCGCATGGTGGGATACTTTCAATGCCATGCAGCCGGTGGGTCATCCTGTGACTTGGCAGGAATTCACCACTGCTTTCCGAGAGTACTACATTCCTGCGGGTGTTCTGAACCGGAAGCTCTCGGAGTTCTTGGACCTGAAGCAGGGGAGTATGTCTGTGATGGACTATGCCAATAAATTCAACCATCTGGCACAGTATGCCGGGACTCATGTTGACACAGATGAGAAGAAAAGGGACCGTTTCTACCGCGGCCTCTCTTGTATTTTGCAGAAAGAGCTTTATACTGGGAACTATCAGACCTTTGGTACTCTGATGAATGCTGCCATTGCTATGGAAGGACTGCAGCGTGACACTCAGGCTGAGTGGAAGCGCAAGCGGGGAATCTCTGGGTCTTCTAGTCACCCGCAGTCACAGAAGATGCAAGTTGTCAAGAGGATGTCCTACCATCCCCCAGGTGGACAGCCATCTCGGCAGCCGCAGCAGACTCGGCAAACACCGCCGACTCAGTACCGTGCACCTACTCAGCAGGTGCAGCAGCCCCAGGGATCGCAGTTTCCACCTCGTCAGGGGCAGATGATCAAGTCTACTGCTTGTTTCAAGTGTGGCAAGGAGGGCCACTTTGCTCGGGAGTGTCCCGAGAATCGGGCGGCTCAGCCTTCCCAGCCGTCTGCCAACTCTCGCTTGATCAAGAGGACGATTATTAAGAAAAAGGTGCCAGTGAGTCGCTCGGGACAGGTTAACTACACCGAGGCTGAGGAGATCCTACAGAATGAGCCTGTGATGGCTGGTATGTTTACCATTGACTCCCACCCAGCATTTGTGTTATTTGATTCTGGAGCATCACATTCATTCATGAGCATGGGGTTTGCAGAAAGACACAATATATCTCTTATGGCTATTCCTTTTGCCTATAAAATTAGCACTCCGGGTGCGCAGATGTGCATAAATACCCGGACGGACACAGTCAGCTTAGTGCTGGCCACTCACACTTACCGTCTCCAGTTCATGTTGCTACCTGGACAAGGCATTGATGCAATCCTGGGCATGAATTGGTTGAAGGTTTATGGGGTAGTCTTGGACCTTAAGAGGAGAGTTGTTGAGTTACGACTTCCTTCTTCTGAGGATAGGATGTCTCTCCGTATCTCTCTAAATTCTGCTTCACCAGTCGCCGCTAATGTTGAAGCTTCTCCTGATCTTGCCTCTATTCCTGTGGTCTGTGAGTTTCCTGATGTCTTCCCTAAAGATTTACCTGGGTTACCACCAGATAGAGATGTGGAGTTTATCATAGAGTTAGAGCCTAGCACTGCTCCTATTTCACGGCGTCCTTACCGCATGGCTCCACCAGAACTAGCAGAAATGAAGAAGCAATTAGAGGAATTGCTGAAGAAGGGGTTTATCCGTCCTAGTTCTTCTCCATGGGGTTGTCCAGCTATTTTTGTGAAGAAGAAGGACGACACTCTGCGGATGTGTGTGGATTATCGCCCTCTCAATGCGGTAACCATCAAGAATAAGTACCCTTTGCCTCGCATTGATGCTTTGTTTGATCAGTTGGCTGGTGCTAGAGTGTTTTCCAAAATTGATCTTCGTTCTGGGTATCACCAAATAAAAATTCGGCCCCAAGATATACCAAAGACAGCTTTCTCTACTAGGTATGGGCTTTATGAGTACCTAGTCATGTCTTTTGGTCTCACCAATGCTCCTGCATTCTTCATGTACCTCATGAACTCAGTCTTTATGCCGGAGTTAGATAAGTTTGTAGTGGTGTTCATTGATGATATTTTGATATATTCCAAGAATGAAGAAGAACATGCACAACACCTTCGCACAGTCCTGAACCGACTGCGGGAGCACAAGCTGTATGCCAAGTTCAGCAAATGTGAGTTTTGGTTGGATAGGGTGCAGTTTTTGGGACATGTTCTGACCCCTGAAGGTGTATCGGTAGATCCTAGCAAGGTGCATGATGTGCTTAGTTGGAATTCTCCAAAATCGGTACATCAGATCCGTCAGTTTCTTGGTCTTGCCGGTTATTATCGACGCTTCATTCCTGATTTCTCCAAGATAGCTCAGCCTATGACCAAGTTGCTTCAGAAAGACTCCAAGTTTGTGTGGAGTCCAGCCTGTGAGGAAGCCTTCCAAGCTTTGAAGAAATTTCTTACCTCTGCCCCTATTCTTGCCCAACCGGATATTGACAAGCCATTTGATGTGTATTGTGATGCATCCAAGACAGGTCTTGGTTGTGTGCTTATGCAAGAGGGACGGGTGATAGCTTATGCTTCTCGTCAACTGAAGAAGCATGAAGTGAATTATCCCACCCATGATTTAGAGCTGGCTGCAGTGGTGCACGCTCTAAAGATTTGGAGGCATTATCTATTGGGAAACAAGGTGCATATTTATACGGATCACAAGAGCCTCAAGTATATTTTCACTCAACCCGAGTTAAATATGAGGCAAAGGAGATGGCTTGAGTTAATCAAGGATTATAATCTAGAAGTCCATTATCATCCTGGAAAAGCCAATGTGGTGGCTGATGCGTTGAGTCGGAAGTCACATCAGAAAGATGAAGAGTCCTTACCTCTCTCTCACTCTGCAGTTTTAGCTCACATTGCTCTAGTCTCAGATTTATTGGAGCAAATTATCATTGAGCAAAGGCAGGATGTTTTGGAGATTCCTCATATCAAGAAGTTGATTGCTGAAGGACGTGGTCCTCATTTCAGCATTGATGAACAAGGTGTGGTGAGATACAAGAATCGGTTGGTGGTTCCCGGAAGTGATGAGCTTAGAAGAAAGATTTTGGAGGAAGCCCATAGTTCCAGGCTATCCATTCATCCGGGAAGTAACAAGATGTACCATGATTTGCGCCACTTGTATTGGTGGTCAAATATGAAGCAGGATATCACTAAGTATATTGCAGAATGTGATATTTGTGGAAGGGTGAAGGCAGACCATATGCGTACGCCTGGTTTCCTACAGCCTTTGCCAATCCCAGTGTGGAAATGGGAGGATATTTCTATGGATTTTATTACAGGATTGCCTCGCACAGTAAAAGGGCATGATTCTATTTGGGTTATTGTGGATCGTCTTACAAAGTCTGCCCATTTTCTTCCTGTGGATGGAAGGTATACAGCCATGCAATATGCTAAGTTGTATTTTGACCGCATTGTAACTCTCCATGGAGTCCCTCTCACTATTGTTTCTGATCGTGGATCGGTCTTTATGTCCCGCTTTTGGACTCAACTCCAAAAATGCCTTGGAACTAGTCTTCTCAGAAGTTCAGCTTATCATCCGCAGACCGACGGCCAGACAGAAAGAGTCAATCAAGTGCTGGAAGATATGTTGAGAGCTTGTGTCATTTCTTTCCCAGAGAAGTGGGATGAGTGCTTGAGATTGGCTGAGTTTTCTTACAACAATAGCTATCAAGAAAGCATTCGAATGGCACCTTTTGAGGCTTTGTATGGCAAGAAGTGTAGGACACCGCTCAACTGGGTTGAAGTAGGAGACCGTGGTTACTTCGGGCCTGACTTTATCCATGAAGCAAGAGAGAAAGTCGGAATTATTCGGAGTCATTTGAAGGCGGCTCAGAACCGCCAGAAAACCTATGCGGATAAGAGAAGAAGGCCTTTGCAATTTGAAGTTGGTGATTATGTGTATCTTAAAGTGTCTCCCATGAAAGGTGTGCATAGGTTTGGTGTCCGTGGAAAATTAGCTCCTCGCTATGTTGGGCCTTACAAGGTTTTGGAACGGCGTGGTACTGTTGCTTACCGCATCCAGCTCCCAGATATATTGTCAGCCGTCCATGATGTTTTTCATGTGTCTCAGTTGAAAAAGTGTTTGCGAGTTCCTGATGAGGCAGTGGAGATCGAAGGACTCCCTCTCCAACCTGATCTTTCCTATATTGAGCATCCCGTCAAGATTTTGGATGAAAAAGAAAGGGTGACGAGAAACAATGTGGTGAAATTTTACAAAGTCCAATGGCAGAATCACTCGGAGGATGAAGCTACTTGGGAACTTGAGAGTTATATTTTGAAGAATTATCCTCATCTCCTTCCTAGCTCATCAATGTAATTATCGAGATTAAAAATTTATTTCTATCTCTTTTCTCACACTAGGCACGTGAAATCTCGGGTCGAGATTTTCTTTTAGGGGGGTTGAGCTGTAACACCCTCGGTGTTACCGCGTTAACAAATCACTAAACCATGTCATGAGCATCATGTTTATGTATTATTGTTTGTGGCAAAATGAGAAATTAAATTTTGTTGCACTAATTCTTAATTTGAGCTCTAATTTATTCCTTGTCCAAGTTGTCCTTCCAGCAGCACGTCATCTCTCTCCACGTGAGAGCTCCTTAGCCACAAAGTCAAATGATAAATTATTGTCATTCACTAATTATTAGCATACCACTTGGCAAGATTTTTATCTCCATCAATCTCGCGACGCGCCACTGTCATCTCTCGTTGTTCTAATTATCCCGCCTTTACTTCGCTTGCTAATCACCTTGCAAAATCATCAGTGCACGACGCGCTACCACTGCCATAGTGTGTCGCACACGCTACGCATTAATCTCACTCACAAGTTCGGCCGGCGAGCATGCCGCTCGCTCACTGCTCTGCAAACGCGGTGCACGTACTCTTTTTTCACGCCAGCCTATAGCAGCAGGGAGTTTCAACATGTCAGAACGGTACCAGAGCAAACTTTTCTCACGTAGCAATGCAGCAGTGAAGTTTTTTCAACACGACAGACTGCAGAAGCGTAGATTTTCCATACGTCGATACTGTAGCAGTGCAGGAAGCACTGTTCACGCGTGGAAATCACTGTTCACACGCAGAAGTTACTGTTCATCCGTGGAAAAATCACCTAGCCAGTGGAAAATGTTGTTTGTCCATGCAGCACGTCGTTCCCGCGGCGCTTTATTACCTTTAAGCAAGCTAGTTTAGCTACTAACCTTATGACGCGTCGTTGTCATGTCTTCGCTTCTCTATTCCTGCGTCTTCTGTCTTTAAAAGGATACGCCGAGCTATTTCGCTCCGCTGCTCACTTGTTTCTTCCTCTCAAATCAAGTTCTTCTGTTCTTGCCCGAGAGAGCTGCGTCTATCGATTTCTCCCCGAGCTATCATCAGCTGAGGTAGCTAGTTTACAATTGATCTTCTTATTCTCTAATGTTTCCTTGACCTGTGATCTCCTCCTCAATTAATTCCTTGACCTGCATAAATGAACCAGCACCCCACCGCTGAGCACGTTCAGCCCAAAGCCCACCCTAGTCCTGACATGCTCGTAAGTCCAAGACCACTCAAAGTTCAATCCTTGAATTAATTCTCTCATGACCAAGACCTCACCACCGCACACGGCACGGAGCCAGAGGACAACCCTGCCAACTCGTTTCGTGCTTCCAGACTACTTAGCTTGTCATGACCACCCACGATCAGTGCTATATATGGCTCTGCTCCACTCCACGCAGGGCAAGCATTTGCTAAGCTCCCTGGTGTCTCTCCTCTTGCATTGCCTCCGCACATCGATCACCGTAGGTGGCACTTCATTCAATTCTGAGGTAGCTAGCCTGTAAGAATTCCTTCATTCTTCTTCTTTATTATTTTCTTGACCCGTAGTCTCATCTAGTAATTCTAGACCCACAGTCATGTGCAAGTCAACAAGTTCAATTGCGTGATTAGCCTCCTCCAATAATACCATTTTCTTCATCTCTAGAGCTCTTTTGAATTTATTTATTGATTGTGAAATAAATTTTGTTAGATTCCTAAATTCATGATCTATCTGTTAGTGTAATTAGTTCGTATAGTTCAGTGATACCTTTAGGGTTACTTTATTATTTTGAAATGCTTATTATGGTTGTTTAGAGAATAAATTTTTATGATGCGTGGTAACTAGCGCTCCTGGTTTTATTATATATATAGTAAACTGATTTTAACAATAAGGATGCCTTTAGTTGCTAAGATAATACATGAAATGTTTCATACTTGTTTAGTGGGAATAATAGGTAACTTTGCGTATTAGTCATTAGAGTTAGCTTGTAGCTTGGTAGATGTATTCTTATTTTAAGAGTTGCGGTTGCCTATATATTAATTATTGCATCATCATCACTGCATGCATATAGAGGACGAGCCACTGGAGATCGTGACATTCGGCGAGCAGGAGTACGACGAAGTCATCGAAGAGTACGAGGAGATCCTCGTGCAGGAGGACGTTCCAGAGCCACCCGTCACTGACTTTGCTGACACTGCGCCTGCCCAAGGCAAGCCCCGGTGCATAACCCTTATTTTACAAATTATTATATATATATATATATAGGTTGTGCATTTACGTTGCAGGAGTTTTATGATATCCACATGCATATATATATATCTACCCATGAGTCTTACTAGTACAGGATCGTGTAGCTGCTTTGCTTAGGTTTATCGGTAGCGTGAGTAACCTGTCGTTACTCACAATAGGTGGTTATTATTATTATTATTACACTAATGATGAAATGATGGAAAAGGAAATGGTGACCGGGCAGGGATATGGTATGGGTATTGGTGGGTGTAACAGGTTATGTCCCGCGGCCACGGGGCATAGCTTGGTTGCACTATTTCCCTGTCCGTGTCAATTAAGGACCGTTCGTTGCACTGGATCCCCAGTCAAGTCACAGATCTCCTTATCCCGAGCATATACTAGCGGATGGGGGCTAGGAAAACTTGTTACTCTCTTGTCATGGGCTCCGGCTCTTTCCGGACCGACTGATTGGAGGCGGGGATAGGTGGAGGTCTTAGCACCGTATTGAGGCCGGGCCTCAAGTACGGGAGCTAGGAGTCCAAGTTTGGACGGGGACCTGGAAACCTATGACAGGAGGGGAACGGGTTGGTCTTGCTTGTGCCTGGGGTACAAGCGAGACGTGTGTTTTTCGGGGTACCCAGCTGGGCCACATTGATTCGCGAATCGCCGTTTCTACGTGACGGTACGGCTTGACTGCACTCTGGCACCGTAGTAAGAACTGGCATATGAAAGATGGAAAAATGATTCTGATTGCTCAACCCTTGCTTGATGATAGAACAGGTGCTTACATAGTAGGTTGGATAATGAATTTAACATGGCTGTTAATAATTTAATTAAATAAGGACTCACTCTTAGTATTGCTTTCCGCAAACAAGAACCCACAAGCCATAAAGCCTATCATAATCCTTGAGAGTCGGGAAATATATTCCCAGTCGGGTAAGTCTTGCAAGTACATTGTGTACTCAGGGTTTATTTACCCTTGTTGCAGGTGCTGCTTGAGAAGCTAACTGTTGTGTGGAGGATTCTTCTGGTGGGCACAGACGGATCCTTATACCGCTCCGCTAGATGTTGTTTTTTTCCGCTGTTTAATTTATCGCACTCTGAACTTTGGTACTGTAATAAAGAATTTCTGAGACTCTTTGTTGTATGAAATGGATTAAGTATTATAAGCTTGTACTCATTATTAGATCCCGGGTGTAAAATTGTGGAACGTTTTGAGTTCTCCCGTTGGGTGTGCTCGACAGAACTGCTTGACTTGGCTCACTTTTGGGGTGCTTAGTGTCTAGTGGAAGACAGCGCCTCTAAAAGTGTGTTAATTCAGGCGGTTCTGCCACATAATTATACAATGGGGTACTACCTTGTAGATGGCATCTACCCTCGATGGCCAACATTTGTGAAGACCATAACAAATCCCCAAGGGAACAAGAAGAAATACTTTGCCAAGGCACAAGAAGCGGTTAGAAAGGATGTGGAAAGGGTTTTTGGGGTTCTTCAAGCTCAATTTTCCATTGTTCGTGGACCAGCTCGTAGGTGGGATAAAGCGACACTTAGACAAATAATGACAGCTTGTGTCATCATGCACAACATGATCGTTGAAGACGAGCGAAGTGAAGATGAAGACGAAGACGTCCATTACGAGGGTGTCGGCCAACTTATGAGACCTACTCCACCTGAAGTTCGTAATCGTACACAGGAGTTCCGTGAATTCCTACAAGCTCATCACAATATCACAAACAGGCAAATCCACACCCAACTTTAGCAAGATCTTATCGAGCACCTTTGGCAGCATCACCCGGACATGTATCAGTACTAAACCTTCGTATCCATGTAGTCTTGTACCATCTATTTTTTCAATCATGTATCAGTCATGTACCCTTCAACCATGTATCAATCATGTACCCTTCAATCATGTATCAGTCTTGTACCCTCTATTTTACCAGTAGAGTACCTTCTATTTTATCAATCATCTGCGCACACAATTTAACAGAGTTCCATAATCGGGGCACAAATTGTTCTTACAGAGTTCCATGGATAACAAACATACTAGTACATAATTTAAATAAACATAGTCCATAGTTCACACACAAAAGACAAATAAACACGATGTTTCTAGTTGCCACCACCACAATGTCGAGCAATGATCTCATTCTGCAATGTCTTGTAAAATATCTTTTGTCGCTCACTCATACCATTAAGGTCCATGTTCATAACTTTCTCATCTTCTCTCTGTTTCAACTCTATTTCTCGTTGCATTAAATCCAGCTTCCTATTCTCTACTTGTTGCTTGATTTCAAGCCTTCTAGTCTCTACCGTAAGCCTCTCATCATTACATTCTTTTTTTCTTAATCTCCCTCATCTCTTCGGCCTTTTCTCTCTTTTCCCATAATTTTCCATTGCCTCCATGTAAAGGCCTTCTTGAGAGTTAGGATTTTTACCTCTGCGTGCTTTCTCCTTCTTCTTACCATCTGGCCTTCCTTTTCCTTGGTGATGTATGACTTGGTCCGTCCTCTTCATCAGCCTACTTACTTTCATTAGTTCCAGGTGTACATGACCCTAGACTTGTAGTTGAGGAAGTCTTGTGTTTTTTCTGAGAGCTTTGAGAGGTCTCACAACCTAGATCAGCCCACTTCTGCTCATGTTGCAGCTTATTCCAGCAGTGCATGAAAATAAATGGTTTCCCCTCCGCATCTTTTTCCTGGTACAATTCCTTTGCCCGTTCTATCTGCATAAGAAACATGTGTCGGCTACCATGCACAAAAGATATACATTTTCAATCAATTAATAGAATTAAACAACTTACCCTATCTTGCTCTGTCAGCCCGCTTTCTCTTCTATTCTGAACTTGAGTATACCATCCACAAAATCTATTAACAGTTTTATGGATGATACCCCAACGGTGAGAGAGAGAGAATTGATATTACGCTCGGACTCAAAAGTCTTGTGCTCATGATAATAATCATGAATTCGCTTCCAATAGGTACTACGAGTTTGATCAGTGCCTTGAACTGGATCCAAGCTAATTTCTAGCCATGCTTTCACCAACATATTGTCTTCCTGGGGAATGAAATTTCTAGTCCTCTTCTTACTTGGTTTTAGGGGGGAGTACAATGTTCAGCAACTTGTTTAACATGTGTTTCAACTTGAAAGTCATCAAAAGATAGATCATTGGTGTCCCCATTGGCTGATAGCAAATCAACATAACTCTGCATTGGTGTCCCCATTGCCTGAGACCAGATCAACCCAACTCTGAATAATTCTAAGAAAACACAGAAATCAACTAGAACAACTAAATGATAAGACCTTAATCTGTCTACAACAACTAGATAATACTCAATAGGTCTAAAAAATCTCATGAATTTGAGATAAGTTCTACTCGAAATTTTGGCCATCTCATAATCGCTTCATCTACAGAACCTTCTTCAGCTATTAAATAAATCCAAAAAAAGGCCTAATTGACACCTACAGACTTAAAAACGCATCAAGGGGCAAGCTGCAGTGGGTCGTTCTTCACCTATTAAACAAATCCAAAATCTAGGAGCGAGCTGCAGCCGGCCGCGCAGCAAGGGGCGACCTGCAGCTAGCCACGCACCAAGGGGCCAGCAACACGTGCAAACTCTGGGAGGCCAGCAAATAGGGAGCGAGCAGACGTCGGCTCCGGCAGGCTGCGCAGCTGGTCGCAAGCTCTAGCAAGTCGCGAAGCACGGGCGAGCGGGAGGCAGATTTGGCAGGCAAGCGGCAGGGGCGAGATCTGCAGGCGAGCAACAGATGCGCAGCGGCAACAGAAAGGGATCTACGCAAGCACGTGAGCAGCGGCGGCCATGGGTGACTCCAAAACGAGAAGAGGAGGATGAGGACGTACCGGCTCGGAGAACTCCGAGGGGGCGCGAGAAGACGACCGTTGGTCCTCTCCGGCGGATGAGGCTCCGGATCGGAGTCCCTTAGATGTGGGGGATGAGGAGAGAGAAATGAGGCATTCTCATCCTTCGGGGGTGCGATAGGAGACCGGTTAGAGAGCTGTTTTGCGTTTTGGACCCTTAAAATGAGATGAGAGGTGGGATAGGATGTTGGTTGGAGTTGCCCTCATAACATAGCCTGTGCCATGCAGCGGTCGGAATATTCGACGATACTTGTCGTTTCAGTTTACCAAGAATGCAGGATTACAAGGCTCCTGGGATCAGAAATCTTGCTGCTCTATTCTGGAGAGAATTTCGGGCCATAGTGGTTGCTATGCCAGTTTTTTCCCCAAAAGGACGGTAAGGGTTTTGCCATAAAAAAACTCGCCCTGCGGATGGGCAGACAGCCCCCGCGACTTTGCACATAGGTAGAAGACCTCTCACGCAGGCTAAGAAAACCTCCGAACCTCTGCCCCGCCCACACACAGAGCCCGCATCCCCGTGAGAGGCCCGGGCCACTCCTATGCTTTGGGACGCGGGACAGACGAGGGAGTTTTTTTTACCACCGCCGACCGAAATTCGTCCATCACAGGACAGTCCCAACGAGGACCCGAACTTGATCACGGGGCACGCGGACCGGAAATTCGCTCCCCGAAGGGATCGAACTCTGGCCGGCAAGCAGCCACACCTGGCGCTCAGCCACCCGAGCTAAGATTTATTAGAAGAAGGTTCCACAAAAAAAGATTTATTAGAAGAAGAGAATTGATCTATTGTTTTTTTTTCTTTCTGAAAAAACGACAAGGGTTTAACAGTTGATTTATTAGAAGGAAAAAATTGGCCCAGTTTAGAAGAGAATTAGCCAGTGTAGTAGCTGTGTACCTAATTGGATTTTGGCTAAGGCCTTGTTCACTTCCCCATCCCAACCCAAAATATTTTCTCTTCCACCCATCACATCAAATCTTTCGACGCATGCATGGAGCATTAAATGTAGGTAAAAAAGATAACTAATTGCATAGTTTGTCTGTAAATGTCGGGACAAATTTTTTAAGCCTAGTTAGTCCATGATTGAACAAATTTTGCCAAATAACAACGAAAGATGCTATAGTAATTTTTCACCTACTTTTCGCGAAGTAAACACACCTAAGGGACCTTTTATTGTCTGCACAGGTGTAGCTGAAAATGAAGTGTATGGAGACATCATCAGTCTATTATATGTCGCCTCATCATGTCGCTTGGGCCGTCCTGTGGTTGGATCCCCCTGACTGCTCTTGCATAAGCACGATCTTAATCATACGGCACAACATTTTCAGGAAAAAGGCAAAAAATATCACACGGGAGATGTGCTTGCTTACATTGTGACTGGGATCGATCTGAATCGAATGGTCACTGGCTGGCCTTCTTCTTCGCTCTTCAGGGGACGAGGACGACGCTGTTCTGCCCTCATGAGTCAGGACTCATGACTGATGAGCGGCAGTTTTCGATCAGGGTCATCAGGGCAACAGGGGGGGCACTGCTGCATGTCCTTCAGCATTTTTTTTCAACGCTTGTCTACTAGGCTGTGACAGTCTGAGGAGACATATAGTTCAGATAAATTAGTTTGCCCCCTGGCGTACATGCATGATTGGAGCTTGCTAGCTGTACCTCTTGTGCCATGATAGACTTCACAACAGGAGAGCTCCACTCCACTGTCAGATTTATATATTTGGCAACGTGCCAACATTAGGGTGCCTCTCATGTTTATCCTGGTGGCAGTGGGACACCTGTGCTTAGTTCTATCGATGGCTGCTTGCTAGGAGTAGTAGACTCTAGCATAGTTAGTAGCACTGCCGTTGAAACAGCTTGTCTTTCCTGTGTTTTTTGCACACCTGAACAAAACAAGAACAGGCAGGGGATGTATCCATCTGACAGCTGAAATCACCTGAACAAAAAAAAGAAAAGAATGCCTCCAGAACTCCTTCCGCCTCCTCACAGCGACCGCCTGCACTGGCTGACATTAATAGGAGTATTTTAGTAATTTTTCATTTACTTTGGTTACTGTACCAGATTTTAGAAGTGCAAATAATTTTGGACGGAGTGAGTAGTTTTCATGTTCTTTCTTCTCTCCATTCTACTGTGGTAAATCAGAAAAATGACATTTTGATTTCAGTTCTGTGTCTTCCGACTGTGGCTGTGTTTAGTTGTGTAAAAAAGGGTAAAAAAGTACTGTAGCACGTTTTGGTTTTATTTGGTAAATAGTGTCCAACCGTTGACTAATTAGGTTCAAAACGTTCGTCTCGCAAAGTATAACCAAGCTGTACAATTAGTTTTTTATTTCATCTACATTTAGTACTCCATGTATGTATCGCAAGTTTGATATGACGGGGAATCTTTTATTTGTACAGTACTTTTTTTTAAGGAAGTAAACACAGCCTGTATGTATTTCGGCGAGTTCATCATGTGTTCGTACTACTAACCACTCGAGTACTAACCAGACTAGCAGTACAGAGAGGCAATCGTAGCGCCCCCCTGTATTGCATGGAAACAAGATGGTTGTTGCCTCGTTGGGCCCGGACGTGACTGGAGGGCCGCGGAGGGCCAAGATTTGCTGCTGGTCCTCCATTTTCACGCAACACTAGTTTTTTTTCTCGAATACGTAAAATGTTTGCGTATCTATATCTATATCTATTCCTAATAATAAAGAGACAAAATTTTAAGCTTTTTTTCGTCCATCCATTTGTTTGATCTGTCTCCCTCTAACTACCGGACAATGGAGAGTTTTCCGTCGGGACTTATATATAACCTGTGTTTATATGAGTACGAGTTAGAATAGCTCTTGTCTAGCACGATACGATGTTCGATTCCAGCCCTTTCCAACTAATTATGAGGACGGTGGAAATCAGATAAAATACTGCTAAAACCAAGACAACAGGAAACCGTATACAAGACGGATAGAAAGAAAAGAAATTTCAGCAAACACACAAACGAACGGAACCTGACGCAAAGTTGGAAGAGAATTAGACACGGGCATTAATTAACGGATAAAAAACAAAAAATATAAATAAAATAGAAAAGCGCTTGGGAAACTCCCATCCGTATGGACGGAGATCCGGCCCAGAGCGGATGTCCGATGGGAGCTCTCAGCTGAGGTACGTATCTTTTCCATTTTTTCCTTTGGAAATATATACTCGTTTGGAACTTGGAGCGTAGTCAAACACGGTTCCTACACCCCATAGGTAAAACAAGACGAATTATTAGGACAATCTACCCAGCATGACAGCACATGACACGGTAAGCATAATCCAACTCAATATCCTTCCTCTTAATTCAACTCGATGTCCTTCTTCTTATATATATATATATATATATATATATATATATATATATATATATATATATATATATATATATATATATATATATATATATATATATATACACACACACACACACACACACACACGGTATATTATCTTAAGACGAGAGGATCAGTTTTTAAAAAAGAGGAGGGGATCATCAGATCAATTCTATTTATATATATCTACTAGCAAATATGTCCGTGCGTTGCAACGGAAAAAAAACTAAACGTAATGGAATTAAAATACAATCATGATAGTTTTTTTTTCTTCTATTGCAAAACACAAAATTATTTAAACATACATATATTATAACTTTAATTTTTATACTATGTATGTGCTGCTACAATTAAATATTGAGTTCGATTGCTTTATTTGAGAACCCATAAAAGATATAGTTATAATATATTTACATCGGTGAAACTCCACCACACCCTGCCAAAAAAATGCACATTTGATTATTTTATAAGAGATCTATCCGATTATATTAGTCAAACTTGTAGAAATTCAGTATAATCACCTTAACGTGACTGATCGTAACCATGTCGAAGCTCATGGGTGTAAGGTGACATGACCTTCGTGCCTGAGGCCCTCAAGCCTGAACTGCTTGTGCGTCTCCTGCAGCTCATCTCCGATCCACTCGCCCAGGGAGCAACGTCACCCTGGATGCAGAGGTACCTCATCGCGATGACAAGAGGGGCGAGTCGGCGAGACAACAACCAAATAGGGGAGCGAATCCGAGCATATAGAAAGGCAGATGTTTTTCTTTTTTTTCAATATATAAAGCAACACGATGCAGTCACGTATGGATACAGCATTATCGGTCCTCTAGTTTCTAAAACAAACACGTGGAATCCAAAACAAACACACACACGTAAACATCTGAACAGGACAAGGACTCTTTAGCCTTTTTTTCATATACACGACCTAATACGTTTTGGAATCACTCTGTATCACGGGTTATATATATAAGTCCGGACGGAAGAAACTCTCCATTGTCCGTTAGTTAGAGGGATACGGACCAGAAAAATGGACGGACCAAAAAAGAGGTGGGAAATTTTGCCTCTTTATTATTAGGTATAGATATACCCCAAAAAATCCTATACTATCCTAACAAGACTTCAAATATAACACGTCACGTGCAAACCTCCTACACGGTATTCATTGAAAATCGAGCACCTGAACCGCATATATGTCGACGCGCCCATGTACGCGAAGGCGAAGCTAGTGGAGACGACAGAGAGATCGATGGTGGCGGTTGACAGCTCCAAGTTGCCGAGGCGGCCGACAAAGAGCTACATGGCAAAGTTGATGTCGTAGAGGTAGCGGGAGTTGGGCACCCGCATCCGCAGGTGTCGGCGGCTGCCCTTCCCCCGACGGTGTCGGGGCACGGCGATTGGAGGGATGCGACGAAGATGGGAAGAGGTTGGAGACATCGATGTAAATCTGCCGGTGAGTCTCTTCCGCTAGAAACCACGCGCACGGACAAATGCCCTCTCCCTCGCAAGCCGCAATTGGGCACGAGTCACTTGCTCACCTGGCGTGCTCAGGCTGCCAACTAGCGTGGCAGCCAATCCATCATGCGCTCCATTGCAACACATGAACATATTTGCTAGTCTATCTAATAATAAAGAGGCAAAATTTCCTCTCCTTCTTTGGTTTCATTTTTTTGGGTCTGGTTTTCCAACTACTTACGAGGATGGTGAAAACCCGATTTTTCTAATCCAAATCCAAATAAGAAAAAAAAAATCTGCCTAACCCGCTTGTTTTTTTTTCTTTCCACTCCGTGTCCACGTTATGGCTCTATTCTTTTGGTGCATCCCCAGCCTCCTCCTATGTGTCCATGTTTCTATTTTTTTTTCTGCTTCTCCGTGTCCTCCTCCATCTGCAATTCTGATCCTTTTTTGTTTTTTTTCTCGGTTGTCTCGCATTTGTTCTCATTCCTACCCTATAACTTTGGTGTTCAATTGTCGTGCTTGGTTGGGAAGACATCTTCCATGCCATCAGCGCGCCACGCACCTCATCTACATCATTGGGTGGTCGGGTGTACACAGAGAACATGCTGCTCAGAGAAGGCGGCTGGCCGCCCAAGCCCGGCAGCGGCGTCATGCTCGGCGACCTGCTCAAGAAGAAGGCCAGCGAGGCCGTCCGCGTTCTCATGCTCGTCTGAGATGACCGCATCTCGGTCGGGGTGCTCAAGAAGGACAGGATCACGGCCACGCACGACGAGGAGACAATGAACTACTTCCAGGGCAGTAGGGCACTGACGTGCATTGTGTGATGTGCCCGCGGAACTGCGACGACTCCGAGAGCATCGTGCAGGACCTGCAGATCTCCACCATGTTCACGTACCACCAGAAGATCATCCCTGTGCACGCCCTGTTCCTTTAGCTGATAAGCCATGACTAAAAGTAATGTTCGCTGATTTGTTGTGAAAGAAAAACACTGCTAAATAGCTGACTGATTTGGCTGATAAGGTCGCGGCGGCGTCATGTCGTGGTCGACGACGTTCTCATGCTCGTCTGAGATGACCGCATCTCGGCCGGGGTGCTCAAGAAGGACGGGATCACGGCCACGCATGACGAGGAGACAATGAAATACTTCCAGGGCACTGCCGTACGTGCATTGTGTGTTGTGCCCGCGGAACCGCGACGACTCTGGGAGCATCGTGCAGGACCTGCAGATCTCCACCATGTTCACGCACCACCAGAAGATCATCGCCGGCGACCACCCAATGGTGCCACACTGCCACGGGCGTAGCGACAGTGGAGGACCCTCACCTTCGTGAGTTCGTGGGTGGGCTAGACCTTTGCGACGACCTGCTGTCCCACTCGCTGTTTCGGACGCTGGACGGCGTGCATCACGACAACTTCCACCAGCACAACTTTGCCACCGCTAACATCGCCAAAGCGACCAAGGGTGGGCCGGCGGGCCGGGGGAGCCATGGCATGACATCCACTGCCGCCTTGAGGGCCCCGTGGCATGGGACGTGGTCTACAACATCATGTTGCAGGATAACGCTGAGACGTGGAACATGCAGCTGTTCCGCTCCATCGACGGTGGCGCCGCATCCGGGTTCACGGATCCCCGACGACGCAACCAGGGCTGGCCTTGTCAGCGGCAAGAACCAGATCATCGATCGGAGCATCCAGGAGACCAGGACGTCTACATCCACGCCATCCGCCGCGCTAGGAGCTTCATCTATATTGAGAACCAGTGCTTCCTCGGCAGCTCCTACTAAGCCCGACGCCACCGATATCAAGCCCGAGGACATCGGCACGCTGCACCTCATCCCCAAGGAGTTGTCCATGAAGGTGGTGAGCAAGCAAGATCGAGGCTGGCGAGCGATTCACGGTGTATGTCGTGGTGCCCATGTGGCCTGAGGGCATCACGGAGAGCGGCTCCATGCAGACCATCCTAGACCGGTGGACCATGGAGATGATGTACGCTGACATTGCGCAGGCAATCCAGGCCAAGCGGATGGATCAACGCCAACCCCAAGGACTACTTCACCTTCTTCTGCCTCGGCAACCGGGAAGCAAAGCTCGGCGATTGCATATTGTCTCCCATGATCTGTAGCATATTGTCTCCCATGATCTGTAGTAGATGGGCTTCCTTTGTTTCTCTTAATGTACCCCTTGCTACCAAAGATCCTAAGTGTTTTGAGCTTGGCTAAAAAACTCTTAGACAATAAGATATTAGCCATATAAATAAACTAGAATAGAAGCAAAAACTGATTGTATCAAATTTAAACGCCTCACATGGCTTAAAAGTGTCTGTTTTAGCGAGAGTGAGCCTAGATTTGAATTTTAGCTTAAATTATGGATGTTTATAGTAAAATAAACTATAGCCTTCAAAAATTATAAAAAGAATAAAACATAAATAGATATATAATATTTCTGTCCTGATTTCCTATTAAAGTTTAATGATTTTTTCTCCTGTTGCAACGCACGGACATATTTGCTAGTCATTGTATTAAGTAGAAGAGCTTAAATAGACATACAACGCGCTTCATTGAGTGCCAAAGGAGATCGACCTAACACAGCCGTAGTTAAACTATCCTAGCAAAATACCTTTTTGTTACGATATTACATAAAAAGAAACAACCAAAACCAACGCAACGGTGCGACCTAAGAGGTGGCCTTGCGTCCTCGCAGCTGCCTGGACGGGCCCTTTCCAACGGCCGAGAAGAGCGCGTCCATCGCCTCGGCCTCCAACGCGGTCAGGCTGCCGTCGAAGAGGCTGTCAAAGGCCTCCACCTCCGACACTGATGGCGCTGATGGACTCTTAATGTAGCTCATACGCTGCATGATCAGCACCTCACCTCGCTTGAAAGCAGGTACTTAGGACAGGCTCTTAGCCGCCAACCGCCTGCTAAGCCAGTGCTTCACCACGGCAGCACTGGCTTAGCAGGCGGCTGCTTGGGAGGCTCACGAATCAGCGGAGAGTCCCGCTTACACACCACTGCCTTGGTGAAGTTGTTGAGGCGACGCTTGAAGGAGACGTCGTCGTCAACTATCTGGTGGGTGTCCCCCGGCGGTGTATGTAACACCCCTGGTGTTGCGAGCTCACTTAGCCGCGAGGTTAAGGCCGGAGAGAAATTACCGAAATGAGTTCCTTGATTTTTAGAATTAAAACTCACATGGAATGATAAACTAATCCTATGCGACCTGCTTTTGTGGTTGAAGGAGATCAAATAAATATCGTAAGTTAGCTTACTTAACATGAAGAGGTGCTAATGAAAGTCTTAACGGGAAGGATAGGATAAGTAGCTTTAACCTTTGGCGCGAGAAACAATTTATATGAACAAGATAAAATATATCAAGAGCAGGTTATGTAGATGAAAATACAACTTGGATTTTTGGAGGACAAATATTGTTAACTAACATTTTGGGAACTCAAAAATACCAATTTGAAATTAGGTTAAACTCTTTTTGTTAAGTCGGCAACGCTTGAACTTATGTTTAAAAGCATCCTTTCTGGGGAATTATAGTAAGCAAAGTAATTAAATAAGTGTGCTAATATTTGATCCCATGGCTTTGCAAAACGCATGGGCTGTGGTATGAGATGCTTGTTGGGTGAAATCGTTGAGGTTTAGACCTTTTAAAAATTAGAGTTAAAGTGCTAATAACGGTTAGCTCGAACTGAACCCCTAGTTCTTCCTAAGTCTGAAGGAGCAATAGGCAATGCTACCTTGACATTTAAATTCTAGCAAAAACATTTAAGCAATGGCTACATGTTTTTACGCTATCGATTGCTTCTAAGTAAGCACTTGGGCATAGTATAGGTTGTGGTTGAGGGGGTCACGTTGCTCTTTTATAAATTGGCTGAACATCGCTAGAACGTGCTGTGGGCCAGCTAGTTCTTGACCTTGGGCACTGGTTGGCGGTCCCAAGTTGGCACGTCTCTATCTTCCTCACTAGTTCATCTTTGTCTGAGTTTGTTGCTCCTACTAGTATCTGTATATACCTTCTTGAGCCTTGTCGAGATTATTTAGTCTCTACCGAGCTAGGTTCGGAGTTTGGCACGCTTCAAAATCAGCGCACACCACGGTTCGGCTGTTTGGCCCCATAGGCGCGGTCACCGCGAGCGCGCGTGCACTGATGGCGTCGGCTTAAGCCATGGCAGGCCGGTTGCCGCTGGCCAGCTCGTGTGTCGGGTGTTGCCGCGCAGCGCCCCGGCTGGCTGCGGTCTGGTTTCCGCGGCTGCTCTGCGAGCGTGCCATGCTCGGGTGGTAGGCCGCCAGGTCGCGTGCAGGTCGAGATGAGATTACGGCTGTGGTTGCCCGATCGACGCGGTGCTGGCTCCACCCTCCGTTTTACCTACCATGCCAAGCTCCCGGACATGTGCCACCGCCGCCTTGCTTGGGTCGTTGACTCGATCACAGTGGCGGTGGGGCACCGCCCTGCCCTGCTCTGCCGCAAGCTGACACCGGTGCCCCCGCTTCTTCCTGCCACTTCGTGTCGTGTGCATCGCGCCTAGCCCTCCCCGTCTTGTCAACAGCACCACGTGCTCGTTTTGCCAACCGGAGCTGCCCACCTTAATTGCTCGACTCGCTTGTGTTCCCTCCCCATCCGTGCCGCATTGTGCCCCGTTCCTTTCCTTTCCTAATCACCTTGCTCGCGCTTCGCAACGCAAACCCTCGCGCCAGTGCGTAGCAAAGGAAGTCGGCTAGCTGTTCCATCCCCCTCTAGTCCGGCCGAGCAATGTCAACCGCCAATTTGGCGTTTTACTCGCCGCCGGTCGGATATGCCGCCGCGCCGTGAGGTTGGGGCAAGGCACAAATTGGTTCAATTGCTCATACCCCTGAACTCTTACTGACCCCCGGTGTTGGTGCTCGCCTTAGCTCTGCTGGGATGTCACCGGTGGTGAGCTGATGTGCCGTTGTCCGCCTGGAGCGCCGCCGCCCCGTCAGCTCGTACGTGGCCAGACCACCTCGGTCCTTCCCCGCTTCAACCGGTTGCACGGCTGGCTTCGTGGTAAGCCCCTTCTACTCACTCGTAATCCCTACCGCTGCACTAGTCCTTAGGCTCTCACCAAAACGGCCTTGCCACTGCCGTGAATCGTGGCTCTCCGCCACAGCTCGCGCTAGGGCATGTCTTGGTTTCCCGTTGCCACCTAGCATCCTTGTTCGAGCCATAGATGGCGTTCAGACCTCTACTTGGTCGGAACGGGCCCTTTCCGCTCGGTGCCACCGTGGGATGCCGGCCGGAGCCGCGCCGCCGCGCACGGAGCTGTCGGGGACCGCCCTTGGTGAAGATAACAAATGTTAGGGTCCTTAGTGCAAAACCTGAGCCTATGGGAATAGTGACTCACTGTGTCGCGTGTTTATCCAAGAGTGCGAGTCCTCTTTTTCAAAGTGCGCTAGGCGCTCGCGCTGTGGGCCAATTGGGCCTGGTGTTGGCGCACGGTCCCGCTCCCGCCGTGGGCCGCTGTTGGGCCGAATGGCTGGTGCTGGCCCTTTCTCTTTTTCCAGCGAATTAAATTGGTTTTCCTTTTCTAATAATGTTGTGAACTTGTAAATTCAAAATAAAATGGGGTAGAGATCCAAAAATTACGAAACCAATTTTGTTAGGTTTATGGAGTCATGAGCTATTTAAAGGTGTAATTGGTTCATGCAGTTGTATAATATTTTTAGGCTTGCTCTAATTATTTTGAGATGCTTAATAATATTATCAAATATGAACTTATAGGAATTTTTATGAATAATCTGTGATAGTTTTAATTCTAGAATTTTTACAGTAAGTTCCTAGTATTATTATATGCTCACTGTGATTTTTGTAGCTTCAGAATAATTAGTTTGCTAAGGTAGTTTTGAGCCCTAGTTCGGATGTATATTAATCAATGAATAAATAATGGAACACCTTGGGATTTCATGACTAAGATACTTGCTGGGAAATAACGTCTGGTTCGATAACATGGGTACATCGCCGAGTACGTTAGAGTTAGCCCGCTAGGTTGCAAAGCATATCGTGTTCTCCTAGTTGCAATTATCGTTGTCAATTTACATCTCTGCATTGCCTCCACGTATATCTTAATAGGAATGATGATGGATCGCGGAGTCGACCGGAGTAGCGGAAAAGGTGATGCCTTGAGGATCGTGTCACTTTGATGAAATGTGTCGGGTACCAGCAAAATAGGCTACCCCATTTTCATCGCAAAACCTCCCACCAAGACAAAATATTATGGCCCATGGCCCATCACAGCTGGCCCAGGCCTTACTCCGCTCAAAACCAAAGCCAAATGACAAGCGCCCGAGCCCCCCAGTGCTCCTCCGCTTCGTCCGACCCCTCTCCGTCTCGCCCGACCCCCGTGACGTCATCTAGGCGCCCGAGCCCTGTGACGTCATAAAAGCGCTCGACCCCTTCGCACAGCTACTGCTTCGCTCAACCCCCCTACTGTAACACACTACTACGGGTAGGCACGGCCCTACCTTTTCATGCTAAGGAATAGGAGCTTGCCGCGTCGTGAAGGATTGCCTGGGAACTTGTAACACCTGATTCATAATCCGGTCAAGGATTCCATGGTTCTTTCTCGCCCCCCACGGCAGCAACATGGAGAAGCTACACTACGCCGCACCCTACCATGTCCACCTCAATGGGACGGGGAGCAACGGTCGTCCAGGCCCCCACCTTTTCGTCGGCGCAGCTTTAGGGCCACAAAATCTTCATCATGACACCATATCAGGGTATGGCCTCGCCGCGTCAATTATGATACATCTACAGCCATGGCAGGCCACCACCATGATGACAACTGTGCGAATGAACAAACTCAGAGGAAAGCTAGCCACAGGGAGCACCTTTGGGCCTTTTCTTTCTATTTTTCGTACATCCAGATACTGTAACTCGACCCCTCCCTTTGTATACTATAAAAAGGGAGGAAGGGACCCTCAACAGAAAAGGAGGCAACGCACAGCAATGGCATTGTACTAAGCACACACTTAAACACTCGAACACACCCACACAGAGAGACCTGGGAGCCATTCCTCTCTCGACCAGCTTGTATCCCCCTACTACAAGCACTTCGGTGCAAAGCAACACGAGCAACAGCGAGCACTGGAAGTAGGGACGTTCAGCCTGAACCAGTATAAACCTTGTGTCCGCCTTGCACACCATCGGAGGCTCCGACGCGTAGCATCATTCACTTGTCCCGTCTCTAGACACGCCCTCGTTCTAGAACGCCGACAGTTGGCGCGCAAGGTAGTGGAGCTCTGCGTGTCATGTTCTACTCCACCAAGCTTCTGATGGCTGACCTCGTCGACCAGTTCGCTCCTAGCACCCGAATCCGTTTCAGGAGCCTGGACTTCGTCTGCGGCCAGGAGGGCCAGGGGCTAGAGATGCTTCCTGTCTCCCCGCTTCCCAACCTCATAGGCGGGGAAAAGGGACTCCACGCACCCACCTCCGATGACTTCACCAACACGACGAGCAACCTCGATAATGTCAGTAAGGCCCTAGCGGGTTTCCATTTGCCGGACTAGGACGCGTCAGAGCCTGGCGAGGGCCAGTCCACCTGGCCCTACGTCTAGAAGGCACCGCTCGGTCCAACCGGTGCTAGATCAAGCTCATGCTAGGCATGCAGGCATTGACCCAGGTCCGTGCACTGGGCCCCTTCTTGGAGTCATCCTCGGATGACAAGGAGGAGTCCTTGGCCGACTTCGACGAGAGTCGGATATCCACTGCCTACGCCGGGTTTGATGGCCCGAAAGACCTACGTCGCTTCCTCGACAGTGATGACCTCCTTGGGGGGACCGACTCTGACTCTGACTACTACGTCAACCCGTCCCGAGAGTGCTTCATGTGTGATGGAGACCCTACCACTAGGGATTTCGAGGAGACACCCAGTGTCCGCACTCCCATCAACGCTATAGTTGCTCCCGTGTTGCAGGGCGGGGCCCCTCTGGCTCCGCAGCCAGGGGAGTCCCACCTCCAACTGGAGCAACTCCAGGAGATCGAAAGGAAGGTCGAGGAAGAGCGTTTGCAGCTAGCTCAGCTCCGTGCCACCATCGAGGGTGAGCGCGGGAACAACAACGTCGGAGCAGCTCGCCTCAGGGCCCGCGACGTTCAGAGGCGGCCACGATGAACAGCTACCGCCCTTTACTCAGGCAAGCCAGAACATCATGGCAGCAGTGATTCTCCTCCGGGGGATGCCTGAGCCGTCTGCTCCAGAGGTGCGGTGGGCCCACGGAGAGCTGCGGGTTCTTCTTGATCGGGCTACCGTTCAGCAGGCAGAAAGCTCCACATCACGACGGCGCGGACTGGCTCCGTCGGCTCGACCTAAGAGGGAAGGATTAGTTCATCCAAAGCCATGAAAGGAGGAGGACCGGCTTCCCCATGCTCGAGAGCATGGCGACGGCGACGCACGAGACATCATCAACAAGCGCAAGAAGCGGAAGGAGGATGGTGCCAGCCGAGGCTATCATCCTTGTCGCGGAGGCTGCTACGACAGCAGCGAGGACCGGAGTCCATCTCTGGGCCCCCCAGGGCCGCGAGTTTTCAGCAAGCCAATCTGCAGCGCTCCATTTCCTTGCGGCTTTCGCCAACCTACCAACTTCGAGAAGTACTCGGGGAAGACGGATCCTAGGTTGTGGCTCGACGACTATCGACTCGCCTGTCAGGCAGGCGGGGTGGATGACGAGCTCTTCATCATCTGCAACTTACCACTGTTCTTAGTGGACGCCACAAGGGCCTGGCTACAGCACCTCCCAGAGGGTCACATCTGCTGCTAGGATGACCTCATCAAGATCTTCGTGGGGCATTTCCAGGGCACCTACACGTGCCCTGGTAATCCATGGGATCTTTGGAACTACCGGCAGAAACCTAATGAGACTCTACGTGAGTACATCCGGCGTTTCTCCCAGCACTACACCAAGCTACCCAACGCCGCCGACGCCAGCATCGTGGAGTCATTCCTCACGGGGACGATGTGCAAAGAGCTGGTCCATGAGCTAGTGAAAGTCCTAGTTTGATTTTGGAGAATTGATGAAACCCTATGTGCTAACCTATTTGATCAAGTATGAATGAGATAGGTAGCACAATTCCACGTAGTGAAGCAAGAGGTGATGATCATGATGGCTCAAGTGATCAAGGTGTTTTGGACTTGGAAAAGAAGGAAAAGCAAAATGGACTCAAGGCAAAGGTGATAACCATAGGGTCATTTTATTTTGGTGATCAAGACACTTAGCGAGTATGATCACATTTAGGATTGATAGCCGTACTATTAAGAGGGGTGAAACTTGTTGTAAAATGCGGTTGTCAAAGTGCCACTAGATGCTCTAACTCATTGCATATGCATTAGGATCTAGTGTGGTGCTAACTCCTTTGAGAAAATGATTGTGAAAATGCTAACACACGTGCACAAGGTGGTGAACACTTGTTGGTGTTGGCACATTTGCAAAGGAGGTAAAGTTTGAGTGGTGGAGATGGGGCGGGATTCGGTGCTTTTCAAGAAGTGAAACGACTATTTTTTCACTGACCGGACATGGTCCTCGGGTGACCGGACGCGTCCGGTCAATTCTGGTGGCGCGCGCTGAGGAGCAGACGATCTGGTGCACTGATCAGACGCTGAGGGCGTCAGGTCAAGTGCGACCGGACGCGTCAGGTCACGAATATCGTGCTCGGGAACCTCTCTGGACCATGACCAGACGCTAGCACTGTCATGTCCGGTCGAGGAGCTGGCGTGTCAGGTCTTGGCACTGCGGTGCGTGCCTTCGTCTGACCTACGCGTCTGGTCAGTCACGGGATCGGCGTGTCCGGTCAACCACGGTGCATGGCTATGCGCGTGAGCGAGCGACCAGGCTCTACTGTCACGTCAGGTCATGCCAAGCGGCGCATCCGGTCGATCTTTGTTGAGCGCTGTATCGTTTCAAGTGATTGTTACGATCTAACAAACGAGATTTAAAATGTGACATGTGGTGCGAATCAGATGATCACGGTGGAGAGGCCGGACGCTGTGGGCACGTCTGGTCAGGCCGAGCCAGCCTTGACTTGTGTTGTGTAGTGAGCCCAACGGCTTTATTTGTAGGGGGCTCATATATAAGCTTGTTGGCCGGCTCTTGCTCTCTCTCTTAGCCATTTGCATTAACATAACAACCTTGTGAGCATAGCCAAACCTCACCCACTCATCTCCATCATAGATTCTTCATCTTTGTGAGATTGAGAGAGAATCCAAGTGCATTGCTTGTGTGATTGCATCTAGAGGCACTTGGTGATTGTGTTTTGTTGTGGGATTCACTTGTTACTCTTGGTGGTTACTGCCACCTATACGGCTTGGAGCAGCGAGGATCGTCAAGCGGAGGAAGGTGCTTGTCTCTGGCTCTGATCGTGATGATTGTGAGGGGTTCTTGACCTTTCCCCGGCAGAGAGCCAAAATGTACTCTAGTGGAATGCACGTGGCTTGTGTGATCCTCTCTTGTGTTTGTTGTGCGGCTCTCTATTGAGGGTTTGGCGTGTGATGCCAATTAGCGTGTGAACCTCCATGTGAGTGCATCGCCACAACGAGGACTAGCTTGCTGGCAAGCAAGTGAACCTCGGTAAAAAATCATTATGTCATCTTTGTTTCCGAGGTGATTGGTCTCTATAGGTATTCTCTTTTATGATTGGCTAAATCCTCTACACGGTGCTATAATCTTCCATCTTATCCTTTACTTAATGTTGTTTAGTTGCTCTTGTGTAGCTCCCTTACTTATCTTTAGCTTATCACCTAGGAGTAACTAGTGACATAGCATTGTGTGCTACATTAGAGATCATAGAAACTAGAAAGGGTAAGTGGCTTGCGACCTTCTTGTAGTGCTAGCGCAAAACTAGCTTCGCCATCTTAAGTACTAATCAATTGTTTCTAAGTGTTGTTGTAGATTTTTAAATAGGCTATTCACCCCTCCTCTAGCCTTTTGGACCTTACAGCTAGGCCGACACACCCCTCACACGACCAAGGAACTCTTGGACATCGCGACCAACTTCACCTCCGGCAACGAGGCAGTAGGAGCGATCTTCCAAGGGCGAGGAAAGCAGTCGGAGAATCCCAACGATGGCGGTGCTAGGTGATGGTTCGACAAGAACAAGAAAGGCAAGAAGGGGCCGCGGGACAACCTCGTCGCCGCGGTAGACCAGAATCAAGCAAGGGCCCCATCCCCTGATGGGGCAGGACTCTTTGACAAGATGCTTGATTAGCCGTGCCCTTACCACAAGGGTCCGGTCAAGCATACTCTCCGAGAATGTGACATGATGAAGCACTTCTTCACCAGCATACCGGCTCAAGGAGATGCGGGGAAGAAGCCCAAGGACGACAAAGGTGACGACAAGGGTGGCGGGTTCCCCATCGTGAACAACTGCTTCATGATCTTCGGCGGGCATGCGGCTTACGACACTAAGCGACGTCGTAAGCTAGAGCACCGAGAGGTCTACGCTGCCGAGCCTGTGACGCCTGCCTACCTCGACTAGTCCGATGCCGCCATCACCTTCGACCACGATGATCATCCTTCCCAAGTTCCACATCCGGGGCAGTACCCACTTGTTGTTGACCCCATCATCGCCAATACGCGCCTTTCCAAGGTGCTCATGGATGATGGCAGTGGGCTCAACATCCTCTATGCTGACACGCTCGATCTGGTAGGTATCGGCCGGTCCCAACTTCGGTCAAGTGGTGCACCGTTCCGCTGCGTTGTGCTAGGGAAATGTGCGATGCCGATGGGGTAGATCGATCTACCTGTCACCTTCGGTGATCCCTTCAACTACCGCACTGAAACACTCACCTTTGAGGTGATGGGATTCCATGGCACGTACCACGCCATCTTAGGGCACCCATGCCACACTCAGTTCATGGCCGTCCCAAACTACACTTACCTCATGCTCAAAATGCCGGGACCGAACGGGATCATCACATTGGGCACCACGTATCGGCACGCCTTCGAATGCGACGTTGAGTGCTGCGAGTATGCCGAGGCTCTACATGAGTCTGAGGCACTTGCAGTGGCTCTTGAAGTCATCTCACCTGAGAAGCCCGACCCCAAGCGGAGTGCAAGCACCTTCGAGCCTACGGTGGAGGTGAAGGAGGTGTCGCTCGGCCCCGGCAGCCCGGACGACAAGGTGGTGCGCATCGGCACCACCCTCGACCCCAAATAGGAAGCCGTTCTCATCGACTTTCTCTGCGCGAACCATGACATATTCGCGTGGAGTCCCTCGGACATGCCTGGCATCCCGAGGGATGTCGCCGAGCACGCCTTGGAGATCTAGGCCGATGCCAAATCGGTGAAGCAACGACTGCGCTGCTTCGACGAGGAGAAGTGTAGAGCAATCGGGGAGGAGATCCATAAGCTGCTGGAGGCCAGGTTCATCAAGGAGGTATTTCATCTAGAATGGTTAGCTAATCCTATACTAGTTAAGAAGAAAAGTTTAAAGTGGCGGATGTGCGTTGATTACACTAGTTTTAATAAGGCATGTCCCAAGCATCTGTTTCCTTTACCATGGATTGACCAAATAGTAGATTCTATCGCTGGATGTGAAGCACTTTCCTTTCTTGATGCATACTCTGGTTACCACCAAATCGCAATGAAAGAGTCCGACCAGCTCATGACTTTGTTCATTACACCTTTTGGGATTTACTGCTACGTAACTATGCCATTCGGGTTAAAGAACGCTAGCGCCACATACCAGCGTTGCATGAATACCATCTTCGATGAACTCATCAGGCTGACCGTTGAGGCTTATGTAGATGATATCATAGTCAAGTCGAAGCATGCCAATAGCATAATTGATGATCTTGGCCTTGCCTTCGCGGCACTTAAAGCTAAGAATGTTTAAGCTCAACCCTGAAAAGTGTGTTTTGGGGGGTTCCGAGGGGCATGCTGTTAGGCTTCATAGTTTCTCGGCGAGGCATCGAGGCCAACCCGGAGAAAATTTTGGCAATAACAAACATGGGCCCGATTCAGAACTTAAAGGGAGTGCAACAAGTTACGGGATGCCTGGCCGCTCTTAGCCCCGGTTCATCTCGCACCTCGGCGAACGAGGGTTGCCACTCTACAAGCTTCTGAAGAGGGCTGATCGCTTTGCGTGTACACCCGAGGCCTAGGAGGCTCTTGAAAAGCTCAAGAAGCGTTTAACAAGTCCTTTGATCCTAGTGGCCCCATGAAGCAACGAGCCCCTCTTACTCTACATAGCAGCCATGACCCATGTGGTCAGCGCCGCACTCGTTGTAGAACATCAAGAAGAGGGGCATGCACTCAAAGTCCAACGTCCGGTCTACTTCAACAGTGAAGTTTTATCAGAGACTAGGACCCGCTACCCGTAAATCCAGAAACTCCTATATGTTGTCTTGATTGCTCGAAGGAAATTACGCCTCAACTTCGACTCGCATCATGTCACAGTGGTGACTTCGTACGGTTTAGCAGAGATCCTCTAGAATGCAGATGCAGCGGGGCAGGTGGCTAAATGGTCTATAGATCTCACGGGCAAAAGCATTACCTATGCCCTGCAGGAGGCAATCAAGTCCCAAGCCTTGGTAGACTTCATGGCGGAGTAGACCGAGAGCGTGACGCCATCAACTCCAACAGAGCAGGAGTACTGGAGGATGTACTTCGATGGATCACTGATGAAGACCGGTGCCAGAGCAGGACTTGTGTTTGTCTCGCCCCTCGGTGTACACCTCAAGTATCTAATTCGAATCCACTTCCCCGTCTCAAACAACGTGGTGGAGTACGAGGTGCTCATCAACGGTCTACGCATCGCCATCCAGCTTGGGATCCAACGGCTCGATGTGCGTGACGACTCACAACTGGTCATCAACCAGATCATGAAGGAGTCAAGCTGTCATGATCCCAAGATGGTCGCATACTGCCAGGTGGTCCGCCGCCTAGAGGACAAATTTAATGGCCTCGAGCTCAACCACATCGTGAGGTGCTACAATGAAGAGGAAGATCAGTTAGCAAAGATGGCGTCCGGGCGGGAAGCAGTCCCCACCGGCGTATTTGCTAATGACCTATATGAACACTCGGTCAGCTATCCGGGGTCAAACCGAGATGGTATTGTGGCAGAACCGCCTAATCTAATGCCCTCCTCAGAGAACTCGTCTTCCATTTGACCCTCAGTACCCAAGGAAGAACACTAAACTAAGTGATTCCATCGAGCACACCGCAAGGGAGAAATCGAAGATCCACACTTTTACATTAGGATCACAAATGAGAGAGTAAAGCTTACAACATCGTTACCATTTCTTACATCACCTTTAATACAACATCAGAGTAATTCATTATTTGATCCTAATAGTGGAATATAAAAGGTTAACAGAGTTCAGCAGAAATGAAATCATTTAACGATAAGGTAAACATTAACATGAAGAACGTTTAGGTGCATGAAATGATAACAGGTTAATAGTATTTTCCTTGTAAACTTTTGGTGAGAGTTTTTAATAAATAAACTCTACTCTGCATCGTAAAGGAAATCCTCACTGAGCCCACCAGGAGGTTTCCACACACAAGCATTAGCTTATTAGCACCAGTCACCTACAACAGGGTAAGAACAAACTCTGAGTACTCAATTGTACTCTACAAGACTTACCCGTCAGGAGGAAAGAAAAAGACTCCAAGGATTATGCAGGGCTTTTTGGCTTGTGGGTTTCTTGTTTGCGAGAAGCAGCACTAAGAGTGTGTCCTTAATTTCTTACTTTAAATAGCCGTATTTTATTTCTTATCCAACCTTCTAGGTAAGCACCTAGTCTATAATCAAGCAGGGTTGAGCAAAAGAAACCATTTCTTCATCTTTCAACTGCCAGTTCTTACTACGATGCCAGAGCGTAGTCAAGCCGTACCGTCACACAGAAACGGCGATTCGCGGATCAATATGCCCAGCTGGGTGCCCCCAAAACACACGCCTTGCTTGTACCTCGGCACAAGCAAGACCAACCCGTTCCACTCCTATCAAGGGGTCTAGGTCCCCGTCCAAGCTCGGACTGTAAGCCCCCAACACTGCAGGCCTGGACTCAGTATGGTGCTTAGACCTCCTCAACCCAATATATATGACCACCCTAAAAAGCCAGTCCGGAAAGAGTCGGAACCCATGACAAGAGAGGAACAAGTCTTCCCGCCCCCATAAGCAAGTATATGCTCGGGACAATAAATCTCCATGCAACGAACGGTCCTTAATTGACACAGGCGGAACAAATGCAACCAGAGCCCTGCTCTGTTGTCCAACCAGGTCCAGGTCCATCCCACCCGTTCCGCCCGGTCTCCAATTATCCATATACATTTATATTCCATGTGATTATAACATGATAATAGTAACAACATTATAATTCCTTCCTCTCGCGAGTGACAGGTAATCACTCGACTTCTACCAGAATCCTATAGCATAGCAAGCTATACGATCCTATCATACTAGTAAGATATATATATATATATATATATGCAAGTGGGTTTCATTCAACTCCTTTAAACTTAATGCACAAGCATACTTTAAAGTGTAGAATAATAGGGGTTATGCACCGGGGCTTGCCTGGGTAAAATTTAACCAAAAGTTAGCATTTCATCACGATGACACGATCATCACGACACCACCTTTCTGTTACTCCAGTCGACTCCACGATCCATCGTCGTCCCTATAATGATATATGCAGATGCAACGTATAGACGTAAATAAACACGATAGTTGCAACAAAAATAAAACAAATTCGTCTCTCAGGCTAACGAACTAGCGTAAAGACTAGCATACTAAACCATGTATCCTTGTTACCAGCAACGCACTATGTCCCAACAAATAATTTAGTTATGAAGCCCAAGTGGTTACTTTATTTATTTCATTGAATTACTATATATTCAACTAAGACTTATTAGCTACCCTAGCAATTGAATTATTAAGGAGCCACAAAATTTACAGCGAGCAGTTATTAATATTAGGGATTTACCGCAACGATTTTAGAGCTAACCCTATCACCATTTTCTCACGAGAATTCCCACAAGTTTATACTTAAATCATATTTAAACATGTTAGAATATTTAGAGCGACCTTAAAATATCTTAGGGCTATGCAAATCAAATACATCAACAGGTAGAGCACGATTTAAGGAACCTAACAAAATTGGTTTTACAATTTTTGGATTCCTACATATTTCTATAGTGAATTTACAAATTGGCTTAGAGCTAAATTAGAAAATCATTTAGAATAGAGAAAAGGCTGGCTGCCATCATTCGGCTCAACCGGCTAGGCTCAGGCGCGGAGCGCACAGCAGGCTGGCCCAGCAATGCGGCCCTGGCGAGGCGCGACCATGCGCCAGCAGGCCGGCCCGCTGCGCTAGCGCGACGACGCAAAATCAAAAGAGTCCCCGGTCTACCACGTTATTCCACGACGACCCTGATTACTATTGTACCAGAGACATGATTTGCATCGCGCACCCCCCTAACAACCCGCCTTCACAACGAACCGGTCCCCCAACGCCCCTGCGCGCGACGGCACCGCTCCGATAGGCACTGCTCGACTACGCCGGAAAACACAGAGAGGCGCCAGCCAAACTAGCGGGCCGACGAGCGTTGCGGATCAAAAACCAACCCGTAGGTGGTGATTGGAAGCCAAACGGAGCCTAACTCCGACGGCGGCGAATCCGCACGGCGGCGCGGCTGTTCCGGCCATTCAGGGCAGCGAGAGGGCAGTAGAGGTGGCGTGAGAGCATCCCTAACTCACCTCGAGGCAAGCCGTGCTGACGGTTGGGGCAGAGGGCGACGGTGGAGGGCTGGCCACGTGCGGGCGGCGGTATGGCGGCGCTCCACGGTCAACACCGACGCATCAGGTCCTCGTCCGCGCCGTGCCTGCCCAAACGGAGATGAGCAGCAGCACGAGGAGGGGGGGCACAGAGAGCTGGAAGGAACAACTCGACGAACCTCCACTGAGGGACAGGGCCTTACCCCCAACATGCCAAGGCATGGCGGCGGACAAGGCTAGCAACGAGGAAACCTTGAAACGGTGCGGCACATGGCTCGGCTAGGTCTTGATGAGGGCGAGGCGCCTAGATGGTCCCCTCCACAATGCAGTGGCGAGAGCAATTGAATCGTGAAGCTCCGTGCTCCACAAATTTAGAAGAGGGGCGCAGGCGGGGCAGGCTTGCGCGAGGTGCGAGTACGGCCGCACAGCGTCCACAGCGCGACCCAGGCTCACGCAACGGTGTCGGCTAGCGAGGGAGAGAACGCCACAGCGCACGACGACCACGAGCGACGCAGGGCAGCGATTTGAGGAGAGGTGGCCAACAACGTCGCGCGCGCGTGACAGCGCAGGACCGCAGCACATGGCTCAGTGGCCCGGTAGGGTCGCGTGCACACACGGCAGCGCGGCGTGGCACGACATGTGCTTGCGGCAGCAGCGCACAACGGCACGGACGCGACGGCGGAAAAGACGGTGCCGGGCAACAGCAATGCGGCAGCGGTTGGTCGAGAGGCGCAGAGGCCAGCGGTTGGCCGAGGCGCGGCCAGGGTCAGGGCGTGGGCTCGGGCAGGGCCAAGTGCACGCCACGGGACTCACTTTTCGCCACGTTCCTCACGAATGTCGCTCCCGCGACTATAAGGAAGTCTCCTCTCGGGTAAAAGAGCTCCGAACTTCATTTAGGCGCCAAGGTGAAACGGTGAAAAACCGCGAAGATACAATGCCCCTAACATTGCAGTGCCAGGGCACAGGGGCGCTGACGTGCACAGCGTGAGTGAATGTATATATATACCTCCATATATTTTCATTTATTTAGCTCGCTATATATTTTATTTGTTTATTAAATTAGCCAACTAGCAAATATAAACACATATACACGACCATAGGAACCACATATTAAGCCCTATTTATTTATTTAGCCCAATATAATTTGTAAAAAAATGGTACTTTAAGTATAAACTCATACGTTAGCCGACTTAACGGAATGACTTATTTCAATCCCAGGTTTGAATCCTGAGCCCCAAAGAAATACTAACCAACCATACATATTTTCCAAAATTAAAATCACACTTTCATATTCATAACTTGCTCAAGTTATATTTTATTTTTTTCTTAAAGAAATTGTTTTCCGCGCCAAACGATTACAACTACATGTTATATTTTTCTTGTTACGCTTTCTCTTTAACGTGCTTACGCACCAAGTAACTAACTTACGATATTCATTCGATTTCCTTCAACCACAAAAGCGAGTCACATAGGATTAGTTCATCATTTCATGCGAGTTTTAAAATCCTAAAAAATCGAGGACTCGTTAAGTAATTCTCTCTGGCCTTAACCACGCGGCTAAGTACGTTCGTAACACCAGGGGTGTTACAGGTATCGAGCCACCGTCTGTCATGACGGAGGCGGGCCTCGACCCGACCCCCACTGATGGGGCAGAGACCATGGATATTGAACCAGATCTAGCCATGAGGGACGAACCCATGCCTGACTGGAGAATTCCATATCTCGAATATCTCATTCGAGAGGTCCTCCCGGTAGATAAGACGGAGGCTCGTCGCATCGCGTGACGGGCAAAGTCGTTCGCCCTGATTGAGGGAGAGTTGTACAAACACAGTGCCACCGGAGTGCTGCAACAGTGGATTACCATGGAGGAAGGGATAAAATTATTGGAAGATATCCATAGAGGCGTATGCGGACACCACGCCGCGCCCCGAACACTGGTCAGAAGCGCCTTCCGGCAAGGCTTCTACTGGCCAACCGTCGTGGTCGATGCCACTAAAGTAGTACGCACCTGCGAAGGGTGCCAATACTACGCTAAAAAGACTCACTTACCAGCCCAAGTGCTCCAGACAATCCCCATTACATGGCCTTTCGTGGTCTGGGGACTAGACCTTGTCGGGCCGCTCCAAAAAGCACCCGGAGGCTTCACTCACTTGTTGGTCGCAGTCGACAAGTTTTCAAAATGGATTGAGGCTCGGCCGATTGCCCAGATCAAGTCAGAACATGCAGTCCTCTTCTTCACAGACATCATCCATCGTTTCAGAGTACCAAACTGTATCATCACCGACAATGGTACCCAGTTCACCGGCAAGAAATTCCTTCGCTTTTGCGATGATCACCACATCCGCGTGGATTGGGCAGCTGTGGCGCACCCCCGAACGAACGGGCAGGTTGAATGCGCCAATGGCATGATCTTGCAGGGCCTAAAGCTAAGGATTTTTAACCGTCTGAACAAGTTTGGGAAGCGATGGCTCCAAGAATTGTCTGTAGTAATCTGGAGCTTAAGGACGATGTGAAGTTGAGCCACAGGGCTCTCGCCTTTCTTCCTGGTCTATGGATCCGCGGCTGTTTTACCAACGGACCTAGAATACGGAGCTCTGAGGGTCAAGGCGTTCGATGAGAAAGGGAACGAAGCATCTCTTGAGGACGCTCTGGACCAGCTAGAAGAAGCTTATGATGTTGCCCTCCTACACTCAGCCAACTACCAACAGTCACTTCAGTGATACCACGCCCGACGCATCCACGACCAAGCATTAAGCGTGGGTGACCTAGTACTCCGGTTGAAGCAGAGCAATAAGGAAAAGCATAAGCTAACCCCACCATGGGAAGGTCCTTACATCGTCACAGAGGTACTTTGCCCCGGCACCTACAAGATAGCAACCATGAAGGGCGAGGTCTTCACCAACGCGTGGAACATCGAACAACTATGTCGCTTTTACACTTGAAAAGCATTCTTAATATGCTTATGTAAATAGTCATTTTTCAAATAAAATAAAGAGAAGCTCTCATTATCTCCGAATTTACTTTGTCTCCAAAAAGTGAGACCCGACTCAACCAGCGGTCCGAGTCGGGCTTCACTCCGGGGCTAACAGGGGAACCCTTCCCACTAGTAAGTGTCAATTTTTTTTACCATAGCTAGGTAACCGATTCTTTCTTAGGGTCGAGGGGCATCCGAGGGAAGGACTGGCCGAACTATGAAAAGCCTACACCCCAGCGGTTATGGTACATTCACCCACCAACCTGAACCCAAAGAAACCAGATCGCACTCCAAAAAAGCATTCGTAAACCGACGCAGCGTAAAAAACGAGTAAACACTTACTAAAATGAAAAGCATGTCAAAACAAAAAGACTTATACAAGAAGGCCTCAAAGGCCGATACCTTACCTAGAATCTAAAGTCTTTACATGGGCACCACAGCCCGACGTATTATTCATAGGTCAACAGGAGGAGGAACCACATCTTCTTCAAACCTGGCCGCCAGGATTGCCACGGGTGCCTGGGCCTCTACGTCGGCGGCGTCCAACACCTCATCAGGAGCATCAAGGTAACCATCGCTCAGAGCTACTAGATTAACCTCATAATGAGACCTGCAGACGGTGAACGCGTGATGGACACCGAAATACAACGCATCCCTCATGAGGGCTCGGACCTGCCCAAAGGCAAGCGAGAGGCGTCCACGCACCGGGACCTCCTGGGCTCTGGCAGGGACTACCCCTAAGGCATCGCACAGCGATCCAGCAGCGACACGCAGCTCGAAATGCTCGTTGTTCGCTGCCGCTAGGGTACCTTGCACCAATGACAACTCCGTCTCGAGCTCACCAACCCTGACCATCAGCCCTAGGCAAGGGGAGAGAAGTAAGAAACAATCATAAGAAAGCCATGATATCCAGGCAAGAATAACCCCACTCACCCGTGACCTCCATGGACCGAACATGGAGTTGGTTGACCACCCAAGTCGCCACCGACTTGAATGGGCGCAATCTGTGGTTCTCGGCAACAAGTTGGGTGGCGCTCCGCACGGTCATCTTCCATCGCTCAAGCATGGCATCCCGTTCGCGGTGGATCGTGCGACACTGTTGGAATAACAGGTCCCGGTTAGCAAGAGCGCGCCAGTGCTGTCGACAGACAGAGACGAGACGAGATCGGAGTGCCCCATTTTCCGCCAGCAACTCATCGCGGCTAGTCGATGCTTCTTGAGCCACTTTGCCAGCCTGACGAGCGCTCTCGGAGAAAGCTGCTGTGGCCTTTGCCTCTCCTTCAGCACGGGTGATGGCCTCCTGAAGCTGGGCACGAAGCTCTGTCATCTCACCCTCAAGGGTGGCCAACTGCTGCTGAGTGGCGCTCAATTGCGACTCAATCGCAGCGGCCCACCGAGTCTCTTCAGCGAGCCGCGTCCACGCCTCCTGGCCTTGGCGAATGAAGTCGGACTTTGCCCGACTGCACGCGAGGAGTGCCTGCGTGAAAGAATCGCATCAGAAACATACCACAAATGTCGGGCAGAAGCAGAAAAGTCAAAAAGCACCGCCAACCAACTTGACTCGACGCCTGCATCTAGTTCCAGTGCCTCTGCTCCGCGGCATCGTCCAAAACAAAGGAGGGCAGTAGCCCGGACAGTCCCTGACGTGGCTCGTCTTGACGACAGGCCTCGGGTTCCATCCTCACCAAGGACAGGAGACTGATGGGAAGGGGTTGCCGCTCCACTTTCGATGAGGTCGAAGCCTCAGTGGGACAGGACGACGTCCCCACCGGTTCGGAAACCTTGCCGGCTTCACCCCGCATCCTTGGCGTGGGCTGCTCACCGTCAGCAGGTGGCTCCATGCCGTCTCCCGATCTGGTGTCACCAGTCGCACCAGTCGCAGATATTGCGGCTGCGGCAGCCGGTGGCACCTATCGAGGGGTGGCCGCATCATCATCTAGAACGATGACCTCGACGGTCGGGTCAGAACCACTCGGCTGTACTACCCCCTCCGAAGCAATCACGGCGGGTGCCATGACTGGAGGGGACGGATCAAGAAGAGGATAACCAATGGAGGTGGCGCAAGGTCTAACCCTAGAAGGGCTTTGGACCTGGTGTTTCAGCCTCTTCCACGGTGCAAGCGACGGGGTGCGAGAGTCCGTCCCGCTGTGTAAAATCAGGCATTAGTGCGATGCACATCCAACTACTAGCGTTCGAAGGAGGAGAGAATGAACATACCTCGACGCCTTTGGACGCCCACGCTTCCGAGAAGCCTCGGAGGACTGAGCTCCTCCCTTCGAAACGCATGGGGTTCACCCCAGCCCCATTGATACGCTCAGGGAGTCCCGATCTTCACGACGTAGGATGATCACCGATAACTAGCTGAAGAACAGCCGGATAACTTGCTGCAGGCAGCGATAACTAGTGCAACCTGGCAAATAAAACTCGAAGCCAACCACCGTCTTTAATCGGCAACCTGAATCGAGGATTCGCCCAACCACACTCTCAAAGAACCAACCAACACAGCCTACAATCAATCGAGGAAACCTCGAAGGGAGTAGGAGCACCAATTGGGAGCGGATGAAGCTGCCGCTTCTGTAAATCTCGCAAAGGAAATCACAAGAGCAAAGGGGTAGAGATCTCTCTCAATATTTGTTAGCACACAGCTGAACAAAAGGGGGGTTTGTATTCTATTATCAAAAGTCTGAGATTACAATGAGTCTAGGAGGTATTTATACTAGCAACAGCCCTGCTAGATAGGTGAAAACTCGAAACGAAAAATATAAGACGCACTATGTGAACGGGCCTCCTCGAGATGCCTTCCTGGAGAGTTTTCGCGTGGCTGCTGGTCTTCAGCGCAGTCTTCAGTGTTTTGGCAATAACTCTATCTTGGAAACTCCAAATGACATGCGGTTTGTTGGGTTGGAAAGTTAACTTGATAACCTTTCACACCATGTGCAGCATGTACCACGAAATATTGTAGATTGGTATAGTTTTGCATGGGAACTTGGACATCAGGCTGACTGCTGACTAGCTGACCAGTCTGTACTAAATCAGTCGAATCTCAACATTGGAGAATCCAAATCAAGTGAGAGAACTTGGGCTTGAAACTAGACTTGATAAGCTTTCCAACAAGTCCTCATGGGCCTTCATAGCTTTTGTGATCAAAAAGTTGTGACTGATTCTTTCTAATGGTTCTGTCACACTGGACTGGCTCGAACGTGATCCTCCTCTTTGTTTCACCCTTGGTGTCTTCTTGTCATCCTCCGTGGTGCACCTAAGCAATAGCAACGTGCACGACTTAGGTAGTATATAATTCTCATTAACATTAAAATGATTTTCAGAAAGTAGCGCGTGCACCTCTTGTTGTAGCTTCTTGGCTCGACTACGTGTAATTGGTCCATCAAAGACTTGGACTGGTGTTGGTGTAGCTTGACTTGGAGGTTGTAACATGTTGTTGGTTAACGTGGTCATATCATCCTCCCCCCCTTGAAAAAGAGTCGTCCTCGACTCTAATCCATCGAAGTCCAAAAATTGTGCTAGGCCAACAGGGGTAGATGCTATGTTTCTGTTGCAATCTCCTTCTTCCATCACAGCAATGTGTTTGAATCTGTAATCATATAAACCAAGTAGTAGTCTTATAGGTGGAAACCAAAAGGATTTAGAATCAAGTTTAGCTTTCACCTTGAATGGATCCTTAGAATTAAGAGTGAATGTTGATGTCCTTGGTATGATCCTATCATCCTTCCTCTCTTCAAAAAAACTTGTCCTCTGCTTTTGCTCTCCTGAAAACAGTCTAAAGAAAATAGAGAGTGGATGCATATGCCAATTGCTATGATTACTTGTTGAAGATTGTTCATTATCTTCTTTATAATTCATATGCACATTATTTCCTTTTCGATGAGATGAATAGTTTCTTAGATTTTGTGAACCTGAAATTAACTTTGAAAATGGAAGCACAAAAATTTCTTTTAAACCACTCATTTGATTCAGGTTATCATGTTTTATCTTTGCAAAATCAAACATTTCAATAGATGTGAACGAAGCATGTCTGGTATTCCAATAATTCTTGATGCTCAACTCATGCAAAGGTTTAGTAATGTACCTTTCATACTCAATGGTTCCACATGTATATGGAAAGACTTTGGGTGAATGAACCAAACACATTTGCACAAGATTTCTTTGTTTCAGTGGAGAATATGAACAAGAAAATAACACTGATTGTTCTGAATAGCAAGCTCTAAACAACCTTTTTATCTCAAATAAAGAAAAATATGGTTCACAAGATGTACAACTCATTTTATTCAACTTCAATTCAGCAATGTTGTGACATGTTATGCAAAGAGCACAAACATAAAATTTATTTATAATGTAGTGTCCGATGATGTTAAATGTAAACTTGCAGCAATAGGCATTATTCAAAGATTTCATAGATGATATATCAAGAACACTTTCAACCATTTTATTAATATTAACAAATTCATCAAGCTTGACATAGAACATACATTCAGCAAGAGATATTCTTCTAAAGAATTCAGCATGACTAATCAATTTCACATGGCCCACATTATCGACATGTAAATTATCATATATTTCAGTCAAAGTATAGCAATGGTCATGCATGATTGAACAATGTTTGTCAACTTTCAAAATTTCAGCACTTGTATCAACATGTGGAACAATCAAATCAGCACAAAGATTTTGTGTATACTCAATTTCAGTTGAAGCAAATTTGTCATCACAATTACTGGTCAATATATGTTGTAGATTCAGTTCTAAATTGTTTGCATTACCTTTCAGATTTTGTGATGGTACATGAATGATGCATTGTATCTCTGAACCTTTACCTTTTTCCTTGTCATGGTTCAGGTTTTGCACAACATAGAGTTGGTTCTCAATAGTGGCAACCCTCGCATTTCTCTGGCCAAGTTTGGGGGTCTTTTGAGCAGCCATCTCCTCTGAATCTTCTTTATAGACCTGCATGTTGGGAGAAACAACACTAAGAGTAGACATTAGTGGGTTAGTGTTAAAATCATCCGTGCATGCCTTGTAATAAAGCTCTCTCTTTTTGTGTGGTGTATCTCTCACACTCATATTGTGGATACTCTCAATCTCACATTTGGTGGAATCACACAACTCACTTTTGTTTTCACTCTCACTCAATTTGGCTATGTGGCACTCATTCTCACAAGGGATTTGATGCATAATATTTTCAATGTCTTCTAGAGCAACATATGAATATCTTCCATCATTCATGATGTAATCGATTGCCATTGGGGTAGTAATGGTGGCAGCAACACCATCAGGTCTATCCTCTTCAAACAATGATGATCTCTCAATTGCTGATGTGGATTCATCCCCACTAATATTGCCTTCAATCTGAACTTTCTGTGGCATTAGAACAGCAATAGATGCAACCAAATAATCATCTTTGACCTCTTCCAAAGATGCCGGACTAGCATTAGTATAAGTGGAATCATGTGCACTAATCTTTCCTTCAATAATCTCAACACTCTGTGACATGGGGGAGCACAAAATTTCAGCACCACTGTCCAATAATTCATCACATAATGCAGCTGATGGTACAACACATCTTGACACCACATTTGTGCTTGGAACCATGTTGGTTCGAAACTTCAGATCCATTAGATCATGATGAACTTCATCTTGGATATATTTATTACTTGCAATATATGGCACAATGGCATCATCTTTGTGCGCACATTCAGCTCTCAAACTGAAACATTGATTGGCCTTCAAATTCAGATTAGATTCACCTTCAAAAATCAGAGTGTTGTCAACCTCTTGGTCATAATTGGGTACTGATTTTTCATCAGATGACATAGAAAATTTCTGGACAGATTTGGAGCATATAACTTCTCCACTTTTAGCACTAGAATAAGACTCAGAACTTTTAAGATCTGCAGCACTTGTGTTCAAACATGGTGGCAGTGCTTCTTGATGAAAATTTTTTAGATTTCCATGGCGTGGAACTGTAGCATGTTCCCTCAACTCAACACACAAAGGATCAGCCTTGATCAGAGAAGTATCTTCTCTAGTTTTACAACTCAACTGATGATCTTCTACAACTTGCATAGTGGCTTCTGCTATCTCACTTTGTGTGTCATGTGCAGCAGAATTTTCTTCTTGATCTTGCTCAAAACTGAGACAAACATTGATGGGAACATTTGCAACTTGATTCTCATCAACCTCAGATTGTAAATGGCACTTTGGAATAGCAACAACATCAAGAGATGGTGTAACACTATGATCCATTGTAATGTCACACACCTCACCATTTTCCATATCAATTTGGGACATAGAGCCTTCTTCTTGCTGCACAACAAAGTTCTTCTTGGAGTTGAATTGTTGATGTTCACTTCTCTTGGTACTAGAATCAACTAAAGAAACTTTTGGGACAACATGTCCTCTCTTCTTGCATGGACTTGATGATTGCTTCTTTCCAACAATGGAGGACATATTGGGCTGCAACTTAACACTTTTATCTTGGCACAAACTAATGTTCTGGGTGACCTTGCCTTGCTGCACCTTTATAACTTTCTTTTCCTCTCTAATTGCACAACTTAGAAGATCTTGCATACTTCTAAAATATTTGCCCTCAAGTGCAGCAGCAATGTTATCATTAAGACCTCTCTCGAAATATTCCATTGCGTTCATGTCATCAACAACATTTGCACGATGCAAGGAAGAATTTAGCTTATCATAATATGCTTGGACAGATTTACTACCTTGCTTCACACGCTGCAAACGACGAAGCAAAATCAGCCGATATTTCCTTGGAACAAATTCTTTTCTCATGGCCTTCTTCAAACCTTCCCAAATCTTGATGAGATGCTTATGTGGATATTGTTTCCACCAATCATGAGCATAATCTTCAAATTCAAGCACAACTCGTGATATCTCCTTGGCTTCTGAAAAATCTTGAACCTCAAGTTCAATCTCCATTTCTTCTACCCAAACGAGAAATTCCTCCGGATCATTACTTCCATAGAATGGAAGATTGGTATATCTTCGGCCTGTCATGGTTATTGCATATGCAAAATAGCAAGCTTATATGTGGTATAGGAAAATATGTAGAACTCTCACAACCTCACCTCTCTTACCAACCAAAGCTCTTATGAATTCCCTGCCGCGGATTACAGAGAAACAAATGTGTGGTGGTAACTGAAAGTGATGGCGAGGCGAATACAAGACTAGAGAGTACAGATTACGGTGGTTTTTATGTGGAGCTTGGTGGAGAATAAAACAAGGAATGCAATCTAAATTCTAGTTATTGTAATATTAAGTAACAATCCAAACTAGAAGTTCTCTGCCTAGTGCTGATCACAGAATTTGAATGAGATTGAAATCGATCACACACACACGCAAGGAAATTTCAGATTTGATGCAAACAAGGAGTATGATTGGGATGCAAGTGTTGCGATCAAACCTAACCAAAATTTTGCACCAAACAAGGATAGCACACTAGTTGCACTACTTGATATGAAAACTTTTAGCACTTGTGCACATAAACCTACTGATCTTTCAACCTTTCTTTCTCAGTTTTTCTCTATTCTTTTTTTTTCTTTTCTTTCTTCTCTTTTTTTTTTGACACACTTTTTTTATAACTAAACACAAAGACCAGATTAAGACACTTGCACAATTAAGATAAGAACAAAACACAACCGGTAGCTATAATAGGATCAAAGTTTACGCGAAGGACATGATATGCGTTTTCAGATTTTTTTTTGTAGGGATTTTCAGATATATAAAGAGGCTCAAAGGACACGCAAAGGATAATGATCAGCAACTAAAACAAAGACTCTAATGAACTAAAACTTAACAAAACTCACTAAAATAACAGATTGAAACAAAGGGCTAAACGAATGTATTTTTTTAGGCTTTTTGGTGGATAGGACGAAACAAAATATATAAGTAGCTAAGGGAAAAAAATCCTACCGTGGTAACGAAAGCTCTGATACCAGATGATACGCTCAGGGAGTCCCGATCTTCACGACGTAGGATGATCACCGATAACTAGCTGAAGAACAGCCGGATAACTTGCTGCAGGCAGCGATAACTAGTGCAACCTGGCAAATAAAACTCGAAGCCAACCACCGTCTTTAATCGGCAACCTGAATCGAGGATTCGCCCAACCACACTCTCAAAGAACCAGCCAACACAGCCTACAATCAATCGAGGAAACCTCGAAGGGAGTAGGAGCACCAATTGGGAGCGGATGAAGCCGCCGCTTCTGTAAATCTCGCAAAGGAAATCACAAGAGCAAAGGGGTAGAGATCTCTCTCAATATTTGTTAGCACACAGCTGAACAAAAGGGGGTTTGTATTCTATTATCAAAAGTCTGAGATTACAATGAGTCTAGGAGGTATTTATACTAGCAACAGCCCTGCTAGATAGGTGGAAACTCGAAACGAAAAATATAAGACGCACTATGTGAACGGGCCTCCTCGAGATGCCTTCCTGGAGAGTTTTCGCGTGGCTGCTGGTCTTCAGCACAGTCTTCAGTGTTTTGGCAATAACTCTATCTTGGAAACTCCAAATGACATGCGGTTTGTTGGGTTGGAAAGTTAACTTGATAACCTTTCACACCATGTGCAGCATGTACCACGAAATATTGTAGATTGGTATAGTTTTGCATGGGAACTTGGACATTAGGCTGACTGCTGACTAGCTGACCAGTCTGTACTAAATCAGTCGAATCTCAACATTGGAGAATCCAAATCAAGTGAGAGAACTTGGGATTGAAACTATACTTGATAAGCTTTCCAACAAGTCCTCATGGGCCTTCATAGCTTTTGTGAGCAAAAAGTTGTGACTGATTCTTTCTAATGGTTCTGTCACACTGGACTGGCTCGAACGTGATCCTCCTCTTTGTTTCACCCTTGGTGTCTTCTTGTCATCCTCCGTGGTGCACCTAAGCAATAGCAACGTGCACAACTTAGGTAGTATATAATTCTCATTAACATTAAAATGATTTTCAGAAAGTAGCACGTGCACCTCTTGTTGTAGCTTCTTGGCTCGACTACGTGTAATTGGTCCATCAAAGACTTGGACTGGTGTTGGTGTAGCTTGACTTGGAGGTTGTAACATGTTGTTGGTTGACGTGGTCATATCACCCATGGTATTGGAGTCTGCCCGAGTCACCAAAGGGATGAACCCCACTGCCATCATGACGGTGGCGAAATCCGTCCTCTCCACCGGGATGGCAGAACCAGCCGCCACCATGGCTAGGAAAGGACCCTCCTCTGCAGCGACGCCAGGAGGCGCCTCCTTTCTCGCGGTACCAAGATTCACCTCCGCTGCTGCGGAGATGGTCATTTCTAGCACTCAGAGGCTCACCCCCGATGCCGTGGCCTCAACACCTTCCCTGGCAGCCTTGGAGGTAACTGCCTCTGACGAAAGGGGAGCCAGAGACGGAGGAACGATCAGCCGATGGGGACCAAGCCCAGTTGATTCCGCCCCAGAGCGACCGGAACCGCTCGGGGACCCATGACGTTGGGAAGGGGAGGCACCCTCAAGGTCTGAATCACCAGACCCATGAGGCACCACCTGGGCGGAGGAAGATGGCCCCTCAACATGTTGGTCCTGTCCTCCGGCATGGACTATCCGTGAATCGCCATCATCGTCATCATCATCATCATCATCCTCCTCCTCCCAGTCTGTCTCCTCCTCGGTGGACTCTTCTTCCCCCTCCCCAGCAGCCCGTTGCTTCTTTCACCGCATTTCACGTTCCTCATGCTTAAGGGCCCTGGCAGCGTTGTCCAGAAGTCGCTTTTGTTTGCGACCCCATTCTGCTTCAGCTCAGGCCCGATTCTGCTGCCGAATCACAAGGTCCGGGAGCGGGGGATCCAACACACGCACCATACAAAGCTTCCCCTACTTGAATATCGCACAGTGAGGCATATGGAAGAAATCAAAGGGAACTACGAAATCGCAAAGAAAGAATGCCTTACCAAATCAACAGCTTTGTGGTCAGGACACATAGAGGGATGGATGTCAAGCTCGGCGTCCATGATCGTGATCCCCAATGTAGATTTGACGCGCTTCTTGACCTCGGCCCGATCGAGAGGCGCCGCCACAAGCACCGTCCCCTCCAGGGACGCCCCCAGCACCATGTTGAAAAGGGCCGCTCTCGGTGCATCAATGGCAAGACCCTCCGCTCATGATAGGTGGCGATAACTCCAGCGCCCGTCATGCCAGCGTTTACCAGGTGCCGCACGGCCTGGAGGAGGGATTGGATCCTCTTCATCTCTGACTACGGGGGGGCGTACATCCATTTCTCGGGCGCGTACTTGTACCAGCGGCCCGTGAAATTGAGAAGGGGCGTGTCACCGTGATTTCTGAGGTAGAACCACTTCTAGTGCCACCCCTTGTTGGAAGAAACCCCCTTCATGGTGATATACTCATCGAACCGGGAATAACAGAGCTGGAGCGCACAACTACCGATACACACCGGCAACGAACCCCCCTTCTTCGAGGATTTGAGGAAGATGGACCCGAAAAAGTAGTACTTCCACAAGATATGGTTGGGCTCAATGCCCAAGTAACCCTCGCACAAAGCGGTAAAGGCGGCGGCCTGCTAAATTGAGTTTGGATTTAGGTTCTATAGCTCGAGCTCGTAGTGGTGAAGGATCCAGCGGATGAATTTATCCACCGGCGTCCCGAATCCATGCTCATGAAATCGAGCGAAACTAACCACATACCCAGGAGGGCAGAGTGGTTCCCGCTCATCACCGAGAACAATCCACTCCAGCCGATTAGGGTCGACGTTGGGGCGGAGGAAGCCCTCCTCCATCTTCTGGGCATCCTTGGGAACGAAAGAGGAAACCGGCCATGGCTCCATTGGAGAAGGCTGGGAGGCGCTTTGGTGGCGGCGGCGGGGACGCGAAGAAAGGGCAGAGGAAATGACTATGCAAGGAAGGGTTCCATATTGCAAAGAGGGCAACGCAAGGCACACGGGGTACCAAGCTAGTGCTATTAACCTCCCTTCGACAATCAGGGACTCACCACCATCGCAAAAACCTCGGAAGCCAAGCCACGTTGTCTCACTGCTCCCATCAACTGCACTCAATTACCTCTGACAAAAACCACCACTACACGCTTTCACCTTCCTTTCACCAGCACGTCTGTGGGCTGACCATGGGACACGGTAAAAGGAAAAACACCTTTCACCAAGACTCACCTAGAAAGGCCTTCTTTGGGCCCAACAGAATACACAAAAACTATACCAAGAGCCGGCAGACGGTGATTGGGACGGCCCACGTACTTCAAGCCAAGTTTCAGAGGCCCGTGGAGGAAATCGAAGGACTTGGCATGAAGAACGATTGCAAAGAGAAGAGGCTTGGGGGCAGACCCCACCGTGACCAGACGCCCATTTTATGAAGCATTCCAACTTTCATAGAGCAGGGGCTCGGGGGCTAACCCCACCTTGTCAGCCTAGCGAATGGCCAAGGTTGCCCACAACTCTATGATCACGCGCTCGAATCTCAGCCCTTGAAGGGGTACACTACCCCTCCAAGGCCTCGGGGGAGAGGCCCGTGGAGGAAATCGAAGGACTTGGCATGAAGAACAATTGCAAAGAGAAGAGGCTTGGGGGCAGACCCCACCGTGACCAGACGCCTGTTCTCTGAAGCATTCCAACTTTCATAGAGCAGGGGCTCGGGGGCTGACCCCACCTTGTTAGCCTAGCGAATGGCCAAGGTTGCCCACAACTCTATGATCACGCGCTCGTATCTCAGCCCTTGAAGGGGTACACTACCCCTCCAAGGCTTCGGGGGCTACACCCGGCGGGTGCACTCGCACGCACCCCCCGAAAAAATCCTCGAGAACACGAAACAAATCGCTCGCTCATCTCTAAGCCTCTAGAAGAATAAAACTTATTCCTCCAAAGGCTCGAGGGCTACTGTTAGGTACCAGCAAAACATGATACCCTATTTTAATCGCAAAAACTCTCACCAAGACAAATATTACGGCCCACAGCCCATCATAGCCGGTCCAGGCCTTACTCCGCTCAAAACCAAAGCCAAAGGACAAGCGCCCAATCCCCCTAGTGCTCCTCCACTTCGTTCGACCCCTCTCCGTCTTGTCCGACCCCCATGACGTCATCCAGGCGCCCGAGCCCTGTGACGTCATCAAAGCGCTCGACCCCTTCGCACAGATACTGCTTCGCTCAACCCCCCTACTGTAACACACTACTACGGGTATGCACGGGCCCCTACCTTTTCCTGCTAAGGAACAGGAGCTCTCCGCATCATGAAGGATTGCCTGGGAACTTGTAACACCTGTTTCATAATCCGGTCAAAGCTTCCATGGTTCTTTCTCGCCCCCACGGCAGCAACAAGGATAAGCTATGCTACGCCGCACCCTACCATGTCCACCTCAATGGGATGGGGAGCAACGGCCATCCACGCCCCCCACCTTTTTGTCGGCGCAGCTTCAGGGCCACGAAATCTTCTTCATCATGACACCATGTTAGGGTATGGCCTCACCGCATCAACTGTGATACATCTACAGCCACAGCAGACCACCACCACCACGACAACTGTGCGAATGAACGAACTCAGAGGAAAGCTAGCCATAGAGAGCACCTTAGGGTCTTTTCTTTCTATTTTTCGTACATCCAGATACTGTCACTCGACCCCTCCCTTTGCATACTATAAAAAGGGAGGAAGGGATCCTCGACAGAAAAGGAGGCAACGCCTAGCAACGGCAATGTACTAAGCACACACTCAAACACTCGAACACACTCACACATAGAGACCTGGGAGCCATCCCTCTCTTGACCAACTTGTATCCCCCTACTACAAGCACTTCGGTGCAAAGCAACATGAGCAGCAGTGAGCACTGAAAGTAGGGACGTTCAGCCCAAACCAGTATAAACCTTGTGTCCGCCTTGCACACCATCGGAGGCTCCGACACGCAGCATCATCCACTCGTCCCGTCTCTAGACACCCCCCCCCCCGTTCTAGAACACCGACAAAATGCTAACTTTTGGTTAAATCTTACCCAGGCAAGCCCCGATGCATAACCCCTATTATTCTACATTTTATTTTATGCTTGTGCATTAAGGTTCAGGAATTGAATGAAATCCACTTGCATATATATCCTTATCCCATGAGTTGTACTAATATGACAGGATTGTGTAGCTTGCCATGCTATAGGATTCCGGTAGAAGTCGGGTGATGACCTGTCACTCGTGGGAGATAGGAATTATATTATTGTTACTATTATTATGTTACTATCACATGGAATATTTATGAATAATAATTGGAGACCAGGCGAGACTGGGCTTGGATGGACTTTGTCTTGGTTGGGCAACAGAGCAAGCCCGCGTCGATTGAGGACCGTCCGTTGCTGTGGACACTAGTCAGGTCATAGACTTATTATCCTGAGCACATACTTGCTTATGGGAGCATGAAGACTTGTTACTATTTTGTCATGGGTTCCGCCTCTTTCCGGACCGATTGTTATGATGGATTATTGGGTAGGAGGTCTAAGCACCGCACTAAGGCCGGGCCTCAAGTGTTAGAGGCTTGGAGTCCTAGTTTGGACGGGGACCTGTACCCCTTGATAGGAGTGGAACGGGTTGGTCTTGTTTGTGCCTAGGGTACAAGTGAGGCGTGTGGTTTTTGGGTATCTAGCTGGGCTATATTGATTCGCGAATCGTCGTTTCTATGTGAAGGTACAACTTGGCTATAGTATAGCACCGTAGTAAGAACATGGAAGATGGTAAAATAGTTCTGATTGCTCAACCCTTGCTGGAAAATAGCATAGGTGCTTACATAGAATGGTTGGTTAATGAACGAATGATGGTTGCTAATAAAAATGAAATATAAGGATGCACCTTTAGTAATGCTTCCTACAGTTGCAATAACCCAGAAACCAAATAGCCTTGCATATCCTTGGAGTCTTCTTCTTCCTCCTAACGGGTAAGTTTTGCGGAGTACAATTGAGTACTCAGGGTTTGCTCTACCCTATTGTAGGTGACAGGAACAGGTGGAGCTGACACTTGTGGGTGGAAACCTCCTGGTGGGCTCAGTGAGGATTTCCTTTATGTTGCGGATATAGATTTGATTTATAACTCTCACCAAAAATATTTTATAAAGAAAAGACTTATAACATGTTATCATTTCATGTATATAAAAGTTTATCATGTTAATGTTAACTCATCACTAAATGATTATAATTTCCACTGAAACTCTGATAATATTGTTATATTCCACTATCATAATCAATTGATGAATTACTCTGATGTTGTATCAAAAGTGATATAAAAATGGTTAAGAATGTTGTAGGCTTTATCCTCTCGTTTATGATCCTGAGGTGAAAATGTGGACTTTCGAGTTCTCCCATTGGGTGTGCTCGACGGAACTGCATAGTTTAGTGCTCTCTCTTAGGTACTTAGTATCTAATGGAAGACAAGTACGCTTGGGAGGGCATTAAATTAGGTGGTTCTGCCACAACGTACTTGGGTCCATGTGCACCGGACCGAAGCAGCCCTCTTCGCCCATCATGGGCACATCAACGCCCGAGGGGTCGTTGAACACCAACCGTTTTGGCGTGACCTGTGACTGCCCCTATTGAGGTGACACTGGGGTCGAGGCGGGGCATGGGGGTGGTGTCAGCCGCGTCGAGTCGGCATGCTGGGACGGTGTCTTCGTGGAATCACAGGTGACCACCGCCGGGGCCTCGTCCACTAGCTGGGTGACCGGTGAAGGCCACGCAACGGCCCGACTGCTAGCGAGCGAAGCCGCGAGCTCCACCAGCATCGGGTCCTCCATTATGTCATGATCAGCTGTGGCGTCCGTGCGTGGTGTCAGCGTTAGTGGGTCGAGCTCGACGAGGCCCGTCGCGCCAGTCAGCTCACCATGTCTGGCTTGGGCATCAGTAGCGACAGATGTGTCGTCCAGCGCTGCTGGAGTGGCCCCGGCCAAACGACCATGGCTCCTCCATCACCACCATCGGCGTCGGCGACGTCGGTGTCGCCATCCTCTGCCGTAGGGCCCATCCGCGCCTGGCACAGATTTGGGCGGGCCTAGCATACCTCCCTCTGCGCCCAAGCCTGGTGTAGCGTCGTGAGAGCGTGGCCAGTCGTGGCGACACTGGGAAGGACGTCGACGGTGTGCACCTAAGTCACTAGGTATGCCGTTCCTTGCCGAACTCAGCCTCCATGGCAGCTTGCAATCACGCACGCGATGGCAGAAGCCCCTACAACGCATGCAACATTGAGGCAGCCTGCAGGTCACCACCATGTGCGAGGTGGAGAGGCAATTGAGGCATTTCCCATGCAGCTCTGCTGGGAAACAGAGTGCTAGACGCGATGGTGGAGCCTCATCGCAGCCTCCAAATGGCCCTTGTGAAAGGACCTCGCACCAGCCATCGACGTCAGGAGCAGAGAAGCGTTGCCGACCGCCGGAAGCAAGCTAAGGTCCTGGCCTCCGATGAACCGGCTGACGCTGCGCATGAACATGAGCATCCCGACCGGTCCTGCTGTCATTGTCCCGACCTCGGACGGGAAGCCCATGGACAAGCTGTGGGCGTGGCCACCGACGGTTGGGATGATTTCCCCGTCACTCGGCCCATGACCCGACGACGGCCCCATTGCACGTGCCCCTGGCGATGGGGCGAATGTGGGCACTTGTGGTGGGCACGGTGATCGCCTTCACCGAGCGACGAGCGACGTCCAGGTAAGTGCAATGGTCGTCGTCGGACTCCTCACCATCATCGTCCGCCTAGCGGCGGTGTTTGGTGCGCCCGCCCGAGGCTGGGAAGAAAGGAGCCGCGTCCGGAGAAAGGGAGATGGGGGTAGCCGGTGCGTGCCCCACAGCTAGCTAACACTACTACAAAAAATCTTTTGTGTGACACTTGGAAATTATTTACCGTGGCGGGTGTAAGGTCCGAATAGGCTAGAGGGGGGTGAATAGTCAAATTAAAACTTCTACAAGAATTACTTAACCACAAGTTAGTAAGAAAGGTGGCGAAGCAAAAGCACTAGCTCCAACTAATTAAGCAAGCCACCTACACAAGTCTAGTACAAAGCTATCAACTAAACATAACAACAACTACAAGCTAGAAACAAGAAGTAATACGAGAGAAGAGCTTCGAGTGATTATACCGCCGTGTAGAGATGAGAAGTACCAATAAATCAATCACACGAGAGAAATCCTCGGGAAGATAATGACACAAAAATTTATCTCGAGGTTCACTTGCTTCCCGGCAAGCTACTCCCTGTTGTGGCGATACACCCACTTGTCGGTTCGTGAGCTAATCGACTATCAAGAGTCGAGCCCTCGGCGAGCGCCGCACAACCACACACAAGATAGGGATCCTCCAAGCCACGAGCTCCACTAGAGTATCCAATTTACGAACTCCCACGGGGAAGGATCAAGAACCCCTTACAACACTTGGTGAAGGCTCCAACAATCTCCAATTGTGAGCTCAATCACCTCCGCTGCTTCGAGCCGTCTACCGTATCGGGAAACACGGAAGAGTAACAAGAAATCCGCAGCAACTCGAAGATCAAGTGCCTCTAGAATGCAACTCTCAAGCAATGCACTTGAATCTCACTCAATCTCACTCAAGAAGTGCAACTATGCAAAGAGATCAGTGGAGGGGTTGTTCTCTAGCTCAAAGGATGTCTCTAGGTCTCAAAATGTGCAAGAGTTGCCCTCAAACCCCGGCCAACGTCTATTTATAACGAAGGGGTACGCAACTAGCCATTACCGGACGACGCAGTTCAAATCGGGATGACCGGACGCACCGGTCGGGGTGACCGGACGCGTCCGGTCACTACAGGACAAGCGTGAACAGTGCGTGTCAGAAGTTACCGTTGCTATGACCGGACGCGCTGGTCAACTGACCGGACGCGCCGATCGCTCAGCACCACGAGCCCGCGAAGCAACGACCGGACGCGCCCTAGCGAATGACCGGACGCGACAGTGCCAGCGTCCGGTTTGAGTCCAGTAAGCTCCCTCAACGACCAGACGCGTCCGATCGTACATGACCGGATGCGCCCAGCGTCCGATCATCACTCCTGCGCTCTCTGCCCTTCTGGATGCCTGACCGGACGCGCCGGTCCCGTGAAGGACCGGACACGCCGGTCGCGCGCTATGCTTCTGCGCACAGGTGAACTGACCGGACGCGCTGGTCAGGCCAGACCAGCGTCCGGTCATTAACCCTAGGCGTGCTGACCGAATGAACTGACCGGACGCGCTGGTCAAGCCGTGACCGCGTCCGGTGCAGCGTCCGGTCACCTCTGTGACCTCCGTTCGCCTCTGTTTCTTTTCCGACTTCCGGCACAGTAGAAAATAGGCATTTCACTTCTCCAAAAAGCGCCGAATCTCGCCTCGCAAGCTCGGCGGGAGGGAGAGAGGAACCCAAACCCCTCTCTACCGCTTAAACTCAACCGCCTTCGCAAATGTGCTAACACCACCAAGTTTACACCACCATGTGCATGTGTGTTAGCATTTCACAATCATTTTCCAAGGCGTTATGTTAGCTCTTTACTAGATCCTAATGCATATGCTCAAGACATTGATCTAGTGGCAATTGATTCCCGAGCTAACTGTGATTGCCCCTCTTGATAGTCGGCTATGTATCCTAAACCCGGTCAATCACTTCTCTACTCATCTTAGACCGGCAAAAGGAAAACCCTATGGTTATACCTTTGCCTTGCGCTCTTAGATCCTTCTCTTCCACTTGATCATCATGTCCATCATATTAGATGCATCTCCACCATGATCATCATTTCATGTCCATGCACCATCTCTATGTGATCTTGTGGACACAATTCCTTGCCACATACGCCTTCATCACATGTGTTGCTTATGCCTAACTCAAAACACTTAACACATAGCATTAGCGACTTGGTGTCATTAATTACCAAAACCAAACTTGGACTTTCAATCTCCCCCTTTTTGGTAAGGAAAAAGTCTAAATAACCCTCTGAACTATGGACCCTAAAACACATAACCCTCTGAACTATGAAACGGTCTAATTTACCCCCTGAACTATCCAAAACCGTCTATTTTATCCTCTGGGCGGTTTTCGACGGCGGTTTTGCTACAGTAACAGCAGGTTTGCTACAGTGATAGCGTTTTTGTCTTTTTTTATTTATTTTCGCTGAATATTTGAAAAATCATAGTAAATCACAGAAAAATCATAAAATAGAAAATCTAATTTTGTTGGACTCCACATAAGTAGATCTACACAGTGAATATATAACACGATACGCTTTAGTACAAAGTTTTTGCTGTAGCTTTAGATTAATTGGAAAATCCAATTTAGACTAAAGTTACAGCAAAAACTTTGTACTAAAGCATACCATATTATATGTTTACTGTGTAAATCTACTCATGTGGAGTCTAACAAAATTAGATTTTCTATTTTATGATTTTTCTGTGATTTACTATGATTTTTCAAATATTCAGCGAAAATAAATTAAAAAGACAAAACCACCATTACTGTAGCAAACCCACTGTTACTGTAGCAAAATCGCCGTCAAAAACCGCCCAGAGGGTAAAATAGACGGTTTTGGATAGTTCAGGGGGTAAATTAGACCGTTTCATAGTTTAGAGGGTTATGTGTTCCAGGGTCCATAGTTCAGGGGGTTATTTAGACTTTTTCCTTTTTGGTAATATATGACAACCATCACAAAGATATGATATAAAATCAATTTTCAATTTCAATAGTATTAGCTCCCCCTACATATGTGCTTCCATGAGTTTGGTTCAATTATGCACATATGTATGGATTTGAATTTTGGGAGAGTTACTACTATCAAATTGATGCTAAGGTATATAGAATGGACCTTTGAAGCGTGATACCAATCGGTGTTGCCTTTATATACCATCCTTAGCATCGATGTAGCTAGACACCACTTGTAATCCATCACTTATAAAGATCACAAACACTAAAGTACCCCGTGAGATCAACATTATAAGCAAAGGTGTCTAGATACCACTTGTAAAGCTACTCTCAACAAATCATCATTCAATTTCTATTTCTAGCAATCACCATTCAATCATGAATGTCGAAATTAAATTTGCAATGCAACACATCATCATGTTAATGCTGCACATACAAATGTAACCAATAATTCATGAGCTTGCTCCCCCTACTTGTGTGCTCAATTTTAATTGATCCCTTTCTCCCCTTTTGTAACTTAACTTTTTATCTTTATGACTTTTCTCTCCCCCTTATTATATCTTTTCCCTTTTTGCAATATCTTTGTGACTTTTTCTATCTTTGTGACTTTTATCTCCCCCTTTGTCAACAATCGCCAAAAAGGTGCCAATTTTAGTGAGAGATAAGTCAATCAATATGAGGGAGTCTAAGTTATGGTTCAATCTAGATCACTTGTTTAGAATATGTAATTCAGTTTGATCCAAGGACAAGCTTCTTCACACCTCATAAAGTATAAGGGTTATCTTGATCATGTTGAATTACACATCATGAGCTCGTTTACTAGATTTAACACTAGGTTTGCAAGCCCACAAACATGTCATATGCTACCACTAGATCAAATAAACATAGAAGCAATAGTGGTACCATATATACATCAAAATTATTTGATTTTCATGAATGAGCCTATTTGTCATGCAAATATGTCTATATGTTCTAACCATGTCCTTCGTAAAGTATGAATGATATGCCAAACAACTTTACCTTGCTATGTTGGAGGAGAGGCATGTCATATAAAAATATGGGGGTGCACTCATTTCAAGTTGGAGAAGTCAAGTATGTTCAATTCATTCTTCAACTTGTAAAATCTCTTCTCATCAAGTGGCTTTGTGAATATGTCGGCTAATTGATTTTCGGTGCCAATGCTTTCAATGCTAATATCACCCTTTTGTTGATGGTCTCTTATAAAGTGATGCCTTATGTCAATGTGCTTGGTTCTTGAATGTTGAACCGGATTTTGTGTCATCTTGATAGCACTTTCATTGTCACAAAACAATGGTATATTTTTGAACTTGATTCCAAAATCATTCAAGGTGGCCTTTATCCAAAGCAATTATGCACAACAACTACCGGCACTAATGTATTCAGCCTCGGCGGTAGATAGTGCAATACTATTTTATTTCTTTGATGACCATGAAACAAGAGACCTTCCAAGCAATTGACAAGTGCCACTTGTGCTCATTCTATCAATCTTGCAACCACTATAGTCGGAGTCCGAATATCCAATCAACTCAAAGTTAGACCCCTTTGAAAACCATAATCCAACATCATGAGTGCCCTTAAGATATCTCAATATCCTCTTGGTTGCTTTCAAGTGACTTTCTCTAGGTGAAGCTTGATATCTTGCACACTTGCACACACTAAACATCACATCCGGCCTAGAAGCGGTGACATAGAGCAAACTTCCAATCATAGACCGGTATTGCTTTTGATCTACCATGTTTCCACTATCATAAATACCCAATTGATCATTAGTACCCATTGGTGTACTCATTTGCTTAGCATCTTGCAATCTAAACTTCTTGATCATGTCCTTGATGTACTTGCCTTGACTTACAAAAGTGCCATTCTTCATTTGCTTGATTTGAAGTCCAAGGAAGTAACTAAGCTCTCCAATCATAGACATCTCAAACTCATTAGCCATCATATTTCCAAACTCTTCACAAAAGTCTTGGTTGGTTGATCCAAAGATAATGTCATCCACATAGATTTGCAACACAAACAAGTCATTTCCAAGCTTCTTGGTGAAGAGAGTGGTGTCAACCTTTCCCATCTTGAACCCTTTAGAGAGAAGAAAGTCCCTCAATCTCTCATACCATGCTCTAGGTGCTTGCTTCAAACCATACAATGCCTTCTTTAGCTTGTAAACATGGTCGGGCTTCTTATCATCTTCAAAACCAGGAGGTTGCTCAACATAAACTCCTTCATTGATGTAGCCATTGAGAAATGCACTCTTGACATCCATTTGATAGAGCTTGATGTTGTATGCACAAGCATATGCTAATAAGATTCTAACTGCCTCTAATCTTGTAACCGGTGCATATGTCTCTCCAAAGTCAAGACCCTCAACTTGTGTGTAACCTTATGCTACTAATCTTGCTTTGTTCCTCACAACCATGCCATCTTGATCTTGCTTATTTCTAAAGACCCACTTAGTATCAATCACATTGTAGTTCTTTGGCCTCTCAACAAGTTCCCAAACTTGATTTCTCGTGAAGTTGTTTAGTTCTTCATGCATGGCATTTACCCAATTGGAATCTTTCAAAGCATCTTCTATTTTCTTAGGTTCTTCAAGTGACACAAATGAGTAATGCTCACAAAAGGATGCTAGCCTTGATCTAGTTTGAACACCACTTTGAATTCCACCAATGATTTGGTCCAATGGATGATCTCTTGCAATACTAGTAGGTTGGAGTATTGGGAGTTGATTGCTTCCACTTGCTTGACCTTGATCTTACAATTCATCATGAGAACCACTAGAGCTTGCTTGATTTGTTTCAATTTATACACTTTGGTTGATCACATGAATATCATCATCATCAACTTGCCTTAGCCTAACATCACCAATGTCCATGTTCTTCATTGCATTTGACAATTGATCTCCTCTCACATCATCAAGGTTTTGAGCTTCATTTTGAGACCCTTGGGTTTCATCAAACTCAACATCATGAACTTCTTCTAAGGTGCCATTAGTGAGATTCCAAACTCTATATGCCTTGCTTGTGGTAGAATAACCGAGTAAGAACCCTTCATCACATTTCTTTTCAAACTTGCTCAATCTAGTGCCTTTCTTGAGAATACAGCATTTGCAACCAAACACTCTAAAGTATGCAATGTTGGGCTTTCTTCCATTCAATAGCTCATATGGTGTCTTTCCAAGCTTCCCATGACAATAGAGACGGTTGCTACAATAGCAAGTCGTGTTGATAGCTTCACTCCAAAATGAATGACTCACATTGTATTCACTAAGCATTGATCTAGCCATGTCAATCAAAGTTCTATTCTTTCTTTCAACTACACCATTGGATTGAGGAGTGTAGGTTGGTGAGAATTGATGTCCAATACCAAGATCATCACATAAATTTTTAATTTTTGTGTTCTTGAACTCACTACCATTGTCACTTCTAATCTTCTTGATGGTAGTCTCAAACTCATTTTGCACTCTCTTGACAAAAGACTTGAATAGATCATAAACATCACTCTTGTCAATCACTTCTCTACTCATCTTAGACCGGCAAAAGGAAAACCCTATGGTTATACCTTTGCCTTGTGCTCTTAGATCCTTCTCTTCCACTTGATCATCATGTCCATCATATTAGATGCATCTCCACTATGATCATCATTTCATGTCCATGCACCATCTCTATGTGATCTTGTGGAAACCACTCCTTGTCACATACGCCTTCATCACATGTGTTGCTTATGCCTAACTCAAAACACTTAACACATAGCATTAGCGACTTGGTGTCATTAATTACCAAAACCAAACTTGGGCTTTCAGCGGGCAGCACTGAAAACCGCCACGGTCAATGCTTCGATTAACCGTGGTGGACATTTTTCATTAACCGAGGCGGTTACAAATGCCCGCCTCGGTTAATCATTTACAGAGGCGGTTAAGTATAAGGCGTCAGCCTCCAAAAATCAAGCCCAGCCAACTACCAGCCAGCAGCCTACTACCAGCCTCGCCTATATAACAAAACCTAACCCTAACCCACCCTCTCCCTCACTCCACTCTCCATCCCGCACAAGCCGCCTCCACTTCATCTCCCTCTCCCCACAGCGCCGGCGACGGCCCACTCCTCTCCCTCTCCTCTACTTCATCTCCCTCTCCCCACACCGAGCACCGGCGACGGCCATCCTCACCACCGCGACGGCCATGGCGCGGGGAGGTTCAAGGCGGCGCATGGGGCGGCTGCGCGCGCGGGGGGGGGGGACTGCCATGGCGCGGGGAGGATGGCCCTCCTCCCCGATGGCGTAGATCCGACGGGGAGGACGACTCCGGCCGCTGTTCTAGCCCGCCGGCGATGGATCCGGCTGTGCCCTGGCCTCCTCCCATCCCTCCTCCACCGCGGCGCAGATCCGGCGGGGAGGACGCCTCCGGCGGTGGATCTAGCCTCCCGGCGGCGGATCCTCCTACGCCCCGGCCTCCTCCCCTCCCTCCTCCATGGCAGTGCAGATCCAGCGGGGAGGACACCTCCGGCGGCGGATCCGGCTGTGCCCTGGCCTCCTCCCCTCCCTCCTCCACGACAGCGCGGATCTGGCGGGGAGGATGCCTCCGGCGGTGGATCTGGTCTCCCGATGGCGGATCCGCCTGCGTCCCGGCCTCCTCCCCTCCCTCCACGGCGGCGTAGATCCAGGCGGCGTCGACGAGCGGCGAGATCCAGCGGCCATGGATGGGCTCGGCGGGCCCGTTAGGGGCTTGTTGGGCTCATCCGTGGGTTTTTCTTATTTTTTACTCGATTAACCGTGGTGGGTAGCAAACCATCGCGGTAAATTGGTCATTTACGGTGACCTTTGGTCGGTGGCGGTTGGAAAAACCGCCACCGTTAATCGATTCTGCCCGCCACGATAAAGTTTTATGTAGTAGTGTAACGAGACGGCGTGTTCGCGTCGGTGGTGTCAGTGGTGCACGACGCAAGCGGTGGTGGCGTGGAGGGGCCAAATCTGCCCCCCACGCGCGTCCCCATGGCGGCCGCGGCTGGCCCCCGCAGTTGTGGCTGGCCCCAACGGCGGCTGCAGAGGTTGACTGGTGGCAGAGGCAGTGGTGACCGACGACGACAGGGGTGCGGACGGCATCGGCAGTGGCGGTGATGGCGCTCCAGCGCCGGATCCCTCCTGGGTGGCCATGATAGAGGCCGCAAGGTTGGCGCCCAGCGGCGGTGACAGAGCGGGCTAGTCGGGATCTGGCCGAGGCGCAACAACGCAGGCATCCGCAGTCATGCCGCTTGCGTCCAGCAACGACGGCGTTGGGGGTGGCATCGGTGGGGGCGGGAGCGGGGATGGCGCTCCAGCGCCGGATCTCGCCTGGGTGGCCTCAGCGGCAGCCGCGGAGGCGGTGCCCGACGGTGGCGTCGGTGCGGGCCGTCCGAGATCCGTCGAGGCGCGGTAGAACAACCTCCCGCAGTAGTGCTGGGGGTGGGGAGGGGAGGAGAGGTGGATGGGGAAGGGGAGGGGGGAGAGGAGAGGGCGGGTGGCGCCGGCGCTGGGATAGCGGCCGGCGCCGGCGGCGGTGGCGGCGGCGTCAGGAGGCCGCCTAGGGTTTTCGGCTTTCGAAAAGACCAACCGATCGTGGGCTTATCATTGGATATTTTGACTGAGGGAGACCTGTTTCAACACAAGTTCATTGTGCAGATTCACCACATGGAGAAAGAAAGCATCATCATGGCCTTTGGGCAAGTGATGCAAGAAGTCCCTAGCTGTATACACCACACTTGCTCAATCCCTTGATGATTGCCAAATGGTCCTAATAAAACGACAGATAATACGACAGGAGTAGTACATGTACAGTGTACTCTCCCACATAGTACTCCACAAGTCTCCAAGCTGGATCTGAGTTCTCAGCCTCTGAGGCAGATAGCCACATCATCCAAGAGTAACTACTCTCCTTCAAGCTCCCAACCACGTCGGCATGAATTCGTATCGTACCGAGTACTCCTTCGTTCATGCAGGCACGTGCTTGTACCGTCTCATGTACTGCATGTAATGCAAAGTGAACATGTGCATTGTTTCTCACAGTTTCAGCTGGAATGCAGAGTAGCAGGTGAATTGTGACTCAGACTCTTGCAGCAAAGCAGGCGCCAGGCGGCTGTAGGTATTCACCATTAGGAGAAAGCATCATCATGGCTTTTGGCAAGTGATTCAAGGTCACTCCATGGCTGTATACCACACTGCTTGCTTAACCCCTTGACGATTGCGAATGGTCCTAAAACAAGAATAGGATAGCCGAACAGGGGTGGTAGTACGTGTACAGTGTGCTACCACTCTCCCACATACTCCAGCTAGGCAACTGCCATAATGAGTTCTCAAGCAGGGATATTGTAACAAAAGCTGTTCAGATCATCAGATCCATCCCGGAGTAACAAAAGCTGTCCATGCACGCATGCGTGTGCTTCTACCGCCTCACGCTTTGCAATCTTTTTCTCACAGTTTCAGGCTTTGAGCTGGAGGGAATGCATAGTAGCAGGTGAATTGTGAGACTGGTGCAATGCAGGCGGCTGTAGGTAGGTAGCGATAGCATCCCTGCTGAATCCGTCCAAACGAAGCGCACAATCTCCATCGATCAGTGCGTGCATAATTGGTACTAGTACGCCCGAGTACAGACAACCGGAGAGTGACCCCGCTCCGGAGCCGTCCTTGCAATTGCATATGATTAATTAGCGGCGGAGGACCACCCAGGCAATGCAATGCCTTTGGAGCGACATTTGGATTGGTGGGCAATGCAACGCCATGCCATTGCTGAAGCTGAAGCTACCTCCTCATGATTCAGGGACCAGCAGGCAGCTGGCCAGCTGCTTCCACTTGGATTGGCGACGATGATCCTTGCTATGAGTAGGTCGGTCTTTGAGGTCTGAACTGGTCGTTCAAGAACTCCCGTTTTTATCTCAGCCAGCTGCCAGCCTATATCTTCTTATTACCCTGCAGAGCCCCAGGTAAGCATGGAGTAGTCATATGGTATACTAGTAGCTACTAGCCAAAAAAAAAAAAGTGACCATGAGTGAATAATATGGGAGACCTGAAACGCATGAACCTGACTGAAAGAGGCTTTGACAAGAAGCAGTGGAAGGAGCCTGACAGGGACGAACCGCAACAGGTTCTGAATTGTGGCTTGGACAGCGTATAAGTTTAGACGCAGTAGGCTCTACTACTGTAGACGCGGTACAGCTAGTGCCATGGTGGTTATCGAGCTGGATCCAGTAACTGGCGCCTTAAGTCGCCTGCAGGAGCTAAATTTCGGTCACTGCAGATGTTGAAACCTGAGGTGATGAAGTGACTAGCTGATCACTGACCCAGCAGATTAAGCCGCTGAACAGTGGGCCGCCGCGCCAGAAAGGACCCTCGAGGCTCCCAGCTCGCTTTAAGGTAGACTTTGCAGGCTTGATGGCCCTTTTTTTCCCTGATGAATGAACTTTTGATGGTACTTGTAACAGTGAGTGGTCTACTAATGCTTATCCACCTTGCAAGTGCCTGAGATCCTGGGCTGTTTCTGGGGCGATGCATGCTAACCCCAATCATTTAGCCAGCGTGGGAGCTTGATCACTTGCACAACGTTTTTTTTTTTTTTTTTGCTCGCGGACTCATCAGATCAGAGTTTTGTTTTTCTGGTTCGAATGATTAATCTCGTCTGAATCGATTGCCGGTGCATGATTCGATGATGGTGCATGTAGTGGTGGTCCGGCTCCATCAATCTGAGCCACTCGATCAGATCTGTGCCCATGCAGCGACAGGATGCACCCATCCATCATTAGCTCGCTCTCAGCCATTCGTGCATGGCCGGGGCGGGCAAGGGCAATCGATCATCATCAGCCACGGCCGGCCTGGGGGCATGCATGCATCCATCCTGCATCCATAGGTGTTCGTCAGCAGCGGGGAGCACTGCGTTCGTCACGCCTCACGATTCACGATCGATCGGCCACGGTCTGTTACAAAAAATCACACCGTGGACCGTGTGCCGATAGGCGGCAGCCCGGGGAGCACTGGATGAATGGACCCGACGCCAGGCAAGTTTCGTCACGACCATGCCCTGGCCCTGGCGCTCTGCCTGCTGGACGAGGACGACTGCAGGAGCACAAGTGCACAACAGGATGCCGCCGACAGGTGCTCGTGGAATCTTCTCCCTGTAGTAGATTGCTGGTTTTTGTTTCCGCGCAAATTCACTCGGCCCATATATGGAGGCCCTAGGTTGTCACTGTCGACGCTTGGTGGACCGTGGATGCCAGCCCACTTGGTCCATAAACGGACCATCAGGCGAAGAAAGTTCCGCCGAAAACGGGAACTGAGGCTTAGCCCAGAGAGATAGAAAATATTTTCTTTTCTTTATTAGGGGGCACAAAAATTACGAGACCAGAAAGAAAAAAAGCAACGTGAACCTTTGGTCTGGGTGCGCTAGGGCCTGTTTGATTTCTTGCATCTGGTTGGCCTGGTCGGCAGGCCTGGCTATGGCCAACCAGATTCCAGTCCAGAAGATAGATGAGCAAGATGCATCTGTAATGATAAAGAGTTCCCTTTTTCAGGTTATGCAATTTGCTTAGGAAGGGGGGTTGTGCCCCCGCCCGCCACACCACGCGTGTCCCTATCTACAATCTCTGTTGCCGTGAACTTTGAATAAAATTGGAGATATTTTTGTTGTGTCAACAAAATTAAAGTATCTCATGCATACTGTCAATTCCATGTCACCACTGATGCCTTCATGCAATTGTATTTGAGTGACCAGCTAGCAGATCCATTCCATACAGATTACATGGTTGATGAAATTGACATTTATGCTCATTCATTCACTTATCAAATTAACCATTCGATTTAATTTGTACAGTCCCATACTCCCATTTGTCACTCCATATATTTTTGTTCTCACGGCACAGAGTAGGAGTGGACAGACAAAAAGAATGAGCATGCTCTTGAAAACAGCACAAATTTCTCATTAATTGAATTCAAAACCTGCTGTCTTAGTTATCCAAAACAATGTATGTGTACTGGTGAATATTACGATGCAATCCAAATAAGTTTAAACCACATAGAAAAGGTTGATTTAGTGTTAAAGTCTATTATTTTGACAATACAGCTCTGCTTTGTATTTTTAGAAGTTATACGAGATGATCAATATAGCTATGTGTTGTCAAGTTAGTGTAAAAAAATCCATGTTGTATGTTGCTCTGCTCCATGTCAAATATGATATGTCGCTGGACACTTGCTCTGAATTCTTACTTGACGATGCAACAGTGCATTTTTTCTAAGTATATAGCAGATTATTTTACTGGTTAGTGCTTAAATAATTAATATATATTACTAATTAATGTTGTGTCCAGCATCATGGCTTGCCTTCCTTTAACCACAAGAACTCGAAGAAGAAACATGGCCCTTAGAAATATGCTGACTTCCATCGTCGTCATGTACTATTACATGTGGTTCTTTCTTGCATTGGCATATAGAAGAAGGTGTTTCAAGATAGAGAGAAGGATAATAAATGAAGAACTTAGAAATGAGAAGTTGTTCCAACTAATTCGTAGCAGTGACACTACCTGTATTAGTGAGCTTCGCATGGATAGGAGAACGTTCTACATCCTATATGAGATGCTTAGAGATGTTGGTGGGTTGAAGGGCACACGTAATATGGAGTTAGAAGAGATAGCGGACCAATTCCTATACATACTAGCCCATCACTTGAAGAATCGGACGGTAAAAAATACTTTCTTCCAAAGTGGCGAGACAGTTAGTAGGCAGTTCAATTTATGCCTGCTAGCTGTTCTGAAATTGCACCATTTACTGCTCAAGACCCCAGAACCAATACCGGAGAATAGCACAGATAGTTACTGGAAATATTTAAAGGTTAATGACTTGTTAACAAAATTTTCTTTTAACAAAGAAAAATACATATTACAAAGTAAGCATGTGACAATTCTTTTTTCTATATGGATCTTATTTGTAGAACTGTTTGGGAGCCTTGGATGGAACTCATATAAAGGTGACTGTTCCAACTCAGCTAAAAGGAAGGTATAGGTCTAGAAAAGCAGACATTGTGACAAATGTCCTAGGTGTTTGTGCACCCGATATGCAATTCATGTATGTACTACCTGGTTGGGAGGGCTCAACACATGACGGTCGTGTGCTGAGACTGAGAGATGCCATAACCAGGCCAAATGGCTTGCGTATCCCTCAAGGCAAGTTTGGTTTTATTAACTCATGTGGGTTTCATGATAAGTTATCTAGTGCAAATGTTGATTTTGTTTCTTTTTTCAATCTTAAGGGTGTTATTATCTTGTGGATGCTGGTTATGCAAATGCAAATGGCTTTTTAGCTCCATATCGAGGTCAAAGGTATCACTTGGGAGGTTGGACTGCACAAAATCCACCACATAGCGCAGAGGAATACTTTAATATGAGGCATGCAAAAGCAAGAAATATCATTGAGAGGTGTTTTGGAAGGCTAAAGGGTCGGTGGGGAATTTTGAGATCTCCATCTTATTTCCTATAAAAACTCAATGCCGAATAATAATGGCTTGTGCCCTTTTGCACAATTTGATTTTGCAAAATATGTCAAGAGATCCAATGAAAGATGAGGATGAAATAGTGGTACCTTCAATGGAAATTACTGAAGGAGAAGTTAGTGAACCAGAATTTATCACCTGTGTGTCAACTTCTAATGAGTGGACTAATTTTCGAGATGTTCTTGCTCAAGGGCTATATAATAACTATAGGGCTTCTTCTAGTTCTAATAATAATTAAGGTCTGCTTTTCATATTGTTCTAGTTCTGAAATTGTTATATATTATTAGTTGTGTAGTATTTTAACATGGCCTTAATACTATGCAGCTATGGACCTTTCTCAGAAATCAACAATTGTGCTTGGAAGGGGAAAGGATAAAAGGAAGTGGATTGTGAATGAAGATGATGAGCTTATGAAAGCACTGTATGAGATATCATTGGAGCCAAAGGGGAAGGGGCAAGGAGGAGGCTTTAATAATGGGTATTTATCTGCATTGGAGGATATTCTGGCTGAGAAGCTACCAGGCACTGGAATTTCAGCTTTACCTCATATTGAGTCTAGAGTCAGGCATTTTAGGACAAAGTATGGAGCACTGGAACAAATGCTGAACAGAAGTGGCTTCACCTGGGATGATACTAAGAAGATGTTTTAGTGTGAAAAGATATAGTACGATAAACATTGCAAGGTACGCTATCCTTTTGACTTACATATGCATGTCTGTGGTGATGAGACTCATGAGGCCATTCTCAATGAGGTTTCAACAGAGTTTCATAGACATTAATTATGTTGATGTGACACCATATTAATGAAGAGGGAGATGATAAAAGTTTTATGGGAGTAGAGAGAGTTTCATGGGGATGAAACTCTTCTGCACTGTTTCCAAAATCTAGATGTGTTGGAAACAGTGACATGAAATCCCCACTGAGACTGGCCTAAGAGTTGATTTCAAGTACTTAATCTTGTTCTGTCCAGGATGTATCTGTGTGCGCTTTCTTGTTCTGTACCATGTAGCTTCTCGATTTTGGAAGTTCTGTACTATGTAGTTAAGGTGTACTTGTTGAGTACACATGGTAGTTCTGATGGATAATTTGGCATCACTACATAATGTAAATAAGTAATCTAGTGATCGCAGCATACTAATGCAAAGGAAGATACTTTTGTCCTTGCATGACAAGTTCATTCTTAGTTAATTTGGAGGAATTAGAGTTTGCATAGAGATGGTTCAGATCTTGCATTGAATCTTATATATTTTTCAGTACTAATACTTTATATAATAGGGAGGTTGCTGCTGAACATGGGTTATAATAGAGAGGTTGCAAACTGTTTTGCATCAAGTGTGAAGATCAAATAGTGCCATGGGTTAATGTTTCATAGAAATACAATAGGTGCTATACATATGCATATAGATATTAGTTTGTATTTTTCAGCACACAAGTGATACGCACAGCAGTTGTTAACATATTGCTACTATCATATGTAGGATCATCCTGATGCTAAGGGCCTATATGGCATCAAATTCCCTTACTATGATACATTATCTGCAATATATAGAAATGATATAGCCACTGGTGAAGGTGCCGAAGATATCATTGAGGCTGTTGGCAACATGCAAGAAGGGCTTGCTGCTGAACATGGTAATCAGCATGATGAACAACAGGATAGGATGTACAGAGAAACCCCTAGACGGTATGTTGACTCAGCATCATCTAGCTGCAAGAGGAGGAAGTGGCAAGGAGGGAAGAGCAAGGATAGTGCAACAAGTGATGCTTTTCTGGACATGTTACATGAAGTCCAAGGCGATCTGAAAGGTGTGGCTAGTGATGTTGGAAAAATAGCAGAAGCCATGGACTGTGAGGCTGCAATTCAAGAGAAGGCAATGAATGAAAATCCACAACAGATTTTAAGGGAGAAGGCTGTAGCAGAGTTGCGCAAACTAGGGTTTACTGGGACAGAACAAATCAAAGCTGCTACTGTATTTGTGAAATCGCTAGATCAAATGAGTATGCTGCTAACCCTTGACCAGTCTTTGAGGAGGGAGTTCATTATAAACATGCTTAACAGTACGATTGTTAGCCAACACTCTTTATAAACCATGCAAAACTGTTGTCATTGTGAGCTATGCACAAAATATGTGGTGCTGTTTTTGTGATGCACATATACTGTCTTTCTAAAATCATTTTTTTTGTAGAGGAGACAAGGAAGCGGATAGAAGGAGGAAGATAAGATGTTTGCATATTCATTCAAGAGTTGAAGGTGGAAAAAGGGATGTTGATAGTGCTTGCTGTTGGAGGTGGAAAAGGGATATTGACAGTGCTTGCTGTCTTTGCATTTGCATATACATTGAAGACTTGAAGCTAGAAGAAGAGCATTGAGAATGCTTGTTGTCTTTTATTTTACCCTTTCTCAATTTTATTTATATATGATTGGATCTCGGCCTTGCTCTAGTGCTATACTTGTTGGTTTGCAATATGGTTGAACTCCTCTGTAAGTAATATGGTTAAACTCTCCCATAAGTAGTCATTTTTCTATCATGGAATGGCCGTTTTATTTGGGTTGAAATTGTTACTGTAATGATGGTATGGTTGCCAATTTTAAATTCGTACATTTTTTTGATGATCTTCAATTGTTATTATCAAAAAATATTCTTGCATTTGTGTTGCCTGGCATGTCTCTTTTTATTTGTGATGATGCTCTGACAAGCATGGATTATTGTATCGCATTGGACAACCTGTTAGATTATTGATCAGACTACTATACTAGTATTCAAATTAGATTACTATGCTGTAGCAGCAAACCAAACACCCGTAATGGTATTGGATACCTTTACACTGTGCAACCAAACAAAATAATAAAACAGTATTGCATTTCATTCCCCCGCAATCTGTTTTCATTTACGATTCCTTCCGGTCTTATTTGAATGTATATGTGTCCACCTCAATTCATATGTTTTGAAGTGAAATGGAATAGAATTTAGTTTAATTTTATTCCAATTCACTTCAACACACGTGTATCGAGATGAATACATGCGCATGAGGTACTGCATCGGCCCATTTGTTCTCACGACCGGGGGTTCTAGCAGGATGATGTGTCTGGCTCTCGAACGGAGAAATCTCTAGCGAGCAGAGCTGGTGTGGTGATTGGTGAACAAAAGTAGAAACTAATCAGTCAAAAAAAAAGTAGAAACTACTCAGAACAGGGCACGGAGGAACCATCAAGCTGTTTGGTTCACTCACAGGTAAGCCTGAGTTTAGTTCGCGAAAAAAAAAATTAAGGTGTCATATCAGATATGTGGGAAGGATGCTAGGAGGGGTTTTCGGATACTAATAAAAAACAAATTACAGAACCTGTCAGAAACTGCGAGACGAATCTAATGATACTAATTAATCCGTCGTTAGCACTCGTTGGTACTGTAGCACTTAATGTTTTTCATGAACTAATTAGGCTTAAAAGATTCGTCTCGCGATTTTTCCTAGAACTGTGCAATTAGATTTTTTTCGTCTACGTTTAGTATTTCAGCATGTGTCCAAACATGCTCTTTTATTGTAGAAGGCAAAATTTTTTGGGAACTAAACTAGGTCTAAGGCCTTGTATGGATGCGCATATATTCATCTCAATCCACGTATATTGAAATGAATTAAAGTAAAATTAAATTAAATTCTATTTTATTTTACTTCAACCCATGAAAATCGAGGTGAATACACGTGAATCAAAACGGTCTCAAGGAATTCGCTGCACGTCCCGGTCGACTTCCAGGAAATATCTAGTAGGCTCTGTGCGCGTTCCGTCGCGGCTGAGTCGCCGTGGCCTCCTCCCCTGCGGCGGCCCTGCCTGCTGCCCCTCATCAAGCCGCTCTCTGCCCCGCCGCAGCGTACTGCGCGTCCCTGCCCTGCCTGGTTTAGTTCCCAATTTCTACCTTCGAATTTCATTATAAAAAGAAGATTTTCATCACATTAAAATGACGGCACATGTATGAAGTACTAAATGTAGATGAAATTAAAAACTAATTATACAGTTTTATTGTACTTTACGAGACGAACATTTTAAGCCTAATTAGTCAAAGTTTAGACAATTTTTACCAAATGCAAACGAATTGCTCCATGCGGGTGCCCGGATTCGGGAACTAAACACGGGCCCTGTCTCCCTCCTCCCATCTCCTGACTCCCCCTCTGCATGGCTGGCGCCAACTCACACGCATTACCTCACACACATCAGATCACACGGCCGGGCACCGGGCAGGCGCAGTACATACTCTGCTTCCCGGCACCATCCGCGCGGCACGCCATTCCCATTCTTATCGCCGGCTCGCCGCCGCCCCAACCCCCTCTCCCTATAAAACCCCCCTCGCCTCCTCCACTCACAAACCACAAGCTCGATCATCTCGCTCCAGCTGATCTATTGAGCACCTTGTAACCTGCTTGATCCTAGTTCTAGGCTTCTAGCTAGTGATTAGTGCAGTGTAGTGTCTCTTGGTTAGGCGAGTGACCGACCACTACTCATGGTCATGGCGTCTCGTCGGGTGTCCGTGCTGCTGAGCGTGCTACTAGCCTACTCCGCCGCCGTCGCCGTCGCCGTCGCCGCGGCGGCCAACTTCAACCAGGAGTTCGACATCACGTGGGGCGACGGGCGGGGGAAGATCCTGGACAACGGGCAGCTCCTCACACTCACGCTGGACCGCACGTCCGGGTCCGGGTTCCAGTCCCGGCACGAGTACCTGTTCGGCAAGATCGACATGCAGCTGAAGCTGGTGCCGGGGAACTCCGCGGGCACCGTCACCGCCTACTACCTGTCGTCGCAGGGCAGCACCCACGACGAGATCGACTTCGAGTTCCTCGGCAACGTCTCCGGCGAGCCGTACACGCTGCACACCAACGTCTTCACGCAGGGCCAGGGGCAGCGCGAGCAGCAGTTCCGCCTCTGGTTCGACCCCACCAAGGACTTCCATACCTACTCCATCCTCTGGAACCCCAAGCACGTCATGTAAGCCAGAGTGTCTGCATTTTGATTTGATCGATCGATCAGTGTGTCGAACTGACTGTCGATTGACATTGACTGACTGACATGTTCTTGTTCGATCATGCTTGCAGCTTCATGGTGGACGACATGCCGATCAGGGACTTCCGCAACCTGGAGAGCAAGGGGGTGGCGTTCCCCAAGAACCAGCCGATGCGGCTCTACTCCAGCCTGTGGAACGCCGACGACTGGGCCACGCAGGGAGGCCGCGTCAAGACGGACTGGTCCCACGCCCCGTTCTCCGCCTCCTACCGGGGCTTCAGGGCCGACGCCTGCGTCGCCGTCGCCGGCGGCAAGACGCGCTGCGGCGCCGCCGCTGCCGTCGGCACCGAGGGCGCCGGCGCGGCCGCCGGGGACTGGTACAACCAGGAGCTGGACCTCACGCTGCAGCAGCGCATGCGGTGGGTGCAGCGCAAGTACATGATCTACAACTACTGCACCGACCCCAAGCGCTACTCGCAGGGCCTCCCCGCCGAGTGCTCCATGCAGTAGCCCCTGTCTGTTCCGTTGTTCGTCGTCGTCCGTCCAACAGGCTCCTAACAATGGCGTGTGGTATGCTACTGCTACGGCCTACGGCGATCGATCTCGTCACCGGATGAAGCAAGACGAAGGGCATCGAAACTTGGGGATGGGTTGGGGGGCCGTCCGTCTGTATGGTAAATAAATAAGGATTTGGCGAATTGTAATGCAGTAGCTGGTGGTGGTAAAATTCTTCATGTTTTGTAGCCGCCTCCTCGCCCTTCACCACCCTGTTCGTACGTGTATGTAGTAGTCTACTGTTCGTGTTAATGTCTGTATTGTATATTCCATAAAAAAAAGTCAATAGTACGTGTTTTTTCGCTTGTTCCATGTACGTACGTGTGCATTGTGATGTGATTGTGATTACTCCTGGGAATTATCCTGCGCAGATCGATAATTAAACAACTTAATTTGCTCTGTCCATCAGCGGTCCTTTTCGTGCATTGATACATGGTCAGTATCAGTGTATACCACTCACTGAAGCGAATTGAAACCGGGTGTGCCCAGCCCACGCTGATGGGATCACCTGTCGGATATGGATACATCGACATGCAGGCAAGTAAAATGTTGCAGTCGCCAGATGTTGTGCACTACTGGCGCATCAATAGCAACCTCTCCCTCTCCCACACCATTAAGCACGCGACAAGTCCATCCGTGTCTCAATCCGTCACGATAGGGATCCATGTACGTTGCTTCGGGTAGTTCCACGATCGAAAAGGCTTTCAGCCCTATTCCCATGAAAGTACCGTTTGTTGATTCGTCGTGAGAGAAAAACACTAAACTACCGTTCGCTGATTTATCGTGAGAGAAAAACACTATTTATTAATTAAAAAAGTATGGCTTATAAGATAAACGAACAAGACGTCAGTATACAGCAACCGACATTTCTGGACAGATAAACAGGATTAGAATACGCGTGTGTTTAGCAGAGATCGATAAAAACCTGGACTCTCTCGGCAAGGCAAGAAGTGGCACACGCTCAAAGAAGCTACACGTTGCTCCACTCTCTGCTTTGCTCTCGGTCTCGGCTACTGGCTTGGCTTGAGGCTACGCGGCATACCCATACGACGCAATCTGGCGCAAGGTGACAGGCCTCGCGGTCAGTCACAGGCGCACAGGCGAACCCGGAACGCGACGACGACAAGGGCTGGAAGGACATGCATGGCTCGTCAGTCGTCACGATCCATTGATCCGTCAGCTCCCAGCGGGGCCTCTGGCGTCTCGCTCTCGGTCGCAGCAGGCTGAGGTGCCCGGACGCTGACGCGGACAGGTGGAGGTGGCCGCACCGACAAATAGCTTCCACCTCGTCTACGGCTACTCATCGGATCAGCACGGAGGTGCTCGAGCTGGCCGCCGCTGCGCCGACTGCACCTGGCAGCCTGTTGGATTGGAGCAGCCATGCAGCGGTCGGAATATTCGACGATACTTGTCGTTTCAGTTACCAAGAATGCAGGATTACGAGGCTCCTGGGATCAGAAATCTTGCTGCTCTACTCTGGAGAGAATTTTGGGCCATAGTTTCTTACCAGGAGCAAGGTGGTTGCAATGCCAGTTTTTTCCCCCGAAAGGACGGTAAGGGTTTTGCCATAGATTTATTAGAAGAAGAGAATTGATCTATTGTTTTTCCTTTCTGAAAAAACGACAAGGGTTTAACAGTTGATTTATTAGAAGGAAAAAAAATTTGGCCCAGTTTAGAAGAAGAGAATTAGCCAGTGTAGTAGCTGTGTACCTAATTGGATTTTGGCTAAGGGACCTTTTATTGTCTGCACAGGTGTAGCTGAAAATGAAGTGTATGGAGACATCATCAGTCTATTATATGTCGCCTCATCATGTCGCTTGGACCGTCCTGTGGTTGGATCCCCCTGACTGCTCTTTTGCATAAGCACGATCATAATCATACAGCACAACATTTCCAGAAAAGAAGGGGAAAAAATCACACGGGAGATGTTTGCTTACATTGTGACTAGAATCGAATGGTCACTGGCTGGCCATCTTCTTCGCTCGTCAGGTGATGAGGACGACGCTGTTCTACCCTCATGAGTCATGTCTGATGAGCTGCAGTTTTCGATCAGGAATCAGGGCAACAGAGGGGGCACTGTTGCATGTCCTTCAGCATCATTTTTTTTCAACGTTTGTCTACTAGGCTGAGACAGTCTGAAGAGACATTGGTTTCAGATAAATTACTTTGCCCCCTGGCGCTGTGTGTGTGTCTGTGCATGATTGAGCTCGCTAGCTGTACCTTTTGTGCGATGATAGACTTCAAAACAGGAGAGCTCCACTGTCAGATTTATATATTTGGCAACGTGTCAATATTAGGGTGCCTGCTTAGTTCTAGCGATCGATGGCTGCTTGCTAGGAGTAGTAGACTCTAGCATAGTTAGTAGCACTGCCGTTGAAAGAGCCTGTCTTCCCTGTGTTTTTGCACGCCTGAATGAACAAAGCAAGAACAGGGCAGGGGATATCCATCTGACAGTTGAAATCACCTCTCTGGCTGGTGAAACTAGGCCTTCTTTAGATGCCTTCAAAATTCTAAATTTTTATTTTTCGTCCCTTCATATCGAATCTCTAAACCCACAGAGCATTAAATATAGATAAAAAAATAACTAATTGCACAGTTTGGTTGTAAATCACGAGATGAATCTTTTGAGCCAAATTAGGTCATAATTGGACACTAATTGCCAAATACAAACGAAAGTGCTACCGTAGCCAAATTCCAAAAGTTTTTGCATCTAAACACCCCCTAATTTTCCTGTTCTCTTTCTCCGTTCTGCTGTGGTAAATCGTCAGAAAAATGGCATTTTGATTTCAGTTCTGTATCTTCCGGCTGTATGTATTTCGGCGGAGTTCATCATGTGTTCGTACGTAGTACTAACCACTCGACCTGTATTGCATGGGAACAAGATGGTTGTTGCCTTGTTGGCCCCGGACGTGACAGGAGGGCCGGGGAGGGCCAAGATTGCTAGCCGCTGGTCCTCCATTTTCGTGCCACATAAAGTTGCTTGTGCTGATTCACCACATGGAGAAAAAAAGCATCTTCATGGCCTTTGGGCAAGTGATGCAAGAACTCCCGAGCTGTATGTATGCCATGTACACTTGCTCAATCCCTTGATGATTACCAAATGGTCCTAAAACGACAATACGACAGGAACAGTGTACTCCGATCCTACTCTTCCACATACTCCACGAGTCTCCAAGCATTGGATATGAGTCCTCATAAGCTCAGACAGATCACAGGTAGCCAGATCATCCAGGAGTAACAAAAGTTTACTACTCCTTCAAGCTCGCAACCACGTCGGCAAGATTTCACCAATGCAAGCAGAAAGCAGCATCATGGCATTGGCAAGTGATACAAGACCACTCATGCCTCATGGGCTCATGGCTGTGTACTACCACACTTGCTTAACACCTTGACGATTGCGAACGGGGGTGCTACATGTACAGTGTGCTACCACTCTCCCACATACTCCAAGAAGTCCCTTAGCTGTATATACCACACTTGCTCAATCCCTTGATGATCTGCTCAATCCCTTGATGATTGCCAAATGGTCCTAATAAAACGACAGACAATACGACAGGAGTCGTACATGTACAGTGTACTCTCCCACATAGTGCTCCACAAGTCTCCAAGCTGGATATGAGTTCACAGCCTCTGAGGCAGATAGCCAGATCATCCAACAGTAACAAAAGTTTACTACTCCTTCAAGCTCCCAACCACGTCGACATGAACTCGTGCCGATCGAGTAGTTCGTTTCGTGCAGACACGTGCTTCTGCCGTCTCATGTACTGTATGTAGTGCAAAGTGAACATGTGCAATTATTTCTCAGAGTTTCAGGGTCGGTTTAGTTTTCAAAAATTTTTACAAAAAACCACGGTAGTATTTTCATTGTTTTTTTGGTAATTAGTGTTTAATTATGGACTAACTAGGTTTAAAATATCCGTCTCGTGATTTACAGCTAAACTATGTAATTAGTTTATTTTTTTATCTATATTTAATGTTCCATGTATGTGTCTAAAGATTCGTTACTGTAGTTTTTTAGGAAAAAATTTAGAACTAAACAGGCCCTCAGCTGGAATAATGCAGAGTAGCAGATGAATTGTGACTCTGACTCAAAAAAAAAAATTGTGACTCTGACTCTTGCAGCAAAGCAGGCGGCTTGCTGTAGGTGTTCACCATTAGCAGAAAGCATCATCATGGCTTTTGGCAAGTGATTCAAGATCAGTCATGGACTTATACCACACCTGCTTAACCCCTTGACGATCGCGAATGGTCCTAAAACAAGAATAGGATAGCCGGACAGGGGTATTAGTACTTGCACAGTGTGCTACCACTCTCCCACGTACTCCAACTAGCCAGGCAACTGCCGTAATGAGTTCTCAAGCAGACATCCCGGAGCTGTGCAGATCATCTGATCCATCCCGGAGTAACAAAAGCTGTTGATGCACGCGTGTGCTTCTACCGCCTTACGCTTTGCAATCTTTTATCGGAGTTTCAGGCTTTCAGCTGGAGGGAATGTACAGTATCAGGTGAATTGTGAGACTGGTGCAGTGCAGGCGGCTGTGGTAGGTAGCAATAGCATCCCTGCTGAATCCGTCCAAACAAAGCGCACAACCTCCATCAGTGCGTGCATAATTGGTACGTACTGGTACGCCCGAGTACAGACAACCGGAGAGTGACCCCGCTCCGGAGCCATCCTTGCAATTGCATATGATTAATTAGCGGAGGACCAGCTTGGCAATGCAATGCATTGGGAGTGCTATGCTGCGACCTTGGATTGGTGGCCAATGCAATGCCATGCCATTGCTGAAGCTGAAGCTACCTCCTCATGATTCAGGGTGTGTTTAGATTGCAAAAAAATTTTTGGAAAATTTCTGTAGCACTTTCGTTGTTATTTGGCAAAATTTATCCAACCATGGACTAACTAGGTTCAAAAGATTCGTCTCGATATCTACAGACAAACTGTACAATTAGTTATTTTTTACTTACATTTAATGCTCCATGCATGCATCTAAAGATTCGATATGACGGTTATTGTAGCACTTTTTAGAAAATTTTTTAAGAACTAAACCAGAGCTCCGGGACCAGCAGGCAGCAGGCCAGCTGCTTCCACTTGGATTGGCGACGAGGAGCCTTGCTATGAGTAGGTCGGTCTCTGAGGTCTGAACTGGTCGTTCAAGAACTCCCGTTCTTATCTCAGCCAGCTGCCAGCCTATATCTTCTTATTACTCTGCAGAGCCCCAGGTAAGCTTGAGTAGTCATATGGGCCTTGTTTAGATCCTTAAATTGGGGATACCTAAATTATCGTGTGGCAATGTAGTATTTTATTTTTATTTGATAATAATTGTCCAAATATTGATTAATTAGGCTCAAAATGTTCGTCTCGCAGAGTACAACATGTGCCGATATTTTGATGTGACAGGAAATCTTCTTTTTGCATAGTGCATTTTGGATCTAAATTTGAAGAACTAAACATGGCCTCGTAGGAGTATACTAATAGCTACTAGCCATAAAGCAAATGTGACAATGAGTGAATAATCTGGGAGAGGCCTTGTTTAGTTACCCGACTCGGGGTGGCCGATTCGGCACAGTGCCACCTCGAGCACTGTAGCACTTTTTTTTTTGTAATAATTATCCAAATCTTGATTAATTAGGCTCTAAATGTTCGTCTCGCAAAGTACAACAAAACTGTGCAATTAGTTTTTTATTTCATCTATATTTAGTACTTTATATATGTGCCAACATTTTGATGTGATAGAGAATCTTCTTTTTGTATAGTGAAATTTAGGTGAATTCTGTAGTCTAAACGAGGCCAGACTTGAAACGCATGAACCTGACTGAAAGAGGCTTTGACAAGGATCATTGGAAGGAGAGCCTGATGGGCACGAGGACGAACCGCAACAGGTTCTGAATTGCGGTTTGGACAGCGTAGTACTCCGTAGCTCAGAGCCAGTAGGCTCTACTACTGTGTAGACGCGGTACAGCCAGTGCCATGGTGGGTATCGAGCTGGATCCAGCGAGGGGTGTTTAGTTTCGACCTAAAATTTTTTACCCCATCATATCAAATGTTTATATATATATAGTACTAAATATAGATGAAAAAAACTAATTATACAGTTTGATTGAAAACTACGAGACGAATCTTTTAAGCCTAATTAGTCCATGATTAGTCTTAAGCGCTACAGTACACACATGTGCTAATGATAGCTTAATTAGACTTCATAAATTTGTCTCGAGGTTTCCAGACGAGTTATGTAATTAGTTTTTTAATTAGTATCCAAAAACCCTTCCGATGTCCCGTAAAAGATCTGATGTGACATAAAAACTTTTTCGCCTCTATCTAAACACCCCCGAACTGGCGCCTTAACTCGTCTGCAGGAGCTTAAATTTCGGTCACTGCTGGTGTTGAAATGTGAGGTGATGTCCCTAGGTGATGAAGTGACTAGCTGAGCACAGACCCAAAAGGGCTTGTTTAGATGAACTAGGAGCCTTTGCATCTCATGAACTAACAACTAGTTAGCTAAATTTTAGTCTTAAGGATCCAAACAGGTGAACTAGTGGTTGGTCTAATAATTAGCCAAAGCCCCAACTGTCCATACAATCTAACTAGTTGGACTAATCACTAATTCTAGATCATCCAAACATGTCCTAGGACCAGTAATTAGTCCAACTAGTTAGGTTCTATGGACCAACGAACTAACAACTAGTTGGGGCTTTGAGTAATCGTTCTGTGTGATCATCGAGGCTAAACTTTAGCCAACTAATTGTTAGTCCATGATAAAAAAAGGCCCTAAGCTGCTAAACAGTGGGGCGCTTCGCCAGAAAGGACTCTCGAGGCTCGCAGCTCGCTTTAAGGTAGACTTTGCAGGCTTGATGGCCTTTCTTCTCCCTCTGATGAATGAACTTTTGATGGTACTTGCTTGTAGCAATGGTGTACTAATGGTATCCAGCTTGCAAGTGCCTGAGATCCTGGACTGTTTTTTGGGCGATGCATGCTAACCCCAATCATTTTGCCAGCGTGGGAGCTTGATCACTTGCACAGCGTTTTTCGCTCGCGGACTCAGAGTTTTGTTTCTCTGGTCCGGATGATTAATCTCGTCTGAATCGATAGCCTGTGCAGGATTCAACGATGGTGCATGCATGCAGTGGTGGTCCGCTTCCATCAATCTGAGGCTCTGAGACACTCGATCAGATCTCTTCCCATGCATGACTTGCTGTCAGCCATTCGTGCATGCATGCATGGCGGGGCGAGGGTAATAATCATCATCCGCCACGGCCCGGGGGCATGCATGTCCGATGCATCCTGCATGAATCGGTGTTCGTCGGCAGCGGGGAGCTAGCGCTGCGTGCCTGCGTTCGTCACGCCTCACCAGCCACGATCGATCGGCCACGGGCTGTTTACTACAGAAAATCACACCGTGGACCGTGTGGCGGTCGCGAACAAATCTGCACGGGGACCACTGCAGGAGCACAAGTGCACAACAGTCAACAGGATGCCGCCGACAGGTGCTCGTGGAATCTCACTTGGCCCATATATGGAGGCCCTAGGTCGTCGCTGCCAACGCTTGGTGGACCGTGGACGCCAGCCCACCTGGCCCATATACGGACCATCATGCGAAGAAGTTCCGCCGAGAACCGGAACCGAGGCTTAGCCCAGAGAGATGGAAAAGATTTTCTTTTCTTTACGGGGGCACAAAAATTATACGAGAACAGAAAGAAAAAAGCAACGTGAACCTTTGGTCTTGGACCGCTAGGGCCCGTTTGAATTCGGTCAGCCTTGCCGGCAGGCCTGGCTGTCGCCAGCTAGAGTCCGGTCCAAATGGAACAACCGCCTATGTTCCGTTGCATGTTGCTACGAAGCCAAGCCCAGGTAAGAACACACCTGTTTGCACGTAGAGAGGAGTGTGATGACCCTGGACTTAGAACATGATAACGTTACCCTTAAACATTGTCATTGCCATTTCATCGAACACATGTAGGGCGAGCGGCATGGCGAACACGGACGCGCCCACCTAGGCCTCACGACACCGGTGGGACGCCAGCTGGGACTGCATGTACACCGGCAGGGGCGAGCTCCGGCCGCAGCCGCGCCGGTTTCCTCCCATGCGGCTAGGGCCACCCGGCACTCCCCGTTGCCACCACAAGCGACGCTAGCAGTAGGTGGCCGGGGCAGCACCACTGTGCGCAAATCAGCGAGGGCGAGCGCTGCGGAGCAACAACACCCGGTGGTGCTGACCCGTGCGCCCTCTGCTTTGTGCCACGGCTGCTGCTGCTGTTGCTGCTCTAGCGCTGCGGCGGCGGACGCGGCCTCGCGCGCCTCACGTGCATGCGTGGCCGGCTCAGCGCGGTGGCGGAGGCACCACGCGCATGCGCGCGCACCCGTGCACGGCTAGCTCGGTTGTGGAAGAAATAATGGAGCGGTGGGTGAGAGACACAGGTTCGGAGGTGATGCGAACTCACCCTTCAGCGCTCAAGCTAGTCGGGCCACCAAAAAACGAACCTTAACTTCGTTTCGTGAGAGCCAGGTGAGAGAGTGTGTTTTGCATCCAGCGGGCCGAGCTCGCTGGTAGACCCACGCTATTGTAGCCTACGCGTGCGGCCAGACCAACAGGCCACATTTTTTTTTCGCGATTGTGCCCTGGCACCAACAGGGCCGCATATCTAGTTTCTCCGTTTGTGTTCGCCAGCTATGGGTGCATTTCGTAGGGTGCCTCTAGCTTCCACGTGGTCGGAGCCAAGTTGACCTCAGAGGATCACACCCGAGCCCAAGCGACGTATGATTTGGCTTAATTTTAAACTTTTATTTAATGATGATGACTCTTCCTAGCAAATTAGTAGATGTTTCAACGCACGTCATGAAAGCGCCCGCTTAGAGGAGTTCCACGCGTCCTTTTCTGCTAATGGGTTGTCTCACAGTTGCCTTGTGGTTTAAAGATGTATTCAACGAAATCATCAATATTCAAATACATTGTGCTGCGGTCCACGGATCGGCGCGGTGATGACTGGCTACGCATGTTTGTTTCCAGCTTGTTGCCACAGCGTCGAACGATGGAAGGCGGCCTTTTGCAGACGGCAGCCCATGCAGAGTTGCTTGCGACATGTCTTGAAGACTGCTGGTTGGCAATGTGCAATGGTGTTGGTGGAGCTCCTTGCCGTTGCATAGGAACAAGTGTGCTGATCGGTGTCGAGCGGGATGGATGCGGTCCTTTTTGGCGACATGGTCGGCATGGCAGCGATCTCCTGCTAGCGGCGACTTCCTGCGTGGTGCTTGGGTGTGGTTTTGGAGATGGAGGACTTTCGGGCTAATGCCCTGCCCGACTCTGAGTCGTGGCTAGCAATGGTGACGCCTTGGCACCACAATCCTCGTTGGAGGCATTGTCGTGAGGTCTCTTGTCTCCTAAGGGTTTGGTTCAAAAACCTCAGTTCTCTGCTTGGCGTTGGCGGCACTTGTGAATGTCGCTTCCCTCCTTGGGGGCATCGCTATTGAGAGCTCCCCCTCCCTCAAGCTCTTCGCTCGTTTCTCTACGACGTGCTTGGTGGTGTTTGCCTGCTGGTGCTTTGAAGGTTTAGTGGTTTGCTTTTGTTGTGGTAGTGTCAAGCTACCGCGACATCGTGAGTGTTTTTGTTTTTATTTGTTGTATGTTTTTGTATGTTGCTCTCCTTCTCTATTAATATATGTTCGGCGATTTTCTCGCTGGTGGTTTAAAAAAAATACATTTTAAAATCAAACTTTATACCGTCATTTGACATATTTTGAAATCGTACTTCATTCTTTGACATATTTTGAAATCGTACTTCATTCTATCACTAGACAGACGTTGTCTAACTTGTATGAGCTTAAATCCGTGACTTCCAATCACATAAGAGGTATGGAGGAGTGCGAGGACACTATGACGGTAGATAGAACACACAAATCTATTATTAAAATACAAAGATGCAACAATAATTTAATTTAGTGTATTTCTTATAGGACAAGCATTCATCCTTGTATTTCACATAATAAATGCTCCAAAACAAGATCTAATGTAGGTGTATATATTTAGATAAAATTCCAATGAAGAATATTCTTTTGTGAAGATAGCACATTTTTTCTTTTATTGAGCAGGGACAATGTTAGATACAGAAAAAAATGTTTGATCTTCACAAGACAAATATTCTAAGTTCCGGAGAATATTCCAGATTTAGGGGTTAAAAATCCAAATTTAGATGAATGATATTATATGAATTGTAATATCCGGTCCGTATCTAATAGCAAGACATCTAAACCTCCTATAAAGCTAAGACCCACTAAGTGATTCTATGCAATTTGATTGGTCCAATCCTGAAAAGTGATGTCATGTGATGTCATCAAATCAGTTACCCCACTAAGCCTTATTTATCTCCCACTAGATATTTCTTTTGAAATAGAAAAAAAGTCGTAGCACCTAAACCAAGTATTGTAATTAAAATCCAATTGCACCATGGTGTTCCTCGCAATAAACTCTTCAAAACAAGACCCCACATGGATATATTTCAATAACTTTTTTACAAACATTTAAACGGTCGTTCCTAAGCAAAAAAAACCTAACAAAACTACCGTTTCTAAGCAAAAACCTAGCAAAAATGTATATCACATGGATTACATGTGGTCCTCCGAAACATGCATGATTTTATGAAGGAAAACTCCTAGAACTTTTGGGAGGGGGATAACCCTCAGGTATAGTAGGGGTGAGGGGTTCGGATGGATGAGGTTAGCCTCCCGTACTGGCCAATTCTATAGGTTAGTGACCATGTTTTCTTTGATAATCGTTTCTAAGCAAAAGCCCGTTTCTAAGAAAAACCTAGCAAAACTGCATATCACATTGATTACATGTGGTCCTCCGAAACATGTATGATTTTGTGAAGGAAAACTCCTAGAACTTTTGGGAGGGGGGATGACCCTCAGGTATAGTAGGGGTGAGGGGTTATGGTGGATGAGATTAGCTTCCCATACTGGCCGATCCTATAGGTTAATGACCGTGTTTCCTTTGATAACTGTTTCTAAGCAAAAGCCCGTTTCTAAGAAAAAACCTAGCAAAACTACATATCACATGGATTATATGTGGTCCTCTGAAATATGTATGATTTTGTGAAGGAAAACTCCTAGAACTTTTGGGAGGGGGGATGACCCTCAGGTATAGTAGGGGTGAGGGGTTCGACTAGATGAGATTAGCCTCCTGTACTGGTCGATCATATAGGTTACTGACCGTGTTTTCTTTGATATGGTTTTTGTTGTCTTTAGTTACACCTCTAGCAAAAAAACTAAATCTGTTCTCTGCTTATATTGTATATATACTTATGTATTATACACCAATGAGATTCCTTCTACATCCTATTTCTCCTAACTCAATTCAAATTACTCTTACATCCCCGCAGCAATGCGCGGGGAATTCACCTAGTTTCCCAGAAAGGAATAAACGGCTGTGAGTAGTTCTCCTTAAAGTTAATACTTGGTTTCGGTCAAGTCAATGTGTACGAATATAGTAGTTTTAAATAATATTAGTTCAAAATAATTATTACCTCGAAACAAATGGCTCAACACCAAAATTGTCAATAAGTTTTTTAAAATATTGCGACAAAGATGTATGTGGTACTTTCTGAGCTTATGTGCAAGTCTATGATGATGGCAATTTCAATCTAAGCATATGTCCAAGTCTATGATGATGCCAATTAAAATTTGAGCATTTGTCCATGTCTATGATAATTTGTCCAGATCTTGAGCATATGTCTCTTCCACTAAATGTTTGTCCTCATTTTGTTTAGAAAAAAATTCTGATTTTCTTGTTTTGATAGTAACTCAGTCTTGGCAATTGTGTTGCTTTGTCTAGATGGATTTTCAAGAGAAGAGACGCTTGCTTTTTGCTCGGGCTGCTGCTCTTATCATGGCTATGTATGCATTCCTTTTTACTAGGATTAAAATGTTCATGACCTCAGCTCACTTATGGGTCATTCAGCAAGACGGATGAGGAGTGCCAAAAGAATTTTGACTTAATTTACAACTATAATGGTGTAGAGTGTGTAAACATGATTCGTATGAAAAGAGATCCCTTTTTAGGCTATGCTATTTGCTTAGGGAGGAGGGGTTGTGCCCCCACCCGCCACCCCACGATTGTTGTACAACTAGTGCGAGCTCGGTGCACGGCTAGGGGCAGGGGCGACGACGAGCAGTGACAATGAAGCGTGGCGTGCTCTAACCGCTCGTAACCTGCCTTGTGCACCTCAGATTGCCAGGCATCCTTCTCCGCCTGCACAAGCCAAGCGGCCTCCAGGACGGCTTCAAAATCTTTCGGCCACAAGCCATATCCCCCGTTAGGAGCTTGAGGAAGTTGTTCTTCTGCTTGGCTATGAACGCAAATCTCATGATGACGCCTCTACAGATCGCTCCAACGAGGTAGGTGACGACCAGGCCTCCGCCGACCTCGCCAGAGGTCATGATGAGGGTGTTGCCCATGCTCAGGGCTCTGAGAGGATGGTTGGGGGTGATGGGAGGTGGGCATGGTTGGGAGTGAGAAGGGTTGGGGGTGATGGTTAGTGTAACACCCTAGGTGTTTGGCTTCCACATTGCACATGCATTTCATAAGCACGAGCATTATTAATCTCATTCATGCATTTGTTTGAACTGCAACATGAGTATGCAACATACTAAATTGTGCTTGTTTCATAATTGTTGGCTTATGAAATGTGGTTGGTGCAACATGTAGATGTAACATGAGTGTCTCATATATTGAAACATGGCAATGTTGTTAGTATAGTATGACAAGTTTAATTGTTGCAACAAGGGCTTGAAACATATGCAACATGGTAGTGAAACATTTTGGAGGAAATGCTTGTTTTGCTTGTTTCAACTTATGTGACACTTGGAAATGTGTGTAGCCAATGTGTAGAGTGTTTAATTGTGTCCTATAACACCTTAACTACACTTAGGATAATTAGTGGAATAATGTTCATGTTGGACAAAATGACCAAATTGCCCTCCTAAGTGATGTTGACTAGGTTTTTTTTTACCTCTAGAGTGTTTTCATTTGACTATTTAAAAAGTCTAGCTTAGAAATTTTGCATGGAGGTGCACCCTTAAATAAAGTTGTAGAGAATTTTATAGAGAACAAAAGTTGTAATATGGCCATCTCATGAAAATGATCATAACACCCTCAAAAGTGGCCCACAAGTCAGTAAAGGTGGCTATTTTGGGACTTAGCAATTTTGGCTAAGTCGAATCAAGTAACAGTTTCAAGGTACCTACCTTTTGAGCACTATATCTTCCAAATTAAGCCGAACTAGCTCGAGCTACAATTAACAAAGTTGTAGGCCTCACATAGGTCTACATTTTTGTTAATTATACCTTTCGCTGAAATGAGCTGGTTTGGGAGATATTGAACGAGCAAAATTGGTTGTCAGTCGGCTTCATCGGTCTCTGAAACGGGAACGAGCTGGGCTCGGTGGCCGACCGGCCTCAGGCCATGACCACTGCGTGGGCGTGCCGTGGCACCGGTACACCGGCCATGGTCCCACCGGTCAGGTCATGTGAGTCCAAGGCTGCCACGCCGTCCACCGCTCGCCTCTCCTTTCATTCCCTCCTTCCCCCTCCCTCTGTGCACGTCGAAGCAGAAAACCGAGCCGCTGCCTTGCCGCGAGCTCTGCCGCCATCGAGCGCACTCCTCCATTGCACTACAGCCCACTACACCATGCCCATAGTTCCGCCACCACCTCACGAACCTCGTCAACCACCCCAGTGAAGCAGCCGAGCTCAGGGTAAGCAGCATTGCCAACTTTTCCCCGCTCGGAGTTCACCAGAGCACCGCCACCCTCACGGTCCTCTGTGGCCAACACTGCACAACATACCTCCATCCCATCTCATCCTCGTCTCATCTTCCCCATTCCACCTAGATGCTCACATGATGATGTTACCGAGCGAGGTGGTCCGGTCACGTTGGAACACAGCCGCGCACCCCCGTGACGTGGCCGCCACTGGCGCTCGCACGCGACCACGCTCCTCCGCTCCACCCCAACCTTTAGCAGCAGTCTCGTTAGGTCCTCCATGGCTCCAGTGAGTTGATGCGCACCTCAAATGGCCACCTGGTGGTCGGAGTTCACCGGCGCACCACCGCGCGCCACCACTGAGCCACCGCCGCCATGGTCGTCGTAGCTAGGGCCTAGTATTGTTCATGATTCGAGGGTCAATCGATGTGGGGGGTCGAGTGTAACATGTTGGTACCTTTCTTTTCGCCGGAGAAGCCGTCGCCGACGAGCTCGAGCTCGCCGGAGTTTGGCGACTCTGCTCCCTATCACCGTGCCGCTGACACGCGGGACTCGGCGGTCAGCAGGCGTAGGCGGGTTCCGTTCGCGGGCCGCGCATTAAGCGGGATGACCCAGTAGTCGGTTTAGGGTTTTGATTTTTATTTTTCCTTTTGTTATTTTCATAGATTGAATGCTAGTTTTGTAAAATCCATATCTCAAGATTTCTAGATCCAATTGAGGTGATTCCAAGTTTGTTAGGTTCTATGTAAAGTGTAGTAATTAGAAAAAATATAAAATGTATACGTGTTATTTAAATTCTGAAAGAATTAATTAGACAATTGAAATATGTTTTAAAATGGATGCAAACTTGTTAATTTTATAACTTGAGTTCTATTGCTCCAAAAATTATGAAATTTTATGAGTATGTTGTTCTAGGTACATGCTAGCTCTGGTAAAAATTTGAAGGTCAGTGCTTGAGTAGTTTTCATGTTATGCCTTTATCATTTTATAATAGGAGATACTTGAATGATTTTTTTATAATTTTTATATATGTCCTTTGATCATGAAAATTTGTGGAAAGTGTCCTGGTACCTTAGGATTTTTAAAAAAAATATTGTTTCTATTGTTTGATACTTTTCAATATGATTTATTAATTAGGCTAGAATCGGTCTTGCTGGCTTGTGAATTTTGTGTAGGGAGTTCCTATATGCAACTTTAGCTTAAATTTTTACAGTAGACTACTGATCGTGTATAGGGCTCTCTATAATTTTTATAGAAGTTTCTGAATAGTTTGCATATAGATTTATTTTCCTACTTAATTAACTAATTAAATTAAGAAAAGAGATTAAAATAATTGATTTGGGTTGGCATACCTTACTTTCTGGTAGTTTTATGTCATGTGTGAATTAGTAGTGCCATTAGTTTGGTCAAAAGGTTAGTTTGACACATAAGTAAATATTTAATTTTTAGCAATATTAGGTCTTTTGGTACTGTTAGTAGCATTTCTGGGATTAGGCTTTTTATAAAGGTGTTTCCTGAGAATATTGTGAGTACCAAAGTTGTAGTAAACTTCTTAAACTACTTTATATAAAAATTTGGTGGTATTTGGCCTAGTAGTTTAGGAGTTCTAGTAGTTTGAAGTTGCTGTCCAGAAATGACTGCTCTCTGTTTGGAGAGGACAGATTTCTGGAACTTTAAGATTTCGACTAGGTAAACTTGAGAATCAAGTCTTGAGGTCTAAAACTAAATTATAGAGCATTTTATAAGCTTTCTAGATTGTCTTGTATCATATCATTTGGGGTTTTGGATCTCCAGTTATGGTTGAAATACCTGGCTCCTATCTAGATTCTAGTTTTTTTGCTGAATTGTGTTAGTGTTTGTGTGAGCCTAAGTAATGTTGCTCTTGTTGGTTGTTTAGGTGTTAGGTTCTTAACTTAGGAAGAGCAATTGTATATTAGGTTGCGTAAACTTGGTAAGTACTTCTCTACCGGAGAAGAGATTTGCACGTTTTGTTAAAGTGATTTGAATATAGTGTTAAGTTGTTACTGCAGTTCACATTGCATTCACCGAGCATGTTGCATTCATTCTTGTATATCCATGAGATTTATCTGTGCATCCATGCAATAGGTGTGCCGGAGGGGGTGATGCTTCTGGAGTTTGAGGGAGCACATCAGGAGGTGTCAGCTGGCGAAGGAGTTCCCAAAGAAGAGCTACCTAAGTGCCCTGATCACCGCCCCTCATCCTTTCTGAAAGGTAAGCCCTGGTGCATGGTAACCCAACTTATATATATATATATATATATATATATATATATATATATATATATATATATATATATATATATATATATATATATATATATATATATATATATATATCATTGAGTACTTTTACTTATTTATTGCATTAAGTTTTAAGAGTTGAGTAAAAACACTTGCAGCATTATATCTATCCTTGTTTAGATATCGAACTTGAATCCTAATTAAAGTTTAGGCATGTGTTATTGCTTAGCCATGCTTAGTGCGGTAGAAGTTGGGTGATTTTCGGTCATCCGCGAGCTTTATGATGAAGTGGGTCATGGTTGGCTATAATTGCTATCGTGGAAAAGAACCATGCTGAAAAATAAATTAAGACCAGGCAGGAGTTTGATAGTGCAGCCACAAGACACTTCACGTCTTGGGTGCGAAGCTATGCCCGTTTGAGTCGTTTAAGGACCGATTCGCTATACATTCTTGAGTCATGTTGAACGCAGTCTAACACTTAGTTGGTCAGATAAGTCGTTCTGACCGCGAAGCTGAGTAATACAGTTCAGGCCAGGAATCGGGGGTCAAGTGCGTATTCTGAAGGAAGTAAGGCTGTGCTTGGGGACATTAACATAAGACCAAGGGGGGGGTTAAAGTCTCTATCACCTAACAGAGTGTTGCCTTGGGGATGCGGCATCAGTCGAACCCATGATTCTTGAACTATACCAAATGTGACTTGTGCGACCCTAGCGCGAGGTCTGCGCGATGAGTGTTAGAAATACCCTCCAGCTAGATAGGAACTCGATTCGAATCACCGTCGCTCCCGGTTAGTGAGCACTTGACTTGAGCAACGGCAACGTAGATTCAATTAATTGAACAGATGATTAATTGGATGATGAATTAAATGTTGCCTTAATTTATACTTACTATGGTTATTAATGTTTGCTTAATAATCAGATAATTGTTTAGTATAGGTGCTAAGATAGCTGATAGGTTAATGCTAAAAATAATTGCTAGTACAGGTTAAAAGAGTTACTACTACTTATACTTTTCTGCAAATAAGATGTCAGCCAACTCCACTCAATGAAAGCCTTGCATGATCCTTGGTGTCTTTTATTTTCATTTTGACAGGTAAGTCTAGCTGAGTACATTCTTGTACTCAGGCTTTATTCCCTCCTGTTGTAGATGACATGCTTTACCAGGGTTTCTGCAAGAACTGCCTCCACCCGGCGGGTGACGAGGACTAGATCACTTGGGCTTGATCGTCTTTTAGTCTACTTTTCTTAATGCTTTTGTGCAAACATGATCTGTAAGACTGGTAATCGTACTTAAACTAAGTGTATGTACAACTTATGCTTTCCCTACTTTCTAAACCTAGTTTATAATAATTGTGACTCCATGGTGTTGTAAGTGAAAGCTCAAGTAAGGTTTTGGTAATTAATGACACCAAGTTGCTAATGTCATCATGTCAAGTGAATTGAGTTAGGCATAGCAACACATGTGATGAAGGAGCAAGGAGCATGATGGTGCATGCACATGAATTGATGATCATGGTGATCAAGCATAAGGAGATGGACATGGAACAAAGGGATTAAGGCAAAGGTGTAATCATAGGGTTTATTTTTGCCAGTCTAAGATTAGTAGAGAAGTGATTGATCGGGTTTAGGATTGATAGCCGACTATCAAGAGGGGCAATCACGGTTAGCTCGTGAATCAAGTGCTACTAGGTCATCATCTTGAGCATATGCATTAGGATCTAGTAGAGGGCTAACATAACGCCTTGAAAAATGATTATAAAAATGCTAACATACATGCACATGATGGTGTACACTTGGTGGTGTTAGCACATTTGCGAAGGCAGTGGAGTTTGAGCGGTAGAAAGGGGTTTGGGGTCCTCTCTCCCTCTCGCCGAGCTTGCGAGGCGTGATTCAGCGCTTTTAGTGGATATGAAATGCCTATTTTCCATTGCACCAGAGGCGAGAAAAGGTGGCAAAAGTTCGGAGTGTTTATCTCTGAAAAACTCCAACCGGACGCTGATCCGGACGCGGTCCAGGTTGGACCTGCGCGTCCGGTCAGTTCAAACCATAGGCAGAGACGCACACGTGAAGGTCACGGACCGGCGCGTCTAGGCCCTTGCGGAACCGGAGCATCCGATCATGCACCCAGGGGGCAGCGTGTGTCTCAGTGCCGATCGGATGTGGTGGCGCGTCCGGTCACATGCCACCGAACACGTCTGATCACGCGAGGAGCTCTCTGGACTCTGATCGGACACCGGGTGCAGCGCGTCCGGTCAAACGGTGTAGCGCATTCGGTCACGACAACGACTCTCTCTGACGTGCACTGCTGCTGTTTGTCCTATAGTGACCGGACGCGTCCGGTCATCACGTTTTTCACTATGTTGTTTTGCAACGGCTAGTTGCTTACCCCTTCGCTATAAATAGATGGTGGCCGGGTTTTAGGTGCTATCTCTCTGACTCTTTGAACACTTGAGACATACTTTGAGCTAGAGAACATCCCTTCCACTCATCTTCTTGCTTGGTTGCATACTCTAGTGAGATTGAGTGAGATTCAAGTGCATTGCTTAGTGATTTGCATCTAGTGGCACTTGATTCATTGAGTTGGCTACGGATTTCTTGTTACTCTTGGGTGTTTCCCAACATCCTCGATGGCTTGGAGCAGCAGTGGTGTTGAGCTTATGATTGGAGATTGTTTCGAGCCTCGCCAAGTGATTGTGAGGGGTTCTTGAGCCTTTCCCGCGGGAGTTCGCAAATTAGCTACTCTAGTGGAGCTCGTGGCTTGGAGAATCCCCCATCTTGTGTGTGGATGTGCGGCACCCGCTAAGGGTTTGACTCTTGATAGTCAATTAGCTCATAATCCATCAAGTGGGTGCATCGCCATAACGAGGAGTAGCTTGCCAGGAAGCAAGTGAACCTCGGTAAAAAATCTTGTGTCATCTCTTGCCAAGGATTCTTTTTATGATTGTGTGTGATTGATTCTTTGGATACATCTCATCTCTACACCATTGGTATAAGAATCAATTCACTCCCCTTTTTATTCTTGCATTTTATCTTGTCGAGTGTGCTTAGCGTAGTTTGTATCATATAGGAGTAAGTAGCTTAGTGACTTAGCTTTGTTGGTATGAATTATAGATCATAGTCTTGTTCACTAGAATTATATAGGTAGCTTGCTTAGTATAGTTGAGCTAGTGCTAGAATTAGCGTCACCATCTTTTATACTAACAATTGTTGATTAGTGAAGCTTGTAGATTTTTAAATAGGCTATTCACCCCCCTCTAGCCATTTGGACCTTACAGTAAGCTTCTTCTTAAGTACTTGTGAAATGTAACGTGTGATGTGTTATGTTGAATGATGCGATGTTGGTTGTAAGCGGTTGGTTTGAAATCCTTCGTAATTTCAATTGACTATCGGGATTATATGAGCTCATGTTCGAAAATTTAAGCGTTTCGGCGTTTGTTTTTGTGCTTGTGCTCTTATAATTTGGATGGTTCTGTTATAGTTAGTGAGCTTTGGGGTGGGGGTGAATGGTGACCTCTTCGACCTCATTAGCCAACGCGCCATTACCATTAGGGTAGTATTCTTTGGTGAGAAGCTTTTCGCTTGTCTTGGCCAAACCTAAGCAAAGGCGAGGCAACTGGAAGAGGTTGCTGAGCCTGGTGGCGGTGGGTGAAGAGGGGGCAAAGGAGACGGTGGGTAGCGTCTAGCCTCGAGCGCCTCCAGATCCATCGAAATTGTTAGGGGCACCGCGAGCACGCATACATTGGGACCACTGTCCTAGATGCTCCATCTTGACCAGCCAAAGTCTGTGTACATTGGGCGTCTACATGAATTTGCGTCGGACAACCGAAAAGGCCTCACCAAAGCTTAGTTCCCTCAAGGACAATGGCATGGTGGATAAGAGCAACGAGATCTCCTTTCACCCTCACCCCTGAACTCGCTAACAATCTATCCCCTCGTCCCCTCAGCCCTAACCGTCCTCTCACGAGCATGGGCACTGTCCTCACCATGAAGTTCGCATGCTCGCCGTAGGCCTAGCTACCACTTGGCTATTTGGAGCGAGGAGATCGAGGCTGAGCGTGACCTGGATCTCCCTTATTCAGGCTATGCCTTAGTGAGGAGGGTTGTGCCCCCACCTGCCACCCTGCGCATCCTGTAACACCACAGGTGTTTGGCTTGTATTGTGCATGTGCATTGCATAACATAAGCACATTCATTTTATTATCACATGTGCATCTTTGTATGTTTCAATGTTGCAGCATAATGTTTCAGTAGTGCTTATGCATAGGGGTATGATCTGTGGTGTCTCACTATTATCCCTAGTACCCTTGAGGGGTTGAACATGCCTCATAGGCCATGTTGCAAGTGTTGCATGTCATTGTTTCAATGTTTCAATTGATTGTTTCGCTTGTTTCAATCGAATGTTTCATATGTTTCAATTCTATATTTCAGTTAATTTGAGAAGCTAGAATACATGGATCATGTGCAAATAAATGTGGTGACCCACCAAAACACCCTAGCTACACTTAGGATGTCATTAGGAACAATGTTCATAAAGGTCATTAGCCCTAATTATGTTTCTAAGTGCTAGTTTGACTTGTGTTGACCCTAGGACTATTCTGTTTGACTGTTTAAAAAGGGTAGCTAGAAGTCAATGCATGGTGGTGTAGCCTTAATCAAAGTTGTATTACTTTTGTTGGGGAACAAAAGTTGTAATATGGTCATCTCATGAAAATGGAGCTAACATGCTCAAACAGGGCCCACAAGTCGGTTGGAGTGTTGATTCAACACTTAGAATTTTTTCTAAGTCCTTGACTGACTTATAGTTTCACTGAACCTTACTTTGGGGTCTTATATCTCTCTAACTTGAGATATAGCCTATGAGCCCCAAATGGCAATGTTGAAGATCTCGTGTAGCTCTACAACTTTGTCAACTATGGCATGACCTAATTAGAGCTAGTTTGGGAGATGGGGGCCTTCAAAGTTGCTCTGACAGTCATCGTCCACGAGCTCTGATTCAGAGCTGACCGAGACTCAGTGGCCGACCGAGCTCAGGCTCCGGTCGACATCTGTCGACCGTACGCCATCGCCGGGCCTATACGCCGGGCCACGGTGCCCTTGAGGCCGCCACGGCGCCCTTCACTCGTCTCCCTCTCCCCATTTTCGTCTCCGTCGCCCTATGTGCTTGTCGAAGCGGAGGAGCCGAGGTCCATCGTCGCCGCGAGCTCGGTGAGCCAGTGTGCCACCATCGTCGAGCTACTGCTCGATTTATCTTCCCCAGCGCACCACAACACCCTCCTCTACCATCTCCACCCTCTCGCAGAGTCAAGCGAGCTGTGGTAAGGCCACATTAGGCGTTTTTGCCACCACCGCCATGGAGGTCGCCTCACCGGATCTTGACCTCACTGTGGTCGGCTTAGCTAGGGCCTCTTTCCACTCTTCTATTCCTCCTAGGAAGCTTCGACGTGGTCTCGTGGAGCTCGTACCAAGCTCAACTAAGGCAATGGCGGTTTCGCCGTCGCTGGAGCGCCACCGTGCCTTGCACGCCGCCGCTGCTCTCGCCACCGGCTTGGCTAGGGTTAGGAATAAGTCATGTTCTTGGTACCTATCGGTGAGGCTCGTTGCGATGATCATGATGGTGACCTCGCCGTCGACCGTCGGCTCACTGGCGACGAGTTTCGCCGCCACCTTCTTCTCCCTCTGTCCCGGTGCGACTGGCCAACGGGTCTCGCTGTCAGCACAGGCGGGCGGGAGATGGCCATGGGCCGTGTGTGGCTTAACCGGGCCAGCCCAATTTGGGTTCATAGGGTTCTTCTTTTCTTTTTCTTTTTCTAGATTTTGAATGCAACTTTGAAAATGTGTAACTTAAGTTTGGTAGATCCAAATGAGTTGGTTCAAATTTTGTGATACTCCTTGTGGAGTCTAGTTTTGATTAAAAATATAAATTATGACATGTTCTGTTATAGAAATAGAAGCTATAAATTATCTCTTTTATTCATTAGGAAATATGAGGAAACTGTATCTACTATTGTATAGCTCCAAATGACTTGAATTTTTTTTGGGGTGTTGTTTATACCTTGAGTAGCTTGTAGTTTAAATTTCACTAATTTTGGATACTATATGGTGGAGTTACATAATTATCTTGATTGGGTGGGTGGATCTTGTGGGAATTTTCATGAATTATATGTAGACCCAGTAGAGGTGAAATTTGGGGAGTGTTATTCTTATGTTAGGAAGAACTCAAGAAAAAATATCAAATCTGTTGTTTGATACTTTTCAATAGGGTTTCTTAATTATGCCAAAATTTGCCTTTCTATCTGTTATTTTTGGTATAGGAAAATATACTTCTTAATTATGCCAAAATTTGCATTTCTATCTGTTATTTTTGGTATAGGAAAATATACTTACTCAAATGCTCTGAAAATGTTATGATAGCCTCCTGGATATATATGGTAGCTACTGTAATTTTTATGTAATTGTGTAGTTTTGATATGGGTTCCTTTATTCACCTAATTATCTAAATAAATTAATAAATGATATTAAAGAAATGATTGAGATGTTGGCACCACACTTGCTGATATTATTTTTATATGATAAATAAGTTGGTAAACTTGGTTTAGCTTAAATGTTCTTTTGTTACATCACTAAATATTTAATTTAGCGAATCTGCTATTTCTGGACAGATTTAGAGGTATTGCTAATTACTCTATGAAAATAATGTTTTCATGTCTTGGGGTCGATAGCAAAGTTGTTGTGAATTTCATGATCTAGTTTCTGTTAAATTTTGGTGGCATTTGGTCGTATAGTTTAGTAGTTATAGCTGTTTAAAGTTGGTTCTCAGCTTTAATTGCTCTCTGTTTACACAGAACAGATTCTGTGTTTGCTTGATTTTGACTTAGTAAACTTTGGAATCATACTTTAATGTTTATAAATGATTTGTAGAGAATTTTATAAGCTTTTCATAATGTCATCTTGCAAGTCAATTTGAATGGTAAAACTCCTGTTGTGATTGATTTACTGAACTGCTTCTTGTATGTGAAACCTGAGATTTCTGAGTTGGTATGCCTTTATTATACTTAATCCTATTAGTGATGTATTAGATGTTTTTGAATTTGATTAAGGTAAGTTTAGGTGTAGGTGTTAGGTCTTTAACTGAAGATGAACATTTTTATCTTAGGTTATGCAAGTTAGGTAAGTTGATCTTGTTCTTTGAGTTAAGTTAGATACATGTTTTTAAAGTGATTTGAATAGAGCTATTCTTACTCGGTAAACGAGTGTCCGGTAATGTTTTGGTTAAGTACTTACTTACTGTTATTCATTCATCATGAGCATCATGTCATTCCTTAAGCATCCATGATATTTATCTTGTGCATATGCATGTAATAGATGTTCCGGAGAGAGTCACTCTTCTAGAATTCGAGAAGAACCCGGAAGAGCAACCACCGAAGCAGGAAGTGCAAGCCCCCGAAGAAGCAACAGAAGGAGACGTGGTAGATTGTCCAGACCATACGCCTTGTAACTTCATGAAAAGCAAGCCTCGGAGCATTATAAGCCTCCTAATTTCTGAAATGCAATTAAGTATTATGTTATATTTATTGTTGCATTAAGTGGTAGGTGTTGGATGAAAACCCTTGTTGCATTGATATCCAATCCTTGTCCAGATATTACGACTGAATCCTACGTAGCTCAGGATCGAGTAGAATGCTTAGCCCTGCTTTAATCGGTAGAAGTCGGGTGATTTCCTGTCACCTACGAGCTATAGGGATATACATGTGGCACGGTTGGCTATATTTGCTATCGTGGAAAGGAACCTGGTTTAATTAAATAAAGATCAGACGGAGGCTTGCTGATTTGCAGTGATTCCGTCTGTGTCGATTAAGGACCGATTCTTGGAGCCTTTCTTAGTCATGTTGAACGCATACCTAACACTTAGTTGGATGATCTGGTGATCAACCACGAAGCCGAGTAGCTCAACTCAAGCCAGGAGTCGATAAGTATAAAGTGCGCCTCAGAAGGGAGCCATAGGTGTGAGTCCAAGGGCAAGTGATTTAAAAGTCCTGAACATCCTAGCAAAAGGGTAATCCCTGAGAGTGCTGACGCTCATCGAACCCACGAAGTTGGTTCCTGAGTTGTACCAAAGGTGATCGACGGCTGCCTTTAGCGGGGTTTGCCAGGTGAGTGTTAGGAATGCCCCTTAGCTGAGTTGTAATTCGATTCGAGTCGTCGTCTCTCATCGGTTAGTGAGAACTTGACGGGAGTATCTCCAAAGTAGATACACTAAATAAACTAATGGATCAAGAATGATGATATGATGATGGCCTGATTATACCTGCTATGGTTAATATTGTTTGCTCCTAATAAGTGAGTGCTCTAGTACAAGTGCTAATATAGTTGACAGGGAAATGATGACAAACTTGATGCTATGTTTAAATTGGTCACTTATGCTCATAAGCTCTTTTATGCAAGTGTGTCAAGCTAGCCCACCTTATAAAGCCTTGCATGAACCTTGGTGTCCTCTTATTTCTGGTTTTTGATGGGTAAGTCTAGCTGAGTACCTTCTCGTACTCAGGGTTTATTTCCACCTATTGCCGATGACCTGTTCTATTCCAGGTGCTGCAAATACTGCCTCCTCCCTGCCAGAGATGAGGACTAGATCGTCAGGCACGATTTCTGTTAGTTATCTTACCTAAGATGCTTTTGCTGGACATGTCAATGTATTTAAACCTCTGAAGTTATGTACTGAATTACATTGCTTCTGTGAAACAAACTTGGTTTGTAATATTTTCTTTTGAACTCTGATGGGTGTAATCCGTATACTACTTGTGAAATATTGTAACTGTGGGGGTATAAACCCCTATACCCTTACGGCTAGACATGTTCAAGCCCAGACTAGACGGTCCGGCCTATTACATGACGACGCGCGATCCAGATCATCGAGATGGAGTCTCACGCAAGGCATCAAACCAGACTTGGAGATCATGCAATGTCTTGGTCGGTTAGGTTAGGAATCCTTATCCAGCTCCATATGGCAATTGTAACCGGCTAAGATTAGTTTCTATATCTATAACCCTGCCTCCCAGACTATATAAGGAGGGCAAGGGACCCCCTTAAAAATCATCGAAACACACTCTAGGGCAATCTAGCTTGTAATACATTGTTTGAGATAGAAATAACAAAGCAGAGCAGGAAGTAAGGTATTACGCCCACACGGCGGCCTGAACCTGGGTAAACCCGCGTGTTGTTCTGCATCACCATCTCGTTCGTGGCTTGCACACCTGTCTGCCGACAATCTACTACCTTGGGTATACCCCTCAGTAGATTGTCGACCAGGTTTTGTCAACAGTGGCGCGCTAGGTAGGGGGTATGTGTACTGCTTTTTAGGCGTGCGAGATGGTCATCTTCCCTGATTCCATGGCCACGGCGGTGGGCCTCACTTTCATGATCGGCCAGATCACCTAGACCACCGGCTCCAACGACTTCGTTGTCACAACCATGGAGAAGGCACAGATCTGATCTGCATCGACTACTTCCCCGACACTGGCATTGACTACGACTACGCTGGCTCTGGCTCTGCCTGCACCAGCACCATCACCAACCACGCCGACAACTCATCAACTTCTTCCTCGCTACCAGGCGAGGAAACTCGACAACACCGACCTGATCAACTCCATCGACCGGCTCGGTAGCAAACTCTCATTCACCCTAGCTCTGGTCGACTCGCTCTAAGAGCAGTTTACCGAGCAGGATTCGAACTGCTACAACAGATCTACTCGACCTGCTTGAGCCACCCGTTTTCAACGGTTGGGTACAGATTTAGTAGTCACTTCAACTCCTGAAGGGCGCTCTGCTCGACCTCGACCACACAACTTCGTCAATATGGTGGGCTCTGATCAAGTTTCGATCCATACCACCGAGACAGATAGCCGTTTGAGCTCTGGATCGAGCACCGCATCTGACGGGACTACTCAAACCATGGTATTACACCATGTGAGTAATGGTGATGAGGAGAGGCTATATCCTCCAGTCTTTCCTCAAATCCCTGCCTTCCCTCCAAGGCGTGGCGCCATGATCAATGTGGTTAGCCAAGATGAAGATCCACCTATTGGGGGCGAGACCGATCAACAGCGACAAGAGCGACAATAGCGCAATGTCGACCGAGCTCAACGTCGCATAGATGAAGATGCACGCCTAGCACAACAGCAAGCAGACCACGACCAGCAAGAAGCTGACGCTGCAGTTAGGCATAATCGACTGCAAGGGTGCACCCTCAATGACGCTTTTGACATGGTGGAGAATAGACCAGTATTCAAAACCCCAAGCGCCAACGTGGCCGTCGCCATTGAAAGCCTAAAGCGGTTACTAGATACCCTAGAAATCCAAAATATCCAGGAGGATTTGCAAGCTTATCTCCAGGCGGTCATGGTTCAGACCAATGAATGTGTCATGGGGCCGTCCGTGTCTGGCGTGACTAGCAGGAGCCGCCAGCACTCCAGTCGACCTTTCAGGTCTGGTCAATGTGGCTCACGCGCACCCGCTGGCGCAGACAACCGCGTTATGGATAACAGAGCTCCTGGTGTCAATCCAGGAGCTGATGGAGGCAACGACAGCAATCATGGAAACCCTCCCCATGATGATAACCGCCGCCTCGGCCACCGCCGCAATAACAACGACGACGACCGGCACAGCGACAACCGGCGTAATGACCACCGGGACCATCATCGTCAAGAACAACAATACGGTGACGAATGAGATCACCATGATGGCAATTACGATCTCTATCATGACCTCAACAACCGTGACCTACGTCCTCGCATTAAACAGAGAGCTCAGGACTATGCGTCCCATGAAACCAGTCGTCACATGGAGTACGTTACGGTCCACGGTCCCCCGGGCCCCAAGCAATTCACCAACCACCTACGATAGGTCATCTGGCCTAGAGGTTTTAAGCTTGAAAAGCTTAACAATTATGACAGCAAGGTCAATCCCGAGCTATGGGTCCAACTTTATGAGACCGCTTGCAGATCTGCTATGGGTGACGAGCATGTCATGACCAACTACTTTCCCGTGGTGGTCGGGCCGGTGGGGCACCAATGGCTTGTCAGTCTCCTAGAGAACCACTTCGACTCCTGGTATGCTTTGCGTCGAGCCTTTGTCAAAAACTTCATTGCTACCTATGAACAACCAAGCAACAAGTATGACCTTTAGTGCATCAGCGACGCCAGGGATGAACCATTGCGCGAGTACATTCAACGCTTCTTGGATATGCACATCAGGATCCCTAGGATCACCGACAACGAGGCTATTGAAGCCTTCATCACAGGTCTACGCTACCACAATGACCTTAGGGACAAGCTCCTTCATAAACGGCCTATAATGGTGGTTGACCTCCTCACCACCGCCAAGAAGTATGCGGATACCGACGATGCCAAGAAGCTGCTGAACGAGGGCACCAGTAAAGCACCATACTCTCCATGACACGATGACTACCACGACAACTGCCGCTGTGATGACTTTAGAGGTCGCAGCAACATCAGGGACCACCGTAACAACAATCATGATCGACGCGACAACATAAATCAGCACGGCGATCGCCGTGACAACTTCAAGGGCAAGTGTGCTCGTGATGACGACGGCGAGGTCAACGCCATGAAAAAATTTTAGTGGGCATCGCAATTATGAAGAAGACTATGCTAAAGCCTTAAAGGGGCCTTGCCCAGCTCATCCTAAGTCCAACCATACATTGGAAAACTATAAGGTCCTCAAGGAGATCTACCGTCACAAACAGGCTTCAGAAAATGCCGACAAGCCTGATGACGCAACAGACCAGCGTAACTGCAGGGACGATGACGAGGACGATCCTGAGGCCATTAGGGTAGAAGTTACATGGCTTCTTGCAGCCAGTTTTATCAAAGAGGTGTATCACCCGGGCTGGTTAGCCAATCCAGTTCTTGTACGCAAAAAAGAATAATGAATGGAGAATGTGCGTTGACTACACCGATCTCAACAAACACTACCCTAAAGGCCCCTTCGGTTTACCTCGCATTGACAAAGTCATGGACTCCATGACCGGCTGCGAGTTGCTATCTTTTCTCGACTGTTACTCTGGTTATCACTAGATCGCTCTCAACAAGGACGATCAGATCAAGACATCCTTTATTATACCCTTCGGCGCTTATTGCTACATGACCATGTCGTTTGGGCTCAAAAACGCTAGAGCTACTTATCAACGTGCAATACAAGAGTGCCTCGAAAAGGAGATACAAGATGACCTGGTCAAAGCCTATGTAGACGACGTAGTTGTCAAAACCAAGGAATCCCACTCCTTGATTAACGATCTGACACGTACTTTTGCACCGCTCAATCAATATCAATGGAAGTTGAACCCTAAAAAGTGCATCTTTGGCATTACATCTGGTATATTACTAGGCAATGTAGTAAGTCGTGACGGCATACATCCTAATCCAGAGAAGGTGCAAGCTATCCTCAATATGAAGCGACCAACAAACGTTAAAGATGTCTAGAAACTTACAGGGTGTATGGCCGCCCTAAGCCGATTTTTATCTCGATTTGGTGACAAGGGCTTACCTTTCTTCAAGCTACTCAAGGAAGGTGAGAAGTTTGAGTGGTCGGAGGAAGCATATATTGCCTTTACATAGCTAAAGCAGTACCTTGCGTCACCTCTGGTCCTTACTGCCCCCAAGTCCGGAGAAGTCCTTCAACTCTACATTGCTACGACTGATCGAGTTGTCTTCACTGTCCTTGTGGTCGAGCGCAAGGAGCCTGGCCACGCTTATGGTGTTCAGCGCCCAATCTATTTCATTAGTGAGGTACTCAACGAGTACAAAACTAGGTACACTCAGATTCAAAAATTGATCTACGCCATACTCATTACAACCCGAAAGTTGAAACATTACTTTGACGGGTTCCACGTGGTGATCAAAACTGAGTTTCCTCTTGGTACCATTATACGCAACAAAGATGCAAATGGGTGCATCGCCAAATGGGCAATGGAGTTATGTCCTTTCGACCTGGAGTTTGCACATCGTGATACTATCAAATCTCAAACACTTGCTGATTTCATGGTCGAGTGGACAGACTTAAGTATCCCGACCTCTCAAGGACCCGTTGACTACTGGAAAATGTATTTTGACGGCTCACTGACTATTGATGGTGCGGGAGCAGGCATATTATTCATATCACCAACCAATGAGCAATTACGCTACGTCCTCAGGATTCACTTCCCGACATCCAACAATGCTACAGAATACGAGGCATGCTTTCATGGTTTGTGCATTGCATTCGACCTCGGTATCAAATGCCTCTATGTCCATGGCAACTCATCCCTAGTTATTAACCAGCTCAACAAGAACTGGGATACAACTAGCGAGAAAATGGATGCATATTGCAAAGAAATTAGGAAGCTTGAAGGCAAATTTTACGGATTTGAATACTCCCATGTGATCCGAGACAGAAATCAAGCAGCAAATGCGCTGTCGGATTTAGGATCATCTAGAGCTCAAGTACTGCATGGCATTTTTGTTCAAGACCTTTTAAAACCATCAATCAAGCAAGAAGACGACCCCATGGTCGAGAAGCCCCCGGTCCAGCCTCTGGTAGCTATGGTTCCATCATCGACCACTACGGAACCATCTCCGACCACAGCAAAACCATCTTAGACCCCGACCAAGATAGCAGACTGGCGTGTTCCATTCATTAAGTACCTAACAGATGGCACCAGGTACTCTGATCGAAATAAAAATGAACGCCTTATATGCCGCAACAGACAATACCTGGTGGTCGAGGGTAAGCTTTGGCGCAAAAATGCGAAAGCAGAAGTATTGATGAAGTGCATCGAGCAAGAAGACGGTATTAAACTCTTAGAAGAAATACATTCTGGCACCTATGGTAATCACGCCGCATCTCAGACATTGGTTGGTAAAGCGTTTTGCGTACGTTTTTACTGGCCATCCGTAGTAGGTGACGCAGAGAAGCTTGTTAGACACTACGCCAGCTGTCAGTTTTTCTCCAAGACAATTCATGTGCCAGCCCATGAGATCCAGACCATACCAGCCTCCTGGCCTTTTACGTGTTGGGGCCTAGATATGATTGGACCCTTCAAACCAGCACCAGGTAACTTCAAGTTCGTATTCGTGCTGATTGATAAATTTTCTAAATGGATAGAGCACATGCCCTTGGTCAAGGCATCTTCTAAAAAAGCAGTCGAGTTCCTCGAGCAGGTCATCCACCGCTTTGGTATACCCAACAACATCATTACAGACCTGGGGACTCAGTTTACTAGGAACATGTTTTGGGACTTCTATGATGAATGGAGCATTGTAGTGAAATACATCTCGGTGGCACACCCTAGAGCTAATGGACAGGTCGAGCGAGCTAATGGAATGATTCTGGATGCATTGAAGAAAAGGATGTACAGAGAGAATGACAAAGCCCCTGGCCGGTGGATCAAGGAGTTACCAGCCGTGGTCTGGGGACTTTGGACACAACCTAGTCGCAATACTGGTGTCTCACCATATTTCATGGTTTATGACGCCGAGGTTGTGCTCCCAGCGGATATTGAATTCCAGTCACCTCAAGTTGAGAACTACAACAAAGACCAAGTTACTGAACAATGAGAGCTCAAGGTGAATAGTGTAGAGGAACAACGCCTTGACTCATGTATACGCACGGCCAAGTACCTCGCCGTGTTACGAAGGTACTACAACAAACATGTTCAGGAACGTTTCTTTGTGGTCGGTGACATGGTATTGAAATGGAAGACTAGCCAAGATGGTGTTCACAAGTTGGCAACTCCATGGGAAGGTCCATACATCGTCAAGGTTGTTACACGACCAACTTCATACAGGCTTGCAAGACTTGACGACACTAACGTGCCTAACTCCGTCCACATCGACAAGCTTAGGTGTTTTTACCCCTAATTCTCAAATACAGATATGTACCTTTTTCTGTACTTCTTTTGCACTTTGAATTATGATATATACATGTATACTCGACCATAGTTGACTACACTTGTCTACATTGTTGATTCTACAACTACAACAACTTTTTGATAAACCAGTACATCGATCACCAATCCTCTCCGGTTCTCAGAGCAGCTCTGTCCCTGACCTCACTCATAGCGTGCACGAGATCCGCCCTCTGCGTTTTGGGTGGTCGGCAGATGCCCTTTGGCTAGACCAGATGTACTCTTACGTGTATGCAGGCTCTGACAGGCTTACACTCGTTTCACTGGCCTCTCCAAAGCCATACAGACCTACAGGATGATATTGATTATGTTGGAACAACTAAAAACAGAACATTCTGCTGTTCTCACTTAGTTAACATCAATTATGCTAGAACAACTAAAACAAAATATTATGCTATTCTAACTTAGTTAAATCCGCACACAATACAAAGCTTCAACGTTTTTTCTTACAAAAACATAAACAACTTTACATTGTATCAATAATCACCTTATTACAAACTCGCCTCTTTGAAGGCACAAGTTTATAATAAGCTTATGAAAATTAGCTTCTCCTACGAACGATTTGTAGGTTACTACTACTGTTGGCTTCACCCAACATTCTGACCTTTTGGGAGCTCAGAGACCTTTGGCGTGGTTGAGGATGGAGCTGATCGTGCTTCGCTGGTCGCCAGAGATGGTGGCACTGGTACCTGACCCATGTACAATTGAATCATCCCTGCAGTTGGTGGGGCTGCAGTCGGGCATAAGATGATATCTTTGGTGATCGCGGCAGCATGCTTCATCTCCTCTAACCGCAGCTCGTCAGCTCGCTCCACCCCGACCTCCCTAGGATAACCGGCTTCCAGGCGAGCAATATCCATCAAGGGGTAGTGGGCACATACCAAGCTAAGTACATGTGCACCCACATACTCCCTGATGTCCTTCGTCCATTGTTGGAGCCATCTTCATGCTTTTTGGGATTTCTCAACCAGGCCTATTTTTGGTGTCTCCACTCCAGCTTCGGTGAAGTCGACACCAATGACGTAGAGCACTGATGCAATCCTCTTTGCCATTTTAGTGCAGGCGTGCTTCCAAGTTTCTCGCTCCTTGATGAGTATCTTGCATTTGCCATTAAGGGCTTCTTGCTCCTTCATGAGCTTGTTGCACTTCTAGGACCACGCCTCGATCTTTTTTGCACCGGCCTGGTTTTGAAGCTCCAGGTCATCACGATCTTTCTTCATCTTCTCAAGGTGCACTTTGGCATTTTTCTTTACAACTTCAAGGCATCACATCGATAAGAATTCATTGCTACAAACTTCAATGAAAACTACGACAATGATAAGGAATATTTACTCTCCAGATCCTTTGCTAATTTAGCATGTTCCTCCTTCATGGCCTGCTGTGTTTGCAACCATTTGTTCTTCTCTTCGGACAGCCGGTCACGCTCAGCAGCTACCTGAGCATTTTCTTCGTGAAGCCGGCTGACTTTGATGTCCAGATCTATATCAATACTTCGATTATGAACAATACAATATTATAGCATCCTAAAGAGCTTGAGTACCTAATAATAGAAGGGTTTCCTACCCGATCTTTGTTTCTCGATCACGTCCAGCTGTTGGAGTACAGTGCACATTTTTTTCTTCATGCTCGATGTTTTGCCTCGCATAACCCTCTAACTGCCGCTGTAGTTTCTTTTATTCTGCACTAAGCTGTTTGTTTTTCTTGACCACAGTCTGCAGTACACAGGATCACAAAGCATTTCCTATGGATTATACAATAACAGGTTATACACTTGCAAGAGGCTTACCTTCACTTCCTCTAGAAATATTTTACTAACCGCTTTCATGGCCTTGACCTCGTCTCCTACTGGGATTTCCATAGTATAGGAGCGGGTACCACAAAACCTGCTTTCTTCTTCATAATGCCCAAGGATTTCTTCCATGGCTATGGCTGAAGACTCGAGTTTTTCCCCTGGTCTAGCACTTCCAGTTGGCTCCTTGATGGTCCCAACAACCTCTGCAGGTTTTGAGAATTGCTGCTCTGAGGCCGGCTAGGGCTGTTCTTGGTTTTCTGGGGCTCGCTGGTGCTGTCTTTCTGGTTCTGGGGCCTCCCGTGGTTGTTCCGACAGCTCTAGGGCTCTATCATCTCCTGCTTGCCCCAAAATCTCAGTTTGCGGACCAGGAGCAGATGCCGTAGGAGCTTGCAACTCAGGGACTACCCTATCTGTTATGGTCTACTCTAGGACCTGCTGCTCGGCGATGGCGGTATTTGGTGGTGGCAGTGTTGCAGCGCCAGACAGCTCTTCTTGCCTTTGGGTCGATGCAGAGCTATACAAATCCATGACAAATAATAAAGGTGATGATATTAACTAATTATTTTCTACTCATACAAGTTCACGATGACTTACAGGTTTGTACAGCGGAATACGGTGGCAAACCGATATTTCTTCACCTTCTCGGGGCCAGCACCTTTCTCTGCGACTGGGACAGTGGTCAGGACTGGCTTAGCCACATCGCTTCTAATAGCGGCAGCAGGCTTTGAGATTCCTGAGGGCTGTGCCTGTGGTTGCGGTGGTCGAGGTGTTGGCTCAGTTGTTAGCAACGGCAGTGTCAGCTCCTGCTTTCTAGCCAGCCGCTCCCTCCGGCTATGTGCTACGATACCGAAGACCTCCTCGACCTCCTCATCTTCCTCTTCTGGCCAGTCAGCAATTAGGCGTCGATGCTTGCTTGCTGGGTCCTCTGCTTCCTTCAGGTCAATTACCTCTTATGGACTTTCATCTGAGGAGATTCCTTGTGAGGTCTGGCCCCTTTTCTTCATTGGGGCAACAATTGGTTTCTTGCCTGCAAGTCGGCTGGCTTGCTCTGATCCATCTTCAATTGCAAGCCAACCAACTTCGGAAGGATCGTCGTCCACGGGCGACGATTGTGCATCATGGGCCCGTGGCATGACCTCAGGCCACTCCACGCCTGGAGGACAAGACACGAATGTTTGCACTCTCTCCTGTCCATCAAACTGGGCAACAGTGAGCAACATGAATATCAGAAAGACAGCACATCAAAAAAGTATTTATTATGCAAAGTTTCTATCAAAAGGATAAACTAGCAGACCACAATCGACTTACCAGTGGTGGTGGGCGAGTAAGCTTGAACGCTGGCTCAATGACTGTCATCTTCTTGAAGTTAGGATCCTTCAGATTGAACGGGTCTCGGACCCTGCTCTTCACTTCTTTTGGTTCGAGGTCTTCATTTCTTATCCTAGTCGGGTCCATGCGACCCTAGTATTCATACGCCGGGTGCACTCTGGCCTGACATGGTTGGATCCGACGACTAATAAAATTACCGACTACACTTGGTCCATCCAGCCTCGACCAAGGTAGTAGCTGCATGATTACCTCAATCTGGACTATGTTCTGCGGCAGCTCTTTCCAACTGTCAGTCTTCTCTAGGACCAAGGATACGTCATAGTATGAGGCCTGGCTTGGTTCTTCACAGATGTAAAACCAATGCCTATAACAGTCCTCTAATGTGGTCTTCCAAGGGCAGTGTAGATACTCAGACCTGATTCCTTCCCGCATGTTCAGATAGCACCCACTAGCCACATTGGAGCTGCCTTGACCTCCTTTCTTCTTCAACCAAAACAAGTGGCGAAAGTAGTCGAAGTGGGGCTGAAAACCACCGTATGCTTCGCAGAGATGGATGAAGCAAGCAACAAGCAACACAGAATTCGGATGCAGGTTGCAAATACTGATTTTATAATAATTGCAGAGACCTTGCAAGAATGGATGTACAGGAACACCAAATCCATGAGTGAAGTATTCTTTAAAAACAACAATTTCACCTCCTTTGGGATCCGGGTATGGCTCCAGATTGGGTGCACGCTATCTCGCCAGCTCTTGGGCATGAAGCACACCCATCCGCACCAGTCGCTTGAGGCTAAGTGGGGTGCACCTTGACCTATTCCACTCCTTCATGATCTCCTTGCGCACTTAGGCCTCCATCTTCGTCTTCCTCTCGGCCATTCCCTGACTCTTTTGACTCCTCCTTTCTACGGAGGAAAAGGAGCACGCCGCTCTTACAAGTGGCTAGGGTTTGGTGGCAGCGATTCAAGCGGCGGCAGCGTGTGAGGAACTTAGGGAAACTTCGTTGATGCCTATGGCAGCGATTGTGGTTTGAACTACGGCGGTGGCACTAGGGCTCGAGAGGGCTCTGTGACGACAATGGCGCGGCGGCAGGAGCAAGAAGACGGTTGATTGTGAATATGCGAGTGTGAGTAGATTGGAATCGTTCCCCTTCCCGGTCATTAAGAGGCAATGTTGATTCAGTTTCCAAAGAATGGGGCACGTGGCGCGAGATTTGCGGTAACTGACAGATTTCTTCCGCATTAATTGTGTCCCTTCGATTTTGGCGCTATTTGGTCTGTGACCCAAACGTGTCTTGTTACAGGCGTTGGGTCACTGTTAAAACGATGCGACAAAAAGCAACTGCGGCGCCGCCCACATCATCAGTGCGTCAGACTGGACCAGTTAAAAAAATAAAGCAGGAGAGATAAAGAGACAGCATGGTGATGGACTTGCTAGCCCACGTGCTCTGGTACCTGTAGCCAGAGCTCTGAGCTCTGGAACCTGTAGCCAGACCTCCAATCTTGGGGACTCATCACCAGACCAGCGTGTTCTGGAACCTGTAGCCAGAGCTCTGAGCTCTGGAACCTACAGCCAGACCTCCAAGCTCAGGGACTCATCACCAGACCAGCGTGCTCTGGGACCTATAGCCAGAGCTTTGAGCTCTGGAACCTGTAGCCTGATCTCCAAGCTCGAGGACTCATCACCAGACTAGTGTGCTCTAAAACCTGCAGCTAGACCTTCGAGCTCGGGGCCTCGTCGCCAGTCCTCCGAGCTCAGGGACTCTTTGCCAGACCTCTGAGCTCGGGGATTCATCGCCAGATCTCCGAGCTCGGGGACGCGTCGTTAGACCTTCGAGCTCAGGGACTTTTACACCACTTTCTGCCGCAGGATTTATCTTGCTCGACTACATGTACTATGCTTGCATACAGTCGATGGACACTTGATATTCTTAGACCTTGCTACAAGGCTCGTTTTTTGCCTTCCAGCAAGCTTGGGGATTACATCATATATGATGCACCTGACGGTGCATAATGTTCATTAGTTCTTGAGGATTCTTTTTTAGACCCTGACATCACATGCCTACGTCACCTACTACCAGGCTCGGAGACTAAGTGGGTACACTTCACCTGACGGTGAATTGTTTCTATTTTTCGACCCCTATGCTCTGGAATTTTTTGTAAGTTACTTCCATCAAGTACGCACACTTACATTTCTTTTCAGAAATACAAGTGGGTACACTTCATCAGGAAAGAAAATTTTTCTTTTTGGACCACTATGCAATCTTCACCGACAACTGCAATCTTCATCAACAATCACGGTTTACTGATTCCTGATCCAGACGGAACACTAGCGCATGCTCGGCTAACATTTCAAGGTGATGTGAAGACGAACCTCGCAAGTTGAAGAAGACTAAGACAGTGTGTCGATACAGGAGACATAGTGCTCGGGGACTAGCTGTGGGGGTATAAACCCCTATACCCTTACGGCTAGACATGGGCAAGCCCAGACCAGACGGTCCGACCCATTACATGATGACGCGCGATCCAGATCATCGAGATGGAGTCTCGCGTAAGGCATCAAACCAGACTTGGAGATCAAGCAAGGTCTTGGTTGGTTAGGTTAGAAATCCTTATCCGGCTCCATATGGCAATTATAACCGGCTAAGATTAGTTTCCAGATTTATAATCCTGCCTCCCGGACTATATAAGGAGGGCAGGGGACCCCCTTAAAAATCATCGAAACACACTCTAGGACAATCTAGTTTGTAATACATTGTTTGAGATAGCAATAACAAAGCAGAGCAGGACGTAAGGTATTACGCCCACATGGCGGCCTGAACCTGGGTAAACCCGCGTGTTGTTCTGCATCACCATCTCGTTCGTGGCTTGCACACCTGTCTGCCGACAATCTACTACCTTGGGCATATCCCCTCGGTAGACTGCCGACTAGGTTTTGTCGACAGTAACAGATGATGTGTTGTGTTGAATCACTACGATCTTGATTTGTATGTCGAAAGTTGTTTGAAATCCTTCGAGATTTCTGGACTACCGGGATTGCGGGAGCTTAAGTAAAGGAATTTGATCACTGCGATGATTGTTTTTGTACTTGCGTTCTTTTAATTTGATCGGTTCTATTACACATCCCTATCTATAATCTTTATTGCTTCCCTAGTAGACTCTACTAGACGCGCTATAGTTTAGTGACATGGTGGGCATCGAGCTCAGGCCCGGCCTTGGGGGGGTCGAGCTGTGCCCCTGCACTGGGCCCTTGATCCCAAGGGGCCCAACTCCATGCGTGAGAAGGGAAGCCTGAAGCTGTCCGCTACATCCAGTGTCCGTGAAGCCGTATTGTTGTGCCCTCGCAGCTCCATTGCGGCCTCGTCGCGACTCGCGACCTCGCTGACAGCCGGCCGCAGCCACGTGATTATGGACGATGCGAGTGACGAGTCCATACGTGAGGTGTTTCAGACTTCCCATTCAAGTACGTATGTTTGCCCAATCGCTCCTAATCCTTTTGTTGATCCCAATTTCATATATTTATCAATGTCTAATTTGCTTTTTCCTTCAATTTCTATTCTTTAGAACACAAGATTTGACACGCTTGTGCACACGCTGCAGCTAGGGCAGTGTGACCTTACACTATTTAGTGAATAATTGTTATCTCAATTTCTCAACTATGTAATGTACTAACTCTGTTGATTTTAATGTTGAATCTAGCACGGCATAATTTTGGTAAATTACTTGCTAATTGTTCTAAAATTTCAGTGGCCTCATGTTTCTAGAAAGCAAACATTTGGCAGTGAGACAAGAGAAATGAAGAAATGCATAGAAGAGTTGATACAACGGTAGAGACGGTAAAAGGTAACATTTATGATTTGTTTGGTAAGAATATTCTTTTTATGGATTAGAAACATCGTTATTGTTATATTATAGCTATATTAGAGGGCCTATCTTTATGACTCCGCTCTAGGTCACCAAATTGACAGGACCGGGCCTGATCGAGCTATCCAGTAACTGGCTGGCGCACCTTAGGGTGTGTTTAGTTCCCAAAATATTTTGGGAACAGGTACTGTAGTTTTTTTTGTTTTATTTGATAATTATTGTTTAATCATGGACTAATTAGACTCAAAAGATTTGTCTCGCAATTTCACGGTGAATTGTGCAATTAGTTTTTTGTTTCGTCTACATTTAATGCTCCATGCATATGCCGCAATATTCGATATGATGTTTTAAGGTGAAATATTTTGGGAACTAAACACACCCTTAACACGCCTGCAGGAGCTGATGTTGAAATGCGAGGCGATGAAGTGACTAGCTGATCACTGGCCCAGTAGATTAAACTGCTGAACAGTGGGCCCAGGGTATGCATCCGTATCCATCGGTGTTCGTCAGCAGCCGGGAGCGCTGCGTTCTTCACGCCTCACGAGTCACGATCGATCGGGCACGGGCTGTTACAAACAAATCACACCGTGGACCGTGTGGTGGCAGGCGGCAGCCCGGGGAGCACTGGATGAATGGACCCGACGCCAGGCAAGTTTCGTCACGACCATGCCCTCGCCCTCGCCCTAGCGCTTTGCCGGCAAAGGGGGAAAAAGGGAAGGGGTCACGAACAAATTGGAGGGGCTGCGCCTGCTGCACGAGGACAGGATGCCGCCGACAGGTGCTCGTGGAATCTCCATGTAATATATCGATGATTTGCATTTTTTTCCCACGCAAACTCACTCGGCCGAGATATAAAGGCCCTAGGCCGCGCTGTCGACGCTTGGTGGACCGTGGATGCCAAAGGATCATCATGCTAAGAAAGTTCCGCCGAGAAAGGCCTGAGATAAATACACCAGAGATGAACGGGGCTTAGCCCAGACCCCAGAGAGAGAAGAAAAAAATTATTTGGAGACACAAAATAATGAGAACAGCACCCAAAAAAAAGAAGAAAACTGAATGTCTTAATACGGCCTCGTCTCACATTTCAGAAATTTTGTCCCCAAACGGGAAATGGAACATTGTGTCACATTTGTTTCAAATGTAATGTAAACACGATTCAGATCAAAGGCACGAAGTGTCTAGGCCGATCCTCACAATACACATATTCCTCTTTCTCATCTTGAATTTAGATTTATGCATTACTTTGTTTGTGTAACTGCAGTCACACTAGACGAAAATATAACGTCCACAATAGAACAAGTTTATATTGGTTGTCTTAAGATGCATTATCAAAATGGAATATGTTACTCGTTCTAGGAAACTTTGTTCTGACTATACTGGGACACACTCCATCTCTAGAGATAACAGTCAAACAGTGCAAACAAATATACCCCTCCGTACCATGGTTTTTGAAAGTTTTTGAAATACTTTTAGAAAGAAAACTGTGTGCTGAAATTTTGTTTGCAAGCAAACACACATTCATACAAAAAGTTCCAAGATATTCGTTGTTTTTTCAAAACTAAAATATTCGGTGTTTTACTATCCAATAAACCTGGCATAAAAAACAAGATGTTACGGAGCGAGATTTCAGTTCTAGAATATAGAGAAACTTTATGTTAAAATTTGGTATGTCGTCGATGGAATCATCGATGCTTGATTGCTTCAAGAGCTATCCTTAGTTTTATCAACTCATGGTAAGGATCTCGGGCCTCGAACATGGAGATGATCAGAGAAAGTCTCATTTGATATGAACTCATAAACAAGCAGCTAGCGGAAACCAAGCTTGTCAATTCTGTTCCGGAGGTCATTTTATTTTTTCTCTTTGGAACCGAATATTTCGGTATTAGACGATACCGGCGTACCGTTCCGGATATAAATAAAATATATTTTAGATACTTATTATCCATATATAATATTTGGTAGTCGTACTAAAATATTAGTTTCACTAAAACCAAATAACCTAGTAGTTTATTTTACTTAAGTTTACAAAGAAACATACCGTAAAATCCAATTTTACTTGTCAACGTCCTCATTGGACAGCTGAATTGATGCTAAAGATGAATTTATTTTCCATCACGTCATCACCAACTTGTACAGGGGGTAGGGATAAAGTGGCAGCGCCATGCATGTTGTACTTTTGTACCAACAACAGCTGGAGCACACGCCAAACAGCTGGAGCACACAGCACTGACAACAAAAAGCACACTTAGCACCGGTACCGAGATAGACGAGATAGTAAATTCCGGACGGAACGAGTGGAACCCCACGGAATGGCCGGGATCAGCCGGTATGTAGGCGGTACGAGATTGAGGTCTGGATGTTCCGACTAGCAGTGTGAAATGAGATATACCGGCCATTCCGAACGGTACCGGAACGAAATTGATAAGTATGAGCGGAACTCGTGTCCCGAGAGACAAGCATCCATATAACCTCACGACATTCCGATGGTTCATCTGTAAGAGGACGGCAACCTCGTTTGTGAAACCATCGATCTCCTTCTGGACCGTAGCTTTTGATCGCTTGATGGCAACAACATGCCCATTTGCTAGGATGCCTCTGTAGACGGTGCCGTGGCCGCCACTGCCGAGCTCGTGGGTCTTGTCGAAATGGTCTGTTGCCTTCTTGAGCACAACCAAGCTGAAGGTCATCCTTTCGGCAATCACTCCATTAACGAGCTGTTGTAGTCAGGGGCTTTTTTACCGACCGGTCACCCCAAACCGCCGGCCTCCGGTTCCGGTTTACCGGTCCGGTTTATCGGTAATCGGTCGGTAACCGGTCGAATTTGAATTTGAATTCAAACACGCCTTCGGTTCGGTTTGTCACCGGTTTACCGGGCGGTTTGGAGCGGTAAACGCTCGGTTTGAGCGGTTTACCGCTCAGTTTGAGTTTGGAATTTTCTTTTCTTTTTCAAACTTCTATACGTATAAATAAATACTAAACGAACTCAAATTTGAAAAATTTTTACACCATTGGCTTCTATAAATCATGAACTATTTTTAGGAATTTTTTCAACATTTTTTGTTTTTTTTTCAAATTTTAAATTTGAATTTGGGGCCTTAACGGGGCAGGACCGGGATTTTTTTTTTCAAACTTCTATATGTATAAATAAATACTAAACGAACTCGAATTTGAAAAATTTTTACACCATTGGCTTCTATAAATCATGAACTATTTTTAGGAATTTTTTCAGCATTTTTTTTAAATTTTAAATTTGAATTTGAGGAATACCTAACCGGACTGGACCGGAACCGGTCCGGCTCGGTTAGGCCGGTAACCGCGGTAAACCGCGGTTTACCGAGCGGTTTTTTAACCCTGGTTGTAGTTACGACCCTCGGTTCTGCCTGAAGAATAGAGCTTTCAGTTTCTTGGCCTTTCGTGCCTTGAGGATGTATGCCATGGTGAGGAGGAAGACGAAAAGAGATGGCACTGCTAGGCCGCAGCCACCTCCTATCGCTACTAGCAAACCCGTGAACAAAAGTTGTTTATTTTTTTTTTTTGGTATGAACATTCGTTCTGCAAGAAAAGCATTCGTCGTCGTCGGATCCGTTCGCCGGGCATCTCGCTGTGCCGATCACCCTGTCCAGCTCCAGCACGAGTCACATGATACGGCAAATGGTCTTGTTTCAGGGGAACATTGTTTCTGCAGGCTCGGAGTAGCATATAAATAGACTACAGTCTCTTTCTATTCTGCGGGCATCTTGCTCACTTCCTCCTGCTTCTGACGGGCCAAATCGGCGTTCAGAGTAGGCCACATCGTCGTTAGACGGGGATGCAGCCCGGTCCAGATGGAAGCGAGAATGGGCTATACGCATGCGTGGACATTTGGTTGGCATTCAGCCTACTGAGCCCAAACGAGGCAACGGCCGGCCCAAACGGCGGCGGTGGTGCGAGTGCGACCAAGAGTGCCTTCGGAATTTCAGGGCAAACGGCGGCGGTGCACCTTGTTGACAGACAAACGAACGTCCATATGTTTCCGGCATCTTTAAAAGCTCCTTTTGACAAACGAACGTTGCCGTGTTGACGGCTTGACGCAGTCAGCCCAACAAAGTCATAAGGTCGGTGTAACACAGCAATTCTTCCCGTTAAACTATATATTTATGTACATGTACACTGCACGTACATACATCATGACAGAGACATGCATGGCGTCTACGTAGAGGTATATCCGCCGAACTTTTTATGCCGTATAACAATGTAAAACCAACCAACCGATCGATCGATCGAATCGTATACGATTCTATACTCTACTTGGCCGGCGACGAGCACTCGGGCGGCGGTCCCTGCGGGAACCGATACTTGTCGGTGCAGTAGTTGTAGATCATGTAACTTACCTGCGCCCTCCGCAGCTGCTCCTGCGCGGCGCTATCGAGCTCCTGCGACATCCACGCGCCATTAGACCTCGCGCACGCGGCGGCGTCGGGCGCGGTGCACCCATCGGCGGCGTACCCCCGGTACGAGGCGACGAAGGGCGCTTTGGACCAGTCCGTCTTGATACGCCCGCCCTGCGTGGCCCACTCCTCCGCGTCCCACACGCTGGCGTACACCCGCATCGGCTGCGACGTCGGGAACGGCACCGCGCCGTCGTAGCGGCGGCGGAACTCGCGGATGGGGACGCCGTCGACGTAGAAGACGATGTGGGCGGGGTTCCAGAGGACGGAGTAGGCGTGGAAGTCCGCGGTGGGGTCGAACCACATCCGGAACTGCTGCTCCCGCCCGCCTTTCCCCTGGCTGTACACGTTGGTGTGCACCGTGTAGGGCTCGCCGGAGACGTTGCCGAGGAACTCGAAGTCGATCTCGTCGTGCGCGCTGCCCTGCGAGGAGAGGTAGAAGGTGGTGACGGTGCCCGCGGAGTCGCCTGGGATGAGTTTCAGCTGCATGTCGAAGCGCCCGTAGATGTACTGAACCTTGGACTGGAACCCCGAGCCCGAGGACCGGTCCATGGACAGCGTCAGGAGCTGGCCGTTGTTCAGGATCTTGCCCCGGCCGTCGCCCCAGGTTATGTCCACGTCCTGGTAGAAGTTGCCACCGGCGGCGCTCGCGACAACTTCCCCGTGCAACAGGAGGAGCAGCACCGCCGCCGCCGCCGCCAGAACCAACGTCTTCATGGGACCGGCGGACGAGGCCATCTCGTAGCTCGACGGATCGGTTCAGAGTTCAGACTTCAGTTCGTCTCTGCGATCGATCAAAGGATGGTGGTGCGACCAAGAGGCGATGGAGCCGCGGTATTTATAGCCCGCCGGATGGTTGTACCAGAGAGGATCGGTCGGTCCTGGCCTATCGGCAACTGGTGAACCGATAGGACCCTGTCGGTAGTCCACTAGCCGACTAGGTGCCGACAAGCCCCACCTGTGATGGCAGCGTTCGACGAAGTGCCGCGCGGTGCACGCACAGCGGCGGCACAGGGGACCGCGGGCGGCAACGATTGTTCGGCGGGTGCGTTCGGGTCAGGACGTCAGCTGTTTTTGCTTGTACACAGCGGAAGCGGGTGAGAGAGAGCCGTGTGCGAGGCTCTGGCTCAAACGCACGCATTGCTGCATGCAAATTTCAGCTGGCTAGCTGCCAGGCCTGATATGATGAAACTGCTGGCAGAATAGAGCTAATTGCATTGGTCGTAGGAAGTACTAGCTAGGAACTAGTGGTGGATGGTGTTAGGCTGTTAGGAGAAGATTGAGTCTATCTAGCCGCAGTTGGAACGAAAAGGGGAACCAGTATGCTGCATGATGAGGCGGCGGATTAGGAGCAAGCATATGATTGGGATTAGGTACGTCTAGTCTTATATATCGTGTTAGTTTACATGTCCTGTTCATTATGAGCTATCTTTAGCAAGGAAATTTATGGGACTGCTTAACTGTCAGCACAACATCAAGCGCGCACAAACACAAATAAAAAGAAAAGAAATTGAAGATGGGTACTTCCTTCATCCCGAAAGAGTAAGTACACTTTTCATCACATCACACCCCTATAAAAGAGCGAGTTTTTCTGAGAGAGCTCTTCATCTATATATCGTGCTATATGAGCCCTCTGTAATACATGATCTTACTATTCCTCTATAACAACTGTTCGATCTACACGTCGTGCTATATGAGCTCTCTGTCATCCATGATCTTATATGTAAGATGTAAGACTCCTCTTAAAACAAGATTCAAGATACAATCTCAAATACGTCTCACAATAAAAATAATGCTTCAACTGTCTTATCGGATTGCAGAGCTGGTGAGTCCGGCTCATTATGGAATAGATAATTCTTTTTTCATATCCAATCAAGAGATCAAGCTGGCCGGTGGACAGGTGTTTGCATGGATACGGTGATTAGAAAAGAAACCAGGAGTCCGAGAAGGATTTTTAGTACACATACGCATGCATACAGGAGGAGTCCGAGAAGGATTTTTAGTACACGTATGCATGCATATTTGGATAGCAAGGTGTTCACGTAGTTGGCCGATCGTGATTAGCAAGGATACGTTGGCTCCAACTCTTTTTGCACCATAGAGATTTTTGTATCCGGGAAGACCAGCCGTCCTTACCCGGGAAGACTAGACGTCCTATAAACATAAAGGGTGATGGTCAATTGACAACACACAATTGACCACCATGCCTACACGTAGGAACCCACGTGGGTCCCTGTCAGCCCACCTGTGGATGCCGCATCACGGATGCGTTTGCCAGCCTCAGGCATCCGCACAGTGACCCACGATGGCGCCCTAGCAACTGTAGTAGGCGACAACGATAGGTGGGTCCTATTGTAACATGTGCAACACCCGATCTACTTTTGCAACATCCAAATGAAACACTTGCAACATATGTCCGAAACAGTTGAAACACTTGCAACATACGTCTAAAACACTTGCAAAAACACTAGAAAAAACTTGAAACACGTGTGTAGCCATTGCAAACATATGCAAACATCAAGATGAAACACTTGTAACATCCGTATGAAAACACCTGAAACACTTGCACATACATGCAACATCCCGATTTAGTTTTGCAACATCAAAATGAAACAATTGCAGCATACGTCTGAAACAGATGAAACATTTGGAACATACACTTGAAACATACGTGTATAGCCATTTTAACATGTGCAACATCTTGATCTACTTTTGCAACATCAATATAAAACACTTGCAATATACCTCTGAAACATCTAAAACACTTGAAACATACGCTTGCAACATGTGCTTTTCAGCGCAATGTCACCTTGTTGCTTAGACTAATGGAGGCTTGTCGTTGTGGAGCTCGACGCCGGCGCGGAGGTCGGTGGCAGGCATGGAGCTTGCGGTGGTGTGGAGCTCGTAGGCGTGAGAGCGGCATGAGCAACTTGCCAGCAAGGCAGTATCACACGAAGCTCCTCCCGCCTGCTTGCTAGAGCATCCGTTGTCGAGGTTTGCCAGCTCAGTGGAGGGGCCATGATGGCGGGCGGATGGTGTGGTGTGGGGAGGAGAAGGAAGCGGGGATGAGTAGGAAGAGGTGGGCGGACACGGGAGTGTGGCGGCGCGCATCGTTGCCAGAGATGGGACCGCGCGAGAGGCCTCAAGTGCGGGTTTAGACGTGAGAGGTTGGGAGCCTGTCACTGTGAGGCTGTGAGCGAGGAGCGATGCGCAGTGGAGACATGGCCACGTATCAGAGACACGCCCTAATACCAACATTACTGTTATTTCTATGTTATCCACCTATATCATTATTAAAGAAATTCTAACCAACAGCCTCTATTGCACCTGTACTGATTGTAAGAGTTCAAATTTTATGACAAAAAAAAAGTTCAAATTTCTCCTCTCACACATGCTTCACCGATTTCCAGTGCGGGACTTGCTTGTCATTTGTCAATTCGGTCATGGGTTGGTCTAGAGAAAAGAAAATCGTCATGAGTTGGCTACGGTGATCTAATTAATTATGCCACGTGTATAGTAGAGTCTAGTACTCCGCGGGACGACACATAATACTGGGCCGGTGATCCTCAGATCAATCTCCGTGCGCCAACACGCATCGCAATCGCAATCGCAGTCGCAGCCCCATTAGCAGATCGAATCATACACGGCAAGCAATGCGCGGAAGCCAACAGACAACGGCGGTGAATGAAGGCAGGACTACTGGGTGCACACTACGTACTGGAGATATCAAACTTGGCTGGCCGCCCAGCCTTGGCAAGCCACCGAGATGCATGCCGCTCGTCGGCGCTGGCGCATGTCATCGCCGTTGCTCGTCTTCTGAACTTGGGCACGTACGTACATACAAACATAGAGTACGACTTAACGAATCGATTCAGACACCGCTGCATGTGAACTCCAGAACAACGCCCAACGAACACCGCTAGGTCTCGTCTTCTTCTAGAGCCAGTAGCCGGGACCTCTAAGAGGACTAGCCGACTAGGGGAGTGTCACTGCACTCTGATAGTCTGATCCATGCGGATATCATATCACCTGCCGTGCCCATCCCGTTTCACCTGCTGCCACGCACTACACACACTACTAGCTACCAGCAGCAGGCAGCTAGCTCTAGTTAAACTTACCTATCTCTCGCAAAAGAAGGCATGCAGCAAGCAATACAATGCAAATAGTATTGGGCCATGCATCGACCAACGCCTTCTTCACATCGATCGCTATCGCTCGACCAAGTGGAGGCGCCAATTGCTCGATCGGCTGAATGGGCCGGCGGTCGAGACCCATCGATTGACAGGTAAATTAAAGCTAGGCACCACTCTTCCACCGATGTCTTTTCTGAACTTGTCTAGCTAGCTAGCTGCTCTTGTGGATACGCCGGCCGGCCGTTCTTTCTCTTCTCTCCGGCCGGCCGTCTCCACGCCGCCGCCGCCACCACCAACTCAACTGATTGAAAGCATGATGATGGTCGAGGGCAATATCCTACTCCTATCTCATTGTTCTCGCCCACAAGCTAGGCCACAAAGGCGATATGATTGCTCCTCGCGCGCGCGTGGATGGGAGGGCACCATTTCTTGTTAGCTTTGTTGACCCGACGGTCCCTGGAGGGACACGTGTGGTAGCTTTTTGGAATAACATAATACTATCACTAATAATGGGAAAAGTATATTATGGCGGTCAATCAAGTTTGTACAGTAGTGTCAGTTGACGAGGATTAGGGTGACTCAGCCAAGATGGCCCGATGGGAACCGGGATCTCTGTTAGATAGGAAGACATGCGCAAAGTTAGGCCTTGCTCAGTTTGTCTCCTAAAATTTTTCATCCCGTCACATCTAGAGATCAAAACGATCAGAAACGATCGATAGGAGACCTAATCACTCTCATTTTCACAGTTTTTTCTCGAAAACGAAATCAATACGATATTGCCAGAAACGAATACGGCACCGATATTCCGGTAATTTCAAAAACGATAATAGTCGATCGAAAAATACATCGATAACGATCGGAATCCATGAGAACGGTATCCTCAAAAACGATAAACACACCAAATCATACAACATGAGAAGATCCATATAGCTCGACTTATTTCATATGACAATGATAAATAAAGCCATAATGGACAAAATCACAAGCTGAAACCATACAGTCACACCATCTTAGGTGCAGGCGCTTGCCACACGAGTACGTTCGCGTTCGTGGCTGAGTTACGGGTGTAGCGGGTGATTGGCTGATGGTCTTCTTGTTATACAAATGAAATATTTCCGTATAGATAGTTCATTTCTAAAAAAAATATTTGTCTTATGTGTTTGTGTGTGCAGATGGGTTCCTTTCTAAAAAAATATTTGCCTTATTAGTCTATAAATAAATTAGGATTCATTAATTAAAGGTCTTTGAATCGGTAATTACTGACGGTAAATTACCAGTTAAATACGGGAATCTTCGAAAACGATTAGAAGAGGGCAAAATCATTTTCGCTTTCGTTTTCGATTATTTTTACCGTTATCGTTTTCGTTTTTTCGATTACCGCTACCGTTTCCGTTTAGACCTAAAAATCAGAAGAAAAAAAACTCGAAAACGATTTCAAAAAATCGGAGATTATCATTTTCATTTTTATCCCTACTCACATCGGATGTTTGACACATGCATAGAGTATTAAATGTAGATGAAAAAAAATAACTAATTGCACATATTGCGATAAATTTGCGAGACAAATTTTATAAGCCTAATTAATCAATGATTTGACACCGTCGTGCTATAGTAAACATGTGCTAATGATGGATTAATTAGGCTTGATAAATTTGTGTCGCAGTTTCCAGGCGAGTTATGTAATTAGTTTTTTTTATTAGTATCCGAACACCTTTCCGACATCCCATGAAACATCCGATGTGACACCCTAAAATTTTTCACCCAAGAACTAAACACCCCCTTAATTTTTCTCCTGGTCAACAGGGACACATCTTTACAAAGAGTGTCAGTCTCACTTTCTTGGACTTTGACCAAATATATATAAAGAAAATATTAATATATATGATGTATAATTAATATCATTAGATGAATTATTGAATATATTTTTGTAATAAATTTATTTAGAGATATAAATGTTATTGATATTTTTCTATACATTTAATCAAACTTATAGAATTTGACCGACACGAACCCCATAACGACACACTTTTTGGAACGGATGGAGTACCGGACTTTCCAAGAGGGAACGTAAAGCCTCAAGCAAGGTTGATCAAGCAGGGAAAGAATGTAACACCCCAGGTGTTTAGCTCCTTAATTGCATTGCATTTGCATGAGCATAAGCAAGCATCATTCATTTCATGCATAAGCTTATAATATGTTTATATTTCATGTGAAGAAAAAGTGAGTAGTGTGCAACACACAAGTACCTTATGTGCAATTTCCTTTGTGAGATATGTCAACCACTTTAGTGTAACATAATTAGCAAATGTTGTGCAACACACTCATGCAACATGTGCAACATGAGTTTGCAACATTTGAGTAAAAGTGTTGAATTACTTGTGCCAAAGTATGTGACACTAGGAATTTTGTGCAACCAATGTGTAGAGTGGCTAATTAGGTCTTATAACACCTTAATTACATTTAGGGTAAGTAGTGGAGCAATGTTCATGTTGACCAAAATTACCAAATTGCCCTTCCAAATGTTGTTGACCAAGTTTGGAACCCTAGAGTGATCTGGTTTGACCAATTAAAAAGTCCAGCTTAGAAATCTTGCATGGAGGAGCAACCTTAAGCAAAGTTGTAGAGAATTTCATAAGGAACAAAAGTTCTAATATGGCCATCTCATGAAAATGATAAGAACATGCTCAAAAATGGCCCACAAGTCAGTATTAGGGGCTGATTTGGGACTTAGCAAATTTTGCTAAGTGTGGAGCTGAAAACCGTTTCACTGTACCTCACTTTAGCAACTTGTAACTCACAAACTAGGCCAAACCAGTCTTTGAGCCAATTGACAAAGTTGTTGTCCACACATAGCTCTACAACATTGTCAATATCACCATCACCTAGTTCTAAATGGTTTAGAAGATATGGTGTCTAGAAAATCGGGTTTCAGTCGGCTTAGTGACTGAAACTAGGTTTCAGTTTCCAAGTACACTACTTTGGAGCCCTGTAGTTTCAAATCCAGGCCGAACCAGTCCAAACTCCAATTGGCAAACTTGTAGCCCTCATGTAGCTCCACAATTTTGGTATTGTCATCTTCTGCTAACTCGAGATGGATTAGGAGATAATCTGCATCAAACTTGCTCTGTCAGTCGCTGAATGCCGGTTCGTTTCAGTCTGTCAGACCAGCGTGGCCGACCGGCCGCAGACCGTCGCCGCCGCGTGTCCTCCACGCACCGCGCGCGACCTGGCGCCTTGGCCAGCTGCCGAGCGCATAGAAGGGCGCCTCTGCTGTCGTCCCGGCCTTACCCATCCATTTCCCCCCTCCTTTCCTCTCTCGTCGGCAGAGCGGAGAAACCGAGCCGCCATTGCCGCCACCCGCTCCGACGTGCTCGCAAGCGCTTGCCACCGCATCACCATCGGCCAAACTGCGTCTCTCGCTCCGCCTTGAAGCCCGCTACCTCACCGTCCACTCCTCGCAGCCAATCGCGCTTTGGTAGGGTCACATTTTCGTTTTCCTCCGCCGCGGTACCTCGCCGGAGTTCCTCCGCGCGACGGCTCTCCGTGGCCAGGGGTCTCGGGGCGTCTATGTCGCCCGCTTGTAGGTGCGTTAGGGTCGAGGTAGATTGGGAATGCTCATCGAGGGTTAAGGTTGGGATGTCAGGCTCACCGGCGGCGAGATTTCGCCACCACCGTGCCGGTGGTCCGCCATGCCCGACGGCGAGCACTTTCCCGTTGCTCCGCCGTCCCGTTCTTGCCACCAATCGGCTTAGCTCGATGACGTGGTCATGCTCGTCCGCTCAGCTTCGCCGGTCGGCTCACCGACGGCGAGCTCCGGCGACCACAGCTCCTCCCCTCCGCCTTCGTCTCGATGACAAGTGGGGCCCGCTCGTCAGAGCGCGCGCGCGGGCGGGACGGCCGAGCAGGCCGCGCGCGCGAGTCGTGGGCCGCGTCTTCCGGGCCGGCCCAGTATAAATGAGATCTTTTTCATTTTTATTTATATTGCTACAGAAATGTGGTTAAGTTTGGAAAATGTAGATCTAGGGTTTTACTTGCTCAAAAATCATGAGATAAATTTTATTAGAATCTACTTGATGTGTAGTATTTTAGAAAAATATGAGTTTGCTATGTGATGAGTAGTTTCTGGGATATTTAAATAGGTCTTTGAAATGTGTTTTAAATCACATGCAAACTTGTTTAAATTATATCTTGAGTTTCAGTGTTCCAAAAATTATGAAATTTGGTGGGTAGGCTAATTTATACTTGCTCTAGCTCTGGTAAAAATTTGGGCAGTAGTGCTTAAGTACTTTTCAAGTTATAATGCTATCTTGTTATTCTAGGAAATACTTAAATGAATTTTTGTAATTTTTCTACATGTGCAATGTTCATATAAATTTTTGGAGAATGTCTTGGTACCCTAGAGTGTCTAAGAAAATTAAGAAATCTGTTGTTTGACACTTTTTACTGTGCTTTATTATTTATACAAAAAACAGCCTTTTTGGCTTGTGAATTTTGTTCAGAGAGTTCCTGTGATTAAATTGAGTTCAAATTTGTACAGTAGTCTCTTTTTGGGTCAGAGAGTCCCCTGTAATTTTTGTTGAATTTTTGGAGCATTTTACATATATGTTTAAAATTCCACTTAATTACTTAAGTAAATTAAGAAATGGGTTTAAATAAATATTCTAGGTGGGAACACCTTACTTTCTGGTGTTTTTGTGACATTTGTGAACTTGTAGTAGTATTAGTTTGGTCTTAGAGAATGCTTGCCACATCAATAATTATTTAATCTTTGCAATTTTAGGTTTTCTGGACAGCTGATAGTATTTCTAGGTTTGACCTTGGATAAAGGTGGTTGCTGGAAAACTTGTAAATACCAAAGTTGTAGTAAAAATTGTAAATGAGCTTGTGTCAAAATTTGGGAGCATTTGGCTTAGTAGTTTGGGAGTTATTGCTGTTTAAAGTGCCAGTCCAGAATTGACTGCTCTCTGTTTAGAGAGAACAGATTCTGGAACTTCGGAATTTCGATTAGGTAAACTTTGGAATTTAGTGTTGTGATCTGAAAACACTTTGTGATACATTTCTTAAGCTTTCCAGATTGTCTTAGATCATATCTTTTGGAGTTAGGAATCTTCAGTTATGTTAGAATCTTTGAGCTGCTGTCCAGAATAACTTACTGTGGTAACCTAAATAATGTCACTCTTGTGTTTATTAGGTGTTAGGGCCTTAACCGAAGAGGAACAACTATATCTTAGGTTGGGTAGATTAGGTAAGTACTTCTCCACCGGAGAAGAGATTTGCACGTACTAATAGAATAACTTGAATAGAGTATTTTATTTCTGAAATGCATTTCATTCCGAGCATGTTGCACCCATTTATGCATCCATGGTATTTATTGTGCATTCATGCAATAGGTGTACCGGAGGGAGTAACTCTCCTCGAATTCGAGCCTGTAATTCCGGAGGAGAACCAGGAGCAGCAGGAGCCCGAGGATCCAGCAGGCGAAGGAGACGCCGCTGAAGACTTGCCGGAGTGCCCTGACCACCGGCCTTCAACTTTTCTGAAAGGCAAGCCCCGGTGCATGCTGAACCTATTGATTTATAAATTAATCTTGAGTACTTTTAATTGTTTACTGCATTAAGTTGTAGGAGTTATATGAAAACACTTGTTGCATTATACCTGTCCTTGTCCAGATATCGTACTTAATCCTATATTAGGTTTAGGCACGTGTCAATGCTTAGCCCTGCTTAGTATGGTAGAAGTCGGGTGATTTCCGGTCATCCGCGAGATGTAGGAAGGAGTCACGAGTGGCTTTATGGCTATCGTGGATGGAACCATGCTTAAAAATGAAATTGAGACCGGGCGGGAGTTCGATAGTACAGCCGCAAGACACTTCACGTCTTGGGTGTGGAGCTATGCCCGTCTGAGTCGTTTAAGGACCGATTCGCTGTACGTCCTTGAGTCATGTTGAACGCAGTCTAACACTTAGTTGGCCGGATAAGCCGTTCCGACCGCGAAGCCGAGTAATGTGGTTCAGGCCGGGAATCGAATGGTAGGTTGCTTCTTGGAGGAGAGAAAGGATGTGCTTGGGGACATTGGCGTGAGACCAAGGGGGGGTTAGAGTCCCTATCACCTGGCAGAGTGTCGCCCTTGGGGTCGTGACATCATTCGGACCCGCGATTCCTGAATCATATGAAAAGGTGGCTTGTGCGACCCTGGCAGGGGCCTGCGCGGTGAGTGTTAGAAATACCTCTCCAGCTGGATAGGAATTCGATTCGAATCGCCGTCGCTCCCGGTTAGTGAGCACTTGACTTGAGCAGCGGCAACGTAGATCTCATTAAATGAACCGGTGGTTAAGGGAATGATACAATGTTGCCACAATTCATACCTGCTCTGGATATAATGATGATAATTGTTTGATTATAATCAAGTGCATGTTTAGTACAGGTGCTAAGATAGATGACAGGTAAGTGCTAAAAATAACTGCTAGTACAGGCTATAAGAGTTTCAATTACTTATGCCTTTATGCAAAATGTTAGGTCAGCTAGCCTCTTGTGTAAGCCTTACATAATCCTTGGTGTCATCTTATTTCTGGTTTTTGACGGGTAAGTCTAGCTGAGTACATTCCAGTACTCAGGGTTTATTCCCTCCTGTTGCAGATGACATGCTTTATCAGGGATTCTGCAAGACGTGTCTCCACCCTGCGGGTGATGATGACTAGATCACAAGGGCGTGATCGTCTTTTATGTACTTTCCTCATGCTTTTGCGGGTTGTTGATCATCCAGACTGGCAGTATTTAATTAACTAGTGTGTGTGTTATGCTTCCGCTACTTTCAAACTTGGTTTGTAATATTTGCTACTCCGTGGTGTAAACTTATTTTGGAACTACTTGTGAAATGTAACGTACGATGTGTATGTTGAATGATGCGATCCTGGTTGTAAGCAGTTTGTTTTGAAATCCTTCGTGATTTCGATTGACTACCGGGATTATATGGGCTCAAGTTTGAAAATTTGAGCGCTTCGGTGCTTGTTTTCGTACTTGTGCTCTTATAATTTGGTCGGTTCTGTTACAGCTGGTACCGGAGCATAATTCAGCATTAATAACATCATACGAGTATTTAAAAACAAAAATATTTGATTATGGAAAAGGGTTAAAATACTAAAATTTATTTTTTAGGTATGCCAGTGATCACATCCCTTAGCCCAAATAAGGACTCTTAGGTGGCTTATTATAAAGACTAACTTGGGGGCCTTGTTTGTTTTTGTTTCGTCGTCCATACGGCGTGATATTGTATGGATGCCATCCACTTGGGTGGTAATGTATGGATCAAGTGCCTCGACGCTCTGGTAAGTGTGAGTTGTGAGAGCATGATCGTCCAACCGGCGATCTAGGGGAGAGTAGTTTTGGTGACTTGCATACTTACATGTTTAAACCATGTAATTACGTAAGCACTTAATTGGGGGAACCTTATTATCGGGTAGCTTTGATACTGAAGTATATACATCTGGGGATGTGTATATGGAAAGTATTTAATTTACTGCTTTCTTGTGTGCATATATTGGGAAACTGTTGGGCTGAAATGAGTTTTTCTGCAGGTACACTAACAGCGTAACGAGTAGACCGATAGTTTCGCTTATATGAGAGAACGTATGTATGCCACCGCCTAGCGTTAGAACTTTAGGTTTCTACTAGGGTGAGAGGGCGTACGGAACGTGCATGCATCATGTTTAAGTATATCATACATATCATTTACTCCCTCCTTAAAAAATTGCAGTGCTCCCGACTAAATTAAATTTCGTATCCCCTAAATGATCCTCACTTTAGGTCGTATCTTATCTGTTGCTACAGATGGCACGTACCAAGAGGACCGCTCGTAAGTCCACTGAAGGCAGGGCACCGCGTCACCAGCTCGCTCCACGTGAGCCTCGCCCTGAGCCTACTGAGGTGGAAAGGCTGAGGGCAGAATTGGCTGAAGTGACTGCTGCTAGGAATGCAGCGCGTCAGCAACTAGAGCAAGTGATTCGTGATCGTGACCAGGAAACCCTTGCAGTCCAAAGGTTGACAGTAGCAAACCGCAACTGTCAACGCATGTTGGTCCGTGTTATGAACCAGAGGGATGAAGCCTGGCACGAGGAGAACGTTCTGAGAGCTCGTCAGTTTGAGCTCGAACAGCAATTGGAGAATGCTGAAGAGTACAATGACAATCTTCATGAAGAAGTGCACCGCCTGAATAACGAGCTTAATCCCCTGTTGCCTCGAAACAACAACGTCGACGAGGACATGGGTTCGGGAATCTTCATGGCTGAAAATGATGATGAAGTGGAGGTCAACGGACCCCAAGATGTCGAACCAGAAGAAGAACCAGAAGAAGAAGAAGATGAGGAGTTAGAGCCTGTTAGTGATGAGGACGGCGGGGAGATCCATGACACCGACTCTGAGGACGATGCTTAGAGTAGTTATCACGTAGCTATGATGTTAGGATCGTCCTTGTGCCCTCCCTGTGATGGAGTGAGGCTTTGTAATAACTTAACTTTTGGGATGTAAGGTCGAACCCTATGTTTTCTGGATGTTTAGTTGGAGCCTGTTAATTTCGATCGCAATTGGATGTCTTATTGGGTGGCGTTCGATGATGGTGTCACGATTAGCACCCTTCGGTGCCGCGACGAAACCGAGGGCCTCCTATGGCGCGTGACATAAGGCTGTGCTGCTTGGCATGCGCTGGTATCGAGGTGGCTAGTCATGATCCACCATGGAACTCTACCGTTGAGAAGTCTCTTTGTGATCAGTTTGAAGTAGCCTTTCTCAGTCAACTAAACACTTTGAAACTGAATCCAAGTACCGGGCAAAAGATCAAAAATCACGTAGATTTTAACGTAAACGGTTCAGTAACTGCTGTGCTCCTCGTGTGTGAGCCTTTATCAAAGAACATCTTGTTGGATTCTCTCGCATGATTACGCCATTTGATCCGCTTGAATGGATTGTGCGGTTGTGATGAATTATTGTGCCAAGAGTATTTTGAGAAGTCTATTTCATGAAGTCAGTTTGACATATTTACAATAATTCATCTACAAATTTCCCACATCGTCAGTGCTCATTGGCTATGCATTTTGCAGATGTCGTACAATCTTCGTCGGGGTCGGGGCAATGAGGATGAGGAACAGCCACCCCCTCCGCCACCACCTACCCCGGCTGAGCTGATGCAGACAGTGGTCGAAGGGCAGCGCATGTTGGCAGATGCTATGCGCCAGCTGGCTAACCGGGAAGCTCGTCCTGGCCGCCAGGGCCCAGAGCCAAATCAGTACAGCGATTTTAAGGACTTTCTGGATACAAAGCCCCCGCTCTTTAAGGAGGCGGAGGAACCACTGCAAGCTGATGAGTGGTTGAATACTATTGAGCAAAAGTTTCGTCTGCTTCGCCTAACTGATGAGCTGAAAACTGAGTATGCTTCCCATCAGTTGCTTGGTCCGGCGGGCATTTGGTGGAGCCACTATCGTTCCACACTGCCTGCCAATGTCCCGATTGCTTGGGATCAGTTTAAGGCGGCATTCCGGGGAAATTATATCCCTCCCGGTCTTATGGCAATCAAGCACACAGAGTTCATGAGGCTATCGCAGGACAATAAAAGCTTGACTGAATACCTGCAATCTTTCAACAACCTAGCAAGGTATGCCACTGAGTTTGTGGATACCGATTCCAAGAAAATTGCTAGCTTTAAAAGAGGCCTAGGCCCGAAGCTGATGAAGACTATGGGCACTAGCAAGTGCACTACTTTCAATGAATTCATCAGTGATGCTCTGACTCAAGAGAACAACAATGCTATCTATTCTGCCTCTAAGAGCCGCAAAAGGGCCATTGAGGCGAGTGCTTCGCAGTCTCGAGCTCCAGCTGCCCCGAGGGCTCCTTCTCGCCCTCCTGCCACAACTGCTAAGTTCCGTCCTCCACAAAAGAAGGCGCCAGTGAAGACTGGGTTTCGTAAGGCATATACAGTGGCTCTGCCAAAGAGTAATGCGGGCCAAGGCAGCTCCAGTGTTCCCCCTAGCAACATGCCTTGCTGGAACTGCAACAAGCCAGGCCATTGGTCCAGGAACTGTCCTTACCCCAAGAAGAATGTCAACCCAGGTGGCCGTCAAGGGCACGCTCATTATAACAGTATTGAGGAAATTCCATCTGGAGAGGTTGTCACTGCTGGTAAGTTCCTCGTTGACCAACATCCTGCAGTGGTACTTTTTGATTCGGGTGCTTCGCATTCCTTTATCAGTCCTAAGTTGGCATCAGAGTTTGCACACAAATTGCATACTGTTGAAGGTGGGGGTTATTGCATTAGCGCAGCAAGTGGAAATATTTCCACAAATAAAGTAGTGGGGAATCTTGAGCTTGAGATAGAAGGGCGAAAGTACTCGCTTGCCTTAGTGGTTTTGCCGGGCTTAGGCATCGATGTTATTTTGGGCATGAATTGGATGAGTCAGAATGGGGTACTCATTGATACATCCGCTCGGGTAGTTATGCTCAGAGATCCTACAGATCAAAAGGGTTTCCTAGTACAACTTCCCAGAAAGGTTGAATTGTCGGGGGAAATTCATGCTGTGCAAGCAAAGGCGTTGGCTGAAATTTCCGTAGTAAATGAATTTCCGGACGTTTTTCCCGATGATTTGCCGGGACTCCCTCCGGATCGGGATGTGGAGTTTAAAATCGAGTTGTTGCCTGGCACCGCGCCCATCTCTAGGAGACCCTATAGGATGCCTCCGAATGAACTAGCTGAACTTAAGGTGCAATTGAATGAACTTTTGAAGAAAGGGTTGATTCGTCCTAGTTCATCGCCGTGGGGATGTCCTGCTATCTTTGTAAAGAAGAAGGATCAGTCGTTGCGGATGTGCGTAGATTATAGACCTCTCAATGCAGTCACTGTCAAAAATAAGTACCCTCTACCACGTATCGACATCTTGTTCGATCAGTTGTCTAAAGCTAAAGTTTTCTCCAAGATCGATCTAAGATCTGGCTACCATCAAATTAAAATCCGACCGGAAGATGTTTCAAAGACAGCCTTTTCTACCAGATACGGTCTTTATGAGTATCTTGTTATGTCTTTCGGCTTGACAAATGCCCCCGCACACTTCATGTACTTGATGAATTCGGTGTTTATGCATGAATTGGACAAGTTTGTGGTGGTATTTATTGATGACATCCTGGTATATTCTGTGAATGAGGAAGATCACGCTGAACATCTGCGTATAGTCCTCACAAGACTGCGTGAACATCAACTTTATGCCAAGTTCAGTAAGTGCGAATTCTGGCTTCGAGAAGTACCTTTCCTTGGGCATGTGTTGTCTGATGAAGGAATTATGGTGGATCCTGCCAAGGTACAGGAAGTACTGAACTGGAAGGCTCCTATCTCGGTTCACGAGGTCCGAAGTTTTCTTGGTTTGGCTGGCTATTATCGTCGCTTCATCCCGGATTTCTCCAAAATAGCCAAGCCAATGACGCGGTTGCTGCAGAAAGACACCAGGTTTGTCTGGACTCCTGAGTGTGATGCGGCTTTTCACCAACTGCGAACCCTCCTAACCTCAGCTCCGGTTTTGGCACAATCGGATATCGAGAAACCATTTGATGTTTATTGTGATGCCTCAGGCATAGGTTTGGGAGGTGTGTTGATGCAGGAAGGCCGAGTAATTGCATATACCTCTCGACAACTTCGGAAGCATGAGGCGAATTATCCAACGCATGACTTAGAACTCGTCGCAGTTGTTCATGCTTTGAAAGCCTGGCGACACTATCTGTTGGGCAATGTTTGCAACATCTACACAGACCACAAAAGCCTCAAATACATCTTCACCCAACCCGAGTTGAATATGCGTCAACGAAGATGGCTCGAGTTGATTAAAGATTATAACCTTCAAGTGCACTATCATCCTGGCAAGGCAAATGTGGTTGCGGATGCTTTAAGCCGTAAGTCTCATTGCCATTCCTTAGTCGAAACTGATTTTCATCGATCTCGCCTTCTACATCCAGCAGTCTTGTACAACATCACTGTCAGTTGCACTCTCAAAAGTAGAATTATTGAGCTCCAAAAGACTGACACTGGTATATTCCACATCAAGCGTAAGATGAAAGAACAAGAAACTACACAGTTCAGGATAGATGAAGAGGGTGTACTATGGTTCAAGGATAGGTTAGTTGTGCCTAAGGACCGGGAGCTTCGAAATGATATTATGTCTGAAGCACACTCCTCTAAGTTGTCCATCCATCCTGGTAGCAATAAGATGTATTATGATTTGAAGCCATACTATTGGTGGACCAAGATGCGGAAAGAGATAGCTGCATATGTGGCTAGGTGTGACACCTGCTGTAGAGTTAAAGCTGTGCACATGAAAGCTGGGTTGCTTCAACCACTTTCTATCCTAGGTTGGAAATGGGAAGAGATAAGTATGGATTTCATTGTCGGTCTTCCTCCTACTGTCAAAAATCATAACTCCATCTGGGTAATTATGGATCGTTTGACCAAATCAGCTCATTTCATTCCAGTTAGAGTGGACTATCGTCCCACTGACTATGCTGAGTTGTACTTCAATCAGATCGTCCGGCTCCATGGGATACCTCGTACTATCATATCTGACCGTGGTCCCCAGTTCACTGCTCGCTTTTGGGAGCACTTGCATCACCTTCTGAGAACCAAGTTAGTGAGAAGCTCTGCTTATCACCCCCAGACATCAGGTCAGACGGAACAGGTTAACCAAATCTTGGAAGATCTGTTGCGGGCATGTGTCATTTCATCCAAGGGTTCTTGGGAAAAATGGTTACCTCTAGCCGAGTTTTCGTACAATAATAGTTATCAAGAGAGTATTAAGATGGCTCCATTCGAAGCTTTGTACGGTCGTAAGTGTAGAACTCCACTAAACTAGGTAGAAGCTGGTGAAAGGAGATTTTATGGTATTGCTTTTGTTGAGGAAGCTGAGGAACAAGTCCGTACCATCCAAAAACATATGGCTGCAGCCCAAGCTAGATAGAAAAGTTATGTTGATCGTCGTAGAAAACCGCTCGAGTTTGAAGTTGGAGACTTCGTATATCTGAAAGTTTCTCCAATGAAGAGTGTCCAACGTTTTGGCGTTAAGCGGAAACTTGCGCCAAGATACGTGGGTCCTTTCCAGATCATAGGCAAGAGTGGAGCTGTTGCGTACAAAATCCAGTTACCTCCTGAAATGAGTGCCATATTCAACGTCTTCCATGTATCACAGCTCAAAAAGTGTCTTCGAGTTCCTGAGGAAAGAGTCCCTTTAGGAGATATCAGGCTGGAATCCGATCTAATTTACGAAGAAAAGCCAGTCCGAGTGATCGATACTCAGGAACGAGTGACTAGAAGCAAAGTGATTAAGTGGTATAAAGTAATGTGGAGTAATCAGGGTAGTGAAAGTGACGCTACATGGGAACGGGAAGCCTATTTACGGGATGGTTATAAGGAATTCTATGAAAAATGGTACGCTTTCCAAATCTCGGGACGAGATTTTTATAAGGGGGGAGGGATGTAACACCCCAGGTGTTTAGCTCCTTAATTGCATTGCATTTGCATGAGCATAAGCAAGCATCATTCATTTCATGCATAAGCTTATAATATGTTTATATTTCATGTGAAGAAAAAGTGAGTAGTGTGCAACACACAAGTACCTTATGTGCAATTTCCTTTGTGAGATATGTCAACCACTTTAGTGTAACATAATTAGCAAATGTTGTGCAACACACTCATGCAACATGTGCAACATGAGTTTGCAACATTTGGGTAAAAGTGTTGAATTACTTGTGCCAAAGTATGTGACACTAGGAATTTTGTGCAACCAATGTGTAGAGTGGCTAATTAGGTCTTATAACACCTTAATTACATTTAGGGTAAGTAGTGGAGCAATGTTCATGTTGACCAAAATTACCAAATTGCCCTTCCAAATGTTGTTGACCAAGTTTGGAACCCTAGAGTGATCTGGTTTGACCAATTAAAAAGTCCAGCTTAGAAATCTTGCATGGAGGAGCAACCTTAAGCAAAGTTGTAGAGAATTTCATAAGGAACAAAAGTTCTAATATGGCCATCTCATGAAAATGATCAGAACATGCTCAAAAATGGCCCACAAGTCAGTATTAGGGGCTGATTTGGGACTTAGCAAATTTTGCTAAGTGTGGAGCTGAAAACCGTTTCACTGTACCTCACTTTAGCAACTTGTAACTCACAAACTAGGCCAAACCAGTCTTTGAGCCAATTGACAAAGTTGTTGTCCACACATAGCTCTACAACATTGTCAATATCACCATCACCTAGTTCTAAATGGTTTAGGAGATATGGTGTCTAGAAAATCGGGTTTCAGTCGGCTTAGTGACTGAAACTAGGTTTCAGTTTCCAAGTACACTACTTTGGAGCCCTGTAGTTTCAAATCCAGGCCGAACCAGTCCAAACTCCAATTGGCAAACTTGTAGCCCTCATGTAGCTCCACAATTTTGGTATTGTCATCTTCTGCTAACTCGAGATGGATTAGGAGATAATCTGCATCAAACTTGCTCTGTCAGTCGCTGAATGCCGGTTCGTTTCAGTCTGTCAGACCAGCGTGGCCGACCGGCCGCAGACCGTCGCCGCCGCGTGTCCTCCACGCGCCGCGCGCGACCTGGCGCCTTGGCCAGCTGCCGAGCGCATAGAAGGGCGCCTCTGCTGTCGTCCCGGCCTTACCCATCCATTTCCCCCCTCCTTTCCTCTCTCGTCGGCAGAGCGGAGAAACCGAGCCGCCATTGCCGCCACCCGCTCCGACGTGCTCGCAAGCGATTGCCACCGCATCACCATCGGCCAAACTGCGTCTCTCGCTCCGCCTTGAAGCCCGCTACCTCACCGTCCACTCCTCGCAGCCAATCGCGCTTTGGTAGGGTCACATTTTCGTTTTCCTCCGCCGTGGTACCTCGCCGGAGTTCCTCCGCGCGACGGCTCTCCGTGGCCAGGGGTCTCGGGGCGTCTATGTCGCCCGCTTGTAGGTGCGTTAGGATCGAGGTAGATTGGGAATGCTCATCGAGGGTTAAGGTTGGGATGTCAGGCTCACCGGCGGTGAGATTTCGCCACCACCGTGCCGGTGGTCCGCCATGCCCGACGGCGAGCACTTTCCCGTTGCTCCGCCGTCCCGTTCTTGCCACCAATCGGCTTAGCTCGATGACGTGGTCATGCTCGTCCGCTCAGCTTCGCCGGTCGGCTCACCGACGGCGAGCTCCGGTGACCACAGCTCCTCCCCTCCGCCTTCGTCTCGATGACAAGTGGGGCCCGCTCGTCAGAGCGCGCGCGCGGGCGGGACGGCCGAGCAGGCCGCGCGCGCGAGTCGTGGGCCGCGTCTTCCGGGCCGGCCCAGTATAAATGAGATCTTTTTCATTTTTATTTATATTGCTACAGAAATGTGGTTAAGTTTGGAAAATGTAGATCTTGGGTTTTACTTGCTCAAAAATCATGAGATAAATTTTATTAGAATCTACTTGATGTGTAGTATTTTAGAAAAATATGAGTTTGCTATGTGATGAGTAGTTTCTGGGATATTTAAATAGGTCTTTGAAATGTGTTTTAAATCACATGCAAACTTGTTTAAATTATATCTTGAGTTTCAGTGTTCCAAAAATTATGAAATTTGGTGGGTAGGCTAATTTATACTTGCTCTAGCTCTGGTAAAAATTTGGGCAGTAGTGCTTAAGTACTTTTCAAGTTATAATGCTATCTTTTTATTCTAGGAAATAATTAAATGAATTTTTGTAATTTTTCTACATGTGAAATGTTCATATAAATTTTTGGAGAATGTCTTGGTACCCTAGAGTGTCTAAGAAAATTAAGAAATCTGTTGTTTGACACTTTTTACTGTGCTTTGTTATTTATACAAAAATCAGCCTTTTTGGCTTGTGAATTTTGTTCAGAGAGTTCCTGTGATTAAATTGAGTTCAAATTTGTACAGTAGTCTCTTTTTGGGTCAGAGGGTCCCCTGTAATTTTTGTTGAATTTTTGGAGCATTTTACATATATGTTTAAAATTCCACTTAATTACTTAAGTAAATTAAGAAATGGGTTTAAATAAATATTCTAGGTGGGCACACCTTACTTTCTGGTGTTTTTGTGACATTTGTGAACTTGTAGTAGTATTAGTTTGGTCTTAGAGAATGCTTGCCACATCAATAATTATTTAATCTTTGCAATTTTAGGTTTTCTGGACAGCTGATAGTATTTCTAGGTTTGACCTTGGATAAAGGTGGTTGCTGGAAAACTTGTAAATACCAAAGTTGTAGTAAAAATTGTAAATGAGCTTGTGTCAAAATTTGGGAGCATTTGGCTTAGTAGTTTGGGAGTTATTGCTGTTTAAAGTGCCAGTCCAGAATTGACTGCTCTCTGTTTAGAGAGAACAGATTCTGGAACTTCGGAATTTCGATTAGGTAAACTTTGGAATTTAGTGTTGTGATCTGAAAACACTTTGTGATACATTTCTTAAGCTTTCCAGATTGTCTTAGATCATATCTTTTGGAGTTAGGAATCTTCAGTTATGTTAGAATCTTTGAGCTGCTGTCCAGAATAACTTACTGTGGTAACCTAAATAATGTCACTCTTGTGTTTATTAGGTGTTAGGGCCTTAACCGAAGAGGAACAACTATATCTTAGGTTGGGTAGATTAGGTAAGTACTTCTCCACCGGAGAAGAGATTTGCACGTACTAATAGAATAACTTGAATAGAGTATTTTATTTCTGAAATGCATTTCATTCCGAGCATGTTGCACCCATTTATGCATCCATGGTATTTATTGTGCATTCATGCAATAGGTGTACCGGAGGGAGTAACTCTCCTCGAATTCGAGCCTGTAATTCCGGAGGAGAACCAGGAGCAGCAGGAGCCCGAGGATCCAGCAGGCGAAGGAGACGCCGCTGAAGACTTGCCGGAGTGCCCTGACCACCGGCCTTCAACTTTTCTGAAAGGCAAGCCCCGGTGCATGCTGAACCTATTGATTTATAAATTAATCTTGAGTACTTTTAATTGTTTACTGCATTAAGTTGTAGGAGTTATATGAAAACACTTGTTGCATTATACCTGTCCTTGTCCAGATATCGTACTTAATCCTATATTAGGTTTAGGCACGTGTCAATGCTTAGCCCTGCTTAGTACGGTAGAAGTCGGGTGATTTCCGGTCATCCGCGAGATGTAGGAAGGAGTCACGAGTGGCTTTATGGCTATCGTGGATGGAACCATGCTTAAAAATAAAATTGAGACCGGGCGGGAGTTCGATAGTACAGCCGCAAGACACTTCACGTCTTGGGTGTGGAGCTATGCCCGTCTGAGTCGTTTAAGGACCGATTCGCTGTACGTCCTTGAGTCATGTTGAATGCAGTCTAACACTTAGTTGGCCGGATAAGCCGTTCCGATCGCGAAGCCGAGTAATGTGGTTCAGGCCGGGAATCGAATGGTAGGTTGCTTCTTGGAGGAGAGAAAGGATGTGCTTTGGGACATTGGCGTGAGACCAAGGGGGGGTTAGAGTCCCTATCACCTGGCAGAGTGTCGCCCTTGGGGTCGCGACATCATTCGGACCCGCGATTCCTGAATCATATGAAAAGGTGGCTTGTGCGACCCTAGCAGGGGCCTGCGCGGTGAGTGTTAGAAATACCCCTCCAGCTGGATAGGAATTCGATTCGAATCGCCATCGCTCCAGGTTAGTGAGCACTTGACTTGAGCAGCGGCAACGTAGATCTCATTAAATGAACCGGTGGTTAAGGGAATGATACAATGTTGCCACAATTCATACCTGCTCTGGATATAATGATGATAATTGTTTGATTATAATCAAGTGCATGTTTAGTACAGGTGCTAAGATAGATGACAGGTAAGTGCTAAAAATAACTGTCAGTACAGGCTATAAGAGTTTCAATTACTTATGCCTTTATGCAAAATGTTAGGTCAGCTAGCCTCTTGTGTAAGCCTTGCATAATCCTTGGTGTCATCTTATTTCTGGTTTTTGACGGGTAAGTCTAGCTGAGTACATTCCAGTACTCAGGGTTTATTCCCTCCTGTTGTAGATGACATGCTTTATCAGGGATTCTGCAAGACGTGTCTCCACCCTGCGGGTGATGATGACTAGATCACAAGGGCGTGATCGTCTTTTATGTACTTTCCTCATGCTTTTGCGGGTTGTTGATCATCCAGACTGGCAGTATTTAATTAACTAGTGTGTGTGTTATGCTTCCGCTACTTTCAAACTTGGTTTGTAATATTTGCTACTCCGTGGTGTAAACTTATTTTGGAACTACTTGTGAAATGTAACGTACGATGTGTATGTTGAATGATGCGATCCTGGTTGTAAGCAGTTTGGTTTGAAATCCTTCGTGATTTCGATTGACTACCGGGATTATATGGGCTCAAGTTTGAAAATTTGAGCGCTTCGGTGCTTGTTTTCGTACTTGTGCTCTTATAATTTGATCGGTTCTGTTACAAAGAAGTAGCTAGGTTAATAACTACTCCCACCATTCTAAAATTGTCAGACGTTTTAGTTTTTCTAGAAACATTACTTTTATTATTTGTATAGCAAAATCTATGCATCTAGAAAAGCCAAAATGTTTTACAATTTGGAATAGAGAGAGCACAAGAGTATATTTTTTAAATCACAACACACGCATCTTTTATGGTATTGGAGTCCATTAGGGAATACCATTTGCAATGTAGACTCCAATACGATACACGGCCTAACGGTTCAAGAGATGGTGACAACATTCTAACAGATTCTAGACGCCTACTTATTTTGATGATTCCTGTTAGCTTTGAAAAAAACAATGATGTGAGACCATTGTCATTGGAAAGCTTATCCCCTTAGCTTTCCGTACATGTAGAACATCAAAACAGAGTACCTGAGGGACGGTCTTAGTGGACAGGGCCTAGACAAAAGTCCAGCTACCTAGAATTTTTTTTTGGGCCCGATATAACTAGACAAAGGTTCAGCTTTTTTTCGCATAAAAAATGCCCAGATCTATAAGGAATCAGGATTTGTAGTTTCTTCGGATGAATCAGAGTTGGAGCTGTTCTTTGGAGTAGCCAGGGCGATGCCAAAGTGACTCTAAATACAAATATCATGATCACTTGAGTTCCACATTAATCTGTTTGATTTTTTTCAAGAATGACAAGTTTTTTTTTGAGACGGAGATATGGTGAACAACTCGTGAAATTCCTTCATAATGACTTACCACATATTCTGTGTTTTATTTCAGCTAGCAAGGTAAAGTAAATACCACGACCCTTTCTCAACGGCACTAGTGTTAGGGCTTCTCCGGTGGCCCGTGGAAAACTGACTCATGGTCTTACGTGACGTTGAGTGAGTCGATTCAACACCGCCGGAGAAAGTCGAATCAAGGAGGAGAGAGAAGAGTCGACTCATCAATCCTTTACATCGACTCACAACGATTAAAAAATTAAAGCCTTGCAGAGCTGCGTTGTCCATGGGCCAGGAAAGAACCAGCAGCCAGAGAAAAAGGTGAAATGATGAGTCGAGTGCATGTCCCATGGCATTGGAGGAGTACTGAGTTGATTTTTTTATGATTCGGTTTTGGATCTACGGTGTTCTGCTTTTTGTCCACGAGTCGACTCATCTACTGCGGATGCCCTTAGGTCCCGTCTATCTCAAAGGGATTTTAAGAATCTAGATAAAAAAATCTAATATGTTTTATTGGATTCTATGTCTGTATGCTAGAATCTACTCCCTCCGTTTCAAATTATAAGACGTTTTGACTTTTTAGATATATTGCTTTTAGTATCTATGTAGATATAAGCTACATATCTATGAAAACCAAAATGTCTTGAACCGGAGTAAGTAGTATTTTGGTAGTGATTTTAGGATTCTGAGGTTTTTTTTATCTAGATCCATATTCTTAGGATCCCTAAGGATTCAAAAGGACTTTATTTAGTGTATATAGCAGTGGGCCAGTGGCATACACGCACGCGTGGAGGGAGAGGGACCAGACCTCGTCTGAGACCGATGAGGCCGTGCAAGGAAGAGCGAGACGCACAGGAATAGCCGCAGCATCTTCATGTATGTGCTACCTCGCGGAGTCCGTTGGTACACAGGCCGGAATGCCGCTGAACTGGGATCGGAGCTGGGGACGCAGCCGAGGTCGGTGTCGGCCTCAACTCAGTGCCATGTGAGAGCGCCAGAAAACCTCCACCGAACAAAACCAAAAACCCGCCATAAAAGCAAAACTCTCCGACAGGCACCCGGCTTTCTTGTCGTCTCGGTTTTCTTTCTGTTCTGTTAACCGGATATCGCCGTCGACGTTATCTCATCATCACATTGGCGCCCTTATGCGCTACTACTTCGTTCCATCGATCCGATCCCCTGCTTTCTCTTTCCGGTTGGGACCGGCGGTTGGCCAGACGCGCGACACGTCCCATCCAATTCGCAATTTCACATCAGCATTCCAATTCCAATAAGCACTGGTGCAGGGCTGCAGGCCGCCGTCTCGTCGCGCCGAGGCGCCCGACGACGACGACGACGACCAAACTAATCGATGATCGATCGGATCGAAGGAGCCAAGGAGGTGGAATTGTGGTCGCCCACGCCGGCCGGCGGCTGGCGCGCGGGCCTACGATCGGCCGGTACGTCGTGCTCACTGCACTGATGAATTGATGATACACAGACATGCATATCCGGACCGGAGGCGGCATATATTCATGCGGCGGGTTGGGCGCCTCTGCTGCCTGCTGGAACTCATCACTCAGGAACCCACGGAGTCATTGAATTCTTGAGGTGATTGAATTGATGGCCGGGCTGCCGAGGATAATGTTCGAATTTTTCGTTGGGGGAAATGTCGATCCGTCCCAGCTCGGTTGATGGGAACGTGAGGAGTACATGGAACCGTAGTTACTGTGCACACGTATGGCCTGGCCACATATATTCGTTTCCTTTTTTATTTAAAAAAATGTTGATTTGTAAACCCTAATCTCACCATTTCTCCTCAATCTCGCTGTAGGGATTTTTTTTGTTTCTAACACTTTTTTAAAACTATTTTTAAATCTGACACTATTTTTTTTTAAATTTTCAAATCTAACACTTTAGGCCGTGCCTACTGCCACGGCGCGGCGAAACAACGCTGCCATGCCATGCATCGCGGCGCGGCAGCCTAGGTGATGTGGCACTTCCCCGGGCCCTGGCCCCGGCTCGGCCTCCCTCCCCTCGCTCTCTTAGTGAAACGCATCGAGGACGCACCCGCCGCCGCTGCTGAGGCCCCCGCCCGCGCCTCCCCCCGCGACCACCCGCCTCCCTCTCTCCTTCTCTCCCCATTCCCGTGCCCAGGAGCTCCAGGAGCCGTGCCCGTCGCCGGCGCAGCGGCCCTTTCCCACCGCCGGCCGGCCTCTCTCCCCATCCTCTCCTTCACCTCCGCCCCCTGTCCCTGCCTTGGCCGGCCGGTGGTGTGCCGCACCGCTCTCCTTCTCCCTCCTGGTCCTAGAAGAAGCCTGCCACCGGTGGCCATTGCCGCCGCCGGCCACCTCGTCGCCATTGGAGGATTTGGCTAAGCCCCAATCTTCTCCTCGTTGTCAAGGTACTCCCCTTGTGTATTTGTTGATTAGTTAGCATAGTAAGTTAGTATAGTTAGTAAAGTTAGTATAGTTAGTTAGTTTAGTTAGTATAGGTAGTATAGTAAGTTAGTATAGTTAGTAAAGTTAATTTAGTTAGTGCAATTAGTGAGTCTAGTTAGTTATTGTATTTAGTATAATTAGTCATTGTAGTTAGTCTTGTATAGGTGTTAATATTAGATTAGTTAGTATAGTTGTAGTTAGTATAGACAGTACGTACGAAGATTAAGATGACTTGATGAAGTTTTCTCAAATGGTTTTGTAGATGGATTGTTGTGTCCGAGTTTTTTACGGAGGAAGTGTTAGGAAAGAAGATGGTATGTTTGAGGATATAGAAGAAGAATTGGAATGGTTTGATGGACCTCCTAGGTTCAACGACTTTTGTGTCCATTTGAATGCAAAGTTTGGCAGTGATTTCACACTGAAGCGGAGATTTGACAGTGGGAAGACTAGGGCACACTATGTCCTAATGCCCTTGCGCAACCCTGCTCACTAGTCCCGCTACAATAGGGTGCTCCAAGGTTCGAATGTGCCCATGGAAGAGGTGATGGTGGAGAATGGGTACATGATGCAGGATGTTGAGGACGGGTCGTGCAATGACGGTGCTGGAGGCAACGAAGAAGAATTTGAGGTCGAAGGGGAAGGAACTCAGGGTAACATGGATTTAGATGGTCAGTTGACGCAGGAATAGTTTCATTCAGCTCGAGTAGACTGTATAAGCAATGACTTCGATGTGAACGAGTTTGAATGGGAAGAGGAGGAGGAGGACAGGGTCAGTGATGCAGTTAGCAGTGATTCAGACGATTCAAATGATGACCAAGGAGGTACAGATGCCATGCCAACACCGGTTGCTCCCATGCCAGTACCGGTTCATGCTATGCCCTTATCAGTACCAACTGAGGTACTTCATGCTATGCTGGGTCAGGACACGCTAGTCACAGATTTGTCAGAGGATGATACCCCCTATGATTCATGGGGTACGATTAGCGAAGCATAGCAGTATGTTCCACCACCATCTTACATAGCAACAGAGCTTGACAGAGCTTATGCAACTGAGGCAGGGTAACATACCTTTCAGTGGCGTTCCAAACTATAGGGATGTCATCATGACAGATATGGCAGTTTGTGACACCAGTCTGCAGATGTGTAGGCAATCATTGTATAACCACGAGAATGAAATCCTTAGCAAGGGTATGGTATTCAATACAATGTCAGAGATAAAGCTCTTCCTTTAGGACTATGTTGTGTATCACCATAGGCTCTACACCGTCACTCATTCTGATAGGGAGCTGAGGTACCATGTGATATGCAAAAATGGTTTCCCTTGCATGTGGAGGCTGAATGCATGAAAGAGATAGAGTGATGGCAAGTGGAGGATAAGCAAAGTGATCCAACCCCACACATGCATGGATAATAAGGGGAAGGAAAATCATCAGCAGCTCACTGCAAGTTACCTTGCCCGCCATATATTGGGGCTCGTTGATAACAATAATAACATTTCAGTGTCTTCCTTACAACAGTCCATAGCCCTATTTGTTAAGTATGATGTGAAGTACGGAAAGGCTTAGTGTGCTAAGTAAATTGCCCTAGCGATTCGTTGGGATAGCTAGAAGGAAGCGTACAAGGTTCCTCAAATATTGCGTGCAATGTATTACTACAACCCTGACTTGAAATGGTTTGTGTACACCGAAGGGATGTATTTCCAGGACACATTGCAGCATGTCCAACACTGTGTGTTCTGATCGTTTGCGCAGACAGAACATGCATTCCGGTACCGTCGTCCAATAGTACTTGTTGATGGCACTTTCCTGACCGAAAAGTACAGGCGCACCTTGATGATGGCTGCTGCTGTTGATCCGGAGGACCAGATAGTACCCATGACTTTTGCTTTGGCAAAGGAAGAGAACAACGAATCATGATCATGGTTCATGCGACTTCTACGTGTACAAGTGCTTAGCCCATCTCACACTATATGTTTGATCTCAGACCGGCACGCAGGGATTCTGAATGCTGCAGGTGAACATATCGATGGGTTTCCGACTCTAGTGCACAGATGGTGCATGCGCCATTTTGCCACTAATTTCTGGCGGCGTCAAAGGAAGAAGGAGGTTTGTGATAAAGTAAAGGCTCTATGTTGTGTACATACAGAGCACCAGTTCAAGGAGACAATGAGAGAACTAGACAAGATGTTGAACCAAGTGGACAAGGCATGGTTAGAGGAGCAGATGGAATAGAAGGTTAAGTGGGCATTAGCATACGACAAGGGCGGTTTCAGGTATGGCATCATGACCACCAACTCATCAGAGTCTTTCAACCGTGTGTTCACCGGAGTTTGATCGTTGCTAGTGTCAGAAATTGTTGAGTTCTCCTTTCAGAAGTGCTACGAATATTTTGTCAAGAGGTGGGATCTTGCGCAGAGGAATCTAGCTGAGCTTGGATGATTTGGAAAGGCCGGACATGAACATTTGAAGGAGGCCAAAGAATTGGCCAAGCAGCATACCGCCGAACCATATGAACCTCACCGGGACGTCTTCAGTGTACAAGGGAAGGGTGGCACAAGCATGGGTGGGGAACGATACAATGGATGAAACTACCGAGTTGATCTAGACAAAGTTGAGTGCAGTTGCAACGTCCCTCAGATCATGCATGCCCCTTGCTCTCACATGATCATGGCCTGCAAGTTCCGCGGATATGACCACACCATTGTGCCATATATGTCACCCTTGTATCTCTGTTCGAACACCCTTAGTATTTGGGAGATGAGCTTCGAGTCGTACCTTGACCCGACATAGTGGCCACCTTATCGTGGTTATGACTACGTGTCGAATCTGGACCTAATGAAGGTAGGAAAGAGTAGGAGGAAGAAGAAGCGACTTAAGGGGGACATGGATGCTATGGGAGGATACTGTGCAGACATGTACAAGAGGGAGACTTCAATGAAACCCATGGTAGGAATCTTTGCTCGGTTTGCAAAGAACCTAGTCACAAGGCTAGCAGGCATAGAAGACGAGGGCAGCAGGTCCATACATAGAACCTATTTTTTCCCTTGTAAAGTTGATTAATATGTTTGTTAATGTTACTTTCAATATGTACATGTTCTTTCATATTTTTCCATGTTGCATAGCATGTAGTTGAAATTTTGCAATGGTACTTAATGTTAATTTGAATATTATATTATTCATCTAATTTGAATATTGTATTATTCATCATGTTTGTTCTAACCCTTTGTTTGTCAATTTCAACCAGGATGGCCCCTCCCACGCAGCACTCGTTGTACCCCATTCTTGAGGTGGAGTACGACGACAAGCACCGAGCTCACTTCTTGACTGACATCGACGGAGAAGTGTCCTTGCCTCCGTTGAGGCCACACACGCACAATAGGGCGCACCAGTGGGACGAGCGTTACGCGCCGTACATACGGCGTGCCGGCTTCCTCGACCTTGTTTGGGTCGTCAACTACGGTCTTCCGGCCCTTGACCCCGCACTTCTCAGTGCAGTTGTAGACAGGTGCGAGTCCCTTCATTCTTTATAAACATTCCTATAACAAAATTGAGGTAATTAACAACCGTTCTATTTTCATAATGCTGGGTCACAGGTGGAGCCCTGACACCCACACGTTCCACCTACCTTGCGACGAGATGACCAAGACCATGTCGGACGTGAAGGCTATCTTTGGCCTTCAGTTGGGGGGACTTCCAGTGACAGGTACTGTAACAGAACCGACCAAATTATAAGAGCACAAGTACAAAAACAAGCACCGAAGCGCTCAAATTTTCGAACTTGAGCCCATATAATTCCGGTAGTCAATCGAAACCACGAAGGATTTCAAACCAACTTGCTTACAACCAAGATCGCATCATTCAACATACAACATCATATGTTACATTTCGCAAGTAGTTCCGAAATAAGTTTACACACACGGAGTCGCAATTATTACAAACCAAGTTTATAAAAGTAGCGGAAGCATAAGCACACCCGTTGTTTAACTACTGCCAGTCTTGTTGATCAACATCCCACAAAAGCATCAGGAAAGTACATAAAAGATGATCACGCCCAAGTGATCTAGTCTTCGTCACCCGCAGGGTGGAGACAATTTTTGCAGAAGCCTTGGTAGAGCATATCATCTGCAACAGGAGGGAATAAACCCTGAGTACTGGAATGTACTCAGCTAGACTTACCCATCGAAAACCAGAAATAAGATGACACCAAGGATTATGTAAGGCTTTCACAAGAGGCTAGCTGACATCACATTTTTTTGCATAAAGGCATAAGTAATTGAGACTCTTATAACCTGTACTAGCAGTTATTTTAGCATTTACCTGTCATCTATCTTAGCACCTGTACTAAACATGCACTTGATTATAATCAAACAATTATCATCATTATATCCAGAGCAGGTATGAATTGTGGCAACATTGTATCATTCCCTTAACCACCGGTTCATTTAATGAGATCTACGTTGCCGCTGCTCAAGTCAAGTGCTCACTAACCGGGAGCGACGGCGATTCGAATCGAATTCCTATCCAGCTGGAGGGGTATTTCTAACACTCACCGTGCAGACCCCTGCCAGGGTCGCACAGGCCACCATTTCATATGATTCAGGAATCGCGGGTCCGAATAATGTCGCTACCCCAAGGGCGACACTCTGCCAGGTGATAGGGACTCTAACCCCCCCTTGGTCTCACGCCAATGTCCCCAAGCACATCCTTTCTCTCCTCCAAGAAGCAACCTACCATTCGATTCCCGGCCTAAACCACATTACTCGGCTTCACGGTCGGAACGACTTATCCGGCCAACTAAGTGTTAGACTGCGTTCAACATGACTCAAGGACGTACAGCGAATCGGTCCTTAAACGACTCAGACGGGCATAACTCCACACCCAAGACGTGAAGTGTCTTGCGGCTGTACTATCGAACTCCCGCCCGGTCTCAATTTCATTTTTAAGCATGGTTCCATCCACGATATCCATAAAGCCACTCGTGACTCCTTCCTACATCTCGCGGATGACCGGAAATCACCCGACTTCTACCGTACTAAGCAGGGCTAAGCATTGACACGTGCCTAAACCTAATATAAGATTAAGTACGATATCTGGACAAGGACAGGTATAATGCAACAAGTGTTTTCATATAACTCCTACAACTTAATGCAGTAAACAATTAAAAGTACTCAAGATTAATTTATAAATCAGTAGGTTCAGCATGCACCGGGGCTTGCCTTTCAGAAAGGTCGAAGGCCGGTGATCAGGACACTCAGGTAGATCTTCGGCAGGAGCTTCGTCGCCGGCTGGTCCTGGACTTCCTACGGAATCACTGGCTCGAATTCGAGGAGAGTTACCCCCTCCGGAACACCTATTGCATGAGTGCACAATAAATATCATGGGTGCATAATGGTGCAACATGCTCGGAATGAAATGCATTTCAGAAATAAAATATAATAATCTAATCCAGTCACTTTATCAGTACGTGCAAATCTCTTCTCCGGTGGAGAAGTACTTACCTAATCTACCCAACCTAAGATATAGTTGTTCCTCTTCGGTTAAGGCCCTAACACCTAACAATACAAGAGTAACATTATTTAGGTTACCACAACCAACCCAAAATATCACAGTAAGATCTTCTGGACAGCAGCTACTTGTTTCTAACATAACTGGAGATTTCCAAATCCAAAAGATATGATCTAAGACAATCTGGAAAGCTTAAGAAATGTACCACAAAATGTTTTCAGACCACAGCACTTAATTCCAAAGTTTACCTAGTCAAAATTCCAAAGTTCCAGAATCTGCTCTCTCTAAACAGAGAGCAGCCAATTCGGGACTGTCACTTAAAACAGCAATGACTCCCAACTACTAAGCCAAATGCTCCCAAATTGTGACACAAGCTAGTTTATCCAGTTTACTACAATTTTGGTATTCACAAGTTTTCCAGCAAACACTTTTATCAAAGATCAAACCTAGAAATACTACCAGCTGTCCAGAAAACCTAGAATTGCAAAGATTAAATATTTATTTATGTGGCAAATATCCCATAAGACCAAACTACTGTTACCACAAGTTCACAAAGGTCACAAGAACACCAGAAAGTAAGGTGTGCCCACCTAGAATATTTATTTACACCCCTTTCTTAATTTACTTAAGTAATTAAGTGGAATTTTAAACATATATGTAAACTGCTCCTAAAATTCTACAAAAATTACAAGGGACTCTCTGACCCAAAAAGAGACTACTGTAAAAATTTGAACTCAATTTATTCACAGGAACTCTCTGAACAAAATTCACAAGCCCAAAAGGCTGATTTTTGTATAAATAACAAAGCATAGTAAAAAGTGTCAAACAACAGATTTCTTAATTTTCTTGGACACTCTAGGGTACCAAGACATTCTCCAAAAATTTATATGAACATTGCACATGTAGAAAAATTACTAAAATTCATTTAAGTATTTCCTAGAATCACAAGATAGCATTATAACTTGAAAAGTACTTAAGCACTACTGCCCAAATTTTTACCAAAGCTAGAGCAAGTATAAATTAGCCTACTCACCAAATTTCATAATTTTTGGAACACTGAAACTCAAGATATAATTTAAACAAGTTTGCATGTGATTTAAAACACATTTCAAAGACCTATTTAAATATCCCAGAAAACAAACATCACATAACAAATTCATATTTTTCTAAAATACTACACACCCTGTAGATCTCAACAAAATTTATCTTATAATTTTTTGGGCAAGTAAAACCCTAGATCTACATTTTCTAAACATTATCTAAAACTGTGACAGAATAAAAGAAATGAAATAAATCGGATTTGTTACTGGGCCAGCCCGGGAAAGACGCGGCCCAAAAACTTGCGGCGTGGCCCGCTCCCACGCGCGGCCTGCTCGGGCTCCCGCCCGCGCGCGTGTGACTGACCAGGTGGCCCCACCTGTCAGCGAGAGCGAGGCGGAGGGGAGGAGCTATGGTCGCCGGAGCTCGCCGTCGGTGAGCCGACCAGCGAAGCTGAGCGGACGAGCATGACCACGTCATCGAGCTAAGCCGATAGGTGGCAAGAACGGGACGGCAGAGCCACGGTAAGGTGCTCGCCGTCGGGCATGGCGGATCACCGGCACGGTGGTGGCGAAATCTCGCCGCCGGTGAGCCTGACATCCCAACCCTAACCCTCGATGAGCATCCCCATTCTACCTCGACCCTAACGCACCTACAAGTGGGCGACAGAGACGCCCCGAGACCCCTGGCCACGGAGGGCCGTCGCGCGGAGGAACTCCGGCGAGGTACCGCGGCGGCGGAAAACGAAAATGCAACCCTACCGAGGCGCGATTGGCTACGTGGAGTGGACGGTGAGGTAGCGGGCTTCAAGGCGGAGCTGTGGACGCGTTTTTGTGGGCGGCAGTGCGGTGGAGAGCACGCACGAGCTCGCCGGAGTGGAGGCGGGAGCTGCGCTCGGTTGTTCCGCCTGGTGGAGGGGAGAACGGAAGGGAGAGGGAGGTGTGGCGCGAGTGAGGCAGAGACCGTCGTCGTGGCGGCCTTGAAGGCTTGGTGAACTGACGGGTGGGATCGCGGCCGGCGTACGGCTGCCACCGCACGGCCACGTGTCGGCGTTGCCATGCCGTCGGTCGGCCACCGACTGAAGAACAGTCGACTGAATCGACGAGGCCAAAACGGTGACTGACAGAGCAACTTTGTTGATGATTATCTCCCAAACCGGTTCGAGTTAGTCGAAGATGATTACACCAATTTTGTAGAGCTACATGAGGGCTACAAGTTTGTCAATTGGAGTTGGGACTGGTTCGGCCTGGATTTGAAACCACAGAGCTCCAAAGTGGTGTACTTGGAAACTGAAACGTGTTTTCAGTCAGTGAACCCGACTGAAACCCTATTTTCAAGACACCACAACTCCTAAACCATTTAGAACTAGGTGATGGTGATATTGACAATGTTGTAGAGCTATGTGTGGACAACAACTTTGTCAACTGGCTCAAAGACTGGTTTGGCCTAGTTTGTGAGTTACAAGTTGCTAAAGTGAGGTACAGTGAAACGGTTTTCAGCTCCACACTTAGCCAAAATGGCTAAGTCCCAAAACAGCCCCTAATACTGACTTGTGGGCCATTTTTGAGCATGTTCTGATCATTTTCATGAGATGTCCATATTAGAACTTTTGTTCCTTATGAAATTCTCTACAACCTTGCTTAAGGTTGCTCCTCCATGCAAGATCTCTAAACTGGACTTTTTAATTGGTCAAACCAGATCACTCCAGAGGTCCAACTTAGTCAACAACATTTGGAAGGGCAATTTGGTAATTTTGGTCAACATGAACATTGCTCCACTACTTACCCTAAATGTAATTAAGGTGTTATAAGACCTAATTAGCCACTCTACACATTGGTTGCACAAAATTCCTAGTGTCACATACTTTGGCACAAGTATTTCAATACTTTCACCCAAATGTTGCAAGCTCCTGTTGCACATGTTGCATGAGTGTGTTGCACAACACTTGCTAATTATGTTACACTAAAGTGGTTGACATATCTCACAAAGGAAATTGCACATAAGGTACTTGTGTGTTGCACACTACTCACTTCTTACTTCACATGGAATATAAACATATTATAAGCTTATGCATGAATGAATGATGCTTGCTTATGCTCATGCAAATGCAATGCAATTAAGGAGCTAAACACCTGGGGTGTTACAGCCCTCCCCCCTTATAAAAATCTCGTCCCGAGATTTGGAAAGCGTACCATTTTTCATAGAATTCCTTATAACCATCCCGCAAATAGTCCTCCCGTTCCCATGTAGCGTCACTTTCACTACCCTGATTACTCCACATTACTTTATACCACTTAACCACTTTGCTTCTAGTCACTCGTTCCTGAGTATCGATCACTCGGACTGGCTTTTCTTCGTAAGTTAGATCGGATTCCAGCCTGATATCTCCTAAAGGGACTCTTTCCTCAGGAACTCGAAGACACTTTTTGAGCTGAGATACATGGAAGACGTTGAATATGGCACTCATTTCTGGAGGTAACTGGATTTTATACGCAACAGCTCCACTCTTGCCTATGATCTGGAAAGGACCCACGTATCTTGGCGCAAGTTTCCGCTTAACACCAAAACGTTGGACACTCTTCATGGGAGAAACTTTCAGATAAACGAAGTCTCCAACTTCAAACTCGAGCGGTTTTCTACGACGGTCAGCATAACTTTTCTGTCTAGCTTGGGCTGCAGCCATATGTTTTTGGATGGTACAGACTTGTTCCTCAGCTTCATGAACAAAATCAATACCATAATACCTCCTTTCACCAGCTTCTACCCAGTTTAGTGGAGTTCTGCACTTACGACCGTACAAAGCTTCGAATGGAGCCATCTTAATACTCTCTTGATAACTATTATTGTACGAAAATTCGGCTAGAGGTAACCATTTTTCCCAAGAACCCTTGGATGAAATGACACATGCCCGCAAAAGATCTTCCAAGATTTGGTTAACCCGTTCCGTCTGTCCTGATGTCTGGGGGTGATAAGCAGAGCTTCTCACTAACTTGGTTCCCAGAAGGTGATGCAAGTGCTCCCAAAAGCGAGCAGTGAACTGGGGACCACGGTCAGATATGATAGTACGAGGTATCCCATGGAGCCGGACTATCTGATTGAAGTACAACTCAGCATAGTCAGTGGGACGATAGTCCACTCTAACTGGAATGAAGTGAGCTGATTTGATCAAACGATCCACAATTACCCAGATGGAGTTATGATTTTTGACAGTAGGAGGAAGACCGACAATGAAGTCCATACTTATCTCTTCCCATTTCCAACCTGGGATAGAAAGTGGTTGAAGCAACCCAGCTTTCATGTGCACAGCTTTAACTCTACAGCAGGTGTCACACCTAGCCACATATGCAGCTATCTCTTTCCGCATCTTGGTCCACCAATAGTATGGCTTCAAATCATAATACATCTTATTGCTACCAGGATGGATGGACAACTTAGAGGAGTGTGCTTCAGACATAATATCATTTCTAAGCTCCCGGTCCTTACGCACAACTAACCTATCCTTGAACCATAGTACACCCTCTTCATCTACCCTGAACTGTGTAGTTTCTTGCTCTTTCATCTTACGCTTGATGTGGAATATACCAGTGTCAGTCTTTTGGAGCTCATTAATTCTGCTTTTGAGAGTACATCTGACAGTGATGTTGTACAAGACTGCTGGATGTAGAAGGCGAGATCGATGAAAATCAGTTTCAACTAGGGAATGGCAATGAGACTTACGGCTTAAAGCATCTGCAACCACATTTGCCTTGCCAGGATGATAGTGCACTTGAAGGTTATAATCCTTAATCAACTCGAGCCATCTTCGTTGACGCATATTTAACTCGGGTTGGGTGAAGATGTATTTGAGACTTTTGTGGTCTGTGAAGATATTGCAAACATTGCCCAGCAGATAGTGCCGCCAGGCTTTCAAAGCATGAACAACTGCGGCGAGTTCTAAGTCATGCGTTGGATAATTCGCCTCATGCTTCTGAAGTTGTCGAGAGGTATATGCAATTACCCGGCCTTCCTGCATCAACACACCTCCCAAACCTATGCCTGAGGCATCACAATAAACATCAAATGATTTCTCGATATCCGGTTGTGCCAAAACCGGAGCTGAGGTTAGGAGGGTTCGCAGTTGGTGAAAAGCCGCATCACACTCAGGAGTCCAGACAAACCTGGTGTCTTTCTGCAGCAACCGAGTCATTGGCTTGGCTATTTTGGAGAAATCTGGGATGAAGCGATGATAATAGCCAGCCAAACCAAGAAAACTCCGGACCTCGTGAACCGAGATAGGAGCCTTCCAGTTCAGTACTTCTTGTACCTTGGCGGGGTCCACCATAATTCCTCCATCGGACAACACATGCCCAAGGAAAGGTACTTCTCGAAGCCAGAATTCGCACTTACTGAACTTTGCATATAGTTGATGTTCACGCAGTCTTGTGAGGACTATACGTAGATGTTCAGCATGATCTTCCTCATTTACAGAGTATATCAGGATATCATCAATAAATACCACCACAAACTTGTCCAATTCGGGCATAAACACCGAATTCATCAAGTACATAAAGTGTGCGGGGGCATTTGTCAAGCCGAAAGACATAACAAGATACTCATAAAGACCGTATCTGGTAGAAAAGGCTGTCTTTGGAACATCTTCCGGGCGGATTTTAATTTGATGGTAGCCAGATCTTAGATCGATCTTGGAGAAAACTTTAGCTTTAGACAACTGATCGAACAAGATGTCGATACGTGGTAGAGGGTACTTATTTTTGACAGTGACTGCATTGAGAGGTCTATAATCTACACACATCCACAACGACTGATCCTTCTTCTTTATAAAGATAGCAGGACATCCCCACGGAGACGAACTAGGACGAATCAACCCCTTCTTCAAAAGTTCATTCAATTGCACCTTAAGTTCAACGAGTTCATTTGGAGGCATCCTATAGGGTCTCCTAGAGATGGGCGCCGTGCCAGACAACAACTCAATTTTAAATTCCACATCCCGATCTGGAGGGAGCCCCGGCAAATCATCGGGAAAAACGTCCGGAAACTCATTTACTATGGGAATTTCAGCCAACGCCTTGGCTTGCACAGCATGTACTTCCCTAAACAAATCAACTTTTCTGGGAAGTTGTACCAGAAAACCCTTTTGATCTGTAGGATCTCTGAGTATAACTACCCGAGTGGATGTATCAATGAGTACCCCATTCTGACTCATCCAATTCATGCCCAAGATAACATCTATGCCTAAGCCCGGCAAAACCACTAAGGCAAGCGAGTACTTTCGCCCTTCAATCTCAAGCTCAAGATTCCCCACTACTTTATTTGTGGAAATATTCCCACTTGCTGCACTAATGCAATAACCCCCACCTTCAACAGTATGTAATTTGTGTGCAAACTCTGATGCAAACTTAGGACTGATAAAGGAATGCGAAGCACCCGAATCAAAAAGTATCACTGCAGGGTGTTGGTCAACTAGGAACTTACCAGCAGTGACCACCTCACCAGAAGGGATTTCCTCAATACTGTTATAATGAGCGTGCCCCTGACGGCCACCTTGGTTAACATTCTTCTTGGGGTAAGGACAGTTTCTGGACCAATGGCCTGGCTTGTTGCAGTTCCAGCAAGGCATGTTGCTAGGAGGGACACTGGAGCTGCCTTGGCCCGAATTACTCTTTGGCAGGGCCACCGTATATGCCTTACGAAACCCAGTCTTCACTGGCGCCTTCTTTTGCGGAGGACGGAACTTAGCACTTGTGGCAGGAGGTCGAGGAGGAGCCCTCGGGGTAGCTGGAGCTCGGGACTGTGAAGCACCTGCCTCAAGTGCCCTCTTGCGGCTCTTAGAAGCAACATAGATCGAGTTACTGTTCTCTTGAGTCAGAGCATCACTGATAAATTCATTGAAGGTAGTGCACTTGCTAGTGCCCATAGTCTTCATCAGCTTTGGGCCGAGGCCTCTTTTAAAGCTAGCAATTTTCTTAGAATCAGTATCCACAAACTCTGTGGCATACCTTGCCAGGTTGTTGAAAGATTGCAGATATTCAGTCAAGCTTTTATTTCCCTGTGACAGCCTCATGAATTCTGTGTGCTTGATTGCCATAAGACCTGGAGGAATATAGTTCCCACGAAATGCGGCCTTGAACTGATCCCAAGCAATAGGGACATTTGCAGGCAGTGTGGAACGATAGTGGCTCCACCAAATACCCGCTGGACCATGTAATTGGTGAGAAGCATATTCAGTCTTTAGCTCATCAGTCAAGCGAAGCAGACGAAACTTTTGTTCAATAGTGTTCAACCATTCATCAGCTTGCAGTGGTTCCTCCGCCTCCTTAAAGAGCGGGGGCTTAGTATCAAGAAAGTCCTTGAAATCACTGTACTGATTGGGTTCTGGGCCCTGGCGGCCAGGACGAGCTTCCCGGTTGGCCAGCTGGCGCATAGCATCTGCCAACATGCGCTGCCCTTCGACCACTGTCTGCATCAGCTCAGCCGGGGTAGGTGGTGGCGGAGGGGGTGGCTGTTCCTCATCCTCATTGCCACGACCCCGACGGAGATTGTACGACATCTGCAAAATGCATAGCCAATGAGCACTGACGATGTGGAACATTTGTAGATGAATTATTGTAAATATGTCAAACTGACTTCATGAAATAGACTTCTCAAAATACTCATGGCACAATAATTCATCACAACCGCACAATCCGTTTAAGCGGATCAATTGGCACAATCATGCGAGGGAATCCAACAAGAGGTACTTTGATAAAGGCTCACTCACAAGGAGCACAGCAGTTACTGAACCGTTTACACTAAGGTCTACGTGAGTTTTGATCTTTCGCCCGATACTTGGATTCGATTTCAAAGTTTTTAGTTGACTGAGAAAGCTACTTCAAACTGACCACAAAGGGACTTCTCAACGGTAGAGTTCCATGATGGATCATGACTAGCCACCTTGATACCAGCGCGTGCCAAGCAGCACAACCTTATGTCGCGCGCCATAGGAGGCTCTCGGTTTCATCGCGGCACCAAAGTGTACTAATCATGACACCATCATCGAACGCAACACAATAAGACATCCACTTGCGATCGAAATTAACAGGTTCCAACTAAACATCCAGGAAACATAGAGTTCGACCTTACATCCGAAAAGTCAAGTTATTACAAAGCCTCACTCCAACCCCAGGAGGCACAAAAGACGATCCTAACATCATAGCTACGTGATACTACTCTAAGCATCGTCCTCAGAGTCGGTGTCAAGGATCTCCCCGCCGTCCTCATCACTAACAGGCTCTAACTCCTCATCTTCTTCTTCTTCTTCTGGTTCTTCCTCTGGTTCGGCATCTTGGGGTCCGTTGACCTCCACTTCATCATCATTTTCAGCCATGAAGATTCCTGAACCCATGTCCTCATCTGCGTTGATATTCCTAGGCAGCAGAGGATTTAGCTGGTTGTTCAGGCGGTGCACTTCTTCATGAAGATTGTCATTGTATTCTTCAGCATTCTCCAACTGCTGTTCGAGCTCAAACTGACGAGCTCTCAGAACGTTCTCCTCGTGCCAGGCTTCATCCCTCTGGTTCATGACACGGACCAGCATGCGTTGACAGTTGCGGTTTGCTACTGTCAATCTCTGGACTGCAAGGGTTTCCTGGTCACGATCACGGATCACTTGCTCCAATTGCTGACGTGCTGCATTCCGGGCAGCAGTCACTTCAGCCAACTCTGCCCTCAGCTCTTCCACCTCAGTAGGCTCGGGGCGGGGCTCACGTGGAGCGAGCTGGTGACGAGGTGCCCGGCCCCCAGTGGACTTGCGAGCGGTCCTCTTGGTACGTGCCATCTGTAGCAACAAGATACGACTTAAAGTGAGGATCATTTAGGGGATACGAAATTTAATTTAGTCGGGAGTACTGAAATTTTTAAGGAGGGAGTAAATGATATGTATGATATAATTAAACATGATGCATGCACGTTCCATACGCCCTCTCACCTTAGTAGAAACCTAAAGTTCTAACGCTAGGCGGTGGCATACATACGTTCTCTCATATAAGCGAAACTATCGGTCTACTCGTTACGCTGTTAGTGTACCTGCAGAGAATCTCATTTCAGCCCAACAGTTTCCCAATATATGCACACAGGAAGGCAGTAATTTAAATACTTTCCATATACACATCCCCTGATGTATATACTTCAGTATCAAAGCTACCCAATATAAATATATTCCCCCCAATTAAGTGCTTACGTAATTACATGGTTTAAACATGTAAGTATGCAAGTCACCAAAACTACTCTCCCCTAGATTGCCGGTTGGACAATCATGCTCTCACAACTCCTACTTACCAGAGCGTCGAGGCAATTGATCCATACATTACCACCCAAGTGGATGGCATCCATACAATATCATGCCGTATGGACGACGAAACAAAAACAAACAAGGCCCCCAAGTTAGTCTTTATAATAAGCCACCTAAGAGTCCTTATTTGGGCTAAGGGATGTGATCACTGGCATACCTATGAAAATAATTTTTTTTTTAAATTTTAACCCTTTTCATAATCAAATACTTTTGTTTTTAAATACTCGTATGATGTTTTTAATGTTGAATTATGCTCCGGTACCAGCTGTAACAGAACCGACCAAATTATAAGAGCACAAGTACAAAAACAAGCACCGAAGCGCTCAAATTTTCGAACTTGAGCCCATATAATTCCGGTAGTCAATCGAAACCACGAAGGATTTCAAACCAACTTGCTTACAACCAAGATCGCATCATTCAACATACAACATCATACGTTACATTTCGCAAGTAGTTCCGAAATAAGTTTACACACACGGAGTCGCAATTATTACAAACCAAGTTTATAAAAGTAGCGGAAGCATAAGCACACCCGTTGTTTAACTACTGCCAGTCTTGTTGATCAACATCCCACAAAAGCATCAGGAAAGTACATAAAAGATGATCACGCCCAAGTGATCTAGTCTTCGTCACCCGCAGGGTGGAGACAATTTTTGCAGAAGCCTTGGTAGAGCATATCATCTGCAACAGGAGGGAATAAACCCTGAGTACTGGAATGTACTCAGCTAGACTTACCCGTCGAAAACCAGAAATAAGATGACACCAAGGATTATGTAAGGCTTTCACAAGAGGCTAGCTGACATCACATTTTTTTTGCATAAAGGCATAAGTAATTGAGACTCTTATAACCTGTACTAGTAGTTATTTTAGCATTTACCTGTCATCTATCTTAGCACCTGTACTAAACATGCACTTGATTATAATCAAACAATTATCATCATTATATCCAGAGCAGGTATGAATTGTGGCAACATTGTATCATTCCCTTAACCACCGGTTCATTTAATGAGATCTACGTTGCCGCTGCTCAAGTCAAGTGCTCACTAACCGGGAGCGACGGCGATTCGAATCGAATTCCTATCCAGCTGGAGGGGTATTTCTAACACTCACCGTGCAGACCCCTGCCAGGGTCGCACAGGCCACCGTTTCATATGATTCAGGAATCGCGGGTCCGAATAATGTCGCGACCCCAAGGGCGACACTCTGCAAGGTGATAGGGACTCTAACCCCCCCTTGGTCTCACGCCAATGTCCCCAAGCACATCCTTTCTCTCCTCCAAGAAGCAACCTACCATTCGATTCCCGGCCTGAACCACATTACTCGGCTTCGCGGTCGGAACGACTTATCCGGCCAACTAAGTGTTAGACTGCGTTCAACATGACTCAAGGACGTACAGCGAATCGGTCCTTAAACGACTCAGACGGGCATAGCTCCACACCCAAGACGTGAAGTGTCTTGCGGCTGTACTATCGAACTCCCGCCCGGTCTCAATTTCATTTTTAAGCATGGTTCCATCCACGATAGCCATAAAGCCACTCGTGACTCCTTCCTACATCTCGCGGATGACCGAAAATCACCCGACTTCTACCGTACTAAGCAGGGCTAAGCATTGACACGTGCCTAAACCTAATATAGGATTAAGTACGATATCTGGACAAGGACAGGTATAATGCAACAAGTGTTTTCATATAACTCCTACAACTTAATGCAGTAAACAATTAAAAGTACTCAAGATTAATTTATAAATCAGTAGGTTCAGCATGCACCGGGGCTTGCCTTTCAGAAAGGTCGAAGGCCGGTGATCAGGACACTCAGGTAGATCTTCGGCAGGAGCTTCGTCGCCGGCTGGTTCCTCTAGCTGCTCCGGCTGGTCCTGGACTTCCTCCGGAATCACTGGATCAAATTCGAGGAGAGTTACCCCCTCCGGAACACCTATTGCATGAGTGCACAATAAATATCATGGGTGCATAATGGTGCAACATGCTCGGAATGAAATGCATTTCAGAAATAAAATATAATAATCTAATCCAGTCACTTTATCAGTACGTGCAAATCTCTTCTCCGGTGGAGAAGTACTTACCTAATCTACCCAACCTAAGATATAGTTGTTCCTCTTCGGTTAAGGCCCTAACACCTAACAATACAAGAGTAACATTATTTAGGTTACCACAACCAACCCAAAATATCACAGTAAGATCTTCTGGACAGCAGCTACTTGTTTCTAACATAACTGGAGATTCCCAAATCCAAAAGATATGATCTAAGACAATCTGGAAAGCTTAAGAAATGTACCACAAAATGTTTTCAGACCATAGCACTTAATTCCAAAGTTTACCTAGTCAAAATTCCAAAGTTCCAGAATCTGCTCTCTCTAAACAGAGAGCAGCCAATTCGGGACTGTCACTTAAAACAGCAATGACTCCCAACTACTAAGCCAAATGCTCCCAAATTGTGACACAAGCTAGTTTATCCAGTTTACTACAATTTTGGTATTCACAAGTTTTCCAGCAAACACTTTTATCAAAGGTCAAACCTAGAAATACTACCAGCTGTCCAGAAAACCTAGAATTGCAAAGATTAAATATTTATTTATGTGGCAAATATCCCATAAGACCAAACTACTGTTACCACAAGTTCACAAAGGTCACAAGAACACCAGAAAGTAAGGTGTGCCCACCTAGAATATTTATTTACACCCCTTTCTTAATTTACTTAAGTAATTAAGTGGAATTTTAAACATATATGTAAACTGCTCCTAAAATTCTACAAAAATTACAAGAGACTCTCTGACCCAAAAAGAGACTACTGTAAAAATTTGAACTCAATTTATTCAAAGGAACTCTCTGAACAAAATTCACAAGCCCAAAAGGCTGATTTTTGTATAAATAACAAAGCATAGTAAAAAGTGTCAAACAACAGATTTCTTAATTTTCTTGGACACTCTAGGGTACCAAGACATTCTCCAAAAATTTATATGAACATTGCACATGTAGAAAAATTACTAAAATTCATTTAAGTATTTCCTAGAATCACAAGATAGCATTATAACTTGAAAAGTACTTAAGCACTACTGCCCAAATTTTTACCAAAGCTAGAGCAAGTATAAATTAGCCTACTCACCAAATTTCATAATTTTTGGAACACTGAAACTCAAGATATAATTTAAACAAGTTTGCATGTGATTTAAAACACATTTCAAAGACCTATTTAAATATCCCAGAAAACAAACATCACATAACAAATTCATATTTTTATAAAATACTACACACCCTGTAGATCCCAACAAAATTTATCTTATAATTTTTTGGGCAAGTAAAACCCTAGATCTACATTTTCTAAACATTATCTAAAACTGTGACAGAATAAAAGAAATGAAATAAATCGGATTTGTTACTGGGCCGGCCCGGGAAAGACGCGGCCCAAAAACTCGCGGCGTGGCCCGCTCCCGTGCGTGGCCTGCTCGGGCTCCCGCCCGCGCGCGTGTGACTGACCAGGTGGCCCCACCTGTCAGCGAGAGCGAGGCGGAGGGGAGGAGCTGCGGTCACCGGAGCTCGCCGTCGGTGAGCCGACCGGCGAAGCTGAGCGGACGAGCATGACCACGTCATCGAGCTAAGCCGATAGGTGGCAAGAACGGGACGGCAGAGCCACGGTAAGGTGCTCGCCGTCGGGCATGGCGGATCACCGGCACGGTGGTGGCGAAATCTCGCCGCCGGTGAGCCTGACAACCCAACCCTAACCCTCGATGAGCATCCCCATTCTACCTCGACCCTAACGCACCTACAAGTGGGCGATAGAGATGCCCCGAGACCCCTGGCCACGGAGGGCCGTCGCGCGGAGGAACTCCGGCGAGGTACCGCGGCGGCGGAAAACGAAAATGCAACCCTACCGAGGCGCGATTGGCTACGTGGAGTGGACGGTGAGGTAGCGGGCTTCAAGGCGGAGCTGTGGACGCGTTTTTGTGGGCGGCAGTGCGGTGGAGAGCACGCACGAGCTCGCTGGAGTAGAGGCGGGAGCTGCGCTCGGTTGTTCCGCCCGGTGGAGGGGAGAACGGAAGGGAGAGGGAGGTGTGGCGCGAGTGAGGCAGAGACCGTCGTCGTGGCGGCCTTGAAGGCTTGGTGAACTGACGGGTGGGACCGCGGCCGGCGTACGGCTGCCACCGCACGGCCACGCATCGGTGTTGCCCTGCCGTCGGTCGGCCACCGAATTGGTCAAACCAGATCACTCCAGAGGTCCAACTTAGTCAACAACATTTGGAAGGGCAATTTGGTAATTTTGGTCAACATGAACATTGCTCCACTACTTACCCTAAATGTAATTAAGGTGTTATAAGACCTAATTAGCCACTCTACACATTGGTTGCACAAAATTCCTAGTGTCACATACTTTGGCACAAGTATTTCAATACTTTCACCCAAATGTTGCAAGCTCCTATTGCACATGTTGCATGAGTGTGTTGCACAACACTTGCTAATTATGTTACACTAAAGTGGTTGACATATCTCACAAAGGAAATTGCACATAAGGTACTTGTGTGTTGCACACTACTCACTTCTTACTTCACATGGAATATAAACATATTATAAGCTTATGCATGAATGAATGATGCTTGCTTATGCTCATGCAAATGCAATGCAATTAAGGAGCTAAACACCTGGGGTGTTACAGGTACAATTGACAACCATCACTGGAGAGAGCTGGTAGCTCAGTTCTGTGGCTTTCTTCCACCGGACGATGAGGATTCCAAAAAAATAAGTAAGCAATTGAACCCTATTTAATACTTGCATTGCTTTCCTGCATCCATCGCGTCTCATTGTCTTTGGTGAATTTCAGAAAAAAAAAACTTCTAGTGTTTCATCCTCGTGGATCACAGAGCGCTTCGATAACTTGCACCCACAAGCTGATGAGGCTGAGATCGACAGGTTCGCTAGAGTGTGGCTCTGGCACTTACTTGGTGCTTTCCTATTCCTTGACGCGTTGGGCAACACCATCAACTAGATTTTCCTTGACATACTATGCCAGCCATGGGAGAACATAGCAACGTACAGCTAGGGCAGCACGGTCCTGGCATGGACGTATCGACAGCTATGCGTTGCCTGTCGTCGCACCTCAGGGTTTGCGAACCTTGGTGGTTGCTCGTACCTACTCTAGGTTTGGTGTTGGGAAAGATGGCCCGTTGGGAGGCTCCTTCTTAATGGTTTGCCTGTAAGTACTTCGGTTCACTAGTTACTTCGAACCTGTTCCATATCATGAAATTATGATTGGCTAATTCATTGACGTGTTCAATGCAGCATTGGAACAGGGAGGATACACTGCCTACTGCTCTGTATGTCTGGAAGGAAGCAGAGTTAGTTAGAGGAAATGCGAGGCGCAAGTATAGGGAGTACACGAACTGTCTCGACGTCCTGACACAGCACTAGGTTATGCTCTCTTTCTTATCATACATGTGTTGAATGTACACTATATCACAACCTAACTCAATTACGAAATGTTCAGGTCACTTGGTGTCCTTGGGATGCTCCGGAGCTCTAGCAGTACCTATTGTAACACCCCTGGTGTTAAGCATGTATTAGGCATTGCAAATCATGTGCATGAGCATCATCGTGCATTCATAATCATATGAAATATAAAGGAAACGTCGGTTTAAAACATGTGAAACATGACTTCAAAACATAAATGTTGCATTTGCTTGTTTAAATAGAATTATGCCATGAGTGTGCTTGTTTAGGTCAATAAACAAGTTTGTTTGGTAGTGCAAATAATTTAGAAATGTTTAGCATGAAATTTGGAGCAAGTTTTGTATTCAAAAGTTTCTCAAAATTTGCCTTTAAAAATATATCTCCAAAACTGGGTTTTCATTTAGAAATTTTGCTTTAAACCTCTATCTTCAAAACTATTGAGATTTTGGCTTTGTTCTTTTTGACAAGGTTATAGATCTCAAAATTTAGAACAACTTTTGTTTTTGCACACCTTTCTAAAAAGGTTATTTTCATCATCAAAATTTGAATTTGGGGGCTTTTTAGTTGAAAAATAAAAAGAAAAAGTTTTCCTTTTCTTCTTGGGCCGCTCCTCCCTTTCGGCCTGCTCTGCGAAGCCGGTCCGGGCTGCTCCCGCGTCCCGCCCGCACGCCCCGCGCACGCTCGCCCGACCAGCTGCAGGAGCACGTCGCCGCGTGGTCACCGGCGCAAGGTGCCGCCCGACCCGTGCCCTCTGGTGGCCCCCGTCGTCGCCCCTGGTTTCAAAAACTAGCAGCAGCAGCTCGCCTCCCTTCTCGGCCTTATTTGCTTCGCCCCTCTCGCCTTTTTCGCCTCGCCCACGCACAGCAGCGGCCGCGCTCACCATCGCAACCGTCGCGCCATTGCCACCGCCGTTCCGACCTCGCTGCTCTGCCTCGCTTCGATCCACCACACCAATAGCTCCGCCTCACCCTCTGCTTTTCCGAACACGAGCCATCTTCGCCGTTCATGCTCAGGTGAGGGCCAAATCGGCCGCACCCTTCTCCACCGCCCGCCATGGCCGTCGAGCATCACTCATCGTGGCTAGCCCCTTCCTGCTCCGTTTCTTCTCCCCTTTTTTGCCTTTCCGTGCTCGGTTTGACACCACTGAACCACCGCGCTCCTTTCCCGCACCGCTGTGGCCAGGGATGGCGCCACCACCGCCATGCAAGCGTCGCCATCCGCCATTGCCGACGACGAGCCCCTTCTTGAGCTCCCGTGTCGCCATCTCCTAGCACGCCGTGCTCGCCTCGCGACGAGGAAGCCGACGGTGGTGGCCATTCCACCGGGGATCTCACCGTCGGCAAGATCCCGGCGGTCAACACCGCCGCGGCCGTGGAGTGACCGACGGGCGGGGTCGTGTTGACCCTCGGGCCCGCCCATTAGTCTCTGTGTTAGGTTTGGGAGTGAAGGGCTGAGTGCGCGGAGCATTTTCAGCCGGTTTTGATTAAAAGGATTTTTGAAATTGATTTCTAGAAATTCTTTAAAGGCTTCCAAAAATCATATCTCCCTGTATACTGCTCCAAATTGGATGAAACCAATTTGGTTAGGTTCCTAATGAGTAGATCTACTGTATAAAAATATTGCATGTTGATTTTGTGATACTTTTCTGTGGAGCTTTATTTAATTCTTGTAATTGTTGTTTTCTTAGAAAATGCATAGTAAATCACATGTTGCTCAGAAAAATATGGTTCTAGTTTTGTTACTCTTCTTTTGTGATGTGCTTTGTATAAAAAAATATATGTCATGCATGTTCTGTAGAAAAATATTGATTTCTAGTTCAAGTGCCTTTATTGGCTGATTTTTGTTATTTTTGCTAGAGAGAAAAATTAGTATAAAACATGCATATGATAATTTTTGTATAGTGTTTTTTTACTGTATAGATCATGAAAAAATACTAAATCTATTATTTAATGCTTTTCATAGTATAAAGTATTTTCTTGCTCATTTATACCCCTAGCTTGTCATTTTTGTGTAGGCAGTTTTACTTATCCAATTACCCTGAAAATTTTATGGTAGGCTAATTATGGTATGAATATGCTACTGTAATTTTTATAGATTTTTCTATACACTAAAAATATAGGTTGCTGTTGTAACCCTAGTTTAAATTGAATATAAAATAATATTCTTTATGTATGATTAGTTTAATAATGTAGCTTTGGTGTATCTTTGAAGCATAAAATCCTTTGATAATGTCACTTGGCATGTTAGTATGGTTGTGTTGATGAAGTATAGTAGCACTCATGTTAAGGCTACATGTTAGCAGAAAAGAACGGAAGTTAGTAGTAGAAGAGAATGCAGTAGATGACATGTACTCGTGGTACTTGTCCTTGGATGATGTTGACTACTTAGTAGAAAAGTGTTACCTCTATACCATCCAATGAATTCAAGTGTGTTCATCTCCATTACATGCAATCATGATCATCGCATGACATCGCATCCGATGCACCATTTGCATAAGTACTTATACAATTGTATCATATAGAATCGCAGGAGGAAGTGCCAGTAGCAGTGCAAGAGGAGCAAACCGGGACCGACCCACAGGAAATCTAGGCACAGGAGGTGCCAAAGGAAGAGGAGCAAGGAGAGGTCCTGCCTGAGTGCGTCGACCATCAACCTAGTTCATTCGAGCGAGGCAAGCCCCATAGCATTATAAGTCTCCTACTTTATAAAAGCAATTCTTTATATATATGAGTTTTATATATTGTTGCATTAAGTTATAGAAGTTGGGTGAAACCGTTGATGCATTTATTAATATCCTTGCCTACCTTATGATATTCTTACCCTGATAGGTTTAGGATCGAATACTACTTAGCCCTGCTTAGACCGGTAGCGATCGGTGATTTCCGGTCACCTACAATTATAGGTGGTTATTGGAATACTTTAGCCATGAAATTGATGATATCCTGGAAATAATCATGTGTTGATGGATAATTGGAGACCGGACGAAAAAGTTGGAGGCAATCAGACAGGGTTCTGGAGTGCTATTAGTTTTCCGTCTGTGTCGGTTAAGGACCGATCGTTGCTCATCCCTCTTGTCATGTTGAACGCATGCCTCACATTTAGCTGGCCGAATAAAATACCTTTCGACCGTGAAGCTAGTGGCATTATTTGGACCAGGATCTACATGGGTGCGTGTACTGGTGCTGAAGGGGGTATGACGGGGACGCGAAGAGTGAGCCCAAGGTGCGTCCTGCCTGTCAGGCGGTCCCTGGGTACTGTGGCTCCAGTTTCTCCCGTGACATTTACCTAGATAGTATCATTGATGATCTATAGCTCACTTTAGCGGGTAGTGTGGTTTATGTGAGGAATAAATCACCAGCTGGTTAGGAATCGATTCGAATCGCCATCGTTCCTAGATAGTGAGCACTTGACTCGAGCTACAGCATCGTAGTAATTATGATAGAACACTGATGATTATATGGATGATGTTGGAATTGCTAAATCCAAGTTAGTAACTAGATGTTATTGATTAATCAAGTGATTGCTATAGTATAGGTGCTTACCTAGCTTAATAGGTTATAATAAAGATGAGGCAAAGTACTTAAATGGTTCCTTATGTTAACTTACCACTCTTTCGTAAATGAGTCAGCTACTCCACTAAAAGAAAGCCTTGCATACTCCTTGGTGTCACTTTATTTTAGTTCAAGACGGGTAAGTCTAGCTGAGTACTTTCCCATACTCAGGGCATTGTTTCCATTGTTGTTGTAGATGGTCAGATGTACTACGGTTATTGCATTAACTGTCTGTACCTAGCAATGGGCGACAACTAGGACCAAGGTCAATGGTCACTCCATATATCTTATCTGATGCTTTTGTTGGAAATAACTATCTCTTGGCACTGTATCTGAACTAAACATGTGTGTGTGGCTTTAAAACTATTTGCTTCTGCTATTTCATTATGAACTTGGTTTGTAATAACTTTATGTTTTAAACTCTGATGTATTCAACTGATGTTGCAAACTTTATGTAATATGTGACTGTGGCTGCTAAACTTGTACGATCTTGATTTGTATGTTGGTTGGTTTGAAATCCTTCGTGGTTTCACGGACTACCGGGTTATACGGGCTTAAGTTTGCTAAATTATCTGCTTTGGCGGATGATTTTCTTACTTAATTTCATATAATTAGTCAGTTCTGTTACACCTGAGTCCTGTCACTAGGGAAGAGTCTGACGAGTATCACTGCAATGTCCCTCTTATTTTCTTCCATGTGATCGAGATCCACTTGCCCATCAGGGTTTGTAGGTAGTTTAGAAGAATTATAGACTACTCACCACCGCTTTACTCCACTAACCAACAATGCACGGGTGCATTATCGATTCATAACAAAGGTACAATTGTGAGGTGTGTGTGTGTGTGGCAAAAGTAACTATCATTTTCTTGTAGGTTTGACTGTAGGAAGAGGTACAAAGTCAAGGATTGGTGCATGACGCACAACGCGTACATCTAGTTGTGGCAGACCAAGGAACGGATACCGGTCTATGCGGGTCTGCCACACGACCAGCACACCTTCGATGAGTACCTAATGTGGCTTCATAGGTCTATGAGGACACATATCAAGCCCCCTACACTAAGGATGCAATTGACGAGGAAGATGTCATTGAAGATGTGTACGATATTGCCACTAGGGAGGAGACAGAACCACATAGAGCCCCGCTTCAAAGATACGTGGTAAGATACTCGAATGCTACAATTTGTTATCCATTTGGCATTTACTACATGTACTAAAATGGTCCAACCGTGTTTCTATACCCAGGCCACACAATTGTCAAGGTTGTCCAATGAAGTAGTGTTTTGGCTTCACAAGTCTAGAGGGTAGGGGCCAGGCGTTCTAGAGGCTTTTGTGGAGGTACACATGAACTTGTCCATTATGAAAATGTTCGTTTACTCTTGACGCACTTGGTGAATAATTTTTCTTTAACATCTGTTGATGCAGAAAGTGAAGAGGAGCTGCAGGAAGCTAGCTCAGAAGTTAAGCTGCATGGATACTCCGTGGGAGGAACACCACTTCTTGACGCGGTCGGGTGGCACGGCTTCGGCTTCTTTGAGGACACCAGCCGGTTCTTTTGAGCCGATGATAGGTGCGACTTTCGCTGTGCGTACACCACCCCACCATAGCGCTGGGAAGGGCCTGACAGAAGAGGACAATGAGGACGATGAGGACAACGACTACGCCCTAGGCTTCCACGTACACCACCACCACCGAGATGAGATTGGCATGTGACCCGCTTGGTACCCAAGGAGACGAGCAGGTACTAACAAAGCTACATTTTTTGAATACCTAGCATGTATGAACTAACAATGCTAAAGATTGTAACTAATCTTGCCTGTCTTATACTTGCAGGGTCTCAGTGACGCGCAACAGTTCCACTGACAGCCCCGCCAACATGACCGCACGGACGTAGGGTACACTCCTAATGTGTTGCCTACAAATCCAAAGAGACTAAGGCGTCCGAGGTAGCCGTTCACTCCTGGGACGTAGGGTCTAGGTAAGCATAGTCCATGTTTTTTCAAGTTTTCTCAATTGCAAAACTTGATGTCTTGCCTCCTTACTAACCGTTGTGACGATAATGTAGGTACATCTTCAACACGGCCCTCAGCAAGACGTCCATCCTAGGACCCGTTCACTCCTAGGACGTAGGGTCTAAACTTAGACATATTCTGGAGTGTGACGAGCTGTTGCACTTGTGTTTCAAAACTTATGTTGATGAACTTGTGGTCGAAGATGTACTATCGACGAACTTAGGAATCGATGAACTTATGTCGAAGATTCGATGAACCAAATGTATCAATGAACTTACTTCAAATGCTTCGACTCTATGTTTCGTTGGATTTATGTTGTCATGTTGATGATATGGTGATGGTTTTCCATGTCGAAGGAAATGTTGTTGCCAAGCATTTGAAAGCAGTCAACAGATTGAGAAAGAAACGTGTGGCAGTCGCTGCGCCAGACGGAGGCGCTGCTCGGCAAGCCTCTGTTGGAAACAACCCCTAGGTGTTGCCGCACCATGTGTCGTGGTGCGTCGGCTTGCTGCGCCATGGGTCATGGCGTGTAGGCTTGCCGTGCCATGGGCCATGGTGCGTCAGCTTGCCGCGCCGTGGGCCGTGGCGCGGCAGAAGCTGGGCCACACAAACCCGACAGAGGCAGGTAGAGCCGTTGAAGCCATAGTCCTCGGTAGCAGCACCTGCGCCCGTCAGCCCGCCTACCCCAACTACCCACCCGCACATGCATGCGGCATGCCACCGTCGTCACCGCCCATCAGCTCCCACCCCACACGCTCCTCGACGTGGCACCCGCTGCTCCACTCACCCGCGAGCTGCTCTGCTTCAATGACCAGGGGCGGAGCTAGAGATTTACGGAGGGGGGTGCAGCCTTACATGCCAGCAACAAAGCAATAATGTAACTTAACAGCACCACAACCTAGATACTTTTAGGCTTTGTTGGTGTCATAGTTTGGTTGCCACGGATATATCCTGTTTGAAACCGCTTAAAAGTGGATTCTCAGTTGCAGAACGTGGCAATCATGCAAACACATCACGGTTGTGGTGATTTCCTCCTCGCATCATGCCACGGGCCATGGGATCTGAACTAGAGTCCTGTTTTTTTGGTACCGTGACTCCCACCACAGACGCACCGCACGGTGGGAATGCACAAGCCGAGCCAAACATGATCAAAGTACGGTGAGCAAAATAAAAGCCACACTTACAACAAAGTTTGGTAAGAAAATGAAACTATGACATGTGGAAACAGTGCTAAGAAAGTGTGGCACATCATAGTTATGACAGTGAACCACACAATTACGTAAGAAACTATGGCGTGACTAACTTATGACGTGGCAAGTTGTGGTTATAAATCAAACAAACCTAAGACCTGCTGCCGTTCTTGGACTCTTAAGAAAAAAAGGACTCTCATTTCGACGCACGAGCATATTCGCTAGTCTTTTGTAAAACCTTTCCATGCTTCAAAAATGTTTAAATGTAGTTACTTTGTACCAATTATAAATTATTATGGAAAGAACAAAAAAAAAGCCTAACCCTAAAGGCCTAAAATCTGTACAAACTAACATGACTACTGAGTACTGACTATAAGAGCACAACGACAAGAACCTGATTAAATTGACGGAACTGGAAAAAAATTAACAGAAGAGAAGTACTATTTACTTTGCCTCACGGTCGGATGAACAGAAGGGAAGCAGAGAAGACAGAACAGAGAACAGGGCCACTGGGAGGCGAGCGAACTGCTAGCTACGTAGAAGCTACGGAGTAGTTGCCTGCTGCCGCTGCCGTCCCGTGCGGCCGTGCTGCGCTGCGCCCAGCGGGCAGCAGCAACTGCGCCGTTGGGCCACACCTCCACCTGCCGGCGTGCCGCAGCCGTCGCGTCGTGCGTGGATTCGACTATTCGAGGCGGGGAAATGAAACGACGGACGCAGCGTCGGAGCCGCGGAGAAAGCGAGAAGTCCGAGGGAGCTGAAGCGACCAAGCCTGCAGTCGAAGACTCGAGCGTCGCCGACGCATCACGCAGGCTGTGGGTGCAGTTGTTTGGGCGGAATGGGTGCGGATAGGGTAAATTTATGTAAACTATAAAGCCTTTTGGATTTTGGCCTGGGTGCGGCCGCACCCAGCCTGGACTACGTAGATCCGCCCATGTCAATGACCCGAAGGCGTGGTTGGTCAGGCACGAAAAGAAGGGAAGAACTATGAAGATGTGATATATGCTAAATGGTTTGTATTTAAGCTCGTATCACTGCATTCTCATAACTGCAAAATGTGTCATCATGGAAGTGCATTGCATGAAGAGGCAAATTAAAGTGCCAGGTAACCGAAAAGTTCAGTACATGCATACTGTGCATCACAACTTGGAATCAAATACATGAAAAATGGGACACAATAAAAAGTTGAATACAATGAAATACAGCACATCTGATACATGCATGCCTCAGTCAGAAACATACTGAGTAAGCAACTCGTCGTCCGAGTACCAATCCTCTACCACAACCTCGTTGTTGTGGCTAGGCTCACCAGCATTGCTTGATCTTCCTGTCGCCTGTAGTAAGCGGCCTCCACTTTATCTGTGGCCTGAGACAAGAATGCGTTCTCCTCCACCTCGTTCATGTGGCTACGCTCACCTACAGTGCCCTGATCTGCTTATCGCCTGTAGTAAGCAGCCTCCGCTTCATCTGTGGCCTCTATGGCTTGAGAGAAGAACCCGTCCTCATCCTCCTCTGCCTGCAAGCCCGCCTCTGCTAGAGCGATGAGTTCACTTAGTCTGCTAGTGTCATCCTCATCCTTCGCCGCCTGCAAGCCCGCCTCCGCTAGAGCGATGAGATCGCTCAACCTGCTAGTGTCGTCGTCATCCTCCTCCCCCTTATCGTCCACCACAATCGAAGATTGAGCGGTGCGACCAGCTCGCATTTGATGCTTATGTAACTCCTTTTCCATGTACCTTGCACGAGCAACCTCGGCGGCATGCTCCCCGGTGCATCCAATCCCTTCATGTATAAAATGCAACAAGTTAGCAACACGATTATATTACATTTAAAAGAAGGCAACAAAAATAATAAGGCTTCCAATGACTCACTAGCACACAATGTAGCAATATGGTCATTTAGGACTTGCATCTGTGCTCTTTCCTCCTCCATTGCGACCTTCCTTGCCCCCTCCTCCTCTCACTCCTTCCTTCTCTCCATTTGCCATTTGTCATGCCAAACATTGAACGGGGTACGAATTCCGTGCTAACTAGCATACTGACGCATCTCCTTCTTCCGCTTCTCAACGAACCCAGCGACGTAATCAAGCCCATATCCCCTCTCACGTGCAACTAGTTGCCTCTGCTTCAACTGATCGAAGAATTTAGCTTTACCCTCATAAGATTCCCACTTGCATTTCCCAGTGCTCTGTTGAAAAGAAAAAAATTAGATCAAAACTTATTGCAAAAGAAAAACAAATAAAATTTCATGTTTTCCACAACAGTAACCAACCTCATCATAGTCAACCATATGGCTATAGCAATGGCCAATGCCAAGCTCCGAAGGGATACCGTAGTTGGATTTAACACCACATTCGCACACGACAGGAGGTTCTCTATAAATTAACTTTTGTTTCTTCTTTTCTTTTCCTTTGCCTTTGGTGGCTCAGGCCATTGATTCTTAGGACCATAGAGCCACTCTTTGAAACGACACTTCGCCATTGAGTACACCTAAAAAATGTGACATTAATACATGAACATATATAGCTCAACATTTCAATAGATACACTTTGCACCTACTTCATGCTTGTTTGGACACACAAACTCCAACGTATTCTCAGAGTTTATCATAGCTCGATCTCTGCAATCACACAGAGGAGGTACCTCGAGCCATCTAACTATGACTAAGTGCTTCTCCTCCTTCGTCATTGCTGGGGGGTTAGGGGGACGTGGAACCCACCGCTCGAAGTGCTCACGTGGATGTCTCTCTCTCCCCCAATCGTCGAAAAGGAGGTACCTTGGGCCAAACTTGTCCTGGTAATCGATCCACTGAAAGAAAAAGCACCTCTCATGGGCCTACACTACAAGATTCTAACAAAATATTAGTAACCTAGTAACACAAATGAAGACAAAAAGATACGAAAAGAATTACTTACATTAAAACGATAGTATGTGTAGAAGCAATGAGCCGCTGTGTCCGGATGTCTCGATTGAAACACGTTGGCTGGACAACCACAGTCACAATTAGGGACAGGGAAGTCAGGAGGGATGGGGGCATCTTTGCTAGACGCGTTGGGGTATAATTCTCTAGGACGACCCCGTTGTCGCCAAAACTCCTCCCGATACATGTCTTGCATCTAACAAAATAGTTGTAATTTAACATCAATCAAAACATCACAAATTAATATAAAGGAGAACCATTTGCATTACAATGAATAAAATATAACCTACACTTATGAACAAAAATTGACCTTAGACTATATGGTAATTACAACTAATTAAAGTAATATAACCAACACTTATAGGAACAAAAATAAACCTTACACTAAACATGGTAAACATACTTCTAATCCATCAATCCACATTCAAACTAATATTTTCCTCCAAACCCTAGGTACCAATCCTAATCCTTAATCCACCATTCAAACTACTAATAAGAGCACCGTTACCTTGACCGAGGCTGAGGAGGAGCTTGGGGGAAGGTAGGGAGGGGGCGGCAAGGGAGGGAAGGGCGTCGGTCGGGAGCGTGGGAGTCAGGAGACGGCGACGTGGGCGCCTCGAGCTCCCTCACCTCCAGTCGGGTAGACAGAGTGAGGGAGCCAGGAAGGGAGCCCGCGGCGCAACGGTTAAGCCTGGGCCTGCCGTGCCGTGCGGCGTGGCGCGGCAGGCCCGCCACGTCAACCGGCCGTGGGGCCAGGTCGGGCCACGTCACCGCGATCGCCACGCCCCCATGCATGGCACAGCAGCGTTGGTACGTCGCGCCGTAAGCCTAGGCATGACCAAAAGTGTTAGTTTTAAAAAAAATTCGGTGTCAAATTTGAAAATAGTATTAAAAAAGTGTTAGAAATAAAAAAATCGTTGTAGGCACACCAGATCTAAGTTCTTGGTTGTTCTTGAGGTACGAATCCAAGTTCTTTAGGTTTTCTTTGTTTTCTCCTGTATTTTCAGTCACATAACCTTAACATGTGTATGCAAAATCTGTTTTTTATGTAGAGTTGCAGATCTGCCCTCCCTCCCGTGTTCTTGTGCTTTTGCTTGGTCTCCTGCAAGTTCTCGTTCGGTATATGAGACATCAAATCCCCTCTCTCGTCCCCCCTTTAATCTCTGGTATGCGGTAGTTAATTTTGCGTGCTGCGATGAAGATGTATGTGGTACTTTCTGAGCTTATGTGCAAGTCTATGATGATGGCAATTTTAATTTGAGCATAAGTCCAAGTCTATGATGATGCCAATTAAAATCTGAGCATTTGCCCATGTCTATGATGATTTGTTCAAATCTTAAGCATATGTTCCTTCCAATAAATGTTTGTCCTCATTTTGTTTAGAAAACATTTCTGATGTTCTTGTTTTGGTAGTAACTCGGTCCTGGCAATTATGTTGCTTTGTCTAGATGGATTTGTAAGAGAAGAGACAGTTGCTTTTTGCTCGGGCTGTTGCTCTTATCACGGCTATGTATGCATTGCTTTTACTAGGATTTGAATGCATCATTGTTCATGGCCACACCTCACTTATGGGCCATTGAGCAAGATGAATGGGGAGCACCAAAAGAATTTAGACTTCATTTATAACTATAATATAATCATGTAGATTGTGCAAACATGCTTCACATGAGAAGAGCTCCCTTTTTCAGGCTATGCAATTTGCTTAGGGAGGGGGGTTGTGCCCCCACCCACCACTCCGCGCGTGTCCTTATCTACAATCTCTATTGCTTCATATTTGATCAATATTGCAGTACAACGGCGTGCTCCGACCGCTCGTAAGCCGCCTTATGCACCTCAGCTTGCTAGGCGTCATTCTCCGCTCGCACAAGCCACGCCGCCTCTAGTATTGCTTCCAGATCCTCCGGCCGGGATCCATACCCCCGGCCAGCAGCTTCAGGAAGCTGTTCTTTTGCTTCGCTATGAAAGCATATCGCATGATGATGCCTCCGCAGACCGCTCCGACGAGGTAGGTGACGGCTAGGCCTCCGCCGACCTCACCAGAGGTCACCGTGAGGGTATTGCCCATTAGCGCTCTGAAAGTTGGGGGTGAGGGGGTTGGGGTTGATGGCTAGTGAGATCGGGGCGGGGGTGAACGGCGACCTCTTCGACCTTATCAGCCACCGCGTCGCCATTGCCGTTAGGGTAGTATTCTTTGGTGAGAAGCTTTTAATTTCGCTTGTCTTGGCCAAATCCGAGCAAAGGCGAGGCAACTGTAAGAGGATGCCGAGCCTGGTGGCGGTGGGTGAAGAGAAGAGGGGGCAAAGGAGCCGGTGGGTGGTTGTTAGGGCCTTAGGGGCACCGCGAGGCCCAGATGCTCCGTTTTGTCCAGCCGAAGGACAAATTCCACCTGGGGACAGGGTCGTGGCAAGGTGGTGGACGTCGGGTGCGGGTTGGACATATGGCCTTGTTAAGTGTGATCTAATATAGCCTTTTTTATTTTACTAAAAATGTCCCTGAAAATTAGCCATTGGGATATACTACAACATATAAGGAGAGACACGTGCGTATAAGGTTTAAAATTTGCCCTAAATTATTATAGAGTATTCTAGATTGCTTAACGCCATCTATATACATGCACGCCTTTTTAAACTATATATGCCCCAATACGAAATTAAGCAAGTTGACAACCGGACTTACTAAATATTGAGTGACAAGTTTGTCTTTTGCCAGACTAATTATTTGAGCCTAAAGTTGTTTGGATACCTTGTATTTTAGGCTAGCGTGAGTATGTTATAATGTTTCAGTCTAAATAGAATACTTACAATTATTACTACCAAAAACATGAGCGGTGGATAAGTTAGTTTGCATATCTGTGGATTATTTTTGTGTACTTTTTTTTATAATAGAAGGTGAGTAATTCTTTAGAATACAAAACAGATCTAATAGTTGTTATTAGTAATGATGATTAGAGCCTACCAATTTATCGATCAGACGGGTTTTTTTTGTTATTCTGAGAATGAGAATTTTATCTTTGATTGTAGCAATCTCATGAGAATTAATGTAGATGCACTGTTAGAAACCTCTAATCAGTTATACTTCAAGTTTCCGAATAGCTCTACACCATGCAGGAAAAAAGAGAGAAATAGTATTCAGTTAATAACAACAAAATATTGCATTGAATCTGAGTCAAGACACTTGGACAGAACTGCAGCTTGGTACAACAATTCACAGTCCAAACTGTTTTTTTTTCCTTCTTTGCAATAGCATCTCCCATTCCTTTGTTGCTACCCCAATGTTGTAGTTAAAACCCATAGACATTCCAGATCTTTTCTCTGCACTATCTATCCATAAACATGCAATGTAGTTTCTAGTTTCTGCAGTTGTGATTGCAAATTGACCAATCATAGCATTCTCATTGTCATGAGAGGTGTTCCCATATAGCAACATAACCTGCACAGGAATCAAGGAAGACATTGAGCAAAGGAAGAGAGCTTTCGCTCACGCTTAGCATTTTAAGAGTGTTCCTCTGTGGTTCCCTTTTCTTTGCTTCGGGGGCCTAAACCCCACTAACCCCTTTCCTCGTTTGTACATAAACTCTCTTTTTCCCATCTTAATTGAAAGGCAGAGCTCCTGCCATTGCGTTCAAAAAAAAAAAACATAACCTGCACAGAGCATCAGGTTTTATGAAATACAATGATAGGAAAGAGTTCCCAATATGTTAAGGATAGTAGTTCGTATGTCTCAGCTTTTTAGTCACCATTTCAATTCATAGAAAATAGGAATTCATGATATTATCTTTTTCCCACTACAATAAGCAATTCAAGAAGTATTTTTGGCATAGTGACAATAGACACATTTGTTGTCGAAAACTAAAACCTTTTGCGGATATACAATATGCACAATATGTCACAGCAATATATCAATGAGAACTTGTTGAGAAGAAAAGGATTCTAGTTGGATAGTGCCATGCTAGCAATTGAAGCAAATTAAGTGACATGTACGGTGTACCTCAGACCTGAGGTTCATTATGTTTCTGTCAAATATTCCTATTATTAGTATTGTCTGTTATTTTTGGGAATTAGAGTTCAGAGGTTTATTTGCAGGGTAACTTAGTGACACCAGAGAATATTGACTCTAAATCTCTTATTTTAATCAAATCTTTTCTCATTCAAGTGAAATGATGATACATGGCACATACATCATAATGTCCTTTTCCTACACATGCAAGGGACCAACAAATCAAAAGCAAGAAACTCCAGATTAAGGGGCCATAACCTAGCAACCATCAACCGAACCCAGTAACCCTCTGTTTGAGCTGAAGTTAAGCACAATGGTTCCTCAAAATCCTCAACATTGTGGTAGAATTTACACTCAGAAATCAGAACTCTGGAGCATCAAGAGTTCAGCTCGCAACAAATGTACTGGCAAATTTATCAGCGTGATTGCTACAGCTACCAGAACCCAGGCAGGGTGATTTATGTAATGGACATGCTTACTTGCAGGTGTCACCAACACTGACACCGCACTGCTAGAAGGCGAAGGACATGAGTGACGAACAACCCTGCAAAGAATAGAAAATAAAATGAAATTATGCCTTGGCTTTGCCCCAGTCAGTTAAATCAAGCTCTCTTTTTTTCCAGGTTGGGTAGAGGGTGTTTTCTGTACCCTAGCTCTAGCAGTTTCGGAAGAACCTTTTGCACATAGTGGAGATGAGTAGGCTTTAGTTCTCATATTTGGTATGCTGCTGATATCATGATTGAAGCGCAGCAAAACATCTTCAGGAAGTTTCTTCAAAACTAACATGTTCTTTGAGTGTCTCAATGAAATGCTCTTCGTCAAATTTGCTGAGCATCTCAAATCAGAATGCTAAAATTTCCAGTTTAATGTTTAGAACAAACTGCTTCAGACTCTTAAACAAGTATATCCCAACACAAAACAGGAAATTGTAAATGAAAAGGGTGTTTTATTATGGTAAGGAAACAACATAATAATCAGATAAATAATTACCTTGGATCACGCTAGACGCTATTCTGGTGAAATGTAGGGATCACAAGAGTTGCATTAAGCAAGCTGACCACAGTAACAACATCGCAGATCTGCATTACAAAAGCTGGGTTAATATTTACTCAGCATAGTGAATATTCCAAGAACTTCAGAACTATAATATAGTGAAGATCACCACCTGGTTTGGACTCTACTAACTCCCACGATGGAATTTTCCAGGAATAATCCCAAGTTTAATTGCAAGCGTCAAATAGTAACGTACATGTTCAAATAGTACACGGCGTTGTTATTGTCTCCTCCAACAGAGCGCTAGGCTCGAGCACGGTGTGTGATGAAGAGCACCACGCCACGACGGCACCGTGGCGGACCCAGCCGAAAATTTCAAGTAGGACAGATGGTCCAGACATGTATGTATATATATATCATATTTATATTGGTACATCACGTAATAATTACATTCTAATAATTGTTAATTTGGCAAAATGACTGTATGTAGTGATTGCCAGCTTGGTGATTGTTTAAGGTCATATATGCATAACGCTTCGTTCCTATCTTCATGCAAGTATTATGTATCTTTGCTTCATGAATCATGACAGCAACTTTTATTCGACAATAATTAAGCACTTCCAAGCTCTCGGAGTGAATCTAGTACTGTAGTTACATCACAAAGCACTTCTGGCAACGGATCCAATCTCAATCAACAAAGCTCCCTAAAATGTCAGTGAACGGCGCAGCACTGTTGGGTTATGTAACTGCAATAGGAAACCCATCATACAGAAGCATAGAACCGAACACCACTCACAAGAGCTAACATCTTCTCGAGTGGTGTTCCATCTTCCTGAGGTAGGGTGTGCCATTCATGCCCACCTTCACACAATCACACCGTGCATCTTCCTGAGGTAGGTGTGCCATCCATGGCTACCTTCACACCGTGCACACCTTGACACCGTGCAGCCGCGATTGCTGCTGCCGGCCGGCCGGATACACAGGCCCGCGGCCGCGCAGGCACAGGGCCGCCGGCGTACGGAGGAGGGAGGGAAGTCGAGAAGAGAACGGGGTCATCAGGAGCCAAGAGGGGGAGCCGCCACGCCCACCGGCGAGCGCCGCCGCCGAATGGGTGGGGAGCGCCGTGTGCCTGCCCTTCGCCCTTGCTTGCCACCGCCGGCTCCATGGCGAGGGCGAGGGTGAGGGCGGCGCGTGACGACAAGGGCGAGGGTGGCGGCGCGTGACGGCGATGGTATGGCGGAGGACGGCCAAGTGCGTCGCGCGCGAGGAGTGCGGCTGGAGAGGGCGAGTGCAGAAACGAAAATTCTGAAGGACCGCCTGGCACAGCCCATGTGACTATGTGAGGCCGGGAGACGGTACCATGATCGCGTCCCACCGGCCATCGCCCATCGCCCATCCATCCCATCCCATGTCCACGGCAACGCAAGGACAGGAAGGAGCACGAGCCTCCCCCTGCGCCGTGCCATGAACTGTCACGGAGCACGCAGCGTCTCGCCTCACGTCGCAGGCGCCGGCGCCGCGGACCGCGGCCAGGCCAGTTTAAGCTGCCACGTCGTGCTGCCGGGGACCATCCCACCTTTGTGTCGCCCCATTGGCAACTTTCTGTTGTGTGCAAGGTAATAAATAGCGCATAGCGGGTTGATATCGGATTGACGTCGAGGTAGCGGAATGTGGATAGCGGGCGATATTGCGGACGATAAGTTTCAATAGTAGCATCCGATAATCCCATATAATTTTAAGTACATATATCAGGAATAATGGCCTTGTTCGGCTGGCTGGCTGCCAGCCAGCCAGCAGTGCTTTTCTCTCACACCAATTCAGCACCAGCCACCAGCCACCAGCCAGCCAACAGTATTTTTCTCTCACAACGAATCAGCCTCAGCTACCAGCCACCAGCCAGCCGAACGAGGCCAATGAGTATAAATAATTTTAAATGTATATATCATGAATAATTTTAAGTTCCACAACCGATGCGTGAGTATTTGAATTTGGGGTGTGAGTCATAGTGGGCTGGACTAATTAGGGTTATTTGCTTCTATGCTATTGCGGCCTGCTACAAGCAATTGCGGCCGCAATATCAGCCCGCTATTCAGAATTGCGGCCGCAAAGTTCTAGGATGCAAAGTTCAGAGCGCTTTGCGGGTGCCATTGCGGCCGCTACCACCGCTATTTATTGGTTGTGTGCCCCGTCGTGTGTCGCTCGACGTCGACGATTCCCATGGCGCGGGACGGGATCAGTTTGCTGCGATCCACGCCGTTGTTGGGCCACAGGAAAGCCTTGCCGCAGAAAAGAGCGCGCATGCCGGCTCGTCCTGGCATTTGGCGAAAGCGCCCCCGGCTACGTGCCCTCAAATCCAACGGGCGCCCTGCGTGTCTGGTATTTTCCCGTCTCACTGACTCACAGTCACCGTCTCTGTCCTCTCTCTTCCCCACGAAGAACAAACAAGACACACCTGACACCACCACCTTTCTCCTGCGTGGTCCGTCTCCTTCCTCCCCCCACCCTGTTCTTCTGTCCTCAGTTCACCACGGGCTGCTCACATCCATACATCCATCCCACTGCCCCAAATCGATCTCCCTCCTCTCAGGCCTGCACTGGTCTGTTCCTTCCGGCTGCCGCTGCGGCGTTCCAGGCATGCGCGCTTCTAGTGGCCGAACACGCCGGCTGCTGGCCGTCGCCGTCCTCTCCGTCGCCCTGTCCTTGGAGACGGCGACGGAGGCGGTGGCAGGCGGCGACCACAACTTCCAGCGGGACTTCGACGTGGTGTGGGGCGCGGGCAATGCGCGATTCCGCGACGGTGGGCGGACCGTGGAGCTGTCCCTGGATGAGCGGACGGGCGCGCGGCTGCAGTCCAAGCAGCGGTACCTCTTCGGCAAGTTCGACCTCGAGATGAAGCTCGTCCCCGGCGAGTCCGCCGGCACCATCACCTCCTTCTACGTGAGTCCGTCCGTCCATTCCTGCACTCGATCTTCGTAGTATATCCTCGATTGGTCGGTCTGTGGAAATTGCTTGGCTAAGCTAAGATTGGCCTTGCTGTGCATCTGGTTCGAGATGAGCTGAGATTGTTCTTCAGTAGTGGGAGTGCGACTCGGGGGCAGCCGAAGCGCTCCATGTGTCTGGCACTTGGCTTCCTTGGACTGATTTTTGCTCTTGGGGTGAAAAAAAGATTACAGCTTTGATCAGGCAAACAGGAGCAGGCGAAGGAAAATGCGCCGGATAGATGGCCTCGCGCATTTCTCGTTTGCCTTCTTCGGACTTTGAGCCTGAGCTAAACAAGATTGGCGCTACGGCTTGACAGATTGGGTGGTTGCGTGGTTGAGGTTCACCGTCAACGCGGTGGATTTTGTACGACTGGGGGTGCGTGAATGCTGGCAGTAATTGGTGAATTCAGTTGGCATTTGTGATGAACAGGGCGAGGCAGCTACTAGTAGCTACACAGACAGATGTGTTGCTACAGTTACTGCGTGTACACTACAGTATGTGCACGTCTCCGTGCATGTCAGTGCTCCTGCTGTTCTGTAATATGAGGCTCATCAACTCAAAAGAGCCGTGGATCCCACTACTAGAAGAAAACTCCCACTGCACGAATTGGGAACACTGTTCCTACTCAGCACAAGTACTCGCTAGATACGGAGTACATTCTGCATTTTTCTTTACTGTATATATACACATACAATACAAATTTACAGGCAAAAGTATCCAAGCGTCCGTGGTTTATTTCTCCTCAACAAAAGGTCGTTGTCGTCGTTGGTCTAACAAGCAAGCATGCCGCATCGCAGATCTGCACGGGCGGCGCGAGGCACGACGAGGTAGACTTCGAGTTCCTGGGGAACGCGAGCGGGGAGCCGTACCTGCTGCACACCAACATCTTCAGCGACGGGCGAGGGGAGCGGGAGCAGCAGTTCGCGCTGTGGTTCGACCCCACGCGTGCCTTCCACACCTACACCATCCTGTGGAACCCGCACAACATCGTCCTCTACGTCGACGGCGTCCCGATCCGGGTGTTCGCCAACAACGCCGCGGCGGGGGTGCCGTTCCCGGCGCGGCAGCCGGCGCGGGTGTTCGCCAGCATCTGGGACGCCGAGGACTGGGCCACGCAGGGCGGGCGCGTCAGGACCGACTGGGCCAGCGCGCCCTTCGTCGCCACCTACCGCCGGTACAACGTCACGAACGCCTGCGTGTGGGAGGAGGAGGAGGGAGGTGGTGGTGGCGGGCGGGCACGGTGCCCGACGATGGGGGTGCTGGGTGGCGGGCCGCGGCGGCGGAGGGCGCCGGCGTGGATGGCGCAAAGGATGGACTGGTGGAGCTGGATGACGCTCAGCTGGGTGCGCATGAACTACATGGTGTACGACTACTGCGCAGACCGGAGGCGGTTCCCGCACGAGTTCCCGCCCGAGTGCGCCATCCCCATCGGCAGATCCTGAGCTCCAGTCATCAGTCGTGTCGCGTAGAGACTAGAGAGATGTCTTCTATATAGCTAGCTAAAGAACCTACTACTACTGTTTTGCCATCAGTCGTCAGTGTAATAATCGTGTTCGATTTCTGTTTCTAGACTGAACATGCGGTTTAGATTCGTTGAAAGAACTCGCGGACCGACTGTGAATAATTTGTGCTTCATTGTTTTCTTTTCTTTTTTTTTTGAGGAAATTTGTGCTTGAATTGGTTCGAGGAAGAAATTGTGCAGCTTGAATGAGTACTGGGCCATGCCAAATGCTGGCATTGGACTTCAGGATTCTTTCTCTTATTAAGAAAATTGGGCCTGTGGAATGCCCGCCCGTGCTTGGTTCACCGAGATGGGCTGGGCCAGATTCTGTGCTGGGCGCTACTGAATTAAAGGCACTCGTTGCGGCATTTCTGCAGAATTTGACATTTCAGGTTTCTTTTTTTTATTATTATTATTGAAAAGAATTGTTTGCAATAAGATTGGCAGTTGTTCCTCGGATTTCTGTACACAGTACTGACTACGATATTGGAACCTAAATAAAAATAGGAAACGAATATATGTGGCCAGGCAATACGTGTGCACACGTAGTTTCAAAAAATACGTGTGCACACGGTGGCATGTCCTCCTCACGTACGTACCCCTCAACCGAGCTGGGACGGATGGATCGACATTTCCCCCGACGAAAATTCGAACATTATCCTCGGCAGCCCGGCTATCACCTCAAGAATTCAAGACTCCGTGGGTTCCTGAGTGATGAGTTCCAGCAGGCAGCAGAGAGGCGCCCAACCCGCCGCATGAATGCCTCCGGTCTGGTGAATGGTGACCACGCACCACCACAAGTCCAGAACAGCTGCTTGAGAAGCTCAGATCATCTCCTATATCATCCGTCAGTCAGCCAGCTGCTTCCAGCTCGCGTATACTACTCCGTAGGCTAGCAATCACACCACGACAACGTACACACGTCGCTAGCTGTCGCGATTGGCGTAGACGATTTGTCATGCGGATCGACGAGAGATATACACATGCACAGGAGAATGAGATGGACTTGGACGTGCCGCCGGCTCCATCAGTTCTTGCGATGTATCTCTCTAGCTTGCTCCATGCATGGTTGGTGCTCGGTCCGGTCATTTACACGGGTAGTACTGCTAGTAGTCAAGTACCACACGCATGCATGCGGATATATATGCTTTAAGTCCTGATGTATGATCTGTGTATCATGATATCATCAGTGCAGTGAGCACGACGTGCCGGCCGATCGTAGGCCCAGCCGCCGCCGGCGTGGGCGACCACAATTCCACCTCCAACTCTAACGATCGGTCGTGATTAGTTCGGTTGTCGTCGTCGTCGGGCGCCTCGGTGCGACGGGACAGGACGGCGGCCTGCGTGCACCAATGCGTATTGGAAATTTGGAATTGGAATGCTGATGTGAAATTGCGAATTGGACTCGTTTCCACCAGTCCGAGCTAGGGCCTAGCGGCAGAGGATTGGACGTGTCGTCTGGCCGGCCGCCGGTCCCAACCGGAACGAAGTAGTAGTGCATGCGGGCGCCAATGTGATGATGAGATAACGTCGACGAAGGCGATATCCGGTGAACAGAAAGACAACCGAGACGACAAGGCCGGGTGTCTGTCGGAGAGCGATGTCTTGCTTTATATATGCCGGGTTTTGGTTTTTGTTCGGTGGAGGTTTTCTAGCGCTTTCAGATGGCAATGAGCCCGACCTCGGCAGCGTCCCCCAGCTCCGATCCCAGCTGCGACCGATCACCGATCATGCATGGATTGCAGGCTGTGCCGTCTGTGTGACAACTAACACATGCAAGGTACCACACACATGAAGATGCTGCGGCGCTATTCCGATCCTGTGTCTCTCGCTCTTCCTTGCACGCCTCATCTCAGACAAGGTCTGGTCTGGTCCCTCTACGGTTCTCCCTCCACGCGTGCGCTCATGAGAAAGGGCCGTGGTATATTTAGGGCCTTTTGCCACGGCTCTGGCTCCTCCTCGCTGGTCACTCTAGCGACACTGTGTAGCACTGTAGCAGAGAGCCGTTTTGGATTTCGAGACAGAAAATGAACTGAGAAGAGGAGAAGCCACGCGTTTTGCAGCTCCTCCAGCTCCGTGGCACAGTACATGAACAGTGCCAGAGCCGGAGCCCCTGGAGCCATGCCAAACGGGCTTTTACTATATTCCTACCTCGCTAGCCGAAACAAAACACGGAATATGCAGCAAGACGCTACGAAGAAATTTCACGAGTTACTCACTGTATATCTGTCCCGAAAAACTTATCACTCTACAAAAAATATAGTACTAAATCTTGTATTGGAGTCTCTGGCTACTGCAACAACAGTTCCAACCCTAACTCATCTAAAGAAACCACAAATCCTGGTTCCTTATAGCATTTTTCGGGCCATGTCGGGCTCAGGTCGAGCCGAGTAAAAGCCCAGTTTTTTCAGGCAAAAAAAACACCTACTCACAGTCGTCCCATGGGCGAGTCGGGTCGGGTTTTTTTGGGTTGCGCCTAGAGGGGAGGCTCGTTGTTTTTAGTTAGAGAAAAAATAAAATAAATATTTCAGGTCAGGCTCGGGCCGAGAATAAAATTCTGAGCAATTACCTTTGTCCAGGCCTTGTCCACTAAAGCATGTATATGTACCGACTTCATCTCGGTCTGTCGCTCAGGTTGGAGTTTGTTTCGATGATTTACGTGTACGGAAAGCAAAGAAGATAAGCTTTTCAATGACAATGGTCCCACGTCAAAGTTTCTTCAGAGTTAACAGGAGTTATCAAAATAAATAGGCGTTCAGAATCTATCAGAATGTTGAGTCAATGTCTTTTAAGGCGTTGGGCCGTGTGTCCTATTGGAGTCTACATCAAGTGGTATTTTTTTATGGACTCCCAACACGATACAAATATCTACTGTGATAAAAAAAACTAAATCTTGTATTCCCTCTATTTGAAATTGTAATATGTTTTAACTTTTTTTTGATGCATATCTTTTGCTATGTACATAGTAAAAATAATCAGAAATATTAAATAAAGAGCGTGCACGCTCGCCGGCACACCCGCCCGCACGGTTTTTCCTCTCCTCCAGGCCGCACGTCCTTTCTTCTCTCTCTCCCCGGCGACGGTGACCCGGCAGCGTCCTCCCCGCGCTCGTGCCCTGCCGCATCCCCCACGCGCAGCCATGGCAGATGCGGTGGCGTCAGATCCGCGCCAGGTAGGCCTCCTCCTCCTCTCTTCTCTCTCCTCCTCCTCCTGGATCTGCTTTCTAGGGTTCCGACGAGCTCCCCCTTATCTTCTCCAACTCCGGCGGGGTATAGAATGGCCGGCCGTGGGGAGGTAGGTAGGCTAGGCGGTGGGGATGGTCGATGGGCAATTTAGGGGAGCTGGCGGCGGCAGGGGCGGTCAGGCCAGGTCGGGGCGGGAGAGCTTCGGCCATGGTGGCGGCGGCAGTAGTGAGGGCAGGAGGGGAAGAAGGTGGCGCCGTGAGCGAGCTAGGGTTTCACTGGAGCTCCGTGACCGCGGCCGCGAAGCTCTGGCGAAACCCTAGCTCGCCACGGCTGGACGGTGGCGGCGGTGAGGGCGGGAGGGGAAGAAGGTGGCGCCACGGAGCTCTGGCAAAACCCTAGCTCACCACAACGGGGGCGAGGGCGCCGGAGTCGAGGAAGAGTAGCTGTTGAGTTTTTTTTTTCAACTAAAAAATACTATGCGAGGAGGTGTGCGCGCTAGAAGTCGAAATTCTGCACGCGCAAGCTGTAGTAAAGTCCAAAAATAATATTATATCTAGTAGAAAAGCTAAAATGATTTATAATTTAGAATGAATGAAATAGTTATTAACCTAGCTATTTCCTTCCCTGAACAGCTTTGCTTCAGGCTTTGCACTTACCCTCGGAAAGGCAGGTATGTCTGACGGTTTCCAATTTCCACGCGAAATCGCAATAAATTTGTTTGTGACTTCCTTTCTGTCAGAGAGCCCGGTTCCGATCGGGCCATCTTATTTTGCTGGGTCAGACCTAATCCTCGTCAAGTGACACTACTATCCAAGCATGATCAACTTTTTCCGTCAGTGTCAGTATTATGTTATTTCAAAAAGCTACCACACGTGTCCCTCCAGGGACCGTCGGGTCAGCAAAGTCAACAAGAAATGGTGCCCTCCGATCCACGCGCGCGCGAGGAGCAATCATATCGCCTTTGTGGCCTAGCTTGTGGGCGAGAACAATGAGATAGGAGTAGCATATTGGAGTTGAATTGGTGGTGGCATGGGAGACGGCCGGAGAGGAGAGAAAGAACGGCCGGCCGGCCGGCGTATCCACAAGACTAGCTAGCTAGCTAGCTAGACAAGTTCAGAAAAGACATCGGTGGAAGAATGGTGCGTGCCTAGCTTTAATGAATTTACCTGTCAATCGATGGGTCTCGACCGCCGGCCCATTCAGATAGCCGATCGAGCAATTGGCGCCTCCACTTGGTCAAGCGATAGCGATCGATGTGATGAAGGCGTAGGTCGATGCATGGCCCAATACTATTTGCACGAATTGGTTGCTGCATGCCTTCTTTCCCGAGAAATAGATAAGTTTAACTAGAGCTAGCTGCCTGTCATCTGAGGGCGGATTATGGCACAGTCTTTTGGTATGACCTGAAGCACGGCATGACACAAAATATTTTGGACCGTGCCGTGCCTAGGATCTCAACACGGCGGGCTACGTGGCCCGGCCCGCATTTTGGGCCGTGCTTGGGCCGGCACAACACGAAAATGGCATGTAGACATTTCTACGACTATACAATGTAATTTTCTAGCATTTACTATACCATCTCTCATCTAATTCTTGAATAGATTGTGAAAATTATTAAAACTTTCATTAAAACAGTACACATAAGATATATTTTTTTGTGTCAAGCGAAAAAAGAAAATTAGTAGAGATATTTTGAGGGCCGTGCTTGGCCGGCACGATCTGAAGGCATGCCAGCGTGCCACAAGCCGTGCTTGTGCCGATGAAAAGATTCACGGTGCCGTGTCGGCACGGGCCAACGTGTCTTCCGTGCCTAGAGGACATGACCCGAAACAGCACGAAGCACGAGCGGACCGTGTCATGCCAGAATGGCCCGGCCCAAGTCCCACCTCTAGCTGCAGGTAGCAAGTCGTGTGTGTAGTGCGTGGCAGCAGGTGAAACGGGATGGGCAGGTGATACGATATCCGCGCGCATGGATCAGACTATCAGAGTTCAGAGTGCAGTGACACTCCCCTAGTCCTCTTAGAGGTCCCGGCTACTGGCTCTAGAAGAAGACGAGACCTAGCGGTGTTCGTTGGGCACTTGGGCGTTCTGGAGTTTGCATGCAGCGCTGTCTGAATCGATTCATTAAGTCGTACGTACTCTATGTCTGTATGTACGTACGTGCCCAAGTCCAGAAGACGAGCAACGGCGATGACATGCGCCAGCGCCGACGAGCTAGCGGCATGCATCTCGGCGGTGGCTTGCCAAGGCTGGGCGTGGGCGGGCAACCAAGTTTGAAATCTCCAGTAGTGTGCACCCAGACAGTAGGGAGGGCCTTCATTCACCACCGTTTGTTGGCTTCCGCGCATTGCCTTGCCGTGTATGATCTGATCTGCTTATGGGGCTGCGAGCCTGCGACTGCGATCGCGATGCGTGCATCGGTGGCGCACGGAGATTGATCTGAGATGATCACCGGCCCAGTATTTATGTGTAACACGTGGCATAATTAGATCACCGTAGCCAACTCGTGACGATTTTCTTTTCTATAGACCAACTAATGACCGAACTGACAAATGGCAGGCAAGTGCCGCACTGGAAATCGGTGAAGCATGTGTGAGAGGAGAAATTTAGATTCTCTGAACACTTAAAATCAGTACAGGTGCAATATAGGCTGTTGGTTAGAATTTCTTTAATAATGATATAGGTGGACAATATATAAATAACGGTAATGCTGGTGTCACGGCGTATGTCCGCCCGGATGCTTGCTGGTTGTCTATCCGCCTGCACGATTGCTGGCTGGGCACCGCATCCGCTCCTCTGATACATGGCCCTGTCACCACCACGCATCGCTCCTCCCTCATAGTCACAGAGCCTCATAGTCCAGACCCGTACTCGAGGCCTCCCGCGCGGTCCCGTCTCTCGCAACGATGCCCGCCGCCGCGCGCCCGCCCACCTCTTCCTATGAAGGGTCGAGATGGCGGACTAGAGGGGGGGTGAATAGTCCTTTCTAAAAATAATCGCGTCGGCAAACCGAAACAAATGCAGAATTAAAACTATCGGTCTAGCCAAGACTACACCCCTCTATCTAAGTTCACAAGCACCTCACAAAGATCCTAATTATGTAACTAAGGTGGTTTCCTTAGCAAGAGCTCTCCTAAATAATTCTAGAGCAAGGTCACACAAACCTATGCACTAGTACTTTAGCAAAGCCGGGGAGCTCATACACAATTCTAGTAAGCAAAAGCACGAAGCCACCTATGCTCACTAGCAATTCTCAATAGCAAGGTAACTAATGCCAAACTAGAGAGCGCAAATTACTTAGCTATACAAACTAAGCAATATGACTAACAAGGTTACACAAACCAAATTAGCCACGCAACGGGAGCTACTTCTATGCTACACAAGCAAGAAGGTAACTAGCTAACTACACAAGGAAACTAGTTACAAGAGCAACTACACAAGCACAAGTATATGAATGTAAATACAAGCTTGTGAATCGAAAGCAAACCACCGAGAAGATGTACACAATGTTGACACGGCGGTTTTTCACCGAGGTTCACTTGGTTGCCACCAAGCTAGTCCCCGTTGTGGCGATACACCCACTTGATGGATCACGAGCTAATTGACTATCAAGAGTCAAACCCTCTGAAAGGATCAAGATGCCCAAGAGGAGGGTGAATTGGGCTTTTCTAAAAAGTGGGGAGGTGGTCCTTCCCCATTAGACATCTTGCTCTAGGCGGTAAAGCCTAAATTAAGAGCAACACGGCTCGATACCAATTGAAATGATCAAGATGCCCAAGAGGGGGGGTGAATTGGGCTTTTCTAAAAATTAATTGCAAGAATTAAATCCTACAAGCCAAACTTCACCCCTAGTGCCTACTTGTGTTCCTTGTGATTCTACCGACAAAAGTTTTGCACCCTAAGTTCCAATCCTAGACTAGCAAGGCAATTCTAGGAAAGTAAACAAGCAATGAAAGTAATACAAGAAAGTAAATGCTTGAAAGAAGGGGATAGGAACACGGCGATGTTTTGCCGAGGTATCGGAGAGTCGCCACTCCCCACTAGTCCTCGTTGGAGCACCCGCGCAAGGGTGTAGCTCCCCCTTGATCCGCACAAGGATCAAGTGCTCTCTACGGGTTGATTCTTTGACACTCCGTCGCGGCGAATCACCCAAAACCGCTCACAACTTGAGTTGGGTCACCCACAATCTCGTCGGATGATCACCAAACTCCCAATCACCACCGAACCGTCTAGGTGATAGCGATCACCAAGAGTAACAAGCTAGAACTCTCACTTGACCACAACAAGCCTAATGAGAAGATGGATGCACACTTGCTTGACTCTTGTCACTAGAGAGGATTCTCAAACTTTGATTCGCAAATCACTATCCTCACTAGGGCTCTTGCACTCCCTTGCACTTCAAAGATGTTTCTCAGCTAAACAAATGAGCAAGAGACCTCTAAAAGAGGTGGAGGGGTTGTATTTATAGACCCCTCAAACAAATCCAACCGTTACCTTTCGAAATAGCCAGACGCGCACTGACCGGACGCGCCTGTCGATATGACTGGACGCGCCGGTCAGTTGTAACGGTCGAATAACGGAAACCTGTGCTGAGTGACTGGACGCGCCGATCAGGGATGATCGGACGCGTCCGATCATGCAAGAGCTTTCTGGAAATCTGACCTGACGCATCACCGCGTCCGATCATAGGTGACCGGACACGTCAGGTCACCACGGGACCTTACTGGAACATGACCGGACGCATGACCGTGTCCGATCATAGGTGACCGGATGCGTCAGGTCTCCACGGGACCTTACTGGAACATGACCGGACGCGCCGATCATTTTCACAGTCGCGTCCGATTACGCTGTTTACCCTCTGGAACACGTGTCAGCCTGACCACCGCGTCCGGTCCTCTCAAGGACCGCGTCCGGTCAGTCAGCTGAAAAACACAGTGAAGATTTAGTACTGACCGGACGCGTTCGGTCATGACCAGGACCGCGTCCGGTCATAGGTAAACGGCTCAAACGTCTTCTAAACGCGATGCAACTTGAACCAAGTTGCTTCTAACTGAACTCTGAGCTTTTCTCGAGCTACCTAGTGCTAAGTTTGACAAGTGTGCACCACACCTAAACACAAGACTCACCTAGGTCAAGCTACTCGCTCATGCCCCTCTTCATAGTACGGTCAAAGGAAGAAATAAAGATCCTAACGACTATTCCAGATGTATCTCAACACCTTGACATCCAGAACTAACCGTCCTTAATCTTATCGTTGATCCTTTGAAAACCGAAATGATTTTCATCAAGGGACATGACTGCCATATTGCCCAAAGCAGTTATCATCTCCATGACCTAACTTACCAGCGTTTCTGCAAAACACACGTTAGTCATGGTAATTATGTGTTGTCATTAATTGCCAAAACCAACACTGGGGGCTAGATGCTTTCAATCTCCCCCTTTTTGGTGATTGATGACAACACTTGGATTCAGAAGATATGAGTTGAGGTTTTCGATCATGCTTGGTTCACATAAGCATAAAGCTGTAAGCACAAGGGGTTAGTCAATGCTTATGTGTTCCAAGCCAACTGAGTGTACTCATAAGATAAGACATGAAGAGAGCCAAAAGCTGGGGGATCTGTCGAGGCAACGGACGAAGGAACTGTCTCTGTAGTGCCTGTCCCTGTCACTGGAGGAAAAGCTACCTCTGAAGCTGACAACCCTGATGAAGTAGCAAATGTGGTGTTCGAGGGCGTCGGCTGACCAGTCAACTCGCTATATGTGGCACTCAGATCAATGAAAGGTGTGCCGGTCAACATGTGAGGGCGAGGCTGGTCTGAAGGAGTAAACCCCATCTGAATGGGCATGTAGCTCGGGGACTGGAACGACTGAGGAACCTGCAGCTGTGGAGAGGTGAACTGAAAGCTCGGCTGATCCTGACTTGAAGGTCCACTGAAAGGTAAAGCTGAAGTCAGGATAGATGCAGGTGGAGGAACCCCAACTGTGACTAGGTGACGCAGGAGATCCAAATACTGCTGCTGGCTAGCTGCACTCTGTCGCTGCATCTCATACTGCTAACGCTGCATCTCAACTTGTTGGCGCTGTATCTCAAGCTGTTGTCTCTGGAACTCGTCCTGTCGAGCCTGTATCTGTGCAAACGCAGCAGTTGTATCCTGAGCCTGTCTCTACAACTGAAGCTCCTGTCGCTCCTGTGCCTGGGTCAGCCTCTCAAGAATAGCCACCGTGGCTGGGTCTGAGCGGGAGGCTGAACCAGAGCCACCGGCCTCGTTGTCGTGAGGCCGAGGAGACCGATACCTGGGGATAGGCTGATAATCCTCGTCAGTGCTGTCAGAGGCCTCATCCTCAGCCATATCAGCGGGCTGAGCGTCTAGATCTGCAAGCTCTGCCTCAGCAAGACCCTGTACGGTCACATCCTGCTCAGCCGCTGTCTCAGGCACCTCAGGTCTCTCTCTCTGTCCTGGCACAAGGACCTACTCTCTCGTAACTGAAGCCCATAACTGACGAATATCATACTCAAGAAAAACAGTAGTAGTTTCAGTTATCTCAGCACTAATCTCTGAAGGCAGCTCAAGTGCAGATCTGATGATAAAGCAAATCCAATGAGCATAGGGCAGCTGACGGTGTCCCTTGAAGCCTTCTGCCAGGGTGTCCTCCATCTCACTGACCATAAGATCCCAAATGTCAAAAGGTGTCTGTGAGAGAAGGTGGTGAACTACCCATAGCTACATTCTGGTCAGTCCCTCTCTGTAACCAAGCCTGAGAAGAAGAGTACGCCTAACAATAGCATCCAGGACTCGGGCAAGCGGTGTCAAACTGGCAGGTGTGCGACGAGACCCTTCGCCAAAAGGCTCACGGAAGCAGGGTCGGATCAGATCTATAGGTGGCACAGTACCACCATGAGGGCGTCTAGGTGGAGCTGTCTGACCGAAACAGAGCTGGTGAATCTTCGTGTCTGAAGCTGGGAGTCTGAGAATCTCCCGCACTCTTGTGCTATACAGTCTGTGGTCGCGGCCTCTGAATGCAAAGTGTATGAACTCATGGGCTGGATCAATCCATAATGAAGCATAGAACTCCCTAACCCATGTGCCGCAGTATGCACCCATCCGTCCAAGAAAATCTAACAAGCCTGGTAGATAGGACAGGTGCGGACGAAGCTGCTCACCCACTACCTCAACAAGTGACTCAATGCGACAGACCTTCTGTGGTCAAAAAGCAATGCCACTGTCAACAAGAGCTCTGTAAAAATCCTCCTGTAGAGGAGTATAGAAACCCTCTGAAGCTCTAGAGTCCCTCTGAGGTGGGAACCACCGGCTGACCTCAACAAATCTCAAACTTTGCACCTGACGTGCAGTAGCACCTCTCAAGTCAAAGTGCTCAACTGGGGGTGTACCTCTAACTCTCGGAGGTGGACGTCCTTCACGACGCTGGCCCTCTGGCCTGGGAGTCACCTGAGCCCGTGTGCGTGTGGAGCGGCGATGTGATGGAGTCTGAGCTGGCTGTTCCTCTGTCCCCTCTGAAGGTGCTGTAGGTGGATCAACTGACATAGTATCTGCATCCATTTGCACCTCTGTGCCCTCAGTGGTCTCAGTGGTCTCTGTACCAAGCTGTCGTCCTTCAAGATGAAAACGACTATCGCCAATGCGTATACCACTGCTCCTGCCACCCCTCTCTGCTGCATCAGCTGCATCTGCCACTGCCTGAGCTATCTCTGCATCAGTAAGAGTCTTCTTCTTCTTTCTGGCCATGATCTTGATGCGCTTTCCACGCGCAACCTCAGACATACGAGGAGGACTGTTGTCCCCGTCACTGGGAGCACCACCAGCATTCTTGCAACGAACCATGCTGTCACACTATCGGAAAACCTCTGAAAGATGATGTACTGACACTCGAGAGGCTTGGCCTCAATCCGTATCCGCAGGCTTGGCCTCGGATTCAACAGCTGAACAGCAGTCACCCCGACACACGACAAACTCGCTGAAAAGACGGAATAGATGGATCTACTATAAGCAACATATATGATCTAAAAGATACGAAACCCTAGAGATAGCAAGCATATAAGATAAGACGTGAAACAAAACGCGATGGCTACCTCGGATCGATGAGAAATCCGGTGAAGAGATGAGATGACCTAGGTCGCGAGACTTCCCGACGCACCGGACGAGCGCTGATTCGCCGAAACAGAAGTCGATTAGGGTTAACGAAAACAAAATTTCGACAAACCCTAACATGAAGATCAAGGATGTGCGAAACAACCTCGGAGTGAAGACGTCGCGCGAAGAACTTTTTGACGACGAACGAAGGCGACGCCGCAGTGCGAACCCTAGGGTTAGGGCGACGCGCGGTGGCCGAAAATCGAGGATGAACGCGAGGGCAGGGGCTGGCCGGAGGTCGTGCAGGGTGAAGGAGAACGCGGCTTGCAGGCAGCAGCGGCTCACGGCGGCGGTGGCGGCGCAGGCGTGGCGTGGTGGAGGTGGCGGCGCGGCAGATGGCGGCTGCGCGGGCGCGGTGGAGGAGGCGGCGCGGGCGCGGGAGATGCACGGCTGCAGGGCCGGGCGGTGGCGCAGGCGCGGCGGTGGACTCCGGCGAGCGGCGGCGGTGAAGTTCCGGCGAGCTAGGGCAAGGAGACGGTGGAATCGAGAGTTGTACGGCGCGGATGAAGAAAAGGAAGGAGAACGCGAAAGTTTATACGAGGGGTTAGATCCGCTCGTTACGCGATGACCGGATGCAGTGGTCGATATGACTGGACATGGAGAGGCAGCGTCCGGTCACATTCCAGTAAGCTCCTGGAATGACCGGACGCGTCCGATTATCCACAATCGGACGCTGACAGCGTCCGATTTTGATTTGTCGGAAAACTGAGACAGATGACCGGACACGGTGGTGGTTACCGGGACCGGACGCGGTGGTCAACAGGGGCGCGTCCGGTGCAGCGTCCGGTCACTAGATCAGGAGATGGTCTTCAGGATGACCGGACGCGCTGGTGGTCGCTGGGACCAGACGCGGTGGTGAAGCATCACTGCGTCCGGTGCAGCGTCCGGTCCAGCGTCCGGTCACTGTTTTTCGCCCTTCTTTATTCCGAACTTTGACGCGACTTCACCCAATCAAGTTCCAATTCAAGGAGACACAAATAAACACCAATTGGAACAAGATGTGAGTGACCTCACTCAAACCCTCAAGTTTCTCAAAATAGTTTGCCTTAGGCTAATATTAATTTTAGGAAAATAGGCAACAAACACTCGAGGAGCAACGTATGGCAATGCAATAGAGTTTTTGAACCCTTGGGAGCGTCAAAATGCTCTCTCTATCCATGGACGAACACAGAGGTTGCTCAAAGCTTAACCGAAGAGAAACGACAAAGCAACAACCATGCATATACAATGCAAAACAAGTAAGTAAAGCTAGGTTGCTTGTCAAGTTTGATCTACGGTTAGGCTTTTTCACTCCTCCAAAGGAGGGTTATCGTAACCGTGTTAACCAAGGCCTAGATGCATTGCGGGTAATTAAACATGACATATAAAACAATGCAATGCTAGGGACAACACAAGCTCATTTTCTAAAGTTACTAGAGTCAAGCATATTGAGTTCACTTCTCAACCTACAAAAGGTAGCTTTATCTAAAGGTTTAGTGAAGATATCCGCTAATTGTTTTTCACTTCTTACACCTTCTAGTGATATGTCATTTTTAGCAACGTGATCTCTTAGAAAGTGGTGGCGGATATCAATGTGCTTGGTGCAAGAGTGTTGTACCGGATTATTAGCAATTTTAACCGCACTTTCATTGTCACATAAAAGCGGCACCTTTTCAAGAACAACTCCATAGTCTAGGAGGGTTTGTTTCATGTATAAGATTTGTGCACAACAAGCCCCCGCGGCAATGTATTCCGCCTCGGCGGTGGACAAAGCCACACTATTTTGCTTTTTAGATGACCATGATACTAAGGATCTCCCAAGCAAATGGCACCCTCCGGATGTGCTTTTTCTATCAATTTTGCAACCGGCATAATCCGAATCGGAGTAGCCAACTAGTTGGATTCTAGCTCCTTTGGGATACCATAGTCCAATGCTTGGGGTATACTTAAGATATCTTAGGATTCTTTTTACGGCACTTAGGTGAGGTTCTTTAGGGCACACTTGAAAGCGGGCACACATGCACACACTAAACATGATGTCAGGCCTAGATGCGGTAAGGTATAACAAGCTACCAATCATTGAACGGTAAAGAGTTTGATCGATTGGTTTACCTCCCTCATCTAGGTCGAGATGTCCATTAGTTGGCATTGGGGTCTTGATTGGCATGCATTCTTCCATCTTGAATCTTTTGAGAAGATCCTTGGTATACTTCTCTTGAGAGATAAAGATCCCTTCTCTCATTTGCTTGACTTGAAACCTAAGGAAGAATGTTAGCTCACCAATCATTGACATCTCGAACTCTTTTGACATCAATTCACCAAATTCTTTGTAATAGTCTTCATTTATTGACCCAAAGATGATATCATCAACATACACTTGACAAATGAAGATCTCTTCTTTGAATTTCTTGGTGAATAGTGTGGTGTCAACCTTCCCAATAGTGAAGCCCTTCTCTATGAGAAAGTCCCGAAGGCGCTCATACCACGCTCTAGGGGCTTGCTTGAGCCCATATAGCGCCTTGGACAACCTATAAACATGATTAGGATATCTAGGGTCTTCAAACCCGGGAGGTTGTTCAACATAGACTAGTTCATTTATGAAGCCATTTAAGAATGCACTTTTCACATCCATTTGATATAGTTTCATATCATGATGTGATGTATATGCAAGAAGGATACGGATGGCTTCAAGTCTTGCAACGGGTGCAAAAGTCTCTCCAAAATCAAGACCTTCAACTTGAGAGAACCCTTTTGCTACTAGTCTTGCCTTGTTTCTTACCACTACCCCTTGATCATCTTGCTTGTTGCGGAACACCCACTTGGTTCCAATGACTCTTGCACCTTTTGGATGCTCTTCAAGTGTCCATACTTGATTGCGGGCGAAGTTATTCAATTCTTCATGCATGGCATTCACCCAATCCAGATCTTGAAGAACTTCTTCTACATTCTTAGGTTCAAGACAAGAGACAAAGGAGTGATGTTCAACAAAAGAATTAAATTTTTGAGATCGAGTCATTACACCCTTTGTAGGACTCCCTATGATGAGATCTTGTGGATGTGCTTGAAGTAGAGGTGAGTTTCTTCGATCAACCATTTGTGGAGTGGGATGGGGAGCATCAACATCTTATGCTTGTGCCTTGGCTTGATGATGAGAGACATGGGTGTCTTCATTTTCAACTCTCTCATTCTTGTCATCATCTTGAGGCACATATGATGAAGATGGTGGATTGACAATTTGTACATCGTCTCCATCATCTTTAGGCTTGATGTCACCCACCGGCATGTTCTTCATGGCCTCCCTCAATGGTTCATCACCTACATCATCACAATTCTCAATTGCTCCTTGGGAGCCGTTAGATTCATCAAATTCCATATCATATGTTTCTTCAACCAAACCGGTGGCATGGTTAAATACTCTATATGCTTTGGACTTTGATGAGTAGCCAATAAGAAAACCAATATCACAACGTCTTTGGAACTTCCCTAGGTGTTGATGCTTCTTGTAGATGTAGCATTTGCAACCAAACACCCGGAAGAATGAGACGTCCGGCTTCTTCCCATTTAGCAACTCATAAGGGGTCTTGCAAAGGAACTTTTATAGGAAGAGGCGATTTGAAGCATAGCATGCGGTGTTGATTGCCTCGGCCCACAATTTCTCCGGTGTGTTGTACTCATCTAGCATTGTTCTTGCAAGAGTGATCAATGTCCGGTTCTTTCTCTCAACTACACCATTTTGTTGAGGAGTGTAGGTTGATGACACTTCATGCTTGATTCCAATTTCATCACAATAGGCTTCAATGTTGGTGTTGTCAAACTCTTTTCCATTGTCACTTCTAATCTTCTTTATCTTGACTTCAAATTCATTTTGAGCTCTCTTTGCAAACTTCTTGAAGCAACTTGCCACTTCGGATTTGTCATGAAGGAAGAAGGTCCAAGTATATCTTGAGAAGTCATCCACAATCACAAGACAATAAAGATTTCCACCCAAACTCTTATAAGTTGTAGGACCAAACAAATCCATGTGTAGAAGTTCTAGTACTCTTGATGTTGACATGTAGGTTTTGGTTGGATGAGTGTTTGCAACTTATTTGCCGGCTTGACATGCACTACAAGGTTTGTCCTTTTCAAACTTTACATCCTTTAAACCTCTCACTAGTTCTTTCTTCAATAGCTTGTTGAGAGTGTTCATTCCAACATGAGCAAGCCTCCTATGCCAAAGCCATCCAAGTGAAGTCTTGGTGAACAAACATGTCATCAAGTTTGCATCTTCGGAGGTGAAGTCAACAAGATAAAGATTGTTGTATCTAAAGCCCTTGAAAATCACTTGCTTGTCATCTATTGTCACACCCATTTTTAAGGACAAAAATAGGATGTATAAAAGACTCATGTGCGCCCCAGGAACCAGTCGCACACATAAGTTGACAAATTACAAAGTATCATCACAGTGCTTATTACATAACGAATAAGTATTTAAGACATAGTCTTGAACGATAGATAATAATAACTAATAATAATTCTTCAGCGGAAAACTCCACACAGGGACACGGTTGACTGGTTGACATCAAGACTAGTACTCATTCCGATAATCTTCCCCATTATCTTCATCTGTTATGGTGGAAATAGCAAGAGTGAGTCCATGTCGAACTCCACAAATATAACACAGGGTTCATGAGGCTCAAAAAGGCTAGACACTGTTTAACTGCGTTTAGCTTTTTAATCATATATTAGCAATTGAGTAGCATCAAGATAAACCACTTCCCATTAAAGAACCAATGATCAATTGTAATAAGGATAATGAATAACATTAACATGAGCATAATAATAATCGACAATAATTAAGCATGATATAACATTGGTGATCAACTATTCCATAAGAATCCCCAAGGCCGCTCGTATCCGTGAGCACGGCTAGTATACCAGTTTTTAACTCTGCGCAGAGGTGTACACTTTCACTGTAAGTCATGATTTCCAAATGAGTGGGGAGATCAAGCCCAAACACCCGAGAACCATATAAAGCCACTCAAAAGTTCGTCTAACAAGTTAGGGCCATTAGATTTCACTCGGCAGGCAGATGTAGAACCCCCCTTCCCTGTGGCACAACAACCGCAGCCTATACACACTAGGCCAGGGGCTCGGACTACACCCAACATGGCAAGCCATTCTTACGCCATTTAAGGTAACCTCTAACAAGCTAGAAAAGGTCTCTTGAACAACTAAAGCCAGAGCCATATAGCCCTCACAGCTGTACTGTATATCCCGGTTATCACTTACAGATAAGTCCTTATGGAGAGAAACCAGAGCATCAAAATAATACACAAGCTCTAGCCCCCTTTTAACAATAATAAAATCATCTTAATAGTTGATTGCTTAATCCATTAATCAAATTACAAGATCATTGTTCTTAGTTTAAGCACTAGCAATAGCTACCCATATGCATTCCCAAGGTTGTCAAGGAATCAAGATAACAATCACTAAGTTATAATCTCTAAGGTTGTCAAGGTAAGCACATGCATATGTATGATAATTCAATGTATAGGTAACAAGGATAGTCCTGTGTTATACTTGCCTTGATCAGAGCTTTCCAAATGATACTGCTGACTTGGCTCAAAGTAATACTCCGAATCGTCCAAATACTGCTCACCTTCTATATTCGATCATCAATCAACAACACACATGCATCCAATCAAACATACACGAAGCAAACAAAGAGATATAATTAGAACAGTACACCAACAGTAACAAAACAGTAATAAAAGTTTATAAAACTCTTCTACACGTTTCTACGATCACACAGACTCAAAGATCACGAAAAACGGAGCTATAACGGTGAAGTTATGAATTTTCAAAGATTTCCTATAGATAAATAATTCATTAAATAAGAGCTCGAAATTTAAAAGCTATTAACATAAGTAAAAACTATATCACTGCGTAGATTACAAGATAACGAATCTAACGAAACTTGAGCGGACCAAATCGGAGTTGAAACGGAGATTTTATAAGCGTTTGAATGCAGTGGCAAATCTGTAAATAACTTGAACTGTTTTCGAATTAAAATAAATCTAAAATCAGGATTTGAATCTGGATCGGGACTGCGGGCATAAATCCCGAGAACCCGAGGGGCTCTTTTGCAAAATCTACCCCGAAGGGGTATCTTGCATCTAGGGCCGTTCGATCTGGGACCGACGGTCCAGATTAGATGATGGAGTGAGAGAAAGAAAAACTGCCGGCCGGTACAGTGTTCCCGGCGCGGTGGTGCCATGGCCGGCGGCCAAACTACTCCGGCGAGCTTCGGAAACGACGCTACAGGCCATGGTTAGGCACGAAACCGGTACCAAACGGAAGAGGATCTCAACGCGATCTCACCTGGGCGGAGTAGAGGGGTCGGAACGGACCGGAAACGCGTGGCGACGCGGATCGGCTGCTAGTGGCTTCCTGCAAAGTTCGGTGTCATAACCAGAGCGAGTTAGGGCAAGAAAAATGCGGAAAACAACCCCACGAGTTCGCGAGCTTGACACGAGGCTCGGCAAAGCTTACAACAATGACGAAAACGACGAATTCGTCGAGCTCCAAAGCGGCAGCGGCGGCTTAGGGTTGCGGCTGCTCTAGGGTTTTAGGAGGGCGGCACGCACGCGGAGCTCGCTATTTAAGGCCGAGACGGCTTCACATGGCGTGCACGACAATACGAGAGGACGGGGCGGAGCCGGACACCGACCCAATGTTGAGTCCGAGCTCGAGCAGAGAACCAACCGAAGGTAAGGGATGGCGTCCCTGATGCGAGGGCCCACGGTGTCAGCGAAAGAGAGAGGAAGGGAGGTGGCCCGCCGCTGCTGCGACTTGCTGGGCCGGCCCAGAGAGGATTCGGCCGAACTGGGCCAGAGATAGAGGAGGGAGTTGGGCTGCTCGGCCACTGCGACGCTGTACTGGGCCGCTGCGGCGCTGGGCGGGAGAGCAGGCCTTCCGACGGCCTTCGGGCCGAGAAGGTAAGAAGGTAAGTTGTTTTCTTTTTTTTTTCTTTTGTTTCTTTCTTTTTTTAATTTTCCAAACACATTTTCAAATCAAATCAAAATAACATAAATCTACTACACAACAGAAAATATATGCAGCAGCATGAATGCAACACCAAATTAGTTTTTTAAAACTTTAATTTCCCATTAATTGTTATCTAAATTATTCAAAATTCATATTCTCTAAAATTTGGGTGTTACATCTATCTTGGTAACAACCACTTCATTTGGACCAAACAAGCATTGGTAGCCAAGATCACAAAGTTGCCCAACAGATAGTAAGTTGAAGCTCAATGAGGCAACATAGAGCACATTTGAGAGAGAATGATCATTTGATATTGCAACCTTGCCTATACCCTTGACTTTGCTCTTTGAATTATCCCCAAATGTGATCTTATCTTGATATACCCCATCCTCTTCAAGTGAGGTGAACATACGAGGATCACCGGTCATATGTTGTGTGCAACCACTATCAATCACCCAATGAGATCCACCGGTCTTGTAGTTCACCTACACACAAGAGATCAAGCCTTATGTTTAGGGACCCAAACTTGAGAGGGACCCTTAACTTTTTCAACTAGTGACTTGGCAACCCAAATTTTCTTTGGCCTATTCTTGTTAGGAGGACCCAAGAACATGACTTTCATCTTTCCACTAGAGTCCTTTCTAAGCATGTAGTGAGCATTGAAAGCAAAGGGTCTAGCATGCTTGGGCAAGGGTTGTGGTGGTGGGGTTTTGCACTCATGAGCAAAGTGACCTTCTTGTCCACACTCAACACATCTCTTTGGCTTGGGCTTTGTCTTGCTTTGTTGTTGTTTGGCCTTTACTTTCTTTTCTTGATTTGCCAAATACCTAATGCCACTCCTATCCAACTTCATGACGGTGTTCATGAGTAGCTCACTTTGCAAATGTTGGCCTCTTGTGAACTTACTTAGGCCGGTCTTGAGATGCCCTTTCTCTTGCTTGAGCTTCTTATTTTCTTCAATGAGTAACTCATTTGAAGCTTGCTTTTCAAGAGCCAACAACTTCTTGTTCTTATCTTTAAGCATCTCATTTTCACTCTTGAGCTTGACATACTCATCATAGTCATTTGCCTCAACCACACTCTTGCCTTTGCCGCTAGAGCCTTGCTCAAAGTTCTCAACAATCAAGTCATCACATGATGTAGCTATATCAATCTTAACAATTTGGTTAGTAGCATCATGTGTCTCAAGAGCAAGCTCATTAGCAACAATAAGAGTATCATAATTAATTTTCAAGGTGGTGTACTCTTCTTTTAGCAAGTTTAGTCTAGTGATGAGTTCACCATGCTTCTTCTCAATTTTATTATGTTTATCTCTAAGCTCCTTGTTAGAAGTTTTAAGCTCTTTGAGAGAAGAAGACATAGTTTCATTTTGATCTATGAGCTCATCCCTAGTATTATGTGCACTTTCAAGCTTAGATGAGAGTGATTCATTTTCATGTTGAAGCTCATCATTTTCATTTCTAGTCCTCCTTATGATTTTAGAATATTTATTTAATAATTTTACTAGTTCATCATAAGAGGGAGCATCATATTCATCATCACTATCACTATCATCATCATCACTATCACTATTTTGTACCTTTCGATCACCCTTTGCCATAAGGCATAGATGAGTAGTAGAAGATGATGGTGAAGATGGCGGTGAAGGTGGTGATGAAGATGTCGGTGAAGATGATGATGGCCCAATCACAAGTGCGGCGATCTTTTCTTTGTCATTGTCACTTTCATCGCCGGATGACTCACATGATGATTCAATGTCGGTGAGCTAATCACCAACAATATAGGCCTTGCTTCCCTTCTTCTTCTTGTAGAATTCTCTTTTCTTGCCATCTTTCTTCTTGTATGGCTTGTTCTTTCTTTTGTCATCTTCTTCATCACTTGAATTATCTTTCTTGCCCTTGTACTTGTTCTTGTACTTGTCTTTTGGAGGCTTTGGGCATTGATGAGCTAGATGGCCAAGTTCTCCACAATTGAAGCAATTCATTTTGGAGATTGGCTTCCTTTTGCTACTTGTGAAGAATTTCTTCTTCTTGCCATCGAACTTGATGCCACTCTTGTTGAGCTTCTTTAGCATCTTAGTGGTCTTCCTTACCATGAGTGCAAGTGATTCATCATCAATGTCACTTTCACTAGAGCTTTCTTGCACAATCATGGCTTGGGCCTTCTTCTTTTTCTTTTCATGACTAGCTTTGAAGGTCAAGTCTTTCTTCTTGGAAGATGATGAGCCCTCTTCCGGAGTGATGTGCATGTACATCTCATGTGCGTTGATCTTCCCCAATACTTGAGTTGGTGTTGCGGTGGAGAGATCACTTTGGTGAAGTACAGTGACAATGTGTCCATACTTCTCAACGGGAAGAACACTTAAGATCCTCCTTGCAACATCCGATTGACTCATTTTAGTGAGTCCAAGAGCATTTAGATCTTCTACAAGAACATTCAAACGAGTGTACATGTCATTAGCACTTTCTTTAGGAAGCATCTCAAAAGAATTAATTTTCTTTAAAGCAATATGATAGCGTTCCTCACGCTCACTCTTAGTTCCCTCATGGAGAGCACAAAGATTTTCCCACAATTCGTGAGCGTTTTTGGAATTTCGCACACGATTGAAAATATCTTTGCCTAGCGCCCGGTAGATTGCATTTTTTGCTTTTGCATTCCACCGGTCGTATTTCTCCTCGTCACCACTTGGGTTAGCGGGATCTCTTATGGGAGGAAGCCCTTCGGTTGCGGCTCTAAGGCACCCAACATCTATGGCTTCGAGGTACGCCTCCATACGAATTTTCCAATATGGAAAATTGTCTCCCTCAAAAGTGGGAGGTGGTCCTTCCCCATTAGACATCTTGCTCTAGGCGGTAAAGCCTAAATTAAGAGCAACACGGCTCCGATACCAATTGAAAGGATCAAGATGCCCAAGAGGGGGTGAATTGGGCTTTTCTAAAAATTAATTGCAAGAATTAAATCCTACAAGCCAAACTTCACCCCTAGTGCCTACTTGTGTTCCTTGTGATTCTACCGACAAAAGTTTTGCACCCTAAGTTCCAATCCTAGACTAGCAAGGCAATTCTAGGAAAGTAAACAAGCAATGAAAGTAATACAAGAAAGTAAATGCTTGAAAGAAGGGGATAGGAACACGACGATGTTTTGCCGAGGTATCGGAGAGTCGCCACTCCCCACTAGTCCTCGTTGGAGCACCCGCGCAAGGGTGTAGCTCCCCCTTGATCCGCGCAAGGATCAAGTGCTCTCTACGGGTTGATTCTTTGACACTCCATCGCGGCGAATCACCCAAAACCGCTCACAACTTGAGTTGGGTCACCCACAATCTCGTCGGATGATCACCAAACTCCCAATCACCACCGAACCGTCTAGGTGATGGCGATCACCAAGAGTAACAAGCTAGAACTCTCACTTAACCACAACAAGCCTAATGAGAAGATGGATGCACACTTACTTGACTCTTGTCACTAGAGAGGATTCTCAAACTTTGATTCGCAAATCACTATCCTCACTAGGGCTCTTGCACTCCCTTGCACTTCAAAGATGTTTCTCAGCTAAACAAATAAGCAAGAGACCTCTAAAAGAGGTGGAGGGGTTGTATTTATAGACCCCTCAAACAAATCCAACCGTTACCTTTCGAAACAGCCAGACGCGCACTGACCGGACGCGTCTATCGATATGACTGGACGCGTCGGTCAGTTGTAACGGTCGAATAACGGAAACCTATGCTGAGTGACCGGACGCGCCGATCTGTGGTGACCGGACGCGCCGGTCTGAGGTGACCGGACGCGCCGATCAGGGATGATCGGACGCGTCCGATCATGCAAGAGCTTTCTGGAAATCTGACCTAACGCATCACCGCATCCGATCATAGGTGACCGGACGCGTCAGGTCACCACGGGACCTTAATGGAACATGACCGGACGCACGACCGCGTCCGCTCATAGGTGACCGGACGCGTCAGGTCTCCACGGGACCTTACTGGAACATGACCGGACGCGCCGATCATTTTCACAGTCGCGTCCGATTACGCTGTTTACCCTCTGGAACACGTGTCAGCCTGACCACCGCGTCCGGTCCTCTCAAGGACCGCGTCCGGTCAGTCAGCTGAAAAACACAGTGAAGATTTAGTACTGACCGGACACGTCCGGTCATGACTAGGACCGCGTCCGGTCATAGGTAAACAGCTCAAACGTCTTCTAAACGCGATGTAACTTGAACCAAGTTGCTTCTAACTGAACTCTGAGCTTTTCTCGAGCTACCTAGTGCTAAGTTTGACAAGTGTGCACCACACCTAAACACAAGACTCACCTAGGTCAAGCTACTCGCTCATGCCCCTCTTCATAGTACGGTCAAAGGAAGAAACAAAGATCCTAACGACTATTCCAGATGTATCTCAACACCTTGACATCCGGAACTAACCGTCCTTAATCTTATCGTTGATCCTTTGAAAACCGAAACGATTTCCATCAAGGGACATGACTGCCATATTGCCCAAAGCAGTTATCATCTCCATGACCCAACTTACCAGCGTTTCTGCAAAACACACGTTAGTCATGGTAATTATGTGTTGTCATTAATTGCCGAAACCAACACTGGGGCCTAGATGCTTTCACCCTCAGCGGGTGTCGCACATCCACTCTTAAGATGGGGATCCTCCAAGCCACGAGCTTTACTAGAGTTGCTCTTCGCGATCCCCACGGGGTGAGCATAATCCCCCTCACAAATTCTCCTCCGAAGCCACGCACAATCTCCACACGTGCTTCAACGGAGTCGCAAGCCACCAAGCCGTCTAGGAGGTGGCAACCTCCAAGAGTAACAAGCACCACCGGCTTGCAACACGATCACCTAGTGCTACTCGATGCAATCCTCTCGATGCAACGCACTAGAATCGCTCTCTCACTCGATCCGATGAACACTATCAAGCATGAGTGTGTTAGAGGGCTTCCAAGCACTACCACATAAGCCACCAAGGCCAAAGTGTGCTCAGCTACCGGCCAAGGCCGGCCAATGGGCTATTTATAAGCCCCACAATGAAATAGAGTCGTTAGTCCCTTCACTGGGCGAGTTTCAGGTCGACCGGACGCGCCGGTTGAACTGACCGGACGCGCATGTCGAACTGACCGGACGCGCAGGTCAGTAGCGTGCTCCAACGGCTAGTTTTCGCGTGTATAAACTTATATTGACCGGACGCGCTGGTCACTAACGGGACCGGACACGCAGGTCGTAGTGAAACAACGAATAGAGAGGTTCTAGCAAGCTCTCGAAGCGACCGGGCTCGCTGCAGCGTCCGGTCATTTTTGCCCGCGAAAAACACTGACCGGACGCGTCCGGTCACGAGTCCGGTCACAGACCACTCTTCGGTAAAACGGCGATGACTCTTAGCTCCGAACTCCGATTTCGATGATCTTAGACATTTTGGAAAGCTTACTCAGAGGGCTACACAACCCACTAAAGCACTTGATCCAATTCACAATGGATCAAAGCAGTATTCCACTCTAAGAGCCATCCTAGTGTCCGGAGAACACCGAAAAATATTTCTCTCTTCTCCAAGTTGATCAACACCAACTCCAACACCTTCTCCTTTGCAAATGTGCCAACACCACCATGTGTACACCACCATGTGCATGTGTGTTAGCTTTTCACAAACATTTTCAAAGGGTTAGGCACTCAACTTGCCTCGCCACTCGATCCTAACACGTATGCAAAGTTAGATCGCTCAAGTGGCACTGGATGACCGATATGCAAACAAGTTTGCCCCTCTTAATAGTACGGCCATCTATCCTAAACCCGGTCATAAACTTCTCTACACACCTATGACCGGTGAAATAGAAATGCCCTAGGTTATACCTTTGCCTTGCGCATTCCACTCCATCTCCTCCGACGTTGATGCAACACACGCACCAACCATATCACAAATGATATGATCCACTTCATATCATCATATGACCGTATTGGTTCATCGATCTTGACCTCACTTGCTCTTCACCGTTGCCTCGGTCCATCGGCACCAAGTCTTGCTCAAGCTTCACCGCCTCGCGGTCCATCGCTCTAAAGCCTCCGACTTGCCCTTCACACTTGCAACCGGTCCATCAAGTCAAGCCTTATCTTGATCTTCGCCACCTTGGTCACATGACTCCATGTCATGTCTCATATGCAATGAGCTCCTTCATGACACAATCATCTGTGGACTAATTCCCTGTGTATCTCACATAAACACAATTAGTCCACCTAAGGTTGTCACTCAATTACCAAAACCAAACAAGGACCTTTCATCCTACTCGTCCCCGCTTCCTTCTCCTCCCCACACCGCACCATCCGCCTGCCATGGCCACTCCACCAAGTTGGCGAACCTCCACAACGAATGTTCCAGCAAGCAGGTGGGCGGGGAGGAGCTTCGTGTGACGCCGCCTCGCTGACGAGTTTCCCACGCCGCTCTCACACCTACGAGCTCCATGCCGTCGCGAGCTCCATGCGTCGCCACCGACCTCTGCGCCGGCGTCGAGCTCCACAACGACGAGCCTCCATTCGTCCAAGCAATAAGGTAACATTGTGCTGAAAAGTGCATGTTGTAAGCATATGTTTCAAGTGTTTCAGTTTCAAAGGTATGTTACAAGTGTTTTATATTGATGTTGAAAAAGTAGATCAAGATGTTGCACACGTTGAAATGGCTATACACATATGTTTTAACTGTACGTTCTAAATGTTTCATCTGTTTCAGACGTATGTTGCAATTATTTCATTTGGATATTGCAAAACTAGATCGGGATGTTGCATATATGCAAGTGTTTCAGGTGTTTTCATACGTATGTTGCAAGTGTTTCATCTTGATATTAGCATATGTTTGCAATGGCTACACACGTGTTTTTAAGTTTTTTCTAGTGTTTTTGCATGTAGACGTATGTTGCAAGTGTTTCATCTGGATGTTGCAAAAGTAGATCGTATGTTGCATATGTTGCAATGGAACTCACCTATCGCAGCTGCCTGCTGCAACTGCTGGGGCACCATCATGGGTCACTGTGCAGGCGCTTGAGGCCGACAAACGCATCCGCGGCGCGGCATCCACACGCGGGGGCAAGTGACTGAGACCCATGTGGGTTCCTACGTGTGGGTGCAGTAGTCAGGCGAAATAGAGCGAGCACGATGGTAGGGCGGTACCTAGCGTGGGGTCCACGTTGTGGGGCGCCCGAAAATAGGCGGCCAGGCTTTTTCATGTGTGGCGCGGCCTCCATGTGAAGGACCTTAGGCGTCCGATATTTTGGAGTGGTGGTAGACGTCTAAGCATTTGACAAATTTTGGAAGCCAAGCAAGCAGACCCATAATTACATGGGCAGGGTTTGTGTATGTATGTTTATACGGTGAGGGTGCAAACGTGCTTATTATGAACATCTGCATCTATCCTGTGTAATTAAAACTTTAAAAGTATATGAAATGCTCTCTCTTTACTTTCCATACAAGATATCAAACCTTACTTTCCATAAAAAGACGCATGCTCGGTAGTTGGATATTTTTTTGGGAGGTAAAGGTAGGCTTGGTAGTCAGACTCATAACTTTTTTTAACAATGTCTACAGCTACAGCAGGGGCGCTAGCTGTTATTTCTTATCCAAGTCGTGTGTACGTTGTGTGTGATATACAGTCAGATGATTTTGAAAGACAGTAACAGCTCTACTACGACTGCATCCAATCCGGCTGATGACCGCCTCTGACCAGAAATACTGCTACAGTATATCACAGTGCATTCGTGGCGCATTCAGATGGTTGAAAGGCTGGACCGCTGGAGTCATTCGCAGAGACGATAAAAATAGATACATCAATTGATGTACAGTGCTGCGCAAGGGAACAAGAAGCAGCAAATTGGGATCAATTCATCTCTTGGACTGGGATGCATGGTGCTTGTGTCCCATGCATATATGCATGTTACACTGTGTTGTCATTGGTACTCCCACCTTCCAGCCTCCATCCAAAAAATCCAAAAAAGAGTGCACTTCTAGTTTGGGACTAAATCAATTTTTGAAGTTTAACTAAATTTATAGTTCATCGTTTATGTTCCTAAATAAATTTACTTTGAAAATATATTTTGTAGTTAATCTAGTCATGCCTTTTCAGTATCATAGATGTTAGTAATTTTTTTTTGGAACAAAATAATTTCTTATATTTAATCAAACTTGAAGTATTTTAACTTTTTTTTTAAAAAAAAAGAAGTGTACTTTTCTGGGATGAAGGAAGTACCCGTCTTCAGTTTCTTTTCTTTTCTTTTATTCGTGTCGTGTGTATGCGCGCTTTATGTTGTGGTGACAGTTAAGCAGTCCCATAAATTTCCCTACTAAAGATAGCTCATAATGAACAGGACGTGTAAACTAACACGATACGTGCATGGAGCCCATACTACACGTACCTAATCCCAATCAGCCCCCAATCATATGCTTGCTCCTAATCCGCCGCCTCGCTCATCATGCATGCTGGTTCCTTTTCGTTCCAACTGCGGCTAGATAGACTCAATCTTCTCCAAACAGGCTAACACCATCCTAGCTAGTACTTCCTACGACCAATGCAAGCTGCTGGCTAGCTTATTCTGCCAGCAGTTTCATAATCTCATGCATGGCAGCTAGCTGCAATTTGCATGCAATGCGTGACTTTGAGCCCTCGCTCACGGCTCTCTCATCCGCTTCCGCTGTGTGCAGGCAAAACAGCTGACGTCCTGACGCGAACACGCCCGCCGAACAATCCTACCGCCCGCCGCGGTCCCCTGTGCCGTACTGCCGTTGTGCGTGCACCGCGCGGCACTTCGTCGCACGCCGCAATCAGGTCCCTGGACGCTGGACCCGAACAAAACGAACGAACGAATGCCCGGACGCAAACATGGAGCCGATCCAGGGGCAGTCCGTGTGCGTGCTGCGTGGCTCCGTCTGCCCCGCCGCGTCAACGTCGTCGTCGTGGACGGGCGCCCGCGCAGTGCAAGCCATTGGATGGATGGTGCAGCCAGCTCATCACCCTGCGATCATCTCTGGTCCAACCATCCGGCCGGAAGCATCGATCCGGCGGGCTACAAATACCGCGGCTTCATCTCGCCTCGTGGTCGCAGCACCTACCAATCTACCATCCTATCGAATATCGATCGATCACAGTCAGTGTCTTGCAGAGACGAGAACTGAACTAGTCTGAAGTCTGAACGACCGTCCGCCGGTGCCATGAAGACGTTGGCTCTGGCGGCGGCGCTGCTGCTGCTGCTGCTGCACGGGGGAGGAGTCGCGACAGCCGCCGGCGGCAACTTCTACCAGGACGTGGACATCACCTGGGGCGACGGCCGGGGCAAGATCCTGAACAACGGGCAGCTCCTGACGCTGTCCATGGACCGGTCCTCCGGCTCGGGGTTCCAGTCCAAGACCCAGTACCTCTACGGCCGCTTCGACATGCAGCTGAAGCTGGTGCCAGGAAACTCCGCCGGCACCGTCACCACCTTCTACCTCTCCTCGCAGGGGTCGGCGCACGACGAGATCGACTTCGAGTTCCTCGGCAACGTCTCCGGGGAGCCCTACACGGTGCACACCAACGTGTACAGCCAGGGGAAAGGCGGGCGGGAGCAGCAGTTCCGGATGTGGTTCGACCCCACCGCGGACTTCCACGCCTACTCCGTCCTCTGGAACCCCGCCCACATCGTCTTCTACGTCGACGGCGTCCCCATCCGCGAGTTCCGCCGCCGCAACGACGGCGCCGTGCCGTTCCCGACGTCGCAGCCGATGCGGGTGTACGCCAGCGTGTGGGACGCGGAGGAGTGGGCCACGCAGGGCGGCCGCGTCCGGACGGACTGGTCCAAGGCGCCCTTCGTCGCCTCGTACCGGGGGTACGCCGCCACCGGCTGCACCGCGCCGGACGCCGCCGCGTGCGCCAGGTCCAACGGCGCGTGGATGTCGCAGGAGCTCGACAGCGCCGCGCAGGAGCAGCTCCGCCGGGCGCAGGCCAACTACATGATCTACAACTACTGCACCGATAAGTATCGGTTCCCGCAGGGACCGCCGCCCGAGTGCTCGTCGCCGGCCAAGTAGAGTATAGAATCGTATACAATTCGATCGGTTGGTTGGTTGGTTACATTGTTATACGGCATAAGTTCGTCGGATATACGTCTAAGTAGACGCCATGCATGTCTTTGTCATGATGTATGTACGTGCAGTGTACATGTACAAAAATATATAGTTTAACGGGAAGAATGGCCGTGTTACACCGACCTGATGACTTTATTTGTTGGACTGACTGCGTCAACACGGCAACGTTCGTTTGTCAAAAGGGACTTTTAAAGATGCCGAGAACCTGTGGACGTTCGGCTTTGACAAGGGCACACACGATTTTATTAGGTCGCTAGGATATGTACGGAGCGGAAGTGTCAAAACCGTGCACTTGGAATTGGAAAACCCTGCGCACAGCACACGTAAGAAGAATCCAACACGCGAATCCAGCTTTGGCGCGGAGACAACACAAAACAGGGTGCACCACCGCCTTTTGCCCTGAAATTCCGAAGCCACTCAGCGTTTGGGCCGGCCGTTGCCTCGTTCGAGCCCAAAAAATGGGCTGAACGTCAGTGAAATGTCTTCGCTTGCGTAGCGCCCATTCTCGCTTCTATCTGGGCTGCGCTGCATACCCTTTTAACGACGGTGTGGCCTACTCTGAACACCGATTTGGCCCGGCAAGCGTAACAGCTGCAGGTAGGCTGAACCAATGGAACAGATTACTTCTGGAATTCCGATCTTGAGTTACTGAATACTGAATTAGAATACAGTGTACAATTAAAAAAAAAGTCATTACCTCAAGATGTCACAAACTGAACAATTCCACAACACCATCAGATATTGGCTGTCGGTCGGTAGGACGCTGGCAAGTGGCAACGGACCTCTCTCTACATATTTTGAGTATTTCATTGTGCTCTTGTCTTGTGTTGATTCCTGTCTGTAGATCAAACTCCCTTTCCTGGACAGGCTTGCCACCCTTCTCTTCAGCAACGCCGTGAAAAGGAGCCTTTGCCGTGAAAAGAGGCTTGCCACCCGTTGCAGAAACGCCTCACTCGTCTGTCATCTCCTCCGTTGTGCTTGTGCTAGTGCCAGTGACATTTTTTCACAGCATTTTTGCAGAATGTACTGTAAACTGTTGACATTTTTTTTGTCTGAGCCTCTGAGGCACAGACCGAATCATTGCTGGAGGCCACTGGAAAAGATCAGGTCCATCTGATATCATGAAAATTTTCTCAACTAGGATTGGCGCATACAGAGAAAGCACCTGCAGACTGGGGTTATATGAACATAGTTCAGCACTCAGCGGAGAGCCGGCGCTCTGGACTCTGGAATCACTCAAACGGTCAAACCTCAGCCATTCTGAGCGCTGACTATTTATTTATTGTACAATGTAGCAGCATGAGCATCCTGTCTTCTTCTGCAGGTGTTCAAGAAATAATGGAAATCATGGAGATTTTGTTTCTATTTGGCGCATATGTGCATATGGGCTGTAAATCGTTGACCACATGCCTACCAACTGAAATTACTGAATGTCTAAATGGAAATGTACTAGAATCAGTGAATAGTTGCAGGTTATCTAATCTACCAAGGAAAAAGATGTTCTGAATTCTGATCTTGAGTTACTTAATAAAAATCCATAGGACAAATAAATGGCCATACCCCACGATCATATTGGCTGTCGGCCGGTTAGAGGCCGGCAACACCTAACTAGCAGTTAAATTTGCTAACCAAGGCAAGACAATCAAACAAGCAGCGAAATTTGGTAACCAACAAGGCCAGAATTGGACTAGAGTTTTAAAGGCAGCCTAGTCCAAACTCAGGTCGGAGCTAAGGAAACAAATTAGGACACCAATTAACGGCCCAAAATCCACAAGCCCAGAATTGGCCTAGAGTTCCCAGTCCAAACTCATGTGGGAGCTAGGGAAACAAATTAGCTTTCTGTTGACAAATTATTAGCACACCAATTAACGGCCCAAATTCACCAGGCCCAGAAACGGCCTAGTGTTTAAAGGCAGCCCAGTCTAAACTCATCAACTCATGTGGGTTGTTGAAAGGAAGCCTAGAACCAAACTCAGGTCAGACAGCCCAGTCCACACTGAGATCAGAGCTAAAGAAACAAATTAGTATTGTGTTGGTTGGGGTGCGCCAAGCCCAACCAGCAGTGCAACGGCCGGAAGACGCTTGAGGGCTCAGTGGCAAGCCACTACGGTGAACCCCTCCCCCAAGAAAAATAGTTAATAGTGAGGTGAGCACATGGCCCACGTATCATATATATTAAACTGATAAGAATAGATACTTTACTTTGGCTGTGTTTAGTTCGTGAAATAAAAAATTTTAGGTGTCACATCGGATATGTCGGGACTCGGGAGGAGTTTCCGGATACTAATAAAAAATAAATTACAAGACCCGTCAGAAAACTACGAGACGAATCTAATGATACTAATTAATCCGTCTTTAGCACATGTTGATTACTGTAGCACTTAAGGCTTTTCATGAAATTAGGGCTACACTTAAAGGAGCTCTCTCCCTCCGCGCTCAGCTCTGGGCAGCCGATGGTGGTGCTAATACTTTGCCTCTCCTTCCCCGAAACCCAACGGCTGCGGGCGAGGTCCGGCATCGAGTCCGGCCCATAGGTTGAAATCCCGTACGGTTTAGAGGAACAGAAGACGCTAACGGATCCGACGACAGACGCCGACAAGAGCGTCGAGTCCGGCCAGCAGCAAGTCAGCAACAGCTTCTGCCGTAGCTCCACCAGCGCCTCTCATGGCGTGTACTCGTGCCACTGCCAAGACGGGTACCAGGGAAACCCCTACGTTGCCGATGGGTGATTGGGTGCTAACTGCTAAGGTGAATAATCTTCCGTGATTCCTTTCATTTAAAAAAATGTAATGCTAAACCTATGGCTTTATTGAACTTGCAAGGAGGTCCATAATGAATTAACCTGGTGGAGATTGTCTCCCCCTATTTCTCCTAAAATTGAAGGGGGGAAAACAGATTTGCCCCTGCCCCTGTACATCGTACCTACGACGCATGTTTTTCTTGCAGAGCAAATGTCCATGGAATTAACTTTTGTTCACAGGTTTGCTAGCAGCGGTGGGAGGCACATTTGGATATCTAGACCCTGAGTATTACCGAACAGGTAGACTGAGCGATAAGAGCGATGTGTACAGCTTCGTTGTCGTACCTGTAGAGATATCAGCTTTGTTGCACTGTTCAACTCTGTAACTCAAGTCATTGCTCGAGTAATGGACGACCTGACAATCTGGAAAAAGCGTTTTGTCCTGAAGAAGGTGCGCAACCCTGATAGCATTCAGAGTTGGCTCCTATATCTACAAAGCTGTAGAAATCTCCCCCTGTGACTTGTATAGTTTCTGGAGTGATGTAATTTGAACGATCTATCTGTCTCTAATATAAATCCAGGTGGGGATCCTCTCCCCCCTGTAGTCTTTCTAAAAAAAAAACAGAAACAGGAGCTCTGAACAAGGATGTTCGGCCGAGCTATACTGCAAGCCAAGGCAAATGAGCAATGAGAACACTAGCAGACAGTACAGCGTGGAACAGGAATTCTTGCTTTCAGCAAGCTTGTTTCGCTGATTTTGGCAGTTAAATACTCAGATGTTGGTCAATAGAACACAACAGAAGAAAGATATGACGAAAGCAGAGTATAGAATATTTTATCCTAATTCTGTTTGTGATCACTACTGCAATCAAGCATCGATGGTTCCATCGACGACATACCAAATTTTAACATAAAGTTTCTTTGTAGTCCAGAAACGGAAATCTGGCTCGTAACATGTTGAGTTTTTATGCCAAGTTTATTGGATAGTAAAAGCCTGAACATTTTTTAAAAAATTGCATGAATGTATGCTCTTTTTATTTGAAAGAGTTAGGAGGGGTTTGAGCCCCTACTGCACATGAATCTATGCTTTGCTTGCAAATCTTGACCAAATTTAAGCATCCATTCTTATCTCTTGATTCAAAATCTCAACCCATTTTTTAAAAGTGTTTTAAAAAAACTTTCTGGCATACTACTTGCATGTTCCATCTTGGTAATGCATTTTGAGGTACTATGAACTATTATAGATCGTACTTTATATTTGCATCCAGTGTCTATAAGGCAATTTTACACAAACAAATCATGGTATCTCTTCTCTACCCCTAAAAAGCCAATACTGGAGACGTCAACACAACTCCAACGTGCCTCTTCACTTCGGCGTGCTCCCCGCTCCGTCTCTCTCTCTCTCCCGGTGCGTGCCGACAGGTGGGCCTGGCGCACGTCGCCCACCTCGCCTGGCACCTGGCGGCCTGGCATTTCCTTGCCTGCTCCATCAACCTCCCGTCTCGCCCTGTTGCCGTCGCGGACGCGAGGGAGCGACGACGTGCCGTCGCCCGCCTCTCCTCCTCCTCACTCGCTCCCTCGCCCTCCCCTTCTTCCACGCACCCATAGTTGGCCCCAACGGCTTCTGGATCTTGCCGCTGCTCGATTCAGGGCGGGCGGTGCTGTTGCGGGATCTCGCCGGCCGGCGAGGCAGGCGAGGCGGGAAGCGAGCAGCGAGGCACGGGTACCTGGGCGGCCAAGGAGCGGCGCGGGCGCCAGACCGACCGTCCACTGAGGCACCGAGCCGCTGTGGCGCCCTGCATCCGCCGGAACAAGACACACACGATCTGCAGCCGCCGCAGCTTCCATCTCCAGAAGTGCACATGCTCCTCTGCAGCTACCCCGCTGCCCGCAGCAGCAAATGTAATTAAGATCCGCCTCCATGCTTCCTCTCTCTCTCTCTCCATTTGTTTACCCGATGCTAGATCTTGCCAGTTTAGGTGTTCACCTATGTATTCCGTTCCATTTGGGTGCAAGTTATTCTGTCCCATTTGGCTTTGATTTAGCATGTGGATTATTGTTTTGGAGGAGGATTAGTTGAAGGAATCATCAGCTTGATCACAGCGCTTCCTGAACATGGCATATTGAGCAGAATTTGTTCCATGAAACTTTTAGTTATGTTAGAGCATCTCCAAGAGTTTGCCAAAATTCACTTGGCAAATCTTGTGATCTGGCAAGTGCCTAAACTATATGGCAAGTGAAAAAAGATTGTATCTCTAATAGTTTGCCATTTTAGACTTGGTAAAATTGGAAAATGAGACCCACTTCTCTTTTTTTTCGGCCAGAACAGGAAACGCGCGTGGCTTGCCCCTGCTTCTGCTCTGGCTTCTGGGCCTGCAGCAGCGTGCTAGCTGCTGCTGCGTGCTTGCTAGCTGCTGGCTCTGCTGCACGCTTGCGGCTAGCTCTGCTGGCTAGCTCTGGCTAGCTCTGCTGCACGCTTGCTAGCTGCTGCTGCTAGTTGCTGCTGCGCCTGGCTAGCTGCTGCTGCGTGCTTGCTAGCTGCTGCTGCTATATATATGCGCAGATGCAGTAGCACAGTATATGGGCAGATGCAGTAGCACAGCAGCTCAATTTACGGCCAATACCAGATGCGCGCGGGATGCGCGTGGGTGAGCAGCGCGCATATATGCGCGCTCAAGGGCAGTTTTTGCCAAGTTGGTAAAAAATGGCAAACAAGATACCAAACTATTGGAGTGAGTTTTTTCTTGTTTTGCTAAATTTTGAAGGATGGTAACCTCATTTGGCAAACTGTTGGAGCATCTCTATGTAGTTAAAATTATTACTTTTTCGGTTAGAAAAGCTTTTAGAAGACCCAGAGATCTCTATGTTGTTAATTTTTCATGATGTCTTGTTCTGGCTCTAATATCTCTGAATATCGAATCAGTTCAGAACCCCAGTATATTGGATTATTTAAACTAGAGAGTTATCAATACTTCAGTACCTTCTATTTGGTGCTTAAACATTGAATGTCAGATGAATAATCCAGCAAGTACAAATTCCATGTTAGTCCGTTTTCAGGTCAGTATGAAACCGCATGTCTATTTTCTGGGCTAAGATTAGAAATATTAAACAATTGAATTATGATTTTAAGATAATGCCAAACTTTTAGAAGATGAAGTTCAATTTTGACTATCATTCTCCCATCTGTTGCCTACAGCATTCTCCCCTTCACCAAACATTTGCCCCTGCTCCTCAACTGCTGGTTACCTGGTGAAATCAGTAGACGGCGTGATGAACACAAAACATTCACATGTTTTAATAATTAGCTTAATGGCTATCAAGTTCATTTAGGCTTGTCTAAAGTCAGCCTTCACTAGCCCACGTGTACCCAATTTTTCAGAGTTTTTGTCGGCCAGCAGGAATATGCATGAAAATTTTCATTTGTGGTTTATGTTTTGTGCATCAGTATAAATTCATGAATATTAGCAGTTCAGTGTAAGCAAGTGAGCAGCTCAGCTTGTTCCTGCTCTGTTCGGTAGCAGTAGCAACCGCAAGCACTTAGCTTTGGTCATCTTGTCATTTGCAGTAGCAACAATAAACTATATGTTTACGAGTTCTGTTCACCTTTAGGTTGCATAGAATTTTTGTTTATTTTTTCAGTTAATTTCACTTGCCTAAGTCGTACTGGTTGTAGCAGTTTGCTGCAATGTGTTGATAGGAGCAGAGTAATTCAGTGGCAGCTATAGCCATTGTTTTTCATAGAGTTCACAGTATTTTTGCTTCAGTGCAATTCGTTCATGGCAGCAGCTTAGAGAGGCTTTAATTGTGACATTGTCATTTCATGCAATAGTGAATCAATCGTTCAAGCAATTGTTTTCTATTTATGCAGTAGTTCACTCCTAAAAATATTCCTTTGAATTGGTCTGAGACTACTGTTCTAAAAAATATTTTGAGGTTGATATACGATTAAGTAAAATACTGCTGATACATGTGGACTAGCATTTTAGTCAGTATTTTCTGCTTCTATGTACATGCTTTTATTGGGAATGTTATTGACATACTGGTCCCATATTGCATTTGGTGGTTCCCTGGTTGGTGCCTTTATTTACCCTTGACATTTATAAGATATTATTATTTATGGTGAACCACAAGTAGAGTAGTTCCTGTTATCCAGCATTCCATTTTATGCATTAATCTACCACTTTGTGTGTACACCAATGGCTACAGTAAGCTACATGATTGTTCATATCTGTTGAATTTGCTTTCACAGGTTACCATGTTTAAACTTTGGCCTTCTTAAATGTATATAGGAGCGGTATCATTTAATTGATCAAGCTCCATCTGAAATGTCTGAAGATGGATCGGATGATCATGATATCAGGTGCTCAAGTAAGCAAGCTTTGTGAAAAAATGGAAAATTGTTCCGGTGAAATCCAAACAAGCAATGTGTTAGAAAACAAGGTATGGCTGAACAGATGGTACTCGACTACTTGTACACCCTCACGCGATGAAAAGGTTCCATGAAGGATGAGCTGAGAGCATCCCCAAGTTCTCCAGTTCCTCCACAACCTTGAGTCATTTCGGCTTGATAGAAAAAATGACAAATTTGCTGCAGTTACTTGACATGGTCGGTGAAGATTTGTAAGCGAGCATTGCACCAAATTCTCATAATTTGTAGCAATGGTATTGCATTGGACATCTGATATATTGTGAGATTCTGAATTTGTTATGCTTATATCTTCTATGATCTATTTTGCCCCAAGATATTGTTTGAGGAGTGAGACAAGGAAACATGCATATGCGTGAATGGAGCATTTTGAGAGCTAGGCTGCATAATTATTATACAAACAAATTGGGTTAATATAGATTTCCTATCAAAATTAATATAGTTTTTTTTGTTACCCGTGGCAACGCACGGGCAAGAGCTATGAAATCTAAACGCATGATGAGAAGTGCATCTGCGTACCATGAGCATCCTAGAGACCTAGACTCCTGGTTTAGTTGTTTCACTTTGTACCTTTGATCTTAACGCTGTGTTTGGAACAATGCTACACGACATTTTCGTTTCCCGTTCGGGAATGGAAGCCCCCCAACCACGCGGACGCTAGCAGCACCTACGATCTGCACGGCTGCACCCATACCGTGTGAACACAAACGGAGAAACTAGCGGGCCAAAGGTTCACATTGACTCTCTTTTTTGGGTGATGTTCTCATTATTTTTGTGTCCACGTAAGGAAAATATTCTCTCTCTCTCTCTGGGCTAAGCCCCAGTACTTATTCAAGCTGCACAATTCCTTCCTCGAACCAATCAAAGCACAAATTTCCTCAAAAAACAGTGAAGCACAAATTATTCACAGTACATTCGTGTACCGAAGCTCCATTCCGCGAGTTCTTGCAACGAATCTAAACCCGTTCTAGTCTATAAACAAAAATCGAGCACGATTATTACACTGCCTCCACGTGGCAAAACACTAGTTGCAACCGCATATTTCATTTGGATGTTGCATATGTTGCAATGACTATATACACATATTTCAAGCGTATATTTTAGAGTCTTTTCCGTGTATGCCATTATAAAAGTTCGCAATTCCTTCTGTGCCACTGAAAAAGTTTAGTGGACTTTAGCACCACTGCTCCAAACTTTTTTGCCCTCCATGCCACTACCATCAGATTGGGCTCTAACGGTGTCAAATTGCAGGTGTGAAAAGTCAAAAATACCCTTAGGTCTAAATATGTTATTAGTTTTTTTAGCATCTTAATGACTTCAAATGAAAAAAAATCAAAACTAGAAAGTTGCAGATCTCGTCGAGGTCTATAATTTTCATATAAAAATTATCTTCATTTAATTCCGCAAAAAATATCTTTTTTGCGGAATTAAATGAAGATAACTTTTATATGAAAATTGTAGATCTCGACGAGACCTACAACTTTCTAGTTTTGAGTTTTTTTATCTGAAGTCGTTAAGATGCTAAAAAATTAATAGCATATTTAGACCTAAGGGTATTTTTGACTTTTCACACATACAGTTTAACACCGTTAGAGCCCAATCTGACGGCAGTGGCATGGAGGATAAAAAAATTTGGAGCAGTGGCGCTGAAGTCCACCAAACTTTTTCAGTGGCACAGAAGAAATTGTGAACTTTTATAATAGCATACACAGAAAAGACTCTATATTTTATGTTGCAACCATATATTTCAGGTGTTTCTAACGTATGTTTCAAGTGTTTCATCTGGATGTTGCATAACATCAATGTTGCAAGCGTCTGTTTCAAGTGTTTCAGGTGTTTTATACGTATGCTGCAAGTGCTTCATCTGTATGTTGCAAAGGTAAATCTAGATGTTGCATATGTTTTTTGCAATAGATTCCAAGTGTTTTTAGGTGTTTCAGACGTATGTTGCAAATGTTTCAGCTATTTCAGACGTATGTTATAAGTGTTTCAGATGTTTCGGATATAGCCCTTGTTTAGTTCTCAAAAACTTTCCCAAAAAGTGCTACAGTAGCCGTCACATCGAATCTTTGAACGTATGTATGGAGCATTAAATGTAGGTAAAAAATAACTAATTGTACAGTTTATCTGTAAATATCGAGACAAATCTTTTGAGCCTAATTAGTCTATGGTTAGACAAATTTTGTCAAATAACAACGAAAGTGCTGCAGAAATTTTTCGAAAAACTTTTCGCAATCTAAACACGGGCATACATCACAAAAGTTTTCAGACGTATACGCAGATGGACTGTGTTTTCGTCTGGACGTTCTGAGCGTTAGCAAAGTCGGAAAGAAAAACAAAGCACAGATTATCCACAGTTACCGAAACTCCGTTCCGCGAGTTCTTGCAACGAATCTAAACCGCACTGCCACCACGTGGCAAAACCGCAGTAGGTTCTTTAAGCTAGCTAGCTAGCTAGCAGAAGACATCTTCTCTACACAGCGTACCTGTTGACTGGAGCTCACGATCTGCCGATGGGGATGGAGCACTCGGGCGGGAACTCGTGCGGGAACCGCCTCCGGTCGGCGCAGTAGTCATACACCATGTAGTTCATGCGCACCCAGCTGAGCGTCATCCAGCTCCACCAGTCCATCCGCTGCGCCATCCACGCCGGCGCCCTCCGCCGCCGCGGCTCGCCACCCAGCGCCACCATCGTCGGGCACCGCGCCCAACCACCTCCACCTCCTCCCTCCTCCTCCCAGATGCAGGCGTCGGTGACGTTGTACCGGCGGTAGGTGGCGACGAAGGGCGCGGAGGCCCAGTCGGTCCTGACGCGCCCGCCCTGCGTGGCCCAGTCCTCGGCGTCCCAGATGCTGGCGAACACCCGCGCCGGCTGCCGCGCCGGGAACGGCACCCCCGCCGCGGCGTTGTTGGCGAACACCCGGATCGGGACGCCGTCGACGTAGAGCACGATGTTGTGCGGGTTCCACAGGATGGTGTAGGTGTGGAAGGCACGCGTGGGGTCGAACCACAGCGCGAACTGCTGTTCCCGCTCGCCACGCCCGTCGCTGAAGATGTTGGTGTGCAGCAGGTATGGCTCCCCGCTCGCGTTCCCCAGGAACTCGAAGTCCACCTCGTCGTGCCGCGCGCCGCCCGTGCAGATCTGCGATGCCACAGGTTTTGCTTGTTAGACTCGCTACTTTTTTATAGACATGTACAATACGACGCTTAGATACTTTTCCTTGTATTGGATTTTATGTGTAATTGTGTATATAATAAAGAAAAATGCAGAATGTATCTAGCGAATACTAGTGCTGGGTAGGAACAGTGTTGCCAGTTCCTGTAGTGGAAATTTTTGCCAAAAAAAAATCTAGTAGTGTGATCCACGGCTCTTTTGAGTTCATGAGCCACAATACAGAACACAATGAGCACTGGCACGATGCATGGAGACGTGCACATACTGTATGTAGTGTACACGCAGTAACTGTAGCAACACATCTGTCCGTCTGGCTAGTAGCTTCCTCGCCCTGTTCACCACAAATGCCAATTGAATTCACCAATTACTGCCAGCATTCACGCACCCCAGCCGTGGAAAAATCCACCGCGGAGACGGTGAACCTCAACCACCCGATCTGCCAAGCCGCAGCGCCCATCTTGTTTCTGCTCAGGCTCAAGTCTGAACTCTGAAGGCAAGCGAGAAATGCGCGAGGCCATCTATCCAGCGCATTTTCCTTCACCTGCTTGCCTGATCAAAGCTGTAATCCTTTTTCACCCAAAGAGCAAAAATCACTCCCAGGAAGCCAGGTGCCAGGCACACGGAGCGCTTCGGCTGCACCCGAGTCCCACTCTCACTGAACAATCTCAGCTCATCTCGAACGAGACGCATGGCATGGCGAATCTTAGCTTAGCTTAGCAATTTCCACAGACCGACCAATGGAGGATACTAGGGAGACTCGGAGAGGGCAGTGCAGGAATGGACGGACGGACTCACATAGAAGGAGGTGATGGTGCCGGCGGACTCGCCAGGGACGAGCTTCATCTCGAGGTCGAACCTGCCGAAGAGGTACCGCTGCTTGGACTGCAGCCGCGCGCCCGTGCGCTCGTCCAGTGACAGCTCCACGGTCCGCCCGCCGTCGCGGAACCGCGCATTGCCCGCGCCCCACACCACATCGAAGTCCCGATGGAAGTTGTGGTCGCTGCCGGCCACCGCCGCCGTCGCCACGGCCACGGACAGGGCGACGGAGAAGAGGGCAAGGGCCAGCCGCCGGCGTAGAACGCCACAGGCGCGCATGTCTGGAACGCCGCACCAAATCAGCCGCAGCGGCAGCCGGCAGAGGAACAGACTACAGACCAGTCCAGTCCAGACCTGAGAGAGGGGAGATCGACTTGGGGCAATGTGATGGATGGATGTGAGCAGCCTGTGGTGAACTGAGGATGGAAGAGCAGGTTGTGGGGAGGAAGGAGAAAGGTAGCGGTGTCTGTGAGACTGCCTGCGGTGGGCCAGCAGGAGTGCTTTTCTCTCACATCAATTCAGCATCAGCCACCAGCTACCAACCAGCCAACAGTATTTTTCTCTCACAACGAATCAGCCTCAGCTACTAGTCACCAGCCAGCTGAACGAGGCCTAAAGCTTTAGAGTATAAATATAGAGTAAAAACTATTATATTGGGTACTCTAAAACGATACTTTATCCGTTCTTTTACTCTATATTTAGAGTAGTACAGTGCTTACTCTATAGTGGGCAGTGACGGGTCCCACTAGCTAAACAAAGAAAAAATGTTATAACTCACAAACCAAAAATCCAAATTAAATTTCGATTGCACCATTAAATTCGTCTCAATAAATTCTTTAAAACTAGAACACACATGCATATATTTAGATAAAGTGACAAGTGGATCTCACAGTGGATAGAGTGGATAGAGGATGATATACAGGATGGATGGGTGCGAGAGAATTGAGTATAGAGGAGAGAACCTTGCTGGCTAGGACGTATGAAGGATGAATATAGAGGTCCATAAGTGCGGATAGTCTCAGACACGTAGCCGGGCGCTTTCGCCAAATGCTAGGACGAGCCAGCATGTGCGTACCGTCTCTGCCTGTGCCTGCTAGGGATGAAAACGAAAATGATAATCTCTGATTTTTTGAAATTATTTTCGAGTTTTTTTTGATTTTTATGCCTAAACGAAAATAATAGAGGTAACCGAAAAAACAAAAATGATAACGGTAAAAATAATCGGAAACGAAAGCGAAAATGATTTTGTCCTCTTCCGATCGTTTTCGAAGATTCCCGTATTTAACCGGTAATTTACCGTCAGTAATTACCGATTCAAAGGCCTTTAATTAATGAATCCTTATTTATTTATAGATATACAATGCATTACACACGCAAGCACACAAGGCAAATTTTTTTTGGAAAGGATCACATCTGTACACGCAAGCTGCAAGCACACAAGGCAAAAAAATTTTTTGGAAAGGATCACATCTGCACACAGTACAAATAATTTTTGGAAAGGAACTATCTAACGAAAGTATTTCACGTGTATAACAAGAAGGCAATCAACACTCGAGGTTCTTTTTTCTAACCTTTACCTTGTATATGATGTGTTGGTTGCTACCTGCGACACATACATATATTGTGTTTGCTTCTTATTAGCTATGTGTTTCTTAGATTTTTATTTCTTATTACATCTATTGCTACGAGCCTTACATATCTCCGTATATTAATATGATGCTTGTTACTAACTCATCTACAGTTGCCTTGTATGAGAACTAAGGGCATGTTTAGATGCCTAAAAATACCCAAAAAATTTTGCACAGTACCCGTCACATCGAATCTTTGGACGCATGCATGGAGCATTAAATATAGATAAAAGAAATAACTAATTGCACAGTTTGTCTGTAAATGTCGAGACGAATCTTTTGAGCATATTTAGTTCATGGTTAGATAATTTTTGCCAAATAACAACGAAAAGTGCTACATGAACTTTTCTCAAAAATTTTTGGCATCTAAACACGCCCTAACATATGTATGTATCCATCACAAACTATGTAGGATGAATACTCAGAATATGGATGGGAATATGTGGCCGGGGACGACGATGACATGTCTGACGTTCATCTTTAAGAAACCTATAGGCTATAGCCTCCACTGAAAAAGGAACTCTAATAATTCATGTTTTGATCACTATTTATGTCGAGTCAACTTAGAACATGATCGTTTATTTGTATCTTTGTCAAGAATTATCATACTGTTGTGTGGTTTGCCACTATTTAAGACCTAAGATTGTGTGAATTGTGTGGTTTCAGCTTGTGATCTTGTCAATTGTGGCTTTATTTACTATTGTCATGTGAGATAGATCGAGTTATATGGATCTTCTCATGTTCTACAGTTTGGCGTGTTTATCGATTTTTAGATACCGTTCTCATGGATTCCGATCGTTATCGATGTATTTTCCGATCGACTACTATCGTTTTCGAAATTACCGGAATATCGGCGCCATATTCGTTTCCGACAATATCGTATCGATTTCGTTTTCGAGAAAAAGATGTGAAAACGAAAGTGATTTGGCCTCATATCGATTGTTTCCGATCATTTTCATCCCTAGTGCCAGCCCTCACATGGGCTATGCCAGGCGGTCCTTCCGAGGCCTCGTTTAGACTCTAACTTTGGGGCCAAATTTTACTATGTAAAAAAAAAGATTTTTCGTCACATTAAAATACTGGTATATGCATGAAGTACTAAATATAGATGAAATTTAAAACTAATTACACAGTTTTGTTGTACTTTGCGAGACGAACATTTTAAGCCTAATTAATCAATATTTGGACAATTATTACCAAATAAAAACAAAATGTTACAGTGTTACACAGTGATTTAATTGGGGAACTAAATAAGGCAATGGAACCTCCAGCTCTGCATCATCATTCGACCGGCCCTGTATAGTTACCAAAGTAATCACTGAAATAATGAGTATTTTTTTTCAACAAAGATAGAACTACTTCCATGAGTCACTTGGATGGAGTCAAAACGATCTTGACATTACTGATTAGAGCTTTCTAACAGAACATCTACATTAATTCTCATGAGATTGCTACAAACAAAGATAAAATTCTAGTTCTCACGGTAACAAAAAAAAACCTTGCAATCAATGAATTGGTAGACTCTAGTCATCATCACTAATAACAACTACTTGATATATTTTGTTTTCTTAAAAAATACTCATATCCTATTACAAAAATACATGAAGTAGCCGATAGATGTGCAAGTAAATTACCCACCTCTCATGTTTTCGCTAGTTCAATTGTAAGTATTCTATTTGGACTGAAACATTATAACATACTTCGTCAGTTTTAAAATACAAAGTATCCAAGCAATTTTACATCCAAATACAAAGTCTAACAAAAGACAAACTTACCCCTCACTAATTAGTTTGTTCGGTCATTGCCTTGCTTAATTTCCTATTGAACCATAGTTTTCAAAGGCATGTATGCATGTTATTGATTTTGACTACCACTTACATGAGTCATTTTGGACAAGATAATGTTTTAAAGATATGCATAAATGAGGTTTAAAAGACATGCACACATGGATAGGGTTCAACAATTCAGAATACTTTATAATTTTGAAACATATTTTGAACCTTCGATGTGTGTGCTTCTACTTCTTTGTTAGTAGTAGATTCGAACTGTTAATTTTTAGATAATATTTTTAGTAAAATAAAGAGGACATATTGGATCACACTTAAACAAAAGCCATGTGTTAGCATTACATTGATCACATATCTATACGGTCGTCGCCCGAAGCAAGGCACGAGTATATTAGTCTGTAACGTAAAAAGTTGAATAAGCCCAAATCTAGATCCCTGATGTCACAAAAAGTGATACAACAATAGTTAATACATAGTTAAGGTAAGGTTTCGAGTAAGGGCCAGTTTGGATGCACCCAACTAAAGTTAGCTAGCTAAAATTTCAAAGTAAAACTTTAGCCAGCTAAAAGTTTCCCAACTAAACTTTAGTTATGGTGTTTGGATGCTCCGACTAGGTTGAAATAGTTAAACCTAGCTAAACTTTAGCTGGTCATTTAGCTAGATTGTTTGGATGCCTAGCAGCTAAATCTAGCCGGCTAAAGTTTAGCCGGTGCATCAAACAGGCCCTAAATACGTATAAGAACCCCGAAGGACCATGGAGGCGCAATACAAACAATGAAAATATTCAGACTATTTGATAATTTTTCCCCAACTAGATAGGGATTATAGAAATCTATTCATCTTCTAGCCATAAGCATTTTAAATTTGGACCAGGGGCAGATATTTGGACCAAGTGAGCTAAACTGCATAATTTTCCTTATGTTTTTATGATCATTTGGGCCGGTTATAATCTGGGTCTGGAGTCTGGTGCATGGTGTTCATCATTTTGGGCTAGTTACGATCTCTGGGCAGGGTTGGACATTGTTTCATCCTGGTCCTGGCCCAACACGTACTGCATTTGTTGTTTCAAAAAAAAAACGTACTGCATTTGTTGCGGAGCTATGCTCCCGAGACCGCAGTTCTACAGTCCCGATGAAAGTGTTTGGCCAAAATTTGGACCATCATCGTAGCGGATTCGACATGTCAATTTGGCCAAACTTTGCATCGGTACGAACCAAAGAGGTCGCAAGTTTTGATTCGTGCCAGATGCTTTAAAGGCGTACCTAGAAATGTGCTGGAGGCCTGGAGTCAGATTTGAAGAATTGGGGAATCGGTCGTGGGAGGGCATGGGTGATGGGTCCGCATCTGATTCCACTCCTCTGGTTTTCCGTGAGTGAAGGCGGCTGGTCTGCTCCCTGAACGGGTGAACGGTGCATGCTCAAGGCTCTGAAGAAAACGCGTTTGGTTCACGGGGGAAGCCGAGGTTGACACCAGTTTCGCCTACCACGTTGTAACTCTCGTCACACATCAGCAGTGCATCAGCATGGATGATACTCCTCCGACCATGAATGTCGGCCCACCCCGTCGTCTCCCTCGATTATTGCATTGCATGCAACCTGCAACGCATGGATGTCTGCTTCCTCGGTTTTTTTTAAAGTACGTATCTGTATTCATTGGATAAGGAAAACGTACATGTAGACGTACAAATACAGAAACGTACTTATAGGATACAGAGGTAGCTGTGTCAGCCAAAGTTCACAAAGGACCCTAAACAAAATAAAAAACACAACCAGGTCCCTGGATCCTTCGCGAACCACCAGCCATCGGCCTCCTCGCCGTCGGCCAGCAATGTCGGTGAAGAAGACGAACACCATGAACTGGAGAAGCTCCTTCGCCCAGTGGCTTTGAACAGAGTCAAAGTAGATGGAGCCATCGGCGATCGCCCATCGATCGGGGCAGTGCCCCAGCTCCTCTAGCTCCTAGATCTGAGCCCATCGTTGACGACCACCGCCGCCGAGGGAAGAAGAAGCCAGATCCAGCCGCCGAGAAACCACATCACCCACAACTAGCTCTGCCCCCATGAACGAAAAGACCGGTAGGACCCCCATCTGGCAGAGACGAAGACTTACCGGCCCAGGACTCCTGTACAAGCTTCGCCGACCTTGCCGATGTCGCCGGAGTAGCACGCCACCGGGACGAGGAAGAGGCCACAAAGAGTTATTCGACGGTGCCGCCGACACCACCGCCTCGCCGACGACGCCCAAACAGACATGCCCCCCCTCGGCAAAACCTAGCTCCACCGTCAGCCAACGGCGAGCAAACCCTAGACCTAAAGGACTCGATCCTAGACTATGTACATCCGCACGACGATTCCCCAACCATCTTCCCTCTCCAGGACCAAACCGGTCACCGTAGAGGGGACCGGAGAGGGGAAGGGCTGGCGGAATCGCCACTGGAAACCACCATCGCCTCCTTTTAGGCCTTTGGTGAAAGGATCAAGATGCCCAAGAGGGGGGTGAATTGGGCTTTTCTAAAAATTAATTGCAAGAATTAAATCCTACAAGCCAAACTTCACCCCTAGTGCCTACTTGTGTTCCTTGTGTTTCTACCGATAAAAGTTATGCACCCTAAGTTCCAATCCTAGACTAGCAAGGCAATTCTAGGAATGTAATCAAGCAATGAAAGTAATGCAAGAAAGTAAATGCTTGAAAGTAAGGGATAGGAACACGGCGATATTTTGCCGAGGTATCGAAGAGTCCCCACTCCCCACTAGTCCTCGTTGGAGCACCCGCGCAAGGGTGTAGCTCCCCCTTGATCCGCGCAAGGATCAAGTGCTCTCTACGGGTTGATTCTTCGACACTCCGTCGCGGCGAATCACCCAAAACCGCTCACAACTTGAGTTGGGTCACCCACAACCGTCGGATGATCACCGAACTCCCAATCACCACCAAACCGTCTAGGTGATGGCGATCACCAAGAGTAACAAGCTAGAACTCTCACTTGACCACAACAAGTCTAATGAGAAGATGGATGCACACTTGCTAGACTCTTATCACTAGAGAGGATTCTCAAACTTTGATTCGCAAATCTCAATCCTCACTATGGCTCTTGCACTCCCTTGCACTTCAAAGGTGTTTTTCAGCTAAACAAATGAGCAAGAGACCTCTAAAAGAGGTGGAGGGGTTGTATTTATAGACCCCTCAGACAAATCCAACCGTTACCTTTCGAAACAGCCAGACGCGCACTGACCGGATGCGCCTGTCGATATGACCGGACGCGCCGGTCAGTTGTAACGGTCGAAAACGAAAACATGTACTGAGAGACCAGACGTGCCGATCTGTGCTGACCGGACACGTCGGTCTGAGATGACCGGACGCGCCGATCAGGGATGATCGGACGCGTCCGATCATGCAAGAGCTCTCTGGAAATTTGACCTGACGCAACACCACGTCCGATCATAGGTGACCGGACGCGTCAGGTCACCACGGGACCTTACTGGAACAAAACCGGACGCACGACCGCGTCCGTTCATAGGTGACCGGACGCGTCAGGTCTCCGCTGGACCTTACTGGAACATGACCGGACGCACCGGTCTTTTTCACAGTCGCGTCCGATCTTTGCTGTTTACCCTCTAGAACACGTGTCAGCCTGACCACCGCGTCCGGTCCTCTCAAGGACCGCGTCCGGTCAGTCAGCCGAAAACGCAGTTAAGTCTTTGTACTGACCGGACGCGTCCGGTCATAGGTAAACGGCTCAAACGTCTTCTAAACGCAATGCAACTTGAACCAAGTTGCTTCTAACTGTACTCTGAGCTTTTCTCGAGCTACCTAGTGCTAAGTTTGACAAGTGTGCACCACACCTAAACATAAGACTCACCTAGGTCAAGCTACTCGCTCATGCCCCTCTTCATAGTACGGTCAAAGGAAGAAACAAAGATCCTAACGACTATTCCAGATGTATCTCAACACCTTGACATCCGGAACTAACCGTCCTTAATCTTATCGTTGATCCTTTGAAAACCAAAACGATTTCCATCAAGGGACATGACTGCCATATTGCTTAAAACAGTTATCATCTCCATGACCTAACTTACCGATGTTTCTGCAAAACACACGTTAGTCATGGTAATTATGTGTTGTCATTAATTGCCGAAACCAACACCGGGGCCTAGATGCTTTCAATCTCCCCCTTTTTGGTGATTGAAGACAACACTTAGATTCAGAAGATATGAGTTGAGGTTTTCGATCATGCTTGGTTCACATAAGCATACAGCTGTAAGCACAAGGGGTTAGACAATGCTTATGTGTTCCAAGCCAACTGAGTGTACTTATAAGATAAGACATGAAAGGTTAGTACACATAGAAAATAGCTCATATGAAATCGGAGAAAGGCACGGAAGCACAACCTTATGAGCTATAAACAAACAAGTGACATGATTTAAAGCTGTGATTAGTTAAACCATATAGACTTATCTCATAAGATCACATGTCACACGAATGCAATAACTGTAAAGTAAACATGATGCATGAGAGTAGCACACAAGAAAAGAACGAAAACCCTCTAACAAAAGCTCCTCCTAAATCTACTCTCTCTCCCCCTTTGGCATCAAACGCCAAAAGCTAATCTACGGGTCTGATGGGGGAACAGACGAAGTCGAGTCGGGTGCCGAGGAGCGCGGAGTAATCACAAAATGAGAGATGTCTCCCTCGGACTCGGAGCTATCTGGCTGACCCTCTGAAGAAGCACGCGGCTGTGAAGTGGTCTGGGTCTGATCAACAGGAACAGGTGCTGCCGAAGTAGCGATAAGTGAAGCAGTCTCTGTGACCTGAGCCTGAAGTGAGCCAAAAGCTGGGGGATCTGTCAAGGCAACGGACGACGGAACAGTCTCTGTAGTGCTTGTCCCTGTCACTGGAAGGAAAACTGCCTCTGAACCTGACAACCCTGAAGAAGTAGCAAATGTGGTGTGCGAGGGTGTCGGCTGACCAGTCAACTCGCTATATGTGGCACTCAGATCAATGAACGGTGTGCCGGTCAACATGTGAGGGCGAGGCTAGTCTGAAGGAGTAAACCCCGTCTGAATGGGCGTGTAGCTCGGGGACTGGAATGACTAAGGAACCTGCAGCTGTGGAGATGTGAACTGAAAGCTCGGCTGATCCTGACTTGAAGGTCCACTGAATGGTAAAGCTGAAGTCAGGATAGATGCAGGTGGAGGAGCCCAAACTGTGACAAGGTGACGCAGAAGCTCCAAGTATTGCTGCTTGCTGGCTGCACTCTGTCGCTGCATCTCATACTGCTGACGCTGCATCTCGACCTGTTGGTGCTGTATCTCAAGCTGCTGTCGAGCCTGTATCTGTGCAAACGCAGCAGCTGTGTCCTGAGCCTGTCTCTGTAGCTGAAGCTCCTGTCGCTCCTGTGCCTGGGTCAGCCTCTCAAGTATAGCCACCATGGTTGGGTCTGAGCGGGAGGCTGAACCAGAACCACCGGCCTCGTGGTCGTGAGGCCGAGGAGACCGATACCTGGGGATGGGCTGATAGTCCTCATCAGTGCTGTCAGAGGCCTCATCCTCAGCTATATCAGCGGGCTGAGCATCTAGATCTGCAAGTTCTGCCTCAGCAAGACCCTGTATGGTCGCATCCTGCTCAGCCGCTATCTCAGGCACCTCAGGTCTCTCTCTCTCTGTCCTGGTACAGGGGTCTGCTCTCTAGTAACTGAAGCCCACAGTTGACGAATATCATACTCAGGAAAAGCAGTAGTGGTTTCAGTTAACTCAGCGCTTATTTCTGAAGGCAGCTCAAGTGCAGATCTGATGATGAAACAGATCTAATGAGCATAGGGCAGCTGACGGTGTCCCTTGAAGCCTTCTGCCAGGGTGTCCTCCATCTCACTGACCATAAGATCCCAAATGTCAAAAGGTGTATATGAAAGAAGGTGGTGAACAACCCAAAGCTGCATCCTGGTCAGTCCCTCTCTATAACCAAGTCTGAGAAGAAGAGTGCGTCTGACAATAGCATCCAAGACTCGGGCAAGCGGTGTCAGACTGGCAGGTGTGCGACGAGACCCTTCGCCAAAAGGCTCACGAAAACAGGGTCGGATCAGGTCTGTAGGTGGCACAGAACCGCCATGAGGGCGTCTAGGTGGAGCTGTCTGACCAAAGCAGAGCTGGTAAATCTTCGTGTCTGAAGCTAGGAGTCTGAGAATCTCCCGTACTCTGGAGCTGTACAGTCTACGGTCGCGGCCTCTGAATGCAAAGTGTATGAACTCATGGGCTGGATCAATCCATAATGAAGCATAGAACTCCCTAACCCAAGTGCCGCAGTATGCACCTGTCCATCCAAGAAAGTCTGACAGGCCTGGTAGATAGGACAGGTGCGGACGTAGCTGCTCACCCACTACCTCAACAAGTGACTCAATGCGACAGACCCTCTGTGGTCGAAAAGTAATGCCACTGTCAACAAGAGCTCTGTAAAAGTCCTCCTGGAGAGGAGTATAGAATCCCTCTGAAGCTCTGGAGTCCCTCTGAGGTGGGAACCACCGACTGACCTCAACGAATCGCAAACTTTGCACCTGTCGTGCAGTAGCACCTCTCAAGTCAAAGTGCTCAACTGGGGGTGTACCTCTAACTCTCGGAGGTGGACGTCCTCCACGACGCTGGCCCTCTGGCCTGGGAGTCACCTGAGTCCGTGTGCATATGGAGCGGCGATGTGATGGAGTCTGAGCTGGCTGTTCCGCTGTCCCCTCTAAAGATGCTATAGGTGGATCAACTGACATAGTATCTTCATCCATTGGCACTTCTATGCCCTCAGTGGTCTCAGTGGTCTCTGTACCAAGCTGTCGTCCTTCAAGATGAAAACGACTGTCTCCAATGCGTATACCACTGCTCCTGCCACACCTCTCTACTGCATCTGCTGCATCTGCCACTGCCTGAGCTATCTCTGCATCAGTGAGAGTCTTCTTCTTCTTTCTGGCCATGATCTTTATGCGTTTACCACGCGCAACCTCAGACAGACGAGGAGGACTGCTGTCCCCGTCACTAGGAGCACCACCGGCATTCTTGCAACGAACCACGCTATCACACTGTCGGAAAACCTCTGAAGGATGATGTACTGACACTCGAGAGGCTTGGCCTCAGTCCGTATCCGCAGGCTTGGCCTCGGATCCAATCAACAGGACAGTAGTCACCCCGACACACCGACAAACTCGCTGAAAAGACGGAATAGATGGATCTACTATAAGCAACATATATGATCTAAAGGTACGAAACCCTAGAGGTAGCAAGCATATAAGATAAGACGTGAAACGAAACTCGATGGCTACCTCGGATCGACGAGAAAACGGTGACCTAGGTCATGAGACTTCCCGACGCACCGGACGAGCGCTGATTCGCCGAAACATAAGTCGATTAGGGTTAACAAAAACAAAATTTCGACAAACCCTAATACGAAGATCAAGGAAGTGCGAAACAACCTCGGAGCGAAGACGTCGCGCGAAGGACGATTCGACGCCGAACGAACGCGACACGGAGGTGCGAACCCTAGGGTTAGGGCCACGCGCGATGGACGAAGGTCGAGGATGAGGACGATGGCAGGGACTGGCCGGAGGTCGAAGATGGTCTTTGGCAGCCGCAGCAGTGCCTCACGGCGGTGGCGGCGGCGGCGGCGCGGCGTGGCGGTGGCGGCGCAGAGAGCGGCGGCTGCGCGGGCTCTGTGGAGGAAACGGGTCGCGCGCGAGAGAGGAGAGGCCGCAGGGCCGGGCGGTGGCACAGGCACGGCAGAAAACTCCAATGAGTGGCGGTGCGGCGGTGCTCCGGTGAGCGGCGACGCGGCGCGCTAGGGCACGGAGGCGGCGGTTGCATGTGTACGGGTGGAAAAACGAAGAAACGCGAAAGATTATATGAGGGGTTAGATCCGCTCGAAACGCGATGACTGGACGCGGTGGTCGATGTGACCGGACGCGGAGAGGCAGCGTCCGGTCACATTCCAGTAAGCTCCTGGAATGACCGGACGCGTCCGATTATCCATGATCGGACGCTGACAGCGTCCGGTTTTGATTTGCCCGGAAAACTGAGACGGATGACCGGACGCGGTGGTGGTTACCGGGATCGGACGCGGTGGTCAACAGGGGCGTGTCCGGTGCAGCGTCCGGTCGCTTGACCAGAAGATGGTCTTCAGGATGACCGGACGCGCTGGTGGTCGCCGGGACCGGACGCGGTGGTGAAGCAACACTGCGTCCGGTGCAGCGTCCGGTCCAGCGTCCGGTCACTGTTTTTCACCCTTTTTCAATCCGAACTTAGACGTGACTTCTCCCAATCAAGTTCCAATTCAAAGAGACACAGATAAACACCAATTGGAACAAGATATGAGTGACCTTACTCAAACCCTCAAGTTTCTCAAAATAGATTGCCTTAGGCTAATATTATTTTTAGGAAAATAGGCAACAAACACCCGAGGAGCAACGTATGGCCATGCAATAGAGCTTTTGAACCCTTGGGAGCGTCAAAATGCTCTCTCTACCCATGGACGAACATAGAGGTTGCTCAAGACTTAACCGAAAAGGAACGACAAAACAACAACCATGCATATGCAATGCAAAACAAGTAAGTAAAGCTAGGTTGCTTGTCAAGTTTGATCCACGGTTAGGCTTCTTCACTCCTCCAAAGGAGGGTTATCGTAACCATGTTAGTCAAGCCCTAGATGCATTACGGGTAATTAAACATGACATATAATACAATGCAATGCAAGGGACAACACAAGCTCATCTTTTAAAGTTACTAGAATCAAGCACATTTAGTTCACTTCTCAACCTACAAAAGGTAGCTTCATCCAAAGGTTTAGTGAAGATATCCGCTAATTGATTCTCACTTCTTACACCTTCTAGTGATATGTCATTTTTAGCAACGTGATCTCTTAGAAAGTGATGGCGGATATCAATGTGCTTGGTGCGAGAGTGTTGTACCAGATTATTAGCAATTTTAACCGCACTTTCATTGTCATATAAAAGCGGCACCTTTTTAAGAACAACTCCATAGTCTAAGAGGGTTTGTTTCATGTATAGGATTTGTGCACGACAAGCCCCCACGGCAATGTATTCCGCCTCGGCGGTGGACAAAGCCACACTATTTTGCTTTTTAGATGACCATGATACTAAGGATCTCCCAAGCAAATGGCACCCTCTGGATGTGCTTTTTCTATCAATTTTGCAACCGGCATAATCCGAATCGGAGTAGCCAACTAGTTAGAATCTAGCTCCTTTGGGGTACCATAGTCCGATGCTTGGAGTATACTTAAGATATCTTAGGATTCTTTTTACGGCACTTAAGTGAGGTTCTTTAGGGCACGCTTGAAAGCGGGCACACATGCACACACTAAACATGATGTCGGGCCTAGATGCGATAAGGTATAACAAGCTACCAATCATAGAACGGTAAAGAGTTTGATCGATTGGTTTACCTCCCTCATCTAGGTCGAGATGTCCATTTGTTGGCATTGGGGTCTTGATTGGCTTGCATTCTTCCATCTTGAATCTTTTGAGAAGATCCTTGGTATACTTCTCTTGAGAGATAAAGATCCCTTCTCTCATTTGCTTGACTTGAAACCCAAGGAAGAATGTTAGCTCACCAATCATTGACATCTCGAACTCTTTTGACATCAATTCACCAAATTCTTTGCAATAGTCTTCATTTGTTGACCCGAAGATGATATCATCAACATATACTTGACAAATGAAGATCTCTTCTTTGAATTTCTTGGTGAATAGTGTGGTGTCAACCTTCCCAATGGTGAAGCCCTTCTCAATGAGGAAGTCCCAAAGGCGCTCGTACCACGCTCTAGGGGCTTGCTTGAGCCCATATAGTGCCTTGGACAACCTATAAACATGATTAGGATATCTAGGGTCTTCAAACCCGGGAGGTTGTTCAACAAAGACTAGTTCATTTATAAAGCCATTTAAGAATGCACTTTTCACATCCATTTGATATAGTTTCATATCATGATGTGATGCATATGCAAGTAGGATACGGATGGCTTCAAGTCTTGCAACGGGTGCAAAAGTCTCTCCAAAATCAAGACCTTCAACTTGAGAGAACCCTTTTGCCACTAGTCTTGCCTTGTTTCTTACCACTACCCCTTGATCATCTTGTTTATTTCGGAATACCCATTTGGTTCCAATGACTCTTGCACCTTTTGGATGCTCTTCAAGTGTCCATACCTGATTGCGGGCGAAGTTGTTCAATTCTTCATGCATGGCATTCACCCAATCCGGATCTTAAAGAGCTTCTTCTACATTCTTAGGTTCAAGACAAGAGACAAAAGAGTGATGTTCAACAAAAGAATTAAATTTTTGAGATCGAGTCATTACACCCTTTGTAGGACTCCCTATGATGAGATCTTGTGGATGTGTTTGAAGTAGAGATGAGTTTCTTCGATCAACCATTTGAGGGGTAGGATGAGGAGCATCAACGTCTTGTGCTTGTGCCTTGGCTTGATGATGAGAGACATGGGTGTCTTCATTTTCAACTCTCTTATTCTTGTCATCATCTTGAGGCACATATGATGATGATGGTGGATTGACAATTTGTACATCGTCTTCATCATCTTTAGGCTTGATGTCACCTACCGGCATGTTCTTCATGGCCTCCTTCAATGGTTCATCACCTACATCATCATAATTCTCAATTGCTCCTTGGGAGCCGTTAGACTCATCAAATTCCACATTATATGTTTCTTCAACCAAACCGGTGGCGTGGTTAAATACTCTATATGCTTTGGACTTTGATGAATAGCCAACAAGAAAACCAATATCACAATGTCTTTGGAACTTCCCTAGGTGTTGACGCTTCTTGTAGATGTAGCATTTGCAACCAAACACCCGAAAGAATGAGACGTCCGGCTTCTTCCCATTTAGCAACTCATAAGGGGTCTTGCAAAGGAACTTTTGTAGGAAGAGACGATTTGAAGCATAGCATGCGGTGTTGATTGCCTCGGCCCACAATTTCTCCGGTGTATTGTACTCATCTAGCATTGTTCTTGCAAGAGTGATCAAGGTCCGGTTCTTCCTCTCAACTACACCATTTTGTTGATGAGTGTAGGTTGATGACACTTCATGCTTGATTCCAATTTCATCACAATAGGCTTCAATGTTGGTGTTGTCAAACTCTTTTCCATTGTCACTTCTAATCTTCTTTATCTTGACTTCAAATTCATTTTGAGCTCTCTTTGCAAACTTCTTGAAGCAACTTGCCACTTTGGATTTGTCATGAAGAAAGAAAGTCCAAGTGTATCTTGAGAAGTCATCCACAATCACAAAACAATAAAGATTTCCACCCAAACTATTGTAAGTTGTAGGACCAAACAAATCCATGTGAAGAAGTTCTAGCACTCTTGATGTTGATATATATGCTTTGGTTGGATGAGTGTTTGCAACTTGTTTGCCGGCTTGACATGCACTACAAGGTTTGTCCTTTTCAAACTTTACATCCTTTAAGCCTCTTACTAGTTCTTTCTTCAATAGCTTGTTGAGAGTGTTCATTCCAACATGAGCAAGCCTCCTATGCCAAAGCCATCCAAGTGTGGTCTTGGTGAACAAACATGTCATCAAGTTTGCATCTTCGGAGGTGAAGTCAACAAGATAAAGATTGTTGTATCTAAAACCCTTGAAAATCACTTGCTTGTCATCTATCTTGGTAACAACCACTTCATTTGGACTAAACAAGCATTGGTAGCCAAGATCACAAAGTTGCCCAACGGATAGTAAATTAAAACACAATGAAGCAACATAGAGCACATTGGAGAGAGAATGATCATTTGATATTGCAACCTTGCCTATACCCTTGACTTTGCTCTTGGAATTATCCCCAAATGTGATCTTGTCTTGGCATACCCCATCCTCTTCAAGTGAGGTGAACATACGAGGATCACCGGTCATGTGTTGTGTGCAACCACTATCAATTACCCAATGAGATCCACCGGTCTTGTAGTTCACCTACACACAAGAGATCAAGCCTTTTGTTTAGGGACCCAAACTTGAGAGGGACCCTTAACTTTTTCAACTAGTGACTTTGCAACCTAAATTTTCTTTGGCCTATTCTTGTTAGGAGGACCCAAGAACATAACTTTCATCTTTCCACTAGAGTCCTTTCTAAGCATGTAGTGAGCATTGAAAGCAAAGGGTCTAGCATGCTTGGGCAAGGGTTGTGGTGGTGGAGTTTTGCACTCATGAGCAAAATGACCTTCTTGTCCACACTCAACACATCTCTTTGGCTTGGGCTTTGACTTGCTTTGTTGTTGTTGAGTTTTGACCTTCTTCTCTTGATTTGCCAAATAGCCAATGCCACTCCTATCCAACTTCATGACGGTGTTCATGAGTAGCTCACTTTGCAAATGTTGGCCTCTTGTGAACTTGCTTAGGCCGGTCTTGAGATGCTCTTTCTCTTGCTTGAGCTTCTTGTTTTCTTCAATAAGTGACTCATTTGAAGCTTGCTTTTCAAGAGCCAACAACTTCTTGTTCTCAACTTTAAGCATCTCATTTTCACTCTTGAGCTTGACATACTCATCATAGTCATTTGCCTCAACCACACTCTTGCCTTTGCCGCTAGAGCCTTGCTCAAGGTTCTCAATAATCAAATCATCACATGATGTAGCTATATCAATCTTAACAATTTGGTTAGTAGCATCATGTGTCTCAAGAGCTAGCTCATTAGCAACAATAAGAGTATCATAGTTGATTTTCAATGTAGTATATTCTTCTTTTAGAGAGTTGAGTCTAGTTATGAGTTCACCATGCTTCTTCTCAATTTTATCATGTTTATCTCTAAGCTCCTTGTTAGAGGTTTTGAGCTCCTTGAGAGAAGAAGACATAGTTTTATTTTGATCTATGAGCTCATCCCTAGTCTCATGTGCACTTTCAAGTTTAGATGAGAGTGTTTCATTTTCATGTTGAAGCTCATCATTTTCATTTCTAGTCCTCCTTATGATTTTAGAATATTTGTTTAACAATTTTACTAATTCATCATAAGAAGGTGCATCATATTCATCATCACTATCACTATCATCACTATCACTATTTTGTACCTTTCGATCACCTTTAGCCATGAGGCATAGGTGGGAAGTGGATGATGACGGTGAGGATGGCGGTGAAGATGATGATGAAGACGTTGATGACGATGATGATGGCCCAACCACAAGTGCGGCGATCTTCTCTTTTCCATCATCACTTTCATCGCCGGAGGACTCACATGATGATTCAATGTCGGTGAGCCAATCACCAATAATATAAGCCTTGCCTCCCTTCTTCTTCTTGTAGAACTCTCTTTTCTTGCCATCTTTCTTCTTGTATGGTTTGTTCTTTCTTTTATCATCTTCTTCTTCACTTGAATCATCTTTCTTGCCCTTGTACTTATTCTTGTCTTTTGGAGGCTTTGGGCATTGATGAGCTAGATGGCCAAGTTCTCCACAATTGAAGCAATCCATTTCGGAGATTGGCTTCCTTTTGGTACTAGTGAAGAATTTCTTCTTCTTGCCATCGAACTTGATGCCACTCTTGTTGAGCTTCTTTAGCAACTTGGTGGTTCTTCTCACCATGAGTGCAAGTGATTCATCATCAATATCACTCTCACTTGTGCTCGCTTGCACTATCATGGCTTGGTCCTTCTTCTTTTTCTTTTCATAGCTAGCTTTGAAGGCCAAGTCCTTCTTCTTGGAAGATGATGAACCCTCTTCCGGAGTGATGTGCATGTACATCTCATGTGCATTGATCTTTCCCAATACTTGAGTCGGTGTTGCGGCGGAGAGATCACTTTGGTGAAGTACGGTGACAATATGTCCATACTTCTCAACGGGGAGAACACTCAAGATCCTCCTTGCAACATCCGATTGACTCATTTTAGTGAGTCTAAGAGCATTGAGATCTTCTACAAGAACATTCAAGCGAGTGTACATTTCATTAGCACTTTCTTTAGGAAGCATCTCAAAAGAATTAATTTTTCTTTAAAGCAATATGATAGCGTTCCTCACGCTCACTCTTAGTTCCCTCATAGAGAGCGCAAAGATTCTTCCACAATTCATGAGCGTTTTTGGCATTACGCACATGATTGAAGATATCTTTGCCTAGTGCCCGGTAGATTGTATTTTTTGCTTTTGCATTCCACCGGTCGTATTTCTCCTCATCACCACTTGGGTTAGCGGGATCTCTTATGGGGGGAAGCCCTTCGGTTGCGGCTCTAAGGCACCCAACATCTATGGCTTCGAGGTACGCCTCCATACGAATTTTCCAATATGGAAAATCGTCTCCCTCAAAGGTGGGAGGTGGTCCTTCCCCATTAGACATCTTGCTCTAGGTGGTAAAGCCTAAATTTAGAGCAACACGGCTCCGATACCAATTGAAAGGATCAAGATACCCAAGAGGGGGGTGAATTGGGCTTTTCTAAAAATTAATTGCAAGAATTAAATCCTACAAGCCAAACTTCACCCCTAGTGCCTACTTGTGTTCCTTGTGTTTCTACCGATAAAAGTTATGCACCCTAAGTTTCAATCCTAGACTAGCAAGGCAATTCTAGGAATGTAATCAAGCAATGAAAGTAATGCAAGAAAGTAAATGCTTGAAAGTAAGGGATAGGAACACGACGATGTTTTGCCGAGGTATCGAAGAGTCGCCACTCCCCACTAGTCCTCATTGGAGCACCCACGCAAGGGTGTAGCTCCCCCTTGATCCACGCAAGGATCAAGTGCTCTCTACGGGTTGATTCTTCGACACTCCGTCGCGACGAATCACCCAAAACCGCTCACAACTTGAGTTGGGTCACCCACAACCGTCGGATGATCACCGAACTCCCAATCACCACCAAACCGTCTAGGTGATGGCGATCACGAAGAGTAACAAGCTAGAACTCTCACTTGACCACAACAAGTCTAATGAGAAGATGGATGCACACTTGCTAGACTCTTGTCACTAGAGAGGATTCTCAAACTTTGATTCGCAAATCTTAATCCTCACTATGGCTCTTGCACTCCCTTATACTTCAAAGGTGTTTTTCAGCTAAACAAATGAGCAAGAGACCTCTAAAAGAGGTGGAGGGGTTGTATTTATAGATCCCTCAGACAAATCCAACCGTTACCTTTCAAAACAGCCAAGCGCGCACTGACCGGACGCGCCTGTCGATATGACCGGACGCGCCGGTCAGTTGTAACGGTCAAAAACGGAAACCTGTACTGAGAGACCGGATGCGCCGATCTGTGCTGACCGGACGCGCCGGTCTGAGATGACCGGACGCGCCGATCAGGGATGATCAGACGCGTCCGATCATGCAAGAGCTCTCTGAAAATTTGACCTGACGCAACACCGCGTCCGATCATAGGTGACCGGACGCGTCAGGTCACCACGGGACCTTACTGGAACAAAACCGGACGCACGACCGCGTCCGTTCATAGGTGACCGGACGCGTCAGGTCTCCGCTGGACCTTACTGGAACATGACCGGACGCATCGGTCTTTTTCACAGTCACGTCCGATCTTTGCTGTTTACCCTCTGGAACACGTGTCAGCCTGACCACCGCGTCCGGTCCTCTCAAGGACCGCGTCCGGTCAGTCAGCCGAAAACGCAGTTAAGTCTTTGTACTGACCGGACGCGTCCGGTCATGACCAGGACCGCGTCCGATCATAGGTAAACGGCTCAAACGTCTTCTAAACGCAATGCAACTTGAACCAAGTTGCTTCTAACTGTACTCTGAGCTTTTCTCGAGCTATCTAGTGCTAAGTTTGACAAGTGTGCACCACACCTAAACATAAGACTCACCTAGGTGAAGCTACTCGCTCATGCCCCTCTTCATAGTACGGTCAAAGGAAGAAGCAAAAATCCTAACGACTATTCGAGATGTATCTCAACACCTTGACATCCGGAACTAACCGTCCTTAATCTTATCGTTGATCCTTTGAAAACCGAAACGATTTCCATCAAGGGACATGACTGCCATATTACTCAAAACAGTTGTCATCTCCATGACCTAACTTACCGATATTTCTGTAAAACATACGTTAGTCATGGTAATTATGTGTTGTCATTAATTGCCGAAACCAACACCGGGGCCTAGATGCTTTCATTTGGAACTGTAGTAGAGGAAGGGGAAAGAAGGAACTAGAAGACTAAGGCAGTGTTTAAATCTAAAATTCAAAATTCCAAAAGTGTCACATCGAATGGTTGCGGCACTTGCATAGAGGATTAAATATAGAAAAAATAAAAAAACTAATTGTACAGTTTGCTTGTAAATTGCGAGACGAATCTAATGAGCCTAATTAGACCGTGATTAGACACTAAACTGCTACAGTACACACATGCTCTAATGACGGATTGATTAGGCTTAATAAATTCGTCTCACAATTTACATGCGAGTTCCATAATTAGTTTTTTTTGTTGGTATCCGAAAACCTCTTCCTACATCCCACGAAACATCCGATATGACAAAAAAAAAACTTTACACCCGAGAACTAAACACCCCCTAACACATCATACGTGGTTATTGAAGCTAGGTCATGTCTGCTTCCTCGGTTAAAATAAAACAACCAACGAAATCCGGATAAGGCCCTGTTTGGTTCATGAATGTTAAAGTTTAACTCCCGTCACATCAATGTTGCGGTAAATGTATGGAGTACTAAATGTAGACTAATTACATGCATGTCGGCACGGATTAGGAGTAATTTACGATACGAATCTATTAAACATAACTAATTCAAAATTAAAATTTTTTTATCAAATAAAACGAAAGTGTTACAGTATTTGTTAAACTTTAACATCTCTGGCCAAACAGGTTTTCCTCCGGTTCCAGGGCAGGGCCCCTAGTCTGACGCAAGAGTCCATTTTTACAGGGTGTCCCTGTCTGTCCATGTCCCTGTCCTTGGGCCCGTGTCCGTGTGGCGTCCAAGGGTAGCCAGCTGCGCCAAGCTGTCGTGTAAACTCAGCGGCCCCGCAGTCAGACGGAGATGAGAGCACACACGCATGAATCGTGTTCGAAAGCACAGCCCACACAGATTTGAAAAGAAACGAACTCGATCGCTACTGTTCGAAAACTTGGCAGTTGTGCATCCGGTGTTGTAGAAACAAATGAAAGAATAATGCGACATGCGTGCTACATTTACATTGCCATCGCCCATGGCAAAACCAAACATTATTCGCCAGACCAGACCACCGATCTCTCTGGTTTCCACCACGGCGAGGCCGAACGACGAGGGATCGTGCACGGTGGTTCGTCTTCGTTCAGTCATCGCATCCAACGACCTCACCGGAGCTTGCACTCGGCGGGCACCCCCTGCGGGAACCGCTTGGCGTCGGTGCAGTAGTTGTAGATCATGAACTTCCTCTGCACCCAGCGCATGCGGCGGTAACTCATATCACTAAGCTGCTGATTCCACCAGCTGCCTCCGCGCCGTCCCGCCGCCGCCGCCGCGGCCTCCATGGTTCCCACAGGGCACTGCTGCTTGCCATTAGCCCAGACGCAGGCGTCGGCGCTGAACCCACGGAACGACGCCACGAACGGCGCCTGCGACCAGTCCGCCTTGACTCTCCCGCCCTGCGTGGCCCAGTCGTCGGCGTTCCAGAGACTCGCGTACAGCCGCATGGGCTGCGTCCGCGGGAACGCCACCCCGCGCGCCTCGTGGTTCTTGAAGTCCCGGATCGGGGAGCCGTCCACCGCGAAGATCACGTGCTGCGGGTTCCACACCACCGAGTAGGTGTGGAAGTCCTTGGTGGGGTCGAACCAGAGCCGGAACTGCTGCTCCCGCTGGCCCTGCCCCTGGGTGAACACGTTGGTGTGCAGCGTGTACGGCTCGCCGGAGACGTTGCCGAGGAACTCGAAGTCGATCTCGTCGTGCGCGCTGCCGGCAGAGGAGAGGTAGAAGGTGGTGACGGTGCCGGCGGAGTTGCCGGGCACCAGCTTGATCTGCATGTCGATCTTGCCGAAGAGGTACTCGTTCTTGGACTGGAAGCCGGAGCCGGAGGTCTTGTCGAGGGTCAGGTCCAGCCCGCGCCCGCCGTCCACCACCTTGCCTCGCCCTTGCCCCCAGGTCATCTCCGTGTCCTGGTAGAAGTTGCCGCCGTGTGCGACGGCCGCCATGCACGCCACCGCGGCCACGAAGGCAACTAGCGCGGCTGGCCTCATCTTCTTCTTCTTCTCGGCTCACGGCTCTAGCTCGTGAGTTTGACTGCCGGAGCTCTAGCTAGTGATAGTTGTGTGTAGTGCGTGTGCGGGGGAAGGAACTTTGAACTCGAGAGATGGTTCGATTGGTGTGTGAGTGGGTTGGGGTGGTATTTATACGGGAGCGCCGGGGTGCGGTTCCTTAGCCGTGGCAATGGCAACAAGCCAGGCAGGTTGCCGCGGGCGGAAGCACGGCACGGACAGCAGCAGGTGGTGAACCAACGGGCGAGTGCCGGACGGCTGGTCTGGCTGGCAGGATGGCGCGTCTCCGCGGAGTGAATGCGGGTAGATTTGGGACACGACACGGCTGGCCGCACCCTGGATCCAGTGGAGGCTGCCCGCGCGTACGTCCACGCCGGTGGGGGCCGCGCGGCGCGGGCGCTTTTACTTGCCCACGCGCGGACGCGTCCACGGTCCACCCCGACCCCGGCGGCATCCGCGAAAGGGGTGGTAGGCTAGCCTGGCAAGTGGTGGGGTGCCTGCCGTGCCGGGAGCCGGGTGCCGGGCGGGGAAAGCGCGCGTGCAGCTTTTTGCGATGCTTTCCTCTGCGTGCTCCGGTCGCACAGTGCTACGCGGGCGCTCGCTGCTGGTGGTGGGCAGGCACGCAGGGGCACACAGGCTGCTTGCGCCGCTCGTGCTGCCCGTCTGCCACTGCCAGACCACGGCGAGATCCGGCCGTGGCATGTGCGTGTGCCAAGGACGTGCGCACAGGTCTTGGATTCGCGGAAGGTTCGTCCGGCTTCCGGCCGGCCGCTTGCCTTGCCTTGCCCGCATGGGACGGACTAGTATGGGAGAAGGAACGCGGCGGCTGGCCACTGGGCCACTGCCACCGCTTTGCCGGCCTTCCCGTCCATGGCATTCGACTGGTACGCTGGTACGTACTTGCATGCTACAGCTGCAGGTGCAGGGGTGTCCACGGACCACGGTAAACGGCTAGGTGTCTGGTGAGACTTCACTGGTACAGAGGCAGTGGGTTTGAGACGGAAGTTCGATCCGCCATTACGCTGAGCAGTTGAACGGGCGGTGGCGGTAGCGACGGAAGCCCATAAACGTAGTAACGTACAGAGGCAGAGGCTGTGTGGCTCAGCTCAGGCAGTCAGGCCGCTGGATGGATACGGATACGGTCTCGTCGAGCCTGGAATGCTTACTGGTTTCTCCCTCCGACATGCTGTCGTTAGGTACACCTCTACGGGTGTGCTGATTTGGACTACTCTTTACAAACCAACACGACCGCTCTTGGACATGTCGAGATCGAAACAGGGGGCTGCCGAATTTGAATCCGTTACAAGGAAATTTGAACGCTGAAGGATGCCTGTTACTGTGTTTATTAGCCTCATTTGACGTGGCTGAAGTGTTTTCTCTCATAATGTGCTTTTGTGTGACTGAAATCTGCTATATCATCAAGCAAAAATTACAGCTCCGTTCATCCAATCCAAGTACAAGAACTAAAGAGTTGCAGGATCAAAACTTGTACTCAAATAAACATGGCAGTTGTGGGATCCTTGGGCTGTCGTATGCAATTTGTTGGTGATTACCGGAGATACAAATTGGACATTCATACGTGAATCTGGAATACATCTTCCCACCAGTTCTGACTTCTAACTAATATTGTTGCGGTAATGCTACGCGTCTTACGTTCGAACCAAGCACAAATCGTCAGACACTCCAGCAGAAACACCACCTCGTTCCTTGTGCACCCCGCCGCTTGCTCTACCCGTGAGTTTATTTTAAAAAAAAGTGTCCATCCTTATCCCTTCCGCTTCCTCCTCCCCTGCCGCAACGTCTTGCGGTTGCCTCGTCCTGGACACGGACGCGCAATCTCCTCGCTGCTGCCGCGCCCCCATCCGCCGCCGCTCGCTTGCCCCGTCGCGCGCGCCACTCGCCCCCTTCCGTCGCGCACACTGCTCTCCACCTGTCGCACACACTGCACGTCTGGCCGAGCCAAGCCCGGTGCTGGTGGCGGTGGTGCTCGCGTGTGCCACTAGTGCTAGATGCTAGTGGTGCTCGCACGTCGCCGGCTCCCACCCCGACAGCTGGAATTAACCGGCACAGACACTTCGCCTCCCCTATATTGCAAATGTACGTTTCGAGTGTTTAAGAAGTTTCAGCGGCATGTTGCATTTATTTCATATGGTTATTGCAAAAGTAGATTGGAGATGTTGCATACGTTGTAAGTGTTTTAGAGCCATGTTGCAAGCGTTTGTTCCAAATGTTCCGTCTGTCTAGACGTATGTTGCAAGCGTTTTGATCTGGATGTTTTATATGTTTCACACATATGTTGCAACAGTATATTCTAAATGTTTCATCTGTTCCAGTCTTCCGTTGCAACAAGTGTTTTTATGTTACAAGTTATAAGTATTCTATCTATATTTACTAATTAACAATGCAAATGATAATTATTTCAATATAACTTGTTTAAACTATATAACCATTATCTATATGGCTAATTATAAATATTAGGTTTAATTTATGATAACTATAAACTTATACCTAAGATAATATAAAACTACTAAAAACTTATATTAATGATACTTGTAATATACTAGTGGAAGGCGCGCGCCCTCGCGCGCGTCGGTGGGCACACGAAAGTTTTTGAAGGCGGCCAAAATGTGTTGGGACACAGATTGAGATGAGTAATTATAGAGGTAAATATATGCTAAAATTGTATATTTATATATACACGATGGTGCATAGGTATATATTATATCCGGTTTTTGACACGAGGCTACTAATTTTCATCTTTTGGAACAAAGCTTGAGCAGCGAAGAGAACAAAAATAGACACGCGCTAACAGCATATCAAATTGAGGATGCAAAGAATAATAAAATACTAAGCAGGTGGAACATACAGGCGTTTATCGGACAACCAGAATCTTATCAAGATAGAGCAGCCAGCTAGCAATAGAACCCCCTTACTCGAATCCGTAGCAGAAACCTGTAAAATGTTTTGAAATATCAGAAACCATGTTGTCCTAAAGTGCTTTGTAAGCCGTTAATGGCAACCGAAGAATAATCGAGTAGCAACACAATGGAGGCGGCTATAAATAGAGAAAACAACACAATGCCATTCATACGTAGGGAGATAGAAATTGAGTAAATCGTAGAAACGAAATTTGTAACTTGTCCACTTATATGACCATTTATAACCTGTCGATATATATGAATTTCTAAGAATCCATGGTAGGTGCTAAAAATCATCAAACTGGAACAATATGTTCCTGACGGTTCCAAGTATTTGTAGGAATTTATCCATATATGTTTTAGGATTTGCTTTATCTGTGAATTAACCAAGAACATGAAATGGGCAGATTCCTTTTTGAGCTGTTTAATTTTCTCAGCAATGATCTGAACTCTAAGGTGTAGATCAGCATAGTCACAAGAAGGGGAGGTCACGTGTCACCCATACAATTCCTCTATTTTTACACTACAACTAATAGCTTGTAAAGAACATTTAGGTGATGTTGTGGCTTCCTGCACATTACCTTACCTGTTAATAATTTTTTTTACTCATGCTCAGCCCATGTTCCAGGCCTACAGTTATATGCACCATCAATATATGAAGTACTATTTCATCAAGTTGAAAGAACTCTAAACATGTATAACTGTAAAAAAGAAATTTTCAGAACAAGGTTATGGCAGAGCGTACCAAAAAAACATGCGCTTTCTCTAGCATTTAGATCATTTAGATCTCGATATTTGTTATCCTTCAAGATGGCAACGGGTACGTACCCGACGGGTAGTGCTCACCCGTACCCGTACCCGCACCCGCAAATTTTTACCCGTCGGGTTACCCGTACCCGCATGCGGGTAAAAAAATAGTTCCATACCCGTACCCGCCGGGTAATTCTCACCCGACGGGTAACCCGTACCCGATAACATACCCGAAAATTATCTAAAAATATCAAATAGTCACATGCAAAAATAAATAATTCTAACCTTCCAACAAGTTACAAACATGCTAACAAATATTATTAGCATCATTACAACAAAGACAATCTATTAGAAATATAGTGGATGTCTCAATGGGCCAAATTCATGATTTATATGCGCTAAAATAACTGAGGTTGGCTAGTTATTTTTGCGGGTATGTCTTACCCGCGGGTATGCGGGTATGGGTAGTATACACCCGCACCCGTACCCGCATACCCGATGGGTATAGGATTTTGCCCAATAACATACCCACGGGTAGAAAATTCATTCCATACCCGCCTCTTTATCGGGTAATACCCGTCGGGTACTCGGGTTTCGGGTACCCGTTGCCATCTCTAGTTATCCTCGTGCTTTTCTTCGTCCAAAGATTATTCCGTAGATGATCTCTGTTCAAATAAACAATGCAGTCATCTTCAGCAATGTATTGACCATTTATAACTTGTCAATTTATATGAATTTATAAGAACCCATGGTAGGTGCTAAAAATCATAAAACTGGGATAATATGTTCCTGGCAGTTTCAAATATTTCTAGAAATTTACACATAATATGTTCCTGACAGTTCCAAAAGAATTGTAGAAATTTTCACATAATATTCAGAAAATATTGAAATCACCAAGAAAAATCTAAAATTAAGTAGGAAATGAAGAGACACAATGTAGCATTATGGAGAGGTTCTTAAGTTTTTTTTCTAAGATCATGGGAACAGAGTCCATTACCTTCTATTCGTTACCACTGGCCATGAACTGTGAAAATGGATAGGAATCGAAGCTATCGCGCATTTCCACAAAAATATTTTCACGCGCACATGTAAATAATGGCAAGAAGTTTCATGACAAGCTCCAGCACCGCAGACCTACAGCACATTCAGAGATGAGGTCATACCTAGAGACAATTTAAAATAGGTTGAGAGACCAATATGATGTAGCTGACACTGGAACACCATTCCAGTTTCCTTCCTGTACATAGCAGTGTGCTACTAATTTCCAAAATATTATGTTAGCAAATTACATGACAAACATATTAAAATAGGGTGAACGATATACCATTTACAACATAATAGTCCTTATAGCCAGCAAAGTTTAAATTGAGACTATTGAGTTAGGGACCTATTTTATACAGTTTTTTAGCAAACACGTTAAAGCCTGAAAATGCAATCTATTAGATTAAATAGAAGCAAATTGAAATGCACTGGCAGACTAAAGAAAAAACTGTGCAAAGAGGGATTCTTAGGTGCAACCTGCTTGGAAATTGCATACAATAGTTAAGATCTTGCATTATTACCTGTAAAGAATATGATAAAATATTAAAATGCAGTTCCCAGAGGTAAAATTTAGAAGGCAGCTAAGATAACTACAATATACAATGCAAATTGGGAACTGGCAAGATTAATTCATAGGAACTGTGACCGAACTACCTTTCCTTCCATGCTTGCCTCGTTATACATCTGCTGCTTGTCATGCACATTGGACGTTCTACCGCAGGTGGCTGTCCTTGCCATCTACAAATTGTAGATTGATCAGACAATACATTACCTCAATCAAGAATCTAAAAAACAATGTCCATCATCAAATTAGTTGCTGCTAGGTGAAGAGTATCATACCGTACCTTGCTTGTACTTCAGGAATTGATTGGTAGAGGTAAAAAATAGAACAAAAGATTCAAGGTTATCATGGCCTCAGCTGTGATGGTTAATTTTATCTAATGTATGAGTGCCATGCTCGCAAAAAAAGTATGAGTTCCATGTAAAAAAAATCTCATTTTCCCTATGGGAATGAGGTAAAAATTTTAAACAACAACGTGAAACTCGGTGGCCTGCCATCCCGTCTGAGTTTCATACGATACTTTGGGGGACAGGAGAGGCTAAACTATTAGCTCCAAGCAAGCGATTTTTACATAACTTTCAAGGACAGAACTACAGCAAAACGAAATAACTAATGTGGTCCACAGGTGACCTTCATGTATTTGGTGAATATTAATGTTGGCTGCTTTGTGTGTATGCTTACTTGTAGATGGGAAAAATACTACCAAGAAGTGAAAGAAGAGAGAAAGATCTGTGAACACCCATGGCACTTGGCAGGTTTAGAGAGGAGCAAGTATGAGACTGGTCCAACAAGCACTGGGAATGTATCATTGCGAAGCTGCATGAGTGGCAAAAAAAGAAGGTCTGCAGGCATTATTTTTCATAAAATAAATTAGCGTGCCCCTTCCTTTACAGGTTGAAAATCACCAACATATAAGAAAAAAAGACTACTGCAGGGGATCCTATCATATTGCTATTAAACTTACATACACAGTAGAATGCGTGAAGCTGCAATCGAACAGAGTGTGGGCGCTGCACAGACCCAAAGGGCGGCCCTATAAATGTTAGACATGATCCATTATAGATGGAAATGCAACTATGAGACTCTAAACCCTGGAGTACTCCAGAAAGCACATGATGGAGTACCCAAAGGGGAAAGAAAAGAAAACACCTTGAACTGAATGGGATGGAAGGAACAGGCGCAACACAGTAGAGGCAGATAGCCGATGTAAACCACCCTATCAATTACTATGAAAGAAACAGACTATCAATTAGCCTGAAACAAACAGACACACGATTCGGGAGAATTTTTCCACAGGAAACCAAGAAAAAATTAGAGTCAAAGTTTTTTTTGTCAAAGGAAGCTTGTTGGGGTTGTTTATTTTGTCCCTGTAATTTCTGGTAAACAAGGATGTGTTCAAAAAGAGAGAGCAGAGGCCAGCTTTAGCCACACTTGCAATGGAGATCAATCATCGACTATAAACAGGAAAGGACCAAGGATACATACACTTGCGTTTGAGATCAATCATCAACCACAAAGGATAGCTATTGAGATCAATCATCAATTATAAACAGTTCATGACAAAGGAAATAACCATAGCTGGGAGGTAGGCTGCAAAACAAGCAAACTTACCTAAGCAGCAGAATATGTGAAGCGGCAATGGAACAGAGTCTCGGCGTTGAACCCATGCAGAAGATGACCCTATAAATTTGGAATCAATAGATTAAATAGCACATATGAACACATCTTAGTTGCTAAGATGCAAACAGAGAGTCAATAAGGTGACTCATAGAACACTCCCCATCAGTTGAATCATATATTCATATACTGGCAAAGGATGAAGAGCGTGCAATTTCGCAGGCATTAGTTGAAAGCGGCATTAGTTGACAGATAAATAATTTCGCAGGCAACCAAAGCAGCATTAGTATGCATAGAAAAATAGCAGCCATGTAACAAAGGTTCTGAACATAGCTAAATCTTATCCCAGAAGGATGCATGAATACACGAACCTCTTGTCGACTGACCATGCTTGACAGAGCGTACCAAATCAGGAACCTGCAATAAACAAATCGAGGTACGTCTAAAAAATACGAAGGCACAAAATCAAAATATAGCCATAGGAGCACCTCATCTGGCTGTACATGCCAGAGGGAGAGAGAGAAAGGAGCCGGGGGCGGGTTCGGCGTGCCAGAGAGAGAGAGAGAGAGGAGTCAGGGCGGGTTCAGCGCTGGGCGCTCCCGACCTAGGGTTTGCTGTAGCACAAGAACGGACGCGGGCTAGAGAAGGATGCGGCGCCGGGGGGCAGCCACGCTGGCGGCCGGGCACCGGCAGGGCCCGGTGAAGCTGCGCCATGACCGGGGACAGCCACCGCCGGCGGCGACACGCGGTGCAGCGGTAGAGGCCGGGGAGCGGTGGCACAGCCCGGCAGCGCAGTGAGGCGGCGGCGCTTGGCAGGCCGGCACATGGGGAGGTGGAGGAGGAGGACGAGGGCTGCCGCAGCCGCGCCGTGCCGCTGGCGCCGGTGGCCGCCCTGGCCGCGTGTCGGGAGAGATGAGGAGAGGGAGGGAGCGGACGAGAGAGAGAGAGAGAGCGAGGAAGGGGAAGGAGAAGCAGAAGTTTAGGTAAGCGAAATCAGAAGCTGGGTATTATATTCGTTTCGCTGGATTCTGAGAAGAAGCCGTAGAAGGTAAATAAGAGCGTGAAAAAATCGAAGAAGCCGGAGAGGACGACGGGAAGCTGATCTGAACGATAATCGGCTTCAAGAGATTTGGGCCATCGATTCGAAGATCCGACGGACGAAAAAAATTAGAGTGACGTGGCGGCTGCTTCCTTTGGAGGAGCGAAAAAGAGAGAGCAGAGGCCAGCTTTAGCCACACTTGCAATGGAGATCAATCATCGACTATAAACAGGACAGGACCAAGGATACATACACTTGCGTTTGAGATCAATCATCAACCACAAAGGATAGCTATTGAGATCAATCATCAATTGTAAACAGTTCATGACAAAGGAAATAACCATAGCTGGGAGGTTGGCTGCAAAACAAGCAAACTTACCTAAGCAGCAGAATATGTGAAGCGGCAATGGAACGGAGTCTCGGCGCTGAACCCATGCAGAAGATGACCCTATAAATTTGGAATCAATAGATTAAATAGCACATATGAACATATCTTAGTTGCTAAGATGCAAACAGAGAGTCAATAAGGTGACTTATAGAACACTCCCTATCAGTTGAATCATATATTCATATACTGGCAAAGGATGAAGAGCGTGCAATTTCGCAGGCATTAGTTGAAAGCGGCATTAGTTGACAGACAAATAATTTCGCAGGCAACCAAAGCAGCATTAGTATGCACAAAAAAAATAGCAGTCATGTAACAAAGGTTCTGAACATAGCTGAATCTTATCCCAGAAGGATGCATGAATACACGAACCTCTTGTCGACTGGCCATGCTTGACAGAGCGTACCAAATCAGGAACCTGCAATAAACAAATCGAGGTACGTCTAAAAAATACGAAGGCACAAAATCGAAATATAGCCATAGGAGCACCTCATCTGGCTGTACATGCCAGAGGGAGAGAGAGAAAGGAGCCGGGGGCGGGTTCGGCGTGCCAGAGAGAGAGAGAGAGGAGTCGGGGACGGGTTCGGCGCTGGGCGCTCCCGACCTAGGGTTTGCTGTAGCACAAGAACGGACGCGGGCTAGAGAAGGATGCGGCGCCGGGGGGCAGCCACGCTGGCGGCCGGCCACCGGCAGCGGTAGAGGCCGTGGAGCGGCGGCACAGCCCGGCAGCGCGGTGAGGCGGCGGCGCCTGGCAGGCCGGCACGTGGGGAGGTGGAGGAGGAGGACGAGGGGTGCCGCAGCCGCGCCGTGCCGCTGGCGCCGGTGGCCGCCCTGGCCGCGTGTCGGGAGAGATGAGGAGAGGGAGGGAGCGGACGAGAGAGAGAGAGAGAGCGAGGAAGGGGAAGGAGAAGCAGAAGTTTAGGTAAGGGAAATCAGAAGCTGGGTATTATATTCGTTTCGCTGGATTCTGAGAAGAAGCCGTAGAAGGTAAATAAGAGCGTGAAAAAATCGAAGAAGCCGGAGAGGACGACGGGAAGCTGATCTGAACGATAATCGGCTTCAAGAGATTTGGGCCATCGATTCAAAGATCCGACGGACGAAAAAAATTAGAGTGACATGGCGGCTGCTTCCTTTGGAGGAGCTGTCGCTCCTTTTACAATTTAAATAATTAAGCATATAGATGTTGCATATGTTTTAATACGTATGTTACAAGTTTATGTTCCAGATGTTTAATTTATTTCAGACGTATGTTGCATTCAAATGTTTCATGTTGCACGTGTTTCATGTTGTTCGAACAGCTAGGGGCGTGGGATAGTGATGGTGGCATGACACGGGCACTGGGGAATGGGGCACAACGAGCTGGCGGACGTGGCGCGCGGCGCGCTGGGGGCCGGCGGTCCGGGGGCACGACAAGGCGAGGTGCGCCTGCGGGGCAGGGGTGAACGGATGGGGACGAGGAGCGTGGATGGAGGCGGGTTGAATTGAGACGGACGGGGCAGATTGTGAGTGAGTCGTACGGATGCGACGATGGCGTGATGGGCATGCAAGCAGGGCAAATTAACGGACAAGGTTCAGGTTGTACCGGTGTGCACGGGAAACGGCCATCTGATGGAATCCTGTACCGTCGAACTTATGGGCACCAACACGTCCCATATTGTTGAGGGTGTTGTCTATGAATTAGCATAAAGTACCAGTGTCGTCTGACTGAGTGTGAAATAATATTTTAGTTGCTTCTATGGTTTAGACTACCGCCCTGTTCGCTTAAGCTACTTTTCAGTCTTGGAACAGTGTTTTTCTCACACAATATTTCAGTATAAGTATCAGCATAAGTCAAATTTCAGCATAAGCGAACAGGGTGTACGAAATGCTCCTGCAGATAGCTGGGCTATCCCATTGACAGACTTGATGAGATGCTTTGTGCAAGACAGTGGGCGATCGGCAACAAGCTAATTAAGGTTTCTAATGGCTACGCGAATTGAGTATAGCTCACCTCGTTAGGGTCCTTGTGGTTGATACGAGGTCTCGTATTTTTTTGAATTTGTTATAAAATTTAAAGGTGATATTCTTTTAGTGGTAGGCGACGTGCACGTCGACAGCGAGGGGCCTGTGATGACTTTGTCAATCTTGAGATTTGCCGACTCAACTCAATTCTTCGGAGGTGCTCACAGGGGTAGCGTGTGCGTGTGTGTTCATAGGGGTAAGTGTGCGCTCGTGTATATAAGCATCTATGTCTGTAACTGGGTCTCGCAAAAAAAGGTTTCTAATGGCTACAAGGTCTCACCATTACCACTGCTCACCAATGACTAAAAATCATGGCATCGCCTCAAGGACTTGCTTGTATCTTGGGTTTCCGGTGGTTTGTCATTTATGCATCGGTTTGAGGCCAAGCCGAATCTTAAAAACGAGAGAATGTTACGATGTCAACCTAGGGATAAGATATGGACTAGGCAATATGGGTTTGGCTAGGTAGGGCCCGTGACAGAGAGAAATGCCATGCAAGCACCAGCGGCAATTTGGGATCGATTATGAGAAGTTCAGAACCAAAGAATAGCTGCTTCCCCTCCTGTGACTTACCTCTCATTCTTCATGTGTTTCTAATTCTTGTGTATTTATAGAACTTGCTCCTCTACTTACTCTCGCACTCGTCCAAACTGTTTCTCACTCCGTTATATAGGATTGTATTTATTGGTTCAGTACTTAACAATTCAGTTGAAATACCATAAAAATTATACTGCTCGAAATTACAAGACGTTTTGATATAACATATCATTTGCTATGTATCTGCACATAACATATATTTAGGTGCATAGTAAAAGTTATGAATAAAAAAACCAAAACGTTGAATCATTCTTGTACCTAGCATGTTTATGATCAAATATGTCCTCAGCCGTGGTTTAGTACAAAATAGTCAACAAAATAGAGTATGACGTGCAAACGTGCACGCCAGCCGGTGACATATTAAAAGGCAGATGAAATCATGAGGACTAGGTGCAAACGTGCACGTAAAGGCTAATACTGCATAGAAAAAAATATCAATTATATGTCTACAATTAGAACAAATTTTTGATGGCATGTTGTGGAAGAATAGAGTATTCCGTTCCTTTCAAATCCTGTAATAAGAATCTAGAATTGCAAAAATATAACAAACAAGACAAATTAATGTAGCCGTGCTAGTTTCGTAATAAGGACTTAAGGAGTGATAACGTGGAACCATATATGGCGCACCATTCTGCTGTGCTGCGCGCTGCCACGTACAATACGATAGAACAACTCCAATCAAACACCTGCAGTACTGGACAGCCACATTAGCATCATCACGGGGCGCGTACAGTACTCCGGTGCATGCATGTACTACGCACTGCTGCCTGCCTACCACCAGTACTACAGCCTCCTTGGGCCCTCCAAAGCTCCAATCTACTGTAACGGTAGTACCACTGCGACACCCATGCTGATTCCGATTCGAATAGATGGAGCGGAAAGGAGCGTGGGATCGTATGCTTGCACATCACAGCTGGCGCCTGTCGGCCTTGTCCAGGCGCGCCGGCACTGGTGCCAGCCAGACCGGCGTCCGTCCGGCCGGCCCGGGCCAGCAGGTCGTCGGCCCTTGAAGAGTGCAGCGCAGGCAGGCAACCCGGCCGGCCGGGACCGCGAGCGCGAGCTGCCCTGCCCATACGGCGCCAGGCATGGAGGCCATCTGCCGTGCGCGGTGACCACGCAGCGGCCTCGTCCAATCCGCGCGCGCGCGACGCGTCCTAGGGAGTATGCGGCCACCGAGCGGCTTTGCAAGTTTGGAACGGCTAACTGCCGCGTGCATTCATCGGCGGCTTGCTATTTGTTGCCGCTTCATGCAGGCTAGCCTAGCCGCCTAGGCCCCTCGTACTCGAGTGCTCCTTGTTCTGCGTGTGGCCCCCCGAAAATGCTGGCTAGGAAAGGAGTATACACTGCGTGCTTCACCCACCTTCGCAACGTTCGCCGTCCTGATCCGAGTCATTGCCGTGTCATCCATCCGTGCGACAGCTAGCCATTATCAGTGGAGCCAGAATGCTAGGTGCCCAGCCCGGGCCTCCCCTAGATCCATCTGCCAAAATATCTCATTTGGGCTCCTGAATTACACACGAGTCATCTAGCTACGCCAGGCAATTCATTCCTATGCATGTAATCAGGCCCGTCTTAAGAGGGAGGGCAGGCAGTGCGACGGCCGGAGGCCCATGACGCTAGGGGCCCATGAGTATACGCTAGGGGCCCATGAGTATACGTATATGTAGTACATGTCTTTGGCTTATACGGTCACGTCCTGTTCAGTCTGCGGCTCTGCACGGCAAACCCTTCGTATTCGCAACTCCGCGTCATCACGTGCGTGCTGTTGCGCCGCGGCGGCTGTTCCGCCGCTCCCAAGTCCTGAAATCCCAATGCCTCTAAGCTTCCCGTGATCAACTGTCATGGGCCTAAGCCCTAAGTACCCCAACTTATATATCGAGTTTATAGGCATGAAAGAAGAAGAACCTGGAAATAAGCTGATCCAAAACAGCCTATCAGTTGATGCACAGTCAGTATGGTGAGTTTCTACTTCCTTTTCTCTTACCAAGCTATATTCCCCTGCAGATTCTTGTCGATTTTGTTGGCGCAATGGATGATAATTAGTTATACTAAAGTTCCCAAAATTTCTGTGTGAGTTCTCAATTTTTCATCCTGGACCATTTGTTAAGCTACTCTAGGAAAAGAGCATACGCAAAGTGTTGCCTATTGTGTAGTCCAGAGAGGAAGGAAAATGAGCATACTGGATTAATGTCTTGAGACCATCAGATTGCTGCATGCCATGGAGGTGCAACGCAATTGATATAAGAAAGGCAAGAGTACAACACACATGGCACTCCTACGATAGAGACAGGAAAATATATAGGTGGGGCGAATTTCAACGAGAAAATGAATCAAAAAGGCATCGTATTCACAACGCACCGCATTCACGTACTGTAATCACATAAATCATGGTAAAAACGCTGCAATCACACGTGACGACGAAAAGTAGACGAGAAACACAAGATGTTACTTCAAATTTGAAGAATAAACTAGTTCTTGATTAGTTGACGTTAGTCCATACATTGGAAATTACAAATAACCTGTTGGTGGAGCTGATGCCCTTGCTCCTCTACCACTAACCTATCCGCGGCCACAGCCAGCCCCAGCGCCAGGTGCCAAGCTCCTGCTCCTCTCCTCCTTCCTCCATCGCCAGGCACATCCAGTAGTCCTGCTCCTGCTCGGCGGGCGGTGGGTGCACCTGGGCTGCTGGGCACCTGGCGTTTGCTGGCGGTGGCCGGCGGACAGATGGGCGCTGCCGCGCCGAGCGGGCGAAAGTGCAGCGGGTAGATGGGCGCCGCCACGCCGGGCGAGCGGAAGACCGGAAGTGCGGCGGGCGGCGGGCGGCGGGCGAAATGGCGGGCGCAGCGTGCGGTGCTCACTCGATAAGGGAGCGGGACAGCGGGAGGATGCGACTGCCGACTGGGATTGGGGAATTGGGGACCAAATTTGGGCCCTTACTGGGCTAAACTAACTGCCAAAAAAAAAAGGCCCAGCAAGGAGCCGGAGCTCTGCCCTCGCGTCGTCGCCGCTCTGATTCGCGTCATTCGACATTTGTCCTTCGCCATCACCGCTCTGCGGACACCGGAGATAGAGAAGAACGCAGAAGAGGGGGTCTGGGGGTCTGATGCTACGGCACCGGTAGCGGGGGCGGCCGCCCCACCCCGCCCCTAGGGCAGCTTCGTCGTTGAGCATTAGGAAATGCTACATGCTTGCCTTGAAACGGATATAGCTGAAGGGTGATTACCTGTTAATTTATTATTTGTATATTTTTCACAATTGCCCACGATTTATAAACTTGGACAAATATTATAAGACCAACCTCACTTATGCTTAGAATTAGTAATTGGTAGAAAATATCATAGAATTAACTAATTTTAGCTGTGGGACAGGATTGGACATTTTGTTTAGTTCAGATCTGAGAGCTTGCATGATACCAGTAACTGAATATAATATTATTGTTTAAAAGTCCTTTAACTCTTCCTTCTTTGGGGTAAATTGAAGATAGCAAATGTTCTAATTGGTCTGTGACCCCTCTGAGCTAATTTTTTTCATCAGCAAGTTAAATATAGTTCATGTTTATCCTATATTCAGATTCAAATGTAGAGAGTGTCCTACTAACTGTTATTGTCAATAAATCCAGGTTCATGCTTTTGAACGTTTACCATTTTCAGACCACTGCTCCATGTCCAAAATTTCTGTTACTTGGTCATCTTTTTCTTCAGTTATTCAGTCTTATGTGCTCGACGAATTTGTATTCTTGAAGAGTTTTATGGAGCTTGATTATTTACGTAGAACGCGCAAGATACTTTAATACTCATAATTTATGTTGCTTTAAGGAGATATGGACTTGCAGTATGTTGTATCATATCAAAAAGTTTATGGTGCTCATTAAATAGTGATAGCAAAATTTTATAATATTTTCACGTTGGGTACACAATGTTCTTCATAACACGTGCGGCCGCACGTGCGTGACTACCAGTAGGCACGAAAAAAGAAGAACCTGAAAATAAGCTGATCCAAAACAGCATACCCTAGATTCCAGGTTGCAACCTTGGGCCATAGTTTTTGCTTACAACACCGATTCGGTGCACTAGCAGGATGGCATTGGGCCACAGTCCGGCCTATTGTGAAGGCTACATTTCCTGCAAGCAGTATTTGTGGAGAGAAATTGTTGACTTGAGGCTTCTAGCAGGGTAGCAGCAAATCCCCCAGTATAGTGGCCTCAATAGTCCATTGGACAAGGCCTCACTGATTTCTTTTGAGGTGCGGGCCGTTCTAGAAGCCTCCACCATCACCATGTGACCTGGGCCAACTCTGCGTAGGCTGCCCCTTAACGGCGACGGCTCGGCCCCAACAATCTAGAGCGCACAAGACCACGGGTGGGCTGCGGGCTCCGTGTTAATTGGCCCAAACAATCTATTGCCTGTAATTCCTATCCTCGCTGCTGCTGTTTGAGTTTGACCTTCGACGGCTTCAGTGTGGGCTCCGTGTAGGCTAGCCCAAACCTGTCAAGATGTCCTTCCCTCCCATGTCCCATATGGCCATATATGTTGCTAAAAAAAAGGCCATATATGGGGTCCTAACTGACATGCAGCATACCTGAAGCTTTGGGTTTAACCGTTTAACTGCGAGTCTAGGGCCTCGTTTAGATACTCAAATTCATCCTTAAATTTTACTATATAAAAAGAAGATTTTCTATCACATCGAAATGCCGATATATGTATGGAGTACTAGATATAGATGAAATCAAAAACTAATTGCACAGTTTTGTTGTACTTTGCGAGACAAACATTTCGAGCCTAATTAATAAAAAATTGGACAATTTTTACCATATAAAAAATAAAATTGCTACCGTACGCATTTATTGTGCACTGTAGCAATTCGGTGCCCCAAATCGGGCATCTAAACGAGGCCTGGGACTGGGAGCGACCAACCATGGCAGCAGCAATCGCCGAAGCTCAGCAAGGAGACGACGGCAGTAGATTCGGCACAACCATATCGGCTTCTCCCACGCGTCGTCGTCTGCCAAGTAGCAAGCCAGTGACCTAGTACATGGGACGCCCTTCGCCAAGGCGTGCCGTCAGAGTCAACAGTGAACGTCTACACAGGCCTTGTTCACTTCCACATCCCAATCCAAAATATTTCCTCTTCCACCCATCACATCAAATCTTTCGACGCATGCATGGAGCATTAAATGTAGGTAAAAAAGATAACTAATTGCATAGTTTGTCTGTAAATGTCGGGACGAATCTTTTGAGCCTAGTTAATTCATGATTAGACAAATTTTGCTAAATAACAACGAAAGATGCTACAGTAACTTTTCACCTGCTTTTCGCGAAGTGAACACACAGGATCGCGACGTAACCTGCCCGTTCCACACACGCATGCAAATATGCAACGTGCCCTCTCTTCCCTCTCAGCTCGCTCAGTCGCTCGGCGACAAGCCGCTCAACTGTTCCGGCAGTCATCGTCCCCAACAATCCACACACGCGCTGCCGGCGCCAGGCTTCTGGATCGATCATCATCTTCTCCCGGCCCGCATGTCCAGTTGCAGCAGCAGGCCAAAGCTAGCTTTTTTAAAAAATTATTTGGTTGCTTCCATTCGTCGTCGACGCATGCGGTAAGGTCACTCTCTCCAGTTACAGCTTACTCGTACAGCACACGCAGTGCGTGCATGCCCCGCGCCGAACAGACTTATGTCGCCCGCCGCGCGGGCGTACGTGCATGCCGCGCGCCGCCCTGACGGAAGCCGGGCGGCGGCGTCGCGCGGAACTATTGCACCACAGCTGCCGTAACTGTTGTCGAGCAATGAGCACGCCCCCATCCAGGCGTCAGCAATCAGCCACGAGGCCAGGAGCCATCAGGTAGGGTTCCGGTGTTTCACTAGCTAGCCGCGGTGAACGAAGAAGCCGGGCGAGGGCGAGGGCGAGGGCGAGGTTCGGAGCTGGCGAGTTGGGTGTGGTGTGGCGGCCCCAAGGAGGATCGACGACACAGGCGCGAGAAACAGGGGCACGGACGAGTGACGGTGAGCAGAGCATGAGCATCGAGCAAGTGGCCATGGTCGGCGATCATTGGCGTGTACTTGCACAGTGCCGGCGCATCCAGATCTACCGGAGCCACCGCTGTCCCGTCCCCGGGCAGAGCGCGCTCCGTACCGTACCGCTCTCCTTTGCGAACGACATGAGAGCAGAGCAGCAAAGCGAACAATGAGCATGCTTGCCCAAGGCACAGCAAACCGGGAACGAAATCCGGGTCTCAGCTGAAAACACACCACTGATCTTCAAGCGACGTAGCAGCAGATGGCTGAACCCGCAGAACACAGTGGTCTACCGAGGTTTATGGACCAACAAAGCACTGGCGGAGCCACCGCCCGGCCAGCCAGCCGGCCGGCCGGGCTTGCCGCCGACGTTCGAAACGAGATTTTCTTTATATTAAAATAGAAACCTGTATTTTTTTAGCTAAATATTTTTGCATAATAGAAAATGTCTGGGCTCTAAAAGCTTGTGGCTCTGCCAATACCAACCAGCATTAATTGAAGACAACAAAAATAAAAATCGAATTAAACAGAGAAACCGACGGAAGCCAGGGTTAAATATAGGTAAAAATTCCAAAATTTTTACAAGATTCCAAAATTTTTACAAGATTCTCCGTCACATCAAATATCTGAACGCATGCATGGAACATTAAATGTAGGTAAAAAAAATAACTAATCACACAGTTTCGTTGTAAATCACGAGACGAATCTTTAGAATCTAATTAGTCCATGATTGGACACTAATTGCTAAATACAAACGAAAGAATTACTGTGCTTCCAAAAATTTTACGGGGCAACTAAACACACCCTCATTCCCTTCTTCCTTTTCCCTGCACAGCCACAGCGACCCTACCGTCCACACACTCATACATGAGTCCGTACCAAACTCCTCGCTGGTAAAAAAAAGCTCCTTCCCAGCGCATGCATGGCTGGAGCCTGGATGCGGCAGGTGGTACTTTTCTCTGAGCAAATTTAACCATCTGTTTTTTTCTACAAAATCTTAGATACTTCAATGTATATAACACTAATGAAGTATATTCAATAAAGAATCATATATGTGAAAACTTGATGTATCTTAAAATCTTTTGCAGAAAAAACATATGGTCAAACTTGCTATAGTAAAAGTTCGGTGACAAGTAAACGAAAACGGAGGTATTAGTTTGAACAGTGCCAGACTTTTTAGGGGCACTTTCGTCATTGTACTCATCACCTTGGTTTTTTCGTACCACAACATAATATCCTGTTCGCTTACGCTAAAATTTAGCTTATGCTAATACTTATGTGAAATGTTACCCAAGGAAAACACTGTTTAATAACTAAAAAATAGTTCAAGCGAACAGAGTCCAGAATGCGAACAGCACCACCAAGCCAGCAAGCCTGACCCGTTCGAGGGCACGAATCGAACTAGCTTGCCATTGAAACGGCGGGGCAACCAGTAACCCCTGAAACGGAGAGTGCGGCACTGGTCCTGCTGCCGATCCTGGGCTGCGGGTTGCCTGCCGCCTGCCGCCGCACGGGACGGACGGACGGGGCGCCCTCCGAAACTTAGGTCTGTTTAGTTCGTAGAAAATTTTACAAAATTTTTCAGATTTACTGTCACATCGAATCTTTAGACGTATACATGAAGTATTAAATATAGATAAAAAAATAAAAACTAATTACATAGTTTAGACGAAATGGACGAGACGAATCTTTTAAGTCTAATTAGACCATGATTGGACAATATTTGTTAAATAACAATGAAAAGAGCTACAGTGCTGTTTTGTAAAAATTTTTTGCATCTAAACCCGCCCTTAAAATTTTTTGGCAGCAAACATTCAAGGCCCGTTTAGATGGTGAAAAATTTTAGGTAAATTTATGTAGCACTTTTCGTTGTTATTTGACAAAATTTATCCAATTATAAACTAACTAGGCTCAAAAAATTCGTTTCGACACTGTGTAATTAGTTATTTTTAACCTGCATTTAATACTCCATATATCCGTCTAAAGATTCGATACTATAAGTACTGTGCAATTTTCCCCCCTCTTTGGCCAACTAAACAGGACCATCACCGTCTCGCTCGCCTGCCATGACCACCATGCGGGGCCCGTGGCTGCCCGCCGAAGCAGTGTCAGCGGCTGAGGAGCTAATCGCGCCCACGCTCTGATCGTTTTTTCTGGGACGGGGGCATTCATTCCCTCGGGCCTCGGCTGCGTTGCGGCCGCGCGCACGAGCTCCGTCCGATCTCAAGCGCCATGTTGCGAGCCAATTTTAAAACGCGGTGGGGTTCCCATCTTGCCCCTGGGCGACAGGGATGAAAACGGATCGGATACGGACGGATATCACTGATATCGTACTTGTTTTCATATTTATGTCCGGATTCGGATTCGAATACGGATAGTATAAAAAATGTCGGATAGGATACGATTGGATATCGACATCATAAATATGTGATTTAAATATTCGGATACGAATACGGTATCGGATGTTAAATATCCGGACTCGGATACGGACGGATTAAAATCTCTCTAAACGAATTCGGTCTCGAATACGGTCGGAAAATATCCGTACCGTTTTCATCCCTGCTGGGCGATTTGTATTGACGCGCTGTCCAGAACAGTAATCTCCCACCCCATCCTTCTTAAATGCGTACTAAGTAGGAGGAGTAGATTACTCGCCTGAAACAGGGGTCTCTGTCTCTGCTCCCCCGGCCCATGCGGCCATGCTGCCGTGCTGCGCTCTTCGCCTTTCTTTAGGGAAAATAAATAATAAATAAACAAACAAACTGCGTTCCTCGTCTGACACATGGTCCCACGTGCCACAACTAAACTGTCAGTTCCCCTGTGTACTGTACTGCGCTGTACTGATGCCACTCTCATCTCGGGTGTGTTTAGGTGTCCCTTAAAATTTTTTTAGAAGCAGAGTAACTCTTTCATTTGTATTTGATAATTAGTGTCCAATCATATACTAATTAAGTTTTAAAGATTCGTCTCGCGATTTACAATCAAAATGTATAATTATTTATTTTTTTATCTATATTTAATACTCTATATATGCGTTCAAAGATTCGATGTGACAGGAATCTTGTAAAATTTCTAGAATTGTGAAGGAACTGAACACAGCCCTCATCGCAGCTCGCTTCACTCGTCGACAAGCCGCACGCGGGTGGCTTCACCGGCGGAGCAGCGCAGCTGACGTGCCCTCGTTCGGCTGGCTGGTGGCTGGTGACTGAGACTGATTTATTATGAGAGAAAAATACTGCTGGCTGATCGACGGCTAGTGCTGAACTGATATGAGAGAAAAGCACTGCTGGCTGCCTGGCAACCAGCCAGCCGAACAAGGGTCTCCCCGCCACGAGGCCCCATCGCCGGGAGATCGGCTCACCGCCCCCTCTGCTGGAAGAGCTAGCCTATAGCCTAGCCTAGCCTGCTGCCGCTTCACTCTAGGGCGTGTTCATTTCGCGAAAAGCAGACGAAAAGTTACTGTAGCATCTTTTATTGTTATTCCGCAAAATTTGTCTAATCATAAACTAAATAGGCTCAAAAGATTCGTCACGACATTTACAGACAAACTATGTAATTAGTTATCTTTTTTACCTACATTTAATGTTTCATGCATGTGTTGAAAGATTTGATGTGATAATTAGAAGAGGAAATATTTTGGGTTGGGATGGGAAGTGAACAAGGCCCTAGTAGTCTCCACCGCTACTATTACCCCTACTACCGCTTGATTACAAATCGCGAACGCTTGTGGTGGCAGCAGCGGCCAGCGGCAGCGCCACCCACACCCGGCACCACCGCAGCAGCAGCGCGCGTGGTGTGGCTCCGTCTCGACTTCGACCGGTCATCGCCTGTGAAGCTTCGCCGCCGGGCCTGCGCTGCGAAAGGAGGTGGAGGAGGAGGCGATGGAGCGGTCGCGGCGGCTCCTGCTGTCGGACTACGACGGCGCGATCGAGTCGCCGCTGCCGTCGCCGCCGCCGCCGTCCTCTGCCACGACCTTCCGCCCCGGGGTGGCCGTGGTCGTCGGCATCCTCACCAGCGTCTTCTCCATCACGTTCCTGCTCCTGCTCTACGCCAAGCACTGCAAGCGCAGCGCCGCGGAGTCGTCGGGGCCCTACGGGAGCGCCGGCGGCCACGGCGGCGGGTTCGGGTCCTCCGGCGCCGGCGGCGCGGGCGGCGGGGACCGGAGGAACTCCGGCGTCGACCGCGCCGTCGTCGAGTCCCTGCCCGTGTTCCGCTTCGGCGCGCTGCGCGGGCAGAAGGAAGGCCTCGAGTGCGCCGTCTGCCTCGGCCGGTTCGAGCCCACGGAGGCGCTCCGGTTGCTGCCCAAGTGCCGCCACGGATTCCACGTCGAGTGCGTCGACACGTGGCTCGACGCGCACTCCACCTGCCCGCTCTGCCGCTCCCGCGTCGACCCGGAGGACGTCCTGCTCCTCCCGGAGCCGCCCAAGCCGTCTACCACGGGGCCGCCCGACCCGCCGGAGACGAAGGCGGCTGCGGCTGCGACCAAAGAGCCGGCTCCGGCTCCGCCTCCTGCTCCTGCTCCAACTCCCGCGCCGTCCGGGCGGAGGATCTCCGGCCGGCACTCCACGGGGTCAGTGCGCGCGCCCGGGCGCGTCGGCCCGGCCTCGCGGCGGTCGGCCGACGGCGGCGTCGCGGTCGGGTGCTTCGACGGCGCCAAGGTGCGCAAGGACAGGGTGCTGCTTATGGAGCCGGCGGCCGTGGTGGCGGAGCCGGATCCGGTGGCGTTCGACCGGCGGTTCGGGCACCGCATCCTGGTGAGCACCGCGGGCGGGTGCGAGGGCGAGACGGCGCCCGTGGCGCAGCAGCGGTGGAGCGACCTGCGGCCGTCCGACCTCATGTTCGTCCGCGCCGAGTTCCTCGTCACCGAGGCCGGCCGCTACTCCTGCTCCGCCGCCGTCGTCAACTCCGGCAACGCCAGGAGCGCCATCGGCGTGCGGAGCCTGTCGGAGCTGGCGGCCGGGGTCCGCCGCCTCCCGCCTATCCGCGCCGGCGCGTGCGAGGGCGAGGGCGAGGCCGAGGCAAGAGCCGGCGGCGGTGCACGGCGGTGGCCCGGGTCGAGCTGGTGGGCGCCGCGTGGGACCCCGCCCGCGCGTAACGGCCCTATCGCCTAGGCCTGCGTGGCTGGGGAACCCCACGTTGCAGCCGGGAGAAAGTTTTTCCGCCGTCGACGTCGTGCATGCCAAAGTACCCCCTGGAGATGCCACGCAATTGCACAGATCAGTAAAGCGGCGGGCTGGCGGGCTGGCCTCCCCTCCGTGGTCGCCGGCGCGTCACGTGATGGGCAGCGTGGGAATTATGTATTGGCGGGGGGGCCCTCCCTACTTTCGTCCGGGGCCGCGCCGGCCGGCTTCGGAAGCCGCGCCGGAGAGAGAGGAGGAGACGCGGAAGGGATGTTGCTTTCGCGGGAATCTCGAGGCGGGTGTGGTTTGGTTCTGCTGGCTGGTAGTACGTGCGGTGCGGATTGGTTGCGTCCGCTCCCGCCCGCAGATGCCGCCGCGGGCATCGAGGCTTGGCCGCGGATCCCCTGCGGCCGGGCCGGACGGGGGTGGCGCCGTGGTGTGGCGATCGGCCGAGCGCTGTGTGCCGTGCCCGTGCCCGTGCGTGCGTGCGGCTGCGCTTGCGCAGGTGAGGTCTTGGCGCCTTGCGTCGGCCGGGTCGGGGGTTAGGGAACCATACGAAAGCTGAAGCGTGCTTGCGTAGTTGTACTGCTGCCTGCTAAAAATTCTTGTGTCTCTATGTGCATGATGAAGAAAAGTGCCGCGGCTTTTTGGTGTACTACGTCTGGTTCAGTTGTAAAAAAATTTGCAAAATGACCCTGTAGCACATTTCGTTGTTATTTGATAATTAGTATCCAATCATGGTCTAATTAGGCTTAAAAGATTTGTCTCGTCCATTTCGTCTAAACTGTGTAATTAGTTTTATTTTTTTATCTATATTTAATGTTTCATGTACGTGCCTAAAGATTTGATGTGACGGAAAATCTGAAAAATTTTATAAAATTTTCTGGAAACTAAACCGGCCCTAGTACAAAGTATGTACGTACTCCGTATAGGTGACTTGGCAAACGAACTGCATCTGCATGGCATGCGTGCGAGCACATGAGCACGAGCACATGAGCCCGTTTTTGTTCCTTCCTGCGTTGTCCAGCGAGCTGCGAGCGGATCGGTACGTACGTACGTACCCGCGGCGTGGGCGGAGCGTTCAGCGGCCGCACGCTTGCCTCCTGCCCCGGCCGCACGCCGTCGTGGCCTCGTGCTCTCCGTGCCGGGCATCAGTGTCACCCACCTTCTCTGTCCGGCTGTCCCCCATGCCACCGTATCACACACGGGTGCGCCGCTTCTTTCTTCGAATTCTCTCGCGGGGGCGGCCATGATTTGCTTGCTGCTGCCGTCGTGTGGGTCCCGTGCGCGCGCACGTTCTCGCGTTAAATTGCCTCCTGCACTTCTGCTGCCTCCCCTGCCGCATTGAAGGAAAATTTCTCGCCTGCCCCTCTGTGCGTGGGCGCTCGTCGACGTCAGGGAGAGGGTGAGGCCCCGCCTGACACGGCCGCGATCAGTTCGCTGTACACGGCGCAGCTCGAGGTCTCTCTCGGTGGGGCGCCGTGGCCTGTGGGTGTGGAGGATCACTGATCGCAAATCTGATCCCGTCGTGCGTGTACTGTGCCCGGGCGTACGTAGGAGTACGTACGGAGTAGGAGTGCATGTCTCGCTGCGATTTCTGTATCGGCGGCGTTACAGCCGTGAGCCTGCACCGCACGTCTGCATCTTGCAGAGCAGGGACGTGTACGTACGCATGGGATGGGCGTGGCAGGCGCCTTCCCTTTTTGGCCTCACTCGCCGCCCGTACCAGAGGCCGGAGCGCGGGTCGGTGCTCGCGACCGCTGACCTCCATGGCTCTCAAACGAGTCGCGAGCTCGCATCCATGACTCCCTTCGTGACACGCGGTGCGGTGCCTGGTGGTCGTTGCGACTTGCGAACAGAACCGGCAGGCATCGACGCGACATGCATGGCCAGTCGGCCACGGCTACTACTCCACTCCATTCGCGGCTCTCTTTTCAGTCGTGCGCTCCGACACGGTCCCGACACGGGTGCCCTCCTCGTGACACGCCCTCATGATCGCTGCTCCGATACGGTATCCCAAGAAGCGGCCACATACCACTAGCAGCAGGCGGCACGAAGCTGCTTTCCTGGGACAGGGAAACCACGAACCCAGGCCTCGCAGGGAGTAGCAGTAGGAGTACTATACATCCTACTACATTCTGCTACTCCTACAGTCCTACTACATGGTGCTGGACTCCTGGTGCTGCCGACATGATTCTCGTGACACGCAATCAATCCCGTCCTGCGTCACCGTACGACGTGCTCGTTCCGTCGTTCGTTCGTTCGTTCGTTCGTTCGTGTGTGTACCGATATTCAATCTCTTGTTTGTTTGTGTCGACTAGTATACTCCACCTGTTTTGTTTGATACCGTTATAAGTAACTCAGAACGGAGATCTTGGAGCAGAGATGGCAACAGTTACTTGGAACCCGAAACCTGTTAGGCTTTTATCTTGTTATATGTGAGTTTGTTAATGAATAAAAAGCTACACATCTAGTGCGTTTGCGAGCGGCGTCTGAGGGTATAGTACCTAAACTCGTAAGCCTATGGAATTTTTAAACCTGCTCCTTTATGATAGACTAGCTCATATTAGCCCACAATATTCTAAATTTCTCGAGTGGACTTTCCATTTAGTGGCATATATAAAACGACATGTCCATTCTAAACCCAAACCTAGCTCACTTTTCCCCTCCCTCACACGACTACACTGTAGCGGAGGCCCATTAGGTACTTATGACCCGAGCGGGCATGAGTTTGAACACAAAATCGCACCCGTGATGGATCGTTGATTTTTTAATTAACGGGCATATTTTCTATGAGTTTGGGTCGTCCGTTGCTATGTCTATCTTGGAGAAGGTTCATACGGCGTACCGCCATTCACACCCATAACTTACTGTTTCACCTAGCACAGTGATTTCAAGGATTCACCTACTGGTACGCTTGCACCCCATGCATGCGTCGTTTTCGTCGTCAATCTGGCGACGGGATGGTTGAGACTTGAGGTTGAGGCGCGAGGCGAGGGTCTCTCTCTGACCGATCGATGGCGACGGCGACGCGGAGGACCACCGACGGCGACGTTCCGAGGTGGGCACCGCACGCATGCCCAGGCTCATCAGCCGCCAGCCCGGCCGACCCATGCGCCCGCCCCACCGGCCCACCCAGCTCTGGAAAATCATTCACCGCCACTATTGCCTCCTGCAGGCAGCAGCCAATTGCAAATGCAAATGCGTGCGCAGCGTCCTGCAGGTGAGGTGAGCGCCGCGCATGCACGACAGACAGCTGCATGAGCATGAGCGAGATCGTCGTCGACAGCCCAGAGCATGCATAATGCAGGGAGATGAGATTCGCGACGTGATTAGCGGCACTGTTACGCCGTCGTGGCCAGGGAGGTGCGTGCTGTGTCTAGAGTGACGCCAGCTCGGCGAGCAGGCCGTCACGGCATTGACCGCCCAATAGGGATCCAGACCTCCGTCGGTTTCATTCATCCCAATAATGCATCCGTGCTAGCCCGGATGAAGCGACGTGTGATGTCTGATGATGGAGCCGGGAGCCGTAGTTTCAGTCTTTCAGACGAGAAAGCACGGGGATTGTCGTTCGTGTGCTGCTTCGTCGTCCCCTGCGTAACCCCAGTTTACTGTACGTACTAGCACCATCCATCGGTTAGTTTCGGACACGCTGCTGCTATGGCTTAATGGCTGACGTGAACTGAATTTTTGTTCCGAACTTGGGAACGCAACATGGGCCTTGTTTAGATACGCTCCGAATTTCAATTTTTTTCACTCTCTTTTCGTCACATCAATCTTTGCACGCATACATGAAACATTAAATATAGATAAAAAATATCTAATTGCACAGTTTAGTTATAAATCACGAGACGAATCTTTTAAATCTGATTAGTCTATGATTGGATACTAATTATCAAATACAAACGAAAGTGCTACCGTCAAAAAAAAATCTAACTTTTCACCATCTAAGACTGGCCGCACCGCGGACCGCGAAACCGGCCGCTACGCCAGGCGTAGCGTGCGCGCGTCCGCACCGCGCGCCTGTATCGCGCACGGGCGCGTAGCGGCCGGCCGGTCGCGCGCTATACCCAGAGGTGCACTGTGCATGCACTCTAAAAACTGTAGCAGAAGAGAGACAGAGAGTTGGGGAGAGAGAAGGGGGAGGAAGAGGAATAAAATATGAAATAGTGGGTATAGAGTATGGGATAGAGATAATATGGGTGCGGGAGAAATGGATATAGAGTAGAGAATCTTGATGACTAAAATAGAATATTTCTTTTTAGAGATGAAAATAGAGGTGGACGAGTACGGATAGCCTAAGCATGGCCATGATTTTCAGAACCAACGTGGTCCGTCGCCACCGAACACATGATTCCAGTTCCGGTACATGCAGTGCCACCACTGAAGTCTGAGGCAGCCAGGCAGGCACATTACTCCTCCGAACTTTGATGTCACGCACGCACGCACGAACACACATGAATACTGTAGATTTAGGCTTGGGAAACATCGCGCGTGTTCAATGGTCTGTAGTCAAGTGACGCATCATTGGTTGGTTGCCAGCTGGAGTTTTCGTATAATCGGTGAATGATAAGAGCTAGGACATAGGACTAGGAGTAAACTGTAATATCGACGCGATAAACAATCAGAACGCCTAGCGGCCGGACATCCGTACGAGACGTCGTGTCCATATGCGACTCTGACATCTGCGTCCCGCCCGAGCACCCGCGCCCGTATCGGTTACAAGGACCTACTGAAAGTCCTATGTTTGGTGTTGGTAATTAGTGACAATACCTAAGTACTAATCCTATACCTAAGTTGTATGTAGCATATGAGGATTAGTACATTCCAAGATTGGTGGCAAGATGGACATGGTGATCATGATAGCCACACTTAGATTTGGACGCAACCCTACGTGATTAAGAAAAATATATATGCTTAAGGGTTGTGTTTTAGTAACCAAGACACCTAGTGGGTGTGGTTACATTATAGGATAGATAGCCGTACTATAAAGAGGGGAATGACGCGGCTATTGAACTCCTAAGTGCCTCTAGGTGTGCATTTCATAATCATATGCATTTAGATAGAACTAATAACGCCTCAAAAAAATGATTGTGAAAATGCTAACACACTCACACATGATGAGATCACTTGGTGGTGTTAGCACGTTTGCGAAGGCGGTGGAGTTTGAGCGGTAGAGAGGGTTTGGGGTCCTCTCTCTCTCCCGCCGAGCTTGCGAGGCGGGATTCAGGCGTTTTCGAGGAATTGAAACAACTTTTTTCCCTTACGCCGGAAGTCGGAAAAGAAACGGAAGCGAACGGAGGTCACAGAGGTGACCGGACGCTGAACCGGACGCGGTCTTTGCATGACCGGACGCGTCCGGTCAGTGTTCAGTGTCTGCGCGTTTTTCAGTTTGATGATCGGACGCGAAGCGCGTCCGATCACAGTCGATCGGACGCGTCCGGTCGTTCAGGGAGCTTACTGGACTCTAACCGGACGCTGGCACTGTGGCGTCCGGTCATTTCTCCAGCACGTCCGGTCATTGTGTTGTTGTGCGCTGCTCAGACTTGACCAGCGCGTCCGGTCAGTGTAACACCCCGGGTGTTATAGTGCTAATTAATCTGCCATGTCATCATAATGCATTGCAAAGCATCCCTGTTAGGTTAACTTTGTTATGCATCAGCTAAAACAAGTTTACTTATCTAAGTTGAATGTGTTTCTCAGTGGTGTGCTCCGAACCCGAAAACCCTAATTCCGAATACCACCGCAAATGCTTAGTCCATGCCCTGCGTAATTTGAGGTGTGCGACTGTGTTGCACACTAGTGTCAAGTGTAGGGTATGAGCTCAAGTACAACCTCTAAAATGAAACTCCAAATTTGAGTTTGAGTTGGAGTCCCAAAACTTGTCACAAGTTTTCCGAATCGAATTCGAATTTAAAATTGGGGAAAAATGTAAAAGAATTTCAAAAGCTAATTAGTCAACCAAGAGTGGCATTTGGTCAACCATGTCATGTTGGTCCAAATGATGCCCTTGGGTGAGGTTTTGATCACTAAGTAATCACAAATCAAAGTAGCAACAAATTCCAATTTAAAATTCCTCCGAAAACCCTAAATTTTAAAACCCTGTTTTACCCCTTTTGAAATAATTCAAAATCTAAGCCAAATTTGGGAAAAAGTTCAAAACCAAGTTTGTAGAACTTTTCAAGGGATACAACTTTGGTGTTTTGAGTTTTCAAAGTTTTAGTGTAAAATGTGGAGTAATTTTGAAAATAAACAAATTTAAGTTTTAATTCATTTTTTTGTCCCCAAACTAAGATTTCAAAATTGAGGTAGAATTTGAAAAAGTTTTGAACAGCAAAGTTGTAGGTCTGGTCAAGATATACAACTTTGATGTTTGGAGATTTTGAAGTTTCAATATAAAATCAAAAGTAATTTCTAAATTACCAAATCTGAAAAATGTGTCCCCTTTTGAATTTAAACTCAAATTTCAAAATCCAGTGAGAATTTGAAAAAGTGTTCAATACAAAACTTGTAGAGCTTGAAATTCTTAAGATTTCATACATTGGAAGTTTTTCAAGTTGCTATACAAATTTGAAAGTAATTTAAAAATTCAGTTTGAATTTTAGAGTTTGGGGGGAGCTACAGTGCTACGCCAATCACCAACGGCCACCGGCCGGTATGGGCGCCGGCCGATCGTCGCTGTGGTCGCTTTCACGGCCTTCGTGCGCGATCGAGAACGCCAGCGCGATGACGCGAGCAGTGCAGCTCTGTAGTCGCGACCGCCTGCTATAAATACCTAGCGTTCACAGTGACGTTGTCCGTTTTCGCCATCGCCGCCGCCGCTAGCTTCGCCGCTCGCCGCCGCCACCACCAGGCCATCTCCGGCCACGCCAGTCGCACCAACAGCATCGCCGCATCCTCACGCACCTCGTGAACCACCCAAGCCAGCTTGACTTCGCCTGGATCGCCGCAGCCACCGCTTCCCGTGCTCAACTCCGGCGACCAAGCCGCTTCACATGGCCAGCACCCTCCGCCGCCTCCCAGCGCCTCCTTGTGGCTTCGCTGCGACCGCTGTAAGCTCCTGATGCTCCCCGTGCTCTCGCTTCAGTCGCTACCCGCGTTGCATCGCCGGGACGCCGGTCACCGTCACGGTCGGTCCGCCATGGCCGTCGGGAAGGGCTCCCCGGAGCTGTAGCATAGCTGCTAGGGGTTAAAACGGGTTCGTGGTGAGTCATAGGTGTTGTAGGGTCGCTTGGATGGGTGACCGAAGCAACGCTCGCTGGCCGGCCACCGCGCGGGCATGGCCGGGTCGCGGGAGAGAGCGAGGAAGGAGGAGGAAGGCGATGACAAGTGGGTCCACGGTGTCAGCGAGAGAGAGGGAGAGCGGGCGCGCGTGAGGCAGGCCGCTTGCTGGGCCACGCGGCTAGGCCGAGCACGCGTGCGGGCGCGGGCGCGCGCGAGCGGGCCGACCAGTTGGGCCGGACCGCGGGAGAAAAAGAGAATCGGCCCGATTTCGTTTTTGTTTTTCTTTTTCAAATAAATGAATAGTTTAGTTATTTGTTTATTTCATTAAAAATTGTGTAGAGTTCCAAAATTCATGAAAATTTTTGTGTAGGCTTCTCAATGTATAAACTATCTAGGAAAAATGTTAAATCATGAATTTGAATACTTTGTGCAGTAGAATTAATTGGTTCCAATAAAGATTAAATGCAACTTCCAGGAATTTTAATAATTAATTTATTTATCCAAAAATTATGAAATTTATTATGACACTATTATAATTCATTCTTAACCCATAGAAAAAGTTTGAGCTTGATTAGGTAAAATTTGATTAACTTCTAATTATGCCCTAATTATTTAAATAATAAATAAATGTTAATTTGAGAACTTTAAGTGTTGTGTGCCTTTTTGATTGAGTGATGTCCTTAGGTCACTACCCTTTTGTGATCTTTGGCACCTTAATTCTATGTTTGAGCTCGTTAGTAACTTGTTTAGGTTAAAAGCTGGTATCGCTGGAAATCGTCGCTACTAGTTAGTAGGTTTTCTGTTTGCGACTGTACCGTGAAGGGAAGTTGTACTCCAGTCGTAACTCGTAGCATGTTATCATCAAGCATCATGTTTATAATCGAGCATCATGTTAAAGCATGTTATGTGTTCGTGTAGTCTCCGCTTTCGAAGAAGCCAAAGCCGTCGAGCCAGTTTCCGGAGAAGAGCGATAGTCGGTGGGTTCTAGACCTGACGTTGGAGTTCTCGAGTCTGAGTCAGTCGTCGTGTCCGAGCAAGGCAAGCCCTGGTGCATTTAAACCCTACCTTGAATTTTACAAATGTTTTATTATTTATATTATGGTTTACTGTATTAAGTAATTAGGAGTTGAGTGATAACCTAATTACTGCATTATCATCCTTGATTATTGTGATATCAACCTTGATACCTGTTTTACGGAAAATGCGTAGTATGCTTCGCTATGCTTAGAAGTTAAGCTTTTAAATGCAATGTTTATATAGCCATGACGGCATATTGAATGAATATTGAAATATGAGAATGAACTTGAAAGATCGGGCGGGTGGTTTGGCCACTGCTAACATGCATTGGGAAAGGAGTCTCAATGTAGTGTTTTCGCCTTATCAGTTAAGGTCCGTTCGTTGTAAGCCTATTGTGTTCGAGACTTTGCAACTAGCCTCATGCCTTGGGTAAGCCCAAAATGTTGGTGATTCCATTACGAGAACGTCTAACCTCGCACTGGGAGTGGAGAGATGGCGGGAGTAGCGTGTACCCTCGGGGCTAGAATCGGGACGGGTTCGAGGAGTACTGTACTCTCGGGTGGCAATGGACACATTCTGGTTTTGGGAGATCTAAATGAGGGTTGATATATGCAAGATTCGGTTCTACATATGTCGTGAAGTTAGGGATCCCCAGCTGGGTATAATCGGTTCGAATCGTCGTTGCTCCTCGGTTATGGAGACTTGATCACCTGACTTGCATCGTAGTTAAGAACTGGAATGAAAGAAAGAATGAGAAAGGTTTTGATGATAATTACTTTGATCTAGATTAGGATCACCTAGATTTGGTTAATGAACCATCAATGGTAAAAGTAAAATGTTGAAGATAAGGATCTACTTTAGTAAGCTTTTCTGCAAAAGAAAATCTTGATTCTGGATTACCCGTACCTTAATTCCCTAAAGCTAGCGTGCCCTTGGAGTCTTTGTCTTAGTTGGGTAAGTCTTGTTGAGTACTCTCATACTCAGGGTTTGTTGAACCCCTTGTTGCAGGTGCGGTTCATGAACAAGTCTGCTTCGAGCCTTGTTGCATGACCGTCGTGGTTGAAGACAGTGACGACGAGTAGACTATGTGGCCTTTGGGCAAGGCATCTCGCTTGTGTGATGTAATAAAGTTAATACCGATACTTCTCTACTACTGGTTTGTAATAATGTTACATAAGGTTTGAAGTTTGAAAACTAGTTTGTAAACCTATATTATTGTAAGACTTCTGCTACTTTACTCTGTTGAATATTTTGAATAAACTGTTGTAATATTGCAATACTCCTGTGATTGGATCCTGTTCGGAGGAAAGCAGGCCTTTTAAGTTATGGTGAACATAAGTACGACTGTCAGAGGTCATTATGGCAATGACGTGTACTTGTGGGCCATCATAATTAGGAGGTTCTAAGACAGCTGGTACCAGAGCATAATCACTCGGGTTATTGTAGTATTACCTTGCAAAACTTCAAAATGATTTGGGTCAAACAAACTTAATACTGATATTTTGGTCCAAATTGCTTTTGCTTATCTTAATCTATTCTATAGTTTCCTTAGCTCATATTTGAAAGCTTCGTAGTGAAGTATCATGTATAGTGCCCTATGTTATAAATATTGCATGTGTTACTTAATCTTTCTGTTAGATCGTAAGTACGATGCATGCATCATGTTTAATTAACCTGCTTAAGTTACCTTCCCTTTTAAAGTGGTTTGGGTTAAGTAAGGTTCAAATCCTATTCATGCTAACCTTCAGATCCCCCTATCTGTTCTCATCATCCTAATTCTATCTTGCTTTAGGATGGCACGTGTGAAGACGACTCCTCGCAAGAAAACGGGTCCGCAAGGAGTGCCACGTCATCAGTTGGCCGCCAGAGGTGATGGAGCAAGTAGTAGCCGTAATCCGAACCCAGATTCAGAATTATAGGTTGCAAGGCTTACATCAGAAGTAGAGCGACTGAAGCGCAACATGCGTTTTTGGAAACAGTTCCAGAATGAGTCTTTAGAAAGGAGACAGAAGCCAGGGCTCGTGTTCATGAGTTGGAGCTTTATGCGACACACCTGGAGCAGTACAACACTGTTCTGCATGAGGAGGTTCATAGGCTACATGATCTGATGAACCCCAATCATCAGCCCCAGGCAGTAGAAGATGATGTCGGTGCCGTGGTTGTTCCTGGTGGAGAGGACAATGAAGAAGATCCAGAAGAAGATGAACCCCTGATGGAAAGTGGGGATGATGCAAGTCATGTCACTGGTGCAAGTGCTCCAGAGGTTGAGGATGGAGTGATCGTGATCAGTGATGATGATGAGGAGTGAAGTGTCGATATGGATGGTTGTGTAACATAGTAGTCTTTCCTGCTTTCTAAGAACCTTAGTGGGTAGTTTCTTGCTTGCGAGCAAGTTTGTAACGAAATAATGTAAGATAAGTTTGTATGTGTATAAAAGTACTGTACTAACTGCTTTTTAATTCAATAAAGCGATGTAAATAAATATGGTTTGTGTACAACAGATGGACGGTACTGGAACTTCCCAAGAAGGGGACAATACTCCGAATCCCCCACCGTTTCCACCCACCTTGGCAGAAGCTATTGCCGCGCTGGTTAATGCCACTACCTTGTTGGCTCAGAATCAGAATCAGAATGGAAATCAGGGTCGTCGAGGCCGTAACAATGGAGGGGAAACCACTTATGTGGATTTCACCGATACCCGTCCACCAGTGTTCTCAAAGGCAGATGAGCCGCTAGAGGCGGATGACTGGCTCCGTACCATGGAGCAGAAGTTTGAACTTTTACAGTGCACGGAGCACCAGAAGCCTGTGTTTGCAGCACAACAACTCAGAGGTGCCGTAGGGGCGTGGTGGGCGAATCTGGTCGCCGCACGGCCTGCTGGCCACCGTGTCACTTGGCAGGAGTTTCGTGAAGCCTTCAGAGCACATTATATCCCAGATGGTGTCATGGCCATGAAACTAGAAGAGTTTCTCTCGCTGAAGCAAGGGAACCAGACAATTCTGCAGTATGTGGGCAAATTCAATCTTCTGTCCCAGTATGCAGCGGAATATGTGAACACCGATGCAAAGAAGAAGAGTTGTTTCATGAGAGGTTTGAGTACCAGAATTCAGGAAGCATTGGTCACCTGCTATAATGCCACTTAATATGAGATATTCAATGTGGCTATTGCGTCAGAAGAGAAGTCCCGACTGCACAAAGAGTCGAAGAAAAAGAAGCTAGTGTTTTCTAGCCCATCTAGCGGCATTAAAAAGCACCAGAAGTTTGTTTATCACCCTTAGAACCATTTCCGCCCAACTTATCGTCCACCATAATACCAAGCTCAGCCGCAGACGTTTTTCTGTCCTGTCGCAATCCCGCAGTATCCACAGCAGCCGAATGCCCCTGGTATTCGAAACCAGACTCCAGTAACCCATAACTTTCCCTGTTATAATTGTGAAAAGCCAGGCCACTTTTCCAAGGACTGCCCATATCCAAGGCAGTACAATCCCAGTTATCCCAGAGCTCCCGTACCACAACAGCAACAACCTCAGAGCAAGAATAATAACCTAAATGTTCAGAAGGGTAAGGGTGAGAAGAAGAAGACCGGACGTGTGTTCTACACTCAAGCAGGTGCAATCCCAGAGGGAGAACCTGTTATGATGGGTATGTTCCCTGTTGCTAATCATCCAGCAGTACTGTTATTTGATTCAGGTGCATCGCATACATTCATAAATCACACCTTTGTTGTTAAGCATGACATTCCAATTATGGGAACACAAGAAGATTTCTTTATCCAGTCGCCCGGGGGACGACTGTGTACTAAGGAGATGGTACGTGACGTACCTATAGAGTTAGGTGGGCATATATTTCCTACCTCAATGATAATATTACAGAAACAGGATATAGATGTAATCTTGGGTATGAATTGGATGTACCAAAGAGGAGCCCTTATAGATGCACTGCATAGAACTATAAGGTTGAACCTGCCAGATAATAAATCTCATCTTCTTATCCAACTTCCTATCTCAAAGAGAACAGTTGAAAGGATATGTGCAACGTCAGTACATGAGATTTGTGATATACCGGTAGTCTGTGAATTTCCAGATGTGTTTCCAGATGATCTACCAGGTCTGCCACCAGACAGAGATGTAGAGTTTGTGATTGAGTTAAAATTGGGTACTGCCCCAATATCCTGGAGAGCTTACAGAATGCCACCCAATGAATTGGCAGAACTTAAGGATCAATTGCAAGAGTTACGTGACAAAGGTTTTATCAGACCCAGTTCCTCACCATGGGGATGCCCAGCTCTTTTTGTCAAGAAGAAAGATCAGACTTTAGGGATGTGTGTTGACTATCGACCGCTGAATGAAGTAACCATTAAGAATAAATATCTGTTGCCTCGCATTGATCTACTTTTTGATCAGCTTGCGGGGGCAAAGGTATTTTCAAAGATCGATCTTCGATTAGGGTACTATCAAATCAAGATTCGACCTGAAGATATCCCAAAGACTGCATTCACCACCAGATATGGACTGTATGAATACCTAGTTATGTCATTTGGTCTCACTAATGCACCGGCACATTTCATGTATCTGATGAACTCAGTTTTCATGCCAGAACTTGACAAGTTTGTGGTTGTTTTTATTGATGATATTCTGGTATACTCCAAAAGTGAAGAAGAGCATGTTGAGCATCTCAGAGTTGTTCTGTCTCGTCTGAGAGATCATCAACTGTATGCCAAGTTTAATAAATGTGAGTTTTGGTTAAGAGAAGTGCAATTCTTAGGACATGTGTTGTCAGCCGAAGGAGTAGCAGTAGATCCTGGCAAGGTGGAAGATATTCTAAATTGGAAACCACCAATATCAGTTCATGAAGTCTGAAGTTTTCTGGGAATGGCGGGTTATTACCGTCGATTCATACCTGATTTTTCAAAGGTAGCCAAGCCAATTACAAAGTTGTTGAAGAATCAAACTAAGTTCATATGGTCTCCAGAATGTGATAAAGCTTTTAGAATTCTAAAGAAGTCATTGACAACTGCTCCGGTTTTGGCACAACCAGATATAGAAAAGCCATTTGATGTTTACTGTGATGCCTCGGGTATTGGCCTTGGTTGTGTGTTGATGCAAGAAGGCAGAGTCATTGCTTATGCCTCGAGACAGTTGAAGCGTCATGAAGAACATTATCCGACACATGATCTTGATCTAGCAGCTGTGGTTCATGCATTGAAAATCTGGCGTCATTACTTGTTAGGTAATACTTGTCATATGTATACAGATCACAAGAGCTTGAAGTATATCTTTACTCAGTCAGAGTTGAATATGAGGCAAAGAAGGTGGCTTGAGTTAATAAAGGACTATGATTTAGAAGTGCACTATCACCCTAGAAAAGCGAATGTTGTTGCTGATGCACTCAGTAGAAAGAATCATTGCAATTGCATGACTGTGAAGCCAATGGATTACAGTTTATGTTATGAATTAGAAAAGCTGAATATTGAAATAGTTCAACAAGGTCAGTTGACTAATGTCACAGTAGAATCAACAATCAAAGATCAGATTGTGTCTACTCAGAGAAAGAATTCTGGAGTAGCTCACATCAAAGAAAAAGTTAGAACTGGTCAACAGACAGATTTCAGTATTGATGATGCAGATGTGTTGTGGTTTAAGAACCGGCTAGTGGTCCCAAAGGTTCCAGAGTTACGTCAGCTCATTCTTGATGAAGCACATAGCACAAGGTTTTCTATTCATCCAGGAAGTAATAAGATGTATCAAGATTTGAAACAGAGATTCTGGTGGACCAAACTGAAAATTGAGATCGCCAAGTATGTTGCCAGATGTGACACTTGTTGTAAAGTGAAGGCAGTACACCTGAAGTCGGCAGGAATGTTACAACCCTTGGCCATTCCATCCTGGAAATGGGAAGATATCAGTATGGATTTCATTACTGGGTTACCCAAGACCTCAAGAGGCTTTGATTCAATTTGGGTCATTGTGGACCGACTGACAAAGTCATCTCATTTTATTCCAGTTAAGGTGGACTATTCTGCTATAACTTATGCAAGAATTTATATTGATCGAATCCTGAGTCTTCATGGGGTACCAAAGACCATTGTATCAGATAGAGGTACGCAGTTTGTTAACAAATTTTGGAGACACCTACATGAGTCCCTGGGTTCAAAACTTTTGCATAGTACCGCTTATCATCCACAAACAAGTTGTCAGACTGAAAGGGTCAATCAAATTCTAGAAGACATGTTAAGGTCATGTGCACTTAATTATTCAGACACTTGGGACGAGTGGTTACCTTTAGCAGAATTCTCCTATAATAATAGTTATCAAGAGAGTATCAAAATGGCACCGTTTGAGGCATTGTATGGCCGCAGGTGCAGAACTCCATTGAATTGGTCAGAACCGGGAGAAAGATGGTTTTTCGGTGTTGATCTTGTGAAACAAACAGAAGAAAAAGTTAGGCAGATCCAGAATAATTTGAAAGTGGCTCAGTCCAGGCAAAAGAGTTATGCTGATAAAAGGCGTAGACCTTTGGTATTCCAAGTAGGAGATTATGTTTATCTAAAAGTATCACCCATGAAAGGAGTTAGCAGATTTGGAGTCAAAGGCAAACTCGCACCACGTTATATTGGTCCTTTTCAAATCATTCAACAATGTGGAAAGGTGGCATATAAGTTAAAGCTGCCTGAACAACTGTCAGCCGTGCACAATGTATTTCATGTATCACAAATGAAGAAGTGTCTACAAGTACATGATCAAGTGGTTGATGTTGAGGGAGTTGAACTTGAACCGGATTTGACATATTCTGAACATCCTGTTAGAGTTTTGGATCAAAAAGATCGTGTTACCCGAAGTAGAACAACTAAATGGTACCGAATACAGTGGAATCAACATTCAGAAGAGGAAGCCACCTGGGAAGCGGAGGATTATCTGTTGGAGAATTTCCTAGAGTTCCTTGCTTCTATCTAGGTTGCAATTTCTTCTTTAAACTGTAACCTATCCTTTTAAAATCTTTGTAATGCAGAAAACCTCTACCTGTTTTGTAGACAAGTCTTGGACGTGTTTGCTTGACACATTTCCTTTTCTATTACTTAACTCAAGGCTTTAAATCTCGGGACGAGATTTCTTTAAGGGGGAAGGGCTGTAACACCCCGGGTGTTATAGTGCTAATTAATCTGCCATGTCATCATAATGCATTGCAAAGCATCCCTGTTAGGTTAACTTTGTTATGCATCAACTAAAACAAGTTTACTTATCTAAGTTGAATGTGTTTCTCAGTGGTGTGCTCAGAACCCGAAAACCCTAATTTCGAATACCACCGCAAATGCTTAGTCCATGCCCTGCGTAATTTGAGGTGTGCGACTGTGTTGCACACTAGTGTCAAGTGTAGGGTATGAGCTCAAGTACAACCTCTAAAATGAAACTCCAAATTTGAGTTTGATTTGGAGTCCAAAAACTTGTCACGAGTTTTCCGATTCGAATTCGAATTCAAAATTGGGGAAAAATGTAAAAGAATTTCAAAAGCTAATTGGTCAACCAAGAGTGGCATTTGGTCAACCATGTCATGTTGGTCCAAATGATGCCCTTGGGTGAGGTTTTGATCACTAAGTAATCACAAATCAAAGTAGCAACAAATTCCAATTTAAAATTCCTCCGAAAACCCTAAATTTCAAAACCCTGTTTTACCCCTTTTGAAATAATTCAAAATCTAAGCCAAATTTGGGAAAAAGTTCAAAACCAAGTTTGTAGAACTTTTCAAGGGCTACAACTTTGGTGTTTTGAGTTTTCAAAGTTTTAGTGTAAAATGTGGAGTAATTTTGAAAATAAACAAATTTCAGTTTTAATTCAATTTTGTCCCCAAACTAAGATTTCAAAATGGAGGCAGAACTTGAAAAAGTTTTGAACAGCAAAGTTGTAGGTCTGGTCAAGATATACAACTTTGATGTTTGGAGATTTTGAAGTTTCAATATAAAATCAAAAGTAATTTCTAAATTACCAAATCTAAAAAATGTGTCCCCTTTTGAATTTAAACTCAAATTTCAAAATCCAATGAGAATTTGAAAAAGTGTTCAATACAAAACTTGTAGAGCTTGAAATTCTAAAGATTTCATACATTGGAAGTTTTTCAAGTTGCTATACAAATTTGAAAGTAATTTGAATATTCAGTTTGAATTTCAGAGTTTGGGGGGAGCTACAGTGCTACGCCAATCACCGACGGCCACCGGCCGGTATGGGCGCCGGCCGATCGCCGCTGTGGCCGCTTCCACGGCCTTCGTGCGTGGTCGAGAACGCCAGCGCGATGACGCGAGCAGCGCAGCTCTGTAGTCGCGACCGCTTGCTATAAATACCTAGCGTTCACAGTGACGTTGTCCGTTTTCGCCATCGCCGCCGCCGCTAGCTTCGCCGCTCGCCGCCACCGCCACCAGGCCATCTCCAGCCATGCCAGTCGCACCAACAGCATCGCCGCATCCTCGCGCACCTCGTGAACCATCCAAGCCAGCTTGACTTCGCCTGGATCGCCGCAGCCACCGCTTCCCGTGCTCAACTCCGGCGACCAAGCCGCTTCACGTGGCCAGCACCCTCCGCCGCCTCCCAGCGCCTCCTTGTGGCTTCGCTGCGACCGCTGTAAGCTCCTGATGCTCCCCGTGCTCTCGCTTTAGTCGCTACCGCGTTGCATCGCCGGGACGCCGGTCACCGTCGCGGTCGGTCCGCCATGGTCGTCGGGAAGGGCTCCCCGGAGCTGTAGCATAGCCGCTAGGGGTTAAAACGGGTTCGTGGTGAGTCGTAGGTGTTGTAGGGTCGCTTGGATGGGTGACCGAAGCAACGCTCGCCGGTCGGCCACCGCGCGGGCATGGCCGGGTCGCGGGAGAGAGCGAGGGAGGAGGAGGAAGGCGATGACAAGTGGGTCCGCGGTGTCAGCGAGAGAGAGAGGGAGAGTGGGCGCGCGTGAGGCAGGCCGCCTGCTGGGCCACGCGGCTGGGCCGAGCGCGCGTGCGGGCGTGGGCGCACACGAGCGGGCCGACCAGCTGGGCCGGACCGCGGGAGAAAAAGAGAATCGGCCCGATTTCGTTTTTGTTTTTCTTTTTCAAATAAATGAATAGTTTAGTTATTTGTTTATTTCATTAAAAATTGTGTAGAGTTCCAAAATTCATGAAATTTTTTGTGTAGGCTTCTCAATGTATAAAATATCTAGGAAAAATGTTAAATCATGAATTTGAATACTTTGTGCAGTAGAATTAATTGGTTCCAATAAAGATTAAATGCAATTTTCATGAATTTTAATAATTAATTTATCTATCCAAAAATGATGAAATTTATTATGACACTATTATAATTCATTCTTAACCCATAGAAAAAGTTTGAGCTTGATTAGGTAAAATTTGATTAACCTCTAATTATGCCTTAATTATTTAAATAATAAATAAATGTTAATTTGAGAACTTTAAGTGTTGTGTGCCTTTTTGATTGAGTGATGTCCTTAGGTCACTACCCTTTTGTGATCTTTGGCACCTTAATTCTATGTTTGAGCTCGTTAGTAACTTGTTTAGGTTAAAAGCTGGTATCACTGGAAATCGTCGCTACTAGTTAGTAGGTTTTCTGTTTGCGACTGTACCGTGAAGGGAAGTTGTACTCCAGTCGTAACTCGTAGCATGTTATCATCAAGCATCATGTTTATCATCGAGCATCATGTTAAAGCATGTTATGTGTTCGTGTAGTCTCCGCTTTTGAAGAAGCCGAAGCCGTCGAGCTAGTTTCCGGAGAAGAGCGATAGTCGGTGGGTTCCAGACCTGACGTTGGAGTTCTCGAGTCTGAGTCAGTCGTCGTGTTCGAGCAAGGCAAGCCCTGGTGCATTTAAACCCTACCTTGAATTTTACAAATGTTTTATTATTTATATTATGGTTTACTGCATTAAGTAATTAGGAGTTGAGTGATAACCTAATTGCTGCATTATCATCCTTGATTATTGTGATATCAACCTTGATACCTGTTTTACGGAAAATGCGTAGTATGCTTTGCTATGCTTAGAAGTTAAGCTTTTAAATGCAATGTTTATATAGCCATGACGGCATATTGAATGAATATTGAAATATGAGAATGAACTTGAAAGATCGGGCGGGTGGTTTGGCCACTGCTAACATGCATTAGGAAAGGAGTCTCAATGTAGTGTTTTCGCCTTATCAGTTAAGGTCCGTTCGTTGTAAGCCTGTTGTGTTTGAGACTTTGCAACTAGCCTCATGCCTTGGGTAAGCCCAAAATGTTGGTGATTCCATTACGAGAACGTCTAACCTTGCACGGGGAGTGGAGAGATGGCGGGAGTAGCGTGTACCCTCGGGGCTAGAATCGGGCCAGGTTCGAGGAGTACTGTACTCTCGGGTGGCGATGGACACGTTCTGGTTTTGGGAGATCTAAATGAGGGTTGATATATGCAAGATTCGGTTCTACATATGTCGTGAAGTTAGGGATCCCCAGCTGGGTATAATCGGTTCGAATCGTCGTTGCTCCTCGGTTATGGAGACTTGATCACCTGACTTGCATCGTAGTTAAGAACTGGAATGAAAGAAAGAATGAGAAAGGTTTTGATGATAATTACTTTGATCTAGATTAGGATCACCTAGATTTGGTTAATGAACCATCAATGGTAAAAGTAAAATGTTGAAGATAAGGATCTACTTTAGTAAGCTTTTCTGCAAAAGAAAATCTTGATTCTGGATTACCCGTACCTTAATTCCCTAAAGCTAGCATGCCCTTGGAGTCTTTGTCTTAGTCGGGTAAGTCTTGTTGAGTACTCTCGTACTCAGGGTTTGTTGAACCCCTTGTTGCAGGTGCGGTTCATGAACAAGTCTGTTTCGAGCCTTGTTGCATGACCGTCGTGGTTGAAGACAGTGACGACGAGTAGACTGTGTGGCCTTTGGGCAAGGCATCTCGCTTGTGTGATGTAATAAAGTTAATACCGATACTTCTCTACTACTGGTTTGTAATAATGTTACATAAGGTTTGAAGTTTGAAAACTGGTTTGTAAACCTATATTATTGTAAGACTTCCGCTACTTTACTCTGTTGAATATTTTGAATAAACTGTTGTAATATTGCAATACTCCTGTGATTGGATCCTGTTCGGAGGAAAGCAGACCTTTTAAGTTATGGTGAACATAAGTATGACTGTCAGAGGTCATTATGGCAATGACGTGTACTTGTGGGCCATCATAATTAGGAGGTTCTATGACAGTCAGTCACGGGACCGGCGCGTCCGGTCGTTTGCAACGCGTCCGGTCTGCGCGTCAAGCGCGTCCGGTCGTTGCTTCGCAGTTAGCCGTTGTGCGATCAGCGCGTCCGGTCAGTTGGACCAGCGCGTCCGGTCAGTGCTTCGTGACTTAGCAGTTGTGCGACCGGCGCGTCCGGTCAGTTGGACCAGCGCGTCCGGTCAGCATGATTTCGGCTGTTTAAGTTTCTAACGGCTCTATTCGAAGGGGTACGCCTATATATACTCGTTGGCCGGCTCAAGGCTCTCTCCCTCGAACATTTGACATACTTGTGAGCACTTTGAGCTAAGCGACTCCCCTCCCACTCATCTCTCTTGCTTCTTTGCATATTCGAAGTGAGATTGAGTGATCCAAGTGCATTTGCATTACGAGATTGCATCTAGTTGCCACTTGGTGGTTGATTTGCTGCGGGATTCTTGTTTCTCTTGGTGGTTGCCGCCACATAGATGGTTTGGAGCAGCTTGGAGGCGTTGGCAAGAGTTGGTGATTGTTCTTGGCCACCTCCGGTGATTGTGAGGGGTTTGTGCCTACCTCGGCGAAGCGCCAAAGGCAACGTTAGCGAATTGCTCGTGTCATTTGCAACCTTTTGCCATTTGGTAGGTTCTTGTGGCGCCTTTTGAGAGGCTCGGTGTGTGACCGATTAGCCACCGAACCACGTGGTGAAAAGGGACACAACGGGGACTAGCGTGCCGGCAAGCACGTGAACCTCGGGATAAATCTTCGTGTCATCACTTTCATATTGTGATTGATTGATCCCGGTGCTCGGTTATCTTGGTATTCATTGTTGATCATATTGGTTGGCTCATTACTTCGCCCCTCGGTGAAACTCTCCTAACTCAACTCCGCATTACTTTCTTAGTTATCTTTGCTAGCTAGTTAGCTTTGCTAGAGTAGCTCTTTTATGTAGCTTGCTAGTTGTAGTTGTAGTTACCTTCTCGGTTTAACTTGTGCGGTTGAGTGCAACTACTAGAATTGTATTTTGGATAGGTGGCTTGCAAACACCCCGTAGGCTAAGCAAAACTCGCATCTCGCTATTTGTTATATTGATAAACTTGTTTAGCTTATCTTTGTAGAAAATTTTAAAAGGCTATTCACCCCCCCTCTAGCCATCATGACCTTTCACCCACATCCCCGCACCCACCTTGCGCCTGATTTTTTTTTGTTTTTTAGCCTTTTTTCGAAAGATTATCTCAAATATGCCCCTGCCGGAAAGATTTCAAAAAATGGACCCTTGTCTTGGCGCCATAGTCGTCGGCGCCAAGATATAACGGCATGGTGTCAGGGTCACTGGCGCCATGACCCTGCCGTCGTGGCGCTGACATGGCAGGGATCATGGCGCCATGGATCTTGGCGCCATGCATGGCGCCATGCTCCCAGTAAAAATACATTTTTCTTCCTTTTCCTTTCTCTCTCTCTCTCTCTTTCTTCTTCACCCGCGCCGCCCACCGTGCCTGGTCGCCCGCACCCGCGCCCCGGCCGTGCCCGAGCGCCGCCGCCCGCGCCGTGCCGCGCGCTCGGCCGCCCGCGCCCCACCGCGCGAGTGGTATCAAGACCTTTCATGTGGTATCAGAGCCGTGGTCACCGTTTTTAAGGCTTAACAACCTCGGTGTAAGATGGCTTAAGTTGTGTTTAACCATGTCGGGGGCAAGCCTCTATTCTTTGATGGTGTCACATCTTTTGATCATTGGAAAAGAAAGATGAAGCAATATCTTGGCTCTATTCATGAGAACGTTTGGAAGGTGACACACCATGATTATGCTATCATTGATCCCGACAACCTCACCAACAATGATCGCATCAACAACCAATGCAACACTATAGCTCTCAATACTCTCTACAATGGGATTGATGCAAAGGTCTTTGAGCAAATCAAGGATCTTGAGATGGCAAGTGAAGTATGGACAAGATTAGAGGAAACATATGAGAGCACTTCAACGGTAAAGAGTGCCAAGCTCTATATGCTTAAGGATAAGTTTGCAAGCTTCAAGATGAAGGATGATGAGTCCATACCGGAGATGTTCTATAGGCTACAAGTTATTGTCAATGATCTCAAGAGCCTAGGAGAAGATGTCAAGGACAAGGACTTCTCACATAAGTTCTTGATGAACTTATCTAAGAAGTTTGCTATCTTGAGGAAGATGATCCAAAGAGAGGGTTTGGACAAGGTGACTCCAAACCAAGTGCTTGGAGATGTCATGACTGATGCTCAATATGATGATGATGAAGATAAAGATGAGAAGAAGGAGATCAAGGTCAAGCAAGAGAAGACCATCGCATTCAAGGCTTCTTCTTCCAAGGGAAAGAACAAGGTTGTTGATGATGATGATCCATTTGATGATGAGACCATGGCCCTTCTAGTGCAAAAGATGGGTTGGTTCATGAAGAAGAGAGGCTATGGTGCAAGAAAGAGAAGGGACTTCATGAAGGCAAAGGAGGTTCTTTGCTACAATTGCAATAGCCCCGATCATGTAGTGGCAAAGTGCTCCTATGAAGACAAAAGATATCATGATGGAGAGTTGAAGTTGAAGAAGAACAAGAAGGAGAAGAAAGCAAAGAAGAGCTTCACATTCAACAAGAAGAAGAAGGGTGGTGGCTATGTGGTCACTTGGGATAGTGATAACTCTGATAGTGATGATGATAGATCTAGTGATGATGAGAAGACCACTCAGCGAGCCATTGCAAACATCGCCCTCTCTAACAAGCCATCCATCTTCGACACTACATCGACATGCCTTATGGCCAAGCCTACCAAGGTAAAACATGATGATAGTGATGATAATTCTTGTGCTAGTGATGATTGTAGGAGTGATTATGAGGAGGATGAAGACTACTCCAAGGATGATCTATTAGGCATAATAGATCAAATGAGCAAGGGCTACAAGAGGACAACAAAGAAGTGCAAGATCTTGGAGCAAGAGCTCATTGCCAAGAGCAATGAAAATGATTCCTTGATGGAGGAGCTTGTTGCTCTCAAAAAGAGTAAGGAGTGCAAAGGAATTGAACAAGAGCTCAAAGCTCTTAGGAAATCCTTTGATGAGCTAGAGGCCTCTCGTGAGTGTCTAAAGGAAGACCACGAGGATCTTGAAATTGCTCACACTAGGCTTAAGGAAGCCCACTCCACTCTACTTGAGCTCATCAAGGAAAAGGACCTCAAGTTGGAGAAGCTCATGAAGGAAGCTAAGGAGGAGCAAGTGATTGTCACTTGTGATATTGGGCTAACATATGATATTATTGATGATTCTTTATTTATTGGTCCTACTAATGCTTCATGTAGCTCATCATCATCCACCACAACCAACTCTACCTCTACTACTAGTGATTCATCACTTGTGGTTGAGAATGAGACTCTCAAGAGAGAGGTGGATGATCTCACCCGTGCATTAGGCAATGCTTATGGTGGGGATACCCGCTTGCTAAAATGCTTGGGTAGCCAAAGGTTCTCTCTTAACAAAGAGGGTTTGGGCTATACTCCCAAGAAGGGCAAGGCGGCCTTTGCTACTCCAAAGCATCACTTTGTGAAGAGCAATGATTGTTATTGCAATAGATGCAAGCAAGTTAGGCATCTAGAGATTAATTGCGACAAAATGAACAAGAACAAGGAAAATGCTAATGTACCTTACATTTCTTTTGATTCTTGTTATGTGCTTACCAAGGGTGAGAAAGGTGTGCATGCTAAGTTTATTGGTACACCAATTGTGGGTCCAAAGAAGAAGGCCATTTGGGTACCAAAGAGCTTAGTTACTAACCTCTAAGGACCCAAGCAAGTATGGGTACCTAAAAGACATTAAATTGTTTTGTAGGTAAATTACAAGGCCGGAAGAAGGCATTGGGTGCTTGATAGTGGGTGCTCTCAACATATAACCGGTGATTCAAGAATGTTCAACTCTCTCAAATCAAATGATAGTGGCATTGATAGGATCACATTTGGTGACAATAGCAAGGGTGATGTAAAGGCTCTTGGAAGAATTGCAATCTCAAATGATCATAGCATTTCCAATGTGCTCTTAGTTGAAAAGTTGAACTTCAATCTTCTCTCGGTTGCTCAATTGTGTGATCTCGGTTTCAAGTGCATATTTGGTGTTGATGATGTGGAGATAGTTAGTGTTGATGGCTCTAACTTGATCTTCAAAGGCTTTAGATATGAGAATCTATACTTGGTTGATTTCAATGCTAGTGACACTCAACTTTCAACATGCTTGCTCACCAAATCAAGTATGGGTTGGTTATGGCATAGAAGACTTGGTCATGTTGGCATGAAGCAATTGAACAAGTTAGTGAAGCATGATTTAGTTAGAGGCTTGAAGGTGTCACATTTGAGAAAGATAAGCTATGTAGTACATGTCAAGCCGGAAAGCAAGTAGGCAACACTCATCCATTGAAAAGCATTATGAGTACTTGCAAGGCATTTGAGTTGTTGCACATGGATCTATTTGGGCCAACTACATACACAAGCATTGGTGGCAACAAGTATGGCTTTGTGATTGTGGATGATCTCACTAGATATACATGGGTATTCTTTCTTATGGACAAGAGTGATGTGTTTGATATATTCAAGAAGTTCATCAAGAGTGTGCAAAATGAGTTTGAAACCACAATCAAGATAATGAGAAGTGACAATAGAAGTGAGTTTAGAAACACAAGAGTTGATGAGCTATGTGATGAGCTTGAAATCAAGCATCAATTCTCGGCCAAGTATACACCTCAATCAAATGGCCTAGTTGAGAGGAAGAATAGAACCTTAATTGATATAGCAAGATCAATGTTGAATGAGTATAATGTGAGTCATTTATTTTGGGCCGAAGCAATCAACACGGCTTGCTTCTATAGCAACCGCCTCTATTGCCACAAGTTTCTAGAGAAGACACCATATGAGATCTTAAATGGAAGAAAGCCCAACATTGCATATTTTAGGGTATTTGGTTGCAAATGCTACATCTTAAAGAAGGGCACTAGATTGAGCAAGTTTGAGAAGAAATGTGATGAAGGATTTCTACTAGGTTACTCAACTACTAGCAAAGCTTATAAAGTTTGGAATTTGGCTAGTGGTTTACTTGAAGAAGTTCATGATGTTGAATTTGATGAAACAAATGGCTCTCAAAATGAAGAAGATAACTTAGATGATGTGAGAGGAACTCAATTGACCAATGCTATGAAAGAAATGGATATTGGTGATATTCGGCCAAAGCAAGTGATTGATGTTGATGACAACAAAGATCAAATGCTCCAAAGTCCAATCACTCAAGCTAGTGGTTCTCTAATACAAAATTAAGCTAGTACATCATCTCAAGTGCAACAAGATCAACAAGTAGCTAGTTTATCATCTCTAACTCATGATCAACATCAACATCCAAGCAATCAAGTCTAAGTACTTCAACCAACTAACATTGCAAGAGACCATCCATTGGATTCCATCATTGGTGACATACAAAGGGGAGTTCAAACTAGATCAAGATTGGGATCTTTTTGTGCTCACTCTTCTTTTGTGTCAATGGAAGAACCTAAGGACATTGATAAAGCATTGAGAGATCCGGATTGGGTAAATGCAATGCATGAAGAGCTCAACAACTTTAAGAGAAATAAAGTATGGGAACTAGTTGAGAGGCCTAAGGATCACAATGTCATTGGAACAAGATAGGTCTTTTGGAACAAGTAAGATCAAGATGGGATAGTAGTAAGAAACAAAGCAAGACTAGTGGCTCAAGGTTATACACAAATAGAGGGTCTTGACTTTGGTGAAACTTATGCCCCGGTTGCAAGATTGGAAGCAATTAGGATCTTACTTGCCTATGCTTGTGCTCACAATATCAAGCTATATCAAATGGATGTGAAGAGTGCATTTCTCAATGGGTACATTCAAGAGGAGGTGTATGTGGAGCAACCTCCCGGTTTTGAAGATGACAAGAAACCCAACCATGTATACAAGTTAAGGAAGGCTTTGTATGAATTGAAGCAAGCACCTAGAGCATGGTATGAAAGATTGAGAGATTTCTTGCTATCCAAAGGATTTGTCATGGGCAAAGTTGATACAACACTATTCACCAAGAAGATTGGGAAAGACTTGTTTGTGTTGCAAATATATGTTGATGATATCATATTCGGTTCAACCAATCAAGATTATTGTGATGAGTTTGGGAAAATGATGGCAAAGGAATTTGAAATGTCAATGATTGGTGAACTTAGTTTATTTCTTGGACTTCAAATCAAACAAATAAAGGAACATTTGTAAGCCAAACCAAATACATAAAGGATATGCTAAAGAAGTTTGGTATGGAAGATGCAAAAGGAATCACTACTCCAATGAGCACTAGTGGAAGCTTGGATAGTGACAAGAATGGCAACATGGTGGATCAAAAGCTATATAGATCAATGATTGGTAGCCTACTCTATGTGACGGCATCAAGGCCCGATGTGATGTTTAGTGTATGCATGTGTGCAAGATTTCAAGCCTCACCAAGAGAAAGTCATTTGAAGGCAACAAAGAGAATATTGAGGTACTTAAAGCATACACAAGATGTTGGATTATGGTATCCCAAAGGTGCAAGCTTTGAGCTAGTTGGATATTCAGATTCCGACTATGCCGGTGATAAAGTTGAGAGAAAGAGCACTTCCGGGACTTGTCAATTGTTGGGAAGATCACTTGTCTCATGGTCATCCAAGAAGCAAAATAGTATTGCACTATCTACCGCCGAAGCCGAATACATCGCCGTGGGTAGCTGTTGTGCACAAATCTTATGGATGAAGGCAACATTGAAGGATTTTGGAATCAATTTCAAGAATGTGCCATTGCTATATGATAATGAAAGTGTCGTGAAGCTAACCAATAATCTGGTTCAACATCAAAGAACAAAGCATATTGATGTTCATCATCATTTCATTAGAGATCATCAACAAAAGGGTGACATTGCTATTGAGAGTGTGGGCACCGAAGATCAATTAGCCGATCTATTCACCAAGCCACTTGATGAGAAGAGATTTCACAAGCTAAAGAATGAGTTGAACATACTTGACTTCTCCAACATGAGTTGATGCACCCCATATATGACATGCCTCTCCTTTGAGCCCTAAGGTACAATTTGTTGACATGTCATACATTCTACGCTAAGGACTTGTTTAGTGTATCTAGTCATAATTTACATGTTCTAGGCTCATTTATGAAAATCAAATGAATTTGAAGTTTATATGGTGCCACTATTGTTTCCATGACTTGTATGATCTAGTGGTAGAATATAACTTGTTTAAGTAGCTTATGATCCTAAGTGTTTAATCTAGAAAACTTGTCTAAATATTTGCTTCAACATGGTGCATGATAACCCTTCTAGTGAGGTGTGAAGAAGCTTGCCCTTGGATCAAACCGAAACATTTTATTTATGCAAGCAATCTAGGTTGAATCACAAACTTGATCCTCACCGCATATTTCAACATGATAATCTATCTAAAGTTTGCTCCTTGTGGTCAATTGGTGCCAAAGGGGAAGAAAATGTTGTTCACAAAGATAGAACTCAAAGGAGGAGAAGCACAAAGGGGGAGAAAAATATTGTTCACAAAGATAAATCCTAAAGGGGGAGAATTGATAAAAGAAGGGGATCAACTAAAATTTTGAGCACACAAGTAGGGGGAGCAAGCTCTTAAACATGAATGTTATATTTCTATGTGCACTTCATATGTATGATGCATAGTTATGCATTTCTTTTTCTCCGATACATTGCTTGTGTGGTGACTTGCTAGTATAATTTGAACGATGCATTGAGGTACTAGCATGAATAGGAAGTAGTTAGATTTTTCTTGCTTCATGTTTTTCAAAGTGGTACTAGAACCTTGCTTATAATGTTGATCTCACGAGGTTTCTAGTTATGTTTATGCTTTTCCAAGTGGAATCTAACTACACAAGGTGCTAAGATGGTGTTTATCGCTACTCCAATGGTATCACACTTCAAAGGTCTATAATCTTAAACACTTAGCACCTATTGGTAGTCAATGCTCCTAATCTTTCCTATCTAACATGTATGCTTCCAAAATCCAAACATATAGCATACATGTAGGGGGAGCCATTGCTATCAATTTGAATTCATGATCACATATCCATAATTCTTACACATTGTAATATACTTGGACAATGTGACATGGGTTCAATCAAAATTTTATCATAATATCTTTGTGAAAGGTTTGTCACCAATTACCAACAAGGGGGAGATTGAAAGTCCTATGTTTGGTGTTGGTAATTAGTGACAATGCCTAAGTACTAATCATATGCCTAAGTTGTATGTAGCATATGAGGATTAGTACATTCCAAGGTTGGTGGCAAGATGGACATGGTGATCATTATGGCCACACTTGGATTTGGACGCAACCCTACGTGATCAAGGAAAAGGTATATGCTTAAGGGTTGTGTTTTAGTAACCAAGACACCTAGTGGGTGTGGTTACATTATAGGATAGATAGCCGTACTATAAAGAGGGGAATGACACGGCTATTGAACTCCTAAGTGCCTCTAGGTGTGCATTTCATAATCATATGCATTTGGATAGAACTAATAACGCCTCAAAAAAATGATTGTGAAAATGCTAACACACTCACACATGACGAGATCACTTGGTGGTGTTAGCACGTTTACGAAGGCGGTGGAGTTTGAGCGGTAGAGAGGGTTTGGGGTCCTCTCTCTCTCCTGCCTCGCAAGCTCGGCGGGATTCAGGCGTTTTCGAGGAATTGAAACAACTTTTTTCCCTTACGCCGGAAGTCAGAAAAGAAACAGAAGCGAACGGAGGTCACAGAGGTGACCGGACGCTGAACCGGACGCGGTCTTTGCATGACCGGACGCGTCTGGTCAGTGTTCAGTGTCTGCGCGTTTTCAGTTTGATGATCGGATGCGAAGCGCGTCCGGTCACAGTCGATCGGACGTGTCCGGTCGTTCAGGGAGCTTACTGGACTCTAACCGGACGCTGGCATTGTGGCGTCCGGTCATTTCTCCAGTGCGTCCGGTCATTGTGTTGTTGTGCGCTGCTCAGACTTGACCAGCGCGTCCGGTCAGTCACGGGACTGGCGCGTCCGGCTGTTTGCAGCGCGTCCGGTCTGCGCATCAAGCGTGTCCGATCGTTGCTTCGCAGTTAGCCGTTGTGCGACCGGCGCGTCCGGTCAGTTGGACCAGCGCGTCCGGTCAGTGCTTCGCGACTTAGCAGCTGTGCGACCGGCGTGTCCGGTCAGTTGGACCAGCACGTTCGGTCAGCACGATTTTGGCTGTTTAAGTTTCTAACGGCTCTATTCGAAGGGGTACGTCTATATATACTCATTGGCTGGCTCAAGGCTCTCTCCCTCGAACATTTGACATACTTGTGAGCACTTTGAGCTAAGCAACTCCCCTCCCACTCATCTCTCTTGCTTCTTTGCATATTCAAAGTGAGATTGAGTGATCCAAGTGCATTTGCATTACGAGATTGCATCTAGTTGGCACTTGGTGGTTGATTTGCTGTGGGATTCTTATTTCTTTTGGTGGTTGCTGCCACCTAGACGGTTTGGAGCAGCTTGGAGGCGTTGGCAAGAGTTGGTGATTGTTCTTGGCCACCTCCGGTGATTGTGAGGGGTTTGTGCCTACCTCAGCGAAGCGCCAAAGGCAACGTTAGTGAATTGCTCGTGTCATTTGCAACCTTTTGCCATTTGGTAGGTTCTTGTGGCGCCTTTTGAGAGGCTCGGTGTGTGACCGATTGCCACCGAACCACGTGGTGAAAAGGGACACAACGGGGACTAGCGTGCCGGCAAGCACGTGAACCTCGGGATAAATCTTCGTGTCATCACTTTCATATTGTGATTGATTGATCCCGGTGCTCGGTTATCTTGGTATTCATTGTTGATCATATTGGTTGGCTCATTACTTCACCCCTTGGTGAAACTCTCCTAACTCAACTCCGCATTACTTTCTTAGTTATCTTTGCTAGCTAGTTAGCTTTGCTAGAGTAGCTCTTTTATGTAGCTTGCTAGTTGTAGTTGTAGTTACCTTCTCGGTTTAACTTGTGCGGTTGAGTGCAACTACTAGAATTGTATTTTGGATAGGTGGCTTGCAAACACCCCGTAGGCTAAGCAAAACTCGCATCTCGCTATTTGTTATATTGATAAACTTGTTTAGCTTATCTTTGTAGAAAATTTTAAAAGGCTATTCACCCCCCCTCTAGCCATCATGACCTTTCACCCACGTCCCCGCACCCACCTTGCACCTGATTTTTTTTTGTTTTTTAGCCTTTTTTCGAAAGATTATCTCAAATATGCCCCTGTCGGAAAGATTTCAAAAAATGGACCCTTGTCTTGGCGCCATAGTCGTCGGCGCCAAGATATAACGACATGGTGTCAGGGTCACTGGCGCCATGACCCTGCCGTCGTGGCGCTGACGTGGCAGGGATCATGGCGCCATGGATCTTGGCGCCATGCATGGCGCCATGGATCTTGGCGCCATGCATGGCGCCATGCTCCCAGTAAAAACACATTTTTCTTCCTTTTCCTTTCTCTCTCTCTTTCTTCTTCGCCCGTGCCGCCCACCGTGCCTGGTCGCCCACGCCCCGGCAGCGCCCAAGCGCCGCCGCCCGCGCCGTGCAGCGCGCTCGGCCGCCCGCGCCCGGTCGCCCTTGCCGCCGCACGCGCCCCGGCCGTGCCCGAGCGCCGCCGCCCGCGCGCGCCCGCGCCGTGCCGCGTCCCCGGCCGTGCGCGCCGCGCCACCGGCCGCCCGCGCCCGGCCGCCCGCGCTGCCCACCCCCGGCCGGCCTGCGCGCACCCGCGGCCTCGCCACGCCCGGCCGCCCGCTCGTGCCCCGGCCGCGCGTGCCCTGCCGCGCGCCCCCGTGCCCGCGTCGCGGCCGGCCGCCCGCGCGCTGCCGTCTCGGCTGCACGTTGCTGCTCGTCGCTCGCATCTCAAGCGTCGGCATCTCCGTTTCTGCACAAGGTAAACTACTTTATTGTTCTTACTTAATAATAGTAAGTTAATTAGTTATGAAGCTAGTTAGTTAGTGTATTATAGATTTAGATTGATGGATACTTTATATAGTTACTTAGTTATTTAGTTAGTTAAATAGTTATATAGTTAGTTACAGAGATAGTTACTTGACATAGTTAGTTAGTAGTACTGTGCTGTTAGTAGTAGTTATTAGTTATGAATACTTAGTAGTTAGTAGTATTTTGTATTTACTTTATTATGTTTGGGAACTAGATGGACAACCTAGTGAGCATATATCATGGAGGAACTATGGAACGAGATCGCTATGGATATGTTGAGTTTGTTGACACGCAAAGTGTGTCTGTGCTATTCAATGAGAAGCCATCATTTAGTGAGTTGACTGCAAGGGCTCGTGAGGAGGTGCATTGCTATGGAGATGATGGCATCATAGTTGAGGGTGTACTTCACCTAGGTTTCCCTCCCAACATGCTAAGGAAGATGATCCCAATAGGGTGTGCAGATCAGTGGGACAAATATGTGAGATCGGCTATGAAAAGCCAATTCCAAAGTTTGGACGTGGTTGTGCATCGGGTGCTCGTTGATCCCATCCATCTTGGGTTATCCCCACCAATGGGTGAGCAGGCATTTTTTGAACCTCCCGTCCCGGAATGTGATGTGGATGTTGAGGTTCCGCCTAGCATTCCCGATGTGCAATCTGCCCCCAATGATGTGGCACATCCTCCTCAGGAGATCCCTTTGACACAAAATCATCCGAGTAAGTGTTATTTAGGCATCGTTTTATCTTTGTAGCTTAAGTCTCTTCTTCTCATCCAATTTTCTTATCATCTCTTCTTATTTATGGCTATGTTATAGAAGACGTTCCCGATAATGAGGGCGCTCCTCCTACTGATGCTCAAGTCCAGATTAGCGATGGAATCTGTGCCTCCAATAGTATTGAAATTATGAATGATTCAGAGCCATATGAGATCGCAAGGGCTATTGATTCTGACGATGATCGTTCCGTTGGAGAGCTCACGGAGAGTGACGTTGAGATGCTGAGGCGTATTTTTCTCGGCCGTCGTGATCCTGTGATTCATGAGTTCAGTGACCTTACTCATTCAGATCAGGCGTGTGCTGAAGGACGTGAAGATGAGCTGCAGGAAGCTCCAGAGGCTAGTCCTAGTATGGAGATAGAGAAGGGGAGGGTTTTCAATGACCTCCCTGCATTGAAGAGGTGGTTGCAGGCGTTTGCAGTGATACGCAAGAGACTGTACAAGGTCATGTATTCTCATGTGGAGCGGCGTTACACGGTTGTTTGTGACAAGGAACGCTGTCCATGGAGGGTTTGTGCAAGGAAGCAAAAGGTCTCCGGAAAGTGGAAGATCACAAGAGTTGTCAGGGCACACACTTGTTCTTCACATGACCTCAGCACGAAGCATCGGCAGTTGACATCTACCCTCATTGCCAAGCGGTTGACAAAAGTATTATAGGGTGAGCCGAACATGAAGGTCAGGACAATTATTAAAATAGTTAATGAGGTGTATGGAGGATATGACATATCTTATGGCAAAGCCTGGAGGGCTAAGCAGCGGGCATGGAAGATGATATATGGGGACTAGGAGGATGGCTACGAGCAGCTTCCAGTACTTCTCAATGCAATCAAAGCAGTGAATCCAGACATGCATTATGAGTACATCCCTAGGCCAGACACATGGAAGGATGGGAGACAGATATTCTTCCGTGCTTTCTGGTGCTTCCCTCAGTGTGTCGAGGCATTTAGGCACTGCCGTCCAGTCTTCTCCATTGATGGTACATTCTTGATTGGCAAATATCGTGGCACACTTCTCATAGCCATATCGTGTGATGCAAACAACAAGCTTGTTCCTTTGGCATTTGCTTTGGTTGAGAGGGAGAATAATGATAGCTGGGGATGGTTCTTGAGGCTAGTCTGGATACATGTGGTTGGGCCTGACAGGGAGGTCGGCGTCATATCTGATAGGCACCAGGGCATACATAATGCTGTGCGAGAGGAGATAGAGGGGTATGCACCTTTGCACCATCGTTGGTGTACTCAGTACCTTGTTGAGAATCTACTCCGGAACGATGGTGTGAAGGATAATTTTGATCTTTTCCAGGAGGCTGCTTGACAGCTTGAGGATAGGAATTTCCGAAGGAAGTTAGAGGAGGTCAGAACCACATCTAATGTCGAAGGTAGACAATGACTGATAGGTTTGATGAGAGATGTGGACAAATGGACAAGAGCTCACGACGTAGGTGGCTGGAGGTATGAGTTTCAGTGTAGCAACATGGCCGAGTCTTTTAATAAGTTGCTACTGGGGATTCGTGGTATGCCCGTGAACGCTATCGTTCAATTCATATTCTACAAGCTTGTTGCATGGTTCAACGATCGGCACGCCCATGCATTGCAGTTGCAGAGTGAAGGTAAGATTTGGGCTCCTACACCACATGCACATCTAGACAAGGCGAAGGAAAGGGCTCGCACACATGAGGTCACATGTTTTGACCATGCCACAGGAAGATATGAAGTGAAGCATATCGGTGGTACTACATCTGATGGTGAGGTCCGAGAGTCAAGGATTCATGTGGTAGTCCTCCAAGATTTCTCATGCACTTGTGAGAAACCAAGGCAGTATCACTTTGTATGTTCTCACCTTGTAGCAGCTGCTAGGCATCACAACTATGATATTGAGGCTAGGATACCTCGTGAGTTTAGTGTCAACAAGCTTGTCCAAACATGGAGGCCCCACTTCGTGCCTTTCCGGGACCCTAGAGAGTGGCCTCCATACGATGGTCTAACGTACGTTGCAGATCCAGCTTACCGTTGGGACAAGCGGGGCTCTAGAAAGAGGACGAGGCACAGGATGGTTATGGATCAGATACCCGGTAGAACATGACGTGGGAGAGCGACGCCATTTCTTAATGACCTAGAGCAGTACGAGTGTGGCAAGTGCGGTAGACTTGGCCACAATTCCCGCACTTGCCATTGGCAAATTAGTGAGGTGCGACTTGTAGTTGTTTCTTTTATTTAATACCTATCGTATTTAATGTACAATTCTTGCTTTATGTTTAAATGCATATTTATTTTAAAACTTACTGACTATATTTTTTTGTAGGATGGCGCAATTCCACCTTCTGGACCCGGTGTACGACGAGAGCCACCGAGGACGTCTCGTAGCGTCGGGGCAGGTAAGATTTTACACTCCAATATCACATACTTTGAATTATAAGTGCATATGTGTGTGTCAAGTAACATTTGTATTTCGTTAAAATGCAGAACCTTCCGCTCCTTCATTCTAGAGTACATGGAGGGTTCTTAGAAATGCAGTACGATGACAGGTACACACCTTACCTATCGAGAGCTAGCCTGGACATCATATCTTTCCAGGTTCGTCGTGGCCTGCCTTTGTTCAACTCAGCGGGCTTGACTTCGTTGGTTGATAGGCATTTTATGAATACATAGGTTGTATTAATAATCATTTGTTCACGCGATTATGTTTCTGAGGAGCATTATTGGTTTGGTAAAATTATAGGTGGCGACCTAAGACTCACAACTTTCACATGGTGTTTGGGGAGATGACAATAACGCTACAGGACTGTCAGAAGATGCTAGGTCTGAGGGTGAGGGGAAGGGCAGTGACAGGGCAGTGTAGGTCAGAGGGTTGGAGAGCTCGGGTGGAGGCCTTCCTTGGACGTCCGGTGGGTGAGCATGGAGAGCGCACTTCTGGTGTTCTTCTCTCATGGCTTTAGGCTGAGTTCGCACAGTGTCCTCCAGGGGTAGACGAGCAGACAGTCTAGTACTACTGTAGGGTGTGGATCCTACACTTGTTTGGCTATGTTCACTTCGCCGACGGAACGGGGGACACTACGTCGTGGATGTGGATCCACTGCCTCACAGACTAGGACCAGGCGGGTCAGTACAGCTGGGGCTCTGCAGTGTTGGCTTTCCTTTACTGTCAGCTTTGCGAGGCGTGTCGGCGGTCTTCACAGTCAGCCTCACTTGGTGGGTGTGTGTGCGTACCTACTCTAGCTGTGGATGTGGTTGCAGCTCCTAGTTGCTCGTCCTGTGGTGCTGGCTCCTCGTGACTGGTTCTCAGTGCATAACGCACGTCTACAACCGACGTGGGCGTACCTGTGGGACCAGGTGACTGTTCCTCACGCAAGGATGGAGCGGGCATACAAAGAGTACACGGACGAGCTAGACAGGCTAATGGCCTCTAGTGTAAGTATAAAGTATTATACATGTTGGTTCGAAAGAAATTATTTATTAAGCTATCTAACTTCTTGTTTCGACACGTTGCAGGTGACTTGGGAGCCATACACGGACGAGGCTGCACTTCCTTTTGCGGTGAGCAACGTGTGTGACAGCGACAGCGAGCTCTACAGGGTGAGGTGCCCTCTTATCTGCTTCTATGCTGTCGAGTACCACCTTCCACATCGAGTTGCACGCCAGTTTGGAGCAAGGCAGCGTTGTCCACCATCTCCAGTGTCGACCGGTGTTGACTTGCACAAGTAAGTGTTCTATTCTTTGTAATAGGACATTTTTCCTGAATTTGCACTTATATTATTAGTACTTGATATATGTCGAATAAGATGGATGAAATAATTGTTGGTATGTTTGTATGTTTATGGAATGCATATAGGTGTGGTTTGTTTCAACAAACAAAGGAAACTCTACCGAAATTTTTAAGTTTGGCATACATGCATGTTATACTCACACGATGTTGAGTAACTTGTGTACGTGTTTTGCAGGCTCAATCGTAAGAAAAATAGAAAAATCTTTGATTGGGCCCATCACCACAAAAACTACATCGAAGAGTGGGAGATGTTCGACGAGAACGTGGACGACAACGATGAGCCGCAGACAAACAGAGAGCACAGGCGGTACCATGCTTGGTACCACCAAGCGACTCGTCCGAGGCTTAAGCTACAGTGGACACACGATGACTACGCTGACATTGAATCGTCCGAGGATGAGGACACGACGTACGACCACTCTACTCGTGTAGGTCGCCAGGTGGGAGCAGGACCAATCTTGGACAGAGTGGTATGTCATTTGCTCTACTTTTATATATCGATTTGCGTAAAAATGAATTACAACTTAAAACTTTGTTGTAGAGCAACTCCCTCAGGATGTCGGTCTAAGAAATAGAATGCTTTCATCCGAGGGTGAGGGACGACAACACACGTAGCTTTCTTGACGTAAGTATCTATAAATATGCAAATATTAGATTACTAACACGTTCAATACATTCAGTTGACATGATTTTGTGCACTAGAGACTGGCTCGTCATCTACATCGTACCGCTGCACGCTGTGGTTGCAGGACAGGCACGACGCAGGACGTGCACGTGCCTTCTGCACCTAGAGGTGGCGTAGGTTCATCTAGCCACCCACCTACAGGGTCACGAGGGGTTTGCACCGATGACGATGAGGACGACGACGACGACCATGAGGACGAGCACTAGGGGCACGAGGAGATTGGACCGTCTCAGCTAGACGATGCTCCCTGGACTCACCTTACGCAGCAGGTCGGTACCAGGCGACGTTGACCACCTGACCCTTACACTCCAGGCACCCACGCTCTTGGACACAAGGGCAAGGGTAGGTCTAGGAGACAGTGAGGGATTGTAGCTGACTTGTGGACTATATGGACTGTATGGACTATTATTATAGACTGTTATATCCTATTATTATGTATTGTATGAACTACTATGGAGTTTATGGATACTCATATATATTGTTTAAGGTGATTGTCATATATAATTGTTGATGACATATGTTACTGTGATATTTGTGTTTGGATTGAATCAAAAACAGGGAAAACTCTACCAAAATTTTCTGCAACATGTCAAGTCATGCAGTACACCGATATCAAGTAGCCTTTTCAGTGATTTATCATGTCACTATCCTATCGTACATCCTCTTTTTTACAGATGAATTGATTGATCAAGGAATCTAGCCTTTACAGATAAGTTTTCAAATAGGCTTTTCAGGGATGGCATCTAACCTTTTTAGGAGCATTAAAGCCACAATACAACGGCTCTCAACAACACTGCTGGCTATATATACACCTTCCTCCATACAATGGTAGTCACTTGAAACCAGAAGTTGGTTATCTACGAGTAGTAATGTCTGGAGGGTCATCGAGAGGGAAGGGAACAGGGGGGACTAAGGGTACTCCAATTGTGTGGTCGGGGTCTCTGGATCTGAAAGGCTTTGATGAACCAGTGTATCATTTTCCTATCGAGACCATGAGAGATTTCACCAAAGAGTGTCCACTCTAAGGATATAATAACCGGAAAGAAGATTGGCCAAAATGTAGGCATGGTGAGGACAGCTTAGTGTAGATGTTCGTGGAGGGTTTGGATGGAGGTCACCGATTCTTTAAATGTCCGCGAGCAGAGGTAATTGGTTCCAAAATTTATTACTCAAATTTTTTTCCTCCATTATTTTGCATCTCATAGGCGAAACTAACTGCATGTTCACTAAAATCTTTGAAATACAGTGTTCAGAGTCCAAAGAAAACTGTGGCTTCACTAGGTGGGTCAATCCTAGACCAATCTATCCACACGCACAGTACATCTACTACTTGCAAGACCGTATCTTCGAACTAGAAAGGGAAGTTAGCAACGGTTACAAGGACGACGAAGCAGACGATACCAGTAGTGGTGCCGTTTCACTAGACGGACCATGCCAGGATCCATATTGCACCTGCCCTAACCACAAGAACAACGGGTTGTCACGGAACCACCCAAATTATAAGAACAAAAGTACAAAAACAATCGCCGGAGCAATTAAATTCCCGTACTTAAGCTCCTATAACTCCGGTAGTCCAATAAAATCACGAGGGATTTCAAACCAACCAACATACAAGCCAAGATCGTAGTGGTCCAACATAACAGGTCATGTGTTACATCCATTTCATAAGTAATTCAACATATATCGGAGTTTAGTAGAGTTATTACAACTCAAATTCAAAAGTAGCGGAAGCAAAATAGTTTGAAATTAATATCACCTTAATTCAAATACATGCCAGTACCAAGGTCAAATTCCAACAAAAGCATGAGAGACAAGATAGCTCAGAAGGATCATGCCCATGATCACACTCTGCCATTACAGCAGGAGCCAACCAATTCTTGCAGTAGCCATGAAACATCACAACCTGCAACAAGTGGGAATAAACCCTGAGTACGAGAAGGTACTCAGCTAGACTTACCTGTCATAAACCAGAAATAATGACACCAAGGAGTATGCAAGGCTTTCTTTCAGTGGGCTAGCTTGACTCATTTGCGAAAAGCATAAGTTATCATAAATAAACTAATTTAAGTCCTTTTTGCATCATATTTATTATAACCTATTCAATCTAGGTAAGCACCTATGCTAAAGCAATCACTTGATTAACCATTAACATCAAAGGTTACCATCTCAGGTTTTAGCATTTCCAACATCATCCACATAACCATCCATGTTCCATAATCATTACTACGATGCAGTAGCTCGAGTCAAGTGCTCACTAACCGGGAGCGACGGCGATTCGAATCGAATTCCTATCCAGCTGGAGATTTATTCCTCACACAAACCTCACTCACCCGCTAAAGTGAGGTGTTGGTCACCGAGTCAACCATTCAGGTAAAGTCGCGAGCTTGCCAGGAACCACTTGTACCCAGGGACCGTCCGACTGCTCTTTGGCCTTATCATCGCGCCCCCGTTTTCTGCCACTACTGCTCCGGTACAGTGCGTTGCGGGCAATCCACTCGGCCCGAATAATCTCCCAGCTTCGCGGTCGAAAGGTACCTTATTCGGCCAGCTAAATATGAGGCATGCGTTCAACATGACCCGAGGGCCAACAACGGTCGGTCCTTAATCGACACAGACGGAAACTACAAGCACCCCAGAACCCTGTCTGGTTGCCCAATACTTATTCCGTCCGGTCTCCAATTATTCATCAACACTTGGTTATTTCCAGGATATCATCCATTCCATAGCTAAAGTTTTCCAGTAACCACCTATAGTTGCCGGTGACAAGAAATCACCGATCGCTACCGGTCTAAGCATTGCTAAGCATTTATTCGACCCTAAACCTAGCAGGATAAGTATGTAATAAGGTAGGCAAGGATAGTAATAAATGCATCAACGGTTTCACTCAACTCCTACAACTTAATGCAACAATACATATATAACATATATATACTCAATTGCTTTTATAAAGTAGGAGGCTTAGAATGCTCCGGGGCTTGCCTGGGATCCGACACAAGTCAGTAGTTGTCAGATGACACTCGCTGAGTACTTCCATCTTCGGGATAGTTCCACCAAACACCGTCTTTGGGTTTGGCTTCAACATCTCATCCTTCACGTGGTGCATCTAGCGAACCTAAATGAGATGTAAGATGTATGCGTATGAATATGATGAATGGTAACATAAGATGCATCACATAATCATTCAAGTAAACATATGATTCAGACATAGACACCAAAAGCTAATTAACTAACATCACACAACCAATTAAAGAGAGCAAGCACATCAAGCATAACACAAGTTTGACAAGATCACAAGTATCTTAACTTGACCATCATCAAGGGCATAAGCCACACTTAGCAACACATGGAGTAAACAACCATAACTAGCATCTGACAATTTCTGGACTGCAAACAACATCTACATGTTTGGATCATAACTGGAGTTATACAAATCCAATATCCATGCAACAAGACATTATAGAAAGCTTATGAAATTGTCTATAATTCATCTTTAATCATCTTAGCATGATTCTCAAGTTACCAAAGTCAAACATGCATAATTACAGAATCTGGTCCAGAGATTCCAGAGAACAACTATTTCTGGAACCCAACTTGAAACAGTCATTACTCACAAACTATAAGGCCAAATGCCACCAAAATTTAACACAATCTAGATTAATGAGTTATTTACAACTTTGTTATAAGCATGTTTCTTATCAAACATCATTTTCATGATGCAATTACCAAAGTCCCAGAAATTGTCCAGGAAAGCATCAATTGCAAGAATAAATATTAACTTATATTCCAACATACATTTGGCGACAACCAATGTAACCATCATAAAGTGCATGTTAAATGATCACCAAAAAGCATAGTTCTCATCACTAAATAAATTCTTTTAATGCATTTCTTAATTTATTTAGATAGCAAGGTGAAATAATAAACATATAACAAAAGTCCATAATAAAATCTATAAAAATTACAGTAGCTCTTACAAACACGCAATAGTCTACTGTACAAATTTCAAGCCATTTGGAAATGTATATCAACCTCTATGAAAAAGACAAATAGCTATTGCAATAATTCATGTGAGAGCAAGATACACTAATAAATCACTCAAATGGCAACCAAAATTCATTAAATAATTACCACACATTAAACATCATATGAGTAGCATGCCACAAAAATTTCACTTTATTTGGAGCCCTAGATCTACAGTTATGAAAAGGACAAATACAACTAGCATTAAAAACCTAGCTGCACAAATCTATTTTTACAGAGAAAACTTTAAACTAAAACATGCTATATTATAGATCTAATGCATAGAGAATTTCACAAGGATTCCAAAAAGTCCTCATTTGCTATTTTACGAATTTTCTATGATTTACTATGTAATTTCAAAGTTACTGCAAAATCATCACAAAACAGTCCTCTCGGCACTATTCATCTGAGTCGATGACAGTGCAGTTAGGCCCTTCACTTTTGTCGAATTCTCCCGCGAGGTCCTTGACGCGATTTGCACAGGGAGTTCGCCGGGGTCTCGCTGCTCCGGCCGGAGGAGGCCATGCCACCGGCAGCTGAGGGGCGGGGGAGCACCAGGGGGCCCTTGCGCACCCGCGGGGCTGCTCGGCTTAGCCTAAGGTGGCCCACGGCGGCTTGGCCACGCACGGGCGCCGGCTGCGGCGGTGGCGGCCGGAGCTTCCACGGCTAGGGTGGCGGTTTGCGACGACGAGCACGAGCACGGCGTGAAGGAGATGACGGCGAAGCTGAGGGTGGTGCTCGTGGGGAGTGAGAAAGCTGGGAGCGGCGAGAACAGTTGCGGCAGTGAGCTCGGCCAGCCGGCCATGGTGGACGCGCGTCCCAGCGCGGAGCGGAGCGAGGAAGAGCAAGTGAGGGAGAGTGCTGGGGAGTGGGGAGCTCGGCGTCCACCTCTATACTGCGTAAGGGAGGCAGGGCGCGTGGCAGAGAAGGCAGGACGCGCGGCAAGGAAGCTCGACAATGGTGGCCACGTTCACAGACACGCGGCGTCCTTGAGGCCTTCTACCGAGCACGTGGCGGGCGACGGTATGACCGACGTGGGGAGCCGATTTGGGCCACTTCTGGGTCGAATCAGTCCTTGGGCTCAAAACAAAGTTTGCTCACCTCGGCCTGCTCTACAACTTCTATTAAGGCACTCAGGTCATTAGAGCAACCAATTAGCGGTAAAATGGTTGCCAAGACAGCAGTGCCAACACAACAATGGTGATCGCGGAAACTCACTTTCGGAGGTCAAAACTAAGTCAAACTGGTGTCATCCTTTTGCATACTCTCCTCCACATTATCTACTCCAACTTTGGTATTTGGCTCAACTGGAGTTGCTTAGCAAAAACACGAGAACGCGACGCGCCAACCGTCTTGTCCTTGCCGGTCCAAGTCCATGAGTATGATGAAACTAGCAGTTTTGGGAATTAATTTTGAAGGTCCAAATGAGCTCCAAATCCATTCAAACTTCTCTGAGCTCTTCTCCACTCTAAACACTCCAACTTTTATAAAGAGTCCAACTTCAGTTGTTTAACAAAATTTTGAGAACGCAATGTGCCCACCTGTCAATGTCAGTCCACAATTCCATGACTTAGAATATTTTCCAAGGCTGAAAACCAGCAGCTAATCCAATCTTTGAGACTCTATTTAACTAGGTTAGAGACCAAACTAGCTCTTGACCATTAAACAAAGTTTCTTCTACATAAAGTGAACTACAACTCTCATTTATGGTTCAACCTCAAAACTAATATAGAAACTGCTGTTATACTTTGACCAAAGTAGGATCACGATAAAGCTAGATTATCCTTTTTGATCAATTGGAGCATTTTTGGGGCATTTGCTCAACACGAACCTTTTACGACTTTTGTTGTAGAGTCCATCTAGAGTCATTTGGGCAAGGTTGCAAGGTTTGGTTGATGACCTATATTTCCATCCACTTAATAATGCAATTCAAGCACTTAGTAAAATCATTCCAACAAGGATATAACTTATCATTTCATGTGACTTTTTGATTCCAAACTTCATGAAACTTTTTGAGTGACCAATATAGATAGGTACTAAGGTGAGACACATGAAGATATTGCAATAACATCACCCAAGCATATATCTTGAAAATGGCCTATATGCAAAGCAATGGTGCAACATCCAAGTTTTAGGTTGGGGCTCTGGTCCATAGGTTGACCTTGACATCATAATCTCCACTTAATCTATCATGTTTGAGCTCAAACTCACTGCTTAACTGGTGGCAAACACCTCGGGTGTTACAGCCCTCCCCCCTTAAAAGAATCGCGTCCCAAGATTCGGTGCGAAGAACTTTCCAAGGGAAGAGAAGCATGTTATCCAATTCCAACATCTGCAAGCGCATCAGGCTACTTAGCTTCAAGCATCGGAGAGGCTAATTTGGAAGACAACTTTCTGATACTCTCTCTAAGTAGAAACTTTGGTCTAGATAATTTCCTTCACTGACTTCCATAAAGCATTGTTACTTTGGGAGGAATCCAAGACAATACGCTACTTTGTTCATGGTGCACGGAGAGTACTACGAGCATGGACTAATTTACTCACTCAGACGCCAACTGATGGAAAACTACATATTGTTCCACGTGTGCAGTTCTCTTTCTCTGATGCCAACACTGTATTATCTGAGTCTGCTGAGGGAACAGTGAGTGTGATAGCTGACTCTGTCGGTTCTGGATTTCTGCCAACTGTTACCTAAGAAGATTCTCTTATACAAAGGCAACAGTTATCTGTGTTGAATTAGATGCAATCTCTTGGGTAAAAACACATATAAAGTACCGGAGGCACGTCAGCACTAGAGAACCATTACCGCAAAAGGATGATAGCTAGGTCTCAAAGACAACAAAAGTTGCAAGTATCCACCAAAATAGCTCTGTTCTGAAATGGCAGCAACCCAAGCTGACATGACATCTCTCAAATCCTATGTTTTACTCAACCAATGCTCATACCCACTTAAGACATTGAAGGGTCCTAAGCAAGGAATGAGGTTACCAAGTTTGGGTCAATCCAACTTCGTTTGAGTCACTAACCGTTGACTTGAAGATAACCGGTGTAGTGCCACAAAATTCTGGACCAATTTTGTGTTTCTCCTTTTCTTTTGCTTCACATGTTGAGGTGTGTGTTTTGCACTCTCTCATCTTTCTCATGGTAGCAGAAGCCTTTCTCTAGTTGAGGATGGAGGCTATAGTCTTCCTGACATATTTCTCAGGGAACAATTTCAACCGGTGATCTAGACACCAATCTTGACGATGCACAAGCATTGGAGTTGTGGGCAATTTTCACAGAGCACAAAGCATTATTCCACATGGAGGGCATCCCTATGCAGATAAGGAACCATTTCTGAATATTTTCTGGCACTTCATCCAATAGAACCTTAAACCAAAATCGTGGTACTTAGGGGCACAATGATGCAGATCGAAACTAGGGACATGCTTTCTCTAGTTCTTCACTTGGCTAATACAACATCTTGCACTATATACGTGATTGTCCAAGACGAAATTGACTTGAAAGTACATTTGGAGAAGAAGTAGCACTTGCCTTTCTGACCGGCTTTATGGCTTCCTTGCTTACTATTGTTCGTCGGGACATAACCATCATAGCTATCGAAGAATCATTACTTGACTAGAGATTAACCTTCTTACTGGTAACTAATCAGTTGTCTCTCAATTCTCAAAGTTCCAAATCTTCACTATTGACCACAACACTAATTGCAGTCGAAGCACAAATGGATGGTCGCCATCGAAGTTCGCAGATAAACACCAGAGATGGTTGATTTTGACTGTATGACCATCGTACACACATGGATGAAGACTTTGATAACTAGGTCAAATGCACAATGTGATGATAAATTCTTATCCCACAGATAACTTATCCAATATTAAGTGTTATTTGCCATTTTTATCCAACGGGGATGACATACGTTGCTCAATCGATGACCGACGTCGTACAAGGACACTTGGGAAGAGTCACTTGTCTACCACCTCTTGCAGTCTGTTAATGTTTATGTCGGTGACTGTTCTTCAAAGGTCATCTTCTTAGCAACTTTAAGGGATATCTACTACCTAAGGTCTAAGATATGAATCTTCAGATAAGATGTAGGGAGATAACCAAGAAAAATGGTCACGAGAAATAACACATCGGATGTCATTTCGTAATGGATCATGAATAGCAACCCTGATACCAGCGCGTGCCGAGCAGCACAACCTTGTGTGCGCGCCCACAGGAGGCTCTCGATTTCATCGCGGCACCACAGAATGCTAATTGTAACACCATTATTAAACGCACAAACAAAGTGGAATTTCAAGTGGCACCGATTGGGTGGTAAGAACAAGCAGCAAATAAGGGAGGAGTAGCAAGCAAGGGTAGTTACAAGGTTTAGAGTCAACAAGGAGGCGATTCGAAGATTAAAACACAGCGCAAGGGAACATAGCTTAATTGCTGAAGACAACTGAGCAAGGGTTCTTGGTTATTTCCACGCACGCCTTGCGTTCACCAAGGTGATTACCAAAGGAAAGGTTCTGGTCATGTTGGACAATAACATGAGATCAAGACTGATAGACATCCCGAGACATGGGAAGGTTGGAGATGGATTAAGCAAACTTCCAAAACAAAACCGATACACCGATCAGAGATTGGGTTGATAAGATAGCCACCTGACTTCGCAAATAAAGATTTCTAGATCAGACAACGAGAGATTAGCGTTGCTCGGATCATCTGTAGGAGAGACAATCGGGAGGTCCAACATGGAATTGGTTATGGTCTCCAAAACTTGGCAAGCAACAACTGTGGTTAAGATCGACGTTCGTTAGGACTTAACTTGGTTGGTCAATCGACAAGGGCATTCTCCAAAAGGTAGCGGATGTCCAAGGCCTAAGCAAACATATAAGGGGACTACGCTAGGGCCTATGGTTCAAGCAAGGCATGGATACACAAACATTCAAGGGTTAGCAACCACGTCTACAGGCTCGGGCTCCTACGAGAGAATCTAATTAGAGACGACGACCAGGCGATTACGTAACATGAGCGTTGTTCTAGGATAAAGCATCTTCAACACTCATATGCTCACCGAGGACAAAAGAGAGGTCAACTATGACACTACCTAGATAACAAGCATCTACACAGCATCACAAGTTTTTAAGCGGACACTTGAGATTATTAGTCAGGTTAGCTTAAGCATCCAATACTAAGCAGAAGGCTCACACCTAACAAGAATTTATCCAACAAGAACTAACTACAAGTTTAGCTAAAACAAAAGCATGCTAAAGTAATCAACTTAGTGCATGCACATCAATCACAAGTTACTTATTTATTAGGACAAAGGTGGGAGGAGCATAGTTATATGCACAAAGCAACAATCATAATGATGCATGCTTCGTCCTATTCGTCCTCACAAGATTGCCAGCCTAAGGTGGCAATCACGTTCTATGTCGGTGGCATAACACACATTCTCTTGATATAGAGCTAGTCGCCTGCTACATTCAACTTACGCATTCGTGGTTAGCGTACCTACAGAAAATTTCATTGCAGCCCAACAATTCCCAATATAGCACACAATGAAAGCAGTAAACTAAATACTCTCCATACATACATCCCCTGATGCATATACTTTGGTATCATAGCTACCCAACAAATGTACCCACAATTAAGTACTTTCATAAATACATGGTTAAACATGTAATTATGCCAGTAACCATAGCTAACTCTCCCCTAGACCGATGGTTGAACGGTCATGCTCTCCCAACTCACACTTACCTTGGCGTAGGTGCGACGTTGCAAGAATGTAACTCTAGCGACATATATGGCTATTTCATATATGAAGGTTACCACTACCATTCGACCACAGGGTAACGGTGCGGTCAAGTTATCACTCATACATACCTTGGCTTGGGCGTAGATGCGAAAATTTAAAACCCCCAAGTTAGTACTTAATTAAGCCACCTAAGGGTCCTTAATTGGGCATAAAGGAAATGACCACTGGCATACTTAGATTTAAAATTCAGATTTGAACAAACCTATATATGTAGTAGCTATAAGTTGTCAAAAACTGATTTTTGCAAACAAAACCTTTGTTTTTCAATACACATATGACATGTTTAGTGTTGAACCTTGCTCTGATACCAGCTGTCATGGAACCGCCCAAATTATAAGAACAAAAGTACAAAAACAATCGCCGGAGCAATTAAATTCCCGTACTTAAGCTCCTATAACTCCGGTAGTCCAATAAAATCACGAGGGATTTCAAACCAACCAACATACAAGCCAAGATCATAGTGGTCCAACATAACAGGTCATATGTTACATCCATTTCATAAGTAATTCAACATATATCAGAGTTTAGTAGAGTTATTACAATTCAAATTCAAAAGTAGCGGAAGCAAAATAGTTTGAAATTAATATCACCTTAATTCAAATACATGCCAGTACCAAGGTCAAATTCCGACAAAAGCATGAGAGACAAGATAGCTCAGAAGGATCATGCCCATGATCACACTCCGCCATTACAGCAGGAGCCAACCAATTCTTGCAGTAGCCATGAAACATCACAACCTGCAACAAGTGGGAATAAACCCTGAGTACGAGAAGGTACTCAGCTAGACTTACCCGTCATAAACCAGAAATAATGACACCAAAGAGTATGCAAGGCTTTCTTTCAGTGGGCTAGCTTGACTCATTTGCGAAAAGCATAAGTTATCATAAATAAACTAATTTAAGTCCTTTTTGCATCATATTTATTATAACCTATTCAATCTAGGTAAGCACCTATGCTAAAGCAATCACTTTTTAGCATTTCCAACATCATCCACATAACCATCCATGTTCCATAATCATTACAACGATGCAGTAGCTCGAGTCAAGTGCTCACTAACCGGGAGCGACGGCGATTCGAATCGAATTCCTATCCAGCTGGAGATTTATTCCTCACACAAACCTCACTCACCCGCTAAAGTGAGGTGTTGGTCACCGAGTCAACCATTCAGGTAAAGTCGTGAGCTTGCCAGGAACCACTTGTACCCGGGGGCCGTCCGACTGCTCTTTGGCCTTATCATCGCGCCCCCGTTTCCTGCCACTACTGCTCCGCTACAGTGCGTTGCGGGCAATCCACTCGGCCCGAATAATCTCCTAGCTTCGCGGTCGAAAGGTACCTTATTCGGCCAGCTAAATATGAGGCATGCGTTCAACATGACCCGAGGGCCAACAACGGTTGGTCCTTAATCGACACAGACGGAAACTACAAGCACCCCAGAACCCTGTCTGGTTGCCCAATACTTATTCCGTCTGATCTCCAATTATTCATCAACACTTGGTTATTTCCAGGATATCATTCATTCCATAGCTAAAGTTTTCCAGTAACCACCTATAGTTGCCGGTGACAGGAAATCACCGATCGCTACCGGTCTAAGCAGGGCTAAGCATTTATTCGACCCTAAACCTAGCAGGATAAGTATGTAATAAGGTAGGCAAGGATAGTAATAAATTCATCAACGGTTTCACTCAACTCCTACAACTTAATGCAACAATACATATATAACATATATATACTCAATTGCTTTTATAAAGTAGGAGGCTTAGAATGCTCCGGGGCTTGCCTGGGATCCGACACAAGTCAGTAGTTGTCAGATGACACTCGCTGAGTACTTCCATCTTCGGGATAGTTCCACCAAACACCATCTTCGGGTTTGGCTTCAATATCTCATCCTTCACGTGGTGCATCTAGCGAACCTAAATGAGATGCAAGATGCATGCGTATGAATATGATGAATGATAACATAAGATGCATCACATAATCATTCAAGTAAACATACGATTCAGACATAGACACCAAATGCTAATTAACTAACATCACACAACCAATTAAAGAGGGCAAGCACATCAAGCATAACACAAGTTTGACAAGATCACAAGTATCTTAAATTGACCATCATCAAGGGCATAAGCCACACTTAGCAACACATGGAGTAAACAACCATAACTAGCATCTGACAATTTCTGGACTGCAAACAACATCTACATGTTTGGATCATAACTGGAGTTATACAAATCCAATAGCCATGCAACAAGACATTCTAGAAAGCTTATGAAATTGTCTATAATTCATCTTTAATCATCTTAGCATGATTCTCAAGTTACCCAAGTCAAACATGCATAATTACAGAATCTGGTCTAGAGATTCCAGAGAACAACTATTTCTGGAACCCAACTTGAAACAGTCATTACTCACAAACTATAAGGCCAAATGCCACCAAAATTTAACACAAGCTAGATTAATGAGTTATTTACAACTTTGTTATAAGCATGTTTCTTATCAAACATCATTTTCATGATGCAATTACCAAAGTCCCAGAAACTGTCCAGAAAAGCATCAATTGCAAGAATAAATATTAACTTATATTCCAACATACATTTGGCCACAACCAATGTAACCATCATAAAGTGCATGTTAAATGATCACCAAAAAGCATAGTTCTCATCACTAAATAAATTCTTTTAATGCATTTCTTAATTTATTTGGATAGCAAGGTGAAATAATAAACATATACCAAAAGTCCATAATAAAATCTATAAAAATTACAGTAGCTCTTACAAACACCCAATAGTCTACTGTACAAATTTCAAGCCATTTGGAAATGTATATCAACCTTTATGAAAAAGACAAATAGCTATTGCAATAATTCATGTGAGAGCAAGATACACTAATAAATCACTCAAATGGCAACCAAAATTCATGAAATAATTACCACACATTAAACATCATATGAGTAGCATTCCACAAAAATTTCACTTCATTTGGAGCCCTAGATCTACAGTTATGAAAAGGACAAATACAACTAGCATTAAAAACCTAGCTGCACAGATCCATTTTTACAGAGAAAACTTTAAACTAAAACATGCTATATTATAGATCTAATGCATAGAAAATTTCACAAGGATTCCAAAAAGTCCTCATTTGCTATTTTACGAATTTTCTATGATTTACTATGTAATTTCAAAGTTACTGCAAAATCATCACAAAACAGTCCTCTCGGCACTATTCATCTGAGTCGATGACAGTGCAGTTAGGCCCTTCACTTTTGTCGAATTCTCCCGCGAGGTCCTTGACGCGATTTGCACAGGGAGTTCGTCGGGGTCTCGCTGCTCCGGCCGGAGGAGGCCATGCCACCGGCGGCTGAGGGGCGGGGGAGCACCAGGGGGCCCTTGCGCACCCGCGGGGCTGCTCGGCTTAGCCCAAGGTGGCCCACGGCGGCTTGGCCACGCGCGGGCGCCGGCTGCGGCGGCGGCGGCCGGAGCTTCCACGGCTAGGGTGGCGGTTTGCGACGGCGAGCACGAGCACGGCGTGAAGGAGATGACGACGAAGCTGAGGGTGGTGCTCGTGGGGAGTGAGAAAGCTGGGAGCGGCGAGAACAGTTGCGGCGGCGAGCTCGGCCAGCCGGCCATGGTGGACGCGCGTCCCAACGCGGAGCGGAGCGAGGAAGAGCAAGTGAGGGAGAGTGCTGGGGAGTGGGGAGCTCGGCGTCCACCTCTATACTGCGTAAGGGAGGCAGGGCGCGTGGCAGAGAAGGCAGGACGCGCGGCAAGGAAGCTCGGCAATGGTGGCCACGTTCACAGACACGCGGCGTCCTTGAGGCCTTCTACCGAGCACGTGGCGGGCGACGGTATGACCAACGTGGGGAGCCGATTTGGGCCACTTCTGGGTCGAATCAGTCCTTGGGCTCAAAACGAAGTTTGCTCACCTCGACCTGCTCTACAACTTCTATTAAGGCACTCAGGTCATTAGAGCAACCAATTAGCGGTAAAATGGTTGCCAAGACAGTAGTGCCAACACAACAATGGTGATCGTGGAAACTCACTTTCGGAGGTCAAAACTAAGTCAAACTGGTGTCATCCTTTTGCATACTCTCCTCCACATTATCTACTCCAACTTTGGTATTTGGCTCAACTGGAGTTGCTTAGCAAAAACACGAGAACGCGACGCGCCAACCGTCTTGTCCTTGCCGGTCCAAGTCCATGAGTATGATGAAACTAGCAGTTTTGGGAATTAATTTTGAAGGTCCAAATGAGCTCCAAATCCATTCAAACTTCTCTGAGCTCTTCTCCACTCTAAACACTCCAACTTTTATAAAGAGTCCAACTTCAGTTGTTTAACAAAATTTTGAGAACGCAATGTGCCCACCTGTCAATGTCAGTCCACAATTCCATGACTTAGAATATTTTCCAAGGCTGAAAACCAGCAGCTAATCCAATCTTTGAGACTCTATTTAACTAGGTTAGAGACCAAACTAGCTCTTGACCATTAAACAAAGTTTCTTCTACATAAAGTGAACTACAACTCTCATTTATGGTTCAACCTCAAAACTAATATAGAAACTGCTGTTATACTTTGACCAATGTAGGATCACGATAAAGCTTAGATTATCCTTTTTGATCAATTGGAGAATTTTTGGGGCATTTGCTCAACACGAACCTTTTACGACTTTTGTTGTAGAGTCCATCTAGAGTCATTTGGGCAAGGTTGTAAGGTTTGGTTGATGACCTATATTTCCATCCACTTAATAATGCAATTCAAGCACTTAGTAAAATCATTCCAACAAGGATATAACTTATCATTTCATGTGACTTTTTGATTCCAAACTTTATGAAACTTTTTGAGTGACCAATATAGATAGGTACTAAGGTGAGACACATGAAGATATTACAATAACACCACCCAAGCATATATCTTGAAAATAGCCTATATGCAAAGCAATGGTGCAACATCCAAGTTTTAGGTTGGGGCTCTGGTCCATAGGTTGACCTTGACATCATAATCTCCACTTAATCTATCATGTTTGAGCTCAAACTCACTGCTTAACTGGTGGCAAACACCTTGGGTGTTACACGGGCCTCCGCCACCACCCCCGCCACTGCCACCATCAACAATAGGAGGGTACTATAGAGAAGGGGCTACACAGTTTGCTATGTGGCCGCACTACTAGATAGAACAAATCTATCGTGTACACATGCCATGTAATATGCCTGTTGTTCGCTCTAATTATCTAAGGCATGTTAGGTTTAGTCCAGGACATATGTGCCCTAGTTTGGTACAAGTTCTGACATGCCATGTCCTATGTTATGCGTGTTGAATTGTGAAATCCAGTACTTCCTTATGTTTTATGTGCACCTCAAGAACTAGTTTTAGTAACTCAGTAACATTAAACCTGATATATGACAACACTATGCAAGGTACAAAAACTTAAAGTGCATATGAAGTACATGACGGACGAAATAAATAACACATAACATGCCCTAGGTACATGATTTACCTAAAGTACAATAGATTAAACACATTGCATACTAGATCGACCATATTGTTTATGATTAAACCATACAACTAGCATACTACTGAGTACAACGAGGCAACTTTCCCTTTTTTTAGGCATCGGGATTCTCCTCCATCGCTGTCTTCGCTCTACGCACGCGCTCAAGCTTCTTCTCCCTCTCCTCTCTACACGTAGCAACACGCCTCATTTCCTCCTCTTCCTTGTGCTCCTTTGCTGCTGCCTCCTCTCTGCGTCTCTTCTCTAATATCTCCAGGCGCTACGCATCCCACTCCTTCAGGCCTTGTAGAAGCCGCATGTCAGCCTCCTTGATCTCAGTGTCGATCCACTGCTCAAAATCACATAGCGGTGGAGGGGTCTGCAGCAAATGCAATTGTTTCAAATCCAATTAATATGCAAAACTTCATATGACACAAATTAATTAATAAACAAAAGTAATTTCTCACAATAAATGTACTACGGCGCTGATGCTCTGTAGGCTCCCATGCAAAATTGGAACACATCCAATATCTCTGTTTATATGTTGCCTCATCTTCAGAAATATCTACCTTGTAAGGATCGCCACAGAAGCATATGGGTATTGGCACACCGCTAGGGAGCGGCTTTGGGACGTATGGACTTTCGGTCATCCGTCCATAGCTACAATTCAACAAATTCTAATCTAATATAACAAAACAAATAACAATATGAAAAAGATCTACGCATACCTTTGTTTTCTAGCTTTTCCACGCCTAGGCATCCTACGGTTGTAAAATACATACGAATTTTAAAAAGCACATGAACAAATAACATGTGAAGTTCATAGGTTAAAAATATGATTTCATTTTACCAAATCGATTCGAAATAAATAACGAAGGGTGAGAGAATACCTAGCTCTCGAAGATCGACGGATAAAATCCAACTTCTCACGGTCTAATAGGTCGATTGAAGAGGTTGGCCGAAGTATACAAAGAAAAAACCCGAAGAGTGGAAGAAAGAAAACGAGAATGAGTCGGGGGAAGGGGGATGGCTAAAACGTGTGTTCTTGGCGCCAAGATGCATGGCGCCAAGATCCCTGCCACGTCAGCGCCATGACGGCAGGGTTATGGCACCAGTGACCCTGGCGCCATACCGTTATATCTTGGCACCGACGACTATGACGCCAAGACAAGGGTCCATTTTTTAAAATCTTTCCGCCAGGGGCATATTTGAGAGAATCTTTTGAAAACGGGCTAAAAAACAAAAAAGACGGCCTTGCGCCTTGCACGGGGAAACCCACTTACCCATGTGGGTTGACCCACGGGTGCACCTCAACAGCGCGACAACCACCTCCTGTGTCGTGCAACACTCCGATCTACTTTTACAGTATCCAGATAAAACTTTTGCAATATACGTCTAAAACAGATGAAACAATTGGAACATATAGTTGAAACACCATTGCAACATGTGCAACATCTCGATATACATTTAAAAAATCCAGATACAGCATTTGTAACATACTTCATCCGTTCTAAATTATAAGTCGTTTTTATTTTTTTGGTTCATCCATTTTGCTATGTATCTAGACATATTATTTATCTAGATGCATAGTAAAATAGATGTACCAAAAAAGTCAAAACGACTTATAATTTAGAACAGAGGGAGTATAAAAGAAGACATATGACACTTGAGACATGTGTCTGAAACACTTGCAACATACGTGTAAAAAAGATGAAGCATTGGGGATAGAATAGACGCTTATAACAAACGTGTACAACTATTGCAACATATGCAACATTCCGATCTGTTTTTGCAACATCCGTATGAAACAGTTGAAACATAAATCTGAAAACAACTGAAACACTTGAAACATGCATGACCTTGCAACATGTCTAAAAAGTGTCCAGAAACACTTGAAACACAGCATTGCCGCACGGCCATGACCTACTTGGTGGGCAACTGTGGTGGCGCAAGCTCGCTGGATGGTGCATGCCCGCCGGCTGCTGAGGGAGAGGAGACGCTGCTGGATCTGGGAAGGGTGCCGCCGGCCCAGGTATGGGAAGGTCAGTGGCTTGCTTGGATCTCGCTAGGGTGGTGAAGAGGGGCACCAAATCCACGGGCGTTGGGTGGTCCCGGTGGGTGAGGACGCCGAGGTTGGGGGAGGATGGCGCCAGGGTGGGGGAGGAGGCCGCCAGAGTGGGGGAGCGTGTCGCCGCTAGCCAAGGAGGCAGCCATGATCGTGCGTCGGGGTAGGCGCGGGGCGCGAGTGCGGAATGGAGGAGGAAGCGAGAGACGGGGTGCGGGAGCAAGCGATTGAGGCGTCCGTCCGTTCTGGACGTTTTAACTGGAGCATTATCGATAAACAATAGCGAATTTTCTTTTAAAAAGATTTTGGTTAAGTTAATACTAGTAGCTATCGTAGGAAGATAGCAGATGGCGGCTAACTGTAGCAAACGATCTCTGTCATAAAGAAAAGAATAAAATTGCCGAGTTTCACATCTGAATTTAAGAGCCTGCTTGGTTCCGGACCACCAAAAACACCATGCTAAGTACAGTTGTAGTAACGCCACAAAAATACTGATAGCTATTTGTTTGGTGACACTAAAACACGCACGATTCTTGCCATCGACTATGGCATCGATCTTCGGCGCCACACCTGTGTCGTGGCAGCAGGTGGTGGGTAAAGAAACAGCCTGTTAGCCTCAACATTCGTGAAACTATGGCCTGGTATACAGCTCGTTTCTCAGGCAGCGATCTTGACGATCAAGCGACTGAAATCGATAGCCTAAAAAGAGCTTGCTAGCAGACAGAGCTACCTGGGCATTATCTAAAAAAAGGTAAAGTCGATGGTCAATTGAAGCTATTTTGGGCCAATTCAGGCCACCTTCTCTCTCTCTCTTTGAGAGGGGAAGAATCAGGCCATTCTACGGAGACAATGAGCTTCCTAACCCACGTAAGCAGCTCAGATCTACTCCTACTCAACTGAGCATCTCCAAGAGTTTGCCAAAATTCACTTAGCAAATATCGTGATTTGGCAACTCGCTAAAATATATGGCAAGTGAAAAAATAGACTCTCTCAAAGAGTTTGCCATTTGGACTTGGTAAAATAAGAAGAGATCCGCTAAGCGAACGAAGAGTCCCGTTAAGAAACGAAGAGCCCCGCTAAGAAACGAAGAGCCCCGCTTAAATTTGCACGTGAAGCCGGATGCGCGCTCGCGCTCAGCGCGCAAATATGCGCGTGGAGGGGGGAGATTTGCCAAGTTGCTAAAATTTGCCAAGTTGGATGCCAAATTATTGGAGCATAATTTTTTCTGTTTTGCCAAAAATAGATGGATGTCAAGTTGATTTGGCAAACTCTTGGAGATGCTCTAAGATCCCTTAGGCTTAAATCCCATATAGTAGCGCTTCTGTTTTGGGCCTTTCGGCCTCCGGGCCAAAACTCAGAGGCCCACGACGCAATTCGGCCGGGAAGAGATGAAAACACCGTGCGGGCCGCCTGGCGAGATAACCGCCCCGGCCGCGGCTCTGCCTACGCGTGTTTTTCCTTTATCATATCGCACAAGTGTCCTCCGGCTAGCTTAGCTGATATCTGGGCGGGGTGCTTTCTGGGGGCGGGGGGCTATACCGCTGGTCAGGCGTCTTGTGATCTTGTCTTTTTCTAGCCCGGGCAGGTGAGAGTGAGATCTCAAGGCCGACCTCCTGATTTCGGCCACCGGAATACTGGGTGGCCATTTGCCAAGGTGCCTGCTTGTTTTCTTATTAGTCCAGGTATGATCCACTCCTATTCCTGCAGCGCTATTATAAAATACTGCACGTATCTTGCAATGAAACATATAGCTTGTTATCAGGTTATGGATGATTTATGACTCAAAGATATATTTCACGACTACATCATCCATTTCAATACGTCTTGAAACCATACTTTGTACAACCGTTGAGCTGTGCCGTTTTAACTCGTATCGGCATGAGTGGGGAGTGGTGAATCTGGATCACACATATGGGACAGTAGTGATGTGAGAATTGTGGAATGTAAAAAAAAAAAGAATGTTGAAAAATACCCTTTTTGATTTCTATATTAGATATATGGCATGTTTATGATTTATTACGAAAAGGTGAAGCATTTTGAGCTTTGAGTATCTATTACTCAAAATATATTTGTATATGTTTTACATGTACAAAGAAGCGTGAATAGATTCCTATTTCACGTCCACTATTTACGTAGACATTGTTTTTATATTATTTCCTCTAGATCCATAATTCAATTCGAAGAGCAACACTACATCCAAAACATAACTTTCACAACTGTTTTTTTTTCTTATAACATAATATGTACCCCCTCCGTTTCAAATATAGGACCTATTATATGATTTAGAAAAGTAAAACTTCATAAACTTTTGCCAATAATTACTCAAAGTATGTGTTTACTTAGTACATAAAAGTTGTTATCATTACATTTACATTTCATGTATCTTCCAGACTGATTTTGAAGCAATTAACGGTGTATCATTGTAGGAGTAATTATATTGGTAGTCAACTTCTATTAAAGACTTATTCAAATCCCAATGCACTTTATAAAATAAACAGAAGGAGTGTAAAAAAATCAGAGCACATATACATGTTGTCTTAGTGCCTTCAAACTAAATATTTGTGAAAAAATAGTTGATGGTCAAGCTTTTAACACCTAGACCTCACTCTCATCCAAGTCGACAAGAACTAGGGGACAATCGACGACAAATTACGTAACCAATAGCGCCACATACACTAGACATTTCAAACAAAAAGCCCCCAATACTCCACATTTTTATCATCATTATCGATGAAATATAATGAAGGAAAACACAAAGATAGGAAGGCTCGAGAGGACTCAGTTAATTAAAACCAGTCTACCCAGCCCCCGCTGAAAGAAGTTTTTTCTTTCGAGCTACCAAGTTTTTTTTCCTGAAACGACAAGTCCATGTTAGAAATCTTGCATAGGAATTCCCAAATCTCTAAAAGGAAGAGATACCATTTTACACCTCAAGAGTTCAGTGTACTTATTTGTGAAAGATTGTTCACCATAAAAAAACCATTCGCTTTTATAAATATTAATTTTGAGGCCCGATAACTGTTTAAAAGCATATAGTACTAACTTCAAGTTTATGATGTCATAAATATCACTGTTATTGTCTTACAAATTTAGTTAAAATTAAAAATGAATCTTAGGGCAACTATAGAAGCTGATTTATTTAAGGAGGGAAGGACTATTAAATTAAAATGCTTCTATTATCATACTATAATTAATTAATTCACATAAAAATTGATGTGAGTCTCATGCCTTAAATAACTGATGTGTGGAGGCTCTTTATTGGCCAAATATTAAGATGCTATAAAGATGAAACAGAGTGGCTAGTCGTGTGTGCAGGCAGTGGAAAGCACTGTTCTTCTCGTGCTCAAATAGCCCAGAAGTCTAGGCCTCGTTCGGGTGACTGGTGGCTGGTGCTGATTTGCTGTGAGAGAAAATTACTATTGGCTGGCTGGTGACTGGTGGCTAGTGCTAAATTGATGGGAGAGAAAAGCGTTGCTGGCTGCCCTAGACTCCGACGGAGAAAGAGAAACGAGATCCAAACCTGATACGCTATTGGACAAGAAAAGTCAGAACGACCCGACCAGAGTAGTAGAACAACCCAACCGATAACACTACCCGCAGTGGGTACTCTAAAACGATACTCTAAAACTTTAGAATATAAATATAGAGTAAAAACTGCTGCACTGGATACTCTAAAACGATACTCTATCCTTTCTCTCACTCTATATTTAGAGTGGTACTGTACTTACTCTATACTCTATAGTGGCGGGCCCCACTACCTAAACAAAGGAAAAAATACTATAACTCACAAACCAAAAATCCAAATTAAATTTCGATTTCACCATTAAATTCGTCTCAATAAATCCTTAAAAACTAGATCACACATGGATATATTTAGATAAAGTGACAAGTGGGTCCCACGGTGGATAGAGTGGATAGAGGATGATATAGAGGATGGATGAGTGCGGGAGAATTGAGTATAGAGGAGAGAATCTTACTGACTAGGACATATAGAGGATAAATATAGAGATCGGTGAGTACGGGTAGTCTAAAGCTGTGTGCCATGCGTGGGACCGACACCGAGACCGGCCGCCACCGAATGCCACCGCTCTTCGGCCGCCCGATCGAGTTGTCACGCAACGCACACCACAAGCCGCCCACCTCAGTTGAATCCCCGCGAAAAAGGTTGCTAGCGAGACTGCGAGACCTAACAAATAACCCATCTTTGCTGCGCTCCGAAAAGCCGAAGCACCACATCACACGGAGACGGGACGCACCATCGGCAGTTCGGCACCCCCTCTCCCCCCTACACCTTTCCCCCCACCGAGAGAGTGAGAGCTGCGGCCACTCTCTCTACTCGCATCCCCTGCTCTTCTTCTTCCTCCTCCTCCTCCAATAATGGGCTTAGCTTCGTCAGGTGAGCAACCAAGCAAACTCAACTGGTCGATCGTAGCCGAATGTTTGTGTAGCTAGCCCAGGGCACAGACCATCTACCAGGTCCGTGATGATATGATTCGACGACATGCGCAGATGATCTCCGGGAGCACCTGCTGGACGTGGACGGCGTGGCCAACGGCGGGGAAGCGGCGCCCAAGATACGGGTGTGCGGGCTGCGGCGCCGCGCCGACGCGACCGGCGAGGAGATCCTCCGGGGCGTACACCTGGACGTCCCGCGCGGGGTCGTCATGGGCGTCATCGGGCCCAGCGGCAGCGGCAAGTCCACGCTCCTCCGCGCGCTCAACCGCCTCTGGGAGCCCGCGCCCGGCGCCGTGCTCCTCGACGGCGCCGACATCTGCGCCATCGACGTCCTCACCCTGCGCCGCAAGGTCGGCATGCTCTTCCAGCTCCCCGCCATGTTCGACGGTACGTCCGACTCCGACTCGATCCGGCGGGCATCTATATATACATCGATAAAGCTGTTTTTTTCCCTTGCTGCGCCGGAAACTCGAAATCAGTCTGTCCCTATCCCTAGTAATTTGATTGATCGATGGCGCTACGAACAGAAGGTTCTGTTCGGTTAATTAATTGCCTGAATAAAGCGGAAAATAAATCACAATTTGGCATTTTCTTAGCGCATATAAGTTGGCAGTGAGTAGACAGTTAGTGGCCAACTGTGATATGCTATCCAGCTGACCTTTCAAGATTGAATAGGTCATCAACAATGTTCCTGGTGATAAGCACCGTTTCTCCACTCAGACAACAGGGCTGGGCATGATACAGCATGTGCCATCACTCTGATGAGCACACCATGATTTTTCTTTTTCACATATACAATGCAAATTGGGCTTGGCCTCTACATCCTGAGATGCAGAAATAGCCATCCTGAGCACATCATGCACGTGATGGCGAACCTGGAAGGAAGGCAACTGTTAAGTCATAACCTTTAAACAAAACTTGAACCATTGACAAATTTAAGCTGGGCTGCCATTCAGATTTTTTTTTTACTTTGATGGTACACAACTAATTTATGAACCCAACCAGTAGTTTTGACTGTGCATGAAATATTTTAGGATTGCTGAAGATCTGGTCTAGTGTGTTGCCTGGATATATGTAAGGTAGCTTTGTCTCTTTCAAATATATAACCGTAAAATGCTCTGTAGATTAAACAAGATTAGTGCTAGCAAACAATTGATTGTTTAAAGAAGAGCCAGCAAAAGCAATTAACTTAATGAAATCATCACAAACTTCAATTGACAAGCAAGAACTGCTCCAATTTAAATGGACCGTGTCTAGTCATTTAATGGTTCATAAACATTTAATTTCGCTTGAGTAGCAGAGTTATAAGAGTTAGAGATTCATAATAAACTTAGGGCCCATATCAATTCTATTCTCTTCATATTCTAACACAATAATTATATAGACGATCTGTTATTTGTATCTAGCTGTAATAAACTTCAGTTATCAATTATTCTATATACTTTTCAATCTTTCATTATTTATAATTTTATCCTTTGGCTCACTTCCAAGTGTTCTTGACATATATTTACTTTGGCATATTTTTCTAATTAACGGATGCGAGCAATTTGGATACACATATAGAGAGTTATTTTAGGTTATTAGCAAAGGTGGCTAACTTAGATGTAAATGTTGGAACTTGCTTTATTTCATTCCAAGTGTAACTGTTGAGCTTTGTTGTATTTGTTACATGCTTTTTTAGTTAATAGAAACCATTAGATAATCATAAAAATCTAATATTATTTGAGAGACGCCACAATGGCCCAGCCCCGTATGTCTTTAGGTGGAACAAACATGTACGGAAGAAACACTCGTACTCTTAATATTATAAAAGATAATAGCATACATGGATACTTCATATGAAGATTAGAGAGTTACTTTAGGTTAGTTTTCATAATGGTAAAGGTGGGTAACTTGAATTTAGGGGTTACTTCACAGTATTTTCGTAGTGGTACAAGTGGTTAGCTCATGTTTAGTTCATGCCTAATATTGCCACGCCATATGTCAGTCATGTCATAATTCTTTAGGCAGCTGTTTCTTCTAACGCTATAATTATGATGCATCATGTTTTTCTAGTACCCCTACGCATCATAGATTTTTTTTGGGGAAAAAATGGTACAATGTATCAACAACATCATAAAGCATATATTTATTTTCTTGTTAAACTTAGCTACAAGTATGAATAAACTTATTTATCATATTTATAACCTTTGAGTGGATTGGAATGAAATTTAAACTAAATCCACCCGAACCCACTACGAAACACGTGAATTTCCGACACATGTGAATTTAGAAGGATACATGTGAATCAAACAATACCTATTTTGGCAGGAACCGTGGCTGACAACGTACGATACGGGCCGCAGTTGCGCGGCAAGAAGCTCACTGAAGCCGAAGTGAAGAACCTGCTGAGCCTGGCCGATCTAGACCCTGCTCTGTGCTCCAAGCCGGCCTCCGAGCTGTCGGTCGGGCAGGCACAGCGCGTCGCCTTGGCCCGGACCCTCGCCAACGACCCCGAGGCATGTGCACCGTCGCCTCTCATGCATGCTTCGTCTTCCTGACACTGTCCTCCACCATGGCTGGCTCGCTGAGACTGAGATCGATCGGTTGCTGCAGGTGCTCTTGCTGGATGAGCCGACGAGCGCGCTGGACCCCATCTCGACGCAGAACATCGAGGAAGCCATCGTGCGGCTGAAGAAGACGAGGGGGCTCACCACGGTGATCGTCTCCCACAGCGTGAAGCAGATCCAGCGCATCGCTGACCTGGTGTGCCTCGTCGTCGCCGGCGAGATCGTGGAGGTGCTCGCGCCGTCAGACCTGTCCGACGCCAAGCACCCGATGGCCAGGCGTTTCTTGGAGCTCAGCAGCTAAAGCCTGGTTGCTGCTTCGTTGGATTGGATTCCATCTCCTCGGATGCTTTCTAGCTGTTGTTCGGGAGGGAAAGGATCGGACGTGGTTATCTTTCTAATCTCCTCTGTTCGTGTATACAATCTGTTAGTTAGCTTCGACAGCTAAGAGTGTATGTAAGCCAAACATGTTCTTGGCGGATTTGCTTTAATTTGTTTTTTTTTCTGGACAACTCACAATGCCGAGGGCCAACACGCCCAAGGCCGAGGCCCACAGATGCATAGTCGAAGCCCACCACTCCGCTGGATACGCAGCCCATGACATAATTACTCTTTGCTAATCTCCAAACTCTAGTGTTAGTCGTCTTGCTTTTTTTTTTGTTAAGAAGGTATACAGAATGTCAATCATAAGACGTGTTTTGATGGAGAATACTGAATGTCAAATAGGAGAGAGGCAGAGAAGGAGTGGTCCTCTTTGTGGCAGGTCCAGGTTTCTTCAAAGATAAGAGTTTTCCTTTGGCGCCTGGCTCAATACTCTTTGCCATCGACAGATGTCCTTCATCGTCGAAACATGGCGGACAACAACAGCTGTGTTCTGTGTGGTGCTCAGGACTCCTAGCGTCATGCTTTGCTTGAGTGCAATATGGCACCGTGTGTATGGGCGCTTGAGCAGGAAGAGATTGTAGAACATTTGAGTGAGATGCATGAGGAAGACGCCAGGGCATGGGTGACTGCTTTGATCAAATCAGTGCCCCATGGTGATCTCATTCGAGTGGTGGTGACGATGTGGGCTATTTGGTACGCAAGAAGGAAAGCAATACATGAGAACATCTTTCAGAGTCCGCTATCAACACACAGCTTTGTTAATAACTATGTGTCTGATCTTCTAGTGTCTAAGCCGCCTCGGGCAGTGATGGCGTCATTCCAGACTAGGCATCCGAAGTGGTTACCACCTCTAGCGGGATGTACGAAAGTTAATGTTGATGCAACAATCTCCGAGAACTTGGGTAGAGCTTCCATGGCTGCTGTTGCCCGTGATCAGGTGGGGATGTTCTTGGGAGCTTCAGGTGTGGTTTTTGAAGGTATTACTGATGTTGAAACAGCTGAGGCGATTGCATGCAGGGAAGGTTTAGCGCTGGCTTCTGATCTCACGCTCCAATCCATCCGGTTAGCTTCAGACAACGTTAATGTCATAAGAAGTCTTGAAGAAACGGGTATGGGCCCGTATGGCCAAGTTGTGAAGGAGGTGAAGGCTAGGGCTCGTGATCTTAATTTTGTTGATTTTACTCATGAGAATAGAAGCTCAAATGTTGATGCTCACAACTTAGCTAGAAGCTTAATCTCTTTTGTATCAGGTAGGCATGTCTTGCTGCTTACTCCGGCTGAGGGCGTTTGTAATTCGTATAACCAACTCAATTAATAAAGAGTGTGGTGTTTCCTAAAAAAAACTCTATGTTCATCTTAAAATATTATTACTTCTAGATTTTCCCTAAATTTGTAGAAAAAATATCATCGTCTCAAGCACCTGGCCAGTATAATTAGACCATTTATGAAACAACTATTCATATAGCGTACTTATTTAGTTTAGTGTCATAAATGCTAATTTTTCTTCTAATAAACTTGTTCAAAGTTAAAATAATTTGACTTGGGAAAAATCAAAAGTAACTACATAGTACATAACTTTAGATTAATCTTAAGTCAAGCTTCTAACTCTGACGAAGTTTATAGACAAATGCGCCATTGTGTACAACATCAAACTAGTTTTGGTAAATTCTTCATAATGCCTTGACAGCGCATTTATTTGAAATTGTAAACGTCAGTACATTTTCCTAAGAACTTAGTTGGAAAACAGAGAATTTGACTTGGTACAAAGCTAAACCGACTTATAGTTTGAAACAGAGCAATTAGGAACGCTAGCTACTCAGCAAAGACCTCCTCTTTAAGCTGAAAGGTCTTGGTGAAGAAGGCTGGCCAGCAGAGGAAGGACGAGACGATGCTGCTGACGGTGGAGGCGGCCATGAGCATGTTCTTGAGGACGATCTGCACCTGGATGGCCTCGAGCGGCGACGTGCCCGCCATGATGAGCCCTGTCATGGCTCCCGGCAGATTGATCACGCCCTGGGTCTTGGCGTTGTCGATGCCGGGGGACAAGGCGATCTCTTGCGACGTTCTTATCTGCTGGAGTGTCGCCTGACGCGGAGTAGCACCCAGAGCAAGTGCCGTCTCAACCTGTAGAAAACACAAGACAGAAATGTATGTGATATTACGTATCTGCAATTGAAAGGTTACAATCACCATAGAAAATTAGTATATTTCTTTCGGGAGATGCTGTCTTTGAGGTGCTTCGGTTTCGGTCGATCAGTCTGGTCTGTGTGATCTCAGTGGTATGGTGCGCTTTCTTTCTTCTATCTAACAGACTCCTGTCTCCCTCCATCTGCTTCTCTCCAAAGACTGCGAGCTGTGACGACGGTAGCATAAAAAAAACGTTGCAAAGTTCGATTGTAAAAACAATTTGAAATGTTCCTAAAAAAAGGAAATGCTTAAGGTGAGGCATGGTGCGGCGGTCGAACCCACCGCTACTGTTCCTGTACGAGTTTAAGTTCTGAGGCATGGTGCGGCGGTTGAACCCAAACGCCTTCAGCCGCCTCTAACAAAGCTCCAGTGATCTCTCCAGCGACCTCACTCTCAAATCCTTTTAAAAGTGTCCTAACTTCCGATGTGTTCCATTGAATACCAATTTCTTTAAGAATTAATAAGTTAGCATTTTTTAAAATATTTTCACTTGCTTTCTCATCACACCACTAGACCTAATGCAAATGCAAAGTAAGTCATCACCTAGTGGCACTAGACAATGCTTTAGAATTCCCATCTTAATAGTATAGCTATATGTCGTAAACTCGAACGTGTACTCTAAATCTCTATGCATATACCTTTGCCTTCAACAAGCTTGTTTTCATCTCCATCCATCTCCTTCTCTTCATATTGAGCATATGCACTATTGTCTTGATCATCTCTACCACCTCCTAGCCTTGCTCAACTCATGCATGTCGACCTAGTTCAATCATCTCCAATGAAAGCATCAATCCACTAATTGTCCCTCATTACCAAAACCAAACTACGGCTCTCAGCATAGTGCTTCGCACTAGACCGAAACAAGTTAAGACCCTGTTTGGATGAACTAGGGCTAATTGTTAGGTTGACTAAAACATAGCCAGCTCTTCTTATCTATCCTCCCTCACTCAGCCTCACTCCTTCCCTTTCTTCTCCCATACACCAACTTCGCTCATCTCTCTTCTCACCCAACTGGCAGGCCGAGGATGATAGTGGCCGAGGTTAAGGCAAGCCAGAGTGGGGACAGTTGAGGCTGGCGTGGGGCAGACGAGGTTGGCGCAGTAGCTCAACATCGGGGCCATAGTCGAGGTTGGCGTGACAAACTAACGCTGGGGACAACAAATCAAGGTTGGTGCAAGCGAGCATATTATGTGGGTTGGGGTAGATTCCATCAGCACGGTGGCCGACTAGATGTATCCTATCAGGCGGGTACCGAGATCTCGCCCGAGCAGCCATGGAGCCCACCACGGTACACAGGGCTCGCTCATCGATGGGCATGATCCATCTTCCTCCTCCCGCGCTTGTGGTAGTGCGACAGTCTTGGGTGTCACGACACTGCGAGTCGATGAGGTGGGCCATGGCGATGATTGTAATGAAGGTCATGCCAAGCTTGGTGGTAGACATGATGGTGGGCTCGGTAGCCATGGAGGCGCCATCCACGGCTATACGGCGATGCTATGGCAGCCACAAAAGCATGATGAGCTCAAACTACAACGGGAGAGTGAGGGGTTGTTGGGAGGGTAGTAGATATTTTTTTGTCAATATGTAGCACTTTTACCCCTTGTTAGTTGGCACGAGCTCGCAGTCCGACATGCTTGTTTAGCCAACACGACACAACTAAGGGGCCATAGTGTCGTGCTTGGACCGAGAGTCGGCACGACGTGTCAGCATATACGACACAACATGAATAAGGCATACTGTCACAACGAGTAATGGCTATTAGTGCTAGTGTCGTGCCACTCATTTGGCCACCATTTATACTTTGGGAATTTGGTGTTTCTGCCCCTGCTCCAGACTCCAATGGTGATTTTACCTCTATTATTTTAACTTTGTGATTTTGCCCTTGTCACTCTGAAATGAAGCAGCCATTTGCCCCTGCTTTGTAACACCATGCAGTCTGGGTGAATTAACTTTTAGCTGCTAATTACTAGCTCATGCGAGCCAAATAGACCCTAAGTTTAAGACTATAAATGTGGCCTTCATTCAGTTTCTTAGAATGACTATATGTTGCACTGCTCTAATGTCACGAGCTAATTATAACTAGTATCAAGGTTCTATTTGGATCAATAGGACTAACAACTACTCCCTCCGTCCTGTAATATAAGAGATACAGACTTCCAGAGTTCAAATTTATATTTAAATGTAAGGTATTTTGGATTGTCGACCTCCTTTTTCCTCTACTTTTTCAGCGAAAATATTGATATTTCTTTTGAACTTAGCATTACCCAAAACGACCAGCATTAAATTAAGAAAATAATAACTATATCCTCTATCCTGATTAGTGAGGGAAAAGATGGTATTTTGCTAGTTTTTATTTTATTTTTTTAAAGAATCTCTTATTATGAGAGGACAGATGGAGTAGCTAGCTAATTTTTAGTCATTAAAGATCAGGACTAGTTATTAGTTCATTAGTCATTGACTAGTTGTTAGTCCGGAGGTCCAAAAAAAGAGAGTTAACAGGACTAGTCATAACACTTCAAAGAGAATCGTCACTGAATGCGAATAGCCTTGACCCAAAGTCATACACTCCAAAGAAAATCGTCACTGTACGTGTAATGTTGAAATAAGAAGAGTAGGGCAGTCTTAATGGGGTGACTAGGACGATTTTTTCATAGCATAGCATTATAATATACCAAGTAAGAAAAATAGTGATGTAGTATTGAAATTCAAGAGTTTAGATAAGGAAATGATTTCTTATGCAAGAAACTATAATTTACACGGAAATTAAGATAGGAAAATGTAAGTAGATGATAGAAGAGAAGACAGTGAATTGGCTGAAAAATATTTTTTAGGACTACTCAGTATTCATGTGTGAATATAATTTCTATGTTTATTTTTTAGTGTCTATATGGCATGACAACCACAGTTTTTTAGCTGGAAATTTTCATATAGTTTCTTAATTGGGACTGGACTAGTATTCCTACCAAAAACGTACCCAATGGATATGATGGCGCAATAATTAAGGGAAAGAAACAAGCAGCAAGTACGTAGCGCCAAACTGTGAGGGGGTTCGGAGCTGACCAGATTCTTATGGGTCTTGATGTCCTGCTGGAGCTGCTTCATGGCGACTCCGGTGACTGTCATGGCGTTGCCGATTACCATGCCGGAGATGGGGATGATGTATTGCGGGGTGAAGGGGAAGACTTTGAGCAGGAGGAGCAGGATCATGGTGGTCCCCGTGCCGACGAGGATGGACACGAAGGCGATGTGCTTCCCGCGGGGGACCTGCTTCGCACGCTTGCCCGCCGTGTAGCTGGCCACCGTCACCTGTGTGTGTTATGTTGTTCGTTATCAAACTGGATTAGTAGCTAGCCATCGTCAGATCATCTTGGGGATGACAATTTCCTGATGCATTCAGGGACGAAACCAAGAACACTTCAACTACGTACCATGAAGAGGTAGGTGAGGAGGATCCAAGGTGTGGCGTTCTTCTGGACGAAGATGAAGTGGAGGACGAAGCCGACGAGGGAGAGCTGGACGAAGGAGCGCGCGACGGCGTAGAGCGTCTCGCCCTCGACGCCCAGGCGCTGCGTGAAGCTGAGCATGACGGCCAGGGCGACCACCGCGATGGACGCGGCCGGCTTGAGCATGCCCACCAGGAAGTCCCGCCAGAAGCCTGGCTCTCCCAGGTCCGGCTGCCGCGGCGGCGGCGCCAGCGTCTGATCCAGCAACGCCGTCGCGTGCTCCATCACATCTTCAGGCTTCAGCTACCAGAGTCCACAGCCAAGGACCTCGCTCCTCCACAGCAACATCAATGCTTTATATAGAAAGTGAAGACAGATACGTACGACAGCTAGCTGCTTCGTGTTATTAGACATGCATGAAATGTTTTATACAAGTATTGTTTCATGGATATGACTGTTCATGGGTATCTTTGTTCCTATCGTTTCTTTTTCTTTTTCTTTTTCTTTTTTCGGAAACCTACGTTCCTATAGTTTTCGCGGCAATATTGTGCGGGGGTTGTCAGCCAGCACTAGCTACTTCATATTTTCACCACCGATGCATACAATAGAGACAAGATTGGGTGATGAACGTATGCTCCGCACTCTGCGATCAAAAAATAGGTCGCCACTTAAATTCAAGCACCACGCACCCACTGCTGCAGATACACATGCACCCCGCACCCGTGATCCGTCCCATATATCTACCGGCATAGATGACATTAGTGCTGATGGCCCAACTAACCGTGTTAGCTAGTGGCCATATTGCTGGGGTTCGTAGTATGGGCCTAGGGAATATGCCGGCAGTTTACTAGTAATAATCTGAAATAAAAAAACAATATTATATTCAAATCCTTCCACTATCCTCTTCATAAAGGTTTCCGTCGATGGAGCCGATGCTCTAGTTGAACAAAATCTTGTCCAACACCAAAGTTAGGGTACAGTTCTCATGCCAAATCCGCCGATCAACCCTAAAACCTTAGACACGCCGTAAGATCCAACATTCTGGAACTAGATCAAAAGTATCTGAATCGATGAAGGAATATTGACAGTTGAATCATCGAATATAGCACATGCTACAGATTCATCAACACCCGTAACCCTTGACTTGGCGAGTTAGACGTATGATTTCTTCTTTGAGGCCATGGACAATGAGGTCGCCCTGGAGTAAATATCCCCACTAGGAGTGCCCATAAGCACCCTTACCATTGCAGATAGTAGCCATGATATGATCTCCTACGGACGAAATCGACTCCCACAACGACGACTTCATTGTGGCCATTGCCTAAGTCATCATAGCTAATTAACAATAAACTCCTAGCCAATCATTAGTGATGATTTCACTGGTAGATTTATTTGGATTGAACCTAAGCAAATCAAATCTAAAGAACTTCTTAACTGTCAACAAGGGATGTGGTCCTCTTCTCCTTGCCACCGGCTGCCTCTCTGGAGAGGAAGAAGGAGATGCCTTAGGCGACGTGTACGAGGTGCCTAGCCGTGGTGGGTGTGAGCCCAAAAGGATGGCTAAGCCTTTCTAACTTAGAAATTACTCTTGGGGGACTCTTGACTTCCTAGTGCACGGATCTGAAGGTGTTAATGCTTTCTCATGGGTCAATAATGCTAATCTCTCTTTCCTTAAAAAAATAATGGTAATCTCTCCTTTTGTGCTCGGAAGAAGATTACGAAAGGAAAGGCAAAGCCTTCGGATGGATTTTGGTCCAGCCTACTAAGGCCATGCCCAACATGGGCACATAAGAGCAGCGGTCTCAACATCCACGTATCCAATAATCGGTAATGCTCTATATCGAGCGTCCGTCAGGCCGGACGGGATAGACCCGCCTGCCCCCGCGTCTCATGCCTCGCGCGCCCCCACTCGTGCCACGCTGCCCTCGCCTCACGTCGCCCGCGCCTCGCGCCTCGCTCTGCGCTCCGCCGCACCTCGCACCTCCCGCCCGGACTCGCGCGCACAGCCGAGGTCCGACCTCCGCACCGTGGCATCGAGCTCTGTGCCAGCATCAAGCTCTGCATCAGCGAGTGCCCATTGGGGACAGCAAGTAGATGAACACATGTTGCAACCGTATGTTTTATGTGTTTCAGATGTATGTTGCATATGTTTCATTTAAATATTGCAAAAGTAGATCTGGTGTTGCATATGTTGCAATGACTATACACATATGTGGTAAGTGTATGTTTCAGCTGTTTCAAACGTATGTTGCAAGTGTTTTATCTAGATGTTGCATATGTTGCACTAGCTATACACGTATGTTGCAAGTGTATGTTTTAAATGTATATTGCAGTATTTTATCTCTGGATGTTGCATATGTTGCAAGTGTATGTTGTAAATGTTTCATCTGTTTCGGACGTATGTTGCAACAAATGCTTTATGTTGCTAGCGTTTCATGAGCAGGCGTGGCAAGGGGGCGCAGGCGAAGGTGGTCCCCTCGGGCGCAGCGGTCCTGGCGTACAAGTGGGATGTGAAGCGAGCGCGGCAACAGGTGCGGAGCATAAAGTTGTATCCATGGGCGTGGTAGCAGACGCGGAGCATGAAGCTACATCCATGGGCGGGTAGCAGGCGTGGAAATACGAGGCAAAGCGGAGCACGAAGCTGCATTCTTGGTGTCGGTGTTTTGTAAGCCGACTAGTAAATTTATACGTGTGTAACGCTGCTCTAGGAAGACGATGGTAGCACTCAAAGACACTTATACTGATTCAGGCCGAAGCCCTATGTCTAGTCTTAGAGATGGTTTGGGTTCATGTTCCTCAGTTCAAGTGCTCTAAAATCTCACAATAGGGATGTGTAAGCTAAGGGATTCGAGGTATGAGGAGTAAGATGGACGAAAGGTCGAATGGAGTTTCGAGAGTCTGTCCCCCTGAAGGGGAGCCTGGCCACCCTTATATAGAGTCCGGGGACCAGGTTACAGTGGAGAGATGGGTTCTCCCGACCCGAGTGGTCAAGAGTCCGAGGGAGGGAGAAGGTAGTAAACTTTGTTGGCAGTCCATCCTGTCTTGTCTTGGCATCATCGTACATTTGGGCATGGTAGTCGTAGTGCTCGTCGTGGACTTGCTCCCCATGATGTGGCTTGGCACGGCATGGTGCTACCGTGGCGGTGGTGACGGCACTGTTTACACGGCGGTGGTTTTACCAACTGTCCTGTGCGGTGTGGTTCTGTCGTGGACTTCATCATCATCTTCGGTTCTCCTGGTGGCGTCGTTGCGACAGTGAGGGAGCAGGTAGCCACCTCTAGGTCGCAGATTGTCTTCTCGAGTCGTGATGCCGGGGCCTCGACCCTAGGTATAGGTACATACAACACCGGAGCATGAACGGACCGAAAAGAAGGAAAAAATCTAGAAAAGGAAACAAAAAGCAAAACAAGGGAAACATGCGGAAAAAAACAGAAACGACAAAGACATGGAACAACAGCTGCCTAATAAAGAAATGGAGAAAAAATTCTGAAAATAAAATCACGAAGAACTATGTAGAAAAGAAAACAGATGGAATAGAATCCGAAACAACCGATTAAATAAAGAAAGTAAAAAAGCCGGGTTGAAAGAGACACTTTGCTATATAGAAAGTAAAATAAGGTTTTATTTAATTTATTTTCTATTTGAATTAGGATTCCTATTCCTATTCATTTTATTCAGGCTCGAAGAGATCTATTTGTCCTAACTATCTAGGGTCATATAAGTCTAGACGGAAGAAATTGTTGACTACAGGTAGTTAGGGGGAGGTGGACGAAAAAAAATGGATGGACGAGAAAATGGTCGGACATTTTACCTCTTTATTATTAGGTATAGATATAGATATAGATATAAAATAGTCAAATATGAAAAAAAAACTAAATTGACTTGATTCTGATTGAAGAAAGTAACATCATCAAAAGTTAGCAAAACGAAAGTCTGTTGTACCTCCGGCTTTATAGTTTGTACCACTCTGAGGATGATAAAATCAGGCTATGTGTCCAATTTTACAACTTGTTTGTGATGTCATATGGGTTTTCGGTACACATGATGAAAGAGAAAATTGACCGGTACGAATAGAATTTCTTGCTTCGCAGATGGCAATGACGGACTCAGATTTCTAGGTTTGATACTGGGAACATTAGCTAAAGGACGGTTTTGACAGGGCAAAACACATGCTTACATAATTCAGGAGTGATGTGGCTTTGACGTACTATGTTACGTAGCTTTGAATGTAATATAATGTAAGCTTGTATGGTTATTATTTAAGCCTCTCGATAATTCCCATAACGGATTTCTCCAAAGAGCAGAGCGGCAGAGAGGAGCAAATAACTACTCCATTTGTTTTTAAATTATAAGTTGTTTTGACTTTTCTAGACACATAACTATAATTGCTATGTATTTAGAAAAGGTAAAATGACATACAAAATAGAGGGAGTCGAAATTAAAATCGTTGCAAACTGTGTGACAAGTAAGACTTGATTCCCATTTTGGCATTAAGTTGGGCTTTACCATCATTTGTCATAATGACTAGTATAGTAAGCACTTTATCAACTCTAGATTCCAATTTCTGGAGCAATTTGATAAAGACTTCACAAGAAAACATACTCCTGCGCAATTGCACCATCTGCTAATGTCATTTGAACTGTTACTTTGCACAACTCAAATGACGGCAAGCTTCCAACAGCTTTGTGATGGCTAACGAGTGCCATAAATTAACTTGTTCGGAGCAACAGTAGAAAGGAGAATTCTCTTCGTTCTTGTCTATAGTTTTTCACTTTCACCTTCTTAATAACAAAAGAAAAACAGTGTATCCCATGATCTCTGATTCTTACTACGTTTCTGAGCGTGCTATGCCAGGGACTGTGTCATACAACGTGCGCTACGAGCCACAGCTGCATGGCAAGAAGCTCAACGAAGCCAAGGTGCAGAGCCTGCTGAGGATGGCGGACCTGGACCCTGCCCTGTCCTCCAAGCCTGCCAACGATCTGTCCATCGGCCAGGCGCAGCGCGTTGCCTTGGCACGCACCCTCGCCAACGACCCTGAGGTGCGCACGCACTCACGCATCTCCATTTCGTCGCCGTCCTCCATGACGCCGCCTCACCAGTCACCACACTGATGCTACGATCACCTCATGCAGGTGCTCCTATTGGACGAGCCGATGAGCGCGCTGGACCCTATATCGACGCAGAACATCGAGGGCACCATCGTGCGGCTGAAGAAGACAAGGGGGATCACCACGGTGATAGTCTCCCACAGGGTGAAGCAGATCCAGCGCATCACGGACCTGGTGTGCCTCCTCGTCGCCGGCGAGGTCGTGGAGGTGCTCGCACCGTCAGAGCTGTCCAGGGCCAAGCATCCCATCGCCCGACGCTTCTTGGAGCTAAGCTGAAGATTGATCTGAGCTGGTGGAAGATATATGTACTATCTAATTGTTGTATGGAAAATATGCGTCATCAACAGAAATAATACGGTATATTATTGGTGTGACATGTAAAATGAACACTCGCGGCCTCTTATCGGCTTCTTTTTCGAGTTCCCGAATGGGCAATTGGGCATGCTCCGGAATGTGTACTTCTAGCTCATTCAAATCTTCGAGATGTGTGTCTCTAATGACTAACTAGAGATGGACCTCAACCGTACAAGAGGGAGTGGGGAAGAAGATGAGAGAGGAATGCATGTGGGCCGACATGCTAGAGCATACTCAGGAGCCATACAGGCGGTTTATTGCAATCAATGATAATTTGGACCTCTTGTGACCAGATTAGCATGTTCGGAGATCCTGATTTGTAGTTTTGAAAGTTAGAGAATTATATGGCACCACCATGAAAATTTAGTTATCTCGTGTGGCCCCGTTTAGCAAGTTTGGAGACCTAAATACACATTTGAAAGTTTGGAATCTAAATAGCATCACCGTATAAGTTTAGGTTCAGCGGCAGAGCACAACATTAAACAAAGGGAGGGCTAGTTCGAGCAGCCACCTACAGATTGCTTATTTCTTTTGCTCTACGCACAGATTCATAGGTTTCTTTTCTTCAAAGCTGGTAGCTGACATGGGAGCATCAGTTGTAACAACGCTGAGCAGGGGGAGGGGGAGGCCCAGCTTTGCCTCCACTACGCTCCGCCACTGTTTAGGTTATTGACCCCAACATGTTAGATTCACGTCAACATTGAGTCAGCATGTCATGTTAACGTATAGAGCAAATCAAAACCTGTTTAGATTAGCTAGTGTTGGAGTCCAAGATAAGTTTAAGGACCTAGAAATAAAAAAATGAAAGTTTGAGACACATGTGACGCCGCCTCTCAAGTTAATATTTATAGACTGTCAGTGTATTTTACTCTTATTTTTAAAACAACAATCATTAAGCACGCTGACGGTGGAGGCGGCCATGATCACGTTCTTGAGGACTATTTGCATCTGGACTGCCTGCAGCGGCGACGCACCCGCCATGATGAGCCCTGTCATGGCTCCTGGCAAATTGATAAGCCCCTGGGTCTTGGCGTTGTCGATGGCTGGGGACAACGCGATGCCCAACGACCTCCTCATCTGCTGGAGCGTCGCCTCACGTGGCGTTGCACCTAGAGCAAGTGCTGTCTCCACCTGCAGAAAGGAGAAAATAAACAAGATTGTAAATATTGTTTTATTTGCAATTGCAAAGTGACGATCGATGATCATACAAATTAGGCAAGGAAAAGAAATAAGCAGCACGTCGCCAAGCTGCGATAGGGTTCGAGCTGACCAGGTTCTTCTGGATCTTGACGTCGTCCCGGAGCTTCTTCATGGTGACTCCAGTGATGTTCATGGCGTTGCTGACCATCATGCCGGCCGCGGGGATGATGTACCTCGGGGTAAACGGGAAGACGTCGAGCATGAGGAGCAGGGCCATGTTGACCACGGTGCCGAGGAGGATGGACACGAAGGCGATGTACTTTCCACGAGGGACCTGCTTCGCGCGCTGGCCCGCCGTGTAGCTCGCGACCGTCACCTGTATCGTTCGTTAATCGTTATCAAATTCAGTTAGTCACATCATCTTGTGGATGGATACTTTTCAAATCGAGGGGGCAAATTAGATGAAGAACACATCAATGCAACTACCGAACTACGTATAGATGATGATGAAAAGAGTGTGCATGCATGATTGATCATTTGGTTACGTTACGTGCCATGAAAAGGTAGGTGAGGAGGACCCAAGGGGTGGTGTTCTTCTGGACGAAGATGAAGTGGAGGACGAAGCCGACGAGGGAGAGCTGGACGAAGGAGCGCGCGACGCCGTAGATCATCTCGGCCTCGATCCCCAGGCGCTGCGTGAAGCTGAGCATGACGGCCAGGGCGACCACGGCGGTGGCAGCGGCCGGCTTGAGCATGCCCCATAGGAAGTCTCGCCAGAAGCCTGGCTCCCCGAGGTCCGGCTGCCGCGGCGGGCGGCGCCAGTGTCTGCTCCAGCAACGCCGTCGCGTGCTCCATCATATCTTCAGGCTTCGGCTACCCTCCTCCACAGCAAATCAGCAATGATTTATAGAAAGTGAATATAGATACATACGGACAGATAGCTGCTTCGTGTTATTAGACATGAATACAACAAGTATGGTTTCATGAATGAGACTGTTCATGGGTATCTTCGTTCCTATGGTGTTGCTATCGTTTTCGTGGCAATATTGTGCGGGTGTTGTCAGCCAGCACTAGGTAGCTTAGTTCTTGTTTTCACCGATACATGCAACAAAGACAAGAAAGAAGGGTGTGTTATGTTTGTTGGATCGTCTAGGTGCAGATCAGTGGGTGATTACTATTTCATTTAGGATAAACAAGTAGATCAACACAATAACCGAGAGAGCTAGAGAGAGAGACAGAGAGGATGGGAATGGGGAGGTGTTACCGACCATCAGCCATCAGCCTGAGAGGAGGAGTCCGTCATGGAGTCGGTGTCGGTGGAGAGAAGCGGTGCAGTGGCACCGCCGGTGGGAGTGGCGCCGCCGGTGGGGCATCCCGCCGCTGGCAGTGCCACCCTCGAGATCAGACTAGGGTTAGGAGTGGGGTGGCGGCTAGGCGAACCTCGCTCTTGAGCCCCTGGCCCTCACTCCCTCTTATAGGCACTGTACGACGGGGCTCACCAGCCAAACACGGGCTGGGCATCCCTGATCAGGACGCGAGATCAGGGCCCACACATGGTCGTTGGGCCAAGTATGGTGGAGATCAAACTAACATTCTCCCCCTTGATCTCTCATCACTTTCTTCGTTCTTTAATTTCTTACTCAAAATTTTGATTCATATTTTCCATGCTTCTTTTCTATTTCATTACAGATTAGTGCATAGAACTGTCCCATCATCACATCAATTAGTGCCGCTAGACTAACAACCACAATACACTTCTCTATTTTGAAATGAAACTTTCTTTGGGCCCTTTATTGTTCGAAAATCATAGGCTATACCATAAAACCTATGTCGACTGTGTGTTCTCTGAACACACTTGGTGGTAAGCCTTTATAAGCGGATCTGCAAGTACTTGCTTTTTACTTATATACTCGAAAACTTTTCAAAAAGATTTTGGACTTTCTCCTTCATAACGTCTAACTTTATGTCAATGTGTTTGGCAGCACACTTGACCCATTGTCATAGGAGTCAATTATTTTAAATGGTAATTACTGTTATATACCATTACCAATTCTAGGTATAAGTTAACCATTTCGCATGTCCTATAAGCCTCATAACAAGTTGTACTATAGGTATGCATCATTGATGACACCACAACTGTTTCTTTGGAGCTTTTCCACAATAAAACTCTAACTGCGAGTGTTAGCTACTATGTGGGTTTCACTAAACATCTCGCCGAAATTCAACATTCTTGTACCCACAACCATTTGAGAGTACTTGTTCTTTCTTAGTCATCATGAGGCTTATTAAATCTTTGCACAATTGCAAGACATTCTCAACTCTATTCCAGTGATCTATATCTGGACTGGACTTTCTGCCAAAACATCCTGGATAAATGAACTATGTTAGGGTAATATCATACTTGTGCACTCATTAAACTGTAATATCATAGTAGTGCACTCATTAAGCTTCCAACAACTGAAGCATATTGATCCATATTCATTTGATCTATCTCATGTTGGTTCTTGTAACACTAAAGTTCTCAAAACTATTACCCTTGACTATATGAACAGGCGTAGGTTCACTTGCATGCATACTTTGTTTCTTTACCATCTTTTCTAAGTATGCCTTTATGATAATCCTAATACCCCTTTCATCTGTCTCGGTGAATTTCAATTCTTATAACGAGAGTCATTTCACCGAGAACATTCTTATTGAGCCTCGAGGACAAGAACTTCTTCACATATAGTAGATTGACATCACTACTTGCAAGTAAGGTGTCATCCACATATACAGGATTAGGAAATGAATTTCCCATTCTATAACTTTGTACATATGCAAGTGTCCTCTCATTCTCTTTAACCCAAAATTTCTAATTGACTCTTCAACTTGAAATGACATTATTTAGAGACTTGCTCTAGTTCATAAAAGATTTCTACAGGTGGCATCCCTTTCGTTCTTTCTTTCCACAACAAAACCTTTAGGTTGTGCCATGTAATTATTTTCATGCAAATCCCACTAGGGAATGTTATCTTTACTTTCATCTAATGTAACTCAGATCATGATGTGTCACTAGCACTTATCGTAATCTATTCATTCTCTTTGTGTAAAATCTTTTGATTCAAGTTGTGTTTTATATCTTATATTCCCTTTGGAGTCACATTTCGTCTTGTAGACCCTTTACAACCTACTGTTTTGGCTCTATTAGGAACTGCTTCTATTTCTCAAACTTCGTTGGTATTCATCGATTTCATTTTAATTTCCTTAGCTTCTTGCCATTTAGACGTGTTAACGTCTCTCATGGTTTCTTCAAATTAGATGGAATTAACCTCCATTTGAATTTCACTAACATAGACTTTATAGTCATCAGAAATATATGATTTTCTTATTCTTTGAGACTTTCTGGGGCCTCAGCTACTAGCATTTCTTGATCTTTGTTGTCAAAAGACAATTGGGCCTCAGCTACTAGCATTTCTTGACCTTTGTTGTCAAAAAAACAATTGATTCTTCAAGGTCCTGTGTATGTGTAATAAGATCTTAGTTTACATTATTCATGCTCCTTGCAGAGTTAGGTCTCTTTGTACCATGCTCCCCAAGATTGTCCCATCTTCAAACTTTCTCATTTTGGGTTTATTCTGTTAAAAGCTATCTCATTTGGTGCTTTAAGCACCGTCTTAGTTTTTCTTAATCTCATTGCTATCTTCCTATTGAACTGTAAAAGGTTCAGGAATTTAGCCATTTCTGTACTTAGGGGTATCTTTATTATGACCGTTATACTCCCTCAACGATCACCTTCATCTTTTATAGATCACTTTCTCTCTAAATGCAAATCATACAATGGGGAATACTTTTTTAATTATCTTTCTTAGTTTCTTTACAATTGACATTCTATCTTTCTCAATTCATGTCACAATCCTCCCCCTCGAAATGTGGCACAAACTTTTCTGCCATAATTTCGAAACCTTCATAACTCTTGTGAATGAGGAAATTTTGATTCCTTACTTCATGCACATGATTACATCATATAAAATAAAATTATTTCTTAATTCGTATGGGAGTACTTTTTCCTCATTTCACTTCAAGAACTCAACAGAGTCCTCTTATTATCAGTATTTCTATAAGTCATGCTTGCATGTCATTCTTATCATGAGGTTCGTTTGCAACTTCCTTTTGTTCTTAAACTCATACTAGGATAGCATAAGAGCTACCCTAAACTTCTCTCCCTGTGTGGGATATACATCGTCATCTCACTTTCTCCTGCCATGCAGGACAAGTACTATGCCAACTTTACCCCGCAATGCGGATATTTTCTTAAATTTTATGTCGTCATGCGAGACAATTCCCTTGAAGGGACATAAATGTCAGGATTGGCTCATATTCAATCATCAAATTCAGGAATAAATCCGATATTCTTTAACATGCATGCTTAATCCGACGTTGGTCAAATTAAACATGCATGCCACTCATTACAATTTATATCATGATGATAAAACTGAAAATTAAATTATTTTTCATAGAGAGTACATAAAAGACATTTCTCAAACTAAACTTTTATTGTTCTATTTCTTTTCTTGGATCAATATCCCTGAAATCTTTAAAAAATATTTCTTTTCAAGCCACTCTTAAAGAGGACACAGTCTCTCATGCAATGGCCTCCTTTCATATACACAATTTGTCCTTAGGCTTTTCATCATCTGAGTCACAAGTACCCAGTGTTTTTCTTTTCTTTTCTTTTTCATTTTTGCCTTAAGAACGAAAGCATGAAGATCTTTGTCTGAAAAATATTCAGCAATAGTCATCAACATTAAACTCTGATTTCTATATGTTCTATTCTATATCACCGTTGGGAAGATATAGAACAAAACAACTTTCTTCTACATTAATTCTATATCACCGTTGGACAAAAATAGAATAAATGCATAAAACTCATAGATAAAACTTATAAAAAAATTTTTATCAATAACTTTTGCTAAAATTAGCAACATCATGAATACAATATTCTTGTATATTAATTCCACATCACCGTTGGGTATAAATGGAATTAACATATGGACAACTCAATTATCATTAATCCTCTTCAAAAAAATTAAATTCTCCCGTTGATTCGAATTTAATTAGAAGATCATCATCATCGTTGCCACCGATCTGTGCGCTGAGCCGTTGGATGGCGCTGCCCTCAGATCGACGATCCAGAGTGAACGGGCCGCCTTTCGGCCCAGGCGGGCGAGCACTTTCCTGGCCCAGGCCCAGGTTGCGGCCTGGGCGCGGGGGAGCTGCAGCGAGCGCTGTTGGGCCGCGCATGGCGCGCCGTTTTGGCCCAGCGTCGCACGCGTGCACGAGCGAACGACGTGAGCTGCTGGGCCACGGGCTGAGTGCAACGTGCCTCTGGGCCACGGGTCGTGCGCGAGCTGGGCTTTTGGGCCAGATGCACAGTGATGTTTTCTGATTTTGTTTATTTTCGGAAGCAGTTTCAACGAATTCTATCAAGTTTAAATGTTTTATCTCTACTCAATTTTTTTGATATTTTGTTTAGAGAGAAGAAAAGTACAAAGTGATGCTTCTGAATAAGAATTATTTTAAGTATTTTATCACGTTTTTCGCTGCAAAGGAAAAGAATATTGTCTTCTCATTAGCTCTGATACCAATGTTATGTTTGTTGGATCGTCTAGGTGCAGATCAGTGGGTGATTAATATTCCATTTAGGATAAACAAGTAGATCAACACAATAACCGAGAGAGCTAGAGAGAGGGACAAAGAGGATGGGAATGAGGAGGTGTTACCGACCATCAGCCATCAGCCTGAGAGGAGGAGGAGTCCGTCATGGAGTCGGTGTCAGTGGAGAGAAGCGGTGCAGTGGCACCACTGGTGGGAGTGGCGCCATCGGTGGGGCATCCCGCCGCTGGCAGTGCCACCCTCGAGATCGGACTAGGGTTAGGAGTGGGGTGGCGGCTAGGCGAACCTCCCTCTTGAGCCCCTGGCCCCCACTCCCTCTTATAGGCACTGTGTGATGGGGCCCACCAGCCAAACACGGGCTAGGCGTCCCCGATCAGGACGCGAGATCAGAGCCCACACATCGCCGTTGGGCCAAGTATGGTGGAGATCAAACTAACATGGTGAGCTTCCCACTAACATACTTGGGCTTGTCGCTGACTCTTGGCCAACTGAAGGTAGCTCATGTGCAAGGGGTTGTGGACAAAGCCGGATCGCGCTTGCAAGGATGGCAAGGTAGGTTTTTAAATCCAGCTGGAAGGAGGGAGCTTGTTAGATCGGTCCTAAGTTCGTTGCCAACATATATGCTGACTGCACTGAAGGTGCCAAAACAACTGTTGGAAGATCTAGACAAAACAAAAAGGCGATTCCTATGGATGGGAAACAGTGAGCTGTCAGGTGGGAACGGTTCAGCAGAGCTCTGCGCCTAAGATGGTTATGGATCATGGACAAACCCAGAGCGGCAACGAGGAGGATGGCAAGCTGGATGTCGACCTTTGCCAGGTGAATTGCGAGTTTTGTGCTTTGAGGAGACAATTTCTTATGGGTTCTGACTTCTCTCATCCAACTCTATAGACTAGATATCATTGAGTTATCAGGTTGAACTATAAAATTCCAGCTCTAGTTCTGCTCCGTGCCGGCGTCAAGCTCTGTGTCAACAAGCGTCCATTCGGAGCAGCAAGTAGATGAGCACATATCGCAACCGTATGTTTAATGCGTTTCAGATGTATGTTGCATATGTTTCATCTGGATGTTGCAAAAGTAGATCTAGTGTTGCATTTATTGCAATGATCATACACGTATGTTGCAAGTGTATGTTTCAAATGTTTAAGCTACTTCAAATATATGTTGCAAGTGTTTTATCTGGATGTTACATATGTTGCATTGGCTATATATGTATGTTGCAAGTGTCTCATCTGTCTTCAGATGTATGTTGCAAGTGCTTTATCTGGATGTTACATATGTTGCAGTGCCCGTACACATAAAGCGTATGTTGTAAATATTTCATCTGTTTTAGACGTATGTTATAACAAATACTTTATATTGCAAGTGTTTCATGAACAGGCGCGACATGAGGACGCAGGCGAAGATGGTCCCCTCGGGTGCAACGGTCCCGACATGCGCACGGGAAGTGAAGCGAGCGCGATAGCAGGCGGGGAGCACAAAGCTGTATCGATGGGCATGGCAGCAGGTGCGGAGCACGAAGCCGCATCCATGGGTGGGTAGCAAGCGCGGAGCGCAAAGTAGCATCCATGGGCAGGAAGCAGGCACGAAGCACGAGGCGAAGCAAAGCACAAAGCTAGCTGCATCCATAGGCGCCCTGAGGGTATCATTTTTTAAAATGATTGAAAATGGGCGGGCAGCAGGCCGGGCGTCTAGACGGATGTTGCGTCCGGACATTCGAGTGCTAGTCTCTCCATATAATAATGGGCTGAGTCAGTAAAATCCCCAATGCATTAGCTTCGACTTTATTCCTCACCCCAACAACAGCAGAAGGCTTTAGGCATTCATTCAATAGTTCTTGAGGCCACAATGTGCAATCTGATGAGAGTTTCTGCTCTGCATCAGACATGGTGCTTGGTTCCTCTTCAGGCCATCCCAACGCACCACGTGGCTATTAGCTTAACAGAGGCAGGTAGGCTCGGACGCCAAGCAGAGGAGAGAAGTTGTGGGATGGTGGTTTGACAGTGTGTCAGTGTAGACTGCAGAAGCAACTATGGCTTCATCAGAAAAAGTAACGGCTTGAGAACAGAGAAGACAATGCGCGAGAGAAAAAGATGGCCGATAGCCCTGTTGTCGTGCTGTGCTTTTTAGATGAAGCAGCACCCCATGTCTACATGCGTTGGAATAGTTCCGGTCATGCAAAGCCTACATGAGGAGCTTTTTGCTCAGACCACTGGTTGCGCTTTTTAGATGAAGGCCTTGTTTAGATGCTAAAATTGGGAGACAAAATTTGCATAGTATATGTCGCGTCACACTGTAGCATTTTTGTTTTTATGTGGTGATAATTGTCCAAATCTTGATTAATTAGGCTCTAAATGTTCGTCTCGCAAAGTACAACAAAACTGTGCAATTAGTTTTTTTATTTCATCTACATTTAGTACTCCACATATGTGCCGACATTTTGATGTGATGGGGAGTCTTCTTTCTGTATAGTAAAATTTAGGGGTGAATTCTGAAATCTAAACAAGGCCGAAGCAGCACCCCATGTCTACATGCATTGGAATACTAGCTGTTCCGGTCATGCAAAGCCTACATGCCAGTAGCTTTTTGCTCGGACCACTCGCTGGTATTGGTCTGCGTTGGAGCTACTCTCAAGACACTCTGCCACCCTGCGAAGTCAATACTCTCGCTGATTTGGATGCTAATTAAACAAGGACGTGGAACATGAAACTCCAAGCCACACTAGTGCATGGGGGGAAGGCCCAAGAGCATCTCCAACAGCATCTCCTGCTTAACCTTCTACTTCCAATTTAGGTAGTGGGGGTCAAAAAAAAAACCTGCTCCAGCAGACCCCCTGCTACACCCACTACTTTTATTGGCTCCCTGCTTTCTCTCTTTGACCCTCTACTTCTGTTGGCCCCCTACTCCACTCCCTCTACTTTTTTTCTTGCTACTGCATCGACCTCCTCGTGACTCCGCCTGACACGGCGCAATGCGGCCTTCCCCTGCTCCCCGGCGCGGCGGCAGCCCTCCGGCATCCTCCCCGGCGCGACGACAGCCCTTCCGGAGGCCCTCCCTGGTGGCGCGGTCTGCCACGGTGTCCGTCCGCGGAGTAGGTGGCCCTCCCCGGCGGCGCAGTGAACCTGCCTCGCCGTGTCCGGCCTGCTCCAGTGCAACGGCGCTCCTCCTGCTTGGCTGCTTCGACTCCCCACCTCCTGCTTCCGTGCATCGTCTATCCAGGGGAAGAAGAACTAGCAGAGAATGACAGGTGGGCTCCACATGCACTCTCTGCAAGGATGAATTTAGGGGGGTCTATTTTAGGTAATGTTGTTGGAGTAAACAACGAAATATGGGTAGTATGGAAATTGGTAGTTACCTAAACAGAGAAGTAGGGGATGTGTTTTAGGTAGTATTGCTGGAGATGCTCTAAGAGGACCTTGTATCCCATACATTATCTTCCTGCATTATATATGCGGTTCCTATGCTGCCACGTTTTCTAATTCTCTTCTTTGTAGTTTTTAGTGTTTTGACTCGATGGGATAGCTTTACATGTTTACGTACCAAGCTCTAAGTGTCCATTTGGTACAGTTTCAACTTCTGTGAAATTAGTTTTAGCTGTGACTTCTATGGTGGAGTAGCTTGCTCCAGTTTCTCTTGTTGGTAAATGTTTGATAAAACCTTTTCTAAGTCAAACTGTTTTAAATTTGATCGAATCTATTAAAAAACTCTACTATTTATGACACTAAACCAATATCAATAATAAGTACATTATAAAATAATCTTTACGAAATTAATATCAATACATACATGATACATATATAATACATTTATTTGATGTTATAAATAATTTAATTTTTAGCAATTTAGAAATTAATTTATTTTAGGACAGAGGCAGTAGATAAGAGAAGACTCTCTGGTGCTAAGTTACGTATCATGCACCAGCAGAGCTGGGCAAAATATCCTTGGCGTTTCAGTAATCAGTAATCAATTCGAGCACATAGAATCCTGATAAAGAGCACGAGAGCTAGGGCCGCACCATGGGCCATCGGGCGCTACAAAGCAAGTGCACGTCTGCCCATTTTATCTTCTTCTCACTCTCTGTGTCTCTCTGTCCTCTGAAATCTCCACTCCAATGGCCTCTTCAGCTTCAGGTCAGCAACCACCCAAAACGAACCAGCACGTCGAGCTTATCATCTCCAGCGACGACCACGACGCAGGGACGGCGGCGGGTCGCTTGTTCGACGAAGAAGACGAGGCTAAGGAGCTCCTGCTGGACGTGGTGGACAGCCTCGCCGACGACGACGGCGAAGGTGATGGGCCGCCGGCTGCGGCGGCGCACGGTACCGGCGGTAGGCCGCCGCCCAAGATACGGGTGCGGGGGCTGAGGAAGCGGGCGTCGTCGACCGGCGAGGAGATCCTGCGGGGCGTCCACCTGGACGTGCCGCGCGGGGGCGTCATGGGCGTCATCGGGCCCAGCGGCAGCGGCAAATCCACGCTGCTCCGCGCGCTCAACCGCCTCTGGGAGCCCGCCCCCGGCGCCGTGTTCCTCGACGGCGCCGACGTCTGCGGCCTCGACGTCCGCGCGCTCCGCCGCAAGGTCGGCATGCTTTTCCAGCAACCCGCCATGTTCGACGGTACGTACACATACGTTCTCCTGGCAGTACACGCTAGACGGCTAGAGACGGACTTCGTTCATTCTTTTCTCTGCCAAATTGCGGCCTTTTTTTTTTCTGCAAACCAAGACGAAGTGCACGAACACGTGGACCGTACGATCGGGGACCAACGCTTATGATTAATTGTGCAAGAGCCCAACCGATGACTTTTAGTAGCTTCTTGCATGATTTTTTTAAAAGAAAATGTGCCACACCGTTTGAAGCATGATGCCAGAGTTCATGGCTTCGCTTCCTCGCTCTAAGACTAAATTTAAGTCCGTTAAATTTTGTTATAAATAAAAAAATAAACCTTCTGAAGTTAATATTATTTTATTTAAATGAAAAGAGTTACGTATTATGAATTTTTAATAATCTTAATAATGTGGATCTTGTGTGTAAATCCACGTAAGTTTTTAGGTATAAATAGTCAAAGACGGAAAAAAAAACTAAATTGACTTGATTCTGATCGAAGAAAGTAACATCACCAAAAGTTGAGCAAAATGAAAGTCCATTGTACGTCCGGCTTTGTAGTTTGTACCACTCTGAGGATGATAAAATCAGGCTATGGCCATGTTTAGATTGTAAGTTTTTTCACTCTCTCTCCGTCACATCGAATTTAGGGACACATGTATGGAACAATAAATATAGATAAAAAATAACTAATTACATAATTTGATTGTAAATTACGAAATGAATCTTTTGAGTCTAGTTAGTCCATGATTGGACAATAATTACTAAATACAAACGAAAGTGCTACAGTATCAAATTTCACTCTATCTCTTCAATCTAAACAAGGCTGTCCAATTTTACAAGTACGACTTAATTGTTTGTGATGTCATATGGGCTTTCGGTACACACGATGAAAGAAAAATTTAAGCTGTACGAATAAAATTTCTTGCTTCCAAGATGGCAATGGCGGACTAGGATTTCTAGGTTTGACGCTGGGATCATTAGCAACGGTTTTGACAGGGCAAAACATCCTTACATATTTCAGGAGTTACGTAGCTTTGACGCACTATGTTACGTAGCTTTGAATGTAAGCTTGTATACGATTATTATTTATTATTTAAGCCTCTCGATAATTCCTAGGATTTCTCTAAAGAGTAGACAGTGTAGAGAGGCAAACTACTCCTTCCAAATTATACATCGTTATGTCTTTTCTCGATACATAACTATAATCACTATATATCTTTTTTTTAAGATTCTGGAGGGGCCGAAGCCCCTACAGAATCGCTATATATCTAATAAAAGGCAGAATGACTTACAATTTAAAGGGAGTAGATACTAAAACCTTTGCGAACTGTGTAACAAGCAAGACTTGATGCCCATATAGGAATTTATTTGGGCTTTACCCAGTTACCTAGAAAAAAAACAAATATCTCACGATCTCTTATTTTTGCCATGTTTCTGCGTGTGCTATGCCAGGAACCGTGGCATACAACGTGCGCTACGGGCCACAACTGCGCGGCAAGACGCTCACCGAAGGCGAGGTGCAGAGCCTGCTGAGGCTAGCCGACCTTGACCCTGCCCTGTCCTCCAAGCCTGCCAACGAGCTGTCCGTCGGCCAGGCGCAGCGCGTTGCCTTGGCACGCACCCTCGCCAACGACCCTGAGGTGCGCGCGCTCACTCACTTTGTCGTCGTCGCCGTCCCGTCCTCCATGGCGTTGTCGATATGATCACCTTTGTCGCTGGATGCATGCAGGTGCTCCTGTTGGACGAGCCGACGAGCGCACTGGACCCTATATCGACGCAGAACATCGAGGACACCATCGTGCGGCTGAAGAAGACGAGGGGGGTCACCACGGTGATCGTCTCCCACAGCGTGAAGCAGATCCAGCGCATCGCGGACCTGGTGTGCCTCCTCGTCGCCGGCGAGGTCGTGGAGGTGCTCGTGCCGTCAGAGTTGTCCAGGGCCAAGCATCCCATGGCCCGACGCTTCTTGGAGCTAAGCTGAAGATTGATCTCAGCATGTGGAAGATATACATACTATCTGATTGAAAATGAACACTCCGCCTTATCGGCTTCTTTTTCCAGTTCCCGAATGGGCAGCTCCCGAATGTGTACTTCTAGCTCATTTAAATCTTCGAGATATGTGTCTCTAATGACTAATTAGAGATGGAGCTCAACCGTAGAAAGAGTGAAGAAGAAGATGAGAGAGGAATGGCATGTGAGCCGACATGCTTGGAGCATACTCAGCAGTCATTTCTGACGGTTTATTGTAATCAATGATAATTTAAACCTCGTGTGACTAGATTAGCATGTTCGGGGATCTTCAAGATCACGACTTCACGCGTTTTTCATTAAGAAGAAGAGCCGAAAGAACGGCAAAGTAACCGATACATAGGATTCTCAAGTAATCCTAGGATTACCAACGAAATCCCAGATGCAAACAAACAGCAAGAAAACAAGAGGGGGAACCCTCCGCCACAAAACTCCAACCGACTAAGCCTAATACAAGAGATTTTCCTCAACACATCAGTAGCCAGTAATGTAAGTGAAGACCGCAGCGACGACGAAGCTGGCATCATCCTCGATGGCAAAGCATCCGCCGAGGGCGCCAGAGCAATAACAGCGGCAAAGCATCCGCTAGGGAACCACAGCGGCAAAGCATCCGCCAGAACACCACGGCGGCAAAGTATCCGCCCGAACGAGAACCACGACGGCAAAGCGTCCGCCAAAAACAACGACCATCGATGTGGCAAAGCATCCACGTATGGAGCCATCACGCTCACAGCAGCAAAGCATCTGCATGAGAGGGGGCCTTAGCGACAACGGCGGCAAAGCATCTGCCCAAGCGACACGATGGCAAAGCATCCGTCAGAGAGAGCATCGGCTACGGCAACACCAACCACTAATGGATAGACCGAAGCGAAGAGCGGCATGAGGCACAATTAGGCACACAGCATGAGCAACTCCAGACAGGGAAGCGGGGAGCCGAGCACAACAGCAGAGCACTCCAATGACGCCTTCAAGAAGGTTAATGACATCCACGAACGCCATCGTCGTTGACAGGACCACATACGAGCAGGACTTTCGTCCCCAGCCTGCTCCAGGAGAAGAAGCTTCGACGACGCCTCCGGGGAGGTGGATGACGCAAGCAATGCCACTACCGCCGGCCCAGAAAAGTTGGGCAGGGTTTTCACCCAGCTTCTTGCATCGACGAACGCAGGCCACTCGAGACTGTGGCACCCCCCACCACCAGCAACCCGTGCCCTCAGCCAGGGGCGCGCGTGGCCACCGACGTCGCAGCCCGGCAAAGCCAGCCGGTGCATGCGCCCTGATGCCGCCAAATCAGCCTGCCCGGCACGCTGAAGGCACCAAGGATGCCGATGCCGATGCCGCCATGAACCAGCAGGGCGGTCCCAGGCACGGTCGGCAGCAAAGGGATCCCGCAACGGGCAGGGGCCTGGCCACGGCCCGGCACCACGGGCGACCCGCCGAACCCCCGATGCCCCGAACCGAGACGACGTGCCGACGAGGGGGGGGGGGCAGGTGGAAGCCATCCACGACCCCCGCGGCAGGCGGCCTTACTAGGCCAGGCGCCCACGAGCCACCCACCAAGTCCCCCGATGCCCAACAGAGCGACGATGGAGATCTAGCTTTGACACGACGTGGATCTGGTGAAGGGGATGGCAGATCCGGCCACCAGGGGCGGATTCGGCTTGCGGCCCGCCTGCTGGCCGGCCAACTCGTCGAAGGCGCTCGTGCAGAGGCAAGGCAGTGGAGGAGAGATGATCGGGGTGGGAGGGAAGGAAGGGAGGTGTAACGGGAGGCTGCTGGAGGCCGCCACCGCCGCACGCCGGAGGGCGGTGGCGGCGGCCGGAGGGGTGCGAGGAGGCGGCCTGGAGCGGCGCCGGCGGATCGGCCCCGAGTCGCCCGTTGGGGGCGCTCGGGGGTCAGACACGCGAGACTGTAGAACTCTCACCTGGTTGTGGTCTCATGTTCGGGGATCTTCATCTTTAGTTTTGAAAGTTAGAGAATTATATGGCACCACCGTCTAAGTTTGGTTATCTCGTGTGGCTCATTTAGCAAGTTTGGAGACGTAGATACGCATTTGAAACTTTGGATCTAGATTTCGTCACCGTATAAGTTTAGGTTATGGGCCCAACATGTTAGATCCATGTCAACGCTGAGTCAGCATGCCATGGTGGCGTATAGATATACAGCAGATCGAAACCGTTCATACTAGTGTTGGAGTCCAGGATAAGTTTAAGGACTTAGAAATCAAAAAATGAAAGTTTGAGACATGTTTGACATCGCCTCCTCCCATGTTAATTTATGGACTGCTAGTGTATTTTTAGCTTATTTTAAAAGGAACTTTCTATATTTCAGGTGACTGACATATAGTATGTTTTTTAGGCAACAACCTTCACTGTTGGCTCATTAGCATGTAATAAGGCTGAGATTTAGCTGGATGGAGGAAAAATCAAGGCAGGAGTGGATATGGTATTGCCTGAGGCATCTGACCATTATAGGAAAAGTGATTTTAGACAAAACCATACATCCTGGAAGTGGCCTTATACTTGATACCAATCATTAAGCACGCTAGTCATCGTCGCAGAAGACTTCTTCTTTAAGCTGGAAGGCCTTGGTGAAGAAGGCTGGCCAGCAGAGGTATGACAAGCAGATGCCGCTGACGGTGGAGGTGGCCATGATCATATTCTTGAGGACTATTTGCAGCTGGACTGCTTGCAGCGGCGACGCTCCCGCCATGATGAGCCCTGTCATGGCTCCTGGCAGATTGATAAGCCCCTGGGTCTTGGCGTTGTCGATGGCCGGGGACAACGCGATGCCCAACGACCTCCTCATCTGCTGGAGCGTCGCCTCACGTGGCGTTGCACCTAGAGCAAGTGCTGTTTCCACCTGCAGAAAAGAGAAAATAAACAAGATTTGTAAACATTATTTTATTTGCAATTGCAAAGTGACGATCGATGATCATACAAATTAGGCAGGAATTTGGCAAGGGAAAAGAAATAAGCAGCACGTCGTCAAGCTACGATAGGGTTCGAGCTGACCAGGTTCTTCTGGATCTTGACGTCCTCCCGGAGCTTCTTCATGGTGACTCCAGTGACGGTCATGGCGTTGCTGACCATCATGCCGGCGGCGGGGATGACGTACCTCGGGGTAAATGGGAAGACGTCGAGCACGAGGAGCAGGGTCATGGTGATCACTGTGCCGACGAGGATGGACACGAAGGCGATGCACTTTCCATGGGGGACCTGCTTCGCGCGCTGGCCCGCCGTGTAGCTGGCGACCGTCACCTGTATAGTTCGTTACCAAATTCAGTTAGTCAGATCGTCTTGTAGATGGAAACTTTTCTAATCGAGGGACCAAATTAGATCAAGAACACACATCAATGCAATTACGTATAGATGATGATGAACGGAGAGCGCATGATTGATCATTTGGTTACGTGCCATGAAGAGGTAGGTGAGCAGGATCCAAGGTGTGGCGTTCTTCTGGACGAAGATGAAGTGGAGGACGAAGCCGACCAGGGAGAGCTGGAGGAAGGAGCGCGCCACGGCGTAGAGCATCTCGGCCTCGATCCCCAGGCGCTGCGTGAAGCTGAGCATGACGGCCAGCGCGACCACGGCGGTGGCAGCGGCCGGCTTGAGCATGCCCGCCAGGAAGTCTCGCCAGAAGCCTGGCTCCCCCAGGTCCGGCGGCGCCATCTGCTCCAGCAACGCCCTCGCGTGCTCCATCGCTCCACCTCAGGTACCACAGCCAAGCACCTCGCTCCCCATCAATGTTTTATTTTATAGAAAGTGAAGATACGCGCGGACAGCTAGCTGCTGCGTGTTCGACATGAAATTGTTTCATGAATGTGACTGTTCATGGGTGTCATCACTCCTATCGTTTCCGCGGCGATGTGCGGGGGTTGTCAACCAGCACTAGTTCATATCATCACCATCACCTATAGGACAAAGACAAAATTGGTTGATGAACGTACACTACGGCAGAGGCAATTACTAGGGGCGGCTGCTGACCCTTTATAGGCCGTTGTTACCCATCTGTCGCTAGAAATCAACGGTTTTTAGGAGATCCTCGTCAGCCGTTTCTAGAAAATCGAATTTTAGGAACGACCAAAAATAAGACAAAAAATAGCAAAAAAAGCAAATCCCGAAGTCAGAAATCTGGCAAGAAATGTGTGTTTGCGGCCAGGGGTTTCAAACCAGCGCAACCTCAGTCTCGGGCCGGCGGGGCATCCTCCTCCTCCTCGTCGTCGGTGTCGTCATACGGCAGCTCGGCGTCTGGGCACCACGCTGTGCACACGTGCCCGTTGTACCCGCGCGCTGACCCAAGCCCATGTCGACGTCGGCGCAGCTCTTGCCTCTTGCCAGGCTCTTCCACCTGCCGCCCGCGGCCCGTGCGCCGTCACCGGCTGCGCGCCTGTCTGAGCGGCTGCTGCTCCTGCGTGCACCTGACCAGGTGTGTGCTGCGCCGAGCACGCCCTTGCCGGGCCACAGGTCAAGCCACCGACTGGGCTTCTAAACAAAGAGGGAGGAATTAAGAGCACCGGTCGAGATCCGTGGAGAGGGAGGAGCAGTGGTGGACTGGGTGCGTACCCTCAGCGACGTCAAAGCAGCACTGGTTGGAAGTGGTCGGCCTCGGGGCCTGCGGCAGCCAGAACGGGGGCAGACGTCCAGCTGTGGCCGCACCGGACGCCCTAAGAGTTACCGGTGGGCCGGCCTGGGCGGCCATGGGGGACGCTGATCTTGGCCGCGGCTGTTGGCGAGATCCGCGGCTCCGACGAGCAATCCCTGGGGGAGAGGATCGCCAGTGCCCTGCACTTGGCGTGGGGCGCGCGGCATCGGTAGCGGCGAGGGAGGGCCACAGAGGCACTCGGAGCAGGAGAGGGATGCCCACCCTAGGTTCATCCGTGGTGGAGAGGAGGGGAGTCCGCGAGTCGCATGTGTGTGGAAGACGAGGCGTCGGGGAAGAGGGGGAGTCGTGCGCGGGATGAGACGAGAGATGAGTGATGAGGAGGATGACACACATGATCCTGACCGTTTGATTTGAGTGGGTAAGGTGAGAGAAGACTTAGAAGCAATCTGATAGTTTGTTTCTAAGGTGTTGTACAGTTTTTTTAGGTGGGTGGATGGGGCTATCTTAATGAAGATGTTTTGTGGGATGGGTTAAATTTATAGCAATTAAAATAACAGTGCATTAGCAGGGTAGATGATGTCCCTACAGAAATACGGTGGGGATATGTGGCTGACGGGTGGCGCATGAGGTATCTGATTTACCATCTGCATGCTTGAAATGGTACACCTAGCGTCCGGACGTGGCTCCAACACTTGTGCCGCTTCCGCTTCCGCATCCCACCTCACGCCCCGCGTCTCGCCGCCCAGGACCCGTGCCCGCGTCCGTCGCAGGGACCCGCGCCCCCGCGCCCACCACGCGTTCCGCACAGCGACAACCACTTATCACGCCGTGCAACACTCCGATCCACTTTTGCAACATCTGGATGAAACTTTTGCAACATACGTCTAAACAGATGAAATATTTAAAATATATAGTTGAAACACCATTGCAACATGTGCAACATCCCTGATCTACTTTTGAGACATCTAGATGCAACATTTGCAACACACAAAAGAATACAGATGAAACACTCAAGACATGCGTCTGAAATACTTGCAACATACGTGTACAAAAAAATAGATAAAATATTGGGGATAGACGCTTGCAACATACGTTTACAACCATTGCAACATATGCAACATCCCGATCTACTTTCACAATATCCGCATGAAACAATTAAAACATACATCTGAAACAACTCAAACAGTTGAAACATGGGCTTGCAACATGTCTGAAAAAATATCCAGAAACACAGCATCGCCGCACGGCCATGACCTATCTGGTGGGCAATTGCGTTGGCGCGGGCTCGCTGGATGATGCGCGCCCGCACGGCCACCATGCCCGTCATCGGCCGAGGGAGAGGAAACGCTGCCGGATCCAGGGAGGGCGCCGCTGGCCAGGGTAGGGGAGGGTTAGCGGCTTGCTTGGATCTGGCCGAGGTGGAGGAGAGGGTCACCGGATCTGCGGGCGTTGGATGCTCCCGGTAGGGGAGGAGGGGTGGGGGAGGGGCGCCGCCGGGGGAGGGGAAAGAGGACGCCTGGGTGGGGGAAGGAGTCACCGGGGTGGGGGAGAAGGACGCGGGGATGGAGGAAGGAGCCGTCACTGGCCAAGGAAGCAACGATGGTCGCGTTATCGAGTGTGGGACGGGACACGAAGGGATAAGAATGGGGAGAGGCGTAAGCGCTGCGGGAGTGAGCGGTGAGGCGTCCGTCCCTCTGGGCGTCTTAATCATATTATTATCATGCTTAAAATAGTATAATTGTCCACCTATCAGCTGCACAATCCGCTTAGTGTCCTGCTAAGGATGGTCGTTGTCGGGTACCGATAGTACGGTACCCATAAGGCATGAGTCAAAAGACATCGGCCTTGACCCACCTAAAATAATCGTGAATGCAGCTATGGCTCAGTCCGGCCCAAGAGAAGAAGTCCCCGGCTCGTCCGATCTCCCTGGAGGGCGTTCTGCCTCGCCCGACCCTTCTGGCACGGGTCTCGCCTCGCCCGACCCCCCAAGAGACGACTCAGCCTCGCTCGACCCCTGCCGCCTCGACCGTCACGAGCGCACGCCCCCTAACACAAAAAGGGAAGCAGCTATGCTTCCCGCTGCTTGCGACCGTGACAGGACATCCCTGTGAGCAGATGTGCTTCCACACGGCCTGCAACTGTGACGGGACATCCCTATGAGCAGGTGCGCTTCCACACGGCCTGCAACCGTGATGGGTCATTCCCGTGGGCAGGTGTTGCTTCCATGTGGCTTTTAGCTGTGACAGGACACCTCTGGAAGCTCGCATCGCCCTCAGCGTCAGCAGGGTAATCATGCATCGCTATCTCCGCGTGCGACCCCCGTCAGACACCCACGGTTCTGCACTGTACCATCGGCTCCGGCGTGGCCTCCATCAGGGGAATCCGTTGACCATATCGTCCTCCCGGGCGGTATGAAGCGCCACGATTGACTCACGACACCCCCATGTGGGACCGGTGGTAGGCAAGATCGCAGCATGGAGATGTCCATCATCTACAGGCCGCTGGAAGCCGCCGGCGGGGGAAGGGGTTTTTTTCTCTCCCCATTTTCTCGGTTTTATGAGGGGCCTTTCCCTTGGAGCTATAAAAGGGAAAGTCTAGTACCTTTCGGAGGGGACGGTGGACGGAGGAAAAAAGATCACAAGCCTACAAACCGAAAACACACACACATACAACCGCCAGAGACTTGGGAACTCGCCCTCTCTCAATTGTTTATAACCCCTACTACGAACTTGGTGCAAGTAACACGAGCAGCTCACAACTGGACGCAGGGACGTTCTGCCCGAACCAGTATACATCATCGTGTCCTCTTTGCATAGCCATCCGAGCCCAAACACACAATCCACTAAATTTACTGATCGGCGATTTCTAAACATCGACAGTCATTGTCGAATTTTTTTCCCAGAGGGTAGGTCTCGCCGGCGCCACCTCCTCACTCCTCGGTCTAGTCTATACGGTGCTAAAGTTACGCATCATTTACCAGCAAAGCTTTTTTTTGAGATTTGGGTTGCCTTTCATTCGTATCGAAACGGCCGAAGCCTAGTACAAGATCAGATCACATATACCAGCCGGCGTTTCATGCCACACCTCCGACCTATTTGTATCGGTGATCTGTTTAGCAAGTTCATTACAATCTCTACCAATGAAATTGAAAATATAATCACTAAAAGCAATCAACAATTCTTTGATTTCCATTAGAACCGACCCAACAGGAGATCCTTGGAAATCCATCTTCTTCCATAACTGCACAAGCTCCAAACAGTCCGTTTCTAGATAAACTTTTTGCAGCCCAGCCTGTTTGCCACAAACAGCGCCTGCAAGCAAGCGCCTCCATCATCCCGGCGCCTAGCACTCTGTCATACCAACGTCCATGCGCCTTCAGAAAACTTCCCTGGTGATCCCGGCAGGTTGCAACAACTGCCCCACTGCTCGTCGCGGCATAGAAGGCGGCGTCGACGTTGATCTTGATCCACCCCTGGTTCGGTGGCCTCCACCTTTGCAATCCCCGGCTGTTTTCCGGTTGACAGTCCGGGTGTGCCAGGGTCCACAGATCGAAAGCCGTATCCCGCGCCCAAGTGACCGCCTGATACAAACTGCACGCCTGCTCTCCATGTCTTCGCATCCACAAACGCCACATCCCGGGTAGTATGAATGCACGATCACGCTTTGAGCAAACTCCCAGCAACAGATCAGCTGTCCAGGCCACTGAGTTCAATCTCGGGAGCTTCGTCCCTGTAGCCACCCTTATATGTTTCCAGAACTCTCTTGCCACAGTACAGTCAACAAGAACATGTCTTATAGATTCTACAGGATCTCCACAAACTTCACAAAAAGCTACAGGTTCAATGTGTTGTCTCCACAAAATTTGTTTTGCCGGTAAAAATTCGTGGAGCACTCTCCACCAAAACACTCTCACTTTTGGAGGAATTTCTAGTTTTCAGAGAATTTTCCAGAGCCAGAAGAAGAACTTGGCTGCTGATTGTGCACTCCTTCATTCTTGCTGCTAAACAGAAGCTTATACGCCGATTTCACCGAGTAGCAGCCATGTCTCTCCTGATCTCACGCCCAAAAATCATGGTCTCCTCTCCCCAAAGGCTGACGAAGGATAGCATTAGCATCTATTGGGAAAAACTGAGCCCGTATTTTACCTTCGTCCCACTGTCCAGCGTTACACAGCAAGTCTGAAACTTGCTCGACATCTCTGCCTTCTCTGGGAGTGATTGGTCTCGCATCGAAGTGTTTTGAAACCCATCTATCACCCCAAATAGCAGTATCATGCCCATTTACAATTCTTCGAACCAGACCTTTCTCGAGCGGCTCTCTTCCTGCCAGGATTGCGCGCCAAGTGCAGCTAGCACGTTTTCGTCTAGTCGCTCTCATGAAGTCTGAATCTTGAAAATACCTCCTTTTTATTAGGACCCTTGCACAAAGGGATTCATGTCTTGTAATGAGACGCCAACCTTGCTTCCCTGGCATTGCCAAATTAAAGGACCTGAGATCCCTTAAGCCCATGCCACCTCTGCACTTCGGTTGGGTCAGCCGCTCCCACATGCACCAGCAAAGCTGGGCAAAATATCCCTGGTCTTTCAGTAATCAATTCCAGTCGAGCACAAACAATCCTGATAAAGAGCACGAGGGCCGCACCAAAGCAACTGCACACTAGCTCATTTTTTCTTCTTCTTCTTCACTCTGTCTCTTTCCTCTGAAATCTCCACTCCAATGGCCTCATCAGCCTCAGGTCAGCAACCACCCAAACAGAACCAGCACGTCGAGCTTACCATCTGCACCGACGACGACAGCTCAGGGAGGGTGGCTCGCGTGTTCGACGAACAAGAAGACGACGAAGCTAGGGAGCTCCTGCTCGATGTGGCGGACTCGGACCCTCGCCGGCGCCGGCGGTAGCGCGCCGCCCAAGATACGGGTGGGGGACCTGAGGAAGCGTGCGGCGTCGACCGGCGAGGAGATCCTCCGGGGCGTCCACCTGGACGTGCCGCGCGGGGTCGTCATGGGCGTCATCGGGCCCAGCGGCAGCGGCAAGTCCACGCTGCTCCGCGTGCTCAACCGCCTCTGGGAGCCCGCCCCCGGCGCCGTGTTCCTCGACGGCGCCGACGTCTGCAGCCTCGACGTCCGCGCGCTCCGCCGCAAGGTCGGCATGTTTTTCCAGCAACCCGCCATGTTCGAAGGTACGTACGCGTACTCCTGTGCCAGTACACGCTAAGCTAGAGTCTAGACGTACGGACCAAGGTTTACAATTTCGGCGAAATATCACCGAAATTTTTGAAATATCACCTTTTTCGCTGAGGTTCGAAAAAAATTTTATATCGATCAAAAATTTTCGGTTAAATTCATCTTTCACTCCAAAATTACACTAAACCACACTAAAATAGCTCTCCATATCCTCTTGTCTTATCAAAGCCCTAAATTTCTTCAAATGTATTTAATCTTCTCACTCACACATTCGATGGCACTAGCATATGAAGCTCAATCACCGTCAACCCGCTGTATTACCGTGGTGATATATTGTGTTATTTTATCGATTTTATATAAAGTTGTGATGGACGATGGATTAAAGAGTTTTTCCAGTGAAATGATGCCAATTTTTTAAAAAAATCAATTTGAATTTATTTAAATTTGACCCAATATTTCCGAAATTTCATATTTATCGCTGGGGGCCGAAATTTTTTTCCTACCGGTAAAAAAAACCTTGGTACGGACTCTTATTCTTTCTCTGCCAAACTGCCTCGTCTGCAACCAAGTCCAAGACGAAGTGCACGAACTCGTGGACCTTGTCTGCTTAAGATTAAATTGTGCAAGAGCTAGCGCAACCGATGACTTGAGAGCTTCTTGCATGACTGAAACTGGAAAAAAAAAAAAGGCAGTACACTAAATTCACACCGTTGGACGCATGATCTTAGCAGCTGGGAACGTGGAACATCGTTCCAGAAAAATTCACGTCTCTAATTCAGGAATATTTATGTTCTCACGTTATAAAATGACACTCTAAGTTATCGTTCCCATTCCATGTTCCCATTCCTTTGTTGAGATCATGCGCCCAGAGGCTAGAGCTCATGGCTCATGCTTTCTCTAAGACTAAATTCAAGTCCGTCAAATTTTGTCCTAAGTTTAAACTTTTCTTAATCTTGTCAAATGTCAAGCTATATTATTTAAACGAAAATGGTTACGTACTTTGAAAATGTACTATCAATAAACTTAATGATATGGATCTTGTGTAGACGTGTAGTAAATCCAATTATAGTTTTTTAGGTGTCAATAGTCAAAGATGAAGAAAAAACTAAATTGTTCGCCATTGCCATCTTCGAAGCAAGAAATCCTATTCGTTCCGCTTATATTTTTCAACGAGCTTTCATCATGTCAAGTGTACTGAGAAGTGAGAACCCATATGACATCACAATGCAAGTTGTAGTTTGTAAATTGGACAAATAGCCTAATTTTATCATCCTCTGAATGGTACAAACCAAGTCGTACCTCAAATTTCTAGGTTTGGGATCATTAGCTAAAGGACGGTTTTGACAGGGTAAAACATACTTGCATAATTCAAGAATGATGTGGCTTTGACGTAGTATGTTACGTAGCTTTGAATATAAGCTTCTACGGTTATTATTTAATTAAGACTCCCGATAATTCCCATATTGAATTTCTCGAAAGAGCGTAGCGGTGCATAGAGGAACAAACACATAGTAAAACCATGTACTTAAAAAAACCAAAACAGCTTAGAAATTTGGAACGGAGGGAGAAGATACTAAAATCATTGCAAACTACTCCCTCTGTTTCAAATTATAAGTCGCTTTGATTTTTTTGGTACATCCATTTTACTATGTATCTAGACATATGTTAAATCTACATGCATAGCAAAATAGCGAAAAAAAAATCAAAGCGACCTATAATTTGGAACAGAGGGAGTATGTTGACAAGCAAGACTTGATGCCCATTTTGACATTTAGTTGGGCTTTACAGTCATTTGTCATAATGAGTAGGACACTAAGCACTTTGTGAACTCTAGATTCAGAGCAATTTGATAAGGACTTCACAGGAAAACATACTCTTGCGCAATGACGCCACCTGCTAATGTCATCTGAAATGTTCTCCACATAAGTTAAGCTTTGTTTCGATACACATATATCGACCTTAATCCATATGTGTTGGAATAGATTAAGATGGAATTTAGTTTAAATTCCAACCCACTCCAATATACATGGATTAAGTTTTGTCACTTTCACATGCCTACCAAAAAAAAGTGTATCCCACGATCCCGCAAAAATTTCGGGATAACCATGAGGAATGGCGTAAAACGGAGCAACATAGAAAGTGCTTGTACGCCAAAGAAATGAGTTGCTCTTACGTTTCTGCACGCGTTATGCCAGGGACTGTGGCATACAACGTGCGCTACGGGCCACAGCTGAGCGGCAAGAAGCTTAGTGAAGACGAGGTGCAGAGCCTACTAAGGTTGGCCGACCTGGACCCTGGCCTATCCTCCAAGCCTGCCAACGAGCTGTCCGTCGGCCAGGCGCAGCGCGTCGCCTTGGCACGCACCCTCGCCAACAACCCTGAGGTGCTCGCGCACTCACTCACGCATCTCCATTCCGTCGCCGTCCTCCATGGCGCCGCCTCATCATGCATACTGCTGCTACGATCACCTCTGTTGCTGGATGCATGCAGGTGCTCCTGTTGGACGAGCCGACGAGCGCACTGGACCCTATATCCACGCAGAACATTGAGGACACCATTGTGCGGCTGAAGAAGGCGAGGGGGCTCACCACGGTGATCGTCTCCCATAGCGTGAAGCAGATCCAGCGCATCGCAGACCTGGTGTGCCTCCTCGTTGCCGGCGAGATCGTGGAGGTGCTCGCGCCGACAGAGCTGTCCAGGGCCAAGCATCCCATGGCTCGGCGCTTCTTGGAGCTAAGCTGAATATTAAGTTTAGCAGGTGGAAGATGTACTCTCATCGTTCCAGAATCCAGATTATAATACGTTTTAGCTTTTTCAGATACATATGAAAAATTATGTATCTACAAAGGCTAACGTTTTATAATTTAGAATGGAGGAAGTATATAATTTCTTATTGTTGTGTGAGAAATATGTGCAATCATTTCAAAGAAAATAATACAGTACAAATTATTGGTGTGACATGTAAAATTAGTCCTCACTTTGTTCCAAATTATAGTTTACTAGTCTATCAATACAACCCACGGCCTAGAATCTTAAAAAATATATATGCAGCCATCCCTTCCTTTTTAAGTGTCACCTAATTTTTTGTGCTAACTAGATTTATAGAAGATAATAGTAACATTTGTATCTTCAAACTAATATATTAAAAAAATATATTCAAACATATTTATTACGCGTCATAAATATTAGTAGCTTTTGTATACATTTGGCTAAGTTAAATATGTTTGACTCCTCAATACGTGAGAATGACGCTTAAAATGGGATAAAGAGAGTAGGTGTTAGCGTTTAATACCTACACGGGCGCGTAGCGTGGTGGTGAGGCCGCTCGGTTGGAGCGCCACCCACCTGAGTTCGATCCTCAGCGGACGCAACTCGGGTGTCGCATCTTCGGGATTTTCCCGGATTTGTTTCTTTCAGGTCCTGGACACTCGCGTGGCACTACAATGGGACAACGGCGTACCGGTCGTCTACGAGGCTCGTGTGGCTTCGGTGATATCCAGAAGGACGTTTGAGGTGTATAGGTTGTAGCTTATAGGGGTGTGCATGTGTGTGGTGGTGTGAGTATGTTGTGTATAGTACAGATAATACAACTTGTACACCAGGAGTCCAGGCTCAATAATAATAATAATAATAATAATAATAATAATAATAATAATAATAATAATAATAATAATAATAATAATAATAATAATAATAATAATAATAATAATATCTACAACCCACGGCCTAGAACTAGTTTTGCATGTTTTATCTTAACCTAAAAGGTATATACATCTATGTAATCTCTACCCATTTATCATTATGTTATCAATTATGGATCTCTATGTTTTATCATTTGTATCCATAGTTTTTCCTTCGTACATAGTACCTTTGTGTATCTTCATCTTGTGCGATACCAACACTCAGACCTTTAGGATATTGATTTTTGCTATTTATCTGTTGACAGTTTTTTGTACTAAATCTGTCATATTTCTATCCGTTTAATTGCGCTTTAGGATTTGTGCTATAACTATCTACACTGTGTCATTTATACAAAAATCTGACAGATTTGATCACATAAAATCTGTCGACAGTATATTATCGTAGGCCCTGCTCATCGGCCCCACTTGTCAGCAGGTCCTATATCTGGAGGTTCAGAAGAGAAGAATGAGAGCCCGCGCATTTGGTTCTCTTCTCCATGTAGCCCGCCTTGCATTTCGGATGCAAGCAGCCGGGAGCCAGGCTCACGCCATGCAAGCTTCAATGTTTGGTTGCGCGTGGCTGCAGGGCCAGGAAATTAGGAGCAGCTGTTTGGTTGGGGAAATATCCGAGTTCTGGCACACCGCAGCGAGTCATGAGAAGAGGCATCATGCGCCTGTGTGAGCCAGGCCGCGGGGAAACACGATTCATTTTCGTTTTCCCATAGCTAGGCCGGCGGGGGGCATTTGCATGAGCAGGGGCTAGCCCAACACGTAGTGCAGGTATCCAAACGTCTGTCGACTGCATCACAAGAGCTTGGCCCAAGCAAATATAGGCATCCAAACACGCCCTAGGGACTGAATAGGGTCTCGGTTGGAGAGTTTTTCTTGTGTTTGAGCTCTTAAAATGGGATGAGGGCACCGCCGAGTTCATGATTGGAGTTGCTCTAATCTCTTTATTTTAATTAGGCCTTTGCCTCGCTCGACCAGTAGTTCGGGCAAGGCAACCTCCAAATGGTTGTCCTAGCTTTTCTTATCGATAGTGACGCCCTTATGGCATCCATCCTTTTTTAGATGGCACCGATCCGCCTATCCTCGCGCCTCGCGTCACGCGTGGCGCACCCTTGCCCGCGCCTTGCGCCCCCGCACGCGCCTCCTGTCGCGGGCACGATCCATCTGTCAGTCATCCGTGGGCGACCTTGAGCTCCGTGCCGGCGTCAAGTTCCATGTCAATGAGCCTCCATTAGAGGCCAGCAAGTAGATGAGCGCATGTTGCAACCGTATGTTTCATGCGTTTCAGATGTATATTGCATATGTTTTATCTGGATATTGCAAAAGTAGATTTAGTGTTGCATATGTTGCAACGGCCATACACATATGTTGCAAGTGTATGTTTTAAATGTTTCAGCTGTTTCAAATGAATGTTGCGAGTGTTTTATCTATATATTGCATATGTTGCACTGGCTATACACGTATGTTGCAAGTGTATGTTTCAAATGTTTCATCTGTTTAAACGTATATTGCAACTGAATGTTGTATATGTTGCAATGGGTATATACATATGTTGCAAGTGTATGTTTGTAATTTCATCTGTTTGGGACGTATGTTGTAGCAAATGTTTTATACTGCAAGTGTTGCATGATGCGGGAAGTGGGCGCAGGCAGAGGTGGTCCCCTCGGACGCAGCGGTCCCCGTGTGCGCACGGTAAGCGAAGCAGACATGATGGCCCCACATGCATGCGTAGGCGCATGCGCACCGCAGCAGCAGGCGGGGCTAGGCCGATAGGCGCGGCAATAGCAGCGTGCAGGCGGGCAGTAGGCGCGGGCGTCCGTTCGGATGCCGCGTCTCGGCGCTAGTCTTTCCCTTTTCTAAATCTAAAGAAGATATATACTCCCTCCGTCATCAAAAGAATGCAATTCTGGAACAGCGACATGTTTTAGTATACCAAGTTTGACCAATTATAGATAAAAATATAAATATTCATAACATCAAATAAATACCATTAGTTAATTACGAAATGTATTTTCATAATAATTTAATTTAGAGTTATAAATGTGAATATTATTTACTAAATCAAAGGTGAAGCACTTTAACTAGCACGTATACCATAGTTCCATCATTTTGTTGGGACAGAGGTAGTACATGTCATAATCTAAGAAGAAGAAACCGTATATATTGCATCGGTCAAAACCAAATAAACACTGCTATTTTCTCCTCATATAAAGAACAGGTTCATCAAGAAATAATCAAATCAGCAATAACACACATCTCCATTTGTTCGAGTGATCACAAGAAGCAACGATCGACCAACAAACATGAAAGCAACAATCCAAGCACCCCCCACCAAAGTTCAAACCAGACACCACCACTCGGCCTTCCCTCCAAAAATTCAAATCAACTCGCCCGGGGACTGTCCATGACGGTCTCGAACGCCCCCACCAGCGCCTTCACCTTGCTCTTCCGCTTCTCCATCAGCTTGCTCTTGGCCTCCTCGATCACGTCGTTGCTCCGCGCCACCTCCTTCTTCTTGGGCTGCTCCTCCTCCGACCGCTTCTCCATGGCCGTCTTCACCTTGCGCCCCTTGAACGCCAGCGCCGACGACGCCGTCGTCCCCTCGGGGATCGCCGCCTGCTTCGATGGCACGCTCTTCTTCGCCGCGCCCGCCGGCGTCGTCGGCGCCGACGCGCTCTGCTGCTGCGTCTCCATCACCTCCTTCCCCTTGCTGATGGCTTCTGCCACCGGCGTCACGGGCTCCGAGGCGCTCACCTGTTTAGGCACTGCCTCCACGTCTTCGTCGTTGTTGGCCCCTTCTCTCAGTGGCGTCGTCGGAGCTGACGCGCTCGATCCGGCAGCCGCTTTTGGCTCGTCGGCCACCCCCTCGTGCTTCTGCAAAGGCGCAGGGTCAGCTGCTTCCTTTGGTTCTTCACAGATCACGCTCGTTTCGTCCTTGGGTTCTTCAGAGATAACGCTGGTTTCTTCTTTTGGTTCCTCAGAGATCGCGTTCGCCTCCGAGTTCTCAGTCACCTCAGCTTGCTGGCTCTCCTCGACAACCTTCTCTTCCACCGTGCTGGTTGCCAGCTCGTCTCCGCCCTCAGGTGCTGCCGCCTCCTTCGCCGTGGCTTCTTCTACAACGACGGCCGGCGAACCATCGGCCGTGTTCTTCTGGGCCTCCGTTTCTGTCTCCACGACCTCGCTGCTCTGCGGCCTCTCTTCTTGCAGCTCCGGCTTCTCCGCCTTCACCTGCTCAGCCTCCACCTGTATGATCTTCTCCTCCACGGCGACGTCCTCCTCCTCCGCTTTTCCCTTCGGCTGTCCTGCGCCAACCTGCACGGTCGTGACGTCAGTACTGACAGCCTGAACCTCCTGCGCCGTGGCGACATCTTGTTCATTCTGGTCAGCAGCTTCGGAGTCCAACAGGACAGGCTCCTCTGCTTCCACGGGAGTCACGGCAGGCGACGGCTCGGCGGGCGTCTCCGGCTGCTGGCTCTGCTCCTCGACGGTCTGTGCTCTCGCCGTCTGGCCTATGGCCCTGGCGGCGGAAGCACCAGAGCCGCTCTTGCTGCCGGACGCCGAGGCCGCCGCCGCCTCATTGCTCTTCTTGCTGCGGGACCTGCTGCTGGCCTTTAACGCGTTGGACGCCCTCTGCATCAGCTGCCTCGGCGACACCGCGGCCCACCGCGACGTGGAAGTCGACGCCGGCGCCGGCGCTTTGGCCTTGGCCTTGTCCTTGGGCGTGATCGGCCGCGTCGCACCCACAGGCTGCGCCGGGGCCTTGTCCTTCTTGGGCGTGATCGGCCGCGGCGCGCCCACAGGCTGCACCAGGGCCTTGTCCTTGGGCGTGATCGGCCGTCTCGCCGTGGCGGCGGTGCCCTTGGAGCCGCCGCCGGCGGCGGAGGTGGAGGAGGGGGAGGGCGACGCCAGCGAGGAAGACGACAAGGAGCTGTGCATCGACGAGCTCACGGTGGGGCGGAGGAAGGACGGCATCGGCTTGTCGGACGCCGCCGCCGCCGCGGAGGACGGGCGCGACGGGTCGGAGCTGCGTGGGCTCGACGGGGGCCTGCCGGTCCCGGTCCCGCTCTTGCTTCTTGGGCGCGCGCCGTCGCTCGACCGCAGCGACGGCCGCGTGGCCATGGGCGGCTTCCGCTGCATCGCAACACAGAGCAGAGAGATTTGTCAATTTGTTTTGCCGGTGTAAGAGCAAGTCAGCAAGGCAGATTGAGGTGATTTGGGAGATTTGTATTTTCTCATCTCCAATTTGTATCTGTCGCAAAAAAAAAGCTCCAATTTGTATCTGGTTGACCTTGAAATGTTTAGGCAACATGCATGCCATGTTTGCATTTTTGTGTATTTTTCTTTCCTCTGATGTCTGTGACAAACACTCCTGGCACGTTGTAATGACAATTGATGTTTTCTCCTTTTTAACCCAAAAAAAAACTATCTTGATTCCATTCCCATTTTGTACTACAATCAACACGGTCAAAACATTCCACTCAAATGCATTTTTTTTTGTTTTACTGATGGAACTATATGTTTACGTCAAACAAAGCAGAACAAGTCAGTCAAATTCATCTTTTATAATTTTTTCCACAAAAAAAATCGTCTTTTACAGTTTTCTCCATCATGACAAACATGCAGGGGATTCTTTCAGTTATGTCAGCAAAAATAAAACCTGAAGGAGGAGCAAAAGAAATTGATGAATGAATCTAATGCAAAGCTAGACGCCCAAATCAAATAGCATGTGGCAACGCATCAAAGATGAACCAAGGTCTATTCTCCATGGAATTGCCTAGACGAGCCAAGGACGACGACAGCAACGTACCTGGAACCTAATGCGTTCAATTCATGGTTGCTTTCTCAACCACAGGAACAATTAACAGTACATATCAATCAAATATCATGGCCTTTTTTGCGTGTCTCAAAACCAAGAGGGGTGGAGAAACCGTCGTACCTTTGCAAGCAGGAAATGGCAAGGAATGGCGTGTTGTGGCGCAGTGGAGAGCTAGGGAGGGAGGAGGAGGAGAGGAGAAGACGAAAGCCGGAAGGCAGCAGCAATATGAGAAAAAGCCGGGCAACAGAAGAGCCCCATGTTTGCAAAACCGAACCTGTCAAATAGTTGGCACTTGGCAATTGGCATGACAGCTGTGAGGGCCGGTTACTAGTTGACACCTGGTGAAGGATCCATCTGTCATGGGGGTCGCTCGCTCTCCGTCTGGCTATTTTTACACCGGTCAGACCTTTTCCTGGTTGATCCAAAATTAACTAAAATAAACTAAGACAGCATGCCTTGTAATAATGATTATATTAATATTGGGTAATGAACCGGTAAAATAGGTAACCTGGAGAACATTATTGGTTACCTATTTGTACCCTTATTAGTTGTGATGTTTCAAACATATTTATTTCTTTGATTGAAAAATTGCTAAAAAACGCGTGCTTTCTGGACTACAGCAAATACATGCCATTTGAGTTGTAGCCAAATTTGATGATCCAAGGATCAGGTTAGCTGGAAATTCTGATGAGCAAAGACCAATCTGTTTAGCATTACAATTTGATCCAAGTTGCCAAATTCGGGTTGAGATGGCGACCGGGATCCAAGTTGCCAAAGGCATCATTCGGATGCAAAGTATTTTTTAAAGTTTTAGAAAAACATTGTAGCTTTGTAAAATACTTTTGTTTTGTAGCACTATGAAATACTCCCTCTGATATAAATTATAAGTCGCTTTGACTTTTTTGGTACATAAAATTTGTTATGTATCTAGACATTTAGACATATGTTATATAAAAAAAGTCAAAGCGACTTATAATTTGAAATGGAGTGAGTATGTGGATGCAAGAAATTTATAGTGTTGAAGACCATAATATCGCTAAAATCGTACTTCCTCCATCCCTAAGTAAATTAGTTTATAAAGTTATCTTAAACTGAACCTTTTTACGTTTGACCAAATAGAAAAGAGCACAAATGTTTATTACACCAAATGAGCACATTAAAAATAATATTTTAAGCTGTGTACAACAATACTAATTTGATTTCATCAATTTTGGTTCTCTTTTCTATAAGTCCAGTTGAACTTAAAAATGTTTAACTTAAGATAACTTTAGGAATTGATTTATTTAGGAACAGAGGAAGTAATGTTTTTTAAACAAGTTTTGTTAAAAGCTGTACTCTACACATTTCCTCTGTGATACTCCACAATACAAAAAATGGTGTAAGCCCTCTTCAACAGTTTTTCCCAGGTTCTAGGCTCAACATGGGCCGTTTGGCCCGGTATCATTGCGCGCGGCAAAGCGGAGGCCCCGCGAACTCGCTGGGGTTCTCTCGACTGGGCTTCCTTCTTGGCAGGCCGCCCAAACCGCACGATACCAGTTACCAGTTTCATCAGGATCAGGAGGCAAAGAAAAACCGGGAGGGGCCGCACGCGCAGTCGTTGACTCCACCCAATCATGCACGCACGGTGTCCGGCGACGCGGCGCCATCCGCCGGTCCCCGTACCCGCAAGCTGTGTACGCCTGCTTTTGATCTGGCAGGCAGGACGCAGGCAAGAGGCAGCCGGCACGCACTACTGGACACCACCGGGTTGTTTGCCGTGGCTACCCACCGCCGAGTACGACGACTCCATCAAGCACCGCTGGCCGGGTCCATGGCCGCCCGCCCGACGATACGCCGTGCCGTCGTCGCCGGGTGGGCGTATGCACCAGCTGATGCCGCGGCCCGCCGCAAAGACTCGACCGCACCGCACGCGCCCACGCGTCCTCGAGAGACAATGCACGCGACCCGACCCGGCAGGCAGCAGGACGCGCGCGTTCGCCTCGGTGGCGCATGCGTCGCGCGTTCCCGCTCGGCACAGCCGGCACGCGCGCTGCCTGCGGGATGGGTACTCTGGTCTCTTGGCATGCCAGATAGGGCCATAGGGGGCGCGGCCTGTAATCTGCCTGGCTGGTATAATTTATTGCCACGTCGGAGCTCGAAGTCTCGAGCGCATTCGGCAGGCCTGTCCGCCATCACCGGACGCGACAGCACTGCAGCAATCATACCTGAATCCAAGCTTATCAAAAATCAAATCGGAGGGCTTTAGGTAAGATCCTAAACATAAAGCTCGTAGAATCGTAGACTTCATCGATCAGGATCGTACAATCAGATCCCTTAGTTAATTAAGATCATAAAAACGCGAATTACATGCTAAAATTGCAGATTTTGACAACTATGCCTGAAAACCGGACGCGTTCTCCTGTCAAGCAGCAAAAGCCATTTGCATCATTCAGCTCCAAGCAAAGTCGTCGTCCAAACATCATGCGTGCATGCTTCAATTCCCAGGCCAGGACCCGCGGGTTTCCATTGAATATTCGATTCGACACCAGCTAATGGCTTGGTAGTTCGGTTAAGCAGCGAGCGAGGCACAGATGCCGTTACATGATTAGCCGCCTGATAGCCTCCAACCGACGGAACGGACGCCAGGTGCCGATCCACACGCTCATCATCCATCCAATCCATCATGCTCGTCTGAGTCGCCTCAATCTCTGCCGTGCAACGACTGTGCCACTGCCATCCCCCTCCCTTATCTGCACTTCATCAAAGAAGTTTTTTTTTGGCAACTTTTCACCGTGGCATGGCAAAAACACCTGAAATTTGCTGAAACTTGGAGAACCGGTCGACACCCGAGAGTGGATGTCGAACCGAAAGACGTGATGCAAGACTGTGGCATAGCTTTCCTGGCAGGGAAGGCTCGGACATTCGGACGGCGGGGGATCCAATGCGGCCAATTCCTTGCAAAAGCTGGTGTGCAGCTGGTTCTTCTGTTTGAGACGAGAAGCGAAGCAATCATGGTTCATGGCCAAAGGCCAAAGGCAACGACGGACCAAGCACTAGATGCCCGCCTTTCGCCAAAGGAAGGCACAAGTGCGCCAAGGCGCAAAAGGCCACAGGATATGACAAAGACGGGAGGCAAGGCGACAGGTAGCTTTCTTTGGCGCCGAAGGCGTAGGATTTCGCAGAGTTCGAACAAAATCTCCATTCACGCACGCCCTAGATTAAATAGGGACATCACCAAAGAGAACCTAGTGTTAAATGTTAGGTTACATCAAGGATGTTGCAGCCACTAACTATTATGCATAAAGTTTCGAAAAAATACTATGCAAAACACAGTGCATGCCATCATCCGGCACCCGGTTTAGTTGCCGGGCATTATTTCTCCACCTTTATTTGTCTCCCAATAAATAATATATTGATCGATAATGCTCCAACGCGGGCGTCCGTACGTCCAGACACCGCGCGCAACACTTCGCCTGGCAGCTTCTGGCCGTGTTGCTCGCTCCCGCTTGCGACGCTCGCCTCATACACGGCAGTTGCTCCCTCCCGTCACTCTGCCGCCCGTCACGCGCCCAATCTGTGCGGATTCGACCCCCGCATTGCGCGGTTCGCTCGTCGCATGGCACGCCCGCCGTAGCCACCTCCCGCCACGCCCCCATCCTGCACGTGCTGCCTCTACTCTCCCCATCTCTCGCTCTCTATCTCACATTCGTTGGCAGCAGAGCGTCTCCCCGGCCTCTTCCCTAACCCCCAATGTCGCTGAGATGCCTTGCCGCCGTCGCCCTTGCCGCTGGCCGCTGGGTGCACGTGCTGGGGCGCCTGGGCCCATCTCCGACAGAGCCAAGGGCACCCACAAGCACGGCCAGATGCTAGTGGTGGTCGCTCGCCGCTGGCCCCCACCTGACGGCTAGATCGACCGGGTCAGTCCTCCCCTCCCTATGTTGTAAATGCATGTTTAAGTGTTTCAAATGTTTTAGAGGTACGTTGTAATTGTTTCATATGGATGTTGCAAAAGTAGATTGAGGATGTTATTTGCATATGTTGCAAGTATTTTAGAGGCATGTTGCAAGTGTTTGTTCAAAAATGTTTTGTCTGTTCCAGACATATGTTGCAAGCGTTATGATATGAGCGTTGCATATGTTTTCACATTGTAAAGTATGTTCTAAATGTTTCAGTTGTTTCAGTCTTGTGTTGCAGTAAGTGTTTTCATGTTGCAAGTTACAAGTTTTTAATCTAGATGTTGCATATATTTCACACATATGTTGCATGTGTATGTTCTAAATGTTTTATCTTTCAGACGTATGTGTATTCAAGTGTTTTCATGTCGCAGACGAGAGGATGGGGCGTGACGAGCTGGGAGGCTGCAAGAGGGGCACGGTGGGGTAGGGAGATGGGGCACGTGGCGCCCCAGGGATGGGGCGGGCTGGGGGCCGGCACGTGCCGCGCTTTGTGGACGAGCACGCTGTGGGAAGGCTAGGGTGAGTCGCTCGTAGGGGCGGGCTAGGGCTGGCACGCGCCGAGCTTGTGGACGTTGGACGGGCGCTTTGTGGGAAAGGCTGGGGTGAGTCGCTCGTATCGTACGGGTTCCTGTGGTTCGTATCGTACGGGTGGGCGCTGCATCCGCTGCTGCGGCCGGACATCCGGACGGTAGTGGCTGATTTTTTTATTTAACACGTACGGTGTGTCCGAATAAACGCTGCAAGAGAACAAACAAAACACACGAGCGTACAGCAGACACACATGGTGGAGCTCCCCCGTTTGGCGCCGTCCGTTACTACAAAGTGGATAGATACACTTTTTGTCTCTGTATGTTTCTTTGCTTGTTTGTTTGCAATAGATACTTATCTTGAGAATTAAGAACAGGGTGCCGTTGCTGATTTGGTCAGCCACTTGTCCCGGTATTGTGCATGAGCTAACTACTCCATGATTTAAAAAAAAATCAGTTTACAACTGCCATAGCAACTCAAGTTCACCAGGTCTGTTGTTCCAAGTTCATTTCAACCTAACCCTGTTTTCTTCTTTCTTTAAAGGAAAACCTAACCCTATCTTTTCGATGCCTACTTAACACTCCTGATATGTTTTGATTAAGAAGCTTGTGTATATGTTAGTCTGTCATTCCAACAGCTGAAAGGTTCCAATCGAATTGAGCCCGCCGATGTTTAAGCACCCCTTTGCAGTTGGTAGTTGGTACTTGGGGCTGTCCTAGCTCCTTGGTCAAAAAATGGCAAAGAAAAGGACTTGGTCTGGTCACAAGAATCACCAAATATAAGCACCCTTGAAGTAGACATAATCACAAAAAAACAGTGCGAAGCAAACACTGTTTTTTTTTTTTGCGAGGTCAATAAGAAGGCATGTAACGCCATAAAAACTGTGCCTCTTTTTATTCTGACAGGCATTGGTCACCAGAGTCTAATAGATTCTAGAGGCAAGATTAGGACTTGAACAAGCCATGCATCTGTTTCATTTGAGAAAGAAGTGGCAACTCATCTCGTGTTCACTCTTACCTACTTATCTTTAATTTCAAGACTAACAGGAAATATATCCCATCTATATTGAACAGTGAGATGGATTTCACACCTTATTATTCGGCCAATACTCACGACATTATGCCTCTCTGTTTTTTACCATTTATCAACTGTTAAATAATTAATAGTCTCGATCTGTTTTCCAACTCTTAAACTTCAAAAAATACTCACCCATTTCAAATTGTAAGTCTTTTTAGCTTTTCTAAATTCATAGTTTTTATTATGTATTTAGACATTATATATATATATATATATATATATATATATATATATATATATATATATATATAACAAAAACTATGTTATTAGGAATGACAAAACGACATACAATTTGGAGTAATTCATATTACAATCTTGAACTACCATCTACCAAAATCATTCAGTCTTCAACCTAGGATGGTTTTTCCAATAAAGTACTCCCTCATTTAACTTACAAATTGGTTTGACTTTTCTGAATGCATAGTTTTTTTGCTATGTTTAATGTATTTAGAAAAAAAAACAAAATGATTTATAGTTTAGATTTTTTTATGCTACGTATCTGATTTTGGGACAGAGTTTTTAATTAATGCAGGGCGATCTCCAAATGGCCGGCATCCTTTTCCTGCTCTTGCTTTCGAATCTTTCGTGATGGAGCCGTCTCAAAATTTTGATAGATTGATAATGACGAATGGATGAATGTAAGGGCACTCCAAAAGGACGGAAAATGATGGGTTGGCCAAGAAATCTACTTGTACTATCATCGTTCATCAAAACACAATTATAAACTTTATCTTTTTCTTAGACAGCTATGTTTTTCATTTCTTATATACACCTATTTGGATGTTTGAGTTTAATCCAAAAACACACTTTATTATTATTATTATTATTATTATTATTATTATTATTATTATTATTATTATTATTATTATTATTATTATTATTATTTTGAACTGAACCTAAAACACACTTTAGAACCGGAGGAATTATCTTTCAAAAATGAAATTCCAAACGGATAAGTCTAGCTCCGCTGATTCGTTTCTTGGGACGTCAGAGAAGAGACAGCGGCGCCGCTGAAGTTTCCGACCGGCGGCGGCAGGCGTTTAACCCGTGTGCGGCATATTCCACGGCTCCTCAGCGATGCGGAAAAGCAGGTCCCGCACGAATCACGGCGCGGCCCCAACGGCTCCGATCCATCCGCGCCCGCGCGTGAGCCTCGCCCCGGGGTCACGGGCGCACGGCGCACCCACCGCGAGTCCACGACGTCGACGCGTGCGCGCCGCGCCCAGTCAGCGCCGCCACGTGGAGGCGGAGCCACCCCGTTAACCCGCGGAGAGAGAGGGAGCGATCACGCGTTTCTCCTCCCTGCGAACCCGACCCGCTAACGCCGCTAAATAAATCCGCCTGGGATCTGCCCAAATCCTCCCTCCGTCTGCTTGCCGTCTTCCCCGGCTTCCCATTTCCGCGAGGAGACGAGGAGGGGAGGCACGCCGCCGCCGCTTCCGCTTCCGCTTCGACTTCGGCTTCGGCTTCCACGAGGTACGGGGGGCATGGATGGCGATCAGCCGATGATGGGTGGAGGGTGCCTTTGATTTGATGTGCGGGTGGCCAGGTGGGGGGAGGCAGTACAGGAGTTCTAGAGGTTGGGATGGAATCCTCTGATCATTTCCTTGTTCGGTATGTTTGAATTTTGGGGATTTTGGAATCAAGGGGTCGTACTGACCTGGGTTTGGTGCTGCTACTGCTGCTCTTTGTTGCGGTTGGGTTGGACCTTGCCACCTTGGATTGCCAACTCTGTTGTGATTTTTTTCTCTCCCTTTTTGTCACCAATCCGGTGTGCCTGTTTGATTTGTCGATGGATGGATGGATGGATGGATGTAGGGAGGTTTTCTCTCCGGAGATCGGAAGTAATACCTGTGCGTCAGAGTTCAGAAGTAGAGTTGCGGAAATTTCGTGTTCGCCGTACTCTGAAATTGATCAGAGGCCAGTAGGCCCACGCATTCATTTCACGATGGAAGAATTCAGTAGTGCCATACAGTATATCGCAACGTCATTCCATTCGACGCATCCGTGGGTGTTCATTCTCAGACTAGTTTTTTTTTTAATTACTGTTTTGGGAACTTGAAAGCATCGGATGCTAGATAGGTACGCGGCTATCATGATCAATGGCCCTGTGTTTTATTCGGTAGTATGTGGTCCCAAGAAATGGCTCTCGCTCTGCCTGTACTGTTTATCAATCTAACTGTGATTTCTATGGGCCTCTCGATCCTTGTCTGATACTGATGCGGTAATTTCATTCCCTTGGAGGGAATGAGACAGACAAGATCACAGGAGTACTATAGCATACGGGTAACCTTCCCTTGTCCGTTTTTGCTGTGGACACTGCTTTATCGTGTCCTTTAACTTTTTGCTCTTAAAGGTGAACGAAGATCAGATATGGGAAGATACTGAGCTTACTATATATTGCTACAATACACTAAATATGTAGGATCACGTGATATAATGGTAAATGTAACTCTCATAGGGTGCCCGTGAATGTTCTGAACTAACAATAGGTCCAAACTTGATTGTTTGTTTCTCCTGGAGCTTGGTAGCATTGCCTTCTCTAAGTTTGCTTTCCTGAACTGTGCTGTGCTTCTTCTTCATTTTTTTTTTGGGTATGTCTTGCACATGTCTATTCATGTCCTCTTGTTCCAATTGTTTGTCACTAACCGTTACAAATTTGGGTTGCAGAAGTCTTCTGGACTGTTCATTTTGCTGCATTTTGGTATGGACGAATCTTCCTGTAGATCCACTACCCCAGTTGGGTTTCTTAGAAGAGGTTCTGGCATTTCATTGAGAAATCAAAGCAATGAGGATAGGCCAAGCCAGTACAACAGGCAGCCAGGGAAGAGTTCGAATCTCAATCCTGTAAAATCACGGTTCACTGAAAATAAAGAGAAGCCAAGGTATTTTCAAGGGCCATTTCATTCATCAGGCTCCAGGGCATCATCTGTAAGCTCTTCAAAAGCTCCTGTTAGAAAATATTGCGATGAGAGACAAAAACGGCCCTTTTTGCCAGAGACAGACATTGCTGAAAGCAGTAACAGAAGAACTGAGGTTAGACGCCTACAAAGTGGCAAGAAAGCTTCTGTATTTGGCGATGGGCATCCATACATGCAAAAGGGTACATCAGAAGCTTCATCATCCAGAACAACTACTGAAGGAAGCTTGCCAGAAGAGCATGATCTTGGAGTTTTAGATGTTTCTGATTCTTCAGGGAGTTCTGCATGTGCAGTTAATTCCAGAAATACTGCATTGAATGCTATGGCACATAGGCAAAAGGATAAAGAAGAATTGAATTCAGGTAGACATCAAGGTGCTTCCACTTTTGTTCGTCGGCATGCTTTACAAACTACTGGTGTCAGATCATCAACTGCCCCTGGCACTACCATTACTGGAGCACAGAGACGTGGCCTAAAAAATCTTGGTTGCACTTCAATATCTGATGTTCTGCCTTCAGGATGTTCTTCATCTGATTCTGTCTGTGATAGGAGGGTTGAAGTTACAAGGAAGAGAACTTCTGATGCAGAAAGTTCTTCAAGATCAAGGGGAATAAGTGAACAATCTAATTTAAGTCAGCCGCGTGCTAATTATCTTGGCAGTACTGGTCCTAGAGCTAGAGCTGTTGAACAATTAGTTTCTCAACAAACAGCAAGGACCAATAGCAGAAGTATTCAGGATCCTACAGATTCGATAAGGACTAGACGACCTTTTACTCTGCGTGCCAGGGAGAGGATGATTCCAGGTGAAGGAGAGGACAGCGTATTTGCTCTGCATGAGACTGTTGCAAGCGTTCATCCAGAATGCGGTCATTTTCACGCGGATGGTACTCCCCCAGAGAGATTAGGGAGAACCTTTTATGCAGAATTACCTCATGCTATTTATTCATCTAACCGTCAAGGCTCAAGTAGTCAGACAGCAAGGAGAAGATCTACCTCTCGTACTGAGGAAAGCCCTCAACGGATGTTCCATGGTATGTTTGGGGAGAGAGACGGCTACAGGCGCGTAAACATGGAAGGTATTGCACAGGTTGGTTTCTGTAACTTATTTAATACATGTTCTGAGTTGTAAAATTTTCATTTACGATGTGAACGCACTAGTAATGTGGTGGTAGGGTGTCCAGTTGTGAAACAGGGTTCAAATCCTGGGTCTCACAACAAAAGGACCCTAACTGAATTATGCCGGTTTCAGCGTGTTCCAGGGCGGTCCGGCCTCCAGACCCTTTTCTCAATCCTTTGAGCTTCTCTTCTTAATGGAATGCCTCAGGGGAGGTCTTTCCCCTAGCAGTCAAGTTTTTTTTTTTTTGAAAAAAAAATCATTTGCGATGAAATTGATCAAAGCTACATACAATATAAAGTATACTGATTTTTATCCGACGAAGGAGTAGTAATTCTGATGTTTGCCATGTTTACTGTATGTAGGCGTTGCTAGCATTGGATAGGATTTGAACATGATGATGAATTGACTTATGAGGTTTGTCCTTTTATCTGATGTCCATTTTTTTTCTCCTTTAACCAACTTTTGCACTGAAATATATTCTGAATAAAAAAATGGCAGCAACTGCTGGTGCTAGAAACAAATCTGCTCTTAAGTGGCCTTGATTTGCACGATGAGCACGAAGATATGAGATTGGATATTGACAATATGTCATATGAGGTATTACTTTCAACATGTTTGCTCCATTATTATTGTTCGAATTAAATATCCTTGGGGCTTGGGAAAAGCTTATGTTTAGTTCTTTGGCATGTAATTTGTCTCTCTTTTGACTTTCTTTTTCAGGAACTACTTGCTTTAGAAGATCATATTGGCTCAGTGAGTACTGCCCTGACTGAAGAGCAATTTGCCAAGTGTGTAAACCAAAGTGTGTACGAAGCCAGAAATTCTGATCGAGATGTGAACAAGATTGCAGCAGATGATGTGAAATGTAGCATATGTCAGGTATTTTTTTTTACTCCAGTATTTCAATGTTCAATTAACGTTCTAAATTCTGATGAAGAATTGGCAATGTAATTTTAACTTGATGGTATGATTCATATGTTCAACTCATTTCTTGGGGGAAAAAAAAGGGGCTGCATTAGTCCCTTGCCTGACAAACGGAGAAGGCATAGGCTAACTGGAAGGGGGGGACTATGTAGTGATGAATTGGAATTACTAAGGGGTGCACACAAGCCAAGGAAACAAAAGTATACTGATGTTGTGGAAAGTTGCGCATAGAACTCATTGCTTCAGGTCTTCAACACCCTCAACCAAACACACACATTTTTGAACCTGTAGTATCTGTGTCCAACAATGTATCTCCATGTTGTTTGCCTTTTGAAATGTCATATTCCCAGCAATTACTTGTCTAAATAAACATCTATATTCTGGACACTGGATGATTATTGTTCTGCAGCCTGCATTCTGACTGACACTGACTTGATGTTCCAGGAGGAATACGTGAAGGTGAAGAGATTGGTACAATGCAATGTGAACATCAGTACCATGTGTGCTGTATTCACGAATGGCTTAGACAGAAGAACTGGTGTCCAATATGCAAAGCTTCAGCTATACCTTCAGAGATGAACAAGGGAGACGCATGAATCTTGGCTCTTGGCTCAAAACTTGTAAATAGCATGGATTTATGATTAGAACGATGCTGACGCAGTTCACCCCAATTTGTGGATATGATAGACCCTCTCTCTCTCTCTCTGGAATCCCTGTAACCTTTTGTTACTGCATCTTTTTATCTTCTTAGCACACCCTTGTGAAACATGAGCGCTGCTTGACAGCAGTATGGTCAGAAACTCGAAAATAATTGGGTTCTCCTTAAGAAATTTCTCCAGATTCTAAATAAGAAATGGTTCTCCTTGATTGAATTGTTGAGTTACACAATTTATCCAAGTATGTTGGCATAAAAACATTCCTGCTTTAATGGAGGAATATATGTTCTCATGGATTGTACAGGTGTTGTAACTTGCGACGGGGAGATTTAACTTTTTACTGTTATAGCGAATGACACCTCAGATATCATCTTAACGGCTGCCAATGCATTTTCACCAGCGAAAAGAGGAACAGATGCAAAAATATCATATTTGCTCGCGTGACACGCCAGCTCTCACGCCACAAGGATCTGAATCAGCATATGCACGTGAAATGTCCCTCCTGCCCTTGTCCTCTTCCCTCGCCCCCTTCCTGCTCCCAGCGTGTGCCGCACTGCTCGCACTGGCCATCAGCTGTTCGGGCTCCGGTTCACCGTTTGTTTCGATCTCGTCCGTCCTTGGCCGCCCACCGCTCACCGCCGCGCACGCTCCCGCAGCTTCCCGGACTTGGCCAGTGTGGCGCGCTCCTCGGCGCCGCCCACGTAGCGGCCCATTATGAGAGCCGCGGCGGCGACGCGCCCTCGCCCGGCCAGCTCCAGCACCTCGCGGAGGTACTCCTTGTGCGGCGGTGGCCTCGGACAGGAGCTGCCGCGACGTGGCCGTCGAGGTCGGCGGCGAGCTGGACGCTGACGACGAAGCCGCGAGTAGTTCGACGGAGAACTGGACGCTGACGATGAAGCGGATGGAGAGCTTCCGCGCCGCACGCACGCAAACGCAGGGGTGGGCGAGGTGCCGAGTGCCGAGCCGAGCCATTTGCCCATCTCCGTGTCACCACGAGAGAGGGCCTCGGCCCGCGCGACCTGACCCACGCCGTCCGCGGTCCGCCGCCCACAGCCATGGACATGCGCAGCGCCATGTCCATCTTGCCAACCACCAAATCCCCAAGCTGCTCAACCTGGTAGAGGCCTCATGGGGCACCGCGCGCCACTGCCTCACCATGTACGCATGCACCTGGTGGAGCTCTCGGAGCAGTCGGCGGCCATAAGCCTGGTGCAGCGCTCGCCCCGCGATGGCATGCCCATCTTCAACAACAAGGGGCAGTGGACGGAGCAGGTGGTGGCGTTCAAGGTGTACCAACAGCTGCAGTGGCGAAGCTGGGGGGTTCATAACTACAGTGACCCATATGATGTTGAAAGAAAATAACATACCTAATGCGCAATTACCATATTTTAACATTAAAATTTAGCTTCTAGTAATAATGATGAGATTTTAGTCGAAGCATAAGGTACAGGTAAATGATAATAACACTCACCATTAACAAAAAAAGAAGACCACATTGAGCACTTTAGCAAAATATGTCATTAAGTCCAGGAGACCAGGATCAAGATCCCACTAGCCTAAAAGGAAAGAGAACAGATCCCACTAGCCTAAAAGGAAAGAGAACAGATCCCACTAACCTAAAAGGAAAGAGAACAGATCCCACTAACCTAAAAGGAAAGAGAATAGATAGGTTAATTATTTAGCAAACAAACTGTACAATTATCTATTAAAAGTAGATATGTTGCATTACCTGCCAGAGATCATATTTACGCCCTTTTTCTTCCATGGTCATGAAACTTCCAAACTCATCGAATCATTCCGGAATAAACTTCTTGGCTTGTCTCCAATTTCTAAAACAAGATAATTACATTTGAAAGCATAATCAAATTGCAGATCCGCATTATTATAAATGTACATATAAAAGAGAGAGAACCCCAGCTAATACTAACCCTAAACCAGTAAACCTGTAGGCTACAATTTCAATTTGAACACTATGAAACCGATGTGATGCCTTGCTTGGACCAGAAGAGAGAGAGCCGGAGACGCGTGAGGCCGTGAGGGACTGAGGGTCGCTGGCGGCTTCTTTCGCCTGGCGCCGCCTGCTAGTTACGCTATCCGACGTAGAGATGGAAGAGGAAGGGACATCAGCGTCGCTGCTCACCGGCTCACGCTCGCCGCGTTGCCATTGCCATCAGCGTTCAGGCGTAAAAATGCGGACTCGCGGGCATACGCGGCTGCACACTAGCCAAAAGTTGTGGCCTCCTGGCCTCCTGGGAGCCTCCGTGCCTTCTCCTGGAAGGAGGCTGCGAGTGCGAGGTGGGCTTGAGCAGCTGGGCCTCAATCTCTCCAAGGTGCTGCTTGCTAGCCAGACTGGCTTGGTGGGGGGTGTTAGAATAGATCTCAACCGAATTGGCCCAACGGCCAACTCGGACCCTTTGACCACGCCCTGATCGGGGGCATCCAATCCAACGAGGTTGGTGGGCCCCCGTCGCACAGTGCCATAATAAGAGGGAGTGGGGGCCACGGGCTCAAGCCACGAGGTTCGCCTAGCCGTCATCCCACTCTGAACCCTAGCCGATCTAGAGGGCGGCACTGCCAGCGGCGGGATGCCCCACCATCGGTCATCTCCACCACCATCGCCACCTTGCTGCTCTCGTCGGACACCGCCAGCCAGTCATCTACACTCACCGGACTTCACCAACACTCGCTCCACCAAACCGACACCATGGTGGCCACAGTCGGTAACTTCTCCTCTCTCTATCCCTCTTGGTTCTCCTATTAATTCCACACGATGCTTATTCCAAGTTTATGAGAATGTACCCATCAGATCTACCCTAGAACAATTCTAGTTGCCTAACAATGGTATCAGAGCCAGGCTAAGTAGTAGATCTAGGTCGGGTAAAAGAAAAACAGAAAAGACCCGAACCCTAACCCTAACCGAGAAAAGCAAAGAAAAGATAGACCGATATTGAATCGATCAAGAAATCCGAACCCTAACCCTAAGAATGAGGACGAAGAGGAGGAAGAGGCCTACCTGTGGCTCACCTTCGCCATCAAAGCCGCTGCCGTTGTGCGGGAAAGAGAACCAACCGAACTGCCGGCCAGCGAGTCCTCGCCTCTGCGGGGCGCTGGGCCTCGGGCTCGGGGGGCAAAGGGCATCGCCCGGAAGCTGCTCGATGGCGGTGCGCTCAGCCTTGGGCGAGCGCGCACACCGGCGAGAGGCTCCGCGACGGCGCTGACACTCTTTCTTTCCTCCGGCCGACTCGGATGGTGGCAGCTGCACCGCCGTGTGCTGAGAGAGGAAGGGAAGGGGGTAGAGAAAGAAATGACAAAGAGAAAGAAAGAGAAAGGGGAGCCGGCCGCGAGCTTGCTCCGGCGGCACCACACCACTCTCATCGCTGCTGCCGCTGGCCGCCGTGCTGCTGCCGAGCGGAGAGCGACACAGAAGAGAGAGATGGGGAGGGAGAAAATGGTCTAGGGTTTGGGGAGTGCTGGCTGGCTCCGGGTTTTGATCCGCCGAAATGCGTGGATGGCCGTCGGATTTAGATCAAGGAAGATCAACGGCACACGTTGTCTGGGCCAGATTCGGCCCAGGCGGGTTTGCTAATTCCCGGCCCAGGCCCAGGTTGCGGCCTGGGCGTGGGGACGGCAGTGCGCAGGCGGTGTGGGCCGCCGCGGGAGCAGTGCACGATGGGCCGAGCGTGGACGCGCGCGAGCTGCTGGGCCGCGCGGGAAGAAAAGCGCCGCGAGCTCGAGCTAGGCCTTCGGGCCGAAAATGCAAAGAATGAACTCGTTTCAGTTTATTATTTTCCATAAGCTTTTAATTTATGTTTTATTCAGTTTTAAAGTTAACACCTCTGTTAAAATTTTGCACCAACGTGTTAAAATTTTTCAGAGAGTGGATCAGTACAGTAACATGCTTTTGAAAGAATGATAAAGAGTTTATTTAATGTTTCTGCTGCAAAGTTAAAGTTCATTGTCTTCTCATTAAATTCAAACCAACGGGAGGATTTAATTTGAAGAGCAGTTATAATCATTGAGTAAATGATGAAAAGTTTATCCTCTAATTAAAATTGGAGGAATAGTCGGTTTATAGTCAAGATGAATTGTAATATTGTTATTTTCTGAGCAACGTTGATGATAACAATATTATAAGTTTATTTATGAGTTTAAGTTTAAAGAAAATTATGATATTGTTATTTTCTGACCAACGTTGATGATAACAATATTATAATTCTATGAGTTTTATGTTAAAGTTTAAATCTCTGATAAATTTTGCATCAAAGTGACCAATTTTCAGAGAATGGATAAGAAACAAAAGATGCTCTAGAGTGAGCAAAATGTAATGTATTTTCATGTTTCCGCTGCAATGATAATGATGATCTTCTAATTAAATTCGAAACAATGAAAGAATTTAATTTTGAAGAGAGTAATAAGATAATTGAGTTTTCATATGTTAATTCCATTTCTACCCAACGGTGATGTGGAATTAATGTAGAAGAATAATATTTTATTCTATTTCTGTCCAACGGTGATATAGAATAGAGATGAAAGATTTTTTAAGCTTAATGCGCATGTTTTTAACCAGACCAATGTAGGGTTAATTTTATGCTCATTATTATTGATTACTGTTGATTAATGTTTTTAGACAAAGAACTTCATGTCTTTATTCTTGAAGGGTGAAAAGGAAATGGGCTGGGTACTTGTGACTCAGAAGATGAAAAGTGCAAATTTTTGCATAAAGAAGGTCATTGTATAAGGGATTGTGTTCTCTTTAAAGAATGGTTTCAACAGAAAAGAATTCTAGGATATTGATCCAAGAAAAGAAATAGAACAATAAGAGCTTAGTTTAAGAGATGCCTTTTATGTACTCTTTATAATAATAATAATTAGTTTTTAGTTTTTTTATCATTATGATATGAAATGTAATAAGTGACATGCATGTTTAATTTGACCAACGTCGGATTAAGCATGTGTGTTAAAGAGTATTTGGATTTATTTCTAAATTTGATGATTGAATATGAGCCAATATTGATATTTATGTCCCTTCAAGAAAATTATCTCGCATAGCGAGAAAAAGTTTGTGATAGTACCCATATGACGGGAAAAGTTTGAGAAAATACCCGCATGGCGGAGTAAAGTTGGCATAGTACTTATGTTAATCAATCCTGCATGGCGGGAGAAGTTTGACATAGTACTTATCCTGCACGGCGGGAGAAAGTTGTGATGACTCATGTGCTTGACAGTGCTCTTCTATTTTGTCATAGCAATTAAGCACTCAATGAGTTTAAGGAGAACAGAAAGTTACAGACGAACCTCGAGATAAGAATGACATGCAAGTGTGACTTGCGAAAGTATTAATGATAAAAGACTGTTGAGTTTTTGAAGTGAAATGAGAAAAAAGTACTCCCACACGAATTAAGAAATAATTTCATTTGCATGATGTAATCATGTGGGTGAAGTAAGTAATCAAAGTTTCCTCATTCACAAGAGTTCTAAATAGTTTTCGAAATTATGGTAGAAAAGTTCATACCATATTTCGAGGGGGAGAAATATGAGATCAATTAAGAAAGATACTTCCCCATACTTCAGATAATGTGATGCATACTATGCATTGAAGGCAAGAGTGATCTATAAAAGATGAATGTGATCTATAAAAGATAAATGTGATCGTCGGGGGAGTAAGACGGTCATAATAATGATACCCCAAAGTAAAAAATAGCTAAATTCATGGACCTTTTATAGTTCCAATATAAAGATAGCATAGTCGGTCAGTATTCATACTGGACGCTTTCAGAGTTATTAAGACGGTGCTAAACGCGCCATATGAGTTTTAGCGGATTAAACCCAAAATAAGAAAGTTTAAAGATGGGATAATCTGGGGGAGCATGGTATAAAGAGATCTAACTCCACAAGGAGGATGAATAATATAAACAAGGATCTTGTTACACAGGACCTTGTAAAATCAATTGTCTTTTGGTAATAAAGATCAAGAAATGCTAGTAGCTAAGGCTCTAAAAAATCTTAAAGAATAAGAAAATCAGATATTTCTGAAGACTATAAAGTCTATGTTAGTGAAATTCAAATGGAGGGTAATCTCACCTCATTTGAAGAAGCCATGAGAGACGTTCACTCGTCCAAGTGGCAAGAAGCAAAGAAAGATAAAATAAAATTGATGATACCAATAATATTTTAGTATTCAGAATAAATTCCTAAGGAGCCAAAACAGTAGGCTATAATGGGTTTACAAAACAAAATGTGACTCCAAAGAGAATATGTAAAGATATAGAGCGCGACTTGAATCAAAAGTTTTGCGCAAAACGAATGAATAGATCACAATGAGTGCTAGTGGCACATTATGATCTGAGTTACATCAGATGAAAGTAAAGATGGTATTTCCCAAACGGGATTTGTATGAAAATGATTACGTGGCACAACCTAGAGGTTTTGTCATAGAAAAAAATGAACGTAAGGGATGCCACCTGTAGTAATCTCTTATGGACTAGAGTAAATCTCTAGACAATGGCATTTAAAGTTGAAGAGTCAATTGAAAAATTTAGGTTAATGAGAATGAGAGGACAATTGCATTTGTACAAAGTTATAGAATGAGAAATTTATTTTCTAATCCTGTATATGTGGATGACATCTTACTTGTTAGTAGTGATGTTAATCTACTGCATGAGAAGAACAAGCTCTTGTCCTTAAGGTTCAATAAGAAAGTTCTCGGTGAAATGTCTCTCGTTATAAGAATTGAAACTCACCGAGATAGAAGAAAAGGGGTATTAGAAATATCGCATAGGCATGCTAAGAAAAGTTTCTAAAGAAATAAAGTACCTATGCGGGCAAACATATGCCTGTTCCTATGGTCAAGGGTAATATTTTTGAGAACTTTAGTGTTCCAAGAAGCAATGTGAGATTGTTATAGAAGGACGTCCTATATGCTTTAGTTGTTGGAAGCTTAATGAGTACACAGATAAGATTTTACCCTGACATAGTTCACGTATCCGGGTTGTTTTGGCAAAAGTCCAGTCCATATATAGATCACTGGAATAGAGTTATAAATATCGGCCTCATGCTAAGAAAGAAAGAACAAGTACTCTCAAGTAGTTGTGGGTACAAATATTAAATTTTAGCGAGATGTTTAGTGAAACCCACATAGTAGCTAACACTCGCAGTTGGAGTTTTATTGTGGAAAAGCTCCAAAGAAACAATTTTAGTATCATCAGTGATGCAAAGTTACAGTATAGCATGATATGAGGCCGCGGGACAGACAAAATAGTTAAAGAACTTTACTCGGAATGGATAATGGTTGTCAACAGCAATGACCATTTGAATAGTTTGCTCTTAAGACAACGGGTCAAGTGTGCTGCCAAACACATTGACATTAAAGTTATACGTTGTAAAGGAGAAAGTCCGGAATCATATTAAAAGTTATTGAACATATAAGTAACAAGAAAGTGCTTGTGGATCCGCTTACTAAAGGTTTACCACCCAGTGTGTTCAGAGAACACACAGTCGACATGGGTTTATGGTATAGCCTATGATTTTTGGACAATAAAGGGCCCAAAGTTAAAGAATCTGTTTCAGATCAGATATGTGTATTGTAGCTGTTAAATCTATCGGCAACTGACCGTGACGATGAGACATGCTCTATACACTGATTTGTGATGGAACAAATAAAATTGAAAGCAATTAAAGTCAAAGTTTAAAGTTAAATGATAAGTTGAGATCAAGGGGGAGAATGTTAGAATAGATCTCAACCGAATTGGTCCAACGGCCAACTCGGACCCTTTGACCACGCCCTGATCGGGGGCATCCAATCCAACGAGGTTGGTGGGCCCCCGTCGCACAGTGCCATAATAAGAGGGAGTGGGGGCCACGGGCTCAAGCCACGAGGTTCGCCCAGCCGTCACCCCACTCCGAACCCTAGCCGATCTAGAGGGCGGCACTGCCAGCGGCGGGATGCCCCACCATCGGTCATCTTCACCACCATCGCCACCTTGCTGCTCTCGTCGGACACCGCCAGCCAGTCATCTACACTCACCGGACTTCACCAACACTCGCTCCACCAAACCGACACCATGGTGGCCACAGTCGGTAACTTCTCCTCTCTCTATCCCTCTTGGTTCTCCTATTAATTCCACACGATGCTTATTCCAAGTTTATGAGAATGTACCCATCAGATCTTCCCTAGAACGATTCTAGTTGCCTAACAGAAGGTGCCTCGTTTTGGGGCGGGGGGTGGTGCACAAGGGGTGAAATGTTGATAGGAACAATGTGTTTTTGTTTTCGGCGTGGGTGCATAGGCACCCGGTGGGCATAACTGGGCTTCACCCATGAACAGCTGAGCTCCGTGAAGGTGTGGCCGATGACGGCCATCTTGGACCTGGACTGGACACCATCCACGCCAACAAAGCACGTGCTCCGCGAGGCGCCCTGCTCGGTCGCCATCCTCGTCGACCGCGGCCTCGGCGGACACGCCCAGGCCCAGGTGCCCCGCAGCACCTCTGGCAGAGCTTCCCCACGGCGCCTATGCGTGCCATCTCCTGCAGCATCTCAGGGGGCGCGCCCCGCCGCCCACGGCTGCCAGCCCGCGCACGGCGCCCTGCGTCGCCACCAGGCGGAGCACGCGCTGGAGCACACCGGCTTCGTGTCTGCATCTCTGTCGAACTGCTCGTCTCCGTCTGAGGCCGCCGACGGCAACCACGCAGCCGCGCGCGCCCACCTCGCGGTCCTGAACATTGCGCGCGAACCCTCGCGGGGACGCGGAACAGAGGCTGGTGGCCATGGTGGAGCACACCCTGCTGACTCGGATGCAACCTGGAGCGCGTTGCTGGCGTGCCACGTAAGCAAACGTGGTATTTTCGTATGACTTTTCTCGGTCTGCTGGTAAAGTTGTATGGTGAATCGTTAAAGTGCTATTTGAGTTGGTCGTTATAATTCCTCTCAAAAAAAAAAAGTTGGTCGTTATAATAGTTAAATGGGCTAACCGTACGCCCTCCAGAGAACCCAAGGATCGGCGGCCGTTTTTCTGGAGCCTGGCTCCCGGTTCGCGTTACTGTCGCCTCGCGTGAGCTCGTGACGACGCGAGGAGGTCGAGGTCGACTGCGCCGCTCTGCTAACTCCCGCTGGCCACAACTCCACCGGATCTAGACGACGACGACGGCTGAAGCTTCGTCATCCTCATGGGCAACACAAGGCCGCTGTGGGGTGGTGGCAACCGGATGGAGTGTCTCCGTCTGGATGTGGTGCGCGGAGAAGATGACGGCGAGGGCGGGGGACGAGCGGGAGGCGGAGGGCGTGAAGGAGCAGAGGAGGACGGGGCCTCTGGAGATTCATCCGTCGATCCTGCTAGGGATGGACGGAGCCAAGGCGGCGGCGGCTGCCGGGCCTGCTGCTCTGGGGATCTGCTGGCTCGCGCAGCTCAACCACGCGGGTGCGAGGCTGCGCGGGCAGCAGCAGGCTACGGCGGCGCCGCGCCGCTGACATGGTTAGCCACCACGACCGAGAGCTTGATGGCGTTTCAAAAACGCCCAAAAATCGACTGAAACAGCCAAATTCTCCCATCTCTATCTCCCGATCCAATTAGCAAAAATGTAAACCAATTGCACCATGTTGTAGAGCTACATGAGTGCTACAACATTGGTTAAAGGTTCAGAGTCTAACTCGGATCAGAGTGGGAGGTAGAGAGCTCCAAAATAGGGTACTTGCAAACTGAAACTGAAGTTCAGTAAATTCAGTTAAACTACGGGGACCAGTTCTAACGCCCGTGGCGGCGAAGAGGTTACAAGCTTCACACCTGAAACTTTTTCTCCACATTCTTCAGGAGTATAGACATCCTCTAGGTGCACTCAGCTGCAGTTTCTAGTTCTGTGAGTTCGTTTGTTGTTATATCTAGCTTATGTGCTGTTCAGATGATTTGAGGCCTGAAAGACGTCCTAATTGAGACATTAGTACTGTACTTCTAAAACTTTTGCACAATTCCGATGGTTTATACTTATACAGCTGACTTACGATTACTCTTCTGCTTTTGTTTTTTTTTTGTTCAAAATTGCAGTTTGGACCGCGGCAAAGTCTGCTGTCTCGTGCCAAGGAGGCACTGGTGTTCGAGGTTCAGTTGCTGAAGGGGGTAACCTTACCAATTCGGAGAAGAAGTGACTGTATCAAAACAATTCAAGCAACCAAACACACCTCAAGGCTAGCCAGACTTACATATTACAGACAACCAAACACACCCTATGCCTCCAGGTGAAGCTCCTCTTCCTCTTTATGCAAGATGGTCGTTGAGCTGATTCATTGCATCCTTGGCCAAAGACTGCATTATACATTCTAGTTCTAGTTGAAGCACGGTATATTTTTTCCACCAATTTTTTTGGCCTGCTTGTGCATTTGAATTTTTGATGTGCGGCATGGTGAATAATATGCTTTCTCCAAATGATAAAGGCTCGTGTGATTCGAGATGATTTTTTCTTCAGTTTGTTTCATATAGTTTAACAAATAAAAAGCTATCAGTTATCTGTCGAATGATTTATATAGGTCGGTCAGGACTATTAGCCACAAAATGAATTCATGTTTTCTATTCATTATTAGTGTCAGAATTTTAGTCTACATGCATCTTTTTGTCAGCCTAGGTTTTTTTTCCCTTTAAACCTACTTCAACTTGCGAACACAAGATTGAGAAGTACTCTTGTGTGTTCGTTTTGTGATGAGTGATTGTCAATGTGATCCACGAAGTAGGTTGAGTAGTGACTAACCCTATCATGGCGAAAGCTATGTGTGCGGCATGTCTCTTGGCTCGTGGTGTGTAGGTGTGAAGCACGGAGGTGGTAATCGACGGCGAGGTGAAGGTCAAGGAGGACGTGCCGTGTCGACGGACCGGGAGTGGTGAAGGACGGACGTGAGGCTTGGACCGAGGGACCAAGAGGCCGGGTAACTAGCCGCGGTGGATGACACTTGGGACATCGACGAGTGCAAGTGTACATAGTGATGAAGACGGCGTCGGCCAAGTCAAGATAGAGACGATGGCGTCGTGGCACTTGGCGGAGGCCGGTGGGCCGAGTCAAGAAGAAAGGCGAAGGCGTCATGCTTGGCGGGAGGTCGGACACGCGTCGACATCGGGGGTTTGGTGGTTTCATCCTCAAAACCATCGGCGGGGGACGCGTATGGAGTACGCTACTTGTGAGCGGTTTAGTGGTTTGGGTCTCAAAACCATCGGTGGCGGGTTTACGGGTTTGGGCCTCAAAACCCGGGCGGAGGTTCCGAGGAGGAACGGACGGCACGTTGCGGCATCGGGGAGTTCGCGTCGAGGCGAAGCTACCGGTGAGGAGGCGCGGTGGCCGTCGGATGAAGATGACACATGTTTGGACTTTTACGCCCTTGGGCTAAATGGTTTGGCTCATTTGTATCCAGAGACAAAACTGAGATTGTGTAATGCCCTGTTAAATAGGATGAGGGAGCCCCCATCTCCCTCACCTCCTCTATTTTTTATTTTCTCCCTTAGGGTTTCTTCATCTTTGAGGGAAGGAGGTCCTGAATCCTCCGGTGCTCGGCGGAGAAATCAATTTTGTGAGTTCATGATGTGTTCTTCGCGTTTTTTGTTTTCTCCCCTCTAGTTCTTCCTTCGATTCGTCGTTTCTAGATCATTTTGGTTCGTTTTTGTTGCCTTGATTCGTGCTATGACGTTAGTAGAATCTTTCCATCGAAGGAAATCCATCAATTCCTCACGAGCAAGTAGATCGGGCGATTTCTTGGACTTGGTCTCAAGAACCGGTGTTTTTCGTTCTCCTTCGATTCCCGTTGATTGGCTTCAAATTGGGCGATGACCTCTTAGAGGTAGCTCCCCTACTGTCTTGTGATCATGCTCACCAAGTTTCGTGGCAGTTGGTGAAGATTTGGCCGCAAATCGGAAGATCGAAGACAGGAGGCGATTTTCGGAGCTCTCTGTTCCTGTTGTTTCGCGATTCGCGGACAGTCCGCGGTACTGTAGCGGACAGTCCGGGAATTGAGATTTTTTCTGTGCTTTCTTTGTTGCACGGTGTCCGTACTTGCGGACTATCCGGCCCCCAAGCCCGGACTGTCCGCGGTACTGTAGCAGTTGTTTTTCAGTCGAGAACAGAACTGCTTCCGCGAAGTTCGTTTTTAGTTTTTTGACCTGCGGTACAGTAGCGGACTGTCCGCGGTACTGCAGCGGACTGTCCGCGGCTTGCAGTTGTAACAGAACCGCCCAATTATACGAGATTAAGTAAGAAAATCATCCAACGGACGGACAATTTACCAAACTTAAGCCCGTATAACCCGGTAGTCCGTGAAATCTCGACGGATTTCAAACCATTTCACATCACAGCCAAGATCGTAATAAGTTCAACGATTACCTTCATAAGTTACACAGCAGTTTGCGGCACAAAATACATCGGAGTTTAAACATAGTTATTACAAACCAGTTTCAAATAAAGTAGCGGAAGCATTAGTTCAAAGCACACACACACCCACACTTTTTTTCCAAAATACAGTGCCAGCTCGCGATCATCTCCCACAAAAGCATCAGGCGAGGAGTAGTGAGTGACCATTGCCCATGGTCCTAGGCTTCGCCCATTGCAGGGTAGAGACAGTTGATACAATAACCATAGTACATCTGTCCATCTGCAACAAGTGGGAACAAAGCCCTGAGTACGAGAAGGTACTCAGCTAGACTTACCCGACAGAACCAAAACAAAAAGACTCCAAGGATCATGATAGGCCTTTTTGGTGGGGTAGCTGACTCATTTGCAAGAAAAGCATTTTTAGCTTAGCAAATCATTTACAAAAGCATGTCATCTTCTAAATCTTTATTCTCCTGTCAACTATATTTGCACTTTATGCTAAAGTAACCATGTAATTGAGCAAGCAAGGATTACCATTGATATTTAACAATAATTACCATGTCATTTTCCACATAACTATCCAAGTGTTGTATCCATATTACTACGATGAAGTAACTCAAGTCAAGTGCTCACTATCCAGTGAACGATGGCGATTCGAATCGATTATTGACCAGCTGGTAATTTATTCCTCACACAAACCTCACTCACCCGCTAAAGTGAGGTATTGGTCACCGAGTCAATCATTCAGGTAAAGTCGCGAGCTTGCCAGGAACCACATGTACCCGGGGGCCGCCCGACTGCTCTTTGGCCTTATCATCGCGCCCCCGTTTCCTGCCACTACTGCTCCGGTACAGTGCGTTGCGGGCAATCTACTCGGCCCGAATAATCTCCCGGCTTCGCGGTCGAAAGGTACTTTATCCGGCCAGCTAAATGTGAGGCCTGCGTTCAACATGACCCGAGGCCCGACATCGGACGGTCCTTAATCGACACAGACGGAAGACACTACAGTCCAGAACCCTGCAAGCTTCCGCCCGGTCTCATATTCATTCCCACACTTAGTTATTCTCACATGACAATTCTTTCATATAAAACCAGGTAATCCCCTATAGCTCGCGGATGACAGGCAATCACCCGACTTCTACCGGTCTAAGCAAACTAAGCAATTATTGACCGTGGACACCAGGGTGACAAGGATCGGGTAAAACAAGGTGGAACAAGGTATAATGCAGCAACGTTTGCAAACAACTCCTAAACTTAATGCATCAGATTAAGTAAAATTAATAAATAATTATTTGCAAACCGGGGGAGAAATGCTCCGGGGCTTGCCTCGCTCGAAGGTACTGGGACGATGGTCGGGGCACTCCGGAAGCTCTTCACCGGACTCCTCTTCTACTTCTGCTGGCTCCGGCTCCTCGGGCTGCTCCTCTGCGTCCTCGGGAACAACTGCCGGAACCACTTCCTGCGATCCTGTATGATGCAGAAGTATGAGTGCAATATGCATCGGTGCATTGCAGAGGTGACATGAGATGATGATGATGCGGAATGCATGCGATGTAACGAATGTATTACGTCATCGGATTATGTGGAACTTATGACTCTTCTACAAGGTAGTCTACGTCATCCAAGAACATGTACTCGGAAACTACCAACACTAGTTCCTACCATGCGAGAGTATTGGAGAATCAAGAGGCTTCAAAGATACACCAAAGTATAATTTTCCAACTAACTTTGCATTAAGAATAAATAGAAACCCTAATTAGTCTTAAGGTTGAACAGCAACACGTATTTTAGTAGCTCAGAAAAATCTTATAAAATTACAGTGGGTTACTAATATCAAGAATAGCTTGACATAAAATTTTTACTGCATTTGGATAATTAGAACTTACTATACAAAAATAACAAACTATGGCCTCAAATAGATATTTAAAATACTTTACATTATGAAAAGTATCAAACAACAGATTTAGGAATTTTTCTACTATCTACTACCTAAACAAACACTATGGAAAAATTATCACTTGCATGTTTTATTCAAATTTATTTAAATAACAAAAATAACAATTATTGGTAACAAAAAGCATTTGAACTGCAACTACAAATTTTTATACAGAACACCCAAGATATAAAATTTTCCTAGAAAGTACATGACACAAAAAGATTAATAAATTTGGAATCATATTTTTCTGACTTTTCTAGGATTTATTAAGTATTTATCAAGAAAATAGCCATTTTACTATTTAATTATAAATTCTACAGAAAAGTACATCAAATTTGACATGCAACAATTTTATACCATAGATCAGGTTCAAATGAGTACATACAATTTTATTTCACCAATTTTGGAGCTAAAATGGCCAAGAAATCATTTTACAAGTGTTTTTCATCAATAATATTAAAAGAAATCGGAATTTGTTTTTCTGAAAAAAAAAGAATCGGGTCGGCCCGAGGTCAACAGTCGGCCCGTGGCCGTTTTCCCGGCCCGTCTCGCGCGCGCGGGAGGTCCACCGAGCCGGCCCGCTCGGGGCGCGGCCCAGGGGCACGGTCCTGCCCCCGCGAGGCGCGGAGCGCGTCGTCGGCGTTTGCGCGCGCGACGTCGCGGCGGCGGCTATGGCCGACCGGCCGGCTCCGGTCGCGAGCGGGCGGGGCAGCGAGCGCACGCGAACCACGGTGAAGTGACGAACCCGTTTTTGGAGAAAAGGGGAACGAGGAGGTAGCGGGAAGTCGCCTCGACGGGAGGCCGCGCGCGGTGGCGTCATGGCCGTCGGCGGCGAGGTGTGGAGGAGCTCACCTAGAGCTTGGAAGACGGCGCAAACGCGAGCTCGAAGCGGAGGAAGGCGAGGCGGAGCTGCGGGCGCGGTTAATTGCGAAATGGTGCGGCGGTGAGGGCGAATCACGCCGGCGGAGCGGCGGTCACGGCGAGGTGGAGCTCGAGCTTCTCGGCTCGGGAAGGGAGGAGAAGGGAGTGCGGGTGCGAGCGAGCGGGTGCTTGGGCCGGGGCAGGTGTAGGCGGGCGCGGGAGTGCGGTGACAGGCCGCGGCCGACGCGCGGCAGGCGCTGCAGGCGCGGGGGCCGCCACGCGGCGGTGTCCTTCTGCCGCGGTCGCGGCGTGGCGCGGCGCCAGCGCGCGGACGCGGGCGAGAGGAGGGGAAGATGGCCGGCTGGGCCGGGCCGGAGGCGGGGCAGCGCGGGCGCGCGCGCGCGGTGAGGCGGGCCGACTCTGGCTCTGGGCCGAATCGGTGGCGGCGGCCCGCGAGGAAAAGAAATGAAATTTTTGATTTTCGATTTTCAAATTTAAATGCATTTCAAACTTCAAACCCAATTTTGAACAAGAAGAAAGCATTTTATGGATTTGGCCCAAAAATAAAAGTTGCTCAAAATTGAATTCTCTACAACTTTGATTAAGGGGTCATTTCAAAATTCTTAATAGATTTTAAATGACAAAATAAAAGCTAAATTAGGGAATAATTTTGAATATTTTTCATAATTGTTTTTGAACAAGTGTTTGACCAAATTTGAGCTCCAAAATTTGAACTAAGGTTCCAAGTGATGTAAGAATTATGGTTGCAAGGCTTTTGATATAATGTGATTATCATATTATTATAGTTCATTAAATATAGCATGTTTAAGCTTTTATTTTAATCAAATTATACCATTATCATACATGATTATAATGATATGAATGCTATGCAATATGATTGCCATGCAAAAATGCATTGCGCAACACCGGAGTGTTACAGCCCTCCCCCCTTATAAAAATCTCGTCCCGAGATTTGGGTTACGAACCATTTATAATAAAAATCTTCATAAGCGTTCTTTAAGTATTCACCCGTTTCCCAAGATGCATCCCCTTCATCGTGATGACTCCATTGTATCTTATATGTTTTCACCACACTGTTTCGAGTAGCCCTTTCCCTGGTATCCAAAACTCGAACTGGCTGCTCACGATACACCAGATCTGACTTCAGTTTTATGCCTCGAGGTTCAATCCTTTCCTCTGGAACGCGCAAACATTTCTTGAGATGTGATACATGAAAAACTGGGAATATAGCACCCATTGACTCTGGTAAATCCAATTTGTAAGCCACAGGACCCTTCCGTTCCAGGATTTTATAAGGTCCCACAAATCTGGCGGCCAGCTTTCTGCGCACACCAAATCTTTTCTTTTTCATTGGCGTAACTTTTAGATAGACATAGTCACCAACTTCGAACACAAGCGGTCTCCTTCTCTTATCTGCATAACTTTTCTGACGTGACTGGGCTGCTCTCATATTCTGCTGGATGATATGAACTTTCCTTTCGGCTTCTTCTACGAAGTCAATACCATAATACCTTCTTTCTCCGGGCTCAATCCAGTTTAACGGTGTTCTACACTTTCGGCCATACAGAGCCTCAAAAGGTGCCATCTTGATACTCTCTTGATAGCTGTTATTGTACGAGAACTCTGCTAATGGTAACCATGACTCCCATGAACCTCTGGAAGACAACACACAGGCTCTTAACATATCTTCTAGAACAGCATTAACTCTCTCAGTTTGACCATCTGTTTGAGGATGATAGGCAGTGCTACGAATCAGACTAGTCCCCAAACCTTTGTGCAAGTGCTCCCAAAAGTGAGCAGTGAACTGCGACCCTCTGTCAGACACTATAGTCTTTGGTATGCCATGCAACCTCACAATCTCTGCAATATACTTCTCAGCATATTGAGGTGGTCTATATTCCGTTTTGACAGGCAAAAAGTGAGCTGTCTTAGTAAGACGATTCACAATTACCCAAATGGAATCGTGACCTTTTTGAGTAGTGGGTAGACCCGTGATAAAATCCATACTTATGTCATCCCACTTCCAACTCGGTACTGACAAAGGTTGTAGCATTCCGGCAGGCTTCATGTGAATTGCTTTTACTCTACAACATGTGTCACATCTGGCTACATACGCTGCAATTTCCTTCTTCATTTTGGTCCACCAATAACGAGGTCTTAGTTCTTGATACATTTTACTGCTGCCAGGATGAATAGACAACTTAGAGAGATGAGCTTCATCCAAAATTTTATTCTTAAGCTCTCTATCCTTTGGAACAACAAGACGGTTGTCGAACCACAACACATCCTGCTCATCCACCCTGAAGTGTTTCGAGGGTTCTTCTTGAATCTTCTTTTTGATGTGGAATATCCCCTTGTCTGTTTTCTGACCTTCTATAATCTTACTCTCCAAGGAACAACTGACCTGAATACTTTGTAGCACGGCAGGGTGCATTAGTTCGAAACCATCTTCAAGCAAGGGTTGCACATTCAGACAATGTGATTTTCTGCTTAAAGCATCAGCTACCACATTGGCTTTCCCAGGGTGATACTGTACATTCAAGTTGTAGTCTTTGATCAGTTCTAACCATCTCCGCTGTCTCATGTTCAATTCTGGTTGGGTGAAAATGTACTTGAGACTCTTATGATCGGTGAAAATGTTGCACATGTTACCCAGTAGATAGTGTCTCCAAATCTTTAAGGCATGCACTACAGCGGCAAGCTCAAGATCATGTGTCGGGTAATTGATTTCATGTTTTCTCAACTGCCGGGAGGCATAAGCAATTACTCTTCCTTCTTGCATTAGCACACACCCTAATCCTGTTTTTGATGCGTCGCAGAACACATCAAAAGGTTTCTCGATGTCGGGTTGTGCAAGAACTGGAGCAGTGGTCAACAGTTTCCGTAAGGTATGGAAAGCTGTCTCACACTCCTCTGTCCACGCAAACTTGTGATCTTTCTGTAACAGACTTGTCATAGGCTTGGCAATCTTCGAGAAGTCTGGGATAAAACGGCGATAGTAACCTGCTAACCCTAGGAAACTCCTGACTTCTGACACTGTGGTTGGAGTCTTCCAATCCATAACCTCTTGCACTTTACTCGGATCTACAGAAACTCCATTCTCAGATAGGATATGACCGAGGAAAGGAACTTTCTTCAACCAAAATTCACATTTGCTGAACTTAGCATATAACTTATGATCCCTCAACCTGGTCAAGACAATTCTCAGATGCTCTTCATGCTCTTTCTCGTTTTCAGAGTATACTAGAATGTCATCAATGAAGACAACTACAAACTTATCTAACTCCGGCATGAAAACCGTATTCATCAGATACATAAAATATGCAGGAGCATTTGTTAGTCCAAATGACATAACAAGATACTCGTACAACCCGTATCTGGTAGAAAAGGCGGTTTTCGGAACATCTTGAGGTCTAATCTTTATCTGATGATACCCAGACCTTAAGTCTATCTTGGAGAACACTCTGGCTTTAGCTAACTGATCAAACAGAACATCAATATGAGGCAGTGGATATTTATTCTTGATAGTTACAGCGTTAAGAGGTCGGTAATCCACACACATCCTGAGAGTACCCTCTTTCTTTTTCTTTACAAACAAGGCAGGACATCCCCATTCAGACTTACTTGGGCGAATAAACCCCTTTTTTAACAACTCTTCCAACTGTTTCTTCAACTCAGCTAACTCATCCGGAGGCATCCGATAAGGTCTCCTCGAAATTGGAGCTGTCCCGGGGATCAACTCGATTCCAAACTCAACATCTCTGTCTGGAGGAAGGCCAGGCAACTCGTCTGGAAACACATCCGGGAACTCACATACTACTGGGATCTGATGGATAGGAGCAACTTCCATGGCACAGGTCACACTCACAAGATCTGTTCTTTTAGGCAATGGTACCTGAAAAGTACCCTCTGCCTGGGGATCTTTAAGGGTAAGCATCCGACTGCTTGTATCTATGACTGCTTCCCAGTCTTTCATCCAGTTCATTCCTATTATTACATCCAAAACTAGTCCAGGCATAACTACCAGGTTCACTCGGAACTTCCGACTACCTAACTCAAGGGTTGCCCCTCTAACCATCTTATTGGTTAACACATCAGCTCCTGCTGAACTTATGCGATAACCATAACTCAATTCTGTGCATAGTTGTTCATGCTTCCGTGCAAATGCTTGACTCATGAAAGAATGCGAAGATCCAGAATCAAAAAGAACAACTGCAGGGTGATGGTTCACAAGAAACTTACCAGCAGTTACGGGCTCTCCCTCAGGAACTTCATCAATGGCGGTGTGGTGTACATGAGCATTGTAAGTCTGTTGCTTCTTTTTAGGCGGATAAGGGCAGAACTTGGAAAAGTGGCCTGGCTGACCACAGTTGTAGCAGGGCCCTTTCACTGTACCAGCAGACCCTATAGCTCCCTTGGAGTTGCTCTGTTCTGCAGCTGCGCTGGTCTTTGTTGGCGGCACTGCGATCTTGTACGGTTTCTGTGGCCCCTTGTAATTCTGGGTTTTATGCTGCGGCGGCCTGAACCTCGCACCAGGTGCGGACGGACGATAAGATGAACGGTTGGCAGGGACAACTCTGGACTGGGATGGTCCTGACTCGAACACTCTCTTGCGGTTCTTGGACGCGGTGTAAGCGTTATTGTTCTTCTCTTGCTTCAAACAGTCACTGATAAAGTCGTTGAATCTGTTGCGGGTATTGGTACCCACATGCTTCATCATCTTCGGACTCAACCCTCTCTTGAAACTAGCAATCTTCTTTGCATCTGTGTCAACCATGTCTGGGGCATAGCGGCACAAGTTATTAAAGGCATGCAGATACTGTGTCACCGTCTTGGTACCCTGATTCAAGGCTAAAAACTCTCCAAGCTTCATCTCAACCAACCCTGGGGGAATATAAACTCCCTTAAAAGCTTCAGTGAAATCCCTCCAAGAGATCTGGGCATTAGGAGGAAAAGTACTGCGGTGATGCTTCCACCACATTCCTGCTGGTCCTTGTAACTGATGTGCAGCATACTCTACTTTCAGAACTTCTGTCATCCTTAACACACGGAACTTATCTTCCATAGTGTTAATCCATTCTTCGGCATCAAGTGGCTCTGCTGCTTCTTTGAAAATAGGTGGCCTCGTATCCATGAAATCCTTGAAACTGCTGTACTGGTTCACTCCATGGCCACCACCTTGATTATTTCCTCTTTGAACATTTTCCGCGATGGTACGCAGAAAGTCTTCCATATTCCTCTGTGATTGTTCAGTACTGCGTTGACTTCCAAGAAACTGTGTGAAGAACATTTCTGCGGTAAGCGGCGGAGGAGGGGGCAAATGTGGTTCTGGACGTGGTTCCTGGTGGTTGACATTGTTGGCACCACTTCCACCAGCTCCTGCACCGTTGCCACCAGTCTCAGCGGCTTCGTACGTAGCACGACGAGTGTTGGCCATCTGCATATTTCAGCAACAAGCACCATTGAGTGAAGTTGTAAAATTGTGTCCGAAGGAACAGTCATGCCATACTGAATTCATTGGAGAGAACAAGTCATACAAGAAAACAGAGGCGCAATAATTTCATTCCAATTGAACAACAGCACCAATTAAGTTACTTTAAAAGCAACATCGCGTTCCATACAACCATGTTGCCAGCATACATACACTGGATTTTTATGCGTTCGGGTATCGCATACACAACCAAACTCCAAAGATCATCAGTCTCAAGGTCGAACAGGATACATCATGATACATGGAACCCAAAAGAAGGCCATCGCGTCACGCCTAGCTACTAACGCATGACACTATCCTACTCCTCGGGGCCATCGTCGATGTCGGAGGCGTCGCCATCGCTACCCTCAGCTGCAGCGTCGTCGTCGATGTCCATCTGAGCGGCGTTCGGAGGAGCATACGGGCCCATCCCGTTGTAGAGGGCATGGAACTCTTCATGCAAGTTGGCATTGTACTCTTCTAGCTCCTCGACCCTCTGCCTCAGAAGGTCTCTCTTGTTCCAGGCTTCATTCCTTTCCTGTACTAGCTGCTCCAACAGGCGATCTGCATTCCTGTTGGCCTGAGTCAGCCTCTGTACTTGCTGCATGGAACTCTCGCCTCTCTCGAGAGCTCGGTCCCGCTGCAAGCTCATGTCGGCCAACTGCTCCTGCAAGCTAGCTATAGCACGCGCTTGCTTTTTCTTCTGCTTCCTTGCTTCAAGCCGATCATCACCACGTAGGCCAGTCAAGGTCCAATAGGTATTCTCCAGACCTTGGTATGCTCTGATGGCTGCATACATGGCACTCATGGTGTGATTGTCGCTAGCCAGTCCTTCACTGGGGCCTCTAACCAGGGCACTTCCTTGCGGCTGTACCCAAATGGCGTCGCGAGGATCATCTCTCGGGAAGGTACCGGCCAAAGCTGCTGCTAACTCATTGGGAAATCTGCTCATGATGTCTCGGATGACGCGAAAAGCTGCGCCCTCTGCACCCTCGACTGGAGTGCGTCCTTCGAACTCCAAATGCCAACCATCCCATTCTGGCACATCACCAAGAGCAGGGACGGTGATCTCTACCATAGCAAGTCCATCTTCAGCTAGCTGGCTCTCGCTCCAAGAGTAAACTGGCTCTTGTCCCTCCGGGTACCCCACATCATGGAGCACTCTCCAAAGCAAGGTGGGCATGCCAAACTCGCTTAGAAAAGTGTCCGTGTTGCGGTGCTCCCGCGGGGCTAGCTGACGACGGGGTGCTCTTCCTCCAGTGGACTTGCGGGCAGTCTGCTTCGTGCGGGCCATCTGTAGCACAAGTTTTAAATTACCCGGTGAGAACATATTTTAGTTGAGGTCACTTTTATCGAAATGGGATAATCCTTTTATAAGGGGAGGAATGCATGCCATGAATGGAATGCACAAACAATATGATGCATGCACGAGTCTTACGTTCTCACAAACTTAGGAAAAAAAAAAAGCATCTAACGGTGAATTCGGTGGCATACAACGATCTCTCATATACGTAACTAATTCGGTCTACACGATACGCTGTTATGTACCTGCAGAAAACTCATTTCAGCCCATTCCCCATGAATGCATGAAAGCAGTAAACCTACCTACACGCTTTACACGAATCCCCAGATGCGTGTACAACGGTAGTGACTACCCAAACACATCGTCCTATTGACGGCATCGCCTCAACGGACGGAACACCCACACATGCGACACTTTTATAAAAACATGTGTAAAACATGTAATTATCCAAGTATCATATAAGCACTTTCCCTAGATCGGCGGTGTATCCGATCATGCTCTCACAACTCACACTTACCGAAGCGTAGAGGTAACTGATCCATACATTACCACTCAATTAAGTGGCACTCATACAATAGCACGCCGTATGAGCAACGAAAAAGAAATATGGTGCAGAACCCCAAGTTAGTACTTAAATAGCCACCTAGAGTCCTTAACTGGGCATACAGGATATGACCACTGGCACACTTTTTTTTAGTTTCAAAATCACACTTTTTAAGCAGGGTTTTGGTTTAAATACACTTATGAACAGTAATTACGCTAAACCATGCTCCGATACCAGCTGTAACAGAACCGCCCAATTATACGAGATTAAGTAAGAAAATCATCCAACGGACGGACAATTTACCAAACTTAAGCCCGTATAACCCGGTAGTCCGTGAAATCTCGACGGATTTCAAACCATTTCACATCACAGCCAAGATCGTAATAAGTTCAGCGATTACCTTCATAAGTTACACAGCAGTTTGCGGCACAAAATACATCGGAGTTTAAACATAGTTATTACAAACCAGTTTCAAATAAAGTAGCGGAAGCATTAGTTCAAAGCACACACACCCACACTTTTTTTCCAAAATACAGTGCCAGCTCGCGATCATCTCCCACAAAAGCATCAGGCGAGGAGTAGTGAGTGACCATTGCCCATGGTCCTAGGCTTCGCCCATTGCAGGGTAGAGACAGTTGATACAATAACCATAGTACATCTGTCCATCTGCAACAAGTGGGAACAAAGCCCTGAGTACGAGAAGGTACTCAGCTAGACTTACCCGACAGAACCAAAACAAAAAGACTCCAAGGATCATGATAGGCCTTTTTGGTGGGGTAGCTGACTCATTTGCAAGAAAAGCATTTTTAGCTTAGCAAATCATTTACAAAAGCATGTCATCTTCTAAATCTTTATTCTCCTGTCAACTATATTTGCACTTTATGCTAAAGTAACCATGTAATTGAGCAAGCAAGGATTACCATTGATATTTAACAATAATTACCATGTCATTTTCCACATAACTATCCAAGTGTTGTATCCATATTACTACGATGAAGTAACTCAAGTCAAGTGCTCACTATCCAGTGAACGATGGCGATTCGAATCGATTATTGACCAGCTGGTAATTTATTCCTCACACAAACCTCACTCACCCGCTAAAGTGAGGTATTGGTCACCGAGTCAACCATTCAGGTAAAGTCGCGAGCTTGCCAGGAACCACATGTACCCGGGGGCCGCCCGACTGCTCTTTGGCCTTATCATCGCGCCCCCGTTTCCTGCCACTACTGCTCCGGTACAGTGCGTTGCGGGCAATCTACTCGGCCCGAATAATCTCCCGGCTTCGCGGTCGAAAGGTACTTTATCCGGCCAGCTAAATGTGAGGCCTGCGTTCAACATGACCCGAGGCCCGACATCGGACGGTCCTTAATCGACACAGACGGAAGACACTACAGTCCAGAACCCTGCAAGCTTCCGCCCGGTCTCATATTCATTCCCACACTTAGTTATTCTCACATGACAATTCTTTCACATAAAACCAGGTAATCCCCTATAGCTCGCGGATGACAGGCAATCACCCGACTTCTACCGGTCTAAGCAAACTAAGCAATTATTGACCGTGGACACCAGGGTGACAAGGATCGGGTAAAACAAGGTGGAACAAGGTATAATGCAGCAACGTTTGCAAACAACTCCTAAACTTAATGCATCAGATTAAGTAAAATTAATAAATAATTATTTGCAAACCGGGGGAGAAATGCTCCGGGGCTTGCCTCGCTCGAAGGTACTGGGACGATGGTCGGGGCACTCCGGAAGCTCTTCACCGGACTCCTCTTCTACTTCTGCTGGCTCCGGCTCCTCGGGCTGCTCCTCTGCGTCCTCGGGAACAACTGCCGGAACCACTTCCTGCGATCCTGTATGATGCAGAAGTATGAGTGCAATATGCATCGGTGCATTGCAGAGGTGACATGAGATGATGATGATGCGGAATGCATGCGATGTAACGAATGTATTACGTCATCGGATTATGTGGAACTTATGACTCTTCTACAAGGTAGTCTACGTCATCCAAGAACATGTACTCGGAAACTACCAACACTAGTTCCTACCATGCGAGAGTATTGGAGAATCAAGAGGCTTCAAAGATACACCAAAGTATAATTTTCCAACTAACTTTGCATTAAGAATAAATAGAAACCCTAATTAGTCTTAAGGTTGAACAGCAACACGTATTTTAGTAGCTCAGAAAAATCTTATAAAATTACAGTGGGTTACTAATATCAAGAATAGCTTGACATAAAATTTTTACTGCATTTGGATAATTAGAACTTACTATACAAAAATAACAAACTATGGCCTCAAATAGATATTTAAAATACTTTACATTATGAAAAGTATCAAACAACAGATTTAGGAATTTTTCTACTATCTACTACCTAAACAAACACTATGGAAAAATTATCACTTGCATGTTTTATTCAAATTTATTTAAATAACAAAAATAACAATTATTGGTAACAAAAAGCATTTGAACTGCAACTACAAATTTTTATACAGAACACCCAAGATATAAAATTTTCCTAGAAAGTACATGACACAAAAAGATTAATAAATTTGGAATCATATTTTTCTGACTTTTCTAGGATTTATTAAGTATTTATCAAGAAAATAGCCATTTTACTATTTAATTATAAATTCTACAGAAAAGTACATCAAATTTGACATGCAACAATTTTATACCATAGATCAGGTTCAAATGAGTACATACAATTTTATTTCACCAATTTTGGAGCTAAAATGGCCAAGAAATCATTTTACAAGTGTTTTTCATCAATAATATTAAAAGAAATCGGAATTTGTTTTTCTGAAAAAAAAAGAATCGGGTCGGCCCGAGGTCAACAGTCGGCCCGTGGCCGTTTTCCCGGCCCGTCTCGCGCGCGCGGGAGGTCCACCGAGCCGGCCCGCTCGGGGCGCGGCCCAGGGGCACGGTCCTGCCCCCGCGAGGCGCGGAGCGCGTCGTCGGCGTTCGCGCGCGCGACGTCGCGGCGGCGGCTATGGCCGACCGGCCGGCTCCGGTCGCAAGCGGGCGGGGCAGCGAGCGCACGCGAACCACGGTGAAGTGACGAACCCGTTTTTGGAGAAAAGGGGAACGAGGAGGTAGCGGGAAGTCGCCTCGACGGGAGGCCGCACGCGGTGGCGTCATGGCCGTCGGCGGCGAGGTGTGGAGGAGCTCACCTAGAGCTTGGAAGACGGCGCAAACGCGAGCTCGAAGCGGAGGAAGGCGAGGCGGAGCTGCGGGCGCGGTTAATTGCGAAATGGTGCGGCGGTGAGGGCGAATCACGCCGGCGGAGCGGCGGTCACGGCGAGGTGGAGCTCGAGCTTCTCGGCTCGGGAAGGGAGGAGAAGGGAGTGCGGGTGCGAGCGAGCGGGTGCTTGGGCCGGGGCAGGTGTAGGCGGGCGCGGGAGTGCGGTGACAGGCCGCGGCCGACGCGCGGCAGGCGCTGCAGGCGCGGGGCCGCCACGCGGCGGTGTCCTTCTGCCGCGGTCGCGGCGTGGCGCGGCGCCAGCGCGCGGACGCGGGCGAGAGGAGGGGAAGATGGCCGGCTGGGCCGGGCCGGAGGCGGGGCAGCGCGGGCGCGCGCGCGCGGTGAGGCGGGCCGACTCTGGCTCTGGGCCGAATCGGTGGCGGCGGCCCGCGAGGAAAAGAAATGAAATTTTTGATTTTCGATTTTCAAATTTAAATGCATTTCAAACTTCAAACCCAATTTTGAACAAGAAGAAAGCATTTTATGGATTTGGCCCAAAAATAAAAGTTGCTCAAAATTGAATTCTCTACAACTTTGATTAAGGGGTCATTTCAAAATTCTTAATAGATTTTAAATGACAAAATAAAAGCTAAATTAGGGAATAATTTTGAATATTTTTCATAATTGTTTTTGAACAAGTGTTTGACCAAATTTGAGCTCCAAAATTTGAACTAAGGTTCCAAGTGATGTAAGAATTATGGTTGCAAGGCTTTTGATATAATGTGATTATCACATTATTATAGTTCATTAAATATAGCATGTTTAAGCTTTTATTTTAATCAAATTATACCATTATCATACATGATTATAATGATATGAATGCTATGTAATATGATTGCCATGCAAAAATGCATTGCGCAACACCGGAGTGTTACAGCAGTCTGTGCTGCTGCGATCCGTTTCTCGCCCGTTCGGTTTCCGATTCGAGTTCCGTCTTTTGCGTTGGGTTTCTAGTGATATGAGGAACATCTTTAGGGTCTCTTAACTCTTGGTGGCTCGAGTTTTCGTAGCATTTGTTTATGTGTCTTTTGGGGGTTGATTTTGGGACAGCAGTCGAAAGTTTCGAAAGAAATTTGAGGCTCCCATTCAACCCCCTCTGGTCGCCATTTCCGGTCCTTCACAACTTTTGGGTTGGCCAACTTAAATAAACAAGACATGCTGCCCTATAAAAAGATACATATCTCGCCAATTAATTTGGTGATATATTTTCCTCACTCTAAATTGTATGGCATTTAAATTTGTTTTTCTCGCTAAACAAGTGGTGACAGGAACCCGTGTTTCCTAAAACTGAATTCGCTCAATTAATTTTGTAGACATGCCTTTTTTAAAAAAAAAATAGAAACAAACGAATTCCTCGTGTTGTCGCACTGATCGTGGGCCTCTGGAAACACGGATTCATTTTCTTGGCCCAATAAGAAAACGTCCGAGTGAAGCCTTTTCTCTGTCGGTGAAGCCTTTATATATGTTTTATATGATACGAAAAGAACGCAGCAACGGAGAGGTCGCACGAAAAGAACGCAGCAACGGAGAGGTCGCAGAAGAGCACCGTCATTATAGCTAGTAGGCAAAGAAAATAGAGCTTCGTTCCGGCTCAATTGCTCAAACGACTTGCTACGAGTGGAATGGCGGCCCCTCCGTCATCGTACGTGATGTGGACCACCCGGATCAACGCATCAGCCGAATCGGCGGCGGCAAGCCAGCCTCAGCACGTGGCCGTGGACATCATCATCCCGGGCGTGGAGGAGAAGGAATACGACGCAGAGGCCTGGAAGAGGACCATAGGAAAGGTTTAGGGCTGGTTTAGATGCAAATTTTTTTTTGTAAAATAGCACTGTAGCTATTTTCGTTGTTATTTGGTAAATATTGTCTAATCATGGTCTAATTAGGCTTAAAAGATCCGTCTCGTCCATTTCGTCTAAACTGTGTAATTAGTTTTATTTTTTATCTATATTTAATGCTTCATGCATGTGTCTAAAGATTCGATGTGACGGGGAATCTGAAAAATTTTGCAAAATTTTCTAGAATGATACGAATACACGATGATATATGCATGCATGCAGACTGACATTGCATGATATCTGTATGTACAGGTTGCGTGGAGCATGTTTGCTGCTGCGTTCGTGGTTGCCTACGCGCTTGCCGTGCTCTTTTACCTCATCTCACTCCCCTCGCGCAAGGCATGGTAGCTAATGGAAGGGGAAGCAGAGAAGACAAAGGGTCAGATAGGAACAGCTTGCATAGTGACCTGCAGGGCCGTCTTCAGAAATTGGGGGCTCCGGTTCGAAATGTAAATTGGGACCCTTTAATGAATGGCTAGTAAAACTAATGCATCCTTTTTACTCATCAAATATATAACTTAAATATGTAATCTTCAATACAATATGCAGAAATATAACAAACATTAACTCTAAAATAAGAAAGGTATTACTAACCTCAAGTTCTATTGAAAAGCATCATCCGCCTAGTATTTCTTGAAATGAAATCTTCAATTATGTCTTCATAATTAATCTTCTCAAAGACATCATTTTCAAGTGCTATTAGTGCCAATCCATTGAGTCTTTCTTGTGTCATAGTAGAACGTAAGTATGATTTCAGTAACTTGAGTTTGGAAAAGCTTCGTTCCGCAGATGCAACAGTCACAGGAATGGTTAGCAAAATCCTATACGCAATAATAGCATTAGGATAAAAGGGATGCTTTTTCAAGAACTTCAGAATATCAAGAGCACTCATAGATTCCTTCAGTACACCCTGGATGAAAATCAACTCCCCATACAATTCTTGTCCATCAATATCTTTGTGTTCTCCACTTTGAAGTGCTTTCTCAAGATTAACACAAGCAGCCATCAATCTCTTATCATCCAGGGATCGCAATCTATCTGAAGTAAACAAGAAACCAAAAGTTTTTCATACCCTTGATATTGTTCAAATCTCCTGACCAGCGAAGCTATAGCTTGATCAACAATAGGTATGAAATAATCAGTCCTAAATAAGTCCTCTGAAGATTGTGAACTAGTAGATGCATCATCTGCGGCCTCATCAAATTGTCGTTTTCTTTTTATTTTACGCTTAGTCCGAAACTCAGGGTTAATCTCCATCTCTATTGCAATTTCTTTTGCAGCTTCCAATGCTTTTGAAAAGCCCGTTTCTCTATAATTTTTGAAAAAGGAAATCAGCCCCTGTATAGACTCAATTGCCACATCAATAAGCATATCTTTTGACTGTAGCTGCTTGCTGATCAAGTTAACTTCAAATAATATTTCATACCAGATGATTATTGACACTAAAAATTCAAATCCACCAAGTTCATTTTCTGCCAATGATTTAGCTTCACTAGCATTCAATGGATCCCTATCAGTTTCAGCCACTTGAAGTAAAGCCTCTCTTATTTCTGGGATTTGAAACCTTATAGCCTTAACACTATCAACACGACTTTCCCAACGAGTAGATGGCAATGACTTGGGAGTCAACCCTGTTATGTTATCTTTTAGAATTTGCCACCTTTTGGTAGAAGTAGCAAATGTTGTATAGATGCGTTGAATAACTCCAAAAAATTCTGTTGCCTTACGACAAGAACTTGCCATATCACACAGTGTCAAATTCAGACTATGACAACCACAAGCTAAATAAAAAGCTCTTCGATTTATATCCAAAAGTTTTGCTTGCACCCCTTGATGTTTTCCTTTCATATTAGACCCATTATTATATCCCTGTCCTCTCACATTATCTATATCAAGGTCAAGATTTTTTAACTCCTCTTGTAGAACATCAAATAATCCTTGCCCAGATGTATCATTAACATTTAAAAAACCTAAGAAAGATTCTTCGATGCAAACAGAATCAGATGTTGCATCCACATACCTTATTATCAAAGACATCTGTTCTTGGTGGCTTGCATCAGGAGTACAATCGAGTATAACTGAGAAATATTTTGCTTCTTTTATCTTTTCAATGATTGCAGACTTTATTGCAGCAGCTAGACAATTTATTAACTCATTCTGGATGGAAGGACCAAGATAATGATCACGAATTCTGTCATTAGTTGTACGATCAACATGCTCTTTAATGACTGGGTCAAATTCAGCCAACATTCAACCAAGCCTAAAAAATTGCCATTGTTGTCTTGGTACAGCTTGCAATTAGTGCCACGAAATGCTATATTATGTTCTGCAAGAAATTTTACAATCAAAAGAATCCTGAGTAAAACTCTTCTCCAATGTTCCTTCTCCTTCTCAAGTTCTCGCTGAGCAACACTATCAATTGTTTGATTATTCTGCAATCTAAGACGCAGGTCATACCATGTAGCCATATTTGTGACATGTTCTCTACTAGTTTCATGCTCTTTAAGTCGAGTCCCAAGATGAGCCCAATCACTGAAACCATCATTTGCTAACTGGCCTCTCACAAGCCCCTTTCTCAACAATTTGCAGCAAAAACAGAATACCTTATCAAGTTCTTTGCTGTACACAAGCCATTCTCTATCACACTTTTCTCCATTTGCCAGAACTCTAGTATATGATAATGCAGAAAACCTTCTAGAGAATTTGTCCCTAGGACCATGCTCAATAGACAAGTCTCTTTTAGGGCCTTTTTGCACCAAAATATCAACCATTCTATTATCAAGTGCATTCCAAGTTCTTGGATCAAATATATCAGGCTGAAAAGAATTATTCATGTCACTGGGAATAGCATCCTGAGCATCTTCTTCAATTTCTGCAGTAGGAGCCTGAGCCTCTTCTTCAATTTCTGTAGTAGGATCTTGAGCCCCAACCTCTACTGTATCATTACCATGACCTTCTCCAATTTCTGTAGTAGGAGCAGGAGCTAGAGCCTCTTCTTCAATTTCTGTAGTAGGAGCCTGAGCCCCAACGTCTCCTGTATCATGACCATCATCAACATTAGCATTTGCACTTTCTCTGACAAGAAATCTTTCAAGAGCACCCTTCTGAGATTGACCTACTGCATCTAATCTTTGTCTCTTCTTACGCTTCTCAGCACCAGAATCATACTTTCTATATCTACTTGACATGCCCTGTTTACAAATACATAAAAAAAGATTTATATAGGTACATCCTACAGGCTGCATCGCAATTTGCCAACACATAATTTCAGAAGATTAAAATTCAATTCAGTTAATCAAATTGGGATTTGGGAATCACCTGAGGTCCTGACGTCCCTGCTGGCTACTACTGATTGCTCTGGCGACCGGCGTTTGGCGACCGGCAACGACGCAACTAGGGCAAGACGAAGCGAAGACCGGAAGATGAGAGATCGCAAGGATGGGAGCAGTCGAGCGGACGGCGGACGGCGGACGCCTGGTTTCTCGTTTCAGACTTCTGACTATACAACGTAGTGGGCTGAGGCGTGAGGGATACGAGGTGGGGGCCCATGAATTTTGGGGCCCTGTTCGGTCGCCCACCTCGCACCTGCCCATCGACGGCCTTGGTGACCTGTGAAATGGAAAAACGCCCAGGCTTAGTAACTTGTGGTCGTGCTTTTTACGAAATCGTAGAAAAATCTGCAAATGGAGATCCCCTATTTAGGTATAGTAGATATGAGATTGTGAATCTGGAAAATTTCCCTATCATTGTTTATGATAATGTTCCAAATATGCGCCTATATTCCTCAACATAATAAGAAAATAAATGAACACAGTTCTTAAGACAATGGACAGTTACCAAGATACTTTTCTTAGGACACGGAACAGTTTGAGGAACCAACAACAATTACATGACAATTTATGTCAGATATTTTGGTGGAGATGTCGGCGCAAATTTGATAAAAACCAGAGGAGGGAGGTAGATGGTATCCTGATCTATTTCTAGTGGAATGTTTGGAAAGAAAGAAATAGAAGGATCTTCCAACATAAAAATCTAAATCCGATTCAAGTGGCTGCACTATTTTTTTTCGAAAGCGTGTTATAGCACGTGCTTTATTAAGTGGAAGCGAGAGTTTTACAGATTCCATTGATGAGCACGGCGAGGAGCCGTCCTCATCCTGGAGGGCACACGATACACAAATCACCAACTAGTGGTGAGATAAAAAGGTTGTACTGAGGAGGGCTCGACGCAATTCAAGTGATGAGTGTGGTGAGCAGCGCCAAGCTGCTGAAGCCTGCTCCAACCCATGCGCCTGCCTCCTCCAAGATGGCCGCGAGCAGCTTGGCTGGCGTCGACGAGCGTTGGTCGAACGTGCGACGGTTACGTTCCTTCCATAAACACCAGGAGACGAGTAGTACCAGGGAGTCGAAGCTCCTCCTCAGTGCCTGCGGCAACGTTGTCCTCGCGTGCAACCACCAATCCAGCAAAGTGGAGGCCTTTGGCGGCACTGCAGCATGCCAGAGCTCCTTCGCCTCGGCCATTGTCGTCCATCCTGTGAAGAAGGCCCGGTAGGCGGAAGGACGGAGCACTGGCTATCAGCGGACCAGCGCCAAACAAAGCGGTCAGGTTCGGAAGGCTGAAGCTGTACGTGCATGAGCCACTCCCACAGGTGGAGGTACTCGTAGAGTACAGGAGCTGTACGTGCTCCGGTGATATCACGGACCCAACATCGGTCAGTCAGGGCATCCTTGACCGAGCGCTGTAAAGTGCTGCACTATGCAAAGATGACATTATGCAGTATAGACTTGCAATGGTGCCGAGGCATCAGTTGCCCCAAGCTGTTCAAGATTAGTTGCTCAAAGAACAGTCTTTCAGTTTCAGTTTTGTTTTGCCAGATTTTTCTTCAGTTTTTTGTAGTTATCTACTGTGGCGTTTTTCTTAGTCTCTCGAAGTAGCTTTCTGAGGCCATGGTAATTTTATCACTGTATAGGTTTTTTTGAGTTGGGAGTGTTGTGGCTTTGGCAATCCTCTTTGGATTGTCTTCTGTAATTATGGTTTGTACAGTTTTTTTCTTTTCATTGTCTAATACAAAATGCGGCAAAGCTTTTGCTGCCCTTTCTAAAAAAAAATTATGGCAGATATCACATGTTTGCAGCCATTCAGGTTGGTCTTATCTAGACATGCTATCATTCAAAAAGAAAAAATGCGCAATAAATTCCAACTATCTAAGATCTTGTTTTTAGGATCTTCTGTACAGAGTACTCCTGCATTAGTTTCATACTTATCCACTGTCATAAGTGATGATTCATAAAGTTCTCTAGTGTCCTTTTCAGATCTACCTGTAGATTTTTAGTACACAAAGCACGGCTCATACCCAATTAGCCATATCTTCATGACATTTTCCTATGACGGCTCCATGTAACCAAGGCATGGACATCGATGTCACAATGTAAAGCAAAACTAATCTTTAGTCAAGTGCTTTGGTTGCAATATTTGCCCCCACGAGAGCTTAGGAAAGTTAATAGAAGTTTTTTTTTTTGAGGAAACTGGAGGGGCCAAAGCTTCTACAGATAAGATATATTAATAGAAGTATTTTAGTTCAGCACATGAGCAGGTACAGTCGAGCTGAAGCAGAGAGACAGGTACTTGCTTGTAGCTTTATGCAAAAAAAGAGCAGGCCATTATCAGATTGATCGGCCTGCCTCTGCATGGCTGCATGCCACCTGTTGTAGCAACATCGTCTGGATTGATTCTTTGGGATGCTTTAGGGGTCCATGAGTAGAAATGGAAATGAGAAGTCGCCCTTTTTCTTGCACCAAATCATGTTGTCATTAGGTGCTGGACGCCTGGATGGATGTGCACAGGACTACAGGAACACAATTTGAGCATGAAAAAATAGGAGCTCGGTTTGGTAGCTTCAACTTTTCAGAGCTATGATGCCTGTTGTTGGCACTTTATCTTTGTCAAGTCGCCAGAAGGCCAGAAGTGTTTTTATATATAAAAAAATGTCAAGTGATCTTTTTTTCACTACCTCGGCAAAAACCTGTGTAGAAATTTGCTAGAATTTGTGCTTGCCGGTTTAACTGATAAACCAAAGCTTGAGGTCAAAATGATCATGATGTATTGATGTATGCTCTGGCAGCTTGATATTGGTTCTATAATCTAAGTGGTTGGATACTTGGATCTGTCTGGAGTCTGGACGGTGTGGATTTTGTGGATTCTATTAATGCCTGAATTAAATTGATTCTGCATTTCTGTGTTGGATTGAAAACTTATTCAAATTTCCCCTTAAATCAGTTGGGATGGTAAGCAGTTTAATTTTGAGTTTCGATAGCTGATTTTAACTTCAGAAAGTGACTGCCCATTTTCACCAAATAAGGCATAGAATGCATTCCAAAGGAATGCCACTGGCTTCAATAATGTAAACCTAGAAAATCAGCAGCGTGTGGCAGGCAGGAGGAATTGTAGTCCAGAGACACATATTCGGCACCATTACTTTTCTTGTGTGCTTGACTTTGTGGCCCTCATTTTCATTGTCTGAGCTAGATAGGGGAGGCCGAGCTAAGACTAAGAGCATGTCTGATATTAACACACAATTCTCTTCTACATTCTGTTTCTTAGAGCATGCAGATTTAGCAAAAAGAAGTGTTTCATGCAGTCTGAGATATAGCAGATTGTATAAGTTTTAATGCTCTTTATTATGACTAATGAGATGGTCAAGTATTTATGGTGATGTGAAGTTGATGTTTGAGGCCACCTGAAATGTCTAGCTAGATTCATAGAACTTCTGTCCATCGCTCCAGCGGAACATGTTTCGTTGTTGGTATTAAACAGAAATAGTATGTGGCATCATATAACCATAATCAATAGCCACGCCGAAATGCTTATCACACTCATATTGGTGTGTACTTGTACAAGGGTCTGTTGGACCGTTCAGAATGTTCATGTTTCTATATATTGCTAATCTTGGAAATATATATTCCCATGGAGCCGGTGATAGGTGGCACTGCAGATCCGGTGACAGGAGGCATCAGTGGTGGGCATGAGATGGAAAACAATCCTCTCAAGGACAAGGCAGTGGAACTGATCCTAGAGCAGCTTCAGGAACTGCTGGTGAGCCCTCCCCCGCTTTTACAGCATTCCACACACATAGATAGTGAAGATCTAGTTGTCAACCAACAGCCTGTTGCCGATCAACAGTTTAATTCTAGCACAATAGCTAACCAGCAACAGGAAGGTGATTATCTCATTAGTGAACCCAACCCGTCGGCTTTGAGAGCAGAGACTCAACCTAGCCAAAACTCACAAGCTGCACCAGTGATAGTAGCAACCATAGAGGGACAAACCCAACCAGCTGAAGGTCAGTCAGATAATAGCACTGTCCAGCCTTTTGAGTTATTACCTATAGAAAGCTTTATCGACTCAATCTCCAGGCCTATTAGACAGCCATTGCTCGAAGTGGGTACCACTGTACCAGTACACCTAGGCCACAAACAAGCACAGTCCCTAATGCCGATCTACAGCCTAGCCCCATGCCAAGTTCAAGTACAAGGCATAGCACTAGGTTAGCAAAAATGGCTGCAGTAAATTGAGGCAAAGGTGCCATTCAGATCTCTCAAGAGCTGCTAGTCAAAAAATTAGGCGATTTATCTGGAGCAGACAACGGTCAAAATAATGTTGATAGAAATCAGAATAATGTTGACGTCGACTTCTATTTGCAGCACTTTGATAAGCCGGTTGAGAAGTCCACGATGGAGGCTATCAAGGTCCTCATCGAGGAACGCAACAAAATGCAGAAGAAGGGCAGCAGCCAGAAGAGCGCGGCTGGAGCTTCAGGCCTGCTGGCCTAGGGGCCTCTCAACAGTGGAGTTAATTTGATCAATGTTAACTCCTCCAAGGAAATGGGGTTGGGCTGGTAGCCCGTTGTATCTTTAGGCAAGTCGTTTTTAGCAGAGCCCTGCGTGGCTTTAGGGCGGTTATGCCCATGTCGTTTTTCAGAATTCCTCGGACGACCGCCTGCTGGCCTAGTAGCCTCCGGCAAAAAATTTGTACGCACTGCTGCTGGACCTGGGGGGATCGGCCTGCTGGCTCTGTTGCCTTCGGCCACCCTGGTTTATGCTGGTTGGATGTTTGGCCTTCAGCCGTTTGGACTTTGCTTGTTACTTTGTTAGCTTTGGTCAATGCTTATTAGCTTTGCTTCTTCAACTAATAGCTGAATCCCTCAATTATGAGTTTATGACAACCAAGAATTGTAATATCATGTGCTGGAATGTAAGGGGTTTAAATGACGGCGCCAAGAGAGCTGCTGTGTGCAACCAAATCATCTCCACGGAGGCAACGGTTGTATGTTTGCAAGAAACAAAGATCAGCTCCTGGACACACAACCTTCTAGTTGAAACGGTAGGATCGGATATGGCAAGCAATGCGGTGTACTTGCCATCGGTCGGCGCCAGCGGGGGCATCCTAATTGCTGCTTCAGATCGCTTAAACTCTAATTCGTCTGAATGAGTTGGTATACGTGCAATATACCCTGGACGACGGTCTGCGTGCCGTGTTACAACTGAATGAGTTGAGTTCAGTAGTTTTTCCGGTTCTTTTTCTTTGTTGGGAGTTGCTTTCAGTGGGATCGACGGTCTGCGACCGTTAGTGGTTTTCCCAAGCTCTCCTATTCAGTTGTAATTATTTTGTCATTGTTCCTCCCTTTTTTTTCTTTTTCCTCGTCTAATAAAAATCTGGCAAAGCTTTTGCCGTCTTTCTAAAAAAATACTTTTTTCCTGTTTATTAATGCCAGCAAGGTTTGGCCGTAGCAGTTATTGCGTACCAATAGTGTGCCTCTTTGAGATGCAGGACGCCCTGGAAACAGCCTATGATGTACTCCTATGGCATATTTCATTGCAGGAACATGAAAAGGACTATCATCAGAGTATGGGGGAGAAATACAGTGTGACAATGAAAAGAAAGGTGACATACACTTGACTGTAAGCGATCGATGCACATTTACTGGTTACTGGTTAGGCGTAAATTTCAGTAATAACACGTGTTAGCGAGATTAATGATGGTCAATACATAAGATTGATGCAGTTCAGACTTTCAGAGAGATAAGGTGAAGGTTACCCATGCTGCAAATTGCAGGTTTCTGGTATGCGTCCCTTGATGGTTAAGTTCCAGAGCATCTTTTGTTTGTTTGGAGGAAGAATAACTTCAGTTGGTTGGGAAACAGCAAATTCGGCGGCTGTTTCTGACCAAGAAAGGGACCTTGCGATTGTGCCATCCCAACACATCAAGTTACGCATTCCGAGTTCGAGCCAACGGCGTGAAAGTTCAGTACTTGACGTGGAAAAGCAGAGTTTATAGCCGCATGTTTCTGCAATTCCGTGTCACTGAATCTCATGTTTCGGTCACCTTATTTCTGTGCATGAGAGCCAGCCTAGGCTTAGACATGTTCTCGTTTCCATTGCCTTGTTCTTCCGTTTCTTTCTCATGATAGAAAGCTGTCAAGACGACAAACACTGAAAACAGAGGCCGTCCTCTCCATCAGAGCAGGCACCAGCAGCACCACAGATCATCACACTGTTCATCCTCAGCTACTACCCTAATTTCTGATTGCTCCATCCACTGAAAGCATCACATGATCTCTGAACTGCGTCAGTGCGTTTCGTTGATTTGCATGGCCAGCTAGCCTCGCCTCACTCAACAAAGCCAGGCTTGCCCGCTGCGGAGAGCAGTTTTGGCTTGCTTGTGTTGGCGACGGAATTCTGGAAAGCGCAAGAACCAAGGCTGGAAGCAAACCAACCAAACGGTGTGTCTTGATGCCCAGCCAAGCAAAGCAAGGCACAGCGAGACAACCAAACGTGGCCTACGACGCTGTGGCATCGGACAGCTGGCCGAAGGAGGCAACCTGGCCGAAGGAGGCGACGAATTTTGGTGTAAAAAATAAAGAGAATGGTAGATGGTAGATTTCATGGCTGCAATACCCCCCCCCCCCCCCCCCCCCCCCCCCCCCCCACCTCCTCCATCAGCCTATAAATAGCCTGTCGTGCAGGGCACCTTCAACACGCATAGCAGTGATAGACAACACATACTGTGACTTTGTGTGAGGTGAGGATGACGGTGTCAGTGAGGAAGAGGACCCCATGTCTCGTCCTCCTCTTCTTCGTTGTCGGCATGTTGCTCCTGCAACAGCACATTGCATTGGGACGTCTGTTGGGTGAAGGCGGAGGCGGCGGTGGAGAAGGAGGGGGAGGACTGCTCCTGCAGCAGCACATTGCATTGAGACGTTTGTTGGGTGGAGGCGGAGGCGGTGGTGGAGGAGGTGGCGGCGGCGGCGGCGGCGGTGGTGGAGGAGGTGGTGGTGGAGGAGGAGGAGGAGGAGGGGGAGGGGGAGGAGGAGGAGGAGGCATGTGATGTGCCATAAGGTGCGCTCAACCAAAGAGTGTTTTCCTAGTAAACCAATATATGTTCTTATGATGATGTCTTCTTGTGCCTGTTAGTTGCATCATCCTATCGTGTATGAATAATGCGTATCAAAGAATAATTGTACTCCTGTTAGTTGCGTCATCATGTTGTGTATGAAGAATAATCGTACTTCATGTTTAATGCTTGAACGACTTGTTTCATATTACTTATAGTATGTATTCACAAAGGGGCAAAAACTAGCACATTGTTCTTATATATGTATATACTAGCATATGCCCGTGCATTGCTACGGGAACATTAAATTTTCAATTCAATTCAATACAATAAGAGTAAGATAAAAAATAGTAGGTTAGAAGCCTCAAATTTTCAACACAGTAAGAGGAATCTTGAAGTGTGATTGAGATAAGAATAGACGAAACATCAAAAGTGGCTAGAACTTTCTCTACTCCTCAAAGGGTCCTAAAGAAACATATCTCTGACGGCCAAAAGTAATTCGCTCCGCGAGTTTGATATTTTGGCTCCCTGCAATCAGCTTGTCTGCGCCCATTTGCTCTACCTTGCCCTGACTTCCTGCCACCACCAGTTTCTCTTAGAATTGACATTTAGAAAATAAACTATTAAATAAATTAAATAAATGTACTAAATGTGGGACATTACCTTAGTCATGGAGTTAACACCTCTTTGTAGACGATATTTTTCGTGTATGTGCCATTTTCCATTGTGATCTTTTTCTTCCCTTTCTTCACATCCTTCTCAACTGCTAGAACAGTCAAGACCTTGATGTTCGATCTAGCTGTGGCTCTAGATGGCGCTACATACAATTGGCCATGTGAGAACACTGGTTTAGTCCGACAATTGGGATAGTTTGCCTCTGTGCTTTGTTGACAGTCATGGCGAAGCTAAGCTGAATGGGAAACTGCTTTCTCTTAAAATGAAAAGGGAACATCTCATCATCAGACGGGCACAAGGGTATGCGAGGCAAGAAAACACGCTTTCCAGCATGTTGCCCCAAAACAATTTCCACGTCGATTGTATTCTTTTGAAACCCACGTACCATCAACCTCGTACCATTGCAAAGCCCGTTTGTGGGGTCGATGTTTCTAAGCAATATGACCGGGCAACCAATCTTCAGCTTCAACACATGTGGAGGTAGACCGTTTGGGGTCAAAGTGTTAAGGAACTCCAGAGGGTAGTAGTTGTTTGGATCGTTTATCGCAGAGTCAAAGCTATGGTGCACCATCTCATCCCCTTGAAAATGACTTATCATCCTCATGTTAATCATATCCACACAGTCATTCCGTGTAGACAGTATTGCTCGTGAAGTGACGTAATTTCTCTTTGTCATGTTCTCGTTGAGCCCTGGGAAAATGCAATCTATTAGAGTATCGAGATCACCATCCTCCCCGGTATGTGGCACACATATCCCATTAGGAAGACGGATGTCACCATCACCATTGGACTCCTCAGATCCACAGGTATTCTGCAAACCATGGGTCGCTTTGTGCCCTCATGTTGCGCAATAGTTTGAGGTGTCACATGGATTTCCAAAGGTACGACATCCGCAATGAGGCATCAACAATTTGAGCCCTTGACCCCCTTCTAACAACAAGGAGGACTTGTCTGAAATCTCCACTAAACACCACCGTCTTCCCCCCAAATGGTAGATTGGGTTGGTCCATTATATCACAGAGGCTATTGTCTAGTGCCTCGACAGACTGCCTCTTTGTCATGGAAGCCTCATCCTAAATGATAAGAGATGCAGCCCGAAGAAGCTTGGCAGTGCCACTTTGTTTAGTGAAACTACAAAAAGCTCCATCATCGATGGTAAGAGGAATCTTGAAGCGTGAGTGTGCGGTTCTACCGCCGGGCATTATGGATGCTGCAACACCAGATGTAACTGTTGCCACAACAATTTTGTTCTAACTACGTATAGTTGCCAGAAGGGCCTTGTAAAAATAAGTTTTACCCGTGCCACCAGGTCCATCGACGAAGAATAACCTCCCATGTTTGGTATTAATAGCAGACATAATCTCATCATAGGCAGCCCGCTACTCCTCATTAAGGGTGTTATCTGCTTCGATCAGGCCCTTTCTTTCTGCTGCTTCACGGAAGGTTGGAAGTGTCACTCCATCAACGGTCCTTAGATCATCAAAGGATGTAGCACCAGCCATGTGGTTTAGAAGAACCCTACGATAATAGCGTTCCCCCTCGGCTGGATTGGTAGAGACGATTCTTACGACCTGTCCTTCCCTTTTTGTTGCCCTCTCATTCCATTCTTTGCCCATTGCAACCCATGTATAGAACTCAGGAAAGTCCCGATACAACATACCACGAGCTTTCTCATCCATCATGTTCTTTTTGAAATTGAAAGGTCTTGATGGCTAGAGGGGGGGTGAATAGCCTTTTAAAAACTTCTACAAAGACAAGCTAAACAAGTTTATTAATATAACAAATAGCGAGATGCGAGTTTTGCTTAGCCTACGGGGTGTTTGCAAGCCACCTATCCAATTCACAATTCTAGTATTTGCACTCAACCGCACAAGTCAAACCGAGAAGGAAACTACACCTACAACTAGCAAGCTACACAAAAGAGCTACTCTAGCAAAGCTAACTAGCTAGCAAAGATAACTAAGAAGGTAATGCGGAGTTGAGTTAGAAGAGTTTCACCGAGGGGCGAAGTATTGAGCCAACCAATATGATCAACAATGAATACCAAGACAACCGAACACTGGGATCAATCAATCACAATATGAAAGTGATGACATGAAGATTTATCCCGAGGTTCACGTGCTTGCTAGCACGCTAGTCCCCGTTGTGTCCCTCTTCACCACGTGGTTCGGTGGCTAATCGGTCTCACACCGAGCCTCTCAAAAGGCGCCACAAGAACCTACCAAATGGCAAAAGGTTGCAATGACACGAGCAATTTACTAACGTTGCCTTTGGCGCTTCACCGAGGTAGGCACAAACCCCTCACAATCACCGGAGGTGGCCAAGAACAATCACCAACTCTTGCCAACGCCTCCAAGCCGCTCCAAGCCGTCTAGGTGGCGGCAACCACCAAGAGAAACAAGAATCCCGTAGCAAATCAACCACCAAGTGCCAACTAGATGCAATCTCACAATGCAAATACACTTGGATCACTCAATCTCACTTTGAATATGCAAAGAAGCAAGAGAGATGAGTGGGAGGGGAGTTGTTTAGCTCAAAGTGCTCACAAGTATGTCAAAATGTTTGAGAGAGAGAGCCTTGAGCTGGCCAACGAGTATTTATAGACATACCCCTTCGAATATAGCCGTTAGAAACTTGAAACAGCCGAAGTCGCGCTGACCGAATGCGTTGGTCCAACTGACCGGACGCGCCGGTCGCACAACGGCTAAGTCGCGAAGCACCGACCGGACGCGCTCGTCGCGCAGACCGGACGCGCTGGGGTTGACCGGACGCGCTAGTCCCGTGACTGACCGGACGCACTGGTCAAGCCTGAGCAGCGCACAACAAAATAGTGACCGGACGCGCTGCAGAACTGACCGGACGCCACAGTGCCAGCGTCCGGTTGGAGTCCAGTATGCTCTCTGAACGATCGGACGCGTCCGGTCGACAGTGACCGGACGCGCTACGCGTCTGATCAACAAACTAAAACAAGCGCAGACACTGAACGCTGACCAGACGCGTCCGGTCAAACAGAGACCGCGTCCGGTCACTTCTGTGACCTCCGTTCGCCTCCGTTTCTTTTTCGACTTCCGGCGTAGTGAAAAATAGTCGTTTCAACTCCTCGAAAACGCCTGAATCCCGCCTCGTAAGCTCGGCGGGAGGGAGAGAGGACCCCAAACCCTCTCTACCGCTCAAACTCCACCGCCTTCGCAAACATGCTAACACCACCAAGTGATCTCGTCATGTGTGAGTGTGTTAGCATTTTCACAATCATTTTCGAGGCGATATTAGTTCTATCTAAATGCATATGATTATGAAATGCACACCTAGAGGCACTTAGGAGTTCAATAGTCGTGTCATTCCCCTCTTTATAGTACGGCTATCTATCCTATAATGTAACCACACTCACTAGGTGTCTTGGTTACTAAAACACAACCCTTAAGCATATACCTTTGCCTTGATCACGTAGGGTTGCGTACAAATCCAAGTGTGGCCATCATGATCACCATGTCCATCTTGCCACCAACCTTGGAATGTACTAATCCTCATATGCTACATACAACTTAGGCATAGGATAAGTACTTAGGCATTGTCACTAATTACCAACACCAAACATAGGACTTTTAGAAATACGCTGTAAGCATTGACCTTTCAACACTTGGACGGTTGAGCACTCGTCGAACACCCTCTCGTTGGTGAAATGATACCATGTGCATGTCCAGAAGATTTAGTTGCAAGGACAGCACAGAAGGGGACCTATCGCTCAAATCAAACCCATATATCCTCCACAAGGCTTCTGGAGGGGTCACCCACCGAGCATCTCTATACTTTTGATCTCATCAATGTTTCCTTCATTGTTGACATTGTTTGCCTCTCTCATAGCCACAGACGCTCGATCATGACCCTTGTAAATATACTTAAACATGTGCTTAATAGCCTTGATGCTCCCACATGCCTCAACGTTGATGTGGCAGTTGAACAACCACAAGAGGTAAGGGTTGTAAGGCACGACCAATCTATTGTCTAGCTCGTGATTGCAAATTTTTTTCTTTCCTCCCATCTTCACATTGCCTATAAACTGGGTAGGAATCCTTACCCTGTACGGTGACCTCGCTAAAAGGTCGTGGGTATCGATTCTTACATGAATCACGACCCTTTGTGCATGGGCAATTGCGATTAAGCATTCCACAAGGCCCATGCATCATATGTTTGGTGACCATCTTGTACAATTCTGGGTACTTCCTGTTTGGAAGCTCAGCTGAGATAAGGTCATAAGGAGGTCATACTGCTCTGAGCACATGATCTTGTACTTCCCCTGCATGATCAGCAAAAAATGTGCATGCGGTAGACCCCTCTTCTAGAGCTCCACAATATACACATGGGCCCGAACCTTTCCAAGAATATCCTTTTTCAACAACCTCCTCTTCAACTCTTCGAGCTTCGCCTTAAAGACCCGCACAACAAGATCTGGCCGATCCTGTGGTGTCTGACTAGGGTAGAGTTCACTCTTAATCTTATCCCAATTTGGATTACAGGCCATAGTCAGGAAGATGTTTGGCTTCCCAAACTTGCGCACCAGAGCCATGGCGTCCATATACCGACGTCTCATGTCTCGTGGGCCTCCAATAAATGATGAAGGCATGACAGTCCTCTTTCCAATTGCTTCAGCTCTGCCCTCACCAGCATGCAAACTATCCACCAATCCTTGGTATATGTCAGCCCTAATCTCCCTCTGATGGTTGCGTATATAATCCAATTGCGAGCTCTCAATCTTGATATAAGTGTCAACAGCAAATTGTTGGAAAAGATGCCCTCCAAAAAGTATTGGATTAAAAATTCCAGGCCTCATCTGGAACTTGTAGCAGTAGTAGTCACGGACAGACACACATAGGTTACCAGGAGATACTACACATATAAGAACCGTGGATTAGAGTAGTTTATAGCACAAATGTAGCAGTCTATGTGAAAAGAAGAAAAAGAAAACCGAACCTGATTTTCTTTTGTACCACTACGAGCTTTCTGAAGGGCTGCACCGTATTGACTTCCTCCATACTAACACCTTTTTTTTTGGAATATTCATATGCCATCCAAGCTCACCCATAGGGAAGAATAGAGGGTATGAAAGAGCATAGTAACATCCATGATATGATCGTATGCCGTGTATGCCTCTATCCTTCCCATGCAGTACTACACTGTTCTTGAACTGACCCAAGCGTTCGCTCCCCTCAATCCAAACAGCAGCACCTATGAAGTTAATGGCACGTTGTACATTCTTTGGTCAAGCTGTTGATCAAGGTTCAGTGTGACACAGTAGTCCTCAAGGTGTTCAGCCTACTCCATACTCCTAAGATGTTGTGAGTACGGGTTATCACGAAGGATAGCCACCAACCTTTGAATGACTTCCTTATCTTTTTGGCACTGCTCTTTGTGTCACTTTCGATACCGGTGCTCAAGGCTCGGATCATCATCATAGAAGTAAAGCTCTAGATGCCTAGGCTCCTTACCATCTTCTGTACCAAATGACCTTATGTTGTGATAGATTTGACCATGTGCACGGAAGGTGTAAATGCCACTATTTTTCATGTTAGCAGTAGCACTATCGAGGTGACAATATAGAGAAGTGAATGAGAAATGGCCATTGAAGAACCTAATGTTGTTACGAAAGTGCCTAGCATCAGCATCTGCACTTGACCAAAGCCTCACAAGTTCATCAAGAGTGTCCGGTGCATTTAGATGAATCTTTCCGCTACGGCAAAAAAACCCAGGTGGCTCAGACTCAAACTTCTTCGCACCACAATGCTTACAATCTTTGACAGGTTTGAGAATATGTGTATTTGTTGGCATGTTACTATACACCTTTTCATATGGATCGAGTGTGTCAGGGATAGAAGAGTTATCTTCGTCTGAGTCATTGATTTGGACACCCTCCTCATCTTCTTCTTCTGCAAGGGTATTTAAACGACAATAATTTAGACACACTTGTGCAACATTTGAATGTGATTCGAAAGTTCTGACAAGTACCTTGCCCGGCGAATGGGTATCCCTTGTCCTCCTCAAATATATCACCGTCCTGATCATATGTTTCCATCATAGGGGCTTGATTTTTTGAACTATGGGCTTTAGAGAACATACTCAAAGGATTATTAACAATATTGTAAATTACCACTATCATCAACAACGGATGGTTGCGTGTGTGTAGCTGAGGTAGGATGGATGCTTGGTCCGATGCTTTCTGTCAAGCATAGCACAAGCACGATTGGTACAAATAAAACATTGAATCATATCAACTAAATGGGACAAGGAAAGCCTTAGTATTTACCGTTGTTGACCATGATTGATTGAGTTACGGGCTGCATCTCATTTGCGTTATCTAGCTCACTTTGTTTAACAGTTTGTTTTTGTTTACCACCAGTGCATTCTTCAAACAACATGTTTTGACAGGCCAGCAATATTTGTCTTTCCCCAGATGGCACATGCGGTCTTTGTGTCACTTGGCAAGGTAGTATATCATTGCAACCGTCTTTATCCACCTCCATCATCTCCACTGAATCTGGTGGGATGTAAAGGGGTGTTTCCATGACCTCGGGGATCAACGATTCACCAATGGTTGGTGTGGTTTCATGAGGCTCAGATACTTCTATAGTGGGCCACACAGGCTCTGGAACATAGATTGGGTTCTCCATGGCAATGGATTCCTGGTGAAGAGTATTTTTTCGGACCTCCTTTAACCTTTCTTTAGAGATTTTCTTTGCCTGCTTATGACCAGGAAGAGTATTGTGCAGCCTTTGGCGTTCAAGCCTTGCTTCCCTCTACTCAGGCGTCATATTTTTGTACCATTCACTGAGGTACTGACTTCTTGATGAAATTTGCGTACATGGTTTAACAGCATAGGGTGTAGGGGTAACACAATCAACTTTATGCATGTCGTTCGATGAAAATGATGTTCCTACTATTTGCACGGGTCTTGTAACACCTGGACTGGGTTGAAGTGTTTTATTAGTTAAGTCCATCTAGGTCCATTGTAAAGCAGTATTATTTTTGGATCTGGGTTGTTTGCCCAAATCCGTACTTAGACATCACTAAAGGAACAAGTATAATATATAACAAAACTTTGAAACTGCAGAGTTCAAAGAAGAGTTCCATTTAGGTCCTACAAGTCCATGAAGAAACAAGAAATCATTTATGCAGAACTTCAAAGGCACACGCTTCACCAGCTATCTGCAAGGAGAATGTCCATCTTTGTTTTGACTACTATTTTTTCTTATGTTGTTTTTTTTATCTAAAACTGCTATGGACTACCTTCCCCTTGATACCACAAAGGACATGACACATTCATTTGAAAAACAGAGACAGAGGCAGCCTACAGGCAGATTCAAAGAAACATACGACTTCTATTTACCAGATTCAAAAGTAAAATTGACACATAAATCTTAGCCCACAATTATGAAAAGTTAAGCAAGATGAGATATAATAGGCCACGAAACGGCAAACAATAAGCCAACTAATCCTGTTGGAAATCAAGCTCACGCTTATCCAAAGTCAAGCAAGTAGGCATGTGCATTTAAAATCCTTCAAAGAAGCTGTACCAAGTTGTCATTTATTGTACCTAAAGAACATGGTCAGCTACGTCTTATCCTCCACATGAATCCCAGTTGGAAAGTGAAAGCCCAATGCTTAACAACACTCCATGTCTCTTTAAAACAATGTTGAGATTATTGTTTAAAGAAGTTTGAGCTGGTCTTTGCATGGTCAAGTGATACGTTTGTTTTGCTCAAGGTAATTTGAGAGAAATGTATCTTTGGCGGTTCGTAACAAAGCATTACGCCAAATAAAGCATTAATGTAAAGTTTGATTTCCTCTACTAATATTCCTCTGTTCGAAAGAATATGAGGATTCAACCTATACCTCCTTGGATTCAGATGGTGGTAGCTTCGTCGGACAGCAAGGTGTTTATGGCTGTATAGATCTGCTCATGTGTGCCATCCAGATTGACCACCGCAACCTGAGTGTGCAACATTAACTCAAAATTAATCAAACAAGAACTGATCCACCCATAAATAATATTAAGTCTAGTTCCATCGTCTATCTGGTAATATAATATGCCAAACAGGAATACATCTTTTTTATAGCAGGGGAATGGAGAGCATATGCAAGTTGATAATCAGTTTTCAAGGTTGCCAAACTAAACATTTCAGTACAACTTTCAAAGATGGTTTCAGAATCAAGCACTTCATCTAGAGTCAAAAACACACTTATAAACTCATTCAGGTTTATGCATTCCAATTCAGAATTCCATCAGCAACTGGAGCATGGTGAAGCGACGTTCAGTAGTAGTTGTAAAATTCAAGCCATTGCAGATTTTGTTCAGAGCGAAGCAGCTAGATCCGGGACAAGCCAGCGAGCGCAGGTCAAAAAGGCCCGAGAGTTCACCTCGTCGTCGTCGGCACCGGAGCAGAGCTCGCCTTCCTCGCATGCCCTCGCAACTACAGTCACCGATGGCAGAGGACGAGGCGCGGCCACGCTGGGGTTCCGCGCGGTGTCAGGGGCGAATGGGTTCGGGTGAGGCGAGGGCTCGCACTCCGTGGTGGCGTCGAGGGCCGCGTTTGCTCCTCGTCGGCCAGCCGGCGATAGTTGTGGCGAGTGGAGCGGGACGGACTCAGCGGCGCCTGGGTTCCTGCCTTGGATAAGGGCGGGGCCCTCACTAGCGTAGCCATCGTCTACGCCACCACCAGAGGAGGCTGAGAGGCGGTCGCCGGCAGTGGCGTTGATGAGGGCGGGCGGCGTCGGTCACTCGGCGGCAGGTGCGTCGTTGGAGCAGGGTGGGGTGGAAAGGAGTGGGGCGGACGGGAGCTGCAACTTCGGCGTGGTGCGGTTGGGGCACTGGGATGAGGGCGAGGTCGTCACTGCCGAATGGGACTGGGGGCGGCACCGCCGCTGCCGATTGAGAAGGAGGGACGGGCAGGCCGAGCGCCGATTGGGGGCGTCGGGATGTCGTGGATCGATGACGTGGGGTGGGGTTCTGGCTGGGGAGGGTGCGGGAGCGCGTGGGGAAGGAAGGGCGGCGGTGGCGACGCGGATTGGTCGAGCCCGCGAGAGACGCGAGGAGTACGGGGAGTCAGGGGCATGTAGAAGCCAGGGGCACGTTGAAGCACCTGTTGACGTCTCCAGTTTAACCTTTTGAGGAGTAGAGATACATTATAAGGCATGACTGGTTCGCGGATGAACCTAGACTAGCTTGCATCTAGGAGCTAGGCTCTAAGTAGCAAGGCTTAGTGCATGCTCTGGTGTTTGGTTGTTTACACGAAATCAGGCTGCCCCAAGAAGTTGTTTGGTTGCTTACACTAAGACAGCCCGAGTGAGATAAAAAAATATAAACAGTTATGATCCTAACATTTACTATGTGCAACTGTTATTCTGTAGCTCTTAATTTATCTTCTTGTTCTTAATATTAATAAAAAGTATTAATATCATTTAATATGGACCAGTAATGCATGAAGAACATCCTTAGATGGCTAATTACTCACATCCCACAAGCCTAGCATGGGAGAAACGACTACTATCCTTATATCCCTGGAGTCGGGCAGGAGGACCCCTTTTGCAGTTGACGAGCAAGCCCAAGTGCTAGTGCAGCAAACCAAACAAGCATAAGTCACATCTCGTAGGCCCAGCCAAGAAAAATCCAAGCAACCAATCATGTCCTATTTTCCTTTTTTAGATGAAAAAAAGACTTTCATTCAACAGGATGTCCATACAAATCGCTGAACACAAGAACAACTACATGATCTGGGACAAAGGACCAGCATTACAATTCATACCTAGAGCTACCAAAGAGTGTGCTACTGAATTACATTCCCATGGCTGTTGAGGCAATCACACCGACATGTACTCCTAGCTCTGCAGAACAGCATCGAACATTACTGCAAACGATGTACGGGTCTAGATAACCCTCTACAATTGCAAGCATCATAACATAGGTTAGGGTCATCTGAACAGAAACATTATTACAGACTAAGCCACAAAACTGTAACATTCAAAAATTCAAAACAAATAAATCATGCGAATTAAAATTATTTTCAAACCATTTTAAAAACTAATTCTCAAATTGAGCTTTAATTTATTTCTTGTCCAAATATTATTTTCTAGTCTAACTCAACTCATTTTAATTCAATACGATCAAACGCTATCTCCTTTCTCCTTGTCTTCTTCCTAAGCTTCCTGCACATGCTCATAGTTAGTCACAGTCGCTTCGCCGCAGCGCCGTTACTCCGCTAAGTTGTGCCACATGAGCTTAAGGAGGTGTTTAGATCACCCGGACTAACTTTAGTCCATGTTACATCACATGTTTGGAGGTCCGTGACGTCCCCTTTTACAGGCGTAGGGAAGAAGCTCACTGAGTTGCTGAACCAAGTTGCCGAGCTCACTGAGTTGCTGAACCACCATCAACACAGCTTCTTCCCTACGCCCATCCTTCTGTTCCCTCTGTTTTCCAGTAAGCGAGTCGTACGGCCAATCTCCTCTGCCGGGCTACAATCGACTAAGGTGAGTAGTACTGTAGTAGTGAGGACCTTCAGCACCTCCTCCTTCCTTCCCAAGCTGCACCTTGTCCTCAGGCTACCTATATCGAGCTTGCTCCGAGCTCCAGTAGCTGCCCTTGGCGAACAAAGCCTGAGAAGCACACGAACGCCCTGCAATAGGTGAAAATGAACAGTACAATAGGTTTACATGCTTGTTATACTCCCAGCCAACAGAAACGGTAGAAACTTAAAAGAAGAAAGAAAAAACAGCACTGCAATTGCAGTCTCAAACTATCGATATGTTACCTAGCTATTTACATGTTTTGACTCATGCGCCGTGACATATAGCATAATGTCTTGTTGAATTAAGCTTGCTACCTGTGTCGGTGTTTGTGTTTTGTTGTCGAAGACTCTCCCACAGTCTAAGATATCTGTCCTATGTTTTTCCTTTATTTCCTTTTCAGAAACCTACTTCAACTTTTGGGTTGGCCAACTTAAATAAATATGAGATTGTGAATCTGGAGAATTATCCCTATCAATGTTTCATGATAATGTTCCAAATATGCTCCTATATTCCCCAATCATAATAAGAAAATAAATGGACCCAGTTCTTAGGACAATGGACAGTTATCAAGATATTTTTCTTAGGACAAGGAACAGTTCGAGGAACCAACAACAATTTCATGACAAATTATGGCAGATATCATATGTTTGCAGCCATTCAGGTTGGTCTTATCTCATTAAAAAAATTGTGCAATAAATTCCAACTATCTAAGGGCCTGTTTGGTTAGAGCTGTTAAAGTTTAACCACCACTGTAGCACTTTCGTCTTATTTGACAAAAAGTTTTCAATTTTGGACTAATTAGGCTTAATAGATTCGTCTCGTAAATTATTCATAATCTGTGCCGACATGCATGCAATTAGTCTACATTTAATACTTCATGCATTTGCCAAAACATTGATGTGATGGGAGCTAAACTTTAACATGTGGAAACCAAACAGGGCCTAAGATCTTTCTTTTTGGATCTTCTGCACAGAAGTGATGATTCATAAAGTTGTCCAGTGTCCTTTCAGATCTACCTGTAGATTTTTAGTACACGGCTCATACCCAATTAGCCACATCTTCATGTCATTTTCCTATGACGGCTCTACGTAACCAAGGCATGGACATCGATGTCATAATGTAAAGCAAAACTAATCTTAGTCAAGTGCTTTGGTTGCAATATTTACCCCCACGAGAGCTTAGGAAAGTTAATAGAAGTATTTTTTTGAGGAAACTGGAGGGGCCAAAGCCCCTACAGATAAGATATATTAATAGAAGTATTTTAGTTCAGCACATGAGCAGGTACAGTCAAGCTGAAGCAGAGAGACAGGTACTTGCTTGTAGCTTTATGCAAAAAAAAGAGCAGGCCATTATCAGATTGATCGGCTTGCCTCTGCATGGCCGCATGCCACCTGTTGTAGCAACATCGTCTGGATTGATTCTTTGGGATGCTTTAGGGGTCCATGAGTAGAAATGGAAATGAGAAGTCGCCCTTTTTCTTGCTCGAAATCATGTTGTCATTAGGTGCTGGACGCCTGGATGGATGTGCACAGGACTACGGGAACACAATTTGAGCATGGAAAAATAGGAGCTCGGTTTGGTAGCTTCAACTTTTCAGAGCTATGATGCCTGTTGTTGGCACTTTATCTTTGTCAAGTCACCAGAAGGCCAGAAGTGTTTTTATATAAAAAAATATGTCAAGTTTCCCAAAATTGTTTTTTTAATCTTAGTAGGATTGTAGGAAGACAATGACTTGGTGATCTTTTTTTCACAACCTTGGCAAAAACCTGTGTAGAAATTTGCTACAATTTGTGTTTGTACTCCTCTTCCCAATTTAACTGATTAACCTAAGCTTGAGGTCAAAGTGATCAGGATGCATTGAATATTGATGTATGCTCTGGCAGCTTGATATTGGTTTCATAATTTACTAGTCTTGGTGGTTGGGTACTTGGATCTGACTGGAGTCTGGACCGTATGAATTTTGTAGATTCTATTAATGCCTGAATTATACTGACTCTGCATTTCTGTGTTAACCTGAAAACTTGTTCAGATTTTCCCTTAAATCAGTTGTGATAGCTCATTTTACCTTAGAAAGCGACTGCCCATTATTTTCACCAAATCAGGCATATAATGCATTCCTAAAAAAAAGGCATGGAATGCATTCCACTGGCTTCAATATTGTAAACCTAGAAAAGCAGCAGTGTGCCAAAGGATGCTAGTCCAGTTGGTTAGCACTCCGGCGGCACTCCCTCAGGTCGCAGGTTCGACTCCCGGTGGGAGCGAATTTCGCCTGAGGGTTAAAAAAATCCCCCTCGCTGGTCCCGTGTGCTAAAGCGCTAGTGTGGGCGGCCCGTTCCGGTCTGTGGCAACGGGGGTAACGGGATACTGGAGGTGCCGGCCCAAAGTGGCAAGGTGCCACAGGCGTCCCGGCCCAACCGGCCCAGGCAACGGTCCCCGCGGTAACTGCCCCTAGCGTCAGGGCGGGGCCAGGGTTCGGGGGGTTTCTCGGTCGGGGTACTGAGATCTTCTTCTTAAGTACAACACCGTAGGGGCGGTCTTCCCCTACCGGCCGAGTTTTTTAAAAGCAGCAGTGTGTGGCATGCAGGAGGAATTGTACTCTTAGAGCCACATATTAGCTTTAGTTAATGTAATAAAGATACCTATTACCATTTCCAAAATTCCAATTATTTTATTCATTTAGAAAAATCCGGCATCATTACTTTTCTTGTGTGCTTGATTGACTTTGTCGTTCTCATTTTCATTCTTTGATGAGCTAGATAGGGAGCCGAGCTAAGACTGAGGATGTCTGCTACTAAGACACGTCAGATTGTTTGTTTCGCTCCTAAACTTGAGTACCTATCACATAGGATGTTTGACGCATGCATGAAGTATTAAATATAGACTAATTACAAAACTAAATGCACAGATTGAGACTAATTTGTGAGACAGATTTTTTAAGCCTAATTAGTTTATGATTTGACAATGTGGTGCTATTGTAAACATGTGCTAATGACGGATTAATTAGGCTTAATAAATTCGTCTCACAGATTACCGAGGACTTGTGTAATTTGTTTTATTATTATTATCCGAACACTCTCACGTGACACTTCCATGTGACACTCGATGTGATGCCCTAAACTTTAGCCCCTAAATTTAAACACCCCGTGGCAAAAGACCTCACGGATGCAGTCTAAGATAAAGCAGATTGTGTAGGGTTTAATGCTCTTTATTATGACTAAAAATGAGACGGTCGAGTATTTATGGTGATGTTGAAACTGATGTTTGAGCCCACCTGACATTTGTGGCTAGATTCATAGAATTTCTGTCCAGCACTCTAGCGGGACATGTTCCATTGTTGGTATTTAAACAGACAGTATGTGGTATTCATATTAAATAGCCATGCCGAATTGCGTATCACAGTCATTCTGATACTGGTGTGTGTACAAGGGCCTGTTGGACCGTTCTGAATGTTCATGTGCAATATACTAATATTGGAGAGATATGCCCATAGAGAGTTTTTTTAAAAACTTTCTTCAGTTTAAGGACCAGCAAGGTTTGGCCACAGCTTAATGAAACATGTGCTAAGACACGATCACAAAAAAGGTTTGGCCACAGTAGTTACTGCATACAAATCTAAGTGTAGCCAAACAGCCTATCGGCATATTTCATTGCAGGAACATGAAAAGGACTAGCATCAGAGTTTGGGCGAGAAATGACCACGAACAGAAAGGTGACATACACTTGACTGTAAGGTCCCCACTGTGCCATGCGATGTACATTTACTGGTTACTGGTTAGGCGTAAATTTCAGTGAATAACACGGGCCAGCGAGATTAATGCTGGTCAATATACAAGATTGATGCAACTCAGAGAGATAAGGTCAAGGTTACCCATGCTGCAAAATTGCAGGTTTCTGGTATGCGTCCCAGCTAGTTACTGGTTAGCTTGATGGTAAGCTCCAGAGCATCTCTTTTGTTTGTTTGGAGGAAGAATAACTTCAGTTGGTTGGAAACAGCAAATTCGGCGGCTATTTCTGACGAAAGGGGCCTTGCGATTGTGCCATCCCAACACATCAAGGTACGCATCCCACATTCGAGCCAACGGCGTGAAAGTTCAGTACTTGACGTGGAAAAGCAGAGTTTTATGGCCGCATGTTTCTGCAATTCCGTGTCACAGAATCACATGTTGCGGTCACCTTTCCATTGGCCGTTGCCTTGTTCTTCTTCCATTTTTTCCCCTCATGAGTCATGATAGAAAGCTGTCAAGGCGACAAACACTGAAAACAGAGGCCGTCCTCTCCATCAGAGTAGGCATCATCAGCACCATAGATCATCACACTGTTTATCGTCAGCAGCTACTACCATAATTTCTGCTTGCTCATCCACTGAAAGCATCACATGGGGCCTGTTTAGATGGCAAACTTTTTTGGGTAAAAATCATGTAGCATTTTTCGTTGTTATTTGACAAAATTTATCCAATCATGGACTAACTAGACTCAAAAGATTCGTCTCGACATTTACAGACAAACTGTGCAATTAGTTATTTTTTTACTTACATTTAATGCTCCATGCATGCGTCCAAAGATTCGATGTGACGGGTACTGCACAATTTTTTTTTTTTTTGCTCTTTTTGCCATGGCCCATGCTCGCTGAACTGCATAGCGTATACACACACAGCTCATGCTGGCTGTATTTATGAGGACTTGGACCATACATGTTCTGGCTGTCATCAGCCTGGATCCGCCATGAGCATAGCATACAATGTACACAGACGAGCGGGTCACCCTCGCTCAACCTCATTCATGTTTCTCGTGACTGACCAGCAACTGTCAAAAAAAAAAAAGCAACATGTACTTGGACGAACTGTAGCATTCATTTACATGGATGTAAGCATGGTACCTTCCTCCTCCTCTTCTTCTATCACATTCACATGGTAATAAGGCATGAAAATATCCTATAGGATATATGGAGCTCCGTCTTCTTGTTACATGGTTTTAATTACTACTATACTACTACTACTACGCAATAATAATCAAGAAAAGAATCGGCGGATCATCAACAAATTAATAGTACACTGTGACTGCGACTGTGAACTGTGATGGATCATGGATGGACATGGACATTCTTTCTCAACCCCCAGCTACGGTACTACCCATTTACCCAATGTACGGGCTAGCTAAGCCAGCTAGTTGGCCTTGGTGCAGACGCGGCGGATCTCGCCGTCGGCGGCGGTCTTGACGCCGACGCGGCCCAGCTTGGCCATGGCGGCGACGAAGGCGTCGAAGAATGCCGTCTGGTTGGCGGCGAAGTAGTTGACGGTGGCGCGGGACCGGCGGTCGGCGAAGAGCACCTGGTCGGAGGCCAGGAGCCCCTTCATCTGCTGCAGCGTCTGGTAGTAGCCGTTGTCGAACTTGCGGGGCGTGACGGCGTCCAGCATCGCGAACGCCGAGGGGCTGTAGTTGAGCGGGCACGTCTGCCGCATCTGCCGCATGAAGTAGAGGTTCATCGGCGGGCCGGCGGCGGCGTTGTTGCCCTTGAACGTGTACAGCCGCCGCACGAACTTGTCGCAGTGCGTCACGCCGATCGTGTGGCCGCCTGCAACACAAGTGCAAGCGCCACGGGAGTTCGTCAGTGGCGCTGTGGCTGGTAGCTGGCAGCGTCAGCGGCGGATCGCCAGCCGTGGTCGCCTAAACAAGACTGGCCGTGGACAGTTGCAAGGTTTTACTGCTAGTGCTACGACTGTGCGTGGTGATCTCGTCAGTGGTCACGAGAGAGGGACAGGCTGACACCGAGAGCAAGCCATGGGAGGAGGACTCCACGGGACCATGCCAAGAGAAAAGGCCTGCGCGCGACGCTGCAGCCGGAGGAAGGAAGCTGGGGAGGGAGGGTGGGCACACCCAGCGCCGGAGCCAGCCTGGAAAGGACATGCGTTTCTACGAGCAGCAGCAGGGAGGGGAGTGAGCGGAGTGGGCGAGGCGGAATGATGAGCCGCGCGCCTCCGGGTCCGGCGTCGCGACCGCATGCAGCTGCCAGCCAACCAAACCGAACCAGTCGGGCGTTTCCTTTCGAATCCCCACCCGAAGGAGAGCTATCCCATCGTATAGTATAGTATAGTATAGTACTATAGTACGTACATTGGCATGTGTTGAGGCGGGCGTGACGTGATGACGTACCTGAGAGCGCGATCATGTCGGTCTGGGTGAGTCCGTTGGCGGCGAAGAGCTTGTTGAGCTGGTCCAGGTCGAAGCCGGCGCCGGGGAGGCTGTGCTTCACCACGGCGCGCGTGCCCACCTTGCCGTCGAACCGCCCCAGCTCCACCTGGTAGTACGGCCCGCCCGTCTGCATCAAGCAATTTCAAGTTTGCAGCCATCGGTAAGTACGGACTAGTATCGCAGTACACAGCTACATCTCCTGACTCCTGCAGTGAAAATCTACCCAGAACCAGAACAGCGGCTTGCGACGTCCTCCGACGCAGTACCGGCAGCACGCTCGCGTACGTATGTGCGAAATATGAATACGAGCATCAGAAACTTCGGCCGAGTTGCTCGGCACAATAACTGAGCCCGTATGGGCCGTGTCCGTGTATACGGAATACTCCGTATATCTATCTCTATATACGAGCACCGGTCCGTCCGTCCAGGGCTCCAGTACTGCACGGGCCGGCGGATTAGGTGTCGGGCGCCCGCATCCGTCGACGCCGTACCGGCTCATTTACGCCGCCAAACCGTGTCTGCTTTCGCGTCACAGAAGAATTCAAAGGCCGGCAGGCAGCACGGGCTGACGCAGCAGCGAGCCAGCGAGGAGGGAGTGCCGAGAGCAGTAATAAAACACCGGCGCTCAGCTCCCGTCCAGGCCGGCTTCATCGCATTCGCATCTCCTCTTCGCGCCATGCCTTGCCCTTGCCGCCGTCCCAGCTCTGGACCGCGCGCGTGCAGTTGCTCCGAGTGAATGAGCCGGGGACAGCAGAATTCCGACAGGATGCAGTACCAGGACCACACCCCCAAAAACCCAATCCCCTGTTTTAGCGCCAAACCGGACTCGGATTTTTCTTTTTGGAACCCCATCCCCTCCTCTCTGCAGCCAGCTCAATGGTTCGTGTTGATCCTAAACTCCTCGTTGAGCTTGCATTAGGAGTATGTAAAAGGTTTCTGCGCGTGCGGCGTGCCTGATTGCCTGGGCTCTCTTCAGGCAGAAGCAGGGAAGGAAGACGACAGGGGCTGGACATGACGAGGCGTAGCTACCGCTGCGGCCTGCGGCGGCGGAGTCGTTCGCCTCGCCTCGCCCATGCGCGCGCGGGCGCAGTGGCCTGGCCGCGGGGCATGTCAGCCTCATCATAGCTGTCGCCCGGACCTGCCCGAGGCGCGTCGGAAACCACTCCAAAGCACTACTAGCACCGGTGATTACTTTTTAATTTATTACGGTGGTGCGCTAATGGAGTGCTAGGGTTTAAGCGTAAGGCCCCCGTCGCTAATCCCCCATCGACCAAAGTGGCATAACCGTCTGGAAAAAAAAAGCAGGTTCTTTTTTTCTGGAAGAAACGGCTCGCCGGGTTTCCATTTCCATCCCCTTCGCTCTCTGTTCGTCTGTGGCGCCGAAAGTGACGTCAAGAGAGACGACAGCGCCAACGAATTCTCTACGGGAGCTGGGTTCGGGGGAAGAAGAGAGGGGCGTGTCTCTGTGTGTAGCTGCGGCCTGCAGCTTGGTTGGATGGATGAGAGGCCAGAGAAGAAGTAGACACAGTACCTGGGAGACGACGTCGCGGGCGGCGAGGGCGAGGATGTCGGCGCAGGAGACCTTGTAGGCGCACTTGGGGTCGGCGTCGACGGCGGCCTTGGCGCGGGTGACGAGGTCCAGCGCGTCCGGGGACAGCGTGGTGTCGGCGCCCGCGCTGTGCTCGTCGTCGGGGCCCGACAGCAGCACGGACGCGTCGCAGCCCTGGGTCCGCGAAGAAGGGTCAGTACTGGGGACGTTAATCGATCGATTGGATCGCGCATGGTGACTGACGGATGCAAATGGAATGAACCGGAGCGTACCCTGACGAAGCAGTCGTGGAAGAAGAGGCGGAGCGTGCCCGGCGCCGCGTTGAAGGTCTCCTGCAGCTTCTGGGTGACGGCGCCGCGCACCAGCGTCTCCACGTTGGGGCACGTCGACGCGTAGTAGCTCTGGCTCAGCTGCGCCTGCGCCGCTGCCGAGCACCACGCCGCCGCCAGCGCTATGACGACCACGCTCTGCCGCCACGAAGGGGACGGCCTCCTCGACCTCATTGTGCCCGGAGCTTGTACCTCCCCTCTTCGGCTCTTCCTCTCTCTCTGCACCTCTACCAGACGACGACTACCACCTATCTGTCTGGGCGTTAATTGCCCGCTCGCAGCCGCAGCCACAGCTGCTCGCCTCGTCTGATGCTCCTCTCGTTCGCTCCTCCGTGCGCGTGTGGAGCTAACACTGGGTGCTTGCTTTAAGTGAGGAGAGAGGCCCGCGCTTATATAGATGAGCTGGCCCTGACTAACACCTCGGCACGAGGGTGATCGAGCTTGGGCCGTGTTTAGACGCCGAACAGGGATGCCCGAATCACTGTTGAATGCTGTAGCAATTTTATTTTTATTTACTAATAATTGTTCAAACATTGATTAATTAGGCTTAAAATATTCGTCTCGCAAAGTACAACAAAACTATGTAATTAGTTTTTAATTTTATCTACATTTAGTACTCTGTATATGTGCCAGTATTTTGATGTGATGGAGAATCTTCTTTTTGCATATTAGAATTTGGGGTGAATTCTAGGCCTTAGCTCTCGCGGCTGGCCCTGCCCTTGCCGGGGGCGGCGATGATAAGCAAGCGAAGCGGCCGACAGGGAGGTTACTTGCAACGCAATGATGGGTAATTGTGGACGGAGACGGACACGGGGGAATATTAAGGCCCCAGCATGGGCCTCCTGGTCCTGGGGACGGACACGCACACAGACTCTTTCCCGCTGATCGCCCATTGTCCCATCCCATCCCATCCCGAGGTAAACAAACTAATGCCCGACGCGCGCGGCCAACTCGCACCGGGCTGGCCTCCCCTTCCCCTGCTCGGCTGCTCCTCGTTCCCGTTCTCACTGCTTCGTCCTCCGCTCGTTCTAGAAACGGGGTGAGAGGAGGAGGACTCGCGTAACAAGCAAATAAATTACTGACGCGAGTGTACAGTACAGACATCCATGTACGTGCTCGCAGTCTCTCGCATTGACCAGCCTCGAAACCGTTAAACTACCACGTATGCTACGGCCAGCACCGTTAAAACCTTGACCCCTGTCTCGGCAGCTTGCATGCTCTGCAGTCTGTAGCCTGTCCCAGATACCAGTACCAGAAAGCATCTCCAGTTCTCCGCCACCCAGACATCCAGCTCGTCTCCGCACTCGTCACGTTTTGTTTTCTTGGAGCACCGTCCGAGACGGGAGTACGTCCGGCGAGAAGGTCGCCGAATTAGATACAAAACCCAGGACATGGCATGTGGCATGTGGGTGCACCCCTGCTGCCTGCTGGCTTGCTGCATCCATGGGTAACCCTACAGTCTACAGTGACGTCGCGTCGCGTGCGTCTACTAGATACGGCGCCGGGAGAGGAAGAGGACTCGTGGCGAGCGCTAGCGACCAGCGCCCAAAGATGGATGGCGACGGGGAGCCGAGGAAGCAAAGCGGCAGCCGAGCCGCGCGGAGTCAAAAGGGGCGCGCGCGCAGCGCTCTCTTTTTGTTTTGTTTGCGCATATATATATTCCCGAAAGATTGCCGTGGTTTCTTTAATGTTTCCACTACCAAAAGCGCCCGTTGTGGCTGGGATGAAAACGGATCGGATATGGACGGATATAACTGATATCGTATTTGTTTTCATATTTATGTCTGGATTCGGATTCGAATACGGATAGTATAAAAAATGCCGGATAGGATATGATTGGATATCAACATCGTAAATATGTGATTTAAATATTCGGATACGAATACGGTATCGGATGTTAAATATCCGGACTCGGATATGGACGGATTAAAACCTCTCTAAACAGATTCGGTCTCGAATACGGTCAGAAAATATCCGTACCGTTTTCATCCCTGGCTGTGGCTCAAGACGCTGCTCCTTTTTGCCGTTTTCTGAGGGCTTCCGGTGACGCTAACCGCCGCTCCGCGCCGGGGCGAAGGCAAGGCATAATCCGTGTCCGTGGTGGTGCCGAAAGAGGGCATGGAATGGAGATGATGTTCGATAATTCTTCAGAGAAGGGGAGGGTACTGTTTTCTCGCTTTAACTGCAGAATAAACCGGCTTTCCATTCCTGAGTAAGGACATCGATGCATGATCCTGGATGCGTATCGGTGACCTGTTGGAAATGGAAACGGTGTGCTACTCGTATCATATGCAATCCTGCACAATTAGAGCGGCAGGCAGAATGCAGGAATGTGCGCACCCCTGCTAAATTCAGGAGCTCTGCTCTGGTTCCGGGTTCTGGTTGGTCGCTGTTCGATCTGTCCTTGGTAGCTGAATATCCGCACAGACTGAACCCCGTGTTAGGACGACGGAGAAGCCATCGCAAGTCGCAAATGACCAGATTCTTCTTCCTCTTTCTTCCACGTTGTACGTGGACGGCAAAGGATTGGTCCTACGCGTGCTGGATGGCCCTTTGCCCTTCCACATGCTGTGTCCTACGAGCTATAGGTCCGTTGTAAATTAGGCTGGTCGCCTCCTACCGTCCGTCCTACTCGTGCTGGATTGCCGCGTCTGGAACCGGAACCCCCTGGGCCCTGCTCGCCACAAATGCTTACTGAAAAAGGAAAAATGCTAGTGCTTGGTAGGAAGAAAGGGAGAGCCACAACAAGGCTCCAAGTGGGGAGAAAGCGCAGCGCAGGGCCCTGCACTACCCTGGATCTCCAGCGCTAAGTAACTACGACAGACGATATAAAAATTCAGCTTAATACGATATAAAAATTCAGCTTAATGTATCAATCATCCTGTTCCTGTCTGATTCGAACGTTGGGCCTGTGGTTGGTGCTTAACGAGCGGCAAGCTTTCAAGCTTTTACCAGCACACACACACACGAGTGGGTTATTGTCTGTGGAATTTTCCTCCACGATCTGTGACTGTATTGTGACCTGCGAGGAGGTCGATGAACATCAAGGTCGTGTCAGATTCAGACACATCGGCTCTTGTCTCTCCGCTTGAAAAGACACTGCACGCGCATGTGAACTTTTTTTTCAAAAGGACGACAAAAGTTTTGCCACGATTTCTATTAGACGAAGAAAGAAAAAAGGCAAGTGTCAGCCCAGTTTTTTGAATGGAAACTGGGCTAGAAAAACCATACAACTGAGGTGCCCCCTCACCCTGCACAACTTTGGCACAACTGCCACAACTCACACCACTGTTTGCAACTTGGTCGAATCGACCCAACTAAAAACAACTATCCAACTATCAGCAACTTTGCCAAAACACGCCTCTACTTGATGCTCCAACTTGGTCGAATCGACCCAACTAAACTACTCAACTAATAACTAAACAGGGACATGAGGAACACGAAGATCCGCTGAGGCGCCACCAAGACTAGATGGCAAGAAGCAACCGCAGAACTGGAAAACCTAGCCTGCCCCAAGGAGAAAACGACGCAAAAGCGCCGACAGGATAGCCCGTCATGGGAAGGTTTTCACCTGCTACATCCAGCACGGTAGGAGGAGAGGTAGGAAAGGACGCCTCCAAGAAGGGAACAACATCCACAGACGCTGTCGTCCAAGCTTTCGCCCCGACCTTGAACAACCTCCACACCACCGCCACCAGAGACCCCACCCTACCAGGGAGGCAGGGTGCGGCAAAGATTCAACAGCAGCCCTGCCCGTCCGCCGCCCCTAGGGACGCCATCTAGGAGAACTGTCGGGAGAAGCTCGCTGGAACAAGACCGGCTCACTCCGCCACGTAAGCCAGCCCGAGGAAGGGGTAAGGCAGATAATGGGGAGAAGAGGGCCAAGATCAGAAGAAGCCCCAGATCGCCCAGCCCACCAGCGTCCCAACCCCTTGCCGAGTTGACTCTGCATCCACCACGCCGCACAAGGTCACCAGCAGTCTCTGCACCACCGTCTTGTACCAGCCCCACGACACCTCCACCGCCGGCGAGCTCCACCGGAGCAGATCCAGCAACGGAGGTGGAAGATCTGCAGCCATCACCTCGGCCTAGCACCGCCAACAGTGCCACCATGGCACCGCGGGCATGCCAACGCCAGGCCGCCTCCAGACAGCGCCACCTTGACGCCGCTGGAGCACACCTAGCCAAGCCAGGTCGGCCACGCCACCCCGGCATCACTGACGAACTACCGCACCACTGCCACCTTCGCTCGCACCACACCAAAAGCCCGGGCTACGTCGCGGTGCTGTGGATCTAGGCAGCCGGAAACCACCAACACGTCCACCGCACCACCACGTCCCCGCAGCCTCCTCCCACCACCACCGTGCACCAGCAGACCGGATCCGGCCGAGGGGAAGTCGGATCCGCGCACAGTAGACGCGAATCCCGCCGCCGGCCGCCGTCCTCAAGCAAATCCACCATGGGAGCGCCTCCGGGAGGGAGAGGAGAGCCCGAGAGGGAGGAGAAGGGGGAGAAGAAGACCCAGTCGCCGCCTTCCTTGCTGTCGGCTGGACCGCCGGCGTCGAGCTCCGGCGGCGGCTGGGGAAGGCTCCTCAAGGGAGGGGGTTCGGGGGTGAGGAGGGAGCAGCGCTGCCCGTGTCGCCCTTGGCGAGAGCGACGCGGGGGCGGGAGCAGCGCCGCCCGTGTCACCACTTCCTTCTACGCGCGTGTGAACTCAACCTGCAAAGTGTACGTAAGCAATAATACACCTTCAGCTCCAAGGCAGGAGTAATATCTGCTTCCGTTTCCAAACCATCATTTGTGTGCGATTATTTTCGTTGACACGGAGTAGTTTCAGCCTCTCATGCTACGGTCTCGCAGGAATGTGCTTCATCAATCATTCATGCTTGCTACGCTCTATCGCTGGCCGCCCAGTCGGAAGCATAGAAGTGTGTGCCAAGCCATGGGAACGATGATGACGATGCAAAAAGAGCAGGTGACTCATCCACATTCCGTAGCAGCACGTGTGAGCTTTCGAGGCCCGCGAGTGGGCCGGACAGAAGCAGAAACGTATCCGCTTTAACGGCACCTGCTTTGCGAAAGGCCTGACACTGACAGGAATGTACGCGATGCATCAGGGAAACACATCAGGTGGCTCCATTGCTTGCCTACCCGCCGTGCTCCCGCCTCCCAGGACAGGAAAACGCCGGAGATCATTGCTTGCTTGCCGCGGCAACGGCAGGAGCTCGATCACGGTGGTTCGACCGCGATTATCTTATCGGTAAGCGTGTCTGACAGTACAAAAGATAGATAAAAAACTAACAAAGCGCCCCGTGATGGTAATATCCTAACCCGCACCGCGGCACTGACGTAGCTTCAACGGCAAAGTCCGGCGACCCATGATTGATTGAGTTACCGAACCGGTCGACGATGATGATTACGCTGCCAGCTCCCGGCCACGAGCCCACAACGGCCTTGGCGGATGGCAACTCTGCGTCGGCTTGCCCTTCAGGGGCGTCTGATCCCAGCCATGCCATTGCACTGTCGTAGAAGAACACGGCGCTCCCATGTGGCGAGAAGGCCTGCCAACAGAGCCACGTATCGAACTGGCTTGCGAACACGACGCGATGGCAACGTTTTCATGTGCGAATACCAGCCACGGTGCCGTGCAGCGGTGGACCGTGGGAGGAGGAAGACGCGATCGAGCACAGCGCGCCAGCGTCGTCGGTCTCTCTCTCGGCGACGCGCGAAAGAGAGAGCCGTGACGGAGTGTCGGAGTACGACGCGCGCGGTGAGGCATGTGCGCGCCCGCATGGCACGCAGGCACGCACGTCGTACCCTGTATGTAGATCTCTACCTGTATGGCTCAAAGCAAGTTCATACGGGTGACATATGCTCTTTTTTTATTCCGCCCCGAAAAAAATAGCAGACATGTTCTTAGAGTTCTCCTTGTCCAGGTAGAAAACGTATCTACGAAGCTTGACATCAAACAAGATACGAAGTCTTCTGCACTTGGCGTTGTAGCATGTCAGCCCAGCTAGCTGGTTGTATTTCACTTGAACAATACTAAACAAAAAAATATGTTATTTGTTTTCTTGTTTTATTAACACTACTATACTATATTTAGGAAGCATTTCTGGAGGTAACTTTTTGGATTTCCAGAGGCAGACACGGCGACCGCCTCTAGCAAATACTCACCGGCCATTTTTAGAGGCGGATGTCATGGCCGCCTCAGTTAAGAGAGGGGCGCGTATATATACATGAAATTTTGAGAGAGAGAGAGAGAGTATTTGGATGATGTGCATTGAGCGCAGCATGCTAATGTCATGCGCTTTCTTAATTATGTTCAAATCCGAAATGTTAAAATTATTTTTTTCAATAAGGCTCAACCACAGATACAAGACATTCCGATGGCCTTTTTTCAAGTAGACAGTCCTTTAGCGAGATCACAAACTCCAGGCACCTGAGTTAGTGCCAGGATTTTGTCTCTTAAGAAAAATGTGTGGCATGGTCGATAAAAAGAAAAGTTGGTGGGCAGTCCTTAACTGGAGTATCTATCATCCCAAATATATATATCTCTGGGTTCTCATATTGTAAAATCTCCTCACGTGTACTTTTTTTATTTAAAGAACCAAGTCCACTCTAATCAGTGGTGGAGCCAGAAATTATAAATAAGAAGGGCAGTCAGAAAAAAACCAACTTATAAAAACTAATTGTGGCTCAACTGATTAGGTTTTTCATGGTGATCGTCTAGGTTAATTCATCGACTTGACATGATTGCTTGCCATTTCTTCCTATTCTTTCAGTGGGATGTGATATGCTCATTGAAGCAAGACTCTACGGTGACTTCATAAATCTCGAGATCCACCGGTTTAGTCTTTCGACATGTTCGTAGGATGATTTTATTATATAACTGTGTTTTGAACAATTTTATTATCTACTCCCTCTGTCCCATAAAAAGTGTTGCTATGAAATTCATGTTAGTCTTAAGTTTGGCTAGGTTTCTTGAAAATACTAGTAATATTTATATCTCTAGATAAGTTTATTATGAGAATATATTGAACGGTATATCTAATGATACTAATTATGTACTATAAGTATAAATATTTTTCTTATACATACATCAAAGTTCAAAATGTTTGACTTCTTGAAAATGAGAATTACACTTTTTATTTGACGAAGGGAGTAGAAGATATTGATAGGTATATATAACAATAATTTTGTTATATTTCTTCACTAAATATAAATAAAAATTATAAGATTATACTAATATTTTTTTTGTTTTCATATATTAGGGCTTAGGGGGGGCATGTCCCCTGTCGGCTCCTCTTGGCTCCGCCGCTGAATCTCCACCACTGAATCTGACAAATAGCCTAGATTTACTTTATATATATTTAAAGAACAAAATCCACTTTGGCAAATAGTCCGGATTTCGTTCGGTGCCAAACTTGCTTGAGGTTGTAGTTGCATATTCAGCTACAGCACTAACAAATGCCATGGTCATCTGCAGGGATACTTCGTCATTATTGAACTTGTATAAATTGTAGAGACCATCAATGCTAATGGAGGAGTGATTCAACTTTTGATTTGAAACTTGTATGATGCATTGGGCGTAGAAAAAGATAGCACTACGAACTATGCTGCATCTTGATAGGCTATAGTTATACAGTCTCTGCAGTCCGACCGCTTGATGTCCCTGTTTCGCTACGTGTAAAGGCCACCAGCAATATCCCCATGGTGAGAGTTGTCACACTAGGGGCTCGTAAAGGCGACCAGTGGTGAGAGTTGTCACGGTAGGGGCTCAAGCCCCCCCTCCCCACACTGCTCATCCCACTCTAGCCGCCCCCTGCGCACGTGGGTTGCGGTGACAACCTCACAATTAGGAATGCTCACTCAATTCTAAATCAGTGATCAGTTTTCTTTTTTGAAAAAATAAATTCCCATCTCTTTTCCTATTTAGACACTATCGTGCGTGCCGTTCATTCTCTTTTCATGCGCTCTGCCTCGCGTGAGCTAGTTCTCGGACCCAGCTAATCAGCAATCCCACTAGCCCAGCAACTTTCCTTTTTTTGAAAAAAATTATTTCCGCAACTTTTCTTTTTTCGGAAAGCTACAAAGTTATACTCACAACTTTTACTATAACTTTTTATGCAAAATTTATCACCATATTTTCTTACAAAGTTGCAAAGTTATGTACATAACTTTTATATATAATATTTTGTGGAACATAACTTATCAACATAATTTCCTTGTGTGGAAAAAAAATCATTCCCACAATTTTCCTTTTTGGGAAAGTTTCAATACATATAACTTGTTTACGTAACAACTTATCATCATGACTTTTATTTTTTTAAAAAAATATTTCCATAACTTTTCATTGTCGGAAAGTTACAAGTTATACACATAAATAAATTTTTACAGAACAACTTATCATCATCATTTTTTTACTTTTCTTTTTTGAAAAAGGAAACTTATATTTTTTTATTTTAAAAAAAATTACAGAGTTATACTCACAACTTATGTACGTAACTTTTTACGTAACAAATTATCATCCCAATTCTCATTATAACTTCTATAGATTTATGATCATAAGACTCAATTAGATTGGAAGAAGAGAAAAGGTGAATGAAGAGAGAAAAATGGTGAAAAAGAAAAAAACATGGTGCACTGGTTTATATTATACGTCTACAACTAGTATATGAATACACATGTGATCATATAAAATAGATAGGTTAATGTATAAGATGAGGTAAATGAAAAAGGTATTCCCTCCATCCCAAATTATAAGTCATTCTAAGAATCTTGGAGAGTCAAAGCATCTCAAGTTTAACCAAATTTATATGATAAGATAATAACATTTATGATGCCAACTAAGTATCATTAGATTCTTCATCAATTATATTTTTATATTATACCTATTTGATGTCAAAAATCTTTATAATTTTCTATATAATTTTGAACAAACTTGAGATGTTTTGACTCTCCAAGATTATTGAAATGATTTATAATTTGTAACGGAGGGAGCATAGAAAATAAAAAAGAAGAAAGATAGACGCACGTGCGGTTAGCGTGTGAGCAGTTACGGCATGTCTGACTGACTGACTCAAACGACTCAGCAACCTGCGCCCTGTTAGTAACAGTGTTTTTCTCTCACAACAAATCAGCGAACCGTACTTTCAGTCGTAGCTTTTCAGCAAAACGAACAGAGCGTACGCCACGTAAAAAAAGGGGCGAGGGAGCTACAGAGAACAGCGGAAGCTTTACAGGAGGAGCAATGCGCGCCGTGGGCCTATGGTGAAGAGTGTTCGTTCGATCGGATCGTTGTTCACTTGTTCGCTGCCTCGCTGGATTGGAAACGAGTGAACGCCTGTAGGGAATGGAATTGGGCTGCGGCGTTCAGCTGTAGGGCCTCCTGGGGCGCCCGAGTTCTTGTGGTGGGTGAAGTCGTTTCCACGTCGTGACTCCGGCGGGCGATCAATGTAGCGGCTGGCGCCTGCCTGCATGCCTATGCCGCCCGGCCGGGTTGACCAGTGGTGCACGCAAGGATTAATTGTCCCCTGGCCTAGCCGGGCAAAGACAAGGCAAGGCCAGCCGGCGCAGCACTGGCACGCACGCACGCAGCTGGACCGGACGACGTGCTGATCCCGGGGCGCGCACGCACGCGACGGCCCAAGGTTTCGGCTCGGCTCCCGCACGGGTAGGTCACGGCGGGAGGTGCCGCGCCACGTCCTGACCTATCCGATCTCGGTCGGCCCACCGTGGCGCCGGACGCCCTGATGCATGCGGCCACGCGCCGCGAGCAAAGGAGAAAGGCAGCGAGATGACTCAGGCGGGCCGGGTGACGCGCGGGGGGAGCTTTGGTGGCGGCCTGGCGGGCCACCGGAACGCGTCGTCTTCGCAGCGGATTCCCTCGCGCCGCGGGTGCCTTGCCGAATGCCGATGGACGTATCCATCCATCTATCGATCTATATATATCTATCCGTGTGTGTGACAGCGTACGCTTTCTTGGATTCTCGCGCGCCCACCGAGGAACGTTCTTATCGTTGCTGAGATTTGCCACCCGCGCATGCACTCGATCGTGTCGGGAGATGGCAGTCGCCGCCGGCGCCGCCCTTGCCACGGTGCTGCAGGCTGCAGCTCTGGATGCAGCTGTTGCAGCAGCAGCCAGCAGCACGGGCGCACTGTTGGGCCTGTGAGCTTCGGTCAGGTGCTGGTGGTGAACAGCTGATTGAACAAACCGATAACGACGTCGCAAGAGAGAAGCATCTCGCAGAACGGCAGAAACTGCTCAGCAATCATCGCGCCCGTCCGCATTATCCGCCGCCGTGCACGGGCCACGCTAGCTAGCTACCCGTGAACCATCGGCCACGAGCATGCATAGTGCCGACGTTTAGGCGTGTCTCTCTTGGAGTCCTGCTGTAATCAGGCGATCGACGACGGTCCTGTATCCCTGATTCCCTGTGACTGTCCTGGAGCGGCGCCGCTGCCGCCCGTGGTTGCTCCCGTCCCTTGTCGCATCGCTACGCAAAGGTCGGCGTTTTAGGCCTATCTGCTGCTGTCATCGCCCAATCATTCTATCTTTGGTTGATGATTTCGGGTCAGTGTACGGCACTTTCTTCTTCTCGAGCAAATCCAGTTCCTTGTCCCTGTCGCGGCGGCCAAACCCAGGGATGCATGCACATGCACGCGCGCCCAGCGGCCTTGTGGCCGATCGTGCATATCCCGGTCTTGTCCGTCCGTCATCACGCTAGCTCTGAATTATTTGCACAGGCGGCGACCTCTCTGACGCCGCGACGCCTGAACTGAACTTTGTGCAGGTAGCACAAACTACAAAGCTGGGCCTCGCTGACGCACATGCAGCACGGCACATCAGGGACGTCGCTGCGTGTTTATCTTCACGGATCGGCGAAGATGTTTGGATGAGCCTTTAATTTAGCGGCGCACGCTGGAATTAAAAAAAAACACGTATTGGCAATGTAAAGGAGCACCGAACGGCCAGATGACAAACGAACTGCCGCTTTGCATTGGCTGGCCGGCGGAGGTGGCTCGCGTCCGCGTGCTGAAAGGTGCCCATGCAGATGCAGCATTCAGGGCACGGCCACTGCTTTTTCTTTATCTTTTTTTGTTGGTAGTACTCCCTCCAAGTCTAGTTTAAGTGGCGTACACAAGTTTTTTCATTCGGCCAAAATAAGTGTCGGACGGGGGTTTCAAGAGCCGATTAATTACTTTGAGTAAATAGAAAACGTTGCATACATGGCTACCAACGGAGCGTCAACCACTAGGATTAGAATAACACTGCATGCATGGGCTAGCAACGAGAGAAAAGAGGGTCAATTAATGCTGGGATGGATATCATGCGGAGATTACTACCATGTCTTGGTATCTGAAAGGAAGGCATGTACGCCAGTTAAACTGGACCGGAGGGAGTAGTATACTACTCTTTTGTACTTCATGTATGCCGCACGTTTTTTTCTCGAACACACAAAAGAGTTGCGTATCTTTGTATTAAGGTCGAGAAAGTTTTTGAAGTACAACGACACGCCGCACCCTCGGCGCACTAGGGAGGACATAAAATTTACAGGACGCTCATTCCTCCCTAGCGGACTGAAACATAAGCTACTACTCACGCACTAAGCAACCTAGGTGCCGTGCCCCCGCATGGATCCACAGGTTCACGAAAGTGCCGGATCACGGCTAGCAACTACACTGCGTTCGTCGATGCGTCACGAAAGCACCTGGCGTCCGGCTCCTTCCATAGCTCCCAAGCCACGAGCGCAAATAATGTTTGCTGAATCAGGAGTTGGTTGCTCAGGACAGAGTTCAGTTCACAGATGGTGCGTCGCGTGCACTAGTTTCGTGGATTGACGGTCGTTCCTACCGGCAGCCGTCGGTAGCGAACATGTGTTGGACCAGCACGCCGAGCCAGCCAAGCGAACTCCCGGATTTGTCCCAGATGGACCTTGGGCGCAGCCGGGAGGGAGCTCGCTGCCCAGTGCCTAAAGGAACGGGACGAGAGATACTCATGCCAGGCGCCCGTGATCACAGCCACAGGGCACGCAATCGCTTCTTTTGTCTCTATCGGCGGCGTTCAGCGATCGGTCAGGGTTTGGATTGTCTCGGATATACTGCCTCCGTCTCAAATTATAAGTCGCTTTGACTTTTTTGTTCATCTATTTTACTATATATCTAGATATATTATTATATTTAGATGCATAGCAAAATAGATGCACCAAAAATATCAAACTGACTTATAATTGGCCACAAGACCCAATGTTCGAACCAGTTAGTTGCAATTTTAGTGTCTTTCTAGGTGGTGTTTTGTTTCGTTTTCTTCAGGTTTTTTTTGGTTCCGGTGGCTTGCAAAGTTGAGTGGCTGGCCTGCGTGCCTAAGTGGCGGCGAGCATAGGCTTATTTTTGTAAATCTGTAACCTAGTTTTTATTTCTCTCTTTTTTTATCGTCTAATAAAAATCCAGCAAAAGTTTTTTGCTGGTATTTCGAAAAAAAACTTATAATTTGAAATGGAGGGAGTATCTGCTAAGCTAGAGCCGCTATGTGCCTATGTTGCCGATGGCACGCAACGCAACCTAGCACAACGATGCTGGCTGTGTAACCGGCTGGATGCGTGTTGGAACCTGGAACTCATCTTGCTCGGAAGGAAGGGAGGGAAGGAGAGGTCCGCCTGACTTGCGAGTGACGTGCCTGGCGAAAATGAGCACCGGCCCATCAGTTGTTGAAATAGCTCCTCGATAACGGCCCAACGTACGTACGATTCCCGAACTACATGGCACATAGGCTTTCCTTGCCGGACCGACGGGGCTGGACTCTCACACTCCGGTCCGTGGGCATTTGTCGCAGGAGTTCATTGGGCCGTAGAGCCAACGTTAACCTCAAAAAGACAAAAGCAAAAGTCCACGATACCTCCCTCGACCAGAGATGGCAATGGGTACCCGAAACCCGACTGCCCAATGGGTTTTACCCGATAAAGAGATGGGTATGGAAAGAATTCTTCACCCATGGGTATAATAATGGGTAAAAATCTCTACCCATCGGGTATGCGGGTACGGGTACGGGAACGGGAACATACTACCCAGACCCGTGTACCCACGAGTAATTTATACCCACCTTAGCAACACATATGTATTCATTAATTACTATGAATACACATATATCTAATATATCTATGACTACTATACTATTAATTAGTTTAGTTATGTTGCTATGTTATAATTATTGATTTCTATTGACAAAGAATTGACAATATATGATTCTAATAATACAATATATTCATGTTCTCTTGGTTTGTAGCGGGTATGCGTTCGGGTATGGGTTACCCGTCAGGTATTTTTACCCGCGCAGGTACGGGTGTGGGTGAAGTCTTCTACCGGTGCATGGGTACGGGTAATTTAGCGGGTAAAATTTTATCTCACGGGTACGAGTATGGGATATACCCATTGTCATCTCTACGGCCTCAACTTTTGCGAAAGTCTGCTTTTACTCCCTAAACTTTAAAATCGGGTAAACCACCTCCTGAACTTTTAAAACTGTTCGTTTTACCTCCCTAGCATGTTATAAACGGTTTTTAAAGGCGGTTTTATCTTTATCTTTTTTTATTTATTTAAATAAAAAAGAAAAAGACAAAACGCCTTTGAAAACTGCACGTTGCTTCATCACACTCATCAGGGCCAGGGAGTTATGTTACGTACAGGACACAAGTAACTTACTTAGCTAGCGCTTCATCACAATCATCAGGGCAGAAACATGCACGTTGCTTATTAGCCAGGCGTCCTGTCTGATACTGCTCTGCGCTGAACAAGTGCGTGATATACTTCCTTCACCCCCACCCCAGTACCCCACCTCACCCCGGGTAATTCAAGGTTTTGAACCAATAAAATCTTATTGAGTTTGATCAAGTTTGTAGAAAATTATATAAACATTTATGCATCTATAGATAAATTTATTTATTATGAAAACATATTTCATAATTAAATCAATAATACTTCGATGCCGTTTGGACCCTTGGAATTGAATTCATTTTAATAATCATAATTTAGACACATATTAATTAAACTAATATGGTTGTATATGGATTGTATTTGTATATTATTGTTGGATATACGAGAGAGATACTTATGTACTACATTTCTATCGTAAGGGAGCGAGCTGAAGAGCGTGTTAAAGTTTCAAAATAGAAACATAGAATGGTGATCTATAGAATTAATTTCTATCTCTCACCCTATAAATTTGAGATAGGTTTATATGTGAACTTTGGGAAGTGGTGGAATATCAAATTCCAAACCAAATAGACTAATTTATTAAGTAGATTCAATTAAAGGATCCAAACATCATCCTTAAAAACCCATTTCAGCCTAACTACTACTAGATCTCCGTTCGGTTAGCACAACAAAATCAAGTGCACGTAGAGGAGCTCGGTTGGCTCGCTCGTGGTTGTACGAGCGGCATGTCTTGGGTTCGATTCCTAGAATCGACCCAAGGCGTCTCACCTCGGGGTTTTATTTCCCGTCTTCATTTGCAGTCTCTCTCGTGTGAAGCCACAATGGAATTGCGAGAGTTGTGCACGCGTGGTGTGAGCGTGGTGTGTGTAAGTAGTGTGGACGTGTGTTCGTACATATACAAGATACTACAGCTATACCCAGACGAGAGACTTAAAAAAATCAGGTGCACGTAAATCTGAGTCTCCCTAAAACTAGAAAACTACGTTTAATCAAAACCGATTTCAACTCGTTTTTAACAAAAACCAGTGTCGAAACATCGTGCTCACGCACACAGACGCTGGCTGCATGCAGCATGGAGACCGGACGACACAGAAGGTTATGTGCTGCCTTCGTTCAGTTGAGTGTCAAGCTGCCATTGCTCATTGAAAAATTGTGAAAGGAGGAGAGAGAGGGAGAGAGACATAAGCTTGAGCCTTAGGTTTATTATTAGATCCAAACATATAATTATCTAAACACGTGGTTAACCAAGTGAATTTGTTTTCTTAAAATCACTTCTAAAACTTGTTTTTGCAAAAACTAGTCTTTATTCTTGAGATCCAAACAACCACTTAAGGCTTGTTTGGATCACCTGCAGCTAAGAATTAGTCCAAATTAGCTGAGTTGGCTAGCAGCTGCTTGGTTAACAAATGCTTGGCTGAAAAATTAGTCTAGCTATTAGCCCCATATTTTGGATGGGTTAGAGCTAAAAATTAGTTGTCTAACAATTAGCCATATGTCCCGAACCATTTCGTGCTTTTAACAAGAACACGGGTGAGCTTACCAAGGCAGTGGTGGATCCAGGATTTTAACTTAGGGTATGCCGGTCAAAAAAAATTTATATGCAATTCGATAAAACCATTTGACAATTCGGTAACGGTTGTAAAATTTGAACGCAATTCAGTATACATACACTAAATAACACAATAATTCTTAAATTTAAAGATTAAGTAAAAACATATACAAATTACAATATGAGTAGATAAAATACAATACTACTTATCTGACTTTTTCAGCCCACACTTTCTAAGGGACGTGAATATCTCGATTATATCATCTTGATCCGATTCAAAGAGATGCAATGTCTTCTCTTCTCTTTTTAACTTTTACTTGCACGTATTGAATCCTCAGCCCTCACATGTGATTACACAAACACTCGCATGATATATACTGAGTTGTTCATCTATCTTGATCGTTTGTGACGTTGGGTGAATCTTTGATCTCGCTGCACGAGGGAATAGCGATGACCGTGAGATCTTTTTTTATACAAACACACAGATAGAGAGAGATTGAATCTCACGGTGATCCGATTGATCGACTCTGAGGGCTTAATCCGTTCGCTTCCAAAATTTGCCACACTAAAGATTTGGTAAGCCATGATTTTGGCTAGTATTTGGTTTGTTATCAAAACTTGTCATGAAGGCGGGCTGTAGGACTATTGAGATAGCCACGTTGGAGGTGTTTGCAAGACACGGCTGACGTTTTAGCAATAAAATTGCTCTTTAGTTTTTTCATTTTGAGAATGTTTTCGTCTCGATGGCTCAAACTTCGTTTTCGAGATTCCGTAGAATTGTTTTGCTTGTTTGTAATAATAAACAATCATATGCATTAGTCGATGTAGAAGCTGGAATATTAATATAGTCTCTTTTCTAAAAAAAACTCTGATGTTTGGCTTGCCAAGTCTATGACAATTATTTTGTCCAACTTCTAGTTTGCCAAATCTTTAGCATAGTTAAGTTTTGGAAGTCAGCCCAGCAGACCTTGGGTCCCATCGTTTGGCCAGCAAAGTGTCACCTGTTGAAAGTCCTATGTTTGGTGTTGGCAATTAGTGACAATGCCTAAGTACTAACCACATATGCATAAGAATACGTGTAGCTATGATGTGGTTGTGCAATGACATGGTGAAGCAAGGATCAAGCAATGGTGATGTGATCAAGTGCTTGCCATGGTGAAGGAGGAAAAGGTGCAACCCTATGGAGCTCAAGGCAAAGGTATCAATAGGGTTTTGCATTTTGGTGATAAAGACACCTAGAGGGTGTGATCACATTAAGAATCAATAGCCGTACTATAAAGAGGGGAATTTCCAGGGCTATTGATCACTTAAGTGCCACTAGATGAAGATTCATTTACATATGCATGTAGATCTAGTGGAGAGCTAACTTAACGCCTCAAAAATGATTGTGAAAATGCTAACACACATGCACATTATGATGTACACTTGGTGATGTTAGCACATTTGCGAAGGCGGTGGAGTTTGAGCTGTAGAGAGGGATTTGGGTTCCTCTCTCCCTCCCGCCGAGCTTGCGAGGCGGGATTCAGCGCTTTTCGAGAAATAAAACGCCTATTTTCCACTGCGCCGGACGCGAAGAAACGGTGAGTTACGGGACCAGCGCGTCCGGTCAGTGCGACTACAGCAGAATCGAGTGCCTAACGGCTCTATTCGAAGGGGTACATCTATAAATACTTGTTGACCGGCTCAAGGCTCACTCTCTTACACTCTTTGACATACTTGTGAGCACTTTGAGCTAAGCAACTCCCCTCCCACTCATCTCTCTTGCTTCTTTGCATATTCGAAGTGAGATTGAGTGATCCAAGTTGAAAGGTCTTGATGGCTAGAGGGGGGGTGAATAGCCTATTAAAATTTTCTACAAAGACAAGCTAAACAAGTTTATCAATAAAACAAATAGCGAGATGCGAGTTTTGCTTAGCCTACGGGGTGTTTGCAAGCCACCTAACCAATTCACAATTCTAGTAATTGCACTCAACCGCACAAGTCAAACCGAGAAGGAAACTACAACTAGCAAGCTACACAAAGAAGCTACTCTAGCAAAGCTAACTAGCTAGCAAAGATAACTAAGAAAGTAATGTGGAGTTGAGTTAGGAGGGTATCACCGAGGGGCGAAGTATTGAGCCAACCAATATGATCAACAATGAATACCAAGATAACCGAACACCGGGATCAATCAATCACAATATGAAAGTGATGACACGAAGATTTATCCCGAGGTTCACGTGCTTGCCGGCACGCTAGTCCCCGTTGTGTCCCTCTTCACCACGTGGTTCGGTGGCTAATCGGTCACACACCGAGCCTCTCAAAAGGCGCCACAAGAACCTACCAAATGGCAAAAGGTTGCAATGACACGAGCAATATACTAATGTTGCCTTTGGCGCTTCGCCGAGGTAGGCACAAACCCCTCACAATCACTGGAGGTGGCCAAGAACAATCACCAACTCTTGCCAACGCCTCCAAGCTGCTCCAAGCCGTCTAGGTGGCGGCAACCACCAAGAGAAACAAGAATCCCGCAGCAAATCAACCACCAAGTGCCAACTAGATGCAATCTCACAATGCAAATGCACTTGGATCACTCAATCTCACTTCGAATATGCAAAGAAGCAAGAGAGATGAGTGGGAGGGGAGTTGCTTAGCTCAAAGTGCTCACAAGTATGTCAAAAGTTCGAGAGAGAGAGCCTTGAGCCGGCCAACGAGTATTTATAGACGTACCCCTTCGAATATAGCCGTTAGAAACTTAAACGGCCGAAATCGGGCTGACCGGACGCGCTGGTCCAACTGACCGGACACGCCGGTCGCCCAACGGCTAACTCGTGAAGTACTGACCGGACGCGCTGGTCCAAACGACCGGACGCGCTGGTCGCCCAACGGCTAACTGCGAAGCAACGACCGGACGCGCTGGTCCAACTGATCGGACGCGCCGGGAACGATCGGACGCGCTGGTCCCATGAAGGACCGGACGCGCTGGTCGCCTGAGCAGCGCTCAACGAAATAGTGACCGGACGCGCTGAAGAAAATGACCGGACGCGACAGTGACAGCGTCCGGTTAGAGTCCAGTAAGCTCCCTGAATGACCGGACACGTCCGATCATCAGTGACCGGACGCGCCTCGCGTCCGATCATCGAACTGAAAAACACGCAGACACTGAACACTGACCGGACGCGTCCGGTCATGCAAGGACCGCGTCCGGTTCAGCGTCCGGTCACCTCTGTGACCTCCGTTCGCCTTCGTTTCTTTTCCGGACTTCCGGCGTAGTGGAAAATAATCGTTTCAACTTCTCGAAAACGCCTGAATCCCGCCTCGCAAGCTCGGCGGGAGGGAGAGAGGAACCCAAACCCTCTCTACCGCTCAAACTCCACCGCCGTCGCAAACGTGCTAACATCACCAAGTGATCTCGTCATGTGTGAGTGTGTTAGCATTTTCACAATCATTTTTCGAGGCGATATTAGTTCTATCCAAATGCATATGATCATGAAATGCACATCTAGAGGCACTTAGGAGTTCAATAGCCGCGTCATTCCCCTCTTTATAGTACGGCTATCTATCCTATAATGTAACCACACCCACTAGGTGTCTTGGTTACTAAAACACAACCCTTAAGCATATACCTTTGCCTTGATCACGTAGGGTTGCGTCCAAATCCAAGTGTGGCCATCATGATCACCATGTCCATCTTGCCACCAACCTTGGAGTGTACTAATCCTCATATGCTACATACAACTTAGGCATAGGATTAGTACATAGGCATTGTCACTAATTACCAACACCAAACATAGGACTTTCAATCTCCCCCTTGTTGGTAATTGGTGACAAACCTTTCACAAAGATGTTATGATGAAATTTTGATTGAACCCATGTCACATTGTCCAAGTATATTACCATGTGTAAGAATTATGGACATGTGATCATGAATTCAAATTGATAGCAATGGCTCCCCCTACATGTATGCTATATGTTTGGATTTTGGAAGCATACATGTTAGATAGGAAAGATTAGGAGCATTGTCTACCAATAGGTGCTAAGTGTTTTAGATTATAGACCTTTGAAGCGTGATACCATCGGAGTAGCGATAAACACCATCTTAGCACCTTGTGTAGTTAGATTCCACTTGAAAAAGCACAAACATAACTAGAAACCTCGTGAGATCAACATTATAAGCAAGGCTCTAGTACCACTTTGAAAAACATGAAGCAAGAAAAATCTAGCTACTTCCTATTCATACTAGTACCTCAATGCATCATTCAAATTATACTAGCAAGACACCACACAAGCAAAGTATCAAAGAAAACGAAATGCATAACTATGCATCATACATATGAAGTGCACATGGAAATGCAACATTCATGCTTAAGAGCTTGCTCCCCCTACTTGTGTGCTCAAAATTTTAGTTGATCCCCTTCTTTTATCAATTCTCCCCTTTTAGGATCTATCTTTGTGAACAACATTTTCTCCCCCACAACATTTTCTTCCCCTTTGAGTTCTATCTTTGTGAACAATATTTTCTCCCCCTTTGGCACCAATTGACCACAAGGAGCAAACTTTAGATAGATTATCATGTTGAAATATGGGGTGAGGATCAAGTTCATGAATCAACCTAGATTGCTTGCATAAATAAAATACTTCGGTTTGATCCAAGGGCAAGCTTCTTCACACCTCACTAGAAGGGTTATCATGCACCATGTTGAAGCAAATATTTAGACAAGTGATCTAGATTAAACACTTAGGATCACAAGCTACTTAAACAAGTTATATGCTACCACTAGATCATACAAGTCATGGAAACAATAGTGGCACCATATAAACTTCAAATTCATTTAATTTTCATGAATGATCCTAGAACATAAGAAATCATGACTAGATGCACTAAACATGTCCTTAGTATAGAATGTATGACATGTCAACCAATTGTACCTTGGGGCTCGAAGGAGAGGCATGTCATATCATGGGAGTGCATCAACTCATGTTGGAGAAATCAAGTATGTTCAACTCATTCTTTAGCTTGTGAAATCTCTTCTCATCAAGTGGCTTGGTGAATAGATCGGCTAATTGATCTTCGGTGCCCACACTCTCAATAGCAATGTCACCCTTTTGTTGATGATCTCTAATAAAGTGATGGCGAACATCAATATGCTTTGTTCTTTGATGTTGAACCGGATTGTTGGTTAGCTTCACGGCACTTTCATTATCACATAGCAATGGCACATTCTTGAAATTGATTCCAAAATCCTTCAATGTTGCCTTCATCCACAAGATTTGTGCACAACAACTACCCGCGGCGATGTATTCGGCCTCGGCGGTAGATAGTGCAATACTATTTTGCTTCTTGGATGACCATGAGACAAGTGATCTTCCCAACAATTGACAAGTCCCTGAGGTGCTCTTTCTCTCAACTTTGTCACCGGCATAGTCGGAATCCGAATAACCAACTAGCTCAAAACTAGCACCCTTGGGATACCACAATCCAACATCTTGTGTATGCTTCAAGTACCTCAATATTCTCTTTGTTGCCTTCAAATGACTTTCTCTTGATGAGGCTTGAAATCTTGCACACATGCATACACTAAACATCACATCGGGCCTTGATGCCGTCACATAGAGTAGGCTACCAATCATTGATCTATATAGCTTTTGATCCACCATGTTGCCACTCTTGTCACTATCCAAACTTCCACTAGTGCTCATTGGAGTTGTAATGCCCTTTGCATCTTCCATGCCAAACTTCTTGAGCATATCTTTGATGTACTTGGTTTGGCTCACAAATGTACCTTCTTTCATTTGTTTGATTTGAAGTCCAAGAAAGAAACTAAGTTCACCAATCATTGACATTTCAAATTCCTTGGCCATCATTTTTCCAAACTCATCACAATAATCTTGATTGGTTGAACCGAATATGATATCATCAACATATATTTGCAACACAAACAAGTCTTTCTCAATCTTCTTGGTGAATAGTGTTGTATCAACTTTACCCATGACAAATCCTTTGGATAGCAAGAAGTCCCTCAATCTTTCATACCATGCTCTAGGTGCTTGCTTTAATCCATACAAAGCCTTCCTTAACTTGTATACATGATTGGGTTTCTTGTCATCTTCAAAACCGGGAGGTTGCTCCACATACACCTCCTCTTGAATGTACCCATTGAGAAATGCACTCTTTACATCCATTTGATATAGCTTGATATTGTGAGCACAAGCATAGGCAAGTAAGATCCTAATTGCTTCCAATCTTGCAACCGGGGCATAAGTTTCACCAAAGTCAAGACCCTCTATTTGTGTGTAACCTTGAGCCACTAGTCTTGCTTTATTCCTTACTACTATCCCATCTTGATCTTGCTTGTTGCGAAAGACCCATCTTGTTCCAATGACATTGTGATCCTTAGGCCTTTCAACTAGTTCCCATACTTCATTTCTCTTGAAGTTGTTGAGCTCTTCATGCATTGCATTTACCCAATCCGGATCTCTTAATGCTTTATCAATGTCCTTGGGTTCTTCCATTGACACAAAAGATGAGTGAGCACAAAATGATGCCAATCTTGATCTAGTTTGAACTCCTCTTTGTATGTCACCAATGATAGAATTCAATGGATGGTCTCTTGCAATGTTAGTTGGTTGAAGCACTTGGACTTGATTGCTTGGATGTTGATGTTGATCATGAGTTGGAGATGATGAACTAGCCACTTGTTGATCTTGTTGCACTTGAGATGATGTACTAGCTTGATTTTGCATTAGAGAACCACTAGCTTGAGTGATTGGACTTTGGAGCACTTGATCTTTGTTGTCATCTACATTAATAACTTGCTTTGGTCTAATATCACCAATATCCATTTCTTTCATAGCATTACTCAATTGAGTTCCTCTCACATCATCCAAGTTATCTTCTTCATCTTGAGAGCCATTTGTTTCATCAAACTCAACATCATGCACTTCTTCAAGTAAACCACTAGCCAAATTCCAAACTCTATAAGCTTTGCTAGTAGTTGAGTAACCAAGTAGAAATCCTTCATCACATTTCTTCTCAAACTTGCTCAATCTAGTGCCCTTCTTCAAGATGTAGCATTTGCAACCAAATACCCGAAAGTATGCAATGTTGGGCTTTCTTCCATTTAAGATCTCATATGGTGTCTTCTCTAGAAACTTGTGGCAATAGAGGCGGTTGCTATAGAAGCAAGCCGTGTTGATTGCTTCGGCCCAAAATGAATGACTTACATTATACTCATTCAACATTGATCTTGCCATATCAATTAAGGTTCTATTTTTCCTCTCAACTAGGCCATTTGATTGAGGTGTATACTTGGCCGAGAATTGATGTTTGATTCCAAGCTCTTCACATAGCTCATCAACTCTTGTGTTTCTAAACTCACTTCCATTGTCACTTCTTACTTTCTTGATTGTGGTCTCAAACTCATTGTGCACTCTCTTGATGAACTTCTTGAATATGTCAAATACATCACTCTTGTCCACAAGAAAGAATACCCATGTGTATCTAGTGAAATCATCCACAATCACAAAACCATACTTGTTGCCACCAATGCTTGTGTATGTAGTTGGCCCAAATAGATCCATGTGCAACAACTCAAATGCCTTGGAAGTACTCATAATGCTCTTCAATGGATGAGTGTTGCCTACTTGCTTTCCGGCTTGACATGCACTACATAGCTTATCTTTCTCAAATGTGACATCCTTCAAGCCTCTAACTAAGTCATGCTTCACTAACTTGTTCAATTGCTTCATGCCAACATGACCAAGTCTTCTATGCCATAACCAACCCATACTTGATTTGGTGAGCAAACATGTTGATAGTTGAGTGTCACTAGCATTGAAATCAACCAAGTATAGATTCTCATATCTAAAACCTTTGAAGATCAAGTTAGAGCCATCAACACTAACTATCTCCACATCATCAACACCAAATATGCACTTGAAACCGAGATCACACAATTGAGCAACCGAGAGAAGATTGAAGTTCAACTTTTCAACTAAGAGCACATTAGAAATGCTATGATCATTTGAGATTGCAATCCTTCCAAGAGCCTTTACATCACCCTTGCTATTGTCACCAAATGTGATGCTATCAATGCCACTATCATTTGATTTGAGAGAGTTGAACATTCTTGAATCACCGGTCATATGTTGAGAGCACCCACTATCAAGCACCCAATGCCTTCCTCCAGCCTTGTAATTTACCTACAAAACAGTTTAATGTCTTTTAGGTACCCATACTTGCTTGGGTCCTTGGAGGTTAGTCACTAAGCTCTTTGGTACCCAAATGGCCTTCTTCTTTGGGCCCATAATTGGTGTACCAACAAACCTAGCATGCACACCTTTCTCAGCCTTGGTAAGCACATAACAAGAATCAAAAGGAATATAAGGTACATTAGCATTTTTCTTGTTCTTATTCATTTTGTTGCAATTAATCTCTAGATGCCCAATTTGCTTGCATCTATTGCAATAACGACCATTGCCCTTCACAAAGCGAGGCTTTGGAGTAGCAAAGGCCGCCTTGCCCTTCTTGGGAGTATATCCCAATTCCTCTTTGTTAAGGGAGAACCTTTGGCTACCCAAGCATTTTAGCAAGCGGGCATCCCCACCATAGGCGTTGCCTAATGCGCGGGTGAGATCATCCACCTCTCTCTTGAGAGTCTCAACCACAAGTGATGAATCACTAGTAGTAGAGGTAGAGTTGGTTGTGGTGGATGATGATGAGCTACATGAAGCATTAGTAGGACTAACAAATAAAGAATCATCAATAATATCACATGTTAGTCCAATATCACAAGTGACAATCACTTGCTCCTCCTTAGCTTCCTTCATGAACTTTTCCAACTTAAGGTCCTTTTCCTTGATGAGCTCAAGTAGAGTGGAGTGGGCTTCCTTAAGCCTAGTGTGAGCAATTTCAAGATCCTCGTGGTCTTCCTTTAGACACTCACGAGAAGCCTCTAGCTCATCAAAGGATTTCCTAAGAGCTTTGAGCTCTTGTTCAATTCCTTTGCACTCCTTACTCTTTTTGAGAGCAACAAGCTCCTCCATCAAGACATCATTTTCATTGCTCTTGGCAATGAGCTCTTGTTCCAAGATTTTGTATTTCTTGGTTGTCCTCTTGTAGCCCTTGCTCATTTGATCTATTATGCCTAATAGATCATCCTTGGAGTAGTCCTCATCCTCCTCATCATCACTCCTACAATCATCACTAGCACAAGAATCATCATTACTATCATCATGTTTTACCTTGGTAGGCTTGGCCATAAGGCATGTTGATGTAGTGTCGAAGATGGATGGCTTGTTGGAGAGGGCGATGTTTGCAGTGGCTCGTCGAGTGATCCTCTCATCATCACTAGAGCTTTCATCATCATCACTATCGGAGTTGTCACTATCCCAAGTGACTACATAACCACCACCCTTCTTCTTCTTGTTGAAAGTGAAGCTCTTCTTTGCTTTCTTCTCATTCTCTTTCTTATCCTTCTTGTTCTTCTTAAGCTTCAAGTCCCCATTATGAAATCTCTTATCTTCATAGGGGCAATCCGCCACTATGTGATCGGGGCTATTGCAATTGTAGCAAAGGGTCTTTGCCTTTATAGTGTCTCTCCTCTTCCTTGCCCCATATCCTTTCTTCTTCATGAACCTTCCCATCTTGTGCACAAGGAGGGCCATGGTCTCATCATCGAATGGATCATCATCATCACTTTCTACCTTGCTCTTGCCCTTAGAGGATGAAGCCTTGAATGCAATGGGCTTCTCTTGCTTGACCTTGGTCTCCTTCTTCTCTTCTACCTCATCTTCATCATCATTGTATTGGGCATCGGTCATTATATCTCCAAGCACAATGGTTGGTTTGACCTTGTCCAATCCCTCTCTAAAGATCATTCTTCTCAAGGTGGCAAACTTCTTGGGTAAGCACATCAAGAACTTGTGTGAGAAGTCCTTGTCCTCAACCTTCTCCCCAAGCCCCTTGAGATCATTGACAATGACTTGGAGCCTATAGAACATCTCCGGGATGGATTCATCATCCTTCATCTTGAATGTGGAGAACTTTTCCTTGAGCATATATAGTTTGGCACTTTTTACCGTTGAAGTACCTTCATATGTTTCTTCAAGCCTTATCCAAAGCTCATTTGCCTTTTCAAGATCTTTGATTTGCTCAAATACTTTATCATCAATGGCACGATAGATTGTGTCAAGTGCCGCCATATTGCATTGTTTGTTGATGCGGTCATTGGGAGTGAGGTTTTCCTCATCAAGAATGACGTATCCTTCTTTGGTCACATCCCAAACCTTCTCATGTATATTGCCTAGATATTGCTTCATCTTCCTTTTCTAATGATCAAAGGAAGAGACGCCATCAAAGAATGGAGGCTTGCCATTAACATGATTGAACATAACTTGAGCCATCTTACACCGAGGTTGTTAAGCCTTACAAACGGTGACCACGGCTCCGATACCACTTGAAAGGTCTTGATGGCTAGAGGGGGGGTGAATAGCCTATTAAAATTTTCTACAAAGACAAGCTAAACAAGTTTATCAATAAAACAAATAGCGAGATGCGAGTTTTGCTTAGCCTACGGGGTGTTTGCAAGCCACCTAACCAATTCACAATTCTAGTAATTGCACTCAACCGCACAAGTCAAACCGAGAAGGAAACTACAACTAGCAAGCTACACAAAGAAGCTACTCTAACAAAGCTAACTAGCTAGCAAAGATAACTAAGAAAGTAATGTGGAGTTGAGTTAGGAGGGTATCACCGAGGGGCGAAGTATTGAGCCAACCAATATGATCAACAATGAATACCAAGATAACCGAACACCGGGATCAATCAATCACAATATGAAAGTGATGACACGAAGATTTATCCCGAGGTTCACGTGCTTGCCGGCACGCTAGTCCCCGTTGTGTCCCTCTTCACCACGTGGTTCGGTGGCTAATCGGTCACACACCGAGCCTCTCAAAAGGCGCCACAAGAACCTACCAAATGGCAAAAGGTTGCAATGACACGAGCAATATACTAATGTTGCCTTTGGCGCTTCGCCGAGGTAGGCACAAACCCCTCACAATCACTGGAGGTGGCCAAGAACAATCACCAACTCTTGCCAACGCCTCCAAGCTGCTCCAAGCCGTCTAGGTGGCGGCAACCACCAAGAGAAACAAGAATCCCGCAGCAAATCAACCACCAAGTGCCAACTAGATGCAATCTCACAATGCAAATGCACTTGGATCACTCAATCTCACTTCAAATATGCAAAGAAGCAAGAGAGATGAGTGGGAGGGGAGTTGCTTAGCTCAAAGTGCTCACAAGTATGTCAAAATTTCAAGAGAGAGAGCCTTGAGCCGGCCAACGAGTATTTATAGACGTACCCCTTCGAATATAGCCGTTAGAAACTTAAACGGCCGAAATCGGGCTGACCGGACGCGCTGGTCCAACTGACCGGACGCGCCGGTCGCCCAACGGCTAACTCGTGAAGTACTGACCGGACGCGCTGGTCCAAACGACCGGACGCGCTGGTCGCCCAACGGCTAACTGCGAAGCAACGACCGGACGCGCTGGTCCAACTGATCGGACGCGCCGGGAACGATCGGACGCGCTGGTCCCATGAAGGACCGGACACGCTGGTCGCCTGAGCAGCGCTCAACGAAACAGTGACCGGACGCGCTGAAGAAAATGACCGGACGCGACAGTGACAGCGTCCGGTTAGAGTCCAGTAAGCTCCCTGAATGACCGGACACGTCCGATCATCAGTGACCGGACGCGCCTCGCGTCCGATCATCGAACTGAAAAACACGCAGACACTGAACACTGACCGGACGCGTCCGGTCATGCAAGGACCGCGTCCGGTTCAGCGTCCGGTCACCTCTGTGACCTCCGTTCGCCTTCGTTTCTTTTCCGGACTTCCGGCGTAGTGGAAAATAATCGTTTCAACTTCTCGAAAACGCCTGAATCCCGCCTCGCAAGCTCGGCGGGAGGGAGAGAGGAACCCAAACCCTCTCTACCGCTCAAACTCCACCGCCGTCGCAAACGTGCTAACATCACCAAGTGATCTCGTCATGTGTGAGTGTGTTAGCATTTTCACAATCATTTTTCGAGGCGATATTAGTTCTATCCAAATGCATATGATCATGAAATGCACATCTAGAGGCACTTAGGAGTTCAATAGCCGCGTCATTCCCCTCTTTATAGTACGGCTATCTATCCTATAATGTAACCACACCCACTAGGTGTCTTGGTTACTAAAACACAACCCTTAAGCATATACCTTTGCCTTGATCACGTAGGGTTGCGTCCAAATCCAAGTGTGGCCATCATGATCACCATGTCCATCTTGCCACCAACCTTGGAGTGTACTAATCCTCATATGCTACATACAACTTAGGCATAGGATTAGTACATAGGCATTGTCACTAATTACCAACACCAAACATAGGACTTTCACAAGTGCATTTGCATTATGAGATTGCATATTCGAAGTGAGATTGAGTGATCCACCTAGACGGCTTGGAGCAGCGGTGGAGGTCCGGCACGTGTTGGTGATTGTTTGTGGCCGGCTCCGGTGAGCTTGTTGTGAGGGGTTGTTGTGGTTCCCCGGCGGAGCGCCAAATTCTAACTCTAGTGGATTGCTCATGTCAGAACTTCTCGCCATTTGGTAGGTTCTTGTGGCGCCTTTTGAGAGGCTCGGTGTGTGATACCGATTAGCCACCAAACCACATGGTGTAGGGGGACACAACGGGAACTAGCGTGCCGGCAAGCACGTGAACCTCGGGATAAATCATCGTGTCTTCACTTCATTGATTGTGATTGATTTGTCTCGGTGGATTGGTTATCTTGAATATCATCACTTGGAATTATTGATTGATTGGCTCAATTCATCGCCCCTCGGTGAAATATTTATTGCCCTACTCTTGTATTACATTTCAAGTACTTATTTTTTCTCTAGTGCTTAGTACCTTGAGTAGAGTAGCCTTCTAGTTTTTCCTCTTGCGGTTTGACTTGTACGGTTGAGTGAAATATATTAGAATTGTCTTTTGGATAGGTGGCTTGCAACACTCCATAGGCTAGGCAAAACTCGCTTCTTGCTATTTGTTATTGCTAATTAAATTGTCTAGCACTTTTTGTAGAAAGTTTTATTAGGCTATTCACCCCCTCTAGCCATTAAGACCTTTCAAGTGGTATCAGAGCCGTGGTCACCATTTGTAATGCTTAACAACCTCGGTGTAAGATGGCTCAAGTTGTGTCCAACCATGTCGGAGGCAAGCCTCCATTCTTTGATGGTGTCTCATCTTTTGATCATTAAAAAAGAAAGATAAAGCAATATCTTGGCTCTATTAATGAGAAGGTTTGGGAGGTGACACATCATGATTATGCTATCATTGATCCCGATGACCTCACCAACAATGACCGCATCAATAACCAATGCAACACTATAGCTCTCAACACTCTCTACAATGGGATTGATGCAAAGGTCTTTGAGCAAATCAAGGATCTTGAGATGGCAAGTGAAGTGTGGACAAGATTAGAGGAAACATATGAGGGCACTTCAACGGTAAAAAGTGCCAAGCTCTATATGCTCAAGGACAAGTTTGCAAGCTTCAAGATGAAGGATGATGAGTCTATACCAGAGATGTTCTATAGGCTACAAGTTATTGTCAATGATCTCAAGAGCCTAGGAGAAGATGTCAAGGCCAAGGACTTCTCACATAAGTTCTTGATGAACTTACCTAAGAAGTTTGCTATCTTGAGAAAGATGATCTAAAGAGAGGGTTTGGACAAGGTGACTCTAAACCAAGTGCTTGGAGATGTCATGATCGATGCTCGATATGATGATGATGAAGATAAAGATGAGAAGAAGGAGATCAAGGTCAAGCAAGAGAAGACCACCGCATTCAAAGCTTCATCCTCAAAGGGCAAGAGCAAGATTGATAGTGATAATGATGATCCATTTGATGATGAGACCATGGCTCTTATAGTGTAAAAGATGGGTCACTTCATGAAGAAGAGAGGCTATGGTGCAAGGAAGAGAAGAGACTACATAAAATCTAGAGAGATGCTTTGCTATAATTGCAATAGCCCTGATCATGTAGTGGCGAAGTGCCCCTATAAAGATAAAAGATATCATGATGGGGAGTTGAAGTTGAAGAAGAAGAAGGACAAGAAGAAGAAAAAAGAGAAGAAGAGCTTCACTATCAACAAGAAGAAGAAGGGTGGTGGCTATGTGGTCACTTGGGATAGTGATGACTCCGATGATGACAATGATGATAGCTAAGTGATGATGAAAAGCCCATCCAGAAAGCCATTGCAAGCATCGCCCTCTCCAATAAGCTATCCATATTCGACACTACATCGACATGCCTTATGGCCAAGCCTACCAAGGTAAAATATGATGATAGTGATGATGATTCTTATGCTAGTGATGGTTGTAGGAGTGATGATGAGGAGGATGAGGACTACTCCAAGGATGATCTATTAGGCATAATATATCAAATGGGCAAGGGCTACAAGAGGACAACCAAGAAGTCCAAAATCTTAGAGCAAGAGCTCATTGCCAAGAGCAATGAAAATGATGTCTTGATGGAGGAGCTTGTTGCTCTAAAAAAGAGTAAGGAGTGCAAAGAAATTGAACAAGAGATCAAAGCTCTTAGAAAATCCTTTGATGAGCTAGAGACCTCTCGTGATTGTCTAAAGGAAGACCACGAGGACCTTAAAGTTGCTCACACTAGGCTTAAGGAAGCCCACTCCACTTTACTTGAGCTCATTAAGGAAAAGGACCTCAAGTTAGAGAAGTTCATGAAGAAAGTTAAGGAGGAGCAAGTGATTGTCACTTATGATATTGGACTAACATGTGATATTATTGATGATTCTTTATTTGTTAGTCCTACTCATGCTTCATGTAGCTCATCATCATCATCCACCATAACCAACTCTATCTCTACTACTAGTGATTCATCACTTGTGGTTGAGAATGAGACTCTCAAGAGAGAGGTGGATGATCTCACCCGCGCATTAGGCAATGCCTATGGTGGGGATGCCCACTTGCTAAAATGCTTGGGTAGCCAAAGGTTCTCTCTTAACCAAGAGGGTTTGGTCTATACTCCCAAGAAGGGCAAGGCGGCCTTTGCTACTCCAAAGCCTCGCTTTGTGAAGAGCAATGGTCGTTATTGTAATAGATGCAAGCAAGTTGGACATCTAGAGATTAATTATAATAAAATGAACAAGAACAACAAGTTTCATGCTAAAATGGATTGCATCTCTTTTGATTCTTGCTATGTGCTTACCAAAGGTGAGAAAGGTGTGCATGCTAGGTTTGTTGGTACACCAATCGTGGTCCCAAAGAAAAAGATCATTTGGGTACCAAAGAACTTAGTTACTAACCTCCAAGGACCCAAGCAAGTATGGGTACCTAAAAGACATTAATTTGTTTTGTAGGTAAATTACAAGGCCAGAGGAAGGCATTGGGTGCTTGATAGTGGGTGCTCTCGACATATGACCAGTGATTAAAGAATGTTCAACTCTCTCAAATCAAATGATAGTGGCATTGATAGCATCACATTTGGTGACAATAGCAAGAGTGATATAAAGGCTTTTGAAAGGATTGCAATCTCAAATGATCATAGCATTTCCAATGTGCTTTTAGTTAAAAAGTTGAACTTCAATCTTCTCTCGGTTGCTCAATTATGTGATCTTGGTTTCAAGTGCATATTTGGTGTTGATGATGTGGAGATAGTTAGTGTTGATGGCTCCAATATGATTTTCAAGGGCTTTAGATATGAGAATCTGTACTTGGTTGATTTAAATGCTAGTGCCACTCAACTTTTAACATGCTTGCTCACCAAATCAAGTATGGGTTGGTTATGGCATAGAAGACTTGGTCATGTTGGCATGAAGCAATTGAACAAGTTAGTAAAACATGACTTAGTTAGAGGCTTGAAGGATGTCACATTTGAGAAGGATAAGCTATATAGTGCATGTCAAGCCGAAAAGCAAGTGGACAACACTCATCCATTGAAGAGCATTATGAGTACTTCCAAGGCATTTGAGTTGTTGCACATGGATCTATTTGGGTCAACTACATACACAAGCATTGGTGGCAACAAGTATGGCTTTGTGATTATGGATGATTTCACTAGATACACATGGGTATTTTTTCTTATGGACAAGAGTGATGTATTTGACATATTCAAGAAGTTCATCAAGAGAGTGCAAAATGAGTTTGAGACCACAATCAAGAAGGTGAGAAGTGACAATGAAAATAAGTTTAGAAACACAAGAGTTGATGAGCTATGTGAGGAGCTTGGAATCAAGCATCAATTCTCGGTCAAGTATACACCTCAATCCAATGGCCTAGTTGAGAGGAAGAATAGAACCTTAATTGACATGGCAAGATCAATGTTGAATGAGTATAATGTGAGTCATTCATTTTAGGCCGAAGCAATCAACACGGCTTGCTTCTATAGCAACCGCCTCTATTGCCACAAGTTTCTAGAGAAGACACCATATGAGATCTTAAATGGAAGAAAGCCCAACATTGCATACTTTCGGGTATTTGGTTGCAAATGCTACATCTTGAAGAAGGGCACTAGATTGAGCAAGTTTGAGAAGAAATATGATGAAGGATTCTTACTTGGTTACTCCACTACTAGCAAAGCTTATAGAGTTTAGAATTTGGCTAGTGGTTTACTTGAGGAAGTTCATGATGTTGAGTTTGATGAAACAAATGGCTCTCAAGATGAGAAAGATAACTTAGATGATGTGAGAGGAACTCAATTGACCAATGCTATGAAAGAAATGGATATTGGTGATATTAGACAAAAGCAAGTGATTGATGTGGATGACTGAAAGCCCAAGTTTGGTTTTGGTAATTAATGACACCAAGTTGCTAATGCTATTGTATCAAGTGTGATTAAGCTAGGCATAAGCAACACATGTGATGGAGGTGGAAATGGCATGAAGAGATGGCCACAAGACCACATGATTTGATGCATGAAATGATGAGCAAGATCATGAAGGAATGCACATAAAATGATGGACATGATGATCAAGTAAAGAAGAAGGATCTAAGAGCATAAGACAAAGGTATAACCATAGGGTTTTCCTTTTGCCGGTTTAAGATGAGTAGAGAAGTGATTGACCGGGTTTAGGATACATAGCCGACTATCAAGAGGGGCAATCACGGTTAGCTCGGGAATCAAGTGCCACTAGATCAATGTTTTGAGCATATGCATTAGGATCTAGTAGAGAGCTAACATAACGCCTTGAAAAATGATTGTGAAATGCTAACACACATGCACATGATGGTATACACATGGTGGTGTTAGCACTTTTGCGAAGGCGGTGGAGTTTAAGCGGTAGAGAGGGATTTGGGTTCCTCTCTCCCTCCCGCCGAGCTTGCGAGGTGGGATTTGGCGCTTTTTGGGGAAGTGAAACACCTATTTTCTACTGCGCCGGAAGTCGAAAAAGAAACGGAGGCGAACGGCGGTCACTGTGGTGACCAGACGCTGCACCGGACGCGGTCGCGGTTTGACCGGACGCGTCCGGTCAATTCTCAGCAGTTGTCAGGCACGCGGGTGTTAGGGTTTCTGACTGGACGCTAGTCTGGCCTGACCAGCGCGTTCGGTCAGTTCTTCTGTGCGTAGAAGAAGTGCGCGTGACCGGCGCGTCCGGTCCCTCACGGAACCGAAGCGTTCGGTCAGGCGTCTAGAGGGGCAGAGCGCAGCGGAGTGCTGATCGGACGCGCGGCGCGTCCGGTCACGTGCGATCGGACGCGTTCAGTCGCGGTGGGAGCTTACTAGACTCCGACCGGACGCCAGGTGCAGCGCGTCCGGTCAAACGCTAGAGCGCATCCGGTCACAGCAACGGTAACTTCTGACGTGCACTGTTTACGCTTGTCCTATAGTGACCGGACACGTCCGGTCACCCTGACCGGTGCGTCCGGTCAGTATGTTTTTCACTGCGTCATCCGGTAACGGCTAGCTGCGTACCCCTTCGCTATAAATAGAAGATGTTCGGGGTTTGAGGGTAACTCTTGCATATTTTGAGACCTAGAGACATCCTTTGAGCTAGACAACAACCCCTCCACTTATCTCTTTGCTTGGTTGCACATCTTGAGTGAGATTGAGTGAGATTCAAGTGCATTGCTTGAGAGTTGCATTCTAGAGGCACTTGATCTTCGAGTTGCTGCGGATTTCTTGTTACTCTTCCGTGTTTCCCGACACGGTAGATGGCTTGGAGCAGCGGAGGTGATTGAGCTCACAATTGGAGATTGTTGGAGCCCTCACCAAGTGTTGTAAGGGGTTCTTGATCCTTCCCCGTGGGAGTTCGCAAATTGGATACTCTAGTGGAGCTCATGGCTTGGAGGATCCCCATCTTGTGTGCGGTTGTGCGGCGCCCACCGAGGGCTCGACTCTTGATAGTCGATTAGCTCGCGAACCGACAAGTGGGTGTATCGCCACAACGGGGAGTAGCTTGCCGAGAAGCAAGTGAATCTCAGGATAAATTCTTGTGTCATTCTCTTCCCGAGGTTTTCTATTGTATGATTGATTGATTGGTATTTCTCTTCTCTACACGGCGGTATAATCACTCGAAACTCTTCTCTCGCATTACTTCTTCTATCTAGCTTGTAGTTGTTGTTGTGTTTAGTGAATAGCCTTGTTCTAGACTTTTATAGGTGACTTGCTTAATTAGTTAGAGCTAGTGCATTTGCTTCGCCACCTTTCATACTAACGTGTGGTTAAGTAATTCTTGTAGAAGTTTTAATTATGCTATTCACCCCCCTCTAGCCTATTTGGACCTTACAAGTGGTATCAGAGCCGAGGCACCGTTTATTTGAGGCTTAACAACCTACGGTGAAAAAGAAATGGCTCAATTAAGCTTGCACATCAACAATACCAAGAAGGCACCTCACTTTGATGGCACAAATTATGCATATTGGAAGGTTAAGATGACCGCACTCCTCAAGTCAATCAATAGAGAAGTGTGGAAGGTCACCGAAATAAAATTTGAGGTTGCTAATCCAGAATCACCTACACCGGTGGAAGAGAAAAAACTCCAATGCAATGACATTGCCATTAGTGCTCTTCATGAGGCACTAGATGACAAGACCTTTGAGCAAGTGAAGAACATTGAGATTGCTCATGATGCTTGGGCCAAGCTAGAAGAAACTTTTAAGGGCACCGAAGGCACAAAGACCGCTAAAGCATATATTTTGCAAGAAAAAAATTCAAGCTTTAAAATACAAGATGATGAGAGTGTACCGAAAATGTTTCATCGGTTGCAAGTCATTGTCAATGAGCTCAAGGCACTTGATGAGGAGGTCAAGGACAACCAATTCTCTATGAAGTTCTTGAGAAGCTTACCCAAGAGGTTTGATACATTGATCACCGTGCTAGTGAGGACTACATTGAAGGATTCAACTCCTCAATAAATATTTCAAGAAGTGATGACTGATGATTCATATAGAGAAGATGATGAGAAGGATGAGTTGGTCAAGAAGAAGAAGAAGGAAAATGAGAAGAAAGATGATGAAAAGAAAAAGAGTGTGGCATTCAAAGCCACCACATCCAAGGGCAAATCCAAGATTGAATTATCAAGTGATGAAGACTCAAGCTCTTGTGATAGTGATGACATTGATGAGAAGATGGCTCTCTTTGTCAAGCAATTTAGCAAATTCATGAAGAAGAAAGGCTATCGTGTAAGGAGGAAGAACTCATCCAAGAAGAGCGAGCATACTATGAGATGCTTTAGATGCCATAGCAAGGACCATCTCATTGCAAAAGTATCCTTATGATAGTGATGATGAAGATGCTATCAAGAAGGAGAGAAAGAAGCAAAAGAAGAAGCAAGAAAAGAAGAACTCTCATAAGAAGAAGAATGATTCTCATGTTGCTACATGGGATAGTGATGATTCCTCAAGTGATGATGAGGATGAAAACAAGAGCAAGAAGAAGGGACATGCTAGCATTGCCATCCAAGAGAAGGTCTCCCTCTTCGATACTCCATCGTGCTTCATGGCTAAGGCTGCTAAGGTATCATCCGACGATGAGAGTGATCATGATAATGCTAGTGATAGTGATAGTGATGAAGAAGAATTAACTAAAGATGAACTAATCACTATACTAGAAAATTGCACTCAATATTTTAAAGAATCTAGAAAGGAGTGCAAGGACTTGCTTAAGGAAAAGAAAAATCTTATGCAAGAACTTGATAAGCTTAGAGCATCTTATGAGAGTCTAAAGGTAGACCATAAGAAACTTCAAAAGTCTCACACTAAGCTTGAAAAAGCTCATTCCTCTCTAGTTGAAAAATATGAAAAAATATCAATTAATGTTGAGAAGGCTAAAACTTGCAACATAGGCATATCATGTGATATAATTGATGAATCTTTTCATAAGCCTATTGTTGTTGCTCCCACTAACCCTTCATGTAGCTCATCTACATCATCCTCATCTAGTAGTGATGGTTTCACTTATGATTCCACACTAATAGTTGAGAATAAAAATCTCAAGAAGGAGGTAAAAGAGCTCAATCACACCTTAGCTAAGGCTTATGGTGGTGAGGACCGCTTGCTTATGTGCTTGGGTAGCCAAAGGGCTTCTCTCTATAAAGAGGGATTGGGCTATAACCCCAAGAAAGGCAAGGTCACTTTTGCTCCTCACAAGACTTGTTTTATGAAGAACAATGGTAGCTATTGCAAAAGTTGCAAGTAAGTTGGTCACATAGAGCAACTTTGCATGAACAAGAAATCTAAAGCTAATGTATCCTCAATTAAGTTTGATTCCTTCTATATACTTACCAAGGGTACAAATGATGTTCATGCTAAGTTCATTGGTGCACCGTGGATAGGCTCAAAGAAGAAAGCCATTTGGGTACCAAAGAGCTTGGTCACTAACCTTGGAGGACCCAAACAAGTTTGGGTACCTAAAAAGAATTGATCTTATCTTGTAGGTCAATTACAAAGCCAGAGGAAGGCATTGGGTGCTTAATAGTGGGTGCACTCAACATATGACCGGGGATTCTTGTATGTTCAAATCAATTGATACAAGTCAAAATGGTGGTTTTGATGCTATCACTTTTGGCAACAACAAGAAAGGCAAGGTCAAGGGGCTTGGTAAAATTACTATCTCAAATGACATAAGCATATCTAATGTATTGCTAGTTGAGAGCTTGGATTTCAATCTTTTGTCGGTGGCACAACTTTATGATCTTGGCTTTAAGTGCATATTTGGAAGTGATGATGTTGAAGTCATTAGTGTTGATGGATCAAATTTGATATTTAAAGGATTTAGACATGGTAGCTTATACTTGATTGACTTCAATGATAGTGAGTCACAATTGACATCATGCTTGCTTAGCAAATCTAGTATGGGATGGTTATGGTATAGAAGGCTTGGTCATGTTAGAATGAAACAATTGAACAAACTTTTGAAGCATGACTTAGTTAGAGGCTTGAAGGATGTCACCTTTGAGAAAGATAAACCTTGTAGTGCTTGTCAAGCCGGTAAACAAGTTGGAAATGCACATCCTAGCAAGAGTGAAATGAGCACTTTTAAGGCATTTGAGTTATTACACATGGACTTATTTGGGCCAACAACATACACTAGCATTGGTGGGAACAAGTATGGTTTTGTGATTGTTGATGACTACACTAGATATACTTGGGTGCTCTTTCTCTATGACAAGAGTGATGTTTATGATATATTCAAATCTTTTGTCAAGAGGGTGCAAAATGAGTTTGAGACTACCATCAAGAAGATTAGAAGTGACAATGGTAGTGAGTTCAAGAACACAAGAATTGAAGATTTATGTGATGATCTTGGAATTGGACATCAATTCTCACCAACATACACTCCTCAATCCAATGGTGTAGTTGAAAGGAAAAATAGAACCTTGATTGATATGGCTAGATCAATGCTTAGTGAATACAATGTGAGTCATTCTTTTTGGAGTGAAGCCATCAACATGGCTTGCTATTATAGCAACCGTCTCTATTGCCATGGGAAGCTTGGGAAGACACCATATGAGCTATTGAATGGAAGAAAGCCCAACATTGCATACTTTAGAGTGTTTGGTTGCAAATGCTATATTCTCAAGAATTGCACTAGATTGAGCAAGTTTGATAAGAAATGTGATGAAAGGTTCTTACTTGGTTACTCTACCACAAGCAAAGCATATAGAGTTTGGAATCTCACAAATGACATCTTAGAAGAAGTTTATGATGTTGAGTTTGATGAAACCCAAGGGTCTCAAAATGAAGCTCAAAACCTTGATGATGTGAGAGGAGATCAATTGTCAAATGCATTGAAGAACATGGACATTGGTGATGTTAGGTCAAGGCAAGTTGATGATGATGATATTCATGTGATCAACAAAAGTGTGCAAATTGATACAAATCAAGCAAGCTCTAGTGGTACTCATGATGAAGCTCAAGTTCAAAGTCAAACTAGTGGAAGCAATCAACTCCCAATACTCTAACCTACTAGTATTGCAAGAGATCATCCATTGGACCAAATCATTGGTGGAATTCAAAGTGGTGTTCAAACTAGATCAAGATTAGCATTATTTTGTGAGCATTACTTATTTGTCTTATTAGAAGAACCAAAGAAGATAGAAGATGCATTGAAGGATTCTGATTGGGTAAATGCCATGCATGAAGAACTAAACAACTTCACTAGAAATCAAGTTTGAAAACTTATTGAAAGGCCGAAGAACTACAATGTGATTGGTACTAAGTGGGTCTTTAGAAACAAGCAAGATCAAGATGGCATGATTGTGAGGAACAAAGCAAGATTAGTAGCACAATGATACACTCAAGTTGAGGGTCTTGACTTTGGAGAGACATATGCACCCGTTGCAAGATTGGAGGCTATTAGAATCTTATTAGCATATGCTTGTGCACACAACATCAAGCTCTATCAAATGGATGTCAAGAGTGCATTTCTCAATGGCTACATCAACGAAGAAGTTTATGTTGAGCAACCTCCCGGTTTTGAAGATGACAATAAGCCCAACCATGTTTTCAAGCTAAAGAAGACATTGTGTGGTTTGAAGCAAGCACCTAGAGCATGGTATGAGAGATTGAGGGACTTTCTTCTCTCTAAAGGGTTCAAGATAGGAAAGGTTGACACCACTCTCTTCACCAAGGAGCTTGAAAATGAATTGTTTGTGTTGCAAATCTATGTGGATGATATTATCTTTGGATCAACTAACCAAGACTTTTGTGAAGAGTTTGGAAATATGATGGCTAATGAGTTTGAGATGTCTCTGATTGGAGAGCTTAGTTACTTTCTTGGACTTCAAATCAAGCAAATGAAGAATGACACTTTTATAAGTCAAGGGAAGTACATCAAGGACATGATCAAGAAATTTGGATTGCAAGATGCTAAGCCAATGAGTACACCAATGGGCACAAATGATCAATTGGGTATTGATGCTAGTGGAAACATGGTAGATCAAAAGCTATACTGGTCTATGATTGGAAGTTTGCTCTATGTCACCGCTTCTAGGCCGGATGTGATGTTTAGTGTGTGCAAGTGTGCAAGATATCAAGCTTCACCTAGAGAAAGTCACTTGAAAGCAACCAAGAGAATATTGAGATATCTTAAGGGCACTCATGATGTTGGATTATGGTTTCCAAAGGGGTCTAATTTTGAGTTGATTGGATATTCAGACTCCGACTATGGTGGATGCAAGATTAATAGAATGAGCATAAGTGACACTTGTCAATTACTTGGAAGGTCTCTTGTTTCATGGTCATTAAAGAAATAAAATAGTGTTGCACTATCTACCGCCGAGGCCGAATACATTAGTGCTGGTAGTTGTTGTGCACAATTGCTTTGGATGAAGGCCACCTTGAATGATTTTGGAATCAAGTTCAAGAATGTGCCATTGTTTTGTGACAATGAAAGTACAATCAAGATGACTCAAAATCCAGTTCAACATTCAAGAACCAAGCACATTGACATAAGGCATCACTTCATAAGAGACCATCAATAAATGGGTGATATTAGCTTTGAAAGCATTGGCACCGAAGATCAATTAGCCGACATATTCACAAAGCCACTTGATGAAAAAAGATTTTACAAGTTGAAAAATGAATTGAACATACTTGACTTCTCTAACTTGAAATGAGTGCACCCCCACATTCTTATATGACATGCCTCCCCTTCGACAATGCAAGGTAAAGTTGTTTGGCATATCATTCATACTTTGCTAAGGACATGTTTAGAACATATAGACATATTTGCATGACAAATATGCTCATTCATGAAAATTAAATGATTTTGATATATATATGGTACCACTATTGCTTCTATGTTTATTTGATCTAGTGGTAGCATATGACATGTTTATGGGCTTGCAAACCTAGTGTTGAATCTAGAAAATGAGCTCATGATGTGTAATTCAACATGATCAAGATAACCCTTATACTTTATGAGGTGTGAAGAAGCTTGTCCTTGGATCAAACCGAATTATATATTCTAGACAAGTGATCTAGATTGAACCATAATTTGGACTCCCTAATATTGATTGACTTAACTCTCACTAAAATTGGCACCTTTTTAGTGATTATTGAAAAAGGGGGAGAGAAAAGTCACAAAGATAAAAAGTTAAGTTGCAAAGGGGGATAAGTAAGTCACAAAGGTATAGTAAGGGGGAGAGAAATCAAGGGATCAATTAAAATTGAGCACACAAGTAGGGGGAGCAAGCTCATGAATTATTTGTTGCATTTGTATGTGCTTTAACATGATGAATTGTTGCATTGCAAAGCTTAAATTCATATTCATGATTGTATGGTGTATGCTAGAAATAGAACTTGAATGATGATTTGTTGAGAGTAGCTTTACAAGTGGTTTCTAGACACCTTTTGCCTATAATGTTGATCTCACGAGGTACTTTAGTATTTATGATCTTTACAAGTGATGTATTACAAGTGGTGTCTAGCTACATCGATGCTAAGGATGGTATATAAAGGCAACTCCGATTGGTATCACGCTTCAAAGGTCCATTCTATATACCTTAGCATCAATTTGATAGTAGTAACTCTCCCAAAATTCAAATCCATACATATGTGCACAATTGAACCAAACTCATGGAAGCACATATGTAGGGAGAGCTAATACTATCAAAATTGAAATTGATTTCATTTCATATCTTTGTGATGGTTGTCATCAATTACAAAAAAAGGGGGAGATTGAAAGCCCAAGTTTGGTTTTGGTAATTAATGACACCAAGTTGCTAATGATATTGTATCAAGTGTGATTAAGCTAGGCATAAGCAACACATGTGATGGAGGTAGAAATGGCATGGAGAGATGGCCACAAGACCACATGATTTGGTGCATGAAATGATGATCAAGATCGTAAAGGAATGCACATAAAATGATGGACATGATGATCAAGTAAAGGAGAAGGATCTAAGAGCGCAAGGCAAAGGTATAACCATAGGGTTTTCTTTTTTCCGGTTTAAGATGAGTAGAGAAGTGATTGACCGGGTTTAGGATACATAGCCGACCATCAAGAGGGGCAATCACGGTTAGCTCGGGAATCAAGTGCCACTAGATCAATGTTTTGAGCATATGCATTAGGATCTAGTAGAGAGCTAACATAATGCCTTGAAAAATGATTGTGAAACGCTAACACACATGCACATGATGGTATACACATGGTGGTGTTAGCACTTTTGCGAAGGCGGTGGAGTTTAAGTGGTAGAGAGGGGTTTGGGTTCCTCTCTCCCTCCCGCCGAGCTTGCGAGGCGGGATTTGGCGCTTTTTGGGGAAGTGAAACGCCTATTTTCTACTACGCCGGAAGTCGGAAAAGAAACGGAGGCGAACGGCGGTCACTGTGGTGACCGGACGCAGCACCGGACGCGGTCGCGGTTTGACCGGACGCGTCTGGTCAGTTCTCAGCAGTTATCAGGCACGCGGGTGTTAGGGTTTCTGACCGGACGCTGGTCTGGCCTGACCAGCGCGTCTGATCAGTTCTTCTGTGCGCAGAAGAAGTGCGCGCGACCAGCGCGTCCGGTCCCTCATGGAACCGGAGCATCCGGCTAGGCGTCCAGAGGGGCAGAGCGCAGCGGAGTGCTGATCGAACGCGCGGCGTGTCCGGTCACGTGCGATCGGACACGTCCGGTCGTGGTGGGAGCTTACTAGACTCCGACCGGACGCCAGGTGCAGCGCGTCAAGGTCAAACGCTAGAGCGCGTCCGGTCACAGCAACAGTAACTTCTGACGCGCACTATTCACACTTGTCCTGTAGTGACCGGACGCGTCCGGTCATCCTGACCGGTGCGTCCGGTCAGTACGTTTTTCACTGCGTCATCCGGTAATGGCTAGCTGCGTACCCCTTCGCTATAAATAGAAGATGTCCAGGGTTTGAGGGTAACTCTTGCATATTTTGAGACCTAGAGACATCCTTTGAGCTAGACAACAACCCCTCCACTCATCTCTTTGCTTGGTTGCACATCTTGAGTGAGATTGAGTGAGATTCAAGTGCATTGCTTGAGAGTTGCATTCTAGAGGCACTTGATCTTCGAGTTGCTACGGATTTCTTGTTACTCTTCCGTGTTTCCCGACACGGTAGATGGCTTGGAGCAGCGGAGGTGATTGAGCTCGCAATTGGATATTGTTGGAGCCCTCACCAAGTGTTGTAAGGGGTTCTTGATCCTTCCCCGCGGGAGTTCACAAATTGGATACTCTAGTGGAGCTCGTGGCTTGAAGGATCCCCATCTTGTGTGCGGTTGTGCGGAGCCCACCGAGGGCTCGACTCTTGATAGTCGATTAGCTCGTGAACCGACAAGTGGGTGTATCGCCACAACGGGGAGTAGCTTGCCGGGAAGCAAGTGAACCTCAGGATTAATTCTTGTGTCATTCTCTTCTTGAGGTTTTCTATTGTATGATTGATTGATTGATATTTCTCTTCTCTACACGGCGGTATAATCACTCGAAACTCTTCTCTCGCATTACTTCTTCTATCTAGCTTGTAGTTGTTGTTGTGTTTAGTGAATAGCCTTGTTCTAGACTTGTGTAGGTGGCTTGCTTAATTAGTTAGAGCTAGTACATTTGCTTCGCCACCTTTCATACTAACGTGTGCTTAAGTAATTCTTGTAGAAGTTTTAATTAGGCTATTCACCCCCTAGCCTATTTGGACCTTACAATGACTACAAAGATCAAGTGCTCTAAAGTCCAATTACACAAGCTAGTGGTTCTCTAATGCAAAATCAAGCTAGTACATCATCTCAAATGCAACAAGATCAACAAGTGGCTAATTCATCATCTCCAACTCATGATCAACATCAACATCCAAGCAATCAAGTCCAAGTGCTTCAACCAACTAATATTGTAAGAGACCATCCATTAGATTCCATCATTGGTAACATACAAAGGGGAGTTCAAACTAGATCAAGATTGACATCATTTTGTGCTCACTCTTCTTTTGTGTCAATGGAAGAACCCAAGAACATTGATAAAGCATTATGAGATCCGGATTGGGTAAATGCAATGCATGAAGAGCTCAACAACTTCAAGAGAAATAAACTACAAGAATTAGTTGAGAGACCTAGTGATCACAATATTATTGGAACAAAATGGGTCTTTCGCAACAAGCAAGATCAAGATGGGATAGTAGTAAGAAACAAAGCAAGACTAGTGGCTCAAGGTTACACACAAATATAGGGTCTTGACTTTAGTGAAACATATGTTCCGGTTGCAAGATTGGAAGCAATTAGGATCTTACTTGCCTATGCTTGTGCTCACAATATCAAGCTATATCAAATGGATGCGAAGAGTGCATTTCTCAATGGGTACATTCAAGAAGAGGTGTATGTAGAGCAACCTCCCGGTTTTGAAGATGACAAGAAACCCAATCATGTCTACAAATTGAGAAAAGCTTTGTATGGATTGAAGCAAGCACCTAGAGCATGGTATGAAAGATTGAGGGACTTCTTGCTATCCAAAGGATTTATCATGGGCAAAGTGGATACTACTCTCTTCACCAAGAAGATTGGGAAAGACTTGTTTGTGTTGCAAATATATGTTGATGATACCATATTCGGTTCAACCAATCAAGATTATTGTGATGAGTTTGGAAAAATGATGGCAAAGGAATTTGAAATGTCAATGATTGGTGAACTTAGTTTCTTTCTTGGACTTCAAATCAAATAAATGAAGGAAGGAACATTTGTAAGCCAAACCAAATACATAAAGGATATGCTAAAGAAGTTTGGTATGGAAGATGCAAAAGGAATCACTACTCTAATGAGCACTAATGGAAGCTTGGATAGTGACAAGAATGGCAATATGGTGGATCAAAAGCTATATAGATCAATGGTTGGTAGCCTACTCTATGTGACGGCATCAAGGCCCGATGTAATGTTTAGTATATGCATGTGTGCAAGATTTCAAGCCTCACCAAGAGAAAATCATTTGAAGACAACAAAGAGAATATTAAGATACTTAAAGCATATACAAGATGTTGGATTGTGGTATCTCAAAGGTGCAATCTTTGAGCTAGTTGGATATTCGGATTCCGACTATACTGGTGACAAAGTTGAGAGAAAGAGCACCTCCGGGACTTGTCAATTGTTGGGAAGATCACTTGTCTTATGGTCATCCAAGAAGCAAAATAGTATTGCACTATCTACTACCGAAGCCGAATACATCGTCACGGGTAGTTGTTGTGCACAAATCTTGTGGATGAAGGCAACATTGAAAGATTTTGGAATCAACTTCAAGAATGTACCATTGTTATGTGACAATGAAAGTGTCGTGAAGCTAACCAACAATCCGGTTCAACATCAAAGAACAAAGCATATTGATGTTCGCCATCACTTTATTAGGGATCATCAACAAAAGGGTGACATTGCTATTGAGAGTGTAGGCACCGAAGATCAATTAGCTGATCTATTCACCAAACCACTTGATGAGAAGAGATTTCACAAGCTAAAGAATGAGTTGAACATACTTGACTTCTCCAACATGAGTTGATGCACCTCCATGATATGACATGCCTCTCCTTCGAGCCCCAAGGTACAATTGGTTGACATGTCATACATTCTATACTAAGGACATGTTTAGTGCATCTAGTCATGATTTCTTATGTTCTAGGCTCGCTCATGAAAATCAAATAAATTTGAAGGTTATATGGTGCCACTATTGTTTCTTGCTATGTATGATCTAGTGGTAGCATATAACTTGTTTAAGTAGCTTGTGATCCTAAGTGTTTAATCTAGATCACTTGTCTAAATATTTTGTTTCAACAAGGTGCATGATAACCCTTCTAGTGAGGTGTGAAGAAGCTTGCCCTTGGATCAAACCGAATCATTTTATTCATGCAAGCAATCTAGGTTGAATCACAAACTTGATCCTTACCCCATAATATGACATGATATTCTATCTAAAATTGGTCCCTTATGGTCATTGGTGTCAAAGGGGGAGAAAATATTGTTCACAAAGATAGATTCTAAAGGGGGAGAAAACCTAAAGGGGAGAATTGATAAAAGAAGGGGATTAACTAAAATTTTGAGCACACAAGTCGGGGGAACAAGCTCTTAAACATGAATGTTGCATTTCCATGTGCGCTTCATATGTATGATGCATAGTTATGCATTTCTTTTTCTCCGATACATTGCTTGTGTGGTGACTTGCTAGTATAATTTGATTGATATATTGAGGTACTAGCATGAATAGGAAGTAGTTAGATTTTTCTTGCTTCATGTTTTTCAAAGTGGTACTAGAGCCTTGCTTATAATGTTGATCTCACGAGGTTTCTAGTTATGTTTGTGCTTTTCCAAGTGGTATCTAACTACACAAGGTGCTAAGATGGTGTTTATCGCTACTCCGATGGTATCACGCTTCAAAGGTCTATAATCTAAAACACTTAGCACCTATTGGTAGTCAATGCTCCTATTTTTACCTATCTAAACATGTAAGCTTCCTAAATCCAAACATATAGCATACATGTAGGGGGAGCCATTGCTATCAACTTGATTTTATGATCACTTGTCCATACTTCTTACACATGGTAACACTTTTGGGCAACGTGACATGAAGTCAATCAAAATTTTATTATAATATCTTTGTAAAAGGTTTGTCACCAATTACCAACAAGGGGGAGATTGAAAGTCCTATGTTTGGTGTTGATAATTAGTGACAATGCCTAAGTACTAACCACATATGCATAAGAATGTGTGTAGCTATAATGTGGTTGGTGCAATGAGATGGTGAAGTAAGGATCAAGCAATGGTGATGTGATCAAGTGCTTGCCATGGTGAAGGAGGAACAAGGTGCAACCCTATGGAGCTCAAGGCAAAGGTATCAATAGGGTTTTGTATTTTGGTGATAAAGACACCTAGAGGGTGTGATCACATTAAGGATCAATAGCCGTACTATAAAGAGGGGAATTTTCGGGGCTATTGATCACTTAAGTGCCACTAGATGAAGATTCATTTGCATATGCATGTAGATCTAGTGGAGAGCTAACTTAACGCCTCAAAAATGATTGTGAAAATGCTAACACACATGCACATGATGATGTACACTTGGTGATGTTAGCACATTTGCGAAGGCAGTGGAGTTTGAGCTGTAGAGAGGGGTTTGGGTTCCTCTCTCCCTCCCGCCGAGCTTGCGAGGCGGGATTCAACGCTTTTTGGGAAATGAAACACCTATTTTCCACTGCGCCGGACGCGAAGAAACGGTCAGTTACGGGACCAACGCGTCCGATCAAACTTCGCGCGTCCGGTCTGTGCGACCAGCGCGTCCGGTCAGCGCGACTGCAGCAGAATCCAGTGCCTAACGGCTCTATTCGAAGGGGTACGTCTATAAATACTTGTTGGCCGGCTCAAGGCTCACTCTCTTACACTCTTTGACATACTTATGAGCACTTTGAGCTAAGCAACTCCTCTCCCACTCATCTCTCTTGCTTCTTTGCATATTCGAAGTGAGATTGAGTGATCCAAGTGCATTTGCATTATGAGATTGCATCTAGTTGGCACTTGGTGGTTGATTTGCTGCGGAATTCCTGTTTCTCTTGGTGGTTGCCGCCACCTAGACGGCTTGGAGCAGCGGTGGAGGTCCGGCACGTGTTGGTGATTGTTTGTGGCCGGCTCCGGTGAGCTTGTTGTGAGGGGTTGTTGTGGTTCCCCGGTGGAGCGCCAAATTCCAACTCTAGTGGATTGCTCGTGTCGGAACTTCTCGCCATTTGGTAGGTTCTTGTGGCGCCTTTTGAGAGACTCGGTGTGTGATACCGATTAGCCATCGAATCACGTGGTGTAGGGGGACACAACGGGGACTAACATGCCAGCAAGCACGTGAACCTCGAGATAAATCATTGTGTCTTCACTTCATTGATTGTGATTGATTTGTCTCGGTGGATTGGTTATCTTGAATATCATCACTTGGAATTATTGATTGATTGGCTTAATTCATCGCCTCTCGGTGAAATATTTATTGCCCTACTCTTGTATTACATTTTAAGTACTTATTTTTTTCTCTAGCGCTTAGTAACTTGAGTAGAGTAGCCTTCTAGTTTTTCCTCTTGCGGTTTGACTTGTGCGGTTGAGTGAAATATATTAGAATTGTCTTTTGGATAGGTGGCTTGCAACACTCCATAAGCTAGGCAAAACTCGCTTCTTGCTATTTGTTATTACTAATTAAATTGTCTAGCACTTTTTATAGAAAATTTTATTAGACTATTCACCCCCTCTAACCATCGAGACCTTTCACCTGTGCGCGTAGGGTCACCCCTGGCCTCTCGAGACAGTCCCGTCGTGATGTCATCTGGACGAAATTCGTCGTTCCTGCAAACCTGCACCCTGCAGTACGGCCTCCGGCAGCGTCTCGCAAGTCACGTCTGCCGAATACTCCGAGGTCCGAGCATCCCGATTCCCTCCCTGATCCCGTGGTCCGCCGGCCAGCAGGCCAGCCCAGGACTTCGTCACGTGGGCCGTGGGGCCGTGGGTCTGAAAGCAAAGGAAACGCGCTACAAAGGCTGCTAGTTGGCAGAACATCTGTTCTTTGTTACACATTTTCCAAGTGATCTTTTATTCCTGATACAAATATACTTTTATACATTACTGTATACGCTGGGCACGCAGGGTATGCCGCCACTGTACCAAGGTCTTCGCCCTCTAGTGTAGTTCCTGTTTTCGCCGCACGTAAAAGCCACCAGCGATTCCCCATAGCGAGAGTTGTCACGGTAGGGGCTCGTAAAGGCGACCAGCGATTCCCTCGTGGCGAGAATTGTCGCGGTTGGGCGGCTCAAGCCCCCCTGCTCATCCCACCATAGCCGGCCTACGCGCGCGGGTTGCGGTAACGACCTCACTAATTAGTTTACATTCACTCAATTCTAAATCAACGATCAATTTGTCACAAGTTTTCTTTTCCGAAAAAAAGAATTTCCACCTCTTTCCCTATTTGGACAGTGTTGTGCGCACACCGTTCATTATCTTTTCGTTTCCTCTGCCACGCGCGAACGGGTTCTCTGACCCAACTAATTAGTGATCCCACCAGGCCATCAACTTTTTTGGGGGAAAATTTATTTTTGTAACTTTTCTTTTTTTTTGGAAAGTTACAAAGTTATATTCACAACTTTTACGTATAACTTTTTGTGAAAATTTCTCACCATATTTTCTTATAAAGTTGCAGAGTTATGCACATAACTTTTATATATAATATTTTGATAAACATATTTTTCAACATAATTTCCTTTTGTGGGAAAAATCATTCCCACATTTTTTTATTTTTGGGAAGTTACAAAATTGTACATATAACTAGTATGCATACGAAACTACGCACGCGTGTGTGTGTGAGACACTGAGACTGTGTGAGGTGTCTGGCAAAAATGAGCGCCGGCCCATTCGTTGTCAATTCCTCCCCGAACTACAGTACTTGGCAAATAGGCTTTGGAAAAAATCCACTTTTCCTACCTGAACTCTAAAACCGGATAAACCACCTCTCTCAATTTTGAAACTATGCGTTTTACCTCCTTGACCTGGTTATAAGCGGTTTTGAAGCTGGTTTTGTCTTTTTCTTTTTTATTTATTTCGGCTGAATCTTTAAAAAATCATAGCAAATTACAGAAAAATCATAAAATAGAAAATCCAATTTTGTTGGACTCCACATGAGCAGATCTGTACAATGAATATATAATAGGGTATGCTTTAGTACAAAGTTTTTGCTGTAGATTTTGATCTATTCTTTTCTATAATTAATTGGAATAATTCATAACTGCAGTTTCTATAGTTCAATTGTGGTAAAATTTTTATGGTGACCTAATTATTGTATGCTTGAACTATAGTAAAAATTTTATACTCATTGGATCATGTATAACTTAGTTATAGATTTATTTAGTATATAATTTTTACTACAGTTCAAGCATATAATAATTAGGCTATCATAAAAATTTCACCATAATTGGACCATAGAAACTATAGTTATGAATTATTCCAATTAATTACAGAAAAGAATAGATCAAAATCTACATCAATACTTTGTACTAAAGCATATCATATTATATGTTCACTGTGTAGATCTACTCATGTGGAGTCCAAAAAATTTAGATTTTCCATTTTATGATTTTTCTATGATTTACTATAATTTTTCAAAGATTCAACCGAAATAAAAAAAAGAAAAAGACAAAACCGCCTTCAAAACCACTTATAACCGGGCCAGGGAGGTAAAACACACGGTTTCAAAAGTTGAGGGAAGTGGTTTGCCCGGTTTTGGAGTTCAGGAGGAAAAGCGGACTTTCGCAAAAGTTGAGGGAGGAAAAGTTAACTTTTTCCACAGGCTTTCCTTGCCGGACCCACAGGGCTGGACTCTCGCATAACCAGATTCACGACAGCCCAACCGGTCCGTGGGCCTTTATCGCAGAGGTTCACGGGCCGGGGCTCTATAAAACAACGGCCCCACCTGCGATTACTTCGCGCACGGTCGCGCTCGCTGTCGAGCGAGCGACCCTGTCGCCCGCGGCCTTTTGTATTGCTGTGACATGGCCCTTAGGCTTTTACATGCACGTATTAATGGATCATCACGTGGGCTTAAATAGGGCCAATACGCAAAGTTGTTGTACCGGCGTGCCACTCCACTAAGGACTCCATCATGTGCCAGCCTAGCCCAGCCCAAGAGGCTTTTTTATTAGGCTGTTGTCTGTTTTAAAAATGCGATAACTTTTCACAAAATCTATCTGACACCATTCACCTATTTTTAAAATAGGATGTTCATTTTTATTTTTGTTTGCGATATTGTGCTCCTTATGTCGTATTATGAGATCCGAAAAGGTAGACATGCGATGCCTATGTTAAAAAATAATTTTTATACACTAGCAATTTATATTGTATATATAATAGCTACTTATGTATTAAGTATGTAGCAATTTATGCTAATAATTCAGCTACATCATACATAATCATTCATCCGTGTGCGGACTCAGAGTGCTACCACACCCATACTGATTAAGGGTCGTAGCTAGTTTTCGATTCAGGGTGGCTCCAAGGGTTATAGCGTATCTTCAGTAGGCAGCTTGTCGTGTGTTTGGGACTGCTACAATGTTTTTTATACGCTGCCATGTGGTCTGGTAATGCAAGAATATGTTTAAACCGGGAGTCACATTTTTATGTTTCATTTTTTTCTTTTAGTTTCAGTTTAACGAGTTATGACTTTTATTTTTTCATTCACCCTTTTAGTTTAATAAGTTATGAGTTTCATTTCTTCACTTTTCATTTTTTTAGTTTTTCTTTCAGGTTTGAATGCCTTTCTAAATCCTATATATTAGTTTTTTGTTTCATTATTTTTAGTTTTAGTTTAATGAGTTATGAGTTTTATTTTTTCAGTCTCCCTTTTAGTTTAATGAGTTACGAGTTTCATTTCTTCAGTATTTGTGTTTTAGTTTCCCTTTCAGGTTCAAATATCTTTCTAAATCGTACATTTTAGTTTTTTTTATATTTTTTCTTTTAGATTTAGTTTAATGAGTTTTGAGTTTCATTGTTTCGCTCACCCTTTCAGAATCAAATGCCTTCCTAATTCCTACATATTTGTGTTTTTGTTTTATTTTTTTATTTTGTCTACTTTCATTTTTATTTTCTATTTGTCAATTTCAGTTTTATTTTTTGGTTGTCAATTTTAGTTTAATTCTTTTTTTCATTTTGTCTACTATAGTTTTTCAGTTTCTATTAATCAATTTCAGTTCAAGATTTCATTTGTCAATTTCAGTTTCAGTTTGCAGCAAGTCATATTTCCTAACTTTTGTAATAAATGCCAGTTAGCAGCAAGTCATGTTTTCTGGCTTTTGTAATGCGTTGTATAATAAATGCCCCTTAGTTGGCAGCTTATGCAATGTTTATATAATTTGTCTCTCCAGGTTGCAGCTTGTCTTGTTTGGATCACTACTCTCTTTAGGGGTTAGAACCTTTATGTAAATGCCCCCAGTTGGCAGCAAGTCATGTTTTAGAGTAGTCAATATCAATCAGTTTCTGGTAATTTTAGTTTCAGTTTTATGTTTAATTTTTTCGTGGGTGTCAATTTTAGTTTTATTTTCTGGTAATTCCAGTTTTAAAGTTGTCAATTTCAATAAGTTTATGGTAATTTTAGTTTTAGTATTTTTTTGTTTTTCATTTTGTCTACTTTGGTTTTCGGTTTCTATTTTTCAATTTCAGTTCAGTTCAAGGTAATTTCAACTTCATCGTTATTTTTGCAATATATTTTCATTTGTCTACTTTAGTTTTCAGTTTTTATTGTCAATTTTAGTTAATTTTTCTGGTTGTCAATACCAGCATTCACGTGTTTTCATGCGGAGAGGAGCGGCCAACCTACGGGGAGGATGAGCAAGTCCGCGGAGAGGAGCAGATTAATAACTCACCCTCCCAGTTGGCAGTTATGCAATGCTTACTTTAATAATTTGTCCCCCAAATTGTACAATTATAGTATTACATCGTAGTAACACCTTTGATACCCCCACCCCCAGCTTGTGTATACTATGTAACAAGTTTAGTATATTTTTGGACTAGCAACTTTAGTATTATATGATAGTAACTCTTTTTGACTTTTTGCCCTGAGCTTGTGTATACTACGTAGCAACTTTAGTATATTTTTGGAGTAGCAACTTTAGTATTACATGTATTTAAAAAAACTTTAGTATTACACGTTAGTAACTCCTTTGATAAATCTCCTATTACATATTACACATAAATTTCTACTAAAATAAAATTCTTCGAAACATATGTAAGTGAGGTATAGTTTTGTTTGCCTCGTCACGTAGAACATACTGGTGTAGACGGAATTGAAAACGAATACACCATTCATAAGTTATACCAGGTCAAAGAAAATATTCTATTTTTTCGTTTATGTCAACTTGGGTCAGCTTGCATGAACGGGGGACTGGAGTGGAGGACATCGCACGCTAGCCTTTTGCGCCTGGGACCACAAGCTGAGAAGGGAAAGGGGCTGGCACAGTAGCAAGCAGCAGGGCTGGTCGGCGCGGGAGGCATCGCGGGTATAGTTTTCCAGATGGGCCGGGCACGATGGGCTGACACGGGCACGGCCCGAGAAAGCACGGTCCAAGCACGGCCCAGCCCGCATGCCCCGTGTCCGTGCCTGGCACGGCCCGTCCCCGTGCCCGTGCCTGGGCCTGGAATTCGGCCCATGGGCCAGCACGAGCACGACACGGGAAAGTGGCCTGGCCTGGCATCAGCACGATATCTGAATCGGCAGCCGTCCGATCTGGAACCCTAGTTGATTTTAACCGTTGGATCCTACCATTGTGAAGCGTTGTATATAAGTTGATGCCGCCTGCTGGCCACACTCCACTCTCCCTTCCCACTAAAACCCTAGTTCATTTCCCACTCCCCCGCCACTGAGACACGCGTCTGCTCTCCTGCTCTCCGTCGGCCGTGGCGAACGACGACTCCCAGGGGCGAGGGCGGCAGCGGCTCGCCGTCGTCCCCTCCTCTACGTCTCGCCCTCCAGCAGCTTCGGAGCTGGAGCTACGAAGAGCCAGGTAAGATCCCCACCTCTTCTTCTTCTCGCCCTCCGGCAGCTCCTTCATCTAATCATCTTGCTTCTTCTTCTCTAAATCTTGTCTTGTCTTTTATAGATCTGCTGATTCGCTGCTGCTCGGAGGAGTCGGAGCTGCTCGTTCTATGTCGCCGGCGAATGCGAGGTAAGAAACCCTAACCCTAACTTCTTCGATCTGACTTCTTCTTCTTCTCCGATCTGACCTCTTTCTTCTTCTTTTTTTGGGTTTTGGTTGGCAGTCGTTTGAGGCTAGGGCCAGTGAGGATGCCGGCCCGGCCTCCCTCTGTCTCTGAGGACACGGTGGAGGCTAGTGTCACTGCCATGGCTGATGAGATGAAGAGGGTCCGCGACCTCCCTGGTGATGACGACGACGACGACATGGGCGACGAAGAGATAGAAGAGCTCTTCGGCCATGGAGCTGTACATGGTGGAGCTGGCGCAGAGGACCCCATCGACCTTGATGGTGACGAAGGTGGTGGTGGAGAAGAAGACGGTGAGAATGCCGACGACGACCAGGACCAGGTATCACGCCCCTCTACCTCCAATGTGTGGCAAGATTTCCAGAAGCTCTTCAAAATGGGTCCCAAAGGTAAGAAGATCAGGTATGGCGCTATCTGCATCCATTGCAAAAAATAGTACTCTGGTAGATCTACAGGTGGCACTGGCCACCTCCGTCGTCACAGGGATAAATGTGCTAAGAGGCGAGAGAAAACTAGGGGGGTTTAGTCAGTCTCAGATTTCTTTTAATCCTGATGGTTCTATGCGTAATTAGGATTACTGTCCTATGCGTGCTCGTACTGAACTGTGTAGATTGCTTGCTAGGGTAGATGTTCCTATCAGCTTTGGTGAATCTGCTGCATTTGAGGAATACATTAATAATGCTCATAATCCTAAGTTTCAGGTTGTCTCTACACAAACCACAACTAGAGACTTAGCCAAAATGTTTTCTGATAGAAAGAGTAAGCTTGTTGAGGTACTTATTCTATTAATTGTGTGTGCCTTACCTCTGATATTTGGTCTGGCAAAGCCAAAGAGGATTATCTTAGTGTTGTTGTTCATTACATAAACCCTGATTGGCAACTAGAGAAGAGGGTTCTTGGTCTTGTGCTTATTGATTGTTCCCATAATGGACAGAACATTGCTGATAGAGTTGCATCTGTTCTTGGTGAATATGGTGTGCTTGAAAAAGTGTTTGCTGTTACTTTGGACAATGCTTCATCTAATGTTTCTGCCATGCGTATGCTTAGACCTATTTTATCTAAATATCTTGGTTTTAAGGTTCCTGTAGATGATCCAAGACATCCTGAAATTGCTGTTACTACGATGTTCTTGCATCAGCGTTGTGCATGCCAAGGTACATCACTAAACCTAATCCCCAAACTCTTAATCCTTTTCTAGTTTCCTAATGCTAACTGTCTTCTTCTTTTGTAGAACTGCAGCCATCGAGGAACTTGATGAAGCTTTTGAAGACCTATAGCTAGATTATAATTTGTCTTCATTCTTTAGCATAATGGGTCTGTAATATGAACTTGGACAGATGAACAATGATGTAAGGACTTTGAACTATTTTGGAGCTTGGCTGTACTCTTTTCCTGCCTAGGGTTTCTCACAAGGGTGAGTTTTACCTAGGTAGGTTTTTAATGAGGCAGCCATTGCACTAACCTCCAATATATTTTCATTTGCTTATCTTCTTTGTGTGTTGATCTGTGATTGATTGTTTTTCCTTTATTTTCTACTCAGTTAGACATGAAAATGATCTTGTGCAGTTGATTCTGGTAATCTGGTTAGCAAACTTAGATTGATTATGTGAAGATGTGATATAAATCTGCGATGCTGGAGTTCTGGTAATGTAATTGTGGCTTAGTGCCTGGGCCGACACGGGCACTGGTGTGCTGCCGTGCCTGGTGGCACGGCACGGCACGGCACGGCTATGCCCTGACAGGGCCGTGCCTGGGCCGAGATTTGGGCACGGCACGGCAGGCCACCGTGCCGCCCGTGCCTCGCCGTGCCGTGCCTCGCCATGCCCGTGCCCGTGCCGTGCCGAGCGGTCCGTTTGGAAAACTATAATCGCGGGCGTGGTCGCGCGCTCGCGCATTGGCGCGACGGGTCGCGCGTTAACTGCGTCCATCAGAAAAATTATTAGATGCATGAAGTGGAATGGAACACTTGCGCACGAGCGAGTGGACTGGACTGCTGGACTCTGGAGGAACGCAGGATCACGCTGATCGTGCTGTTACGTACAGGACACAACTAGCTAGTTAGTTATTCAAAAACAAAGTTTAGTTAGTTTCCATACGCCGCTACGCTGGAATGTTGATCCAGGTTGGAGCAGCAAACTTAGGTTGTCTACATTTGCTAGGTGAGGAGAAGCGTTGTTGCTAATCTGTAAGCGAGTCCTTGGCTAGTGCTGAAGGATCGAAATGGGCGACCAGAGGGGGGGTGAATGGTCGCGGAAGCCAAAAATTTCTAACTCTTCACCTAAACACAAAACTTGATTAAATCACGTTTTTTAAATCTGGACAGAACTCTCTGTACCTAGTAAACCTGATGTGGACGAAAATCCGTAACTCCGATCGACCTAAAAATTTGTCAGATTAAACTAGATGAAATTACGAAAGTAACCTAACTGGAATCACGTCAATCGGACTTACGGATCTTGAGATAAAAAGAAAACAAGCAGACTATGTCAGATGCTAACGAGAATTGTAAAGAACAAATCGAGATGCACAAGATCAATTATTATAGACGAAAGATTAAATTGAGTAATTGAACTTACAAAAGTGCATCTAGCCTCCGCCCAAACATCCTCCCTCTCTTAATCGGAGAGATCAACAAAAACCTCTCACTAGAATTCAAACCCTAGGCTAGACTAGAGAGAGGAAAAACTGAACCGTAGAACCCGGGGCATGAGTACTGTTCAAGGGTACTGTTCACACGTGAATAATAACTCGCCGGGAGTCCAAAACGTCCAACCCTCTCAACCCTAGATGCCACATATTTATATCTCGAAAGAATGGCACGCCATATTTTCACATAACCCCCTACGCTAAATAAATCCAACGTAGGGGAGTAAATTCCAATTACGTCCTCCATGGCAAATTCCGCGATGTCCGCGATCCCTCCATCTCCGCGATGTGATCCTCTCGATGTCGCCGCACGACCATCCGAAATCGTATCACGATCGCCAGAATTTCCATCTTTGGCCAACGCACGCCGCACGAGCGTCCCAGTACGATGCATGGCTTTGTGGCTCAACCAGCGAACCCTGGATTTTGTGGCGTAATCTGGAAACCTCCCTCGACGTCCTCCCACCGTGTAGCCAGGTACAGTAGACATACACCACACGATCGCCTGTCCCTCGAACGCAAGCCTCGATCCGCCCTTCTCCACCCCCACGGTTCTTCGGCACGGCATCTTATCCTCGTTCTTCACTCGTCGCCGCATGTACCTTGTCTCCACCTGTCACCTACAACCACAACCTGCCGAGAAACACGTCACACGCACACCGTGTTGTCAATCGCTCATCACCAAGGTGCTAGCTCGCCGGCATCTCAAGTGCGCGGCTACGACGGCAGCATGTTGTTGTATTCAACTATTTCTCAATCTCAATACAAAGATGCGTAAACTTTTTGCGTATTCGAGAGAAAAAAAAGTTTAGTTAGTTTAGCTAGAGCTTCATCACAATAATGAGGCCACCAGAACATGCACGTCAGCACGTGGCGTAGCCAGAGGCGTTCTTGGGTCTGAATTATTTTGTGTTGATTGAATTGAACAAGTGTGTGATATACTTGTGTATCTCTGCATTGGGTGACGGTATTCTATATCCTTTAAATTTATTCTTCTCACAATAATAAACCAATAAAATTTGTATATAGTGAACCTTCTGTTGATGTGATATAATGGTTGCTGCCTGGCTGGACAACGAAATGCGGTACAAGGCAGCTTAGCATTTGCTTAATCCGCTGTCTAATACTCCGTCACAAGCACAGCAAAGGATAGCAGTTCAGTTCGGTGCTACTACTACTGAAGCGACACACATTCACTAGGAGTAGCTGACAGTAACAGCCCATTGGTATGTCCATGTGGAGAGAGCCGATCGAGTGTAGTGGAGCGCGCGCATTGTGCAGGGTGCGCTTGCAAGATTAGGTTCGGAAACAGTGGAGATCGATCATCTGCCGATGGCGCAAGGCATTATATCGATCGATCGAATGCAACATAACATAACACGGTGGTGGTGGTGGTGGTGAAGATGATGCCGCACCGCACGTCTAGTGCTAATGGTGCGTGATGACTGGTGACTGGTGGCACAGAACGATCGGCACCGGTGGAACGGTGTACCGAGTCCACGTGCAACCGGGAAACGTATCAGCATTGTCCACGGCAAAAGCAGATGGTGCTGGCTTTGATCATCTGCCTTTGACAACTGACTCCGTAGATTAAGGTTTGATATGGTTTTCGGGTAGAAGAAAAACAGTGAAGTGAAGTCTAGCAGCTAATAAGCATCATCTATCTCGGATAATGTGTTTAACCTGGATGGATAGTGGTGAAGTGAGGTAGCTAGTGACCATATCTTTACTCTCACCACTAATTAAGGCCATGTTTGGTGCTGCTCTGGCTCCGGCTCCGCTTCAACACCACAGAAGCTGGAGCCCGAGCTCCTCTTCCATCGTCTCAGACGCACTCGTCACGTTCGGCCATTTGGTGTGGCCCCGGCTCAGCCGGAGCCAGAGCTAGAGCCGAAGCGGCACCAAACAAGACCTAAGCGACTAGCATACATGTCCTAAAATATAAGAGTGTATGTGTTTTAAATTTAAACTTTGACTAGTAATTAATCTAATCAAACAAAAAAAAATTGTACTAAAAAGGTACTTACAACGGAGTTGTATTTAGAAATATTCTTTAATGATCAAGCTTTTATTGTCAGAAATAGTATATTGTAAGATAAATTATTAGTTAAAGTGTGATCTTGTATTTAGATTTTTTTTAATGATCAAACTTTTATTGTTAGAAACAATGTATTATAAGATAAATTATCGGTTAAAGTGTGATCTTGAAGATAGGGTAATTATCGAGTTAAACCGTGATTTATATTTTAGGACAGATGGAGCAATTGATAAATCACCAATTAAATCATTGACGCAGGTAGTTTACAGGGATTACTCACTAGTTGTGCCTCTGGGCGTTGGTACGAGGATTGTAGTACAAACTACATTCCTAAGACACTGATTCTATCGTAGCCGCTTTACTAGTATAGTCTCTCTTAGGTTGCCGAGGTCAGGGTGAAAGCCTGTACGGCAACGTTTCTTGGAGGCGTCCTCTTCATACATCTTCTCCTACCATGCTGGAATTACAGGTGAAAACTTTTCCATGACGGGCTAGCTTGTCGACGTCTTTGGCGTCGTTTCTTTCTTGAAGGCATCGCTAGGTTTTTCAGCTCCAAGAAATTGTTGCTAGTTTGGTTCTTGGGTTGAGTTGTTCATAGTTGCTTTAGTTGTTAGCTAGATGCTAGTGTAGTTGATTTTCTAGTTGGATCGTTTTCGATTGAAGTTGGCTTAGAGTTGAGCAAGTAGTGGGGTAAAGTTGTTAGTTGTTTGGACAACGTTCCATAGTTTGTTCAACAAGATTAGTGGCGCACTCTCCCAATTATGTGGATATTAGGCCCAGTCTTTACTCAAAAAGCTAGGTAGACATTTATATTTTTATTTTCTCCATCTAATAGAAATCATGGTAAAGTTGACGAGCTTGTTCTTCTACACCAACTTGAGAGAGCGGTACACATGAATGACTATTGACTTGACTTGGTCACCTTGCAGCATCACGAAGACTTAAAACTTCTCTCTTTTTTCTGACGTAGAAAATGGTAAAATTATTAGACCAAATTCAAAAAAAGGTCTAAAGAATGCAAGGCATCATAAGCTCTAGTGGAGCACTCAATGCTATTGCTAGGTAGGGCCTCTGCCATACTTTCGTTTTGGTGCATCATTTTCTCAGCTTCTAAATCCTGATTTTCACTAGTGTGTTTTTTTCCCATTATGTCTCCACCATGAATCGAGCCTTACAGAGCTCTATTGGTTTAGTTGTGACTTTAATTTGTATCCATCATCCACAACTGATCAGCTCTAGGGAATTCAATGTTTTTAGATACTTGGAGGTTGGGACGTACACTCTCCTTGGAGAAAGGATTGCCGGATGCTTGATACCCAACATTTTTTGGACTTGTTTGCATGCACCTGTGTCCATTTTAATCCATATAGGTTGAAGTGGATTAGAGTGAAATTTAGTTTATTTTATCTCAATCCATTTGAACACACATAGATTGACGTAGATACGATTGCGTCCAAACAAACTCTTAGATAGCAGATTCTTCAAAGTAGCCAAAATTTTTAAGCAGCCAATATACCTCAGAAAAAATTCTTTGGGACAAAAGCTGTCGTGCGATACCGCCAATGACATGAGGCCACTGAATCAACGCCATCAACTTATTATAATTACACAGCCGTCATATATAAACTTATATATACTCCTATATATAGTATATACTGTAATATACGGTACATATACTTATGTATCATGATGTGGTTCGGCCAGCAAGGCTAATAAGTAATAACTGACTATACAGCTGCTTGCTACCTAGTTAGGGAACCGGCAGTCGCGGCGTATCTCGCCGGTGGCCGCCGTCTTGGCACCGATCCTGCCGAGCTTGGTGATCGCCGCCACGAAGTCAGCGAAGAAGGCGCCCTGGTTGGACGCGTAGTTGTTGACCGCGCCGCGGGATCTCTGGTCGCTGTACAGCACCTGGTCGGTGCCCAGGAGCCCCCTGCCTCCCTGCAGGTTCCGGTAGAAGGCGCTGTCGAAGCTCCCCGGCGTGGGGTCGAGGAACGCGAAGCCGCTGCTGGGGTTGGAGCCGCAGGTGCCGCGCAGCTGCGACGCCAGGCCCTGGTCCATGCTCGGGTCGCTGCCGATCCTGTACTGGAAGAAGGGGCAGTCCGCCGCGCCGAGCGTGTGCGCACCTGGTCGAATTGGAGTGCGGGCGTGCAAGGTCATCAGGGTCGGTTAGCAGGCTGGCAATTCCGAGACGAGCTAAGTGAGACGATGGATGAGGAGCCGGCGATGCCGGCCGTTTACCTAGGAGGGCGATCATTTCGGCCTGGGAGAAGCCAAGGCCGGAGAAGAAGGCGTTGAGCTGGTCCAGGGTGAAGTTGACGCCCGGCAGCCGGACGCTGTCCCTGGTGGACACCCTGCCGTCGAACCGGCCGAGCTCCACCTGGTAGTACGGCCCGCCACTCTGCAACCGATGCATGCAGAAAGTTAGTTGCATGCACAGCATATATGTAACCACTTTAAGCCTCCAAAGTAGGCTGGGTCAAGTGACCTCTTTCTAAAAAAAATGACAAGATTTTATTCATTTTGAACCAAGTGGCAACGACTGACAGCATGGAGGCTGACGAATAGCACATACCAGGTAGACGGCTTCTCTGGCGGCGAGGGCCATGATATCCGCGCACGACACCTTGTACTGGCACTGCTGGTTGCTGTCCACGGCGGCCTTGGCGCTCAGAATGGCCTGGAACCCATCCGGCTTGAGCGACTGGTTGGCGGTGTTCCGCCGCTCGTCGTCGCCGTTCGAGTTCACGATCATGATCGACGCGTCGCAGCCCTGCATCCGCATGCATCAGAAGACGGCGATCGATCAGCTGCATGCACTGCTAGCGGGGAGCCAGCAGCTGGGATAAGTAGCATGTGCGTGGGCGTGGGTACCATGACGGCGCAGTCGTGGAAGAAGAGCCTGAGCGCGGCGGGGGCGGCGATCTGGGACTGCGCCATGGACTGCCTGACGGAGCCCCGGACGATGGTCTCGAGGTTCGGGCAGGTGCTGGCGTAGTAGTCCGTCCTCAGCTGCGCAACGGCAGGCGGCGGCATGAGCGCCGTGGACACGACAACGGCGACAAACAAGACCAGCCTAAGCCTCGCCATCGATCAATGAATGATACACACTACTCTCTCTCTCTCTCTCTCCCGGCCGGCAGCTTGGCTTTCAAATTCAAGCTGTTGTTTGTTGTGTGCGTCTTTCCAAAGCGTGGCAGCTGGCTGCGGGTAGTTATTTCGTTCGATCGAGGCTGGTCGAAAGCGATATGGCGCGTTGGAACGGAGGTTGCGTCTTGCATGGGATTTATAGGCGGCCGCCGGCCCTCGTCCTTTCGAACTGCCAATTCGATCAGCATGATTGAGGTAGAGCAAATACTGTTATTCACTCTGTTTTTTTTTGACATGCTAGCGACCGGACGTCCGGCCTTGGACCCGCGTCCGAACGCTGCTCCCCGTGCCCCGCGCTTGCTCGTGCCGCACGCCCCACTCGCTCGGGTTCTGCGTCACTCAAACGATTCGTGCCCCACCCACACCTCCTGAACATCACCAACATCGAGAAGAGGAGAAGACACCGAGACGAGGCAGCAGGAGGCGAGGAGAGAGAGCAACACCTGATCTACATTTGAAACATCCAGATACAATACTTGCAACGTACGTATGAAGACATGAAATGTTTGAAACATGCGTCTAAAACAAAAAAACATGAAACACTTGAAAAACATTGCAACACATAAGTAACATCCAGATAAAACACTTGCAACATATGTGGGAAACATATGCAACATTCAAATAAACACACTTGCAATATTATGTCTGAAAAAACAGATGAAACATTAGGAACAAACATTTGCAATATAAGTGTACAACCATTGCAACACATGCAACATCCCGATATATTTTTGCAATATCCATACAAAACCCTTGCAACATACCTCTGAAACACGTGAAACATATGTTTGCAACATGCGCTTTCATCGCAGTGTCACCTTGCTGCTTGGACGAATGAAGCTCATTGTTGTGGAGCTCGACGCCAGCGCGGAGCTCGATGCCACAGAGTGGATGGAGGTTGTCGGTGCCCCTGATGGACCACCAGAGGAGGAAGGACCTCGTCGAGGCCCGAGATGCAGCGGTCGTCGAGGGAGCCCGTGAGGCGGTCGTTGAAGGCGGCGAGGTAGCTCCCCACGGGCAGCACGATGCGGCAGCTGGAGCGAAGGTTGGCGGTGAAGTCCCAGGAGCCAGCGTCGAGTGTGTAGGCACGCGCGTTGGCCAGGAGCAGGCCGCGCGGGAAACCCCTGAGGCAGAGCTCGTCGTACGCTGTGGTGGCGGGTGGGTGACGAGATGGAGTCCGGGTGGGCGAGCGGGAGTAGGAGCGACGCCACGAGGAGGGCGGCAAGGAGACGGTGCACCATCGCGGGTTCGTTGCGCGGGTCAGAGACCGGGGGGCGGAGCCGCGGAGGCCTGGAGGGCGGAGGGGAATGGGAGAGACGTGTGGGGTCGGCGGAACAATCCGGAATGGGAGAGTTGGATTGTTGAAATGTCCGGACGGGGTCACGGGACAGACCACTGCGGTTCCCTAGGCCGCCCATCTACCCAGCAAGGAGGCGTCTGGACGGACCTGACGGGACGGGATGGACGTCCTGACCTAGCATTATGTTTTTTTTTTACTAAACCCACTACAGACATATAATCACCCTACGCCTATGAACCCACTCACCCTACCACGTTTGTTATAGTAAGATTAACCCAAAATACCCCCACTATAAATATTGAAATTACATCTTTGCATAAAAACATTTTAATTATATCTTCATGTAAAAATATTTAAATTACATATTTTTTTTAAAATAAAAAATAATAGTAACAAAATACAATTAAATGAAGTGTAAATCTATGACAAAATCGACATGCATGCATGAACATATAGGTTCTTCTACCAGCAGCACGGTTGCACGGCCAACCTACTAGTCCAAAATATAGCTACAGATATACATGTACGCCATCAAACTTTGTATTATTAGGGAATATAATTGTGATTGTGATTGCCAGAAGAGACGAGGTTTCCAATATTTTAAATTTGTTCAGAAATCATAACACGTACACGGTCTAAAACAGTCCTACAGTTCTAGACACGCGCTCGCCATGCCAACCAGCTCGTACAAACATAACAATAATGACCATGTTCATCTGACTTATAATCCGTCTTATTCAACTTGTTTTTTTAGCCGGAATAGTATTTTTCTGCTACTCTGCTAGTCATAGAAACGGAATTATTGGAGACTCGCTGTCATGACTGACCGAGTCCACAGGGCCACCACCGTCGTCACGTAGTTTTCGTGACGACTGACCACAAGCGTCGTTGGTGTCCTGATGATGACTGTGGCTGTGTTTAGTTCCTGAATTTGGGGTGCCAAAATTTATTGTAGCATTTCGTTTGTATTTAGTAATAATTGTCTAACCGTGGACTAATTAGACTCAAAATGTTCGTCTCGCAAAGTACAACCAAACTGTGCAATTAGTTTTTGATTTTATCCACATTTAGTACTCCATACATGTATCGCAAGTTTGATGTGACGGGGAATCTTTTTTTTTGCATAGTACACTTTTCAATGATCTAAACACAGCGTGTGTCTCATGAGTCGTCGCCCCTCGCCCAACAGTGTGCCAATCCTCCTTCCCATATAGCGTGTTCGGATGCGAGCCCGCTCCAGAGGGTGACTCGCTCACGCGCTGTAGCGGTCACCGTCGGATCGGGACTGCGATGGCAGTGTGCATGACCTGACGCGCGTCGGGGACTGTGATGCGTGTGCCTCACGGGCGGAAACAGCAATTTTAATTAAGGAGGCCGGATAAATATGATCATATTTTTTTATACTGATAAAATATACATAATTCATGCTGTTCGTTTATGCTGAAATTTAGTTTATGCTAAATTAAATATTTATACACTATTTATAACTAAAATTCTAATATTTTAATAAAAACAGGTGAAAATTGATAATTTTTTGTGCTATATATTTAAATATTTATATAGGTATGGAAGAAAACCTACTGTGCTTGGGGGAGGCGGGCGCACGGCCCCTGCTCCACTGGTGTGTCTGCGTGTCACTTAGGCGACTTTGCATATACACATACATACACCTACAGGGACATGGCTAATTTCTCCCTCCACACACTCATTCAAGATTCAAGAGAACCAGTGCACGTGCATTTCAGCCCGTGTCACTTAGGCGACTTTGCATATACACATACATACACCTACAGGGACATGGCTAATTTCTCCCTCCACACACTCATTCAAGATTCAAGAGAAACAGTAACTGGGAAAGTCTCTGGTCTGACCACGGGTCGCGGAGACCTTGTGGTGACTCGGAGTGGGTGCCGAACCTAGACTAGATCTGGGGTTTCGGAGGGGATTTTCCCTGGATTCCACCTTGTTTCGGCTCAGTAGCCATCCAATCAAATCCCTGTGAGTTCGTCGAGCTGTTCTGGTGGAGCAGGATGAACAAGCTGAGGGGCGACGTGGGTGGCGGCGGGAGTTGGGGGGAAGGGCAAACGCAGCTGGGGTGGTGGCGGTGAGGGTTTGGAGGGGCTCCTGAGGGGGCTGAAGCTGTCGGAGGAGGAGCTGAGCAGGGTGAAGGGTACTAGGCGGCCGGAGGATGGGGAAGGGGAGCAAGCTCCGCATGCAGTGGGGAAGCTGTTCGCGAGCAAGGCCGGGCACGCGGAGGGGCTGGCACAAACTTTGAGCAGAATCTGGTGCCCGGGGCAAGGAATTCGGTGCAAGGACCTGGGGCAAAATCTCTTTCTCTTCACGTTCCTGCAGGCGGGGGGTAAGAGGAGAGCTATCACGGAGGGGCCTTGGGAGTTTGGTGGGGATCTGCTGGTGGTTGTTGACTTCGACAGGAGCAAGAGGTTGAAGGACATTGAGTTCACTCACATCCCCGTCTGGGTCAGGGTCTTCGACCTCCCGCTTGGATTGATGGATTCCACAAATGGTCTGCTGCTGGGGAACCAGATTGGGAGAGCCCTGGAAGTTGAGGCGGAGGAGGATGGGACAGCTGTGGGGGCTTTCTGAGGATAAAGGTGAAGATTGACATCCGTAAGCCGTTGAGGCGGGGAATTCTGGTGGAAGGAGAGGATGGGGAGGAAGATTGCTGGTGCCCGGTTCGTTACGAATTCATTCCAAATTTCTGCTATGGTTGTGGGCGTCTCGGCCATGTGTAGAAGGAGTGTGATTTGTGTGTGGATTTGGAGGCTGGGTGCAAGCAGTTTGGGGAGTGAATGAGGGTGACTCCGTCTCGATGGAAGGGACAAGGCGATCTGAGGAATAAATGGTCGGAAGGGGGGAGTTCAGGAGGTGGCAAAATTGGGAGGAGTAGGGTGAGTGGCAAGACAAGTTTGGTCCTGGACCGAGGAAGGCAACAGACATCATCCTATAAAACAAGCTCGGATCTCGACGCTGAGCTTAAAGATGATGGCACTAGTCCAGCAAAAAAGGTGGGGAAAGAGCCATACGTTGGGCTAGGGAAGCCAAAGAGCCTGACTTTTGAGGAGGGGGCGGGTGGGGCTGAGCTGGGGGCAGCCCTAGGAGAGGGACATGAGGTAGTGGAAGGAGGGAATAATGGGACTCCAGAGGTACAATCTATGGGTACCATTGGGGAGTTGGTCCCTGTTCAGGTACAGCCACATGGCTTGGCTGATGCTGAGGTGGGGAGATTTGGAGAGGAGGGTGGGTATGGTGAAAAGGACATGGATGTGGATGGTGGAGGGCTGGGGACGGTGGATACAAGAGAGGAGATTTTGGCAGAAGTGGTGCTGGATCAGGTTAAGGAGGTGGGGAAGCAGGTTTCGGGGTTGCCTGAGGGTGGGGCGGGCCTGGAGTGGAGGATGGGGAAGAGGGAAGGAAGCCTAGTTCATTTCGTCATTTGCAACGGACTCCGAGTGATAACGGTGGGAGGAAGCAGGAGGAGTTTGAGAAGAAAAGGCGTCGGGGTCTGGAGAAGGAGGAGTTGTTGGACCACAAGAGGAAAAGGTTGGGGGAGCTAGGGGTGCTAAATGAGGAAGAAAAGGTAGGGCTGGAGGAACAGCCCTACCCAGCTAAATGAGGCTCATTGCCTGGAATTGCCGGGGATTGGGGAATGGCCTGGCAATTCGTGGCCTTCTGGAGCTCCAGAAGGAGGAGGCCCCCGATGTTCTGTTCCTGTCCGAAACAAAGCATGATGGCAGGTGGATGGATTGGCTTAGGTGGAGATTGGGGTTGACCAACATGGTGGCAAAGGATAGTGTAGGGGTGAGTGGAGGTCTTGCTGTCTTTTGGAGGAAGGATATTGACCTTACGGTCAAAAGCATGTCAAAGTACCATATTGACATGGTAATAAAGGAGGAGGATCATTTTGAGTGGAGGTTTTCTGGGGTGTATGGGGAGTCCAGGAGCGAGGAGAAGGATAAGACATGGGATACCCTCCGAACCCTGCATGGGGCGCTATCCCTACCTTGGGTGTGTGCGGGTGACTTCAACGAGGTCCTTTTTGCTCATGAGAAGGAAGGGGGGGTGCCGAAGTCGGAGGCAGGGATGGAGAAGTTCAGGAGGGTTTTGGAGGACTGTGGCCTTCATGACTTGGGGTACGTGGGGGATGCGTTCACGTGGCGCAACAACCATCACAATGCGGGGAGCTACTCAAAAGAGCGGTTGGATCGGGCCCTTGCCAACACGGCATGGAGATGCAAATTCCCTCTAGTCCGAGTTATCAACGGCGATCCAAGACACTCAGCCCATAGACCGGTGATTATGGAGGTGGGGGAGAGGGAGGTTCGGAGATGGGAAGGCCCAAGAGAAGTTCTGAGGAATTTTGAAGCTCGATGGCTAGAGGAGGAGGATTGTGCTGCTAAAGTGGAGGAGGCTTGGGGCGCTGCCCTGCTGGAGGGCACCTCCACTCTTTTGGAGCTGCAAGGCCGGGTGTTGGGGGAACTATGGGAGTGGGACAGATCGGTCCTAGGGGAGTTGGAGAAGAGGGTGAAGAATGCCAGGAGGGAGCTGGAAAGGTGTAGAAGGAGGGGGATCTCCCAGGACAGTGTGAATCGAGAGCATATTTTGCGTTTCAAGTTGGAAAGGCTGGAGGATCAGCTGCATGTGTACTGGAGGCAGCGAGCACACAACTCATGGCTGCTAAATGGTGACCGCAACACAAAGTTTTTCCATGATTTTGCATCAGAGAGGAGGAGGAAGAATAGGGTCAAGCGACTAGTCGACGACGGAGGAAGGGTAGTGGAAGGGGATTGGCTGAAAACTTTTATCACGGAGCAGTACCGAGCCTTATTTTTCACACAGGCAGGAGGCGAAACCGAAGAAGTAACCGGGTGTGTACAGCAGAGTGTGACAAGGGAGATGAATAATATCCTACAGGCACCCTACTCAGGGGAGGAGGTGTGGAAAGCTCTGGATAGCATTGGAGACCTGAAAGCGCTTGGCGTCGATGGCATCCCGGCCATTTTTTACAAGCGCTTTTGGGGCTTGATTGGGGAGCGGGTGAAGATGGAGGTTCTAAAGGTTTTAAATGGAGGGGAAATGCCTGGTGGATGGAATGATACCATCATAGTTCTGATCCCGAAGACTGAAAAACCAGAAAGGCTCAAAGATTTAAGGCCAATCAGCTTGTGTACAGTGCTGTACAAGCTGATCTCTAAGGTGATCGCCAACCGGTTAAAATTGGTGCTACCAGAGGTGATCTCACCGGCTCAAAGTGCTTTTGTACCGGGCCGTCTGATAACTGACAACGTCCTACTGGCTTATGAGCTAACACATTACTTGAAAAACAAGAGGAGGGGGGCTGAGGGGGCAGCGGCTATTAAGCTAGATATGAGCAAGGCATATGACCGTGTGGAATGGGGATTTTTGCATAGCATGATGATCAAGATGGGCTTTAGAAGACAGTGGGCTGACCTGGTTATGAGGTGTGTATCCTCAGTGAACTACCGTATCAAAGTCAATGGGGATTACACGGAGACGGTTACACCACAGCGGGGTCTCCGCCAAGGAGATCCTTTGTCCTCATACCTCTTCATTATTTGTGCAGAGGGACTTTCAGCAATGCTACAGAGGGCGGAGAGGGATGGGAAGATTATGGGCATAAAAGTTTGTCGAGCTGCACCAAGCGTCAACCATCTGTTCTTTGCAGACGACTCACTGATTTTGATGCGAGCAAGAAATGAGGAAGCGATGGAGCTGAAAAGAGTGCTGGAGGTGTATGAGAGGGTGTCGGGACAAATGATCAACAAAGACAAGTCATCAGTCCTATTCAGCCCAAACACAACCAGAACAGTGAGGGATCAGATGAAAGCTACCCTATCAATTTCACAAGAGAAGTAGGGGGGAGAGATACCTGGGGTTGCCGGTTTCCATTGGGAAGTCAAAAAAGAAAACCTTTGCTTACATAATGCAGAAAATATGGTGCAGGGTGCAGGGGTGGCAAGAGAAGATGCTATCGAAGGCCGGTAAGGAAATTTTGGTTAAGGCAGTAGCCCAAGCCATTCCTACCTATGCCATGTCCTGTTTTGATATAACAAGAACTCTTTGTGATGAGCTGAGCGCAATGGTGAGTAGGTACTGGTGGAGCCAACAAGACAAGAAACACAAGATTCATTGGCTTAGTTGGGAAAAGTTGACACGGTCAAAAAAGAAGGGGGGTTTGGGCTTCAGAGATCTACACCTTTTCAACCTGGCAATGTTGGCTAGACAAGCTTGGAGATTGTTGACCAACCCGGACAGTCTGTGTGGCAAAGTGCTGAAAGCTAAATACTTCCCTAACAGTAGCATCCTGGAGTGTCAAGTGAAGGAAGGTATTTCATATTCCTGGAGGAGCATCTTACAAGGGGTGGAGTTGGGGAAGAAGGGACTCATCTGGCGGGTTGGTGATGGAAGCCATATCAAAATTTGGACTGATCCATGGATACCCTGAGGCGAAACACGTCGTCCTGCTACTCCAAGAGGGTCCTCCTTGCTAACAAGGGTGGATGAATTGATGGATCCAATAAACGGCGGCTGGGATGAGCAGTTGGTCCGAGAAACATTCTAGGTGGAGGATGCAGAAACTATTTTGTCAATCCCAATTGGGGTTGATGCGCCGGATTGGCCAGCGTGGCACTTCGATTCAAAGGGCATGTTTTCTGTGAAATCAGCTTACAAGATTGCAGTACAGGCTAGGGATGACGAGGCCGGAAGGACTGCAGAAGCATCGGCTGGGAGCGGGACGGCAGGTGCTCAATTCCCATGGCAAAAGATCTGGCAAATGAAAGTGCCCAATAAGGTCCAAATGTTCCTATGGCGCTTGATCCATAACAGCTTGCCGGTGCGGATTAATCTGAAGAGAAGAAAGGTCAAAACTAAAACCTGGTGCCCGATGTGTAAAAGACTGGATGAGGATTGTGGTCATATCTTTTTCAAATGCAAGAAGGCTCGGGAATGTTGGAGGGAGCTGCAAATGGAGGAAGCCCGCTGTAGCCTAGCACAATGCAAGTCGGGGAAGGAAGTGGCTGAAAAAATATGGTCAATGAAGCCCGATCAACAACTGAAAATCGTGGTGTGGCTGTGGAGATGGTGGACAGCGAGAAACAAGGCAAATGCGGGAGAAAAAGTGCAGAGTGCGGGGGAGGTCTGCAGTTCAGTACACTAGCACCTAAAGGAGTTTGAAAAGCTGAAAAGCTCAGGAGAGCACAGAGCTCAGACCCAGGAGGCAAAATGGAAGCCACCACCGGAGGAGCAATATAAGGTGAATGTGGATGCGGCATTCTCAGCTCTAACAAGAAAGGGAGGATGGGGGTGTGTGATGAGGAATAGCACAGGGGCTGTGTTAGACACCGGAGCCGGCAACATCAACAGAGCAGGAAGTGCCCTCCATGCTGAAGCACTAGCAGCCTTCTATGGTTTAGAAAGAGCAGAAGAACTGGGAATGACAAGGATAATTCTGGAAACAGACGCATCAAACTTGGGGAAGGCGCTGACATCAACTCTGATGGATGATGGTCCGGAAGGAGGTTTGTTTAGGCAGATTCGGTTAGCAATGCGAAGAAACTTTGTTTCTTGTTCAGTCTCGGTCTGTCCTAGATCATGTAACATGGTGGCTGATTCTTTGGCCAACCATGGTGTAGCTGCCTTTTCTGATGGAGGGCGTGCATTCTGGTGCCAAGCACCAACCTTTGTAAACAACTTGGTCTCTGGCGATTTGCCGGGAGCTATGGGTTTATGAAGTTCTGTGAAAGTTCAAAAAAAAAGATTCAAGAGAACCAGTGTACGTGCATTTCGGCCCATGTGGTTTAGTTTTCTCGGCTCAAGTTGCATTGTGTTTTGTTCCAAATTGAAGCCCATTAGTCATCACCGGCCAGAATTGCACACGATTTGTTCAGAGTGTATAATTTTTTGATATTCTTGAATTACATGATTTGTTCAAGATGTATGGCTTTTCCTGTTCAACTAGTATAGTATAATTTTTTGTTCTACCAGAACAAACCTGAGAATATTTCAGTTAAATAATCATCAATTGATAGACAGTCTAGCTAGCTAGAAGTATAAGTGTTTAGAATTTAAAGCCATTATTTGGATCTAATCATTGATTACTTCTTTCAAAACAAATTACATGAGTGAGGGGGGTGGTTGGCCCACCTTGAGTTTCCTTATTCTGTTAGATTATGGAAAGAAATATTCTGCCTTTGTTTAAACCACCTTATTGTTATAAAAAGTTACAACTACTTAAAAAACCCACAAGTACTCACAAGTTTTAACTCAAAACCTAATTCTTTTTTTTGCGGTTTCTGGCTAGTTCAACCTGGAGTGACATGAAGGGAAAACATAAGTTCTTTGCATTGCATGGATATTAATTATGGCGAAGGTCCTCACCGCGGATCAGGTCGAGGCAAAAAAGAATTGGCCATGTAATCATATATGCCCCACTTGTACCGGTGTGATGATTATGAGTGTATCTTCAGGCGTGTCTAGATCCTTGAAATGGCTCCAACCATGGTCTTTAGCCTAAAATAGGACTTGTCAAAACAAGCCCTTAGCCAGTACAAGTGGGGCATGGAAGTGGGGGTTGGTTCCCAAAGCTCCCTCTCTGGATGGTGCAAGGATCTTCCAATCTATACCGAGTCAAATAATTCGCAGAAGTCTAATATGTGTGCTGTGATGTTGCAGCCCCCATTCACACCATTTGAGGCTCATTTGATCAATTATATTATACAAAATGTTGCTTATATATTTACTTAGGTGTCTAGAGACTTATTTGTGATAATCTACAACTTTGATGGCCTTTCTATGAAGTACTCAAACTAGCCCGAAAGGGCATCCTGAGCTTTCCTTTCTTGTGTGGTTTGTTCATTTAATTTTGAGGGGGAGAGAGAGCTAGGATTTGAGAGTGGAGAGGGTGAGACTTTGATCTACCAAATCCACCGCTAGAAGAGTGAAATTTGTGTGGCTTTGGAGCCTCCCTCAATCTTGTTGGTTCCCACCTCTTGCATCTTCGTCTTCAAAGTGGATTCTTGCTCGTCGTCGCCTATGGTTTTTCCTGCAGGGGTTTCCATGTAAATCATGGTGTCTACTTGTGATTCGGTATTTATCTTGTCATACTTGCTAATTGGTCCCTATTTGCTTGCTATTGGTGCCATTTTGTCCAAGTTCATGATGTGTGGTTGAGTTGGCATATGAGGCATATATGGGTTGTTTAGTATATATGTTGATGGGAATTGATCCGTTAGTGACCTGATATTTGCAAATATTTTTATTGTGAAGTTTGGATTACACCATATTTGAAGAATTGATACTATAAGACTGTTTTGATGTATGTACATAAGGTGTTGGGAAATTTTGCTGCAGGACACTTAAAATACGTAATATAGTGATGGACACGCCAGGAGCGAAATTTGTCTAGTACCATTATAAAATCGTGCCCATTTTCTGAAACACACCGCGCCCATTATTTTATTCATTTCTCGTATTCACGGAAAGGGAAGGTGGGTGAAATGACTTTTTTGCCCTCATCTTCAACATTAGGCTGGTCACTTATTTTTGCCGTAACACACCGGCACACCGCCGTCGCCTTTTCCTCTCTGGTGAGGTCTTCCATGGTCGCGATTTCGTTCTTCGTTTTTTCAGCCCTTGTCTCGCGTAGCCGCACTGTTTCCGCGAGAAGAGCAGCCACGCCACATGGGAGCAGCGCCCCGAGGCGCTCCCTACAGAGCTGCGAGAGAGGGAACTGGAGGCAGCCGTGCAGCGTCGACTGCACCCACGGGGAGCAGCTGCCAGTGGCGCCGGCGGCCTGCATCTGCTGCATGGGCAGCAGCGGCACCTCCACCCCGAGCTCGTGCACCGTTGACGACATGCTCAGGCACGCGGGCCCGGCCGCGACGAGAGAGAGACAGTGAGAGGAGTTATGGTCATACATGCACTGCCGGATTCGCTCGAGCACTCGGCAAAGCCACAATTACACTCGGCAAATTCCACTCGATAAAAAATATGTCGGCAAAGCCGTCTTTGCTGATTGCTTTTTGTCGGGCACTGGCAAATAGTTTGCTGAGTGCCCGACACTGCAAAGTTTGAAACGAAAAAAACGAAAAAATTGCAAAAAAAATTTACTAGGGGAGGCCCCCATCGGCAAGTCGTGGCATTTTTCGTGCAAAATTCGCGCGCTACGCAGCATGTGGTATTCAAACTCATGACCTCTCCCTTGCGCATAACCCCCTCTACCACTACACCACACTATCACTTGTATCCAGATTCCGTTTTGGTTCTCCACATATTATACAAAACCGAGTGTAAATTGCTTGTTTGAGGCCCTAAACGAATTCAAATCAAAAAGTTGTCAACAACAAAGTTTCATAACTTTTCGAGATCTACAACTTTTATTTAGAAAGTTTCTCCATCCGAAGTTATTTACAAAATTTGAATTTTAAATTTGAGAAATTCAAACGTAGTTTTGCATGACAAGATGATTTCAAATTTAAAAAGTTGTCAACTACAAAATTTCATAACTTTTTGAGATCTACAATTTTTATTTTGGGTGTTTTTTCATCCGAGGTCGTTTGAAAATTTTGATTTTTAAAATTTTGAAATTCAAACATAGTTTTGCATGACAAGATGAACTCAAATGAAAAAGTTATCAACTACAAAGTTTCATAACTTTTCGAGATCTACAATTTTCATTTTGGGTGTTTTTCCATCCGAGTTCGTTTGAAAAATTCGAGTTTTAAAATTTTGAAATTCAAACGTAGTTTTGCATGACAAGATGAACTCAAATGAAAAAGTTTCCTACTACAAAATTCTATTAACTTCTCAAGATCTACAAAGTTTATTTTGGTTGTTTGGTCATTTGTTCATCCGACATGGTGGTTCTAATATTGTTTACAAATCTTATACTCTCTTGTAGTTTCATGAAACTTACGAGAGAGATGTAGATTTTGTGAACAACGTTATTATCGCTTTGTCGAATGAAGAAATAACCAAAATAAAATGTGTAGATCTTAAGAAGTTATACAAATTTGTAGTAGAAAACTTTTTCATTTGAATTAATTTATTGCTTCAAAATGTGCTTTGAAATTTGTCTTTGCCGAGTGAAAAAAAACACTCGACAAAGATCTTATTTGCCTAGCTTTGCCGAGTGTTTTTTTACCGAGTATTTTTTATTTAGCACTCAACAAAGAGCTTCTATGCTGAGTGCCCGAAAAAAACACTCGACGAAACACTTACACTCGGCGTAGAGCCGATTTCTGATAGTGATGCTGCCTAGGGAAGGAAGGGTCCGGAACGTACGGCCGTGGACAAGCTTGCTTGCAGGGCGCTTCCCTGCTGGTGGCACATACGACGTGCGTTGAACTGGAGGACGCCCCTGCGCAGGAGGCCAGCCACCCTTGTCCCCATCCCCAGCGGACTCCCGCAAGGACCAGCGTTGAGGACGACGATGAGAAAAGGGCGGTGATGTGTTACAGCAAAAATCAGTGACCACCCGGAGGTCGAAGATGAGGACAAAAAAAAAAGTCATTTCACCTACCTTCTCTCTCCGCGAATACGAGAAATGAATAAAATAATAGTTGCGGTGTATTTCAACAAATGGACGCGATTTTGTAATGGTATTGGGCAAATTTAGCTCTTCATGGTGTCCATCAGCATATTACGCTTTTTGTTCGTTTGGTTGATAAACTATGGTTGAAAGTACCGTTGGCTGATTTGTTGTGAGAGAAAACACTGTACCATGTAAGCCAGACTGATAAGTTCAAGCGAACTATCCTGTAGCAAAATTTCCCTAAGGTGTTTGATGAAACATTAGTGAGTAAATAACTTGCTAATTTCGACGCTTTTGTTGTCCCTCTGCGCTCACATGTATTGACAATGAAGACCACGGTTGCGCTTTAGACGAAAAGTAAATGAGCTAGAAGGCCACGTGTAGAGAATGGTTGCTTGAGACGGCAAACATTGAGATGAACGCACAAGGCCACATGAGGAGCTAGTATTATACACACGTCAGGCCCCTGAATCAAAGCCACGAGCTTATTGTAAATTTGTAATTGTACAGTCGTTGTAGACTACTAGTAGCACTATATATTGAGGTCAATGTAGTAATGTACGATACGATGGGGTGTCAAGTGCCAACCAGCCGGCGGGGTTTAATTAGTAACTAGTTCGGGAACCGGCAGTCCCGGCGTATTTCGCCGCCGGTGGCCAGCGTCTTGACCCCGCTCCTCCCGAGCTTGGTCATCGCCGCCACGAAGTCGGCGAAGAAGGCGCCCTGGTTGGACGCGTAGTAGTCGACCGTGCCGCGGGACCTCGCGTCGGAGTAGAGCACCTGGTCGGAGCCCAGGAGGCCCTTGCCACCCTGCAGGTTCCGGTAGAAGGCGTTGTCGAAGCCCACCGGCGAGGGGTCGAGGAAGGCGAAGGCGTTGGGATCGGAGCTGCAGGTGCCATTCAGCTGCGACGCAAGGCCGGGGTCCATGGTCGGGTCGCTGCCGATCCTGTACCGGAAGAAGGGGCAGTCCGCGGCGCCGAGGGTGTGGGCGCCTGAATTCACGCACAAAGCAAGCAAGGTGGTCAGGCTGGCATGTCGACCACGACGTGCATGGCAAACAGAGTGCAGGACAAGCGACAGTGAGGTGGATTATGACGTGTGAGCAGTAGTCGTCGTTTCGTTTACCTGACAGCGCGATCATTTCAGCCTGGGTGAAGTCGAGGCCGGAGAAGAAGGCGTTGAGCTGGTCGAGGTTGAAGTTGGCGTGCGGCAGCACGACGCCGTCCCTGGTGGACACCCGGCCGTCGTACCGGCCCAACTCCACCTGGTAGTACGGCCCGCCGCTCTGAAAAATCAATGCATGCATGTAACTGAAAATGGTGATTGCTCTGTCGGCGGCAAGTTATCATTGTTGCTACCTGGTAGACGGATTCTCTGGCGGCGAGGGCCATGATGTCGGCGCAGGAAACCTTGTAGCGGCACTCCGCGTCGCTGTCCACGGCGGCCTTGGCGTTCAGGATGGTCTGGAACCCCTCCGGCTTGAGCGACTGGTTGTCGCTGTTCCGCCACTCGTCGTCGCCGTTGGAGTTCACGATCATGATCGACGCGTCGCAGCCCTGTCGTGCTCGTACATACCCCCGGATCAGACATTGGATCACTGGCCGTCCCCGGCCGCCGTCGAATGTAGTAGTATATATACGTACCCTGACGGCGCAGTCGTGGAAGAAGAGCCTGAGCGCGGCGGGCGCGGAGATGGGAGACTGCGCCATGGACTGCTTCACGGAGCTCCGGACGATGACCTCCAGTTTGGGGCAGGTGCTGGCATAGTAGTCCGTCCTCAGCTCGGCGACGGCAGACGGCGGCATGAGACCCACGGACGCGACGAGGGTGGCGACGACGAAGACGAAACTCAACCGACCACTCGCCATCGATGGTAGCAGTACTCTAGCTACTGCTAGTGCTAGTCCAAAGGAAACTGCAAATCTACGAAGGGTTGCTTACCGAAGGCTGTTGCGTGAGTGCTCCAAAAGTGTGGGGTTTCAGGCTGTGGCTAGCTGGTGGTTTCGTTCAGCCGAGATGGGTATGGGTCTGAAAGCGATGGTGGATTGGAGACTGGAATGGAGGCTCTCCATCTGCATGGGGTTTATATATAGCACGGGGGCGTACTAGCGCGTGGCTTTCCTCGACCATTTTAACTGCCAATTGGACCAACTTGAGATATGTAGATACGATGATTGGAGTTTGATCCAAGTGATATGTTCGTATAGTTTAGAAAATGATACCCGCGAGACCAAATGACACCTCAATTTAATTACAGGGGTGCATGTAGTAGGGTCGGTGTTAGGATGCTGCAGCCCTAATCCAGCCCAGGAAACAACGTGTATCTTCATGTGACTGTATTACAAAAAGTCAGCCCATGCAGTTCCAAATGACTAGCACAGATAGCTCTATATCAGAGTACATTGACCTAGCTCCGGTCCTACTCTATTCCTGGATCCGCTCCGGATTAGCCGTCAAGAATTCTGAACCAAGGCATCCATTCTTCAGCTACAGTCTCACGCTAAATAGCTGTTTCCTTCAAACTTCAGGTTCAGAAACCAGGATTACGTAATAATAGTCTCGTCACTCTATCTCAGACCAAAACACATGTAGCTTATTATATAAGAAAATACGTGCTGATTCAGGCATTGGGTTATACAAAAAAAAAATCTGTCAGTATGTCGATCTGCCACAAGTTGTGTCCATGAAAAAAAAATTTAGAAACCAGTATCTTACTATATATTATACAAAGTGGAGGGCACCGATGGAATTTCCGCAATAATTCTTGTGAGACATGCTAGAAATAGAAAAACCCCACAAACTATCAAAAAATAAGAAAGATTTTGATACCAATTTGATATACTCTAACCATCATTGACAATAAATAGTCATTGGATTCATTCTATTTTCTAAACATGCCATTATGATAAATAATCTTAGTATCGCCCTCGTTTGCATAAAACCCTTTAATTTTACATATAAATTACTAACATATGCTATAGTGAAAATGTTGAAATAGCCATATAATAATTTATGCCTACAAATATTTCTAAATTGGCCCTTTTCTATCAATATTGATATATAAAACAATTAATCTAAAGTAAATATAAATTTTGTGCCATCATGAAGATCAAGTATATATGCATGCATAAGTGATAAATATATATGTCTATGTTTTAGCAACAAAAAAATACCCTTAACGGCTCACATACCAACACACGGGCGGAGCTGTTTGGAGGCGAAGCTGGGCTCCTGCCCCTCTGCCTGGCAACAATTTCTTAAGGCCCAATAGCCACCAACCCATTTTTGTACTCATCACGTGGTAGGCAGGAGGAGGGACGAAGCCGCGACTCCACGTCACGGCTGCACGGCGTACTCCACTCGCGGCTCGCATCTCCTAGCGTCTGGCTCGCGGCTCGCACTGCACTCCGTGCTCGAGCGGCGACCGGCGACCGGCGACAGCGCCACAGCGACATTCCGCTCCCTTGGATTGGATGATGTAGAAGCATTCGGCACTGCAGCTTACTCCTTGCTGGCTTGCAAGTTGCTACAGGTTAGTTCGATCCCAAATCTCTTTCTTTCCCTACCCTAATTTTTCCCAGGTAGTTTGGTATGATTTTGCTAGATGCGTAGTTCCAATCAAATTGACTAGAAATTATTTGTTAATTAGGTAGTCATGGTGCGTCTAAAAAAATCTCCATTCCTTCTTCAAAAGAAAAAGAGATGAATCTTCTCTTGCGGAAGGGGAAGGGGATGGAGAAGGAGAAGGAGAAGGAGAAGGGGAAGATCCACTTGATGCTCTTCCAATACTTCAGATAGGTGATTTGGGACAGCAGAGGCAAGAACAAGGAGCAGCAACACCTCAGTTAGATGAACTGGAGCATGAAAGATAAGAAGATGCAGAACAACAACAACAAGAAGCTGCAAATCACTTAGATGAAGATGAAGGGGCAGTACAAGTACCAGAAGAAGCACAAGCAGAACCACCAGTAGCAGAAGTTGAAGATGAAAATCAAACAAATGAACCTGTCATATTTTGAGGCATTGAATTTTTGGAGCGAGATCCTGCATTGCGTCCACAAATTTGGCAATATCCAGTTGATCAGAGAGATGAAGTGCGACGAGCATACCTGCAGTTAGGTCCTATGCAACCATTATTGAAGAAATACAAGCCTTTTGGACCCCCTGGAAATCGCCGTCGTTTCAATTATATTTGGTTCAGCCAATTTCCATCTTGGTTAGAGTATTCTGTGAAGAGTGGTCGTGCATACTGTTTTTTCTGCTTTCTTTGCAGCAAAAATATAAAGAAGAGATGTGGTTTTGATGTCTTTACAACTCAAGGTTTTGATAACTATAAGAAAGTTAATGATGGGAAAAAGTGTTCATTCTTAGTTCATGTAGGATCTACACCTTGTTCACACAATGCAGTGAGAGAATGTCAAGCTATACTGAATCAGCCAAACCATATAGCCAAAATTATTGAAGTGGCAAGTGATAGGGAGAAGGAAAGAAACCGTCTATGTCTAAGAACATCAATTGCAGCTGTTAAATGGCTAACATTGCAGTCTTGTGCTTTGAGAGGGCACGATGAGACACCTCAGTCAAGAAACAGAGGTAACTTTGTTGAACTGATTAAACTTCTTGCAGAGTTTAATCCTGAAATTGCAAATGTTGTTTTAGAGAATGCTCCATATAGTTGCATGTACACGTCACCAGATATTCAGAAGGAGGTTCTAAGTATTTTTGCAACAAAAATCAGGAAGCAAATCCATGATGAAATTGGCAATGCTAAGTTCTCTATTCTTGTGGATGAAACATGTGATGTGGCAAAAAGAGAGCAAATGGCACTTGTTTTCAGATTTATTGACAAAGATGGTGTTTTGCAAGAACGGTTCTTTGACTTGATACATGTAAAGAACACCAAAGCACTCACACTAAAGGATGAATTGTGTTCTGTACTATCCAAGTATGGATTTGATATCCAGAACCTTCGTGGCCAAGGTTACGATGGTGCGAGCAATATGAAAGGGGAGTTAAATGGAATGCATGCACTTTTTCTCAGAGAATGTCCATATGCATATTATGTTCATTGCTACGCACATCGCTTGCAACTTGCTCTTGTTGCTGCAGCCAAGGATGTGGTTCCTGTTACCCAGTTTTTTCAGCATCTTCTCTTTATTATAAACACGGTTGACTCATCATCAAAGCGTCATGATGAACTCCATGATGCCCAAATGGTTGAATTAGCACATTTGCTAGCAATTGATGAGCTCGAGACTGGTACAGGAGCAAATCAAATCCACTCATTGAAACGTCCTGGAGATACTAGGTGGGGGTCTCACTTAGGCTCAGTTTCTAGTCTTATGGACATGTTCAATCCAGTAAGTTCAGTTCTACAAAATTTAGCCGCCGATTCAACAGCTGGAGCAATATGTGCCGATGGAGATACTGCCTTCAAGTATTTGACATCGTTTGAGTTTGTGTTTATCCTATGTATGATGAGAGAAATATTGGAAACAACTGAGCAACTTGGTCAAGCATTACAGAAGAAATCACAAGACATAGTAAATGTTGTTCGCCTTGTGCACACCACAAAAGTCCTACTTGAGGAAATGAGATCTGATGATGGATGGGAAGCCTTTTTTGCAAGGTTGTTGAATTTTGCATGGATCATGGCATTGAAGTTCCAGATATGGAAGGGACCTACATTTTGCGTGGTGGTCGTGCTCATCGTCAACCTGAACACTTTACTAGGGAGCGTTACTTCCGAGTGGAGATATTCCGGGCAACAATCGACACTCAGATGGCTGAATTAAATTTGAAGTTCAATGAGAAGGTGACGGATCTTTTGACCATCAGTGCCGCACTCATACCAAAAAATGGATTTTTATCTTTCCAAGCAAAGGAGATTTGCAGATTGATTGAGAAGTACTACCCAATGGATTTCAATCAACAAGAAATGATTGCATTAGAACGTCAGCTAAACCATTTTAAGGTTGATGCTTCTAGTGCTGAAGATATGAAGAATATTGAAACCTTAGTGCAGCTTTGTCAAATCCTTGTTGGGACAAAGCGTCATAGAGTCTGGAACATGGTTGATAGATTGATCCGGTTGCTTGTGACTCTCCCTGTTTCAACAGCTACCGCTGAACGTGTTTTCTCTATTTTGAAGATCACCAAGACAAGATTGCGCAACAAGATGGAAGATCTTTACCTTGCCAACAGCTTGCTAGTTCAGATCGAAGGTGATATTGCAGGAGACTATACCTATGATGATATAATCAGAGATTTCAAAAATCTGAAGAAAAGAAGAGCAGACCTCTAGTAGCGAGATCCTATGTCTGATTTCTATTTTGGTGTCTTGTCTTTTGTCTAACAACGCCTATGGTCAATTGTATTTTGGTGATAACCAGGGCGCTAAATATATATCTATACAACCGTGTGGTATGAATATGTGACTAATTATAAATATATATAATATAAGTACGAATGTATATATTAATGATATTATATGCATTGCCAGTTCATTTCTTGCGTCAAATACTGTTCACTGGTTTTTTTTCAAATTCGCCCCCCTTTAATTTGTCTCAAGCTCCACCACTGTACCAACACACTAACAAATCAATTAAAATCATATTAATGTTGTGTTTTTACCATCGGCAATAAATGGCAATAAATCAGGAATATATCATGAAGTAGATCAAACGGATAACACTCAAGACATAGAGATTATACTAGTTCAGGCTACAGTACCCTACGTCCAATGTATGTTGGTGTATTGCTTGTGCGTTTAATGCTCGAGCGAGTGGCCAATGTGTGGAATGATTATCAGGTGCTCCTTGTCACATCCAATATAGCATAGGAGGTCAAGTTACATGTGGATCAACATCTCATAATTAGTAAGTTTCTTTCCTAATCAGTTACAATCATATCTGAGACTGTATGCTTATGAGTGAAAGGATCAGGAAAGGCTTATTAAGGGGCAGGGGTTCAATAGGCCTACAAAAACTTAAACTCGATAGCAGTATGTGGAGGTTCCCGTGGATTCCTGTTCTGGACAGATCCACGAAAGTTCCGCGTCCTAGCTGAAAACTACTACAACTAAATTGAACCAAGTCGAAACACAGATCGAGTTCAATACCAAGCCGTCTAGTAGTGTTGCCTCCCTTTTGCACCACAACCCTGCAATTATATCATAGAGAACGAGTAGATCAGGTGTAAACCATAGAATTCAATTCAAACAAGAGTGAGAGCACCAAATCAACAACAACAAGGGACAGACACAAGATTTGACCCAAGATTCAGCAGAGTCACCAAGGCTTTCCTATTGGCCTCGTTGTTGAGGAAGCCATAAAGGCTTTGTGGGTCTCTTCTAACCTACCCTCTTCCCAAGTGAATCACAAAGTTCAAGCTTAAGGGTGCCACTAGCTTTTCAAGGGCAATACAAACCTCTCGGTGCCCAAACACAATAATTGGGAGCTCTTGGTGAAAGTCCTATGTTTGGTGTTGGTAATTAGTGACAATGCCTAAGTACTAATCATATGCCTAAGTTGTATGTAGCATATGAGGATTAGTACATTCCAAGGTTGTTGGCAAGATGGACATGGTGATCATGATGGCCACACTTGGATTTGGACGCAACCCTACGTGATCAAGGCAAAGGTATATGCTTAAGGGTTGTGTTTTAGTAACTAAGACACCTAGTGGGTGTGGTTACATTATAGGTTAGATAGCTGTACTATAAAGAGGGGAATGACGCGGCTATTGAACTCCTAAGTGCCTCTAGGTGTGCATTTCATAATCATATGCATTTGGATAGAACTAATAACGCCTCGAAAAATGATTGTGAAAAAGCTAACACACTCACACATGGCGAGATCACTTGGTGGTGTTAGCATGTTTGCGAAGGCGGTGGAGTTTGAGCGGTAGAGAGGGTTTCGGTCTCTCTCTCCCTCCCGCCGAGCTTGCGAGGCGGGATTCAGGCGTTTTCTAGAAGTTGAAACGACTATTTTCAACTACGCCGGAAGTCGGAAAAGAAACAGAGGCGAACGGAGGTCACAGAGGTGACCAGACGCTGGACCGGACGCGGTCTCTGTATGACCGGACGCGTCCGGTCAGTGTTCAGCGTCTGCGCGTGTTTCAGTTTGTTGATCGGACACGCAGCGCGTCCGGTCACAGTCGATCGGACGCGTCCGGTCATTCAGGGAGCTTACTGGACTCCAACCGGACGCTGGCACTGTGGCGTCCGGTCAGTTCTACAGCGCGTCCGGTCACTATTTCGTTGTGCGCTGCTCAGGCTTGACCAGCGCGTCCGGTCAGTCACAGGACCAGCGCGTCCGGTCTGCGCGTCAAGCGCGTCCGGTCATTGCTTCGCAGTTAGCCGTTGTGCGACCGGCGCGTCCGGTTAGTTGGACCAGCGCGTCCGGTCAGTGCTTCGCGACTTAGCCGTTGTGCGACCGGCGCGTCCGGTCAGTTGAACCAGCGCGTCCGGTCAGCACGATTTCGGCTGTTTAAGTTTCTAACGGCTATATTCGAAGGGGTACGTCTATAAATCTTGTTGGCCGGCTCAAGGCTCTAACTCTTGAACTTTTGACATACTTGTGAGCACTTTGAGCTAAGCAACTCCCCTCCCACTCATCTCTCTTGCTTCTTTGCATATTCGAAGTGAGATTGAGTGATCCAAGTGCATTTGCATTGTGAGATTGTATCTAGTTGGCACTTGGTGGTTGATTTGCTGCGGGATTCTTGTTTCTCTTGGTGGTTGCCGCCACCTAGACGGCTTGGAGCAGCTTGGAGGCATTGGCAAGAGTTGGTGATTGTTCTTGGCCACCTCCAGTGATTGTGAGGGGTTTGTGCCTACCTTGGCGAAGCGCCAAAGGCAACATTAGTAAATTGCTCGTGTCATTGCAACCTTTTGCCATTTGGTAGGTCCTTGTGGCGCCTTTTGAGAGGCTCGGTGTGTGACCGATTAGCCACCGAACCACGTGGTGAAGAGGGACACAACGGGGACTAGCGTGCCGGCAAGCACGTGAACCTCGGGATAAATCTTTGTGTCATCATTCTTATTGTGTTTGATCGATCCTGGTGGTTGTGTATTGTGTTATTCATCTCTTGATCATATTGATTGGTTGGCTCAATACTTCGCCCCTCGGTGATACCCTCCTAACTCTCACTTGTATTAATTTCTTAGTTACTTTGCTAGCTTGTTAGTGTAACTCTTAGCTTGTGTAGCTAGCTAGCTTTAGTTGTAGTTAAGTTGTGCGGTTTGACTTGTGCGGTTGAGTGCAAATATACTAGAATTGTGAATTGGTTAGGTGGCTTGCAAACACCCCGTAGGCTAAGCAAAACTCGCATCTCGCTACTTGTTATATTGATAAACTTGTTTAGCTTGTCTTTGTAGAAAATTTTAAAAGGCTATTCACCCCCCTCTAGCCATCAAGACCTTTCACTTGGGCAACACCTACCATCTAAGAGCCAACTTCTAAGAGATAAAACACAAATCCGATAGCTAGAGGATGAGCCAGGTTCTCTTTGGTTGGATCTCTTGCTCACAAGCTCTCTAACTCACTTCTAATACCAATATCTCAAGGAATTACACCAAGAATCAAGAGGAGAGGTTGGGGAGCCTTCAATGGGAGAGAGAGAGAGAGAGACGAGTAAATTTAGAAGATGATGTTTGAGGAAGAAGGGGAGGTGGTATTTATGCCACTACCCATTTGAAATGGTCTACAATGTAAGTGCAAGTTTCGCACTTGAACACGGAACTTCCACGATGCAAAACTTCTGTGGAGGTTAGAACACAATAGAAGATAAGTTGTCACGCCCCCCAACTAGGGCCTAGACGGGACAACCTCCACATAGTTATAAAGGCTAATTTATAACCCTGCAAGGCATATAATAAACACAGACGAGAAGTGGATCAAAACCATTTTTTATTTATTCATATTTCTGGTACATTTTACATGATAAAAAGTACAAGTATTCCATCTATTGCTAAAGCTACATCTAGTCGTCTCCCTTCCGGCCTAGCTCCGTCCATTTTCATAAGCTGAAAAAGCATAAATACAAGCAAGGGTGAGTACGGTAAATCATACTCAGCAACACAGGTACATGGTATTAGCAAAATCAACAAAATGCGCAGAAGCAAGAAATATTTAACACATCTAATGGTGCCATACTCCTAGGATTCCCGACTACCGGATATGCTAGTTACTGAATCTGTACCGAAGAAGACCCAAAGGTTCACAACTCGCCTATTCAAGGAAGGATATCTAAAGATCACACCAAGACTTTGACTAGGGCATGACTATGTAACTTGTAGGGCAAGTAGGCCTCGGATATAAATAGCTAGCTATCCGCCCTGTTGTAATCATCAAAACTCTCATAGGCATAGCTGTCTTGCAATCGCCATCTCGCTATTCGACGAGATCATAATACAAACAAGTAGCAACTGGACGTACAACTTTTACTCGCTTCCCGAGGGGCCGAACCAGTATAAATCCCGTGTCTCTACTGTGCTTGCTCTTTGCATCAGGCAAGTTCCTCCAAGAACCAAATATCTACCGGTAAAAAACAACGACAGAGGCGCGCCAAGTAGGGGGATTTCACGCAAAGAGTGATCATGCCGATCTTCAACAATGCTTGCGTTCAAGATCCGATTGCTTTCGACTCAACCATCTGGCCAAACTCCATTAGATCTGAGGCAACAGGAGAAATCCTCCTGTTTCCCCGACCAATGTCGATGTCCCGCTACATGCCACCAACCATTCGCTTCGGGAGTTTGTTATTTGAGCACCAGGAAAATGCCGACCTGCTGCTTGACAAGGCACAAGGCCCCGAATCGATCTACGGCAGAACTGTCCCAATCAATCTATCCTCGGGTCAAATTTCTATTGAACAGGGTAGCGGGCACCGTCTTGATTTTGACAATTCAAAGGATGAAATCCACCTTGCGCAAGATTATCACATATGTGCAACATCTCAGCATCGGGAGGTTATCCACACCAAGCGATCATAGACCCACCCATCTCAATGTACCGATGAAAGATTGGAAACCGTGCACTTCGTTGAGATAGCTTAGCCAGGATTCTACATGAAGCCGTGTTCGGGGGGTTGGCTAGATGATTCCATGCCAATGAAGAAGGGTGATCTTGGTCGTCCGATTATTTCTATAGCAATCGGCCAACAACAGTTCGACGAAGTCATCTGCGACATCGGCTCCAGCGTAAACATTATACCTAAGGTAATCTATGATAATTTTCTACAATTCGGCCCCTGCTGCACACAACCATGCGTTTAAGGTTTGCAGATCGGATGACTCACCGGGTAGAAGGAATCGTAGATAATGTCTGCGTGCGCATCAGACATTCTTATGTACGAGCAGATTTTGTAGTGTTGGATACGGGTCGGAACCCAAACACCCCCATAATTTGGGGATGACCTTTTCTACATACTACCAATGCCACCATCTACACTGGAATAGCCGAGGTCTGTTTCTACCTCATGGAAAGAATAGAGCAATTCCCCTTTTACCGTCCTATCAACGCATCCATATGTCGAGTGCGAACTGGGAGGCCAAGGAGAAGGGCTCCGAGGTCTGCCGGCCTCAATAATGCTGAGCGTTACTAAGATAGCCCGAGCAGGGCTACATTGGCTCAGTCAACACCTTTTCCGGGAAGAACAATCCCCTGTTAAAGGCAAGTTGAAAGCCCCATGGTCTACTCCTTGACTCAAAGGAAACCATTATAAGCAACTATAGATTAGATTTGCAAGGTGTATAAAATCTAAGGCAAATCTGGTTAGTCAAACGACTCAACTCCCCGAGACAGGGTTGATTGAGCACTTTTTTGGGAACCATCAGCGTGGCAAAAAAAGACCGAGCACTCATGCATGAAGTAGTCAGTCACTCAAAAAGACCGATCTCATACAACAAAGTGCCCTCTTCATTGTAAAACGCTGATCCCAAGAAGACAGGTGGCCCGTATTAAAGGAAAAAAGCAATGGTGTAGATTCAACCTCTAGCTGTAGATCGCTACGGGTTCAAGGTCTCCCCTCATGAAGATCGACAAAGTAGCATATGCAACGACCACGTGGACTAGCCTAAAATTGTAATTTCCTTCGGTGTACACTCTTACATAAAAATAATAAGGATGTCTTGTGGTTTCCAAATTATGTTCTTGCATATTATCAATTTGTGTTCAAAGCTATGTTAGCTAAATTTTTCTAGTGATACACAATTATGATATTGCCAAAAAGTAAGTTGAAAGAAGTTCAACCGAAACGATTCGACAAGAATCGCGCAAGAAAATAAACAAAACACTCCCAATCAACACGTCCCGACGTTCTACTCTGGGAAAAATAAAAGTAGAGCTATCAGTAAGAACAAAGAGGTGCGAAGTCACTCCAGGGTCTAGGGTCTAGAAGACAAACACCTGACGGACGTCGTTGGCATCCATCGCCCCCAAGTCATAAAGGTCAAGGTACATGATTGGAAATCTCTCTTTTATTAAAATACGAAAATTATCAAGTCTATGTCAGTTCATGATCTGCATGTATGCTATACAATCACTTTAGTATCACGTACAGAGCATTTCGTTCTAAAACACATTTGTTTCCTCCTATGACTCAAATAGTTGTATGATATGCAAACAAAGACCATGGCATACCCCTATAGTACACGAGTCGCACCATTATGATGTTAGCGTCTCAGGCCTGGGCACCACTATGCCAGAAAAAGCTTATCAGTGACGCCTCGATTAGTGACTCAGAAAAGAAATGCGTCACTATAAGAATATTAGTGACGTGGGTAAACAGTACGCGTCACTGATTAGTTGTTGCCCATGCTCTAGGAACAATACGCGTCACTAATAACAATATATCAGTGACTCTTGCAAAGGAAACGCGTCACTGATAAAATTTGTGACGCGTATTACCCAGACGCGTCACAGATATATGGTCGCATTGGTGACGCGGGTGAACAAGACACGTCGCAGATAAGGAAAGTGACGTGTTTTTCCTAGACGCGTCACTGATACAAGGAAATATCAGTGACTCTTCTCGACAAAACACGTCACTGATAATAAAAGTGACGCGTGTTGTCCAGACGCGTCACTGATATGTGTACATATCTGTGACTCATCTTGTTGAGCCGCGTCACAAATCACTCGCATGCCTTTTTCACCTTTCTCTGCAGCACCAATCTTAATGCATCTTTTGCCTTCCTCTTTTGTCTCTCTTGTACACGTGAAGTCGTCGCCGCCGTCGGTCACGGGCCAAAGTCGTCGCCACCGCCGAAACAAAATAACACTCTTGGAAACCAAAAATTCTATGTATGCCCGAATTTTTTTTGTGTCGGTTACATGAAAACTCACAGGGAGATATCAGTTAATAGTTCGACAAACTCCATAGAACCGTTACTTTTAGTGTGGCGCACATAATTATTTTTTCCCCTGTAAGTTAACCTAGAACGCATAGAAAAAATAGCTCATAACTCATATGATAATTATCTGTAATTTCCTGTGATTTTTGTTATTTTTTGTATCACACATATTTCTACGAGATGATTGATTATAGGACAATAAAATGCCTAAATTTATAGACACCTAAATTTTCACTTGGTAGAAGGCGGCAAGTTTTCGCAGGCATGTTCGCGCCTCTTGCCGCTGGCCACAACCGAAACAACAAATAAAAAAAATCCCCAAACCTTATCCTTGGCTGTCCACATCCGGCATCCCCACACGCCGCTGCTCACAGCCTCACACTCGGGTCGCCTCCCCGCTAGGCCCGCCCGGCTACCTGGATGGCTGGACGCACGCCGAGGCCCGTCCCCAGCCGGGCACCTCCACGCCGGTGCCCGCCCCAAGCAGCCTCCCGTGCTTTCCATGCCTATGCCGAGCGAGTCTCCTGTTGTGCCGAAGAAAGAAGCGGCGCCGCTGCCGCTAGCACACCGTCGCTGCCGCCGCCGCCGCTTGCTTTCCCGCGCGTGCTTCTTGAACGCCGGTTGCAGATCCAGGTATTCCTCCTCCAGATCCCCTCTCCATCTCGTCCAAATCATCTTCTTGTTATTCCCCTTTAGTTTCCCTTCCCCTTCTTAATTCGATTTGATGGTTTCAGTGCAGGATGCATCCCGTCGAGCTTTGATTCAGATTCGAGTGCAGGGCACGGCTTCTTCACGAGGTAGATGGGCGATTAAGTTATTAGTTACGCGTCTCTTCTGAAGAAAAAATGATGTCCTGCTGGATAGTACAGTAATAGTAAACGTGTTAGTGTTTGAGGAATCCATCATCGTCAGACCATATGCATCCATGTGAGACAAGACTGACCTGCTTAGGTGTGCTAGTGCCTGACCTGCAATGCCGGCTCTTCTCACTGGCCATTGCATCAACTAGTTGGTTTATGATCAGATCGTTTGTCTCTTCAGAGACCTCACTCGACTGAGCAGTGAGCACGGGTTATATTGTCTATCTGACAGATCCTGAAACATAATATCAAAGACTAATTGTTATTGACTATGTAGGTCAAATCCACTGTACTTAATATAAAAGACTGATTATTATTAAATGTGTAGTTCATATGATTTATTATTATGAACTAATTAGTACAAAATGTGCTCATTAGTTCAAAAAAATTTCTGAGTACACTGCAATAATTAGTACACTGCAGCTTTATGTCCTTTGAAATTTCATCGGCACGAGACTGACATGTCCAAATGGCTACGTACAAGAGCTTGAGTTACCAAGGTACAATTGTTGTTTTTAGATGTTGTCTCTGAACAATTTAGTTACATTATTGTTCATCCCACTAATCAGAGTTTTGTTAAGTGGAATTAAGCTATACATGATTTTGTGGTATGTGTCACAGAAATGTTACCTGAAAAGGTATGAATCCACTACAATCTAATTGAACTGTACATGATTGTTGGCTAAATTCTCTTTTGGCTAAGTTGTTCTTGTTCCTAACCGAAACAAGCATTATCTTAACTTCTGAACTGCATCGAATCTAGGAATGATTAATAGGACTGTTCACGTTATATTTAGGTAGTAAAATCTGTTGTAAGAACTAGTGTGCTTCTTCTGAAAATTCATATTAAACCCATTTCCAATGAACTGGTAATTTCAGTCACAACTTGTATGCTTACTCAACGTCACCATTTAAAGCACTGAAATATAGATTGTTCAGGTATGCAGGGTTACTTTCTTTATTGATCTGTTGTACTCCTATAAAAATATTAGTTCCTCTTATTGTAATTATGTTTGCACACTAAACTGAACTGTTCACTACCCCTGTATGATATAAGCTCCATTTGCCCAAACAAAAGTGTATGAGGTCAAGACCAGCAACCAGTGGATTTAGGTAGTCTCTATGCCTTACTGATACCACTTTTTCCATCGTTACTATTGCAGGATATTAAAACACTCCTGTGTTGTTCCATCTGAAGACGACGCCATCTAAGCTTAGGTATCACATTTTCTTTATATATATTGTTTTCTAAAGACGATGGACATAATTTTATTTTCCTTTCATATATTGTTTGTTCTCTGTTGTGTTATGAATCATGTCTTGCACACCTAAAAGGAGTTGCATATTTTAGCTTTTTATCCTCAGTCAAATTTGACTACATATGTGCTTGCGGCAGATCATTTAGTGTTTCATCCTCATAGTCAAATTTGACTACATATGTGTATGCTGCAGGCACTCTCATTATGCCTCTTCTCAGGATGCCAGATATGTTGGTTCTTTGGTCCAAGTCCCTGACCAGCTTCATCTTGTGTTCTACAGACAGGTACTTCAATGTTTGAACATTCTCTTTTATCACTAAATGCTAAAATAGTCATAGCTAACGCTTCCAGATATCACCTTTCGATTTACTAATTGTTCACAAAATAAGATTTCACACATACAGGTTTGCCATCTACAGTTTATCCTTTTTGAAGGCAATTTACAGTTTATTCTTACTCACTAGGTGATCCTAACCTTATATAGAGTGAAGCAAATGGTCATGGGTTTCATTCTTATTTCTGAGAGAGAGCACTGGAGTGCTCGCCAGGAAAGAGAGCATTGCAGGAAGTGAAAAAAGATGAACTTGATGGTATAACTGACATCTCTATTGAAATTTAGTCTCCTTTTTGTTGGATTAAATTTAGTGTTTTAGCAGCAAGACCTGTGATTATTCATAGTTGAAGCCATTCAAAATGAAGTCAGTTTCTATAATGCTATGCAGGGAATTGGAGATTTAACAACTGCTGTCCTACTGGAAGAAATACGTAGGGATGTTGTAAGTATATTATGGGAAGCAATACACATTTGTGGATGAAGATTTCATTTGATTGTTTCTAGATATGTAAATTCTCCCATTTTTGTACCTTGTAAACAAGGGCCCATGGCTGATGCACATTTTGTAGTATAACTTGTATCTAAAAAGTTTGTAAAGAATTGATTGCTGAAATCGTGGAACATGTCTGATAGGATCATTATTTATAGGATCGTCCAATATGTATATAGGATCATTGTAGCTTTTTTTGTTTTTCTGAAATAGTTATCAGTGACGCGTATTGGGTACAGGCGTCACCGATAGAGCGTTATCAGTGACGCGTATTGGGTACACCCGTCACCTATAGAGGGTTATCAGTGACGCGTATTGGGTACACGCGTCACCGATAGAGGGTTATCAGTGACGCGTCTTGGGTACACGCGTCACCGATAGAGGATTATCAGTGACACGTCTTGGGTACATGCGTCACCGATAGAGGGTTATCAGTGACGCGTTTTTACGCGTCACTGATTTGCTCTTATCACAGACGCAAGAATAGTGACGCGTTTTTTCCGTGTCAGTGATGACTGTCTAGACGCGTCACTGATAAGGTTTTTTGGCATAGTGCACTACAGTCGATCAAGTAGAGTACGGGAAAATCCAAGTCAAAAAGGAAAAACAAAAAGTTAATGAAAAAGGTACTTTGTGACATATGTTCTAATTTCTACAGTACTTGATCATGAGAGAACCCTTTGGTGTAATAGGCTACGCCTGGTCTCAAACGAGTCCAAAGTACAGTTCGAGGCACTCAATCATGCGAGGGTTCAAACTCCAAAGGCTCGACGGAGTTCTTGACCTCAAACTAATTTAAGTGCTCATTAATACCAAAGTGCATATCACGCAAGGCACTCGACGGAGTGCTCGACCTCAAATGACCGAAGTACTCGTCAAACCCCGAATCGCCATCATGCGAGGGTCCAAAGGCTCGACGGGGTTCTTGATCTCAAGTGATCAAAGTACTCATTTAAACCGAAGACCAGTCACAAGAGGGGCCATTGAACTCAATGGAGCACTCGACCTCAAGTGATCAGGGTTTGCGTTAATCATTTCAAAATTACTATCATTAGAGATCTTATGAGATCGATCCCTAATGATCAAAGTAAGTAAAACTAATATGTCACAATGGTACTCTATTTGTTTTCAAAATTGTACTATCGTCTACTGGCAGGGGCCTTTTTTCATAAAATTGAAAGAAACTGATTGAGGGCTGTCGGAAATAACCGAACAAACCAAAATTAGTTACCCCCATATCATCGGTCCTTTCTGATGCTTTGGCTACACTTCCTTCTCCTGACTCAAACATGCCTGGGGGCTGGAGCCTACCGGTAGCCCCATTCGACGAACATTCAATTATAGAAAGGCTCGGGGGCTACCCTAAAACGAGAGACATTCAAACAGTAAGTTAATCTTTATCTAGAACATCGATCAGCATTGTTCACATAAATATGAGGGAGGTGATCATCTACTCTATTAAGTCTCTACTCTTTGCTTGAATAATTTCTTTATTCAAACAAAGAGTCGGGGGCTACTATACATATATACCTACCAAACCTTGATTTCCCCGAATGCATAGAAGTTAGAACGCCCGAACACACACAGTTGCTAGGAACAATTGTACAGACAGACCGTTCGAGTCTCAAGTACACCAGTCCTATGACGAACATGAAAACAGTGCACGACAATGCAAGAAGGAAAATTACAGATAAAATAAAACTGCTTAAATGACAACAAATGATAATGTGTTCAACTTTACAAAAATTGTCTCAAGACAGGGTTAATGTTCCACAACACGGTGATTGATGCAAGATAAAATCACTAACCATCTTCATCATCATTGTCATCAATGGAGAAACCAAGCTTCCCAACAAAAGCTACGGCTGTGGGGCGGATTCCATCAAGTAATTGCTGAGCATCGTTCGCCTGATTGCAATTGTAGCCTTGCAGTATGAGACTCAGGTCAAAATTAGGCTGGCATCTCTTGATAACTCCCACCACGTGCTCAACAGCAGTGACGGCTCCCTCGGTCAGCTTCTCAACAGTGGCCCGACGCTCCTCGGCAGCCTCAAGCTTCTTTTGCAACTCCTCAGCTTGCTGCTTCAAAGTCGCCTTCTCCCTCTCCAGGATATCGACATGTTTGCACAGGCCTGAGGAAAACAACAAGGAGTTAGGGCCTGAAAAGCAGCAGGCGTACTTCAAAAGTACTTCAAAGCTTACCTTCATTACCCTCCAGAAGATCATACACCTGCTGTAGCTTAGTATTGTCTGAGTCAGACTGCTCGGCTCTTTTGAGATCTCCTTCCCAAAGATCACAGAAGCCTTGCATCTCTTGGACAAGGGCACGCAGTCGAGAGGGGTTTCTCTTTAGGAGTATAGCCTTGGCCCCCTGAACCTGGACGCTGGTTGTTAAGGCCAAGTTCAATACCTCAGGGGTCGGGGTAGCACCAGGTTCCTCAACAGCAGTCGTACACGGGGCTTTAGGGGTTTTGGCTTTCCTACAGTAGCAATAGAACATCAGAAGGAACAAGCTTGGGATGAGTAGAAACAATGGCTTTCTCCTAAGTACAAACCTCCCGAACATGTTTAAGGCTATCCAAATGACTAAAACCCCCGATCAAACGACCAAAAACATCTCTAAGGGGTACCTAATCATTAGAATGATGTGGTATCTCCCGCTCCGCCTCTTGTGGCACCTCCAACTGATCTCTGCCAGTTCTGGTAACTGAAGGAGGGCTCTTGGACTTACCTCGGCTTCTCTTGGAAGCAGGCAGCTCGAGTTCTTCCGCAATTCCATGTGATCTAGTCTTCCTTCTCAACCACCCAAGCAGGCTCGGGGGCTGGCACCTCCTTGGGTTTAGTCTGGTCAATAGCTGCTCCTCCGATCACTCCTTTTTGCTGCATCCCCAAGCCTGGCTTGGGGGTAGGCATGACAGCTCGGGCTTCATGCGCCCGAGTTGACTCACCCTCCGAGATTGGGCTAGCTGCCGGTTGCTCGGGATCATCATCATCACTACCAATGTCCATCCCTCTAGTGATAGGGCCCAAGGGGATGACATCCTAGTATGCCATGGTGAGTAAACATTAAGATTGTTAAAGAAGCAAGTCAATAAAGATCTCGCTTTTACATGAGGAGGAGGGTTTTCGGTGTTATAAGGCAACGACACGCCAGTCCAGTCCGGCCAATCAACATCGAGGATGTCCTTCACCCTCTGAGTGATCTCTCCATCAGACACTTCTAACACAACATCACAAAACAGAATTTAGCAACAAAAAGGCATAAACGCCATCCCAGAACAAGGGCAAATTCGAGATAAGGGCCGGTACCTTCAACCGATTCCCTGTTTGGGTCAAGGATCCCTTTGTAGGTGTAGGCCGTGTCCCGCTGCTTCAAGGGAACAATCCTCCACCTGACAAAGGTTTCCACCACGTGCGTCGCGGTAAGCCCGGCCACCCAGAGCTCCTGAATACGCGCAATATGTTTCTGCATCCTCTCACTGACGAGAAGGACGGACCTCCACCTTTCATTGGTCACGGGCATCAGTGCCCTACCTTTGCTCAGGCTCTCTTCATGAAGCTGGATGTAGAACCATTTTCTCTAATACCCCTTCTAGGAGGTCTTGATCGGGAATACTATATAGTTGCTTCCCTTCCTTAGGGAAAAACCGACTGACCCGATAGCCAGGTTCTTGGAATAATAAGAAACAGAATAAAATAATGCCACAAGTCCAAATAAGGCTTTACGCCAAGCCACGCCTCGTAGAAGAAGGCAAAAACGCTAAGCATAGCTACCGCATTCGGCAGCAAATGTACAAGCTCAATCCCGTAATATCTACAGATCTGCTCAAGGAACTTAGATGGAAAAACCCCAAAGTTGCACATGAAATGCGCAATAAAAACCGCAGCTTGATGGGTATTGGGGGTGGGATCGTCCTGACCTTTGGTGGCAACCCACTCATAGATCTGTAGATCTGGTAGCAAGCCTCGTTCCCTCAGTTTCTTCAGGTCCTTCACCTTCGTGGTCGATGTTTTCCAGTACTCATCGGGCTCCACGACCTTGGAGGGCTAGGAAGATTGCGATTTCTCGGCACTCATCTGGCTTGAGGCACTCATCGAACCCTCAGATTGCTGGCGGCTGGAGGCCATGACGACGCAAGGAAGACGAAGGACTCGAGGATGAGAAAAGGGCAGTAGGTGGATGCAAAAATGCGAAAAGGTGTAACAGTGGTTGCCACCAAAATAGAATGAGGGGTTAAATGACCGCACAGCCCGCATGATCCCCAAAAAACCACTTGGCAGCCGCGGTATGCGCCTCGATTTACACACTCGAAATTATTTCTCGGTTAGTTTCTAATTATATTTCATTTAAGATATTTCCTTTCTATTTAGAAGAATTCGATTAAATATTTCCATGTGTTTGGTTAACAAATGAGCAAAACGCTAAAAGACCGACCAGCTTGGGACGTGGCACAATGACTCATGAACAAACCGATCCACTAGGCTCAAAACGAAGTAGTCGGTTTATTTCTATGCACATTATGTATCAGCATGTTCAACTGCAAAAATAGACCGATAAAGGTTTTTTCATTGATAACTTCGTTGAAGCACGGATTTACAAAGGGGTACCCTAAAACCCTAATTAACAACTCTAAGACCGATCATCAAGTCAGGCCTGAACAAATCCCGATCTGCAAGGACATTGCAGAACAGGGACAAAATGGCCCGATCAAGGTGACCGTCATCAAGCTGAGGCGCTTGGTAGAGGACTGCGAGGCACAACGATTTGCTCCATCGGCCCGTCATCTACCGCGGTATCCTCCTCCTCCTCGTCGCCTAGGGCGACCTCCTTCGCCTTGCCGGCATCCGCTGCCATGACGTTTGCATCGTCGCTCACTAGATCCACAATAGCCCCATTGCCGGGGATTCCGATGGCTTCCCGGTTCAGCTCGATGAAGAGCTTCCGGGCAAACTCCCAGTCACCGCTCGTATCAGCTACAGCGGTGACCCAAGGAGTAGGTGGGGCAGCTCCAGAGGGACCAACACTGGTGGCGTCAGCAATGGGGCAACCAAACCATCTGACTCGTCGTCAGAGAGCTCGATTACTCCCTGCGGCAACGCACCCGCCTCCGGCTCCCTCGGGGCTAGGGCGGTGATCTCCTCGGTGCTCGCCAAGGCCTCTCCTTTCTCCTTCATGATCATGGCCTTCCCTTGGGAGAGCGCCAGGGCTGAGGATGAAGTAGGGGCAGGTGTGGCAGGCGACACCGGAGGCGGAGACGATGACGCCGAGGGGGACGGCGGAGCCAAAACCCTGGCGGGCCGCCTGGGCGAATCCCCGAGCAGCAAGTGAGGGATCTTGCGATGGCGACTGGCGGTTTTCATCCTCATGATTTCAAACGTGGAGATGCTAAGTGGATCTAAACCTAACACTCAGATGCCCGCTTATAAAGCCGAGGTCGGGGTAATTGGGAAGGCAAGCCAATCGTCACTCACGAACTGAAGCGACGCATTAATCGCAAGGCACGCGTGTTTCTCGAAAGTCAAGCCGGCGCGGCCACTTAAGTGCCTTCAACCGCCGCCTGACTTGGGAAAGGACCGTGTTGATGAGACAAGACGACTCCTGAGTATGGCTTATTTTATTCAACAGCTCATCACCCAACAATGCGACTTTGCAACTTCTACCTGACTAGCCTTGGGTAAAGGTCGGGCCTTTTTTTAGTAAAAGTCCCGATTCCGAACACCCTTGAAGGGCCTGAGTATAGGAAGGTTACCGAGTCTCACTTGGCCGACAAGCTCGGGGGCAACTGATGGTGCCGTACTCCTAGGATTCTCGACTACCGGACATGCTGGTTACCGAATTCGTACCGAAGAAGACCCGAAGGTTCACGACTCGCCTATTCAAGAAAGGATATCTGAAGATCATGCCAAGACTCCGACTAGGGCTCGACTATGTAACTTGTAGGGCAAGTAGGCCTCGGATATAAATCGCTAGCTATCCGCCCTGTTGTAATCATCGAAACTCTCATAGGCATAGCCGTCTTGTAATCGCCATCTCACTATTCGACGAGATCGTAATACAAACAAGTAGCAACTCGACGTACAGCTTTTACTCGCTTCCCGGGGGGCGAACCAGTGTCTCTACTGTGCTTGCTCTTTGCATCAGACGAGTTCCTCCGAGAACCGAATATCTGCCAGTAAAAACACCGACAACATCATATGAACAATATTTTGAGAACAAACAATAGTTTAAACTGGTGCCACACGTGACCACAAGCTTCCAACCCGAGAGTTACAGGGGTGAAATTTCACACTTTTATACTCTATAGAGGGGTACATAGACATCGATGGCCTCTACCAGAACACCATGAGTATATACATGTTCTAGAAGAGTAGAGCTCTTTGACCCTCAGGGAATCGCATTTCTTGACTTACTATTGCATGGTCGCTCCTACGGATCCATCACCAAGCACCTTGTTCGGAGCCAGAGCCATCCCTTTTGGAGAACTCAGACAGTCCCATTCTTGCACCATGACCCGTACAATACGATTGTCTTCACAACACCAGCTTTATAAAAGAAATTCGGCAGCATAACGGCGTAAAATAGAAATATACGGATAATTTAAGCATCACAACAACTTAAATAAACACAACATCACGGATTATAAATGGCACATGAACGTAAATAGCAGCTGCATAATATAGATAACACGTGAAATATAAATAGTGCAGAATATAAAGATAGTGCCACAATGAGAATATAAGACCCCGTTTGGTTACAACATGTTAAAGTTTAACTCCTATCACATCAAGGTTGCGGCAAATGCATGGTGTACTAAATGTAGACTAATTGCATGCATGTCGACACATATTAGGAGTAATTTACGAAACGAATCTATTAAGCCTAATTAATCCAAGATTGGAAACTTTTTGTCAAATAAAACGAAAATGCTACCGTGTTTGTTAGACTTTAACACCCAAACCAAACAGGCTCTAAAACGCACACGAGAAGTTAAGGCAACCCCACAACAGGAACGTAAAACGCACGCGAATATAAGGGCAACACAAATATAAAACGCATGTGAAATATAAAACAACGCCACAACTGTAAATATAAAACCCACGCAGAACATAAATAGCTTGAATATAAATGTTAGCGTGTTAGTAAGTAGGCTGATTGCCTTGTTAGTCAGGGTGGATAAGTAAATAAAGGTTAATAGCATGTTGGCTGCTTGTCTTATCACAACACCACTATATAAAATAATCTTTTACCTCTCTAGCAGTATTCCGGCAGCACCTTTGCTGCCCAACAAAATCCCAAGTAGCAGTAGGAGCCACTTAAATGACAAGCACCAAGTTACTGCTACTCTACACAACAGAGCACCGGCCACTACCCACGAGTGCCCAGCTCTGTCACTCCATGGCTCTCTTGCCAAGCGATGAAAGCGGAGTATAGTGGCCGAGAAGGTGCATGCGAGGCGCTATTTATAGCAGCAGGAGGCCGGTTTCTCGGTTACTTATACTAATTCCAATAGCTGAACCAACGAATAGTAAGAGGACACGTACATGGTGCCCTACTAAGTGGCGGAATCAGCGATTTTAATTAGAGAGGACCGAATAAATATATCGTATTTTTTAGTATGAATATATATATATAATTATATGTTTCACAAAGTTTTAAATCTCCGGCTATAGCTGCCGCTATAGCCGGAGATAGCTGCTGGAGAAAGGAGCAGCTAGGAGATTGACATTTTCGCTCTAAGAGATAGCTGCCGCTAATAGCGTTGCTTAGCTGGAGATAGCCGCTAAATATGGCTTCATTTAGCCGCAGCTAAAGCTTCGCTGGCCCATGAACACAGCCGGCCCAATATACCTCCACACCAAAGGCCCAGACCACGTAATTAACCCTAGATGTCACTCGTCTCTTCATCTCGTCCGGCTCCAGAAAAGGCATCGACGGCGGCTGCTGTACCCGGTGCCCGGTGCCCGGCGTTGGTGCCCGGTGCCCGGCTCCAGAAAAGGCATCGACGACAGCTAACAAGCTTAGCCGGAGATTAAAACTACGATGTTTCGACAACTTTTAAAACAAATTTTAACAACTGTGCTTGGGGGAGGGGGGGCCTGACCCCTGGTTACGCCACTGGGCCTACTGCTGCCAGGTACATGAACCGGCATCATCCGTTACTCGTCAAAAATCTGGCACTCCAAGTCCAGACGTTCATATCCTTTCTGGGTTTAGTTCGCGAAATGAAAAATTTTTTGAGTGTCACATCGGATGTGTCGGAGGATGTCGGGAGGGGTTTTCAGATACTAATAAAAAAACAAATTACAGAACTCGTCAGGAAACTGCGAGACGAATCTAATGATACTAATTAATCCATCATTAGCACATGTTGGTTACTATAGCACTTAAAGTTTTCATGGACTAATTAGGCTTAAAAGATTCGTCTCGCGATTTTCCCGAGAATTGTACAATTAGTTTTTTTTTCGCCTACGTTTAGTACTCAATACATGTTTCAAACATTCGATGTGATGGGTGGAGACAATTTTTTTTTGAAACTAAACAAGGCCTTATTTTATTTTGCAGCTGCAGTGGGTCCCACTTGAATAGCTTATATATGAAGCAACTCACTACGGAGTATATACTAACGGCATGGTATATATAGATAGCTGGGGCCCACGAGCGTTTTAATATAGCTAAGCTGGTTAAATGTTCCTAGCTAGCAAGTTTCACATACGCATGTATATATATTCTCATACATACTACACACATCATCTAGGCACGCACGAAATTATTGCAGGTACCTACATAATGGTGTGGTCACATACAAATGAAAATACGTGTACTAGAAGCTATAAAATATTTGGTAGTATTCCACTAGGTATATTTCTTACATGGAAAGTAAACTTAAGTTATTATTATTTTTTCTTTTGCAAGGATGCTCATATATAATACTTGAGTACATGAACTATGATTTATTTAGTTAACTCCGTCACTTAGTACCACAACTAATAACCCATAAAAGTATAGGGTATTACATAAGTGTAGCTGGATTTGGCTTGTCTTAAGGGTTAGCTATAACTTGGATAGGAGTTTGAACACCTGGTTCCCTTAAGCTTACTAAATTTTTATCCCCCTTGATAGCATGACATTTCTTATACTCAATTTCAAATACAAAATAAATGGAAGCATTTATTTGTCCTTATGCCACATTCTTTTGAATCTGGGGCCTCTTTATGTTGTCATGCACCCACAATCACTCATAACTTATCCACATCTCATAAATACCATTAGACCCATAATTGCATGGTCATCAATGCACCAAAACCCACTTAGGCACTCCCAATGCAGAAACCACTATAGTTTCTATGGATATTAATTGTACCGCCACCTAAGCGTCTTGCTGATGTGGCAAGGTAGTTATTGAAGAGAGAGAGAGCAAAAACATAGAAATCGGGTCTAAGTTAGAAACCATGTCTATACGAAAAAGACATGAAGGGATGCGATTGGTAGAGAATGGAAGAGAGTGTATGTGATTGGATAAAAAGTTGTTCTGTAGAAACTATCCATTGGGATCATAGTTTCTATATGCAGTGTCTATAAAAAATAATAGGTATAGAAACTATGTGTAGTTTCTAGTATTGGGACCGCCCTTAGGGGCCTAGATGCTCTATCAACAAGCATATCCATCTAAGTCTTGTTCAGCAAGTAGATGAGGCATCGCGCATATCGGCTAGTCGACCTAGTCATTGTCAAATACCCATGATTTTAAATTATGTAAGTTGTTGTTTTACACAAATTTATACATTTTGACTATAATATTATGGGATTGCCTATATTCAATATGGTTAATTTTAACCACTCTATTATTTAAAAAAAATATTGCAATATAATTCTTCGATAGAGAAAATTGAATAGAGTCGCGGAGGAGCTTGGTTCAAACTAAGATGGCCCTGATTTTTAAGATTTTTTTAGAATAAGTATGATTTTTAATCTTGAGTACTTAAATACTAATATCTTCTTTAGGTTGGCACATGGGCCCTCCTAGATCTGACTTAAAGCTCCGTAGAGCAGGCATAAACAAGTTTATAACATTGATGTAATTCAGAGTGTACTCTAGAATTTATAATAATGTTTTAATAAATGCAAAAGGAAGAGTATTGAAAAAATATACAATAGGAACAAGACTTCAATTTGACATGGGCTGCAGCAAATCACTCAGAGGTGTGATATTATGGGAGAAAAAATAAGGATATGGCATGTAGATAGAAAACATAGAATAATTGATAAGTTTATTACAACTAGATAAAGATTATAAAGTATTGAGATGAATATTGCATTGGGTTAGAAAGGAACAATGATAGAGAGAGTGCACACAAAGATGTAAGGAGCACAAGTTGTCACCTCAAGTCATCAAAGGATATGCTCCTGGTGGACCTCATGGCCAGGCCGTTCATGCTTTCATTTTATCTTTAGAAGTCATGAGGTGCATGGAAATTAGTTGGGAATGATGCACTTCGGATCCAAAAGCCCTAAGCACGATTGAGTGAAGGACCATGGTTGAGCTACCGAGTTTGTCTCCTCCATGATGAATGTTCCAAGATGCTCCGTGGTGATCCCGGTTGTCGTTAACTTTGCAAGTATGATTCGTTTTGCCTCCACAACGGTCGTCTCGACCATGGTGGTCAGGATGATTGTCATCATTATGGTGATATTGGGCTCGTTCCAAGCATTGTGCCTTGCATTGAACGTGTTACGGGCATCCATGTTTTCCTTAATCCTTTGTTGGCCAAACTAAGGCATTGTAATCCCATTTGTTGACTTCCTCTAGCATCTTTGTTGGGACTATTCCTGGGCGCCGAGTCATGATGCATTGAGGTGTCATGCAAGAGTGGTGACTCCATGAAGTACTTTATAGTGTCCACCACCTAGAAGATGACTTCTTGTCACCTCCAAAGCAGCTTGTTCAACAAGGATCTTAGTCTTCCGATGTCATAGGGCAACTTAGGGTCATTGGGCTCCAAGTGGTCATGTAGAATATGGGCTATAGTAATGTTGTTTTGGCTATCTTGGTTGAAGCCTAGCACACTTTCGCCTTCTTATGCAATATCATTGTAAATGTTGTATCCTCAGTGGCGCATGTCTTCAAAGTCACGCTGGCATTGGAGCTCAACCTATTCGTCCTCAAGTCGATGCCTTTCCAACTCAAGTTTGACTTGCTAGGACTTAAGTAGATCTTCTTGTTCTCTTAGGTACTCATCAAACTCTTAATGACCTTGTACTTGTTCTAGTGTATCCACTATGTAGCACTCTCGCTATGTGCCACAGCTTACGCTGCTTTTATCATAGGAATCAATGCTCAGAGTGGAGTACCCAAAGACTTTGGCGAGGATCTCTAAGAGAGTTAGATAGGAAATGGCAAGCTTTGGGTGGCTATCTATCGCTAGGCTGATCATGCCGATGAATGCCAAGTAGAGATCAGTGTTGAGATCTTGATGGATCCATTGATGGAATCTAACCTAGAAAGCAGATGTCGTGTTCTTAACCCCAAGAGGAACTTGGGGGGGAGTACGGTGAATCTCCTAATGATGAGATTGGACCTCAGTTGGTGGATTTGGCTAGACCAATGTGCTAGTGCCAGCGGACATGGCATCTTCAAGCCCAGCGATGACCTCAAGGTGGCAATGTGGGATCTCTGCAATTTGGATCGGTTTCATATCACAAAGGTGAAGCTTGCTTCATCGATTGGTGATGAAGTCTAGGCTCCTAAAGCCAAAAAAAACTAATTGACAGTGAAAGTGGGGGCACAATGAAGTTGGCCTACTTGATCAGTGACGAAGTCCAAGCTACGAAAGGTGATAGTGTTTCCTGGAGCTAGGTTGCCTACACCGTTATCGAAGAAACCCATTTGATCTATTTAAATGGATCTGTGCATGATGATGAGATCTTTAGTGCTTGTGTGTTGCGTGGACGATTTTGCAAGGGGCATTGGTGTGTGTTTGTGAAGATGTTTCTTAATCTATTTCATGGTCCCAATATAGGGATACCTTCCCCTCCTTATACAGTCTAGGGGGTAGGGTTATAGATTGATTCTCCTGATCAAGTGCAGATTGGTTTTCTAGTCACTTACAAAGAGTTCTAACACGATAAGATTACATGCACGTCAGACTTTGGTCTTGATGAGGATACTTGGCTAGACGTAGTGGGCCTTCAAATTGGTAATGAAAACACTATAGGTTTGAAGGCCACTGCGCCACCTACTAATCTACTAGTGGTGAAAATGCCCTGGTAGAAATAACTCAATAAGCGCCATCAAGGGAATGAATGAGAAACTCCACCTCCCACCTCACCTATAAAAAGGGGGTGAGGGGCAAGGTGGAGGGGACCTTTTTTCCATTCCCTTAGTTGCTCACTCACTCACTCTCCATTCTCCCATAGTCACTATTTCATTAGAAAAAAGATCTATTAGGGTGTATTCTCAACCAAATCAATAAAAATATAGGTAGTAAAAACATCAATAGATTAACGTAAAATAGTAGGCCACTGTGTATGTTGAAACTAAAAAACTAGAGACATGAAGGCAACCTATTCAACATTACACAACTTAAATGCACTAAAAATAATGTTAGGCACTCATCTCAACCTATATGGCGTTGAAGATTCTTTAGCTCTATATGGCGTATAGGTGAAACCGTATACGGAGTTTTTGGTGTCCAAACAAGCTCATAGACATTCAATATGTTGAAATAGTTGCATTATGGGTAGCACTAATGCAATTTTACAATTTAACAAGTACAACTTTTCTAACCTCTCGTGGCCACCCAAGACAGGCACCTATGTCACCTTGCAAGCACCCTATCTCCTTCTGATGCTCGCTTCTCCTCTAGGGTAAAAAATCAAAATACTCTGGATGATCTAGGTGTCGAACCCTAACTAATTTCACACTAGATTCTACAATGTAGCGAGCAAGGACCACATATTCAGGGTCACCCTCTGTGCCTGATGCAAAGCAATATGATCATTCTCATGGTGATGGGGTCGAAGCCACCATTATCACTACCATCGTCATCCTCCTACCCAACACATTGACGACATAGTTGTCCATATCTCTCGTAGGAGGAGAGAGCAGGAGATGAATTGCGATCTACATCACCTTCATCTTCTATATGACATCATCATGACACTTTAAAAGATCTTCCTGGGCCTCATCCGTATCCTTTTTACGAAAAGGCTTAGAGGACAGCCATGGTGGAGATGACACCTGAGTGGATTGAATCCACCATAGGGTCCTGAGGTAGCATTCCCCTCCAAAGGCAAGGTCCACATCATTTGCCATGACCAGTTGCATACTAGAGCTGCACAACGGATGAGGTCAACGAGGTTCACACGGTCACCAGTGTTGATATTGAGATAGTGGCCGCACCACATGGCGAGCACGAACGCCACCTAGCCTCTAGGGAAGAAGCCACAAAACTGAGTGATGCGTGCATCCTCTAGGAACCCAATAGCACACTTCCTAACCAAATAGGCGGAGGAACGTCGGTGACATGGTGGAAGGCAGAGTCAATGGAGTTGTCCATGACCCGATCGGTAAAGACAAGGGACGCGGTGGATGCTAAGATCAACAACAGAGTGCAGGTGACTGTTAAGAGGCGGCAGGGTGCCAAAGGCAGAAGTGGTGATGGCAACGGGTACATACCCGATGGGTAGTGCTCACCTGTACCCGTACCCGCACCCGCAAAATTTTACCTGTCGGGTTACCCGTACCCGCATGCGGGTAAAAAAATAGTTCCATACCCGTACCCGCCGGGTAATTCTCACCCGACGGGTAACCCGTACCCGATAGCATACCCGAAAATTATCTAAAAATATCAAATAGTCACATGCAAAAATAAATTATTCTAAGCTTCCAACAAGTTACAAACATGCTACCAAATATTATTAGCATCATTACAACAAAGACAATCTATTAGAAATATAGTGAATGTCTCAATGAGCCAAATTAATGACTTATATGCGCTAAAATAACTGAGGTTGACTAGTTATTTTTGCGGGTATGTCTTACCCGCGGGTATACGGGTATGGGTAGTATACACCCGCACCTGTACCCGCATACCCGATGGGTATAGGATTTTGCCCAATAACATACCCACGGGTAGAAAATTCATTCCATACCCGCCTCTTTATCGGGTAATACCCGTCGGGTACTCGGGTTTCGGGTACCCGTTGCCATCTCTAGGCAGAAGGCAGAGGAAACACTCGAGTACTAGGCGACGAACACTGTTGATATGCAGGGAGCCTTAGCATAAGGGTGAGGAACAAGTTGTTGAAGATGTACCACTTGTGGCACATCATGGATGCATGTACATGGTCAATGTACGAGTAGAGAGAATGAAAATGGTGTACAAGAGGTCGGTGGCAAGCGTCGACCATAGCAATGGTTTCGGGCTATAGCTTGAGATAAGCAAAATCACCAACAACAAAGACACATTAGCTTGGTGTTTATCTACTTGAAGTTTCATGCACTTCTGAGCTCTAAGTGTTGATGGAGTAGTTTTTGCATAAGAGTTTTTTTTCCTTCAACAGAGTCACAGATTAGGAATTTAACAAGCCCTAATCCCCTAAATGCTGAGTTGATTAGGTTCATGACCATATAAAATAGCCAATGGTGTAGTGCCTAGAGTTGAGTGGTATCAAGTGTACCGAAACTTGGTTAAAGATAACCATTGTGAGCATTTAACAAGACAAGCATGCACAAAGAAGTGGAGATAGATTTCCAAGCACTAATTCACAAAGTGGGTGGCACGATGACTCATGTGTAGCTCAGTGCCAATAAGATGTTGCTAAACTGAACTCGTAAAAACTTTGTCTCTATCAGACACTATGGCAAAGGGAAGACCATGTAATTTGAATGTGTGCATGTAGAGCTAGGTCTCTTGTAAGGCATTAAAATGGTGAGCTAAAGGAAGGGAATGAGAATACCCAGAAAACTTGTCGATGACCATTAGGATACAATTGTAAGAAGATGATCATGGAAGATCTTCAATAAAGTTCAGAGTCGCTACTTGTCAAGTACCAACAAGAACCAATAATGGTGAGAGAAGTCTAGGATAGGTCACCCTCTTTGACTTATCCTGTTGATAGGTACTGCACTGAGCAACAAAGGACTGATGGTGGAATTAGTTTGGGTCAATCAAAAATACGTTTAACACATTTGTTAGTCACTTCATAGCCTAAATGATCCACAATAACACTATTGTGCAATGCAGAAATTATCTTGTGTTGAAACAAAGTGTTAGCCCCAATCAATATATGATTCTTCTAATGAATAAGGCCATTTAAATTTGCTAGAGCATAATTGCCACATGAAGAGAGATACCTAATTCACTTAACAATTTGGTAGCTTGTTCATCTGTTGGATAAGAGTCCTCAACTATATTGAACCACTAAGGTTGGATGACAAAAATACCAAGAATGTCATGAATAGGAGCATGAGGTACTCTGAACAAGGCATTGGCTACTCGGTTTTGTTGGCCTTTCTTGTAAAGATTTTTGTAGTGCATACCCATGAGTTTGGCTAATGCCTTAAGTTGCCAAGCTATGTAGATTCTTTGGTCTCCTAGCCCTAGGTGGACTAAGCTTTCTGATATGATTTGGTGATGAATTTGGTGGGTCGTAGATAAGATATCCAATGTACTACAACAAGTACATAGCCAAGCACTCCTTGTATGTGGATAGGCCTTGCGACTTAACACCCAAAGATGTACTAACAAATGCAACGGGTCTCCAACTTGTTGCATGATAGCACCAACACATTTGTCCAATATGTACTAACAAATGCATCAGTTTCTATGACAAATGGTTTGGAAAAATCTAGGAGAGCTAGGATGCAAAGCTGAGTTCATCTTTCAGTGTTTGAAATGCTTCTTGTTGGATTGTAGTCCATATGAACATTTCTCCCTTTTAAGCAACTGGTAAGGAGCTTACTGAGTAATCCACAATGGCGCACAAAATTTCTATAATCTCTAGCCATACCTAACAAACTGTGAAGTTCATTGACATTGGTGTGTTAAGGCCAGTTTTTTTTACATCAAAACTTTGTATGGATCGGTAGAGACACTTGACTTTTTGATAACATAACCAAGATAAGTAAGTTTCCGCTGGGCAAAATGGCACTTGGACAATTTGACCATGAAGTTATGTTTTTGCATAATGAGAAAAAACTTGACGGATATGATGAAGATGGTCTTCCTGAGTCTAGTTGTATATGAGGATGTCATCGATAAAGACAACCACATTTTCTTAGGAGAGGTGCAAAATGTCATTCATGATCCCCTGGAAAGTAGGACCACCTGTTATCCCATAAGGCATGACTTTATTATAAAAACGACAGTTATGTGTCTAGAATGTCGTTTGGTATTCTTCTCCTTCTTGAAGTTTGGTCTGATTGAAGCCACTTCACATGTTCAGACTAGTGAAACAACAAGTACCATGCAGTTCATTGAGAATTTCATCAATAATAGGTAATGAGTACTTGTTTTTTTATTGACAAAGCATTCAAACATTGAAAATCGACACAGATGACAACCTCATGGTTCCTTCTTAACCAACAAAATAGGAGAGGAAAAAGGACTAGAACTAAATAGTATGTGTACCATATGCTATTATGCAGCAAGTCCTTAATATGCGGTTGACTTCACAATAGCTTCTAGATTTATACGAAACAAAAGATAGAATGTGCACGGTTTTTTGTGTTAAAATGAAATTGATTCTTTTCAATGCACGACAAAATTAGGATTGAGAGTTTTGAAACTTAAATAGTTTAAAAATAATTTATAAATTGTTTAAAACCTTAGCTTAGTAGGGAAAAAAAGTTTTTTTCTTTCTCCTCTTTCTTGCTTTTCGGCTTGTCTCAGTTCAAGCCCATGTAGGCTTGTCCATCGAATCGCCTCAACCGCTCTAGCTCATTCTTTAGTCTAGCTCCGTCAGCCCTGATATCTTTCTTTTTTTAAGACTTGTTTGTTTGAGCTTGTGAGCTTTTGGCTAAAAGAACTACCTTTCTAGCTTTTGGTTTTTGACTGTTGATTTTTTGTTCTTGACTTTTGTAATAAGTTTTTAGTTCACGCCAAAAAAACAGAAAAAGCGCTTCAAGAAGTACCTTTTAACTTTTAGTTTATTTTTTATAAACTAGTTTTCCCGTTTTTCAAAAATAGCCCTAACAGTTAGGCTGTTTATTTCAACTTCTAACTTCTGACTTGTATAAGACACAGTATATAGAACAAAAAAAACTAAAAGAGATCAGGCTCGCACACCAAGCAACACCCGTAAAGCCCGACCGAACAACCCGTTCCTTTTTTTTTCCTGCAATGCAATCCAACTCGCCAAACCTGCCCTATGGCCCGAATCCATCGTCGCTCCATGCGGCCATGTCTACCTCGGAGCCAAGTCACGCGCCGCCTCTACACCGTGCACCAATGCCGCCAGCCATGCCGAGCTGGGGCATATAGAGTGGAGAGTGGAGACCCACGGGAAACTACTCCGTCCATTCCAAATTACGCGCGTAGGTGTGTGTAAGAATTCCTTGATAGGCACAATTCTGCACATGCAACATATACAGAGAACGGACATATGCGGGCCTTGTTTAGATTCTAGAATTGGCTCTCAAATTCTAATATGCAAAAAAAATTCCCATCACATCAAAATGTTGGCACATGCATAGAGTACTAAATGTAGATGAAATCAAAAACTAATTACATAATTTTGTTGTTCTTTACGAGACAAACGTTTTGAGTCTAATTAGTCAATATTTGGACAATTTTTACTAAATACAAACGAAATGCTACATTACGCTACAGTGTTGCACAGTGATTTTGGCGGCACCAACTGGGCAACTAAACATGGCCGCGGTTGACGCGTAAATCGTAATCTTGCCAGTGCTTGCGTAGGTCAGGTGTGTACGAACTCGCGTAGGTTTACGCGTAATCTTGCCAGTGCTGCATCGCAACGGGTATATCTTTTTTCCCCCGAAACAGCAAGGGACATATGCAGTTGACTTGACGACGAAGATGCATTTTTACAAGTTTTTTTTTGCGCAAGGTTTTTATAAGTTTTTAATACATCAGCTTCTAGATTATACAAAAGAGAAGACCGAATATGCACTGTTTTTTTTAATTAAGGCCTGTTTGATGGGCTTTTGGATGTGGCTTTTGCTCCTAAAAACTAAAAGCTTAATCAAATGGCCTAAAAGCTACATGTACCTTTGGTCTAGTACAAAATTGAAAACAGCTCACTTCTTGCTTTCAGCTGTTTTTAGGGCAAAATATTACCACCTGCCATACCCCTCTGTTTCCTCCTCCCTCGCTACCGCTACGTGCGGCGGCACATCTTTCTAGAGGATGGCCTCCTGACTCCGGCGAGCCCCCATCCCGACTCCGACGAGCCCTCATCCCGACTCTGGCGAGCCCCCCTTCGGACTCCGGTGAGCACCCCTCCCCTCTCCCTCCCACGTCTGGCGAGATCCACGCACCACACCGGCAAGCAGAGGAGCAGCAATAGCGGACGCGCTCGACTCCGATGAATAGGCACCTGACGTGCTCCACTCCGACAAACTGTGCGGAGGCCCTGGTGACGCACGGCCCCTCGGGCGGCGTCCGCTGCCCCAACCCAGCATCCCTGCGGCCCCAATCCGATGCACGAGAGCTCTGCCGGCCCTTCCTCTCCGGCCGCCGTCCCCCAAGCCCGGCGGGCGCCACGGACTCTCCTCGCCGGATCTGGGGAAGATGAGGTAGAGCAGGCGGCTCGAGCTCGGCGAGCCCCGGCACTCGTCCGAGCCGTTCTCTGTTCGAGCATCTCCGTCCGAGCTGTTCTCGTCTTCGTCGTTCTCGTCCGCAGCCAACCCCGACCGGCGGGCACGACCCGACCATCCAGGCCGGTTAGCACGGCGCGGCCTGCCACGGAGGGTGGACACAGCGCGGCGAGCCCCGGTGGGCGGGTGCGGCCATCCTGTGTCGAGAGGAAGAAGAAGATGCCTTGCTGTCTATGACATGAGGGGTCCGCACGTGAGGGAGAGAAGCTTTTCCCCAAGCCACCTGTGTCCAACCAAACTTGATTTTTTCTCAATGAACGACAAAATTATTACAGTTTTAACAATCAAGTTAAGCACAAACTGGTTTGTACTTCTAGACTATTTCCTAGGTGTTTTTGTCAGAAAAATTCTCGAATCTTTACTTCTGCCTAGCTTCTGTTAATCAGAAATCTGAAACCTTTCGTGGAGTATCTGCTCTGTATTAAACTCTTCTAATACATGCTTTGGTTCCCGGTGTGGAAGATGTACGCCGGAAACAAATATTTCTATTATTAATACAGTAGCAATAGAAGCACTATTTCTCACGATAAGTACCAGAAATAAATAAGTCCTATAAATTCTTTAAAACAGTTAACGTGGCTATTAATTCAGTACACTCTAGTTATTTTGGTTAACAATAGTCACTGGATTTTTTTCTCTACAAAAATATCCACATTTATCATTACAAAAAATTATCCTAAAGGAACATATAAAGTATTCAGTTTGTGATTTTGGAAACTAACCTCTATTTGCATCTAAATTAACCAACTAATATTAAATTAGGTTAATTATTATGATATGCAATAGAAAAAATAAATCATAGAAATCCTAAAAAAGGTATAAAGGTGAGCATGAATTCGGTAGGCTCTAATTATAATTGACAATAATAGTCATAGTCATTACATCTTATTTTTCTAGAAAACCACCAAGACTTGACATTACGGAAAAGGTATCCTAAAGTAACCCCTAACTTTGCATATAAATTACCCACCAGATTTTGTCCAAGTTGTGGATGTTATAGCCACACAACATGGAAATGCCATGCCTTGTGATATTAAGTTGATCAGTAATAGAAATCCATTGGACATAAATATCCAGCTCAATGATAAAGATATGAAAAAATACTTCAATCTTCAGCCTGACACCACCAGAAATGCAAGTTGCTTACAACAAGTTTCACGAAGGAACAAAATAGCAACCAAACACTTAATTAATAAGTGGGTCTTATAAGCAGAGATAAGACAATCAACGAATTTACTTCGTTCGCTTGATACATTTTGGAGACCAGAATTTGTCTTCCATTTATAAAGATACTTCCATTTATAAAGATACCTAGTATCTAGGATTCTAGGTCCTATTTTAGTGTTGTAATATAATATATTGTCATCAATTTCAATTGAATATCACAATAATGTGCCACCAAATTTGATATTCCATTAAATTGTATGTAATCTATATATCTGCAAAGAATTTCAATAAATCCTTCATGCTATATATATATTTATACGGGAGCAAATCCAATGCAAAGAGGAATTTTGCCTAGTGGACAGTTGGATCACAAACTCTATACATAGGGAAACAAAATATTACTAAACTCTTACATAGTGTCACAGAAATATTTTGATAATCGTTGAACGCGATGTCATGATAGTTGACTTTGGTCGTACTACTATCATACTCCCTATCGGTACTCAAATAATAATCCTTCCATCGTCTTACGGACTTCATCTTCTTCTATGGAGTGGCCTCTGCCTCTCCCTTTCGAGTGAGTGCAGATAGAGCGACACAGTGCTGATAACGTGTTAAAGTATGAAATGTAAATGGAATAATAGAAGGGAAGAACTTATATCTTGCATTGATCTGATCATGAAAATATATACATGGTGAGGTGATGTGGTGAAAGGGTGTCTTGTCCCAAAGGATAAGGCAACCATTCACACTCTCTATGCTAAAGGACATGCCCCTTTGGTGTCTATTGTAACCATCTAATACAATTGCTAATGCCTACTCTAGTCTTGATGAGATCACCAAGAGGTGTCTATTCAAAGAGGCACTTGTTTCACAACAAATTTATCCGTCACTTAATTGCTAAACTGTAGAATTAACAATTTACATGTTTCTCCATCAAAATAATAGTAAAGTAGAATGCTCAGAAATCGGGAAAACGGCAGAAGATGCATGATCATATTCATAGACAAGTTCTAACATGAAATGGTTCAGAAATTAGTATGTCTCTGTGTAGAGAAACAATAAGATTGCTTTGGGGCAATGTACTCTGCACGAGACTATCAAACAAATACAACCACTGTCCTCGGCACGACGGAACCGAGACTACCAAACAAATACAACTCCATCGGGGGAGGAAATTCTACACATTTCTAATCTACAGTTGCACAAAAAAGTTATTTTAGTATCCAAAATTTGTCCGAGGAAACAAGTCATTTATTACCCCGTTTGGTATGTGCATGTGTGCATGCATGAAGACATGCAAGAGTCAATCAACACTAAATATGGCTAATAAACAAAGGCAAACATGGTCAGCATCTCCAACAGCTTGTCATCCGGCTTTCTCATCCTTAATTTTTTGGCAAAATGAAAAAAAACCCTCTCCAATAGTTTGGCATCCTCCCTCCCCATCTTTTATAACCTCGCAAAAATCTATCCCGAGCGCGCATATATGCGCGCGGCCTAGGAGCGCGTATCCGGAGTTTCCCAGCCCGTCTAGTAAAAAGGAAGAAAGACATGATTCCAGGTGAGACAAGCGCAAGAGAGAAAGATCTGGTGGAAGGGCTTAAACGCGTACAGAAACAAATTCAGGGTTCCTGATACAAAACATGAGACCGGGTCGTAGGAAAAAGTGTCGAAAAAAAACTTTTGAGATAGAAATATAGGAAACTCTTAGAGATGACTTTTTTTTTCTCCCCACACTAATTTAGGAGTTGGCAAACACCATATTTTGAGGAACAAAATATGAAGAACTCTTGGAGTTGCTCTAAATCTATCCTAATCCTAAAATTCCTAAATGACTTTTTTTTTGAACGGATGGAGCAGGTTAAAACCATCTCGCTCTAGTACCATAATACAAGCCAATATAAAATATGTTACCATACAAGGCAATATAAACTATGTTACTATACAAGGTAAAGGTACAAGTTCGAGCTAATAACCACCGGTATAGGAGTTCAGATTGCAAGACTATCTATAGATTCTTAAAATATCATTAAGCTTAATCTTCATGCCTTATTCACCATGTTGATGCAGGAAATGACCACCAACCTTTAAGTTTCCTTTGTCACTGCATCGAATGAGAGATACCATAATTGCCTGTTAACAGAATATACAAGAAGGCAACTAACATATCTTCCGAGTCTCATGAAGAGGTTGGACTACCCACATTTGTCAACACGGTACGATTTCATTGTCAACCCTACATGCAAACGAGTCCTATGTATGATTAATTAACATGTCCACGTGTTACCACTGTACAAGGACACCATAAATAAAAGAGAGATATCTGGCTCGATTAAGTATTGAATTAGTCATAGAAAGACCAAGCCCTTCATTAGCTTAATCAACCAGCTCAGCCCGCACCCCCCCCCCCCCCCCCCCCAACAACAAAAAAGGCCATTGCTACACAAGGCACCCACGATTCCATGTGAAGAAAGCAGCCTCTTTCAGTCCGTATGCGATGCTTGGAGCACTGATCAGGTGAGTTGCAAGACTGACCAGAAGACAGCAGAATCAACAGGGAAGCAGTGGAAGATCAAGCCGGAGGGCTGATAATGGCAAAATCAAGCGGGATATGGGTGAAAAGTCACATACAAAGAGTCACACAAGTCAGGGAAGATAAGCAAATGCCCTCAGCATCATGCTCTGGATTCTCCCTTTGTAACTATGGAATTAATTACCCAGTAATTGTAGTTGTAGGGATATACGTAGGAAAACTCTGCAGAAATTTGCCACTGGTACCGTGGGGATTGGAAGAGGGGTTTCACATATTTCAAAACAAGAGGTGAACTGTGAAGACAACCAAATTGCATGATACATAAAGCACGAACCCCCTGATCCAAATTGTACAACCAACTAATATGAGATTGCTATACTAACCAAGAAAAAACAGAGTGTTTGATTTGATCACTAGCAAAGCTTAGTCTCATCTCATTTCTTGAAAAATAGGACCACACCAGAGTGTATGTAGCTAATACAACTATAATGAATAGAAATAGCAGTTTGCTAATACAACTGTAATGAATAGAAATAGCAGTTTCTTAACAATATGAACTGAAATCAAACGTCATTCACATAACATATGCATGCTTCGAAGTGGGTTGATTGAAGCAACAAAATTAGGCTGATACAACATATCAATTACCCGGAACGGAGACTGACTTCATATACTTGGAGATAGTGCTAGGGCGATAGGTGACACATACATCCCGTCCACTTTCGGTGCCAAAGTCAGCCACACCTAGCAGTGTGCAGTTCCTCATGTCAATAGAGAGAGCCCACGCCTTGGGGAGGAAGAGCTTGGTCCTTGCCATCAGGTACAGGACATCTTCATCACCATTCTGGCTCGGTGTGGGCTCAGACACCGCGAGGTTCTGCAAGGCGAGCTCTACTGTGGCAGGCTCCTCACCATCATCCCGCGTCGGTTTACGGTGCAGCAATCCAGAGCTCAGCAGCTCTGCACGCATGGCGTCACTGATCTTGATCTCGGAACCACGGACTGTGAATTCCTGGTACCAGTCCTCGAACAAGCCAGCCGTCTCCGTGTTGCTCCAAGTGGTGACGATCCAGTCATCGACTTCAAATGCAGGCAGCTAGGTCTCGATGTCATTGTAGGGAAGACGGCCGCCAATGGTTTGCAGGTCAGCGAACTTGAGGAAGGTGTTGCCTTTCTTGTTGGTGGCGACAGTGATGCCACGGTGAGCGCGTGGGCAGCCTAGCTTGGCGCCCGCCCCACGGTTGCAGGTGATAGCGTGCGTTGGCAGCGGCACCGGCATGTGCCGGATCGTGGGCCTACTGTTGTCTTGATGATCATGAAGCAGGTCGTAGAGCAGGATGCCGCTCCAGAGATCGACCCAACCAATGGCGCCAGCTTCACCCCCAAGCGTGATCACGGTGGTGGTGAGATGGTGGTTGAGCCGGCGGGCGTTAACAGGGATCTTCACCGGGAAGGCCCTCTTTGGCGCGTCCAGCCACACCGACTTGGAGGTCCATCTCCCGGCCTCGGAGTCAAAACGGTGGAGCTCGTACTCGTTGCTGGGAGGCCTGGCGTGCAGCGCAGCGACGGTGTACAGATCCCCACCGCGGGGAAGGACTCCGACAGCAACGTGGAAGATGTTGGGGTTCGGATCTGGGATCAGCGTGAGCGACGGGGGCCTGGTGACGCCACCGGCCCGGTAGACGAAGTAGTCGCAGTCATTGAAGGCGACGGAGCTTGATGCAGGACCGACGGCTACCGGGACACGGAAGAGCAGTAGATCTTGGGATGTGGAGAGGATTAGGGAGGGACGGAGAAATTTCAAGCTGGGGCAATGCACGAAGAGGTTGGAGGGGAGCGGCGGCTGCGCCGGCCAGATGGACGCTTCAAACGTCAGGTTGTCCCTCCCCTCGCTGACGGCGGTTGTGGCGTTGGGGCGGCTGCCGATGTAGCCTTCGTTGTTGAGAAGGATCCAGGGTGGACAGGAGGAAGCGGCGGAGGTATTGGTGGGCATAGAGAAGTCGTTTGATTGATGGGGAAAAAATCAGGACGAGTCGTCGGTATCGATCGAAGGCCGACGACGGAGAAGATGAGGATTATGGAGACAGTCTGGCTGGATAGGCGGCGGCGGCGGAGGGGAAGTACTTGAAACCAACGAGGGATAGGGTTATATGAATCGTACTAGAATTGTTTTTTAGACAGGGTTGACATCAGCAAAACTTGTACGTGTTGGGTGGTAATTGGTTGCTGGCCATGTCTGATGTCCTGTTTGGCATCACGTTGGCACATGCATGGTGGTGATGATATGTGTTAGTTACGTTAAACAACTCATGGAGGCAAGGCTACTTGAATAGCTGATTTATGATGAGGTCCTGCGCTTCTCTTCAATACTAGTATCATGGTGCTAACTTCTCAAGTTTTCAGAAAATTATAGCAGAATTCAAACGGATCAGAGAAATCCATCTGTGCAAACGAACCGATTCATCTTCTGATTTACAAATCTGGCAACATAGTTGATACTTGATAGTCGTTGGCTCGTTGCCTCGAGTTGCCTGCATACTGCAAAACTCGGAAGGATGACACTGAAGATCATCAGACATTTATTTTTGTTCTGAAAGGAGATTCTTCAGACTTTCAGAGTCGTTAGACCTCGATTTCTCTTTCTGAATGTAATAGTAAACTAAGCAGATATGCGCAAGTAGAATAGAGGAGAGAATCAAGAACCCACAGTTTTATCGTCTCACACCCAATGTCATGAGCTGTGATCAACCATGGATATCGACATCAGTCTCAGATTGACCAATTGTACGCCTGTTAAACTAAACAAGAGGTTAATTAATGGGTGATAGCGCGGGGATGCCACACGCTACCTCTTGTCTTCTATATAAACCCACGCTGTCATCGCTTGCAAACCACCTCGAGCTCGTGCAGCTTAACGGCTTTAGCTAATTTAAGAGAGATTAGTAAACAAACAGCAGCCTTAAGAGCGAGCCTAGCGGCAGTACCATGAGGCGCCTCCAATTCCTGGCCGCCGTCTTCCTCCTCGCTTCCGCGCCGATGGCGGCGGCGGCGGCCCAGCCCCAGCTGAGGCCGGACTACTACGCCGGTGTGTGCCCGAACCTCGAGAGCATTGTCCGCGGCGCCGTGCAGCAGTCCGTGGCGCTCTCGCCGCTCGCCGCGCCGGCCACGCTCCGGCTCTTCTTCCACGACTGCGCCGTCAGGGTACGTGCGATTGTAGAAGTATTGCTGACGCCGACCAGAGCTTGTGATCGTTGATCGATGCCGTGCCGCCACTCTTGTGATCTGTGAATTAAGGGCTGCGACGCGTCAGTGATGCTGATCAACCCCGCCGGCGACGACGAGTGGCGGAGCCCTGACGGCATGACGCTGAAGCTGGAGGGGTTCAGCACGGTGATGAACGCCAAGGCGGCTGTGGACAGCGACCCGCAGTGCCGGAACAGGGTGTCCTGCGCCGACATCCTGGCCCTTGCCGCCAGGGACTCCGTGTTCCTGGTAAGCACGCGAACACCAACGAAGCATGCATGCTGCTCTGCTCTGCTCCTCGATCGCTCTCGTTCTCGAGTTGATCGTGACTGTCTCTCGTCTCGGCGTGAACACGTACGTGCGGCCGCCGCAGAGCGGAGGGCCAGACTACAAGGTGGAGCTGGGCAGGTTCGACGGCAGGCTGTCGACCTGTAGCAGCGTCGTGATTCCTCATGGCACGTTCGACCTCGACCAGCTCAACGCCTTCTTCTCCAGCCTCGGCCTCAACCAGACCGACATGATCGCGCTCTCAGGTACATGTCAACGCGCACGTGTGCATATATAAATGTGTCAGCTAGTAGAACACGCCAAGAGCATACATGCATGCCGTGTTTAGTTTACTACTACTCCTGCGAACGAACACCTGCAGTGCAGCCATGCCCGTCGCTAACGGCCGTTCTTGCGTGTGTGGTGCCTGCCGCGTGGCATGGCACTACGTACTGCAACTGTGCAAGCAGGGGGTCACACGATCGGCGCGGCGTCGTGCGCCTTCTTCGCGTACCGGGTGGGCGCGGACCCGGCCATGGACCCGGCGCTCGCGGAGCAGCTCCTGGGCCGCTGCCCGCGGGGCGGCGGGCCGGCCGGGTTCGCGTTCCTGGACGCCACGACGCCGCTGCGGTTCGACAACGAGTACTACCGGAACCTGCACGGCGGGATGGGGGTCCTGGCCTCCGACCAGGTGCTGTACGCCGACCCGAGGTCCCGCGGCGCCGTCGAGCGCTACGCCGAGGACCAGGGCGCCTTCTTCGGCGACTTCGCCGCCGCGATGACTAGGCTCGGCCGGGTCGGGGTCCGCACGGCGGCCGACGGCGAGATACGCCGCGACTGCAGGTTCCCCAACTGATGATGATGGAATTGGATCGACGGGTTCGCGTTCGCCTGCTGGTTGTGGTTGCGCGACGGTTTTGTGTTGCTTCTGTGACGTCACTAGTGGACGTGGCGCGAGTGGAGTGGGTGTCTGTGTTGCATTGTTGTTGACTTATTGACTGGAGGTTCAGAAATCAGAAGGCCGCGTGTCTTTTGGACCAGGAAGGGTCTGGGCCTGGTGGCCTGCGTGGCTGAAAGTTGGGTGTGAAGCTCCAGGTGTCCGCTGACAGAAAATGTAAAGGTTGGCGGTTGGCCCATACCGGTCCATCTAAATTACTAGGAATAGGAATACTTTGTGTCTACGCAAATACACGGACGAGGCTTCCACTCTGCTTGCCCGTCTCTCTATCTTTCCGCTCCGTCTCGCCCTCCCCATCTTGTCCGCTGGCAGCAGAGCCCCGCGCCACTATTGTTGCCTCTTTCCTCCACCAAAGCCAACCATGTCGTCTTCTCTCTTAGTTCATGAAGTACCTCCACGGCCTCTTCCCCAAGCACTGTTAGGATGTGTCGCCGCCGCGGGCCGGCGCCGCTGCCCCTACTAATGGCGGCTGGACGTAGGTGCCAGGGCGCCTTAGGTCATCTCTAGCCTAGCAGGGGCACCCACAAGCGCGACCGGTGCTGGTGGTGCTCGCACGTCGTCGGCTCCCACCCTAACTGTAACACCCTAGGTGTTAAGCAGGCATTAGCATTTGCAAATCATTAGCATAATCATCATTATGTATTCATAAGCATCACATGAAATATAGCCTTGAAACATGTTAGTGAAACATGCATGTTGTAGTATTTTATTTCAGTAGAATTAATGTGATGTTGATGCTTGTCATGCCTTATATGTGCTTGTTTTAGTAAAAAAACAACATAGAAATATTTAGCAAGTAATTTGGAGCAAGGTTGGTATTCAAAATTTCCTCAAATTTTGCTTTTAAAAATAATATAGAAAAATGAGTTTTTAATTTAAATTGACTTTAAATTCCTATTTCAAAATCTAGTTGGAATTTTAAAATGTACCATAAAGCAATGTTGTAGAGAATGAAATTTTGGACAACTTTTGTTTTTGGTTCAACTTTTGAAAATGAATTTTTGTTGCTAAAAATGTAGATTTATTGTTGTTCTTCAGAAAATAAAAAGAAAAATCATTTTCCTTGGTTAACGGGCCGCCTGCCTCTTTTCTCGGTTCACGGTCGAAGCTGGCTTGGCCCGCCTCGTGCGCTCGCCCGCACCCGCTCCCGCGCGCCGCGCCAACGTCCCGACCGCGCTCAGGCGCCCGTCGCCGCGTGGTGGCCGTACGCCGGCGACGCCGGCCGGGTGGAATCCGGTGGCCCCCGCGCCCTCCTGCCTGGCCTACTGAAAGGTCTTGATGGCTAGAGGAGGTGAATAGCCTATTAAAATTTTCTACAAAGACAAGCTAAACAAGTTTATCAATAAAACAAATAGCGAGATGCGAGTTTTGCTTAGCCTACGGGGTGTTTGCAAGCCACCTAACCAATTCACAATCCTAGTATAATTGCACTCAACCGCACAAGTCAAACCGAGAAGAAAACTACAACTAGCAAGTTACACAAAGAAGCTACTCTAGCAAAACTAACTAGCTAGCAAAGATAACTAAGAAAGTAATGCGGAGTTGAGTTGAGAGAGTTTCACCGAGGGGCGAAGTATTGAGCCAACCAATATGATCAACAATGAATACCAAGATAACCGAACACCGGGATCAATCAATCACAATATGAAAGTGATGACATAAAGATTTATCACGAGGTTCACATGTTTGCCGGCACGCTAGTCCCCGTTGTGTCTCTCTTCACCACGTGGTTCGGTGGCTAATCGGTCACACACCGAGCCTCTCAAAAGGCGCCACAAGAACCTACCAAATGGCAAAAGGTTGCAATGACACAAGCAATATACTAACATTGCCTTTGGCGCTTCACCGAGGTAGGCACAAACCCCTCACAATCACCGGAGGTGGCCAAGAACAATCACCAACTCTTGCCAACGTCTCCAAGCTGCTCCAAGTCGTCTAGATGGCGGCAACCACCAAGAGAAACAATAATCCCGCAGCAAATCAACCACCAAGTGTCAACTAGATGCAATCTCACAATGCAAATGCACTTGGATCACTCAATCTCACTTCGAATATGCAAGGAAGCAAAAGAGATGAGTGAGAGGGGAGTTGCTTAGCTCAAAGTGCTCACAAGTATGTTAAATGTTCGAGAGTGAGATCCTTGAGCCGGCCAACGAGTATTTATAGACGTACCCCTTCGAATAGAGCCGTTAGAAACTTAAACAGCTGAAATCGCGCTGACCGGACGCGCTGGTCCAACTGACCGGACGCGCTGGTCGCACAACGGCTAAGTCATGAAGCACTGACCGGACGCGGTGGTCCAACTGACCGGACGCGCCGGTCGCACAACGGCTAACTACGAAGCAATGACCGGATGCGCTTGACGCGCAGACCAGACGCGCTGCGAACGACCGAACGCGCTGGTCCCGTGACTGACCAGACGCGCTGGTCAAGCCTGAGCAGCGAACAACGAAATAGTGATCGGACGCGCTGTAGAACTGACCGGACGCCACAGTGCCAGCTCCGGTTAGAGTCCAGTAAGCTCCCTGAACGACCGGACGCGTCCGATCGTCTATGACCGGACGCGCTGCGCGTCCGATCATCAACCTGAAACAAGCGCAGACACTGAACGCTGACCGGATGCGTCCGGTCATACAAATACCGCGTCCGGTTCAGCGTCCGGTCACCTCTGTGACCTCCGTTCGCCTCCGTTTCTTTTCTAACTTTCGGCGTAGTGGAAAATAGTCGTTTCAACTTATCGAAAATGCCTGAATCCCGCCTCGCAAGCTCGGCGGGAGGGAGAGAGGACCCCAAACCCTCTCTACCGCTCAAACTCCACCGCCTTCGCAAACGTGCTAACACCACCAAGTGATCTCGTCATGTGTGAGTGTGTTAGCATTTTCACAATCATTTTTCGAGGCGATATTAGTTCTATCCAAATGCATATGATCATGAAATGCACACCTAGAGGCACTTAGGAGTTCAATAGCCGCGTCATTCCCCTCTTTATAGTACGGCTATCTATCCTATAATGTAACCACACCCACTAGGTGTCTTGGTTACTAAAACACAACCATTAAGCATATACCTTTGCCTTGATCACGTAGGGTTACGTCCAAATCCAAGTGTGGCCATCATGATCACCATGTCCATCTTGCCACCAATCTTGGAATGTACTAATCCTCATATGCTACATACAACTTAGGCATAGGATTAGTACTTAGGCATTGTCACTAATTACCAACACCAAACATAGGACTTTCACCTACGCCCCGCCTCGCCGCGTCCGCCTCCCCTGCTCCCTCTCATTTCTTCCCACCGATCCAGTAGCAGCAAAGCACACGCGCGCTCGCCTCCGCCACCGCCCGCACGCGCGCCTCGCCGGAGTTGGCCGTCCCGGCCACCACCGCTCACCGCCAGCCCCTACATCGCGCTCCAAGCACCGCCTCCACCTCGCGCATCCCGTGCTCGCCTCGGCTTGCCATGGTAAGGCCCCCGTCAGCGGAAATTGCTCGCGGAGCCCAGCCGAGCTCACCGGAGAGCTCCGCTCCGTGCACTCCCTCTCTCCGCTCCACCTTTCCTCTTATCCTTGAGCGCATCTTGTTTGCCTCGGCTCCTCGGTGCTGAAGCACCCCTTTCCGCGCCGTCTCTTGGCCGGAGATGGCCGCCGCCGTGCGCCAACGCCGCCGCTCTGCCATTACCGCTGGCGAGCCCGTACCGGTGCTCCCTCGGCTCGGTCAGCTGGTGCGCCTGAATCGCCTCGCTGCGGGGAGCACGATGGTGCTCACCCCGTGGCCAGAGACCTCACCGTCAGCGAGTTCTCGTCGTCGGTGATCTCCCCTCTCTCTGTGTATGACCGATGGGGTTGAGGGCCCACTGTCAGCCCCTGGGGTGTGCGACTGGGTGCAGATTCGGGTGGATCTAGCAATTTTGCTGGCTAATTTGGAAAGGAATTAATAAATGCTTTTCCAGAAATTTTGAAAATACTTCCAAAAATCATATCTTGATGAAAATAGCTCCAAATTTGTCGAATTTTTTTTGCTAGACTCCTTATGAATAGATCTATAATATAAAAATGTTGCATGTGGATTTTGTGATACTTTTATATGTAGCTTTATTTAATTCTTGTAAATGTTGTTTTCTTAGAAAATGCCTAGGTCAGAAAAATATGAAACTTGTTTTGTTGGTCTAGTAATGTGCTGCACCTCATATGAAAAATATATGCCATACATGTTCTGTAGAAAAATTATGGCTATCTGATTTATGTGCATTTATGTGTTATTTCTTGTAAAATTGCTAAAGCCAAAAATATGTATAATACATATATGTGAAACTTTTTCTATAGTGTTTGTATACTGTATAGAACATGAGAAAAATATTAAATCTGTTGTTTGATACTTTTCATAGTACAAAATATTTTCATGCTCATTTATCCACCATAGCTTGTTATTTTTGTGTAGGTTGTTTTACTTATCCAAATACCATGAAAATTTTATGGTAGGCTACTTATAGTATGATAAAGCTATTGTAATTTTCTTAGATTTTTATGAGCACCAGAAATATATGTTGATGTTATAGCCCTAGATTAAAGTGAAATAAAAATAGGATTCTTATTTCATGATTAGTTATTTTGTGTAGCTTTGGTGTATCTTTGAAGCACCTTGAATTGCTGATGTGACTTGACATGGTAGGTTATTGTTGTGGTGTTAGCACGAGTAGCATCCGTGTGTGGCTTTACGATAGTTAGGGTGCATAGTGGTAGTTAGTAGTAGAAGAGAATGCAGTATATGACATGTGTTTATGATACATGTTTTTGGATGATGTTGACTACCTAGTAGAAGAATTATTCATCTATCTTGTCCAATAAAGCTAAACGTGTTTATCTCCATTGAATGCAATAATGATCAGCACATGTCATCTCATCTGATGCACCACTTTGCATAATCACTTATACCTATGCATCGTAACAGGATCGCAGGAGAAATCGATAGCAGTCGAGTCGGAAACAGTCGAGGAAGTCCTGCAGGAAGAGCCCGCACAAGAGGTGCAGGTCGAAGAAGACGTCGTTGACGAACTTCAAGAGTGTCCAGACCACCGTCCGGGTTCGTTCGAGCGAGGCAAGCCCTAGAGCATTCTAAGTCTCCTACTTTATAAAAGTAATCTATTATATATGAGTTTTATATATTGTTGCATTAAGTTATAGGAGTTGAGTGAAACCATTGATGTATCTAATATTATCCTTGTCTACATTGCTATATCCTTATACCCTATTAGATGTAGAATCGAATAACTACTTAACCCTGCTTAGACCGGTAGCGATAGGTGATTTCATGTTACCTGCAAATATAGGTGGTTACTAGAATACTTTAGCTATGGAATGGATGATATCCTGAAAATAACCAAGCGTTGATAAATAATTAGAGACCGGACAAAATAGTTGGAGGCAACCAAACAGGGTTCTAGGGTGCTCGTAGTTTTCTGTCTGTGTTGGTTAAGGACCAATCATTGCTCGTCCCTCTTGTCATGTTAAACGCATACCTCATATTTATCTAGCCGAATAAAATACCTTTCGACCGCAAAGCTAGTGACATTATTCAAGCCGGGATCTACATGGGTGCGCGTATTGGTGGTGAAGGGGGTATGACAGAGGCACGAAGATTGACCCCAAGGGCAGGTAAGGCCTGATTTCTGGCAGTCGGGCGGTCCCTGGGTACTGCGGCCCCAGTTTGTCCCACGACGTTTACCTAGATAGTGTCATTAGTGATCTATAGCTCACTTGATCGGTGAGTGTAGTTTGTGTGATGAATAAATCACCAGCTGGTTAGGAATCGATTCGAATCGCCATCGCTCCTGGATAGTGAGCAAGTGACTCGAGTTACAGCATCGTAGTAATGATGATGAAACATGGTTAATTATATGGATGATGTTGAAAATGCTTAATCTCAGTTGGTAACTGGATGTTAATGGTTAATCAAGTAATTGCTATAGCATAGGTGCTTATCTAGATTGATAGGTTATAATAAAGATGATGCAAAGTACTTAAATGGTTCATTATGTTAACTTATTGCTCTTTCGCAAATGAGTCAGCTAGTCCACTAAAAGAAAGTCTTGCATACTCCTTGGTGTCACTTTATTTTAGTTTAAGACGGGTAAGTCTAGCTGAGTACTTTCTCGTACTCAGGGGCGTTGTTTCTATTGTTGTTGCAGATGGTAAGATGTATTACAGATATTGCATCAACTGCCTATACCCTGCGATGGGTGACAACTAGGATTAAGGGCATGGTCGCTCCGTACTTCTTACCTGGTGCTTTTGTTGGATCTGACTATCTCCTGACACTATATCTGAACTAAACATGTGTGAATGGTTTTAAAACTAATTGCTTCCACTACTTTAGTATGAACTTGGTTTGTAATAACTTTATGTTTTAAACTCTGATGTATTTCAATGTTGTTGCAAACTTTATGTAATATGTGACAGTAGCTGCTAAACTTGTATGATATTGGTTTATATATTGGTTGATTTAAAATCTGTCATGGTTTCACGGACTACCGGGTTATACGGGCTCAAGTCTGCTAAATTATCTGCTTTGGCGGGTTATTTTCTTACTTAATTTCGTATAATTGGTCGGTTATGTTACACTAACGTCCGAAATCGACCGACCTCATTCTCTCCACCTATGTTGCAAACGTATGTTTTCAATTGTTGTAGATGTTTCAGAGGTATGCAAGTGTTTCGTATAGAAGTTGAAAAGTAGATTCGGATATTGCATATGTTGCAATGGCTATACACATATGTTGAAAGCGTCTGTTTCAAATGTTTCATCTGTTTTTTTAGACGTATGTTGCAAGTGTTTTTATTTGGATGTTGCGTATGTTTCACAAATATGTTTGCAAGTGCTTTTTGATAGGATGTTGCATATGTTTTGCAATGGCTTTTCAAGTGTTTTAGGTGTTTTCTCAAGTGTTTCAGATGCATGTTTCAAGTGTTTTATCTTTCTTCTGACGCATGTTGCAAAAGTTTCATCTGGATGTTGCAAAAGTAGAACGGGTGTTATATATGTTGCAATGTGATTCACCTACCACAGTCGTCTGGTGCAACGCTGGAGCGGCGTGCATGCGTGTGAGAAGCGGAAGGATGGAGCGTTGCAAGGCCTACAGGTGCGGGGAGCGGCGCGGGCCATCCTTGCCTGGGCGTGGGCGTGCAGTAGCTGTGGGCATCCCAAACACGGGCATCCGTCCCCCGCCTGGCGCGGGCGTGCAGCAGCCATGGGCATCCAGACATTTGGGCGCTAGTACTACCCTTGTGTCTATATCATCTTGCGTTCTACGTCTGATCCAGCTAGATCCTTTTTGTGTTGTACGATCCAGCTGAAATCGACTCGGGTGCTCAAAGAAGCTAAATCTTGTGTTGAGTAGCTATTGTTCACCATAGGCTTGCAAAATCTTAAGTTAGATGTAGTGCTTATTAGAGCTATCTTGTTGCTCACCGTTTTTGCCTAGCTTTGCATGAAATTTTAATTGGTCTATTTATCCCCTCTAGCCACAATAGATCCTTACAAGTGATATCAGAGCCAAGCCTCTAACTAAATTAAGATTTCATAATCTTTGGAGTAAACTATGGCTAGCAACAATGTTGGCAAGCCCTCGCACTTTGATGGCACAAATTATGAGTATTGGAGAGAAGGGTGTGTGCACATCTAAAGGCTATGGAGAGGAAGAATTGGGGAGTTGTTGAGGAGGACTTTGTAGTGCTTGACTTGAAAGCTCCAACCCCAAGCGAGGAACAAAAGCTCCAACTGAATGATCAATCACTCAATTGCATATATGAGGCACTTGATTCCAAGGTCTTCAAGTCTATCAAAGACTTGGAGATGGCACAAGGTTTGGAAGAGGTTAGAAGAAGCATGTAAGGTACCTCCACCATAAAGGATGCCAAGTTGTGCCTCTTTAAGGGCAAACATGCCAAATTCAAGATGCTTGAAGGTGAAAATGTGCTAGAGATGTTCCACCGCCTTAATGTCATAGTCAATGAGTTGAGGGCACTTGGACACAAGGTATAGATGATGATGATTTATCACATAAGTTCTTGTGGTGCCTCCCCTCCAAGTTCAAGATCATTGTCACTGTGATATCTAGAGAGGGATCGACTAAAGGACTTCACTCCCACATATGCGTTGGGAGAGATCATCACTCATAACACATCTGATCAAGAGGAGAGTGATGAGCAAGAGGAGAAGGAAACGAAGAAGAGCATAACATTCAAGGCAAAATCAAGATCAAGAAGGAGATTGAGGAGGAGTGACGATGATGAGAGTACCATGTTCTTCTTCTTTGATGTCATCGTGTTCTCCTTGTCCTCCTCTCCCCTGTCTTGTCTTGTAATAGTAGCAACAGCTAGAGCCAACCCTCATCTGCATGGAGTGGGGGAGAGGAGATGTGGACCTTACATATGAGCCCCACATGTCGGTCCATGTCAATATAAAAGTTAACAAGTCACATTGGCACATCAGCAAAGGAATAGCTCAAGACCCGTTTGGGCTCAAATGCCACCTAAACACAAGTTTAAGGATATGAAAATTGTAATTTATTAATTGGGAACTTAGATGACACCCGATGTCAAGTTTAAAGACTTTAAAATAATATTTTATGAGTTCGAGGACAAAAATAACATGCGAAATTCAAGGTTCTCTCATAAATTTTATACTAATGCTTCACGCGTGTGAAAAATCACTGACGAGGCAAAAACACATGACAACACCAATTTGAGTACCACTCCCGATTATATGTTTTCATGCCCCAAGCCCGAAGGAAATTTCAAGTGAAGGAAAACGCAAGAAAAAGTACCGGACGGAGCCGTGCCATGCAGCCTTGTTCAGACATCAGAGCAACTTGAGCTAGATAACAAAGGGGCGCTCAAAAGATCTCTCTACCCTCCAGAAGCTTTCAGCATATCCACTCCAATTCGGCCAAGTGGCGTCTTCGCCATCTCCAGATAAGCCCTCCTCTCCTACCACCGGCGCCTCTTCTTCTCTTCCTCTTCCTACTCGGCAATCACGAGAGAAGAGAACGAAGCTAGCGTTCAACAAAGGTAGAAGCGAGCGAACTGCCAAAATCGAGTGACCATCCATGGCTCTGGCGCCGGCGCCTCTCCAGTGCTTCCTCACAGGCAGCAGCAGACCGGTGTGCACGGCGACGACGCCCAAGCACGCGAGGAGGCCATCGAGGATCTCGTGCAAGGCGGCCGGCGATGACAAGGACAAGGTCCCGTCGGGAGGGAATGATCTTGGGGTCAAGCTCGGGAAGCTGGCGATGGTTGCGCTGGCCGCCGGCGTGCTGGTGCTCGGCCCCGTCGACGGCGCCATGGCGGCCAAGTCTGGCGGCAGGGTCGGCGGGCAGGCGTTCCGGTCCGCGCCACGGTCGTCCGGCCCTCGGATAAACAACTCCAGGTAAATCTTTAGCGCCTTCTAGAGTGATTTGAATCATTGTATGTAATCTGTCGGAGCTCATGGATCTTTCGCCAAAGTTCAGTAACTACTTCTAGCCGTGTTCAGTTCAGAGCTCAGACTAGGTGACGTCTTCCTCCCACCGATTACTAGCTCTGAATGTGAACTCTGAATTATTGTGAAGTTGGATAGCTTTGATCGTCCTTCTTGTGCAACTTGATGGTTCAGTTTGTTTTCAATCATTTGCAAGAATCTAGAATAGCACGACAGGCGACTGAAATCAGTTGTGACATGTATCGAACTATCGATGCATGCTGCGTCTGCTGATGCAAAAATGTTATCTTGTATGGTGCATGCGCAGGACCAACATCTACATCAACCCGCCGGTGGCGCCGCCTCTGGGCGGGTACGGGTACGGGAGCCCGTTCTTCGGCGGGTACGGCTACGGGTGGTCGCCGTTCAGCTTCTTCGCCCCCGGGCCGAGCGTCGCCGTCGGGGTCGGCGGCGGCTTAGACACGCTCGTCCTCTTCTTGGTGTTGGGCGCCATCGTCGGAGCTGTCAGGCGGTTTCTCAACAGGAACAACGATGATTACGACGATTACTGATGATTATCAATGCCAGCTCCAGCTAGGGGATGTAGCGAATGTCATCCTTCACCTTCATGTGTAATATATGGCGAGATTTTTTCGTGTGGAATACTAGGAACAGAGTGTACTGATGCATCAGGAAATGTATGTAATAAGTTTGTTCAGTGAAATGTAATGAGAATAGCATCTATAGTTAGGGACAGTTGCAAACAGCCAAATGCTCCATAGCATCGAGCCAGCGACTACAAAGTGCATGATTAAAATGGATTCAACTGTATATATATAGTTAATGCCGCGGGTGAAAGTAGCACCGGCAATTCTCCAATCCGAACCGAACTCAAATTTTGACGATACGAAGAAGAGCGTTTAATATCCATATAGATACGGATAATTTAATCCGATTATATTCTGATACAAGACAAGATATGGAATTGGCAAAATCCGACGAATGTAGATTAGGATATCTGATAATTTCATTCCTTAGAAAGAATTCAAGATGTACAAGGTTTGGGTGGTTGACCGCGCCGATCTGCCACGTGGCGGCGTAGGCCTCCTCGGTGCCAACGGTGCACGCGAGGCGCATGAACCGGAGTAGCACCACAGCCTCCTCATACTATCATGGTGAGGGCATTATGTGGCGCGGTGGTGGCGGTGTGGCCGTGTGGGGGCGCACTCGGGAAGGCCGGTGGCAACGGCCTTCGTGGGGAGGGTGCCATGGGATTGTGGCTCGTGGGGGTGGAATCGGTGGCGTGTGGTGGTGGACTCGGGAAGACTAGTGGCAGCGTCCATCATTGAGAGGGTAACGTGGGGTCGTGGCTCGTGGGGGTGGAATCGGGAGTGTGCAGTCACCGAGTCCAGGAATCAGGGTCGGGACTTAGAGAGGTCAAGCCTTAGAAGCCATATTCCCATACGGGAATGGGAACTTGGAGCTATACTTTATAATGTAATTATACTATATGAGAATGTAATTGTTTTCAGGAAAAAAACGTGGCCATGTTCCACGTTTCCGGCTACTAATGGTCGAGCGTGGACGATGCGATTGCCAGTCGAGAAGGGGCGACAGATGCATGCTCTCGTAATCTTGTTTTTAGACCTAATGTTTATGACCCAATATTAGGTAGGGATAGGTAAGTGTTACTAGACCACAACTATGGCTCCAGCCCTAGAGACCTTCGGCCTAGTTAGGTCCACCCCGGCGAACAAGCATAATCCATCCACTAGGCTTAAAATGGACTTATTTGGTATGGTTTGTAATGGCTCCAAAAAGTTGTGAAAAATGGATACAAACGGCTACGCTCATGTATAGTGGGGTGCTCTTCTTTCAACAAAGTCTGACAATGAGGTGGGTCAGAAAACAATGTATTATGAGGTGGCATCTCAAAAACCAAGTTGCATATATAGCGGGTTTTTTCAACTTTTGTAACAGAACCGACCAATTATACAAAATTAAGTAAGAAAATCACCCGCCAGAGCAGACGATTTAGCAAACTTAAGCCCGTATAACCCAGTAGTCCGTGAAATCACGAAGGATTTCAAACCAACTCATATACCAGCCAAGATCATAATAAGTTTAGCGGTCACCATCACATATTACATAAAAGTTCGCATCAAAGATACATCGGAGTTTAAACATAGTTATTACAAACCGAGTTCAAATAGAAAGTAGCGGAAGCCATTTGTTCAAACCACACACACTCATACGGAGTTCAAGTACAGTGTCAGCTGATGATCATCTCCAACAAAAGCATTAGGTGAGACGTAAGGAATGACCATGCCCATGGTCCTAAGCATCACCCATCGCAGGATAAAGGCAGTTAATACAGTAGCCGTAATATATCTGCCCATCTGCAACAAGTGGGAACAAAACCCTGAGTACAATAAGGTACTCAGCTAGACTTACCCGACATAACCGAAAATAAAGTGACACCAAGGATTATGAAGGGCTTTATAGTGGTGTAGCTGACTCATTTGTAAAAGGCATTTTTAGCATTTCAAGAACCTTTCCAAAAACATTATTTGCCAAGTTAATTATTATTAACCTATCGACTACATTTGCACCTATACTAGAGCAAGCATGTGATTAAGCAAATAATGATAACCAATGATCATTAACAACTTCCATAATGTCATATCTATTATAATTGTCCAGGTGTTCCATCAACATTACTACGATGAAGTAACTCAAGTCAAGTGTTCACTATCCAGTGAACGATGGCGATTCGAATCGAATATTAACCAGCTGATAATTTATTCCTTACACAAACCTCACTCACCCGCTAAAGTGAGGTATTGGTCACCGAGTCAACTATTGAAAGGTCTCGATGGCTAGAGGGGGGGTGAATAGCCTTTTAAAAATTTCTACAAAGACAAGCTAAACAAGTTTATCAATATAACAAGCAGCGAGATGCGAGTTTTGCTTAGCCTACGGGGTGTTTGCAAGCCACCTAACCAATTCACAATTCTAATATATTTGCACTCAACCGCACAAGTCAAACCGAGAAGGTAACTACAACCACAACTAGCAAGCTACACAAAGGAGCTACTCTAGCAAAGCTAACTAGCTAGCAAAGATAACTAAGAAGGTAATGCGGAGTTGAGTTAGGAGAGTTTCACCGAGGGGCGAAGTATTGAGCCAACCAATATGATCAACAATGAATACCAAGACAACCGAACACCGGGATCAATCAATCACAATATGAAAGTGATGACACAAAGATTTATCCTGAGGTTCACGTGCTTGCCGGCACGCTAGTCCCTGTTGTGTCCCTCTTCACCACGTTGTTCAGTGGCTAATCGGTCACACACCGAGCCTCTCAAAAGGCGCCACAAGAACCTACCAAATGGCAAAAGGTTGCAAATGACATGAGCAACTCACTAACGTTGCCTTTGGCGCTTCGCCGAGGTAGGCACCCCTCACAATCACCGGAGGTGACCAAGAACAATCACCAACTCTTGCCAACGCCTCCAAGCTGCTCCAAGCCATCTAGGTGGCGGCAACCACCAAGAGAAACGAGAATCCCACAGTAAATCAACCACCAAGTGCCAACTAGATGCTATCTCACAATGGAAATGCACTTGGATCACTCAATCTCACATCGAATATACAAAGAAGCAAGAGAGATGAGTGGGAGGAGAGTTGCTTAGCTCAAAGTGCTCACAAGTATGTCAAAATATTCAAGAGAGGGAGCCTTGAGCCGGCCAACGAGTATTTATAGACGTACCCCTTCGAATATAGCCATTACGCACTTGAAAACGCTGCAGTCGCGCTGACCGGACACGCTGGTCACACTGACCGGAAGCGCCGATCGCACAACGGCTATGCTGCGAAGCACCGACCGGACGCGCTCGTTGCGTGGACCGGACGCGCTGGGATCGACCGGACGCACTGGTCCCATAATGGACCGGACGCGCTGGTCAAGCAGAGACTGCGCACAATGAAACAGCGACCGAACGCGCTGCAGAACTGACCGGACGCCACAGTGCCAGTGTCCGGTTGGAGTCCAGTAAGCTCCCTGAACGACCGGACACGTTCGGTCGACAGTGACCGGACGCGCCGCCGCGTCCGATCAAAAACAGAAACACGCGCAGACGCTGAACACTGACCGGACGCGTCCGGTCAAACAGAGACCGCGTCCGGTCCAGCGTCCGGTCACCTCTGTGACCTCCGTTCGCCTTCGTTTCTTTTCTGACTTCCGGCGTAGTGGAAAAAAGTCATTTCAACTCCTTGAAAACGGCTGAATCCCGCCTCGCAAGCTCGGCGGGAGGGAGAGAGGACCTCAAACCCTCTCTACCACTCAAACTTCACCGCCTTTGCAAATGTGCTAACACCACCAAGTGATCTCGTCATGTGTGAGTGTGTTAGCATTTTCACAATCATTTTCGAGGCGATATTAGTTCTATCCAAATGCATATGATTATGAAATGCACACCTAGAGGCACTTAGGAGTTCAATAGCCGCGTCATTCCCCTCTTTATAGTATGGCTATCTATCCTATAATGTAACCACACCCACTAGGTGTCTTGGTTACTAAAGCACAACCCTTAAGCATATACCTTTGTCTTGATCACGTAGGGTTGCGTCTAAATCCAAGTGTGGCCTTCATGATCACCATGTCCATCTTGCCACCAACCTTGGAATGTACTAATCCTCATATGCTACATACAACTTAGGCATAGGATTAGTACTTAGGCATTGTCACTAATTACCAACACCAAACATAGGACTTTCAGTCTCCCCTTTGTTGGTAATTGGTGACAAACCTTTCACAAAGATATTATGATAAAATTTTAATTGAACCCATGTCACATTGTCCAAGTATATTACCATGTGTAAGAATTGTGGACATGTGATCATGAATTCAAATTGATAGCAATGGCTCCCCCTACATGTATGCTATATGTTTAGATTTTGGAAGCATACGTGTTAGATAGGAAAGTATAGGAGCATTGACTACCAATAGGTGCTAAGTGTTTTAGATTATAGACCTTTGAAGCGTGATACCATCGGAGTAGTGATAAACACCATCTTAGCACATTGTGTAGTTAGATACCACTTGGAAAAGCACAAACATAACTAGAAACCTCGTGAGATCAACATTATAAGTAAGGCTCTAGTACCACTTTGAAAAACATGAAGCAAGAAAAATCTAACTACTTCCTATTCATGCTAGTACCTCAATATACCATTCAAAATATACTAGCAAGTCACCACATATGCATCACTATGCATCATACATATGAAGTGCACATGGAAATACAACAATCATGCTTAAGAGCTTGCTCCCCCTACTTGTGTGCTCAAAATTTTAGTTGATCCCCTTCTTTTATCAATTCTCCCATTTAGGTTTTTCTCACCCTTTAGAATCTATCTTTGTGAACAACATTTTTCTCCCCCTTTGTGCTTCTCCCCCTTTGAGTTCTATCTTTGTGAACAATATTTTTCTCCCCCTTTGACACCAATGACCACAAGGGACCAATTTTAGATAGATTATCATGTTGAATTATGGGGTGAGGAGATCAAGTTTGTGATTCAACCTAGATTGCTTGCATAAATAAAATGCTTCGGTTTGATCCAAGGGCAAGCTTCTTCACACCTCACTAGAAGGGTTATCATGCACCATGTTGAAGCAAATATTTAGACAAGTGATCTAGATTAAACACTTATGATCGCAAGCTACTTAAACAAGTTATATGCTACCACTAGATCATACAAAGCAAAGAAACAATAGTGGCACCATATAAACTTTAAATTCATTTGATTTTCATGAATGAGCCTAGAACATGTAAATTATGACTAGATGCACTAAACAAGTCCTTAGCATAGAATGTATGACATGTCAACCAATTGTACCTTGGGGCTCGAAGGAGAGGCATGTCATATATGGGGTGCATCAACTCATGTTGGAGAAGTCAAGTATGTTCAACTCATTCTTTAGCTTGTGAAATCTCTTCTCATCAAGTGGCTTGGTGAATAGATCGGCTAATTGATCTTCGGTGCCCACATTCTCAATTGCAATGTCACCCTTTTGTTGAGGATCTCTAATGAAATGATGGCGAACATCAATATGCTTTGTTCTTTGATGTTGAACCGGATTGTTGGTTAGCTTCACGACACTTTCATTGTCACATAACAATGGCACATTTTTGAAATTGATTCTAAAATCCTTTAATGTTGCCTTCATCCACAAGATTTGTGCACAACAACTACCCGCGGCGATGTATTCGGCTTCGGTGGTAGATAGTGCAATACTATTTTGCTTCTTGGATGGCCATGAGACAAGTGATCTTCCCAACAATTGACAAGTCTCAGAAGTGTTCTTTCTCTCCACTTTATTACCGGCATAGTCAGAATCTGAATATCCAACTAGTTCAAAGCTTGCACCTTTGGGATATCATAATCCAATATCTTGTGTATGCTTTAAGTACCTCAATATTCTCTTTGTTGCCTTCAAATGACTTTCTCTTGATGAGGCTTGAAATCTTGCACACATGCATACCATAATCCAACATCACATTGGGCCGTGATGCCGTCACATAGAGTAGGCTACCAATCATTGATCTATATAGCTTTTGATCCACCATGTTGCCATTCTTGTCACTATCCAAGCTTCCACTAGTGCTCATTAGAGTAGTGATTCTTTTTGCATCTTCCATACCAAACTTCTTTAGCATATCCTTTATGTATTTGGTTTGGCTTACAAATGTTCCTTCCTTCATTTGTTTAATTTGAAGTCCAATAAAGAAACTAAGTTCACCAATCATTGATATTTCAAATTCCTTTGCCATCATTTTCCCAAACTCATCACAATAATCTTGATTGGTTGAACCGAATATGATATCATCAACATATATTTGTAACACAAACAAGTGTTTCCCAATCTTCTTGGTGAATAGTGTTGTATCAACTTTGCCCATGACAAATCCTTTAGATAGCAAGAAGTCTCTTAATCTTTCATACCATGCTCTAGGTGCTTGCTTCAATCCATACAAAGCCTTCCTTAACTTGTATACATGATTGGGTTTCTTATCATCTTCAAAATCAGGAGGTTGCTCCATATACACCTCCTCTTGAATGTACCCATTGAGAAATGCACTCTTCACATCCATTTGATATAGCTTGATATTGTGAGCACAAGTATAGGCAAGTAAGATCCTAATTGCTTCCAATCTTGCAACCGGGGCATATGTTTCACCAAAGTCAAGACCCTCTATTTGTGTGTAACCTTGAGCCACTAGTCTTGCTTTGTTTCTTACTACTATTCCATCTTGATCTTGCTTGTTGCGAAAGACCCATCTTGTTCCAATGACATTGTGATCCTTAGGCCTCTCAACTAGTTCCCATACTTCATTTCTCTTGAAGTTGTTTAGCTCTTCATGCATTGTATTTACCCAATCCGGATCTCTCAATGCTTTATCAATGTCCTTGGGTTCTTCCATTGACACAAAAGAAGAGTGAGCATAAAATGATGCCAATCTTGATCTAGTTTGAACTCCTCTTTGTATGTCACCAATGATGGAATCCAATGGATGGTCTCTTGCAATGTTAGTTGGTTGAAGCACTTGGACTTGATTGCTTGGATGTTGATATTGATCATGAGTTGGAGATGATGAACTAGCCACTTGTTGATCTTGTTGCACTTGAGATGATGTACTAGCTTGATTTTGCATTAGAGAACCACTAGCTTGTGTAATTGGACTTTGGAGCACTTGATCTTTGTTGTCATTCACATCAATCACTTGCTTTGGCCTAATATCACCAATATCCATTCTCTTTATAGCATTACTCAATTGCGTTCCTCTCACATCATCTAAGTTTTCTTCTTCATTTTGAGAGCCATTTGTTTTATCAAACTCAACATCATGTACTTCTTCAAGTTGTCCACTACCCAAATTCCAAACTCTATAAGCTTTGCTAGTAGTTGAGTAACCAAGTAGAAAGCCTTCATCACATTTCTTTTCAAACTTGCTCAATCTAGTACCCTTCTTCAAGATGTAGCATTTGCAACCAAATACCCGAAAGTATGCAATGTTAGGCTTTCTTCCATTTAAGATCTCATATGGTGTCTTCTCTAGAAACTTGTGGCAATAGAGGTGGTTGCTATAGAAGCAAGCCGTGTTGATTGCTTCGGCCCAAAATGAATGACTCACATTATACTCATTCAACATTGATCTTGCCATATCAATTGAGGTTCTATTCTTCCTCTCAACTAGGCCATTTGATTGAGGTGTATACTTGGCCGAGAATTGATGCTTGATTCCAAGCTCCTCACATAGCTCATCAACTCTTGTGTTTCTAAACTCACTTTCATTATCACTTCTAACTTTCTTGATTATGGTCTCAAACTCATTTTGCACTCTCTTGATGAACTTCTTGAATATGTCAAATACATCACTCTTGTCCATAAGAAAGAATACACATGTGTATCTAGTGAAATCATCCACAATCACAAAACCATACCTGTTGCCACCGATGCTTGTGTATGTAGTTGGCCCAAATAGATCCATGTGCAATAACTCAAATGCCTTGGAAGTACTCATAATGCTCTTCAATGGATGAGTGTTGCCCACTTGCTTTCCGGCTTGACATGCACTACATAGCTTATCCTTCTCAAATGTGACATCCTTCAAGCCTCTAACTAAGTCATGCTTCACTAACTTATTCAATTGCTTCATGCCAACATGACCAAGTCTTCTATGCCATAACCAACCCATACTTGATTTGGTGAGCAAGCATGTTAAAAGTTGAGTGTCACTAGCATTGAAATAAACCAAGTATAGATTCTCATATCTAAAGCCTTTGAAGATCAAGTTAGAGCCATCAACACTAACTATCTCCACATCATCAACACCAAATATGCACTTAAAACCAAGATCACACAATTGAGCAACCGAGAGAAGATTGAAGTTCAACTTTTCAACTAAGAGCACATTAGAAATGCTATGATCATTTGAGATTGCAATCCTTCCAAGAGCCTTTACATCACCCTTGCTATTGTCACCAAATGTGATGCTATCAATGCCACTATCATTTGTTTTGAGAGAGTTGAACATTCTTGAATCACCGGTCATATGTTGAGAGCACCCACTATCAAGCACCCAATGCCTTCCTCTGGCCTTGTAATTTACCTACAAAATAAATTAATGTCTTTTAGGTACCCATACTTGCTTGGGTCCTTAGAGGTTAGTAACTAAGTTCTTTGGTACCCAAATGGCCTTCTTCTTTGGACCCACAATTGGTGTACCAACAAACCTAGCATACACACCTTTCTCACCCTTGGTAAGCACATAACAAGAATCAAAAGGAATGTAAGGTACATTAGCATTTTTCTTGTTCTTGTTCATTTTGTTGCAATTAATCTCTAGATGCCCAACTTGTTTGCATCTATTGCAATAACGACCATTACTCTTCACAAAGCGAGGCTTTAGAGTAGCAAAGGCCGCATTGCCCTTCTTGGGAGTATAGCCCAAACCCTCTTTGTTAAGAGAGAACCTTTGGCTACCCAAGCATTTTAGCAAGTGGGCATCCCCACCATAGGCATTGCCTAATGCGCGGGTGAGATCATCCACCTCTCTCTTGAGAGTCTCATTCTCAACCACAAGTGATGAATCACTAGTAGTAGAGGTAGAGTTGGTTGTGGTGGATGATGATGAGCTACATGAAGCATTAGTAGGACCAACAAATAAAGAATCATCAATAATATCATATGTTAGTCTAATGTCACAAGTGACAATCACTTGCTCCTCCTTAGCTTCCTTCGTGAACTTCTCTAACTTGAGGTCCTTTTCCTTGATGAGCTCAAGTAGAGTGGAGTGGGCTTCCTTAAGCCTAGTGTGAGCAATTTCAAGATCCTCGTGGTTTTCCTTTAGACACTCACGAGAGGCCTCTAGCTCATCAAAGGATTTTCTAAGAGCTTTGAGCTCTTGTTCAATTCCTTTGCACTCCTTACTCTTTTTGAGAGCAACAAACTCCTCCATCAAGGAATCATTTTCATTGCTCTTAGCAATGAGCTCTTGTTCCAAGATTTTGTATTTTTTGGTGGTCCTCTTGTAGCCTTTGTTCATTTGATCTATTATGTCCAATAGATCATCCTTGGAGTAGTCCTCATCCTCCTCATCATTACTCCTACAACCATCACTAGCACAAGAATCATCATCACTATCATCATATTTTACTTTGGTAGGCTTGGCCATAAAGCATGCCGTTGTAGTGTCGAAGATGGATGGCATGTTGGAGAGGGCGATGCTTGCAATGGCTCGCTGAGTGGTCCTCTCATCATCACTAGAGCTTTCATCATCATCACTATCGAAGTTGTCACTATCCCAAGTGACCACATAACCACCACCCTTCTTCTTCTTGTTTAATGTGAAGCTCTTCTTTGTTTTTTCTCCTTCTCTTTATTATCCTTCTTGTTCTTCTTAAGCTTCAAGTCCCCATTATGAAATCTCTTATCTTCGTAGGGGCAATCCGCCACTATGTGATTGGGGCTATTGCAATTATAGCAAAGGGTCTTTGCCTTCATAGTGTCTCTCCTCTTCCTTGCCACATATCCTTTCTTCTTCATGAACCTTCCCATCTTGTGCACTAGGAGGGCCATGGTCTCATCATCGAATGGATCATCATCATCGCTCTCCACCTTGCTCTTGCCTGTAGAGGATGAAGCCTTGAATACAATGGGCTTCTCTTGCTTGACTTTGGTCTTCTTCTTCTCTTCTACCTCATCTTCATCATCATTGTATTGGGCATCGATCATTATATCTCCAAGCACATCGGTTGGTTTGACTTTGTCCAATCCCTCTCTAAAGATCATTCTTCTCAAGGTAGCAAACTTCTTGGGTAAACACATCAAGAACTTCTGTGAGAAGTCCTTGTCCTCAACCTTCTCCCAAGCCCCTTGAGATCATTGGCAATGACTTGGAGCCTATAGAACATCTCTGGGATGGATTCATCATCCTTCATCTTGAAAGTGGAGAACTTGTCCTTGAGCATATATAGTTTGGCACTTTTTACCGTTGAAGTGCCTTCATATGTTTCTTCAAGCCTTATCCAAAGCTCATTTGCCTATTCAAGATCTTTGATTTGCTCAAATACTTTGTCATCAATGGCACGGTAGATTGTGTCAAGTGCCGTCGTGTTGCATTGTTTGTTGATGCGGTCATTTAGAGTGAGATTTTCCTCATCAAGAATGATGTATCCTTCTTTGGTCACATCCCAAACCTTCTCATGTATATTGTCTAGATATTGCTTCATCTTCCTTTTCCAATGATCAAAGGAAGAGACACCATCAAAGAATAGAGGCTTGCCATTAACATGATTGAATATAACTTGAGCCATCTTACACCGAGGTTGTTAAGCCTTACAAACGGTGACCACGGCTCTGATACCACTGAAAGGTCTCGATGGCTAGAGGGGGGTGAATAGCCTTTTAAAAATTTCTACAAAGACAAGCTAAACAAGTTTATCAATATAACAAGTAGCGAGATGTGAGTTTTGCTTAGCCTACGGGGTGTTTGCAAGCCACCTAACCAATTCACAATTCTAGTATATTTGCATTCAACCGCACAAGTCAAACCGAGAAGGTAACTACAACCACAACTAGCAAGCTACACAAAGGAGCTACTAGCGAGGTAATGCGGAGTTGAGTTAGGAGAGTTTCACCGAGGGGCGAAGTATTGAGCCAACCAATATGATCAACAATGAATACCAAGACAACCGAACACCGGGATCAATCAATCACAATATGAAAGTGATGACACGAAGATTTGTCCCGAGGTTCACATGCTTGCCGGCACGCTAGTCCCCGTTGTGTCCCTCTTCACCACGTGGTTCGGTGGCTAATCGGTCACACACCGAGCCTCTCAAAAGGCGCCACAAGAACCTACCAAATGGCAAAAGGTTGCAAATGACACGAGCAACTTACTAACGTTGCCTTTGGCGCTTCGCCGAGGTAGGCACAAACCCCTCACAATCACCGGAGGTGGCCAAAAACAATCACCAACTCTTGCCAACGCCTCCAAGCTGCTCCAAGCCGTCTAGGTGAAGGCAACCACCAAGAGAAATAAGAATCCTGCAGCAAATCAACCACCAAGTGCCAACTAGATGCTATCTCACAACGCAAATGCACTTGGATCACTCAATCTCACTTCGAATATACAAAGAAGCAAGAGAGATGAGTGGGAGGGGAGTTGCTTAGCTCAAAGTGCTCACAAGTATGTCAAAATATTCAAGAGAGGGAGCCTTGAGCTGGCCAACGAGTATTTATAGACGTACCCCTTCGAATATAGCTGTTACGCACTTGAAAACGCTGCAGTCGCGCTGACCGGACGCGCTGGTCACACTGACCGGACGCGCCGATCGCACAACGGCTATGCCGCGAAGCACCGACCGGACGCGCTCGTTGCGTGGACCGGACGCGCTGGGATCGACCGGACACGCTAGCACCATAATGGACCGGACGCGCTGGTCAAGCAGAGACTGCGCATAATGCAACAGTGACCGGACGCGCTGTAGAACTGACCGGACACCACAGTGCCAGCGTCCAATTGGAGTCCAATAAGCTCCCTGAACGACCGGACGCGTTCGGTCGACAGTGACCGGACGCGCCACCGCGTCCGATCAAAAACAGAAACACTGAAAGGTCCAAATAGGCTAGAGGGGGGTGAATAGCCTAATTAAAACTTCTACAAGAATTACTTAACCACAAGTTAGTACGAAAGGTGCAAAGCAAAAGCACTAGCTCTAACTAATTAAGCAAGCCACCTACACAAGTCTAGTACAAAGCTATTCACTAAACACAACAACAACTACAAGCTAGAAATAAGAAGTAAAACGAGAGAAGAGCTTCGAGTGATTATACCGCCGTGTAGAGATGAGAAGTACCAATAAATCAATCACACAAGAGAAATCCTCGGGAAGAGAATGACACAAGAATTTATCTCGAGGTTCACTTGCTTCCTGGCAAGCTACTCCCCGTTGTGCTGATATACCCACTTGTCGGTTCACGAGCTAATCGACTATCAAGAGTCGAGCCCTCGGCGGGCGCCGCACAACCACACACAAGATGGGGATCCTCCAAGCCACGAGCTCCACTAGAGTATCCAATTCGCTAACTCCCGCGGGGAAGGATCAAGAACCCCTTACAACACTTGGTGAGGGCTCCGACAATCTCTAATTGCGAGCTCAATCACCTCCGCTGCTCCAAGCCGTCTACCGTGTCGGGAAACATGGAAGAGTAACAAGAAATCCACAGCAACTCGAAGATCAAGTGCCTCTAGAATGCAACTCTCAAGCAATGCACTTGAATCTCACTCAATCTCACTCAAGATGTGCAACCAAGCAAAGAGATGAGTGGAGGGGTTGTTCTCTAGCTCAAAGGATGTCTCTAGGTCTCAAAATGTGCAAGAGTTCCCCTCAAACCCTGGACATCTTCTATTTATAGCGAAGGGGTATGCAGCTAGCCGTTACCGAACGACACAGTTCAAAACGTGCTGACCGGACACACCGGTCAAGATGACCGGACATGTCCGGTCACTACAGGACAAGTGTGAACAGTGTGCATCAGAAATTACCGTTGTTGTGACCGGACACGCTCTAGCGTTTGACCGGACGCGCTGAACCTGGCGTCCGGTCGGAGTCCAGTAAGCTCCCACCGTGACCGGACGCGTCCGATCGCACATGACTGGACACGCCGCGCATCCGATCAGCACTCCGCTGCGCTCTGCCCCTCTGGGCGCCTGACCGGACGCTCTGGTTCCGTGAGGGACCGGACGCGCCGGTCACGCGCTCTTCTTCTGTGCACAGGAGAACTGACCGGACGTGCTGGTCAGGCTAGACTAGCGTCCGGTCAGAAACCCTAGCACCCACGTGCCTGACAACAGCTGAGAACTGACCGGACACGTCCGGTCAAACCGCGACCGCGTCCGGTGCAGCGTCCGGTCACCACAGTGACCACCGTTCGCCTCCGTTTCTTTTCCGACTTCCGGCGTAGTAGAAAATAGGCATTCCACTTCCCTAAAAAGCGTCGAATCCCACCTCGCAAGCTCAGCGGGAGGGAGAGAGGAACCCAAACCCCTCTCTACCGCTTAAACTCCACCGCCTTCATAAACTGTGCTAACACCACCAAGTGTACACCATCATGTGTATGTGTGTTAGCATTTCACAATCATTTTCAAGGCGTTATGTTAGCTCTTTACTAGATCCTAATGCATATGCTCAAGACATTGATCTAGTGGCACTTGATTCCCGAGCTAACCGTGATTGCCCCTCTTGATAGTCGGCTATGTATCCTAAACCCGGTCAATCACTTCTCTACTCATCTTAGACCGGCAAAAGGAAAATCCTATGGTTATACCTTTGCCTTGCGCTCTTAGATCCTTCTTCTCCACTTGATCATCATGTCCATCATATTATGTGCATCTCCACCATGATCATCATTTCATGTCCATGCACCATCTCTTTGTGATCTTGTGGTCACCACTCCTTGCCACATACACCTTCATCACTTGTGTTGCTTATGCCTAACTCAAAACACTTAACACATGACATTAGCAACTTGGTGTCATTAATTACCAAAATCAAACTTGGGCTTTCAAACACGCGCAGACGCTGAACACTGACTGGACGCGTCTAGTCAAACAGAGATCGCGTCCGGTCCAGCGTCCGGTCACCTCTGTAACCTCCGTTTGCCTCTGTTTCTTTTCTGACTTCTGGCGTAGTGGAAAAAAGTCATTTCAACTCCTCGAAAACGCCTGAATCCTACCTCGCAAGCTCGGCGGGAGGGAGAGAGGACCCCCAAACCCTCTCTACCGCTCAAACTCCACCGCCTTTGCAAATGTGCTAACACCACCAAGTGATCTCGTCATGTGTGAGTGTGTTAGCATTTTCACAATCATTTTTCGAGGCGATATTAGTTCTATCCAAATGCATATGATTATGAAATGCACACCTAGAGGCACTTAGGAGTTCAATAGCCGCGTCATTCCTCTCTTTATAGTATGGCTATCTATCCTATAATGTAACCACACCCACTAGGTGTCTTGGTTACTAAAACACAACCCTTAAAAATATACCTTTGTCTTGATCACGTAGGGTTGCGTCCAAATCCAAGTGTGGCCATCATGATCACCATATCCATCTTGCCACCAACCTTGGAATATACTAATCCTCATATGCTACATACAACTTAGGCATAGGATTAGTACTTAGGCATTGTCACTAATTACCAACACCAAACATAGGACTTTCAACTATCTAGGAAAAATCTCGAGTTTGCCAAGAACCACATGTACTCGGGGGCCGACCGACTGCCTTTCGATTTTATCATCGCGTCCCCATGTCCTACCACACCTGCTCCGATACAGTGCGATGCGGGCAATCCACTCGGCTCGAATAATATCCCAGCTTCGCGGTTGAAAGCTATGTTATTCGACCAACTAAATGTAAGGCATGCGTTCAACATGACCCGAGCCCCAGCAACGGTCGGTCCTTAATCGACACAGATAGAAAGCACTTTAGCCCGAAACCCTATAAGTCTTCGTCTGGTTTCAACTTCAAATTAACACTTAGTTATACCATGACGACATAGTTATCCGAGCAGATCCAGGTAACCACCTATAGCTTGCAGGTGACAGGAAATCACCCGACTTCTACCGGTCTAAGCCAGCTAAGCATTGACTCGACTACGGATACCAGGGTAACAAGGATATAGTATAACAAAGGTAAACAAGATATAATGCAGCAACGGTTGCAAACAACTCCTGAACGTAATGCATCAATTAAAGTAAAGCATTAATTAATGATTGCAAACCGGGGGAGAAAAATGCTCCGGGGCTTGCCTCTCTCGAAGGAGCTCGGGCGGTGATCGAGGCACTCTGGAAGTTCCTCAACGTCCTCCTCGTTTACCTTGGTCACTTCTTGCGGCTGCACCTCGAGTTGCTCCTCGGGCTCCTCGGGTACGACGATCGGGCTTTCGGTTTGCGATCCTGTATAATGCAGGTGCGTAAGTGCTTATGCAAAAGGTGCATCAGATGAAATGCACAAAATGAATATGCTTGCATGCAAGGTAGATGGGTATGATTTGCTTTAATGGGTATAGTATAATACAATTCTCATACAAGGTAGTCAACATCATCCAAGTACATGTCATCTACTGCATTCTCTTCTACTACTAACATGCTAATTCAACACATCTCATTGAATGCTTCAAAGATACACCAAAGCTTCATTAATTCTTTAATCATGCATAAAGCATTGTTTGATTAAACCCTAATCAATAATAGGTTTGAATAGCAACATCTATTTTTAAACGGTAATGATAGACGGCAGACGTCCGGACGCAATGGACGCGCCACAATCCAGCGACGCGCCGCGCGACCCGAAGCGCCCACGCCCGCCTGTTGACTCCACGCGCCGACTCCGCTCGCTGCCTCCCCACTCATTCTCCTTCTCCACTCCCCACCACTCACCTCGTTCTCTCTGCCTCCTCCGCGCAAGCCGCTCGCGTTGCGCCCGCGCGCCTCCTCCCCCACGCGCCGGCGAGCTCCCCCTCCCGGCCTTCATGGAGCGTCGGGCTCCCCGTGGTGGATCCATGGGGGGGCAGTGCATATCTAGCTAGAGGTGGCGGTCTCCACTCTTGCGCGCCTCCCCTACCTCGACGGCGGCATGGGGGACCTCCCTCTGCGGTGGATCCATGCAGTAGCGTTGCCCCCCGTGGTGGATCCATGGGGGCGATGCAGATCTTGCGGCACTTCTCTTGCCCCCTCTGTTTCAGTAGCATCTCTCTCTTTGTTTCTGTTTCTCGAAAGGTATGTTTCATTAGAACAATTTGGATGTTGGAGAAGCAGATCGGGGCATGTTGTATGAGCTTTTCCTCCCTCCTCCTCCCCCTTCCCTTTTTTGCTCCCTGTTTCAATGGCTGTTTTTCAATGTTGCAGTAGTGTTTCAGCAGATGTTGGAGTGCGTTTGAGATTTTGTTTTAGGTTTTTTTTTGTTTCAACCGCATGGTGAAGTAGTTGTTGGCCACAGTTGCAGTAGTTGTTTGAGGGTTGTTGTAGTAGTTCCATGTTGTTGGTGTAGTAGGGGACCGCTTTCGTTGTTTGAATCTTCATTTTGTGCATGTTGTAGCATGAGTTTGGTCGTTGTTTTAGCAGGTCTTGGTCGTTGTTGCGGTAGATTTCATGCTTTCTGGTTTAGTAGGTGTTCGTTGCCTGTTTTGCATCTCTTTCACTAGATTTTTTAGTTCGCTGCATTAGGTGTTCTTCAAATGTTGGAATAGCATTATCCTCCTGTTTCATCTGGTCAGGGTGGATTATGGTGGTGATTCGGTGCCGCGGGGTGTGGTGGAGGTGCTAGGTCGGTGAGGTTGCGGCGGGGGGCAGATCCGTTCGTAGGGGGGTGCACGTGGATCCATGCGCGCGATGGTTCGTGGGGGGTCACGGATCCATGCGGTAGCGAGGCGAGGGCAGCGTTGTTTTTTTCGTTTTTATTTTCATTCCCGTGCGTGCGGCGTCCTTCCGTGGGGAGGGGGCGGTTGTTGCGGCGTCCGGCCGCTAGCGCCCGAATCCGGACGTCCGGGCGCTAGCAGCGCCCATTTTTAAAGCATAGAAAAATCTTAGAAAATTACCATAGCACAGTACTACCATAAGTAGACTACCATCAAAATTTCATGGCATTTGGGTAAGTGGAATAGCCTACACAAAAATGACAAGCTAGGCCCTAAATATGAGCATAAAAATACTTTGTATTATGAAAAGTATCAAACAACAGATTTAGTATTTTTACTAGGTTCTACATAGTAATTAATCAGTGTACAAAAATTATCACATGCATATTTTATACAAATTTTGCTCTCTAGCAAAAATAACAAAAATCAGCCATTAAAGGCACTTGAACTACACTCATAATTTTTCTACAGAACAAGCATGACATATATTTTTCCTAGAAAGTACATTACACAAGAAGATTAACAAAATTGGAGCCATATTTTTCTGAGCTTTCTATGATTTATTATGCATTTCTCAAGAAAATAGCAATTTCAATGATTAAATAAACTCTACAGAAAAGTGCCACAAAATCAACATGCGATATTTTTAAACCATAGATCTACTCATGAGGATTACAACAAAATTTAGCCAAAATGAACAAGTTACAAATTTCCAAAGCATTTACATCTTTTCTAAAAAATCATTTTCCAAAATCCTTTTAAATCAGTCGTTGAAAACGCTGAGTGCACACGGTGTAGTGCACCCAGATGAACACAGAGAGACAGACGGGTGGGGCCTACGGGTCAACCGACCCCACCGGTTAGCCACACCGTGACGGGAGAGGCGTTGACCGCGCTGGTCTCGCCGCCGGTGAGCTCGCCGGCGATGAGGTCACCACTAGCAGCTTCCTCGTGAAGAGGCGAACCCAATGCGCTAGTCTAAGGCACTGGAGGAGCTCCCGGGTGAGCTCGATGGAGTGCATGGCAGTGCGGTGGCGCGGTTCACCGGCGGTACGCCGGTCCCGGCCATGGCGAAGGAAGGTGTGGCGCGCGCGAGGTCCGCGAGGTCAAGGCGGACGCGAAATCGAAGAAAAATGGAGGGAAGGAGGGGAAGGGAGCTCCAGCCATGGAGGGCTGAGCTCGACGGCCATGGCGCCGCCGTGGAAGGGGAATGCCTGCCCTGGCCTTACCATGGCGAAAACGAGGGCGAGAGCGTGTGCATGGAATGGCGGAGCTCCCGGCGGAGCTAGATGCAGAAGCAATCGATGAATGGCGGTGCGGTGGCGAAGCTGGACACTGGCGGGAGGGGCGACAGCTTGCGGCGGTTAGCGCTCCCGCTCGGCTTGCTGCTGCTGCAGTGAGTGGGCGCACGAGCGAGGAGGGGAGCGGGGGACAGAGTAGATGGAGGGGCAGGCGGTGCGCGGCCAGGCGGGGGTGAAGGCATGCCGGAGGCGCCGCGTGGGCGCTGGCGAAGGCAAGCCGGGCCGGCTTCGGTCGCGGGCCGAGAAAGGAGGAGGCCGGCCCAAAAAGGTGAGAAAAGGATTTTCCAATTTCCATTTTCAATAAATTTTCAAATAACAGTTTTCAAATCACATTTTGAGCAAGAAAACGACCTTTTCTGAAAATGGTCCAAAAATAAAAGTTGCTTAGAATTTAATCCTCTACAACTTTGCTTTAGGGACCAACCAAAATTTATGCATAGATTTTGAATTGTGAAGTAAAAGCTAAATAGGGAGGATTTTTGACCATTTTCAATAATAATTTCACAAGCATATTTTGACAGAAGTTTGAATACAAACTTTGCTCCAAATTGCATGGTAATTATTTCTAAGTGATTTAAATTTAAAACCTAACATGTTCCATTGATCTAGCTAGCATAATTAGGGCAAAAATAACTCTAAACAAGTGTATGCAACATTCATGTTTCACGAGCATGTTTCATATGTTTAAAAGCATTGTTTCAGTTATTATTTAACATGATTAGGCATGTATGATTATGATGCTTGATGATGCATAATATGCATGATTTGCAGTGCCTAAATGCTTGCATAACACCGGGGTGTTACAACTTTTCTCCTAACTAGTCGAGGTAGTAACTTAAGATAAATGTTAGACATTCATGGATGAAGTTAGGACCCGTAGCTAATTAAAAGTTGCGATGTTGCTCTTCTTAGTATGTTCATATTTTAACATGCATGTAGATGCTTTTATATTTGTCTAGTTGTAATATCTTTAGTTATCAATTATTTTGTATATGTACTTTTTCTATCCTTATTTATTCTTGTTCTATTTGCACCACACCCCCACATCTGTTGACATGTGTTGTAATATCTCTAACAACATGGTTTATACAAATGATTTACTAGAAATACTGATGACATGTGTTGCAAATGGATAGTTCAGAATGTAAAGCATCTGCTCAGGTCATCTCCAATCTATTGGTCTGACCTGAACAGAAGAGATATTGGATGAATCACACTATCATGCCGGTTGCTTCCTAAATTTATATTTGCTTAGGTCACATCTTGAGACCATGCTTCCTTTATGACTGCTGTTTGTCCCGAATTATCTTTCTACTCTAAATTCATTGCCAATATTCTCAGCTGTTTAACTTATATGTTTCCTCTTACACTAGCAAATTACAGTGCCACAGTGCCCAGATTAGTCTATTACTTGTTCAGTGCCCTGCATTTCTAATTATGTTCTGATGATGGTTGTGCAATACACAGGTTTTTGGTCTTTTGCTCAGTTAAGATTCAGCATGGCATCTTCAAGTTTGAACAGTTGATCCATGTATGTAGCTTGATCAATTTATGTTGTTTGTGGCCTTGTTTGAGGCATTTGGATTTATCACTTGAAACAGGTAAACATTTTCTAGAAGCTATTTTATTTATGCATGATCAGGAAACATAGTTATAAATAATTGTCTATCGACAAGAGCTGACAAGTGCTATCGTCATCTTTAGCAGCATTGCACTTGTGGCTAGCAAAAAGAAAAGATTGTTTCCATTCAATGTAAATATGGGAACGACCTGGTTGACCGAGTGGTCAATAGAGGCTCGTCAGGGTTCGAGTCCCAAGGGACTCACTCTTTATTTGTGGCTTCGGCCACAGTGACCAAGAGGGGGGAAAATCCTCGTCTGCCCCACATCTAAAGCATAGGTCTGTGGCCGGCTCATCTCACGGAGCTGCGGTGCCGCTGTGTATGGATAGGGCAGGGGTTCGGGGGTTTTCTCGATCTGCGTGAGAAAATCCTCTTCTTAAGCCGGAATGCCTAGGGACTGTCTAGCCACTGCGGATCGAGGCTTTTTTCAATGTAAATATCAGGTGTCCTCATATTTTTGCTCTTAGGCAAGCAATGGGACAGTATTTGGCTCTATCTGATGACAAGGACATAGCTTACTCGGTACCAGAATAGCTATTGATCATCAATTTGTATCCAATCGAGGTCCTTTACAAACTTCCTCATCCTCAGCTGGTGCATTTAATTTGAAGTGTTAGAAACAATGTCGTGCAAGCTGGAGAACAGATCTCCAATAGCGATGTGTGTTTTGTTCCATTGCAGCGATCCGAGGAGATGGAGACAATAGTACTTCTGGAAGGCAATAATATTTGTATGGATTTGATCTTTGTCTGTCTAAATGAAAACTGATAATAGCCTCAATTGGGTTCCACCGCTGAATGTATTGATGAACAAAGGTTCCTATGTTAGGTTTACATAATTTGTTTATCTGAGTGGCCTATAAGGGGCCGTTTGGATCCTTTCATTTTGGAGGAATTATAATCTACTTAATGTATTAGGCTATTTAGCTTAGAATTTGACATTATACAACTTTTCCTAAGGTCACGTATAAACCTATCTCAAATTCATAGGGTGGGAGATGAAAATTGATTCTATAGATCATTTCTACTGTCCAATTTATGGCATGCTCTTCAACTCGCTCCCTGTAGTAGAAATGTAACATATAAGTATCTCTCTTGTATTGCTAACAACAATATACAAATATATTACATATATAACTATATTAGCTTAATTAATTTATACCTAAATTATAATTATTAAATAAATTCAATTCCAAGGATTCAAACGGGCCTAAGAGATAATGAATTAGCATGGTTATGTTTGAATCAAGGTAGCTAGCCATTGTTTTTCTCTAGCATGCAATTGAGCGCGTCAATATATTAAGATATAGATCGAACGACCAATTTCTAGCCGCCTCCCTGGCATGGGTTAGCCACTGTTAGAAACTTTTGTTAAGGCTATAAACCGTCAGCAGAATAAATTCTTTCAACTGTCATCTTGATTCAAGCTCACAATATCATTTTTTAACGGTACAACACATGTTCGTATTTACATTATCATGATATTATTTTTTTCCCGTTGCGACGCACAATAAATTATTTCAACTGTCATCTTGATTTGAGCTCACAATATCATTTTTTCACGGTACAACACATAATGTTCATATTTACATTATCATGATATTATTTTTTCCCATTGCAACGCACGGGCATTTACTTAGTGTGTTTAATATATATATTTAGTTGAAACTTTATTTGAATTTAGTGTTTGATGTGAATACTTTAGAACTATATATAGTACTTGGGGAAAATTTTTATAACTACATACTTATGTTATTTCGATATAGATTTAGGGTTACTTTACTTTTATAGTTAATATAATAATGGAGGCGTCAGTAGCTTATATGTAAATTTAAATTACTTTAGATTATTTTTCATAATGGTATAGATGAAAATTCGTTTACATTATATCTATTGACATACCTGAATAGATTTTTAGGAAGCAGGATAGAACAAATAATTATTATTGTTGATGGTAAGTATACTGTACTATTACAAGGCATCGTTTGGCATAACTCAACTTTAGCATTGAATCATTTTTTTGCTTCAGCTCTGCGAATTAATCATTTTATTTTATAGCATGTCTAATAAAAATTAACGTGGGGAGTTTAGAAGGGAAAAAAAAAAGGTCTTCGCTGGACGTACTTACCTTGTAGAGAGCCATCCCAAGTAGGTTGATCTGACTGATGACATTCGCAACTTACATAGGCCCTAGAATCTCTTCTCTACAACTAAAAATTACCGAAGGGAATCGTTCACCCGTCGTGCAAAAAATTACTCACTCCGTCGCTCGCCCGGCGCGCCTTCCATCGGCCGCGCATGCAGTGGCCCCCGCCCCCCTCGCGACGCGCAATCACCGCGCTAAAAAATCTCCATGGAATCGTCCACCGGCGCTCGCACGCCCGTCTGCCCGCCCGCACACCCGCTCGTCGTTTCCCTCACTCCCCCTCGCGAGCGCTGCGCCATGCCGATTAGGAAGGCTATCCCAAATCATCGCTCTGATTCCCATGGGTTGTCCCCGCCCCCAACCACGATCCAGATTGCCATTGCCCCGATCATATCCACCTCGTGCCTACACCCACGACCATGCCCACGATCGAGACCACCTCCGTGGCTCCGTCATCACCAGCTGCGGATCGATCCTCCCTGCACCGCAAAGGAGCGGCTCTCCCATCCGCGGCGGTGCGTGAATGAGTGGCCATGCCTAGGGTTTGCGTGGGGTTCGACCTTACTAGGATCGTGGATGACATCGACGGGCGGGGGTTCAACCAGGTGTACGCCATCGGCGGCGACGTCACGCAATGCGAGGACTGGTGAAGATCTTCGAGGAGGTGCGGTCGCGCGACCTCCTCGTGAGCGTTGCCGGCGTCGCGTAGACCGCAGACAGTGGAGGTGGCGCAGCGGGCCACCAGCGCCGCGGCGCACGTGGAGGCCGAGAGCGCTGCGAACGGCGTGGGGCTCGTGAAGCTCATGGGCCGGAGCGCGGGCCACATCGCGCTGCACACCACGCTCAGCAACCGCGACGTCGACTGCTGCCTCATCCCGAGGAGGACTTCTACCTCCGCGGCGTCGGCGGGCTGTTCGACCGCACGGCCTCGAGAAAGGCCACGCCGTGGTCGTCGTCGCCGAGGGCGCCGGGCAGCACCTCATTCCGAGACACGACCCACAGCAGCAGCCAGCAGCAGCACGACGAGTCCGGCAACCCGGTGTTCCTGGACGTGGGCGCGTGGCTCAAGGCCGAGCTAGGGGCGTGGTAGGCGGAGGAGCACGCCGGGGAGCCGCTCACGTTGAAGTACATCGACCCGACGTACATCGTCCGTGCCGTGGCGGCCAACGCGGCCGACAACCTGTACTGCACGCTGCTGGCACATTCGGCGATCCACGGCGCCGTGGCGGGGTACACGGGTTTCGTGCCGGGGCCGATCAACGGACAATGGCAGCAATGGCTACATCCCCGCGGTGGATGTCGCCGAGGCGCACAACCACGTCGACACCAAGGACTACAAGTGGGCTTGGGTCAGGTCCGTCACGAACCAACCCGACTTCATCCAGAGCACGGAGGTGCAGGCCCTTACTGGCCTTTACAAGGCTATGTGATTTCCAATCAATGCAGCATCTTTGAACTGCAGAGCCCCTCCAGTTACAGGCTAGCAGGCTCATGTCGCCCGTGGCACCTTGAGGTCTAGCGTTGATGCCTCCTTGTCGAATGGTGCCGTATGGTGCTAATTGTCAGCAGGACATTTCTCTAATTCCTTTGCATCCCTCTTGCATTTATAGGCTGTTTTCTTGGAGCGTTGTATGAGCACGGTTGCGATTTTGACACCACAAAACCTTCAGGTTTCTACATATTTGTAAGATGAATAACAGACATTCTTATTGCAAGGCACATTCTTCTTGATTCTAATTCCTATAATATAAAGTTTGGCAAAAACAATAAGCTAGAATGGTGTGGCCAGTACCCCTGTCTGGATTGTTGAACGATTACAGAAGTAGAATAAATATATGTGCTTGTCTACACAGTGGTACTGATTTGCTGAAACCATAAATGATAGATCAGGAAAGGCAATGCCCCATTGTTTCACTAAAATCATGTTTTTTGTGGTTTCAGATTCCTACCCTACCATCTGAAAAGGGGGACAAGGTGTCTCCTCGTGTCTTCAGAGCACTTACTTTTTAACAAGTGATGCACTACCCATTGACTTTTTAGAGAATTGTTTCTCTTATATATTATTAGTCACCTCAGTTAGTCAGTTTAATGGATGCTACTTTTATTTTAGAGCTGAATTATGTATCAACCATAATCAAACGCGAGCCAGAAAGATAAATACTAAAACTTCTAATCTTATTATTAGAAATACAACTATTCATTATGCCTTTTACTGTGAAAATTATCACGTGAATAAACATATGCCTTCATTTCTCTCATTTTATGCTTCTCCTTGTGTGGACTTTGGATAAAGATGTTTTAGCATATATACAAACCAGGTCATGCTGTCGGAATCTGGAGTACTATGGTGAATTGGCAGAATTTTACGTTCTTTTCTCACTATTCATATGCTTCTTTTTTTTTAAAGAAAATGTTAGATTGGATAAATAATATATTTGCTAATATACCAGGTTGTGTTGTCCCTCGTCACAGCCTACGCACGTTCCAGGACAGTGTTGTTCACATGCACGGACAGGCCGGCATCAACAAGCAGCGTCGTCCAGCAAGACAGAACTGACGGGGATAGCCTCCCTTCTGATGAACAACTCGTCGAGCAAGAAATCACTGGAAAAAGGTTAACTAAAAGGAAGTATATTATTGGATACTTTGCATCAGTATTGTTGGTGTCTTGTCGATTCTGATATCAGCCGAAGTTATAAAATTTACAAAAATGTGCGAGGCACGGTTTATTTAATCTAAGGATATTTGTACGATTCATTTCAATTTGCTGAGTATGGCTGTGGCTCTCCATGGCTCCAAGGCAACACTGCACCATACCACAAAGAGGATTATTGCTGAACAATTGCAGGAGCACTCTCAAGACTTGGAATTATGATATCATAGTTTACTTGATCTGGTTGCAACGCACAGGTATAATCATTTTTTCTGGTGCAACACACGTTTAAATCTGAATTATCATGATATTATTTTTTCCCGTTGCAATGCACGGGCATGATCTTATGTGACAAAAAACAACAGTATACGGAAGGGCTGGCCTCTGGCCGCAGGACGCGTCCGGATATAGCTCCTACGCCCGTCCGCATCGCGCACTAGTGTCCAGAACCACGCCAATCCCACGCTCGCATGGGGAAACCCACATGGGTCCCAAGTCAGCTGCCCCGCCTGCGGATGCGCGCCTCGGTGGTGTCTACCGACCTCAGGTGCCCGCATGTGAACCATGGTGGTGCCCCAGAAGCAGCGGCAGACAACTGCGGCAGGCCGCTGTCTACCACCCATCGGGGCCATTGCAACATGTGCAACACCAAATCTACATTTGAAATATCCAAATGAAACAATTGCAACATATTTCTTAAACATATGAAACACCTGAAACATGCTCTTGAAACATGCGTGTATAGCTGTAGCAACATATGCAACTTCCATATGAAACACTTGCAACATAAGTCTGAAACATCTAAAACACTTGAAAACATACACTTGAAACATGCGTGTATAGCCATAGCAACATATGCAACATCTAGATGAAACACTTGAAACATATGTCTGAAACACTTGAAACATAGGCGCAACATGCGCATATAACCATTGCAACATATAACATTTAGATTAAACACTTGAAACATACGCCTGAAACACATAAAACACTCGAAACACGGCATTATCGGCGGGCATGGCCTACCTGGTGGTGGGGAACTATGGTAGCTAGCAAGCTCGGTGGGGGACGAGGCGCAGCAGGCCAGTGCACGGTGCGGCGCAGGGGCCCATGTGGACGGGCAGGGCTGGCTTAGCTGCCACGGCAGTGGCCGAGCGGCCACAGGCGCCGGCCGATCTGCATGCTGCGTGGAGGGGAGGCTGGGCGAGGGGCGCATCCATGGGGTAGGGACGCGCGGGGCCCAGGTGACGACGGCCCTAGGAGAGGCGCAGGTCAGTTGTAGGCACGGGGTGGCGGGCACAGGATGGGGGCAGTGCGGTGCGTAATCAGCTGCGGGTGATGAAGAGGAGAAGGAGACGGAGGCCAGGAGTGCCACAGGATAGGACATGAGCGAATCGATAAGACTTCATGAGGGAAGGTGAGCGGTGGGCTACTTAGTGGGATGTGGTCCGTCCGATGCGTCTAGGTGTTATACCTTTAGTATAGTACATCCACAACAAAAAAAAATATTCTATCAAGCCCTTCCGTCATATTCTTCTCTAGCTAGTGGATTGGTTGATGCATGCTAAGTAAATAAGCATCATCCAACATCGAAACCAGAGTACAATTCTCATGCCGGATTCGCCTACCAACTTTAAAATCTTAGACATTTTATAGGATCCAACAATCCAGAACCAGAGCAAAACGCATCTCAATCAATGAACCGTTAACATTAGTGGTTAAATCAATGAGCATAGCACATGCACTACATTACAACCTGTGATCACTAGCGGTTCCAAACTGGCTTTCACTGCCGGATTTCGATGTGGCAGTGAGTAATTGATAGTGTTAGCCTTGGTGTTCACTGTTGGCTGCTTGACGGGCGATGATGCCATTTTCAAAAAAGAAAAAAAAACACCAAAAAGGGGGACATCTGTCAGAGAGCGGCGGTGGAATCGAGTGAGTGTGTGACTGAATCGGTTTCGATACGGAGGAGGAGGTTAGAGTTAACTGGATTTGATGTCATTTTTGGGTCCATGTTTCATGCCATTGTCAGTTGTTGTTAAAAACCGACAATGATGCCTGTTTTTTCTCAACCGATAGTGAAAGCTCTATCACCGCCGGTGGCGAAGCGATTTGGCAGCGATATGTCGACAATGATTGTGTGTTCTATAGTAGTGAGGTTATAAATTCAGCACTCAATCCTTGATCCATCAAGTTGAATGTCTGATTTCCTCTCCATAGCCATTGCCATGAGTTCAATGACCTGGTGGCCACGAGCACCCTTGCCCTTGCAAATAGTAACAACAAATTGACCTCCTGACGATGAAATCGACTCTCGCGTTAGTGATCCCATCATTGCCATTGCTGAAGTCATCTCAGATAACAAACTCACGTGCAAACATCAAAGATGATTTTATCGACAGATTTATTTGAAATAAATATAACCAAAGTAAACTAAAAAAACCGCTTAATTGTAAATGATGGATGAGGCCATCTCCTTCTTGCTATTGGCCGGCTATGCTGTAGAGGAAGGAGGCCTCTAGGCGGTGGTGGCGAGGTCCTAATTTAATGTGCTACTTCCTTCGTCCTAAAATAATCCATTCTTACAATCATCTAAAGTTAAACTACCTTTAAGTTTGATCAATTTTATAGAAAAGAATAAGGACACATTTGGATCTATATTATAATACTAAAAATAGCGACTAAAATTAGTAATAGTGGACCCAAATAGACTTGTTAATAAATTGGCTAATTATTAGTTGGGGCTGCTAACTATTAGTTTGGAGTTTGTTAATAGATGCTAAAGGTTTATATGCACCTTCATCACACCCAACCATCTATTGGTAGGTAGATCCAAATATCCCTCTACTTAAAAATAGGTAGCTATAAATTAGCAGCACTTTTCGATAGCCATGTTCGCTTGTCTTTTCAGCCGTACTTTTTCAGCGAAGAAACAGTATTTTTCTCTGACAACAAATCTAGCTAATATTAGTGCAAATGTGTCCAAACATGCCCTAACAATGTCATTGACACCAAATAAACATATGATGAAAATATATTTGTATCTGGTGTCATAAATTTGGTGTTGTTTTCTATACATTTAATTTAATTTGGTCAAATCTGAAATAGTTTGACTTAAAACAATTTAAAAAGTTGATTCATTTTGAGATGAGAGAGCATTAAAAAACAATATTTGAAACACGTGACTTTCTTACTCAAAATGGCATTGCTGGGAAGTTTCAATTGGCGTATGGTTTAATCTACCAATTACCAATGTCCCAATAATGTCCACACGAAGGACAGAAAACACAGACCACCCAAAAATTAAGAAAGGTAAACGAACTCAATGGCTTGATGACCAATAATTAAGAACTACATAAATCAAGTACTTCGCGCACACGTTAGTTCAACTCTGACGTGAACATGCACATTTTTAGCACGTAAACTAAAAACGTGGAAAGACCCACGCACAACACAGCTAGACTTTTCGTCGCAAAAAAAAACCCACACACACACACAGAGCAGCTAGACTTTGATGGCCAATTGCGGACGGAGACAGGCGAGAAACGACGACCCCCTGCGTTCAGCAGAGCAGCCAAACAGGTAGTATTGACGTTGTACTTTCACAGATTAAAAGCTTTAGCCCACAAGCAAAGCCGTATCCTTGGCCTTGGCCATGGCTATGGCTAAGAAGCAGGGAGGAAACAGCCTTCTTCTCCTCAGGCTCAGCCTGTCCTCGTACTACCTGCTCTGTGTTTCCCATGCCGCCACCTCGCTTAGCTTCAGCTACAACTTCTCCAACCCCGGCGTCCTAACCAGCGCCGACCTCACGTACATGTCCAACGCCACCGCCGCCAGCGGTCTGATCGACCTGACCAAGGACACGACCTGGAGCACCGGCCGGGTGGCGTACGGGCAGCCCGTGCCGCTCTGGGACAACAGCAGCACCGGCAATTCCAAGGTCGCCAGCTTCACCTCCAACTTCACCTTCGCCATCACGCCACGCAACGGCACCAGCCAGGGCGACGGCATGGCGTTCTTCGTGGCGCCGTACCCACCGAGCCTGCCGCAGGACTCCAACGGCGGCTTCCTCGGGCTCTTCAACAACCCCGACAACACGGCCAACGCCTACTTCCCGCCGACCGTCGCCGTGGAGTTCGACGCGTTCAAGAACGTCTGGGACCCGGCGAACACCGTGAACCACGTCGGCGTCGACGTCAACAACATCACGTCCCGTGCGTACACGGCGCTGCCGGACGCGAGCTTCAACGGGACCATGTCGGCGTGGGTCAGGTACGACGCCAACGCGAGCACGCTCTCGGCGACCCTGCGCTTCGACCACCTGCCAGAGCTGGGCCTCTACAACGTCAGCGCGACCGTCGACTTCAAGGAGGCTGGGCTGCCGCAGCAAGCGGCGGTCGGGTTCTCCGGAGCCACCGGAGATTTCGTCGAGCGCCATCAGATCCTTTCGTGGTCGTTCGAGTCCACTCTCGTCAGCGTCGCCGTTGTCAACACGACCGGCAAGTGCCTCTCCCTGTTTTTAGCTTTGTTATTATTTCTCCTTTTTTCTCTTTATTAGAAATTCGCGTTGCTCTATATATAATATGAATCTTATGTAATCTGTGAACATAAGTTTGTATTGCTTCGCTGAAATCAAATGCGTAAATGTTTCTGGGAACAATGTTTTATCTATCTTCGATGCATGATTTGTGCACTCTCACTATATATACATAGTGTTTTTTTATATAACATATACATAGTGTTGTTGAAAAATCACGGGGGGAATGTGTATGCTCATAAGCCAATGATGTGTGTTTTATAAGCTTCTGCAGTTGGTATTTATAAATCTTTATTAAATGACAGGAACCGAAACATCAAAGATGCGAAACATAGGCCTAATAGCCGGATTGGCATCTACTGGGATCTTCGTACTTCTGATCATAGCAGCCTGGCTCAGCTACAACAAATACCTAAAACGAAAGCGCGCCAAACAAATGCCAGGGGCACCTCAAGATACAGAGACTCCCCTCCACCTCGATGGAGAAATGGACGATGAGTTCGAGATGGGGGCCGGGCCTCGGAGATTCACCTACAACCAACTGTCACAAGCGACACGAGGTTTCTCCGACGAGGAGAAACTCGGCGAGGGTGGCTTCGGATCAGTCTACCGCGGGTACCTGCAGGATCAAGGGCTCCACGTGGCCATCAAGAAGGTCTCCAAGACGTCGAAGCAGGGGAGGAGAGAGTACGTCTCCGAGGTCACGATCATAAGCCGCCTCAGGCACCGCAACCTTGTGCAGCTCGTCGGGTGGTGCCATGACGCCGACGTGCTCCTGCTCGTCTACGAACTCATGAGCAACGGCAGCCTTGACAAGCATCTCTATAGCACAGACAACATTCTAACGTGGCAAGTCAGGTAAGAACGAACTTGATCAATCAAGGGAGCTGATAGTTTGTGCATGCTTGTCAGATATTACAAGTTCAGTTTTCTTTTTTGGGCATCGATCGATCAGGTACAACATCATCCTCGGCATGGGCTCTGCTCTCCTGTACCTTCACCAGGAATGGGAGCAGTGCGTGGTGCACAGGGACATCAAGCCGAGCAACGTGATGCTGGACTCGTCGTTCAACGCGAAGCTAGGCGACTTCGGCCTCGCGCGCCTCGTCAACCACAGCCGCGCCGCGCACACGACGTGGCTCGCCGGCACGATGGGCTACATGGACCCAGAGTGCGTGGTGACCAGCCGCGCCAGCGTCCAGTCCGACGTCTACAGCTTCGGCGTCGTCCTCCTCGAGGTCGCCTGCGGCAGGAAGCCCGTCGTCCTGGAGGAGGAAGACGAGAGCAGAGTGCTGCTGGTGCAGTGGGTCTGGGATCTGTACGGGAGGGGCGAGCTCCTCGACGCGGCGGACCCCCGGCTGAACGACGGCGGGTTCCAGCCGCTGGAGATGGAGCGGGTGCTATGCGTGGGGCTCTGGTGCGTGCATCCGGACTACGCGTCCCGGGCATCGATCCGACAGGCCATGAGCGTGCTCCAGTTCGAGGCACCGTTGCCGGAGCTCCCGCTGGAGATGCCGGTGGCGACGTATGGGCCGCCTGTTGCCAGGGGTCACAACTGGTCAAGCACCACGTCGTCGTCCGCAAGTGCCAACACCGGAGGCTACTCGTCGACTAGTGACAAGACGGCGGAACACTCGTTAGGCTCGTCGGCCAAGAGCAGCACCCATGGCCTTTTGTCACTTCCAAGTACCAACACGAGGAGTGCAACGAAATAAGGGTTTTTTTCGGTTACGATCCTGTGAGAAATATGTAAATTGCGTATGGAACAAGGGGTTGATCCTAGACACTGAATGCCTGACCTGTAAAGTTCTAGTATGCTGCCTCTTGCAAGTTTGCCTAAACCAGTGACTGAAACCCATAGGTCCAATTGAGGGGTACTACTTTACCGATGGCCATTAAAGTATACACCGAGACAGTTGCCAAAAACTTTTTCAAAAAGTGTTACAGTAGCCATCACATCGAATCTTTGGACGTATGCATGGAGTATTAAATGTAGGTAAAAAATAACTAATTGTACAGTTTGTCTGTAAATATCGAGACGAATCTTTTGAGACTAGTTAGTCCATGGTTTGACAAATTTTACCAAATAACAACGAAAGTACTACAGAAATTTTTCAAAAAAAAATTCACAATCTAAACACGGCCTTAGCCTTATTGGTTTTAGTCGCCACATAGGCCAATTTGGATTGGCTAGCCGATGAGTAGCTCATCTCCGTCGGAAAAACCAAACGGCAATCTATATTAAGGTTGGCTAGCAAGTAGCAACCGGGATCGACCTCTAACAAGTGCATTCTGATGGAAAATAAAAAAAATCATATTTCTTTTTCTCCCTTTATCAAAACCAACCATAAATTTACTAAGATTTTTGCACTTATCATTAAGCATCGCAACGCATCATCATGCATCATACTAGTACTAGATCTAAGGAGAGGTAGATAAGTTCTTACCTCAAATGCAGATGTGGCATGAAGAGGATCGAAAACGACATCTTGGATTTTCTTGATTGCTCCTCGCCGATCCACCTCAAGCATGCTAGGGCATATTCTAGATCGGCAGTAGCTCAGGCCATCATCCTCTCTTCCAGCATGTTGCGAATCTCCTCAAGAAGTTGATCGGTTGAAGGTTTGATAATGTTTTTTGGGATTGCTTGGTTCAGTCTTGTCTTGAGATATCTTTTGCAGTAGATTGATTTGCTTTCGTCCCCAGCGGAGTCGCTAAAAATGCGTTGGCACTAGATCTGACCAACAACCAGTAAGGGCTAGAACGTCTTAGGCTGCACACGGCGTAAATACGTAGCAAAGGTAGATCCAAATGGCGAGACCAACCAACAGGTCGACAAGGCCAATCGATGTTTGTTCTTCGGCCAAAAGACCCAGGAACGTCTCCCATAAAGACATGTTGGGAAGGAACATAGCAGGAGTAGTGCCCTAGGATCAGCAAGGCCACCTAGAACGCTAGCAAATTTCGTCGAAAGAAGTGTTGGATAACAAGGGGTGGAAAAGCTAGGGCTTGGAGATGAAAAGTAATGTAGATATGTGTTTTTGAGATTTAATAGACGGATCTCTCAATCGACCATGATCCTCTAATATAAATAGAGGAGTGTAGTCTTATACCAGTAGGAAACTTATTCCACGCATACTTTAAAATTTTTTTTCTCATAAGTTCGGATGAGTTTTCAAAAGAAATACACAATCTGGGTCTCAGACTGTCAAAACCGGCTCAAGCCGGTTTCAAAACCAGCATGGCATGCTATATGGTTGCATTAACAACCCTCGAATGCAAAAGGTTAATGTTTACATCATAATAAGTTGGTTCAGGGTTAAAAATGATAAATCCAAGTATCATTGCCTTGAAGCATGCTATATGAATACGATTGAACTTACTTGCTACACCAAGATTGAGCCTGCAACGAATCCTCCAACCATATTTGCACAACATGTCTACGTCTCTTCTCCGTTTTTGTTGTGGTTAGATCTGACCACGATGAAGGACTAGGGAGAATAATTTTCAGATCAGTCTTCCTCACTCTTCGGTGGCAGAAAGAAGAAGAAAGAAGACACTAGAAAGAAGAAGTTCCTCAATTCCGTCTACAGGAATGTTGGTCGTCGTTCGTTAGTCATTTGTTCTCAAGCCATTTTCCAAGTGTTTGCCTATGCGGTCATCCATGTTGCAAAGCATCTAACAGGTTAGGTTTTGAGTTGTGCTATTCACAATATGGGTACTATTTTGTAATCCAGAGTGCTTGTAACATGTTGATGTTCCCAGCTATCATATAATATAATTCTTCTTTTGTTGCAAAAAAAACCTTGTAGCTTTTCCTCAGTTAGAAATGCATTCAGCCAGTAAGTTCTTTTTTGCGTATAAGTATAATGATGGTTTACCGTTTATATTTTCATAATGTGTTCTGAGCCAAAATTAAATATATTTCAATAATTAGATGTCATTGAATTTATTACCAAAGAAACAGATATTGAAAGTATCTAGGCCCCGGTGTTGGTTTCGGCAATTGTTGACAACGCATTATTACCATGACTAACGTGTGTTTTGCAGAAACGTTGGTAAGTTAGGTCATGGAGTTGATAACTGCTTTGGGCACTATGGTATTCATGTCCCTTGATGGAAATTGTTTCGGTTTTCAAAGGATCAACAACAAGATTAAGGACGGTTAGTTACGGATGTCAAGGTGTTGAGTTACATCTAGAATAGTCGTTAGGATCTTTGTTTCTTCCTTTGACCGTACTATAAAGGGGGGCATGAGCGAGTAGCTTGACCTAGGTGAGTCTTGTGTTTAGGTGTGGTGCACACTTGTCAAACTTAGCACTAGGTAGCTCTAGAAAAGCTCAAAGTTCAGTTGAAACCAACTTAGTTCAAGTTGCGTCGCGTTTAGAAGTCGTTTGAGCAGTTTACCCTTGATCGGACGCGGTCTTGGTCATGACCAGACGCGTCCGGTCAGTACTAACAAGTCACTGCGTCGTTAACTGATCGACCGGACGCGATCCTTGAGAGGACCGGACGCGGTGGTCAGTCTGACACGTGTTTCAGAGGGTAAAAGTGTAATCGGACGCGACTGTGAAGTGATCGGACGCATCCGGTCACGTTCCAGTAAGGTCCCCAGCTGACCTGACGCGTCCGGTCATCTATGATCGGACGCGGTCGAGCGTTAGGTCAAAGTTCAGTTAGGTTCTTGCATGATCGGACGCGTCCGGTCATCCTTGACCGGCGCGTCCGGTCATCCCTGACCGGCGCGTCCGGTCACTCAGCGCTGACTTTTGGTTTTTGACCGTTACACTCGACCGGCGCATCCGGTCACGTCGATCGGCACGTCTGGTCAGTACGAGTTTTGCTGATTTGGCAGGTAACGGTTGGATTTGTCTGAGGGGTGTATAAATACATCCCCTCCACCTCTATTAGAGGTCTCTTGCTCATTTGTTCAGCTGAGAAACACCTTTGGAGTGCAAGGGAGTGCAAGAGCCCTAGTGAGGATAGTGAGTTAAGAATCAAAGTTTGAGATTCCTCACTAGTGACAAGAGTATAGCAAGTGTGCATCCATCTTCTCATTAGGCTTGTTGTGGTCAAGTGAGAGCTCTAGCTTGTTACTCTTGGTGATCGCTATCACCTAGACGGTTTGGTGGTGATTGGGAGTTTGGTGATCATTCGGTGAGTTTGTGGGTGACCCAACTCATGTTGTGAGCGGTTTTGGGTGATTCGCCGTGACGGAGTGTCGAAGAATCAACCCGTAGAGAGCACTTGATCCTTGCGCGGATCAAGGGGAGCTACACCCTTGCGCGGGTGCTCCAACGAGGACTAGTGGGGAGTGGCGATTCTTCGATACCTTGGTAAAACATCACCGTGTTCCTAACCCTTACTTTCAAGCATTTACTTTCATGTATTACCTTTACTGCTTGTTTACTTTCCTAGAATTGCCATGATAGTCTAGGATTGGAACTTAGGGTGCAAAACTTTTATCGTTAGAATCACAAGGAACACTAGTAGGCACTAGGGGTGAAGTTTGGCTTGTAGGATTTAATTCTTGCAATTAATTTTTAAAAAAGCCCAATTCACCCCCCCCTCTTGGGCATCTTGATCCTTTCAATTGGTATCGGAGCCGTGTTGCTCTTTATTTAGGCTTCACCACTTAGAGCAAGATGTCTAATGGGGAAGGAACACCTCCCACTTTTGAGGTAGACGATTTTCCATATTGGAAAATTCGTATGGAGGCATACCTCGAAGCCATAGATGTTGGGTGCCTTAGAGCCGCAACCGAAGGGCTTTCTCCTATAAGGGATCCCGCCAACCCAAGTGGTGATAAGGAGCAGTACGACCGGTAGAATGCAAAGACAAAAAATGCACTCTACCGGGGCCTAGGCAAGGATATCTTTAACCGTGTGCGTAATGCCAAAAACGCTCATGAATTGTGGGAAAATCTTTGTGCTCTCCATGAGGGAACTAAGAGTGAGCGTGAGGAACGCTATCATATTGATTTAAAGAAAATTAATTCTTTTGAGATGCTTCCCAAAGAAAGTGCTAATGAAATGTACACTCGATTGAATGTTCTTGTAGAGGATCTCAATGCTCTTGGACTCACTCAAATGAGTCAATCGGATGTTACAAGGAGGATCTTGAGTGTTCTTCCCATTGAGAAGTATGGACACATTGTTACCGTACTTCACCAAAGTGATCTCTTCGCCGCAACACCGACACAAGTATTGGGAAAGATCAATGCTCATGAGATGTACATACATATCACTCCGAAAGAGGGCTCATCATCTTCCAAGAAGAAAGACTTGGCCTTCAAAGCTAGCCATGAAAAGAAAAAGAAGAAGGGCCAAGCCATGATAGTGCAAGAAAGCTCAAGTGAAAGTGATATTGATGATGCATCACTTGCACTCATGGTGAGAAAGACCACCAAGATGCTAAAGAAGCTCAACAAGAGTGGCATCAAGTTCGATGGCAAGAAGAAGAAATTCTTCACAAGTAGCAAAAGGAAGCCAATATCCGAGATGGATTGCTTCAATTGTGGTGAACTTGGCCACCTAGCTCATCAATGCCCGAAGCCTCCAAAAGACAAGTACAAAAACAAGTACAAGGGCAAGAAAGATGATTCAAGTGATGAAGAAGATGAGAAAAAGAAGAACAAGCCATACAAAAAGAAAGATGGCAAGAAAAGAGAGTTTTACAAAAAGAAGAAGTGAGGCAAAGCTTACATTATTGGTGATTGGCTCACCGATATTGAGTCATCATGTGAGTCCTCCGGCATTTGTGATTGGGCCATCATCATCTTCACCAACATCTTCATCACCACCTTCACCGCCACCTTCACCATCATCTTCCACTACTCATCTATGCCTTATGGCTAAGGGTGAACGAAAGATACAAAACAATAATAGTGATAATGATGATAGTGATAGTGATGATGAATATGATGCACCTTCTTATGATGAACTTGTAAAATTGTTGAACAAATACTCTAAAATCATAAGAAGAACTAGAAATGAAAATGATGAGCTTCAAAATGAAAATGAATCACTCTCATCTAAGCTTGAGAATGCACATAAGACTAGTGATGAGCTCAAAGATCAAAATGAAATTATGTCTTCTACTCTCAAGAAGCTTAAAACTTCTAACAAAAAGCTTAGAGATGAACATGATAAACTTGAGAGGAAGCATGATGAGCTCAACACTAGGCACAACTTGTTAAAAGACAAATATACTACATTGAAAATCGATTATGATAGTCTTATTGTTGCTAATGAACTTGCTCTTGAGACACATGATGCTACTAACTAAGTTGTTAAGATTGATATAGCTACATCATGTGATGATTTGATTGTTGAGAACTTTGAGCAAGGCTCTAGCGGCAAAGGCAAGAGTGTGGTTGAGTCCGACAACTATGATGAGTATGTCAAGCTCAAGAGTGAAAATGAGATGCTTAAGATTGAGAACAAGAAGTTGATGGCTCTTGAAAAGCAAACATCAAATGAGTTGAAGAAATCAAAAAGCTCAAGCAAGAAAAATAGCATCTCAAGATCGGCCTAAGCAAGTTCACAAGAGGCCAATATTTGCAAAGTGAGCTACTCATGAACACCGTCATGAAGTTGGATAGAAGTGGCATTGGTTACTTGGCAAATCAAGAGAAGAAGGCCAAAGCTCAACAACAACAAAGCAAGTCAAAACCCAAGCCAAAGAGATGTGTGAGTGTGGACAAGAAGGCCATTTTGCTCATGAGTGCAAAACTCCACCACCACAACCCTTGCCCAAGCATGCTAGACCCTTTACTTTCAATGCTCATTACATGCTTAGAAAAGATTCAAGTGGAAAGATGAAAGTCATGTTCTTGGGTCCCCCTAACAAAAATAGGCCAAAGAAAATATGGGTTGCCAAGTCAATAGTTGAGAAAGTCAAGGGTCCCTCTTAAGTTTGGGTCCCTAAACAAAAGGCTTGATCTCTTGTGTGTAGGTGAACTACAAGACCGGTGGATCTCATTGGGTGATTGATAGTGGTTGCACACAACACATGACCAGTGATCCTCGTATGTTCACCTCACTTGAAGAGAATGGGGTATGTCAAGACAAGATCACATTTAGGGACAATTCAAAGAGCAAAGTCAAGGGTATAGGCAAGATTACAATATCAAATGATCACTCTCTCTCAAATGTGCTCTATGTTGCTTCATTGAGTTTCAACTTACTATCCGTTGGGTAACTTTGTGACCTTGGCTACCAATGCTTGTTCACTCCAAATGAAGTGGTAGTTACAAAGATAGATGACAAGCAAATGATTTTCAAAGGCTTTAGATATAATAATCTTTATCTTGTTGACTTCACCTCCGAAGATGCAAATTTGATGACATGTTTGTTCACCAAAACTACACTTGGGTGGCTTTGGCATAGGAGGCTTGCTCATGTTGGAATAAACACTCTCAACAAGCTATTGAAGAAAGAATTAGTGAGAGGTTTGAAGGATGTAAAGTTTGAGAAGGACAAACCTTGTAGTGCATGTCAAGCCGGCAAACAAGTTGCAAATACTCATCCAACCAAAGCTTACATGTTAACATCAAGAGTACTAGAACTTCTACACATGGATTTGTTTGGTCCTACAACTTACAAGAGCTTGGGTGGAAATCTCTATTGCCTAGTGATTGTGGATGACTACTCAAGATACACTTGGACTTTCTTCCTTCATGACAAATCTGAAGTGACAAATTGCTTTAAGAAGTTTGCAAAGAAAGCTCAAAATGAATTTGAAGTCAAGATAAAGAAGATTAGAAGTGACAATGAAAAAGAGTTTGACAATACAAACATTGAAGCTTATTGTGATGAAATTGGAATCAAGCATGAAGTTTCATCAACCTACACTCCTCAACAAAATGGTGTAGTTGAGAGAAAGAACCGGACCTTGATCACCCTTGCAAGAACAATGCTAGATGAGTACAACACACCAGAGAAATTGTGGGCCGAGGCAATCAACACTGCATGCTATGCTTCAAATAGCCTCTTTCTACAAAAGTTCCTTGGCAAGACCCCCTATGAGTTGCTAAATGAGAAAAAGTCGGACGTCTCATTCTTTCAGGTGTTTGGTTGCAAATGCTACATCTACAAGAAGCGTCAACACCTAGGGAAGTTTCAAAGACGTTGTGATATTGGTTTTCTTGTTGGTTACTCATCAAAGTCCAAAGCATATAGAGTATTTAACCATGCCACCGGTTTGGTTGAAGAAACATATGATGTGGAATTTGATGAATCTAACGGCTCCCAAGGAGCAATTGAGAATTGTGATGATGTAAGTGATGAACCATTGAGAGAGGCCATGAAGAACATGTCCGTGGGAGACATCAAGCCTAAAGATGATGAAGACGATGTACAGATTGTTAATCCACCATCTTCATCACATGTGCCTCAAGATGATGACAAGAATGAGAGAGTTGAAAATGAAGATACTCATGTCTCTCATCAACAAGCCGAGGCACAAGCTCAAGATGTTGATGCTCCCCATCCCTCTCCTCAAGTGGTTGATAGAAGAAACTCACCTCTACTTCAAGCACATCCATAAGATATCATCATAGGGAGTCCTACAAAGGGTGTAATGACTCGATCTCAAAAGCTTACTTCTTTGTTGAACATCACTCTTTTGTCTCTTGTCTTGAACCTAAGAATGTAGAAGAAGCTCTTCAAGATCTGGATTGGGTGAATGCTATGCATGAAGAATTGAACAACTTCACCCGCAATCAAGTTTGGACACCTGAAGAGCATCCAAAAGGTGCAAGAGTCATTGGAACCAAGTGGGTGTTCCACAACAAGCAAGATGATCAAGGCGTAATAGTGAGGAACAAGGCAAGACTAGTTGCAAAGGGGTTCTCTCAAGTTGAAGGCCTTGATTTTGGAGAGACCTTTGCACTCGTTGCAAGACTTAAAGCCATTCGTATCCTTCTTGCATATGCATCACATCATGAAATAAAACTATATCAAATGGATGTGAAAAGTGCATTTTTAAATGGCTTTATAAATGAACTAGTCTATGTTGAACAACCTCCTGGGTTTAAAGACCCTAGATATCTTAATCATGTTTATAGGTTGTCCAAGGCGCTATATGGGCTCAAGCAAGCCCCTAGAGCGTGGTATGAGCGCCTCCGGGACTTCCTCATTGAGAATGGCTTCACTATTGAGAAGGTTGACACCACACTATTCACCAAGAAGCTTAATGGAGAGATCTTCATTTGTCAAGTCTATGTTGATGATATCATCTTCGGGTCAACAAATAAAGATTATTGCAAAGAATTTGGTGAATTGATGTCGAAGGAGTTCGAGATGTCAATGATTGGTGAGCTAACATTCTTCCTTGGTTTTCAAGTCAAGCAAATGAGAGAAGGGATTTTTATCTCTCAAGAAAAGTATACCAAGGATCTTCTCAAAAGATTCAAGATGGAAGAGTGTAAGCCAATCAAGACCCCAATGTCATCTAATGGACATCTTGACCTAGATGAGGGAGGTAAACCAATTGATCAAACTCTTTACCGTTCTATGATTGGTAGTTGTACCTTACCGCATCTAGGCCTGATATCATGTTTAGTGTGTGCATGTGTGCTCGCTTTCAAGCGTGCCCTAAAGAACCTCACCTAAGTGTCGTAAAAAGAATTTTAAGATATCTTAAGTACACCCCAAACATCGGTCTTTGGTACCCCAAAGGAGCTAGATTCCAACTAGTTGGCTATTCCGATTCGGATTATGCCGGTTGCAAAATTGATAGAAAAAGCACATCCGGAGGATGCCATTTGCTTGGAAGGTCCTTAGTATCTTGGTCATCTAAGAAGCAAAATAGTGTGGCTTTGTCCACCGCCGAGACGGAATACATTGTCGCAGGGGCTTGTTGTGCACAAATCTTATACATGAAATAAACCCTCCTAGACTATGGAGTTGTTCTTGAAAAGGTACCGCTTTTATGTGACAATGAAAGTGCCGTTAAAATTGCTAATAATCCGGTATAACACTCACGCACCAAGCACATTGATATCCGCCACCACTTTCTAAGAGATCATGTTGCTAAAAATGATATATCACTAGAAGGTGTAAGAAGTGAAAATCAATTAGCGGATATATTCACTAAATCTTTAGATGAGGCTACTTTTTGTAGGTTGACAAGTGAACTAAATGTGCTTGACTCTAGTAACTTTAAAAAATGAGCTTATGTGTTGTCCCTTGCATTGCATTGTATTATATGTCATGTTTAATTTCCCGCAATGCATCAAGAACTTGTCTAACACGGTTACGATAACCCTCCTTTGGAGGAGTGAAGAAGCCTAACCATGGATCAAACTTGACAAGCAACCTAGTCTTCCTTTCTCGCTTTGCATTGCATATGCATGGTTGTTGTTTTATCGTTTCTTTTCGGTTTAGCTTTGAGTAACCTCTGTGTTCGTCCATGAATAGAGAGAGCATTTGAAGCTCCCAATGGTTCATAAACTCTATTGCATGGCCATACGTTGCTCCTCAGGTGTTTATTGCGTATTTTCTTAAAAATAATACTAGCCTAACGCAAAATACTTTGAAAAACTTGAGAGTTTGAGTGAGGTCACTCATATCAGGTTCCAATTGGTGTTTATTTGAGTCTCTTTGAATTGGAACTTGATTGGGAGAAGTAACGTCAAAGATCGGATTGAAAAAAGGTGTTAAACAGCGACCGAACGCTGGATCGGATGCTGCATCGGACGCGGTTCTGCTTCACCACCGTGTCTGGTCCCGGCGTCCACCAGCGCGTCCGATCATTCCCGAAGGTCTTCTCCAAGATCTCTAACCGGACGTTGCACCGGACGCTCAGTCACTGACCACCGCGTCCGGTCCCAGCCACCACCACCTCGTCCGGTCATCCGTTTTAGTTTTCCGGGCAAAATATGACCGGACTCTGTCAGCGTTTGATCATGCATAATCGGACGTGTCTGGTCGTTCCAGGAGCTTACTGGACTGTGACCGGACGCTGCCTCCACCACGTCCGGTCATGCGACCACCGTGTCCGGTCATCGCGCGAAAAGCGGATCTCATCCTTTTTAACCGTACGTTTCGGATCTCGTTCGTCTTCTTTTCCGTCTCAATCCATCGCCCGTACCCTAGCTGAACTCGCCGAGATTCCAAACCCCACCTCCTCACCGAGCCACCGCACCGCATCCGCGCACCCCTTGCTCACTGCCTGCACCGCCGCCTCACGCCCTTGCTCGCTGCCCGCACCACCGCCGCATGCTCTTGCTCGCTGCCCGCACTACCGCCGCGCGCCCGTGCTTGCTGCTCACGCGCCGCTGTAGCTGCCTCTTTGCCGGAGTCGCTCCGCACGCCACCGCGCCCGAGCCCCACTGCCGCGTGCTCGAGCTCTCTGCCACGCGCGTGCCACCACACCGAGGTCCGCGCCCACTGCCGCGAAGACCTAATTCTAGGAGACCTAACCCTAGCCTTACAAAGAATCGTTCTTTGTCGAAGGGTTTTTCGTGAGTTTCCGTCTCCGCGAACGTCTCCGTCTCCGCAAGGTGACGTCATTGCCTTGGATTACGGTTTGCCGTTGATTTTCGGGTAATATAATCATTGATCTCTCGGTACTCTAGGGTTTCGATCGTCGTTTTCGGGTAACCCTAGCGTGTCGAGATCATCTTCCGTTCATCGGAACTTCGCTCATTCGAGGTAGCTATCGTGGTCTATTCATATCTTACCTAATATGCTTGCTTTCATTAGGATCTTACTCATCTATTAGATAATATATGTTGCTTATAGTAGATTCATCTATTCTATCGTTTCAGTTCATCCTATCGGTGTTGTGTGTGTCAGGTGATCAGTTGTGAATCCAAGGCCAAGCCTGTGGATACGGATTGAGGCCAAGCCTCACGAGTGTCAGTTCATCATCTGTTACTGTCCAGATTTTCTCAGATACAGCAGTTTGTCAGTATGGTTCGCTGCAAGAATGTTGATGGTGCACCTAGTGACGGGGACGAGAGTCCACCCAGGAGGACAGAGGTAGCTCACGGCAAGCGAGTGAAGATAGCCGCCAAGAAGAGAAAGAGAACACTTACAAAGGTAGAGGTGGCTTAGGCAGTTGCAGATGCAGCAGAGGCAGCGGAGAGAGGTGGCAGGAGCAGTGGTATTCGTATTGGCGAGAGTCGCTTTCACCTTGAAGGTCGACAGCTCGGTATAGAGGCCACAGAAGAGACAGTGGATGCACCTACAGAGCAGCCGACAGAGGACCTAGAGGAGACTGAGGAGCAGACAGTTCACTCTCCACAGCGTCGTCGCTCAGGACGTACGCGAGCTCAGGTGACTCCCAGGCCAGAGGGTCAGCGTCGTGGAGGTCGTCCACCTCCCAAGGCTCGAGGTCACCCCGCAGTTGAGCACTTTGACCTCAGGGGAGCTACAGCTAGACAGGTTCAGGCCCTCAGGTTCGTTGAGGTCACTCAGTGGTTCCCACCTCAGCGAGATCCCCGGGCTTCAGAGGGTTTCTACACTCCTCTGCACGAGGACTTCTACAGAGCCTATGTCGACAGCGGGATTGCTTTCAGACCTTAGAGAGTCTGTCGACTAGAGGCCTTAGTTGAGGTGGTTGGTGAGCAGCTTCGTCCGCATCTGTCCTTTCTACCTGGATTGTCAGATCTTCTTGGACGGACTGGAGCATACTGCGGGACCTGGGTCAGAGAGTTCTATTCTTCACTTTGGATTGACCCAGCACACGAGTTTATTCATTTTGCATTCAGAGGCCGTGACCGCAGACTCTACAGCACTAGGGTTCGGAAGATTCTCAGACTCCCAGCTTCAGAGACAAAGATACATCAACTGTGTTTTGGACAGACTGCACCTCCGAGACGCCCTCATGGCGGGACAGTGCCCCCTACAGATATGATCAGACCCTATTTCCATGAGCCTTTTGACGAGGGGTCTCGACGTACACCTGCCAGCTTGACTCCCTTAGCCAGAGTCCTTGATGCTATTGTGAGAAGGACACTACTTTCGAGGCTTGGATACAGAGAGGGATTGACTCGCATGCAGCTATGGGTAGTACATCACCTCATCTCACAGACACCGTTCGACCTTTGGGATCTGATGCTATGTGAGATGGAGGACACCTTAGCAGAGAGATTTAAGGGTCACAGGCAGTTTCCGTATGCACATTGGATATGCTTTATCATCAGATCTGCGTGTGAACTGCCTGCAGAGATTAGAGCAGAGATATCTGATACCACTATAGCTTTTCCAGAGTATGACATTCGACAACTGTGGGCATCAGTTACCAGAGAGCAGGCACCTGTCCCAGGACAGCGTCAGAGGCTAGAGGTACCAGAGATAGCTACTGAGCAGGACGAGACCGTTGATGGTCTTGCTGAGGCAGAGCTAGCAGATCTTGATGCTCAGCTAGCTGATCCAGTCGAGGACGTGGCTACTGATAGCACAAATGAGGATTATTAGCCCATTCCCCGGTACAGCTCTCCTCGACCTCACGACCATGAGGCCGGTGGTTCAGGCTCAGCCTCCCGCTCAGACCCAGCCATGGTGGCTATTCTTGAGAGGCTGACCCAGGCCCAGGAGAGACAAGAGATTCAGATGCAAAGACAGGCACAGGACACAACTGTCGCATTTGCTCAGATTCAGGCTCGTCAGGACGAGTTATAGAGGCAGCAGCTAGAATTCCAGAGATAGCAGTTCAAGATGTAGAGGCAGCAGGCAGCCACCCAGCAGCAGTACCTAGAGCTCCTGCGACACCTTGTCACTGTTGGGGTACCTCCACCATCGTCTGTCCTGACTCCAACACTACAGTCCAGTGGACCTCAGAGTCAGGGACAGTTGAGTTTTTAGTACACCTCTCCCCAGCAGCAGGTGCCTCAGACGTTTCAGTCTCCGAGATACACTCCTATTCAGACAGGGTTCACTCCACCAGCTCAGCCGAGACCTCACCTCCTCTCAGGCACTCCGTTCCCTGACTTCAGTGCCACCTACAGTGAGCTGACTGGGCAGTCGACACCTTCGTACACCACTTTTGTGACCACTTTAGAGATGTTAGCTTCAGAGACTGCTGAACTTCTAGTGTCAGGGGCCGCAACTACAGAGACTGTGCCATCCTCAGTTGCATCGACAGATCCTCCTACTCTTGGTGTTTTTCAGGCTCAGGCGGTAGTGACTGCTCCTATAGTTGGTACTACACCTTCAGTTACTGCACCTGCTCTATAGACCCAGACCGCTTCACTGCCACGTTTATCTATAGAGGGTCAGCCTGACAGTTTAGAGTCTGAGGAGGACACTTCACAGTTCGTGATCACTCCACGCTCCTCGACACCCGACACGACAGCTTCTGTTCCCCCGTCAGATCCTTAGGTTTCTTTTTGGCGTTTGATGTCAAAGGGGGAGAGAGCGTAGATTCAGGGGGAGTGTTGATAGAGGGTTTCGTTTTTTTCATGTGTGCTATATTCATGCATCATGTTTATTTTCTCGCCCTGCATTGTGTGACTATGAGTTTGTGAGACTTTATTTTATAGTATGTCACTTAATTGTGTTTAGCTCATAAGGTTGTGCTTCCGTGCCTTACTCCGATTTCATATGAGCTATGTTTTATGTGTACTAACTCTTCATGTTTTATCTTATGAGTACACTCAGTTGGCTTGGAACACATAAGCAATTACTAACCCCTTGTGCTTACAGCTTTATGCTTATGTGAACCAAGCATGATCGAAAACCTCAACTCTAATATCTTCTGAATCTAAATGTTGTCATCAATCACCAAAAACGGAGAGATTAAAAGTATCTAGGCCCCGATGTTGGTTTCGGCAATTGTTGACAACGCATTATTACCATGACTAACGTGTGTTTTGCAGAAACGTTGGTAAGTTAGGTCATGGAGTTGATAACTGCTTTGGGCACTATAGTATTCATGTCCCTTGATGAAAATCGTTTCGGTTTTCAAAGGATCAACAACAAGATTAAGGACGGTTAGTTACGGATGTCAAGGTGTTGAGTTACATCCGGAATAGTCATTGGGATCTTTGTTTCTTCCTTTGACCGTACTATAAAGGAGGGCATGAGCGAGTAGCTTGACCTAGGTGAGTCTTGTGTTTAGGTGTGGTGCACACTTGTCAAACTTAGCACTAGGTAGCTCTAGAAAAGCTCAAAGTTCAGTTGAAAGCAACTTGGTTCAAGTTGCGTCATATTTAGAAGTCGTTTGAGCAGTATACCCTTGACCGGACGTGGTCTTGGTCATGATCGGACGCGTCCGGTCAGTACTAACAAGTCACTGCGTCGTTAACTGATCGACCGGACGCGATCCTTGAGAGGACCGGACGCGGTGGTCAGTCTGACACGTGTTTCAGAGGGTAAAAGTGTAATCGGACGCGACTGTGAAGTGATCGGACGCGTCCGGTCACGTTCCAGTAAGGTCCCAGCTGACCTGACGTGTCCGGTCATCTATGATCGGACGCGGTCGAGCGTCAGGTCAAAGTTCAGTTAGGTTCTTGCATGATCGGACGCGTCCGGTCATCCCTGACCGGCGCGTCCGGTCATCCCTGACCGGTGCGTCCGGTCACTCAGCGCTGACTTTCGGTTTTCGACCGTTACACTCGACCGGCGTGTCCGGTCACGTTGACCGGCGCGTCCGGTCAGTACGAGTTTTGCTGATTTGGCAGATAACGGTTGGATTTGTCTGAGGGGTGTATAAATACACCCCCTCCACCTCTTTTAGAGGTCTCTTGCTTATTTGTTCAGCTGAGAAACACCTTTGGAGTGCAAGGGAGTGCAAGAGCCCTAGTGAGGATAGTGAGTTGAGAATCAAAGTTTAAGATTCCTCACTAGTGATAAGAGTATAGCAAGTGTGCATCCATCTTCTTATTAGGCTTGTTGTGGTCAAGTGAGAGCTCTAGCTTGTTACTCTTGGTGATCGCCATCACCTAGACGGTTTGGTGGTGATTGAGAGTTTGGTGATCATCCGACGAGCTTGTGGGTGACCCAACTCATGTTGTGAGCGGTTTTGGGTGATTCGCCGCGACGAAGTGTCGAAGAATCAACCCGTAGAGAGCACTTGATCCTTGCGCGGATCAAGGGGGAGCTACACCCTTGCGTGGGTGCTCCAACGAGGACTAGTGGGGAGTGACGACTCTCCGATACCTCGGCAAAACATCGCCGTGTTCCTAACCCTTACTTTCAAGCATTTACTTTCGTGTATGACCTTCATTGCTTGTTTACTTTCCTAGAATTGTCATGCTAGTCTAGGATTAGAACTTAGGGTGCAAAACTTTTACCGGTAGAATCACAAGAAACACTAGTAGGCACTAGGGGTGAAGTTTGGCTTGTAGGATTTAATTCTTGCAATTAATTTTTAGAAAAGCCCAATTCACCCCCCTCTTGGGCATCTTGATCCTTTCAGAGATCATACCCCATTACACCGTAATCACACATCCAATACTTCATTGACAGGCTATATACGCCCTGTTCGTTTGGCTGATAAGCCATAACTGAAAATACTGTTCACTGATTTGCTGTGAGAGAAAAACATTGCTGGATGACTGACTGATTTGGCTGATAAGCTCAAGCGAACGGGGCGATTCAAAAGGCTTCAGCCACATGCATGATCCAGGCTGTCACGTACATGATCCAACACTTCTTTGATAGGCTATATTCAAAAGGCTTCTTTGACATGTTGTTCGGCTGATGGTTTCTACCGTTGATAAGCCGGCTGAATCTGTTGTGTTGTGAGAGAAAAACACTATGTCATGACTGATAAGTTCATATGCATGTGTCGCTAAGAAAGATCAGGTAAATCCATTACAATTAGTCCAATATGAAACGTTTCAGTTCCCTCGGTAGTGGCCTTTCTGGTCGTGAGCCCAAACACTAAGAAAAAAGCAACTTCACATTAGAACACAAAACTTTATACTTCGAATGTACAATTAGTCCAATCAATGTTATCTTTGTGAGTCTACCTTTGTATGATATATGATAATTCAGATGCTCTATCATCGGAAGGTACCTTTAGCTAAGTCAACTTCCAACCTGTTTATTTTTGTACATTCCGTCGTCAAATACGTAGTAGACACTCGCACCCTTTTTTGAAACAACTTGGATCAGAGGAAGAGCTGACATTGCAGACATGAAGTGTGAGAACCTGTGACACCACTGGGAGCTCCTGAGATCTCTACTGCCGCTCTATCAAGCACTCACAACCGTGGAAATTGAGGACGGGCGAACGACCTTATTCTGGTCCGATGTATGGACCGGAGATGATGCCCTTGCTGACCGATACCCCAGGTTATTCAGTCACTGTGTGAAGAAAGAATCAACGGTGCAGCAAACCATTACCACCAATCTTTAGGGAGCGTTTGTAAATCGGCGGAGTGTACAAGCCCAGCAGGAACTCCAGCAAGTGCTTCAGCTAGTCCGACAAACAACACTAACCGATCAAGACAAGCGGCTATCTCAATTCAGCCGAACAGCGGACAAGTTGGATACGTTAACTATATACAGGCTACTTAAGGCTAAGGGACAGTCCAATGACCCGGCATCCACATTCATTTGGAAGAATGCCGCACCGCTGCGAGTTCAACTTTTCATCTGGCTGTTGATCAGAGGCAGAATGCAATGCAGGTCAAATTTATATCACAAGAAGATTGTCGACTCGTCGATCTGTACGGTATGTGGCGCGGCCGAGGAAACACCGGACCACATCATATTTCACTGTCCTATCGCTCTCGAATGCTGGTCTGCAATTGGATTGCCCGGAAATCAGAATCCTCAAGCTCAGAATCTTTACTGCATTCAGAAACTACAGAATGTACCTGAATACCTGATGATCAGTTCAGTGCGTTCATCACCCTTTGTTGCTGGCAAATTTGGAAAAGAAGAAACGAGTTGTATTCCGAAATGAGCATCTCAGCCTTAGAAATCTTCTACTGTCTTGCAAGGCCGAGGCCGCTCAATGGAAAGCTAGAATGCCCAAGAGAAGCAAAAATGTCATTGAAGCTTGGTCCAGACTTTTTGACATGTCGGTGAACAATACTCCCAATGTAACATAGGGCTGTTCTGAATCGAAACGACAAACTCCCTTGTAAAACACCTTTGTAATCATCCCGCCAAAGCTTTGAATCAATAAAATCAGGTGGGGAGAAATCCCCCCTTGAAAGTTTTAAAAAAAACAACCTTTTTCATTTATAATCAAATGGTTTTAGGAAAGAAACTCTTGTATGTGTTTTTATCTCTTTCACAACATTATAATAAAAATGAGCTTCATCTATTCGGACTCATAGCTCTTGCGCACGCGAGATTAGTCACCAGTAAAGGTACAAATGGCACGTATATTTTTTTGACTGACCAATCAAACGGAAATGCTCTGATCCGAGCGTCTGATTTTTTTCAAGAGTACCGATCGACGCGGAGCCACATCAACTTCAATTGTCGTGCACTCCGGTTTAGCTGCACACCACCGCGGGGTGGGGGTGGGGGGATGGATGACGTGAGTATGTGACATAAGATCAACGTCTGACTTGAGACACAACATACGGTTAGCACGTGGTGTCAGTGGCAAAGTCACCGCCCGGCTAGTCGACAGGGCTTCTCGGCAAAAAAAACTATAATGTGCTAGCTAAATATTTTTAAATACGGTAATGATACCTAGGGCGTTTGTCCCGAACGGATCCCACACACGCTGAACGTTGCCCGCACCCGTGTCACGTGCCGCGCACCCCAGCCCGCGCCTCGTGCGCCCCGCCCACACGGGCTAAAGCTGGGCAACAGAGACTAATAGGTAGCGATGGTGACGTAAGACTAGAAAATGGCATGGATTCACTGTCTCCACCGCGTCTCCCGCCGAGGTCCGTGCCGCCGATGAGCTCCGCACTGGCGACCTCCGCGCCACTCCGGGGCATCGAGTTTTGTAACACCCCTGGGTGTTAAGCATGCATTAACATCCCAAAGCATGAGCATTAGCATCACATACATGTTCCTTATCACATGCAATATAAGTTGAATTTAAATTGAAGTGTGAAAAACATCTATTTGAACCCTAAATTATTGCATTTTGCTTGTTAAGAGTTGTAAAACTTGTTTGGCCATAACTTTAAATGACTTAGAATTAATTGGCATGATTTTTGGAGCAACTTTTGTATTCAAAATCTCCCCAAATTTTGCTTTTAAAAATAATCTTAAAAAATGAGTTTTTATTAAAAAAATAGACTTTAAATCACTAATTCAAAATCTGTTTAGAATTTTGAAAAGTGCCCTAAATGAAAGTTGTAGAGAATTAAATTTTGAACAACTTTTGTTTTGGGGTCAACTTTTGAAAATGTCTTTTTCTCCTCCAAAATTTGAATTTGAATCAATTTAGAAAATCTGGAAATTTATTTATAAAAGAAAACGAATTTTCGGCCTTAACGGGCCGCCGCCTCCGCTCTGGCCCAGCTCGGCAGGCCAGCCCGGTCCGCGTCAGCGCCCGCGCGCTCTTCTACGCGCGCCTCGCGCCAGCGCACGACCGCGTCAGGGCGCGCTCGCCGCATGGACGCCGCTCGACGTCGCCGGCGTACGGGTGGCGCCTCGACGGGTCCCACCTCCTTGTCCGCGCCTTAAGCAGCCACAGCGCCAGCTCCACTTCACCTACCTCGCCTCCATTCACCATTTCCTCCCCTCTCGCCAGCAGCAGCCGTGGAGCCGTGGCGGACGCTCGTGCCACCGCTCGTCGTCGTCGCTCCGCCACCACCGCACGCCCCCACGAGCGCATCTCCGGTCGATTCCTCCCGGCCTCAGCCCCGCCTCGCCTCCCTCCATCTGGTGCTCGCGCCATTTCCGCCGCTCGAGCAAAGGTGAGGCCGAATTTGGTCGTTCGTCCGCCGCGGGCGCCATGGCCGCCGCTCGGCCTACGCTGTGGCCGAGGCCCGTCCGCCATCCCATCTTCCTCAACTTCCGCCCTTTCGCGCCCGCCTTCCTCTTGTGAACCCGGTGCTCGCTTCATCGTGCCCCATCGTGGCCGGCAACGCCGCCGGACTGCCACCGCCGCGCGGCCACACCACCGTGAGCGCCGGCGTGGCCGCTCGCCCCCCCTCTGGGCCATCTTGGTTCTGGGCTGAAGCCCGAGACAGGCCGCCTCCCCTTTTCCCCCTTTTGCCTTGGTTGAACAGGCCCGAGTGGCTGCGGGCCGGCCCAGTTAGGCAGTGGGTGCGGGATTTCAAAGAAAAAAAAGAATTGAATTTGTTTATTTTGGAAAATACTTTGGAAAATCTATAGTAGCTCAAAAATGCTCCAAAAATTGTGAAACAAATTTTTTAGTGTTTCTCATGAGTAGATCTACAGTTTAAAAATGTTGCATGTTAGTTTTGTGATACTTTTCTGTAGGGTTTTTATTTAATCACTGAAATTGTTGTTTTCTTGATAAATATGTAATAAATCATAGAAAGCTCAGAAAAATATGGTTCCACTTGCAATAATTTTCTTTTGTGATGTACTTTTTAGGAAAAATATGCGCCATGCATGTTCTGTAGAAAATTTTTGATGTGTAGTACAAGTGCTTATTATTATTAATAATTGTTATTTTTGATAGAGAGAAAAATATGAATAAAACATGCATATAATAATTTTTCTATAGTGATTGTTTATTGTGTAGAATGTAGGAAAAATGCTAAATCGGTTGTTTGACACTTTTCATAGTATAAAGTATTTTTATGCTCATTTTTAGGCTCTAGCTTGTTATTTTTATGTAGGCAGTTCTAGTACTCCAAATGTAATGAAATTTTTGTGGCATGCTAGATTAGATGATAGTAAGCTACTGTAATTTTCTCAGATTTTCCTGTGCAACCAAAATAGGTGTTGCTGTTCAAACCTAGTTGCAATTAGGGTTTAATTAACCTTGTTAATGCATGACTAGTTAATAAGATTTGCTTTGGTGTATCTTTGAAACATCTTAGATTTCTGTGGTTACTTGGCTTGGTAGAGAATGATTGTTGGTAGTAGTATACGAGTACATGTTCTTGGATGATGTGGACTACCTTGTAGAAGAGTTGTATCCCTACTTTATGCAATAAAGTAAACATGTTCATCTACATCTCATTCATCATGATCATTACATGTCATCTCTGCAATGCACCTAGGCATAAGCACTTATACGTTTGCATCATACAGGATCGCAAGAAGTAACTCCGGTAGCAGTTCCCGAGGAGCCGGAAGAGCAGCCCGAGGTGCAAGAACAGGAGGTGCCCGAAGCCGACGAGGAGGTCGGTGAGGATCTTTCAGAGTGTCCCGACCACCGCCCGAGCTCTTTCGAAAGAGGCAAGCCCCGAAGCATTTCTCTCCCGGTTTGCAAATATTTTATTAATGCTTTACTTTAACTGATGCATTACGTTTAGGAGTTGTTTGCAACCATTGCTGCATTATATCTTATTTACCCTGTTCTACCATATCCTTGTTACCTTGGTATTCGCAGTCAAGAAATGCTTAGCTTGCTTAGACCGGTAGAAGTCGGATGATTTCCTGTCACCTGCGAGCTATAGGTGGTTACCTGAATCTGCTTGAATAAGTATGTCATCTTAGAATAACTAAGTGTTAATGAGAAATTGAGACCGGACGGAGACTTGCAGGGTTTCGGACTGTAGTATTTTCCGTCTGTGTCGATTAAGGACCGACTGTTGTTGGGCCTCGAGTCATGTTTAACGCATGCCTTACATTTAGCTGGCCGAATAATGTACCTTTCGACCGCGAAGCTGAGAGATTGTTCGGGCCGAGTGGATTGCCCGCAACGCACTGTACCGGAGCAGGTGTGGTAGGACACGAGGCACGATGATAAGGCCAAAGAGCAGTCGGGCGGCCACTGGGTACATGTGGTTCCTAGCAAACTCGAGACTCTACCTAAATGGTTGACTCGGTGACCAATATCTCACTTTAGCGGGTGAGTGAGGTTTGTGTGAGGAATAAATTACCAGCTGGTTAATAATCGATTCGAATCGCCATCGTTCACTGGATAGTGAACACTTGACTTGAGTTACTTCATCGTAGTAATATTGATGGAACACTTGGACAGTTATATGGAATATGACATGATGAAAGTTGTTAATGATCATTGGTTATCCTTATGAAAGGTCTTGATGGCTAGAGGGGGGTGAATAGTCTTTTAAAATTTTCTACAAAGACAAGCTAAACAAGTTTATCAATATAACAAATAGCGAGATGCGAGTTTTGCTTAGCCTACGGGGTGTTTACAAGCCACCTATCCAAAACACAATTCTAGTAGTTGCACTCAACCGCACAAGTCAAACCGAGAAGGTAACTACAACTACAACTAGCAAGCTACACAAAAGAGCTACTCTAGCAAAGCTAACTAGCTAGCAAAGATAACTAAGAAAGTAATGCGGAGTTGAGTTAGGAGAGTTTCACCGAGGGGCGAAGTATTGAGCCAACCAATATGATCAACAATGAATACCAAGATAACCGAACACCGGGATCAATCAATCACAATATGAAAGTGATGACACGAAGATTTATCCCGAGGTTCACGTGCTTGCCGGCACGCTAGTCCCCGTTGTGTCCCTCTTCACCACGTGATTCGGTGGCTAATCGGTCTCACACCGAGCCTCTCAAAAGGCGCCACAAGAACCTACCAAATGGCAAAAGGTTGCAATGACACGAGCAATTCACTAACGTTGCCTTTGGCGCTTCGCCGAGGTAGGCACAAACCCCTCACAATCACTGGAGGTGGCCAAGAACAATCACCAACTCTTGCCAACGCCTCCAAGCTGCTCCAAGCCGTCTAGGTGGCGGCAACCACCAAGAGAAATAAGAATCCCACAGCAAATCAACCACCAAGTGCCAACTAGATGCAATCTCACAATGCAAATGCACTTGGATCACTCAATCTCACTTCGAATATGCAAAGAAGCAAGAGAGATGAGTGAGAGGGGAGTTGCTTAGCTCAAAGTGCTCACAAGTATGTCAAATGTCTAAGAGAGAGAGCCTTGAGCTGGCCAACGAGTATATATAGACGTACCCCTTCGAATAGAGCCGTTAGAAACTTAAACAGCCGAAATCGCGTTGACTGGACGCGCTGGTCCAACTGACCGGACGCGCCGGTCGCCCAACGGCTAACTCGTGAAGTACTGACCGGACGCGCTGGTCCAAACGACCGGACGCGCTGGTCCAAATGACCGGACGCGCTGGTCTAAACGACCGGACGCGCTGGTCACACAACGGCTAAGTCGCGAAGCACTGACCGGACGCGCTTGACGCGCTGACCGGACGCGCTGCGAACGACCGGACGCGCTGGTCCCGTGAATGACCGGACGCGCTGGTCAAGCCTGAGCAGTGTACAACAATACAATGACCGGACGCGCTGGAGAAATGACCAGACGCCACAGTGCCAGCGTCCGGTTAGAGTCCAGCAAGCTCCCTGAACGACCGGACGCGTCCGATCGACTGTGACCGGACGCGCTTCGCGTCCGATCATCAAATTGAAATACGCGCACACACTGAATACTGACTGAACGCGTCCGGTCATGCAAAGACCGCATCCGGTTCAGCGTCCGGTCTCCTCTGTGACCTCCGTTCGCCTCTGTTTCTTTTCCGGACTTCCGGCGTAGTGGAAAATAGTCGTTTCAAATCCTCGAAAACGCCTGAATCCCGCCTCGCAAGCTCGACGGGAGGGAGAGAGGACCCCAAACCCTCTCTACCGCTCAAACTCCACCGCCTTCGCAAACGTGCTAACACCACCAAGTGATCTCGTCATGTGTGAGTGTGTTAGCATTTTCACAATCATTTTTTGAGGCGATATTAGTTCTATCCAAATGCATATGATTATGAAATGCACATCTAAAGGCACTTAGGAGTTCAATAGCCGCGTCATTCCTCTCTTTATAGTACGGCTATCTATCCTATAATGTAACCACACCTACTAGGTGTCTTGGTTACTAAAACACAACCCTTAAGCATATACCTTTGCCTTGATTACGTAGGGTTGCGTCCAAATCCAAGTGTGGCCATCATGATCACCATGACCATCTTGCCACCAACCTTGGAATGTACTAATCCTCATATGCTATATACAACTTAGGCATAGGATTAGTACTTAGGCATTGTCACTAATTACCAACACCAAACATAGGACTTTCAATCTCCCCCTTGTTGGTAATTGGTGACAAACCTTTCACAAAGATATTATGATAAAATTTTGATTGAAACCATGTCACATTGTCCAAGTATATTACCATGTGTAAGAATTATGAACATGTGATCATGAATTCAAATTGATAGCAATGGCTCCCCCTACATGTATGCTATATGTTTGGATTTTGGAAGCATATATGTTAGATAGGAAAGTATAGGAGCATTGACTACCAATAGGTGTTAAGTGTTTTAGATTATAGACCTTTGAAGCGTGATACCATCGGAGTAGCGATAAACACCATCTTAGCACCTTGTGTAGTTAGATTCCACTTGGAAAAGCACAAACATAACTAGAAACCTCGTGAGATCAACATTATAAGCAAGGCTCTAGTACCACTATGAAAAACATGAAGCAAGAAAAATCTAACTACTTCCTATTCATGCTAGTACCACAATATACCATTCAAATTATACTAGCAAGTCACCACACAAGCAATGTATCGGAGAAAAAGAAATGCATAACTATGCATCATACATATGAAGTGCACATGTAAATGCAACATTCATGCTTAAGAGCTTGCTCCCCCTACTTGTGTGCTCAAAAGTATCTTTGTGAACAACATTTTTCTCCCTCTTTGTGCTTCTCCTTCTTTGATAGATTATCATGTTGAATTATGGGGTGAGGATCAAGTTTGTGATTCAACCTAGATTGCTTGCATAAATAAAATGCTTTGGTTTGATCCAAGGGCAAGCTTCTTCACACCTCACTAGAAGGGTTATCATGCACCATGTTGAAGCAAATATTTAGACAAGTTTTCTAGATTAAACACTTAGGATCACAAGCTACTTAAACAAGTTATATGCTACCACTAGATCATACAAGTCATGGAAATAATAGTGGCACCATATAAACTTTAAATTCATTTGATTTTCATGAATGAGCCTAGAATATGTAAATTATGACTAGATGCACTAAACAAGTCCTTAGCATAGAATGTATGACATGTCAACCAATTGTACCTTGGGGCTCGTAGGAGAGACATGTCATATATGGGGTGCATCAACTCATGTTGGAGAAGTCAAGTATGTTCAACTCATTCTTTAGCTTGTGAAATCTCTTCTCATCAAGTGGCTTGGTGAATAGATCGGCTAATTGATCTTCGGTGCCCACACTCTCAATAGCAATGTCACCCTTTTGTTGATGATCTCTAATAAAGTGATGACGGACATCAATATGCTTTGTTCTTTGATGTTGAACCGGATTGTTGGTTAGCTTCACGGCACTTTCATTGTCACATAGCAATGGCACATTCTTGAAATTGATTCCAAAATCTTTCAATGTTGCCTTCATCCACAAGATTTATGCACAACAACTACCCGCGGCGATGTATTTGGCTTCGGCGGTAGATAGTGCAATACTATTTTGCTTCTTGGATGACCATGAGACAAGTGATCTTCCCAACAATTGACAAGTCCCGGAAGTGCTCTTTCTCTCCACTTTGTCACCGGCATAGTCGGAATCCGAATATCCAACTAGCTCAAAGCTTGCACCTTTGGGATACCATAATCCAACATCTTGTGTATGCTTTAAGTACCTCAATATTTTTTTTGTTGCCTTCAAATGACTTTCTCTTGGTAAGGCTTGAAATCTTGCACACATGCATACACTAAACATCACATCAGGCCTTGATGCCGTCACATAGAGTAGGCTACCAATCATTGATCTATATAGCTTTTGATCCACCATGTTGCCATTCTTGTCACTATCCAAGCTTCCACTAGTGCTCATTGGAGTAGTGATTCCTTTTGCATCTTCCATACCAAACTTCTTTAGCATATCCTTTATGTATTTGGTTTGGCTTACAAATGTTCTTTCCTTCATTTGTTTAATTTGAAGTCTAAGAAAGAAACTAAGTTCACCAATCATTGACATTTCAAATTCATTTGCCATCATTTTTCCAAACTCATCACAATAATCTTGATTGGTTGAACCGAATATGATATCATCAACATATATTTACAACATAAACAAGTCTTTCCTAATCTTCTTGGTAAATAGTGTTGTATCAACTTTTCCCATGACAAATCCTTTGGATAGCAAGAAGTCCCTCAATCTTTTATACCATGCTCTAGGTGCTTGCTTTAATCCATACAAAGCTTTTCTCAATTTGTAGACATGATTGGGTTTCTTGTCATCTTCAAAACCGGGAGGTTGTTCCACATACACCTCCTCTTGAATGTACCCATTGAGATATGCACTCTTCACATCCATTTGATATAGCTTGATATTGTGAGCACAAGCATAGGCAAGTAAGATCCTAATTGCTTCCAATCTTGCAACCGGGGCATATGTTTCACCAAAGTCAAGACCCTCTATTTGTGTGTAACCTTGAGCTACTAGTCTTGCTTTGTTCCTTACTACTATCCCATCTTGATCTTGTTTGTTGTGAAAGACCCATCTTGTTCCAATGACATTGTAATCCTTAGGCCTCTCAACTAGTTCTCATACTTCATTTCTCTTGAAGTTGTTGAGCTCTTCATGCATTGCATTTACCCAATCCGAATCTCTCAATGCTTTATCAATGTCCTTGGGTTCTTCTATTGACACAAAAGAAGAGTGAGCACAAAATAACGCCAATCTTGATCTAGTTTGAACTCCCCTTTATATGTCACCAATGATGGAATCCAATGGATGGTCTCTTGCAATGTTAGTTGGTTGAAGCACTTGGACTTGATTGCTTGGATGTTGATGTTGATCATGAGTTGGAGATGATGAACTAGCCACTTGTTGATCTTGTTGCACTTGAGATGATGTACTAGCTTGATTTTGCATTAGAGAACCACTAGCATGAGTGATTGGACTTTGGAGCATTTGATCTTTGTTGTCATCCACATCAATCACTTGCTTCGGTCTAATATCACCAATATCTATTTTCTTTATAGCATTACTCAATTGAGTTCCTCTCACATCATTCAAGTTTTCTTCTTCATCTTGAGAACCATTTGTTTCATCAAACTCAACATCATGTACTTCTTCAAGTTGTCCACTAGCTAGGTTCCATACTCTATAAGCTTTGCTAGTAGTTGAGTAACCAAGTAGAAATCCTTCATCACATTTCTTCTCAAACTTGCTCAATCTAGTGCCCTTCTTTAAGATGTAGCATTTGCAACCAAATACCTGAAAGTATGCAATGTTGGGCTTTCTTCCATTTAAGATCTCATATGGTGTCTTCTCTAGAAACTTGTGACAATAGAGGCGGTTGCTATAGAAGCAAGCCGTGTTGATTGCTTCGGCCCAAAATGAATGACTCACATTATACTCATTCAACATTGATCTTGCCATATCAATTAAGGTTCTACTCTTCCTCTCAACTAGGCCATTTGATTGAGGTGTATACTTGGCCGAGAATTGATGTTTGATTCCAAGCTCATCACATAGCTCATCAACTCTTGTGTTTCTAAACTCACTTCCATTGTCACTTCTCACTTTCTTGATTGTGGTTTCAAACTCATTTTGCACTCTCTTGATGAACTTCTTGAATATGTCAAATACATTACTCTTGTCCACAAGAAAGAATACCCATGTATATCTAGTGAGATCATCCACAATCACAAAGCCATACTTATTGCCACCAATGCTTGTGTATGTAGTTGGCCCAAATAGATCCATGTGCAACAACTCAAATGCCTTGGAAGTACTCATAATGCTCTTCAATGGATGAGTGTTGCCCACTTGCTTTCCAGCTTGACATGCACTACATAGCTTATTCTTTTCGAATGTGACATCCTTCAAGCCTCTAACTAAGTCATGCTTCACTAACTTATTCAATTGTTTCATGCCAACATGACCAAGTCTTCTATGCCATAACCAACCCATACTTGATTTGGTGAGCAAGCATATTGAAAGTTGAGTGTCACTAGCATTGAAATCAACCAAGTATAGATTCTCATATCTAAAGCCTTTGAAGATCAAGTTAGAGCCATCAACACTAACTATCTCCACATCATCAACACCAAATTTGCACTTGAAACCAAGATCACATAATTGAGCAACCGAGAGAAGATTGAAGTTCAACTTTTCAACTAAGAGCACATTGGAAATGCTATGATCATTTAAGATTGCAATCCTTCCAAGAGCCTTCACATCACCCTTGTTATTGTCATCAAATATGATACTATCAATGCCACTATCATTTGATTTGAGAGAGTTGAACATTCTTGAATCACCGGTCATATGTTGAGAGCACCCACTATCAAGCACCCAATGTCTTCCTCCGGCCTTGTAATTTACCTACAAAACAATTTAATGTCTTTTAAGTACCCATATTTGCTTGGGTCCTTGGAGATTAGTGACTAAGCTCTTTGGTACCCAAATGGCCTTCTTCTTTGGGCCCACAATTGGTGTACCAACAAACTTAGCTTGCACACCCTTCTCACCCTTGGTAAGAACATAACAAGAATCAAAAGGAATATAATCCACTTTAGCATGAAACTTGTTGTTGTTCTTGTTTATTTTAATACAATTAATCTCTAGATGCCCAACTTGCTTGCATCTATTGCAATAACGACCATTGCTCTTCACAAAGCGAGGCTTTGGAGTAGCAAATGCCGCCTTGCCCTTCTTGGGAGTATAGCCTAAACCCTCTTTGTTAAGAGAGAACCTTTGGCTACCCAAGCATTTTAGCAAGCGGGCATCCCCACCATAGGCATTGCCTAATGCGCGGGTGAGATCATCCACCTCTCTCTTGAGAGTCTCATTCTCAACCACAAGTGATGAATCACTAGTAGTAGAGATAGAGTTGGTTGTGGTGGATGATGATGAGCTACATGAAGCATTAGTAGGACCAACAAATAAAGAATCATCAATAATATCACATGTTAGTCCAATATCACAAGTGACAATCACTTGCTCCTCCTTAGCTTCCTTCATGAGCTTCTCCAACTTGAGGTCCTTTTTCTTGATGAGCTCAAGTAGAGTGGAGTGGGCTTCCTTAAGCCTAGTGTGAGCAACTTCAAGGTCCTCGTGGTCTTCCTTTAGACACTCACGAGAGGTCTCTAGCTCATCAAAGGATTTCCTAAGAGCTTTGAGCTCTTGTTCAATTCCTTTGCACTCCTTACTCTTTTTGAGAGCAACAAGCTCCTCCATCAAGGCATCATTTTCATTGCTCTTGGCAATGAACTCTTGTTCCAAGATTTTGTATTTCTTGGTTGTCCTCTTATAGCCCTTGCTCATTTGATCTATTATGCCCAATAGATCATCCTTGGAGTAGTCCTCATCCTTCTCATCATCACTCCTACAACCATCACTAGCACAAGAATCATCATCACTATCATCATATTTTACCTTGGTAGGCTTGGCCATAAGGCATGTCGATGTAGTGTCGAAGATGGATGGCTTGTTGGAGAGGGCGATGCTTGCCATGGCTCGCCGAGTGGTCCTCTCATCATCACTAGAGCTATTATCATCACTATCGGAATTATCACTATCCCAAGTGACCACATAGCCACCACCCTTCTTCTTCTTGTTGATAGTGAAGCTCTTCTTCTCTTTCTTCTCCTTCTTGTTCTTCTTCAACTTTAACTCCCTGTCATGATATCTTTTATCTTCATAGGGGCACTTTGCCACTATATGATCGGGGCTATTGCAATTGTAGCAAAGCACCTCCTTTGCCTTCATGAAGTCCCTTCTCTTTCTTGCACCATATCCTTTCTTCTTCATGAACCTTCCCATCTTGTGCACTAGGAGGGCCATGGTCTCATCATCAAATGGATCATCATCATCATCAACCTTGCTCTTGCCCTTGGAAGAAGAAGAAGCCTTGAATGCGGTGGTCTTCTCTTGCTTGACCTTGATCTCCTTCTTCTCATCTTCATCTTCATCATCATCATATTGAGCATCGGTCATGACATCTCTAAGCACTTGGTTTGGAGTCACCTTGTCCAAACCCTCTCTTTGGATCATCTTTCTCAAGATAGCAAACTTCTTAGGTAAGTTCATCAAGAACTTATGTGAGAAGTCCTTGTCCTTGATATCTTCTCCTAGGCTCTTGAGATCATTGACAATAACTTGTAGCCTATAGAACATCTCCGGTATGGACTCATCATCCTTCATCTTGAAGCTTGCAAACTTATCCTTGAGCATATAGAGCTTGGCACACTTTACCGTTGAAGTGCCCTCATATATTTCCTCTAATCTTGTCCACACTTCACTTGCCATCTCAAGATCCTTGATTTGCTCAAAGACCTTTGCATCAATCCCATTGTAGAGAGTATTGAGAGCCATAGTGTTGCATTGGTTGTTGATGCGATCATTGTTGGTAAGGTTGTCGGGATCAATGATAGCATAATCATGATGTGTCACCTTCCAAACGTTCTCATGAATAGAGCCAAGATATTGCTTCATCTTTCTTTTCCAATGATCAAAAGATGTGACACCATCAAAGAATGGAGGCTTGCCCCCGACATGGTTGAACACAACTTGAGCCATCTTACACCGAGGTTGTTAAGCCTTGAAAATGGTGACCACGGCTCTGATACCACTTGAAAGGTCTTGATGGCTAGAGGGGGGTGAATAGCCTTTTAAAATTTTCTACAAAGACAAGCTAAACAAGTTTATCAATATAACAAATAGCGAGATGCGAGTTTTGCTTAGCCTACGGGGTGTTTGCAAGCCACCTATCCAAAACACAAATCTAGTAGTTGCACTCAACCGCACAAGTCAAACCGAGAAGATAACTATAACTACAACTAGCAAGCTACACAAAAGAGCTACTCTAGCAAAGCTAACTAGCTAGCAAAGATAACTAAGAAAGTAATGCGGAGTTGAGTTAGGAGAGTTTCACTGAGGGGCGAAGTATTGAGCCAACCAATATGATCAACAATGAATACCAAGATAACCGAACACCGGGATCAATCAATCACAATATGAAAGTGATGACACGAAGATTTATCCTGAGATTCACGTGCTTGCCGGCACGCTAGTCCCCGTTGTGTCCCTCTTCACCACGTGGTTCGGTGGCTAATCGGTCTCACACCGAGCCTCTCAAAAGGCGCCACAAGAACCTACCAAATGGCAAAAGGTTGCAATGACACGAGCAATTCACTAACGTTGCCTTTGGCGCTTCGCCGAGGTAGGCACAAACCCCTCACAATCACCGGAGGTGGCCAAGAACAATCACCAACTCTTGCCAACGCCTCCATGCTGCTCCAAGCCGTCTAGGTGGCAGCAACCACCAAGAGAAACAAGAATCCCGCAGCAAATCAACCACCAAGTGCCAACTAGATGCAATCTAACAATGCAAATGCACTTAGATCACTCAATCTCACTTCGAATATGCAAAGAAGCAAGAGAGATGAGTGGGAGGGGAGTTGCTTAGCTCAAAGTGCTCACAAGTATGTCAAATGTCCAAGAGGGAGAGCCTTGAGCCGGCCAACGAGTATATATAGACGTACCCCTTCGAATAGAGCCATTAGAAACTTAAACAGCCGAAATCGCGTTGACCGGACGCGCTGGTCCAACTGACTGGACGTGCCGGTCGCCCAACGGCTAACTCGTGAAGTACTGACCGGACGCGCTGGTCCAAACGACCGGACGTGCTGGTCCAAATGACCGGACGTGCTGGTCCAAACGACCGGACGCACTGGTCGCACAACGGCTAAGTCGCGAAGCACTGACCGGACGCGCTTGACACGCTGACCGGACGCGCTACGAACGATCGGACGCGCTGGTCCTGTGAATGACCGGACGCGCTGGTCAAGCCTGAGCAGTGCACAACAACATAATGACCGGACGCGCTGGAGAAATGACCGGACGCCATAGTGCCAGCGTCTGGTTAGAGTCCAGTAAGCTCCCTGAACGACCGGACGCGTCCGATCGACTGTGACCGGACGTGCTTCGCGTCCGATCATCAAACTGAAATACGCGCAGACACTGAATACTGACCGGACGCGTCCGGTCATGCAAAGACCGTGTCCGGTTCAGCGTCCGGTCACCTCTATGACCTCCGTTCGCCTCCGTTTCTTTTTCGGACTTCCGGCGTAGTTGAAAATAGTCGTTTCAAATCCTCAAAAACGCATGAATCCTGCCTCGCAAGCTCGACGGGAGGGAGAGAGGACCCCAAACCCTCTCTACTGCTCAAACTCCACCACCTTCGGAAACGTGCTAACACCACCAAGTGATCTCGTCATGTGTGAGTGTGTTAGCATTTTCACAATCATTTTTCGAGGCGATATTAGTTCTATCCAAATGCATATGATTATGAAATGCACATCTAGAGGCACTTAGGAGTTCAATAGCCGCGTCATTCCCCTCTTTATAGTACAGCTATCTATCCTATAATGTAACCACACCCACTAGGTGTCTTGGTTACTAAAACACAACCCTTAAGCATATACCTTTGCCTTGATTACGTAGGGTTGCGTCCAAATCCAAGTGTGGCCATCATGATCACCATGACCATCTTGCCACCAACCTTGGAATGTACTAATCCTCATATGCTACATACAACTTAGGCATAGGATTAGTACTTAGGCATTGTCACTAATTACCAACACCAAACATAGGACTTTCACCTTACCTGTTTAATTACATGTTACTCTAGTATAGGTGCAAATGTAGTTGACAGGTTAATAAAGATTTAACTTGATGCAAAGCTTCTGGAAAAGGTTCTTTAAATACTGAAAATGCCTTTTTGCAAATGAGTCAGCTACCCCACCATAAAGCATGTCATGATCCTTGGTGTCAATTTATTTTTGGTTATGTCGGGTAAGTCTAGCTGAGTACCTTCTCATACTCAGGGCTTTGTTCCCACTTGTTGCAGATGGGAAGATGTATTACGGCTACTGTATCAACTATCTTTATCCTGCGATGGGTGAAGCTTAGGACCATGGGCAGTGGTCATTCCCTATGTCTCGTCTGATGCTTTTGTTGGAAGATGATCCTGAGCTGGCACTTTATTTCGAACTCTGTGTGAGTGTGTGTGGTTTGAACTAAATGCTTCCGCTACTTTTATTTGAACTTGGTTTGTAATAACTATGTTTAAACTCCGATGTATTTGCGACATGAACTTTTATGTAACTTGTGATGGTGACCGCTAAACTTATTACGATCTTGGCTGGTATGTAAGTTGGTTTGAAATCCGTCGTGATTTCACGGACTACCGGGTTATACGGGCTTAAGTTCGCTAAATCGTCTACTCAGTGGATGATTTTCTTACTTAATTTCGTATAATTGGTCGGTTCTGTTACAGCTGGCATCGAAGCATGGTTTAGCGTGTTTACTGTTCATAAGTGTATTTAAAACAAAATTATGTTTGAAAAACGTGATTTCCAAACTAAAAGTGTGCCAGTGGTCATATCCTTTATGCCCAGTTAAGGACTCTAGGTGGCTTATTTAAGTACTGACTTGGGGTTCTTGCACCATATTTCTCTTTCGTTGCTCATATGGCGTGCTATTGTATGAGTGCCACTTAATTGAATGGTAATGTATGGATCAGCCACCTCTACTCCTCGGTAAGTGTGAGATGTGAGAGCATGATCGGATACACTGCCGATCTAGGGAGAGTGCTTATATGATACTGGAGTAATTACATGTTCTATGCATGTTTTTACAAAAGTATCGCATGTGTGGTTGTTTCGTCCGTTGAGGCGATGCCGTCAATAGGATGATGTTTTGGGTAGTTACTACCGTTGTACGCGTATCTAGAGATTCGTGTAGAGCGTGTAGGTAAATTTACTGCTTTCATGCATCCATGGGGAATTGGGCTGAAATGAATTTTCTGCAGGTACATAACAATGTTTCTCGTGTAGAACGTATTAGTTACGTATATGAGATATCGCCTGTATGCCACCGAATTCATCGCTAGATATTATTTATTTCATAAGTTTGTGAGAACATAAGAAACGTACATACATCATATTGCTTGTACATTTCATTCATGTCATGCATTCCTCCCCTTATAAATTGATTATCCCCTTTTGATAAAAATTATATCAACTTAAAATATGTTCTCACTGGGTAATCAAAACTTTTGCTACAGATGGCCCACACGAAGTAGACTGTCCGTAAGTCCACAGGCGGAAGAGCACCCCGACACTAGTTGGCCCCATGGGAGCGCTGCAGCATGGACACCTTTTTGAGCGAGTTTGGCATGCCAACCATGCTTTGGAGAGTGCTCCATGATGTGGGGTACCCAGAGGGTCAGGAACCGGTGTACTCTTGGAGTGAGAGCCAGTTAGCCGAGGATGGACTTGCAGTAGTGGAGATCACAGTCCCTGCTCTTGGTGATGCTCCAGAGTGGGATGGTTGGCACTAGGACTTTGAGTGACGCACTTCGGTTGAGGGTGCAGAGGGAGCAGCTTTCCGTGTCATCAGGGACATAATGAGCAGATTTCCCAACGAGCTGGCAGCAGCCCTGGCTAACACTTTTCCTAGAGATGATCCTCGCGATGCTATTTGGGTGCAGCCGCAATGAAGTGCCTTGGTGAAAGGTCTTGATGGCTAGAGGGGGGGTGAATAGCCTATTAAAATTTTCTACAAAGTCAAGCTAAACAAGTTTATCAATATAACAAATAGCGAGATGCGTGTTTTGCTTAGCCTATGGGGTGTTTGCAAACCACCTATCCAATACACAATTCTAGTAATTGCACTCAACCGCACAAGTCAAACCAAGAAGGTAATTACAACTACAACTGCAAGCTACACAAAAGAACTACTCTAGCAAGGCTAACTAGCTAGCAAAGATAACTAAGAAATTAATACAAGAGAGAGATAGGAGGGTATCACCGAGGGGCGAAGTATTGAGCCAACCAATATGATCAACAATGAATACCAAGATAACCGAACACCGGGATCAATCAATCACAATATGAAAGTGATGACACAAAGATTTATCCCGAGGTTCACGTGCTTGCCGGCACGCTAGTCCCCGTTGTGTCCCTCTTCACCACGTGGTTCGGTGGCTAATCGGTCACACACCGAGCCTCTCAAAAGGCGCCACAAGAACCTACCAAATGGCAAAAGGTTGCAATGACACGAGCAATATACTAATGTTGCCTTTGGCGCTTCGCCGAGGTAGGCACAAACCCCTCACAATCACCGGAGGTAGCCAAGAACAATCACCAACTCTTGCCAACACCTCCTAGCTGCTCCAAATCGTCTAGGTGGCGGCAACCACCAAGAGAAACAAGAATCCCGCAGCAAATCAACCACCAAGTGCCAACTAGATGCTATCTCACAATGCAAATGCACTTGGATCACTCAATCTCACTTCGAATATGCAAGGAAGCAAGAGAGATGAGTGGGAGAGGAGTTGCTTAGCTCAAAGTGCTCACAAGTATGTCAAAATGTTCGAGAGAGATCAAGCCTTGAGTCGGCCAACGAGTATTTATAGACGTACCCCTTCGAATAGAGCCGTTAGAAACTTAAACAGCCGAAATCGGGCTGACCGGACGCGCTGGTCCAACTGACCGGACGCGCCGGTCGCGCAACGGCTAACTCGTGAAGTACTGACCGGACGCGCTGGTCCAAACGACCGAACGCGCTGGTCGCCCAACGGCTAACTGCGAAGCAACGACCGGACGCGCTGGTCCAACTGACCGGACGCGCCGGGAACGACCGGACGCGCTGGTCCCGTGAAGGACCGGACGCGCTGGTCGCCTGAGCAGCGCTCAACGAAACAGTGACCGGACGCGCTGAAGAAAATGACCGGACGCGACAGTGCCAGCGTCCGGTTAGAGTCCAGTAAGCTCCCTGAACGACCGGACGCGTCCGATCATCAGTGACCGGACGCGCCTCGCGTCCGATCATCGAACTGAAAAACGCGCAGACACTGAACACTGACCGGACGCGTCCGGTCATGCAAGGACCGCATCCGGTTCAGCGTCCGGTCACCTCTGTGACCTCCGTTCGCTTTCGTTTCTTTTCCGGACTTCCGGCGTAGTGGAAAATAGTCGTTTCAACTTCTCGAAAACGCCTGAATCCCGCCTCGCAAGCTCGGCGGGAGGGAGAGAGGACCCCAAACCCTCTCTACCACTCAAACCCCACTGCCTTCGCAAAACGTGCTAACACCACCAAGTGATCTTCGTCATGTGTGAGTGTGTTAGCATTTTCACAATCATTTTGCGAGGCGTTATTAATTCTATCCAAATGCATATGATTATGAAATGCACATCTAGAGGTACTTAGGAGTTCAATAGCCGCGTCATTCCCCTCTTTATAGTACGGCTATCTATCCTATAATGTAACCACACCCACTAGGTGTCTTGGTTACTAAAACACAACCCTTAAGCATATACCTTTGCCTTGATCACGTAGGGTTGCATCCAAATCCAAGTGTGGCCATCATGATCACCATGTCCATCTTGCCACCAACCTTGGAATGTACTAATCCTCATATGCTACATACAACTTAGGCATATGATTAGTACTTAGGTATTGTCACTAATTACCAACACCAAACATAGGACTTTCAATCTCCCCCTTGTTGGTAATTGGTGACAAACCTTTCACAAAGATGTCATGATAAAATTTTGATTGAACCCATGTCACATTGTCCAAGTATATTACCATGTATAAGAATTATGGACATGTGATCATGAATTCAAATTGATAGCAATGGCTCCCCCTACATGTATGCTATTTGTTTGGATTTTGGAAGCATACATGTTAGATAGGAAAGATTAGGAGCTTTGACTATCAATAGGTGCTAAGTGTTTAAGATTATAGACCTTTGAAGCGTGATACCATCGGAGTAGCGATAAACACCATCTTAGCACCTTGTGTAGTTAGATATCACTTGGAAAAACACAAATGTAACTAGAAACCTCGTGAGATCAATATTATAAGCAAGATCTAGTACCATTATGAAAAACATAAAGCAAGAAAAATCTAACTACTTCCTATTCATGCTAGTACCTCAATCCATCATTCAATTTATACTAGCAAGTCACCACACAAGCAAAGTATCGGAGAAAAAGAAATGCATAACTATGCATCATACATATGAAGTGCACATGGAAATGCAACATTCATGTTTAAGAGCTTGCTCCCCCTACTTGTGTGCTTAAAATTATCTTTATGAACAAAATTTTTTCTCCCTTTGTGCTTCTCCCCCTTTGAGTTCTATCTTTGTGAACAACAATTTCTCCCCCTTTGGCACCAATTGACCACAAGGAGTAAACTTTAGATAGATTATCATGTTGAAATATGGGGTGAGGATCAAGTTTATGGTTCAACCTAGATTGCTTGCATAAATAAAATACTTCGGTTTGATCCAAGGGCAAGCTTCTTCACACCTCCCTAGAAGGGTCATCATGCACCATGTTGAAGCAAATATTTAGACAAGTTTTTTTTAGATTAAACACTTAGGATCACAAGCTACTTAAACAAGTTATATGCTACCACTAGATCATACAAGTCATGGAAACAATAGTGGTACCATATAAACTTCAAATTCATTTGATTTTCATGAATGAGCCTTGAACATGTAAATTATGACTAGATGCACTAAACATGTCCTTAGTATAGAATGTATGACATGTCAACCAATTGTACCTTGTGGCTCGAAGGAGAGGCATGTCATATATGGGGTGCATCAACTCATGTTGGAGAAGTCAAGTATGTTCAACTCATTCTTTAGCTTGTGAAATCTCTTCTCATCAAGTGGCTTGGTGAATAGATCGGCTAATTGATCTTCGGTGCCCACACTCTCAATAGCAATGTCACCCTTTTGTTGATGATCTCTAATAAAGTGATGGCGAACATCAATATGCTTTGTTCTTTGATGTTGAACCGGATTGTTGGTTAGCTTCACGGCACTTTCATTGTCACATAGCAATGGCACATTTTTTAAGTTGATTCCAAAGTCTTTCAATGTAGCCTTCATCCACAAGATTTGTGCACAACAACTACCCGCGGCGATGTATTCGGTCTCGGCAGTAGATAGTGCAATACTATTTTGCTTCTTGGATGACCATGAGACAAGAGATCTTCCCAACAATTGACAAGTCCTAGAAGTGCTCTTTCTTTCCACTTTGTCACCGGCATAGTCGGAATCTGAATATCCAACTAGCTCAAAACTTGCACCTTTGGGATACCACAATCCAACATCTTGTGTATGCTTTAAGTACCTCAATATTCTCTTTGTTGCCTTCAAATGACTTTCTCTTGGTGAGTCTTGAAATCTTGCACACATGCATACACTAAACATCACATCTGGCCTTGATGCCGTCACATAGAGTAGACTACCAATCATCGATTTATATAGCTTTTGATCCACCATGTTGCCACTCTTGTCACTATCCAAACTTCCACTAGTGCCCATTGGGGTTGTAATACTCTTTGCATCTTCCATGCCAAACTTTTTGAGCATATCTTTGATGTACTTAGTTTGGCTCACAAATGTACCTTCTTTCATTTGTTTGATTTGAAGTCCAAGAAAGAAACTAAGTTCACCAATCATTGACATTTCAAATTCCTTTGCCATCATTTTTCCAAACTCATCACAATAATCTTGATTGGTTGAACCGAATATGATATCATCAACATATATTTGCAACACAAACAAGTCTTTCCCAATCTTCTTGGTGAATAGTGTTGTATCAACTTTGCCCATGACAAATCCTTTGGATAGCAAGAAGTCCCTCAATCTTTCATACCATGCTCTAGGTGCTTGCTTTAATCCATACAAAGCTTTCCATAACTTGTATACATGGTTGGGTTTCTTGTCATCTTCAAAACCGGGAGGTTGCTCTACATACACCTCCTCTTGAATGTACCCATTGAGAAATGCACTCTTCACATCCATTTGATATAGCTTGATATTGTGAGCACAAGCATAGGCAAGTAAGATTCTAATTGCTTCCAATCTTGCAACCGGGGCATAAGTTTCACCAAAGTCAAGACCCTCTATTTGTGTGTAACCTTGAGCTACTAGTCTTGCTTTGTTCCTTACTACTATCCCATCTTGATCTTGTTTGTTACGAAAGACCCATCTTGTTCCAATGACATTGTGATCCTTAGGCCTCTCAACTAATTCCCATACTTCATTTCTCTTGAAGTTGTTGAGCTCTTCATGCATTGCATTTACCCAATCCGGATCTCTCAATGCTTTGTCAATGTCCTTGGGTTCTTCCATTGATACAAAAGAAGAGTGAGCACAAAATAATGCCAATCTTGATCTAGTTTGAACTCCTCTTTGTATGTCACCAATGATAGAATCCAATGGATGGTCTCTTGCAATGTTAGTTGGTTGAAGCACTTGGACTTGATTGCTTGGATGTTGATGTTGATCATGAGTTGGAGATGATGAACTAGCCATTTGTTGATCTTGTTGCACTTGAGATGATGTACTAGCTTGATTTTGCATTAGAGAACCGCTAGCTTGTGTAATTGGACTTTGGAGCACTTGATCTTTGTTGTCATCCACATCAATCACTTTCTTTGGCCTAATATCACCAATATCTATTTCTTTCATAGCATTACTCAATTGAGTTCCTCTCACATCATCCAAGTTATCTTCTTCATCTTGAGAGCCATTTGTTTCATCAAACTCAACATCATGTACTTCTTCAAGTTGTCCACTAGATAGGTTCCATACTCTATAAGCTTTGCTAGTAGTTGAGTAACCAAGTAAGAATCCTTCATCACATTTTTTCTCAAACTTGCTCAATCTAGTGCCCTTCTTCAAGATGTAGCATTTGCAACCAAATACCCGAAAGTATGCAATGTTGGGCTTTCTTCCATTTAAGATCTCATAAGGTGTCTTCTCTAAGAACTTGTGGCAATAGAGGCGGTTGCTATAGAAGCAAGCCGTGTTGATTGCTTCGGCCCAAAATGAATGACTCACATTATACTCATTCAACATTGATCTTGCCATATCAATTAAGGTTCTATTCTTCCTCTCAACTAAGCCATTTGATTGAGGTGTATACTTGGCCGAGAATTGATGTTTGATTCCAAGCTCATCACATAGCTCATCAACTCTTGTGTTTCTAAACTCACTTCCATTGTCACTTCTTACCTTCTTGATTGTGGTCTCAAACTCATTTTGCACTCTCTTGATGAACTTCTTAAATATGTCAAATACATCACTTTTGTCCACAAGAAAGAATACCCATGTATATCTAGTAAAATCATCCACAATCACAAAGTCATACTTGTTGCCACCAATGCTTGTGTATGTAGTTGGCCCAAATAGATCCATATGCAACAACTCAAATGCCTTAGAGGTACTCATGATGCTTTTCAATGGATGAGTGTTGCCTACTTGCTTTCTGGCTTGACATGCACTACATAGCTTATCTTTCTCAAATATGACATCCTTCAAGCCTCTAACTAAGTCATGCTTCACTAACTTGTTCAATTGTTTCATGCCAACATGACCAAGTCTTCTATGCCATAACCAACCCATACTTGATTTGGTGAGCAAGTATGTTGAAAGTTGAGTGTCACTAGCATTGAAATCAACCAAGTATAGATTCTCAAATCTAAAGCCTTTGAAGATCAAGTTAGAGCCATCAACACTAACTATCTCCACATCATCAACACCAAATATGCATTTGAAACCGAGATCACACAATTGAGCAACCGAGAGAAGATTGAAGTTCAACTTTTCAACTAAGAGCACATTGGAAATACTATGATCATTTGAGATTGCAATCCTTCCAAGAGCCTTTATATCACCCTTGCTATTGTCACCAAATGTGATACTATCAATGCCACTATCATTTGATTTGAGAGAGTTGAACATTCTTGAATCACCGGTCATATGTTGAGAGCACCCACTATCAAGCACCCAATGCCTTCCTCCGGCCTTGTAATTTACCTACAAAACAATTTAATGTCTTTTAGGTACCCATACTTGCTTGGGTCCTTGGAGGTTAGTCACTAAGCTCTTTGGTACCCAAATGGCCTTCTTCTTTGGGCCCACAATTGGTGTACCAACAAACCTAGCATGCACACCTTTCTCACCCTTGGTAAGCACATAACAAGAATTAAAAGGAATGTAAGGTACATTAGCATTTTTCTTGTTCTTATTTATTTTGTTGCAATTAATCTCTAGATGCCCAACTTGCTTGCATCTATTGCAATAACGACCATTGCCCTTCACAAAGCGAGACTTTGGAGTAGCAAAGGCCGCCTTGCCCTTCTTGGGAGTATAGCCCAAACCCTCTTTGTTAAGAGAGAACCTTTGGCTACCCAAGCATTTTAGCAAGCGGGCATCCCCACCATAGGCATTGCCTAATGCGCGGGTGAGATCATCCACCTCTCTCTTGAGAGTCTCATTCTCAACCACAAGTGATGAATCACTAGTAGTAGAGATAGAGTTGGTTGTGATGGATGATGATGAGCTACATGAAGCATTAGTAGGACCAACAAATAAAGAATTATCAATAATATCACATGTTAGTCAATATCACAAGTGACAATCACTTGCTCCTCCTTAGCTTCCTTCATGAACTTCTCCAACTATAGGTCCTTTTCCTTGATGAGCTCAAGTAGAGTGGAGTGGGCTTCCTTAAGCCTAGTGTGAGCAACTTCAAGGTCCTCGTGGTCTTCCTTTAGACACTCACGAGAGGCCTCTAGCTCATCAAAGGATTTCCTAAGAGCTTTGAGCTCTTGTTTAATTCCTTTGCACTTTTTCTCTTTTTGAGAGCAACAAGCTCCTCCATCAAGACATCATTTTCATTGCTCTTGGCAATGAGCTCTTGTTCTAAGATTTTGTATTTCTTGGTGGTCCTCTTGTAACCCTTGCTCATTTGATCTATTATGCCCAATAGATCATCCTTGGAGTAGTCCTCATCCTCCTCATCATCACTCCTACAATCATCACTAGCACAAGAATCATCATCATTATCATTATATTTTACCTTGGTAGGCTTGGCCATAAGGCATGTTGATGTAGTGTCGAAGATGGATGGCTTGTTGGAGAGGACGATGTTTGCAATGGCTCGCCGAGTGGTTCTTTCATCATCACTAGAGCTTGCATCGTTATCACTATCGGAGTTGTCACTATCCCAAGTGACTACATAACCACCACCCTTCTTCTTGTTGAATGTGAAGCTCTTCTTTGCTTTCTTCTCATTCTCTTTCTTATCCTTCTTGTTCTTCTTAAGCTTCAAGTCCCCATTATGAAATCTCTTATCTTCATAGGGGCAATCCGCCACTATGTGATCGGGGCTATTGCAATTGTAGCAAAGGGTCTTTGCCTTTATAGTGTCTCTCCTCTTTCTTGCCCCATATCCTTTCTTCTTCATGAACCTTCCCATCTTGTGCACAAGGAGGGCCATGGTCTCATCATCGAATGGATCATCATCATCACTCTCCACCTTGCTCTTGCCCTTAGAGGATGAAGCCTTGAATGCAATGGGGTTCTCTTGCTTGACCTTGGTCTCCTTCTTCTCTTCTACCTCATCTTCATCATCATTGTATTGGGCATCGGTCATTATATCTCCAAGCACATTGGTTGGTTTGACCTTGTCCAATCCCTCTCTAAAGATCATTCTTCTCAAGGTAGCAAACTTCTTCGGTAAGCACATCAAGAACTTGTGTGAGAAGTCCTTGTCCTCAACCTTCTCCCCAAGCCCCTTGAGATCATTGACAATGACTTGGAGCCTATAGAACATCTCTGAAATGGATTCATCATCCTTCATCTTGAATGTGGAGAACTTGTCCTTGAGCATATATAGTTTGACACTTTTTACCGTTGAAGTGCCTTCATATGTTTCTTCAAGCCTTATCCAAAGCTCATTTGCCTTTTCAAGATCTTTGATTTGCTCAAATACTTTGTCATCAATGGCACGATAGATTGTGTCAAGTGCCACCGTATTGCATTGTTTGTTGATGCGGTCATTGGGAGTGAGGTTTTCCTCATCAAGAATGATGTATCCTTCTTTGGTCACATCCCAAACCTTCTCATCTATATTGCCTAGATATTGCTTCATCTTCCTTTTCCAATGATCAAAGGAAGAGACACCATCAAAGAATGGAGGCTTGCCATTTACATGATTGAACATAACTTGAGCCATCTTACACCGAGGTTGTTAAGCCTTATAAACGGTGACCACGGCTCTGATACCACTTGAAAGGTCTTGATGGCTAGAGGGGGGGTGAATAGCCTATTAAAATTTTCTACAAAGACAAGCTAAACAAGTTTATCAATATAACAAATAGCGAGATGCGTGTTTTGCTTAGCTATGGGGTGTTTGCAAGCCACCTATCCAATACACAATTCTAGTAATTGCACTCAACCGCACAAGTCAAACTAAGAAGGTAATTACAACTGCAAGCTACACAAAAGAACTACTCTAGCAAGGCTAAATAGCTAGCAAAGATAACTAAGAAATTAATACAAGAGAGAGATAGGAGGGTATCACCGAGGGGCGAAGTATTGAGCCAACCAATATGATCAACAATGAATACCAAGATAACCGAACACCGGGATCAATCAATCACAATATGAAAGTGATGACACAAAGATTTATCCCGAGGTTCACGTGCTTGCCGGCACGCTAGTCCCCGTTGTGTCCCTCTTCACCACGTGGTTCGGTGGCTAATCGGTCACACACCGAGCCTCTCAAAAGGCGCCACAAGAACCTACCAAATAGCAAAAGGTTGCAATGACACGAGCAATATACTAATGTTGCCTTTGGCGCTTCGCCGAGGTAGGCACAAACCCCTCACAATCACCGGAGGTGGCCAAGAACAATCACCAACTCTTGCCAACGCCTCCTAGCTGCTCCAAACCGTCTAGGTGGCGGCAACCACCAAGAGAAACAAGAATCCCGCAGCAAATCAACCACCAAGTGCCAACTAGATGCTATCTCACAATGCAAATGCACTTGGATCACTCAATCTCACTTCGAATATGCAAGGAAGCAAGAGAGATGAGTGGGAGGGGAGTTGCTTAGCTCAAAGTGCTCACAAGTATGTCAAAATGTTCGAGAGAGATCAAGCCTTGAGCCAGCCAACGAGTATTTATAGACATACCCCTTCGAATAGAGCCGTTAGAAACTTAAACAGCCGAAATCGGGCTGACCGGACGCGCTGGTCCAACTGACCGGACGCGCCGGTCGCGCAACGGCTAACTCGTGAAGTACTGACCGGACGCGCTGGTCCAAACGACCGGACGCGCTGGTCGCCCAACGGCTAACTACGAAGCAACGACCGGACGCGCTGGTCCAACTGACCGGACGCGCCGGGAACGACCGGACGCGCTGGTCCCGTGAAGGACCGGACGCGCTGGTCGCCTGAGCAGCGCTCAACGAAACAGTGACCGGACGCGCTGAAGAAAATGACCGGACGCGACAGTGCCAGTGTCCGGTTAGAGTCCAGTAAGCTCCCTGAACGACCGGACGCGTCCGATCATCAGTGACCGGACGCGCCTCGCGTCCGATCATCGAACTGAAAAATACGCAGACACTGAACACTGATCGGACGCGTCCGGTCATGCAAGGACCGCATCCGGTTCAGCGTCTGGTCACCTCTGTGACCTCCGTTTGCTTCTGTTTCTTTTCCGGACTTCCGGCGTAGTGGAAAATAGTCGTTTCAACTTCTCGAAAACGTCTGAATCCCGCCTCGCAAGCTCGGCGGGAGGGAGAGAGGACCCCAAACCCTCTCTACCACTCAAACTGCACTGCCTTCGCAAACGTGCTAACACCACCAAGTGATCTTCGTCATGTGTGAGTGTGTTAGCATTTTCACAATCATTTTGCGAGGCGTTATTAATTCTATCCAAATGCATATGATTATGAAATGCACATCTAGAGGCACTTAGGAGTTCAATAGCCGCGTCATTCCCCTCTTTATAGTACGGCTATCTATCATATAATGTAACCACACCCACTAGGTGTCTTGGTTACTAAAACATAACCCTTAAGCATATACCTTTGCCTTGATCACGTAGGGTTGCATCCAAATCCAAGTGTGGCCATCATGATCACCATGTCCATCTTGCCACCAACCTTGGAATGTACTAATCCTCATATGCTACATACAACTTAGACATATGATTAGTACTTAGGCATTGTCACTAATTACCAACACCAAACATAGGACTTTCACTTGGTCAGAGGCCCAAACGAAGGATAGGCTAGCGACAACCACGCTATGAGTGTGATGTATGCAGCTATCAGAGCATACTAGGGTCTTGAGTGTATCTATTGGATGTTGACTGGTTTGCGTGGTGATGATCGGCTCAAAGCAAGAAAACAGAAAAAGCAGGCACGTGCTATAGCTAGTTTGCAGAAGCAGTTGGCTGACATGAGCTTGCAGCGAGACCAGGCTCTAGAGAGAGGTGATAGTGCTCTGCAGCGGGTGCATACGTTGACTCAGGCCAACAATAATGCAGACCGCATGATTGGACAGTTGGTTCAGGAGAGGAATGAAGCCTAGAACGAGAGGGACCTTATGAGGCAGAGGGTCGAGGAGCTAGAGGAGTATAACGTCAACTTGCATGAGGAGTTTCACGTGCTCTACAATGGGATTGGCATGTATGCTCCTCCAGATGCTGCCGGTATGGACGTCGACGATGACGAGGACGAGCCTGCAGTTGCACCTGCCGACGACGATGACGTCGCTACTGATAGTAGCAATGGTGACGTCTCCGACCCCGACGATGGCCCCGAGGAGTAGGCTAGTTGCTTTGTGTTAGCTACTAGGCCCTGTCGCAATGACCTTTCTTTTGGTTTCATGTATCTTGGTGTATCTCGTTTCGAACCTTGAGACTTGGTAGTATGTTGGAACTTGGTTGGTCATGCGATACCTGAGCGCATAAAAGTCCAGTGTATGTATGCTGGCAATTTGGTTGTGTGGACACGATGTTTGCATTCGAAGTAATTTAATTAGTGGTGTTGTTTTAATTGGAATGCGATTATTGTGCCTCTATTTTATTGTATGACTTGTTCTCTCTAATGAATTCAGTACGGCATAATTTTTCATTCACTCACAATTACTACAACTTCACTTAATCATTACTTGTTGCTGAAATATGTAGATGGCAAACACTCGCCGCGCCATGTATGAGGCTACTGAAACTGGGGGTAATGGTGCCGGGGCAGGTGGGAGTGGTGAAAACAACGTCAACCATAATGAGCCACACCCGGAACCACATTTGCCGCCTCCTCCACCGCTCACTGCAGAGGTATTCCTTGCGCAGTTTCTTGGAAGTCAGTGCAATGCCGAGCAATCGTAGAAGAACATGGAAGATTTTCTGCGTACCATTGCCAATAATGTTCAACGCGGTAACAACCAAGGTGGTGGCAATGGGGTGAATCAGTACAGCAACTTCAAGGATTTCATGGACATCAGGCCACCAATTTTCAAGGAAGCAATAGAGCCACTTGACGCTGAAGAATGGATCAACACCATGGAAGATAAGTTCCGTGTGTTGAGGCTGACTGAAGTACTAAAGACAGAATATGCTGCACATCAGTTACAAGGACCAGCAGGGATGTGGTGGAAGCATCATCGCACCACCTTCCCTCCAAATGCCCAGATCTCATGGAGAGAGTTCACTGGAGCCTTCCGTGGAGTTTACATTCCACTAGGGCTGGTTGAGATGAAGTTAGGAGAGTTCTTGGCTTTAAACCAGGGCACCAAAACCGTGACATAGTATTTGCATGCCTTCAACAACTTGTGTCGTTATGCTCCCGACATGGTTGACACAGATGCTAAGAGAATTGCTAGTTTCAAGAGAGGGTTAAGTCCAAAGATGATGAAGCATGTGGGTACCAATACCCGCGCTAGATTCAATGACTTCATCAGTGATTGTCTGAAACAAGAGAAGAATAACAACGCGTACACTACATCCAAGACTCGCAAGAGGGCCTTTGAGTCAGGACCATCATAGCCAAGAGTTCTCACTGCTAATCGTTCTGCCTATCATCCGTCTACACCAGATGTAAGGTTTAGGCCACCACAGCATAAAACTTAGAACTACAAGGGACCACAGAAGCCGTACAAGATGGTCGTGCCACCAGCGAAGACAGCCGCAGCTGCGGGACAGGTGAAAGTCCTATGTTTGGTGTTGGTAATTAGTGACAATGCCTAAGTACTAATCCTATGCCTAAGTTGTATGTAGCATATGAGGATTAGTACATTCCAAGGTTGGTGGCAAGATGGACATGGTGATCATGATGGCCACACTTGGATTTGGATGCAACCCTACGTGATCAAGGCAAAGGTATATGCTTAAGGGTTGTGTTTTAGTAACCAAGACACCTAGTGGGTGTGGTTACATTATAGGATAGATAGCCGTACTATAAAGAGGGGAATGACGTGGCTATTGAACTCCTAAGTGCCTCTAGGTGTGCATTTCATAATCATATGCATTTGGATAGAACTAATAACGCCTCAAAAAATGATTGTGAAAATGCTAACACACTCGCACAAGACGTGATCACTTGGTGGTGTTAGCACATTTGCGATGGCGTTAGAGTTTGAGCGGTAGAGGGGGTTTGGGGTCCTCTCTCCCTCCCGCCGAGCTTGCGAGGCGGGATTCAGGCGTTTTCAAGGAGTTGAAACGACTATTTTCCACTACGCCGGAAGTCGGAAAAGAAACAGAGACGAACGGAGGTCACAGAGGTGACCGGACGCGGTCTCTGTTTGACCAGACGTGTCCGGTCAGTGTTCAGCATCTGCGCGTGTTTCTGTTTTTGATCGGACGCGGTGGGGCGTCCTATCACTGTCGATCGGACGCGTCCGGTCGTTCAGGGAGCTTACTAGACTCCAACCGGACGCTGGCACTGTGGCGTCCGGTCAGTTTTGCAGCGCGTCCAGTCGCTGTTTCGTTGTACGCAGTCTCTGCTTGACCAGCGCGTCCGGTCCGTTATGGGACTGACGTGTCCGATCGATCCCAGCGCGTCCGGTCCTCGCAACGAGCGCGTCCAGTCGGTGCTTCACGACATAGCCGTTGTGCGATCGGCGCGTCCGGTCAATGTGACCAGCGCGTCCGGTCAGCGCGACTGCAGCGTTTTCAAGTGCGTAACGGCTATATTCGAAGGGGTACGTCTATAAATACTCATTGGCCGGCTCAAGGCTCCTACTCTTGAACATTTGACATACTTGTGAGCACTTTGAGCTAAGCAACTCCCCTCCCACTCATCTCTCTTGCTTCTTTGCATATTCGAAGTGAGATTAAGTGATCCAAGTGCATTTGCATTGTAAGATTGCATCTAGTTGGCACTTGGTGGTTGATTTGCTGGGGGTTCTTGTTTCTCTTGGTGGTTGTCGCCACCTAGACGGCTTTGAGCAGCTTAGAGGCGTTGGCAAGAGTTGGTGATTGTTCTTGGCCACCTCCGGTGATTGTGAGGGGTTTGTGCCTACCTCGGTGAAGCGCCAAAGGCAACGTTAGTGAATTGCTCGTGTCATTTGCAACCTTTTGCCATTTCGTAGGTTCTTGTGGCGCCTTTTGAGAGGCTCGGTGTGTGACCGATTAGCCACCGAACCACGTGGTGAAGAGGGACACAACGGGGACTAGCGTGCTGGCAAGCACGTGAACCTCGGGATAAATCTTCGTGTCATCACTTTCATATTGTGATTGATTGATCCCGGTGTTCGGTTGTCTTGGTATTCATTGTTGATTATATTGGTTGGCTCATTACTTCGCCCCTCGGTGAAACTCTCCCAACTCAACTTCGCATTACTTTCTTAGTTATCTTTGCTAGCTAGTTAGCTTTGCTTTAGTAGCTCCTTTGTGTAGCTTGCTAGTTGTAGTTATAGTTACCTTCTCGGTTTGACTTGTGTGGTTGAGTGCAAATACTAGAATTGTGAATTGGTTAGGTGGCTTGCAAACACCCCGTAGGCTAAGCAAAACTCGCATCTCGCTATTTGTTATATTGATAAACTTGTTTAGCTTGTCTTTGTAGAAATTTTTAAAAGGCTATTCGCCCCCCCCCCTCTAGCCATCAAGACCTTTCAAGTGGTATCGGAGCCGTGGTCACCGTTTGCAAGGCTTAACAACCTCGGTGCAAGATGGTTCAAGTTATGTTCAATCATGTTAATGGCAAGCCTCTATTCTTTGATGGTGTCTCTTCCTTTGATCATTGGAAAAGGAAGATGAAGCAATATCTAGGCAATATACATGAGAAGGTTTGGGATGTGACCAAAGAAGGATACATCATTCTTGATGAGGAAAACCTCACTCCCAATGACCGCATCAACAAACAATGCAATACGGCGGCACTTGACACAATCTACCGTGCCATTGATGACAAAGTATTTGAGCAAATCAAAGATCTTGAAAAGGCAAATGAGCTTTGGATAAGGCTAGAAGAAACATATGAAGGCACTTCAACGGTAAAAAGTGCCAAACTATATATGCTCAAGGACAAGTTCTCCACATTCAAGATGAAGGATGATGAATCCATCCCAGAGATGTTCTATAGGCTCCAAGTCATTGTCAATGATCTCAAGGGGCTTGGGGAGAAGGTTGAGGACAAGGACTTCTCACACAAGTTTTTGATGTGCTTACCCAAGAAGTTTGCCACCTTAAGAAGAATGATCTATAGAGAGGGATTAGACAAGGTCAAACCAACCGATGTGCTTGGAGATATAATGATCGATGCCCAATACAATGATGATGAAGATGAGGTAGATGAGAAGAAGGAGACCAAGGTCAAGCAAGAGAAGCCCATTGCATTTAAGGCTTCATCTTCTAAGGGCAAGAGCAAGGTGGAGAGCGATGATGATAATCCATTCGATGATGAGACTATTGCCCTCCTAGTGCACAAGATGAGGAGGTTCATGAAGAAGAAAGGATATGGTGCAAGAAAGAGAAGGGACTTCATGAAGGCAAAGGAGGTGCTTTGCTACAATTGCAATAGCCCTGATCATGTAGTGGCAAAGTGCCTCTATGAAGACAAAAGATATCATGATGGGGAGTTAAAGTTGAAGAAGAACAAGAAGGACAAGAAGGAGAAGAAAAAGAAGAAGAGCTTCACTATCAACAAGAAGAAGAAGGGTGGTGGCTATGTGGTCACTTGGGATAGCGATAACTCCAATAGTGATGATGATAGCTCTAGTGATGATGAGAGGACCACTCAGCGAGCTATTGCAAGCATCACCCTCTCCAACAAGCCATCCATCTTCGACACTACATCGACATGCCTTATGGCCAAGCCTACCAAGGTAAAATATGATGATAGTGATAATGATTCTTGTGCTAGTGATGGTTGTAGGAGTGTGATGATGAGGAGGATGAGGACTACTCCAAGGATGATCGATTAGGCATAATATATCAAATGAGAAAGGGCTATAAGAGGACAACCAAGAAGTGCAAGATCTTGAAACAAGAGCTCATTACCAAGAGCAATGAAAATAATACCTTGATGGAGGAGTTTGTTGCTCTTAAAAAGAGTAAGGAGTGCAAAGGAATTGAACAAGAGCTCAAAGCTCTTAGAAAATCCTTTGATGAGCTAGAGGCCTCTCGTGAGTGTCTAAAGGAAGATCACGAGGATCTTGAAGTTGCTCACACTAGGCTTAAGGAAGCCCACTCCACTCTACTTGAGATCATCAAGGAAAAGGACCTCAAGTTGGAGAAGTTCATGAAGGAAGCTAAGGAGAAGCAAGTTATTGTCACTTGTGATATTGGACTAACATGTGATATTATTGATGATTCTTTATTTGTTGGTCCTACTAATGCTTCATGTAGCTCATCATCATCCACCACAACCAACTCTATCTCTACTACTAGTGATTCATCACTTGTGGTTGAGAATGAGACTCTCAAGAGAGAGGTGGATGATCTCACCCGCGCATTAGGCAATGCCTATGGTGGAGATACCCACTTGCTAAAATGCTTGGGTAGCCAAAGGTTCTCTCTTAACAAAGAGAGTTTGGGCTATACTCCCAAGAAGGGTAAGGCGGCCTTTGCTACTCCAAAGCCTCGCTTTATGAAGAGCAATGGTCGTTATTGCAATAGATGCAAGCAAGTTGGGCATCTAGAGATTAATTATAATAAAATGAACAAGAACAACAACAAGTTTCATGCTAAAATGGATTACATTCCTTTTGATTCTTGTTATGTTCTTACCAAGGGTGAGAAGGGTGTGCAAGCTAAGTTTATTGGTACACCAATTATGGGCCCAAAGAAGAAGGCCATTTGGGTACCAAAGAACTTAGTTACTAACCTCCAAGGACCCAAGCAAGTATAGGTACCTAAAAGACATTAAATTGTTTTATAGGTAAATTACAAGGCCGAAGGAAGACATTGGGTGCTTGATAGTGGGTGCTCTCAACATATGACCGGTGATTCAAGAATGTTCAACTCTCTCAAATCAAATGATAGTGGCATTGATAGTATCACATTTGGTGACAATAGCAAGGGTGATGTAAAGGCTCTTGGAAGGATTGCAATCTCAAATGATCATAGCATCTCCAATGTGCTACTAGTTGAAAAGCTCAATTTTAATTTGTTGTCGGTTGCTCAATTGTGTGATCTTGGTTTCAAGTGTATATTTGGTGTTGATGATGTAGAGATAGTTAGTGTTGATGGCTCTAATTTGATTTTCAAGGGTTTTAGATATGAGAATCTATACTTGGTTGATTTCAATGCTAGTGACACTCAACTTTCAACATGATTGCTCACCAAATCAAGTATGGGTTGGTTATGGCATAGAAGACTTGGTCATATTGGCATGAAGCAATTGAACAAGTTAGTGAAGCATGACTTAGTTAGAGGCTTGAAGGATGTCACATTTGAGAAGGATAAGCTATGTAGTGCATGTCAAGCTGGAAAGCAAGTGGGCAACACTCATCCATTAAAGACCATTATGAGTACTTCCAAGGCATTTGAGTTGTTGCACATGGATCTATTTGGGCCAACTACATACACAAGCATTGGTGACAACAAGTATGGCTTTGTGATTGTGGATGATTTCACTAGATACACATGGGTATTCTTTCTTGTGGACAAGAGTGATGTATTTGACATATTCAAGAAGTTCATCAAGAGAGTGCAAAATGAGTTTGAGACCACAATCAAGAAAGTAAGAAGTGACAATGGAAGTGAGTTTAGAAACACAAGAGTTGATGAGCTATGTGATGAGCTTGGAATCAAACATCAATTCCCGGCCAAGTATACACCTCAATCAAATGGCTTAGTTGAGAGGAAGAATAGAACCTTAATTGATATGGCAAGATCAATGTTGAATGAGTATAATGTGAGTCATTCATTTTGGGCCGAAGCAATCAACACGGCTTGCTTCTATAGCAACCGCCTCTATTGCCACAAGTTCTTAGAGAAGACACCATATGAGATCTTAAATAGAAGAAAGCCCAACATTGCATACTTTCGGGTATTTGGTTGCAAATGCTACATCTTAAAGATGGGCACTAGATTGAGCAAGTTTGAGAAGAAATGTGATGAAGGATTCCTACTTGGTTACTCAACTACTAGCAAAGCTTATAGAGTTTGGAATTTGGCTAGTGGACAACTTGAAGATGTACATGATGTTGAGTTTGATGAAACAAATGGCTCTCAAAATGAAGAAGAAAACTTGGATGATGTGAGAGGAACTCAATTGACCAATGCTATGAAAGAAATGGATATTGGTGATATTAGGCCAAAGCAAGTGATTGATGTGGATGACGACAAAGATCAAGTGCTCCAAAGTCCAATCACTCAAGCTAGTGGTTCTCTAATCCAAAATCAAGCTAGTACATCATCTCAAGTACAAAAAGATCAACAAGTGGCTAGTTCGTCATCTCCAACTCATGATTAACATCAACATCCAAGCAATCAAGTCCAAGTGCTTCAACCAACTAACATTGCAAGAGACCATCCATTGGATTCCATCATTGGTGACATACAAAGGGGAGTTCAAACTAGATCAAGATTGGCATCATTTTGTGCTCACTCTTCTTTTATGTCAATGGAAGAACCCAAGGACATTGATAGAGCATTGAGAGATCCGGATTGGGTAAATGCAATGCATGAAGAGCTTAACAACTTCAAGAGAAATAAAGTATGTGAATTAGTTGAGAGGCCTAAGGATCACAATGTCATTAGAACAAGATGGGTCTTTCGCAACAAGCAAGATCAAGATGGGATAGTAGTAAGGAACAAAGCAAGACTAGTGTCTCAAGGTTACACACAAATAGAGGGTCTTGACTTTGGTGAAACGTATGCCCCAGTTGCAAGATTGGAAGCAATTATGATCTTACTTGCCTATGCTTGTGCTCACAATATCAAGCTATATCAAATGGATGTGAAGAGTGTATTTCTCAATGGGTACATCCAAGAGGAGGTGTATGTGGAGCAACCTCCCGGTTTTAAAGATGACAAGAAACCCAATCATGTATACAAGTTGAGAAAAGCTTTGTATGGATTGAAGCAAGCACCTAGAGCATGATATGAAAGATTGAGGGACTTCTTGCTATCCAAAGGATTTGTCATAGGCAAAGTTGATACAACACTATTCACCAAGAAGATTGGGAAAGACTTGTTTATGTTGCAAATATATGTTGATGATATCATATTCGGTTCAACCAATCAAGATTAATGTGATGAATTTGGGAAAATGATGGCAAAGGAATTTGAAATGTCAATGATTGGTGAACTTAGTTTCTTTCTTGGACTTCAAATTAAACAAATGAAGGAAGGAACATTTGTAAGCCAAACCAAATACATAAAGGATATGCTAAAGAAGTTTGGTATGGAAGATGCAAAAGGAATGACTACTCCAATGAGCACTAGTGGAAGTTTGAATAGTGACAAGAATGACAACATGGTGGATCAAAAGCTATATAGATCAATGATTGGTAGCCTACTCTATGTGACGACATCAAGGCTCGATGTGATGTTTAGTGTATGCATGTGTGCAAGATTTCAAGCCTCACCAAGAGAAAGTCATTTGAAGGCAACAAAGAGAATATTAAGGTACTTAAAGCATACACAAGATGTTGGATTATGGTATCCCAAAGGTGCAAGCTTTGAGCTAGTTGGATATTCAGATTCTGACTATGTCGATGACAAAGTGGAGAGAAAGAGCACTTCCGGAACTTGTCAATTGTTGAGAAGATCACTTGTCTTATGGTCATCCAAGAAGCAAAATAGTATTGCACTATCTACCGCCAAAGCCGAATACATCGCCGCGGGTAGTTGTGCACAAATCTTATGGATGAAGGCAACATTGAAAGATTTTGGAATCAACTTCAAGAATGTGCCATTGTTATGTGACAATGAAAGTGCCGTGAAGCTAACCAACAATCCGGTTCAACATCAAAGAACAAAGCATATTGATGTTTACCATCATTTCATTAGAGATCATCAACAAAAGGGTGACATTGCTATTGAGAGTGTGGGCACCGAAGATCAATTAGCCGATCTATTCACCAAGCCACTTGATAAAAAGAGATTTCACAAGCTCAAGAATGAGTTGAACATACTTGACTTCTCCAACATGAGTTGATGCACCCCATATATGACATGCCTCTCCTTCGAGCCCCAAGGTACAATTGGTTGACATGTCATACATTCTATGCTAAGGGCTTGTTTAGTGCATCTAGTCATAATTTACATGTTTTAGGCTCATTCATGAAAATCAAATGAATTTAAAGTTTATATGGTGCCACTATTGTTTCCATGACTTGTATGATCTAGTGGTAGCATATAACTTGTTTAAGTAGCTTGTGATCCTAAGTGTTTAATCTAGAAAACTTGTCTAAATATTTGCTTCAGCATGGTGCATGATAACCCTTCTAGTGAGGTGTGAAGAAGCTTGCCCTTGGATCAAACCGAAGCATTTTATTTATGCAAGCAATCTAGGTTGAATCACAAACTTGATCCTCACCCCATAATTCAACATGATAATCTATCTAAAATTGGTTCCTTGTGGTCATTGGTACCAAAGGGGGAGAAATGTTGTTCACAAAGATAGATTCTAAAGGAGGAGAAAATCCTAAAGGGGGAGAATTGATAAAAGAAGGTGATCAACTAAAATTTTGAGCACACAAGTAGGGGGAGCAAGCTCTTAAGCATGATTGTTGCATTTCCATGTGCACTTCATATGTATGATGCATAGTTTTGCATTTCTTTTTCCCCGATACATTGCTTGTGTGGTGACTTGTTAGTATAACTTGAATGGTATATTGAGGTACTAGCATGAATAGGAAGTAGTTAGATTTTTCTTGCTTCATGTTTTTCAAAGTGGTACTAGAGCCTTGCTTATAATGTTGATCACACGAGGTTTCTAGTTATGTTTGTGCTTTTCCAAGTGGTATCTAACTACACAAGGTGTTAAGATGGTGTTTATCGCTACTCCAATGGTATCACGCTTCAAAGGTCTATAATCTTAAACACGTAGCACCTATTGGTAGTCAATGCTCCTAATCTTTCCTATCTAACATGTATGCTTCCAAAATCCAAACATATAGCATACATGTAGGGGGAGCCATTGCTATCAATTTGAATTCATGATCACATGTCCATAATTCTTACACATGGTAATATACTTGGACAATGTGACATGGGTTCAATCAAAATTTTATCATAATATCTCTGTGAAAGGTTTGTCACCAATTACCAACAAGGGGGAGATTGAAAGTCCTATGTTTGGTGTTGGTAATTAGTGACAATGCCTAAGTACTAATCCTATGCCTAAGTTGTATGTAGCATATGAGGATTAGTACATTCCAAGGTTGGTGGCAAGATGGACATGGTGATCATGATGGCCACACTTGGATTTGGACGCAACCCTACGTGATCCAGGCAAAGGTATATGCTTAAGGGTTGTGTTTTAGTAACCAAGACACCTAGTGGGTGTGGTTACATTATTGGATAGATAGCCGTACTATAAAGAGGGAAATGACACGGCTATTGAACTCCTAAGTGCCTTTAGGTGTGCATTTCATAATCATATGCATTTGGATAGAACTAATAACGCCTCGAAAAATGATTGTGAAAATGCTAACACACTCGCACATGACGTGATCACTTGGTGGTGTTAACACATTTGCGATGGCGTTGGAGTTTGAGCGGTAGAGGGAGCTTACTGGACTCCAACCGGATGCTTGCACTATGGCGTCCAGTCAGTTCTGCAGCGTGTTCGGTCGCTGTTTCGTTGTACGCAGTCTTTGCTTGACCAGCGCGTCCGGTCCGTTACGGGACCGGCGCGTCCGGTCGATCCTAGCGCGTCCGGTCCTCGCAACGAGTGCGTCCGGTCGGTGCTTCGCGGCATAGCCGTTGTGCGATCGGCGCGTCCGGTCAGTGTGACCAGCGCGTCTGGTCAGCGCGACTGCAGCATTTTCAAGTGCGTAACGGCTATATTCGAAGAGGTACGTCTATAAATACTCGTTGGCCAGCTCAAGGCTCCTACTCTTGAACATTTGACATACTTGTGAGCACTTTGAGCTAAGCAACTCCCCTCCCACTCATCTCTCTTGCTTCTTTGCATATTCGAAGTGAGATTGAGTGATCCAAGTGCATTTGCATTGTGAGATTGCATCTAGTTGGCACTTGGTGGTTGATTTGCTGTGGGGTTCTTATTTCTCTTAGTGGTTGCCACCACCTAGACGACTTGGAGCAGCTTGGAGGCGTTGGCAAGAGTTGGTGATTGTTCTTGGCCACCTTTGGTGATTGTGAAGGGTTTGTGCCTAACTCGGCAAAGCGCCAAATGCAACGTTAGTGAATTGCTCGTGTCATTTGTAACCTTTTGCCATTTGGTAGGTTCTTGTGGTGCCTTTTGAGAAGCTCGGCGTGTGACCGATTAGCCACCGAACCACGTGGTGAAGAGGGACACAACGGGGACTAGCGTGCCGGCAAGCATGTGAACCTCGGGATAAATCTTCGTGTCATCACTTTCATATTGTGATTGATTGATCCCGGTGTTCGGTTGTCTTGGTATTCATTGTTGATTATATTGGTTGGCTCATTACTTCGCCCCTCGGTGAAACTCTCCCAACTCAACTCCGCATTACTTTCTTAGTTATCTTTGCTAGCTAGTTAGCTTTGCTTTAGTATCTCCTTTGTGTAGCTTGCTAGTTGTAGTTATAGTTACCTTCTCGGTTTGACTTGTGCGGTTGAGTGCAAATACTAGAATTGTGAATTGGTTAGGTGGCTTGCAAACACCCCGTAGGCTAAGCAAAACTCGCATCTCGCTATTTGTTATATTGATAAACTTGTTTAGCTTGTCTTTGTAGAAATTTTTAAAAGGCTATTCACCCACCTCTAGCCATCAAGACTTTTCAACAGGGCAACTCTAAGAGAGCTATAGGATCTGCTGGTACAGTGAGGGGACCCTGCTACAATTGTAATTAGCCAGACCACTTTTCAAAGTTCTGTCCTTACCCGCCCAGAAAGAAGCAACAGACCTATACTGCTCGGGTACACAACACCACCGTGGATGAGATTCCTAAGGGAGAGCCCGTAACCGCTGGTAAGTTTCCTGTTAACCAAAATCCTGCAGTTGTTCTATTTGATTCTGGATCATCGTATTCTTTCATGAGTCAAGCATTTGCACGGAAACATGAGCAACTATACACATATTTGAGTTATGGTTACCGTATAAGTTCAGCAGGGGCTAATGTTTTAACCAATCAGATGGTTAGAGGGGCAACCCTTGAATTATGTAGTCGAAAGTTTCAAGTGAATTAGGTAGCATTTTTATTTTTATTTGGTAATAATTGTCCAAACATTGAATAATTAGGCTCAAAATGTTCGTCTTGCAAAGTACAACAAAATTGTACAATTAGTTTTTGATTTCATCTACATTTAGTACTCCGTGCCGGTATTTTGATGTGACGGAGAATCTTTTTTTTCATAGGGTGTGTTTAGTTTCCTGAAAAAGGGTGAAAAATGTACTGTAGCACGTTTTGGTTTTATTTGGTAAATAGTGTCCAACCATTGACTAATTAGGTTCAAAACGTTCGTCTCGCAAAGTACAAGCTGTACAATTAGTTTTTAATTTCATCTACATTTAATACTCCATGCATGTATCACAAGTTTGATATGACGGAGAATCTTTTTTCTGCATAATTTTTTTTTGGAGGAACTAAACACAGTCACAGTGGAATTTTGGCAGAACCCTTGTCACTGGTCTGATGAACGGCCGGGCACATGCCCACCGTTTTTTATTTTCGCACGAGCAAAAAAAACTGGCAGACTTTCGCGAAGTAAAAATAAATAAATGCTTGCTCTTATTCCTCCCGTCTCCTCCATTGATGCCCTCGCCTTCCACCGCAGTCTCCCAGTGCCCCTCCTACTGCGGCGGGCGCCTCCCCTCGCGCGCTCCCTCATGGCCTTCTCCACCGATCCAGCAGCGGTCGGAGAGAAGGTGGAAGCGGAGGACGAGGCCCTCCCCACGGCCGTCGCCGGCGCCGGGGATTGGGGCGATGTGAGCCACGAGGAGTGGCGGCGCTGGGGCACCTCCTCGCCGCTCCCGGCCGCGGTGGCCGGTGTAATCCACGAGCTGCTCAAGATGGAGGCCGCCGCCGGCGAGAAGATGCGCTTCGGCGGCGTCGGCTCAAAGCTAAAGGTGACGTCACCTTCCTCCCTCATTATTTTATTACCATTTACCAATCCCTAGATTTTGGAGGTTCTTCAAGCTTCTGTTCGAGCACAACAGGAGTTGAACTGATGCATCTTGGTTTTGATTTTTCTGGATTTTGCAGGGCAATTTCAAGGACTTGGAGGACAAGAAGCACAGGGCTGTCTACGAGAGGCTCGCCGACTCCGACCAGAAGCTGCGGTACTTCTCCGCGCGGCAGATTGGCTGCCGTTTGCTAGGTTGCAGAGGGTATCTGTGCCAGAAGGTACTCTAGTGTCCAACCTCAGCAATGCAAGCGCTTGAGCACTGCTGCGCACAATTTTCTTGATTCCTCTCCTTCCAAGAGTGTGGTTAAGTGATCCGTCTGTCTCTGAAATTGCAGTGCTGGCTACCAACTGAAGACTGTATGTGCACAAATATTGTTCCTTGCAATCTTTGGAAGGGGGTGAAATTCTGGCTATATATGCACCCAAAGGTCTGTCCGTAGAGAGTTGTGCAGTACTCTCTTATGTTTCCTCCTAGTATGTGTAACCATGTCTCTTTCTGCAGGATTTTTTGCGCCAGAATAACACAGGAAAGTTACTCTGGCAAGTATTTGGCATCCAAGCTGCACAGTTATGCCTCTTTGGTATCAAAGAGCATGAGGATATCATGTGGGATGCATTTCAGAGTTCAGGTGATCTTAGAACCATCATTGGTTTCTCAAACATATAAATTGTTGAAACCTTGATTTAGTCATTTTTCTGTGTGGTAGTTTAGATTAGCTTTCACTTGCTGCGATTGATCCTCTCCAGAGTTGTAAATTTCTTGTTTGATGAGCAAAGCATACTTTGTCAACTAAACTCACCTAGTATATTGAATCCTATTTAGGAAAGAGGCATGTAATAATGCTTTTAGATCTGTGATTTTGCTGGTTATGCTGTCGTTGCTTAATGACTTAAAGGATATGGAAACAATGCAAATAAGAGTCATGCTAATAATTTGATTACCAAAAGTTGGACATGTGCTAGCTTAACCCACAGCTCTAAGTAGCGGCGTTGATAACTTTGATAATCTCCATTATCATTGGTCGTAGGTCTATGTGACATCCGGCCCACTTTGGAATTTGGGCCATATAGGCCCATGTCTATATGTTGATGTGAGATTGTGGGGGTCTAATCCCACCTTGGTTTTTGAGTGTGGGTTAGACCAACATATAAGGCCTCTAGATTGGGAGGGCCGAGGGGGGTTTGTTGGATCTATCGCTCCGCCTCTCCTCGCCTTACTATAGGATAGTTGTTTGGTACAGCAAAAGACCCTTGCTTTGCTGAGCAATCTCGCCTGTCATGGCAAGGTTTTCCCTGCCAGCGCAGGAGAGCCAAATCAGCTCTCCTGCGTGGGAAAGGTCACGCGGCGTTGGTTCTTGTTTCCTTCTCACTCTAGTCAATCGAGAAGATGACCTCGGAATCGTCACCTGCAGCAGAAATTTAAGCACAAACGGTGCAAAATCCAGCCCCATGCGGGGCAAATCGATCGCAAGGCGGCACAGAATAAGTCCTGGGTGCTCGAATTGAAGCCTGACAGTGGCCCAATGCCTTAAATAGTTAAATGGTATTGCTACATGAGAAGCTAAGGACCTCTGTGTTTGGGCAATCCATTTTCATCGTCTGCTCTGTTTGCTTCTTTTTACACCACAGCACAGCAGTGGACATGGATTTGATCCACTTACTCGGCAAGGTCGCAATCATCTTCAACCAGCGTCTCGTCCTGTTTTAGCGGCTGCAGGGAGGCCAGTGCTACTGTGCTAGATTGGTGCTCTCGCTCTGTTCCATTTGTGGAGAGGAAGTGAAAGAAAGAGCTAGCTACACAAGGAAACCAAATAGGTTGCTTCCCCTTGCTTTGTCTGTCCTGGTCCGGCGAGGTGAGATGGGCGAGGCGAGGCGGGCCGTGTGAAGGATCCAAACATGCCCTAGGGTTACAGTTCTAAAGTGTCCCTTATGCTGTTTTGGTCACATTGCACTTAAATTCTGTTCACTTTCCCGAAATCACATTAGTAGTAACTAGCATCATGTTCTCATTTAAATTAAAGACAATATATGATGTGTTTTCTGACCCAATTTTTACCTTTCTACTTTTCTTTTTAACTCATATGGCACATGCAAATATTTATGCTTTCCAGTCTGCTTACCACTATAGGGAGGTGCACTTGCTGATTTATAACATGATATATAATAATGTATGGACTAATTTGGAATATTCAACATATTTTAAATGAATGTGTCACTTGTATTACCTCTTTCACAGTGGGTTGTCATGTTTATGAGAAATGGAGATTGGGGCCTGTAACTGTCCATATTTACTGACATTCAGGATTCTATGGTTCTGTTAATGTAGTTTTCACATTGAAATTCTGTGCATTGTTTGTTGTTCTTTTCTGTTTGCATGTGCTCCTTTCTATTTTGATCACTGTGAACTGTTCTATTGATGCATTGTATGCTTGACCTGGTCCTAACAGCTTGAAACTGCATCCTTTGATGCATTAATTGTCTATGGTACAAATTGATATTTCATATAAACGAATGCAGAATGCATTTAGTTTTGTATGATCTGCAGAAGATTTCTGCACTAATCAATCATTCAGCATAAGTCATATTTCTATCTTCAGCTAGGACATGTGTTTTTTTTTTCCTTCTCTTCATCGTTAAATGTCTCACTTCCATTCTGATGTGGTGTTCGTTCAGGAAAGGGGAAGATCTCAGTTCTATATCCAAACAAGAGTAGCACCCCCAAGCCAGTTAAAGACCTTGAATTTGATTGCTTGTCCTTGACTGCTGACCTTCATGAGGTGGTGTTTGTTTTTCAATGGCATTCCATGGTTTCCACTGCAGCAAAGTAGTAGTGCTCCCTTCTTTTATACATATATTCCATGTGGATTTTTTTTTCATGAAGTGCTCCCTTCTTTTATACATATACTTTCATGTAGATTTTTTTTTTCCATGAGCACCTTTCATCCATCATATCAAGTATCCATAATGATTCAATTCGTTGAGTCTTTAGTGGTTTTTGCAACTAACACCTCTATCAACTTTCAACATTTGGGTAAATGGTAATGATTTAACTTTTGCAATGCAGAGTTTGCAGGACGAACCTTTCAATTTTGTTTTGCTTGATGGTACCTGGAGTAATTCTGCTGCATTGTACAGAAGGTTGAAGGTACAGTTCAATGCATTTCTCATTTGGCCCAAGCATTCCTTTATTAGGCTGTCTAGACTACCAGTAAACACAGAACTGCTCCTATTTCTTCAGCTGGCTGCTGGGTCTGACATGTAGATTACATTTACACAGACATGTTGGTCCCACTAGTTGAATTCATTCACATTCAACTAAATCGCTGGATGTGTACATTATTAAATATTTGGCCAAGACTCCAAAGTTAGGTACATACTCCCTCCAGATTCATAGCTAAAGGGTCATCTATTTTGGGACGGAGGGAGTATAGCTTAATGAACGTCAATTTCCAAAGGTTTAGTTCTTCACTATTATGTCAAATGCTTTAATTTTATGAAATTGGCTCATTTTAAGTAGAGGTTAATGATAAATGCTATCTGATGGAACTAGACATACAATAGTTTGGCATTTCTCATACCTAAAGAGCTGCATGGTAATCTTGTAGGTTTCACATCAAAAGTTTTACCTTTAGCCTTTAGATTGTATAATTTCGTAGATGATTCTTGATTAGTTCCTACAAATATGTACTTGCAAATCCTTGACCAAAAACCATTCGGAACAATCCAAAAGCAGACTACAGTTGGATTGATGTAGAATAGAGTTGGGTTGCAAGGCACTTGCCACTATCCAATCAGGAGTTTTAAGATTTGGACTCCAAATTACCTAGGTATGTTCACATGTGAGAAACAAGTTGCTAAATATGACCTATATCTGTTATCTTGTACAGGAGAGATGGACTGCAACATGGGGAGATGAAGATATACCTTGTATTGCACTATCTACACTTAGTGCCTCAGTGATGCATAAACTACGGTGAGCTAAAAGCTTTATTTGTTCTTATCGCCTCCTTCATTTGTGGTTCCCTTTTCCCCCTTTTCAAATGCTTATTTGTGGATACTATATGTTCCTTGATAAAACTGAACAGACCGCAGCCTGCATGGGATCGTACCTGCACTGCGGCAGCTGCAGCTGGCCTCCTCTGGGAGTTGAACCTGCGGCCTGAGCTCAGCGCATTTGAGTTGGAAAAGCAAGCTGAGGCAGTGGAGTGCTCGTTGGATATCTTGCTGGATGCTCTCACTGCCAGGCGGGTTCGTCTGGGCCGATCAATCACTCGAAAACAGAGACATAATAGAAACTGCATATAGGGAAACAAACTCACAGTAGCAGGGATGCATGGTATGCCCTTCAAGTGGAAGGCTGATTTTCATTCTTTTTGTAGAACTTAGGAGCTGATCAGCTTGTCAAGAGTTTTTCCTTTCTTTATAGGTCACTAAATCTTCAGTTCAGTGCTATAGAATTTTTTTTAATGGTCACTGACGTGAGCTGTTACTGCTAATGTCGAAGAAAAATTTTGGATTCTCACAAAAGTGTTTCAATACCCTTATTTTGATTTAGCTCTCGGTTTTGACAATTTTTGGCCCATTCTCTGTCATATGAAGGTGAGCCCAAGCAAGCGAGCGAACCATAAGAGTATTGACAACTACAAACATAAAGATGTTTGAGTTATAAACTCTGAAATGTATCAAATATACAAGGGGACGATTATTCTGCCAATATCAGTGCACTGAAGCGTGGTTATTGTAGGCGTACTAGCAGAATGCAAGTAAACCGTCAGAGGTACAGAACTAGCCTGACAAAGGCAACCGCCTCCCTGCCTAATAACTGATCCTAAATGTTCAGTACCACCAAATGGCATCAGAACATCATCTATGTAAATCTAAGTTTGAAAGCAGGCTTTGCAGGTTGGATTTGTGATGGAATCAAGTTGTTTCTCAGGCTTGCTGCAGCAAGCAGTACCGATGACCCAATACGTCACACAGCTCACAAACAATCCTCGCATCCTCTCTTTCTAGTCGTACCCAACATGCTCCACCTCGCGCGCGTGCGGCGTCCAGCCGCCGCCGCAGCCGCCGGCGCCGGCGTCTCGTCCATCCGCGCGACCCGACCGCCTCCCGCGCCCTTCACAACCACCACCACCTCCACCAGCGATACCTTTTCGTCCACGGCCGCCGACCCGGACGGCGTGGCCGCGGACGTGGCCACCCTCCTTTCCCGCTGCTCCGGCGACTGGAAGCTCGCCATCGCCGCTTCCGACATCCCCTCTCGCCTCTCTCCAGCTGCCTTATCCTCCCTTCTCCGCCGCCGCCGCAACTCCTCCCCGCGCCTCCACCCCAAGCTCCTGCTGGATTTCTTCTACTGGTCCCGCACCCGCCTCGCGCCGTCGGCACCGGCCCCCGACGCCTTTGCCCACCTCGCCGTCTCCCTCTGCGCCGCCGGCCTCTACCCTCAGGCCAGCGGGCTCCTCGACCAGATGATCCGCGCCTACCCCACCCCTCCCCTCGTCCTCAGCTCCGTCCACGGCGCGCTCTCCGGTTCCGACCAGGAACGCCGGCCTGTCGTCCTCGACGTGCTCGTTGACACCTACAAGAAGACCGGGAGGGTCCGGGACGGTGCCGAGGTTGTCCTGCTGATGAAAGATCTCGGCTTGGCGCCCAGCCTTCGCTGCTGCAACGGGCTGCTCAAGGACCTGCTGCGCGCTGACGCCCTGGATCTGCTCTGGAAGGTGCGCGGTTTCATGGACGGCTCCGGGATTTCGCCCGATGTCTACACGTACTCGACGCTGATCGAGGCGTACTGCAAGGTCCGGGACTTGGAGTCTGCCAAGAAGGTGGTTGAGGAAATGCGTGAGACGGGATGTAGCCTGAATGTAGTGACCTACAATACATTGATTGGTGGTCTATGCAGAACTGGAGCTGTTGAAGAGGCGTTTGGATACAAGAAGGAGATGGAGGATTATGGGCTGGTTCCAGATGGGTTCACTTACGGCGCAATCATTAACGGTCTGTGCAAGCGTGGCAGGCCGGATCAGGCAAAATGCTTGCTGGACGAGATGTCTTGTGCTGGGTTGATGCCTAACGTGGTTGTTTATTCAACTCTGATTGATGGGTTCATGAGGCAGGGCAATGCAGATGAAGCTTTTAAGATAGTCAAGGAGATGTCTGCTGCTGGGGTGCAGCCGAACAAGATCACCTATGACAATCTCATCCGGGGTCTCTGTAAACTGGGGCAGATGGGCAGGGCTTCCAGGATTCTGAAGCAAATGGCTAAGATTGGTTATATGGCTGACACTATGACTTATAATCTGATCATTGAAGGTCATCTCCGACAGCATAACAAAGAAGAAGCTTTTTCGCTGCTTAGTGAAATGAGGAAGGGTGGTATTTCACCTAATGTATACACTTACAGCATAATCATCAACGGGCTATGCCAAATTGGTGAATCAGAAAGAGCAAGTGGTCTCCTTGAGCAAATGATTGCAGATGGTATAAAGCCCAATGCGTTTGTTTATGCACCTCTTATCTCAGGCTATTGCAGGGAAGGTAGTTTCTCATTGGCTTGTGAAACTCTCAAAAAGATGACTAGGGCAAACTTAACCCCTGATTTGTACTGCTACAATTCTCTTATAATTGGACTGTCTAAGGTGGGAAAGATGGATGAAGCCATAGAGTACTACGACCAGATGCTGGAGAAAGGGTTTCAGCCTAATGAATTCACATATGATGGTCTGATTCATGGCTATAGTATGACTGGGGATCTAGAAAAGGCTGAACAGTTACTCCATCAGATGCGAAACAGTGGACTAAACCCCAAGGATTTTATCTATGCCCACATCCTAGAAGCTTACTTCAAATCAGACAATCTTGAAAAGGTTTCCTCTACTCTTGAATCCATGTTAGAAAAGGGGTTAATGCCAGACAACCGTTTATATGGAATTGTGATTCACAATCTGTCCAGCTCTGGACATATGCAAGCTGCTGTTAGTGTTCTCTCAGTGATTGAGAAGAATGGATTAGTTTCTGATTCGCTTATATACGGTTCCTTGATATCTGGTTTTTGCAAGGCAGCTGACATGGAGAAAGCTGTTGGTCTTCTTGATGAGATGGCTAAAAAAGGTATAGAGCCTGGTATTTCATGCTATAATGCCCTGATCGATGGGTTTTGTAAGTCTGATGATATTTCTCATGCCCGTAATATCTTCAATAGCATATCACGTAAGGGATTACTCCCAAATTGTGTGACATATACAACTTTGATGGATGGATACTGCAAAGCTGGTGATATCCATGATGGTATTGATCTGTATAATGAAATGCTTACAGATGGGGTAACTCCAGATGCTTTTGTCTATAGTGTGCTTGCTGCTGGCTGCTCAAACTCCGGAAACCTTCAACAAGCTCTGTTTATAACTGAGGAAATGATTGTTCGGGGATATGCAAGTATTTCTTCTTTCAATACCTTGGTCCATGGCTTCTGTAAACGTGGAAAATTACAGGAAACTGTGAAGTTTCTCCATGTGATGATGGACAAAGACATAGTCCCTAGCCTGCTGACTGTTGAAAATATTGTGAGTGGACTCGATGAGGCTGGGAAACTCAGTGAAGCGCACACAATTTTTGTTGAGCTGCAACAGAAGAATGCTTCACATCGTGATACAGATCATTTGTCTTCATTGTTTACAGACATGATAAATCAAGGACTAGTTCCTCTAGATGTGATACATAACATGATCCAGTCTCATTGCAAACAAGGCTATTTGGATAAGGCTTTGATGCTACATGATGCTCTTGTTGCAAAAGGTGCTATTGTGGGCTGCACATCTTATCTTGCTTTATTGGATGGCCTTTGCAGGAAGAGCAAACTGATTGAAGCTTTAAATTTGCTAAAAGAAATGAAAGAGATGGGTATTTGTCCTTCTGAGGATCAGTGCATGACACTCTTAAATAGTCTTCACTCATCAGGATTCATCCAAGAATACAATAAAGTGTTTGATACTATGCTGTCTTACCAGTGGTTACAAAAGGAAAGCAAATTCTGTAATTCGGTTTGTAATAGTCAGGAAGCTGTGAATGCAGAATAACTAAAGACTGCAAATTTATGAACCCCTTTTTGATAGATAATAGTTTGAACGGATTAGTTCACTCCATAGAATCCGTCTGCTTTCTTCTTGTTACAAATCAGAAACTATATGCCTGTGCAGCTTTAGGTTAATCTGTTTAGTGGTCCTGCACTTCTGGTTCAGGTATTACTGGTGGATGGTGAGAGGAGGCTGTGTCTGTGAGTAATGCAAAGAGTGCAACTGCATAACAATGATTCTAGAATTGATAATCAGAGAAGGGACATGACTGCAGATTAACAAATTTTCTTGCTTTGATTTACCCGTGTAATTAGTTTGGTTAACTGATTTCGTTTGTTGTCCAACTATAGGATTGCCTTGTATGGGATTCTTTCCCATTTTTCTCTCTTTAATACAAAGATACATAGCTCTACTGTGTGATCAAGAAAAAAAAACTACTATTTCAGCTTCATTCTGATCAATTGATTTCCAGATGCATCAGTGCTACTGACTACTGAGTTTGGTGATGCCTTTGATCAACCAGAAAACAAGCAGTTCTTCATGTTGTAGATGTAGGCCTGCCAATTTCTATTCATTTATTTATTTGCAAAACGCAGGTGCTTAATGCGTGGACCCCCTCAGTAAATTGATCTCTCATCTTTGCTAATCTGGACAGGGCTTTGATGGGAATATTTCGATGATTCTTAGATGATTTCGAAGTCAAGGAAATCCCCTTCCTGGGACGCTTGTTCAAATGAAAGGTCTTCAACGCCTGTTAGGTTGGATCGGGCTTTCTGTTGCTCAGAATGGGAGGACATTTTCCCTGATGAGCACCGCCTCAGTTGTTTCTGATCATTGCCCTCTTATTCTCGGTTTGAAGGTTAGCACAAAAGGCAAGCGGTGTTTTCATTTCGGTAGTTTCTGGACAAAAATCCCTGGCTTTCTGGATGCTGTTCAGCAGAACTGGAATGCTCCCGTCGCCTCATCTCTTGCAGCCGCTTGCCAAGCACCATGTCAGTCACCGGGTTTCTTTCTTTGTGGATGATGCTGTGATGTTTCTGAGACCATCCTGCACTGATCTTCAGACCATCAAACTCATCCTTGATTATTTTGGGCACGCCTCTGGTCTCCGAATAAATTAGGCAAAACGTTCAGTTTCTCCTATTCATTGTTCTGAAACTGATTTGCTGCTCACTTCAGAAATTCTGTCATGCCCGGTCAAGGATTTCCCATGCACTTATGTAGGCCTTCCTAGCCCAAGCAGTTTGGGCCGAGCAGATTATCTATCACTACTGCAGTACACCGGCAACCGAAGAAATCACGCTGGCTGCAGTTTGTATCTATTATTTCGGTTATATTCGAGAAACACGAATTTGCTTACTGTAATGGTTATAACGTCTGAGTAGCGCTGTTTCAACAAATCCTGTACCGAATCATTTTCATTTCAGCATGTCAAGTGTTGTGCACCGTGCCCGCTTAGAATTAGATGATACGTTTATGTGCTGAATGATACACGCATGCCTGACTGAAGTCATCCGGCGCATTAGAGCGCCTTGGAGTAAACATGACAAACAATTTCGCTTCGACATCTAGCAGGACAAAAATTGTTCTTTTCTATTACCAACGATTACACCTCATTATACATACAGATATGTAACTGACATCAATAAACTAATAATAGTTATCAAAGAACTAGACCAAGCCCTAAATCAGCTGAAGAGAGGGAAGCAAAGAACGACGAACGCCTGAGGAGATCCTACATCTTGCTGGGACTCTATGCATCTTCCGTTGGCTTTGCTCCAAAAGCTTTGGCGCCTCCTTATCCTCGATCTTCTGAATCGTGTGAAGACGTTTGATCTTCTTGCTTCTTCGTAACCCTCACGTAGCTTCCGTTTAGTATTCTCCATCTTCTCGCTTTGAGTGACGATCAGCTTCTTGGTCTCCATCTTCTCGCTTTGAGCAGCGACTGGCTTCTTGGTCTCCATCTTCTCGCTTTGAGCAGCGACCGGCTTCTTAGCCTTCATCTTCTCGCTTTGAGCGTCGACCGGCTTCTTGACTGCTGTAGAGATGCCCTGGCGTGGGATCCGATCATCAGAGAGCTTGTCGAGCTCCTCCTCTGCTATAGCTGTAGCGCCGTCAATGGCTGTGCTCCACCCGCGCACGACGTCGTCCGCGAGGGTACGGATCCGGGCCGACTCGTGCTTCCCGAGCGCGCCGACGGCCCTTGCGAGGTCGGTGGACGCCAGCGCGCTGTGCGGGACGGGCGCCACCCGCAGAGTCTCGAGCGCTTCCACCATGGTGTCGTCGAGCGCGGCGCAGAGCTGCTCGGCTACGCCGTCGTGCACGGCGCCGCGAAGCAGCTGGACGATCCGGACCCTCACCTCCCGGAACGCGGCGCGCGGGTGGCCGGCTGCCTCGATTGCTTCGTCGATGGCGCCGAAAGTGCTGTAGAACGGCCTCCAGCGTCGTAGAGGGCTCCCGCTCTGCTTGTTGGCCATGGTGGCGGAGGATGCGGGAAAGCCGGCGGGTAGGGTCGGCGGATGCGAGCAGTGGACGAGCGGATGCGGATGGAATTGGGAAATCGGTGCGCCTTATTTATATAGAACGAGCCGATCGAATCCGTGTCGAGTTTCTGTGCATTCAAGCGTGAGCGTGACGCGTTTCCACGAGCACATCGAATTGGGGCAATCCGACACCGACTCGAGCTCGGCGACTCTACGCGCGCTCCGGAAACTCACCAGGGGAACCTCTGGGACGCTTCCGTTGCCATGTGGTCCGCCGCTAGCCATGGCTGCCGTCACGCGCTTGCACGAGGGCAGCCCGGCTTTGGTATATTCCTGCTGTACTGACGCAAGCGCCCCCATTAAGTTAACCTCCTGATGCTCTACAACCCTTTCCCTTTCCCACAGAGACACAGTTCGCCGGAAAACCGTGCGCGCCACCGTGAACGCCTACTGCTCCGTCGCCGCGCTGTGCGCCGCCGCCGCACATGGCCGGCCGGCCACGTGCCGATTCCGGGCGAAATCCTGGAATCCTGGGTGCGCGAGAGGCCAGGGAGGCTCGCTGTCCCGATCCGTACCGCCGGTGAGGCCATGCCCGGCAAATCGATGGACACCCTGTGCGCCGTGCTCTGCTATTGTACGTGAAGAGGAAGGTGGAGTGGGGAGATGAATAGAAAGAAGAGAGGGTTTCAGTTGAGAAAGTGCAAGACAGAAAAGAATGTGGGAGAGAGGTTGCAGGGATTTGAAAATAGTTTGGGTCCCAATGCAAAAGTGCCTTTTAGTTTTTCTTTTTCCGAAAAAAATGATCAGATCGGCTAAAAGTTATAAGATACATAACAAATCCTAGAAAAATCATGTTCCATTCCATGCCGACACAAAGCAGCCAAAGATTCAGATTCCCCGTCCAGACCTTATCGAGACCTTCATCAATGGCTACGGATCGCACGCTGGCTCCAACTCTTTTAAAGGCCGTAGTGTGCTTGCTTGCAAGCCATCAAACAGCAGGGCTCATCCACAGACCGACAAGACAACCAGCTCCTCACCCCCGCAACGCAAGCTAATTGAGCGCGCAGCGATGGCGGCGGCAGCGCCGGGGCGGCTGGTAGCAGTGGACTTCGAGGCGCTGAGCTACATCAGCAGCAGGCTGGTGGAGGCGTTCCAGGCGTTCCGACTCCGACAGCGACGGGCTGGTGACGGCGCCGGAGCTGCGGGGCCTGCTGGCGTCGCTGGGCCTGCACAAGTCGGGATTGTGACGAAAGGCCCTCTGCTACTAGATGGAACAAGTAGGGAGAAATTGGGTCTCTTTGTCGTACGCCGCGAGTCGTCTGAAACTCTCCAGCTTATCACCGTTAAATAGAACTAAAAATGAAACCGATTGGCAAACCTCATAATTGTGTCATCCCAACGACGATGGAAGCCCAGCCGGCGCATTATGGCGTCGAGATACACCCATTCGACTCGATCATTTGCCTTCTTCATGTCCAACTTTAAAGCACAACACATCTCAGACCAGTCGCTCGCTTCCGCTTCATAAAATGCAGGCACTCATAAGCGGAAATAATATTGTCAATAATAAGGCGCCTAGAACAAAGCCCGATTGCTCCTGTCAAATAATTTCTGACAAAAAAAATCTTTAACCAATTCGTCAACATCTTGGATCCAATTTTCTAAATAACATTACATTACATAGGCTTATTGGTCGAAGCTGTCCAATTTCCTCCAGGCGAGCCACCTTGGGGATCAAAACGATCAGTCTCGTTGATGCCCGTTGGCTCCTCGCCATTCAGAAGTTTCAGCACCATGGCTGTGATTTCTTTCCCATAAAGCTCCTAATGTCACTTAGAAAAGTGTGTCGGGAAACCATCGAGACCCGGTGCCTTTGTCGGAAAATAAATGGAAGACAGATTCACAGATAGCTCCCACAATCGGTTCCACGACCCGGCCCACGAACACTTCTGTCTGGGCTCAGGCTAGCCCAACCTCAACGTCATCAGCCCACCCACCTCGAGCTCTGTCGTCCCTCGTCCCTCTCCACACCGGCCACCACCACGCCCCGCCCCATGCCCCTCCGCGTCCTCCCGCCGCCTCGCCGCGCCGCCGCGCCACTCCTCACCCCGACCGTCCCCCACCTCGCGCGCCTCCTCCTCGCCCATGCGCCGGAGACCCCTCCGCTCCTCATCGCGCTTCTCCCGGCCTGCCCGGCCCTCCTCACGCCGCTCCTCTCCCACCTCCTCCTCTCGCACTCACCGCCGCTCCCGGCGCTCTCCCTGTACCGCCGCCTCCTCGCGCTCCGACACTTCTCCTTGCCGGAAAGCTCCCTCCCGGTCCTGCTCCGCCTCCTCGCGCGCTCCCGCCGCCACGCCCACCTCTCGTTCCCGCTGCTCGAGTCCCTCCCGTCCACGCACCCGCACCTCCTCTCCACGCCCGCGCTCGCCGTCCTCCTCTCTACCGCGCTCTCCGCGTCCGCCCCCGGCGCGTCCTTCGACGCCGCCGTCACCTGCTTCGACTCCGCCGCCCGCGTCTGGACGCGTGCTGGCAGGGCCTTCGGCGCCGCCGAGCTCAATGCGCTGCTCCGCGCCTTCTGTGCCCGCGGCCGCGTCGCCGAGGCCCGCGCGCTCTTCCACCGCTACTGCGACGCGTACCCGCCCGACACGCGCACGTTCAACACGCTGCTGCTCGGGTTCAAGGAGGCCGGCCACGCCCACGCGCTGGACCTCTTCTACCATGACGCCGTACTGAGGGGCTTCGTGCCGGACGCCGTGTCGTACTGCGTGAGGATGGACGCCTACTGCAAGAAAGGTAGGTTCCTAGACGCCCTCGAGCTGCTCAACGAAATGCGCAACAAGGGGGACTGCAAACCCACGCTGCAGGTGTTCACCACATTGATATACGGAGCTGGGATTGTGAGGAGCGCGGCGAGGGCACGCCACCTGTTTGATGAAATGGAGAAGTGGGGAGTGACTCCTGACCGTGGTGCTCATAATGCGCTCATGGGCGCGTATGTGAGGGCTAGGGATTTGCAGTCTGCGATGGCGGTGATGAGTGACATGGAGAGAAAGGGAATCGGTCTAGATGATGTTAGCTACAACACGATGCTTTGCGGTTTTCAGAGAGTTGGCGACTTGGAGGGGATCTGGAAAGTGTACAGCAAGATGGTTAGCTCAGGGTTTATGCCGAGGACCAGGACGACGATGCTGCTCATGAAGGTCTTCTGTGAGAATGGACGACCTGACCTTGGGCTGGAGCTGTGGGATTATCTGATGGGAAAGGGATGTGTACCTCACCGGCATGCATTGGACATTCTGGTTACCGGTTTATGCTGTAGAGGTGTGGTTTCTGAGGCATACAGGTGTTTCAGGGAAATAATCGAGATGGGGATGGCACCAACAGAGCGAGCATTTAGGGTTTTGGAAGGGTTTTTAAGGCAGACACGGGAATACGGGAAGGTTGAAGAGATTAGGCAAATGATGAAGGCTGTCCAGCTGGAGGGGCATCAGATTGAAGAAGAGGCTGCGTGAGCAGGAGTACTACTGCAGTTGCTTTTCCTTGATGAAATCATTGGATTGTGTTAGCCGTTGTTTGATGGCCTGTGATATCAAGGGTAAAATGTTGCAGTGGCCGAGCTTTTTACATCTGTGGATAACAGGGAATAAATGAGTATCCTGAAACTGGCAATTTGATTGTGCCAGTGTACCAGGTATGGAGAAACTTCTAATTGTTAAGAGTTTTGGACCTGGCGAAGGGTTTATTGTGTGGCAGAATCGCCTAATCTAATGCCCTCCCAAGAGTACTCGTCTTCCATTAGACCCTAAGTACCTAAGAGAGAACACTAAACAAAATGATTCCGTCGAGCACACCGCAAGGGAGAACTCGAAGATCCACATTTTACATCAGGTTCATAAATGAGAGAGTAAAGCTTACAACATCTTACTATTTCTTACATCACTTTTAGTACAAATCAGAGTAATTCGCTAAGTAGTTATAACAACGGAATATAAACATTATCAGAGTTCAGCGGAAATCAAACCATTTAATGACTAGTTAAACATTTACATGAAGAACGTTTAATTATATGAAATGATAACAAATTAATGGTATTTTTCTTGTAAAACTTTTAGTGAGAGTTTTAACAAATAAACTCTACTCCGCATTGTAAAGGAAATCCTCGCTGAGCCCACCAGGAGGTTTCCACACACAAGTGTCAGCTCATCAGCACCTGTCACCTGCAACAGGTAGAACAAACCCTAAGTACTCAATTGTACTCCGCAAGACTTACCTGTCAAGAGGAAGTAAAAAGACTCCAAGGATTATGCAAGACTTTATGACTTGTGGGTTCTTATTTGCGAGAAGCAGCGCTAAGAGTGTGTCCTTGATTTCTTACTTTTAATAGCCATATTTCATTTCTTATCCAACCTTCTATGTAAGCACCTAGGCTATAATCAAGCAAGAGTTGAGCAAAAGAAACCATTTCTTTATCTTTCAACTGTCAGTTCTTACTACGATGCCAGAGCGTAGTCAAGCCGTACCGTCACGCAGAAACGGCGATTCACGAATCAATATGCCCAGCTGGGTGCCCCGAAAACACACGCATCGCTTGTACCCCGGTGAAAATCCTATGTTTCGTGTTGGTAATTAGTGACAATGCCTAAGTATTAATCCTATGTCTAAGTTGTATGTAGCATATGAGGATTAGTACATTTCAAGGTTGGTGGCAAGATGGACATGGTGATTATGATGACCACACTTGGATTTGGACGCAACCCTACGTGATCAAGGCAAAGGTATATGCTTAAGGGTTGTGTTTTAGTAACCAAGACACCTAGTGGGTGTGGTTACATTATAGGATAGATAGCCATACTATAAAGAGAGGAATGACGCGGCTATTTGAACCCCTAAGTGCCTCTAGGTGTGCATTTCATAATTATATGCATTTGGATAGAACTAATAACGCCTCGAAAAATGATTGTGAAAATGCTAACACACTCACACATGACGAGATCACTTGGTGGTGTTAGCATGTTTTGCGAAGGCGGTGAAGTTTGAGCGGTAGAGAGGGTTTGGGATCCTCTCTCCCTCCCGCCGAGCTTGCGAGGCGGGATTTAGGCGTATTCGAGAAGTTGAAACGACTATTTTCCACTACGCCGAAAGTCCGGAAAAGAAACGGAGGTGAACGGAGGTCACAGAGGTGACCGGACGTGGTCTTTGCATGACCAGACGCGTCCGGTCAGTGTTCAGTGTCTGCGCGTATTTCAGTTTGATGATCGAACGCGAAGCGCGTCCGGTCACAGTCGATCGGACGCGTCCGGTCGTTCAGGGAGCTTACTGGACTCTAATCGGACGCTGGCACTGTCGCGTCCGGTCAGTTCTTTAGCGCGTCCGGTCACTGTTTAGTTGTGCGCTGCTCAGGCATGACCAGCGCGTCCGGTCATTCACGGGACCAGCGCGTCCGGTCGTTCGCAGCGCGTCAAGCGCGTCCGGTCAGTGCTTCGCGACTTAGCCGTTGTGCGACCAGCGCGTCCGGTCGTTTGGACCAGCGCGTCCGGTCGTTTGGACCAGCGCGTCCGGTCAGTACTTCACAAGTTAGCCGTTGGGCGACCGGCGCGTCCGGTCAGTTGGACCAGCGCGTCCGGTCAATGCGATTTTGACCGTTTAAGTTTCTAACGGCTCTATTCGAAGGGGTACGTCTATAAATACTCGTTGGTCGGCTCAAGGCTCCATCTCTTTAAACATTTGACATACTTGTGAGCACTTTGAGCTAAGCAACTCCCCTCCCACTCATCTCTCTTGCTTCTTTGCATATTCGAAGTGAGATTGAGTGATCCAAGTGCATTTGCTTTGTGAGATTGCATCTAGTTGGCACTTGGTGGTTGATTTGCTGTGGGATTCTTGTTTCTCTTGGTAGTTGCCGCCACCTAGACGGTTTGGAGCAGCTTGAAGGCGTTGGCAAGAGTTGGTGATTATTCTTGGCCACCTCCGGTGATTGTGAGGGGTTTGTGCCTACCTCGGCGAAGCGCCAAAGGCAACGTTAGTGAATTGCTCGTGTCATTGCAACCTTTTGCCATTTGGTAGGTTCTTGTGGCGCCTTTTGAGAGGCTCGGTGTGAGACCAATTAGCCACCGAACCACGTGGTGAAGAGGGACACAATGGGGACTAGCGTGCCGGCAAGCACGTGAACCTCGGGATAAATCTTCGTGTCATCACTTTCATATTGTGATTGATTGATCCCGGTGTTCGGTTATCTTGGTATTCATTGTTGATCATATTGGTTGGCTCAATACTTCGCCCCTCGGTGAAACTCTCCTAACTCAACTCCGCATTACTTTCTTAGTTATCTTTGCTAGCTAGTTAGCTTTGCTAGAGTAGCTCTTTTGTGTAGCTTGCTAGTTGTAGTTACCTTCTCGGTTTGTCTTGTGCGGTTGAGTGCATTTACTAGAATTGTAAATTGGTTAGGTGGCTTGCAAACACCCCGTAGGCTAAGCAAAACTCGCATCTCGCTATTTATTATATTGATAAACTTGTTTAGCTTGTCTTTGTAGAAAATTTTAAAAGGCTATTCACCCCCCTCTAGCCATCAAGACCTTTCAAGTGGTATCAGAGCTGTGGTCACCGTTTTCAAGGCTTAACAACCTCGGTGTAAGATGGCTCAAGTTGTGTTCAACCATGTCGGGGGCAAGCCTCTATTCTTTGATGGTGTCACATCTTTTGATCATTGGAAAAGAAAGATGAAGCAATATCTTGGCTCTATTCATGAGAACGTTTGGAAGGTGACACACCATGATTATGCTATCATTGATCCCGACAACCTCACCAATAATGATCGCATCAACAACCAATGCAACACTATAGCTCTCAATACTCTCTACAATGGGATTGATGCAAAGGTCTTTGAGCAAATCAAGGATCTTGAGATGGCAAGTGAAGTGTAGACAAGATTAGAGGAAACATATGAGGGCACTTCAACGGTAAAGAGTGCCAAGCTCTATATGCTCAAGGATAAGTTTGCAAGCTTCAAGATAAGTGATGATGAGTCCATACCGGAGATGTTCTATAGGCTACAAGTTATTGTCAATGATCTCAAGAGACTAGGAGAAGATGTCAAGGACAAGGACTTCTCACATAAGTTCTTGATGAACTTACCTAAGAAGTTTGCTATCTTGAGGAAGATGATCCAAAGAGAGGGTTTGGACAAGGTGACTCCAAACCAAGTGCTTGGAGATGTCATGACCGATGCTCAATATGATGATGAAGATGAAGATGAGAAGAAGGAGATCAAGGTCAAGCAAGAGAAGCCCATTGCATTCAAGGCTTCATCCTCTAAGGGCAAGAGCAAGGTGGAGACTGATGATGATGATCCATTCGATGATGAGACCATGGCCCTCCTAGTGCACAAGATGGGGAGGTTTATGAAGAAGAAAAGATATGGTGCAAGAAAGAGAAGGGACTTCATGAAGGCAAAGGAGGTGCTTTGCTATAATTGCAATAGCCCCGATCATATAGTGGCAAAGTGCCCCTATGAAGACAAAAGATATCATGATGGGGAGTTGAAGTTGAAGAAAAACAAGAAGGAGAAAAAAGAGAAGAAGAGCTTCACTATCAACAAGAAGAAGAAGGGTGGTGGCTATGTGGTCACTTGGGATAGTGATAACTCCAATAGTCATGATGATAGCTCTAGTGATGATGAGAGGACCACTCGGCGAGCCATTGCAAGCATCGCCCTCTCCAACAAGCCATCCATCTTCGACACTACATCGACATGCCTTATGGTCAAGCCTACCAAGGTAAAACATGATGATAGTGATGATGATTTTTGTGCTAGTGATGATTATAGGAGTGATGATGAGAAGGATGAGGACTACTCCAAGGATGATCTATTAGGCATAATAGATCAAATGAGCAAGGGCTACAAGAGGACAACCAAGAAGTACAAGATCTTGGAGCAAGAGCTCATTACCAAAAGCAATGAGAATGATACCTTGATGGAGGAGCTTGTTGCTCTTAAAAAGAGTAAGGAGTGCAAAGGAATTGAACAAGAGCTCAAAGCTCTTAGGAAATCCTTTGATGAGTTAGAGGCCTCTCGTGAGTGTCTAAAGGAAGACCACAAGGATCTTGAAATTGCTCACACTAGGCTTAAGAAAGCCCACTCCACCCTACTTGAGCTCATCAAGGAAAAGGAACTCAAGTTGGAGAAGGTCATGAAGGAAGCTAAGGAGGATCAAGTGATTGTCACTTGTGATATTGGACTAACATGTGATATTATTGATGATTCTTTATTTGTTGGTCCTACTAATGCTTCATGTAGCTCATCATCATCCGCCACAACCAACTCTATCTCTACTACTAGTGATTCATCACTTGTGGTTGAAAATAAGACTCTCAAGAGAGAGGTGGATGATCTCACCCGCGCATTAGGCAATGCCTATGGTGGGGATGCCCGCTTGCTAAAATGCTTGGGTAGCCAAAGGTTCTCTCTTAACAAAAAAGGTTTGGGCTATACTCCCAAGAAGGGCAAGGCGGCCTTTGCTACTCCAAAGTCTCGCTTTGTGAAGGGCAATGGTCGTTATTGCAATAGATGCAAGCAAGTTGGGCATCTAGAGATTAATTACAACAAAATGAACAAGAACAAGAAAAATGATAATGCACCTTACATTCCTTTTGATTCTTGTTATGTGCTTACCAAAGGTAAGAAAGATGTGCATGCTAGGTTTGTTGGTACACCAATTGTGGGTCTAAAGAAGAAGGTCATTTGGGTACCAAAGAGCTTAGTGACTAACCTTCAAGGACCCAAGCAAGTATGGGTACCTAAGAAACATTAATTTGTTTTGTAGGTCAATTATAAGGCCGGAGGAAGGCATTGGGTGCTTGATAGTGGGTGCTCTCAACATATGACCGGTGATTCAAGAATGTTCAACTCTCTCAAATCAAATGATAGTGGCATTGATAGTATCACATTTGGTGACAATAGCAAGGGTGATGTAAAGGCTCTGGGAAGGATTGCAATCTCTAATGATCATAGCATTTCCAATGTGCTCTTAGTTGAAAAGTTAAACTTCAATCTTCTCTCGGTTGCTCAATTGTGTGATCTCGATTTCAAGTGCATATTTGGTGTTGATGATGTGAAGATAGTTAGTGTTGATGGCTCTAATTTGATCTTCAAGGGTTTTAGATATGAGAATCTATACTTGGTTGATTTCAATGCTAGTGACACTCAACTTTCAACATGCTTGCTCACCAAATCAAGTATGGGTTGGTTATGGCATAGAAGACTTGGTCATGTTAGCATGAAGCAATTGAACAAGTTAGTGAAGCATGACTTAGTTAGAGGCTTGAAGGATGTCACATTCGAAAAGGATAAGCTATGTAGTGCATGTCAAGCCAGAAAGCAAGTGGGCAACACTCATCCATTGAAGAGCATTATGAGTACTTCCAAGGCATTTGAGTTGTTATACATGGATCTATTTGGACCAACTACATACACAAGCATTGATGGCAACAAGTATGGCTTTGTGATTGTGGATGATTTCACTAGATATACATGGGTATTCTTTCTTGGGGACAAAAGTGATGTATTTGACATATTCAAGAAGTTCATCAAGAGAGTGCAAAATGAGTTTGAAACCACAATCAAGAAAGTAAGAAGTGACAATGGAAGTGAGTTTAGAAACACAAGAGTTAATGAGCTATGTGATGAGCTTGGAATCAAACATCAATTCTCGGCCAAGTATACACCTCAATCTAATGGCTTAGTTGAGAGGAAGAATAGAACCTTAATTGATATGGCAAGATCAATGTTGAATGAGTATGATGTGAGTCATTCATTTTGGGCCGAAGCAATCAACACGGCATGCTTCTATAGCAACCGCCTCTATTGTCATAAGTTCTTAGAGAAAACACCATATGAGATCTTAAATGGAAGAAAGCCCAACATTGCATACTTTCGGGTATTTTGTTGCAAATGCTACATCTTAAAGAAGGGCACTAGATTGAGCAAGTTTGAGAAGAAATGTGATGAAGGATTTCTACTTGGCTACTCAACTACTCAGACGTTTTCGAGGAGTTGAAACGACTATTTTTCCACTACACCGGAAGTCGGAAAAGAAACGGAGGCGAACGAAGGTCACAGAGGTGACCGAACGCTGAACCGGACGCCGTCTCTGTATGACCGGACGCGTTCGGTCAGCGTTCAGCGTCTGCGCGTGTTTTAGTTTGATGATCGGACGCGCAGCGCGTTCGGTCACTATCGACCGGACGCGTCCGATCGTTCAGGGAGCTTACTGGACTCTAACCGGACGCTGGCACTGTGGCGTCCGGTCAGTTCTACAGTGCGTCCGGTCACTGTTTAGTTGTGCGCTGCTTAGGCTTGACCAGCGCGTCCGGTCAGTCACGGGACCAGCGCGTCCGATCGTTCGCAGCGCGTCCGGTCTGCGCGTCAAGCGTGTCCGGTCATTGTTTCGCAGTTAGCCGTTGTGCGACCGGCGCGTCCGATCAGTTGAACCAGCGTGTCCGGTCAGTGCTTCGCGACTTAGCCGTTGCGCGTTCGGCGCGTCCGGTCAGTTTGACCAGCGCGTCCGGTCAGCACGATTTTGGCTATTTAAGTTTCTAACGGCTCTATTCGAAGGGGTACGTCTATAAATACTCGTTGGCCGGCTCAAGGCTCGATCTCTGGAATATTTGACATACTTGTGAGCACTTTGAGCTAAGCAACTCCCCTCCCACTCATCTCTCTTGCTTCTTTGCATATTCGAAGTGAGATTGAGTGATCCAAGTGCATTTGCATTGCGAGATTACATCTAGTTGGCACTTGGTAGTTAATTTGCTGCGGGATTCTTGTTTCTCTTGGTGGATGCCGCCACCTAGACGGCTTGGAGCAGCTTGGAGGCGTTGGCAAGAGTTGGTGATTGTTCTTGGTCACCTCCGGTGATTGTGAGGGGTTTGTGCCTACCTCGGCGAAGCGCCAAAGGCAACGTTAGTATATTGCCCGTGTCATTGCAACCTTTTATCATTTGGTAGGTTCTTGTGGCGCCTTTTGAGATGCTCAGTGTGAGACCGATTAGCCACCGAACCATGTGGTGAAGAGGGACACAACGGGGACTAGCGTGCCGGTAAGCACGTGAACCTCGGGATAAATCTTGTGTCATCACTTTTATATTGTGATTGATTGATCCCGGTGTTCGGTTATCTTGGTATTCATTGTTGATCATATTGGTTGGCTCAATACTTCGCTCCTCGGTGAAACTCTCATAACTCAACTTCGCATTACTTTCTTAGTTATCTTTGCTAGCTAGTTAGCTTTGCTTTAGTAGCTCCTTTGTGTAGCTTGCTAGTTGTAGTTGTAGTTACCTTCTCGGTTTGACTTGTGCGGTTGAGTGTAAATATACTAGAATTGTGAATTGGTTAGGTGGCTTGCAAACACCCCATAGGCTAAGCAAAACTCGCATCTCGCTATTTGTTATATTGATAAACTTGTTTAGCTTGTCTTTGTAGAAAATTTTAAAAGGCTATTCAACCCCCCTCTAGCCATCAAGACCTTTCACCCGGGCACAAGCAAGACCAACCCGTTCCACTCCTGTCAAGGGGTCCAGGTCCCCGTCCAAGCTCGGACTTTAAGCCCCCAACACTGCACTGCAGGCACGGTCTCAGTATGGTGCTTAGACCTCCTCATCCCAATATATATAACCACCCTAAAAAGCCGGTCCGAAAAGAGCCGGAACCCATGACAATAGAGAAACAAGTCTTCCCTCTCCCATAAGCAAGTATATGCTCGGGACAATAAATCTGTGACTTGACCAGGGTCCATGCAACGAACGGTCCTTAATTGACACAGGCGGAACAAATACAACTAGAGCCCTGCTCTGCTGTCCAACTAGGTCCAAATCCATCCAACCTGTTCCGCCTGGTCTCCAATTATCCATACACATTTATATTCCATGTGATAGTAACATGATAACGGTAACAATATTATAATTCCTATCTCTCGCGAGTGACAGGCAATCACTCGGCTTCTACCGGAATCCTATAGCATAGCACACTACACGATCCTATCATACTAGTAAGACTCATAGGGTATGGACATATATATATGCAAGTGGGTTTCATTCAACTCCTTTAAACTTAATGCACAAGCATAAAATAAAGTGCAGAATAATAGGGGTTATACACCGGGGCTTGCCTGGGTAAAATTTAACCAAGTTAGCATTTCATCACGATGATACGATCATCAAGGCGCCATCTTTTTGCTGCCTCCGCGATCCAACCTCGGTATTCCTACACGATAAATGTGGATGCATGAAAACGTAAATAAGCAACGGAAATCGCAACGTTTAAAGTACAATGCGATCCTCTCAAGCTAACGAGCCAGCTCTAATGGCTAACGTACTAGCCTGGTAACCCCGTCGACGAGTATAGCGTCATTTCCCGACACGTATTTTAGTTACTCGGACCCAATACGTTGCTTTATCCATTTTATCGATTTAATAGATATTTAAACTAGGCTTATAAGCTATCCTAGCAAACTAATTATTTTGGAGCTTAAAAAATTACAGCGAGCATATAAAAATAGTTGGAGCCTACTGTAAAAAATTTTAAAGCCAACACTTTTACCATTTTCTTACAAAAATTCTCTCAAGTTTATACTTAGCAAAATTAAGCATCTTAAAATAATTAACGAACTCCTAAGGATAATATACAACTATGTGGATAAGGTACACTAACAGTTAGATCATGATTTTAGGAAGCTAACAAAATTGGTTTCGCGATTTTAGGACTTCTACACATTTAGATTTTGAATTTACAATTTGCTGTAGAAATCACATTAGAAAACCGTTTAGAAAAGAGAACAAGGCTGGCGGCCTCCAAAGCGGCCCAGCGGCCCAACGCGCGACGCGGCCGCGCGCGCCAAGGCGGCCCACCGCAGCCCAAGACCGGGAAGCCCGCACGCGCCCGCAATTTTGCGAAAAGGTACTCGCACTTTTGGTTAATCGAGAGACACAGTAAAACACTATTCCAACAGACACATACTTTGCACTACGATCCCGGGAAAGAATCATCTTCACAAAGGGCAGTCCCCGGTGCCCCCGCGCACGACGGCGTGACTCCGGGTGGCACCGGGCGATTGCGCCGGCCACCAGGAGGACGCTACGGCGCACCCGGAGGGCCGATGACCACCACCGGGCCAACACGAGGCGGTGGGCAGCGACTGGCGGCTTCCGAGGCGCAGCCGCATACTGGCCACGGCGGCGGGTGATTCAGCTCGGCCCGCGGCCGTGGCGCGACTGCGCCGACCAGCTAGGACGGCGTCGAGGCGAACGGGGAGGTGAGGGAGCACCAGGCGCTTACCCCAAGTCCAGCCGCGGTGACGGTTGATTCGGGGGTGGCCCGAGGGGTGCTGGCCACATGCACCAGCGCGATGCGGCGGTGCCCCGAGCGCGGCGCGGACACGACAGCACACGCCGGTGGAGGTTCTGGCCAAGCTGAGGCGAGCACCAGGTAGACGAGGTCAGAGCGAGCCTAGACCCGCCACCAATCGAAACTCCACCGCCGATTGGATGCTTACCCTCTAATCTTCTCCGGTCGCAGAGGTAGAGCAGAGGATGGACCCGAGCTCGGCCCAATCCTGCTCGGGGCTGGCCGACAGCCGTGACAGAGGGCCGCGCGCCCACCACGGTACCGACGCGGGTAGGCGAAGACGGTGAAAGAGGCGACTCGGCCAGGCGTGGCTGGTGGTGCCCTGGCCACGCGCGCAGCGACCGTGAGGGCTAGCTGCACGGTAGCGGCGCAGCACACACACGAGGAGGATGGCGTGGTCAGTGCGGCGCGAACGGCAGCGTGAGGGAGAAAGAAAAACGGGAGTGCGGAAGCAGAGCAGAGGGGGTGCGCGGACGTTGAGCTGTGACCTCCACAAGAGCGTGACCGCAGGGACAGAGCGACAAGGGCAGCGCGTGGGCTTAGTGACGCTCCGACGGGACGCGGCTGCCCGCTAGCGGAGACAAGCACGGCAGGGGCGGCACGCACCAGCTAGAGACCGGGCGCAGTCACGTCGGAGGCCAGGTTAGGAGGTCAGCAGCAACAGCGCGATAGGACGGTGAGGCAGGCAGGCGGCCCCTGCCAGCCGGGCACGGCCGAGCCACGCTGAAGGCACGGTGACCACGGCCAAACAGCTAAACCGGTGGGTTACAGAGTGCTTTGACGAATTATTAGATGGCCCTAACGAATTCCAAACCATTTAACCCTTACGTCAACCCAACGCTCTCGTGCTGAAGCAAACGACAGTGCGAAGAGATGGAATTGGTGTTCAACAAAATTTTACCGAATCTAACCGCCCACATGGCATTGCCATACCATTTAACTTAAAGCGAGTTAGGGTTACGGCTCTATTAACAACCATTAACAATCCGGCAATGCTTTTCTTTTCTTCGTCTACCTCACCTGCTCATTAATTTTTACCTAAGTACTACATACCGGTGGTATTTTTATTTTGTTTATAAAAATCGTTTTTCCACGCCATACAATTAACGCTAGGCATTACATTTTTCTTAAAAGACTTTCCACTAACAGTTTTATCACTAAATAACTTAACTTGGATTTTATTTGCTTCCTCTTAGGTATTAATCTAGGTGCTAAGCATACTCGTAACACCAGGGGTGTTACATATTGCTGGAAGTATGTTCAGCTCTAGAAACTGGAGTTTCAGTTCTATGGAAAGAGCTTGGCCTTTGCCAAGAAGAGGCACTTGAAATATAAAACCGATGCGTTGATATGATCCAGTGCAAAATGTAATGATTATACATTGAATTAACAAGAGTTGGAACTTGGAAGTTTATTTGATTATTATTACCTTTCAGAGTTAAGGTGGTGAGTTCTTTTCTGTCAAACTCATGACTTTTGTTTTGTCAAGTCAGAGAATACTGTACATAACAACTATAATAGTCACATCACATATAGAACTATAAGGCTGAAATAGGAAATGTCACCAGAAAGCCACTTGATTAAAGCATAAAATAATCCAAGTATTTACATAGGCAAGGGTTTAGGGTTCTAGAAGGGTTTATATATTAAACCCAACAAGGGCGACATGCTTCTCGGGCAGGAACGCCGGCCACGTCGCCCGAATTATTTCCACCCGTCGGATCATGGATCGTGCGGCACAGATCTCTTCGAGCGGATTCTGTCCAAGGCAGCTTCTCGCGCTTCTCCTTGCCTTCTCCAGCTTCTGCACTGCTTTGCCCGCTTCTCTTCACAATCTGCAAAACCAAATATATACCGCGCCTCCCGCTTCTCATTCCGGCTTCTTTCCCCTCCTCTCTCTCGTCGCTCTCTGTCCCTCGTCCTCCCGACGGTATGGCCGACAGCGCTGAGGCCGACCGGCACAGCGGCGGCGATGCCCGTGCTCCTCCTCTAGCTCCTCCTCTTCCTCCTCCTTCCCCCTCCCTCCCCTTCCTCTCCCTCTCTCCCCTTCCCTCCCGAGGCGGCGGCGGCCACGGCGACGCCACAATGCCCCCTGCGGCCAGCGCATCTCCGCGGGTGGAACCCGGCCGCCCCCTCCTTCTCCCCATCCTCCGCGCGGCCTCCTCGAAGTTGCCTCCGCCGAAGTGCGTACGCTCCTCGGGTAAGTCAAACCCTAGGTACTATGCAGGTGTGTGCTCTCTCCCCTTCTCTCCCTCTTGACACTGCGGGAATCTTAGCCCCCCCTTTACCTTGTCACTGCAGTGAGCAAGCTCGCACGGTGTCCATCGTCTCCCGCTGTTTTCTTCCCATATCCTTCCCCGTAGGCAATTGCTTGTTTCGGTCGTGTTATCTATTGAGGCTTGGGGATTGTGCAATGATGATATTTTTTACGCTGAGACAATGGAATTGTGCAGTGATGATTATATACTGAGCCTTGGGGATTGTGCAATGATGGTCTTTTTGATACTGGCGCAACGAAATTGTAAAGTCATGGTTATATAATTATTGCATCCTTCCATGAATCTAGCTATTTTGGGTGGTTTTGTGGTCACAATGTCGTTATATTAGTTGCACATTTTACCCATTTGATGGTCAGCATATATCCATTGTCAATGATGCATTTACTTCATACAATTCACTGGTTCTTCTGATACTGAGCATACCCCATTGACAATGATGTATTTGCGGTTACCCTTGCTACCAAGCTGATTTCTTACCTGGTCAGCTGCGATGGCGGGCCAATTTTTCCCTTTACATTTCTACGCTATACCTATATTGCCTTCGTTCTTTGCTTCCTATTCTATGATTTTGCGGCTCCCAATAGTAACATAACCCTTCATGGTACACAGATCTCTTTTACTTTGGTAAGTCCAGTTGCCTCATCTGTGTTCTGCTTTCAGGCATCCTTGCAGATAAACTAGGTTAACAGCTCGTCTATCTCCTTCCATTATTAGAGCAGCCCCCTCCCCATATATTTTTTTGCCTTCTATAGGTATTAACCTATGTGGACTCATATACCTCGTCTCCTGCTGTTTTCTTCCCATATCCTTTCCCGTAGGTGATTGCTTCTTTCGGTCGTCTTATCTATTGAGGCTTGGGGATTGTGCAATGATGATATTTTTTTTGGCTAAGACAATAGAATTGTGCAGTGATGATTATATACTGAGCCCTGGGGATTGTGCAATGATGGTCTTTTTAATACTGGCGCAACGAAATTTTGCAGTCACGGTTATATAATTGTTGCATCCTTCCATGAATCTAGCTATTTTTGGTGGCTTTGTGGTCACAATGTCGTTATATTAGTTACACATTTTATCCATTTGATGGTTAGCATATATCCATTGTCAATGATGCCTTTACTTCATACAATTCACTGGTTGTTCTGATACTGAGCATACCCCATTGCCAATGATGTATTTGCGGTTACCCTTGCTACCAAGCTGATTTATTACCTGGTCAGCTGCGATGGCGGGCCAATTTTTCGCTTTACATTTCTACGGTATACCTATACTGCCTTCGTTCTTTGCTTCCTGTTCTATGTTTTTGCGGCTCCCAATGGTAAGATAACCCTTCATGGTACACAGATCTCTTTTACTTTGGTAAGGTCCAGTTGCCTCATCTGTGTTCTGCTTTCAGGCATCCTTGCAGATAAGCTAGGTTAACAGCTCGTCTATCTCCTTCTTCGATTATTAGAGCAGCACCCTCCCCATATATATTTTGCCTTCTACAGGTATTAACCTATGTGGACTCATATACCTCGTGCTTATATATGGTTAGCCGCTGTCTTATTCATATATATGTACATATGCACGTCCTGATGATCAGATATTATTAAGTCTTTGTCATGTACATCTCATTCAAAATGGCAGTATGATAGAAGGGAATACAGCTTCCAATAGGTTGGCTATCATATGGATGAGTATTTTGCAATGGTATGCTCTGTGTGCGCACTTTCATGCTACATTTTAAAGGTGCTTGGTTCATCTAACAAATTACTATAATTTGTTCAAATATTAACATCACTACATGTATCATCTCTTAAACAGTTAATATTGCAAGATTATTTCCTAAGAATTTTCACATCTCATTGACTCTTTTTTTCCTATGAAAATTAAGCTGTCGTTTGAACTTAACTACATATTATTTGCTTCAAATTGTAATACATTGCCAGATGAATTATGCATCTGGGAAAAAATTGTGATGATGTTGTATGGATAAGTATATATCCGCGGTTCTATAATGCTTAGTATAAAGGATATCTGTGGGCTGCAGCAGTCTGCATACGAACAAACCTTGAGAGGCAAGCTGGTTCTAGAGAAGGTAGTTGTGTCGTCTACTCCCTTGACTGCGTCTGCATTGACAGTTCAATTTTCATGGCCCCACAGGTGGTCATCATGCCCTGTTACAGGCTTACAGCGTTAGTGTCACTACTGTCTCTAGCGTTCATTTTGTTGCTGCTGCTTATGCTTGCATTGGCACAAAGCCAGCGCATTCTTCAACTTCACATTACTACTATCACAGTATAGGCCTTGGGCTATTGGACAAAGGAGAGGGGCTGAGCTAACTACCATTTACTAATTCTGAAATCAGTTATTGACAGCCGCATTCCAATGAAATTAGTTAAAGATGTTCCCACAAATTGTCTTCATAGGTATTTCCTTGATACCCATCACTTAATGATGTTGGATTCTCCAATTTTAAATCTTCCTTTCACATATTGGTCAGCATTTTGATTAGTGGTCCGGTCTCCGGTGCCTGCAAAGCCTGATCTCTCAAAGCTTCACAATATTGAAAGGTAAGACATATTAGTCTCGCTGTTCTATATTATACTATTAATTCAGGGAAATTTTAGGCCCTTCAAATAGGCGGGTTTCTCTCTTTTTCCCTGCCATGTCAGTTTACCACTCATGTTGTTGGTCAAAATACAAATTATAGTTGCATCAATATATATCTGGTTACTTAATCAGGCCCTATTTAGGTATATAGGCTAATCATAGTTCACGAATGTAATTTTGATGTATGCTCCTTTTGAAACAATACCTTCCATGTTAGTTTATTCTTAGTCTCCCGTTACCCACCGTGTGAAGTTACCCCAGACAAGGGCGACCTGCTCCTCGAGCAGGAACCCCCGCCACGTCGTCCCGAATTGTGGTGACCGTCCGATCCTTCGTTTTGTGCCTGAGATGGTTCAGAGCCGCTTTCGTAAAGATCTGCTTCGCTGACCTCCTCGTCGCTCTCCGTTGATTTTGCCAGCCTCTGCTGCTTCCCGTCCGAATCCATCCCAACAAATATATACTCCCGCTCCTGTTTCTCCTTCGGGGAGCCTCTTCCCCTTCCCGACGTTTCTTCCCGACACCCGATGCCTCCTCTCCTGCGTCGCCTCCGCCGCTCCTGCCTGTCCTTCTCTTCCCTTCTCTCTCCCTCTCCCTCTCTCCCACCATCGCGGCGTGCCTGTCTGTCCCCAGTGCCACCGCCTCACCGCACGGCACGTTGCCTGGCCAACGGCGCCGCCGGTTTGGTGCACGGCAGCGCCTGTGGGCCCCGGCGGCCGCCACCCCCGGCCACAGCACGGCATGAGCAGCCACCGCCGGTGGCCGCCGGCGTGCCTGCCCCACGGCGCTGGCTGCTCCCGCCGGTCCGCGTGTGCTCCACGAAACCCTAACTCCCTGTGCTTGACGACCGCCGCTGCACCGCGAGCTGCTCCATCTTCTGATGCACTGGAGCGAGGGATTGATTCCATTCATCCAAGAAAAGACAGGTGCTTGCCCCTAATCTCCATCCCCATCTCTTTATTTATTATGCATTGATGAACAGATCAATAGATCCGTTCCTTCTGTTGCAAGGAGAACACGTGTGGACTTTGATTTGAAAAATGTATTGTCGTCTGCAAGATTTATTGGTGTCCAAGCTTTATGTTTTTGTGTAATTATGTTATATATAGATATATGTCCTGAACATATGCCATTAATGATGAGGTAGTTATTCAGATTTGAGCATATATCACAATGCCTGTGAGGTGCATCAGGTAAATCTGACCATAGTTATATTCCATTGTTGTTTTGCCTCTTATGTTCAATGCCAATGATGCTGAAAATAGATACTTTTTTCCCTGAACTATGGCATATGAGAATATGCAGACATAGGTATCACTTTCTTATTAAAAAAAATGTTATCCGAAAAAAAATTGTTGCCTAAGCTTTATGCTTTTGTGCAGTTGTGATATACTATACTCTCATGCTCCAGCAAACCTCTTGTGGTTTCTTCCGTTGTGACCTATGCTTACTGTTACTTCTTGTCTATAATGAAGGTTCAGTTTACATAGGTGTTCCTGCTAATTACGATGAACAACTTTGTGATAGACGACCAAAGCAATTCCATTTTTAAGAAAGAACTGTTCAACGAAGGTTCAATTTGTTGCATGCTGATTTAGCTCGGATTAACTCCTACTATTATTCTGTATTTATTTATGTATGTCTGTGCCGTCTTTTTATGCACAAATATGCTTATGCTACTTATTTCGTTTCCATGTCGCTGCTTGATGCTAAATATCGCTTCATCTTTGCAGTTATATGCAACGGACATGCCAACGATCCTCATTCGCAGTGAAATATTCAGTGTCAGCTTATAGATTTGTTCTCCTTGATCTTCATTTTCGTTGTTCGCAAAGTATATTTGATGGGGTTTATTCTACATATTGATTAGTGTGCCATTCCTTCACTACATTTTGAAATTCCTGTACCTTTTTGCCTAGCTTCATATGCTTGTTCCGAGATTCTGCTACTGCAGGTTCCATATATAGGTGTAATAGTCTAAGACACTCTAAACCGATATATTTTCTCCTCTACTTTTAAAGTTGATTGGTGGTTTAGATAGTGTAAATTGAAAGCACATAAACTGTCTCTTGCTAATTTCCCAAATTGCAATAGGACAAAGTCACGGAAGAAACTGATGGGAAGCCAGTTTGAAAACGATAGTTAAATATCGGATGAACTTTTGCTAATCTACCTTCCAGGTAAGGAAAGCCGGCTGGCTGCTGCTCTTTATTTTTGCCTCTCACTGATGATGTTGTAATATTAGTATAATTAAAGTGCGAGAATAGAAAAGTAATTGGTTGAATTGTTTATATTAACTTGATCTAGCATATTCCAATATCGAAGCATGTGTGATCTTCCCATGCTTTCATGATGCTTGCAGCTTCTCTTCTGTTTTCCAAAATTAGTCATCTACACTTGCCTTTTAATAGTGTAAGGTAATTAATCTACATGTTGCTACCACGTACCAGCTGTTTCCAGATATTGGGAAAAGGAAAGTGCCATCATATGTCGCTTCCTTTCTGGATCATAGTGTTCTTCTTTTCAACTTTTCGTGGCTTGCTTTTCCTATCATGACGCCGTGCTTTAGCCTTGAAGTGGTCGCCTGTCACGAACTAACATACTTATGAATTTTGTGTTTTTGTGGAACCATTCCCATTTCAGGTATAAATGAACTGAGCCTGTTTTTAAGGAAGCCTTCCTCTTTGTCAGTTATCGCTTTCGAGTTTGCGCCCGTCATGGTATGTTCCTCAGCATTACCTTTTTTAAGTTCGCAGTTCTACATTTATTATGCCTATTTTTGCCACTTCGTTGCCTGCAGTTTATGGTTTAGGATCCTGTTCTACCATCCCTGCACAAAATTCTGTCTTCCTAAGTGTTAAAAATTATCATGTGTCAAAAATTATACCCATCATCGCAGCTTCATGATAAAATGGATAACTGGGCCATGAAGGTCCAGTTCGGCGTCCTCCTCTTCACAATTTATTTTATTGAAATTGAATTTGTGCTTCTGCTAAAATGCACCTCCATGAAGATACCAACAAATAGTATAGTAGTCAAAAATTAGCTTAACAAGTTCGATTTGTTTCGCATCATCGCGCCTTAAAGGCAAAATGAATAACTGGGCCATGAAGGCCAGTTTGACATCCCCCTCTTCCAGAAAATTTATTTTACGATTTATTGAATTGAAATTGATTCTGTGCTTCTGCTAAATTGCACCTCCATGAAGATACCAACAAATACTCCATTCATTAGTCTCCTTCGTTTAAGGAAAAAATATTTTCAATAATCTGCATCGCCTGAGGTGATCCTTCGTGTAACAGCAGCGTCTCGCGTGCATGTGACTCCTTAGATGGATTGTGTGTACGTCGCTGCTCCTTGGTTGCATCCGTGCGACTCTACGGAGGACCTGGGCATCCTGGTTGCTCGTTGGTTGCATGCATGGAGGACCTGGGCCATCAGTGCTCTTTGTTGCATGCACATTAATTGGATCACAGCGATTTATTGCGGCCATCTGCGCTCCTTGGTCTTTGAGCACAAGCCTTAAACGAATGAGACTAACGAACAGAGGGAGTAGTATAGTAGTGAAAGATTAGCTTATCCAGTTCGATTTGTTTCGCTGATTCTCTTGAAATTTCCAATGATGCTCGCCTCCTTCCATTTTGTGCCTAATTTTTTCCTTAAACAAATCTCTAATGGTTCCTACCTAATTGGTGCTTTCGTCACTGTTCTCTTCAGTTTGATACACAATATCAGGCCTATACCCTGTTTTATATATGTTTGTTACCTCGACATCGGAAATAGCAAGATGAAGCAAATTTTAGCAGAATCAAAGAATCTCTAGCTTCTGAATGTGGAAGATATCCTACCTTGCTTGCCATATCTTTTTATGGTGCCTAGACAAGGATAGATAATTCTACATTCACTTTAGTGTCTCCATCCAATTTGGCCTCAATGCACTTCTATTTTATTTAGCGGAAGCCCCTACCGATTCTATCTCAGAATTTGTAGTTTACATTCAATTATGTTCAATGTATATACATATATATACATTAGCTTATAAATATGACTCTACAGCTTTCTAAATAATAGTGAAACTCACATTTTGTAGTTAATCTTCTGTGTTTTTAAAGTGAAAAAAAGGAAAGCTTCCCACATGTTGTTTAGGGAAATTCATGTAGTGACTACCTACACATTTTAGTGGTGTAAGCATGTAACGTTTTTTCCCTCTGCATATGTTCTGCTTCAGCTGGCCCAATAAAATTATAGCAACCATTTCAAATATTTGATGGATTGTAGGAAATAAAGCTTCCATGGCTTCTGGTGCCATGCCTTCAAACTCAGTTCAATTGGTGCAGCGCAACAAGGCAGGAGATGTCGGAGATGGAGCTCCAAGGTTTTAATTATTAACCATTCACTTTACAATTTCGTTTTGCTTACTTTTGCAAACTTAATGGTCAGTTATTGCACTGAATTACTTGGTTAGGTTTGTTTTCTTACTGTGTCAAGACTATGCAAAGTTCAGGTCATACATGAATATGATGTTTGTATTTAGAACGGCACTTTCTCATATTATCTAGCTGTTTCACAGCATGATCCGCAGCACCCACACTTTTTCCGGCACGGGCGCGCGTAGTCACATCTATTCTGCCAAGAATGCCGCATGTTATCTTTTATTTGTCTAAACTTTTCGCATCGACTGCAGCCAATTGCTTTTTCACTCTTGCTTCTCACAACATTGCTTCCTTATATGTTTAAGCTTTTCCACTTGCGCCTCACAACCATGCTCAATTTAGCTAGCAAACCATCCATACTGTATGAGCATTTAGCTTCCCAAAACTCGCCACCGCACGGGCACTCAACATAGTGGATGCTTGGTCAAGCTTTTGTCCCCTTTCGCCTCATTTCTTTTTTTGATCCCTGCTTTTGGAGTAGCTACAAATATCACGTCATGGATTTATATTCCTACTGTCCTTTTGAACAAAAAAAATACCTATTTGCCGCTGCACCTTTTCTGGAATTTACATGTGCCTTCAATTATTTTCCGCTTAGTTAAACACTGGCCATCATCTAATATATTCAGACGCATTTTAATCCTGCTTATTTCTGAGAATCTAGAAAACATTGGGTGTCAAAAAAATTAACACCACATGGGAGCATCCTCAAAGTCTGGTCAATATGGTACAAAATTACAGAAACATTTCTCTGCGCTTACGCAACATGTAAGGCTCCTTACATATCTTGACATATTTTGGTACCAGTTTAGCTTTTTCCTATGTAAATACATATAGCCTATTATGCATATTGGCTTCTGCTGCATGTTGCAGTGCCACAGTATCATTAGCAAAATGTAAGGCCCCTTACATATCTTGACATATTTTCTCTGTCTATTTTTCAGCCTAAATAGTTCCTAAGGTTATGTCATGCCACTTTCATCGCACCTACACTTTTAGTTGCTTTAAATTACTGAATGTTGATATGATTATTGCGTCAATGCTAACACAGTGCACATCCATGAAACCAGGTTATTGTAGACAGCCTCCATCGACAGCTCACAATTTTTCTCATCTGTTTCAGGTCACGGGCGCTGCTCCCGCAGGCCTGTAAACGCCTGTTTCAACAAGGTAATCTTACTGGCAAGGTTGCATTGCTACCATCTATTGATCTGTATTGCACATATGTTTAGGCTATGTATTTTTCATTTGCATCTGTCAGATTGCTGAAATCACCTAGAATTCCCTAAAGCATCCTTCTATTTCCTCAGGACACTGCAGCTGATCAAAATTTGGCTCAGCAGCGGCTTCCGCAGATGATGTGACTGATCCAGATAATCCCCCGCTGCAGCCAAGAACCAAAAGGTAAACCTATACAACACATCCCAAAAAAAGAGCAAATGGTGCCTTCGGACATAAGAGACAAGTACCAGTTTATTAGGTTGACATATGTACATGTTCAAATAACAGGCCCAGGACCAAAGGTTTCAACCAGCAACCATCCTACCAGTTTCACTACATTACCAGCTTACACCAGGTAATCATCATACACTGAACTTACGACCCTAACATTTAGGATCATTAGCCATGTATAATAGCTGTCCAGTTGAACTTAGATAACCTACTATGTCGAATCTCCACCGTACATTTACTCAAATTCAGATTAGTACCTGCATCGGCGCGCGAAGGCGCGCCCCTGCTACTAGTAAGGTTGATTTGGGAACTTGGGAAGGTAGAGATCAGCCAAATGGGAACTTGGGAAGGTTCAGGAGATCAGCCAAATGACGAAGGCGACAAAATTGTACGGTCCTCAAACTGAAGAAGCTGCTTGAACATTCTTGTGGTTGCTTTTCCTGATGAAACGATGGCTTCTGATGTCAAGGGTGAAATGCAGCAATGGCCGAGCTTTCTAGAACTGTGGAAAGCTTTAACAGTGGAGAACAGGGAATGAATGGAAATGGATATCTGACTGAAGCTGTCAATTTGTGAGGAAGTGGTATGGAGGGTCCAACTGAAGGAGTTCCTATTTTCAGTTTTGCGGAAAAAGCTCTGCCTTTGTGTAGACAAGGCACTTCAAATTTGAAATTGATACATTGTTGTGATCCATTGTAAAATGTAATTGATGATTTGTCATTGATTTAATAACTGTGGGAGATTTGCTGAATAATATCTTTTATATACTAGAAAGGGTTGTGAGCTTAGCTCTGTCCAACGAAAAGTTTTTTGTTGTCACGTCGAAGAATTCTTGCATGACAATTCTATTAATCAGTTCTGTAATTCATTGTAAGGACTGCAATATAAAACTGAACACTGAACATTCACCAGATGGCCACATCTCGTTCCGAAGATCGGTGCACAAATGAACTCTCACGTTTCTATTCTGTGAGCTGAACAGCCAAGATGGAAGGTATTTTTTCCCTCAGTTTTTGTGTCACAGCTACACGTACTGTCATTACACCAGCTGCAGGGCCACTGATCCGGATCTTGACGACATATCCATCAATCTGGAGAAGCTCGAGGCCTCCACCTCCGGTGCCGGAGAGGTACGGTCTGATCTCATCAAGCACCTGCATGCATCAACAAACAGTCCTCAGAAGTCAGAATCACAGTTCGATCACGATCATTGCAGCAGCAGAGCACAGCTTTTGTAATTTGCAGGCTTGCGTCCAAGCGAGAGCTGACCTTCTCGACGTTGTTGGCGGTGAGGTCGAGGCCGGTCTCGGTGTCGACGATCTGCTCGACCTCGAGGATGTCGGGGATCTTGTCGCGGAGGCGCGTCTCGATGCCCATCTTGAGCGTCATGGTGGAGCTGGGGCAGGAGCCGCACGCCCCCTGCAGCTTGAGCACGACGACGAGGCCGTCGATCTCGTGCAGCGCCACGTTGCCGCCGTCCGCCATCAGGCTCGGCCGCACCTCGTCCAGCACCTTCTCCACGTTCTCCTCCGTCAGCGGAAGCACGCGCACCGCCCACCCTGCAGGTTGGACACACATACAGTGATCGTTCAGACTTACACTTGTTGCATGCTGTGACTACGATTTTGCAGAATAAAAAAGAGAGAGAAAAAAAACTGTGACGAACAAACCTGCTCGGTGTCGTCGGTGGTCGGGCGTCGTCTGCAGCGACGTGTGGCTGAAGCTGAGCCGGCCATGGGCGAGGGAGCTTGGGGAACTCTGTGGAGAGAATCACGGCGGGCAGGTCAGTGGCGGAGGCAGCCAAAAGGAAGAACGGGTGAGGATAAGGCTGGGGGCGATCGAGGTGAAGTTACCTTGCCACGGAGGGTGGCTGCGAGGGGGGAGCTGGTGGCCGCGGCCGCCGCTTGCCGGAGACTCAGCCTCATCTGAATCTCTGCCGATCGTTTTTCGGCAGCCAAGAGATGAGGGGAGTTGGTTGTCCCGTTGCTGATTCATTCGTTTCCTGGATGGCTGGATGTGGTTCGCCGTTGTCGCCGAGGTCTTGTTGGGCTGAAACTTTTGAGCATACAGATCCACGGTCCAGAGCCCATGGCCCACTATTGGCCCACTATTACTTTATTTTTTGGAAAAAGTCTGTTTTGGACGGTCTAATTTACCCCAAACTATGAAACGGTCTAATTTACCCCCTGAACTTTCCAAAATTGTCTACTTTACCCCCTGGGACAGTTTTGGACGGCAGTTTACTACAGTAACCATGGTTTTGCTACAGTAACCAAATCTTTAAAAAATCATAGTGTAAAGCTTTCCAATAAATTTAAAGCTATAACAAAAATTTTGTACTAAAGCATAACATATTATATTTTCATTGTGTAGATCTACTCATGTGGAGTCCAACAAAACTGGATTTTTCATTTTATGATTTTTCTGTGATTTACTTACTGTAGCAAAACCATGGTTACTGTAGCAACCCGCCGTCCAAAACTGCCCCAGGGGGTAAAGTAGACGGTTTCGGAAAGTTCAGGGGTAAAATTAGACCGTTTCATAGTTTGGGGTTAAGTAGACCACCACGTAGTTGAGGGTGATCTAGACTTTTTCCCTTTATTTTTTGACGGAGGTAAACTCTGCATTTATAGAAGGAAAAGCAACCAGGGCCCACTATTACTGCCAGCCCAGTCCATCTTAACGATTGCAACCTGACTAAAAAAGTCAGGGTTTTTTGGGCTGTTTCTAACGATTGAACTGGCCCTTTCTGGGCTCCAAAGGCCAGCTGAACTCGCCGACAATTGGCTTTGAACTGGCCCGGTGGTCTCCCCTCCTACCCTAGCCTTGTAATCTGATCCACAATTCCGCAGTACCATCGCTTAAGTAAACTCTTCGCCGCCGCCGCCTCCTCCTCCTCTCACCGCCGCCGCCGCCGCCGACGCCGACTAATCCGATTCCCCTGTTACCCTCTACCATCACATCTGTTCCTCTTGGGGCGCCAACCCCAGCGACCGCTTGTTACCCGATCCCCAAGATCGGGCGTGACTATCCGAACAGACGCTGGACCCCTCTCGCAATTCGCCGGAGGACGCGACGGGGAACTTCTGGCCACGGCAGGGGTAACTGAGTAAAGTGCGTACCACCCTGGTGGTCTAGCGCTTTCCGTTTCCTGGTTAATTGTTGACATGCTTGTTTCACTCAGGTCCTTGGATATGGTTTATGCCGAGCTCTGATGTCAATGTTACGCGGGGAAGATCGTATTTTTACCAGTGGTGCAACAGAATCGGATCCCAAACGACGAAATCACAGGGATCCTCTAGCAAAAATTATATATTATCGGTGTTTCACCACTGCCGCCGGTCTTGTATTTTATATATAGCGTCAAAAATTGGATCTTTGGACAATTTTGGATCCAAGTGGCTGAATAAATAGGATCCTCTAGCAGAAGATGTATGCAGCCCATATCTTTGGACAATTTCTGATCCGAAGCGGCTGAATAACTGGGATCCTCTAGCAGAAGTTGTATACTGCCCATTTTTGGATATTTCCACAGTTCTTGGATCCAAACTGGTTTTCGTAGTTGGACGAGGGTTCACCACACACAAGTGGACGAGGGTTCACCACACCTCGACATCCAAGTATTTCATCAGTTGTAAAAGAAGCTACATCAGACTCTTAACATTTTTGGTGTCATGTCAGGGGGGCTGGCAGAGGACGTCTTGATGAAGATATTTGCAACTCTTGAGGTTCCTGACCTTGTCCGTGCAGGCTCTGTCTGCTCCTCTTGGCTCCATGCCTACAATTGCCTTCGGAAACTTGGGGCTAGTATTCAGCCACAAACACCAAGCCTCATATACACCAATAAGTCTTCAGGTGCAAGCGCTGCAGGTTTCTACAGCCTCGTAGAGAACAAGCCATACACATTTACTCTCCCAGACCCTCCTATCTGTAGCAGGTACCTGATTGGCTCTGCCTACGGTTGGGTTGTCACCGCCGACGAGAGGTCTGAGCTTCACCTTGTCAACCCCATCACACGTGACCAGATTGCCCTCCCTTCCGTCACCACCAAGCCCATCTATGACAGCAATGGTGCTATTCACATGTACAAGTACTCAAGGTACACCGGGACCCACGGTGAACTCGACCCACCATCAGTCTTGCGCCTTGACAAGCTGCGGGACTATATATTTCTCAAGGCATTTTTGTCCTCTGATCCGTCCACAGGAAACTACATTGTAGTGCTGATCCATCACCCATACTGCCAGATTTCATTTGCGAGAGGCGGGGATGAACACTGGACTTGGTTGCCATATCATTCTTACTATACAGATTGTGCTTTCAAGGATGAGCTATTGTATGCATTGTTAGTTGATGGAGGAATCCATGCATACAATCTATATGACCCTGCAGTAAAACCACGAGTTGTCATGGAGGGGCTTAAGGGCTGCCTCCCTCCTAAAGTGTACATTGCTCAAGCTCCATGCGGAGATCTGCTGCAAATTTGGAAGGTGAGTGAATATTCTGATCAGGAGGTCGAAGATGTTTCTGAACCTGATTTAGACCCACCAGATGATGATGAATATTTCTCAGTATCAGAAGATGAATCAGAATCTGAGGTAGACACTGTGCCATATAGACACTATACCACTGTGTTCAAAGTATATAGAGTGAACTTGACAGCAATGAAGCTTGTGGAGATAAGTTGCTTGGGTGACAACATACTATTTCTTGGGCTTAACCAATCAATTTGTCTATGTGCCAAAGGATATCCGCAGTTGAAGGGGAATCATGTCTACTTTACTGATGATGATGAGTACATGTCATATGGATTTAAGAATAAAGGCCGTAAAATGGGAGTTTTTAACTTGGGTAATAAAATTAGCGAGAAAATTGTTTCTCCTCGGATTTGGTCCAACTGGCCAGCCCCCATCTGGATAGTACCAAATCCTAGAAAGATGAATTCGGCATTCCTCAGGTGCCAGATCTTGTCCTCCTATAAATAAAATATTAATCTTGTACCTTCATATTATTATGCAACTTCAAACCATAGAGGATTGTGAAGAGCATATGAGAATATGTTTGTTGCTTGCTGCAAAAGGATTACCACTATCGGGCTCATCATAACTCTTCACCTTTCATATTTATAATTATGGTGTGGTAGGAATCAGCCATAGTTCTCCAGTGGTATTGGGGAAATAGTTTCACTGTTCTGTGTATTTCTTTTTGAGGACCTAGTTCTTTTGGAGCAACATTTTTGGATCAGTGACTGGAAAAATCTATAGTGAATGAGGGTATTTGTTGGATGCTTGTTTGTTGCATTAATAATGAAGAAATATCCATCATATGTATGAGTTACTTTTAGTGTGAGTTGATGTTAATGGGAATCTTTGACAGCACACGCATTTATTTCCTCAAATTCCACCCATGGCTCAGTCTGGATATGTGAATTGATGCTGTATTTCGGAGTAGAGAGATAATTTTGCCCTTTTCGTGTATTTGATTGAACTGGGGTTTGATAACTTTGAGTCAAATCATATGAAAATTCAGATAACTCTGTACATAATGTACCTATATTTGAAAATTTTCCCCAAGGAAATTGGTATTTTTGTGTGGGTGGTCATAAAACACATTTGATGGCCCTCTCGGTGCTGATTCAGAAGTTATTTGATCGCTGTACGTGAGCATCATTGAACGCATACAGTGATCGTTCAGACTTGCACTTGCTGCATGCTGTGGCTATGATTTTGCAGAAGAAAAAAAAAGAGGAAAAAACTGTGACGAACAGACCTGCTCGGTGTCGTAGGTGGTCGGGCGTCGTCGGCAGCGACGTGTGGCTGAAGCTGAGCCGGCCATGGGCGAGGGAGCTTGGGGAACTCTGGGGAGAGAATCACGGGCAGCTCAGTGGCGGAGGCAGACAAGAGGAAGAACGGCTGAGGTGACGAGGTGAGGTTACCTTGCCGCGGAGGGTGGCTGCGAGGGGGGAGCTGCAGGTGGGCCACGGCCGCCACTTGCCGGAGACAGAGCCTCACCTGAATCTCTGCCGATCTTTTTTCGGCAGCCAAGAGACGAGGGGAGGGTTTTTTTTTTTGAGCTTAAGAGATGAGGGGAGTTGGTTGTCCGATGCTGATTCATTCGTTTCCTGGATGGCTGGATGTGGCTCGCCGTCGTCGCCGAGGCCTTGTTGGGCTGAAACTTTTGAGCATGCAGATCTACGGTCCAGAGCCCATGGCCCACTATTACTTTCTTTTTTGACGGAGGTAAAACCTTCTCTTGCTTTTATAGAAGGAAAAAGTCTACTTTTCCTCCCCCAACTTTCACGAAAGTCCGCTTTTCCTCCCTCAACTCCAAAATCAGCCAAATCGCCTCCCTTAACTTTTCAAACCGTGCATTTTACCTCCCTGGAGCGGTTTCGAAGGCGGTTTTGCTACAGTAAATGGTGGTTTTGCTACAGTGAGATGGTTTTGTCTTTTTCTTTTTTATTTATTTCGGCTGAATCTTTGAAAAATCATAGTAAATCACAGAAAAATCATAAAATGAAAAATTCAATTTTGTTGCACTCCACATGAGTAGATCTACACAGTGAACATATAATATGGTATGCTTTAGTACAAAGTTTTTGCTATGAAGGTTTTGCTTTTTTCTTTTTTATTTATTTCGGCTAAATCTTTGAAAAATCATAGTAAATTACAGAAAATTCATAAAATGGAAAATCTAATTTTGTTGGACTCCACATGAGCATATCTACACAGTGAACATATAATATGGTATGCTTTAGTACAAAATTTTTATTATAGCTTTAGATCTATGCTTTTCTATAATTAATTGAAATAATTCATAGCTGCAGCTTGTATAATTATTTTGTTGGACTAAAGCATACCGTATTATATGTTCACTGTGTAGATCTACTCATGTGGAGTTCAAAAAAATTAGACTTTCTATTTTATGATTTTTCTGTGATTTACTATAATTTTTCAAAGATTCAGCCAAATAAATAAAAAAGAAAAAGACAAAACCTTGGTAGCAAAAATTTTTACTAAAGCATATCATATTATATGTTCACTGTGTAGATATGCTCATGTGGGAGTCCAAAAAAATTAGATTTTCCATTTTATGATTTTTCTGTAATTTACTATGATTTTTCAAAGATTTAGCCGAAATAAATAAAAAAGAAAAAGGCAAAACCTTCATAGCAAAAACTTTGTACTAAAGCATACCATATTATATGTTCAATGTATAGATCTACTCATGTGGAGTGCAACAAAATTGGATTTTTCATTTTATGATTTTTCTGTGATTTACTATGATTTTTCAAAGATTCAGCCAAAATAAATAAAAAAAAAGAAAAAGACAAAACCGCCTCACCGTAGCAAAACCACCATTTACTGTACCAAAACCGCCTTCGAAACCGCTCCAGGGAGGTAAAATGCACGGATTGAAAAGTTCAGGGAGGTGATTTGCCCGGTTTTGGAGTTGAGGGAGGAAAAGCGGACTTTCGTGAAAGTTGGGGGAGGAAAAGTAGACTTTTTCCTTTATAGAATGCAACTAGGGCCCAATATTACTGTCAGCCCAGTCCACTCTTAAGGAAAAGGTTCACGTTACCTCCCTCAACTTTCGCGAAAATCCGCTTTTTCCCCGTAAACTCCAAAACTGGGCAAAAACATCTCTCAATTTTTAAAACCGTTCATCTTACCTTTCTGGCTCTGTTATAAGCAGTTTTGAAGGCGGTTTTATTTTTTTCTTTTTTATTTATTTCGGCTAAATCTTTGAAAAATCATATTAAATCATAGAAAAATCATAAAATAGAAAATCCAATTTTGTTGGACTCCACATGAGTAGAACTACACAGTGAATATATAATATGGTATGCTTTAATACAAAGTTTTTGTTGTGGCTTTAGATCTATGACTTTATGTAATTAATTGGAATAATTCATAGCTGCAGTTTCTATGATCCAATTGTCATGAAATTTTTATAGTGGGTTAATTATTGTATGATTGAATTGTAGTAAAAAATTTATACTCATTCGATCATGTATAGCTTAGTTATAGATTTATTTATATTTAACCAGCATAAACCTAAATAAAATCTATAACTAAGTTATACATGATCCAATGAGTATGAAAATTTTACTACAGTTTAAGCATACAATAATTAGCCCACCATAAAAATATCACCATAATTGGACCATAGAAACTGCAACTATGAATTATTCTATTTAATTATAGAAAAGTCATAGATCTAAAGTCACAACAAAAACTTTGTACTAAAGCATACCATATTATATGTTCACTGTGTAGGTCTACTCACGTTGAGTCCAACAAAATTAGATTTTTTATTTTATGATTTTTCTGTGATTTACTATGATTTTTCAAAGATTCTACCGAAATAAATAAAAAAAGACAAAGACAAAACCATCTTTAAAACCGCTTATAATAGGGCCAGGAAGGTAAGATGAACGGTTTTAAAAGTTGAGGGAGGTGTTTTGCCTGGTTTTGGAGTTTGGGGAGGAAAAACAGAATTTCGCGAAAGTTGAGGGAGACAACGTGAACTTTTTCCCCAAAAGAAAAACAGGGTTTTTTGGGCTGTTTTCCAACGATTCAACTGGCCCTTTCTGGGCTCCAAAGGCCAGCTGAACTCCCCGACAATTGGCTTGGACTAGATTGTGCTATGTGCAGATTTTGATGGTGGAATGATGATGATGATTACGTCGGAACGTGTTAAACCAGTATGGGCATAGACTGCCGATCAAAAAAGTATAGGCATAGACTGATTTATTAAAGAGAAGTAGGTCCCATCCATGCAAACTACAATCAGTATGGGCATACGACACAATCACAACTGATGCATCGCAGGAAGCCAGGAAACAGCATTTTGTGACGAGCACCAACCAACATGACATGACAGCAACATGAGGAAATTATTCCGAGACACCATTATCTCGTGCATTCGAGGGCTAGACCATATATAATTGATGCGCCAGCCGCCATGTAGTATATATAAATACCTTCTCTAATATTTATCTAATATTTAAGGTGACTAAATTTTAAGATGATTTCAGATAACACTCTTGTACCACTAAATAGTACAAGTAAATTGTTATTTTTATGATTTATTATTTGTCTTTGTGTCATAATATATCCGTTTCTGTCCTTATCTCACTATAATTTTTTTTAAATAAAAGACAAGAGCTCTACCGTTCAATTAAGTAAAGGGTAAAAGTTTTATGCACAGGAAGCACTCCTGGTGCCAACATTATGGTTGTAAGACTGGAAAGGAAAGACATGCCCCACCCTTAAGTGGATTTACCCCTCAAAGGACATGGCCCTGCGACGTTGCATTATATCCTCTTTTGTCCAGACCACCTGCTAGACCGTTTTATGGGCTTTATCGAAGATCCTCGTATTCCTCTTCTTCCACAAGTTCTATACAATGTAAATAAGGATTCCATTGGACTGCCTTCGGTCTTGTTTTGGCACATTGCTTGCTGCCTCCTCCCACCAATTGGCAAAGCATATACGGCCTGTGGTAGCTGCACACTGAAATTTTTCCCCAGGACAGAACTTGGTTCTAAACTGCTCTAGCAAAAGGGCACAACAAGGAGAGATGTGTCCCTGTCTCCAGGGGGCCATTACACATGACAAAGTGCTCCAGGTGCAGCCATCCTCTCGTCTGAAGATTATCTGTCATTACGATTTTATCATGCATGAGGATCCTGGCGTGGACTTTGCATTTGCTTTTCGCATATGCTTTCCAGATGAGGTCATGTTGAAATTTCGGATGTGAACCTCGAAATTTTATCCTATAAGGTGAGGGAGTGGAGTAATTTCCGTTAGCCGTCCACTTTCAAGTGATTGAGTCCTGCACGCCCTCTTGCAGCTGCACATCTAGTAATCTGTTCCACAGATCAATGAACTCCCTGATTTGTGCAGTTGTTGTGATACGCGTCCACAGTGATCTGATCCAACTCCCATTGTGTAATTCCTGGCTGACCGTCCTATTTTTCTGCGTGCCAGCTTGAACAGGTTAGGAGCAGATATCTGGGAGCCTCCCCTTCTAACTAGGCGTGATGCTAGAACCGGGCTTTGTGTCCATTGCCAATTGTGACCGTGGTGGAGGCATTGAACATGAGGCTATGTATATCCTTACATGGTACTTCCGTTTCCACCAACAGTTTGGAGTCATCCGTCCATTCCTGCCACAGCCATCGGAGGCGCAACGCCCTCCCAAATCTCTCCAAATCCGGCACCCCCCATTCCCCCAGTCCTTGAGCATGCAGACGGTCGGCCAATTTACTAGGCAGTGGCCTCCATTAGCATTCTTATCTTCCTTCCAAAGAAATGATCTTTGGATTTTGTCTATCTTTTTTTCTTGCCCAAACCGCTAGGGGGAACACGGTGAGGTGGTAGGTGGGCATTAAGGATGGTACTGTGGTGACCAAAGTATGCCTGCCAGAGTGCTAGCTCAGTTCAGCATTTTGCCCTTCCATCCCGTGTCTCACTGTAGTAACAATTGCGATTTTTTTTGCGAACAACAATTGCAAATTTTTAATTGTCTTTGTCAACACAAATCAAATTTTGTCAGATTTGTGGTTTTGTTTGATGGTTTTTTCTATTCGAAAACAAAAATTGCAAATTGTGCCTACAAAATTACAACGAACTAAAGCTGCAATTTTAAAGAAAACTAAAATTCAGGACATGAATTTTAGCAAGTACGATGAATCTATATGGAATTCCTTGGGTGAAAAAAATAATAAGAAAGCTAATAAAATGGCACATGTACTACACGGACCTTCAATTTTTTTTCCTGCCTCGGAATACATGTCCGCCTAGGATTTATTTTTCCACAGCACAGCACCATATATGGAAGGAAGCAGAAAAGTCTTCGCTACCAACATGGATAGAACAGAACCTGGATGAAAATGCGAGTCCATTTCAGGTTTTCAGGTCTGAAGTCTGTCCAAATCAGCGATGTGGGCGCAGATATCTCCCCCAACTGATCCTAGCCACAGAAACGCCACCCAAAGGGACGCAATGCAGCAATGGAATCGCTTACTATGCATACCACTACTCGCAATCCATCCACTTGATGAGATAAACAAAATGATAAAGACTTGAACCACTCCACTGAACAATTAGCCTGATCTGCATCTGCAAGTAGATATATCGATCTGAGGGGAACCGGAGCGGAGTTTGCAAATTGCAAGTATCCCATGGCCATGGCTAGCAGCTGATGGGTACGTGCATCCAAAGATGTTTTCACCAAGCGTGGACTGCATGCCACGGCGTGGGTGTGTGGTCCATGTGAGCCGAGCCACAGCCCAGAGCCAGCCAGTTTGATGGCGCTCTTGCTCTAGCCCAAGAGCAGAGGCATACATGGCTGCATCACCTGTGCAGATCACGACGCCAATGAAAAGGATTAACGGCAGGTAGCCTGTCGGCCTTTGGAGGGGAGCGCTGCTGTGACAGATAGTTGCTTACATTATTTGGCTCCTGCTGCTGCTGCTGGCTGGTCCTCCTCATTTGGGATTTCTGCCTGCGTTTGATTCCATCTCAGAGCGGTGGCATCAGAGCCTGCGAATTGGCATCTGCACATGCTCGTTTCCATGTGTATCTGCAATTTCTGTTTTCCTTTCAGAATATACAGGTTAGCTCTGAGATGCATGCAAATCTTTGCCATGTGCAACAGGATTTCTAAACAGTGCCAAAGAAATTTAAACATGATTCGTTTCTAACTTTTATGAGCAGCTAGTCGGTTCTGTCTGATGTCTATGAACCATCTGATCGCTGTCAAGCTTATCCGCCGATCCGCGTATATGAGCTGATGCTGCTGGTTTTTGCTTTCGCGTGGTACGTGGACGGTCATGGCGCTGCAAAGTTCCTTTCCAACTTTCGAAACAAGATATTTAGTTTTTGGATATCATATATTCTTTGAACTCAACAAACGGATAAATATAGGGATCAATACGAGGAAGAGCACCAGCACTGATGTCACACTGGTGAGGGGTGGCTGCCTACATGCTACTTTAACCAATGAGGTATACTAGTGTTTCGTTGTGACTCGACCTAAATAGAACTTTTGCTTTTCCAAATGGAAAAAAAAAAGAACGTCAAGGGTTTAAAGATGCTATCTAAGTGCTTATCCTTTTCAGGGAACAGGGACTGTGATTTCAGAATCCCTTCTTTTGCGGGGAAGCTAGGAAACCCCCTAGAAGTGAATGCGTATTGGAGCTGGAATAGATAGCAAGCACCATATATAGGCCTATCATTGGTCCCGGCATAAATCTTTAGTTGTTGACAAAGGAATCCTGGAAAGCCAGGTGATGGGCGGCATAACCTTATCCTATGTTGTACTCCTACTGTCCTATTTGTGTACCACACACGACAGAAAATCGTGTTAAGCTCTAGATAACATTCATGTGGCAACGCTGCCTGACAAGGCAGGGAAAGATTGATCAAGGGCATCCAGGAACTCAAAAAAAAAGTCAAACCCGATTAACGTTTAGAATATCATGCACATCAGGAGTTTCATAGGTACTGGCTACTGCATCGAATCATGAACGGATCAACAGCCTGGTGTGTAGCAAGTCAACTGAGCAACTCAAGTGTGATTTAGATCAGAAAGAGGTGTTAGTTTAGTACCTGTGTCGGTGGGATGAACGAATTAACAAGATCTTGGTTTTGAGATCCACCCGTCCAAGAATACTGGGAAGGCAGGGACAGTGACGGAACATGCAGGGGCGGCAGTAGAGCAACAACGTCCAGGTTAAAAAACACACACACACAAAGTAAGGGATTTGCAACGCACATGGAAGCTTAAACGGCAATACTTTTCTGAGGCTGTGGGCAGATCCCCTAGTTGGGATTGCAACGAGGATGGACAGCCTAGGATAACTCATGGCTGTGGGCCCCTGGTATCTTCAGATCTCCACTGCAAACAACTCCCTCAATTCCAAATTATAAGGCATTCTAAGATTCTTGGAGAGTCAAAACATCTTAAGTTTGACCAAAATTATAGAGAAAATTACAAAAAATTATAACATTAAATAGGTATACTATGAAAATATAATTAATGAAGAATCTAATGATACTTAATTGGTGTCATAAATATTATTATCTTATCATATAAATTTGGTCAAACTTGAGATCCTTTGACTCTCCAAGATTCTTGGAATGCCTTATAATTTAGGATGGAGGGAGTACAAGCATGTGAAGATATGTGTGGCCTAGCTTATCTATCAGATGGAGAGAGAGAGAGGTTGCGCAAGTCCAAAAATCCTGATATCTTTAATCCTGGCAAAACCTGCGTGGCATATCTGCTTCACATGTTTTTAGGTTGGCTTGTTGTTTCATTAAACCAACCAGATTTGGCTCTCCAATTGGCTGCTGCCTGCACTTCCCTGATCTTTCCTCGAGTTTGATAAACAAATAGCGACGCAGCATGCCTCCTGCTAACTAACGATCTCCAGCTTATCATCCTATTGCACTGCCGCCCTTATATCCTGCTTACCCTTCAGCTTCACACAGCCTGTCAGCCATTCAATTACTAGCTTTTCTTCACTTTTGGTTGGCATCTCTTGTTTCTAGTACAAAAGGACGCTGTTTGCTTCATAAGCACAAGGAGAGATAGAGCGTGGAAGCTACCCACAAAGTGAACTCTCCCGCAGTTAGGCTCTGAAATGAGTAATGGGTGCTGAGGATAGAGTTGAGCAAGTCACCTCCCATTCTGTGTCCCTGCTAACATATGGAGATTGCCAGTGGCTATGATCTGTGACCAAAGAAGAGGAAAAATGCAAGATAAGCAGCTGGACCATGAGAATCAGGGATACAGGTGAGTAAATCTTCAGTTTCTCTTTGTTTGATTCTTGGCTCAGTGTTATCTCAGTATCCATCATTCACTTGTAAGCATAGTGCAATTGACACAAGCTACAGTTATAATTTTTATGGCAAATCTATCAGGCTCTAACTGATGCGTACTACACATGGTACTGATCTTTCAAACTGGCTGTTTCAGGTATGGCTATTGATTTGCTTCATATTCACAGAATCCTCTCCACCCTGTTGGAGATAAAGGGAATAATCATCTCGAGATATATAAAAGGTAGAGATAATATCCAGAAAACAACCAAATTATTGCTGAAAGCTGGTGAGCAAAAGCTTTTATGCACCTTGGAAGAGCCAATGGACGAGCACTGCATACAAGACAGCAAGGACTCAATTCGGAGAACAATCATGGAGCATGATAAGGTCTTCAAACAGCAGGTATGTAGTATGTAGCCTTCTACTCTAGTTATCCATATCAAAAGGATTCACCAAATATACAGAACATAATAAGAAAGTGAAAGGATCAAGATGCCCAAGAGGGGGGGTGAATTGGGCTTTTCTAAAAATAAAAGCAAGGAATAAATCCTAAAAGCTGGAATTCACCCCTAGTGTCTACTTGTGTTCCTAGAGAGTCTACCGATACAAAGTTTTGCACCCTAGTTTCCAATCCTAGTCTAGCATGGCAAGTCTAGGAATGTAAACAAGCAATGTAAGTAAATACGAGAAAGTAAATGCTTGAATGTAAAGGGGCAAGGAACACGGCGATGTTTTTCCGAGGTATCGGAGAGTCGCCACTCCCCACTAGTCCTCGTTGGAGCACCCGCGCAAGGGTGTCGCTCCCCCTTGATCCGCGCAAGGATCAAGTGCTCTCTACGGGTTGATTCTTCGACACTCCGTCGCGGTGAATCACCCACAACCGCTCACAAGATGAGTTGGGTCATCCACAAGCTCCGCCGGATGAACACCAAACTCCCAATCACCACCAAGCCGTCTAGGTGATGGCGATCACCAAGAGTAACAAGCTAGAACTCTCACTTGACCTCTACGAGCCTAAATGAGAAAGTGGATGCACACTTGTTACTCTCTAATCGCTAGTGAGGAACTCTCAAGCTTTGATTCTCAAATCTCTATCCTCACTAGTGCTCTTGCACTCCCTTGCACTTCAAAGGTGTTTAACAGCTGATCAAATGAGCAAGAGACCTCTAAAAGAGGTGGTGGGGATGTATTTATACACCCCACAGACGAAACGAACCGTTACCTGCTGACTCAGCAAAACTCGAGCTGACCGGACGCGCCGGTCGTACTGACCGGACGCGCCGGTCGCTCGTAACGGTCAAAAACCGAAAAACACCTAAATGACCGGACGCACCGGTCAGGGGTGACCGGACGCGTCCGATCGTGCGTGGAGCTTACTGTACTCGCACCGGACGCGCGACCGCGTCCGATCGGTGATGACCGGACGCGTCCGGTCGTCTCAGGACCTTACTGGACTATGACCGGTCGCGCCGATCACACCCAGGTCGCGTCCGATCGGGTGTTTCCCTTAAGTGACACGTGTTGACTTCTGACCACCGCGTCCGGTCCTCGCGAGGACCGCGTCCTGTGCTCAGAGCTGAAACCCCAGCCGCGGAACTGAACTGACCGGACGCGTCCGGTCATGCCGAGGCCCGCGTCCGGTCACGTGAAAACTACCCGAAACTCTCCGAAAAGCGTTACAACTTCAACCAAGTTGCTCGCAACTGAACTTTGAGCTATTCTAGAGCTGCCTAGCGCCAAGTTTAACAAGTGTGCACCACACCTAAACATAGGACTCGCCTAGGTCAAGCTACCCGCTCATGCCCCCTTTATAGTACGGCCAAAAGAGAAAAACGAAGATCCTAACGACTATTCCAAATGTCTCTCAACACCTTGACATCCGGAACTAACCGTCCTTAATCTTGACGTCACTCTTTTGAAAACCGAAACGATTTCCATCAAGGGGCATGAATACCATGGTGCCCAAAGCAGTTAAAACCTCCATGACCTAACTTACCAAAGTTTCTGCAAAACACACGTTAGTCATGGTAACAAGGCGTTGTCATCAATTGTCGAAACCAAACCTCGGGGCCTAGATGCTTTCAATCTCCCCCTTTTTGGTGATTGATGACAACACTCAGATATGAAAAATTGGAGTTGAGGTTTTTGAGCATGCATGGTTCACATAAGCAACAAGCAATAAGCTGAGAGGAGAAAGAAATTGCTTATGTGTCCCAAGCCAAAAGAGTGTACTCATAAGATAAGACAAAAAGCGTTAGTACACAAACGGATATAGCTCATAAGTTATCGGAGTAAGGCATGGAAGCACTACCATAGAGCTATAATAAACTACGGTGACAAGAGATAACACTAACAGGATGAAACATTAAGACTCAAAGTTTTATCTCACAACGACATGTCACACGAATGCAATGACTGAAAAGAAAACATGATGCATGAATGTAGCACACAAGAAAAAACGAAAACCTCTCTCAAAACTCCCCCTGAAACTACTCTCTCTCCCCCTTTGGCATCAAGCGCCAAAAAAAGAACTAATCTAAGGATCTGACGGGGGGGCAGACGGAGTCGTGTCGGGTGCCGAGGTGCGTGGAGTGAACACGAAGTGTAGAGAATCGCCCTCGGAATCTGAGCTATCTGGCTGACCCTCTGATGAAGCATGTGGCTGTGTAACTGTCTGGGTCTGAAAGGCAGGAACAGGTACTGTCGTAATGATAGGATCCGTCTGAGTGACCTGAGCCTGTAGCGAGCCAGAAGCAGGAAGATCTGTGGAGGCAACTGACGAAGGTAGAGTCTCTGTAGTACCAGTCCTTGTTACTGGAGGGATAGCTGCCTCTGAAGCTGACAACCCTGAAGAAGTAGCAACTGTAGTATGCGAGGGCGTCGGCTGACCAGTCAACTTGCTGTAGGTAGCACTGAAATCACCGAAAGGTGTGCCTGTCAGGAGGTGAGGGCGAGGCTGGTCTGATGGTGTAAACCCCGTGTGAATAGGAGTGAAGCTCGGGGACTGGAAAGACTGAGGAACCTGCTGCTGTGGAGATGTGAACTGGAAACCTGGCTGTCCCTGACTCGATGGATCAGAAGATGGTAAAGTAGAAGTCAGGACAGAAGTAGGCGGAGGAACCCCAACCGTGACTAGGTGGCGCAGGAGATCCAAGTATTGCTGCTGACTAGCTGCAGTCTGTCGCTGAATCTCATATTGCTGTCTCTGCATTTCGACTTGCTGCCTCTGGATCTCAAGCTGCTGTCGCTGAAACTCGTCCTGACGAGCCTGAATCTGTGCAAGTGCTGCAGCTGTGTCCTGAGCCTGTCGCTGTATTTGCTGTTGCTGTTGCTCCTGTGCCTGGGTCAACCTCTCAAGAATTGCCACCATGGCTGGGTCTGTGCGGGAGGCTGAACCAGAGCCACCGGCCTCGTGGTCGTGGGACCGAGGAGACCGGTACCTGGGGATGGGCTGGTAGTCCTCATCAGTGCTGTCAGATGTCCCATCCTCAGGAAGGTCAGCAGGCTGAGCGTCAAGATCTGCAAGCTCTGCCTCTGCAAGCTCATCAACTGTGGCGTCCTGCTCAGCTGCTGTCTCAGGTACCTCAGGTCGCACACGCTGTCCTGGCACTGGGGCCTGATCTCTGGTAACTGACGTCCAGAGCTGACGGATATCATACTCAGGAAAAGCAGTGGTAGTATCTGATATCTCAGCTCGGATCTCTGCTGACATCTGAATAGATGATCTGATAAGGAAGCAGATCCAGTGTGCGTAGGGCAGCTGACGATTACCCTTGAAGCCCTCAGCTATGGTGTCCTCCATCTCACTAAGTATGAGATCCCATATATCAAACTGTGTCTGAGAGAGGAGGTGGTGAACAACCCATAGCTGCATCCGAGTCAGTCCCTCTCTGTAGCCAAGTCTGGGAAGAAGTGTGCGTCTGACTATAGCATCCAAAACTCTGGCCAGTGGTGTCAAACTGGCGGGCGTGCGACGAGACCCTTGGCCAAAAGGCTCACGGAAGCAGGGTCGAACCAAGTCTGTAGGTGGCACTGTCCCGCCGTGAGGGCGTCTCGGAGGAGGAGTCTGACCATAACACAGCTGATGTATCTTTGTGTCAAAAGCTGGAAGTCTGAGAATCTCCCGCACTCTGCTGCTGTATAGGCGGTGATCGCGGCCTCGGAATGCAAAGTGAATGAAATCATGGGCAGGATCAATCCATAGTGAAGCATAAAACTCTCTGACCCATGTGCCGCAGTATGCACCTGTCCGTCCAAGAAGATCTGACAAGCCTGGCAGAAAGGACAGGTGCGGACGTAGCTGCTCTCCCACAACCTCGACTAGTGACTCAAGTCGACAGACCCTCTGTGGTCGGAAAGCAATACCGCTGTCAACTAGAGCTCTGTAGAAATCCTCCTGAAGAGGGGTATAGAACCCTTCTGAAGCTCTGGGATCCCTCACAGGTGGAAACCACCGACTGACCTCCACGAACCTCAACCCCTGCACCTGACGTGCTGAAGCACCCCTCAAGTCAAAGTGCTCGACCGGGGGTGAACCTCTAGCTCTGGGAGGAGGACGTGCTCCACGTCGCTGACCCTCTGGCCTAGGAGACACCTAAGTACGGGCGCGTGTGGAGCGGCGACGTACTGGAGACTGAGCTGGCTGCTCCTCTGTATCTGCTGTAGCCTCTGGAGCCTCTGTGGTCTCTGTGGGTGGATCAACTGACATATCCTCTGCAGCTCTAGTATCCTCAGTGCCCTCAGTGGCCTCTGTGCCGAGCTGTCGACCTTCAAGATGAAAGCGACGTTCGCCTATGCGTATGCCACTGCTCCTGCCACCTCTCTCTGCCTGCTCTGCTGCATCTGCTACGGCCTGAGCAATCTCTGCATCTGTGAGTGTCTTCTTCTTCTTTCTGGCTAAGACTTTGACACGCTTCCCACGTGCAATCTCAGACCGACGAGGAGGACTGTCGTTCCCGTCACCAGAAGCACCACCGACGTTCTTGCAACGCACCATGCTGACACAGTGACTGAGAACCTTTGTAAGATGATGAACTGTCACTCAAGAGGCTTGGCCTCAATCCGTATCCGCAGGCTTGGCCTCGGATTTAGCAAACAGATCTCACCCGACACACGGACTGACTCGCTCGGATCGACGAGACGACGGTGACCTAGATTGCGAGATTTCCCGAATCCACCGGACGAGCTCTTTGCGAAGAAGATGACTCACGACGAAACTCGTTGACGAACGAATGACCGACGAACCCAAAGTCAGAGACGAAGCTGGCTCGCAGGAGCGTGGTGCACCGGCGGTGGAGGCACGGTCGGGCGACGGCGGCGCGGCGGTGGCTCGGTCGGTGGCGGCGCAGCTGCGGGCGGCGCGGGAGCGGGCGGCGCGGAAGCGGCAGCGAGCCGTGCGCGAGCGATGAGCGCGTGCGGGCGAGGAAGGGGCGGCGCGTGCTCGACCGGAGGTCGCCGACGGCAGGGAAGACGGTGAGGAGCCGGCGGAGACGGCGAGTCGGCGAATAGGGCAAGGCGGCGGCGGAAGCGCGTGCGGGTGAGGAAGATTGGTCGGGGACGAAACGGTTTTATAAGGAGTTAGATCCGCGCGACACGTGATGACCGGACGCGGTGGTCGATATGACCGGACGCGGTGGTGCAGCGTCCGGTCATACTCTAGTAAGCTCCTGGAGTGACCTGACGCGTCCGGTGCGGACTGACCGGACGCGGTCTGAGTCCGGTCGTTGGAAGTTCGGGAAAACATCGCGAATGACCGGACGCGGTGGTGGTAACTGGGACCGGACGCGGTGGTCAAACAGAGGCGCGTCCGGTGCAGCGTCCGATCATTAGATCTGGAGTTGGTCTTCTGGATGACCGGACGCGCTGCTGGACGCCGAGACCGGACGCGGTGGTGAAGCACTACTGCGTCCGGTGCAGCGTCCGGTGCAGCGTCCGGTGACTGTTCTTAGCCCTTCTTTGTTCCGAACTTCGACGCGACTTCTCCCAATCAGGTTCCAATTCAAAGAGACACAAATAAACACCAATTGGAACATGAAATGAGAGACCTCACTCAAACCCTCAAAAAATTTTAAAATAGATTGCCTTAGGCTAGTATTATTTTTAAGAAAATAGGCAATAAACACCCAAGGAGCAACGTATGGCCATGCAATAGAGTTTTTGAACCTTTAGGAGCGTCAAAATGCTCTCTCTATCCATGGACGAACACAGAGGTTGCTCAAAGCTTAACCGAAAAGAAACGACAAGCAAACAACCATGCAAATGCAATGCAATACAAGAAGGTAAAGCTAGGATGCTTGTCAAGTTTGATCCACGGTTAGGCTTTTTCACTCCTCCAAAGGAGGGTTATCGTAACCGTGTTAGCCAAGCCCTAAATGCATTGCAATAAAATAAACATGGCATATTATACAATGCAATGCAGGAGACAACACACGCTCATTTTTTAAAGTTGCTAGAATCAAGCACATTGAGTTCACTTCTTAACCTACAAAAGGTTGCCTCATCCAAAGGTTTGGTGAAGATATCCGCTAATTGATTTTCACTTCTTACACCTTCTAGTGATATATCATTTTTAGCAACGTGATCTCTTAGAAAGTGATGGCGGATATCAATGTGCTTGGTGCGTGAGTGTTGTACCGGATTGTTAGCAATTTTAACGGCACTTTCGTTGTCACACAAAAGTGGCACCTTTTCAAGAACAATTCCATAGTCTAGGAGGGTTTGTTTCATATATAGGATTTGTGCACAACAAGCCCCCGCGGCAATGTATTCCGCCTCGGCGGTGGACAAAGCCACACTATTTTGCTTTTTAGATGACCAAGATACTAAAGATCTTCCAAGCAAATGGCACCCTCCGGATGTGCTTTTTCTATCAATCTTGCAACCGGCATAGTCCGAATCGGAATAGCCAACTAGTTGGAATCTAGCTCCTTTGGGATACCAAAGACCAATGCTTGGGGTGAGCTTAAGATATCTTAGGATTCTTTTTACGGCACTTAGGTGAGGTTCTTTAGGGCATGCTTGAAAGCGAGCACACATGCACACACTAAACATGATATCGGGCCTAGATGCGGTAAGGTATAACAAGCTACCAATCATAGAACGGTAGAGAGTTTGATCAACCGGTTTACCTCCCTCATCTAGGTCGAGATGTCCATTTGATGGCATTGGGGTCTTGATTGGTTTGCATTCTTCCATCTTGAATCTTTTGAGAAGATCCTTGGTATACTTTTCTTGAGAGATGAAAATCCCTTCTCTCATTTGCTTTACTTGAAAGCCAAGGAAGAATGTGAGCTCACCAATCATTGACATCTCGAATTCCTTTGACATCAATTCACCAAATTCTTTGCAATAATCTTCATTTGTTGATCCGAAGATAATATCATCAACATATACTTGACAAATGAAGATCTCCCCATTAAACTTCTTGGTGAATAGTGTGGTGTCGACCTTCCCAATGGTGAAGCCCTTCTCAATGAGGAAGTCCCGAAGGCGTTCATACCACGCTCTAGGGGCTTGCTTGAGCCCATATAACGCCTTGGACAACCTATAAACATGATTAGGATATCTAGGGTCTTCAAACCCGGGAGGTTGATTAACATAGACTAGTTCATTTATGAAGCCATTTAAGAATGCACTTTTCACATCCATTTGATATAGTTTCATATCATGATGTGATGCATAAGCAAGGAGGATACGAATGGCTTCAAGTCTTGCAACGGGTGCAAAGGTTTCTCCAAAATCAAGACCTTCAACTTGAGAGAACCCCTTTGCAACTAGTCTTGCCTTGTTCCTCACCACTATGCCTTGGTCATCTTGCTTGTTTCGGAACACCCACTTGGTTCCAATGACTCTTGCACCTTTGGGATGCTCTTCAAGTGTCCATACTTGATTTCGGGTGAAGTTGTTCAACTCTTCATGCATTGCAATCACCCAATCCGGATCTTGAAGAGCTTCTTCTACATTCTTAGGTTCAACACAAGAGACAAAAGAGTGATGTTCAACAAAAGAAGCTAGCTTTTGGGATCGAGTCATTACTCCCTTTGTAGGACTCCCTATGATGAGATCTTGTGGATGTGCTTGAAGTAGTGGTGAATTTCTTTTATCAATCACTTGAGGAGGTGGATGAGGAGCATCAACATCTTGAGCTTGTGCCTCGGATTGTTCATGAGAGACATGAGTGTCTTCATTTTCAACTCTCTCATTCTTATTATCATCTTGAGGCACACGTGATGAAGATGGTGGATCAACAATTTGTACATCGTCATCATCATCTTTTGGCTTGATGTCTCCCACGGGCATGTTCTTCATGGCCTCCCTCAAGGGTTCATCACCTACATCATCACAATTCTCAATTGCTCCTTGGGAGCCATTAGATTCATCAAATTCCACATCATATGTTTCTTCAACCAAACCGGTGGCATGGTTAAATACTCTATATGCTTTGGACTTTGATGAGTAACCAACAAGAAAGCCAATATCACAACGTCTTTGAAACTTCCCTAGGTGTTGACGCTTCTTGTAGATGTAACATTTGCAACCAAACACCCGGAAGAAGGAAACGTCCGGCTTCTTGCCATTGAGCAACTCATAGGGGGTCTTGCCAAGAAACTTTTGTAGGAAGAGGCGATTTGAAGCATAGCATGCGGTGTTGATTGCCTCGGCCCACAACTTCTCCGGAGTGTTGTACTCATCTAGCATTGTTCTTGCAAGGGTGATCAAAGTTCGGTTCTTTCTCTCAACTACACCATTTTATTGAGGAGTGTAGGTTGAAGACACCTCATGCTTGATTCCAATTTCATCACAATAAGCTTCAATGTTGGTGTTGTCAAATTCTTTCCCATTGTCACTTCTAATCTTCTTTATCTTGACTTCAAATTCATTTTGAGCTCTCTTTGCAAACTTCTTGAAGCAATTTGCCACTTCGGATTTATCATGAAGGAAGAAAGTCCATGTATACCTTGAGTAGTCATCCACTATCACAAGACAATAGAGATTACCACCCAAGCTCTTGTATGTTGTAGGCCCAAACAAATCCATGTGTAGAAGTTCTAACACTCTTGAAGTTGACATGAAAGCTTTGGTTGGATGAGTGTTTGCAACTTGTTTGCCCGCTTGACATGCACTACAAGGTTTGTCCTTTTCAAACTTCACATCCTTCAATCCTCTCACTAGTTCTTTCTTCAATAGCTTGTTGAGAGTGTTCATTCCAACATGAGCAAGCCTCCTATGCCAAAGCCAACCAAGTGAGGTCTTGGTGAACAAACATGTCATCAAATTTGCATCTTCGGAGGTGAAGTCAACAAGATAAAGATTATTGTATCTAAAGCCTTTGAATATCACTTGCTTGTCATCTATCTTTGAAACTTCCACTTCATTTGGTGTGAACAAGCATTGGAAGCCAAGGTCACAAAGTTGCCCAACGGACAACAAGTTGAAACTCAATGAAGCAACATAGAGCACATTTGAGAGTGAGTGATCATGTGATATTGCAATCTTGCCTATGCCCTTGACTTTGCTCTTTGAATTATCCCCAAATGTGATCTTCTCTTGACATATACTATTCTCTTCAATGGTAGTGAACATACGAGGATCACCGGTCATATGTTGAGTGCAACCACTATCAATAACCCAATGAGTTCCACCGGTCTTGTAGTTCACCTACACACAAGAGATCAAGCTTTTTGTTTAGGGACCCAAACTTGAGAGGGGCCCTTGACTTTATCCACTAGTGACTTGGCAACCCATATTTTCTTTGGCCTATTCTTGTTTGGGGGACCCAAAAACATGACTTTCATCTTTCCATTTGAATCTTTTCTTAGCATATAATGAGCATTGAAAGCGAAGGGTCTAGCATGCTTGGGCAAGGGTTGTGGTGGTGGAGTTTTGCATTCATGAGCAAAGTGACCTTCTTGACCACACTCAACACATCTCTTTGGCTTGGGCTTTGACTTGCTTTGTTGTTGTTGAGCTTTTGCTTTCTTCTCTTGATTTGCCAAGTACCCAATACCACTTCTATCCATCTTCATTACGGTGTTCATGAGGAGCTCACTTTGCAAATGTTGGCCTCTTGTGAACTTGCTTAGGCCGGTCTTGAGATGCTCTTTTTCTTGCTTGAGCTTTTTGTTTTCTTCAATGAGTGACTCATTTGTTGGTTGCTTCTCAAGAGCCATCAAACCTTTTAGCTTCTTGTTCTCACTTGCAAGCTTCTCATTTTCACTCTTAATCTTGGCATAATCATCATGGTTGCTTGACTCAACCACACTCTTGCCTTTGCTACTAGAACCTCGCTCAATGCTTTCAATGATCAAGTCATCACATGATGTAGCTATATCACACTTAACAACATGGTTAGTAGCATCATGTGTCTCAAGAGCAAGTTCATTAGCAACCACAAGACTATCATAATCAATTTTTAATGTGGTATATTTGTCCTTTAGAGAATTGTGTCTAGTGATGAGCTCATCATGCTTCTTCTCAAGTTTATCATGTTGATCTTTAAGCTCTTTATAGGAGGTTTTGAGTTCCTTGAGAGTGGAAGACATCACTTCATTTTGAACTCTAAACTCACCACTAGTCTTTTGAATATTTTCAAGCTTTGATGAGAGTGATTCATTTTCATTTTGAAGATCATCATTTTCACTTCTAGTTCTTCTTATGATTTTAGTGTATTTGTTTAACAATTTTACAAGTTCATCATAAGAAGGTGAGTCATATTCATCATCACTATCACTATCGTCATCATCATCACTATCATGGTTTTGTACCTTTCGTTCACCCTTGGCCATAAGGCATAGGTGAGTAGTGGACGATGATGGTGAAGGAGGTGGTGAAGGTGGTGATGAAGATGTTGGTGAAGATGATGGCCCCATCACAAATGCGGCAACCTTCTCTTTCTCATCATTGCTTTCATCTTCGGAGGACTCACATGATGATTCAATGTCGGTGAGCCAATCACCAACAATGTATGCCTTTCCTCCCTTCTTTTTCTTGTGGAACTCCTTCTTTTTGCCATCCTTCTTCTTGTATGGCTTGTTCCTCTTCTTCTCTCCTTCTTCATCACTTGAATCATTTTTCTTGCCCTTGTTTTTGTTCTTGTACTTGTCTTTTGGTGGTCTAGGGCATTGATGAGCTAGATGACCAAGTTCACCACAATTGTAGCAATCCATCTCCGAGATTGGCTTTCTCTTGCTACTTGTGAAGAATTTCTTCTTCTTGCCATCGAACTTGATGCCACTCTTGTTAAGCTTCTTTAACATCTTGGTGGTCTTTCTCACCATGAGTGCAAGTGATTCATCATCAACATCACTATCGCTTGAGCTTTCTTGCACCATCATGACTTGGCCTTTCATCTTCTTCTTGTCATGACTAGCTTTGAAGGCCAAGTCTTTCTTCTTGGAAGATGATGAGCCCTCTTCCGGAGTGATATGCATGTACATCTCATGAGGATTGATTTTCCCCAAAACTTGCGTTGGTGTTGCGGTGGAAAGATCACTTTGGTGAAGCACGGTGACAATATGTCCATACTTCTCAACGGGAAGCACACTCAAGATCTTCCTTGCAACATCCGATTAACTCATTTTGGTGAGCCCAAGAGCATTGAGGTCCTCTACAAGAACATTCAAGCGAGTGTACATGTCATTAGCACTTTCTTTGGGAAGCATCTCAAAAGAATTAATTTTCTTTAAGGCTATGTGATAACGTTCCTCACGCTCACTCTTAGTTCCCTCATGGAGAGCACAAAGATTTTCCCACAATTCATGAGCGTTCTTTGCATTACGCACGCGATTGAAGATATCTTTGCCTAAGCCCCGGTAGAGTGCATTTTTGGCCTTTGCATTCCACCGGTCGTACTTCTCCTCGTCACCACTTGGGTTAGCGGGATCCCTTATGGGGGGAAGCCCTTCGGTTGCGGCTCTAAGACACCCAACATCTATGGCTTCGAGGTACGCCTCCATACGAATTTTCCAATATAGAAAATCGTCTCCCTCAAAAGTGGGAGGTGGTCCTTCCCCATTAGACATCTTGCTCTAGGCGGTAAAGCCTAAAAGTAGAGCAACACGGCTCTGATACCAATTGAAAGGATCAAGATGCCCAAGAGGGGGGGTGAATTGGGCTTTTCTAAAAATAAAAGCAAGGAATAAATCCTACAAGCTGGAATTCACCCCTAGTGTCTACTTGTGTTCCTAGAGAGTCTACCGATACAAAGTTTTGCACCCTAGTTTTCAATCCTAGTCTAGCATGGCAAGTCTAGGAATGTAAACAAGCAATGTAAGTAAATACGAGAAAGTAAATGCTTGAATGTAAAGGGGCAAGGAACACGGCGATGTTTTTCCGAGGTATCGGAGAGTCGCCACTCCCCACTAGTCCTCGTTGGAGCACCCGCGCAAGGGTGTCGCTCCCCCTTGATCCGCGCAAGGATCAAGTGCTCTCTACGGGTTGATTCTTCGACACTCCGTCGCGGTGAATCACCCACAACCGCTCACAAGATGAGTTGGGTCATCCACAAGCTCCGCCGGATGAACACCAAACTCCCAATCACCACCAAGCCGTCTAGGTGATGGCGATCACCAAGAGTAACAAGCTAGAACTCTCACTTGACCTCTACGAGCCTAAATGAGAAAGTGGATGCACACTTGTTACTCTCTAATCGCTAGTGAGGAACTCTCAAGCTTTGATTCTCAAATCTCTATCCTCACTAGTGCTCTTGCACTCCCTTGCACTTCAAAGGTGTTTAACAGCTGATCAAATGAGCAAGAGACCTCTAAAAGAGGTGGTGGGGATGTATTTATACACCCCACAGACGAAACGAACCGTTACCTGCTGACTCAGCAAAACTCGAGCTGACCGGACGCGCCGGTCGTACTGACCGGACGCGCCGGTCGCTCGTAACGGTCAAAAACCGAAAAACACCTAAATGACCGGACGCACCGGTCAGGGGTGACCGGACGCGTCCGATCGTGCGTGGAGCTTACTGTACTCGCACCGGACGCGCGACCGCGTCCGATCGGTGATGACCGGACGCGTCCGGTCGTCTCAGGACCTTACTGGACTATGACCGGTCGCGCCGATCACACCCAGGTCGCGTCCGATCGGGTGTTTCCCTTAAGTGACACGTGTTGACTTCTGACCACCGCGTCCGGTCCTCGCGAGGACCGCGTCCGGTGCTCAGAGCTGAAACCCCAGCCGTGGAACTGAACTGACCGGACGCGTCCGGTCATGCCGAGGCCCGCGTCCGGTCACGTGAAAACTACCCGAAACTCTCCGAAAAGCGTTACAACTTCAACCAAGTTGCTCGCAACTGAACTTTGAGCTATTCTAGAGCTGCCTAGCGCCAAGTTTAACAAGTGTGCACCACACCTAAACATAGGACTCGCCTAGGTCAAGCTACCCGCTCATGCCCCCCTTTATAGTACGGCCAAAAGAGAAAAACGAAGATCCTAACGACTATTCCAAATGTCTCTCAACACCTTGACATCCGGAACTAACCGTCCTTAATCTTGACGTCACTCTTTTGAAAACCGAAACGATTTCCATCAAGGGGCATGAATACCATGGTGCCCAAAGCAGTTAAAACCTCCATGACCTAACTTACCAAAGTTTCTGCAAAACACACGTTAGTCATGGTAACAAGGCGTTGTCATCAATTGCCGAAACCAAACCTCGGGGCCTAGATGCTTTCAGAAAGCAAGGGGATCAGGCACCCTAATAGGTCTTGACTCCTGAGCCTTTTGATTTTCTGAGGTATATTTGCACACATAGACGAGAAGTTAACATACTGCTCCAGTTTTGTAATATATTGTAGTGCATACTACTGCTTATGCTGTATTAAACCTTCATCTTTCTAGTGATAAGTTGACAACCAGTTGTTAGTCAGACCTAAGTTGTCTTGTCATCCATGCAACAAGAACTTTTGCATCTGATACTGCTTCTTTGCATCAGGTGCATGAGCTGCATCGTTTGTATCGTGTACAAAAATCATTGATGGCTGAATGCGATAACCATAGTTATCAACCGAGAACAGAAGAAACTCATGAAATGGTGCAGGGATCAAGGTCGAATCTCAAGAGTAGTCCTTCTACCTCAGGGACAAATCAATCTACTCGCCTTGGTAATGCACAACACTCAACTCCCCAGCAAGTACCTGAAGATTTGAGTCTTCATGAATGCAAGCCAGTAAACTGCCTCAGCCTCTTTAGTGAAGAAAACTCAACAGTCAAAGAAAGATTTCACAGGGAGAACCATAAATCACCTGAAGATGAAAGTTGGAATGCCACTGTAGAGAGTGATCTTGACCTCAAACTAAGCATTGGCCCCAGTTCACATTCACCAAAAAGACCGCACTGGCTATTCTCAGGAAGCAGGGAAAGAAACCCTTCTGGCCAGCATCGATGACAGCAAGCTAGTAAACATCTGATCATTTAGTTTGATGGCACGAGAAGCAAAAGACAGCACACCATAGTTTCATATGCTGAGAAAGCTGAAGCCTCCATTAAAAATGGCATGTGGATTTGTGGAAATACAGATCTGAAAAAAAATGCACTTCTAACTCCCATGGCATCTCGGCCAAAAAACCAAGGCCCAGAAATGCTTCCATCAGATTTTGATTAGAATTCTTTAGTCACTAATGATCTGTATGCCAAAAATGTAGAGTCTCACAGGTACCAATACTTGCTATGGCTAGGACAGTAGGACTGCACTAATGTAATGCCAAGCAAAGGATTGGTGACAATTCAGTTCTTGCTTGTCTTGTGCATAATTTTGAGTTTCAGAACAAAAGCGATAAAAACATTAGGTAAGTATTGAATTTGAAAGAACCAAAAGAAAATTCCCTTTCAGTTCTCCTACAGCAATAATAATAATATAGTTACATTCAATAATATACTTAGTAGTTTTGAGTGACCCGCCATGATTGATGCTTTACTATTTGCATTTGTATTGTGTGAACTCCATGCTTTCAAGCATCATTTTCAAAAATCAACATGTCCATTTTTACAATCAAACACCCACTTCCTCATTACCCATGCATTGCCAACTAGATCTGCCCTGCGTAGCTCTTCATTGCAAACAAAGATTGCCATTATTTAACTGCTTTTTTTGAATTCATAAGCGGCTTTCCAAGCTTTGCTCTGCTGTTGAGAGTTGACCTTCCTATATTCAAAAACATGTCAGATAAATAAGTTGGACAAGGTACTATTAATTGATGGAGGTTTATTCTCCCATGTTTATTTTTTTCTCAATAAAATAATACATGTACTGCATTCACCAGAATCCACCACATGAGCATTCTCCATCTCTGAAGTGATGAAATCTCATATTGTCCCTGACTATAATCTCGATGGGCTCAACTTTTGACACCAATCTTATAAACAAATGGCAGTCCTCACATATCCTTAGATTCTTTACTATCCTAATTGAGGATCTAGACTCAAGTGTGAGCAATCCAAATGACAGAGCAAGCTTCTCACTATGACCCATTAACAACCTTTCTTTCTCTTCCTCGTTTACATTATAAACAACTGAACTAAGGATTGGCACATAACCTGCAAGCTTCAGTTTTGCCCGTAGCTCCAATAATCTTTTCTTTATTTCATGCATCCATGGGTGCGTATTATCACCAGCAAAGAACTGATGCACAAAACCATCACGGCCTTCAAACCAGCTCACTGCAGGATCCTTTTTCAGCCCCCGAATTCTCATCAGCTTCCTAACCTTTGAGACTTCATCCCATTCTCCTGCTGATGCAAGTGTATTTGACAACAACACGTAGTTCCCTATGCCCTCTGGCTCAAGCTTAAAAAGATGTTCAGCTGCAACCTTAGCAACTTCAGTATTTCCATGGATTCGGCAAGCCCCTAGCAGTGCCCCCCAGACACCACCATGAGGCTCCACAGTCATTGATCTTACAAGGTCAAGGGCTTCAATCACCAACCCAGCCCGACCAAGCAAATCAACCATACAAGCGTAGTGGTCTGCGGAAGGCAATATCCCATACCTGTCCTTCATCTGCGAAAAGTAGTAGCGCCCTTCTTTTACCATCCCCGCATGGCTGCAAGCTGTCAATACTCCAATGAAGGTAACATGGTTGGGTTCCACATCTGCCCTCCTAACCATGTCCTTGAACAAAGCAATTGCATCACTGGCCCTCCCATGCGATGCTAGGCCAACAATCATTGAGCTGTAGGTATACACGTTCTTCTCTTGCATCCTTTCAAAAACTCTGCGCGCCTCATCGATGAGACCGCACTTGGCATACATGTCCACCAACCCTGACCCGACAACCACATTCCGCCCAAGACCATTCCGCTCTGCAATTTCCTGAACCCAGGTGGCTCGCCTCACCGCACCGAGCTGAGCACAAGCTGAGATAGCACCGGTGAGTGAAACTTCATCAATGGGCATGCCGGCCACCGCCATCTGCTCAAATGCCAAAAGCGCCTTCACTGGCATAGCATTCTGCGCATACCCCGTCACCATTGCTGTCCACGCCACCATATCCTTAACCGGGCAGAGTGCAAACACCTCCTCCGCCGAACCCATATCACGGCTCCTAGAATACGCCGCCACAATGCTCGTCCACGAAATGACATCCTTCACCGTCATTTCATCAAACACCTTACGCGCGGCACCAACGCCGCCGCAGGCGACATAGGCACCGATCAGCGAGTTCTCAACAAACCGGTGCTTATCGAACCCTCCGAGCAGGAGCGACACCGCGTGCGCGCCGGCTGCGGCGGGCAGCGAGCGCGCGGCCGCGGCGGACTTTGCCAGCGGGGAGAAGGCGAACGGGAGGAACGGGAGGTCGCGGCCGTGCGCGCGGCGGAGGCCGGAGAAGACGCGGAAGGTCTCCATCGGCGGCTGCGTGAGGTGCGCGAAGCGGAGCAGCGCGGCCGCGAGGAACGGGTCCGGCGGCGAGAGCGAGGAGAACACGGCGACCGCGTAGCGGAGCGGCGTGGGCGTGGGTGGGAGCGGGAGCGGGAGCGCGGCGAGGCGGCGGAGCAGGCGGGAGAGGAGGAACGGGGCGGACGGCGGCGGGAGGTAGGGGTGGATACGGACGAGGAGGCCGTGGAGGTGGCGGAGGTGCGGGAGGGACGGCGAGGACGCGACGGCGGCGAGCAGCAGCGAGGCGAGCGACGGCGGCGGGAGGAACGGGAGCGGCAGGTCCGTCGGCGGGCGTGGTTGTGGAGCCGAGAGCCGCGCCGGCGAGTGGCCGTGGCGCCGGGCGAGGTGAACCATGCCGGCAGCGCGACGGCGTCATGGACCCGCCGAGCCACGGCGCGGGCGTGAGGCGAGGTGCGGCGCCATGGACATGGAGACGGACGAGCGTCGCGGCCTCGCGGGCGCGGCAGGTTGGTTGGTTTCAAAACGGCGGTTTGTCGTCGCGGGAGCCGGCGGGCTTATAGGGATGCAAAATCCTCTCCTGGGCTGTGTGCGGGGCCATCGGCCGTTTCGGGGGCAGTGTATCTCACCTCCTTCAATCAATGCAGTGTATCTCAGTGGCTAGTATAAGTTTTTATTCCCTGTGTCCGAACCAAACGATTTTCTGCCATGGTTCGGGTGCTCCAACGTGGAATCGATTTCTACCCTCATTTCTCTCTCCCCATGGTTCGATCTGATACTATGCTGGAGCTGCTCTAAAGATGGGGGTGGTTACCGTAAAAATGATCCAAACGGGCCCCTCGAGCGATCCAAATAGCACCCAAGGGTCGGTGGATAGCGAGTCCCAGAACCAAAGGATCGAGCGGGTCGATCCAACCCGTCTCCCTTCGTCCGGCGGCGGCAGTAACGACAGCTGAGGTCTGTGCTGTGTCTGTATGCTCACCTTGCTTCAGCCTTGCGTTGCGTCCTTGCCAGCGAGCTGGGACTGGGATGGCCGGTCCACTGCAGGAGGCCGAGGGAGAGGTCCTGCTGCTGGCTGTCGCGGGCAGGCAATGCGCTAGGGCGAGTGGCTGAGGGGCCGCTGCACCGCCGGGCGCCGCGGCCCTAGCGCCCTACCTACCCGCCACCGCTTGCCCTTGCTTGCTTCTGTTTCTTGTCCGCGACGGCTCTCAACGGATGTGCGACAACGCGATAGACACGAGAGACGAGAGAGTTTCTACCTGGGCTGCTACTCGGCCTAATGGAGTAATGGGCCATATTTGCCACATCTAACAATACACGTACTATACCTTGTTAGCACACAAGCAACGAGACATGGATCGATCCATGACATCCATTTGGGCAAAGAAGCAAATCAACTCTGGTATAATGAATTAATCAGTGCTCCACCACCTGCTGTATGGATCAGCGGAGCGGATGCGGTTCGCTCCATGGATGATCCACCCCCATCTTGAGTATGAATGATCCATCTCCTTTCTAAGGCTAGTGATTCCAAAACTGTTAGAATCGTTCCAGCTCATTAAATATTATATAAATTACGGTATAGCTAACGTCCGGATGTCCGGACGGACGCCCGCATTCAGACGTCGGCGTCTGCTGCTCATTTCATGCGTGCACCCAGAAATCTGCGTTTCCTCCGCGCCTCCCATTCACACGTCTGCATTCTTTGCACACCTACGCAGCCATCCCTCTCAACTGCGCCGTCCTAGGAGGTCAGGCGTCGGAGCTGCTAGTGACCGGGGACAGGGTTGTGGCACTGCTCAAGGAGTTCACGAACAAGAAGGTGTGGCCAGCCACCGCGTCATTGCAACATGTACAACACCAGATCTATTTCTGAAACATTCAGATGAAAACGTTTGCAACATACGTCTAAAGACACATGAGACACTTGAAACATGCGTGTGTAACCATTGCAACATGTGCAAACACCAAGATCTACTTTTGCAACATCCAGATAAAACACTTAAAACATGTGTCTGAAATAAATGAAACACTTGAAACATACGATTGTAACATGCGTATACTGTCATTTCAATATATGCAACATCTTAGATTTACTTTTGCAACACATAGATGAAACACTTGAAACATAAGTCTCAAAAGCCTGAAACACTTGAAACACGGCGTCACCGGCAGCCATAGCCTACCTGGTGGGAAACTAGGGTAGCCAGCAAGCTCGGGTCAGGGGGACGTCGAGAGCAATGACCTAGCGTACACCTCTGCTACAGGACTTCCCTTCCTGTCATGGTGTCTTCGGTTGGCCGCAAGAGACGATCCCTGGCCGACGACAACTTCCTATTAGTAGTGCCGGGTTGGTGGTGGCCCGGCCGGTGACGCCACGGTCGCGATGCGCGCGAGGTGGAGTGGGGCACGGGCGCGCAACAGAGGATGTGTGTAACACTTCAAGTGTTTAGTCCTTAATTGCATTGCATTTGCATGGCATAAGCATAAGCATGCATCATTCATGTTTGTTATTTTATGTGATGCAACACATGTGATTATTTTAGGGTTTGTTTGATTTATTTCATGAAGTACTTGATAGTTGGTGTAACAAAAAGGTAAGGTAGCCAATCATGACCTACAACACCTTAGTTATACTTAGGATAACATTTGGAACAAGTTTCATGTTGACCAAAATTTCAAATTTGCCCTCCAAGAGAAGTTGACCACCATTTGACCCTAGAAGGCTCTAGTTTGACCAATTAAAAAGTCTAATTTAGAGACTTTGCATGGAAGAGCAACCTTAAGTAAAGTTGTAGAGAATTTCATGAGGAACAAAAGTTCTAATATGGCCATCTCATGAAAATGACCAGAGAATGCTCAAAAATGGCCCACAAGTCAGTTTGAGTGGGAATCAACACTTAGAAAAATTCTAAGTCTGGAAATTGGACTTTTCAGTTTCACTGTACCTCACTTTAGCAACTTGTAACTCACAAACTAGGCCAAACTAGACTATGAGCCAATTGACAAAGTTGTTGTCCACACATAGCTCTACAACATTGTCAATATCACCATCACCTAGTTCTAAATGGTTTAGGAGATTTGGTGCCTAGAAAATCGGGTTTCAGTCGGCATTGTGACTGAAACTAAGTTTCAGTTTTCGGGTGACCCACTTTGGAGCTCTGTAGTTTCAAATCTAGGCCAAACCAGCCCAAACTCCAATTGACAAACTTGTAGTCCTCATGTAGCTCTACAATTTTGGTATTATCATCTTCTTCTAATTCGAACTGGTTTGGGAGATAATCGGTGTTGAACTTGCCCTGTCAGTCGATACCTTTGAGCTCTGAAACGAAACGTTCAGACACCGACGGCCGCGGCTGACCGCGTCGTGGCGCTCGGGCAGAGCCCGGTGGCCGCGTGGCGCGCGTGTTCTGCCGACGCCCCACGTCGCCTGCGAGCTCAGCATGAAGACCAGGACGAACCGCTTCCCCCTCCATTTCCATCGCCCTCCTTCCCCAGCTCACCGGTAAGGCGACCGAGCGTCCTCCGCCCCCACAGCCGGCTCCGCCGCCTTCGGTTGCGCCAACCACCGCGCCACCACACCCGAGAGCTCACGAACAGCACCGCCTGACCATACTCTACAACCTCCGCACATTGGGTCAGCCGTTGGGTCAAGGTAGAGGGCAAATCACCCAATCAAACCTCGGCGGTGCGGAGCTCCGCCATGGCCGCCGCCATTGCGAGCTCACCACCGACGTCCTCTTTCACCCTCCTCTCTCTGTGGTCAGCGTTCGGAATAGTGTAGGCCTTCCTCTAGCTCTAGGCATGACCTTACCGTGGGATGCGACGTCGCCGGAGCGAAACACGACGACCACCGTCGTCGCGCTCACCGCACCGCGTCACGGCACTCCGTGGCCAGGGTAGTTAGGACCTCTTCCAAACCTCCTTTCTACCTCAATAGATTCGCCCGGGCGTAGTGTAGCTCGTACCGAGCTTAGATATGGCCGTGCGGCCTCACCGGCGACGGCATACCCTCACCCGACCCTCACCGGCCGCCGCTCACGACGGCGAGCCCTCCCACTCCAACCTAAGCTCTTCCACTAGCATGAATCGAAGCGTTACGGAACAGGGAACGCGTGGGTGAGCTCGATTTTTCCGGGCGAGCTTCCCTCCGACGAGCTTGGGCTCGCCGGAGCTCACGGCTGCCGCTCCCCTGTCTCTGGTCGCTGACAGCGGGGGCCCGCCCGTCAGTGTCGCGCGCGGGCGGGAGCGCTGAGCGGGCCGCGCGCGCGAGTGGGTGGGCCGATTTTCTCCGGGCCGGCCCAGTCGTCCGAAATGAAATTCATTTTTATTATTTTGTCACTGATTTTTGTACAAGTTGGAAAAATATAGATCTAGGGTTTTAATGATCCAAAAATCATGAGATAAATTTTATTAGGGTCTACATAATGTGTAGTATTTTAGAAAAATATGGATCTGGCATGAGATGTTTAAAGTCTGTAAGAATTTAATAGATCCTTTAAATGTGTTTTGGAATGCATGCAAATTTGTTAAATTTATAACTTGAGCTGTAGTGTTCCATAAATCATGAAATTTGGTGGGTAGGTTACTCTATGCTAGCCCTAGCTCTGGTAAAAATTTGGGCATCAGTGATTAAGTAATTTTCAAGTTATAATGCTATCTTGTTATTCTAGGAAATCCTAAAATGAATTTTAGTAATTCTTCTACATGTGCAATGTTCTTATAAATTTTTGGAGAATGTCTTGGTACCCTAGAGTGTCCAAGAAAATTAAGAAATCTGTTGTTTGACACTTTTTACTATGCTTGGTTATTTATACAAAAATCAGCCTTTTTGGATTGGGAATTTTGTGTAGGGAGTTCCTGTGAATAAATTGAGTTCAAAATTTTACAGTAGTCTCTTTGTGGATCAGAGAGTCCCCTGTAATTTTTGTAGAATTTTAGGAGCAGTTTACACATATGTTTGAAATTCCACTTAATTACTTAAGTAAATTGAGAAATGGGTTTAAATAAATGTTCTAGGTGGGCACACCTTACTTCCTGGTGTCTTTGTGATATTTGTGAACTTGTAGTAGCATTAGTTTGGTTTTAGAGAATGTTTGCCACATCAATAAATATTTAACCTTTGTAATTTTAGGTTTTCTGGACAGCTAAGTAGTAATTTTAAATTTGGCTTTGATAAAATTGGTTGCTGGACAACTTGTAAATACCAAAGTTGAAGAAAACTTGATGAACTAGCTTGTGTTAAAATTTGGAAGCATTTGGCTTAGTAGTTTGAGAGTTACTGTTGTTTAAAGTGGCAGTTCAAAATCTGCTACTCTCTGTTTTGGAGAGGACAGGTTCTGGAACTTGTTAAGTTTGACATGCAAAACTTAGGAGTTTGGAGTTGAGGTCTGAAAATGAATTGTAGTACATTTCTTAGGCTTTCCAGATTTGCTTAGATCATAGCTTTTGGAATTGTAAATCTCCAGCTGTGATAAAAACAAGTAGCTGCTGTCCAGAATGCTTACTGTGGTGCTTTGCTGATTGATATGGTGTGATATCCTAAGGCATGCTACTTTTGTAATTGTTAGGTGTTAGGGCCTTAACTGAGGATGAGCAGCTTTATCTTAGGTTAAGTAGATTAGGTGAGTACTTCTCTACTGGAGAAGAGATTTGCACGTACTAATAAAATAACTTGAATAGAGTATTTTATTCTGAAATGCATTTCATTCCGAGCATGTTGCACCCCTTTATGCATCCATTATATTTATTGTGCATTCATGCAATAGGTGCACCGGAGGGGGTGACACTCCTCGAATTCGAGCCTGTAATTCCGGAGGAGAACCAGGAGCAGCAGGAGCCCGAGGAACCAGTCGGCGAAGGAGACGTCGCTGAAGACCTTCCTGAGTGCCCGGACCACAGGCCTGCAACCTTTCTGAAAGGCAAGCCCCGGTGCATGCTGAACCTACTGTTTTATAAATTAATCTTGAGTACTTTTAATTGTTTACTGCATTAAGTTGTAGGAGTTATATGAAAACACTTGTTGCATTGTACCTGTCCTTGTCCAGATATCGTACTTAATCCTATTTTAGGTTTAGCCACGTGTCAATGCTTAGCCCTGCTTAGTACGGTAGAAGTCGGGTGATTTCCGGTCATCCGCGAGATGTAGGAAGGAGTCACGAGTGGCTCTATGGCTATCGTGGATGGAACCATGCCTTAAATGAAATTGAGACCGGGCGGGAGTTCGATAGTACAGCCGCAAGACACTTCACGTCTTGGGTGTGGAGCTATGCCCGTCTGAGTCGTTTAAGGACCGATTCGCTGTACGTCCTTGAGTCATGTTGAACGCAGTCTAACACTTAGTTGGCCGGATAAGCCGTTCCGACCGCGAAGTCGAGTAGTATGGTTCAGGCCGGGAATCGAATGGTAGGTTGCATCTTGGAGGAGAGAAAGGATGTGCTTGGGGACATTGGCGTGAGACCAAGGGGGGGGTTAGAGTCCCTATCACCTGGCAGAGTGTCGCCCTTGGGGACGCGACATTATTCGGGCCCGCGATTCCTGAACTGTACAAAAGATGACCTGAGCAGCCTTCGCCAGGCGTGACTCGGTGAGTGTTAGAAATACCCCTCCAGCTGGATAGGAATTCGATTCGAATCGCCGTCGCTCCCGGTTAGTGAGCACTTGACTTGAGCAGCGGCAACGTAGATCTCATTAAATAAACTGGTGGTTAAGGGAATGATACAATGTTGCCGCAATGATATACCTGCTATGGATATAATACTAATGTTGTTTGATTATAATCAAGTGCATGTTAGTACAGGTGCTAAGATAGATGACAGGTAAATGCTAAAAATAACTGCTAGTACAGGCTACAAGAGCTTCAACTACTTATGCCTTTATGCAAAATGTTATGTCAGCTAGCCTCTTGTGTAAGCCTTGCATAATCCTTGGTGTCACTTTATTTCTGGTTTTTGACGGGTAAGTCTAGCTGAGTACATTCCAGTACTCAGGGTTTATTCCCTCCTGTTGCAGATGACATGCTTTATCAGGGCTTCTGCAAGACTTGTCTCCACCCTGCGGGTGAAGAAGACTAGATCACTTGGGCGTGATCGTCTTTTATGTACTTTCCTCATGCTTTTTGCGGGTTATGGATCATCCAGACTGGCAGTATTTAAGTAACTAGTGTGTGTGTTATGCTTCCGCTACTTTCAAACTTGGTTTGTAATAATTGCTACTCCGTGGTGTAAACTTATTTCAGAACTACTTGTGAAATATATCGTATGATGTTGTATGTTGAATGATGCGATCCTGGTTGTAAGCAGTTTGGTTTGAAATCCTTCGTGATTTCGATTGACTACCGGGATTATATGGGCTCAAGTTTGAAAATTTGAGCGCTTCGGTGCTTGTTTTCGTACTTGTGCTCTTATAATTTGGTCGGTTCTGTTACAATGTGCGTGGCGCGGATGGCGATAAGGTGCGGCACAGTGGGGGGAAGCGCATGGCGCAGCGAGACTACGAGAGACAGGGCACAATGGGAGAAGGGGCGTTGGCGGGGACAGAGTAGGGCTGGTGGATATGAGTTCCATTGAAGAAGGGGCTGAGTAAGAGGCGGTGTCGGTGGAGGCTAAAGAAATGTGTGGATAAGAATAAACTATATGATTGAAGTTACCAGTTACCGTCTCCAAACCGAAAAGGCCCCGCGTTGCTCCAGGTCGGCGCGACTCGGGCGGCGACCCCAGAGCGCCGCCACTAACTTCCATCACCCTCCACACCTCTCATCTTGCCATTGCCTGAGTGAGCCACCGCCGACCCACGAGAACGGCGGTGGCGAGGCCTTCGAGGTTGGACTTCTGTTGGGAAGCGCTCGTGCCGTCTTCTGTGCCTAAGGTTTGCGGCGTGTAGGAAGGCGGTAATGGCGCGGCAGGCCACATCCGATGCCCAGATTCACCCATCTTGGGCACATCTGCGTCAGCAGCACCTGCACTGGTGGTCTGCTCGGCGGGGGCATGCGAATTTTGCGTGGGTCTGGCCGGAGACGGCCAGATCTGGTCCATCAACGACGTTCGGGGGCGAGAGGAGGTGGGGGCAGATCTTGACGGCTACGGCGTGACGTGGCTGTCGTCTGAGGCACTGAGCCATCGGCGTGTGGGTGTGCTGACTCGGCTGTGATGGCGCGACGGGCGTGGTTGCGGCAGTGCGGGGTGAGCGAAGGTGGCAGGCCAATTGGGCATGGTGGCGCAGCCAGTGCGTGCTCCATCAGACATCGCGGTAATTTGGGCGGCTACGCTGGTTGTGCGACGTCGGCGTCGTGGTGGCGTGGACGGCGACGTCCTGCTCATTTTTCGCGTCTACGGCGCCATGTCGGCAAGGCGGGTGTCGGTCGAGCGAGGCACACTAGCTTCTCAAAGTTCGGCGACAGCGACAGTGAAGGCGTCCTCCGTTGCTACCTGCTGCCTGGGACTGGTGGCCCTATCGGTGGGCTCACCGAGGAAGGCTACCATAGCGAGTACAGGTCGCCTTTGTTGTGCATGGGACGAGGGGCCATGGCGAAAGCTTTGCCTATTCTTTGGGTCAGTGACGGCGACGTCTTCGGGCGTCGTTTACTTCCTTGGAAGCGTCAACCGAAAGGCCCTCTCCCCTTGCGTGGCGTGTTCTTCCTAGGTGTATAACCTTGACCTTCTGGTCAGGTGACGACGGCGTCGGTGGCATCGTGCCCTCCTTGGAGGCGTCGCTTTGGAAGGCCATTGAAAGCCCAAGTTTGGTTTTGGTAATTAATGACACCAAATTGCTAATGCCATGTGTTAAGTGGTTCAAGTTAGGCATAAGCAACACATATGATGAAGGTGCATGTGGCATGGAGTGGTGACCACAAGATCACAAAGAGATGGTGCATGGACATGAAATGGATGGTCATGGTGATCAAGCATGAGGAGATGGACATGGAACAAAGTGATCAAGGCAAAGGTATAATCGTAGGGTTTGCTTTTGCCGGTCTAAAATAAGTAGAAAAGTGATTGACCGAGTTTAGGATTGATAGCCAACTATCAAGAGGGGCAATCACGGTTAGCTCATGAATTAAGTGCTACTAGGTTATCATCTTGAGCATATGCATTAGGATCTAGTAGAGGGATAACATAACGTCTTGAAAAATGATTGTGAAAATGCTAACACACATGCCCATGATGGTGTACACTTGGTGGTGTTAGCACATTTGCGAAGGCGGTGGAGTTTGAGCGGTAGAGAGGGGTTTGGGGTCCTCTCTCCCTCCCGCCGAGCTTGCTAGCGCGGGATTCAGGCGTTTTCGAGGAAATAAAATGCCTATTTTCCATTGCGCCGGAGGCGAGAAAAGGTGGCGAAAGTTCAGAGTGTTTATCTCTGAAAAACTCCAACCGGACGCTGGACCGGACGTGGTTCAGGGTGGACCTGCGCGTCCAGTCAGTTCAAACCGCAGGTAGAGACGCACGCGTGAAGGTCACGGGCCGGCGCGTCCGGTCCCTCGCAGAACCGGAGCGTCCGGTCACGCACCCAGTGGGCAGCGCGTGTCTCAGTACGGATCGGACGTCGTGGTGCGTCCGGTCACGTGCGACCGGACGCGTCCGATCGCGCGAGGAGCTCTCTAGACTCCAATCGGACGCCGTGGCGCGTCCGGTCACTTGCGACCGGACGTGTCCAATCGCGAGTGGACCCTTACTGGACTCTAACCGGACACCGGGTGTAACGTGTCCGGTCAGTTCTGCAGTGCGCCCGATCGGTGCTTCGCCGGCGCGGGTGCTGTGCGATCGCCGCGTCCGGTCATTCAGACTAACGCGTCCGGTCAACGAGCGCAGAGCGGCATCTCGAGCCTAACGGCTCTATTCTTTGGGGATGCTTATAAATACTCGTTTGGCCGGCCTTGGGAGGTAACTCTTGACTCTTTGAACACTTGAGACATACTTTGAGCTAGAGAACTTCTCCTCTACTCATCTCTTTGCTTGCTTGCATACTCTAGAGAGATTAAGTGAGATTCAAGTGCATTACATTGAGAGTTGCATCTAGTGGCACTTGATTCTTGAAGTTTGCTGCGGATTGCTTGTTACTCTTGGGTGTTTCCCGACACCCTAGACGGCTTAGAGCAGCGGTGGTGTTGAGCTCATGATTGAAAATTGTTTCGAGCCTCACCAAGTGTTTATGAGGGGTTCTTGAGCCTTTCCCACGGGAGTTCGCAAATTGGCTACTCTAGTGGAGCTCGCGGCTTGGAGGATCCTCATTGTAACGGATCAACGTAATTATACGAGATTAAGTAAGAAAATTTTCCACCGAGGCGGTTAATTTATCAAACTTAAACCCGTATAACCCGAGATTCCGTGAAATCACGAGGGATTTCAAACCAACCAACGTACAACCAAGATCGTACTGATTTAGCAGCCATTGTTCACATGATACGTAGAGTTCACAAAAAAATAGAGTACATCGGAGTTCGGAATAAAAGTTATTACAACACAGTTCAAAATAACATAGCGGAAGCAAGTAGTTTTACACACACTCTTAGTTCAAATACAGTGCCAGTAGATAGTCATGGTCCACAAAAGCAGTAGATAAGACAAACAGAGTGACCCTTGCCCAAGGTCCTAGTTGTCGCCCATCGCCGGATACAGACAGTTGGAGCAGTACCCATAGTACATCTGACCATCTGCAACAACAATGGGAACAACGCCCTGAGTACGAGAATGTACTCAGCTAGACTTACCCGTCATAAACCAGAAATAAAGGACACCAAGGATCATGCAAGGTTTTATAGATTGGACTGGCTTGACTTATTTGCGAAAAGCATAAGTTGTTATGAAAAACTAAACCAGTACTTTTTGCATCACTTTTAGTATAACCTATTCAAACTAGGTAAGCAGCTATTGCTAGAACAATCACATGATTTATCATTAGCAATCTAGATTATCATATCAGGTTTAGCATTTTCAACATCATTCACTTAACCATCAGTGTTCCTTTAATGTTACTACGATGCCATAGCTCGAGTCAAGTGCTCACTAACCGGGAGCGACGGCGATTCGAATCGAATTCCTATCCAGCTGGAGATTTATTCCTCACACAAACCCTGTTTCCCCCGTCAGGGTCGCGTAGATCACCAATGACACTTTCCAAGAAGCAGCGGGATAACAATCATGGATCGCACTACCCAGGGACCGCCCGACTGCCAGGATGCACCTTGGGCTCACTCTTCGCGTCCCCGTTACACCCCCTTCAACACCAGTCTGCCAACCCGAGTTTATCCCGACTCGAAAAGTGTCACTAGCTTCGCGGTCGAAAGGTACTTTATTCGGCCAGCTAAATGTGAGGCATGCGTTCAACATGACAAGAGGGACGAGCAACGATCGGTCCTTAATCGACACAGACGGAATCACTATAGTCCAAAACCCTATAAGACTCCGCCCGGTCTTCATTTATCCCTCAACACTTGGTTACTTTTTATGATCATAATTACAGCTAACCATAACCTTGTATCCACCTATAACTCGCAGGTGACAGGAAATCACCCGACTTCTACCGGTCTAAGCATGGCTAAGCAATTCACTCGATCCTGACCTAACAGGGTGAAAGATAATCTGGTGGCCAAGGTAATAATGCAACAACGGTTTCACTCAACTCCTATAACTTAATGCAACTATATATATAACTATAGTTCATGTAGTAAGGAACAACTTTTATAAAATAGGAGACTTAAAATGCTCCGGGGCTTGCCTTTTTCGAACGAGCTAGGATGGTGGTCGACGCACTCTGGCAGCTCCTCGCCTGACTCTTCCTCCTCGGGCACCTCCTGTGCCTGGGGCTACTGCTGATCCGTCCAAGCTTGTTCCTCCGGTACTGCTACCTGCGACTCCTCCTGCGATCCTGTATGATGCAAGTGCCTAAGTCATCATGCGAATGATGCATCAGATTGGGGTGGAGTGCTTTGATGACATGAGATGCAGATGAGCACATGGAATGAGCAGTTTGAATATAACTATTTCTTCTACAAGGTAGTCAACGTCATCCAAGAACATGTACCCTAAAACATACACCTTATCCTTCTATTAGTTAGCCTACCATCTACACATACAAGTGAACCTAAACTACCAAAGCTTACCAACCTAACTCATCCATAACATCAGCAAGGCATAATAATGCTTCAAAGATACACCAAATATATTTTATTTCTCTTAATTTCTCCTAAAGAATAATATTTTATTCCCTATTTAACTAGGGTTACACACCAACACCTATTTCTGGTGTAGATAAAAATCTAGAAAATTACAGTAGATTACTCTTACCCTAACTAACCTACTACTAAATTTTCATGAGAATGGCCTATGTAAAACTGCTTGTACAAAATAAACAAGTTATAGCATAATAATGAGCATAAAATTATTTTTTACTAGAAAAAGTATCAAACAATAGATTTCACATTTTTTTTCTATGTTACTAATAGTAAACTAACATACTACAAAAATTATCACATGTATGTTCTATACAAATTTAGCTCTCTACTAAAAATAACAAAGATTATCAATTAAAGGCATTTGAACTACACTTCAAAATTTTCTCACAGAACATGCATCACTAATATTTTTCCTAGAAAGTACATTACTAATAAAGATTAAAGCAACAAGAATCACATTTTTCCCTTCATTATTTTATTTACTACACATTTTCTAAGATATCAGCATTTATAGCAATTAAATAAACCTACACAGAAAAGTGTCAACAATTTATCATGAAATATTTTTAAACTGTAGATCTATTCAAGAGGAACATTTTAAAATTTGTTTTATCATTTTTGGAGCTATAAATCTTGAGATATGATTTTTCAAAGCTGTTTCATAATTCTGAGAAATCATTTTCCTTAATTCTTTTAAGAATTCACCGGTGAAAACGCTGAATACACCCGGTGCAGTGCACCCACACACGCTGACACGCGGGACCCACGGGTCAACGGACCCCACCGGCCAGCCAGAGCAGCGCGGGGGAGGCGCTGACCGGTGGCGAACTCGCCGCCGGTGAGGTCTCCGGCGACGGGGAGGGCACCAACGTGCTCCCCGCACCGAGACGCACCCAGCGCACCAACGCCGAGCGGCGCGGGAGCTCTGGAGGAGGCTCGCCGGCGGAGATGGCGGCACGGCGGCGCTGGAGCTCGTCGGCCGGCCAATGCAGGCCACGGGGGTGGCCGAGAAGGCGAGCGCGAGCACTGCTAGGCGAAGGGGAAGCGGATGCTCGAGACCGGAGGGGGCATGAAGGGCCAGGAAGCTCCGGCCATGCGCGCCGGCCAACGGCGGCCATGGCGGCATTGGAGGAGGGGGGCGGCCAATTGGCCCTCACCTGAGCTCGAGCGGCGGAGTGGAGGCGCGCACGCGGTGGAGGAAAGCGGGGCGGAGCTGAGGCCAGGAGGAATCGGCCGGAGAAGCAGCCACGAGCGTGAACGGCGGTGGCGGAGCTCCGGGAGCCGGCAATGGCGCGGCTGCTGCTGGCGAGCTGCTGCGGAGCGAGAGGAGGGAATGGAGGGCGTGCAGCCGAGGGAGGAGCGGGCGCGGGTTCAAGGCGCGTGGCGCGGGGGACGCGGGGGCCACTCGGGGTGCGTGTCGCGCGGCGTCGCCGTCGTTCGGCCATGCGGCGGCCGAGCTCTGCCACGGCGCCACGGCGTCGCGCGCGCGGGCGGCAGGCGCGGACGCAGGCACGGGCGCGGGCCGGGCTGCCAGCTCGGGTGGGCCGAAAGGGTGGCTGCGGCCCACTAAAGTGAAAAAAACCAAATTTTCTTTTATAAATAATTTTTCAGATTTCTATATTTGTTTCAAATTTGAATTTGAAGATGAAAAAGAGGTTTGCAGAACTTTTGCCCAAAATAAAAGTTGTTCAAAATTTTATTCTCTACAACTTTCATGTAGAGCATTTTTCAAAATTCCTAATAGATTTTGAATTTGGGATTTAAAGCTAAATTGTTAATCAAAAAAATATTTGTTTAGAATATTTTTAAAACAAAATTTGAGAAAAACTTGAATTCAAGAATTGCTCCAAAAATCATGTTAATTTATTCTAGATTATTTAAAATTGTAGCTACACAAAGTTTCACCACTCGTTAGCACTTAAATGCAGAATTTGGGTTTTAAGTAATTGTTTTTCAACTTTAAATTTAAAAGGGTCTATACTGCATGCAATGATAACCATGTATGAGATGATTATGACTAATGCTTTGGATGCTAATGCATGCTTAACACCCAGGGGTGTTACAGCCTTCCTCCCTTATAAGAATCTCGTCCTGAGATTTTGAGTTACGAACCATTTATCGTAAAAATCTTTATACGCAGTTTGAAGATATTCTCCCGTTTCCCATAAAGCATCACTCTCATCATGATGGCTCCACTTAATCTCGTAGGTTGTTACCACTCTATTCCGAGTGACTCGGTCCTTTGTATCCAGAACTCGAACCGGTTGTTCACGATATTCCAAGTCCGCCTTGATCCGAATACCCTGCGGTTCTATTCTCTCTTCTGGAACACGCAGACATTTCTTCAACTGGGATACGTGAAAGACGGGAAAGATCGAACTCATCCCTTCTGGCAATTGCAACTTGTACGCCACGGGACCCTTTTGTTCTATGATCTGGTATGGTCCGATATATCTAGCAGACAGTTTCTGCTTGATTCCAAACCGTTTCTTCTTCATGGGGGTAACCTTCAAATAGACATAGTCACCCACTTGGAAATCCAATGGTCTCCTTCTCTTGTCTGCATAACTCTTCTGACGGGACTGTGCAGCTTGCATGTTTTGCCGGATAATACGGACCTTCTTCTCTGCCTCATTTACAAAATCAATTCCATAAAACCTTCTTTCTCCAAGCTCTACCCAATTTAACGGTGTCCTGCACTTCCTGCCATATAAAGCTTCAAAAGGTGCCATCTTGATACTCTCTTGGTAACTGTTGTTGTAAGCGAATTCTGCCAAAGGTAACCAGGATTCCCATGAGCCTCTGGATGATAGTACACAAGCTCTAAGCATATCTTCAAGTACAGCATTAACTCGTTCTGTCTACCCGTCTGTCTGTGGATGGTAAGCCGTACTACGAATCAAACTAGTACCCAAACCTTTATGAAGATGTTCCAAAAAATGAGAGGTAAACTGTGAACCGCGATCAGACACGATCGTTTTTGGTATACCATGTAATCGGACAATCTCAGCAATATACTTTTCTGCATATTGAGGTGGTCGGAATGTTGTCTTAACTGGCAGAAAGTGAGCTGTCTTGGTGAGACGATCTACTATTACCCAAATAGAATCGTGTCCCTTCTGTGTGGTGGGAAGACCAGTGATGAAATCCATACTTATATCATTCCATTTCCAATCGAGTACAGACAAGGGTTGCAGAAGTCCTGCGGGTCTCATGTGAAGAGCTTTAACTCTACAACACATGTCGCAACGAGCAACGTATGCTGCAATTTCCTTTTTCATCTTAGTCCACCAATAACGGGGTCGCAAATCTTGGTACATCTTACTACTTCCGGGGTGAATACATAGCTTGGAATGATGGGTCTCATTCATCAACTTGTTCTTAAGCTCTCTATCCTTAGGTACCACCAGACGATCCTTAAACCATAACACTCCTTGGTCATCCAATCGAAAGTGTTTGGTGGGTTCCCTCTTTATCTTCTCTTTGATATGAAAGATTCCCTTATCTGTCTTCTGACCTTCAATGATCTGGTTTTCCAGAGTACAACTGAGCTGAATATTATGCAACACAGCAGGATGTAACAATTTGAACCCTTCTTCAAACAACGGTTGCACATCAATAGCATGTGATTTTCTGCTCCGTGCATCTGCTACTACATTAGCCTTCCCGGGATGATAATGTACATTTAGATTATAGTCCTTTATCAGCTCTAACCATCTTCTCTGTCGCATGTTCAACTCAGATTGGGTAAAAATGTATTTGAGACTCTTATGATCTGTAAAGAGGTTACACACATTACCCATTAGGTAGTGTCTCCAAATCTTTAGAGCATGCACTACTACTGCAAGCTCCAAATCATGTGTAGGATAGTTAACTTCATGCTTCCTCAATTGACGTGAGGCATAGGCAATGACCCTTCCATTTTGCATTAGTACACATCCTAACCCATTCTTAGATGCGTCACAGAACACATCAAAAGACTTTTCTATATCCGGTTGGGCCAGAACAGGAGCAGTGGTCAACAACTTTCGCAAGGTGCAAAAAGCTGCCTCACACTCCTCTGTCCATATAAACTTATGATCCTTCTGTAACAGGCTTGTCATTGGTTTGGCAATCTTCGAGAAATCTGGTATGAAGCGACGATAGTAACCGGCTAAACCAAGAAAACTACGAACTTCATGCACTGAGGTTGGTGACTTCCAGTCCATAACCTCTTGAACCTTACTAGGGTCTACGGAAATGCCATTTTCAGACAACACGTGGCCGAGAAAAGGAACTGTCTTAAGCCAGAACTCACACTTGCTGAACTTCGCATATAGTTGATGTTCCCTGAGTCTAGTCAAGACAATCCTGAGGTGCTCTGCGTGATCTTCTTCATTCTCTGAATATATTAGAATGTCATCAATGAATATAATCATAAACTTGTCCAACTCTGGCATGAAAACAGAATTCATCAGATACATAAAGTATGCAGGAGCGTTTGTCAATCCGAAGGACATGACAAGATACTCGTACAAGCCATATCTAGTAGAGAACGCAGTCTTAGGCACATCTTGCGGCCTAATCTTAATCTGGTGGTATCCTGATCTCAAATCTATCTTAGAGAACACTTTGGCTTTAGACAATTGGTCAAACAAGATATCAATCCGAGGAAGAGGATACTTGTTTTTAATTGTCACTGCATTCAGTGGTCGATAATCCACGCACATGCGTAAGGAGTTATCCTTCTTCTTTTTCACAAATAGAGCGGGGCATCCCCATTCAGACGAGCTAGGATGAATCAAATCTTTCTTTAGTAAGTCCTGGAGTTGCTTATTCAATTCGGCTAACTCATTGGGAGGCATCCGATAGGGCCTTCTCGAGATCGGTGCTGTTCCCGGAATTAACTCAATGGCAAACTCAACATTTCGGTCTGGTGGAAGTCCAGGTAACTCATCCGGAAACACATCTGGAAACTCACAGACCACTGGAATCTGGGCTAGCAGAGTAGCTTGGACCGCACAAGTCGTGCTAGCTAGGTCTACCTTCCGAGGTAGGACCACCCGAAAAGTACCTTCTCCACTTGGTTCCTTAAGAGAGATACTCCTTCCTCCAATATCGATTACTACCCCCATCTTATTCATCCAGTTCATACCCATGATCACATCCAAAACTAACCCTGGCATGACTATCAGATTAAGCTTATATTGCCGATTTGATATGTTTAGGGTTACTCCCTGAACTATCTGATTAGTCAACAGATCAGCCCCAGCTGAACTGATTTTATAAGCACATTCCAATTCAACTATCTTTTGCCCATGCCTCTTAACAAATGCTTGACTTACAAAGGAATAAGATGATCCGGAATCAAACAAGACTACTGCAGGATGATTGTTGATAGAAAACATACCAGCTGTTACTGGTTCTCCTTCAGGGATGTCATCCACGGTGGTGTGATGCACACGAGCTTGATACTGCGTCTGCTGTTTCTTAGGGTAGGGACAAAACTTCGCAAAGTGTCCGGGTTGGTTGCAGTTGAAGCACGGTCCCTTCACTTGAGCCACAGTTCCAGACGAACTGCCTTGTCCTATCTTCGCCTGAGGCAATGCCATCTTGAATGGTTTCTGGTTCCTCTGGGGTTGCTGAGCATTCTGATTCTTCCTTTGCGGTGGCCTAAACCTTGCACCTGGGGCAGGCGATCGAAAAGCTAGACGGTTGGCCACTGGGGCTCTGGACTGGGACGAACCCAACTCGAAAGCTCTCTTACGGATCTTGGAAGCAGCATAAACATTGTTGTTCTTCTCTTGCTTTAGACAGTCACTAACAAAATCATTGAAACCAGTCCTCATATTTGTACCCACATGTTTCATCATCTTGGGATTCAGGCCTCTCTTGAAGCTGGCGATCTTCTTGGCCTCAATATTCACCATATCAGGAGCATAACGGCTCAGGTTATTGAATGCATGTAGATATTGAGTTACAGTCTTCGTGCCTTGATTCAGTGCCAGGAATTCCCCAAGCTTCATCTCGGTCAGACCAGGTGGAATGTACGTTCCACGAAAGGCTTCGGTGAACTCCCTCCAAGTGATGTGAGCGTGGGGAGGAAAAGTGGTGCGGTGATGTTTCCACCACATTCCTGCCGGACCTTGAAGCTGATGAGTTGCATACTCAGTCTTCAACACTTCAGTCATTCTCAAGACACGGAACTTGTCTTCCATAGTATTAATCCACTCTTCTGCATCCAAGGGTTCGGCGGCTTCCTTGAAGATCGGTGGACGAGTATCCATGAAGTCCTTGAAACTGCTGTACTGATTTGCTTCGTGCCCACCCGGGTTTATTCCCCGACGGGTGTTGTCTGCGATACTGCGCAACACAGCTTCCATATTCTGTTGCATGCCCTCCATATTACGTTGGCTTCCAAGAAATTGTGTGAAAACTGTTCTGCAGTGTAGGGTGGAGGAGGCGGTGGTGGATCACGGTCATCACTAGCAGCTGCACTGCCACCGGCCTCAGCGGCACCATACACGGTACGACGAGTGTTCGGCATCTGCATGTTTCAGCCACAGTAATTATTAGGTGATGTTGTAGGAATTGCGACCGAATGAAAAATCATGCTGATTGAATTTACTGGAGAGAATAAATTCATACAATAAAACAGGGGCACAATAAGTCATTCCAATTAACACAACATCACTAATTAGATTACTTAAAGCGCACACATCGCGTCCATTACAACCAAGTTGCCAGCATACATACACTGGACTTTTTGACGTTCGGATACCGCCACAAACACATCCAAGCTTTCCAACATTACATCAAAGCCTTAGTCTTTCTACTCACTATTACATGCCCAACGTGCCAACAAAGCAAAAGACCATGTAGATGGAACCTAGCAGCTAGCGTAACAACTACTAGCCTACTCATCGTGATTGCTGTCTAAGTCCGAGACGTTGGCGTTGTCGCCATTAGCAGCGTCGTGGTGCTCCCCAACTGGTGCTTCGGGCTCTTCAGGATCTTCGTCTTCATTCAAATCCATCTCTGCCGCACCAGGAGGAACATAGGGGTTGAGTTGATTGTTCAGCCGATGAACCTCCTCATGCAGATTGTCATTATATTCCTCTGCATATGCCAGCTGTTGCTCTAGCTCAAACTGTCTAGCCCTCAACACATTCTCTGCGGACCAGGCTTCATTCCTCTGATGGAGCACATGAGTCAACATGCGCTCAGCGTTCCTGTTAGCGGTGGTCAGTTGCCCAACCTGCTCTCTCAGGGCACGTACATCTCCTTCGAAAACCACAGTCCTCTGGGTAGCCTGATCTCTCTGGCGAGTTAACTGAGCCATCTCTGTGTTGAGCCTCTCAATCTCGGCGTCGTGATCTCTCTGAAGCTGACGGCGGTCATCACGAGCCTGACCAAGAGCACTAGACACACGTCTCAGGCTACCTTCCACTCCATCAAAAGCCCTCATCACTGCGAACATGGCACTCATAGCGGGGTTGTCACTGTTCTGTGCTTCTGCGGCGCTAATCTCCAGAGATCTTCCTCTTGCCTGCTGCCACGAGTCAGTGGAGGGGTTGCCCCTCGGAAAGACTCCAACTATAGCTGCTGCCAACTCCTGAGGAAAGCGATCCATGATATCTCTCAGGATCCCAAAGGCTGCCCTCTCAGCGGCTTCTTCAGGGGTCCTGCCAGTTGACTCAAAATGCCAACCGGTCCACTCAGAACCATCACCTCGGGGACGAACTATCACTACCATAGTCACCAAAAGTCCTTCCCCCAACCGCTCATTCGACCAAAAGTAGCGGGGCTCCATCCCATCAGGATAGCCTACATAGCTGAGTACTCTCCACAAGAGCGTAGGCATCCCAAACTCTCCAAGAAAAGTGTGGCGCTGACGAGTGCGTGGAGCAAGCTGATGACGGGGAGCTCTGCCGGTGGACTTGCGGGCTGTCTGCTTGGTACGTGCCATCTGTAGCAAAATTTTATTACCGTGGTGAGAACAGATTTTTAAGTTGGCATTTTTATCGAAATGAGATAATCAACTTATAAGGGGAGGAACAATGCCATGAATGAAATGCACCACATGATACATGCACGTTCCGTACGTCCTCACAAACTTAGAAAACTAATAACTACTAACGGAATAAACGGTGGCATACAACGATCTCTTATAACGTAACTAATACGTACTACTCGAAAGCGTTGTTATGTACCTGCAGAAAGTCACTTCAGCCCAACCCTCACAGTATGAAAATATGCAAGAAAGCAGTAAAGTAAGTTACTCGCTCTACACGCATCCCCAGATACGAGTATAACGGTAACAACTACCCGAATCATCGTCCTATTGACGGCATCGTCACCGCATGACGGAAGTTCCCACCATTTGAATACCTTTATACGAACATGCGCATGGCACATAAGTATTCCGGTATCACATAAGCACTCCCCTAGATCGGCAGTGTATCCGACCATGCTCTCACAACTCTCACTTACCAGGGCGTAGAGGAAATTGATCCATACATTACCACTCAATTGAATGACACTCATACAATAGCACACCGTATGAGCGACGAAATTTCAAATATGATGCAAACCCCCAAGTTAGTACTTAATTAAGCCACCTAGAGTCCTTATGGGGCATAAAGGATATGACCACTGGCACACTCTTAAATTTGAAAGCTTAGTGGAAAACATAGTTTTGTTTTTAAATACCCATGTGAACAGCAACGTGCTAAACCATGCTTCGATGCCAGCTGTAACGGATCAACGTAATTATACGAGATTAAGTAAGAAAATTTTCCACCGAGGCGGTTAATTTATCAAACTTAAACTCATATAACCCGAGATTCCGTGAAATCACGAGGGATTTCAAACCAACCAACGTACAACCAAGATCGTACTGATTTAGCAGCCACAGTTCACATGATACGTAGAGTTCACAAAAAAATGGAGTACATCAGAGTTCGGAATAAAAGTTATTATAACACAGTTCAAAATAACATAGCGGAAGCAAGTAGTTTTACACACACCCTTAGTTCAAATACAGTGCCAGTAGATAGTCATGGTCCACAAAAGCAGTAGATAAGACAAACAGAGTGACCCTTGCCCAATGTCCTAGTTGTCGCCCATCGCCGGATACAGACAGTTGGAGCAGTACCCATAGTACATCTGACCATCTGCAACAACAATGGGAACAACGCCCTGAGTACGAGAATGTACTCAGCTAGACTTACCCGTCATAAACCAGAAATAAAGGACACCAAGGATCATGCAAGGCTTTATAGATTGGACTGGCTTGACTTATTTGCGAAAAGCATAAGTTGTTATGAAAAACTAAACCAGTACTTTTTGCATCACTTTTAGTATAACCTATTCAAACTAGGTAAGCAGCTATTGCGAGAACAATCACTTGATTTATCATTAGCAATCTAGATTACCATATCAGGTTTAGCATTTCTAACATCATTCACTTAACCATCAGTGTTCCTTTCATGTCACTACGATGCCATAGCTCGAGTCAAGTGCTCACTAACCGGGAGCGACGTCGATTCGAATCGAATTCCTATCCAGCTGGAGATTTATTCCTCACACAAACCCTGTTTCCCCCGTCAGGGTCGCGTAGATCACCAATGACACTTTCCAAGAAGCAGCGGGATAATAATCATGGATCGCACTACCCAGGGACCGCCCGACTACCAGGACGCACCTTGGGCTCACTCTTCGCGTCCCCGTTACACCCCCTTCAACACCAGTCTGCCAACCCGAGTTTATCCCAGCTCGAAAAGTGTCACTAGCTTCGCGGTCGAAAGGTACTTTATTCGGCCAGCTAAATGTGAGGCATGCATTCAACATGACAAGAGGGACGAGCAACGATCGGTCCTTAATCGACACAGACGGAATCACTATAGTCCAAAACCCTATAAGACTCCGTCCGGTCTTCATTTATCCCTCAACACTTGGTTACTTTTTATGATCACAATTACAACTAACCATAACCCGGTATCCACCTATAACTCGCAGGTGACAGGAAATCACCCAACTTCTACCGGTCTAAGCATGGCTAAGCAATTCACTCGATCCTGACCTAACAGGGTGAAAGATAATCCGGTGGCCTAGGTAATAATGCAACAACAGTTTCACTCAACTCCTATAACTTAATGCAACTATATATATAACTATAGTTCATGTAGTAAGGAACAACTTTTATAAAATAGGAGACTTAAAATGCTCCGGGGCTTGCCTTTTTCGAACGAGCCAGGATGGTGGTCGACGCACTCTGGCAGCTCCTCGCCTGACTCTTCCTCCTCGGGCACCTCCTGTGCCTAGGGCTTCTGCTGATCCGTCCAAGCTTGTTCCTCCGGTACTGCTACCTGCGACTCCTCCTGCGATCCTGTATGATGCAAGTGCATAAGTCATCATGCGAATGATGTATCGGATTGGGGTGGAGTGCTTTGATGACATGAGATGCAGATGAGCACATGGAATGAGCAGTTTGAATATAACTATTTCTTCTACAAGGTAGTCAACGTCATCCAAGAACATGTACCCTAAAACAGACACCTTATCCTTTTATTAGTTAGCCTACCATCTACACATACAAGTGAACCTAAGCTACCAAAGCTTACCAACCTAACTCATCCATAACATCAGCAAGGCATAATAATGTTTCAAAGATACACCAAACATATTTATTTCTCTTAATTTCTCCTAAAGAATAATATTTTATTCCCTATTTAACTAGGGTTACACACCAACACCTATTTCTGGTGTAGATAAAAATCTACAAAATTACAGTAGATTACTCTTACCCTAACTAACCTACTACTAAATTTTCATGAGAATGGCCTATGTAAAACTGCTTGTACAAAATAAACAAGTTATAACATAATAATAAGCATGAAATTATTTTGTACTAGAAAAAGTATCAAACAACAGATTTCACATTTTTTTCTATGTTACTAACAGTAAACTAACATACTACAAAAATTATCACATGTATGTTCTATACAAATTTAGCTCTCTACTAAAAATAACAAAGATTATCAATTAAAGACATTTGAACTACACTTTAAAATTTTCTCACGGAACATGCTCCACTAATATTTTTCCTAGAAAGTACATTACTAATAAAGATTAAAGCAAAAAGAATCACATTTTTCCCTTCATTATTTTATTTACTACACATTTTCTAAGATATCAGCATTTATAGCAATTAAATAAACCTACACAGAAAAGTGTCAACAATTTATCATGAAATATTTTTAAACTGTAGATCTATTCAAGAGGAACATTTCAAAATTTGTTTCATCATTTTTGGAGCTATAAATCTTGAGATATGATTTTTCAAAGCTGTTTCATAATTCTGAGAAATTATTTTCCTTAATTCTTTTAAGAATTCGCCGGTGAAAACGCTGAATACACCCGGTGCAGTGCACCCACACACGCTGACACGCGGGACCCATGGGTCAACGGACCCCTCCGGCCAGCCAGAGCAGCGCGGGGGAGGCGTTGACCGGCGGCGAACTCGCCGCCGGTGAGGTCTCCGGCGACGGGGAGGGCACCAACGTGCTCCCCGCACCGAGACGCACCCAGCACACCAACTCCGAGCGGCGCGGGAGCTCTGGAGGAGGCTCGCCGGCGGAGATGGCGGCACGGCGACGCTGGAGCTCGTCGGCCGGCCAATGCAGGCCAAGGGGGCGGCCGAGAAGGCGAGCACGAGCACTGCTAGGCGAAGGGGAAACGGATGCTCGAGACCGGAGGGGGCATGAAGGGCCAGGGAGCTCCGACCATGCGCGCCGGCCAACGGCGGCCATGGCGGCAGTGGAGGAGGGGGGCGGCCAATTGGCCCTCACCTGAGCTCGAGCGGCGGAGTGGAGGCGCGCACGCGGTGGAGGGAAGCGGGGCGGAGCTGAGGCCGGGAGGAATCGGCCGGAGAAGCAGCCACGAGCGCGAACGGCGGTGGCGGAGCTCCGGGAGCCGGCAATGGCGCGGCTGCTGCTGGCGAGCTGCTGCGGAGCGAGAGGAGGGAATGGAGGGCGTGCAGCCGAGGGAGGAGCGGGCGCGGGTTCAAAGCGCGTGGCGCGGAGGACGCGGGGGCCACCCGGGGTGCGTTTCACGCGGCGTCGCCGTCGTTCGGCCACGCGGCGGCCGAGCTCTGCCGCGGCGCCACGGCGTCGCGCGCGCGCGCGGGCGGCAGGCGCGGACGCGGGCGCGGGCTGCCAGCTCGGGTGGGCCGAAAGGGTGGTTGCGGCCCACTAAAGTGAAAAATACCGATTTTTCTTTTATAAATAAATTTTCAAATTTCTATATTTGTTTCAAATTTGAATTTGAAGATGAAAAAGAGGTTTTCAGAACTTTTGCCCAAAATAAAAGTTGTTCAAAATTTTATTCTCTACAACTTTCATGTAGAGCATTTTTCAAAATTCCTAATAGATTTTGAATTTGGGATTTAAAGCTAAATTGTTAATCAAAAAAATATTTGTTTAGAATATTTTTAAAACAAAATTTGAGAAAAACTTGAATTCAAGAATTGCTCCAAAAATCATGTTAATTTATTCTAGATTTTTTAAAATTGTAGCTACACAAAGTTTCACCACTCGTTAGCACTTAAATGCAGAATTTGGGTTTTAAGTAATTGTTTTTCAACTTTAAATTTAAAAGGGTCTATACTGCATGCAATGATAACCATGTATGAGATGATTATGACTAATGCTTTGGATGCTAATGCATGCTTAACACCCAGGGGTGTTACAGCCATCTTGTGAGTGGATATGCGACACCCGCTGAGAGTTCAACTCTTAATAGTTGATTAGCTCGCGATCCATCAAGTGGGTGCATCGTCACAACGAGGAGTAGCTTGCCGGGAAGCAAGTGAACCTCGGTAAAAAAAATCTTGTATCATCTTATTGCCGAGGATTTCATTTGTGTATGTGATCACATTGATTGATTGGTACATTGGACATATCTTTTCTCATCAACGTTGGTATATCTATTCAAGCTCACTCCTTTACTTATTGTTCTTTGCCTTGTTTAGCTTGAGTAGAATAACTTATCACTTAGGAGTAATTAGTTTAGAGACTTAGCATTGTTGGTGTGAACTAGAGATCATAGCCTTGCACTAGAATTGTATTTGTGGTTTGCATAAAAGTAGTTGAACTAGTGCTAGAATTAGTTTCGCCATCTTATTTACTAACTTGTTGTTTAATAAAGCTTGTAGAAAATTTAAATAGGCTATTCACTCCCCTCTAGCCATTTGGACCTTACAGTCGTGCGCCTGTTAGTCTGTGGTGGTGGGCGGTGCCGTGGCAAGGAAGGTGGAGATCTAGTTGAGGATTAGAGGCACTGGTGTCCACGGTGGTGGAAGGTAGCCAGAAGGAGTGTGTTGACGCAGCGAATGAAGGGTTTCGCATCTGTTTGCCAGTGGAGGGCGACGATCTAGCGGGATTGTGTGCCAATTGCGACCACGAAGATGGCGAGGAGGCCGGCGTGGGTGACGCCCATGGAGTTGGCATGGAGGCCGACGTGGGAGGTGGTGGCTAGCATATCTGCGTTGCCGAGGTGACCTACGTGGAGTGGCGGCGGACGGTCCCGCTCAACGGCGATCGTTCTGGTGCAAGGAGGCGCCCTGATGGCTGCTGGAGTTGGCGTGTGGCACTTGTACCTTCGGTGATGCAGCTAGGTTACTGGAAGCGACACAGTGCGCGCATGGATCTCGGTGGTCAGGGTTGACTTGCTGAGTGCCAGAGGCAGCCGCTCACGCTTGAGTTGGCAGCTTGCAGCGGACTACGGCTGCTAGCCCTGCTTGGCAGTGGCCAGCTTGGCGTGGGACAACGTCTTGAGGAGCGGCGCAAGCGGATTCTGGTGGGAGGGCTACACGGCTTGCAGCGCCCTGCGATGACTAGCTCTACTTCGTAGCAGGCTACCTCGGTGTGGGACATCGTCGGCTACGACGGCATGAGCAGTGACGATGGTGTTTCGTCTTGACGTCTTCGTCGTCCGGGGGACGGTGGTATAGTGTGGTGACCGGCGTTTGGAGGCGGTGCAGTGTGCGGCTTCTTTGAACTTTCGGCTTTGTTTGACTTGCGTCGATGTTCTAATCCGACCATCCAGAGTTGTTTTCTCTTTGAGTTTAAGTTTGGCACGTGTTAGATGTCCCAATCCAACCGGCCCGAGTTTTTCTCTTTATTGTCAGTAGTCTCTTTTTTTTCCTACTGTTGTTGCTGTTGGACTCTTTAGGGGGGTTTTGTTGCTCTGTTGTACTTACCCAGTCTAAGTTTTCTTTTTTTTTTAATATAATCGGCATATCTTTTGTCTGATTCGTTTCGAAAAAAGAAAAAAAAATAAACTATACGATATTTTCGGGCGTCGGACGCTTATGCCAGAGCATTATTATCGGATAAATTAGCCAATCATTTTTGATAGAAATTGTTCCATGACATGACATGGTTCCTGGGAACCGAACCGTGCCTGATTCATTTTCTCTTCATTCACGTCGCCTCCTGCCCGGATCCGAATGCGTCGCGAGCACTGGAAGCCGCAAACCAAACGACACACAGACACCCACGTATATACTCGAGCGATACGATACCTTCCCTTCCCATGGTCATCACACGATCAGCATCTGCTTTACATGCAGATCGATCGATCACACTTGGTGACCGACCGACCGACCCCGGCCAAGCAAGCAGCGCAACGAAGGCGCACGGCCACTGGCTTCAATCAATTGCAAAGGAACTTTGATAGGTGCGCCGCCCAAATAAACCAGGCGTGGCTGCCGCCATCCAATCGCGCGCACTCGACTCGATCCCCCGCGGGCCCGAGCGGTGAGCAAATCTGCGCACGGCCCAATCGCATCCACCGCCCTATCAATATCGACCGGTCGAAAAGTTGGGAGCAGAAGCAGCGCACCGGACGACGGAAGGCCAAGGCCGGCCGGCGCGTGACCGTCGATCGCCCGCTTTGCCCGGCCACAGCGTGCGCGCGCGAGGCCGTTTCTTTGGTCTTTTTACCGCAAATCGGCAGCAATAATGCGGCCAATGGGGTGCATTATTATTTCAGGTCCACGATTCTCTCCGGTGCTGTTACAACTTACTACTACAAGTGCAGCACTAGCATCTCGGTAGCGCATACAAACTTGCATTTCTAGCAATGTCCTCGAGATGTGCACCCAAAGTATCAAGATGATCATCTATCGAGATCACTCGTGCAAATAGCGTGACTATATATGCATATTCTAATACCTTTTTTCAGTGTCACAATCTACTGATTAAGGGGAAAAAATGTATATATTGCTAGGTTTTATTATAAAGTAAGTACCCTTCATTTACATATATATTGTTGAATACTTTTGCCGTTCCAAATTATAAGTTATTTTAACTTTTTCGGAAAGTCAAAACATATTAGGTTTGACTAAATTTATATAATAAAATAATAATATTTATGATACCAAATAAGTATCATTAGATTCTTCATTAATTATATTTTCATAGTATTCCTATTTGATGTCATAAATCTTTATAATTTTCTCTATAATTTTAGTTAAACTTAAAATGTTTTGACTCTCCAACAAAATTAGAATAATATGTAATTTGGAACGGAGGGAGTAACAACGACGTCCACCGCGCCGACCCTAACAATGACAACCTGATGATCATGCTCGTGGTCACTGATGGTGGTTATTCCACTCGAGTGACACATGTGAAAGTCTCTAGTTTGGTTTTGGCTAATTGATGAAACCTAGGTCTAACCTTTGTATCTAAGTGGATGATTTAGATAAAGGTGGTCATTAAATATGAGACATGACATTAACTCATATGACCAAGATGATGAAGACCGAGATGATGCTTGGCTCGATGGACCGGTTGTGAAGGTGAAGGGCAAGTCGAGACTTCGAAGCGAAAGACCATGCGATGGTGAAGCTTGAGCAAGACTTGACGCCGACGGACCGATGCAACGGTGAAGAGCAAGTAAAGTCAAGGTCGATGGATCGAGAAGGTCTTGTGATGATATGAAGTGGATCATATCTTTTAAAAAAATAAAATGGGCTCAAGGCAAAGGTATAACCATAAGGCCATTTTGTTTTGCACTCAAGACACCATAGAGGGTGTGAGTGGTTTATGATCGATAGCCGAACTATTAAGAGGGGAAGTCTTATCGGTTATTCGATGCACGGGTGCCACTAGGTGAATTCATGAAGTGCATTGCATGTAGGGCCTAGTGAGCTAACTGGAAAACCTTCGAAAATGATTATGAAAGTGCTAACACACGTGCACAAGGTGGTGATCACTTGTTGGTGTTGGCACATTTACGAAGGCGTTGAAGTTTGAGCAGTAGAGAGGGTTTGGGTTCCTCTCTCCCTCCTGCCGAGCTTGCGAGCGCGGGATTCAGGCGTTTTCGATGAGTTGAAATGCCTATTTTCCGCTACGACAGAAGTTGGAAAAAAAACGAAGGCGAACGGAGGTCACAGAGGTGACCGGACGCTGCACCAGACGCGGTCACGGTTTGACCGGACGCGTCTGGTCAGTTCAACGCAGCAGTCAGGCGCGGGTGTTAGGGTTTGCAACCGGCGCGTCCGGTCACTCGCGGGACCGGCGCGTCCGGTCGGGCACCCAGAAGTGTAGCGCGTGACGTAAAGCTGATCGGACGCGCGACGCGTCCGGTCACACACGATCGGACGCGTCCGGTCGTTGAGGGAGCTTACTGGACTCCAACCGGACGCTGGCACTGTCGCGTCCGGTCGTTGCCTGGAGTGCGTCCGGTCGATGCTTCGCGGGCGCGCGGTACTATGCGATCGGCGCGTCCGGTCGGTTGAGCGGCGTGTCCGGTCGTTGCATTTGACCATTGGGGCTCAGTGACCATTGGAGGATCGGACGCAGTTGAGCGCGTCCGGTCAGTTTCGACCGGCGCGGCCGGTCATCCCGAAAAACGCGCAGTAAAGGGGTACAACAACTCTATTCGTTTGTGATGCTTATAAATACTTGTTGGCCAGCCCTTGGGGAAGTCTCTCGTGATTTCTAACACTCTTGTGCATCCTTTGAGCTAGAGCTTCTCCCTCCCACTCATCTCTCTTGCTTGATTGCAAATCAAAAGTGAGATTGAGTGATCCCAAAGTGCATTGCATAGCTTGAGGGCATCTAGTGACACTTGTGGGTGGTTTAGCCGGTGGATTTCTTATTACTCTTGGAGAGTACCGCTCCTAGTCGGCTTAGAGATTGTTGGAGGCGTTGACAAGAGAAGGAGATTGTTCTTGGCCACCTCCGGTTGATTGTAAGAGGTTCTTGTGCTTTACTCGGTGGAGCGTCAAAAGCAACTCTAGTGGATTGTGCGTGTCATTGAGTTACCTCACTTGAGAGTGGTGTCTTGCGGTGCCTTACGCGGCGTGCCTTGAAAGGCAAGTGACTTGAGGGTCACACCGAGGAACCATCTAAGTGTTGGTCGACACAACCGGTGACGTAGCTTGTCGGTGCACAAGTGAACACCGGGTGAACAAAAATATTATGTATCTTGTCTCCCGGTGATTGGTCTTTATATTGTGTTGTTGTCAATATTGATTGATTGTATATCATCTTGGTGATTGGCAACATCTTCACTCCACCGTCGGTATAAGATTCACAATCCTCTCTCTCGTATTTACATTTCCTAGTTATCTTGTGTAACTCTAGTGTTAGCCTTTGCTAGTAGTTGTTAGCTTGCTCTCTAGTGTAAGTTTAGTGACTTAGCCCTTGTGTGAACTAGAGATCATAATATACTAGACTTGCGGTTAAGAGGCTTGCATCACTACCGTAGGCTAAGCAAAACTCGCTTTACGCCGTTTGTTATTCTAACAAGTTTGCTTAGTGTTTATTGTATAATTTTTATAGGCTATTCACCCCCCTCTAGCCATCTAGGACCTTACAACATGATTCTAGGGGCAGGCCTAGGCCTAGGGCCAGTAGGGCCATGGCCCTAGTCGCGGCCCAATTCTTGTAGGAACAAGTCTTCAGATTTTGCCCAATAACTAAGAGCCCAGTAAGAAGGAGAGTAGGGCAGAGGCAGATCACGGACACTCTCGCTCACGCTCGTTTCACGCGCTGCTCGTGGCTCTTCCGCCTCTGGTCACCCACTCGGCCTATCACGCGCCGCCGCTCCCGCCTGACCGCCTCCCGGTCGCATCGGCGCTGTCGGAGCGGCCGGCGGCACCCATCCCCCTCGCCGCCCCCGCCTGTCGGCAGCTGCCGTCACCCTCGCAGGCAACCATGGCTGCCGGTCCCCGGGCCACTGCACCGCCGCCCCTCGACTACCGGTCCCCGACCCACCGCGCCTGGCCCCTCGGCTGCCGGTCCCTACCCCTGCACCTGCCGAGCGAGCAGAAGTGCAGAACTCTGAAGTCTGAAGAACTGTGAAAATATTTCTCCTCTTTATTTACTTCAAGAGTTCAAGTAATCTGTGCTAATTTTGATTTCAACTGCTAATTTTAAACTTTTAATTCCAATTAGATGAAGAGGACAAGGACTTTAGCAAATGCACCAAACCGTTGGTGGACAATAGGTATTTATTTTCAATGTTCCATGATATTTTTTAGTTATTGTATCATACTATTAATTATATTGTTCAAGAACTTATCTCGATTTGCAAACTTTGCTTGAGAATAATTGTTTTCTGTGACATAAATGGTCCTATAGACTATACTGTAGCTTTCGGTTTTTGGCCACAAGATTTGGCCTTAATATTGGCCAAATCCTAGGTCCGCCACTGCATGATTCTAGTATTGTATCATAATAAAAGCAACACAGTCTAGTTTTGTTATTATTTTAACTATTATTAAGTTTAACCAGTTTGTAGAGAAGAGTAATAACAACCAAGTAGGTATACTATAATAATACATTTCATGATGGATTTAATAATATTTATCTGGTCATAAATTTTGGTAGCCTTTTTCTAATATAAATTCGTTGTGGACAAAACTAGAATTGTATTTTTTTAAAATGGAAGTAAATGGAAACCTATAATTTACAACATAATGTTTAACTTTTATGTTGCTAAATTACGTGCAAAGAGTTTGGACATGTCCATAGTCTACAATTCAATTTACAACATAATGTCTAAATTTTATGTCCTTAAGTCACGTGCAAAGAGTCTGGATATATATGTTTGTAATTTACAATTAGTAAGTTATATGTTTAATCTTTTGTGGTAACATTGTAAAAGTCCATCCTTTGACATATAATATAATTGTCATTGTTAACTTAGCTGGTGTCTCGACTAAATAAAATTCTGAAATAAAAAAAAACAAATAATGCAAATGAATGGAACTTCACGTATATGGTGCTGAATCGAGGACTTTTGCTAAAAAGGGATGTGTGGGAGTTAAAAGGGAATATATATATATATATATATATATATATATATATATATATATATATATATATATATATATATATATATATATATATATATATATATATATATGTTATTAGCAATATTATACTAATAGCAACGGCTAAGGAAATTGGGCAATCACAGGAGTAGTCCTGCATTTAGGGTGCGTTTGGTCATGGATATCTGGTGTTTGATTTGGTAGATCACTAGGCTAAAGAAATCCTTGGATAGGGAATATATCACAAGATGTTAGATTCCTAGTTCTTCAAAATCTCGCGGACCAGCTTATCCATATTTTCTAATCTTTATCATTAGTAAATAAATTAAGGATTATTAGTATGTTATATTATTACTGAGTAATTATGGTGGTAGGATTACTTTTAATAAGTTCTAATACGTTTAATATATAGTGCATGTTTCATGTGCTAATTAGGTTATTAGTGGTTTTAATTAACATATTTATTTTAAATTAGTGATTACCATGAAAAATTAGTATTAGTGTATATTTATTAGTGTCTAATTAGTTGTTATTTTAAATAATAGATATAATTAGTCAGCTATTGTCATCCCATCCACTGTCATCCATCCAACCAAACAGAAAAATAGCTCGTCATATCCATCTAATCAAACATGCATCATGGATATCCTTATCCCCGTACCCCTTCCAACTTTGTCCTCGAACCAAACACATCCTCAGTGGATGAAGTATCTCTAGACTTGGTATAAATGCGGATGATACTATCGTTTATACGAGACATGGCCTTTTTTGCTAACATGCCAAGAAATGCCCATACCAGTCCATTTACGATCGTCGATCAGTCATGCTATATATCTACAATAGCCTGTGACAGATTTGATAGACATGTAGACCCTAGTGCACCCATCTAGCGTGGCGAGCTCAGCTCCCTCGGTGTGACCAAGTAAGACAACTTCAGTGTATGTCTTCGAGCTGGGAGGCATCATGTGGGCATGGAGGCCAACTAACATCTAGGCGTTGTGGTAAATTTGGCAGAGACCCAACCATGCTTCAAGGGTGTTGTTAGCTAAGCAATATATATGTCTCTACATTTAAGGGTGTTGTTAGCTATCGCCACAAGTGGATGATAATAACTTAGACCCCTTTTTAGAAGGGCTGCTTTAGCTCCAACTCTACGCTGCACTACCGAAGGAGTCACAAATCATATATAGCTTGTCCTAGCTCCACACTGATATAGGAAGAGAGAGATAAAGTGGCCCCATGCTACCGTGCTAGCTACAATGACTTTGTAGTCGGAGCTAGAGCACCATAGACCTACGAATGACCCCTTAGGAGGGGATGCCACTTCTTAGAACGAAGCAAATAACAATCTGTTGCAACGCATGGACATGTTTTGCTAGTATCATGTAACAATGAACGGTATATGTGTTTCTTTTTTTATTTATTGTAATAATAAATATATAGACAGTTTAGTAGATCATAGGATCCTTTCGGAAAAAAAGAGAGTAGATCATAGAATCAGCGTGGTTGTGGCTTTTGCATGTCCTATTCCTCCTCTGCTTGATTCACTGACGGTTAGAGACTGATGAAAAGGAACTAACCGACTACTAACCGTTGTCAGTCAACAGGAGAGAGCCCCCGTAATCTCGGACTCGATCCGATCTTATGATGCATCCTTGTCGCTAACAAGGTGACAAAAGCATGGCCCTCGACGAAAAGCCATCTCCATCTACACGCGCGGCCGACCGAGCCTTCTGGGCGGCGAAATCGCCATCCGATCCCACCCATCCATGCTTTCGTTCGTTCTAGAACATGCCGTGGCCGATCCTGGATCTCCTGCCTCCTCTTCTCGCCCATCCACCCAACATGCTTTATAAGAAAGCCGCCTTGGCCGCCATGTAACTCCTCGTCACTCGTCACTCGAGCGCCGGCCATCTCTTTCCGAGTAATCATCCGCTAGCGTTTGCTAAATTCATTCCTCCGGCGTGCGTACGAGCTAGTAGAGTGCATGGCCATGGCTTCCTCTGCATCAGCTCTCCTCCTGGCGGCCTCCCTCGCCGCTCTGCACTGGTGCTGCCGCCATGGGCAGGGTGCCGATGCCGGCAGCGGCAACGGCATCACTGCCATCTACAGCCTCGGCGACTCCATCACTGACACGGGGAACCTCGTCAAGGAGGCGCCTCCGGGCATGTTTGAGACCATCAAGCACCTCCCCTACGGCGTCACGTTCGGGTACCCGACTGGGCGGTGCTCTGACGGCCTCCTCATGATCGACTTCCTGGGTATGTATATATGACGTCACTTTACAGAAGCTGCTAAGCTCAGTACACAGTCGTGATCATATCGTGATATGCATAAGCACAATGTATTGATCTGATCGATCTGCATTCGCACAATGCATTGATCTGATTGATGATGCAGCTCAGGACCTGGGTCTCCCGTTCCTGAACCCGTACCTGGGCAAGAACAAGAGCTTCAACCACGGCGTCAACTTCGCCGTCGCCGGAGCCACCGCCGTCGACCCGGCCGACCAGTACAACCTCACCGTTCCCGTGCCGGTCGCCTCCAACTCCCTCAAGGTGCAGCTCCGTTGGTTCAAGGACTTCCTCAAGTACACCTTCGGCACCGATCAAGGCAAAAACACTTACTTCCTCCTCGATCAACCGTCCTCAGCTCCCTCCATGGATCGATTCACTGAAAGGCTCAAATTATTGCATTGTGTGTGTGACTGCATGCATGCAGAGATACGCAGACGGCTTCAGACGTCACTGGTTTTGGTCGGGGAGATCGGTGGAAACGACTACAACTACGCCTTCTTTCAGGACAAGCCGGTGGCCGAGGTGGAGAAGCTGATCCCGGGGGTTGTAAAGACCATCATCGACGCCGCCAAGGAGGTGCTGGACATGGGCGCCAGCCGAGTCATCGTCCCTGGCAACTTCCCCATCGGCTGCGTGCCGGGGTACCTGGCCATGAACGCCGCCAAGTCGGAGCCCGCCGACTACGACTCGGCGGGGTGCCTCCGGGAGCTCAACGACTTCGCCGCCAAGCACAACTCGCGGCTCCGGCGCGCCGTCGCCGACCTGCAGGCGTCGTACCCGGACGCCGCCGTCGCCTACGCCGACTACTTCGACTCATTCCTCACCCTCCTCCACAACGCTTCCACGCTCGGTACGCACGCACGGACGGCCACACACGGTCTCACACGCACGCGTAAGCGAATCGACACGTGTGCCGTGCCATTTGATGACGCATCTCTCCCTGTGTGCCATCAGGTTTCGACGCGGCGAGCACGCGCAAGGCGTGCTGCGGCGGCGGCGGCGGCGAGTACAACTTCGACTGGTGGCGGATGTGCGGCTTCGACGGCGCGGCGGCGTGCGCGGAGCCGTCCACGTACCTGAGCTGGGACGGGATACACATGACGCAGGCGGCGTACAGGGCCATGTCCAGGCTCATCTACCACGGCAAGTACCTGCAGCCGCAGATACTGAGCTTCCCGGAGAAATACGGCCAGACTTAGACTCGCATCATCATCATATATAGAATTTAGGTAGAAATACACTAGAAACTCCGGCTACAAATAAGGCTCCGAATGGTTCAGTTAGCTGTCTTGGTAGTACTACTAGGACCTGGGAGCGTCAGTCAGCTGTATCGGTATATGCTATGATCTCTGTACTCTTCAAGCTGTGAGCGAAATAAACGTTGTAGGCTTCCAGCATCTAGCTGGTGCAGTCAGCTGCACTGCATCCATGATGAACACAGAATACAAACGTGTGTACCAGAATGGATGCAGAGGAAGAAACTGTCAACAAGGCATGAGTTGTCCATACCTTGTCCTGCTGCCCCTACAGGTACTTAGAATTTTTTAATGGGATGGGATTTGTCACAAGAATCAAGGCTGGTTTCGTTCAGCAGATGAGGATGGCAGAATAGGCAATGGTGAAATATTTGATGGCAGAATAGGCGATGGTGAAATATTTACACTGATAACACATAGTTAAACTCAACATCATGGTGAACTATTTTTTATACAAAGCTCATTGAAAGTGGACAGCAGCATCGTCAAGTCTGGGTCTAGTTCATGCTTCTTCCAAGCTTCCTCAAATTGTTGTCCCTTGCAGCTGCAACAGTAAACCCTTTTTACTATAAGAAACAGAGATATACAGGGCAAAAATGGAGGTGCATACAGCAACCTTTTCCTTGTTCATGTGGCACAACCTTTCCCTCAGGAGAACAGGGGAATGTTTAGCACAAAAGAATGAGAAGATAACGAGAATAAATACATAATCAGACCCGTCCCATAAATGAAATAATGTAAACTCTAAATTAAGTCCCGTTCTAATTAATCCCATTGCTGAGGTGGATACATTATCTTCAATCCGTCAAATAAAAGCTAGTGCAAAATAGCATATATCGATCTGAAACACTGATTCCAAAGAGGTAAATAAAGTGAAAACAACTATGCAAGCTAGTGGAACCTAGGGAGTAGAACAGCAGACAGCAAGACAGAATGCACTGGTTTAATGAATTACTCTGAACAAAATGGATTTTCAAAGAGCAAGCCTGATTGCCACTAAAGTAGGTCTTAATGTGCCACTATGCATGTTCTGATGTAAAAACAAGAACTGTTACCAGAGAGTTTCTTAATTCTGAAGCAGTACAAGTATCTCCAGGATATGATCTCGCATGACTTCACGGTTGCTCCTTGTTGCTGATTCTTTATATAATAGAACAAGCTCGTCCACCAGCCTATACACAAAAGAAGTGGATTTGAAGTTACTCATTAGTTAATAACACATTATTCTGCCCTTGGATTAGGAACGTTTGATGCTATAATATAGGGAGCACAACAAGCTGAATAGTAAATAAAAAGAATACATATATCACAGCTTCTAATACCTCAAAGTATAAGGTGACTTCCTGATCCAGGTAAGCTTGATAATGGCATGGATTTGCTTTAAAGTCTGAAAAAATATTCATGGATAAAATACATATTAAAAAAATCCATAATCAATTAGGTTAACAAGATTCCATATCCTATAAATTGGTGACATTATCTGACAGGATCAACAATATGAAGATGTATTACTGTACTTTCTTTTAATGTTAATTAACAATCAGAACATGTTTCCCTACCAGAAGAACTGTCTTATCATCATCAGTATGCATCCATTGGAAAAAGAGTGAGAAAAGGCGGCGAAAATGTGCCAATAGGAAGAGGCCCATAGCATAAAAAACTGGCCCAATAAGGCTCAGCCATGCAACACGGCGCTCTTTATTTAGTGGCTGCCGTTCCAGGTGGCCCAACATCTCACTAAGCATTCGATCATACCTGGAACCAATTTAAACAATGAAGTTGAATAAAAGAAAGATAAGGGAGTTCAAGAAATATAAGCATATTTTGTGGATGTTCATACTTAGTCGAGCAAGATTTTGCAATGCAAGCATGAACTCTTATAGAATGCAAATATCAGCCAATAGTCAGTTCAATCACTTAATTATAGGTTGTGTTCTCCACAGCAACCGCTAACGTTTTACCTATAGGGTGCTCAGCAATGATTCTGTATCCCAATATAAGTACAACAAATGCTATATATCCCTTAAATATGTTAAACTTTTTGGTCCAAACCATTCAATTCACAAATATTTATTTTCACAAGCTAGCAGTGCCTATTTAAACATAAGGCAATCATGATTCCCTGAGCCATCCTCCTCTAATTTTTGGTGCAAAATTTAAAAGGGATACCACAGTGCACAGTTCAAAAACTGAAGGAGCGATAGAAATACATATTATCATATAAAAATCTGAATATCTACAGTCAAGTATAAACTCACAGAAGAATAGGTTTACCTATTTGGAACATGTAAGCTAGGAAGAAGACTTGATCACAACTGACTATAAAAGGAAAAAAGGATTTAAATTAGAAAGAAACTTTACCAAGGGCTACGGGGATTGCTCCGCTGAGTGCATGTCAGCAACAGCACAGATACCTCAATAACCTGGTACCATAATTCGTCGTCCGCAGGAATGTTCTGACAGCAAACATCAAGTATGGCATCTTCGTACAAACTTAATTCGGTTACTTTCACATTCTTCGCTATGTGTACAAAACTAACCATTCCTGTACCTGTCAATTATATGGAACAATGTCCATCAATAGGGCCAAATCTTGAACAGTAATTAGAAAACAAAATTTAAATGAATGCTACTTTTATACAAAGTTGGCATTGGCACTAAAATACAGTCTACACTACTGTTATCCCAGTAGAGAAAATAACACTGTACCTTAACTTCTGGTGACCAATGATCCAAGGTTGTCAGGGCACATGGAATGACTAACCAACACAAATCCCCAAGCTTAGGGTAACTAACCTGAAATACAAAAATAGAAACTGAAGTAAGCATCTCCAAGCAACCACATCATTGCTTCACTTACTGATACAGTTCTGCTGTTGCTTATGCTAGTAGCCTAGCACTACAAGTTTCCAGTGCAAAATGTTCTCATAACAGTACCAAATTCTCCTAACATCGTCTTCTTTTGAACTTCTATAAAGGAGTTTCCAGTACAAGTTTCCAGTACCAAGTGTTCGCATAGACGCATAACCAAACGATTGGCAAGAACAATGCCTAAGTACCCATCACGGAGCACAAACCTGAGACACCAGCCACCGGAACTGGTGCGCGGCGACCGCAGCGTGCTCCTTGGGCGGCTTCACAGCGCCAATCTCGTCGCTGTCAGCGTCGACGCACGAGTCCTTCACCACGGCCTTGAGAGGAAGCACCACCTCCGGCGCCACGGCCACCACCATCTCCCCGACGCTGCCCCAACCTCCCGCCGCCGCCATCTCCTTCACCGCGGCGGCGGCCGCGCCCGCGAGGCCCGCCGGGACCCAGTGCAGCGCGGGGTACTCCGGGGAGGCCGCGAGGACTGCGGCGCAGAAGAGGAGGAGGTCCCCGGTCTCCTTGCCCGCCGGCGCCTGGGCCTGGGGCGGGGGAGGGGAAGGCGAAGGGAGGAGGGAGGCGAGGAGGGCCTTGACGGAGGCGGATGAGCCCGCGGGGGGCTCGTACGGCGCCGCGGCGAGCGAGTCACGGAGCGGCGCGGAGATAGTGAGCAGAGCGGCGTGGGGGACCGCCGCAGCGGCGGCGTGAGGCATGGCGGACTGGAGGGTTGTAGCGCCTCGTCGCCGGTTGCCGGCGGCGTCAGTGAAGGGTCGTCTTTGTAAACTCCATCTGCCATTTTTTGGTAAAATTATCAACTGGGCCAGCTGGGCCAAAATACAACGATCTTTTCCACATGAACAGGCTTAAGTGTTACCGCGCACGCGCACCACCGGGGACCCAGTCCAGGCCGTATGCCACAGGCCCGCAGGGCAGGTGAAAGAGCTAACGCAGCTGTACCTCACCTCCCAGATCGTTCCAGTCCTCTTCCAGTTATCCCAGCTTTAACCAATTTTGGATAGAGTTCACACGGTATTAGGAGTGTAACTACCAGGTCCATCCCAAATTATATGACGTTTGACTTTTTTTTGACACCAAGTTTGACCACTCGTCTTATTCAAATTTTTTTTACAAAACATCACTTCTTTTATCGTGGCTTTCTTTATTAATAAAAGTTTTTCAAGAATGACTTAAATTTGACTATATTTGCATAAATTTTTTGAATAAGACGAGTGGTTAAACTTAAAGTCAAACGTCTTATAATCTAGGATGGAGGGAGTATCAGGCAAATAAAGTACAAAAAAAATAGAAAAACATGAATCTTGGAAAAAAATCATTTAAGCAACAAGGCACCCATAATAAACACAGTAAGCCTTGGTGATATCACTGTTCACTGTAAAAATTCATACTTACCATTCTTCGTCTCGCCTGCAACAGTGGTTAGTTTTTGCGTCTACGTTAATAGTGTTTGGGAAAAAAAATAAGTGAGTACTCCCTCCGTCCCACAAATAAGTGAATGTTTTTGACTTCTACACTCTATGTTTGACCATTTGTCTTATTTAAATTTTTTTATAAATAATAAAATAAATAAATCATTATGAAAATATCTCTAATGATTGAATAAGTCGTAACAAAACAAATAATATTTATTAAAAATTTTTAAATAAGACGAACGGTCAAACAAGAAGTGTAGAAGTCAAAAACGTACACTTATTTGTGGGACGGAGGGAGTAGGTACTAGTGTGATGAGCCTACGAGCGAATACTACGGGCAGCGTCAGCAGACAGACGCACGCACGAGCGAAAACTACGGGCAGCATGAGCAAGCGACCAGACCAGCCTGATCCCATCCCAGCCGTGCACGTACCCCCACGGCCAAGATCCAACGGTGCAGATCCCCCGGACCGGACGCTTCGGGTGCACGGGGTGAGGCGGTTGACGGGCACTGTGCCCTTGTCCGGGCCACTCGTTGCGCCCCACTTGCCTGTTGCGTCCCCGCCGAGACAGCGAGGCTTCCTCCCAATTCCAACCCAAGCCCGAACCCACGACCTCCGTCCATTCCGCTCGCGGCTGCCTCCGCCCAAAACCCAATCCAGAGCCAGGCCAGGCCAACCAAACCCTAGGCACCCGCGCCACGTCTCGCGCGCGTGGCATCCATGGGCTGACCGCGTCGCGGTGGGGAGCCCGGATCCGGAGCTAGGGTTCCGCCGTCCTCGGCGGCACCGCCATGGAGTGGGACAGCGAGTCCGACGGCGCCGGCAGCGTCGGCGCCGGCGAGGAGGAGCAGGAGCAGGAGGAGGAGGAGGAGCGGGGAGGCCAGGGTGGAGGAGGCGACGCCGGTGGGATGTTCACGTTCGCGATTGAAGGCATGCTGCGCGCGTCCGGGCCGTGCGGGCTCGTCGTCACCGACGCGCTCGAGCCCGACTGCCCCATCATCTACGTCAACCGCGGCTTCGAGGAGGCCACGGGCTACCGCGCCGAGGAGGTCCTCGGCAGGAACTGGTCGGTGCTACCTTATCCCATATGCTTTCATTTTGGTTGCAAGGATTGCTCTGTGCCACTTAGAATCATACAGAACCTACTGTTAGTTCTTTTGTTAGCTATATATATACGTTGTATAAGCATCTGCGGTCATGATTCTGTTTCTTAGAAACGAGCTTAGACTGGTAGGTCCTCATTTTAGCTGTTAGACTAGTCTCCCCTTTCAACTGGTCATACACCAGTTTCATTTGGTTGGAAGGATTGATCTGTGCCACTTAGAATCGAGCAAAACTTACTGTCGCTGTTAGTTCTCTACTTAGCTGTACGTTGAGCATATCCAAGAGTTTGCCAAATTTTACTTGGCAAATCTTGTGATTTGCCAACTCCTAAAACTATATGCCAAGTAAAAAGACAGTTCCTCTCCAAGAGTTTGGTATTTTTGACTTGGTAAAATAAAAAAAGAGCCAACAAACTGCATCAGCCGGCCATCGTCTCGAGGCAGCTACTAGTAGACAGCGCATTGCAGCGAGATATCAGCACTTGGGCAGCAGTCATGGCAGCGAGCAGCAGCTCATATCTACAGCAGCAGCAGGTCATGACGCCTACAGCAGGCTCAAAGTACTTGCACAGCAACAGCCATACAGCAGGCTCAAAGTAGACAAGACAAGGCAGAGGCCATGACGCGAACCGCAAGCAACAGAGTAGACAAGACTACGGCCAGCTTGCTTGTTCGGACGACGCATGGGCGCTGCCTGCTCGCCTGTCCGTCCTTGGCCCACGCTCAGCGACCCAGTTGCAGGTGAGCAGCAGGATGCGCGAGCGGATGCACGCTTGCGCCTGTGCGCATATATGCGCACGCGGCAAGCACTTTTAGCAACTTGCCAAAGATGCCAACCCCTTTACCAAATTGTTGGAGCTTCTTTTTTCTTCTTTTGCCAAAAAAACCAAGGATAGCAAATCCTTTTGGCAAACTGTTGGAGTTGCTCATCTATTGTTGTCATGAATTTGAGTAAGAGAGCTTAGACTGGGAGGTGCTCATTTTAGCTGTTAGAATACGCTTCCTTTCTGTGAAATAGCAAGTGGCATCTTCTTGCTATTGTTAGGTGCAAGGGTTGGCCTCCTCTTGCTATTGTTAGGTGCAAGGAAGCAAAACGTAGTATTACATTTTTGTTTGTTTCATCATGGTTTCTGTGTTGGTGATTGAGTATAAAAATGCGGGTTGCAATAATAGGTGTGTAGCAGGACTGGTCGGTGCTACCTTATCTCGTGTGCTTTCCTCGATTTGTTTCACAACAATTTGGTTTCGCTTCAAGGATGGGTCTGTGCCACTTAGAGCAGAGCTTACTGTTATTTCTTTTGTTAGCTACGTTACAAGCATCCTTTAGTATTAGAGGTGATCTTAGAGTGAAGGTGCTCAGTTTAGGTGTTGGAATACTCTTCCTTTCAGCAAAATAGCAAGTGGCATACTGTCATCCTTTTGCTACTTTTAGGTGCAAGGATTGCTGCCACATAGAATCGAGCTAATATTATTAGAAGTTATTCGGCTTTGCTATTAGAACACACACATAGAGTGAACTGGAAATAGTGGCTTCATTTTGGTACTTTCGGATTCCTCTCTACTGCTTGTGTTCATTAGCTGCTAGAAAAGCCTTTCCTGCTAGCGCTGGTTGTCTATTAGAAGCGAGCTTAGACTGGAAGGTTCTTAATTTAGCTGTTATAATGCTCTTCCTTTCAGCAAAATAGTGTCTTTCGTTTGCTATTATTAGGTGGAGTGGTATCCATTTCAGCAAAAACATAGTATTGCTTCTTCTTTTTTCTGTTTCGTCATGGGTTCCTGTGTTGGTGATTTTGAGTATTAGAAATGCAGTTAGAATGGTAGTTGTTTGGTTTTTATGTTACATTAGCTGCTAGAAAAGCCTTTCCCGCTAGCGCTGTTTGTGTATTAGAAGTGAGTAGGAGGGTTCTTTGTTTAGCTGTTATAATGCTCCCCCTTTCAGTGAAATAGCAAGTGGCATCCATTTGCTATTATTAGGCGCAAGTGGCATCAATTTCAGCAAAAACGTAGTAGTACTTTTTCTTTGTTCTGTCATGACGGTTTCCTGTTTTGGCGATTTTGTGTATTAGAAATGCAGTTAGCACGATAGGTGCTTGATTTTTCTGTTATATTAGCTGCTAGAAAAGCCTTTCCCGCTAGCGCTGTTTGTGTACTAGGAGCGATCTTAGACTGGAATGCTCTTCCTTTCAGTGAAATAGCAAGTGGCATCAATTTGCTATTATTAAGTGCAAGTGGCATCCATTTCAGCGAAAGCGTACTATTAACTTTTTTCTGTTTTGTACTAAGACCGAGTACATGAGGTGCGATTTCAGCGCGACTAGGCATGAGGAGGGAGACGTTAGCCTCGATGGGCAAGTGGTGGCCAAGAAGGATACTTTTCGGTATTTAGGGTCGATGCTACAAAAGGATGGAGACATTGATGAAGATGTTAGGCATAGAATTTCAGCCGGCTGGTTGAAATGGCGTCAAGCTTTTGGCGTCCTCTGTGACAAAAGGGTGCCTCAGAAGCTAAAAAGTAAGTTCTATAGGACGGCGATTCGCCCGGCGATGTTATACGGTGCTGAGTGTTGGCCTACAAAAAGGCGACATGTCCAACAATTGAGTGTAGCAAAGATGCGTATGTTGCGTTGGTGTTGTGGGCACACAAGGAGGGATAGAGTCCGGAACGACGATATTCGGGATAGGGTTGGGGTGGCACCAATTGAGGAGAAATTGATTCAACATCGGTTGAGATGGTTTGGACATGTCCAACGGAGGCCTCCTGAGGCGCCGGTGCGTAGTGGAGTTCTAAAGCGGGCCGATAATGTAAAGAGCGGTAGAGGTCGACCTAAACTAACTTGGGACGAGTCCGTTAAAAGAGATCTTAAGGAGTGGAATATCTCTAAGGATTTAGCTATGGACAGGAGCGCTTGGAGATTGGCAATCAACGTGCCTGAACCGTGACCTCTTTTTGTCTTGTGCTCTTTATGTCCCTTTATGTGTCTCTCTGTTTCACGTCTCTTTTGGGTTTCATCTCTAGCCTACCCCAACTTGCTTGGGACAAAAGGCTATGTTGTTGTTGTTGTTGTGTTGTCATGGGTTCCTGTTTTGGCAATTTGAGTATTGGAATTGCGGTTAGAATGACAGGTGTTTGGTTTTTCTGTAACAAGACTTGCACCTTCAGTGAAATGGATAGTACTGACATCCTTTTGCTACTTTGGGCTTCCCCTCTACTGTTTTTGTTCATTTAGCTGGTATAAAAGCTGTGCGAACAAACCACAGCTCTCCGAGTAGCTCAGCTGGTCTGTACGATGCACAAGTGAATACTACAGGCAGCAAGCAACCAGGCCAACTTAATCACATCTCAGCCAGTCCATGTAACCTCATGGCCATCACCCAATGGTGTAGCGGACCGGATTCTTACGGTTGACGGCCACTGTACCCTTGTCCCATCCACTCATCAGTGTCCGACTCACTCCCTGAGATTCCAACCGAGCATGAACCCACCATCTCTGCATTGAAGGCATGTTGTGCGCATCTAGGCCGTGCGGGGTGGTCGTCGTTGATGCGCTCGAGCCCGACTGGCCCATCATCTACGTCAACCGCGGCTTCGAGGAGGCCACGGGTTACCATGCCGAGGAGGTGTTCGGCATGAACTGGTTGCTGCTATGTTATCCCATAATATGCTTTCCTTTCAATTCGTTACACACTATTTTCATTTGGTTCCAAGGACTCATCTCTGCCACGTAGAGTCGATGGTTCTTTGTTAGCTAATAGGTTTTAAGCATCTGTTGTTGTGATTTTGAGTATTAGAAGCGAGCTTAGACTAGGAGGTGCTCAGTTTAGCTGTTGGAATACTCTTCCTTTCAGCAAAATGGAGTGGCATCCTTTTGTTTTTAGGTGCAAGGATTACTGCTGCTTAGAATCAGGCATCTGATTGTGCAGACTGCAGGGTTTGCCTAATTGAAAATTTATTAGAATCACGTTCTGATTCTTTTTACTCTGGATTAGAATCAAGTCGATTTATTCTAGATTAGAATTACTTAATCATATCTCTTCCAGTATGTGAGTTACCTTTGATACTTCTCAGTTATAATGATTTCATTCTAGGATTGGCATGATACCATACTACTGATTACAAAGAAAATCGTTTGTTTGGCTTTAACTGGCATGACATGATATTGATGTTTTGAGGTCATGTCCTTCAATATTGTTTGGAGAGAAATATCTACCCCAACTTGCTTGGGACTAAAAGGCTTTGTTGTTGTTGTTGTTGTTGTTGTTGTTGTTGTTGTAAGTTAGCACTTCAGATGTGAATCAATAGATTGATTTCTAGGGAAAGAAAATGATGACCTGATTAGTCGAGGGTTCATGTTTAGTCAGTCTTTTACCTGTCCGGTTTGCTGGAATAATTTTGTAATCAATGATTGAACAGTTAATACTTGATAATAGTCGATACTCAAGAGGTCTGATGCGATTTTCATCTGTATTCTGAAAACTATGGTAGCTGCTCTATGGTAGGTACATGTGATTTAGAGGGATTTCCAAGATATTAGCCTAGACGAAAATTGCACCAACAAACTGTAACTCGAAACAGGGAACGTAGAGTAGTGTAAGGAAATGATTAACTGGGAATCTGTAATTCTGCTAAAAGTAGTAGATAAAAGTGAAGATTGGAAAATACCGTGAATGCACATTGGGTCCTAAACTTACTTTTGCTTCTTGATGATTGCACATCAATTAACCTTGTATTTGAGTAAGAATTGCAGATACATGATTCATATCAGTAACTAGTAATCCAAGTGCACTTTGGTGTTCTTTATGTTGGATTCTAGTTCAAAGATATCTAAGATATTTAAAATTCCGTTCATATCCAAATAGGTACAATACTTATCCATCCGATATAATGCAGTTGTATCGTCAAATAGGAATTTAGAGTGAGCCAAACATGCCACTTTATGTCTAGTTAGCAGATTTATATGTTACACCCTATGCAAGTAGATGCTTAGCGTCCTGTGGTGTAGCTTAGTTGGTTACCTTGTTTTGGCTCCATATCAAAATTCTTACCCTGTGTATGTAAGTATATTCTCTCGCATTTGTTGTGTTTGGCTGCCAAACACCATTGTTCATGTTAAAACATGCAAGGATTTAGGTATTGTCATGGGCTAAGACAACCGTACCCGGATTTTTGTGGTTGGCAGCTCCTGTCTGCATGCATCTTTCATCTTCGATTGTTTCATTATTTTCCTAAATTATGCCACAATAATACAATATAAGCTATGCAATTTATTTATTGCTCTATTTACTGTGATATTTCTTCTCTCTTTCAGCCGATTCCTGCAGTGCAGAGGACCATTTGCTCGAAGGAGGCACCCCCTAGTTGATGCTGCAGTGGTATCAGAGATTCGAAGATGCATAGACAATGGCATTGAATTCCGTGGTGATTTACTAAATTTCAGAAAGGATGGAACTCCATTGATGAACAGGTTGCATCTGACCCCTATATATGGAGATGATGAAACCATAACCCATTATATGGGCTTTCAGTTCTTCACTGATGCTAATGTTGATTTGGGACCATTGCCATGTTCAGTGACAAAGGAACCAGTGAGGTCAACACGGTTTGCTCCAGATAACTCATTTCGACCCATTTCTACGGGGCCAGAGCACAGCAATTTCTGCCGGGAATATTCTAGCCTCTTCCAATTAACAGATGAAGTGCTTTGCCAAAGTATACTGTCAAGGTTGTCACCAAGAGATATAGCGTCTGTGAGCTCTGTGTGTAGGCGCTTGTATCATTTGACAAGAAATGAAGATCTCTGGAGAATGGTTTGCCAGAATGCTTGGGGTAGTGAGACTACTCGAGCTCTTGAGACAGTGCCTGCCGCAAGAAGGCTGGGCTGGGGTCGGCTGGCAAGAGAACTGACAACCCTGGAAGCTGTTGCCTGGAGGAAATTGACAGTTGGGGGTGCAGTGGAGCCATCTCGATGCAATTTCAGTGCCTGTGCTGTGGGGAACCGTGTTGTTCTCTTTGGCGGGGAAGGTGTTAACATGCAACCGATGAATGACACGTTTGTATTGGATTTAAATGCTAGCAATCCAGAGTGGAGGCATATCAATGTGAGCGCAGCTCCTCCAGGTCGCTGGGGCCATACTCTGTCATGCTTAAATGGCTCTTGGTTGGTTGTTTTTGGTGGATGTGGAAGGCAGGGTCTGCTTAACGATGTATTCATGTTGGATTTGGATGCAAAACAACCAACCTGGCGTGAGATACCTGGAGTTGCACCCCCAGTTCCGCGTTCATGGCACAGCTCCTGCACTTTGGATGGAACGAAGTTGGTAGTTTCTGGTGGCTGTGCTGATTCAGGTGTACTCCTCAGTGACACATATCTTCTTGATGTAACCATGGATAGACCAGTTTGGAGAGAAGTTCCTGCATCCTGGAAACCGCCTTGTAGGCTGGGGCACTCAATGTCTGTGTATGGTGGCAGGAAGATCCTGATGTTTGGTGGTCTTGCTAAGAGCGGCCCTCTGCGGCTCCGGTCTAGTGATGTGTACACAATGGACTTAAGTGAAGAAGAGCCTTGCTGGCGATGCCTCACTGGTAGTGGAATGCCTGGTGCTGGAAATCCAGCTGGTGCAGGTCCACCTCCTCGCCTGGATCATGTTGCTGTGAGCCTGCCAGGTGGAAGAATTTTGATATTTGGTGGCTCAGTGGCAGGTCTTCACTCAGCATCACAGCTTTATCTGTTGGATCCAACTGAAGAAAAGCCGACCTGGAGAATACTGAATGTTCCTGGGCGCCCTCCCCGGTTCGCCTGGGGCCACAGCACCTGTGTTGTTGGAGGAACAAAAGCGATAGTCCTTGGTGGACAGACTGGAGAAGAGTGGATGCTTACAGAAATACATGAGCTTTCTTTGGCAAGCAACTCAGCTTGAGTTCCGGAAGGGTTTCTGGTAAAGTTCCTTGCAAATTAATGCGGCTTCTCATGCAACCTGAAGCTTGATTGTCTTCACCAGCAGAACTAGAAGAATGAACGATGAGCATACTGAATCTTCTGGCAGCTACTTGGCTTTACTTGGAAGATGATATGGTTTCCACTGGTTTGCTCGCTCTATGTAGACAAAGGGTAGTGATATGTTCATTTTTATTGCCGTTTGTTTGGCCTTTTTTACCAGATAATTACAATTCATAAGCTACTATTGTGGAATGAGTACCAAATTTTATATGTATCCTCAGATGTTTCTGACTTGCAATATGTAAGGAAAACAAAGGACTACCTTGTATATAGTTTAATCTTTTGATGTACCGTACATGGAAAACTTGAGGCTGCTGTCTTGTGGCAGAGGCGCACAGCTAGAAGGCGTGATGCATGGTGATCACCGATCAACCATGTTTTTGTATAGAACTTGTAATAGGTAGAAATTTCAGTCTGGTGAGAGCTTAGTTCAGTATCGGTTTACTTGTCTTCTATTTCACTTGTTGTATTATCATGGACATGATTAAAGACAGCGGTTATGTTTATGCAACAATGCCAAATCAAGTGTAATTAATTGTTTTCAGGAGAAACTTGGGCCGCGTTTAGATGTTGAAAAAATTTCAAACCGATGAATAGTATCATTTTCGTCTTATTTGACAAATATTGTTCAATTATGGACCAACTAGGCTTAAAAGATTCATCTCGCGATTTTCAACTAAACTGTGTAATTAGTTTTTTTTACCTACATTTACTACTTCATGTATAGGTTCAAAGATTGATGTGATGGAGAGAGAGTGAAAAAATTTCAACTTTTAGAGTGCATCTAAACAGCCTTGATAGGATCATACTAGATGGTAACGTATCGAGAGGAGGTTGCAGTTCCTCTTCAAGCTGCAGGTTGAACGTATCGAGAGGAGGTTGCAGTTCCTCTTCAAGCTGCAGGTTGCCAGATAAAATTTGTAGAGTCAAATGATAGCATAAGGGGCGTTTACTTTGTATGTTAGCGTTTTGCCTTCCTCACATCCAAAGTTTGAAACCGGATCAAATCTTCTGGGTGCTAGCCTGACACACCCAAATTTGTAACCGTGTATGCAGCACCCTAAGAAAGAATTCACGTGCTTTTTAGGTGTTTTATCACTTGTTGCAAAATTTTGGATATTTTTTTAAGGCCCCGTTTGCTTGGCTTATCAGTCGTACCTTTTCAGCAAAGAAACAGTGTTTTTTCTCACAACAAATTAGTGAACAGTACTTTTCAGCAAAGCGAACATGGTCTTTTGGCCTTGTTTAGTTCTCACGCTAAAACTTTACACTCTATCACATCGGATATTTAGATACGTACATGGAGTATTAAATATAGACTAAAAATAACTAATTACACAGATTGTGAGTGCATTGTGAGACCAATCTTTTAAACCTAAATAAGTGCTACAGTAACACATGCGCTAATGATGAATTAATTAGGTTTAATAAATTCATCTCGCGGTTTATTGACGTATTCTGTAATTTGTTTTTTATTAGTATCTAAACACTCCATACAATACCCCATATGACATGGGATGTGGTGTCCCATAACTTTACCCCTCGAACTAAACAAAGCCATCATCGTTGTAGCTCGTTAACTTCAACTGCCTACTTAGGCAGTGTTTAGGTCCTTTAAAATTCTAAAAATTTTACAAGATTTCCCGTCACATCAAATCTTTGGACGCATGCATGGAGCATTAAATGTAGGTAAAAAAATAACTAATTGCACAATTTATCTGTAAATGTCGAGACTAATCTTTTGAGCCTAGTTAGTTTATGATTGGATAAATTTTACCAAATAACAACGAAAAGTGCTACGGAAACTTTACACACACTTTACAACCATCTAAACACACCCCTAGATTGTGTGTACCGGCACCCGCTAAACCATCCTATAGCAGCATATACCGTAAAAAAACACCCGCGGCGGCAACCGTAAAAGCCTCCACTGTTTTACTGGTGCAGCCTCCGTCCGATGTTCTCAGCGTGATAGCGTCCGTCCGGTACCGGGCATCACGCGCGGGCGAGAGAGCATGCGCGGAGACAGGAGCGGGAGAGGGAGCATGCACGGCTTTGACACAGCGGTGGGCTCCACTTGTTTCACGATGAAAAAATATTATAACTCACAAACCAAAAAACCAAATTAAATTCTGATTGCACCATTAAATTCGTTTCAATAAATTTTTCAAAACTAGATCTCACATGAATATATTTAGATAAAGTGACAAGTGAGTCCTATAGTAGATAAAGGATGATATAGAGGATGGATATGTGTGAAAGAATCTTGAGAACTAGGAGGTATAGAGAATAAATTTAGAGTACCATAAATGCGGATAGCCTTAGACTACCCGCAGTGGATACTCTAAAACGATACTCTAAAGCTTTAGAGTATGAATATAGAGTAAAAACTGCTGCACTTGATACTCTAAAACGATACTCTATACTTTCTCTCACTCTATATTTAGAGTAGTACTGTGCTTACTCTATACTCTGTAGTGGCGGACCCCGCTAGCTAAACAAAGGAAAAAATGCTATAACTCACAAACCAAAAATCCAAATTAAATTTCGATTGCACCATTAAATTCGTCTCAATAAATCCTTCAAAACTAGATCACACATGGATATATTTAGATAAAATGATAAGTCGGTCCCACAGTGAATAGAGTGGATAGAGGATGATATAGAGGATGGATGGGTGCGGGAGAATTGAGTATAGAGGAGAGAATCTTGCTGACTAGGACGTATAGAGGATGATATAGAGGATGGATGGGTGCGAAAGGGGCGGAGGGGTAGTGCAGTACTGCAGTCTGCATTGGCACCCATTTGCATGCGTAAGACTACCCGCAGTGGATAAAACGACCCTCTAAAGCTTTAGAGTATGAATATAGAGTAAAAACTGTTGCACTGGGTACTCTAAAACGATATTCTATACTTTCTCTCACTCTATATTTAGAGTAGTATTGTGCTTACTCTATACTCAATAGTGGTGGGCCCCACTGGCTAAACAAAGAAAAAAAATGCTATAACTCACAAACCAAAAATCCAAATTAAATTTTGATTGCACCATTAAATTCGTCTCAATAAATCCTTCAAAACTAGATCACACATGAATATATTTAGATAAAGTGACAAGTAGGTCCCACAGTAGATAGAGTGGATAGAGGATGATATAGATGATGGATGGGTGCGGGAGAATTGAGTATATAGGAGAGAATCTTGCTGACTAGGACGTATAGAGGATGAATATAGAGGTCCATGAGTGCGGGTAGTTTAAGAGGTGTTTGGTTTGAGGAGTTAAAGTTTAACAAACACTGTAGCACTTTCGTTTTATTTGATAAAAAGTTTTCAATCTTAGACTAATTAGGCTTAATAGATTCGTCTCGTAAATTACTCCTAATCTGTGCCGACATGCATACAATTAGTCTACATCTAGTACTCCATGCATTCGTTAAAGTTTAACTCCCATCACATCAATGTTTTCTCAAATGCATGGAGTACTAAATGTAGACTAATTGTATGCATGTCGGCACAGATTAGGAGTAATTTACGAGACGAATCTATTAAGGCCCTGTTTAGTTTGCTTTTGTTAAAGTTTAACTCCCATCACATCAATGTTCCCTCAAATGCATGGAGTACTAAATGTAGACTAATTGCATGCATGTCGGCACAGATTAGGAGTAATTTACGAGACGAATCTATTAAGCCTAATTAGTCCCAGATTGGAAACTTTTTGTTAAATAAGACGAAAGTGCTACAGTGTTTGTTAAACTTTAACACCTCAAACCAAACACCCCCTAAGCCTAATTAGTCCAAGATTGAAAACTTTTTGTCAAATAAGACGAAAGTAATATAGTGTTTGTTAAACTTTAACATCCAAACCAAATAGGGCCTAACTGAAGACCATTTGATGCGGTTTTAATATCTCCGTCCATCTCCCACTTACTGAAGTCAACCAACCACCTCGTCCCATAAAAAAAGGCGTCTTCTCACTTTCCAAAAAATAAAGCATTTTTAACCTTAATCAAATATATATATAAACATTAATATTTATATATATATATTAGTATAATTAGATAGATCTTTAAATATTTTTTATAATAAATTTATTTAAAGATATAAATGTTGCTAATATTTTACAAATTTAGTTAAATTTAAAAAAAAATGATCAACACAAATCATATAGCGAGCCTTTTATGGGATGGAGGAAGTAACACAGACATGAATCCGTTTAACTAGACAGACTTGTACGAAAAACGGGACCGAATCCTCTTATTCTCTCATTCCACAACAGAATATAAATTTAGTATGGTACTACCTCCGTTCCAAAATAAGTATTTACCTCACACTTTGAGTTAAATATTTTTACGTTTGGCAAAAATATAGAAAAATGCAAATATTTATAATGCCAAATAGGCATATTAGACCAATCATGTCATGTATTGTCATAGTTAAACACATTTAGAGATACAAATATTAATGAAGGAGGAGTCGTGCTTCATTCATCACGGAAGTTGTGTTTGCATGTCCTCACTTAATGTAATACAGGAGTAAACTCTATCCAATTCAAATTATAAGGTATTTATAGGTTCATGACTTTGTGTCAAGCTTCTTTTACGCTCGAGCATAAATTACTCCCTTTGTCTTGAAAAAGACACAATTTTAGATGCATTTTTTTTGTTTCGATATCTAAAATTTAACCAAATATAGTGCTTTTGACACCAAATAAACATATTATGAAAATATTCTCGTGACAAATCTAATGATATTATTTTATATCACAACTATTTATATTTTTATATACATAATTGATTAAGTTTAATATACTAAAATACGAGAGTGTGGTAGAATTGTTTTTTTTTGGACTGAAGGAGGACTACTCCATGTCACTAGCAAATGCTAAAACAACAACAACATAGCCTTTTGTCCCGAGTAAGTTGGGGTAGGCTAGAGATGAAACCCAAAAGAGACGAGAAATAAAGAGACACATAAAGGGACATAAAAGACACAAGACAGAAAGAGGTCACGGTTCACGCACGTTGATTGTCAGTCTCCAAGCGCTACTATCCATAGCTAATCCAGTCTCCGAGCGCTCCTGTCCATAGCTAAATCCTTGGAGATATTCCACTCCTTACGGTCTCTCTTAACGGACTCGTCCCAAGTTAGTTTAGGTCGACCTCTACCGCTCTTTACATTATCGGCCCGCTTTAGAACCCCACTACGCGCCGGCGCCTCAGGAGACCTCCGTTTGACATGTCCAAACCATCTCAACCGATGTTGAATCAATTTCTCCTCAATTGGTGCCACCTCAACCCTATCCCGAATATCATCGTTCCGGACTCTATCCCTCCTTGTGTGCCCACAATACCAACACAACATACGCATCTCTACTACACTCAATTGCTGGACATGTCGTCTTTTGTAGGCCAACACTCAGCACCGTATAACATCGTCGGGCGAATCGTCGTCCTATAAAACTTACCTTTCAGCTTCTAAGGCACCCTGAAAGCATCTAGGCCCCGAGGTTTGGTTTCGGCAATTGATGACAACGCTTTATTACCATGACTAACGTGTGTTTTGCAGAAACTTTGGTAAGTTAGGTCATGGAGGTTTTAACTGCTTTGGGCACCATGGTATTCATGCCCCTTGATGGAAATCGTTTCGGTTTTCAAAAGAGTGACGTCAAGATTAAGGACGGTTAGTTCCGGATGTCGAAGTGTTGAGAGACATTTGGAATAGTCGTTAGGATCTTCGTTTTTCTCTTTTGGCCATACTATAAAGGGGGGCATGAGCGGGTAGCTTGACCTAGGCGAGTCCTATGTTTAGGTGTGGTGCACACTTGTTAAACTTGGCGCTAGGCAGCTCTAGAATAGCTCAAAGTTCAGTTGGAAGCAACTTGGTTCAAGTTGTGACGCGTTTCGGAGAGTTTCGGGTCGTTTTCCCATGACCGGACGCGGTCCTCGGCATGACCGGACGCGTCCGGTCAGTACAGTTCCACGGCTAGGGTTTTAGCTCTGAACACCGGACGCGGTCCTCGTGAGGACCGGACGCGGTGGTCAGAAGTCGACACGTGTCACTTGAGGGAACACCCGATCGGACGCGACCTGGTTATGATCGGCGCGTCCGGTCACAGTCCAGTAAGGTCCAGAGACGACCGGACGCGTCCGGTCATCACCAATCGGACGCGGTCGCGCGTCCGGTGCGAGTACAGTTTGCTCCTTGCACGATCGGACGCGTCCGGTCACTCCTGACCGGTGCGTCCGATCACTCAGTTGTTTTTCGGATTTCGACCGTTACGAGCGACCGGCGCGTCCTGTCAGTTCAACCGGCGCGTCCGGTCAGCTCGTGTTTTGCTGAGTCAGCGGGTAACGGTTCGTTTTGTCTGTGGGGTGTATAAATACATCCCCATCACCTCTTTTAGAGGTCTCTTGCTCATTTGATCAGCTGATAAACACCTTTGGAGTGCAAGGGAGTGCAAGAGCACTAGTGAGGATAGAGATTTGAGAATCAAAGCTTGAGATTTCCTCACTAGCGATTAGAGAGTAGCAAGTGTGCATCCACCTTCTCATTTGGGCTCGTAGTGGTCAAGTGAGAGTTCTAGCTTGTTACTCTTGGTGATCGCCATCACCTAGACGGTTTGGTGGTGATTGGGAGTTCGGTGATCATCCGGCGGAGCTTGTGGATGACCCAACTCATCTTGTGAGCGGTTGTGGGTGATTCACCGCGACGGAGTGTCAAAGAATCAACCCGTAGAGAGCACTTGATCCTTGCGCGGATCAAGGGAGAGCTACACCCTTGCGCGGGTGCTCCAACGAGGACTAGTGGGGAGTGGCGACTCTCCGATACCTCAGAAAAACATCGCCGTGTTCCTTGCCCCTTTACATTCAAGCATTTACTTTCTCGTATTTACTTTCATTGCTTATTTTACATTCCTAGACTTGCCATGCTAGACTAGGATTGGAAACTAGGGTGTAAAACTTTGTATCGGTAGACTCTCTAGGAACACAAGTAGACACTAGGGGTGAATTCCGGCTTGTAGGTTTTAATTCTTGCATTTAATTTTTAGAGAAGCCCAATTCACCCCCCCTCTTGGACATCTTGATCCTTTCACACCCTTTTGTCACAGAGGACGTCAGAAGCTTGACGCCATTTCAACCAGCCGACTAAAATTCTATGCCTAACATCTTCATCAATGTCTCCATCATTTTATAACATCGACCCTAAATACCGAAAAGTATTCTTCTTGGCCACCACTTGCCCATCGAGGCTAACGTCTCCCTCATCATGCCCAGTCGCGCTGAAATCGCACCTCATGTACTCGGTCTTAGTCCTACTAAGTCTGAACCCTTTTCAACTCTAACATGTGCCTCCATAGTTCTAACTTCCTATTAACCCCTGCCCTACTGTCGTCAACTAGCACCACATCATCAGCAAAGAGCATACACCAAGGGATATCACCTTGTATGTCCCTTGTGACCTCATCCATCACTAAAGCAAATAAATAAGGGCTTAAAGCTGACCCCTGATGCAGTCCTATTTTAATTGGAAAGTCACTGGTGTCGCCGTCACATGTTCGGACAAATGTCATCACATCTCTGTACATATCCTTGACGAGGGTAACGTACTTAGTCAGGACTTTGTGCTTTTCCAAGGCCTACCATATGACATTTCTCGGTACTTTGTCATATGCCTTCTCGAGGTCAATAAAGACTATGTGCAAGTCCTTCTTCTGCTTCCTATATCTCTCCATCAATTATCGTAATAAGAAAATCGCCTCCATAGTCGACCTATCAGGCATGAACCCAAATTGATTTTGGGTCACATGTGTCACTCTCCTTAGGCGATGCTCGATAACCCTCTCCCAGAGCTTCATCGTATGGCTCATCAACTTAATCCCACGGTAGTTAGTATAAATTTGAACATCTCCCTTGTTCTTGAAGATATGTATTAATATACTTCTCCTCCATTCTTCAGGCATCTTGTTAGACCAAAAAATAAGGTAAAAAAGCTTAGTTAACCATACTATCGCTCTGGCGCCTAGGCATCTCCACACCTCAATGGGGATACCATCAGGGCCCATCACTTTACCTCCCTTCATCCTCTTCAAAGCCTCTCCGATCTCTGCCTCCTAAATTCTCCTCACAAAGCATCTGTTGGTATCGTCAAATGAGTCGTCTAACTCAAGGGTAGGACCCTCATTCTCCCCATTAAACAACTTGTTGAAGTACTCTCTCCATCTATCCTCGATCTCCTCATCCTTCACCAGAAGTCGATCTGTCCTATCCTTGATGCATTTTATTTGGTTGATGTCCCTTGTCTTCCTCTCGTGGATTCTAGCCATCCTATAAATATCCTTCTCCCTTTCCTTCATGCCTAGCCGCCGATAAAGGCCATCATACGCCTTACATTTTGCTACACTCACAGCTCGCTTTGCAACCCTCTTCGTTATTTTATAGCCCTCGATGTTGGCTGCACTCTTGTCATGGTGGAGACGCTTGAAACACTCCTTCTTCTCCCTAATGGCCCTTTGCACCTCGTCATTCCACCACCATGTGTCTTTCGCTTCCCGTTTGCCTCCCCTACTCACGCCAAACACTTCCGAAGCCACCTTCCGGACACATGTTGCCATCTTTAGCCACATGTCATCGGCATCTTCTTCTTCTTTCCAAGGCCCCTCGTCTAGCATCCTCTCCTTAAACGTCTGCGCTGCTTCCCCTCTAAGCTTCCACCACTTCGTTCTCGCAATCTTGACCCATTTGTCCCGGTGGACACATACCCGAAAGCGAAAGTTCGCCACCACAAATTTGTGTTGAGGGACAACACACTCTCCAGGTAACACCTTACAATCAAAGCAAGCACGTCTATCCTCCCTCCTTACAAGGATAAAGTCGATCTAGCTCGAGTGTTGTACACTACGAAAGGTTAGCAAATGCTAAAATGAATAAATAATGCAAAGAACGAGGACCAGGAAGAGGTTTGCCTGCTGCTTGTTGGCGTGCTCAGTCCAGGGCTAGGCGCCTAGGCCGGATGCTCTTTTTTGCCTATGGACGAGTCGGGCGTAGCGGTGCGGGCAACGGGCCAGACGTGCAGTTATGCAGGGGAAATTTTTTAAAAATAATATTTTTTTAATGATTAATCGACGATAAGGGACCTTGTCGGCCGCTGGAGGCCCAACATGTCACTTGCCATTGCTCACAGGGAAGTCGGCATTATCTAAAAAAAATTCTGAGACTATCCGCACTCATGAACCTCTATATTCATCCTCTAAAAGAAATATTCCATCCTAGTCACCATAAAATATACAGTTTCTCCGCACTCATCCATACTCCATATTCATCCTCTATACCAACTACCAGCGGGTGGGATCCACACGTCATACTCTCACTCCCTTTTTCTCCTCTCTCTCTCTCTCTCCCATCTCCCACCCGCGCCCCTACCCATCCTTCCCACCTCACCTCTCTCCGTCGCCTCACTCTCTCCCCACCCCGACGGCGAGCGCGGCTCCGACGAGTGCGGCGAGCGCGGTCGAGCATGGCGGGCCTCATCGGTCGGGCCAGCGGGCGGACCAGCGCGTGGCTCCGCCGGGCGCGGCGGGCGCGGCGAGCTCCGGCCGCGGGCGAGCCCCTTGCCGCCATCGATGCTCACGGAGGGCCACCGCCGCGCCGCGGTCAGTCCTCGGGGAGGGGCGCGACCGCGCTCGTCGTGGTGGGTGGAGGCCGCTCCATCGCCGTCGGTGGGTGGAGACCGCTCCGTCGCCTTCCTCCATCCCTGGTGGGCCTCCCTGCCCCCTTCCCCGCGTCGGCCATGGAGCTCGCGACCTCCCTCCCTCCCCGCGGCAGAGTGTGGCAGAGGAGCTTGACGTGGGGGCATGCGCGTCCGTCCTCCGTGCCGCACCCTCCCCGCTCCATCCACCGGTGGTCGGCCACGCAACGACCACGGGCCATGGAGCTCGCGCGGGGACGGCCTCCTCCGGCTCCGGCGACGGCGGCCTCCTCCGGCTGCGCCCCCTCCTCTCCCCGCCGGCGAGCCCCCTCCTCTCCCCGCCCGGCGTGGCTCGTCTCCTCCGGCTAGGCAGCGGTGGTCGTCCCTCCTCCTCCTCCTCTGCTCCCTTCCCTTTTCCCTATCCGCACGCGAGCGCAAGGTGGTTGGGCGCAGCACACGAGGTGGGGCCGCCTCGGGCACGTAGCGGACGTCCGCGACATCGTCAGGAATGGCGGACGAGGAGTGGGTAGCGGTCGGTTTGCCATAGCCGCTACAGCCGATTTCGACCGTTATGTCCACGCTGTCCCTTAAGCGGTCGCGTATACCGTCCCCGGTGCCGATGGTCTGAGAGCAGGGCGGGGCAGCATGCATGCCAAGAGCGGGAACCGAGGTTTGCCATCTGGCAAAGCGAGCAGCGACGTGAGGGTGAGAGACACGGATGGAGGCATTCGGCGACTACCTGCCGATCGCTGCAGCCCACGGCCTCTACACTACACGCCTGCCAGTCTGCCACTCCTGCTTCCTAGACTTGACTGGCTAGTAAAGACCGCCGCTGCACTGCACGCCTAGTCGCGAATCCTCATAAAGACGGAAGAGATACGTTTCACACACACAGATGCAGTAGTAGACATTTAGGGGCGTTTGACAGTGCTTCACTTCAAGTTTTTCAGCTTCGCTAGTCAAATAGTTTTAGCTCTTCGCGTTTTGTTAAAAAAAATTGGTGAAGTTACGAAAGCACCTAAAGAGTTGTTTAGTCAAATAGTTTCAGCTCTACGCGTTTTGTTAAAAAAAATTTGGTGAAGTTACGAAAGCACCTAAAGAGGTGCTCCGCAATCTTCAGTTTTTTTTTATAGAGCTGCTCTGCAGTAAAATTTACGAAGGAAAGTTGGTGGAGCAATCAGCTTAGTTGATTAATCATGAATACCATGTGTCATATACTCTTACTTTAATCTTTAGGCCATGTTTAGATGCTTCAAAGTTCCAAAAATTTTACAAGATTCCTCGTCACATCGAATCTTTGGACGCATGCATAGAGCATTAAATATAGATAAAAAAACTAATTACACAGTTTGGTTATAAATCATGAGACGAATCTTTCAAACCTAATTAGGTCATGATTGGACACTAATTACCAAATAAAAACAAAAGAGTTACCATGCTTCTAAAAAGTTTACACCCTCATCTAAACACACCCTTACTTGCATAACGATCTTCCAAAACTATTTAAAGAAAGATACTCCCTACATTTGAATAACCATGCAATTCCCACGAAAATACAACTTCAACCTTACAGAACTGCTCCGTTCTTTCAAGTAAGGGTGTATTTAGTTCGCGAAATTTTTTAGCTTTGGCTACTGTAGCACTTTCGTTTGTATTTATCAATTAGTGTCCAATCATGGACTGATTAGAATCAAAAGATTCGTTTCGTGGTTTTCTAGCAAACTGTGTAATTAGTTTTTTTATCTACATTTAATGCTCCATATATGTGTCCAAACATTCGATATGATGAGAATCTTGAAAATTTGTGAAAACTAAACCTGGCCTAAACACGAAAATAGAACCGTCCTATCCTACATCGTTCAATCTCTGCAGCTGCAACTATGAGCGGCGACACGAGGGTGAGACTCCAATGCTCGGGCGAGTGGGCGACTAGAACAGCTGTGGTGAATGCTTGTCTTGTTGATCTTTACAGAGGCCGTGAGTAGGGCCATGGCCCTAGACCTAGACGGCTAGACCTGCCCCTGCAAATTGGTTAACCGTTTACGAAATGGACACATAAATAAATATATTTCTTGTAACTTTTGTCTATCCGATTTTATATTTGCATTAAAAATCGTAGAATATCTGACAGATTATATACATGGTGAAACTATTTAGAAGTTATGTTTATGGCAAATGATTAATGACTAATCATATAAATATAATATTTAAATACATTTAAGTTAATTTAATATTGTCTTAATTTAATTTGAGTACTGTTATAAATCATATTTCCATGCACTACTCAATTTATTGTTCTTGAATAATATCTTTACGCACTTTACTTCATTAATTACTTTATAAATGTTTTTATATATGATTGAAATAACTATTTATTTATATATTTTCATTTTTATTTTAATAGTTAAAATATTTAGTTGATGAATCCTAAACACCATGTGCTACCTGTGTTATATACTCTTACTTTAATCTTTACATATATAAAGATATTGTTCTTCCAAAACTATTGATAAAAAAGAAAGATACTTCCTCAGATTGAATAAGCATGAAATTCTTGTTCTCTATCTTTGTCCCGTTCGGTTGTGCTGATAAGCCGGCTGAAAAACACTGTTGGCTGATTTGTTGTGAGAGAAAAATACTGTTTCGGCTAAAAAATCAAGCTGAAAAAGACGGATTATAAGCCGGATGAACAGGACCAAAATAATTCAACTTTAGCCTTATAATGTAGCATGTATAGTAGGTCCCATTATATGTAGTACAACACCATATCATGATTCATTCTCATCCTCACAACTTCCATCTCATCCTCTCTCTTCCCCGTTTGACCATCGCCCCATGCAACATGACCGTGTTGCCGTACTATGAAGATGGCCTTTGGGACAGCGGACCAAAGCTTTGACAGAAGATACCTCGTGACGACGAACTCCACAGCGTCGGAGAAGTTCGAGCACAGCCGCTGGGGGTGAGGCCCCTTCCAGACCAATCTTAGTCTAGGAGCGTTTGCCGTAGCTGCGCCATGCCACCATCCATCCTCCTCTCACGCCGGCGGTCTCATCACCGGCTAGCTAGCGCCGCCCCTTCTTGTCCTGCATTGGGTAGTGTTTAGTTTCCAGGCCATTTTTTTTTTGACATTGGGGCACTTTTCGCATTTTGGCAACTAAACGGGCCCAAAAAATTTCGGCCTATTACTGTGCATGGCAGGGGAGCCACATCCGCCGCTGCCTATTCCTATCTGCACCGAGGCCTCCATTCATCACACACCCGACGCCAACCCTATCCCTCGCTCTCATCCGTCGTCAACCTCTCGGCCGCCGCAGCCGCAGTCTTCCCTCCTCCGTCGCCACCCTCCCGCCACTCCCACCGCCGACTCGCAGATCCACGACGCAGAGCGCTAGATCTACGCCGTAGGAGTCCGGATCGAGGAGCTGCTTGGCCACAAGGTGATGGACGGCCACCAACGCGACGACATTAGCGCCGCCGGGTCCCATGGCGACCACGGCTACGACGGCGTGGGGGGCATCAACGACGCACACACGCGGGGCTTCCTGCCTACATCTAGTCCCTGGTGGCAAGGCGGGAGTTCGGGCCTCTTCCCCGGCGCGGCGCAACCCGCGGCGGCTTCCAGAAGCTTCACTGATTCTCGGCTTGCCTTCGACTCCCTGGATCTGAACGACGGGGACGGATGGCAGCAGATGGACCACTACGCCGGGTTTCTTCGCGGCGACAACGACGGCCCCCCCATGCCTCCCCCTCCAGTGCGGGTGCCCTCCCCCAACGTGGCGCGCAGCCGCGGGTTGAACACGGGCAGCGCCGGCGGAAGCGGTGAAGGAGCAGCGAGGGGCGCCGAAGCCTTCGTGTCTCCTGTTCCGCGTCCACGGGGACGCGCATCAGGCGGATCTGGCCGTCGCCGGGGCCGCAGTGCGCGGGAACGGTGGCAGGGCCCAGCCATCGTCGACGACAACCTCCAGCAAGACGACTACACCGCACCCCGGCGCGTCATGGTACAAATGACACTCCTCTCCATGTTTATTTTTTTTGTACAATCTATGATGTGATTCATGCTCAGTTTGTTAACTGATCTGTCAATAGGTTCGTTTGAGCATTCCCTGTTTGTTACAATGTACATGATTTATTACCTGATCTGTCCATAGGACAATTTTTAGTTACATAATTTGCATGCATACGACCTGTTGCCTAAAGTATAAACCAGGTTTTTACCAGTTCTGTGTCAATAGGACAATTTGAAGATTAAACTGTTGGCGTCAATTTTTTGCTCATTTTGTAAACTGCTCTGTCCATAGGTCAGTTTGAAAGCATTCCCTATTTGTTACGATGTACATGAGTTTTTACCTATCTGTCAATAGGTCAGTTTGAAGTTACATATTTTCTTTGAAGACGATAGTTTCAAGGTACAATGTAGATCGGTTGCTGTACTGATCCTTCCTTCATGCCTTGTCGGCCTCTCTCCGCATGTGTGTACTGAACCATCTTACATTTTGTTTACATAATACATGTTGTTTGTATTCATGTATTAGGCTATCAAACATAAGGCAAATTGGACAGAACAAAACACAGTAATTTTCTGTGACATTTGGTGCCATGAAATTGCCATTGGCAATTGTACAAAGGGCGTCATGAGCAAGCCAGGATGGCGGGATGTAATAAGCAGGTACCAAGCAGCAACAGGTTTGGTCCATGACCGCGAACAATTTCAAAGTAGGCATAGGCAGCTAAGGTCACAGTGGTGATTCTGTAACAAGCTCCGCCACAGCTCTGGCTTAGGCCGTACGGAAGATGGACATGTTGACGTCCGTGATGCATGGTGGAAATCAAACACCCAAGTAATGTGTCTATATGTCTTTTCTGTTTTTTCAGCACTTACTCCATTCACCAATGACATACCAAATGATGTGGATTGTAGGGGCAAGCTGATTTGCTGAGGTTCAAGAATGGTCTGCCTGTGTACCTTGAGCAAATGGACAGGATGTTCACTGGCAACACAGTAGATGGGTCAACCTCATTTGTTGCTGGTGAGAGTTGTCCTATTGACTTGGATGCTGCCAGCTCTGATGAAGAGGCTATTGATGACCCGGAAGACCAATTGACCCCACTAAGCATTGGCAATAAGAGGGCCAGCAACACTAGCACTACAGCCTCTAGCCCTAGCAAGCGCTCCAAGAGCCCAGCAGTGAGGTCTATGGACAACAACATGAGAACTCACGATGAGATTGCCAGCCGAAGGGTCAGCCTTCTGGAGAACATGTTGGAGCAAAGGAAGACAGAGCAGCAGAATGCTCGGTCGGCCCTAAGCCAGAAGATACGAACGGTCTCGAATATTGCAAAGGAGATGGGGATAACTCATCAGACCCCATCATTGTTCAAGGGGATGTTCAACATCATTCAAAACGAAAGTGCCATGGACTTCTTCCTTGCCAATGGGCCTGAAGAGAGGATGATCATCATCGAGCAAGCTGCCCTGGTCGACCCATAGACCTTTTGTCATATTATTTTGAATCTTAATTGAAATTAATGTAGACATGGTGTGTTGTGAAGTGTGTTCATTTGAACTAAGTGTGTATTGTTTGAACAATTATTGTGAACTTGTGATATGAACATGTATGCTTTGGTGAACTTGAAGCATGTGCCACAGTGATTTGCATATCTCACTAAACGGTTTGATGCATGACATGCATTTGTATTTTCATTCATGACTGACTTGTGTCCTTTGTTTTCGCAGGATGATGGTGGCCTACCAGCACGAAGGCATTGCAGAGCTTCTTGGGATGATGATTTCGAAGACTTTATGGTGGCTGAGTTAGAGGCCGTTGAAGATGATGATGATGCATTCATGTTTGGTATGTACCAGTATGGCCTCCACATTGACAAGCATTTGAATAGGGCTGAGTATAGGGAACCTGCAATGACTGGTTTGGCTTGGGTACAGAGGAAGCTTGGGGATAGTAAGGCCTGTTATAGGATGTTTAGAATGAGCCCAAATATGTTTCATAAATTACATGATGTTTTAGTGGAATCATATGGCCTCAAATCTAGTAAGAAGTCCACCTCGGTTGAGGCCCTTGGCATGTTTCTTTGGATGGTAGGGGCCCCATAATCAGTTAGGCAAGCAGAGGACAGATTTGAAAGGTCACTGGGGACTGTGTCCAACTTGTTTAACAAAGTTTTGAAGTGTATAGTGAAGCTAGCAGCTGAAATCCTTAAGCCTGTGGACCCTCAATTCAACGAAATGCACACTAGATTGAGAAACCGTAGGTTCTATCCCTACTTCAAGGACTGCATAGGGGCTTTAGATGGAACCCATGTACCTTGCGTGGTGCCCAATGATAAGTTTATGCAGCACTCATGCCGCAAGGGCATGACGACACAAAATGTCATGGTTGTCTGTGACTTTGACATGAGGTTCACATTTGTTCTCGCTGGCTGGCCGGGGTCTGTCCATGACATGAGAGTATTCAATGATGCAACAACAACATACAGCCATGTATTTCCACATCCACCTGCAGGTCCACACTTTTCTTGAAGTACTTTATGTTAATTGTACTGAACTGCTAGGGGCTAAAGTCTTTGTTCTGTTGTAGGTAAATATTACCTAGTGGACTCGGGGTACCCTAACAGGCTAGGTTATCTAGCTCCGTATAAGGGAACCAAGTATCATCTACAGGAGTATCGAGACGCCCCAGAACCAAAAGGTAAAGAGGAGACATTCAATTATGCACATTCATGTATTAGGAATGTCATTGAAAGGTCATTCGGGGTTTTGAAAATGAAGTGGTGCATCTTGCAGAAGATGCCTTCCTATGCACCTATAAACAAAGTCAAATCATAGTTGCATGTTGTGCTCTACATAATTTTATTAGGAAAAGTGGCATAGGGGATAGACACTTTGAAAGGTGTGACCGTGATAGTAGCTATGTGCCGCGACAAGCGTATGAGAATCAGCCGGAACCTGAGGAAGTTGATGATGAGTCCAATCTTATGAATGAGTTTCGTGAAACAATTGCTTACGGTTTGGTAAACCGTAATTGACAGTTTTTTTTCTGTTCGACGAACTGTACATGTGTACTATTATTGTGCGGCAGCTGTTAATCATTGAGGACAATTTGTATTGACGAATTAAGGTTGACGAATTGTTGAATACATCATTTGATTGATTGTGATATGCATGTTGTTGAATATATCATTTGTATGGATAAAACATGCATGTTGTTGCATGTCTTTGAATGTTGCATGAGAGCATTAAGGGCCGGTTTAGATCCGAAAAATTTGGCAAAATGGCACTGTAGCGTTTTTCGTTGTTATTTGACAAATATTGTCCAATCATGGTTTAATTAGGCTTAAAAGATTCGTCTCGTCCATTTCGTCTAAACTGTGTAATTAGTTTTATTTTTTATCTATATTTAATGCTTCATGCATATGTCCAAAGATTCGATGTGACGGGAAATCTGAAAAATCTTGCAAAATTTTCTGGGAACTAAAGTGGGCCTAAATGGATGTGCCCAGTCCAATTTTTTTGCCATCTAAACAGCACGCCCAAAAATTTTTGAGCTGTCAGCTTTTTGCCTACAAGGAACCTGTGAACTGCAGTGCACAACTTTTTGGATTTGCTCAAAAAATTTTGGGAACTAAACATCCTCTTGGTTTGCCTCCCCACAAGCAGCCTCGTCCCTCCTTCCCACGAGCTACGGGCGGCGCCGCTGTCGCGAGCAGCGTGATGGACCGCCGACGGTAATCACGGGGAGGGTTGTGTGGCACGACAGGCACGCCTGGGAAGGAAAAGTACTATATGGGAACCAATGTATTTTATGCTCTGATCCTCATTAATTTTGCTTTGGCAACAATGTTCACACTAAAATGCCAAACGGTAAACAGTTGACCACATATGGTTTAGCATTTAACTGAGATATATGGCCACATAAATGACTTACTCGATCAATTAAATTAAAAAGGATAAACGCTCAATTAAACGAACACATCTGCAGCAGTTTACAGCAACACTACTATTCAAAATCTAAATAAAAATCAATTATATCTAACTAACCGGCATTCGAAATCAACCCATTCCTTTTCCACACCTAATCGGACCGGTCAAACATACGTATTGGACAGTGGACACCCCGGGATCAAAGCAGATGTGAGGCAGGGTGTGACCGGCTAGAACCTAGGGCTGTGTTTAGATGCCGATTCGGTTGGCCGGAATCGGCACTGCACGCTAGCGCGTTTTGTTTTTTAGTGCAAAAAATTATCCAAAAATTGATTAATTAGACTCAAAATGTTCGTCTCGTAAAGTACAACAAAACTGTGCAATTAGTTTTTGATTTCATCTACATTTAGTACTCCATGCATTTGCCAGCATTTTGATGTGATGGGGAATCTCCTTTTTGCATAGTGGAATTTGGGGAGAGAATTTGGGATCTAAACAGGCCCAGATACCAGGCAACCCGACCGCGATAGCCCCCTCCACGCGCCTGCCACTCATAGGCCTTGTTTAGTTGGCCCAAATTGGGGCCGGCCGAATTAGCCTAATTAGCCCCCTCCACGCGCCTGCCACTCCTAGGCCTTGTTTAGTTGGCCGCTGATGTGATGGGGAATCTCCTTTTTGTATAGTGGAACTTGGGGGGAGAATTTGGGATCTAAACAAGGCCTAGAGACCAGGCAACCCGACCGTGACAGCCCCCTCCATGCGCCTGCCACTCCTAGCACAGTGTAGCATTTTGTTTTTATTTGGTAAAAATTGTCCAAACATTGACTAATTAGGCTCAAAACGTTCGTCTCGTAAAGAACAACAAAACTGTACAATTAGTTTTTGATTTCATCTACATTTAGTACTCCATGCATGTGCCGATATTTTAATGTGATGGAGAATCTTCTTTTTGCATTGTGGAATTTGGGGAAAAATTTGGCATCTAAACAGGGCCCTACTTCCTTGACTAGGGGCCTGTTTAGTTTGTAATTTTTTTTGCAAAAAAATCACTGTAGCAGACTGTAGCATCTTCGTTGTTATTTGGTAATTAGTGTCCAATCATGGACTAACTAGGCTTAAAAGATTCGTCTCATGATTTACAACTAAACTGTGTAATTAGTTTTATTTTTTATCTATATTTAATGCTTTATGTATGTGTCTAAAAATTGATGTGACGGGGAATCTGAAAATTTTTGGAAAAATTTTTGGGAACTAAACGGGCCCTAGGCACTCGTTTAGTTCCCAAAATATTTTGCAAAATATAACTGTAGCGCTATTGTAGCACTTTCGTTGTTATTTGGTAATTATTGTCCGATCATGGACTAATTAGGCTTAAAAGATTCGTCTCGTGATTTACAACTAAACTGTGTAATTAGTTTTATTTTTATCTATATCTAATACTTTATACATGTGTTTAAAAATTCGATGTAACGAAAATCTAAAATATTTTGTAAAATATTTTGGTAACTAAACAAGGGCTAGACCGACAGTAAAGACCGCTGCACTGCACGCCAAGTCGCGGATCCTCAATAAAGATGGAAGAGATACGTTTCAAAAACTAAAAAAAGGATGGAGTACTACTCATTTATAGACCGGCTTTTGATCCGGAGCTAGTACTCCCTCCTCTCATAAATATTTGCACGTCTCGTTTTTCAAAGAGTCAAATCTTTTAAATTTAATTAAATATATATAAAAATATACTAATATTTATCATATGTAATATGTATCATTAGATTGAGTATAAAATATACTTTCATAATATACTTATTTGCAGATACAAATATTGATATTATTTGATATATTTTTAGTCAAACTTAAAAGAAATTTAACTCTTCGGAAAACGAGACGTGCATTTATTTATGAGACGGAGGGAGTATATTATAATAACAGACAGTAAGCTGGCTGGGCCTGTTTGTTCACGTAGCCGTCTGAGAGTCAGGCTTACATAGGACAGACTGAGGACATGTAACGTAGTTGTGTTAGATTGGGTAAGAAAAGATGTTGTTTGGTTGCCTGCATGAAGATATGTTGCATGAGATAAAAATATTATAAAGTCATTATTATGATTTTTATTTTCTACAAAATACACTCTTGAAGTTCTTATTTTATCTAATTATGTCCCAAACATCTTTAAAATACATAAATATCACTTAATATTTACTAGTCATATACTAATACATCATTAGTCAAGTAAACAGTTGTACCCAGCCAGCCTAGCCCGACAGAAACGGTCGATTCAGGCGTTTCCTCGGAGCCTGGCTGGGGGTGCATGTTGCATGAGCATAGCCTGGCTCGGCGCCACGAGCAGGCAACCAAACGAGGTCACCCTGCAACCGGCCAGCCTGGTTCAGCCAGATGCAGGAACCAAACAACCCCTAAATGCTAAGGTCGAGGAGAGAGGAAAGAAGAGAGAGGAGAAGCGAGCTATAACCATGAAACTATGTGTAAAAGACAAATGAGCCATGTAATAACACTGAAAAGCTAACTACTATATGGATGGACTGAGAGAAGACTACAACAAACCTTAGAGTTAGTAAGTTAGCTGCATTATTAGCCTTGCTCTAATGTACTCCATCGCTCTGTTCCAAAATATCTTAGTTGATCAATCATGCGCTCTATTTTTCAGTGAAGAAACAAAGTTTTTTTATCTCACAACAATTCAGCATAAACAACAACATAAGCCAAACTTCAGTGAAATGAACAGGGCCACCTGGACTCAAAATTTCACTGAAGATTCATGAATCTCATGGAGTGTCTGAAAGAAAATTCCAAAATTTCACATTACATTAAAGAATGCACTTCATTGTAATATAAAATTCTAGACTTGAATATCATCAAAACTTTGAATTTTATTGATTTCGGGGTGAACAAAAAAATTTGAAAACGATAACATGTCTCTGTTGATCTTCCTCACGTGTTTTTGTTTCACTTACATTTATTTCATGTTTGCTTTTCTAGACCAAAACATGTGTGATTGTTGCTTGAACTACCCACGCCATATATACTATTAATATCCCACAGGATTAGGGCAAGTACGTTGCTATGCGTGAGCAGTCTCGTACCTCATCTGATACAGTGCCACATAGGATTTTTTTTTCTGATGTAGAGAGGAGAGAGAGAAAGAGGTCGTTGTTTCACGAAACAACCATCTCGTGAGCTGAAGTTTAGGACTATGTGATAACTATTATACCATTATATGAGTTTATCAGGATTTAATGTTTTTGCTTTAAGTTTCACAGAGATTTTTAGAGAAGAAGCATCAGAGTATCTCTACATGAGTTTATTATGAAAATATATTGAATATCATCTAATGATAAAAATTTTATATTATAAATATTAATATTTAATATTTTATTATATATTCGGCTAAAATTTAAAAACCTTTAAGCGGGAAACGAGAATGACACTTATTTTAGGAGCAGAAGTCCGAGAATTAATATAGCCTTGATGCCGTGTTAGTGTTCATTTTACATGCCACACTCAGCCTGGATGGATTACTTTTCACATTTGCATATGCATGTGAGCCTAGAGGAAATAAGGTCAGTCTCAGTGGAGAGTTTCGTGACGTTGTTTTCATGATTGCCATGTTATATAGAATAAAATAAAACTTGGATAAAATATTCACTCTCAATGCAATGTTTCATTCTATAGTTTTACATGGATTAAATTTCATGACTCATAAAATATTGGTAATCGTGTCAAGAGAGTTTCATCTTTGATAAAACTCATTTATTCTCTTTTCTTAATTACACTGCCATATCATGAAAAATGCTTATGTGATAATCTATTTAACGCAAATAAAACTCACTTAAAACTCTAACTGAGACTGGCCTAACAGCGGCCAATTCTATGTAAAAACTCACTTGTGTCGCTTCTGAATGCCATGAGACACAAGTTAAATACATACACTTCGGTAACTTACATCTCCTTACGACTTACAAATATTTTTTTAAAATGTAAATGCTTAATACAAGAGAAGGAATAATACCGGCTCTGGCTAAACAGTGAACGTTCACCAGACTGAAAAATCTGGTGCACGATCAGACAGCCTCACGACTTTCTTTTTTTGGCAAAACAAAATTGGGCCTTGCTAGCGCCTGGACGACCGGCGCGAGGAGCGTGTCCGGACGCCGAGCCGCGAGCGTCAGTTCCCACACCTGCCCACTACGGAGAAAAGAAAAGAAAAGCAAAGCCCGCCCGCCCGCTCACCCACGACCCCCCGCCCCGCCCTACCCGCCCCGCACGGAGGAGGAAGAAGAGCAGCCCTTTGTCTGCTCCCAGCGCAAAGGAGCCTGTCCCCACCCCCACGAGCACGGGGTCCTCCCTGCCCCCCCGCCTTCCGGGCTCCAGCACATCCGACCGCCACCCAGCACGACCCCCACAGCCTACCCCCACACGCTGGCCGCTGCAACACAAATGTGCATGATAGTGCAACAACACCGAACATGCTACTACAACGATAGGGTCAAAAAGCTGAAACACCATGACCATAGTATTACAACAAATACCGAATAGATGCTGCAACAACAAGAAATCACTACTACAACATGCAGATTGAAGCATTGGTTGCAGCTGATGAAACACAATGAACATAGTATTACAACAAACAACGAACAACTGCTTCAACTGCATGCAACAACTATTACAACATGCAGATTGAAGCAATTGGATGGAGCAGTTGAAACACCATTGACATAGTATTCCAACAACACCCGAATAGTTGCTTCAACAACATGCATCAATCTACTGCAACATGCAGATTGAAGAACTAAAACAATATCTTAAAAACAGTACTGCAACAACGACTGAAACATGTTTAACATCTAGAGAGAACCATTGCAACAACTGGAGAACACCATTGCAACACGCGTGAGAGCTGAAAACCAGAGAGCTTGCCAGTGAAAGGATCAAGATGCCCAAGAGTGGGGGTGAATTGGGCTTTTCTAAAAATTAATTGCAAGAATTAAATCCTACAAGCCAAACTTCACCCCTAGTGCCTACTAGTGTTCCTTGTGATTCTATCGGTAAAAGTTTTGCACCATAAGTTTCAATCCTAGTCTAGCAAGGCAATTCTAGGAAAGTAAACAAGCAATGAAAGTAATACACGAAAGTAAATGCTTGAAAGTAAGGGTTAGGAACACGGCGATGTTTTTCCGAGGTATCGGAGAGTCGCCACTCCCTACTAGTCCTCGTTGAAGCACCCGCGCAAGGGTGTAGCTCCCCCTTGATCCGCGCAAGGATCAAGTGCTCTCTACGGGCTGATTCTTCGACACTCCGTCGTGGTGAATTGTCCAAAACCGCTCACAACATGTGTTGGGTCATCCACACGCTTGCCGGATGATCATCAAACTCTTAATCACCACCAAACCGTCTAGGTGATGACGATCACCAAGAGTAACAAGCTAGAACTCTCACTTGACCACAACAAGCCTAATGAGAAGATGGATGCACACTTGCTACTCTCTAGTCACTAATGAGGGATCTCAAGCTTTGATTCTCAAAACACTACCCTCACTAGGGCTCTTGCACTCCCTTGCACTTGAAAGGTGTTTCTCAGCTGAACAAATGAGCAAGAGACCTCTAAAAGAGGTGGAGGGGATGCATTTATACACCCCACAGTCAAATCCAACCGTTACCAGCCAACTTAGCAAAACACGCAATGACCGGACGCGCTGGTCGACGTGATCGGACGCGTCGGTCGAGTGTAACGGTCGAAAACCAGAACGAAACCGCTGAGTGATCGGACACATCGATCAGGGGTGACCGAACGCGTCCGATCGTGCAAGAACCTAACTTTACTTTGACCTGACACTCGACCGCGTCTGATCAGAGATGACCGGACGCGTCAGGTCAGCTAAGTACCTTACTGGAACGTGACCGGACGCGTCCGATCATTTTCCAGTCGCGTCCGATTATACTTTTACCCTCTGAAACACGTGTCAGACTGATCAACGCGTCCGGTCCTCGCAAGGACCGCGTCCGGTCAACCAGGTTGAAAACGCAGTGACTGTTAGTACTGACCGGACGCGTTCGGTCGTGACAGAGACCGCGTCCGGTCAAGGGTAAACAGCTCAAACGACTTCGAAACGCGACGTGACTTGAACCAAGTTGCTTCCAACTAAACCTTGAGCTTTTCCTGAGCTACCTAGTGCTAAGTTTGATAAGTGTGCACCACACCTAAACAAAAGACTCGCCTAGGTCAAGCTACTCGCTCATGCCCCCCTTTATAGTACGGCCAAAGGAAAAAAGCGAAGATCCTAACGACTATTCTGGATGTAACTCAACACCTTGATATCCGAAACTAACCGTCCTTAATCTGGTCGTTGATCCTTTGAAAACTGAAACAATTTCCATCAAGGGGCATGAATACCATAGTGCCCAAAGTAGTTATTAACCCCATGACCTAACTCATCAGAGTTTCTACAAAACACACGTTAGTCATGGTAATAATGCGTTGTCATCAATTGCCGAAACCAACTCCCGGGGCCTAGATGCTTTCAATCTCCCCCTTTTTGGTGATTGATGACAACACTTAGATTCAGAAGATTTAAGAGTTGAGGTTTTTAAACATGCTTGGTTCACATAAGCAAAAAGCTATAAGCATAAGGGGTTAGGGATTGCTTATGTGTTCCAAGTCAACTGAGTTTACTCGCAAGATAAAACATGAAGAGTTAGTACTCATAAAATATAGCTCATATAAAATTGGAGTAAGGCACGGAAGCACAACCTTATGAGCTAAAACCAAAAGTGACATGATATATAATAAAGTCTCACAAGCACACATGTCACAAAATGCAGGGCGAGAAATTAAACATGATGCATGAAGGTAGCACACAAAGAAAATGAAACCCTCTATCAACACTCCCCCTGAATCTACTCTCTCTCCCCTTTGGCATCAAACGCCAAAAACAAAACTAAGGATTCGACGGGGAAACAGAAGCTGTCGTGTCGGGTGCCAAGGAGCGCGGAGTGATCACAAACTGCGAAATATCCTCCTCAGACTCTGAACTGTCAGGCTGACCCTCTGTAGATAGACGTGGTAGTGAAGCAGTCTAGGTCTATGGAGCAGGTGTAGGAACTGAAGATGAAGTAGCAACAATAGGAGCAGTCTCTGTCACCTGAGCCTAAAAAATACCAAGAGTGGGAGGATCTGTCGAAGCAACTGACGACGGCATAGTCTCTGTAGTCTCGGCCCCTGACACTGGAAGAACGACAGTCTTGAAAGCTAACATCCCTGAAGAGGTCACAACTGTGGTGTGCGAGGGAGTCGGCTGACCAGTCAGCTCGCTGTAGGAAGCACTCAAGTCGGTAAAAGGAGTGCCCGAGAGAAGCTGAGGTCTAGGCTGAGCTAGTGGAGTGAACCCCGTCTGAATAGGAGTGTAGCTCAAGAACTGAAACGTCTAAGGAACCTGCTGCTGGGGAGAGGTAAACTGAAAACTCGGCTGTCCCTGACTCTGAAGTCCACTGGACTATAGTGCTGGAGCAAGGACAGACGGTGGTGGAGGAACCCCAACAGTGACGAGATGTCGCAGGAGCTCAAGATACTGCTGCTGGGTGGCTGTCTGCTGCCTCTGCATCTCAAACTGCTGCCTCTGAAACTCCAACTGTTGCCTTTGGAACTCGTCCTAACGAGCCTGAATCTGAGCAAATGCGGTAGCTGTGTCCTGAGCCGGTCGCTTTATCTGAACCTCCTATCTCTCCTGGGCCTGAGTCAGCCTCTCAAGTATAGCCACCATGGCTGGGTCTGAGCGGGAGGCTAATCCTGAACCACTGGCCTCATGGTCGTGAGACCGAGGAGAGCGGTACTAGGGGATGGGCTGGTAATCCTCGTTAGTGCTGTCAGTGGCAACATCTTCAACTGGATCAGCTGGCTGAGTATCAAGATCTGTAAGCTCGGCCTTAGCAAGACCCTCTACGGTCTCGTCCTACTCAGCTGCTGTCTCTGGAACCTCTGGCCTCTAACACTGTCCTGGCCTAGGTGCCTGCTCTCTAGTCACACAAGCCCACAACTGTCGAATATCATAATCTGGAAATGCAGTAGTGGTATCAGATATCTCAGATCTAATCTCTACAGGCAGGTCACACGCAGATCGAATAATAAAACAGATCCAATGAGCATAAGGTAGCTGTCGGTGACCCTTGAAGCCCTCTGCTAAAGTGTCCTCCATCTCACATAGCATCAGATCCCAAATATCAAATGGTGTTTGTGAGATGAGGTGATGAACAACCCAGAGCTGCATCCGTGTCAGGCCCTATCTGTATCCAAGCCTCGGTAGAAGAGTCCGCCTCACAATAGCATCTAGTACTCTGGTAAGGGGTGTCAAACTAGCAGGTGTACGTCTGGACCCCTCGCCAAACGACTCATGGAAACAGGCTCTAATCAAATCTGTGGGTGGCACTGTACCTCCGTGAGGACGTCTCGGTGGTGAAGTCTGTCCAAAGCACAACTGGTGAATCTTCGTCTCTAAAGAAGGGAGTCTGAGAATCTCTCGTACCCTGGTGCTGTACAGTCTACGGTCATGGCCTCGGAATGCAAAGTGTATGAACTCGTGAACAGGGTCAATCCAAAGTGAGGAGTAGAACTCTCTGACCCAAGTCCCGCAGTAAGCTCTAGTCCATCCAAGAAAGTCTGACAGACCAGGTAGAAAGGACAAGTGTGGATGGAGCTGCTCACCAACCACCTCAACTAAAGCCTCAAGTCGACAGACTCTCTGAGGTCTGAATGCAATTCCGCTGTCGACGTAGGCTCTGTAGAAGTCCTCATGTAGAGGTGTGTAGAAGCCCTCTGAAGCTCGGGGATCCTGCTGAGGTGGAAACCACCGACTAACCTCGACAAACCTAAGAGCCTGTACCTATCTTGTTGTACCTCTCCTGAGGTCAAAGTGCTCAACTGGGGGGTGACCTCGAGCTCTGGGAGGTGGAAGACCTCCACGACGCTGGCCCTCTGGCCTAGGAGTCACCTGAGCACGCGTACGTCCTGAGCGATGACACGGTGGAGTCTGAGCGGTCTGCTCCTCTGTCTTGTCTGTGGGCTCCTTTGTAGGTGGGTCCTCTGTGGGCTGCTCTGTAGGTGGGTCCTCTGTGCCCTCTGTGGCCTCAGTACCGAGCTATCGATCATCAAGATGAAAGCGATGCTCGCCAATGTGAATCCCACTGCCTCTGCCACCCCTCTCTGCACGCTCTGCAGCATCAGCGATGGCATGTGCAATCTCTGCCTTAGTGAGTGTCCTCTTTCTCTTCTTGACAGCTAACTTCTTGCGTTTGCCATGGGCTACCTCTATCACCATAGGAGAACTTTCATCCCCGTCACTCGGTCCACCACCAACATTCTTGCAGCGAACCATACTGACAGAACTCTGTAACTGAGAAAACCCGGAAAGGATCAAGATGGCGTACTGACACTCATGAGGCTTGACCTCAATCCATATCCATAGGCTTGTCCTCGGATTCATAGCTAATCACCTGACATACACAGAGCACTGACAAGACCCTCTGTAAAGATGGAATAGATAGAGCTACTATTAAGCATTATATTTTAACTAACAGACGAGCAAGGTCCTTATGAGAGCAAGCATACGAGATAAGAAAAGAATAGATCGCGATAGCTACCTCGGATGAGCAAAACACCGATGAAAGGGTAAGAAACCTTGACGTGCTAGGGTTCCCCAGAAATGACGAACAAACGCTCGCGGAGACGGAGACGCGTGAAGAAACCTCGATGAAGAACGGTTGTCACAAAGCTTCGCGACGGATTAGGTTAGGTCAAATATCTATCGGAGGAGGAGCACGACTCTGGCAGTGGCGCGGAGGAGAGGCTGTGGTGCTGCGGTGGTGCACGCAGCAGAGGAGGAGCGGCTGTGGTGGTGCGCGGGGCAGCGAGCGTGGGCGCGAGACGGCGGCGCGCGGGGCAGAGAGCGCGGGCGCAAGACGGTGGCACGCGGGGTAGCGAGCGCGGGCGCGAGACGATGGTGGAGAAGGCGCGGCAGCGCTGGAGAACTCGGTGAGTCGGCGACTAGGATGGAGGAGCGGTGACGGTGGCGACGGATTGAAGAGGAAGATAAAAAACTAGATCTGAACGTACGGTTAAAAAGGCTTAGATCCGCTTTTCACGTGATGACCGTACGCGATGGAGCAGCGTCTGGTTAGAGTCCAGTAAGCTCCTGGCGTGACCGGACGCGTCCGATTAGGGATTGTCACAGAACCTCCTAATTATGATGGCCCACAAGTACACATCATTGCCATAATGACCTCTGATAGTCGTACTTATGTTCACCATAACTTGAAAGGCATGCTTTCCTCCGAACAGGATCCAATCACAGGAGTATTGCAATATTACAACAGTTTATTCAAAATATTCAACAGAGTAACATAGCGGAAGTCTTACAATAATATAGGTTTACAAACCAGTTTTCAAACTTCAAATCTTATGTAACATTATTACAAACCAGTAGTAGAGAAGTATCGATACCAACTTTATTACATCACACAAGCGAGATGCCTTGCCCAAAGGCCACACAGTCTACTCGTCGTCACTGTCTTCAAACACGACGGTCATGCAACAAGGCCCGAAGCAGACTTGTTCATGAACCGCACCTGCAACAAGGGGTTCAACAAACCCTGAGTATGAGAGTACTCAACAAGACTTACCCGACTAAGACAAAGACTCCAAGGGCATGCTAGCTTTAGGGAATCAAGGTACGGGTAATCCAAAATCAAGATTTTCTTTTGCAGAAAAGCTTACTAAAGTAGATCCTTATCTTCAACATTTTACTTTTACCATTGATGGTTCATTGACCAGTTCTAGGTGATCCTAATCTAGTTCAAAGTAATTATCATCAAAACCTTTCTCATTCTTTCTTTCAATTCCAGTTCTTAACTACGATGCAAGTCAGATGATCAAGTCTCCATAACCGAGGAGCAACGACGATTCAAACCGATTATACCCAGCTAGGGATCTCTAACCTCACGACATATGTAGAACCGAATCTTGCATATATCAACCCTCATTTAGATCTCCCAAAACCAGAACGTGTCCATCGCCACCCGAGAGTATAGTACCCCTCGAACCCGACCAAATTCTAGCCCCGAGGGTACACGCTACTCTCGCCATCTCTCCACTCCCAGTGCGAGGTTAGACGTTCTCGTAATGGAATCACCAATATTTTGGGCTTACCCTAGGGCATGAGGCTAGTTGCAAAGTCTCGAACACAACAGGCTTACAACGAACAGACCTTAACTGACAAGGCAGAAACACTACATTGAGACTCTTTTCCCAATGCATGTTAGCAATGGCCAAACCACCCGCCTGATCTTTCAAGTTTATTCTCATATTTCAATATTCATTCAATATGCCGTCATGGCTATATAAACATTGCATTTAAAAGCTTAACTTCTAAGCATAGCAAAGCATACTACGTATTTTTCGTAAAACAGGTATCAAGGTTGATATCACAATAATCAAGGATGATAATGCAGCAATTAGGTTATCACTCAACTCCTAATTACTTAAGGCAGTAAACCATAATATAAATAATTAAAACATTTGTAAAATTCAAGTTAGGGTTTAAATGCACCGGGGCTTGCCTTGCTCGGACACGACGACTGACTCAGACCCGAGAACTCCAACGTCAGGTCCGAAACCCACCGACGATCGCTCTTCTCCGGAAACTGGCTCGATGGCTTCGACTTCTTCGAAAGTGAAGACTACACGAACACATAACATGCTTTAACATGATGCTTGACGATAAACATGATGCTTGATGATAACATGCTACGAGTTACGACTGGAGTACAACTTCCCTTCACGGTACAGTCGCAAACAGAAAACCTACTAACTAGTAGCGACGATTCCAGCGATACCAGCTTTTAACCTAACAAGTTACTAACGAGCTCAAACATGGAATTAAGGTGCCAAAGATCACAAAAGGGTAGTGACCTAAGGACATCACTCAATCAAAAAGGCACACAACTCTTAAAGTTCTCAAATTAACATTTATTTATTATTTAAATAATTAGGACATAATTAGAAGTTAATCAAATTTTACCTAATCATGCTCAAACTTTTTCTATGGATTAAGAATGATTTATAACAGTGTCATAATAAATTTCATCATTTTTGGATTAATAAATTAATTATTAAAAACCTGAAAGTTGCATTTAATCTTTATTAGAACTAATTAATTCTACTGCACAAAGTACTCAATTTCAGCATTTAACATTTTTCCTAGATAGCTTATACATTGAGAAGCTTACACAAAAATTTTCATGAATTTTGGAACTCTACACAATTTTTAATGAAATAAACAAATAACTAAACTATTCATTTATTTGAAAAAGAAAAACAAAAACGAAATCGGGCCGATTCTCCTTTTCTCCCGCGGTCCGGCCCAGCTTGGTCGGCCCGCTCGCGTGCGCCCGCGCCCACACGCGCGCTCGGCAACGCGGCCCAGCAAGCGGCCCAGCCCGCTCGCTCACCCGCGCGCTCTCTCTCTCTCTGCGCTCGCTGACCTTCGCGCGGTGGCTGGCCGGTGACCGGAGCTTCGGTCAACAAACTGACCCTACCATCATCATCTACACCACCCCACGACTCCGTTTTGCTCCTAACATCCTGGCTCGAGCTCTAGCGACTAACGAGCGATGGCGATGGCGGTACGGTGGTCACGGGAGTAGTACGCCGACGACTACAAAGCGGTAGAGGCTAAATTGAAGGGTCAGGAAGCATCAGTGGCTCACCGCGGTTGCAGTGAAGCTCTCGGTGGCGACAGGGAGCAGCTGGAGTGGTCTGGCCACGGGAAGGCGAGGATGGCGGGCAGTCGCCGGAGTTGAGCACGGGAGGCGGTGGCTGCGGTGATCCAGGCGAAGTCAAGCTGGCTTGGGTGGTTCACGAGGTGTGCGAGGATGCGGCGATGCTGTTGGTGCGACTGGCGTGGCTGGAGATGGCCTGGTGGCAGCAACGGCGAGCGACGAATCTGCGGTGGCGGCGATGGCGAAAACAGAGAAAACGAAAAATCACCACTGTGACCTCGACGTATTTATAGAAGGCGGTCGCGACTACAGAGCTGCACTGATCGCGTTGTCGCGCTGGCGATCCTAGGCGCGCCTGGAAGCTGGCCGAAGCCGTCCGGCGTCTCGCCGGCGCCCATACCGCGCGGTGGCCGGCCGCCATTGGCGCGGCACTGTAGCTCCCCCCCCAAATTTTGAATTTTCAAACTGTTTTCTAAAATTACTGTCTAATTCATGTAACAACTTGAAAAACTTCCAATCTAAGGAATCTTCAGAATTTCAAGCTCTACAAGTTTTGTATTGAACACTTTTTCAAATTCTCACTGGATTTTGAAATTTGAGTTTAAATTCAAAAGGAGACACATTTTTTAGATTTGGTAATTTAGAAATTACTTTTGATTTTATATTGAAACTTCAAAATCTCCAAACATCAAAGTTGTATATCTTGACCAGACCTACAACTTTGCTGTTCAAAACTTTTTCAAATTCAGCCTCCATTTTGAAATCTTAGTTTGGGGACAAAAAAATGAATTAAATTTGAAATTTGTTTATTTTCAAAATTGCTCCACATTTTACACTAAAACTTTGAAAACTCAAAACACCAAAGTTGTAGCCCTTGAAAAGTTCTACAAACTTGGTTTTGAACTTTTTTCCAAATTTTACTTAGATTTTGAATTATTTCAAAAGGGGTAAAACAGGGTTTTGAAATTTAGGGTTTTCGGAGGAATTTTAAATTGGAATTTGTTGCTACTTTGATTTGTGATTACTCAGTGATCAAAACCTCACCCAAGGGCATCATTTGGACCAACATGACATGGTTGACCAAATGCCACTCTTGGTTGACCAATTAGCTTTAAAAAAATCTTTTACATTTTCCCCCAATTTTGAATTCGAATTCGAATTGGAAAACTCGTGACAAGTTTTGGGACTCTAACTCAAACTCAAATTTGGAGATTCATTTTAGAGGTTGTACTTGAGCTCATACCCTACACTTAACACTAGTGTGCAACACAGTCGCACACCTCAAATTACGCAGGGCATGGACTAAGCATTTCCGGTGGCATTCGAAATTAGGGTTTTCGAGTTCGGAGCACACCACTGAGAAACACATTCAACCTAGATAAGTAAACTTGTTTTAGTTGGTGCATAACAAAGTTAACCTAACATGGATGCTTTGCAATGCATTATGATGACATGGCAGATTAATTAGCACTATAACACCCGGGGTGTTACAACCCTTCCCCCTTAAAAAAATCTCATCCCGAGATTTAAAGCCTTGAGTTAAGTAATAGAAAAGGAAACGTGTCAAGCAAACACGTCCAAGACTGGTCTACAAAACAGGTAGGGGTTTTCTGCATTACAAAGATTTTATAAGGATAGGTTACAATTTAAAGAGGAAATTGCAACCTAGATAGAAGCAAAGAACTCCGAGAAATTCTCTAACAGATAATCCTCCGTTTCCCAGGTGGCTTCCTCTTCTGAATATTGATTCCACTGTATTCTGTACCATTTAGTTGTTCTACTTCGGGTAACACGATCTTTTTGATCCAAAACTCTGACAGGATGTTCAGAATATGTCAAATCCGGTTCAAGTTCAACTCCCTCAACATCAACCACTTGATCATGTACTTGTAGACACTTCTTCATTTGTGATACATGAAATACATTGTGCACGGCTAACAGTTGTTCAGGCAGCTTTAACTTATATGCCACCTTTCCACACTGTTGAATGATTTGAAAAGGACCAATATAACGTGGTGCGAGTTTGCCTTTGACTCCAAATCTGCTAACTCCTTTCATGGGTGATACTTTTAGATAAACATAATCCCCTACTTGGAATACTAAAGGTCTACGCCTTTTATTAGCATAACTCTTTTGCCTGGACTGAGTCACTTTCAAATTATTCTGGATCTGCCTAACTTTTTCTTCTGTTTGTTTCACAAGATCAACACCGAAAAACCATCTTTCTCCCGGTTCTGACCAATTTAATGGAGTTCTGCACCTACGGCCATACAATGCCTCAAACGGTGCCATTTTGATACTCTCTTGATAACTATTATTATAGGAGAATTCTGCTAAAGGTAACCACTCATCCCAAGTGTCTGAATAATTAAGTGCACATGACCTTAACATGTCTTCTAGAATTTGATTGACCCTTTCAGTCTGACCACTTGTTTGTGGATGATAAGCGGTACTATGCAAAAGTTTTGTACCCAGGGACTCATGTAGGTGTCTCCAAAATTTGTTAACAAATTGAGTGCCTCTATCTGATACAATGGTCTTTGGTACCCCATGAAGACTCAAGATTCGTGCAATATGAATTCTTGCATAAGTTATAGCAGAATAGTCCAACTTAACTGGAATAAAATGAGATGACTTTGTCAGTCGGTCCACAATGAGCCAGATTGAATCAAAGCCTCTTGAGGTCTTGGGTAACCCAGTAATGAAATCCATACTGATATCTTCCCATTTCCAGGATGGAATGGGCAAAGGTTGTAACATTCCTGCCGACTTCAGGTGTACTGCCTTCACTTTACAACAAGTGTCACATCTGGCCACATACTTAGCAATCTCAATTTTTATTTTGGTCCACCAGAATTTCTGTCTCAAATCTTGATACATCTTATTACTTCCTGGATGAATAGAAAACCTTGTGCTATGTGCTTCATCAAGAATGAGCTGACGTAACTCTGGAACCTTTGGGACCACTAACCGGTTCTTAAACCACAACACATCTGCATTATCAATACTGAAATCTGTCTGTTGACCCATTCTAACTTTTTTTTTGATGTGAGCTACTCCGGAATTCTTTCTCTGAGCAGACACAATCTGATCTTTGATTGTTGATTCTATTGTGACATTAGTCAACTGACCTTGTTGAACTATTTCAATATTCAACTTTTCTAATTCATAACATAAACTGTAATCCATTGGCTTCACAGTAATGCAATTGCAATGATTCTTTCTACTGAGTGCATCAGCAACCACATTCGCTTTTCCAGGGTGATAGTGCACTTCTAAATCATAGTCCTTTATTAACTCAAGCCACCTTCTTTGCCTCATATTCAACTCTGACTGAGTAAAGATATACTTTAAGCTCTTGTGATCTGTATACATGTGGCAAGTATTACCTAACAAGTAATGACGCCAGATTTTCAATGCATGAACCACAACTGCTAGTTCAAGATCATGTGTCGGATAATGTTCTTCATGACGCTTCAACTGTCTCGAGGCATAAGCAATGACTCTGCCTTCTTGCATCAATACACAACCAAGGCCAATATCCGAGGTATCACAGTAAACATCAAATGGCTTTTCTATATCTGGTTGTGCCAAAACTAGAGCAGTTGTCAATGACTTCTTTAAAATTCTAAAAGCTTTCTCACATTCTGGAGACCATATGAACTTAGTTTGATTCTTCAACAACTCTGTGATTGGCTTGACTACCTTTGAAAAGTCAGGTATGAATCGATGGTAATAACCCGCCATTCCTAGAAAACTTCGGACTTCATGAACTGAGATTGGTGGTTTCCAATTCAGAATATCTTCCACCTTGCCAGGATCTGCTGCTACTCCTTCGGCTGACAACACATGTCCTAAGAATTGCACTTCTCTTAACCAAAACTCACATGTACTGAACTTGGCATATAGTTGGTGATCTCTCAGGCGAGTCAGAACAACTCTGAGATGCTCATCATGCTCTTCTTCACTTTTGGAGTATACCAGAATATCATCAATAAAAACAACCACAAACTTGTCAAGCTCTGGCATGAAAACTGAGTTCATCAGATACATGAAATGTGCCGGTGCATTGGTGAGACCAAAAGACATAACTAGGTATTCATACAATCCATATCTGGTGGTGAATGCAGTCTTTGGGATATCTTCAGGTCGAATTTTGATTTGATGGTACCCTGATCGAAGATCGATCTTTGAAAATACCTTTGCCCCCGCAAGCTGATCAAAGAGTAGATCAATGCAAGGCAACGGATATTTATTCTTAATGGTTACTTCATTCAGCGGTCGACAGTCAACACATCCTTAAAGTCTGATCTTTCTTCTTGACAAAAAGAGCTGGACATCCCCATGGTGAGGAACTAGGTCTGATAAAACCTTTGTTACGTAACTCTTGTAATTGATCCTTAAGTTCTGCCAATTCATTGGGTGGCATTCTGTAAGCTCTCCGGGATATTGGAGCAGTACCCGGTTTTAACTCAATCACAAATTCTACATCTCTGTCTGGTGGCAGACCTGGTAGATCATCTGGAAACACATTTGGAAATTCACAGACTACCGGTATATCACAAATCTCATGTACTGAAGTTGCACATAGCCTTTCAACTGTTCTCTTTGGGATAGGAAGTTGGATAAGAAGATGAGATTTATTATCTGGCAGGTTCAACCTTATAGTTCTATGCAGTGCATCTATAATGGCTCCTCTTTGGTACATCCAATTCATACCCAAGATTACATCTATATCCTGTTTCTGTAATATTATCATTGTGGTAGGAAATATATGCCCACCTAACTCTATAGGTACGTCACGTACCATCTCCTTAGTACATAGTCGTCCCCCGGGCGACTGGATAAAGAAATCTTCTTGTGTTCCCATAATTGGAATGTCATGCTTAACAACAAAGGTGCGATTTATGAATGTATGCGATACACTTGAATCAAATAACAGTACTGCTGGATGATTAGCAACAAGGAACATACCCATCATAACAGGTTCTCCCTCTGGGATTACACCTGCTCGAGTGTAGAACACACGTCCAGTCTTCTTCTTCTCACCCTTACCCTTCTGAACATTCAGGTTATTATTCTCGCTCTGAGGTTGTTGCTGTTGTGGTACGGGAGCTCTGGGATAACTGGGATTGTACTGCCTTAGATACGGGCAATCCTTAGAAAAGTGGCCTGACTTTCCATAGTTGTAGTAGGGAAAGTTATGGGTTACTGGAGTCTGGTTTCGAATACCAGGGGCATTCGGCTGTTGTAGATACTGCGGGATTGCGGCAGGACGGAAAAACGTCTGCGGCTGAGCTTGGTATTGCGGTGGACGATAAGTTGGGCGGAAATGGTTCTAAGGGTGATAAACAAACCTCTGGCGCTTTTTAATGCCACCAGACGGGCTAGAAAACACTGGCTTCTTTTTCTTCGACTCATTATGCAGTCGGGACTTCTCTTCTGACGCAATAGCCACATTGACTATCTCATGGTAAGTGGCATTATAGCAGGTGACCAATGCTTCCTGGATTCTGGTACTCAAACCTCTCATGAAACAACTCTTCTAGTTTCATGGTCATGACACCATCTGGGATATAATGTGCTCCGAAGGCTTCACGAAACTCCTGCCAAGTGACACGGTGGCCAGCAGGCCGTGCGGCGACCAGATTCGCCCACCACGCCCCTGCGGCACCTCTAAGCTGTTGTGCTGCAAACACGGGCTTCTGATGCTCCGTGCACTGTAAAAGTTCAAACTTCTGCTCCATGGTACGGAGCCAGTCATCCGCCTCTAGCGGCTCATCTGCCTTTGAGAACACTGGTGGATGGGTATCGGTAAAATCCACATAAGTGGTTTCCCCTCCATTGTTACGGCCTTGACGGCCCTGATTTCCATTCTGATTCTGATTCTGAGCCAACAAGGTAGTGGCATTAACCAGTGCGGCAATAGCTTCTGCCAAGGTGGGTGGAAACGGTGGGGGATTCGGAGGATTGTCCCCTGCTTGGGAAGTTCCAGTACCGTCCATCTGTTATACACAAACCATATTTATTTACATCGCTTTATTGAATTAAAAAGCAGTTAGTACAGTACTTTTATACACACACAAACTTATCTTACATTATTTCATTACAAATTTGCTCACAAGCAAGAAACTACCCACTAAGGTTCTTAGAAAGCAGAAAAGACTACTATATTACACAACCATCCATGTCGACACTTCACTCCTCATCATCATCGCTGATCACGATCACTCCATCCTCATTCTCTGGAGCACTTGCACCAGTGACATGACTTGCATTATCCCCACTTTCCATCATGGGTTCATCTTCTTCTGGATCTTCTTCCTCATTGTCCTCTTCATCAGGAACAATCACGGCACCGACATCATCTTCTAGTGCCTGGGGCTGATGATTGGGATTCATCAGATCATTTAGCCTATGGACTTCCTCATGCAGAACTATATTGTACTGCTATAGGTGTGTCACATAAAGCTCCAACTCATGAACACGAGCCCTAGCTTCTGTCTCCTTTTCCAGAGACTCATTCTGGAACTGTTTCCAAAAACGCATGTTGCGCTTCAGTCGCTCTACTTCTGATGTAAGCCTTGCAACCTCTGATTCCGAATCCGGATTCGGATTACGGCTACTGCTTGCTCCATCAACTCTAGCGGCCGACTGATGACGTGGCACTCCTTGCGGACCCGTTTTCTTGCGAGGAGTCGTCTTCACACGTGCCATCCTAAAGCAAGATAGAATTAGGACGATGAGAACAGATAGGGGGATCTGAAGGTTAGCATGAACAAGATTTGAACCTTACTTAACCCAAACCACTTTAAAAGGGAAGGTAACTTAAGCAGGTTAATTAAACATGATGCATGCATCGCACTTACGATCTAACAGAAAGATTAAGTAACACATGCAATCTTTATAACATAGGGCACTATACATGATACTTCACTACGAAGCTTTCAAATATGAGCTAAGGAAACTATAGAATAGATTAAGATAAGCAAAAGCAATTTGGACCAAAATATTAGTATTAAGTTTGTTTGACCCAAGTCATTTTGAAGTTTTGCAAGGTAATATTACAATAACCCGAGTGATTATGCTCTGGTACCAGCTGTCACAGAACCTCCTAATTATGATGGCCCACAAGTACACGTCATTGGCATAATGACCTCTAACAGTCGTACTTATGTTCACCATAACTTGAAAGGCCTGCTTTCCTCCGAACAGGATCCAATCACAGGAGTATTGCAATATTACAATAGTTTATTCAAAATATTCAACAGAGTAACGTAGCGGAAGTCTTACAATAATATAGGTTTACAAACCAGTTTTCAAACTTCAAACCTTATGTAACATTATTACAAACCAGTAGTAGAGAAGTATCGGTACCAACTTTATTACATCACACAAGCGAGATGCCTTGCCCAAAGGCCACACAGTCTACTCGTCGTCACTGTCTTCAAACACGACGGTCATGCAACAAGGCCCGAAGCAGACTTGTTCATGAACCGCACCTGCAACAAGGGGTTCAACAAACCCTGAGTACGAGAGTACTCAACAAGACTTACCCAACTAAGACAAAGACTCCAAGGGCATGCTAGCTTTAGGGAATCAAGGTACGGGTAATCTAAAATCAAGATTTTCTTTTGCAGAAAAGCTTACTAAAGTAGATCCTTATCTTCAATATTTTACTTTTACCATTGATGGTTCATTGACTAGTTCTAGGTGATCCTAATCTAGTTCAACGTAATTATCATCAAAACCTTTCTCATTCTTTCTTTCAATTCCAGCTCTCAACTACGATGCAAGTCAGGTGATCAAGTCTCCATAACCAAGGAGCAACGACGATTCGAACCGATTATACCCAGCTGGGGATCTCTAACCTCACGACATATGTAGAACCGAATCTTGCATATATCAACCCTCATTTAGATCTCCCAAAACCAGAACGTGTCCATCGCCACCCGAGAGTACAGTACCCCTCGAACCCGACCAAATTCTAGCCCCGAGGGTACACGCTACTCTCGCCATCTCTCCACTCCCAGTGCGAGGTTAGACGTTCTCGTAATGGAATCACCAATATTTTGGGCTTACCCCAGGGCATGAGGCTAGTTGCAAAGTCTCAAACACAACATGCTTACAACAAACGGACCTTAACTGACAAGGCGGAAACACTACATTGAGACTCCTTTCCCAATGCATGTTAGCAGTGGCCAAACCACCCGCCCGATCTTTTAAGTTTATTCTCATATTTCAATATTCATTCAATATGCCGTCATGGCTATATAAACATTGCATTTAAAAGCTTAACTTCTAAGCATAGCGAAGCATACTACGCATTTTTCGTAAAACAGGTATCAAGGTTGATATCACAATAATCAAGGATGATAATGCAGCAATTAGGTTATCACTCAACTCCTAATTACTTAATGCAGTAAACCATAATATAAATAATTTAAACATTTGTAAAATTCAAGGTAGGGTTTAAATGCACTGGGGCTTGCCTTGCTCGGACACGACGACTGACTCAGACCCGAGAACTCCAACGTCAGGTCCGAAACCCACCGACGATCGCTCTTCTCCGGAAACTGGCTCGATGGCTTCGGCTTCTTCGAAAGCGGAGACTACACGAACACATAACATGCTTTAACATGATGCTCGACAATAAACATGATGCTTGATGATAACATGCTACGAGTTACGACTGGAGTACAACTTCCCTTCACGGTACAGTCGCAAACAAAAAACCTACTAACTAGTAGCGACGATTCCAGCGATACCAGCTTTTAACCTAACAAGTTACTAACGAGCTCAAACATAGAATTAAGGTGCCAAAGATCACAGAAGGGTAGTGACCTAAGGACATCACTCAATCAAAAAGGCACACAACTCTTAAAGTTCTCAAATTAACATTTATTTATTATTTAAATAATTAGGACATAATTAGAAGTTAATCAAATTTTACCTAATCAAGCTCAAACTTTTTCTATGGATTAAGAATGATTTATAACAGTGTCATAATAAATTTCAGCATTTTTGGATTAATAAATTAATTATTAAAAACCTGAAAGTTGCATTTAATCTTTATTAGAACTAATTAATTCTACTGCACAAAGTACTCAATTTCAGCATTTAACATTTTTTCTAGATAGCTTATACATTGAGAAGCTTACACAAAAATTTTCATGAATTTTGGAACTCTACATAATTTTTAATGAAATAAACAAATAACTAAACTATTCATTTATTTGAAAAAGAAAAACAAAAACGAAATCGGGCCGATTCTCCTTTTTCTCCAGCGGTCCGGCCCAGCTTGGTCGGCCCGCTCGCGTGCGCCCGCGCCCGCCCGCGCGCTCGGCAACGCGGCCCAGCAAGCGGCCCAGCCCGCTCGCTCACCCGCGCGCGCTCTCTCTCTCTCTGCGCTCGCTGACAAGCCGGCCCCGCATGTCATCACCCTCCTCTCGCTCTCCCTCTCACTCCCGCGCGCTCGCTCACCTTCGCGCGGTGGCCGGCCGGTGACCGGAGCTTCGGTCAACAAACTGACCCTACCATCATCATCTACACCACCCCACGACTCCGTTTTGCTCCTAACATCCTGGCTCGAGCTCTAGCGACTAACGAGCGACGACGATGGCGGTACGGTGGTCACGGGAGTAGTACGCCGGCGACTACAAAGCAGTAGAGGCTAAATTGAAGGGTCGAGAAGCATCAGCGGCTCACCGCGGTTGCAGTGAAGCTCTCGGTGGCGACGAGGAGCGGCTGGAGTGGTCTGGCCACGGGAAGGCGAGGATGGCGGGCAGTCACCGGAGTTGAGCACGGGAGGCGGTGGCTGCGGTGATCCAGGTGAAGTCAAGCTGGCTTGGGTGGTTCACGAGGTGTGCGAGGATGCGGCGATGCTGTTGGTGCGACTGGCGTGGCCGGAGATGGCCTGGTGGCGGCAGCGGCGAGCGGCGGAGCTGCGGTGGCGGCGATGGCGAAAACAGAGAAAACAAAAAATCGCCACTGTGACCTCGGCGTATTTATAGAAGGTGGTCGCGACTATAGAGCTGCACTGCTCGTGTTGTCGCGCTGGCGATCCTGGGCGCGCCTGGAAGCTGGCCTTGTAGGACTTCCTATGATGAGATCTTGTGGATGTGCTTGAAGTAGAGGTGAGTTTCTTCTATCAACCACTTGAGGAGATGGTTGGGGAGCATCAACATTTTGAGCTTGTGCCTTGGCTTGTTCATGAGAGACATGAGTGTCTTCATTTTTAACTCTCTCATTCTTATCATCATCTTGAGGCACATGTGATGAAGATGGTGGATTGACAATTTGTACATCATCTTCATCATCTTTAGGCTTGATGTCTCCCATGGGCATGTTCTTCATTGCCTCCCTCAATGGTTCATCACCTACATCATCATAATTCTCAATTGCTCCTTGGGAGCCATTAGATTCATCAAATTCCACATCATATGTTTTTTTATGGATGTCTCAATTGCTCCTTGGGAGCCGGTGGTATGGTTAAATACTCTATATGCTTTAGGCTTTGATGAGTAACCAACAAGAAAACTAATATCACAACGTCTTTTAAAACTTCCCTAGATGTTGACGTTTTTTATGGATGTAGCATTTGCAACCAAACACCTGAAAGAGTAAGACGTCCGGCTTCTTTCCATTTAGCAACTCATAGGGAGTCTTGCCAAGAAACTTTTGTAGGAAGAGATGATTTGAAGCATAGCATGCAGTGTTGATTGCCCCGGCCCACAATTTTTCTGGTGTATTGTACTCATCTAGCATTGTTCTTGCAAGGGTGATCAAAGTCCGGTTCTTTCTCTCTACTACACTATTTTGTTGAGGAGTGTAGGTTGATGAAACTTCGTGCTTGATTCCAATCTCATCACAATAGGCTTCAATGTGTGTGTTGTCAAACTCTTTGCCATTGTCACTTCTAATTTTTTTATCTTGACTTCAAATTCATTTTGAGCTCTCTTTGCAAACTTTTTGAAGCAATTTGCCACTTCAGATTTGTCATGATGGAAGAAGGTCCAAGTTATCTTGAGTAGTCATCCATAATCACAAGACAACAGAGATTTCCACCCAAACTCTTGTAAGTTGTAGGACCAAATAAATCCATGTGTAGAAGTTCTAACACTCTTGATGTTGACATGTAAGCTTTGGTTGGATGAGTATTTGCAATTTGTTTGCCGGCTTGACATGCACTACAAGGTTTGTCCTTCTCAAACTTGACATCCTTCAAGCCTCTTACTAGTTCTTTCTTCAATAGCTTGTTGAGAGTGTTCATTCCAACATGAGCAAGCCTCCTATGCCAAAGCCATCCAAGTGTAGTTTTGGTGAACAAACATGTCATCAAGTTTGCATCTTCGGAGGTGAAGTCAACAAGATAAAGATTGTTGTATCTAAAACCTTTGAAAATCATTTGCTTGTCATCTATCTTTGTAACTACCACTTCATTAGGAGTGAATAAGCATTGGTAGCCAAGGTCATAAAGTTGCCCAACGGATAGTAAGTTGAAACTCAATGAAGCAACATAGAGCACATTTGAAAGAGAGTGATCATTTGATATTGCAATCTTGCCTATACCCTTGACTTTGCTCTTTGAATAGTCCCCAAATGTGATCTTCTCTTGACATACCACATTCTCTTTAAGTGAGGTGAACATACGAGGGTTACCGGTCATATGTTGAGTGCAACCACTATCAATAACCCAATGAGATCCACCGGTCTTGTAGTTCACCTACACATAAGAGATCAAGCTTTTTGTTTAGGGACCCAAACTTGAGAAGGACCCTTGACTTTCTCAACTAGTGACTTGGCAACCCATATTTTCTTAGGCCTATTCTTGTTGGGGGACCCAAGAACATGACTTTCATCTTTCCACTTGAATCTTTTCTAAGCATGTAATGAGCATTGAAAGCAAAGGGTCTAGCATGCTTGGGCAAGGGTTGTGATGGTGGAGTTTTGCACTCATGAGCAAAATGACCTTCTTGTCCACACTCAACATATCTTTTTGGCTTGGGCTTTGACTTGCTTTGTTGTTGTTGAGCTTTAGCCTTCTTCTCTTGATTTGCCAAGTAACCAATGTCACTTCTATCCATCTTCATTATGGTATTCATGAGTAGCTCACTTTGCAAATATTGGCCTCTTGTGAACTTGCTTAGGCCGGTCTTGAGATGCTCTTTTTCTTGTTTGAGCTTTTTGTTCTCTTCAATAAGTGACTCATTTGATGTTTGCTTTTCAAGAGCCATTAACATCTTGTTCTTATTCTTAAGCATCTCATTTTCACTCTTGAGCTTGACATAATCATCATAGTTGTCGGACTCAACCACATTTTTGCCTTTGCCGCTAGAGCCTTGCTCAAAGTTCTCAATAATCAAATCATCATATGATGTAGCTATATCAATCTTAACAACTTGGTTAGTAGCATCATGTGTCTCAAGAGCAAGCTCATTAGCAATAATAAGACTATCATAGTTGATTTTCAATGTTGTATATTCATCTTTTAGCAAGTTGAGCCTAGTGATGAGTTCATCATGCTTCTTCTTAAGTTTATCATGTTCATCTCTAAGCTCTTTGTTAGAAGTTTTGAGCTCCTTGAGAGTAGAAGACATAATTTTATTTTGATCTTTGAGCTCATCACTAGTCTTATGTGCATTCTCAAGCTTAGATGAGAGTGAGTCATTTTTATTTTGGAGCTCATCATTTTCATTCCTAGTTCTTCTTATGATTTTAGAGTATTTGTTCAATAATTTTATAAGTTCATCATAAGAAGGTGCATCATATTCATCATCACTATCATTATCATCATCATCACTCTCATTGTTTTGTACCTTTCGTTCACCCTTGGCCATAAGGCATAGGTGAGAAGTGGACAATGGTGGTGAAGGTGGTGATGAAGATGTCGGTGAAGATGATGATGGCCCAATCACAAATGCGGCGACCTTCTCTTTCTCATCGTCGCTCTCATCGCCCGAGGACTCACATGATGACTCAATGTCGGTGAGCCAATCACCAACAATGTAAGCTTTGTCTCCCTTTTTATTCTTGTAAAACTCTTTTCTCTTGCCATCCTTCTTTTTGTATGGCTTGTTTTTCTTCTTCTCATCTTCTTCATCACTTGAGTCATTTCTCTTGCCTTGTTCTTGTTTTTGTACTTGTCTTTTGGAGGCTTAGGGCATTGATGAGCTAAGTGGCCAAGTTCACCACAATTGTAGCAATCCATCTCGGATATTGGCTTCCTTTTGCTACTTGTGAAGAATTTCTTCTTCTTGCCATCGAACTTGATGCCACTCTTGTTTAGCTTCTTTAGCATCTTGGTGGTCTTTCTCACCATGAGTGCAAGTGATGCATCATCAATATCACTTTCACTTGAGCTTTCTTGCACCATCATGGCTTGGCCCTTCTTCTTTTTTTTGTCATGGCTAGCTTTGAAGGCCAAGTCCTTCTTTTTGGAAGATGATGAGCCCTCTTCTGGAGTGATGTGCATGCACATCTCATGTGCATTGATCTTTTTCAATACTTGTGTCGGTGTTGCGGTGGAGAGATCACTTTGGTGAAGCACGGTGACAATGTGACCATACTTCTCAATGGGAAGAACACTCAAGATCCTCCTTACAACGTCCGATTAACTCATTTGAGTGAGTCCAAGAGCATTGAGATCCTCTATAAGAACATTCAATCGAGTGTACATTTCATTAGCACTTTCTTTGGGAAGCATCTCAAAAGAATTAATTTTCTTTAAAGCAATATGATAGCGTTCCTCACGCTCACTCTTAGTTCCCTCATAGAGAGCACAAATGTTTTCCCACAATTCATGAGCGTTTTTGGCATTACGCACACGATTGAAGATATCCATGCCTAGGCCCCGGTAGAGTGCATTTTTTGCCTTTGCATTCCACCGGTCGTACTTCTCCTCGTCACCACTTGGGTTGGTGGGATCCTTGATAGCGGGAAGCCCTTCGGTTGTGGCTCTAAGGCACCCAACATCTATAGCTTCAAAGTATGCCTCCATATGAATTTTCCAATATGGAAAATCGTCTCCCTCAAAGGTGGGAGGTGGTCCTTCCCCATTAGACATCTTGCTCTAGGCGGTGAAGCCTAAATAAGGAGCAACTCGGCTCCGATACCAATTGAAAGGATCAAGATGCCCAAGAGGGGAGGTGAATTGGGCTTTTCTAAAAATTAATTGTAAGAATTAAATCCTACAAGCCAAACTTCACCCCTAGTGCCTACTAGTGTTTCTTGTGATTTTACCGGTAAAAGTTTTGCACCCTAAGTTTCAATCCTAGTCTAGCAAGGCAATTCTAGGAAAGTAAACAAGAGATGAAAGTAATACACGAAAGTAAATACTTGAAAGTAAGGGTTAGGAACACGACGATGTTTTCCCGAGTTATCGGAGAGTCGCCACTCCTCACTAGTCCTCGTTGGAGCACCCGCGCAAGGGTATAGCTCCCCCTTGATCCGTGCAAGGATCAAGTGCTCTCTACGGGCTGATTCTTTGACACTCCGTCGCGATGAATCACCCAAAACCGCTCACACACATGAGTTGGGTCATCCACACGCTCGTCGGATGATCACCAAACTCCCAATCACCACCAAACCGTCTAGGTGATGGCGATCACCAAGAGTAACAAGCTAGAACTCTCACTTGACCATAACAAGCCTAATGAGAAGATGGATGCACACTTGCTACTCTCTAGTCACTAATGAGGGATCTTAAGCTTTGATTCTCAAAACACTACCCTCACTTGGGCTCTTGCACTCCCTTGCACTTGAAAGGTGTTTCTCAGCTGAACAAATGAGCAAGAGACCTCTAAAAGAGGTGGAGGGGATGTATTTATACACCCCACAGTTAAATCTAACCGTTACCAGCCAACTCAGCAAAACACGCACTGACCGGACGCGCCGGTCGACGTGACCGGACGCGCGCAGTCGAGTGTAACGGTCGAAAACCAGAACGAAACCGCTGAGTGACCGGACGCACCGATCAGGGGTGATCGGACGCGTCCGATCGTGCAAGAACCTAACCGTACTTTGACCTGATGCACGACCGCGTCCGATCAGAGATGACCAGACACGTCAGGTCAGCTAAGTACCTTACTAGAACGTGACCAGACGTGTCCGGTCATTTTCCAGTCGCGTCCGATTATACTTTTACCCTCTGAAACACGTGTCAGACTGATCAACGCGTCCGGTTCTCGCAAGGACCGCGTCCGGTCAACCAGATTGAAAACACAGTGACTATTAGTACTGACCGGACGCATCCGGTCGTGACAGAGATCGCGTCCCGTCAAGGGTAAACAGCTCAAACGACTTCGAAACGCGACGCAACTTGAACCAAGTTGCTTCCAACTAAACCTTGAGCTTTTCCTGAGCTACCTAGTGCTAAGTTTGACAAGTGTGCACCACACCTAAACAAAAGACTCATCTAGGTCAAGCTAGTCGCTCATGCCCCCTTTATAGTACGGCCAAAGGAAAAAAGCGAAGATCCTAACGACTATTCCGGATGTAACTCAACACCTTGACATCCGGAACTAACCGTCCTTAATCTTGTCGTTGATCCTTTAAAAACCGAAACGATTTCCATCAAAGGGCATGAATACCATAGTGCCCAAAGTAGTTATCAACCCCATGACCTAACTCATCAGAGTTTCTACAAAACACACGTTAGTCACGGTAATAATGTGTTGTCATCAATTGCCGAAACCAACTCACGGGGCCTAGATGCTTTCAACCGGAACACTAGCCCCCCACCACATCCTTTAGATCCAGAGGAGGAGGATGAGGAGGAGGAGGGCTCAGATCCAGATCCAGAGAGGAGAGAGGGAGGAGGATGAGGAGGAGGAGGAGGGCTCAGATCCAGATCCAGAGAGGAGAGAGGGGAGGAGGCCTCAGATCCAGTTTCCTTCGCCACCTACCTCGTTGAAGCCGTCGCCGTCGACCTCTTCTCTGCTGAGGGAAGCAGGAGCCGGGTCGCTATGGGACGCAGGGAAATGATGGAGGTCGCGGAGGGAGAGGAGAGGGACGGAGGGAGGGAGGGCCAGCAAGCGGCACGCGGCGGCGAGTGGCGCATGGCGCACGACATGCGTCCCCGGAGAAGCGGCATGGGCGGCAGTGCGGCACACGGCATGCGTCCCCGGAGAAGCGGCACGGGCAGAGTGGAGAGGGGCGAGCGAGCCAGCGGAGAGAAGCGAGCGGGCGAGCGGATAAGTACACGGGCGCGGACGAGTGGACGAGGCGCGCTGAATGAGGCGTCCGGAAGGATCGGACACTCGTCATGTATCATTACCGAAAAAAATTTCAACAATTTTCCTTTTTTTTTGGAAAGCTTTCTATTTTTGGCAAAAAAATTTCCACACCTTTCTCTTTTTAGAAAATTACAAAGTTATACTCAACTTTTATATATAACTTATGGAACAAAGTTAAAGGTTTAACTTATACTACATGTTTTATGATTAATTGTTGGTGTGAACGAGAGCACCGTCCACCTACAATTACTACTCATGAGCCGAGTAGCCGACCCACACGCCCTTCCCGTCATTTCCCCGGGCGGCCGTCGAGCTCCGGCGCCGCTTCCAGATCACTGCTGCAGGCTGCAGCTCCCTTCCTTCCCTTCCCTCGCCACGGCAATGGCAACGTCCTCGAGCAGCTCCTCCGCAGTGGACCTCTGCGAGGCCGCAGACCTCGACGACGCCACTTCAAGGCTGTTCTTCAGCGACATCAGTGCCGCTGGCCCCGGCCTGTCTTGGCCTGCGGCGTCGGAGATCCACTCCACGCTGACAAGCCAAGACTCGCTCGTCGCTCTGTGCAGCAAGCATGGCGTGCCCAGCGAGCTCACTCCTGTCTGCGCCCAGCACTTGGGGTGGAGAGCCTGCACGCCGCCGACGGTGGGCTCGAACAAGATGTGCGTCTACGCCGCCGCGCTCGACGCCGGCCTCCGCTTCCCGCTCCATGGGTTTTACGCCAGGGTCCTCCGGCACTACCGCCTCGCGCCGTCCCAGCTCACCCCCAACACGTGGAGCTACCTGGCCGCCTTCGTCCTGCTGTGCCAGGACGCCTGCGTGGAGCCGCTGGTGTCAGCGTTCCGGTACTTCTTCACCATATGCGCTCACAGCCACAAAGGCAAGCCAACGGGGTGTCACCATTTCCAGCCGAACCACGACGTCCGCCGCCGCCTGTTTACCGGCACTCTGCCCAGCTGGAGCGGGTGGAAGTCAAGGTTCTTCTTCCTTGACTGCCCATCGGGGTGGAAGTGCCAGGTGAAGTGGGGCAAGCCGAAGAAGCAGGACGCGCGTCGCGTGCAGCTCACCGACACGGTGATAGAAAAGCTGAAGCAGAAGGGGTGCATCGATATCAAGGTCTTCTTGGCCAAACGCGAGATGCCCGTCGGCGACCCAGCTGCTCTTGCCCCGCTGCAGTCGGCGGTGAAAGCGGAAGCCGGAGCCGGTGCTGCTGCAGAGAACGCATCCACGAGGAAGCGCAGCAGGCTGTCGCCGGCGGCGGTCTTGTCCCAACGACAACCCCTGCCGACGTCACCGCCGGCGGGCTTGGCTCCTATCAGAGCTTCTAGCACTGGAGGCCGCAGTGGGCACATTCCGCCGGCGGGCTTCGCTCCTATCGGAGCTTCTAGCACTGGAGGCCACAGCGGGCATATTCCGCCGCCGGGCTTGGCTCCTATCAGAGCTTCTAGCACTGGAGGCCACAACGGGCACATTCCGCCGCCGGGCTTGCCTCCTATCAGAGCTTCTAGTACTGGAGACCACAGCGGGCATATTCCGCCGTCGCAGCAACGGAGCTTCGGTGAGTCCACATCAACGCCGTGGCAGTTGCGTGCTATGAGAGCTCGAGCTCAAGATGTTAGTATCGGAGGCAGCAGCGAAATCACCCCGCCGGCGCCGCACACGATGTGTGCTAGCGATGTGTTGCAGTTGTGGGAGGCCAGAGCCAACGCTGACGAGCAGGCGGCCATGATCGCGAAGCTAAATCAGGAGCTGCACCTGGTGAAAACCTGGAACACTCAATGGCAAAAGGAGCTGAGGGCTGCCGGAGCCAAGCACGCCGCCGAGATCGCCGAGCTCATCGCCCACCTCCGTGCGGCCAATGACCGCAACAACCATCTGAATGAGGAGCTCGTCCGGCTTGACAAGGAGTATGTGGCCGAGCGCGACCAGCTCATCGGTCACCTGCGCACGGCCAGTGTTGAAGTCACGCGGCTCCAGGCAGCCAGTGTTGAAGTCGCGCAGCTCAAGGAAGAGCATGCCGCCGAGAGCGCCCAGCTGAAGGAGGAGCTTGCGGCCGAGGTAAAACAGCTGAAGGAGGAACTCGCGGACGACGCAGAACAGCTCAAGCACGAGGGCTACACCATGGGCGCGAGCGATATGAGGGACCTTGCCCTCGCCATGTGCAAGGGCGTCATCAGTCCTGATGAGCTGAAGGTCGAGCTGCTACTGGACCATAGCCATCAGATTCAGGGAGCCTCTCCAGTGGTAGTGGAGGATCAGTGATGTGCTTTTCCGTGGATGCATTGCCGTAAGTTACCTCTCTCAACTTAAAAAGTTCTATCTTGCTGCATATTGTTAATCAGTAGCATGTCTTTGTGATTCATGCATCCAGTTGTTTAATTTGGATATTGACATATTGTGCTAGCATGCTATGGCACCCTCGTCACATTATGCATGTGTGTACTGATCGAGTGAATTTGGTCTCCTAATTAGTTCAATGCGATTGGCTATTAACCATTAATCTGATGGAGTAGTCTCTAAAATGTGATTTTGACATGCCACTGCAACCGTACCAATCCATTTCTGTAAAGTATTAACTAAAAAACATCCTGTTAAATTGGCCTAATCTGATGTTTCTTTCATGGCTAAAACTTGGCATCATGATCTGATTTTAATTTGAAGCACAGATTAGCAATTTCAGTTGACATGCTATTGCAACCAATCTACTGCTTACTGAATTCATTGTGCTAAGTTTGTTTGATCAGTTTTCTATACCTGTTGTTTTCCCCTTTCGTATTCTATTGAATTTGTGCAATATATATGTCATCCGTTTTTCGTATTCTTGTGAGCACCGAAACTAGATGAAAGTGCATCTATTGTGTACTAGCGAGCAGCTTATGTGATCCCTTAATCAGGGACTAACTCTGTTGTGATCCATCATGCTAAGTCACCCTAAGTCTGATGTTTCTTTCATGACTAGAACTAGGCATCATGATCCAATTTTATTTTGAAACACAGAGTAGCAGAATGAGTTGATTGCATATCCTCTGATGTTTAACTGTGATTCTGACATGCTATTGCCACTAATCTACTGGTCCTAACTGAATGCTCATGCTAGAGACATCGTGCTATGTTTATCTAATCAGTTCGCCATATCTGTTGTTTCTCCCTTTTGTATTCTATTGAATTGTGCAAGATATGTTATCCATTTTTTTCGTATTACTGTGAATACCGAAACTCTATCAAAGTGCATATTTTGTGTACTAGTCAGCAGCCTAAGCGATCCATTGACCCCATACTGTCTTCTTTCTGCGAGTGACAAGAAGTTAGTTTTCCTTTGCCAGTCATTCTCAATATTTATACTGTGCTAGTGTATTATTTCAGAAATTCCGGTATCATGTTAGTAGTGTATTATCTTGCTTGTTAACCATATGATTGCTAGTGTTCATGTATTAGTCCAGACATATTATTGGTCTTCTAGCCTTTAGTATGGTTCAGACTATGAAAACCCTGGAATAGTAGAGATTGTTTGGAGGTACAGTGCTGGCTATAGTTGGTTGCTGCATTCTTCAGAGACCCCAAACAGATGCTGTACTGTGTACCGACAAAGCTGAATTTGTTTCCACGGTTCTGCAACCGTGTCTTTAGGTCACTTGCACTAGGTAGATTTGGGGTGGAAATGTAGTGTTCATGTTTGTGTCTTTCAATGGCCCAAACCGTACTCATAGCGTAAAAAAGTTCTATCTTGCTCCATATTATTAAGCAGTAGTTACCGTATGATCTTGCCTTGCAAATCTGATTAGTTACTATATATTGTTAAGAAGTTGTTACTGTATCTTGATGACTATATCTTGCCTTTAAATTCTTGTTCTAGTTCGAAACGTTGGTCGCCAAGGAGTATACTGCATATATCAGTAGTCTCTAAAATGTGATTTTGACATGCCATTGCAACCAATCCATTTCTATCAAGTATTAGCCAAAACAAATCCTGTTAAATTGGCCTAAGTCTGATGTTTCTTTCGTGGCTAAAACTTGGTATCATGATCTGATTTTATTTTGAAGCACACATTAGCAAGTTCGGTTGATTGCGTATGGTCAGAACTTTAACTGTGATACTGACATGCTATTGCAACCAATGTACTGCTCCTAACTGAATGCTCACACTAGAGACATCGTGCTAAGTTTGTTTGATCAGTTTGTTATGTCTGTTGTTTTTCCCTTTCTATTGAATTTGTGCAAGATATGTCATCTGTTTTGTTATATTCTTGTGAACACTGAAACTCTATGACAGTGCATCTATTGTGTACTAGCCAACAGCTTATTTGACCCATTGAGCAGTGACGTGTATTCGTGGATGCATTTCAAAGCTACCTATCTCTGAACATAAAAAGTTCTACCTTGCTCCATCGATAAGCGGAAGCATATTTGTGATTCATGCATCCAGTTGTTTAATTTGGATATTGTGCTGGCATGCAAGCACACACGGCAAGCTTATCATTGTGTAGATGTGTACTCTGATCGAGTGCATTGGTCTCAAAATTAGTTCACTGCCATGCGATTGGTTACTGAATAAAAACATTACTCTGACGGAGTAGCTAGTTTCAAATTGGCATCTGTTATGAGACATTTGTCTTAGCTGATAAAACCTTTCATTCAGTTTGATTACTTTGATGTGTCATTTTGTTTTCTAATATAAAGCTTCTCACTTTGTTTACACCTGGTCTCTTTTTCAGTATTAGGATACCACTGATATGCCGTGGAGGTTGGCTACGACGGTATGGGCTACTATTTTGTAACGAGTTCTTCGGAAGAGCTGCAGCATGGGAAAAATTCATACCTGCAGCATTGTGCTTTTGCTTCCCTAGAACTTGGTCTCAGTTAGGTCTAGAGAGAACTGTTTTGGTTCATGTGTGGGCTTAATCTCCTAGGCCTCAGCTTCCCTTTTATCCATGCTAGTTGATTGCCATATGTGAACTACTGAACTCCAAAGACAATGGCATGCGACCAGTGGCCAGTATATGCTTACTGCTTCTATCTATGTTAAATGTGCTAATATGTATATCATGGTTACTTTGAACGTTAAGAAATTCGACTAAGCTGTTGTTTCCTTATATGTTATTCTTTCATGGTTTGGCATAACGCGTGCTATTCCAATTTCTGCTTCTTCATGTACATGGATTCTTTGCCATGCACATCAAGAATTTAAGTTAGTATATACACGGCAAATGCATGAGCTTTCTTTGGCGAGCACCTCAGTTTGAGTTCCGGAATGGTCTCTAGTCATGGGGCTTCATGTGCAACCTGAAGGCTGAAGTTTGATTGTCATCACCAGCAGAACTAGAAGACCGAATGCGCATACTGAATCTTCTGGTAGCGGCTGTTGGCTTTACTTGGAAGATTATATGTTTTCCAGTTTTCCACTGGTTTGCTCTCTTTATTTAGACAAAGGGTAGTGATATGTTCGTCGTTTGTTGTTTGGCCTTTTTTTACCAGATAATCATGAGGTAATTACAATTCATAAGCTGCTATTCTGGAATGAGTACCAAATATTTATAATATCAAATAAATATCATTAGATTAATTACGAAATGTATTTTCATAATAAATTAATTCGGAGTCATAAATGTGAATATTATTTAGTAGAAATTTGATCAAACGTGAAACACTTTAACTGGCACGCCACCCATAGTTGTATTCTTTCTAAGACAGAGGTAGTATTTTGGAACTGAGAAGCACGGAATTGGCAATTTACTCGTGGTGATCAGAGAGTGCCGACGATAATTCTGATGCCGTGGCATCACATGATCTCTGGATTTGGCATGCGTTCTTTAGGGTCGCAGGTTCTAACAATGTGACTGTTTAGATCCAGAATTGGATGGCCAGAATCGGCAAAAGTTGCTACAGTGTTCCTGTTTTTTAGTGCAAAAAATTGTCTAAAAAATGATAAATTAGACTCAAAATGTTCGTCTCGCAAAGTACAACAAAACTGTGCAATTAGTTTTTGATTTCATCTACATTTAGTACTCCATACATTTGCCGACATTTTGATGTGATGAGGAATCTCCTTTTTGCATAGTGAAATTTGGGGGAATTGAGAACTAAACAAGGCCAATAACATCAATGTTTTGAACCAGGCTACTATATTTATTGAAGAGCTAAAGGGATAAGCTCCTGGAGTCCAATACATGGTCAACGGGAATCAACACAACCTAGGGTACTATCTTGCTGATAAAATATATCTGGATTAGACTGTATTTGTGAAGTCAATATTAATGCCCATCTCCGAAAAGGATAAGTTATATGCACAAGAACAAGGAGGAGCAAGGATGGAAATTGAACGGGCCTTTGGTGTATTGCGCCATCGACTTTGCATTTTAAAACAATCAGCTCGTCTATATGACCGGAATCAACTCCACAATATTGTGCTAGTTTGCATTATACTTCACATCACAGTATGGTAGTTGAAGATGAAAAGGAAGATGACCTGGAAGAGAATCTTGATTTGAATGAGGCTCCAAGTACGGTGATTGTCAAAGAACCGGAATTCTCTCCCGACTAATATGTTACATTTGAAAGAGTTTCAGAGAAAGATAGTGACATTCGAGATCTTTCGGCGCATCATCGATTGAAGAAAGATTTGGTGAAACATATTTGGAACAAGTTTGGGATATCTTGAGTTTGAGATATAAAATGTAATCCGTTTAAATTATATGTGGTCGTTTTAATATATGCGTATGCACTCATGAACGTTGAATTAATTAATATATTTTATTTATATGATTATTTTTTGTATAAGATATATTGTAGTTATGATTATATTTATTTTAAGATATATTTACGAATAACTACATAGTTTACGTAGCAGGTAGGATCACAACTTCATGCAGATTCCTGCGGGTTGTATTGAAAACAGTAAAATGAGGCCATGTTTAGATGGTTAGTTTTTTTAAAATTTTGGCTACTGTAACACTTTTCGTTTGTGTTTGGTAATTAATATCCAATCATGAACTAATTAGACTTAAAAGATTCGTCTCGCAAATTACAGATAAATTGTGCAATTAGTTATTTCTTTTACCTACATTTAGTGTTTCATATGTACGTCTAAAGATTTGATGTGACGGAGAGAGTGAAAAAATTTTAACTTTAAACTCACTTCTCGTTTCACATTCCAGGCCTAGTTTAGATCGAAAGTTTTTTCAACTTTAGCTACTGTAGCACTTTCGTTTGTATTTGGTAATTAGTGTCCAATTATAAATTAATTAGGATCAAAAGATTTGTCTCGTGATTTACTACCAAACTATACAATTAATTATTTTTTTACTAACATTTAATGTTTCGTATATACGTCTAAAAATTGATACGACGCTGAGAGCGAAAAAAACTTAAAATTTTGATATCTAAACAAGGCCCCAATCAGGAAAGCTGACGTGACAGTGTCGTAACTGGGAAATGACATGCGACAGCCGGTTAGAGAGAGAGTACTACATGTCAAATCATATAGGCAGTCAGAAAAGCTGACGTGATAGTGTCGGTAAGTGTCACGTCAATTTTTGTTTTTATTTAATAATAATTATCAAACATTGATTAATTAGCCGTAAAATGTTCGTCTCGTAAAATACAACAAAACTGTATAATTAGTTTTTTTATTTCATCTATATTTAGTATTTCATATATGTGCCGGTATTTTAATGTGATGAAGAATAAGAATTCTGTATAGTAAATTTGGTAACAAGGGCCTTGTTTAGATCCTAAATTCTCTCCCCAAATTTCATTATGTAAAAAGGAGATTCTCCATCACATCAAAATACCGGCAAATGCATGCAGTACTAAATGTAGATGAAATCAAAAACTAATTACACAGTTTTATTGTTCTTTACGAGACGAATATTTTGAGTCTAATTAATCAATTTTTGAATAATTTTTTACACTAAAAAACAAAAGTTGCTCCTGTGTTTCAACATGGGCACAATGTTCCGACACGAGCACCGTACTCGAATCGGAATCGGGCACGAATTTGGGAAGTGAACACGGCAAGGCCGAAATGCGACGCCGCCCGGCTAGAGAGAGAGTACAACATGTCAAATCATATAGGCAGGAGGAGGGAGCTGGTGAGACGAGAAACCCAGTAGAATAGCCATAGCCCATAGGCCTTTTTTTTTTGAGATGATAGCCCATAGGCCATAGGTCAGCTGCAAGTGGATAGCCGGCGTTGGGAACTTGGAACTTGGGGCTTGTTTAGATACCAACACGGTAGTAATTTTGTTTTTATTTAGGTCCAGCTTAGATTCAGAAAATTTTGCAAAAAAACAGTAGATTCTTCGTCACATCAAATATTTAGACGCATGTATAAAGCATTAAATATAGATAAAAAATAAAACTAATTACACAGTTTAGACGAAATGGACGAGACGAATCTTTTAAGCCTAATTAGACCATGATTGGACACTAATTATCAAATAACAACGAAAATGCTACGGTTGCATTTTGTCAAAAATTTTGGCAACTAAATAAGTCCTTAGTAATAATTGTTCAAACATTAATTAATTAGGTTTAAAATATTCGTCTCGCATAGTATAACAAAACCATGTAATTAGTTTTATTTCATCTATATTCAGTGCTTCGAATATGTGCCGACATTTTGATGTGACATATAATCTTCTTTTTACGTAGTAGAATTTAAGAGTGAAATCTGATATTAAACAAGGCCTTGCGTGAAGATCACCGGGAACTTGCGTGAAGATGCAGAGATGGAAAGCAGGACTGCTGCAGGATCTTGCTGTCCTGTATCTCCGCTGGTGCTTTAGTCATGCATGTCTTTACCTCAGCCAGCAGTGTTTTTCTCTCACATCATTTTAGCACCAGCCACCAATCACCAGCCAGTCATAGTATTTTTTCTCACAACAAATTAATACCCGCCATCAGCCACCCGCTAGCCGAACGAGACCAAAAATGGAAGAAGGATTCACCGAATGCACGGAAGAAGTTGGGTGAATTTTTGCGGTTAGCTGACCAGGTCTTGAAGCATTGTCAAACGCCGCCTCCTAATGTATAAACTCTATCCAATTCAGGCCTACTTTCTTTGGGACGTAGAATTTATTTTCTATTTTATACGCTTTCTCTATATATTTTTTTTTGTAAGTTTTTTTTAACAATTCTTGTGTTCCAAGCATCAAAGTGTAAGATATGCATAGGATTGTTATGATCAGCAGGGCCAAGTTTATTTTTACATTTGAGCATCAATTATATCACTAACAAATGACAAGCAAAATAAATAATATAAAGGACAAGGACGACAAGGAAGAGGTTTTCCTGCAGGCGTGCTCAATTTAGGGGTAGGCCGGATGCTCTTTTGCATGCGTATATATGGGCAAGATCAAGAAGGGAGTTCAATCCTCGCTCGCTTTGCATGGATATATAAATATAATAAACTCTGGACTGGGAGGGCATGCACTGCAGGAGATAAAAGAGTATGAAGAGTGAAATCAAAAGAGTTTTTATCTTGGCACAATTATAACTCTCTATGAATCTTAAAATTTAATGCCTATAAAACCATAGAAAAAAAAACTTTATATCGAACGCGCGTTTCATCCATATTTTTATTTTGTTCTATATACTTCCTCACTTTTTTATCAAGTGTCACGTTTGGTTTTTGGAAAAAAAAAAAGTCACGATTAGATGCCGTATTTTTGTCTAATCATTTTGTTCCGAGAGTAACACAGTTAGGCCAGTCTTAATGGGGTTTCATCAGAGTTTCATGAGCATTAATTATCCTGACGTGGCACCATATTAATGAAGAGAGATGATAAGAGTTTTATGGGAGTAGAAAGAGTTTCATGGGGATGAAACTCTTCTGCACTATTTTCAAAATCTGTATGTGTTAAAAACAGTGATATGAAATCCCCACTGAAACTAGCCTTAAACTCCGCCTCATTTGTTCCACACCAGTTTAAGTCTGCATGCAGCCAGGTTCAAAAAAAAAAAGAAAAAAAAAGTCTGCATGTAGTCATGCCCAAGTTTACATGCTACCATGCAGGGAGGAGATAGAGCGATGAGTAGTAGTGCGAAGCAGCATAATGGAATGGAACGACCCGGCCTAAATTGGAGTTAATCTCCATCTTTGATCTGTGTACCAAAACCTTTAAACTAAAAAAAATCCTTAGATGACACATAAAAGAATGGAGTTTAAATCATACAATTAAAAAAAATCTTGGCGTCGTCGCTCTGGCTGGCTGCCGTCTGCGCTCGCACTGCATGCCGCCAGCTGCTGTGTCCGCGGCGCTCGCTGCGTCGCCGTGGCCTGCCAGCATGAGCCACCTACGCCGACCGCCGCTAGCCGTAGCCGCCTAGCCTGCCGCCTTGCCGCGCTCGCCATGTCCCGTGCCATCGCGCTGCCGCGCGCTCACCCGACTTGATCAATGACCACACACCGGGCTGCCTGCCGCTGCTACGGCCAGCCATGCCGCCGCGTGACCTCGGTCGACTGTCCCGATTGCGCAGCGGGGATGCGGCCACTAGTCATGCCTCTGCTCGGTACTTAAGGCTGTGTTCAGTTCCCAAAGCTGGGAGTGTAAGTTTACTGTAGCGATACGGTAGTATTTCGTTTGTATTCGGTAATAATCACTATAGCATTTCATTTGTATTTGGTAATAACTGTCCAACCGTTGACTAATTAGGCTCAAAACGTTCGTCTCGCAAAGTACAACCAAACTGTGCAATTAGTTTTTCATTTCATCTACATTTAGTATTTTATGCATGTACCGCAAGTTTGATGTGACGAGAAATCTTCTTTTTGCATAGTACCAAATTTAGGAAGTTTGGAGCAAGTAAACACAACCTTAATGCGATGCCCGCCTTGTTTACTATAGCCGTGTTTAGATGCCCGATTTGGGCCTCCCCGAATTACTGTACAGAACTGTAGCAATTTTGTTTTTATTTGGTAATAATTGTCCAAACATTGATTAATTAGGCTCAAAACGTTCGTCTCGCAAAGTACAACTAAATTGTATAATTAGTTTTTGATTTCATCTATATTTAGTACTCCATATATGTGTCGGTATTTTGATGTGATGAGAAATCTTCTTTTTGCATAGTAGAATTTGAGTTGAATTTAGCAAACTAAACGAGACCTAGGGCCGGTTTAGTTACGAAAATTTTGGCAAAATGACACTGTAGCACTTTTCGTTGTTATTTGGTAAATAGTATCCAATTATGGTCTAATTAGGCTTAAAAGATTCATCTCGTTCATTTCGTCTAAACTGTATAATTAGTTTTATTTTTTATCTATATTTAATGCTTCATGCATGCGTTCAAAGATTCGATGTGACGAAAAATCTTGAAAAATTTGACAAAATGAAGTGGAACTAAACAGGGCCCTATAGTTAGATGCGCAAGCTCTTCAGACTTCAGCGTGGGAAGCGTGTGCTCCAGCGTCGCTGACGGCCGCTTCCTGCTGCTGGGCACGGGCCCGCGTGCCAGCAGAGGAAGGCGCGCGTGCGCGTATGCGAGCAGGCGGCGTGCGGGCGTGGAGAGGGAGAGTGCTGAGGCCTTGTTCACTTCTTATCCCAATTCAAAATATTTATTCTTTCACCTATCAATTAAATCTTTTGACACATACATGGAGCATTAAATATAGGTAAAAAAAGATAACTAATTGCATAGTTTGTCTATAAATGTCGGGACGAATCTTTTGAGCCTAGTTAGTCCATGATTGGACAAATTTTACCAAATAACAACGAATGATGCTACAGTAACTTTTCACTTATTTTGCACGAAGTGAACACGTGCGTTCGATCAAACTGGCTGCTGTGCTGTGTTGCGGACTTGCGGTGACCGAGCATGCATGCAAGCTGGAACGAGAGAGAGTGGAGTAGCGCACTGCATGCAGCTAGCGATGTGCGCCTCCCGGGTCCCAAAGGTAGTGCTTTAGGTCAGTCTTAATAGAGTTTTATTAGAGTTTTATAGACATTAATTATGCTGATGGGATGTTATATTAATGAAAAGAGAGGTGATAAGAGTTTTATGGGAGTAGAGACAGTTTCATAGAGACGAAACTCTTCTACACTGTTTCTAAAATCTGGATGTGTTAGAAACAGTGACGTGAAATCCCCACTTAGACTGGCCTTATTGCTACTCGTCTTACCCATAGCTCTCATGTTAGAGCAGGGGGTGAAGGCTTGAGTGAAGTCGACGGCCTAGCCGGAGAAGGGGATGGGCGAGGACCGAGCGTAGCTCGGTTGGCCGTCTTTTTTTAAGCTTTTTTTCAAAAGATTTTATAAATATATCCTTGACGGAAAGGTTTTAGAAAATGGATCTAGGGCTCGGCGCCATCCACGCTGGCGCCATTGGCGTTGGCGCTAAGCCCCCATGCTACTTGGCCGATGACGCCGAGCTAGCGGTGACGTGGTAGCCACCTTAGTGCCGTCACCATTGACGCCAAGCCTGGCGCCATAAATCTATTACCATGCATATTATTTTTTATCCTAAGTATTTCTAGGTTTTTTTAAGTGATCAAACAGAAAGTCACTGTAAAAACTCTAGAGTTAGCCATATTTCTCAATAGGAAAAAGTCTACTTGACCCCCAACTATTGGGTGGTCTAGTTTACCCCTCAACTATGAAACGGTCTAATTTACCCCCTGAACTTTGCAAAACCGGCCAAATCACCCCCTCGAGCGGTTTTGGACGGTGGTTTTGCTACAGTAACAACGGTTTTGCTATAGTAACAATGGTTTTGTCCTTTTCTTTTTTATTTATTTCGTCTGAATCTTTGAAAAATCATAGTAAATCACAAAAAAATCACAAAATGAAAAATTCAATTTTGTTGGACTCCACATGAGTAGATCTACACAGTGAACATATAATATAGTATGCTTTAGTACAAAGTTTTTGCTGTAAATTTTGATCTATTTTTTTTCTGTAATTAATTTGAATAATTCATACAACAAAAACTTTGTACTAAAGCATACTGTATTATATATTTACTGTGTAGATATACTCATGTGGAGTCCAACAAAATTGGATTTTCTATTTTATAATTTTTTTTGTGATTTACTATGATTTTTCAAAGATTCGGACGAAATAAATAAAAAAAGAAAAGGGCAAAACCACTGTTACTGTAGCAAAACGTTGTTACTGTAGCAAACCGCCGTCCAAAACCGCTCGCAGGGGTGATTTGGCCGGTTTTGCAAAGTTCAGGGGGTAAATTAGACCGTTTCATAGTTGAGGGAGTAAACTAGACCACCCTCAATAGTGGGGTCAATTAGACTTTTTCCTTTCTCAATATCCAAGTTATGGTAAAAATTCAAATTTGTAAATGTCCAAGTCATGGTAAAAAAGTTATTTTTTTCATATGTCTATCACATGGTAGTTGGTACTCTAACATATTCAAGTCATAGCAAAAATTCAGATTTACTATGACTTGACTATGCTAGAATTTAGCTAAGTCTTTAAATTTACTATGGAATGGAAGTATAGCTATGGATTTTTGCTATGATTTGAACACTGATAAATTTAAAAGTTTACCATTACTTGGATATTTAAAATTTGTATAGCAAATCAATTTAATACCTTACTACGAGTTTGAATACTCTCTGAGAAGATGACAACAAAACAAGTCTCGTCAATTTTGGACTTAGCCATGATAAAAAATCAGACTTAGCTAAGCTTATGATTTTTTACTATATATTAGGATTTGGTCTCATGATAACCTCAAATTTGTCAATGTCGTGGTAAAATTTTAGACTTAACAAATTCCAATATGTACATCTCATGGTAAATGTCATAGTAAAATTCCAGAGTTAACAAATTCTAACAGCTTGACACCAAGATCCATGGCGTCAGGCTTGGCGCCAATGACGACGGTGCTAAGGTGGCTGCCACGTCACCGCCAGCTCGGCGTCGTCAGCCAAGTGGCATGGGAGCTTGGCGCCAGCGCCAATGGCGTCAAGCTGTGTTACCTTGGCGCCAACGTGGATGGCGCCAAAACCCTGAGTCTATTTTTTAAAATCTTTCCACCAAAGACATATTTGAGAGAATCTTTTGAAAAAAGGGTTAAAAACAAAAAAAAGACGACTCGGTTGGCTCGCTCGTGGCTATACAAGCGGCATGTCCTGGGTTCGATTCCTCCAGTCGACCCAGGATGTTTCAACTCGGGGTTTTATTCCTCCGTCGCCTACGGAGCTCTGTTGGTCTCGGTAATCTTAAGGACACGGTTTTCCGATCTGTGTGTAGTTGTAGGCCTAGTTGTGTACGTGTGGCGTCAGTATGGTGTGTGTGGGTAACGTGGGCGTGCATTCGTGCATGTACAAGATACTGCAACTGTACCTAGATGAGAGGCTTAAAAAAAGAAAGGGAATGGGCTTCTCCTTCGGAAGCTGCAATTACTCTGATGGTCAAGTGACTATTCGAGAGAGCGAAACAGATCACAGGATAGCTAGCAAAGGTTGATGAATGCAAACTTTTATCTTGTCCATTGTTTCATCATTATAAGTGTAATATCCCTTTTAATTAATTGTGACGTATGATTTCTGGATTATTTAATTATAGATGGTTGGTTCGCAGTGTATGGCCCTGTTCGGCTATGTTGATAAGCCGGCTAAAAAACATTGTTGGCTAATTTGTTGTGAGAGAAAAATACTATTCCAGCTGAAAAAACAAGCTGAAAAAGAATGATTATAAGACAGGTGAACAGACTCTATGTTTCTACGTCTTGATCCTGCGATTTAGCTATGCTAGTGGAGACCCGGGATGGCAACTCCAGGGACCATCCTGCGATCGACCGTGCCGCCCAGCTCGCCCTCCTCACTAATTTTGTTTTGGAAATCAAGAATTGCATCCTCTTTAGGACGAAGGCAGTACTTATATTAAATAAATTTAAATAGATATTCGAATGAGGATTCAAATCTATCCTTTCCTTGTTTGATCTATATTCTAATCCATCTTATTTGTTTTATATTCGTATTCAAAGATATTCGATCCATATTTGCAACTAGAAAAAAATTCAATATCTACCTGACCGACATTCGAAATCTAACCGGTGGAATGGATTGAACACTCGATCCAGAAGATGTGAGGCAGAGTTAACTGGCTAGAAACGAGAGACCAAAGTACCGCCACAGCCCACTACACTGTACTCTTGCGTCTCGGTCTATTAGGTACGAGTCACTTTCACCAGTGTAGTTTTTTTTAGATTTGGTTCCATAAAGTTATTTCACCTGTGAAGCTAAAGTTGTTCAAAAAAATAACATCATGTAAAATAGCTTCTCAGAAAAAAATAGAGAGAGAGCCAGGAGAAACTAGTATTTTTAGTTTCACCTAATTTCACTTAGAAAACTGTGTGTAAGAGAGAAGCTGAAAAATAAATTATAGAAAGAAACTGTTTGTTTGATAGCAGGAAAAACTAAAATGGAGACTTTTAAAATCGGAGAGAATCTCTCTACGTACCGAATCTAGACTAGACTCTACTAGGTACTACTAGTAGAAGAGTTTCATCTTCATCAAACTATCTCTATTACTGTACAATTTTCACTATCTCTCTTTATTAGTAAAGTGTCATGTCAGCACTCTCATTGAGATTAACCTAATGATGAAGAAAATCGAGTGTTGGAATACTCGAGTGAGAGATAGCTTTTTTTTTAACAAAAGGGATAGAGGTCTTGTTTAGTTCACTCCAAAATGCAAAAAGCTTTTAAGATTTCCCGTCACATCGCATATGCCGGTACATGTATGAAGCATTAAATGTAGGTAAAAAAATAACTAATTACACAGTTTGTCTGTAAATGTCGAGACGAATCTTTTGAGCCTAATTAATGCATAATTGGACAAAGTTTGCCAAATACAAACGAAAAGTGCTTCAGTGCTTTTCTAAAATTTTTTTAGGAATTAAACATGGCCAGAGTTTTGTCGGTCTGCAACACTTCTATGACTTAGAATTATATTTTTTTCAATCCCTTATAAAATTGTGGATATGCTCACTTACGCTTACAGTAAAAAGATCCTCACCAATAAAGACATTGATATGCTGTAAGGTTCTAGATGGCTAGAGGGGATGAATAGTATATAAAAAAACCTACACGAACCAAAAAGCAAACTTGTAAGAAAAACAAACAACGTAAAGCGAGTTTTACTTAGCCTACGGTTGTGATGAAGCCTCCTATCCATAAGTCTAGTAGATTATGATCCCTAGTTCACACCAGGGCTATGTCACTAATTTTACAAAGGTGAGCAAGCTAACAATACTACTAACAAAGCTACCACTAGAGCTACACAAGATAATCTAGTAAATATAAATGCAAGAGAGAGGATTGTGATTCTTATACTGACGGTGGAGTGAAGATGTTGTCAATCACCAAGATGATATATAATCAATCAATATTGACAACAACACAATATGAAAACCAATCACCGGGAGACAAGAGACACAATATTTTTGTTCATTCGGTGTTCACTTGTGCACCGACAAGCTACGTTACCGGTTGTGTCGACCAACACTTAGATGGTTTCTCGGTGTGACCCTCAAGTCACTTGCCCCTCAAGATATGCCCCGCAAGGCACCGCAAGACACCACTCTCAAGTGAGGTAACTCAATAACACGCACAATGTATTAGAGTTGCTTTTGGCACTCCGCCGAGGAAAGCACAAGAACCTCTTACAATCAACCGGAGGTGGCCAAGAACAATCTTCTTCTCTTGCCAACGTCTCCAATAATTTCTAAGCCAGCTAGGAGCGGTACTCTCCAAGAGTAACAAGAAATCCACCGGCTAAACCACCCACAAGTACCACTAGATGCCCTCAAGCTATGCAATGCACTTTGAGATCACTCAATCTCACTTTTGATTTGCAATCAAGCAAGAGAGACGAGAGGGAGGGAGAACCTTTAGCTCAAAGGATGCACAAGAGTGTTAGAAAATGTCAAGAGTGCTCCCCAAGGGCCGTCTAACAAGTATTTATAAGCATCCCAAACAAATAGAGCCGTTAGGAGCTAAAAGGTGTGCAGACGCACACGACAGACGCGTCTATCGCCTTAGTGACAGACGCGGCTTCGGCGTCTGACGCCCTCGCTGTTCGCCACGTGTACCGACCGTTTGAAAGAGACGGTTTCGCGCCACAAGCAACAGACGTGTACTTCGTGAAATTTTCAGTGTCTGTCGTGACAGACAGACTCATCACAGAGAGCACATCACGGCGAAAAACCGACAGACGCGTTCGTTGCTCGACCGACAGACGCTGGCCAGCGTCTGTTGCCACCGTGTCGCTGTGCATCGACTCACCTTCATGCGACAGACGCTGGAACAGTAGTTCTAGCAGCATCTGTCGCAAACACGACAATGCGTCAGACGCCCGCGCTCATTAGGGTATGGCAATAGACGCTGCACAGTAGCGTCTGACGCTCAGGGCAGCAGCGTCTGTTGCCCATAATTTGGCGATTATGTAACGTTTTCTCGCTCTGCTTGTTTCGCCCTTTCACTTATGAGCTAGACTAAGTATGTGTAACACTTTAGCATATGTTTTAGCTTGTGAAACACCACGTGACATCGCCTCCAAATCTCATCATTGGCGTAAAGGAAAATAGGCATTTCATCTACTCGAAAAACGTCTGAATCCCGCCTCGCAAGCTCCGCGGGAGGGAGAGAGGACCCCAAACCCCTCTCTACCCCTCAAACTCTATCGCCTTCGCAAATATGCCAACACCAACAAGTGATCACCACCTTGTGCATGTGTGTTAGCATTTTCATAATTATTTTCAAAAGTTTTCTAGTTAGCTCACTGGGCCCTACATGCAATGCGCTTCATGAATTCACATAGTGGCATCCGTGCGTCAAGTAACCGATAAGACTTACCCTCTTAATAATTCGGCTATCGATCCTAAACCACTCATACCCTCTATGGTGTCTTGAGTGCAAAACAAAATGGCCCTATGGTTATACCTTTGCCTTGAGCCTATTTTGTTTCTCCAAATGATATGATCCACTTCATATCATCGCATGACCGTCTCGATCCATCGAGCTTGACTTCACTTGCTCTTCACCGTTGCATCGGTCCGTCGGTGCTAAATCTTGCTCAAGCTTCACCATCGCATGGTCCTTCGCTTTGAAGTCTCGACTTACCCTTCACCTTCACAACCGGTCCATCGAGCCAAGCCTCATCTTGGTCTTCACTATCTTGGTCACATAAGTCAATGTCATGTCTCATATTCAATAACCATCTTTATCTAAATTATCCACTTAGATACAAATATTAGTCCTAAGTTTCATCAATTAGCCAAAACCAAACTAGGGACTTTCAATCTCCCCCTTTTTGGTAATTGATGACAACCCTCACAAAGATGATTTTGATAATAAAAGTTTTGAACTTGTCATACTTGTCCAATCATTTTGCTCATGAGTAAAGTTTGGACAATTATCACAAGCTCGGTTTTGGTAGCATTAGCTCTCTCTACATATGTGCATGGAGTTTGGATTGAAAGCTTTGCACATATGCATGGATAGAAGTATTGAGAGAGTAATTTTACCAAAATGATATTAAGGTGTAAGAAATAGACCTTTGAAACGTGATACCAATCGGAGTTGCCTTTTACACCATCCTTAGCATCATGAAGTAACTAGACATCCATCAAAACTCAAGAATCCCGTGAGATCAACATTATATGTAAAGGTTCTTGGACCACTTGTAAAGCTTTAGACATGTCTAGATACCACGTGTAAACTATTCCTATGCATGCTAGTAGATTATTTCATCATTTAAGTTCTATACTAGCATTGCACCACACAAGCATGTATATTGAATTTAAATACATGTGCAATAAGCAAGTCATATGAAAATGCACAAACAAATGCAATAACTTTGTTTATGATCTTGCTCCCCCTACTTATGTGCATCAAAAATTTTATTTACCCCTTTATCATGTTGAATCATCTTTTTCTCTCCCCCTTTGTCAACAACTTATCTAAAAATGGGATCAAATTGTGGAGAGAAAAAATATTTGATGGAGTAGGTTAAAATTTATCAAATTTGGTTCAACCTAGAACACTTGCCAAAGATATTTAATTCGATTGGAACCAAAGACAAGCTTATTCACACCTCATAATAAGGGTTATCTTACCTATGTTGAATTAAACACGTATAGCAAATGTTCTAGATTTAACACTAGGTTTGCAAGCTCACAAACATGTCATATGCCACCACTAGATCAAGACTAGCATAGAAGCAATAGTGGTAACATATATCCATCAAATTCATTTGATTTATCATGAATGCTCATGCATACCACTTATTATGTCTACATGCTCTAGCAAGTCCTTAGCATAGGATGAATGACATGTCAATCAACTTTACCTTGCAATGTCGAAGGAGAGGCATGTTGATAAGTGGGTGGGGTGCATTCAACTCATGTTTGAGAAATCAAGAATGTTCAACTCATTCCATAGCTTGCAAAACCTATTTTCATCAAGTGACTTGGTGAGAATATCGGCAAGTTGATCATCGGTGCCAACACTTTCAATGGCAATATCTCCCTTTTATTGATGATCTCTAATGAAATGATGCCTTATGTCAATATGCTTTGTTCTTCCATGTTGAACCAGATTTTGTGTCATCTTGATTGCACTTTCATAATCACATAGCAATGGCACATTCTTGAAGTTGAGGCCATAATCCTTCAAAGTTGATTTCATCCATAGCAATTATGCACAATAACTCCCCGCACTCACATATTCGGCTTCGGCGGTAGAGATTGCCACACTATTTTGTTTCTTTGAGTACCATGACACAAGTGATCTTCCAAGTAATTGACATGTGCCACTTGTGCTCTTTCTATTCATCTTGCAACTCCTATAGTCAGAGTTCGAATATCCAATCAATTCAAACTTTGACCCCTTGGGATACCATAGTCCAACATCTCTTGTTTGCTTCAAGTACCTCAATATTCTCTTTGCGGCCGTGAGATGACTCTCTCTAGGTGAGGCTTGATATCTCGCACACATACAAACACTAAACATGACATCCGGCCTTAATAAGGTGACATAGAGTAGACTTCCAAATAAAGACCGATATTTCTTTTGATTCACCATTTTGCCATCAAGATCACTATCCAAATTGCCATTTGTACCCATTGGAGTTGAAATTGACTTTGCATCTTGTATTCCAAACTTCTTCAACATGTCCCTTATGTATTTCCCTTGACTCACAAATGTCCCATTCTTCAATGCTTGACTTGGAGACCAAGAAAGTAGCTAAGTTCACCAATCATAGACATTTCAAACTCTTTGGCCATCATAGCACCAAATTCTTCATAATAAGCTTGATCGGTTGATCCAAAGATGATGTCATCAATATATATTTGTACTATAAATAGATCATTCTCAATCTTCTTGGTGAATAGAGTTGTATCAACCTTGCCCATCTTGAATCCCTTAGAGAGAAGGAAATCTCTTAGCCTCTCATACCATGCTCTAGGTGCTTGCTTTAAGCCATATAAAACCTTCTTCAACTTGTACACATGGTTGGGTTTCTTGTCATCTTCAAATCTGGGAGGTTGCTCAACGAAGACTAACTCATTGATGATTACATTGAGAAATACACTTTTGACATCCATTTGATATAGTTTGATGTTGTGTGCACAAGCATAAGCCAATAGAATCCTTATTGCCTCCAATCTTACCACAGGAGCATATGTCTCATCATAGTCTAGACCTTCTACTTGAGTTTAACCTTGAGCAACTAGTCTTGCTTTGTTTCTCACTACAATGCCATCTTGATCTTGCTTGTTTTTAAACACCCACTTGGTTCCAATCACATTGTAGTTATTTGACCTTTCTACCAACTCCTAAACATCATTTCTTATGAAATTAAGCTCTTCTTACATAGCCATGATCCAATCGGCATCCCTCAAAGCTTCTTCTATCTTCTTTGGTTCTATGGTTGACACAAATGATGCATGCTCATAAAACATAGCCAATCTTGATCTTGTTTGCACACCACTTCTAATATCACCAATAACACTATCAATGGGGTGATCTCTTGCAACATGTTGTGGTTGGAGTACTTGCACTTGATTGCTTGAGCTTGGTTGATCACTTGATGTATCTCGATGAGATAACTAGCACCATGATCTTGCACTTGAGATTCACTAGCTAGCTTGAATGCAGAATTGAGCACTTAATCTTTATCATCATCTTGAATATCAATTACTTGCTTTGCTCTAATGTCTCCAATGTCTATGTTCTTCATTGCTTCTACCAATAGAGTTCCACCAACATCATCTAGATTCTCTTCTTCATCTTGTGACCCATTGGTTTCATCAAATTGCACATCATTGACTTCTTCTACAATGCCACTTGAGTTGTGATGAATACTGGCCCGATCTTTCGAGAGGTAACCGGTAATTTCGATTTGTGGAGATCTCGATGTTGGCGATCCAGCTTCAAATCAGACACAATTCGAACCCTGCAACCGTTACACCACTGCTCCATTGGTTATCAACCAAGCACAACTTGATTGACCTCACCAAGAAGGCTTTTCTTGCAAGCGAATCGAAGAGCACAAGCAAGAAGGTAAAAACACGCAATCTGAAATTACAAATATGAATGATGCGAATATCAATAGAGGGTTCAAGAACTCGGTTCCAAAGGACTAATCGACATAGTAGAGGAGATCAAGAACAGGGGCCCTAGATCACTATAAAAGGATTTGTCACCATAGTTACAATGAACGATTCAGTTTCTCGATGGAAAACTAAACTCTAAACAAAACCCAATTGTCTAATAGCGGCGGCGACTGTGTTTATAGTCTAAGACTCGATCTAGGGTTGGGAACGGCCAGGGGTTGGGCACCCACAACTTGGGCTTAAGGCCCGACACGATACATGGCCAAGTTGGCCCAAATAGGTGACGTAGCACCTTGACGTGGTCACACATAATGATCCACGGACCTTCTGGAGCTAGGACCAGATCCAAAACGATGGCGTCGTCGTCCCCTTTCCAATGCATCCAAGAACGCCCCATTTTAATGTCGTATGAGAGAGTTATGACCAAAACAGTGACGATGTGTCTGCTAAATCCAAGGGTGATGTGACAGCTGAGTTGGGGACGAATTGCAACTTGGAAAAGACCATAACGTCGGTGTGTCCAGCGTGGCGATGTCCTCATCATTCTCCCCTTCTTGAATTGGAGTCGTCCTCGACTCCATCTTGGCGATGTCCTCATCATCCTCTCCTTCTAGAATTGGAGTCGTCCTCGACTTCATCCCATCATCAGCGAACTCCTGCAAAAGGTTAGTGACAGCAGGCAATGCACCAGACAGAATAGGTTGACAAAACATATTATAACATGGCGCATCAGGATTATCACATAACTCAGCAGTATCAGAAGTTATAGCAAGAAAAGTACCTCCTTTTAACTTAATCCCATTATTTTTAGCAATGTGAGTTGGAGGTTTATTTTTAATCTCATTAGCATGTTTAATAATATCCGTAGGAGACAAAGGTAGCAATGTAATTTTCTTGTCCTTATGTATGATAGTGTATGTATGAGTTCTACCATGGTGTAAAGCATCATTATCAAATTCTCATGGGCGACCTAATAAAATGGAACAAGCTTGCATAGGAACAACATTAAAATCAGTAGTATCATGATAAGAGCCTATGAAAAAGCTAATGCGTGCTGATTTAGTTACCTTAGTCTTACCACTATTATTGAACCATTGAAGTTTATATGGATATGAATGTTGTCGTGTGGTCAAGCCAAGCTTGTCAACCAAATCTGAACTCACCAAGTTATTGCAACTCTCGCTATCAATGATAGTTAGAACACGACAACCCTGCACAATGAAATACATGTGGAACAAATTGTGGCATTGGATCATCATCACTTCTTCATGTCCCACACGTGTACTCAACACACGCTGCACAAGAAGGCTAGGGTAGTCTGCGGCAGCAGCCATAGAGTCAATGATGATGGCCTCCTTGTCTTGATCGCCCTCTGTGGAATCTGCATCAATGTTAGCAACAAGGGCTAAATCATCTTCAACATCACTAGCACTTACATATCCATCCTCGGTAGCAATGAAAGCATGACGACTGGGGCAATCCTTCATGACATGTCCCATGCCTTTGCATCGGTGGCAAATAATTTTAGAGCTGGACGAGGAGGAGCTAGGAGAAACACCTGGAGTGGCACTTTTCTTCTGCACATTAGACAATTTACTTACCCCGGAAGGTGTAGATGGCTGTGATGCAACAGGAATCTTGGGTGTCTCCGGCTCTGAACGCTGCTGAAAATTCCTCCCATTGTTAGACCTGAAAGGCTGGTGTTGTTTGTGGCCCTGTACTTCACGTTCTGCCTTAATAGCAAGATGATACAATTGAGAAAAATTACGTCATTCTTTGTAATCTAGTATGTTTTGTATATCATGGTTTAAACCACCAAAAAATCTAGCACTAGAATCATTATCATCTTCATTTATACCACAACGGGCTAAACCAATAAGCAATTCCTGATAGTATGCTTCTACTGCTTTATCACCTTGTTTTAAAGCTTGTAGTTTCAAACGTAAATCACGTTGGTAATAAGGATGAACAAAATGAGATTTCATACGTTGCTTTAAAGCATGCCAAGTTTGAGGCACAGCAGCAGCATTATTCGCATTGCAAAGATCACTCCACCAGAACAAAGCAAAATTAGTAAACTCACTAGTAGCAAGTCTAACTTTATGCTTAGTAGGAACATTATGAGAATCAAATTTTTGTTGAACAGCAAGCTCCCAATCTAAATAAGCCTCTGGATCAACATTACCAGCAAAAGGAGGAAGGCTAAATTTAATTTTAGCAAAAAGATCATTATTACCTTGAATATTACCTCTCATACCACGACGGTTGAAGTTGAGGCTGTAACACCCCAGGTGTTTAGCTCCTTAATTGCATTGCATTTGCATGAGCATAAGCAAGCATCATTCATTTCATGCATAAGCTTATAATATGTTTATATTTCATGTGAAGTAAAAAGTGAGTAGTGTGCAACACACAAGTACCTTATGTGCAATTTCCTTTGTGAGATATGTCAACCACTTTAGTGTAACATAATTAGCAAGTGTTGTGCAACACACTCATGCAACATGTGCAACATGAGTTTGCAACATTTGGGTGAAAGTGTTGAATTACTTGTGCCAAAGTATGTGACACTCGGAATTTTGTGCAACCAATGTGTAGAGTGGCTAATTAGGTCTTATAACACCTTAATTACATTTAGGGTAAGTAGTGGAGCAATGTTCATGTTGACCAAAATTACCAAATTGCCCTTTCAAAGGTTGTTGACTAAGTTGGACCCCTATAGTGATCTGGTTTGACCAATTAAAAAGTCTAGTTTAGAGATCTTGCATGGAGGAGCAACCTTAAGAAAAGTTGTAGAGAATTTCATAAGGAACAAAAGTTCTAATATGGCCATCTCATGAAAATGACCAGAACATGCTCAAAAATGGCCCACAAGTCAGTATTAGGGGTTGTTTTGGGACTTAGCAAATTTTGGCTAAGTGTGAAGCTGAAAACCGTTTCACTGTACCTCACTTTGGCAACTTGTAACTCACAAACCAGGCCGAACCAGTCTTTGAGCTAATTGACAAAGTTGTTGTCCACACATAGCTCTACAACATTGTCAACATCACCCAAGCCTGGTTCCCAACGGTTTATGAGTTAGTAGGCTTCGAAAATCGAGTTTCAGTCGGGGGAAAGTAACTGAAACTCAGTTCAGATTTCGTGTGCCTCACTTTGGAGCGTTGTATCTCACTAACCAAGCCGAATTGGCTCACGACCCTATTGGCAATGTTGAAGCCCTCACATAGCTCTACACTTTTGTTAACTACGGCTCTCACCAAATCAGCCTCGATCACGAGCTATGAAGCGATGAAATCCCTCTGTCAGTCGAGCTCGATGGCACCGTTCACCGCGATTCAGTTTCGTCAGAGGAGGGGGCGTGGCCGACCGGCCACAGGGCCTCATCGACGCGTGGGCATGCGGTGGCGACCGTACGCCGGTCCTGGCCCCACCGGTCAGCCCACGGCGCCTTCAAGACCGCCACGACGCGTCGAGGCTGCCTCCATTCCCTCTCCCTCCCTCGTTCGGCTGCAAAGCGGAGACACCGAGCCGCCATTGTCGCCCCCACTCCGGTGAGCTCGCGCGCACTCCCCACCGCACCGCCGCTCACCAGATCACGCTCGTCCCTCCGCCTCGCCACCCTACACCTCCTCGACCAGTCGGTAGATTGGATTGAGCCCGAGGTGAGCCGCATTTGCCACCTCCGCCCGCTCCCAAAAGCTCACCGGAGCTCCGCCATGTTCGGTTCACCGTGGCCAGCACCGCACCATAGTTCTCTGCCTGCCCTCACTCACGTTTCCTCCTCCCTGTCACGTGTAGATGCTAGGGTAAAGATGCTACCGCCAGCATCGGGTTAGCCAGGCCGGAACGAGACCGCGCACGGCCGCGCCATGGCTGCCGGCCAAGTGCTCACACGGTCAAGCGGCTCCGTTCCATCCCCGTCTGTGTGAGTGGTCTCGAGAGGTCCGCTAGGAGTCCAGGAAGGTGATGCACCCTTCGGTAGGTCGTGCGACGGCCGGGACTCGCCGGCGTACCGCCAGGCACCACGGCCGTCCGCCATCGTCGTCGGCCTAGGTGTTGCGGTGCATCAGCTTTGGGAAAAAGGGTAGCCTCGGTGAGGTTGGGTCTGGGCAAGGCGTCGGTGAACTTGAATTGGTCGGAGGAGCCACCGGCGGCAAGGAATCGCTCGCCGGAGCTCACTGCCGCCCGCTCCCCTGTCCTCTTTCGCTGACACGCGGGGGCCACCTGTCTGCTGCCGCGCATGGGCGGGAGCCCGGGCAGGCCGCGCGTGCGTCGCGGGCCGCGCGCGCGCGCCGTGGGCCGCGTCCTTTCCCGGGCCGGCCCAGTAGCAAATCTGAATTATTTCATTTCCTTTTTATTCTGTCACAGTTTTGGGTAATGTTTAGAAAATGTAGATCTAGGGTTTTACTTGCTCAAAAATCATGAGATAAATTTTGTTAGGATCTACATGATGTGTAGTATTTTAGAAAAATATGAGTTTGCTATGTGATGTTTGTTTTCTGGGATATTTAAATAGGTCCTTGAAATGTGTTTTAAATCACATGCAAACTTGTTTAAATTATATCTTAAGTTTCAGTGTTCCAAAAATTATGAAATTTGGTGAGTAGGCTAATTTATACTTGCTCTAGCTTTGGTAAAAATTTGGGCAGTAGTGCTTAAGTACTTTTCAAGTTATTATGCTATCTTGTTATTCTAGGAAATATTTAAATGATTTTTTGTAATTTTTCTACATGTGCAATGTTCATATAACTTTTTGGAGAATGCCTTGGTACCCTAGAGTGTCTAAGAAAATTAAGAAATCTGTTGTTTGACACTTTTACTATGCTTTATTATTTATACAAAAATCAGCCTTTTGGGCTTGTAAATTTTGTTCAGAGAGTTCCTGTGAATAAATTGAGTTCAAATTTTTACAGTAGCCTCTTTTTGGGTCAGAGAGTCTCCTGTAATTTTAGTAGAATTTCAGGAGCAGTTTACCTATATGTTTGAAATTCCACTTAATTACTTAAGTAAATTAAGAAATGGGTTTAAATAAAAATTCTAGGTGGGCACACCTTACTTTCTGGTGTTTTTGTGACATTTGTGAACTTGTAGTAGTATTAGTTTGGTCTTATAGAATGTTTGCCACAGCAATAAATATTTAATCTTTGCAATTTTAGGTTTTCTGGACAGCTGATAGTATTGCTAGGTTTGACCTTGGATAAAGGTGGTTGCTGGAAAACTTGTAAATACCAAAGTTGTAGTAAAATTTGTAAATGAGCTTGTGTCAAAATTTAGGAGCATTTGGCTTAGTAGTTTGGGAGTTATTGCTGTTTAAAGTGCCAGTCCAGAATTGACTGCTCTCTGTTTAGAGAGAACAGATTCTGGAACTTTGGAATTTCGATTAGGTAAACTTTGGAATTTAGTGTTGTGATCTGAAAACATTTTGTGGTACATTTCATAAGCTTTCCAGATTGTCTTAGATCATATCTTTTAGAGTTAGGAATCCTCAGTTATGTTAGAATCTTTGAGCTGCTGTCCAGAATAACTTACTGTGGTAACCTAAATAATGTTACTCTTGTGTTTATTAGGTGTTAGGGCCTTAACCGAAGAGGAACAACTATATCTTAGGTTGGGTAGATTAGGTAAGTACTTCTCCACCGGAGAAGAGATTTGCACGTACTAATAAAATAACTTGAATAGAGTATTTTATTTCTGAAATGCATTTCATTCCGAGCATGTTACACCCATTTATGCATTCATGATATTTATTGTGCATTCATGCAATAGGTGTACCAGAGGGGGTCACTCTCCTCGAATTCGAGCCTGTGATTCCGGAGGAAGTCCAGGACCAGCCCGAGGAACCAGCGGAACCAGTCGGCGAAGGAGACGCCGCTGAAGACTTGTCCGTGTGCCCTGACCACCGGCCCTCGACCTTTCTGAAAGGCAAGCCCCGGTACATGCTGAACCTACTGTTTTATAAATTAATCTTGAGTACTTTTAATTGTTTACTGCATTAAGTTGTAGGAGTTATATGAAAATACTTGTTGCATTATACCTATCCTTGTCCAGATATCGTACTTAATCCTATATTAGGTTTAGGCACGTGTCAATGCTTAGCCCTGCTTAGTTCGGTAGAAGTCGGGTGATTTCCGGTCATCTGCGAGATGTAGGAAGGAGTCACGAGTGGCTTTATGGCTATCGTGGATGGAACCATGCCTTAAAATGAATTTGAGACCGGGCGGGAGTTCGATAGTACAGCCGCAAGACACTTCACGTCTTGGGTGTGGAGCTATGCCCGTCTGAGTAGTTTAAGGACCGATTCGCTGTACGTCCTTGAGTCATGTTGAACGCAGTCTAACACTTAGTTGGCCGGATAAGCCGTTCCGACCGCGAAGTCGAGTAGTATGGTTCAGGCCGGGAATCGAATGGTAGGTTGCATCTTGGAGGAGAGAAAGGATGTGCTTGGGGACATTGGCGTGAGACCAAGGGGGGGTTAGAGTCCCTATCACCTGGCAGAGTGTCGCCCTTGGGGACGCGACATTATTCGGGCCCGCGATTCCTGAACTGTACAAAAGATGACCTGAGCAGCCTTCGCCAGGCGTGACTCGGTGAGTGTTAGAAATACCCCTCCAGCTGGATAGGAATTCGATTCGAATCGCCATCGCTCCCGGTTAGTGAGCACTTGACTTGAGCAGCGGCAACGTAGATCTCATTAAATGAACCGGTGGTTAAGGGAATGATACAATGTTGCCACAATTCATACCTGCTCTGGATATAATGATGATAATTGTTTGATTATAATCAAGTGCATGTTTAGTACAGGTGCTAAGATAGATGACAGGTAAATGCTAAAAATAACTGCTAGTACAGGTTATAAGAGTCTCAATTACTTATGCCTTTATGCAAAAATGTGATGTCAGCTAGCCTCTTGTGAAAGCCTTGCATAATCCTTGGTGTCATCTTATTTCTGGTTTTCGACGGGTAAGTCTAGCTGAGTACATTCCAGTACTCAGGGTTTATTCCCTCCTGTTGCAGATGATATGCTCTATCAAGGCTTCTGCAAAACTTGTCTCCACCCTGCGGGTGAAGAAGACTAGATCACTTGGGCGTGATCATCTTTTATGTACTTTCCTCATGCTTTTGTGGGTTGTTGATCATCAAGACTGGCAGTAGTTAAACATCTGGTGTGCATTTGCTTCCGCTACTTTATAAACTTGGTTTGTAATAATTGCGACTCCGTTTATGTAAACTTATTTCAGAACTACTTGTGAAATGTAACGTATGATGTTGTATGTTGAATGATGCGATCCTGGTTGTAAGCAGGTTGGTTTGAAATCCTTCGTGGTTTCGATTGACTACCGGGATTATATGGGCTCAAGTTCGAAAATTTGAGCGCTTCGGTGCTTGTTTTTGTACTTGTGCTCTTATAATTTGGTCGGTTCTGTTACAGCTGGTACCGGAGCATAATTCAACATTAAAAACATCATACGAGTATTTAAAAACAAAAATATTTGATTATGAAAAAGGGTTAAAACACTAAAAATTATTTTTTAGGTATGCCAGTGATCACATCCCTTAGCCCAAATAAGGACTCTTAGGTGGCTTATTATAAAGACTAACTTGGGGGCCTTGTTTGTTTTTGTTTCGTCGTCCATACGGCGTGATATTGTATGGATGCCATCCGCTTGGGTGGTAATGTATGGATCAATTGCCTCGACGCTCTGGTAAGTGTGAGTTGTGAGAGCATGATCGTCCAACCGTCGATCTAGGGGAGAGTAGTTTTGGTGACTTGCATACTTACATGTTTAAACCATGTAATCACGTAAGCACTTAATTGTGGGAACCTTTATATCGGGTAGCTTTGATACTGAAGTATATACATCAGGGGATGTATATATGGAAAGTATTTAAATTACTGCTTTCTTGTGTGCATATATTGGGAAAACTGTTGGGCTGAAATGAGGTTTTCTGCAGGTACACTAACAGCGTAACGAGTAGACTGATAGTTTCGCTTATATGAGAGAACGTATGTATGCCACCGCCTAGCGTTAGAACTTTAGGTTTCTACTAAGGTGAGAGGGCGTACGGAACGTGCATGCATCATGTTTAATTATATCATACATATCATTTACTCCCTCCTTAAAAAAATTTCAGTACTCCCGACTAAAGTAAATTTCGTATCCCCTAAATGATCCTCACTTTAAGTCGTATCTTATCTGTTGCTACAGATGGCACGTACCAAGAGGACCGCTCGTAAGTCCACTGGAGGCAGGGCACTGCGACACCAGCTCGCTCCACGTGAGCCCCGCCCTGAGCCTACTGAGGTGGAAAGGCTGAGGGCGGAGTTGGCTGAAGTGACTGCTGCCAGGAATGCAGCGCGTCAGCAACTGGAGCAAGTGATCCGTGATCGTGACCAGGAAACCCTTGCAGTCCAGAGATTGACAGTAGCAAACCGCAACTATCAACGCATGCTGGTCCGTGTCATGAACCAGAGGGATGAAGCCTGGCACGAGGAGAACGTTCTGCGAGCTCGTCAGTTTGAGCTCGAGCAACAGTTGGAGAATGCTGAAGAATACAATGATAATCTTCATGAAGAAGTGCACCGCCTGAACAACGAGCTTAATCTCCTGCTGCCTCGAAACAACAACGTGGATGAGGACATGGGTTCGGAAATCGTTATGGCTGAAAATGATGATGAAGTGGAGGTCAACGGACCCCAAGATGCCGAACCAGAAGAAGAACCAGAAGAAGAAGAAGAAGATGAGGAGTTAGAGCCTGTTAGTGATGAGGACGGCGGGGAGATCCTTGACACCGACTCTGAGGACGGTGCTTAGAGTAGTTATCGCGTAGCTATGATGTTAGGATCGTCCTTGTGCCCTCCCTGTGATGGAGTGAGGCTTTGTAATAACTTGACTTTTGGGATGTAAGGTTGAACCCTATGTTTCCTGGATGTTTAGTTGGAGCCTGTTAATTTCGATCGCAATTGGATGTCTTATTGTGTGGCGTTCGATGATGGTGTCACGATTAGCACCCTTCAGTGCCGCGATGAAACCGAGGGCCTCCTATGGCGCGCGACATAAGGTTGTGCTGCTTGGCACGCGCTGGTATCGAGGTGGCTAGTCATGATCCACCATGGAACTCTACCGTTGAGAAGTCTCTTTGTGATCAGTTTGAAGTAGCCTTTCTCAGTCAACTAAACACTTTGAAACTGAATCCAAGTATCGGGCAAAAGATCAAAAATCACGTAGATTTTAACGTAAACGGTTCAGTAACTGCTGTGCTCCTTGTGTGTGAGCCTTTATCAAAGTACATCTTGTTGGATTCTCTCGCATGATTGCACCATTTGGTCCGCTTGAAGAGATTGTGCGGTTGTGATGAAGTATTGTGTCATGAGTATTTTGAGAAGTCTATTTCATGAAGTCAGTTTGACATATTTACAATAATTCATCTACAAATTTCCCACATCGTCAGTGCTCATTGGCTATGCATTTTGCAGATGTCGTACAATCTTCGTCGGGGTCGTGGCAATGAGGATGAGGAACAGCCACCCCCTCCGCCACCACCTACCCCGGCTGAGCTGATGCAGACAGTGGTCGAAGGGCAGCGCATGTTGGCAGATGCTATGCGCCAGCTGGCTAACCGGGAAGCTCGTCCTGGCCGCCAGGGCCCAGAACCCAATCAATATAGTGATTTCAAGGACTTTCTTGATACTAAGCCCCCGCTCTTTAAGGAGGCGGAGGAACCACTGCAAGCTGATGAGTGGTTGAATACTATTGAACAAAAGTTTCGTCTGCTTCGCCTGACTGATGAGCTAAAGACTGAATATGCTTCTCATCAATTGCATGGTCCAGCGGGTATTTGGTGGAGCCACTATCGTTCCACACTGCCTGCAAATGTCCCGATTGCTTGGGACCAGTTTAAGGCTGCATTCCGTGGGAATTATATTCCTCCAGGTCTTATGGCTATCAAACACACAGAATTCATGAGGCTATCACAGGGAAATAAAAGTTTGACTGAATATCTATAATCTTTCAACAACCTAGCAAGGTATGCCACAGAGTTTGTGGATACCGATTCTAAAAAAAATGCTAGCTTTAAAAGAGGCCTAGGCCCGAAGCTGATGAAGACTATGGGCACTAGCAAGTGCACTACTTTCAATGAATTTATCAGTGATGCTCTGACTCAAGAGAACAACAATGCTATCTATTCTGCCTCTAAGAGCCCCAAAAGGGCCATTGAGGCGAGTGCTTCACAGTCTCGAGCTCCAGCTGCCCCGAGGGCTCCTCCTCGCCCTCCTGCCACAACTGCTAAGTTCCGTCCTCCACAAAAGAAGGCGCCAGTGAAGACTGGGTTTCGTAAGGCATATACAGTGGCTCTGCCAAAAGGTAGTTCGAGCCAAGGCAGTTCCAGTGTCCCTCCTAGCAACATGCCTTGCTGGAACTGCAACAAGCCAGGCCATTGGTCCAGGAACTGTCCTTACCCCAAGAAGAATGTCAACCAAGGTGGCCGTCAAGGGCACGCCCATTATAGCAGTATTGAGGAAATCCCATCTGGTGAGGTTGTCACTGCTGGTAAGTTCCTAGTTGATCAACACCCTGCAGTGGTACTTTTTGATTCAGGTGCTTCACATTCCTTTATCAGTCCTAAGTTTGCATCAGAATTTGCGCACAAATTGCATACTGTTGAAGGTGGGGGTTATTGCATTAGTGCAGCAAGTGGGAATATTTCCACAGATAAAGTAGTGGGGAATCTTGAGCTTGAGATAGAAGGGCGAAAGTACTCGCTTGCCTTAGTGGTTTTGTCGGGCTTAGGCATCGATGTTATTTTGGGCATGAATTGGATGAGTCAGAATGGGGTACTCATTGATGCATCCACTCGGGTAGTTATGCTCAGAGACCCTACAGATCAAAAGGGTTTTCTGGTACAACTTCCTAGAAAAGTTGAATTGTCTGGGGAAGTTCATGCTGTGCAAGCAAAGGTGTTGACTGAAATTCCAGTAGTAAATGAGTTTCCAGACGTTTTCCCGATGATTTGCCGGGGCTCCCTCTGGATCGGGATGTGGAGTTTAAAATTGAGTTGTTGCCTGGCACGGCTCCCATCTCTAGGAGACCCTATAGGATGCCTCCGAATAAACTAGCTGAACTTAAGGTGCAATTGAATGAACTTTTGAAGAAGGGGTTGATTCGTCCTAGTTCGTCGCCGTGGGGATGTCCTGCTATCTTTGTGAAGAAGAAGGATCAGTCGTTGCGGATGTGCGTAGATTATAGACCTCTCAATGCAATCACTGTCAAAAATAAGTACCCTCTACCACGTATCGACATCTTGTTCGATCAGTTGTCTAAAGCTAAAGTTTTCTCCAAGATTGATCTAAGATCTGGCTACCATCAAATTAAAATCCGCCCGGAAGATGTTCCAAAGACAGCCTTTTCTACCAGATACGGTCTTTATGAGTATCTTGTTATGTCTTTCGGCTTGACAAATGTCCCCGCACACTTCATTTACTTGATGAATTCGGTGTTTATGCCTGAATTGGACAAGTTTGTGGTGGTATTTATTGATGACATCCTGGTATATTCGATAAATGAGGAGGATCACGCTGAACATCTGCGTATAGTCCTCACAAGACTGCGTGAACATCAACTTTATGCGAAGTTCAGTAAGTGTGAATTCTGGCTTCGTGAAGTACCTTTCCTTGGGCATGTGTTGTCCGATGGAGGAATTATGGTGGACCCCGCCAAGGTACAGGAAGTACTGAACTGGAAGGCTCCTATCTCGGTTCATGAGGTCCGAAGTTTTCTTGGTTTGGCTGGCTATTATCATCGCTTCATCCCGGATTTCTCCAAAATAGCCAAGCCAATGACTCGGTTGCTGCAGAAAGACACCAGGTTTGCCTGGACTCCTGAGTGTGATGCGGCTTTTCACCAACTGCGAACCCTCCTAACCTCAGCTCCGGTTTTGGCACAACCGGATATCGAGAAACCATTTGATGTTTATTGTGATGCCTCAGGCATAGGTTTGGGAGGTGTGTTGATGCAGGAAGGCCGAGTAATTGCATATACCTCTCGACAACTTCGGAAGCATGAGGCGAATTATCCAACGCATGACTTAGAACTCGCCGCAGTTGTTCATGCTTTGAAAGCCTGGCGACACTATCTGTTGGGCAATGTTTGCAATATCTACACAGACCACAAAAGCCTCAAATACATCTTCACCCAACCCGAGTTGAATATGCGTCAACGAAGATGGCTCGAGTTGATTAAGGATTATAACCTTCAAGTGCACTATCATCCTGGCAAGGCAAATGTGGTTGCGGATGCTTTAAGCCATAAGTCTCATTGCCATTCCTTAGTTGAAACTGATTTCCATCGATCTCGCCTTCTACATCCAGCAGTCTTGTACAACATCACTGTCAGTTGTACTCTCAAAAGCAGAATTATTGAGCTCCAAAAGACTGACACTGGTATATTCCACATCAAGCGTAAGATGAAAGAGCAAGAAACTACACAATTCAGGATAGATGAAGAGGGTGTACTATGGTTCAAGGATAGGTTAGTTGTGCCTAAGGACCGAGAGCTTAGAAATGATATTATGTCTGAAGCACACTCCTCTAAGTTGTTTATCCATCCTGGTAGCAATAAGATGTATTATGATTTAAAGCCATACTATTGGTGGACCAAAATGCGGAAGGAGATAGCTGCATATGTGGCCAGGTGTGACACCTGCTGTAGAGTTAAAGTTGTGCACATGAAAGCTGGGTTGCTTCAACCACTTTCTATCCTAGGTTGGAAATGGGAAGAGATAAGTATGGATTTCATTGTCGGTCTTCCTCCTACTGTCAAAAATCATAACTCCATCTGGGTAATTGTGGATCGTTTGACCAAATCAGCTCATTTCATTCCAGTTAGAGTGGACTATCATCCCACTGACTATGCTGAGTTGTACTTCAATCATATCGTCCGGCTTCATGGGATACCTCGTACTATCATATCTGACCGTGGTCCCCAGTTCACCGCTCGCTTTTGGGAGCACTTGCATCACCTTCTGGGAACCAAGTTAGTGAGAAGCTCTGCTTATCACCCCCAGACATCAGAACAGACGGAACGGGTTAACCAAATCTTGGAAGATCTGTTGCGGGCATGTGTCATTTCATCCAAAGGTTCTTAGGAAAAATGGTTACCTCTAGCTGAGTTTTCGTACAATAATAGTTATCAAGAGAGTATTAAGATGGCTCCATTCGAAGCTTTGTACGGTCGTAAGTGTAGAACTCCACTAAACTGGATAGAAGCTGGTGAAAGGAGATTTTATGGTATTGCTTTTGTTGAGGAAGCTGAGGAACAAGTCCGTACCATCCAAAAACATATGGCTGCAGCCCAAGCTAGACAAAAAAGTTATGCTGATCGTCGTAGAAAACCGCTCGAGTTCGAAGTTGAGGACTTCGTGTATCTGAAAGTTTCTCCAATGAAGAGTGTCCAACGTTTTGGCGTTAAGCGGAAACTTGCGCCAAGATACGTGGGTCCTTTCCAGATCATAGGCAAGAGTGGAGCTGTTGCATATAAAATCCAGTTACCTCTAGAAATGAGTGCCATATTCAACGTCTTCCATGTATCTCAGCTCAAAAAGTGTCTTCGAGTTCCTGAGGAAAGAGTCCCTTTAGGAGATATCAGGCTGGAATCGGATCTAACTTACGAAGAAAAGCCAGTCCGAGTGATCGATACTCAGGAACGAGTGACTAGAAGCAAAGTGGTTAAGTGGTATAAAGTAATGTGGAGTAATCAGGGTAGTGAAAGTGACGCTACATGGGAACGGGAAGACTATTTACGGGATGGTTATAAGGAATTCTATGAAAAATGGTACGCTTTCCAAATCTCGGGACGAGATTTTTATAAGGGGGGAGGGCTGTAACACCCCAGGTGTTTAGCTCCTTAATTGCATTGCATTTGCATGAGCATAAGCAAGCATCATTCATTTCATGCATAAGCTTATAATATGTTTATATTTCATGTGAAGTAAAAAGTGAGTAGTGTGCAACACACAAGTACCTTATGTGCAATTTCCTTTGTGAGATATGTCAACCACTTTAGTGTAACATAATTAGCAAGTGTTGTGCAACACACTCATGCAACATGTGCAACATGAGTTTGCAACATTTGGGTGAAAGTGTTGAATTACTTGTGCCAAAGTATGTGACACTAGGAATTTTGTGCAACCAATGTGTAGAGTGGCTAATTAGGTCTTATAAAACCTTAATTACATTTAGGGTAAGTAGTGGAGCAATGTTCATGTTGACCAAAATTACCAAATTGCCCTTTCAAAGGTTGTTGACTAAGTTGGACCCATATAGTGATCTGGTTTGACCAATTAAAAAGTCTAGTTTAGAGATCTTGCATGGAGGAGCAACCTTAAGCAAAGTTGTAGAGAATTTCATAAGGAACAAAAGTTCTAATATGGCCATCTCATGAAAATGACCAGAACATGCTCAAAAATGGCCCACAAGTCAGTATTAGGGGCTGTTTTGGGACTTAGCAAATTTTGGCTAAGTGTGAAGCTGAAAACCGTTTCACTGTACCTCACTTTGGCAACTTGTAACTCACAAACCAGGCCGAACCAGTCTTTGAGCTAATTGACAAAGTTGTTGTCCACACATAGCTCTACAACATTGTCAACATCACCCAAGCCTGGTTCCCAACGGTTTATGAGTTAGCAGGCTTCGAAAATCGAGTTTCAGTCGGGGGAAAGTAACTGAAACTCAGTTCAGATTTCGTGTGCCTCACTTTGGAGCGTTGTATCTCACTAACCAAGCCGAATTGGCTCACGACCCTATTGGCAATGTTGAAGCCCTCACATAGCTCTACACTTTTGTTAACTACGGCTCTCACCAAATCAGCCTCGATCACGAGCTATGAAGCGATGAAATCCCTCTGTCAGTCGAGCTCGATGGCACCGTTCACCGTGATTCAGTTTCGTCAGAGGAGGGGGCATGGCCGACCGGCCACAGGGCCTCGCCGACGCGTGGGCATGCGGTGGCGACCGTACGTCGGTCCTGGCCCCACCGGTCAGCCCACGGCGCCTTCAAGACCGCCACGACGCGTCGAGGCTGCCTCCATTCCCTCTCCCTCCCTCGTTCGGCTGCAAAGCGGAGACACCGAGCCGCCATTGTCGCCCCCACTCCGGCGAGCTCGCGCGCACTCCCCACCGCACCGCCGCTCACCAGATCACGCTCGTCCCTCCGCCTCGCCACCCTACACCTCCTCGACCAGTCGGTAGATTGGATTGAGCCCGAGGTGAGCCGCATTTGCCACCTCCGCCCGCTCCCAAAAGCTCACCGGAGCTCCGCCATGTTCGGTTCACCGTGGCCAGCACCGCACCATAGTTCTCTGCCTGCCCTCACTCACGTTTCCTCCTCCCTGTCACGTGTAGATGCTAGGGTAAAGATGCTACCGCCAGCATCGGGTTAGCCAGGCCAGAACGAGACCGCGCACGGCCGCGCCATGGCTGCCGGCCAAGTGCTCACGCGGTCAAGCGGCTCCGTTCCATCCCCGTCTGTGTGAGTGGTCTCGAGAGGTCCGCTAGGAGTCCAGGAAGGTGATGCACCCTTCGGTAGGTCGTGCGACGGCCGGGACTCGCCGGCGTACCGCCAGGCACCACGGCCGTCCGCCATCGCCGTCGGCCTAGGTGTTGCGGTGCATCAGCTTTGGGAAAAAGGGTAGCCTCGGTGAGGTTGGGTCTGGGCAAGGCGTCGGTGAACTTGAATTGGTCGGAGGAGCCACCGGCGGCAAGGAATCGCTCGCCGGAGCTCACTGCCGCGCCGCTCCCCTGTCCTCTTTCGCTGACACGCGGGGGCCACCTGTTTGCTGCCGCGCATGGGCGGGAGCCCGGGCAGGCCGCGCGTGCGTCGCGGGCCGCGCGCGCGCCGTGGGCCGCGTCCTTTCCCGGGCCGGCCCAGTAGCAAATCTGAATTATTTCATTTCCTTTTTATTCTGTCACAGTTTTGGGTAATGTTTAGAAAATGTAGATCTAGGGTTTTACTTGCTAAAAAATCATGAGATAAATTTTGTTAGGATCTACATGATGTGTAGTATTTTAGAAAAATATGAGTTTGCTATGTGATGTTTGTTTTCTGGGATATTTAAATAGGTCCTTGAAATGTGTTTTAAATCACATGCAAACTTGTTTAAATTATATCTTAAGTTTCAGTGTTCCAAAAATTATGAAATTTGGTGAGTAGGCTAATTTATACTTGCTCTAGCTTTGGTAAAATTTGGACAGTAGTGCTTAAGTACTTTTCAAGTTATTATGCTATCTTGTTATTCTAGGAAATATTTAAATGATTTTTTGTAATTTTTCTACATGTGCAATGTTCATATAACTTTTTGGAGAATGCCTTGGTACCCTAGAGTGTCTAAGAAAATTAAGAAATCTGTTGTTTGACACTTTTTACTATGCTTTATTATTTATACAAAAATCAGCCTTTTGGGCTTGTAAATTTTGTTCAGAGAGTTCCTGTGAATAAATTGAGTTCAAATTTTTACAGTAGCCTCTTTTGGGTCAGAGAGTCTCCTGTAATTTTTGTAGAATTTTAGGAGCAGTTTACCTATATGTTTGAAATTCCACTTAATTACTTAAGTAAATTAAGAAATGGGTTTAAATAAAAATTCTAGGTGGGCACACCTTACTTTCTGGTGTTTTTGTGACATTTGTGAACTTGTAGTAGTATTAGTTTGGTCTTAGAGAATGTTTGCCACAGCAATAAATATTTAATCTTTGCAATTTTAGGTTTTCTGGACAGCTGATAGTATTGCTAGGTTTGACCTTGGATAAAGGTGGTTGCTGGAAAACTTGTAAATACCAAAGTTGTAGTAAAATTTGTAAATGAGCTTGTGTCAAAATTTAGGAGCATTTGGCTTAGTAGTTTGGGAGTTATTGCTGTTTAAAGTGCCAGTCCAGAATTGACTGCTCCCTGTTTAGAGAGAACAGATTCTGGAACTTTGGAATTTCGATTAGGTAAACTTTGGAATTTAGTGTTGTGATCTGAAAACATTTTGTGGTACATTTCATAAGCTTTCCAGATTGTCTTAGATCATATCTTTTGGAGTTAGGAATCCTCAGTTATGTTAGAATCTTTGAGCTGCTGTCCAGAATAACTTACTGTGGTAACCTAAATAATGTTACTCTTGTGTTTATTAGGTGTTAGGGCCTTAACCGAAGAGGAACAACTATATCCTAGGTTGGGTAGATTAGGTAAGTACTTCTCCACCGGAGAAGAGATTTGCACGTACTAATAAAATAACTTGAATAGAGTATTTTATTTCTAAAATGCATTTCATTCCGAGCATGTTGCACCCATTTATGCATTCATGATATTTATTGTGCATTCATGCAATAGGTGTACCGGAGGGGGTCACTCTCCTCGAATTCGAGCCTGTGATTCCGGAGGAAGTCTAGGACCAGCCCGAGGAACTAGCGGAACCAGTCGGCGAAGGAGACGCCGCTGAAGACTTGCCCGAGTGCCCTGACCACCGGCCCTCGACCTTTCTGAAAGGCAAGCCCCGGTACATGCTGAACCTACTGTTTTATAAATTAATCTTGAGTATTTTTAATTATTTACTACATTAAGTTGTAGGAGTTATATGAAAATACTTGTTGCATTATACCTATCCTTGTCCAGATATCGTACTTAATCCTATATTAGGTTTAGGCACGTGTCAATGCTTAGCCCTGCTTAGTTCGGTAGAAGTCGGGTGATTTCCGGTCATCCGCGAGATGTAGGAAGGAGTCACGAGTGGCTTTATGGCTATCGTGGATGGAACCATGCCTTAAAATGAATTTGAGACCGGGCGGGAGTTCGATAGTACAGCCGCAAGACACTTCACGTGTTGGGTGTGGAGCTATGCCCGTCTGAGTAGTTTAAGGACCGATTCGCTGTACGTCCTTGAGTCATGTTGAACGCAGTCTAACACTTAGTTGGCCGGATAAGCCGTTCCGACCGCGAAGTCGAGTAGTATGGTTCAGGCCGGGAATCGAATGGTAGGTTGCATCTTGGAGGAGAGAAAGGATGTGCTTGGGGACATTGGCGTGAGACCAAGGGGGGGTTAGAGTCCCTATCACCTGGCAGAGTGTCGCCCTTGGGGACGCGACATTATTCGGGCCCGCGATTCCTGAACTGTACAAAAGATGACCTGAGCAGCCTTCGCCAGGCGTGACTCGGTGAGTGTTAGAAATACCCCTCCAGCTGGATAGGAATTCGATTCGAATCGCCATCGCTCCCGGTTAGTGAGCACTTGACTTGAGCAGCGGCAACGTAGATCTCATTAAATGAACCGGTGGTTAAGGGAATGATACAATGTTGCCACAATTCATACCTGCTCTGGATATAATGATGATAATTGTTTGATTATAATCAAGTGCATGTTTAGTACAGGTGCTAAGATAGATGACAGGTAAATGCTAAAAATAACTGCTAGTACAGGTTATAAGAGTCTCAATTACTTATGCCTTTATGCAAAAATGTGATGTCAGCTAGCCTCTTGTGAAAGCCTTGCATAATCCTTGGTGTCATCTTATTTCTGGTTTTCGACGGGTAAGTCTAGCTGAGTACATTCCAGTACTCAGGGTTTATTCCCTCCTGTTGCAGATGATATGCTCTATCAAGGCTTCTGCAAAACTTGTCTCCACCCTGCGGGTGAAGAAGACTAGATCACTTGGGCGTGATCATCTTTTATGTACTTTCCTCATGCTTTTGTGGGTTGTTGATCATCAAGACTGGCAGTAGTTAAACATCTGGTGTGCATTTGCTTCCGCTACTTTATAAACTTGGTTTGTAATAATTGCGACTCCGTTTATGTAAACTTATTTCAGAACTACTTGTGAAATGTAACGTATGATGTTGTATGTTGAATGATGCGATCCTGGTTGTAAGCAGGTTGGTTTGAAATCCTTCGTGGTTTCGATTGACTACCGGGATTATATGGGCTCAAGTTCGAAAATTTGAGCGCTTCGGTGCTTGTTTTTGTACTTGTGCTCTTATAATTTGGTCGGTTCTGTTACAGAGGCGGCGACGGGCATAACCGTCAGCATCCGCATCTTCATCACCAAAATCATCCGCATATTCATCATCATCACGATGAGGTGGAGGGCGTTGGTCGAGTTGTTCAATGCGGGTGACCAGATTGTTCACATTGCGCATCAGCTCAGTCATAAGATTGCGTTGTTCAGTCATGAACGTTGTAAGCTCGCCCTTGGACACGCACTCATTGAAGTCTGTCGGAGATCCTGCTATGGTTAGAAGATAGAAAAAGACAACACCAAAGTATTATCCCTATCAACTAAAAGGAAACAAGTGGTGGTGATGGTGGTGAAAGTGGAATGCAAAATCACAAGCGGCTTATCACCGTCTTGCCTGTATTCTTACCAACGCCAAACATGAGCCAAACCAAAGTGGCAAAGTAATCTGTTGTTGAGCATGGGTAACAGTTGCAAGATGAACCTGTGCTGACAGAAGAATATGTGGAGCTATGGGTAGGCACACAATATGACAGCAAGAATGAGCAATTAACGAATGCAGAGTAGCAATTATTCAATCCGGATCCAAAGTACAAATTACAACTGCTGGCTAAGACGTGTCGAGACGTAGCGCAACAAGGTGAAAGCAAAGGACGATGGAAAGAACTCACAGAACAAGCAAATAACCCTAATTTTTCCTTTTTTCTGAATTTTTCCCAGAATTTTCCAAAAGGCACTAGTAGGAATCAAACTTTTTTTTATTTTTTTGCTTTTTTTATATTTTTCTCTGAACAAGGATAAAAAAAGATGTAACCACAAAAATTGGCACCTATAACTGAGGTGGGATGTGGTCTACAGAAATACAGCACATTCTCTGAAAAGCGTGCAAAAACTTTGACAATTTTTTTTCTTTATTTTCCTGAATTTTTTGGCAATTTTGATGAAACCAAACAAGGTGAATCCAAGTTTGGGTCGGCTCCAAATAGTATCAAGAAGCTGCTGTAAAAATTTTAGATTTTTCTGATAAACGAGCGAAAAGTTATGTCGGTTTTACCGAAGGTATCTCAAGTTATGTTTTTCCGGAAGGCACAACACGGCAGTTAGGGCAAAGCGGCCCTAAACTCAAACATCGATCACAAGATCGTCCCTATGACTAACAGCAGTAGGTATTCGCCTGATGATGTAAGGAGGACTGCGATGCAGGCAAAATAAGAGCGGCTGGCAACCTATCTAGGGTTTACGCGTTGGCGAGAAGTTACACAAGGCGGCTAGTGGGGCAAGTCGAGTAATGTGGTGGCTTCGACTTGTTGTTTGGAAACAGTGGATGGGATAGCGGCGGAAAAACAAAAATCACAGCAACGGGCGATTGAACTACGACGATGAACACAATCCTAAACCAGCAACAAGACTTGACCACAGACACAAACTCAACAACGCGAATCTGAAACGAAATTGCAAAGACACAAAGGCGATAGGACAGCGGAAATTGAAATATTATTGGGCTTTTTGTGGACTCTAGGTAATGAACAAATATGAATCTAAGGCAAACGAGATTATACCTCGCGGTAAACCTAAAATATTTGATACCAATTGATGAGTACTGACCCGATCTTCCGAGAGGTAACCGGTAATTTCGATTTGTGGAGATATCGACGTTGGCGATCCGGCTTCAAATCAGACATGATTCGAACCCTGCAACTGTTACACCACTGCTCTATTGGTTATCAACCAAGCACAACTTGATTGACCTCGCCAAGAAGGCTTTTCCTACAAGCGAATCGAAGAGCACAAGCAAGAAGGTAAAAACACACAATCTGAAATTACAAATATGAATGATGCGAATATCAATAGAGGGTTCAAGAACTTGGTTCCAAAAGACTAATCGACATAGTGGAGGAGATCAAGAACAGGAGCCCTAGATCACTGTAAAAGGATTTGTCACCACACTTACAATGAACGATTCAGTTTCTCGATGGAAAACTAAACTCTAAATAAAACTCAATTGTCTAACAGCGGTGGCGGCTGTGTTTATAGTCTAAGACTCGACCTAGGGTTGGGAACGGCCAGGGGTTGGGCGCCCACAACTTGGGCTTAAGGCCCGACACGATACATGGTCAAGTTGGCCCAAATAGGTGATGTAGCACCTTGACGTGGTGACACAGAATGATCCACGGACCTTCTGGAGCTAGGACTAGATCCAAAACGACGGCGTCGTCGTCCCCTTTCCAACGCATCCAAGAACACCCCGTTTTGATGTCGTATGAGAGAGTTATGACCAAAACAGTGACGACGTGTCTGCTGAATCCGAGGGTGACGTGGCAGCTGAGTTGGGGACGAATTGCAACTTGGAAAAGACCATAACGTCGGTGTGTCTAGCATGGCGATGTCCTCATCAAGTTGTTCCAAACTCTATAAGCTTTGCTTGTAGTTGAATAACCAAGTAGGAACCCCTCATCACATCTCTTGTCAAACTTTTCCAATCTAGTGCCCTTCTTCAACATATAGCATTTGCAACCAAACATCCTAAAGTAAGAAATATTGGGCTCTCTTCCATAAAGTAGCTCATATGGGGTCTTCTCTAGCAATAGATGACAATATAGTCTATTGATGTAGTAGCAAGCAGTATTGATTGCTTTATCCCAAAATGATTGACTCACATTGTACTCATGAAGCATTGATCTAGCCATATCAAGCAATGTTCTATTCTTTCTCTTAACTAGGCCATTTTATTATGGAGTGTACTTGGCCGAGAATTGATGTCCAATGCCATAGTGATCACAAAGTTCTTCAATTCTTATATTCTTGAACTCACTTCCATTGTCACTTCTCACTTTCTTGATTCTAATCTCAAACTCATTGTGAACTCTAGTGAGAAAGGTCTTGAAGATGTCAAACACTTTACTTTTGTCACTAAGAAAGAATACACATGTGAATCTTGTGAAGTCATCCACTATGACAAAGCCATACTTGTTGTCGCCTATGCTTGTGTATGTTGTTTGGCCAAATAGATCCATGTGCATCAAATCAAATACTTCGCATGTGCTCATTGTACTCTTCTTTGGATGTGAGCTTTCAACTTGCTTTCCGGTTTGATATGCACTACAAAGCTTATTCTTCTCAAATTCAATGTCTTTCAAACCATTGACAAGATTATGAGTTGTAAGCTTCTTCAATTGTTTCATGCCAACATGACCAAGCCTTCTATGCCAAAGCCAACCCATGCTTGATTTGGAGATTAAACAAGTTGTCAAATAAGTTTTACTAGCATTGAAGTCAACTATGTAGAGATTCTCATATCTAAAGCCCTTAAATGCCACATTTGAACCATCCACACTAATAACTTCCACATCATCAATCCCAAAGATGCATTTATAGACTAGATCACATATTTATGCCATGGGTAGAATATTAAAATCCAAGCTTTCAACTAGCAACACATTGGAGATACTCATGTCATTTGATATTGCAATCTTGCCCAAGCCAATAACCTTGTCTTTCTTGTTATTGCCAAATGTGATAGAATCAACACCACTATCATTGTCATTGATTGAGTCAAACATTCTTGATATACCGGTCATGTGTTGAGTGCACCCGCTATCAATAATCCAATGCCTTCCTCTGGCTTTATAATTGACCTACAAGCAAATCAATAAAGCTTAGGTACCCATTTTTGGTTGGGTCCTTGTAGGTTAGTAACTAAGCTCTTTGGTACCCAAATAGCCTTCTTCTTTGGGCCAATAATTGGTGTACCAATAAACTTAGCTTGTACACCCTTCACACTCTTGGTAAGCACATAGCAAGAATCAAAAGGTATAGCATTAACAAGTTTCTTGCCATTGTTTCTTTTGGTGCAATTATGCTCTAGGTGCCCAACTTGCTTGCATCTATTGCAAAACCGACCATTGCTCTTCACAAAGCTAGGCTTTGGAGTTGCAAAGGCTGACTTGTCTTTCTTGGGGGTGTAGCACAATCCCTCTTTGTTAAGAGAGAACCTTTGGCTACCTAAGCACTTAAGCAAGCGGGCCTCACCACCATAGGCCTTGCCTAGGGCGTGAGTGAGCTTATCCACCTCTCTCTTTAGAGTCTCATTCTCAACTATTAGTGAGGCATCATAAGTGAAACCATCACTAGTAGTAGAGGTAGAGTCGATGGTTGTAACACCCCGGGTGTTATAGTGCTAATTAATCTGTCATGTCATCATAATGCATTGCAAAGCATCCCTGTTAGGTTAAACATTGTTATGCATCAACTAAAACAAGTTTACTTATCTAGGTTGAATGTGTTTCTCAGTGGTGTGCTCCGAACCCGAAAACCCTAATTTCGAATACCACCGCAAATACTTAGTCCATGTCCTGCGTAATTTGAGGTGTGCGACTGTGTTGCACACTAGTGTCAAGTGTAGGGTATGAGCTCAAGTACAACATCTAAAATGAAGATCCAAATTTGAGTTTGAATTGGAGTCCCAAAACTTGTCACGAGTTTTCCGATTCAAATTTAAATTCAAATCTGGGAAGAAATGTAAAAGAATTTTTAAAGCTAATTGGTCAACCAAGAGTGGCATTTGGTCAACCATGTCATGTTGGTCCAAATGATGCCCTTGGGTGAGGTTTTGATCACTAAGTAATCACCAATCACAGTAGCAACAAATTTCGATTTAAAATTCCTCCGAAAACCCTAAATTTCAAAACCCTGTTTTACCCCTTTTGAAATAATTCAAAATCTAAGCAAAATTTGGAAAAAAAATTCAAAACCAAGTTTGTAGAACTTTTCAAGGGCTACAACTTTGGTGTTTTGAGTTTTCAAAGTTTTAGTGTAAAATGTGGAGCAATTTTGAAAATAAACAAATTTCAAATTTAATTCATTTTTGTCCCCAAACTAAGATTTCAAAATGGAGGCTGAATTTTAAAAAGTTTTGAACAGCAAAGTTGTAGGTCTGGTCAAGATATACAACTTTGATGTTGGGAGATTTTGAAGTTTCAATGTAAAATCAAAAGTAATTTCTAACTTACCAAATCTGAAAAATGTGTCCCCTTTTGAGTTTAAATTCAAATTTCAAAATCCAGTTATAATTTGAAAAAGTGTTCAATACAAAACTTGTAGAGCTTGAAATTCTAAAGATTTCATAGATTGGAAGTTTTTCAAGTTGTTACATGATTTTGAGAGTAATTTGAGAAAACAGTTTGAAAATTCAAAGTTGGGGGGGAACAGCTACAGTGCACCGGCGAATCACACACCGGCAGCGCGCGGCATGGGCGCCGGCGAGCCGCCGACGTCGCGCTGGCCGCTTCCACGACCTTCCATCCTGCCACCGCGACCACAGGGACCGCTTCGCGCTCTCTAGCTGCTTCCTTGCTTCACAGCGCTATAAAAGGGACCGACACCGCCACTGTCGCCGTCCGGTTTCATCATCGCCGCCGCCACCGTCCTCATTGCTCCGGCCAAATTCGCCCTCCCTGCTCCACCGCATCCATCTCCATCTCGCCAATCGCTCCGCCATCACCTTGCGAACCTGTTGCGCCTCTTGGTGTAGATGCTACCGCTCAGGATCACCGGGGAACCATCGTCTTCCACCTCGGGTCGCCGCCGTCCCGGTTGAGCCCCGCCACCGTGACCAGCCGCCTCCAGTGCCTCTCCACTTCAACCGATCACGCCTCTGTGATCGTGGTACGCCCCTGATGCTCCCTGGCTAGATAGTTTAAGCTTTGCACCTTTGTGTCGTCGAGCCGTCGGTCACCGTAGTTGCCGAGCCGCCACCGTCGTCGGTGAAGTGTCACCGGAGCTCGAACCGTGGGGCAAATTAGTAAAATGGAGTCGTGGGAAGGTGTAGTTGGTGTCGGTCGGTTCAGTTGGTCGACCGAAGCCCCGGTCACCGGCCGGCCACCGCGCGAAGGTGAGTGAGCGCGCGGGAGAGAACGAGAGAGCGGAGGTAGGTGATGACAGGTGGGGTCGGCCTGTCAGTGAGAGAGAACGGGAGAGTGAGCGCGCGCGGGCTGGGCCGCGGTGCTGGGCCGCTCGGGCGAGTGCGAGCGCGCGTGCGGGCGCGCGTGAGCGGGCCGTCTGGTTGGGCCGGACCGCGGGGAAAAAGAAAAGTCAGCCCGATTTCGTTTTTGTTTTTCTTTTTCAAATAAATGAATAGTGTTGTTATTTGTTTATTTCATTAAAAATTGTGTAGAGTTCCAAAAATTATGAAAATTTTTGTGTAAGCTTTTCAATGTATAAACTATCTAGGAAAAATGTTAAATCATGAATTTGAATACTTTGAGCAGTAGAATTAATTAGTTTCATTAAAGATTAAATGCAACTTCCAGTAATTTTAATAATTAATTTATTTATCCAAAAATTATGAAATTTATTATAACACTGTTGTAATTCATTCTTAACCCATAGAAAAAGTTTGAGCTTGATTAGGTAAAATTTGATCAACTTCTAATTATGCCCTAATTATTAAATAGAAAATAAATATTAATTTGAGAACTTTAAAGTGTTGTGTGCCTTTTGATTGAGTGATGTCCTTAGATCACTACCCTTTTGTGATCTTTGGCACCTTAATTTCATGATTGAGCTCGTTAGTAACTTGTTAGGTTAAAAGCTGGTATCGCTGGAATCGCCGCTTCTAGTTAGTAGGTTTTCTGTTTGCGACTGTACCGTGAAGAAAAGTTGTACTCAAATCATAACCGTGGCATGTTATCATCAAGCATCATGTTTATCATCGAACATCATGTTAAAGCATGTTATGTATTCGTGTAGTCTCCGCTTTCGAGGAAGCCGAAGTCGTCGATCAAGCTTCCGGAGAAGAGCGATCGTCGGTGGGTTCCGGACCAGGGGGTGAAGTCCTCGAGTCTGAGTCGGTCGTCGTGTTTGAGCAAGGCAAGCCCCGGTGCATTTAAACCCTACCTTGAGTTTTACAAATGTTTTATTATTTATATTATGGTTGACTGCATTAAGTAATTAGGAGTTGAGTGATAACCTAATTGCTGCATTATCATCCTTGATTATTGTGATATCAACCTTGATACCTGATTTACAGAAAATGCGTAGTATGCTTCGCTATGCTTAGAAGTTAAGCTTTTAAATGAATGTTTACATAGCCATGACGGCATATCGAATGAATATTGAAATATGTGAATGAACTTGTAAGATCGGGCGGGTGGTTTGGCCACTGCTAACATGCATTGGGAAAGGAGTCCCACTGTATTGTTTCCGCCTTATCAGTTAAGGACCGTACGTTGTTGGCCCTCGCGTCATGGAGTTTTTATTAGTACTAGCCATGTGCCCATGTCGGGTAAGCCTTACTTTGGTTAGTCCATTACGAGAACGTCTAACCTCGCACTGGGAGTGGAGAGATGGCGAGAGTAACGTGTACCCTCGGGGCTAGAATCGGGCCGGGTTCGAGGAGTACTGTGCTCTCGGGTGGCGATGGACACGTTCTGGTTTTGGGAAAACCCGAGTAAGAGTTGATATATGCAAGATTCAGTTCTACATATGTCGTGTGGTTAGGAATCCCCAGCTGGGTAAATAAAGCGGTTCGAATCGTCGTTACTCCACGAGAAAGGAGTCTTGGCCTTGCACCAACATCGTAGTTAAGAACTGGAATTGAAAGAAAGAATGAGAAAGGTTTTGATGATAATTACTTTGATCTAGATTAGGATCACCTAGAATTGGTTAATGAACCATCAATGGTAAAAGTAAAATGTTGAAGATAAGGACTTACTTTAATAAGCTTTTCTGCAAAAAGAAAATTTGATTCTTGATTACCCGTACCTTGATTCCCTAAAGCTAGCATGCCCTTGGAGTCTTTGTCTTAGTCGGGTAAGTCTTGTTGAGTACTCTCGTACTCAGGGTTTGTTAACCCCTTGTTGCAGGTGCGGTTCATGAACAAGTCTGCTTCGAGCCTTGTTGCATGACCGTCGTGGTTGAAGACAGTGACGACGAGTAGATTGTGTGGCCTTTGGGCAAGGCATCTCGCTTGTGTGTTGTAATAAAGTTACTACCGATACTTCTCTACTACTGGTTTGTAATAATGCTACCTAAGGTTTTAAGTTTGAAAACTGGTTTGTAACTTAAGTTATTGTAAGACTTCCGCTACTTTACTCTATTGAATATTTTGAATAAACTGTTGTAATATTGCAATACTCCTGTGATTGGATCCTGTTCGGAGGAAAGCAGGCCTTTTAAGTTATGATGAACATAAGTACGACTGTCAGAGGTCATTATGACAATGACGTGTGCTTGTGGGCCATCATAATTAGGAGGTTCTGTGACAATGGTCTACAAGAAGGATTAGCATTTAACATGATGATAGGTTCATAAAAGGATTCATCAATTATATCACATGTAACACCTATATCACATGATACAACAACCTCCTTCTTTGCTTGTTGCTCAAGTAGCAATGAGTGAGCTTTTTCAAGCTTAGAATGAGCCTTACCAAGATCCTCACGGTCTTCCACTAGATTCTCATGAGTGGTCTTAAGCTCACTAAGGGCTTTCTCAAGTATTGCTACTTTCATTGAAAGCTTCTTACACTCCTTGTCCTTGGCAATAGCTATGTCTCTAGTTTGTTGCATCAAGTCATATAGTTGTTCTTTAGTTGGTTCATCATCATCATTTTCATTATCATTATCATTATCATGAACATATTCTATTTCACTTTCATCATCACTCTCATCATATAATACCTTAGTTTCTTTGGCCATGAAGCATGAAGATGACGAACCAAATAGTGAGGTCTTCTTGTTGATAGAAATAGAAGCAAAAGCCTTGTTGGATGATGATTCTTCTTCTTCATCATCATCACTTTCCCAAGTGACCACATAGGCTCCATTCTTGTTCTTCTTGAAAGTTATCTTGGCTTCTCTCTTTTTCTTCTCAAACTTGCCCCTCTTATTGTTCTTCTTCTTGTCATAGGGACATTCAGCTTAAAGATGTTCGGTGCTATCACAATTGAAGCACTTCCTTTGTTGCTCATTGCTCCTAAAATTATCATTTCTCTTTTTGAAGCCTCTTCTCTTAATGAAAATGTGACCCATCTTCTTGACTACAAGAGCAAGTGCCTCATCATCAATTTCAAAATCTTTATCTTCATTATTGTCTTCTTCTTCTTTAATGATGGTAGCTTTTCCCTTGGAGGCGGTGGCCTTGAATGCTACGGTCTTCTTCTTCTTTTCTTCCTCCTTCTTCTTCTTCTTCTCATCGGCATCTTGATCATACTTGTCATATGTCAAGACCTCAACAAGTAAACCATTGGGCTTCATTGCATCAAGCCCATCTCTTTGTAGCATCATGATCAATATTTTGAATCTTCTTGGTAAGCTCAACAAGAACTTGTGGCAAAAATCTTGGTCTTGTGTCTTGTGTCCTAAGCTCTTGAGATCATTCACAATGACTTGCAATCTATGAAATATCTCTAAGATTGTTTCTTCTTCTTTCATCTTAAAGTTCTCAAACTCACTCTTGTGCCCATATAGCTTGGCACTCTTCACAACCTTAGTGCCCTCATATGTTTCACTTAACCTTGTCCATACTTTATTTGCCAATTCTAAATCCTTGATGTCCTCAAATACCTTTGTGTCAATACCATTATAAAGTGTATTGAGAGCCATTCTATTGCATGTTCTATTTGCTCTATCTTCATCGATGAGATGATCAGGATCAATGATAGCAAAATCATTCTCAGTGACTTGCAATACTTTCTCATGAATAGAATCAAGGTACATTGTCATTTTTCTCTTCCAACGAGCAAAAGAACTAACACCATCAAAGAATGGTGACTTGCCCCCAACATGATTGAACATAATTTGAGACATTTTTCACATCGAAGGATGTCAAGCCTTGATTAAAACGGTGACCACGGCTCTGATACCACTTGTAAGGTCCTAGATGGCTAGAGGGGGGGTGAATAGCCTATAAAAAAACCTACACGAACCACTAAACAAACTTGTTAGAAAAACAAACGGCGTAAAATGAGTTTTGCTTAGCCTACAGTTGTGATGCAAGCCTTCTATCCACAAGTCTAGTAGATTATGATCGCTAGTTCACACAAGGGCTATGTCACTAATTTTACAAAGATGAGCAAGCTAACAACACTACTAGCAAAGCTACCACTAGAGCTACACAAGATAATCTAGTAAATGTAAATGCAAGAGAGAGGATTGTGATTCTTATACCGACGGTGGAGTGAAGATATTGCCAATCACCAAGATGATATACAACCAATTAATATTGACAACAACACAATATGAGGACCAATCACCAGGAGACAAGAGACATAATATTTTTGTTCACCCGGTGTTCACTTGTGCACCGACAAGCTACGTCACCAGTTGTGTCGACCAACACTTAGATGGTTTCTCGGTGTGACCCTCAAGTCACTTGCCCCTCAAGGCATACCCCGCAAGGCACCACAAGACACAACCGGAGGTGGCCAAGAACAATCTCCTTCTCTTGCCAATGCCTCCAACAATCTCCAAGTCGGCTAGGAGCGGTACTCTCCAAGAGTAACAAGAAATCCACCGGCTAAACCACCCACAAGTGCCAATAGATGCCCTCAAGCTATGCAATGCACTTTGAGATCACTCAATCTCACTTTTAATTTACAATCAAGCAAGAGAGATGAGAGGGGGGGAGAAGCTTTAGCTCAAAGAATGCACAAGAGTGTTAGAAAATGTCAAGAGTGCTCCCCAAGGGCTGGCCAACAAGTATTTATAAGCATCCCAAACCAATAGAGCCGTTAGGAGCTAAAAGGGGTGCAGACGCACGCGACAGACGCGTCTATCGCCTTAGCGACAGACGCGGCTTCGGCGTCTGACGCCCTCGCCGTTCGCCACGTGTACGGACCGTTTGAAAGAGATGGTTTCACGCCCCAAGCAATAGACGCGTACTTCGTGAAATTTTCAGTGTTTGTCGCGACCGACAGACTCATCACAGAGAGCACATCACGATGAAAAACCGACACACGCGTGCGTTGCTCGACCGATAGACGCTGGCCAGCGTCTGTTGCCACTGTGTCACTATGCGTCGACTCACCTTCATGTGACAGACGCTGGAACAGTAGTTCTAGCAGCATCTTTCGCAAACATGACAATGTGTCAGACGCCCGCGCTCATTAGGGTATGGCGATAGACGCTGCACAGTAGCGTCTGATGCTCAGGGCAGCAGCATCTGTTGCCCATAATTTGGCGATTATGTAACGTTTTCTCGCTACGCTTGTTTCACCCTTTCACTTATGAGCTAGACTAAGTATGTGTAACACTTTAGCACATGTTTTAGCTCGTGAAACACCACGTGACATCGCCTCCAAATCTCATCATTGGCGTAAAGGAAAATAGGCATTTCATCTCCTCAAAAAATGCCTGAATCCCGCCTTGCAAGCTCCGCAGGAGGGAGAGAGGACCCCAAATGCCTCTCTACCCCTCAAACTCCATCGCCTTCGCAAATGTGTCAACACCAACAAGTTATCACCACCTTATGCACGTGTGTTAGCATTTTTATAATTATTTTCAAAAGTTTTCCAGTTAGCTCACTAGGCCCTACATGCAATGCGCTTCATGAATTCACCTAGTGGCACTCGTGCGTCGAGTAACCGATAAGACTTCCCCTCTTAATAGTTCAGCTATCGATCCTAAATCACTCACACCCTCTATGGTGTCTTGAGTGCAAAACAAAATGGCCCTATGGTTATACCTTTGCCTTGAGCCCATTTTGTTTCTCCAAATGATATGATCCACTTCATATCATCACATGACCGTCTCGATCCATCGACCTTGACTTCACTTGCTCTTCACCGTTGCATCGGTCCGTCGGCGCCAAGTCTTGCTCAAGCTTCACCATCGCATGGTCCTTCACTTTGAAGCCTCGACTTGCCCTTCACCTTCACAACCGGTCCATCGAGCCAAGCCTCATCTTGGTTTTCACCATCTTCGTCACATGAGTCAATGTCATGTCTCATATTCAATGATGATCTTTATCTAAATCATCCACTTAGATACAAAGGTTAGTCCTAGGTTTCATCAATTTGCCAAAACCAAACTAGGGACTTTCATATGCTCACTTGCACTTCTCTATAACTTGGAATTATATATTTGTTTTCAATCCTCTGTAGGCAGTTTAAAGGTGTCGGGTACCTAAACTAGGGGTATCCAAAACCCACGACTAAAAGGAGCAACCCCCCCAAACCACGCTAAGGCTTTGCCCGCGCAGGTACAACGAGCCAAAACCACATACGTACGAAGACGGGGAACCCTCGATTACGTCCTGACTCGCACGAGGCTCGCTCGACGGGACGCCTCGACCCCAGGGAAATCTCCGACTTGCACGACCCTGGGTCGACCCGGTCGACCCTTCCTCACCCACCTACTTATAGACAAAAGTCAAGGCATTTAATGCAACCGCCAACCATTTCCCACCCACGTAACTATAGCACCGCCAGCATGGAAGCAGTACCGGTGTCAAATCCCACTTTTTACTGCCCATCCCGGGATGGGCGGTGAAAACCTATCACTGCACACACCATGTCGGGTACTGTTCCACCATTGATGCCCCCTCGAGGCACAACATGATGACCGTCATATCCTGGGATTCCTAGGGCCTGGCCTTATCCATTCCCCGTCGACCCCCCACAGCTACGTCTTGACCCGGCCTTGACTAATCGCCGGTCAACAAAGGAACAATGCCTGCATGTCCGCTCGCCACAGGACCCAGGGTCTTTCGCCGTCCCATCCCTAACGTCACCATGGTACCCTAGGGATGGTCGGCCATTCATGGAGCATGTCGCTACAGCAACCTCCACAGCACCCGTCGAACCTTCACCTTTAAGGCACCGCCCTAGGGTTTCATCGACTCCTCTGCCTTCACTTGACCCTATAAAAGGGAAGGTCGGGGACTCTCCTAGGGAAGGGGGAAAATGAAGGACAAAAACCACAAGACACTCCTTAGCTTCTAAGATCAACATCTCAAGCAATATACTCTTTTCCTTTTCTTGCGACTTGGGACCGTTTCCCTCTCTCACAGCTTGTAACCCCTACGCAAGCACTTAGGTGCAAGGAAATACAAAACTCACCCCCTGTTGGATGTAGGGTCTTCTTTGCCTAAACCAAGATAAAATCTCATGTATTCTCTTTGCATCACTATCCGAATTAGGGAACACGCAGCACAAATTCACTCATCGGCTTAGGACCCTCCCGAGTCCGAACACCTACAGTTGGCGCGCCAGGTAGGGGACGTTGCGTGTCAACATCGTTTTCTTGCCATTTTTCTAGATGGCTGATCCCGAACGTCCACTTCCGTTGGCCATGGTGATCTGGTTTGGGAGCTTGGAGTTCATGTCTCTCGGCTACGGCTATGACATAGTCCTCCTCCCGCCTAGACACCCGACCAACGGTGACCACGAGCTCTCCCAGCCTGGGGGAGCGCTGCGCCGGTACCATCGCTCTCGTCAGGCTCATGCAGCCAGGCGACGACGTGCCCAGCGTAGCCACCACCATCGCCTCGTAGGGGGTGACAGTGTTCCCCGATCCGGCGCCCCTCAGTCGAATGTCCACATGGATTCCCTCGCTGAGGATCTATGTAGGATGAGCTTGGCTGAGGGTAAGATGCTGACAGGGCATTCCATCACCCCACCATCCGGCGCGGCGCCACCTCTAGCTAATTCAGGATCAACTGCTCCGACACCAGGGACGATGCCTCCGTGGGCACTCCCATATGGGCTGAACACGGCTACCCAGGCATATGCTTCCTCTATAAGAACCAGCATGAGCGCTTACGAGGAGCTCCTCGGGCACCATCAATGTTCTACCATTGACCTTGTGGCATCCACGCCAGCTTCCGAGTACCTGGACTCTACGGAGACCCCTGGTGCGGAGCTTCGTGCAATCACCTCTCGCTGCTATGACTCCACTAATCGACGACCTCACATGCATTCGTCGTACTACTACTTTGGCGCCGCCGACTCTGACTCTATCGATGATAGCTATGATCTGACTCGCGAGTGCTTCCAAATTGATGGGGCCATCGTGTCGGATTTGGAAGCTGAGGCTACCACTAGAGGGGGGAACGTCTCACCACCCCACGCAATGCACCCTAGTGCACGAGGTGGACCCCAACCTTTCAAAGCAAACTAGGGAGCGCAACTCATTCAGATTCAAGAACTGCAGGCCAAGCTCGACGAGGAGCGAGAATGCTTGCGCCTGCTTCAGCAGACCCTCGAGCGGGAGCATGCGACATGCATACATGGCGAAGGAGCTTGAGATAGAGCTCGCGACGTCAATCGTCGCATCATCGAGGATCAGGCGAGCGAACCCTCGATCTTCAACCGAGCTAGCCAGAACGTCGTCGCCGCTGCCATGCTTCTCCGCAACATGCTTGAACCATCTACCTCTGAGGCCCGTCGGGCTCGTGATGAGATTCGAGGTCTCCTCAAGACTGCGGCCATGTAGCAGGCCAAGAGTTCTGCCTTGAGGCGCCACGCGCTTGCCTCGGAGCAACCTGCGGAACCCTCCCGGTAGGAAAGGGTGGCCTCGGTCCATCCTGAGTCCGCACCTCAAGGAAACAAGGCTGCCTCTATCTATGAACGCATCGTCGACAACCATGAGTCCCAAGATGCTCATGACAACATCAACGAGCACCGTAGGTGCAAAAGTGGTGACGGTGCAGCTCGAGGTTACCACGAGCACCGGGGTGGGCGTTACGATAGCGCCGAGGATCGTAGTCCATCACCTGAGCCATCGGGCCCTCGAGTCTTCAGCAAGACCATTCGAAACACCCAGCTTCTGGTCCAGTTTTTGCCCCCCATCTACTCTCACCAAGTACAATGGCGAGACCAAACCTGAACTTTGGCTCGCTGACTTCCGCTTGGCTTGTCAGTTGGGCGGTGCCACCGATGACCGAGTCATCATCCGGCAACTCCCCCTGTTCCTATCGGACATCGCTTGAGCATGGCTCGAGGATCTCCCGTCTCGACAGATCCACGACTGGAACGATTTGGTGAGAGTGTTTGAAGGGAACTTCAAGGGGACCTATGTGCACCCCAGCAACTCTTGGGACCTTAGGAGTTGTAAACAGAAGCCGGACGAGTCTCTCCACGACTATATCCGATGTTTCTCCAAACAATGCACCGAGCTTCCCAACATCACCGACTCCGACGTCATCATGGCTTTCCTCTCTGGAACCACTTACAAGGAGCTTGTCCAGGAGTTGGGCCGCAACACCTCCACCACTGCCAACGAGTTGATAGACATCATCACCAACTACACCGCCGACGAGGAGGCGATTGGTGCCATTTTTGGTGGTGACCAGGACAAGGGAAAGCACAAGAACGAGGAGCCCGAGGGCTCTAACCAGGGCACCAAAAGAAACAACAAGAAGAAGAAGAAGAAGAAGAAGAAGAAGAAGAAGAAGAAGAAGAAGAACTAGCAGGGCAAGCGCGAAGCCACGGTCGATGACCTCGTCGCCGCTGCTGACCGCAAAAAGCCTCGAGGACCCCCCGACGGGGGCATTTTCGATAAAATGCTCAAAGAATCATGTCCCTACCCCAAAGGGCCCACGAACCACAATCTCGAGGACTACCACATGTTGCGGAGATACTTTAAAAGCTTAGGCATCAAGAAAGACGACAAGAAGGAGGACCCCAAAGAAAAGGGTGACGACAAGGACGAGGGGTTTCTCGAGATCCATGACTGCTTTATGATATACGGGGGACCCTCGATGCGTCTCTCAGCACGTGGAACATCGAACAGCTACGTCGCTTTTACCCCTAGAGCCTCGAGGCTTTGTACCTTTGTCATCGCTCACGTGAATAAATAAAGAGTACATGTTCAAAGCATTCTTTTATAAAAAACAGGTAGGCTCGACCCTATTTTCTCAGGGTCGACCCTCCCTCGGGGGCTGAAAAGGGGCAAAACCCCCTGTTGTAGGGTCGAGATGGCAGACTAGAGGGGGGGTGAATAGTCCTTTCTAAAACTTAAACGAGTTGGCTAACCAAAACAAATGCGGAATTAAACTTATCGGTCTAGCCAAGACTACACCCCTCTAACTAAGTTCACAAGCACCTCACAAAGATCCTAATTAAGCAACTAAGGTGCTTTCCTTAGCAAGAGCTCTCCTATTTAATTCTAGAGTAAGGTCACACAAACCTATGCACTAGTACTTTGTAAGCAAGAGGGAGCTCCTACACAATTCTAGTAAGCAAAGCGCACAAAGCCTAAGCTCACTAGCAATGCTCAATAACAAGGCAACTAATGCCAAATTAGAGAGCGCAAAACACTTAGCTACACAAACTAAGCAATGTGACTAACAAGGTTACACAAACCAAATTAGTCACGCAAGGGGAAGCTTCTAGCTACACAAGCAAGAAGACAACTAGCAAGCTACACAAGCAAACTAGTTACGAGAGCAACTACACAAGCACAAGTATATATGAAAGTAAATACAAGCTTGTGTTGCACGAAGGCAAACCACTGAGAAGAGTAGACAATGTTGACACGGTGATTTTCTCCCGAGGTTCACTTGGATGCCACTAAGCTATGTCCCCGTTGTGTCGACCAACACTTAGATGGTTCCTCGGTGTGACCCTCAAGTCACTTGCCCCTCAAGGCATGCCCCGCAAGACACCGCAAGACACCACTCTCAAGTGAGGTAACTCAATGACATGCTCAACTAGAGTTGCTCTTCACGATCCCCGCGGGGTGAGCATAATCCCCCTCACAAAGCTTCTCTGGAGCCTCGCACAATCTTCTTGCGAGCTTCGACGGAGCCACAAGCCACCAAGCCGTCTAGGAGGTGGCAACCTCCAAGAGTAACAAGCACTACCGACTTGCAACACGATCACCTAGTGCCACTCGATGCAACCTCACGATGCAATCGCACTAGAATCGCTCTCTCACTCGATCCGATGAACACTATCAAGCATGAGTGAGTTAGAGGGCTCCCAAGCACTACCACACAAGCCACCAAGGCTAAAGTGTGCTCGCGCACCGGCCACGGCCGGCCAAGGCATCTATTTATAACCCCACGGTCAAATAGAGCCATTACCCCTTCACTGGGTTCTTTTCGGGATGACCGGACGCGCCGGTCATAACTGACCGGACGCGCTCAGCCGCGTCCGATCCTCCAACGGTCACTACGCCAACGGTCAAACCCTATGACCAGATGCGCTTCTCAAAACGACCGGACGCGCCGGTCCCGATGACCGGACGTGCTCCAGTCAACGATCGGACGCGCCTGTCAAATGATCGGACGCGCCGATCGCACTGTCCCACGCGCCCGCGACGCAACGACCGGACGCGCCTGTCGAACGACCGGACGCGCCAGTGCCCGCGTCCGATTAGAGTCCAGTAAGCTCCCTCAATGATCGGACGCGTCCGATCATGTGTGACCGGACGCGCCCCACGTCCGATCGTCCTCTGCGAACCTCAGTTCCTTCTGGCCGTATGACCGGACGCGCCGGTCCTGTGAGTGACCGGACGCGCCGGTTACAAACCCTAACACCCGCGACTGCGCTGTACTGATCGGACGCGTCCGGTCATACCATGACCACGTCCGGTGCAGCGTCCGGTCACCTCTGTGACCTCCGTTCGCCTCCGTTTCTTTTCCGACTTCTGGCGTAGTGGAAAATAGGCTTTCCAACTCCTTGAAAACGCCTTCGTAAATGTGCCAACACCAACAAGTGATCACCACCTTGTGTACGTGTGTTAGCATTTTCACAATCATTTCCGAAGGAATTAGGCACTCAACTTGCCTCGCCACTCGATCCTAACACATATGCACAGTTTGATCGCTCAAGTGGCACTAGATGACCGATATGCAAACAAGTTTGCCCCTCTTGATAGTACGGACATCTATCCTAAACCACTCACACCCTCTATGGTGTCTTGAGTGCAAAACAAAATGGCCCTATGGTTATACCTTTACCTTGAGCCCATTTTGTTTCTCCAAGTGATATGATCCACTTCATATCATCACATGACCGTCTCGATCCATCGACCTTGACTTCACTTGCTCTTCTCCGTTGCATCGGTCCGTCGGTGCCAAGTCTTGCTCAAGCTTCACCATCGCATGGTCCCTCACTTCGAAGCCTCGACTTGCCCTTCACCCTCACAACCGGTCCATCGAGCCAAGCATCATTTCGGTCTTCATCATCTTGGTCACATGAGTTAATGTCGTGTCTCATATTCAATGACCACCTTTATCTAAATCATCCACTTAGATACAAAGGTTAGTCCTAGGTTTCATCAATTAGCCAAAACCAAACTAGGGACTTTCACCTGTGTCCCTAAAAAGCTTACATTTTAGCTCGTATTTTTCAAAAAACTTTTACATAGTCAACAAGGTCGTGAGAGCACCCTAAGGTTCAAGGGTGGTTGAGCCATGAGATCGCCTATGCCTCCAGGCTACGGCACCTCCACTCACTCTCCCATGCCAAGGGGTGCAACCACGTGCTAAGAAGACTTTGTAAAATAATACGATCTCAAAAAATCGACGTCTGACGTCCCTATACGCTTCAATTCGAGTTATTACATGATCGACGAGGCCGCAAAGTCATCCTAACGATGAGGGGCAGTCGAGTCGTGAGACCACCCACGCCTCCAGGCTACGGTATCTCCACTCGCACCCCACACCAAGGGGTGCAACCGCGCACCAAGAAGATCACATAAGAACGCGATCCGAACAAAAAGGGAACAAAGGACCCGAACGAAAAAGGACATTTAGTACATATTTACATCTAGATGTTTTAAGGCCCCTAGGGCCACGACGATGCGAGTCATGAATGCTAACTACCTTATTATATGGGCCTTCATGCCCAGGTTTGGCTCATAGGCCCTCATCGTCGGCAGGTGGGACCACCTCGTCTTCAAACAGCCTCGCGAGTCGACCCCCGGGCTCTTCCGCAGCCTCGATCAATCCCAGGCAGACCGCCTCGTTCTCCTCTTCAGTCCTGTCTAGGTCCGAGATGAAGCCATCCACAATGAGGCCCATGTCATACTCGAACCCAGACTGGATGACCGCCATGGCCCTCTTCATGCCATGATGCAGCCCGCCTCGGATCTTCTTGTGGACAAGGCAACCCAGCGTCGCTATCCGGCGTACAAACAAGTTCCCTGGCACATCCTCCTCGGTATCAGCATCGGGCTCGACCCCTAGGCCATCGCACACCGAGGTGATCACGCCCTGGAGTACTTGGTTCTGCCTGGCCTCGGCCTCGAGGAGGGTTTGAAATGAGGTAGCTGTCGCCTGGGCCGCACGCTGCTGCTTCTCCAGCTCTGAAACACAAAGACCAAGTCAGCAAAAACACGGGAGCCCAAAGTCAAGGTCAAAGCTCAGCAAAGGCTTACCCTCTGCATGGGTCTGCTAACCCATGATCTCATGGCGCAACTCATCACGCGCCTTCTGCGCCACCTGAAGAGCCTCACCCTTGTCACGGATGATCGCCCTCAGTGTCTCGATCTCTCGACCGGTGCCCAAGAGAGCCTTATCCCTCTCTTGGATGGTTCCCTTCAACGTCGTGACCTCGTTCTTCAAGGTCCCGACGTGAGCGGATGCCAGCCCGATCTGGATGTTGAGGGCATCGCGCTGGCCGCTGACAAGAGCGACGTCCTCCTCGAGCTCCTTCACGCGCGCCAACAATGGCGCAAGGTTCTCGCGAGCCTTGGCCGCTTCCTCTTGAGCCTTGGCCACATCCTCCAGGGCTTTGGCTATGGTATCCCATGCCTGTGCCGCCTCTTCCTTAAGCGTCGTAGTGATGACACAAAGCTCGTCCACCTCGGCGCTCTTCTTGGACAGTCGCTGGTTGGCCTCCTCAACCAGAGCCTATTGGCACGGAAGCGCCGCCCACACACCGCTCTCGTGGCGAATGAATAACGACTTGTGGCACGATCGCTCCTTGAGCTCCTGACCATGGCCAAACTCAAAGTCAGAACCAAGGCAAAAGGGGGTACGAGCCAAATAAAATAACGAACATGGCTCACCTCGAAGGCCTCTGACATCTACCGCACCAGGGTATCCACGACCATCCGCAGGGATTGCACCGAATGCTTGTGGAGTTCCTCGACGTACTCCCAGTGCTGCACTTCATCCTTATCATCGAGGGCGAAGAAGGGCTTAGCGTTGGGGTTAGCCGCATCCCTGAACTCAAGGGTCGACCGACCCCAATATGGGAGCTCCTCCTCCGACCGCACAAGCGCCACCTCCGCGAAATCGGGCCACTTGGCGGATGCCTTTGCCATGTCGTCCTCCGGTGCTACGGGAGTCCTGGGCCGATCTAGGGCATCGACCATCTCGACGTTCGCCTTCTGCTTCCCCTTGTTAGAAGGAGGGTCGTCGACGGTGAGATCGATTAGAGCCGAAGTCGACCCTTGGGGTGGGACTGGCCTCCCGTCAGCCGGCGCCTCCGCCTGCATGTTGGGCGGTGGCATGGACACCTCCCGTTCTGCCTCGATCACCGGCTCCCCCGGCTGGTCCAGCTCGCCCCGCTCCGCTCCCGGCTGCGGCTCCAACAGCTGCTCTCCCTACTGTTGCTGCTGCGGCTGTCATCGTGGCTCTTCCTGCTCTGTTTGCAGCTCCCGCTCCTCCTCCTCTTTCCCCGCATCCTGCGGTGCCTCCACCACCTCTTCCGTCTTTTTAACATCCGTCCGCCTCGCATCGTGGATGGATGTTTCGGCCTTACCGACCTCGACGGTCGCTGGGGTCCTCGTGGTTGACCCCAGCTCTGGCCCACCACTTCCAGGCCCGTCATGCCAGGTACCGCCTAGAGCTGCCTCGACCTGCTTCGGCCCCCGTGCGGCTTCACCAACTCTGGCACCCTCCTAGGTGCTTGCACCTACCTTGGCAGCAGCCTCTTTCACCTTGAGTCGCTCCGTAGCAGCTTGGCACTTTGCGACGCAAGCGGCGTCATCGGCCAGCGTCCACATCATCAGGGTAGCTCTAGTTTTAAGCGCCTTGACGGGGGTCATAGCCGCAAGCTCCACCTTACGCTTATGGCTGTGCAGTAAACAACCGCGTGAGAACAAAAAGCAAAACAACTTTGTCGAAAAGGTGAAGTGAAACACTTACCCAGACAGGGGGATCAGGGGCCTCATCCCCAGCTTCCCCGAGCCACCAGATGGCTTCTGAGATGGCCCCTCCATCGAGCCTCCGCTCGGCCTGGAGCTCCTTGGAGCATGGGCTGACGAGGCCTCTGGGATCCTCTACGCTAATAAGGTCATCTGGCCTCGGGTCCTCACACCTGACGACGGCGCCCTAGTCTCAAGCGATGACGTTGTTAGCCCGCCCGCCAACGAGGTCCGGGGCAATCGGACGTTTGGGCGCGGCGCCACCGACATCATCGGAGGGACCCTAGGCGTGATGGACCCCCTCTTTGAAGGCCCCTCTCGGGCCCTTCCTCCTGCTGGCTCTTCCTCCCCCTCGACGGGCGCCGAGGCTGCCCTCGATGCCTGGGAGGTCGACCCCCCACCAATGGGCCCCTGTAGGGACTGCACGTCAGGGAGATGCGCGAGAAAAGTCACAGTGTCATACCACGACTCGGCACCATTATCGTCGTTATCCTCATCCTCCTCCTTCTCTAAGGCCGTCTCAGAGCGGGGCTCCTCGACGGGGAGACCCTCAAGCCTTTGCTGGCAGCGGCGCCTATTCAATGTCTCACGCGTGAGGGCCTTCCTGATCTGACGCTTCTTCGCGGTGTCTTTCTCTTTCTTCTTTTGAACCATAGAAAGGCGTCTCACTTCTCGAGCAGCGCGATCCTATATGACCGATGGCCGTGAGTCCTTGACCGCTGACAGATCCTGCACGGAAGCCTTGACGGACTAAATCAAGAGAACCAGGAGGCAAAAGGACACAAGGCTAGTGAAACAACACATACCAGATGCTCAAAACCCTGGTTGGGTCACATTGGGACCTTGTCGATGTCCTCCTGCTTAAAGCTACCCACCATCCACCGCGTGTGTCGGGCAACCTCGTCGAGGGGGAGGGTCTCGTGCGACATCCGACTCCCCTCCAACGAGACGCCCGGCGTCATCTCGTCGATCCAAAGTTGGCGCTGCATCAACGACAGCACTCTCCGACGGTGGAACGCGGCGTCCACTATCCCCGCGGTCAATCCACGCTGACGGAGTCTCCTCAGCGCGTCGAGGAGCGGCTGCAGCCTCGGCTTCTCTTCCTCAATGATGTCGTATGACCAGTTGTCCTTGCGTGACATCAAGACCCGCCCGGAGAACTTTGGCAGGCGGTCATCGTCGTTGCGCAGGTAGAATCACCCGTCGTGCCATCCGCTGTTCGACGAGATGAGCTGCTCCGGGATGTAGAGCTCGCCTCGACCCGCCCGGACTTGAAGGGTGCAGCTACCAGCGTGCACCGCACGCCGCACTCCCTTCTCGCCCACCTTCTTTGCAAAGTGCTCCGCCTTGAAGAGGTGGAGCCACAGATTCCAGTAGGGCTCTATCCCCAAGTACCCCTCGTAGACTGCCACAAAGATGGCGGCTTACGAGACGGAGTTGGGGGCAAGGTGATGGAGCTCCACCTTGTAGTAATGCTGGAGCGCCCACATGAACCGGCTCGGTGGCATCCCGAGCCCCCTCTCGTGGAAGGCGATGAAGCTCACCACGTGGCCCTCTGGGGGCGCCGGCTCCCGGTGGCTGGACGGCGGCATCCTCCAGTCCGGCTGGCTCCAAGTCGCCCTCGGTCGCAGGAGAACGTCATGAAGTAGGTCCTCCAGCTTCCTCTCCGTTACCGAAGAACAGACCCACGCGTCCGCGGAGAGAACTTGACTCTTTCCCGCCATGAGCATTGAAGATCGGCTTACGGTGGCGACGGGGAAGGAGATGACGGCGGTGGTAGAGAGCGGCTGATGAGGGGGAAGGAAGGAAAGGGAAATCGCAAAGGGCTGGTGAGAGGCACGCGGAACCCTAGGCTCCGTACTTATACCCTGGCGGAAGGGCAACGGACGGATCCGGCGAAAAGATAGGAACAGTTTTCGCATTCAATGCTCCTACCTAACCGCCCCCTCGAAACCCGCATATCAGAATACATGTCCACCTCCCATTCCGCAACCGTCGCACCACGCCGTCCACTACCGCATCGTTCTCGGTCTGCCTTCACTTGACCCTATAAAAGGGAAGGTCGGGGACTCTCCTAGGGAAGGGGAAAACGAAGGACGAAAACCACAAGACACTCCTCAGCTTCTAAGATCAACATCTCAAGCAATATACTCTTTTCCTTTTCTCGAGACTTGGGACCGTTTTCCTCTCTCACAGCTTGTAACCCCTACGCAAGCACTTAGGTGCAAGGAAATACAAAACTCACCCCCCTCCCCCCGCTGGACATAGGGCCTTCTTTGCTCAAACCAGGATAAAATCCCGTGTATTCTCTTTGCATCACCATCCAGATTAGGGAACACGCAACACAAATTCACTCGTCAGTTTAGGACCCTTCCGGGTCCGAACACCGACAAAGGGAAATGGGTCCTCCCAAATAAAAATGTGGATATGCTCACTTACAGTAAAAAGCTCTTCACCAATAAAGACGTAAATTACACTACACCAGCCTTTTATCCACCATCTCTATCCGGCATAAATTACAATTTCTAGCATATACTCCTCCGTCCCAAATAAATGTATTCTAGGTTTTGTTGGAGAGATCAAGAATACTAAAAAAATACCTATATATCCCTACTAAAATTTTCCACGTTTTCTAGGTGTCTGGCGCATGAATGTTCACGCGACGTGCGTCCGTGCAGCGTCAATACAAATAGATTGTGACCGTTGGATGTTAATCAGTGTCTACTAGCTGTTGTCACGCACCTTTCGCTTGACTGATAAGACATGGCTAAAAGTACTATTTACTAATTTATTGTATGAGAAAAACACTGTTCAATGACTGGCTGATTTGACTGATAAACTCAAGTAAACGGGAAAGGACTGCTGCTACTTAGAGAAAGCAAAAAAGCTACTAAAGTTAGCTTGGGCCTGTTTAGTTATTAGAATTTTGCAAAAAAATTTAAGATTCCTCGTCACATTAAAATCTTTGGACGCATATATGAGGCATTAAATATAGATAAAAAATAAAACTAATTACACAATTTAGGCGAAATTCATAAGACGAATCTTTTAAGCCTGATTAGACCATGATTGGACACTAATTTTTAAATAACAATGAAAGTGCTACAGTATCATTTAAAAAAAATCACGAACTAAACTGGGCCTTAATGTGCAATACGGGCAGGAAGGGACTGCTGCTGCTTAGCTAGCGAGAAGGATTGTTTGAGAAATAATGAGCTTGTTCGGCTGGCTGGATGTCAGCCAGCCAGTAGTGTATTTCTCTTATATTAATTCAGCACTAGCCATCAACCATCTGTCACCCAGCAGTATTTTCTATCACATTAATTCAGCACCAGCCACTAGCCAGCCGAACAATTGTGTGTGGCTTTACATGATGCTCCCGGCCCAGCAGGTCCGACGGAAGGACGGCGACGTCACGGTCTCAGAGAGACTAAGGCTATCCGCACCGCATCCGGTAAAACATCCCCTACCGCCTTTTCCAGGACCGAATGAGCTGCAGCGCCTCCTCTAAACGAACCGCTAAAGAACAGCGTCCGCTAAATACAGCGCACCTGCGATCGTCCGCTACGCGTGCAGCCTCTGCACGCTGACAGAGGGAGAGAAAAAGTAGCGGGCCCCACCATTTTAATCCTTAAAAATGTTATAACTCACCAACCAAAAATCCAAATTAAATTCCGATTGCACCATTAAATTTGTTTCAATAAATTCTTCAAAATAAGATCTCACATGGATATATTTAGATAAAGTGACAAGTGGACCCCATAGTGGATAGAGGATGATATAGAGGATGGATGAGTGCGGGAAAAATAAGTATAGAGGAGAGAATCTTGATGACCAGGATGTATAGAGGATGAAAATAGAGGATCATGAGTGCGGACAGCATAACACCTGGAAGAGACTGTGTTTAGGGGGTCTTTAGTTCTCACCCAAAAATTTTATATCACATCTCATCGAATGTTTGGAAACATATATGGAGCATTTAATATAGATAAAAAAAATAACTAATTGTACAGTTTGCATGTATTTTGCGAGACGAATCTTTTAAGCCTAATTAGTCCATGATTAGAGACTAATTGCTATAGTTACACATAAGCTACAGTACCCTAAAACCTTTACAGCCCCTGAACTAAACACGGCCTTAGTTTCCGCCTAAAAATTTTTCATCCTATCACATCGAATGTTTGGACACATACATAGAGTACTAAATGTAGATAAAAAAAACTAATTGCATAGTTTGGTTGGAAACCATGAGACGAATCTTTTAAACCTAATTAGTTCATGATTAGCCTTAAGTGTTATAGTAACACATATATGCTAATGATGGCTTAATTAGGCTTAATAAATTCGTCTCGAGATTTTTAGACGAGTTATGTAATTAGTTTTTTAATTAGTATTTAAATCCCCTTTTGATATTTCATAAAACATCCGACGTAACGGCTAAAGTTTTTTCTTTCGCGAACTAATGAAGGCCTCAGGCGGTAACAGCGGCGCTCCCAGCTGTCGTGTCGTCCAATGAGCGCGGTGGCCAGCAGCACCTGGGCCTGCTGTTGAGCGAGGCATTCTCACAGTTGCACCACATCGAGTCTGTGTATTGCAATGTTGTTTAGGCTGTGTTTAGGTGGGGAAAATTTTTGTAAAGTATTATTGTAGCACTTTTTATTGTTATTTAGCAATTAGTGTCAATTATAGACTAATTAGGCTTAAAAGATTTGTCTCATGAATTACGGCTAAATTGTATAATTAGTTTTATTTTTTATCTATATTTAATACTTCATACATGTCTTCAAAGATTCGATGTGATGGGGAATCTTAAAAAATTTTGCAAAATTTTCTGAAACTAAGCCAGGCCACCATCATTTGAAACCATAGAGCAAACAACAAAGCCCTAATATATACTCAGTACAAAAGCTACAGTGTGCTAATTTACTATTATTGGTTTACGATTACTAGTTAATGGCTCGTAGGTTGCTACTGACACAAAGGTAAGTGTCATGTTTTCCTGTGCATAAGGACCGAAATTCAGTTATGCACAATGCTACCTACCCAAACTGGAAAAATGAAGTGACAAGCATCATTAGGCCATGTTTAGACTGTGAAAACTTTTTGAAAAAGTACTGTAGCACTTTTCGTTTGTATTTGACAAACTTTGTCCAATCATATATTAACTAGGTTCAAAAGATTTGTCTCGACATTTACAGACAAACTGTGTAATTAGTTATTTTTTTTACTTACATTTAGGGCTCCATACATGTACCGACATACACGATGTGACGGGGAATCTTCAAAACTTTTTGCATTTTGGTGTTATCTAAACATGGCCTTAGTAAGGAACAATTTTGGATCGATGTAGATTTTTACCAAATTAAGATATTATATATATGATCGATTATGTACCAATATCCATTCTATTTGAAGAAAAATAACAAAGATAGTGATGGCAACCATCATTTGAGTTTGGCAACCGTAAGAAAATCGATTTCTTATTACATGAGAAGCCAACACCAGCTTGTGCGAATGACATCTTTCTCCTCCCACGTTAAGAATGGCATCAAGATTATATAGGGTGCAACCTTCAACCTTGGATATATAGGGTCATCTAGAGCAATTCTTTAGATGAAGGTTCATGAAAATGTATCGTTTTTTCTAATTGTCCACAATATTCTCAAAAGGAGAATTCTTCAGCTTATTATTGCTATGTCCACATGTTGGGCCCGTCATTAATCATGCTGGAGCTCTGCCACCTGCTCGATCCTGGTGGCTCAGAATATCAGTGTCATGGCCACAATCAGCCTGGAACTTAAGCTTGACATTGGATACAATGGACTGTCAATATTTCATAGTTCGCGTTGCAAAAAAGAAACGATGTAACCAATCAATTCCAGTATTATCACTTGCAACTGATCATAGCATAAGATCAAGAGTTAAACATGGCATAGTGGATTATATATTCTTCTCATGCAGCCAAAACAAGACATGAATGCATTGCTATACAATGTCAAGTATGGATGTACATAGTAGTACTACCTTCATAACCAATGAGGCAATAGAAAGACTAAAACAGCAGAGCACCTAAAACTATCATGTGCCTCAAATCTGAACCAAAACTAATACTAAACCTGAAAGGCCGGCAAGGTATAATGGCTATGACATGACCAATATTCAACTGAGGCTTTGTTTAGTTCCTCCCTAAAAGCTTACGCCATATCTCATCAAATATTTGGACATATACATGAAATATTAAATATAGACTAAAAATAACGAATTGCACAAATTGTGACTACTTTACGAGACAAATCTTTTAAGCCTAATTAGTTCATGATTTGACAATAAAGTGCTACAGTAACATATGTGCTAATGACGGATTAATTAGGCTTAATAAATTCGTCTCGCGGTTTACTAACGCATTCTGTAATTTATTTTTTTTATTAGTATCCGAACACCCTATACGACACCCATACGTGACACCCGACATGACACCCTAAAAGTTTACATCCTCGAACTGGACGAGGCCTGAATCGATGTCATTTGGACCTCCTCGGCACTGTGCACCCCTTCTGTTCGAATTTTTGCAACTTCAGTAATTGCTGAAAGTTCTAAATAAAAAAAATATCAACACATGGGAAGTGTAATAGTGAGTCATTAATTACAAATATGTGGAACCTTTATTCATGCCAACCTATATGCTGACATACATTTTAGGTTATAGACAGAGAGAAACTAGTACTTTTGCTACTGCAAGTCCCTTTTCTAAAATTCTTTTACATAAACTAAGTTCCGAGAGAATAGAATGAGTGGTTACTGATACAGAATTAGAGGATGCGACTCTAGAGGACAGGAACATTAATTTTGAACTAAAGCCATAAACAGTGCATGATCAAATGAGAATGCCCTGGATGGTGGTAGTGGACTGTATGTAATGAGAAGATTAGCCTAGATATCAGAGACATCAAAATGTACAGATTTCATTATCTAATTCCAAGGCAACAAGTAGCTGAACAATGTTGATCCATATACCTGAATGCAATTTGCACTATTGAGAGGCTGCTCTATGGATGACGATGTCTCTACTCCCTCTACAACCGGCACAAGTTTCTTGCACAACAGTAGCAGCAGAAAAGAAAATCGGAATGATTGGAACGAACCAAGTTTGGTTTGCTTGGCCGCAATCATTCACCTGCGGGCTGCGGCTTGCCATGGCACGACGTCGTGGCGCGTGCGGCCACCGGTGGTAGCGCTGGATCTGGCGGGCACCTCAAGCCGACGGCATCAAGCACAGGGCCGGGGAGGATGCAGTGGATTGGAGATGGCAGCGCCGATTCCGTCTGCGCTGGGGTAGGGAACCAAACCATCGGGGAGGATGAGCGTCGAGTTGTCGTCTGCGAGAAGGATGGCGGCGGCTGTGTCGGGTCAATCCCGGTTGGATGGGCACCCGTCCGGTGACGAGGATCCCCGATGGCGAGCACTAGAGGCATGGCTTCTCCAGCTGGAGGAGAACGGACGACGGATCCAGCGCTCCCACCCCCATTCTGCTCCAAAGGTGCGTAATTGTTTGTCACGTGTACTCGGCCCAACAGCCTGGACTAGGTTGAATGAGAGGAAAGGCCAGGTCCCATACTCTACGGCTACTCGGCCCAACTGCCTGGACTACGTCATATGAGAAGGCCAGGTCCCATACTCTACGGCTCCATTTCGTTCGCCTGTCTCGAATAGTGTACAAAATTTTCTCCTCAAAAAAAAAAAGAAAGAATAATGTACAAATTTTGCAAATCTTTTGGTTACTGGTACCACGTTTTTTGTCTTATATACTAATATAAATAAAAGCTCTGCTGTTTAGCCGTGCTCCACGTCATCCACAAAGGGATTCTCAACAGAGGCCGTGCCCTTGTTTAGTTCCCAACTTCTCCCCCTAAATTCCACTATGAAAAAAGAAGATTCCCCGTCACATCGAAATGTCGGCATATGTATGAAGTACTAAATGTAGATGAAATTAAAAACTAATTACACAGTTTTGTTGTACTTTGCGAGACGAACATTTTAAGCCTAATTAGTCAAAGTTTGGACAATTTTTACCAAATAAAAACAAAAGTTGCTACAGTATGATTTGACATACACTGTTCCAAGTTGGGCCTCCCAACTTGGAATCTAAACACGGGCCGTGTTTAGATCTCAGGGGGCCGATTCGGGCACTGTAGCTACCTTTTGTTTTTTAGTGTAAAAAATTATCCAAAAATTAATTAATTAGACTCAAAATATTCGTCTCGTAAAGTACAACAAAACTGTGCAATTAGTTTTTAATTTCATCTACATTTAGTACTCCATGCATTTACCGGTATTTTGATGTGATGGGAAATCTTCTTTTTATATAGTAAAATTTGAGGGAGAATTTAGGATCTAAACGGGCCCAGAGTATTTGCTCCGCCCACAGACCGCTGACCATTCGGGCATCAGTGTCGGCAATCAGGTACCATAGTGTCAGCGACGTGGTCAGTAAACTAAGCCCTCGTTTAGTTCACACAATAAGGAAGAAAAACACTGTATCAGAATTCCTGTAGCATTTCGTTTGTATTTGGTAAAAATTATCCAAATTTTGACTAACTAGGCTTAAAATGTTCGTCTCGCAAAATACAACAAAACTGTGCAATTAGTTTTTGATTTCATCAACATTTTATACTCCATGCATTTGCCGACATTTTGATGTGACGGGAAATCTTCTTTTTGCATAGTGGAATTTAGGGGAGAATTGGGGGAACTAAACAAGACCTAACAGGCAAATCGACAGGAATAAAGGCCTTGTTCAGTTACCTGAATCGGGAACGCCCGATTTTGCATAGTGTAGTACTATAACACTGTAGCACTTTTGTTTTTATTTACTAATAATTATCTAAATATTGATTAATTAGGCTCAAAATGTTCGTCTCGCAAAATATAATAAAACTGTGCAATTAGTTTTTGATTTCATCTACATTTAATACTCCATGCATATACCGGTATTTTGATGTGATGGGGAATCTTCTTTTTGCATAGTGGATTTTGGGGGGTGAATTTGGGAATCTAAGGCCAAAGCCCTTATCTGAAGCACTACCCAGAGGCAGAAGTTTCCAAACAAATCCTTTAGAGCGGAATGAAGTTTGTTTCAGGTTTTTATGTAGAACTGCGCTACATCGAAGAAGCATTCCGAAAAGAACTGTCACCAACATCCTATATAGATGGGTGCTAAATATATACAAAATAAAAACTAGGATCATGAGGCCTGTTTCAAACGAACAGCGGGGTTCTGTTGCTACTTTTTATGCACAGATAAGTTTAAACTGCGGCAGCACCTACCGAGGACAGGTGGAAAAGAAATTCAAATGAACGGAGGTACAATGGTTATTATGATGATCGATACATTGCATAACAGCTATTCCTTTTTTTTTACTGCAGATTCTATGCATCAACGTCCATATCTTGTATCCCTACATCCACAGAAGCATACGAGGAATTGAACTTCATAAGAGTTCCGTTAAAAGATACAAATACTATCAAAAGATAACACTGATTCTATAGAGCAACTCTAAATATCCCCTCAAGGGTGTAAACAAAACTCCAGCATTTCTAGGTGACGCATACCTAATCAACATACATTAAAATTCTACCCCACAAAAATGAAATGGACAGCCCTGTTCGCTTGGCTTATCAGCCGTACTTTTTCAGTGAAGGAACAGTGTTTTCCTCTCACAACAAATCAGCGAACGGTACTTTCCAGCCTGGCTTTTCAGCCAAGCGCTGGAAACATGCCAAAGAGTAAGATATGGTTAAAAAAATATATACAGCTGACCAGCTCACCAGCTCAAGTTGGCATCATAGAAACAAAAAGTTGTATTGTAGATCATCTATGTTAAGGATTATATTAGGTTTATTTGGAAAGTGGAATAGCATGAGCCCGTTGTGCAACTGTGTGTGCCTTGTCTTTTTGAAGGACCCGTGGTTCTTATAAGTTATTTCTTAGTACTACAGATTTGCAAAAGCATACTCCAACAAATGTGAGGAAAATTGAAAAAAAAAATATTACTTATGCATACCTGTAATGGAAACTAGCCATTCTTCCCGGTGCTGCAATACTAGGAATGGCCCCTGTGACTATGTATTCATCATCAATTTCATCAAATCTAATTTCCCTTAATTCAACAGATTGTGTTGGAACCTCGAGATTAAAATTTTCCAGATTTGCCTGGTTCCCATTCCTCCTTCCACTGCCTCTTCTTTCCCTTGCTCTTGCTCTTCTACGACTTCTTGAAGATCTTGAAAACGCCTTGCAGAATATACATGACCACCAGTTTGTCCTGACACTGTGGAAAACTTCATAGTCCTCACCAGTGTCATCATCCCCATACTCAATCACATAGTCTCCCAAAACAATCCCATTAGGAACTTGTGCATGTATTGTGCTCAAGACATCTACAATATCAGAAGACTGCTGGAAATTCTCCCAATCAACTTGCCTAGCAGGATCAATCTCTGAAGGGCGTGAATCTGGATGCTTTTGTTGCGTGTGCTTCTGAAGCTCATTGAAGTTACCAACAAACGAGCAGCAATCCTCTTCACAGCACCTTTTCTTCTGATTAAGATGCAGCCGAGCCTCACCAATAACAATCCACCCAATAACATCACCTCTACACAAGGGGCAACTGGGACGGTTGTTTGCATTAGACGGCACAATATGAATAATGCTATCAAGAGGAGGCACAGCTAAGGATGAAACTTTCGCATTGGAAGGCAGTTCAGATGCAAACTTAAATCTCTCAAGACAGTTTGAGCGGGTCTGGTCTGTATCACAAACAAACGGCCTGCAGCCTTTCTCATAAGACGTGCATCTCAGTAGCACTGCATTGTGAGGGTAATCAAGGTAGATCGGGCAGGTAACGTCCTCCATCCAACTCTTATCAAGCTGTATGTCCAGATCAAAGGAGCTGTGCTTTACCACCTTCTTGACGATCAAGTTGCCTGAACCCATCGCAGACACGCAGACTTGCAACGAAAACTCTTGGCTATAGCAGGTCCAGCTTTTCATTACAACCTACAGGACACCAATAGGCCAATCAGATCAGTTCCAGCTTGCTCCTTCAAAAACGTAGTGCACAAATTCTGTGTGTGATAGTGAACAGACTGAGCATTTCCATCAAAAGACAATATGATAAATGATAGTGTATCAGTGTATGGCAGGGCACAAACAACCTAATGTCCACAATCAATCGATATAATGAAATCCCCTATAACCCCACATGACTATTTGACACTAAAAACGAACTCAACCACCTAATGATTTGCCACAACCACAACTTCCAGTTCTGGTAAAACTCAAAACGAATCCTAGGCCTTGTTTAGATGGTGGGAAGTTAGAATTTTTCTAACTGTAGCACTTTCGTTTGTATTTGACAAATATTATTCAATCATGGGCTAACTAGGCTCAAAAGATTCGTCTCGTGATTTACAACTAATCTGTGCAATTAGTTATTTATTTTACCAACATTTAATGCTTCATCCATGCGTCCAAAATTGATTTGACGGAGAGAGAGTGAAAAATTGATTTACAACTAATCCATGCTTCATCCATGCGTCCAATCAAGGTGTGGAGATGTCTCGGAGATATAGCTATAGTATGGCTAACTAAGGTGTTCAACAATATCTATCGATCGAACAAGATGCCTGAGGAGTGGAGAAGAAGCATATTGGTACCAATCTACAAGAACAAGGGAGACATCCAAAGTTGTACTAATTATCGGGGAATCAAGTTGATGAGCCACACCATGAAGCTGTGGGAGAGAGTCATAGAGCATCGCTTGCGAGGAACAACGCGGGTATCCATGAACCAATTTGGTTTCATGCCCGGAAGGTCAACTATAGAAGCAATCTTCTTAATTAGACAAGTTATGGAGCGGTTTAGAGAACAGAAGAAGGACCTACACATGATTTTTATTGATTTGGAGAAGGCTTATGACAAAATACCAAGGAATGTTATGTGGTGGGCTTTGGACAAGCATAAAGTCCCAGCAAAGTATGTTACCCTCATTAAGGACATGTATAACGATGCTGTGACTAGTGTTCGAACAAATGGTGGTAACACAGACTACTTCCCGATTAAGATTGGGCTTCATCAAGGGTCAGCCTTGAGCCCATATCTCTTTGCCTTAGTAATGGATGTGGTTACAAGGGACATCCAAGGAGATATCCCTTGGTGTATGCTGTTCGCCGATGATGTAGTGTTAGTTGATGAAAGCCGAGCGGGGGTAAATAGGAAACTAGAATTGTGGCGGCAGACCCTTGAGTCTAAAGGTTTTAGAGTAAGCAGAACTAAAACCGAATACATGAGATGCGACTTTGGCACTGCTGCACAGGAGGAGGGAGACGTGAGTCTGAAAGGTCAAGTAGTGCCTAGGAAAGATACCTTTCGGTATCTGGGATCGATGCTACAAAGGGATGGAGATATTGATGCGGACGTTAGCCATAGAATCCAAGCAGGGTGGATGAAGTGGCGCCAAGCTTCTGGCATTCTCTGTGACAAGAGGATACCACAAAAGCTAAAAGGCAAGTTTTATAGAACAGCGATTAGACCCGCTATGTTGTACGGAGCAGAATGCTGGCCCACAAAGAGAAGACATGTCCAACAACTGAGTGTTGCAGAAATGCGTATGTTGCGTTGGATTTGTGGTCACACAAGGATGGACCGAGTGCGAAATGATGATATTCGTGATCGTCTAGGGGTAGCACCTATCGAAGAGAAGCTTGTCCAACATCGGTTGAGGTGGTTTGGCCATTTACAAAGGAGACCTCCAGAGACACCAGTGCATTATGGAGTTCTAAGTCAAGATAATAAGGTGAGGAGAGGCAGAGGAAGGCCAAAGTTGACTTGGGAAGAGACAATAAAAAGAGATTTGAAAGAATGGGATATACCTAGAGACCTATGTCTGAATAGGAGTGCTTGGAAAACGGCTATTGACGTTCCTGAACCGTAACTGACGGTGTTTGTTGGGTCTCAACTCTAGCCTACCCCAACTTGCTTGGGACTGACAGGCTTGGTTGTTGTTGTTGTTGTTGTAGAGTGAAAAAACTTGGAATTTGGAAGGGAAGAAAACAAGGCCCTAGAAAAATTCCTTCACCCCCAGAATAGATCAATAACTACACATGTGCCAGTTCTGGTAAAACTCAAACGAGGCCTCGTTTAGTTAAGTGAATTGGGGAGAAAAATACTGTATCAGAATTCCTGTAGCATTTCGTTATAATTTGGTAAAAATTATCCAAATTTTAACTAACTAGGCTTAAAATGTTCGTCTCGCAAAGTACAACAAAACTATGCAATTAGTTTTTGATTTCATCAACATTTAGTACTCCATGCATTTGCCGATATTTTGATGTGACGGGGAATCTTCTTTTTGCATAGTGAAATTTGGGGAGAATTGGGGAACTAAACAAGGGGCGAATCCTAGAAAAATTCCTTACCCCCAGAAGAGATCAATAACTACACCTGTGTCAGAATCTGATTTCGACCCCAAAATACCGCGTGGCCCAGGGGAGACGGGGTTCAGTTGAACTCCTCGTCCCCCAACCCCCCAAAAATCGGAAAATAAACCGCACGGCGCGAACTCCTTAATCGGGCACCAACAACTAACTACTTCCTTCTACGGCGCGGCGCCAACTGAGATGGGCGGATTTTGCGCGCTGATGAACCACGGGCGGGAGCGGCGGATTGTATCGGGACGGGGCAGATTAGCTCAGTGCCACAACGCAGCACACAAATCGGGTCAACTGAAGCGACGAAGGGAATCGACTGCGAACGAAACCGGGGAATCGAATCTATCTATCCAGGCACGAGGCAGCTGGAGGTGGTCACTCACCAACAACAGACGACGAGACCGACCGACCGACGGCCGGATGGATGGATCTCCGCTCCGCTCGACCCGTCGAGGGGCGGCGGGTGGAGGGAGGATCCGTCGGGCGCGGGGTGGGAGGGGCCGGCGCGGCGCGGCGCGGGACGGGACGGGGCGGCGGCGTGGCGCTGGGCTGCGTGCGTCGTCGCCTCGGTGAGGAGTCTAGTCTAGGTTTGGAGTTGGACTTTTTAGAGCCATTTGCGCTTGCGTATTGCGTGCGACGAGTGGAGAGGAAGGAGGAGAGAGAGAGGAGTGGGGATGCCTCCTCCGATGGGAGAGGGCCGGCGATTGCAGCCACTCTCCTTTGACATTGGCTTTGTTCACTTCACCATCCCAACCCAAAATATTTCCTCTTTCACCTATTACATCAAATCTTTCGACGCATGCATGAAGCATTAAATGTAGATAAAAAGATAACTAATTACATAGTTCGTCTGTAAATGTCGGGACGAATCTTTTGAGCCTAGTTAGTCCATGATTGGACAATTTTTATCAAATAACAACGAAAGATATTACAATAACTTTTCACCTACTTTTCACGAATTGAACACACCCATTTTCTGCCGCTTGCCTTCCGTGGCTAACCTTTTCCTTTTCTATTCTTTTCTCTCTTTTTTTTTTCTTCCAGATGTTGGTCAAGTGTTGAACACTTTATTATTTTTATTGCGTTGGTCTGATACCCATTTAAGTTGCTAAAATTCCTTTTCATGCCCTTCTCAAAAATCAATGATTATACTATAGGGCCATATAAATTCATGTGTTCAGCGTTCTCAGTATGGCCATATAATTTATTATTGGTGTACTCGCTCCTCTGTTTCAAATTATATAGCATTATAGCGTACTTAGTTTTATTCGATTCGAAGTGGAATGTTCGATCATTATCTTAGAAGACATTATTAGTGTCTACACTCCAAAAAAATATTATCAAGATACATTTTAATACAATTAATTTAGTGTTTTTCAGATTGTGCCTTTTTTATATTATACTTTAAAAATGAAAGACCTTTGACTTAAAATGTCCTAAGCTAAGGTGAATAATAATATGGAACGACTTAAGTAAATATTAATTGGAAGAGTGTATGCAAGTGCTAACAACCCGTTACGGATTTGAATTTAGTGCGTTAATGTTTCAAAAGCGATTATTCTTTTTCTTTTTCACCCACGTCAAAACGTGAGAAGAATCGTCATGTTGTAAACGGCAGAGTCAGAAGGACGTTTCTCCTTGACAGCGATGACGCGCCAAAGAGTAGGGCTCAGTTTAGTTCCAGAAAATTTTGCAAAATTTTTCAGATTCCCCATCACATCGAATCTTCGGACACATGCATGAAGCATTAATATAGATAAAAAAATAAAATTAATTACACAGTTTAGATAAAATGGACGAGACAAATCTTTTAAGCCTAATTAGACCATGATTAGACAATATTTGCTAAATTACAACGAAAAACGCTACAGTGTCATTTTGCTAAATTTTTCGGATCTAAAGCGGCCCTAGTCGGTGTGAATGACGCGTGCAGAGACGAATGGGAACGGTCTAGACTGCACGTCACATCATCTGCTGTTTTTTTTCCGCAATCCAATCCAAAGGGAAACGACAACTTCGCCTACTACTCCGTACGTCCGATACAAGGGAAACGAACAAGAGTGCGTATATTACTCCAGCGACTAGTCTGGGGCGAACTTAATTAATCTCTAGGATTAGCACATGGCACACAGCAAAGGACAGAGAAGAAAAAGAACGCACACATATGCCGTAGATGTCCGGCGCAGGTACTGAACAAGTTGCAAAACTAATAAAAGGACCAAGATTATACATACAAAATGTCTGCTTTCGCGACTCAGAAGATGCAACAAAAATAGATACATGGGAGTTACATTCAAATTCGACATATCTTATGCACAATGATGATCAGTAATAGAAAAAGAAAAAAAAATAGACACCATGATTCCATGAACGTCAAAGGGAAGCTCCCAACACACCAATGTACGGGCGATTCTTCTGAAGGTCTCTGACAACATTGCCCTTCGTTCCAGTTCTACTCCTACTCTCCTAGATTGCAATTGCATCATCCCAATTCGCAATCCATTCTTGATTATTGATCCCGTAACTCACATATTGATCCTTTTTTTTGCTGGCCTTGACATACCTACTCCCCGTAACTCACATATTGATCCTTTTTTTTTGCTGGCCTTTACATACCTACTCCTAGTACCACGCGAGGACCACAAGATCAGCCTGCTTCTCCATCCTTACAGTTTGCAGCTCAGACTAAACTGTCACCAAACCCACGCTCTTGTATCTGAAGGGGCAAACACAAATACTGCACTTTATTAGTAATAAGGAGAAGCACTACTTGTTTGAACGAAAAGCCTGAAGATTTCATAGATTATTAGCCCGTGTTAATTAATTAACATACCTGGACGCCATGGGGAGCGCAAGAGCACGGACCTGTCGCCGCAGCAGAAGGCCGCGGTTTCTGACGGTAGTAGCGGATGAACTCCCGAGAACCGAGTGATCGGACACGAGTTCCCTTTTCACTCTTGTTTGTGATTACTAGCTCTGACCCGCCGATTCCAAGCTCAATGCCACAGTTACCATCAGCAGCAGCAACCAGCTGCTTGCCGTCCACATCAGCATAGCTGCAGTCAGAGCAGCATGGTTAGATTCGATACTTGCGAAGCATGCTTCTTGTGCATATGAACCATGCAGTCCAAATCTATCTAGGCTTTTTACTACTTGCACAAAGCAGTTTTCCATCATGTTCACGGGAACAGGGAGAACCATTGACCTCTTGTGCCTTGTAAGCAGGAGGAACTTCCGAACTTGTAAAGATCATAAAGTTAAGCTGAACAAAAATATTATACCTGCTACTGTAATCGTAGAAATCCTCGAGATCCGCGTCCTCATCGTCTCCGCCATCACCATACCGCACTTTGCAGTGCCCCTTTGCATCCATGTGTTTCCTGACGGCCTCCAGGCTCTGAAAGGCCCGGCGTCTGTCGTCGCAGTAGAGGCAGATAAAATCCCGCTTCACCTGCATTATGCCGAATAACCCAACATACACAGCATGAACAAAGACTTCAAACCAGATACTGTAATAAACAAAACATTAGATGATGTGACACAAGACAAAAGATATGCCTCGCTACGTACCTTCAGTCCAACATAGGTAACAAAACCACCGGGATCCTTCAAGTATTCGCTGTCAGGTACGAAGAAGCCGTGCTTCCTGTGCAGATGGACCAAGCAGTCGTCCACGGAGCCGTGCTTGAGGTCACACATGAAACAGCACGATGGGTCCATGTCCAGCTCTTCGATCTCTTCGTCGCGTCTAGTAGAGGAATAATCCGCCGCGTTCACTTCCATGCTGTTCGAAGTGGATTCGTCAGGCAACGCTGCGTCTTCATCCTCTTGTACCGTGGTGGTGGTGCAAACCAGAAGTGGTGTGATTCCTCCGGCAGTGGAGGAACGACTGGGCTCCTGAGAGGCAGCTCTCATGAGATGCGATCGCGAGCTGAGGTGCTGCTCGTGAGCTCGTGTACTCCTTCTCGCACAGAGGACAGGTGTATAGCGTCGGAGTGGTTCCAACCGATAGAGCGGCTTCCCATGCCAGAAACAGAGCCTCCGTCACGCCTGGAACTCGAGCCACCTGGAGCATAAAAATCAGTCCAAATCCACCGGCATAATGGCGAGTTCAAAAACAAAGGGAAGGGAAGTGAAGATAAACATGCTACGGATTTCTTTTTAATGTCACCGGGAGATTACTCCCCACCTGAATATATATATCAATTGGCTCGTTTTGTATTTTACAAACATTTATTAGGAGGAAAAAACGACAACAACAATGCTACGGATATTGGATTATTGACTTGGAAGTGAATAATGTGCTACGGAGATAAACAGAGCAACTCTAAAGATAGAGATAGAAACTAATTATATCGTACGGATCATTGTCATGTACTCTGACAAGCAACAAAATCAAAGCTAAGAATAAACCGCCGTTCTCTACATATAGGTAATCGTCACAATTCACCATTGTTGGAGTTTTGTTTCAGCAAGTTTTTCTTAGCAAAAAATCATTGTTAGAGTTGACCCGTAGGTTTGGCCATGGCGGTGGGTGGAGGACGATCAGTACCTTGCGCTTGAGGTTGTAGCGGTGCCATTCGGAGCGGTAGTGGATCCGCTTCTGCTCGTCGTCGAGGAACACCACGTTGCACGCGTTGCAGGTGGTCGTCGGCATCCTCTAGCCTCCCTCTCTTTTCTCTCCTGCTCGCTTTGATCTGCTTCGGCGGGCACCGGGCAGGGGCGAGCAACGTAGCAAGGAGCCCAATGACAACTGGCAAGTTATTATAGGCTCGTAGGAGTCCTGGGCTCCTACCTCCTAGTCCCTTTCGGCCCCGTCAATTTTCCTTGGCTCGCAAGGAACCCAAGTGGGCCACGTGAGATTCGTGGGCTTTAAACGACTGTGCATTGGTGATTGGGGAGACCACAATCAGACGTTGACTTTTTATGGGTTTGTTTTGTCTAAATTTCGTGTCGTAGCATTGAATTTGCATTTTTGGCAGGTTGGGATCTTGTGATACTCCCCCGTTTTAAATTACATATCACTCTAACTTTGACATAAGCCAATTTTCTATTTTTCTTACTACTACGCTGTAGAAAAATGCACCAGCATATATAACATCAAATTAATTTCATCATTGTCGAATATGCCTTTATTGTGCATTTATTTGGTGTTGAAGATGTTCATACATTTTCTAAAACTTTAGTCAAAGTTAGAGAAGTTTGGTTTAGAACAAGTTCAATGTGACCTTTGATTTTTGGATAGGGGGAGTAGGCTTTTTTCTTTTCGTGCCCAACAAAATGCAAGAAAATTGTCATGATAGAATTATGAACTTATAAGTGGAAAATGTAGTACTTAATTTTAAGTAGCGACTAACTGATTTAACTCTGGTGCATACGCTTTGACTACTGATTTTCAATAAATACATATGTAAATAGTTGTAATTACACTTTCAAAAAGAAAAGTTGTCATTACATAATCTTCTTGAGGTAGTACTTTATCATAACAAAATCTGACAGCACCACATCCATCTTACTTAACTTGGGATTTTACAAAAGCAATCGCCAGTCAAAGTGCAAAGGCCAAAGTCAAAATTGACCGTCTTGATTCAGACGTGACAAACAGGCCAGTGTACGGTGCGTGCGGAGAGAACGTGTACCAAATGCAAACACCTAGCACCACAACTAACATCAGCGAAGTTTTTTTTTTAACATGAAAAGGGGATTTCTGAATACTGTCAGAGACATGAAGTGACTAATGAGCAAATCATGCTGGTAGCTACTCCAGCGTGCGCTCAGGAGTCAGGAGTTAGATTTACATGTTGCATTACACAACAGGCTGGTTTGGACAAACACTACGAGCATTATCAAAAAAGTTCTTGTGTCCACATTGCAACATACATGACTGATTGACTGAAGAACGAAGTTTCTTCCACATAGGATCTAAGACTCGCCTTCCTCTTCAGCATCCAATTCCAATCTGAGTGCCTATGTTAAATACAGTTAGAATTCTCTTAGACACAAACTCTAACAATGATATTTGTTACATAGACACACATCCTCTCCTCTTAGCAAATCAAATAAAGTTTCAGCATCATGGTCTCCCACTCTCCCTATTCAAGACATACCTTTTTCTGGAAAGCTCTCATAGTCAGCACGATTAAATCACGCAACCTACAGAAGCAGAACTTAATCAGTTGCACAAATTCCGTTCAGTTCGTTGATATCAAGTTGCTGGTGGTCGGTCATGTGTAAGCATGTACAGACGGCAATGGAAACCAAGGAGGCAACATGGTACCTAACATCATAGTCTTCAGTATTTGGCTCTGTTATTCCACATGTGTTGAATGCTAGGTTAACACCGCCAGAACTTACCAGAACAAATTGGGTGGTGCGTCCATTAGGAAGTTTCGTCTGTTAGGACGAGTTCAACGTAGCAAAATTCAGATATAATGTCAAGTGGACATTATTACATTAGGTGATTATAACCATGAATATTGACCAACTTACATCTAACAGAGAACATACCTGAAGCATTTGTGAATACTCCTCTTCAATTATGAGTTCTGAAAGTATCTAGGCCCCGGGAGTTGGTTTCGGCAATTGATGACAACGCATTATTACCATAACTAACGTGTGTTTTGCAGAAACTTTGATAAGTTAGGTCATGGGGTTGATAACTGCTTTGGGCACTATGGTATTCATGCCCCTTGATGGAAATCGTTTCGGTTTTCAAAGGATTAACGACAAGATTAAGGACGATTAGTTCCGGATGTCAAGGTGTTGAGTTACATCCGGAATAGTCGTTAGGATCTTCGCTTTTTTTTCCTTTGGCTGTACTATAAAGGGGGGCATGAGCGAGTATCTTGACCTAGGTGAGTCTTTTGTTTAGGTGTGGTGCATACTTGTCAAACTTAGCACTAGGTAGCTCAGGAAAAGCTCAAAGTTCAGTTGGAAGCATTTTGGTTCAAGTTGCGTCGCGTTTCGAAGTCGTTTGAGCTGTTTACCCTTGACCGGACGCGATCTCTGTCACGACCGGACGCGTCCGGTCAGTACTAACAGTCACTGCGTTTTCAACCAGGTTGACCGGACGCGGTCCCTGCAAGGACCGGACGCGTTGATCAGTCTGACACGTGTTTCAGAGGGTAAAAGTATAATCGGACGCGACTGAAAAATGACCGGACGCGTTCGGTCACGTTCCAGTAAGGTACTTAGCTGACCTGACGCGTCCGGTCATCACTGATCGGACGCGGTCGAGCGTCAGGTTAAAGTACAGTAAGGTTCTTGCACGATCGGACGCGTCCGGTCACCCCTGATCGGTGCGTCCGGTCACTCAGCGGTATCGTTCTGGTTTTCGACCGTTACACTCGACCGGCGCGTCCGGTCAGTGCGTGTTTTGCTGAGTTGGCTGGTAACGGTTGGATTTATCTGTGGGGTGTATAAATACATCCCCTCCACCTCTTTAAGAGTACTCTTGCTCATTTGTTCAGCTAAGAAACACCTTTCAAGTGCTAGGGAGTGTAAAAGCCCTAGTGAGGGTAGTGATTTAAGAATCAAAGCTTGAGATCCCTCATTAGTTTGTTTTCCTCTTGAGAATGAAATTATCCAAGGTTTTATGCATGTGACTAACCTGGAGACCATCATCATCCATAGGGGTGTATTGCACAGCAAGAAGAGTGTCAACATCATCTGCTGTAACCACATAGTCGTACATCGTAGCACCTTATATGCAGAGCATAGAGGTATCAGTAAAATTATACTAGCTTGGTGATAAACAATGGCGAACACTAACCCTATGTTACAAGGAGGTACTAACAGTTTCTCTCGCTCACCTTCAATAGATTGCCTGGTCCCATCATCAAGGTACCGAACCCACTAAAAAACATCATATTTCAAGGCATGGTTAGATATATTAACAGTAAACAGTGAAGACAGAAGAATCATGATCAGCTTGTGAATACCTGGAAAATACAAAGTTTAGTACCATTTATTGGAAATCCACACACTCTTAATGTAAATCCTGGTTTAGGTTCACCAATAATCTGAAATTCCTCAACGCCAGGTAGCAGAACATGATATGGAGAGAAGTTTGGCTTAGGACAAACTAAAGCAAACCAATAAAAATTGTTTCTGCTGGTCATTACAGTTAAGTAAAGGGTTAAGTCCAATTTACACCCTCCAACTTGCAGCAAAGTTCGGATTTCAACCTCGAACTTCAAAACCGGACAACTTTGGCCCTCCAACTATCGAAAAAGTTCAACTTTCATCCTTCTGGGCGGTTTTTGCGTGTGAACAGTAACTTTTGATATTTTCGGGAGCGCCAAAATTTTATATTATTTTTTCGAGCATTTTAACGTCCTCAAATGAAAAAACTCAAAACTACAAAGTTGTAGATCTCATCGAGGTCTACAATTTACATATAAAAATTATCTTCATCCGATATTGTATTGAAGTGTTTTCTATTTTTTGAAATTTGAGTCTCATCACGTGAGAAAATATGGTGCTGAAATTTTATATTATTTTTTCGAGCATCTTACTGTCCTCAAATGAAAAAACTCAAAACTATAAAGTTGTAGATCTCATCGAGGTCTACAATTTATATATAAAAATTATCTTCATCCGACATCGTATTGAAGGGTTTTCTATTTTTTTAAATTTGAGTCTCATCACGCGTGAAACAATTTTGTCGCGTGATGAGACTCAAATTTAAAAAAATAGAAAACTCTTTAATACGATGTCGGATGAAGATAATTTTTATATATAAATTGTAGACCTCGATGAGATCTACAACTTTGTAGTTTTGGGTTTTTTCATTTGAGGACAGTAAGATGCTCGAAAAAATAATATAAAATTTCAGCACCATATTTTCTCACGTGATGAGACTCAAATTTCAAAAAATAGAAAACACTTCAATACGATGTCGGATGAAGATAATTTTTTTACGTAAATTGTAGACCTCGATGAGATCTACAACTTTGTAGTTTTGAGTTTTTTCATTTGAGGACGTTAAGATGCTCGAAAAAATAATATAAAATTTTGGCGCTCCCAAAAATATCAAAAGTTACTGTTCACACGCAAAAACCGCCTAGAAGGATGAAAGTTGAACTTTTTCGACAGTTGGGGGGCCAAAGTTGTCCGGTTTTGAAGTTCGAGGTTGAAATCTGAACTTTGCTGTAAGTTGGAGGGTGTAAATTAGACTTAACCCTTAAGTAAATGTGCAACCGGAAGCCTACATGAACCTGTTGGTGTCAGCACCCGAATAGCACTAGATCAAGGAATTTCATTTGCATGATAGTATGATAGTATGATACACCTTTATCTAAAAAAATGATAGTATGATACACAGCAAAAGAACAAGTTACTGAAAATTTTACTTGTTGATGACAAAAATAATCAGCAGAAAATTAAAACCCTGAATTACCTTGGGAGAGGACTGAATCCTCGCCATCTAACTCCAGCACCTCCTGAGGGACCTGCTTAATTACCAGAATACCAGTAGGGGGAAAACATCAGCGCGCGGGCTGAAAGGTAAACAGCACAAGTTGTCGATTCTTCTGTACCTCGACACCGACCGCAGGCGGCGCGCAGCCTGGCGGCGGTGTGGGCGCCGGTGAGCAGCTGGTAGAGAGATAGCTCCTGAGCTCCAGCTCCTGGCCGCAGGACCTGAAGAGCAGGTACGCGCGGCGCAGCGCGTCGTCGAGCTGCTACAGCGGGCGGCGCGTCTCCCGGTGCCGCCTCAGCCGGGGCAGCGTCTGGAGCCTCCGCAGCAGGCCCTCCACGACGCGCACGTGCTCCGCCAGCTGCAGGCACGCGTCGCGGTTCCGCCGCGCCGTCAGCGCCGCCTGCGTGATCATGGAAGCCAGACCGAACGCGTCCACGCCCAGTAGCTGCAGTATGCTGCTGGCGTTGCCCACGTCGTCCCACGCCGCGGCCATATGGACGCGGCGGCGCGCCCGAAGCCTCGGTCTTTTTGCCGAAGGAAAAAAAGAAATCAGGCAAGCACTCCTCTGGCCGAAGAGAAGGCCTCGTTGAGATGCCAATTTTTTTCCTAAATTTTATTATGGCTGTTTTTAGTTCCTCCAAAGAAGCATTATGTAAAAAAAAAATTCCTGTCATATCAAACTTGCGATACATGCATGGAGTACTAAATGTAGATGAAATTAAAAACTAATTGTACAGCTTGGTTGTACTTTGCGAGACGAACGTTTTGAACCTAATTAGTCAATGATGGGACACTATTTGCCAAATAAAGCCAAAACATGGTACAATACATTTTTCACCCTTTTTCAGGGAACTAAACACACCCTATGTAAAAAGAAGATTCTCCGTCACATCAAAATATCGGCACATGCATGGAGTAAATATAGATAAAATCAAAAACTAATTGCACAATTTAATTGTACTTTGCGAGACGAATCTTTTGAGCCTAATTAGTCAATGTTTGGACAAAAAATCACAAATACAGACGAAATGCTACAGTAAAGAATCTTTTACTGTGCAGATTTTGGACCTCCCCATTTGGGCCAACTAAGGGGGTGTTTAGTTGGCAAAAAAATTTGGATTCGGGACTGTAGCCTTTTGTTTTATTTGGCAATTACTGTTCAATCATGGACTAATTAGGCTTAAAAGATTCGTCTCGCGATTTCACGGTGAACTGTGCAATTAGGGTGTGTTTAGATGGATGTAAAGTGTGTGTAAAGTTCCTGTAGCACTTTTCGTTGTTATTTGGTAAAATTTATCCAATCATGGACTAACTAGACTCAAAAGATTCGTCTCGACATTTACAGACAAACTGTGCAATTAGTTATTTTTACCTACATTTAATGCTCCATGCATGCGTCCAAAGATTTGATGTGACGAGGAATCTTGTAAAATTTTTGGAATTTTGAAGGAACTAAACATTGCCTTAATTTTTTTTGTTTCGTCTAAATTTAATACTCCATGTATGTACCGCAAGATTTGATGTGATGTTTTGAGGTAAAAATTTTTGGGAACTAAACACCCCCTAAACATGGCCCAAGCTAGCACTCCTCTGACTTCTTGCAATAGTATAATTGATGGTCCTTCTTCCACGTACCATCAGGGAAATGCCAGCTACCACGATTTTACAAGTCCAGTCAATCTTTAGTTCTTTACTCCCCAGTCAACTCGCGCACCATACATAACCAATGACGTACCATACATGACCGACCTGTTTGGCTGTTTGCAGTTTTGGTTGCCTCCGTTATATACTCCCTCCGTTTCAGAATAGATGACGTTATATGATATGTGCAGGTCAAATTTTCTTAATTTTGATTAGATTCATAAAAAATACGTGCAATATTTATGTCTCCAAATAAACTTATTATGATAATATATTCAATGATTTATCTAATTATACTAATTATATATTATAAATATTAATATTCTTTTATATATAATTGGTCAAAGTTAGAAAAGGCTGACTTCTTGGAAAGCGAAAATGACTTCTATTTTAGGACAAAGGGAGTATTAGTGTTTCTTTTAATCACCTTCATTAGCATATATTTAATCTTTGCAGATTGCAGTTCATTTCTTTTTGCAGTTCACATTTTAAAGTAAAACCCCCATTTAGTAGGGCTTCCCTCCTGCTCCGACTCATGCAAAACGGCTCCGCCCCTTAAGGAAGATTACCAATCACAACCACCTGGTATCTTTTTAGACAGCTTTTGAGAGCAATCTTTTTTTTTCTTTTTGCATTACTTTTGAGAAAAATCTTCCGATATGTTTTTTTGTCAAAAATTACAAAAACTTCCACAGGACGACTAGCCCAAAGTAACCACTTAACATTCTTGATAATTTTTTGAAAAACTTTTAAAAGTTATCTTCTGGAATTTATGATTTTGTGCCGTGGGCTCCTGACCCATTCTGCCCCGGCAGTTTTCCTTGGCTCCCAAATGGCACCGCGAGGTGGCTCCCGTGAGATTTGTGGCTCCAAACGATTGTGCACGGTGATTGCAGAGACCCAAATCAAACGTTGACTTCGTATGGCTTTGTTTGTCGAAATTTTGTGTCGTGGTATTGGATTTGCATTTTTGGCATGTTGTGATTTCATGATACTCTCCCGTTTTAACTGATAAACCACTTCAATTTTGACATAGGTCAAGCTTTTTAAAACTTTATAACCAAGTCGAGCATATTCATGACACGTGTACATACAAAATCATCAAATACATTCCCTCAAAAAAAATCATCAAATACATGATAAGTGACTGCAGTATAGGACATATGGTGACTATCCCCACTGAAGGCATGTTTGGCAGAGCTCCTCCTAGCATCAACGTGCTCCAGAGTACGTTCTCACTTGCTACATGCATGTAGTTTGTTTCGCCCCACGTTCTCACTTGCTACATGCATGTAGTTTGTTTCTTTTTAGGTTCAAAAAAAAAGTTTGTTTCTTTTAGGTTTAGCTAGCATCCTAGCAACTGAATACATTTATACAAACCGTCGAAATGTCTAAAATTGACCATTTTGTCAGCTATAGCCTACAAGTAAGCACAGGGTCTCTCGTGGCCTCATTTGAAAAGCTTACTGCAACCACATTAAACGATCTATAATCGAAGCGAAGACCATGACGGCATGACCATGTACGCGGAGACTAAAAACAAAGACCAGACCTTGCAACAACGGTTACAATGGCCACACCTGGGACAGAGTAGTACGTGATGTTACAATCATTTCTACCAGCTGACAGTTGATGCAACAGGCGATCACACATATTAACCACGGTGTAGCGGCGATTTGAGCACCCATGTTTTGCAACAGGATCACCACATAACACAGAACAAGGAAACAGTAGGCCGTTAGCAGTCCAACACGCAGGTCACAGCTGCTTCTGCACCTCACAGCGTTCAACAAAAGCTTCCCTATGGAAGGTATACTCCTATTCCAAATATCTTAAGCGCCAACATTGTCAGTGATAGACAAGAAACCATAGGACACCATATAAATGTCCGGAGAAGCTCCAGACTGGGTTCAAGAAAAGGCAGTGTCTAATACGGGCAGTTCTTAGGGAGGTTCCGGATCACGTTGCTCTTCATCCCGATCTTGTTTCGCATCGTCTCGACCCCGGTCTTGTTCATTGCACGGAGAACTTTCAGCCTTACCATCTGCTCCTTAGACTGAACTGTCACCAAACCCATGCTCTTGTAGCTGTAGTAAAAACAGACATCATAAATAATGGTGCCACCGGCCACCCCAAAAGCTAGTGAAATAACACGAAGACAATGCAATGGAAAAGGGGGCAGCACAAAGATTTGGACCTGGAAGCCAGTGAAAGTGCAAGCGCACGGTCTGTTGCAACAGAAGGCCGTGGTTTCTGGCGATAGTAGCGGATAAATTCCCTAGAACCAAGGGTTCTGACTCGAGTGCCTTTCTCACTCTTGTTTGTTATTACGAGCTCAGACCCACCGGTTCCCAGCTCAATGTTGTTGTTAGAGTCATCAACAGCAACCAACTGCTTGCCTTCTGCATCAACATAACTGCAGCAAAAGTAATATTAAAAGATGCGCCCAAACTTCATTGACTAGCAAAAACTAAAATTATCAACAATACTGACCATGGTATCATAACAAATTCACTATCTCAACCATCTATGTACAAATCTCCAAGCATTTTACCTTACCTTTCTATTTGTATGAAACATAACCCTAATATTGTCCCACCATAAATGACTGAATAACAGTCTGCATTCTCAAGATTATTCTTTGCCAGAACGAATGATGCACCAGTTTAAGCAATTTTATGAAATATCAGGAGATCACAACTCAACAGCACAACCCAAAGAGTAAGAGCATAACATGATCAGACAGTTAAGCATAACATGGTACGGATTTCTGAAATTCAAAAACACATTCAGCAACCTATCAACACTAATATGCCAAAGTATAATTTATTATGACTACAATCCACAGTGCAATCCGACCTTAAATGAATATGGTCTCAGTATGATCATTCCCTAAGTAAAGTGCTAAGGGATGGCCAATTACTCAATTATCAATTAAAATCATTTTATTTCAGAAACCTTTCCATGGTGCTTAGGAAAAACAGGAACAAACATCGACCATTTAAAAATAACAAACTCAGTAACACAGAGTTGAGTTTAACAAAACCTGCTGCTGTAATCATAGAAATCCTCAAGGTCAGCATCTTCATCATCTCCACCATCTCCATACCGCAATTTGCAATGCCCCTTTGCTTCCATGTGTTTCCTGACAGCCTCTAGACTGAAGAAGGGTTGGCATCTGTCATTGCAGTAGAGGCAGATAAAATCACGCTTCACCTGCAGGATAACCAATTCAACGTGAAGATTAAACTGCATGTTTGCACACACACAACATTTGATATTACACTGATGAAAATGTATACCTTCAGTCCAACATAAGTAAGAAGACCACTAGGATCCTTCAAGTATTCACTGTCAGGTATGAAAAACCCATGCTTCTTATGCATATGGACCATGCAGTCTTCTATAGTGTCATGCTTGAGATCACACATGAAACACAATGAAATATCCAACTCTTCAAGATCATCCATGTCATCATCAGACTGCTCATCTTCTTGCATGTTGGAAGTAGACTCATCAGCCAACTCCATCTCACTTGGGTCAACTTCAACCCACTCTTCCTCCTCATCGTCGTCTTCATCCTCCTCTACTGCAGATGGAGGTCTGCGTGGGACTCGTTCAGGAAGTGGCTTGACTATTGTAATACCAGCAATAGAGGCATTGGGCTCCTGAGAGGCTTTCAAAAGATGTGATCGCGAGTTAAGATGCTGCTCATGAGCTTTTGAGCTCCTGTACTCCTTTCCACAAAGAGCACAGCTGTACAGCATTGGGGTGCTCGCAGGCTTGCTCCCCTCTGCCAAAACAGCTTGTCTAGCCAGAAACAGAGCCTCTGTGACACCAGGAACTCCAGCCACCTGAAGAATTTAACATATATCAAGACAACGCATGACTGAAGTTCAACACACAAAGAAGCAACAAGACAATCAAACTGACAAAAAGAAATTGAACGTTCTCCACACGTAATCTACATCATAGCAAGGCCAGAAATTTACCAATATATGTTCGCTTTTCGGTCCATAAAAACATAAAAAATATCCTGAATTTCTTAATTCTAATCAATTTTCATGACTGAACTGGAACTCTTAAGTATCTAGAAGGACCCAATTTTAGAAATTACCAATCCGCAGTAGTATTTCTCTCTAGTTATTCACATACAACTATCACAATTCCTCGCAAAAAAAAACAACAACTATCACAAAACCATAAAAATCGACAAATCTCAGGTGCAGAGGTTGGAGTTTTGCAAACATTCCAAGGCCTAAGCTGTTAATAAACTCCAAATTCCCATACCGGAGTGTCAAGACCCCTACGCTTAATCCTCAAATTCCTCATTCCCGACCCCAGGGCAGACCGCATGAACCGATGAACCTAATACCCAGAACACCCGCTAGCGAGAGAAGGTCGGCTGTGGCGGGGGACGACGTTACCTTGCGCTTGAGGTTGTAGCGGTGCCATTCGGAGCGGTAGTGGAGCCGCTGCTGCTCCTCGTCGTCGAACCCCGCGTTGCACGCGTTGCAGGTAACCGTCGGCATCCTCGCTCAGCTCTCTCTCCTCTCCGCTCGCTTTGGATTCGGCTTGCTCCGGCGGGCACGGGCGTGGAGGACTCTCGCTTCTCTCCTTCCTCTCCTTCCGGTGCCGCTTCGCCTTGTACGCGGCGGCGCCTCGGTGGGGAAGAGTTGGGGGAAAGTGGCGGCGGGGCGGGGAAGAAGGGGGAGGAGAAGTAGGAGAGGGCGAGGCGGGCGCGTCTGGTGCTGACGTTGGCGCTTGGGTCAGTCAGGCCTCTCAGGCCTTCACCGCCTTTCGTTGTTGGGCCTTTCTTTGGGCCTCCCTGGGACGAGGATTTCGGCCGCCCCGAACCGGGCTACGGGCCTACGGTCACGGAGGCCTGGCCGAAATTACCATGCGCCTGCCCGGGAAGCGGCACCGAAACCAATTTTTTTTATTTTTCCCGCTCGAACCACTGCCGTCCCCACGGCCCCCACTCGATCAAATCCCCTCATCGTCGTCATCGTCCCCACCGAAACCGCAGTACCGTACCCGCGCCGACGCGAGCACGATGGCTGCCGCGGCCTCCTCCTACTTCGCCGGCCCGGCCATCCTGCCGTCGCAGCGCGCCGCCGCGGCGCCCGACAATTCCGCCGTCGTCACCCCTTCTCCGGCCAAGGTCCGTCCGTAATCCTCGATTCCTCGTGACCGATTTCCATCCCCCGCCCCTCCCGCCGAACCCTAAGTCCCTAACCCCATTCGCCGCTCCGATCGCAGCAGTCGCGTGACCCCCGCTTCTCCGGATGCGCCCCCACCACCGTGCGTCACATCGCCCGCTCCTTCGCCGCCGCCGACGCCACCGGTGGTGGCGACCCTGTCATCTCCATCGACGGCGTCGACGCCACCAACGTAAGCACCCCCGAACCTCGGAATCCCTTCCTATAGTTGCATCCGCGCGGGTTCGCTTACCTCTGTGTTGCTCTGAAAAATTCCCCAACTCGCGCGCGTGTAGGTTTGGATTCTGGGGAGGGCGGTGAGCGTGGTGAATATGGAGGCTGGCGTGTCATTCACGCTCGACGACGGCACTGGGAAGATCCCGCTTGTGCGGTGGTGAGTCGCGAACTCGCGATTAGTGTTTCATTCATGTTTTCGCTAGATGCAGCCCTGAGGATGTGACAGTTTTTCATGAAATGCAGGATCACTGATGATATTGATGTTAAGGAAGTGTCTTTCGTCCAGTATGTATTTGATGTTGACAAGCTCTGAGATGCATTTAGTTTAGTTTTTAGAAGTGATTTGAGATTTCGGCATTTTGCTTTTAGCTATCGGGAAGCTGATATGACATAGTTGTTATTTACTTGTTTGCTGGTGTATATGAAGGAATGGTTTATACCTCAAGGTTCAAGTTACTCTCGTAGGGTTTCGAGCTAAGCAGCATGGTTTTGCTCGCTCTATTAGGTAAAGGATCTAAGTTCTCTTTGGTATTGATGGTCTTTCTACCTCTATTTCTGTATTCATACTATTTTGGTTGGATTTTAAATTCAGGTGGAATGCTTGTCTTGTTAGCGAAATTTTATCAATATGATATAATTTGTTACTGTAAAATGGATCTTAAACATTCATAGAATGTGTTCATCCTGTTTACTCAATATTTACTAATCCAAATTTTGATTTGTGCATAAAGCTTGACTGTTGCTTCTACAGTAATTTTTATATAACGATTTCAGTGAGATAAGGTTTATCAAGAATGGAATGCTAGCCTTGTTATTAGGATATTCTTATCAGAAGCAGATTGCAATTTGAAATGCACCATTTTTTTTAGGAAGACGTAAGGGCAAGTGGGCATAAATTTTGTGTAGGTGTCAGCGAGGTTAGCCCATTGATATCTCTGCATGTGTTTTTGGGGGAGTGGTGGTTGTGTGTGCCCTAGCCGGGGAAGTGTCTCTCCTATCTTAATCGAAACTCGAAAGGCAGAGCTCCTGCGGCCTGCCATCTCTTTCAAAAAAAAATGTGTAGGTGTTGCCTCCCTTATCTCTTATTGTGGTCCCCTGCCGTGCATTTAGCTTTGGAACCATGGACGATTAACTTAAAGCTTTGTTGGTTACATTTCGTAGTGAATTATAAGCACTGTTGATAATGGATCCTTATTCTGCAGTAAAGAACCGTATTGTAATTATTGTCCTTGCCCAGCTTCTTCCTTTGGGTTGATCTTCTGAAGCCTAGTGGCAGCTGCAATACAGTATCATCCAAGCTAGAAATTGGATTGGTTAATATTCTCTATGTATTTTGTTACTTTCAGAGTGAGGAACGAGACACACAACTATACTGTAGAAACCTAGCTTATTATGGTAGTGTATGTTTATGAATACTTGATCGTTTCTTGCCTATTTCTATTCTGTAAGTACCAATACTTCTACCAGTATTTTTTTAAAAAATAAATTTTACCAGCTTCTTACAACTAGTACTTAGATCATTGTAATTTTGTTTACAGGCCTGTTACCAATTTCAATGAAGTGGTGCTGCACTTCATTGAGTCTATGTATGTGCATTTGGTAAATGTCCGGCCAAAGGTGATTAGAGCAAATGGCAAATTTTTGTGTCAGTTCTATTTTGATGATTTATGAAAGCACAAACTGTTATTTCATTTCCATTTTGAAGATGCAAGGTCAATTCCCTCGCACTGTTCAAGCAAATGCGTCTACTCACGAGATGCAAGCTCAAGTCGCTCACACAGTCCAAACAAATGCACCTGCTTATATGCCCTTCTCTGGTGGAGTAAGAGAACATCAAGTTGATTTTGCTCCTGAAGTAAACCAAGGGCGATTCCCTTCATCAGTTCAAACAAACACATCTACTCATGTACCCTTTTCTGGTGGAGTTAGAGAACAGCAAGTTCACTTTACTCCTCAACCAAACCAAGTAAGAAACCTCTTATTTTTCTCACTTTTGAGAGTTTCTTGCTAAAGAAAAGTAGGTGAATCTATGAGTTAGTCATGGCATTTGACGTTTGAGATCTGAATCTGATTGTGTTGATCTTAATCTGCAAATTTTACACATGAGCATTATGATATTCTGAATTGAGATAGTTCATTGCCTGTCCTAGGACTTTTCATCGCTGCCTTATATTTTATTCTTGAACTTATATCCTTCACTGCCCTTTCTCTTGGGTAAGTATGTTTGCCTCTTGTAACTTATTGGTTGCGATAATTTTTGTTCAGTTTTCAGCTTACCCAGGTACTGGTGGACAACAGCACAATCTGCAGAGTATGGTTTTGGAGGTTATGCAACAACCAGATATACTGTAAGATCAGCTTTGCTTTGAATTATGATAAACGGTAGGAGATCTTAAGTAGTGCTAAACTTTGGCTGTAATGATTTGCTTATTTGTGGTCACAAGCTTGAGAAGCCCTAATCCCAATCAGTGATTGCAAGTTAGTTCCAGCCTTACATACATCCTTGATTTCTTATTTTGGTGCCCTGCATGTAGGAGTCTTTCAGTGTGCTCCAAAAGGAAAGTAGGAAATATACTTTCATTTTAAATATGGACAAGCTACATTTATGTTCAAATAATAGGTAAAAGAACGTAGATCAACATTGATTTGCGAGAGAGAGTGTAGTGGTATTCATTCAGTTACATCTATTAACATTTAAATGAGTATGATTTTGCTGCTTCATTTGGATATTATAAAGTGATGATGACCTATGCTGTAACTTCATGGTCTGGTTGCACAAAGAGAAAAATGATCCGGAAATAACATGGAAATATTTTAATCATAATGCACATAAAAAATGTGGTCTGCTACCTACATCCTGTGTTTTTGGGCCATCCTGTGTTTTCATGCATGCAATGTGTCGTGAAGTAAGCTGTAACAATGTTATGGAGTTTCACAAAGAATCTAGTAATCTGATTCCTGCTTGATCCTTTTGTTTGAAGTCTTCTATATAAATAACTTAGGTGGCTGTATGAGCTTTGTCAAGTCATAAGTGTTAAAGCTATGGTATGTTACTTGCTGGTGATCTTCTGACTTTTCAAGGAATCAAGATGCTTCGATTTGTTTGATTGTCTCCTAGTTTTAAGTTGAATCAAAATTCCCTGTTTGTCCAATTGGATTGGGCATCTTCTCAACTAAGATGCCTAGTATTTCAATACTCACATTGATTTCCATGCATGTATTCTTGTGGAGTTCTGAATTGACCATTGCTTTAACTTTTACGCAGTGCCCTTGAAAATGGAGTACATGTTGATGAAGTGGCAAGGAGACTTGGAATGCCAAGAGCACAAATTATGTATATAACCCTCTCCTCATGTATTTCATCACAAGCATATGAACTATGCTAAATCTTATATATCTTTAAACATGCAGGGTCACCGCCCAGCGTCTGGTCGATTTGGCCTGCCTCTATTCCACTATTGATGACTATCATTTCAAGTCTCTTTTAAACGGTTGATCAATATTATCATCTTCAGGACTAGTATAATGGCATTTGAGATTATTGGCAGTTTTTAGGTACTGAATAGCATTCGTGTATATGCTTTAAGTATGCACATCTAGTACATGCATTTTTATTTGTACAGAGCACTGAGCACCCGTTTTTTAGTTGCCAAGCAAGTTACTCAGACTGTCAGACACGCAGATCGGTTAGAAACTTGGAATGTGAGACCATGGGCATGCTGCAGTTGCTGGATGGATCTGCTTAATACTGTTTACTTGTTTTTATTCTACTGGAATATACAGTGCAATCTTCTCATTCATTTTTTTCCATGCTTCCTTCCGGTTGCCATGTTTGATCATCTTTTTTGGGCCCCTTTTTATGCTTATTATGAGTTATGAACTTATGATGTGATCTTGCCCATTTCTTTTAGTATGTTTACTCTGTCATAGATAACAATAACATGGTGCCCAACTGCTCATCATGGATTTCAGCTTTTTTTTTTTACCTTTTGTCAATAAATATTTGCCTGGTGTTTGTAGTTGAACTTGTTTCAAATATAGTATTTCTGTCTTGTATTTGCAGTTGATTTTGCGTTTCAATTGAGGGTGCCATGGGAATCGAATAAGAAACAGTGGGGATGAATGAAATAATAGGGGGTTTGGTCTGAAAAAGTTCTCTCTTCAACTTGTCAGGCCAACCACTTCATCGGTTTTGCTACTCATATGTTAAACATATTCTCTTCTAGTGTAGGTTATCTTCTTTAGGCCGCCTTGTCAAAACAAATCTATCTGCTCGGAACAATAATTGTGTACAATAGCTTCCTGAGTCCTGAGTATGCTAACCTAAGTTTTTTTTTTCTTTTTTCGGAATCCATCTACTGATCAGAATTGTACGCATGTTATCTTAAAGCTAGTACGTCAAAGATTATTAATTGCCCTATCTAACTAACACCAGTTTGCTACTACATTCATTAGCGTTGGAGCTCCCCACAGGTTATACTAGATCCTACCACATTATATTACTCTTAAGATTGCATATAATAGCTCTTCATGAATTGAATATGAAGCATGTGTAGAAATAAGTCAATTTCTCGTAGTAGGTGACGTCTTAAAACATGTCCTGCATCAGGCATACTGTACCTGACATTCTGGTGTAGTTTTGATGTTTGGGATATTTAATACCATGCCTGATGTTTGTTCCTATATCTCACTCGCATCTGTAAAGAAACACTTTCAAGTTTTTAAGAGTTGTATATGATATTATATTCCTGGATCAGGTCCATACTGTCCTGTGCTTCCCGGTCATTGTTTTGTTTTTGTCTTCTGATTATCCAATGTTATGTAGCTGTATGATTATTATAAATATGTTTCCTTACCTTAAAACATTATATAGGTGAAATAAGACATTATCGTAGTTAAATAGACAAATACAGCAGGGTCTCCTTTTCCAGCCTCCCTGCACATTTTATTTTCTTGAACCATGGCAGTTTGATTGCCCCATAATTACTGTTCATACCATTAAGGAAATTTCAGTCAGTAGCAACCTATATACGTTTCTGGAAGTTTTATGTTGATTGATAGACCACTAGTTCATAATCTAATGCCTGTTAATGCAATTAAAGTCTGTTACAAGAAAAATGAAATTCAACTCAAACATTTGTACATTCATCCATGTACCAGCATTATTGATCGGTGTTCATTAGAATAGACTTGTGGAACCCGGCATTTCACAGCTATCTAGGAAAGGGCTTGCTGATATATTAACATGATTTTGTACTGTATTTGCTTTTTTCGGTTGGTTTATTGCGTCATGAGACATCGACGTCGAAATCAGGCCAACCAAAATAATTCCTTTGTGTTGCATAAGGCTGTAATCCAAACAGTTAAGCAAGCTGCATTTAAGGGAAAAGCATGCCATTAGCCTTGTTGAACAACACCTTTCATTCCTTTGCTGTGGAACATTAGCTGCTGGTCGATCCGGTGGACTGTCAACAGCAATTAACCATCAGGCAGCCCTTATCTAGCTTGCATTTAGTTGGTGCAGCTGTGCGAGTGATGACCCTGGGAATTGTCCGCCTTTAATTTGTCAATGAGACAGAGACGCCTACTTTGCTGACTCTTAGATGAAGTCATGCCTAGGTTTCTCTTTTAAAATATGGTCTTATTTTCTTTGACCCCATATATCATACGTATATCATTTCTGAAATGCTTGTTTTGTGATTTCCCTATGCCACGCCATTCCCAATCTGCGACGTTGTTTTAGGCGCTGGGAAAAATCCCAGTTTGGTTTGAACTTTGCCAACCCAGTTGCGCATACTAAGGACAAGGTAGGTTTGACCCTGCTCCAGCACTGAACCTCTCTACGTAACTTGTCGTTTGTAAAGAACAAACAAACAGGGCCATCGCAATAGGTCAGATTAGGTCAGACTCGGCACGCCTGGACCTGCATTGGCCATGTGTTACCTCTCGTTTGGGTTTGGGTACCTAAACCGCCTACTAAAGCAGTGGAGATATGATTCCCTGCTGGACGCTGGCGACACGTAAAAGGGCCACGAATTCTTGCTCTACTATCTGATCACCGTCCGGCCGGTTGTGGTAGTACACGATTCTTTTCTTGTCTCACATCCTCCCAACTGACCTCCAGATTCTAGAAACCACTGTACTCAGGCAGAGCACTACTGTGCTGCTGCAGACCAAATCATTTGGCAGAGCGTCCAAGCAATCAGCCAATCAGGCCCCCCAACAAAGGCTTCGAGATCGAGTGCCAACGCCAGTATTCATGTTACTGTACTCAGTACAACCTCTACTTGAGGAACACGCACGCACCACACAAGATATTCTAAAACCTATGCTACACTCGTTGGGGTATTATAGGCAGCATGCAAACCAATGTGCTCCTTTGAAGCCAGTACCTCGCTTGTTTAACGTTTTCTAAACAGAAATTGCTCCTTGTTCGCCCTTATCCAAAGGGAGTAGCTCGCCGAGCTCGAGACACGCCCAACAACTTCCATGGCGGATGGCCACCAGGGTCCAGGCCTTGGGAAAGATGAACACCAGCAGCTGCTAGTATAGTAGTACTACACGTCTACACCTGCGAGGGTCCTCGGAGCTGGGGCTGGCCGGTGGCCGGTGGCCGCGCACACGGCACACGTCGCCCTGCTTTACCGGGCACAGCTCGGCCTGTCGCAAACTGCCCCTCTCTACAACCACAACCTGATGGAGCGAGAGGTCGAGATCACTTGGCAGCGAACCACCCGGTCGCGCTGGCGCAGCACCCCAACTGCTCACTTTAAGGTTGTGTTTAGTTCCATTCAAAAGTGTACTATATAAAAAAAAAAGATTCTCCGTCACATGAAACTTGTGATACATGCATGGAGTTTAGTTGTACTTTGCACAGTTTGGTTGTACTTTACGAGACGAACGTTTTGAGCCTAATTAGTCAACGGTTGGACAATTATTACTAAATACAAACGAAATACTACAGTGTCACTATAGAGAGTTTTGACACTCCAAATTTAGAAACTAAACACAGCCTTAGTGTCACGCTTGGTCACCTTCGTTCCAACTGTAACCCAACTGATGCAAGCAGCCAAGTCGGAGCAGCCAAACCTGTTCTGTCGCCGGCCGACGAAATCTCAGGCCCCGTTTGGTTCGGGTGTTAAAGTTTAATAAACAATATAGTATTTTTGTCTTATTTGATAAAAAAGTTTTCAATCTTAGACTAATTAGGCTTAATAGATTCGTCTCATAAATTACTCCTAATCTGTGCCAACTGTAGGTAATTAGTCTATATTTAGTAGACTATGCATTTGAGAAAATATTGATGTGATGAGAGTTAAACTTTAACGCACTCAAACCAAACGGGCCCTCAGTCCGCACCACATCATTATCCTCGCAAAATCGCCCGTATTATGCGCAGGGCAAGTACACACTCTGACGTCTACAGTTATGTATGTACATGGTGTATCTTGTCACGATCGATGGAGACTGGTATGGTACGTATATTTACTTTACATCATCACGTACACTAAACATTTCAAGATAATATTGTATTTACAAGTGGGCCCCAACCTCCCCTTAGGACAAACTAGCAAAATCCACATCACAGGTATCTAGAGTAAAATTTTCTTCTCAAGAATGCATTTCTTCTCAGGTCGTGAGTCGTGACGTGGGCTAATTGCTCGTGGTTGACGAGGAGGAAGAAGGGGACGGGGTGCTGAAGTCCTCGTCTTCATATTCGTCGTCGAGATCTTCCAACCACCATGGCTGCTCCTCGTCGCTGGCCGCCGCCTCGGGCATCGCCCACCGGTCTTGCCGGATCTCGCCGCCTTCCAGTAGCTCCAGCACCTGCCACCACCACCATAACGTTACATTATTACTACTCCCTCCGTCCCAGTTTATAAAGCGTAACCACGTCCAGTTCAAAGACCAAAGAATACATTTAATTCTCTCTCAATACTAGTACTACTGCATCGATGTATATGCCTAGAGAGAGCACGCCTTATATTATGAGGCATGAATAAAAAGTGGTTACGCCTTATATATCGAGACGGAAGGAGTAACAATTAACATAACACTGTTACAGGTAAACTAGCCAACAGAGGAAGTGGACTGTAGCGTAGTACTGTAGGTCAGCCAGTAGCTGCACGCATGGAGACATGTGCTTCCGGTGTCCTGCCACGAACGCCGGCCCTAAACTACCACTAAACTCGCCGCCCCGGAAACGCTAACAAAAAAAAAAACACTGCGAGTTGGCAGTAATGTGCTTCGGAAGCAGACACGGGCGTCGCGGAGTCGGTACGGTGACCTGCCACTCGAGATTGACCTGTGAGTTGGAGTGATCGCCACCACCTGACGACGACACGACACAAGCGGGACGCACGCACCTCGGTCATGGACGGCCGCCACGTCGCCGGCGCCCGGACGCACAGCGACGCCACGAACGCCACCCGCCGCGCCTGCTCGCCGTCGTAGTCGCCGCCGAGCCTCGGGTCTACCAGTGCCTCCGTCTTGCCGTCGCTCAGCAGCGGCCGGGCCTGCACGCACACGCACGTACAGTACATACGACCGGTTTCTGTCAGCAGTCAGTAGACAGACACAGACTACACTAGTGCGGGTTGGAGGAAACGTCTTGTTTACATACATACCCAGCTGAGGAGGCTCCGGTGGCTGCCGTCCACCGGCTTCCGGCCGGTGACGAGCTCCAGCAGGAAGACGCCGAACGCGAACACGTCCGTCTTCTCGTCCACGATGCCGTGCGTGTAGTACTCCGGCGCCAGGCACCTGATCGGAAAACCAAACATGGCTGATGAACTGAACTAACAGGGGAGTCGTCGTCGTCGATCACGAGCGACGACCGACGATCCATGGCGAGGTGTACCGTACCCGAAGGTGCCTTCGATGGGCGCGATCGCCCGGTGCGTCCACTCCGCCGGCAGCCACTTGGCGAGGCCGAAGTCGGAGATCTGCGGCTGCAGGTCGTCGGTGAGCAGGACGTTGGAGGCCTTGATGTCCCGGTGGATGATCCGCCTCCGGCACCCCTTGTGCAGGTACTCCAGCCCGCGCGCCGTGCCCACCGCAATGCCGTGCCGCGCCGCCCACCCCATCGCCGGCAACGTCTCGTCTGCCGATCATTCATGGAAGAAAAGAAAGAAACGTCACGCTCACGCATTCATTCATGGCCAGTTACTGCCGCGCGCCGTGCGCTGCGTTTCGGCGGCGGTGCCGGTTGGTTCCTCTACCCACGCACCGACGCACGGATGCACGTACCGTGGAGGTTGGCGGCGACGGAGCCGCGGCGGGAGAAGTCGAAGACGAGGTAGAGGTCTTGGTCGACGCAGCACCCGAGGAGGCCGCACACGTTGGGGTGGCGCGCGTGCCCCACCGTGCCAAGCTCCGCTAAAAAGTCCCGCTCCCGGCGCTCGCACGCCGACGCGCCCAGCAGGCGCTTCACGGCCACGGCGCGCCCGTCGGGGAGCTCGCCGCGGTACACCTCCGAGGACCCGCCCCGGCCCACCAGGTTGCGCTCGTGGAAGCCGTCCGTCGCGCGGTGGACCTCATCGTACGAGAAGCAGCGCCACGCCGGCCTGCTGCTGCGCCCCGGGGACGATCCCGGCTCCTCCGGGGATTCCTTGGTGGAGGCGTCGGCGTCCACCGGCTTAGTGGTCGGCGACCGGTGGCCGATGGAGAGGAGGAGGAGCCGCTTGAAGCTGCCGCTGCTCCGCAGGTACAGAGGCTTCATTCTCTTCTCGATGCTGGAGTCGGCGGCAACGCCGGAGACGCCGACGAGAGCGAGCCCGCGAAGTGGTGGTGGTCGAAGCAGAGGAGGAGAGGGAGAGGGAGCGAAATGGAGGAAGAGGGCATTGATGGTGGGGGGAGTAACGGCGAGGCGGGGTGGGGTGGCGAGTGTCGCGGGACAAGCGTGTGAAGCCGACGGGCGTTTTTGTGGAGGGAGGCGGCCGGCGGTCCTGGTCCCGGGTGGGCGCGGCGCCCCGTGGACCGGCCCGGAGTCGGACCCGACCGAGGCGGTTGCACAGCACCCAGCGATCACAGGCTGCACCGATGAAGAGCTCAGCTCATGGAACTCGCGAAACTCCTTCCCGGTTTTTACTACTACGCACGAATCGAACCGTGAAATTCTTGCATGAAATGAAATTCATGCAAAGTCGCTGCAAATTTCTCCCGAAAGCAGCTGTCACGTGCATTTGGCACTGTTTATCGACAGTCGACAGGGAGGGAGTTGAGCAAAGACTGTCCGGTGTCAACCATTCGATATAACTCCAGTGGACGTGCGGTTGTACAACCATTGACAAAACACGTGCGTTTCCGTGCAAGTTTTGTTCGTTTTCGGTGGTGTTTCTTCTCATAAAAAAGAGGTTTGTTTGTTTCAGGGGTAGTCGCGTCGCGTACACCGGCGCGTGCGGTGCGGCCGTGGAACAGGTCCAGATGGGCGTGACGGCGACTGACGGGGCCTGTGGCTGTGGGTGACTGAGACTGAGAGCAGAGTGGGACGGCGGTGGTTGCTTATAAACAGGGGAAGGAAGCGAAGCGGGCGTTTCCTGCAGGGTGCCTACCTGAAGCTGAAGGGCCTTTTTCTGTTTCGGCCACCGGCTCCACTGTCCAGTGCAGCAGAAACAGCAAAAGGGCGCTCCTCCCGTGCCGACTGCCGACCGCCCCTGCCCTGCTCACACCGACGACCGACGGCGAACGCAACCGCCCGGAGCGGAGAGGTCCGTCCACAGTGTACCCAACTGTTACTTCTTGCCAGCGTCGCTGTCACGTCTCCAAGACGGAAGATATCAGCGTCACGACAGTACGTACAGCTCGCAACAACGTCAACCGTGTCCTCGCCGTCGCCCGTAGCACGGTACTGCACAGTGGCGACTGGAGGGAAGAGACCAAATGCATTGCTCTGTTTTGCTGTTCAGCGTGCGAGTGAAGTCCGGGTGTGTTCACTTCCCATGCAAACCTAAAATATTTCCTCTTCCACCCATCACATCGAATCTTTGGACGCATGCATGAAGGATTAAATGTAGCTAAAAAAGATAACTAATTGCATAGTTTGTCTGTAAATGTCGAGACGAATCTTTTGAGCCTAGTTAGTCTATGGTTAGACAAATTTTGCCAAATAACAACGAAAGATGCTACAGTAACACCCTCGGTATCCAAGCTCTGTATTTTGTTTATGGGGTCAGAAAAAAAAAATCAGTGTCCAACACAACTACACAAGGCTCAACTCCAAGCAAGCGATACCTTCAGCATCAACTGCGAAATGTTGTCATGTTCTTTCTTGGATAGGGCCTTTCGGGCCGCATTTGTCTGGGCCTCTGGGGGCTATAGCCTGGCTACTGTGGAGACTGACGACGTTTCAAGCCCCTATAAAGATGGGCTACCTGGCCCCTCGCTTCTGGAAAAGGCCGGGCTTTGTGGATTACTATTCGTTCCCGGCCCTATTTGGACAAGATTAGAGAAACCCATGTGTGCAAGGGCGGATCTTCTTCTCACAAAAAAAAAGTGCAAGGGCGGAAACAAAACGAAACGAGAGAGCACATGGTAAGATTGACGAAGGAACTAGGAACATGAACTACTACATTTGTTCCAAGTCGAAAGAAGTTTTTGCTGCTCGTGTTTGTTTAACGGCTGGGTAGCACCCTGAACGTCGGAACGGATGGGACGTCTGGACGCCACGCATGCAATATTTTCCTGGCATCGTTTCGTACGTCCACACGAGGCCCATGCTGGCCTCGAACATCACCAACATCAAGAAAAGAGGGAGAGAACGACGGATGTCCAGCTAGCACCAGGACGAGGATAAGACACTAAGGTGAGGCAGCAGAAGACGAGGAGGAACATGTTACAGATGTAACATCCGATCTACTTTTAAAACATTCAGAATCAAACACTTGCAATGTTGTTTGAAGGTAGATGAAACACTTGCAGAAAACACTTAAGAAACACTTAAAACCATTGCAAAAAACATACGCAACATCCAGATAAAACACTTGTAACATACGAAACATTGGGGACAACTTGCAACATACGTGTACAACCATTGCAACATCCTGATCTACTTTTGCAACATCCATATGAAACACTTGCAACATACCTATGAAACATCTGAAACAGTTGAAACATGTGCTCGCAACATGCGTTTTCAGCGTAGCATCTACTTGCTGCTTAGACGAATGAAGGCTCGTCGGCACGGAGCTAGACGCCGGCGCAGAGCTCTCGTCGGCATGGAGCTAGACGCCGGCGCAGAGCTCAATGCCGTGGAGTGCCGGGGGAGCCGGCGGGCGGCTGCGCAGCCCCGACGAGCGACTGTGCGGGCACTGACGAGCTATTGCGCAGATTAAGGCTAGACTGGGACAAAAAGGAGATGTCGCACATGCCCCACCGTCATTGAACTATCCGCTATCCACCGGATCCTTTGCCGCGCTCTCCGATGGTTGCGCATCTTAAGCATGGGCGCGAGTCACGAGGCGAGTCCCTTTCCTCCACGCAACAAGAAACGCCCGCCACCAATCTCCTCGGTTCAGGCGCATCGATGGAAGGAGAAGCAACAGCCAACAGGGAGACGATAATGTTATGTTTGCGAAACAAGAGCAGGGGAGAGGATAAGACTGTGCTGGATTCATAGAAAGGAAGTGGCGTGTAGATAAGCATGGTGCGGGTTTTTTTTTATTCGTATGAGGATGCATTTTGACGGTGAGTAAGTTGTCCGATTTTGGCTGGGGCGTCGGACGCCCTAAGCGTAGCATTTGCGTTTGTCTAATCCCTTTGAATTTCCTTTTTTTTGAACGAACGAATGTATGAGTAAATTTCAACAACTCCTTAAAACTCACTTGCCAATTCTTAGGTTATAGCAAGTTGCTAATTTGTTTGGCAAGAGGAAAAAAGATGTGTCTCCAACGAGTTGCTATTCTCACTTGGTAAAATTGATCGAGGCCGCGCGACGCGACTTTTCACTTCTACCGATCGAGGCCACGACGCTCCTCCTTCCTGTTATTTATATATTATTCTGATTGCACCTGCAGCAATGTATTAGCTAAACATGAGCATGTATTTTGTCTGAATTTATTTTAGCATGCGGTGATGAACCATTTATATTTTATCATGATGGACACGTTGATATTGTGATGTCAATGTGATTGTGATGTCAATGTGATTGACGGCTTGTTTACTGCGGTAAATCTTCCCTGCTGATTGAGGACGAGACAGGCGTCAGGCAGTAGCAGGACTGCACATTGCATCATCAGGCTTCTGCTCCAATCAGGTTGCATGCATCGCGCGGGAGAGGGAGGGGAAATGTTTCGCGCGCGCGGGAGAGGACGCGCGAGCGCGGGACGGGAGCCGGCGACGGAGAAATTTCGCGATAGCAACTCAACGTCGCGCGCGTATACATGCGCGTGCCACACCGTTGGATAGCAAGTTTGGATAAATAGCAAGTTTATTTGAGGAATTGTTGGAGAGAGATTTTTATGCTTTTGCTAAATTTATAAGGATAACAACTTGATTTAAGGAGTCGTTGGAGATGCTGTTACTAAGAAGAACTAGCAAACTTCCGTCGGAGAGTTACTCCTTGACGACTCTCTCAATTACTCGTTATATATAGGAGTATTTGAAAATGAAGGTAGCGCCAATTATCGCGGGTCAACTACCTCGGCTATATATTTTCATATTTTGCACAAAGCTCAAGTGATTTTTGTGGATTAACACGAACTGAGAAAAAGTACTGCCAGCGTGCACCAAATCAATCTAAGTTTATGAACAAATCAAATTACAGTTAATACCAGACATGGTGTTTTTTTTAAAAAAAACTAGAAGATATCTCCATTATGAAATAACCGATGCCAAATCTTTGGCGACCAGCGCATGTGTACAAGGAGGGCTACTATCCCTGACAGACACCAAGGGTCAGCTTACTAATTACGGTCAAATATCATTCTACTTTATTTTTATCCTCATTCAAGTCATGTGAAATACCATTCTAGTTTATATGAGCAAGTTTTTGATCGATTTAATGACCCAAAATATAATTATAACTATCCCTACGGTTCAGTCTTGTCATCCACTTATGAACTCCTCAAATACCGCAAAGCCCAGGGGTGTCATAGCAAAACGCAAAGCCCTCGCTCTGTCACTCAACTCGTCTTCTCGGGCCTCTGCTTCTGTTCGTTGGCGGCCTGGGGTTTTGTCACCGGAGGCACAAATGCGGAATTGAATTACACTCCTCTACTCCATCTGAGAGCGAGAGCGAGAGCGAGCGCAGAATCGCGAGAGACCTCTCCCCCTCCTCAATCTGGAGACCGCAATTTCCGAGCCATGGGCTCCTCGTCCCCTCCCTCCGGCGGTCAGCACCAACCCGCCTTTCTTTCTTTCTATGTTTCTTTCCCCACGAATTTTCTTGCGCTATATTCGTTGTATTTGCCCGGTGACGCTTTGGTCCTACATGGGTTCGCGTAGGTCTCGATCTGCTGATCGTGGTACTAGGAACTAGGTGGATGGTTCCTGACGCAATCGAGATTGATCTTGCCTTTTAGGGGGATTTGTTCCCTAGGTTGGCTGCGCTTAGGGGTTGTTGCTCACCAAATTTCGTTTCTTGTTACCTGCATTTGCTCGCTTGGATCGCCTACCGGAGTTAGGCTGTTGTATTTTGCTGGTGATGCGATGCTTGCTGCCTAGCAACCCGTAGGTGTCACCGTGGTTAAGTGAGAAAGGAAATACTAAAGAAAAAGGTTTTTTTTTTTGAAAAGAAGGTTGCCTTCTTTACAACGTGTAGCCGTGTAGGTTTGTATACGTGTGGGGATGGTCACTTGCATGATTGCATTGTGTTTATTAAATTATTTGAACTGTGAGTTAGCCGGTCACGTGTTCTTACAGGTTGTTTGGCTTGCATGCATAGACAGCGAATGAGTTTTATTTGCTGTTTGTACTACCCTGCTTTTCACTCATTAGATGATTAGAAGCTGCATGGATGACATCTTATTGCTAGAATGGGCGGCGGAGCTACGCTATATGATATTCATGTTCACTGTGACTTCATTCTGGGGTCAACTGTTGAACGATTTTTGCTGTAAGTTGTCTTGTATGAGGTTGCTTGTCATCAAAACTTGCTTCTTCATGTTGATTTGCCCATAGTGATTTTTTTTTGCACATGTTCAACAAGTGTCTAATAAATTCTAAGCAAACACATGCTCTCTTCAAGGTTCTATTGCACCAATGGTAGTTGCACATCAAGTTTTTCTAGATGTGCTTCTGTGTATATATGATCAGACATGACAAATTTACATGCGCAATAGCTCATTTTGCACTAGTACTTACTTTGAGTATATTCCATTGATGATGTCATATAGTGAAAGAGGCAACACACAGTTGCTAATTATGGGCTAATTTATCTTTTTGTTCTCCAGAATAGTTTCTTTATATAGTTTGCTGTATATGTGTGCCATCTGTTAAGTGGAGCATTATTTGAGGGTCTTTTACCATATGTTTTGGAAGGCGTGGTTATCTGATGAAGGAACAATGCACTCAGAAGCTCTTGGATGAATTTTCCTTTTCTTTATAACATGTCGTAAAGCACATTTTTTCACCAGAATTGTTGTCAGTAAAATATTTTGCCATTGAAATTATTCTCTGTCACCAGTACCTTAAGAATATTCATAAGTTTGTTGTGAGTAGTGACATACTGTTCCGGTGCTGTAGGATTTGTTCCTGATCTGGCTACATGTTGTTTGATGAGTGTCAAAGAAAAGAGAGAACTTGTCCATGAATTGGCAAAGCATCATCTCAGTGCACCTGAACAGCTACAAGAATGGACTCGTCGTGAGATAGTAGAGGTTCTGTGTGCTGAGTTAGGAAGAGAAAGAAAAGAAAATACATTTTCTTCAATGCCAAAACACAAATTGCTAGATTTTCTCTTCAAAGTTGTGAAGGGAGAATCATTTCACCCTAGGAATTATAAGAAAAGGAAGTCTAACCCTGATCAGGACACATTGAACCTTGGGTTCCCTTCCAAAAGACAGAGAGAGAATGGCAGTTCATCCTTGTTTCCAGTTACGGGAAGAACTCCAGCATCAACTGGTGTTTCTAAGCAATAATCATTTCCGGTTCTCCGTTTTCTCCAAAGCTGTGGGTTTTCAAGTTTACAATCTCAAAAGAGTCATCAGCTCCTGTTTCGATGTTTATTTCCATCTCTGGAACAACGGCACTCCTCATTGGGAGAGGGAGAAGCGTGCTTGGGAATTAGAGCAGGAAAAAGAATGGTCCGCTGTTCTATCAAAAAGATCCAAGAAAGCGGCAAAAGCTGCGGCCAAATCCGCTAGCATACTGCCCAAGAAGGTTCATTTTGCCAATAAACTTGTGCAATCTCCTCCGAAAATCAAATTCATACCACCCTCTTGTATTTATTTTGGCTCCTTTTTAACCACGTTGGAGCTGGTCGAACCAAAGAAGTTATTTTTTTCCAACTCTAGCTACTCTTCTCCTCACGATCACCGATTAGAGCCAATCAATTCAACTCGTGTTCCCACCTGAGCGCGAGAATCTCGGATTGGGCAATCTGCCGCAGCAGCTGGAGACCATTCAAGTTTTCGAATTCTGAGAAAAGCGCTACTTTGGTTCAGGCTCATAAGCTGGCCCAGCAACGTTGCTTCCGTTGCCTAGCCTGGGGCCATCCTCGTTCAGCCTGTCGGTCCACCTATCCGCTGCCTGCAGTGCCACAACTATGGGCATACCAAAAGATGGTGTCTCGTCCGGGCTAAGTCCAACTGGGGTCTGGCTGCCTAAATTGACATCCAATACTTTTGTAACCCGATCCCAGCCCAAGTTGATCTGGAAGCCCAAATCTTGGCCAAGTGTTGACTCTAAGAGTTTATTGGGAAACAAATTACGGGTCGAGGAAACTCGCCTAGATTCCTGCGATCAAGCTCCGGACTCTTCGCCTTCCCTAACAAGCGATCAGTTCCAATCTATACCATCTCCAATCGTTGCCGAAGAGATTGGTGTAGACATCAGTGATCAACTGGCCTTCAACAGAAAAGCTTTAGAAGATGCCGTCTTCCCAGGCGTCATTGCTCCTCAGCCTCCCTTTGTTTCAGCTGGTATTATAACTATTGACACAACTGATTTGGAGGGTACCAAACAGGATGCAGTAGCTGCTGATGAGTCATTTGTCCCTAATGGCCTAGACATTGTACTGTGGTCCCCGGTCTTTGGCTCCATTGCTATCCAAGTCCTTACACAACATCTGCAGCTTCGAGAAGAACGTGAGAAGGATGCTGTCAACCTAGGGGCAACAGGCCACGACATGCATGGAGAAGGGTCTGACATCCCAATTGACGTCACTGTTAATTCTGAAGATGACAGTTCCTCATCAAGTGATGAGACCTCACTATTGTCAGAACACAGGGCTGTAAACAGGGGTTGCTCTGGCCATCTCAGGCCCATCACTGGTTCCACCCTCGGAGGTATTTTCACTCCTGGTGCTAGCAGCTCTAGTCAAGGCCAGCAGCAGATGCAAGCCCCAACCTTTTTCAAGCAAATTGTCGTTGACACCTCCACTCTGTTTGCAAACCAAGAGAAGGTTCACATCCCCAATGGAATGGAAATTGTGCCATGGAAGCCTACTGGAGTAGCTCTAGCACTGCAGTTGTTTGCTATGAGCGTTGAATATCAAGGGACAGAGGATCAAGATCAGCAGGGATACCTTCAGAGCTCAGCTAGCACCTTTGATCATGGGTTTGAACTTGAAGCTCAGGCATCTCGGCCCAGCCCAATCACTCGAGTTTACAAGAGGCGTCCTAAGGCCAAGAATGGCAACATGGGCCTTCAGCAAAGACCAACTGGTTATAGCCTAGGAAATTTTGAATTGCAAGCTACTCAAGCTCATCCCAGCCCACCAGACAGTGCAAGCCAAAAGGCAAAGCGTGGCCACAGCAGGAAGACGTTGTCTCTGCCCGCCCCTAGCAACTCATCCACGCCTTTAGTTGAAAGTTCAGTTAGACGCAGCACCAGACTTAACAGTGTAAAGGAAGGATTCCACTTCCGCACAGTCAGACTCGATGGAGAGCCATCAAAGAAGAGGAAGAAACCTGCAGTGGTACTAATTGATGAAGCTACAGGGCAAGCTGGGCCAATCCCGCTAGAGATCCCCCAGAGTTGGGGAATAGATTGTGGAATAGCTCCTGCGGAGCTTTCTGAAGATGCGCTCTTGCAAGCGCCTGCTTCTTCCAGCACCGTTATCAATGTTCCAGCACCGTTATCAATGAATAGTAGAAGCTGGCAAATTCTATGTTGGAACATAAGAGGTGTCAATGCAACTGGTAAGTGGGACGCAGTACGAGATAAGATCGAAGAAAGTGCATGCTCAATCTTTTGCCTCCAGGAGACAAAGAAAGATCATTTTGATCATGCTTTCATCAGAAAACTTGCTCCCAAGCGTTTTGATTCTTTTGATTTTGTGCCTTCGATGGGGGCTTCGGGTGGCATTCTAGTGGGCTGGAATAGCTCCGTTTTCAGAGGGCAGGTCCTTGACAAAAAGCAGTTTGGCATCACCCTCTTTTCACCTCTGTACATAACATGGACCCCTGGCGTCTCACCACGGTCTATGGACCTTGTGCCGAACCATATAGGTCTGAATTTATCAATTGGTTTAGGGGCCATCTTATCACAGATTCAGATAACTGGCTCTTTCTTGGTGACTTCAATTTCTATAGATCCCTCCAGAACCGCAACAAGCCGGGAGGAAACCTATCTGATACCCTGATCTTCAATGATGCTATTGGACATCTGGGCTTAATTGAGCTTCAATTGAAAGGGAGGGCTTTCACCTGGAGTAATATGCAGCAAGACCCTCTCCTAGAGCAGCTAATACTTCGCCAAACTGGACACTTGACTATCCTAATACTGAAGTTCTACCGATGGCCAAGATAACCTCTGATCACATCCCTTGCAAAGTGACAATTGGAACCAACATACCTCGCTCCAACATTTTCCGTTTTGAAAATTTTTGGGTGGAGCATGCAGGTTTTCTTGACACAGTTCAAAACCAGTGGACTATTTCACAGCAACAGTCATCGGCTTCTAGAACTATTTCCTCGAAATTAAAGGCTTTGCGCAATGCCTTGAAGATCTGGAGCCGAGGACCATCTAACCTATCCCTCTTGATCGCCAACTGTAACAAGGTCATTCTTTTCCTTGATGCTTTGGAAGATAGAAGGATTCTCTATAATCCAGAACTCAACCTTCGGATCATGATAAAAAATCAGCTTGCTACTCTGCTGCATTATAAGAATGTCTACTGGAGAAAGAGATATACAGTGAATAGAGTTAAGTTCGGGGATGAATGCACCAAATTTTTCCATGCGATGGCAACTATCTCGCATAGGCGAAACTCCATTCCCCAACTCCTCAATGAGCAAGGTCTTTGGGTCCAGGACCATGAAGGCAAAGCGGGACTGCTTTGGAATTCTTTCAGAAAGCGCATGGGTGTAACCACCAGCCCAGTCATGATCTTTGATCTGTGGTCGCTTATCACTATAGTACCTGGTCTAGATGAGTTGGTGTTACCATTTGAACATGAGGAGATTGATTCAGTCATCAAACGCATGCCAATCGATAAAGCCCCGGGTCCTGACGGTTTTAATGGCATGTTCATGAAAAGGTGCTGGCAGATCATTAAAGAAGATTTCTATTCCCTCTTTGATGAGTTCTACAATGGCACAATAAACCTAGAGTGTATCAACAGCTCCTACATCACTCTTGTGCCCAAGATCAGTAACCCAGAGACAGTCAATGACTTTAGGCCAATCTCATTGCTGAATATTAGTCTGAAGCTATTGACAAAAATCCTGGCAGACAGGTTACAGAATGTCATTCTCAAACTCATTCATTGCAACCAATATGGTTTCATCCGTTCGCGTTCCATTCAAGATTGTCTTGCCTGGAGCTTTGAATATATCCACCAATGTCATCAATCAAGAAGGGAGGCTATAATTCTCAAATTGGACTTCGAGAAGGCATTTGATACAGTTGAGCACTCTACTATCCTACTGATGTTGCAGCATTTGAGTTTCCCAGATAGATGGATATCTTGGATCCACTGTATCTTATCATCGGGCTCGTCAGCAGTGCTCCTAAACGGTGTCCCGGGCAAGTTCTTCAAATGCAAGAGGGGTGTCAGGCAGGGAGATCCACTATCCCCCTTGTTATTTGTCATTGTAGCCGAACTTCTTCAGTATCTAGTCAACAGGGCATCGGCACTTGCACTACTGAAAGCACCCATCCCTTGTGAAAATGGTGAATTTCCCATAGTCCAGTACGCCGACGACACCCTTCTCATTCTCCAGGCTGACGCGCTCCAATTGTTCTTCCTGAAAACATTAAAAACTCGGCCCGGTAGGGGAAAGACCTCCCCCACGGCATTCCACTTAAGAAGAAGCTTCTCAGTAGCCCGGATCGAGAAACCCCCCGAACCCTGGCCCCGCCCTGACACTAGGACGGGAGACCGTGGGCCCCGTCACCTGGGCCGGTCCGCAGACCATTGCCGCAGGCCGGAAACGGGCCGTCACACTAGTGCTTTGGCACACAGGACCAGCGAGGGAGGTTTTTTACCCTCAGCCGAAATTCGCTCCCACTGGGAGTTGAACCCCGGACCTGAGGGGTGCCGCCGGAGTGCTAGACCAACTGATCTAGCATCCTTTGGCTCTTCTTGAAAACATTACTCAACAGCTTCGATACTGCATCGGGTCTCAGGGTCAACTACAACAAGTCGCACATCCTACCAATTAATGTGAGCCAAGATAGATTGCAGCACCTTGCCAATACATTTGGCTGTCAGGTTGGATCACTACCGTTCACATATTTAGGGCTACCGATGGGCACCACCAAGCCATGCATTGAGGACCTTACACCAATCATGGACCGGGTTGAGAGAAGACTGTCAGCATGCTCCACGTGGCTCTCTTATTCAGGTAGACTGCAGATGGTTAACTCAGCTATTACGCCGATAGTTACCTACACCCTTTGCACTATCAAGGTTCCAAAGGGCTTCATCGAGAACATAGACAGGGCCCGTAAGCAGTGTCTCTGGAGGGGAAATGATGACACTACGCGAGGAGGCAACCTTGTGGCATGGCCGGCGGTCATGAGGCCCAAAGACAAGGGTGGTTTGAGTGTGATCAACTTGCGTTTGCAAAATGATGCCCTCCTCTTGAAACAGCTCCACAAGTTTTACAACAAAGCAGATGTTCCATGGGTGAAGCTTGTTTGGAATAAGTATTATGTTGGCAAAGTGCCCCATGAATGCAGAGAAGTGGGCTCTTCCTGGTGGCGCGACATCATGCGTCTAAACACCATCTATAGAGGTGTGTCACGCTGTACATTGGGAGATGGCTCAACAGTCTCTTTCTGGGATGATCTATGGTCAGACTCGATCATGTCTGCTCAATATCCAAGGCTCCACTCGTATGCTAGGAACAAGACAATCTCGGTACAGGAATTAATGATGCAAGAAGACCTTGATGACATTTTCGTGCTTCCACTATCAGCCCAGGCTTATGAGGAGATGATTGATCTGCAGAATCACCTTGTCACCATGGAATACGATGATAGCACTGCAGATTCCTAGACAATGCTATGGGGACCCCAATATTCATCACGCCGGTTCTACAATCATGTCTTCAGTGGCATGGCTTCGACTCCTTACTTCAAGGTACTCTGGAAATCTCAGTGCACACCTCGTGTGAAGTTTTTTGCGTGGCTACTGTTGATGGACCGACTAAACACGAAGACGATGTTAAGAAGAAGGCACCTGAACATACAAGATGATGTACTCTGTGTTATGTGCAACCAAGGTGCTGATGAAGATATAGATCATCTTTTCTTTACGTGTCCGTTTGCGGCTCAGTGCTGGAACTCAATTAATTTCTCATGGGACGTCTCCCTGCCACTAGTCGAAAGATTGGTGAGGGCCAATGAGGTGCATGCTCTGGACTTCTTCGTGGAAGCATCCCTAGTTGCAGCATGGGAGCTCTGGAAACTTAGAAATGACAAGATTTTTCAGCGTCGAGACCCAAATCCTTCTCTGTGGCTTGTAAATTTTAAGCATCAATGTAATTTGCAGTCTATTAGATTCAGGGAGGACCTTAGGTCTTCCTTTCGCTTTTGGCTAGATGCTTTCAGTTAAATCAGGTTTGTATTCTTGACTGTTGCTTAAAGTATTAATAAAACCTACTGTGGGGATCTCCCCCACAGTCATTTGCTTCAAAAAAAAAAACTGGTGTAAGTGCAGTTAGAAACAATGCCCACCTTTGCCAAAATTCAGCTTGTAGGGCTACTATTAACCCAGGAGATGAATTCTGCAAACGTTGTTCATGCTGTACTTGTTTCAAGTATGATGACAATAAGGATCCTACCCTCTGGCTCTTCTGCAACTCAGATCAACCATCGCAGGAAGATTCATGTGGTTTTTCTTGTCACCTTGAATGTGCTATTGAGGATAAAAGATCTGGCATTCAACAGTGTGGACAGTCCAAGAAACTTGATGGTGATTATTACTGCATTCAGTGTGGAAAACAAAATGATTTGCTCAGGTATTTTTCTTAAATGATGTTTTTTAGGTGCATTTGTCTTTAACATTTCATTTGGTGGTACATATCTTTTTGGCACTTTTGTTCCAGGTCCTACTCGATAGCTGTCATATTGTATCAGTTCTATATATATTTTTTTGAAGCAAATGACTGTGGGGGAGATCCCCACAGTAGGTTTTATTAATACTTTAAGCAACAGTCAAGAATACAAACCTGATTTAACTGAAAGCATCTAGCCAAAAGCGAAAGGAAGACCTAAGGTCCTCCCTGAATCTAATAGACTGCAAATTACATTGATGCTTAAAATTTACAAGCCACAGAGAAGGATTTGGGTCTCGACGCTGAAAAATCTTGTCATTTCTAAGTTTCCAGAGCTCCCATGCTGCAACTAGGGATGCTTCCACGAAGAAGTCCAGAGCATGCACCTCATTGGCCCTCACCAATCTTTCGACTAGTGGCAGGGAGACGTCCCATGAGAAATTAATTGAGTTCCAGCACTGAGCCACAAACGGACACGTAAAGAAAAGATGATCTATATCTTCATCAGCACCTTGGTTGCACATAACACAGAGTACATCATCTTGTATGTTCAGGTGCCTTCTTCTTAACATCGTCTTCGTGTTTAGTCGGTCCATCAACAGTAGCCACGCAAAAAACTTCACACGAGGTGTGCACTGAGATTTCCAGAGTACCTTGAAGTAAGGAGTCGAAGCCATGCCACTAAAGACATGATTGTAGAACCGGCGTGATGAATATTGGGGTCCCCATAGCATTGTCCAGGAATCTGCAGTGCTATCATCATATTCCATGGTGACAAGGTGATTATGCAGATCAATCATCTCCTCATAAGCCTGGGCTGATAGTGGAAGCACGAAAATGTCATCAAGGTCTTCTTGCATCATTAATTCCTGTACCGAGATTGTCTTGTTCCTGGCATACGAGTGGAGCCTTGGATATTGAACAGACATGATCGAGTCTGACCATAGATCATCCCAGAAAGAGACTGTTGAGCCATCTCCCAATGTACAGTGTGCCACACCTCTGTAGATGGTGTTTAGACGCATGATGTCGCGCCACCAGGAAGAGCCCACTTCTCTGCATTCATAGGGCACTTTGCCAACATAATACTTATTCCAAACAAGCTTCATTCATGGAACATCTGCTTTGTTGTAAAACTTGTGGAGCTGTTTCAAGAGGAGGGCATCATTTTGCAAACGCAAGTTGATCACACTCAAACCACCCTTGTCTTTGGGCCTCATGACCGCCGGCCATGCCACAAGGTTGCCTCCTCGCGTAGTGTCATCATTTCCCCTCCAGAGACACTGCTTACGGGCCCTGTCTATGTTCTCGATGAAGCCCTTTGGAACCTTGATAGTGCAAAGGGTGTAGGTAACTATCGGCGTAATAGCTGAGTTAACCATCTGCAGTCTACCTGAATAAGAGAGCCACGTGGAGCATGCTGACAGTCTTCTCTCAACCCGGTCCATGATTGGTGTAAGGTCCTCAATGCATGGTTTGGTGGTGCCCATCGGTAGCCCTAAATATGTGAACGGTAGTGATCCAACCTGACAGCCAAATGTATTGGCAAGGTGCTGCAATCTATCTTGGCTCACATTAATTGGTAGGATCTGCGACTTGTTGTAGTTGACCCTGAGACCCGATGCAGTCTCGAAGCTGTTGAGTAATGTTTTCAGGAAGAACAATTGGAGCGCGTCAGCCTGGAGAATGAGAAGGGTGTCGTCGGCGTACTGGACTATGGGAAATTCACCATTTTCACAAGGGATGGGTGCTTTCAGTAGTGCAAGTGCCGATGCCCTGTTGACTAGATACTGAAGAAGTTCGGCTGCAATGACAAATAACAAGGGGGATAGTGGATCTCCCTGCCTGACACCCCTCTTGCATTTGAAGAACTTGCCCGGGACACCGTTTAGGAGCACTGCTGACGAGCCCGATGACAAATAACAAGGGGTATCAGTTCTATATTATTAAGCCATCTCCACTTTTCAGTAATTTAGCACAGTTAATCTCGTAGCTTCTTCCTTTTTTTTCCCTTTTGGAGGGCCACCTTCCATTCTTCCTACCTTCTGTAGAAGGTCAAATTTGTAAGATCACCCTTCCAACCTTCCAATACAACCAAAGCTTATGAGTTATTTCACTAGGCTCAATAACTGTTCCTTCACTTCATCACTGCTTGTCATATTTTGCTTAATGTGCAATTTGAGTTTCAGTCATTTTTGTATTATGAAGATAGTTGTATTAAACATTAGAACTAGAACTATGATCAGTCACTTGAGTTTGAATTGATTTGGACTAATCTTTTACATGCATAAAATTAGCTCAGTATCTGTAAAGATCTTTGATGCAGTTGAGACATATCAATGTAATAGTCAGAATGCATCTGGATAGCCTTGAACTGGCACACAGGAAATATTATTCTATGATAGAGGTTTTTTTCTTAGTTCAGTGATGTTTACAACACACTTTTTACTTCTTTCCCTTCATTGATCTGTACTTCTCTCTTGCCTTACTCTAGTTCTGTCGAGCTTGCCAGCGCTTCTCTTTTTTAAAAAATAAAAAATAAAAAAGTAAAATGAACGCAGGTATTCTTCCCCTCCAATTTTCCTAGAGAAAAAAAACCATAGCTCAGAATTATCATAAATATGCATAAAATAGAAAAATACTATTAAATGTTAGGCTTAGTAGTGGGCCAAGGGAGACATGCTAGTGTTTGCTCAGGTGATATTTGCAATGCATTCTGAAACATAATCACATCCTGGTGCACTAAAATGTCCCTGTCAAAGAGGCCGTCTCCATATATATGTAGAGCATGTAACCTAATATAATGAACTTGCATGTGTTTTTCTCAGGTGCTGGGAGAAACAACTATTGGTAGCAAAAAATGCTCGGCGGTTGGATGTGTTGTGCCACCGGATTTTTCTGAGTCACAGGCTGCTTATATCCACTAAAAAGTACTTGGTTCTTCATAATTATGTGGATATAGTAATGAAGAAGCTGGAGGCTGATGTTGGTCCTATTACTAGCATTCGAGATATGGGCCATGGACTTGTTGGTCGTCTTTCTGTAGGTACGGAAGTTCAGGAGCTTTGTACATGTGCTATAGAGGCTGTCCAATCGTTGTTCTCTGGTTCTTTAACTGCTGATTTGCAAATTGAGAGTAAGTTTCTATGCCTTTTACTTTATATCCTACATCTGTGATTGGAATTAGTGATTATGTTTCACTTGTAATTCAGGATCCTGTATAACTCATTGTAGTGTACCTACCAGTAAATCACAAACATCAATCATCAGTGATGTTAGGGAAGCTAAAGTTAATGGTGTGGAGAGATCTCCTGGGGTCTCAGCAGCAGCTTTTGGCAACGAACATGAAATAGCCAGGTCAGATACTCAGCCAGTGAAGAAGTCCTCAAGCTTAATGGTGTATAATCGAGGAACTTTGAAGCAAAACCTGGATATGATTTTTACTGGGTTCGAGATCGCAACACATGCGCACACTGAAAATATGTTGGTTGGTCCATCCAAAAACTCTAGGTCAGTACTAAACATCATACCTAAAGGAACTGAAGATCACAAGGGGGATTCAGTGAAGAGCTTTGAGAAGGCAAAATCTGGCAATCAAGTTCCTCAGAATAGCTATCTAAAGGGTACAACAGACCTAGAGAGATCTGAGGACAGCAGACATGAGAATGGACATGCAGATCCCAGTACAACTGTCCAAACATCTTTACTTAGGGAGTCTTCAAACTTGATGCTTAACAATAGGGAAACATTTCAGAAAACCCTGGATGCAGATGCTGCTAGGTTGGACAATTCATCAAAGGCACCTAATGAAAACGAGTTGGTTTGTCACAAAACTGGGAATGAGATCAAATCTGACACTGGAAGCATTGCAACGTGCAGTAAATCCGAAACATGTAATCATATTGCTGAGACAGGCCCTTCTCATGTTCAGAGGGAGGTAATCGCACGCAACCAACCAGCTGCCAGACAAGATCAGGCAACCTATCTTTCTCCTTCGATTGCTGGAACAACAGATACTGTTACTGAGGTGGTAACCCCAGAGGCAGCTGTGATAGGCATCCCTTCTCACTCCCGGATGAACCTCCTGTCCAAGTCAACAGACTTATGCAGTCCTATCATTCAAGTAAGTAAATATGTTATAGTTCATCATTTGTAGAGGTTAGATTTATAGCTTTCTAACTTTGCGTGTGATGACTAGGAATGTAAGAAACTGGAATTGCTTGCTTATGAGGTTGGTAAGAAAGAAGCTGAGGCCTGCTTGAAAGCAGAAGTAGCGAGATTGACAGAGTAAGCAAAAAACACTTATGATTTTCTCCTTTTAATGTCCCTATTAAGGCATTTAATTTGCTATTCTTATAACCACCTCTAGAGAGTTAGAGACTGCAGGAAAGAAGGAAGCTGATACTTTCACGAGGGCAAAATCTATGGAAGAAGCACTTAAGACGATGTCTGAGCGGAATCAGAGAACCAAGACAGAGTTGCTTAAAGAAACAGAAGCCCTTAGGTCAGATTTATCTCGAAAGTGCGAAGACCTTGCTTCTGTAACAAGTTTACATGCTACTTGTGAGGGAAAGATAAAAGGTGAACCTTCTCCCTTGCAACATCTGCTTGGGTGATAAAACAAAAAAGAAACGTCGACTTATGTTTTACTTCTCTTTTTTATAGATCTAGAGAAAGAAGTAGAGGAATTGAATAAGGAAAACAAGCAAGATAATCAAACAATTGATCAAGTAACCAAGTCTTCTGAGGGAGAGAACAAAGGTAAAGCTTCTCCCTTGCATATATTTGAGCTCATGTAAAAATCTTCTTCATGTTTTTCTTATCATCTTTGTAGCCCTAAAAGATCAAGTTGAGCAACTGAGAAAAGAAATCGAGCATGCAAGTAGAACACTCGAACACGTGAAGAAGACCTTTGAGGGAGAGAAGAAAGGTAACACTTTTCCCTTGCACGCATTTAACTCTAGTAAAAAACTGATCTCCTTACTGAATGTTTTACTTGTCTTGTTTATAGCTTTAGAAGATCAAGTAAATCAACTGAACCAACGAATCGACGAATCATCTCAAGCATTGAAACTGGAAAAAACAATGGTTGAGAAGGTTACCCAAGAGAAGGACTTGCTTACAGAAGAATTGAAGGCCAGAGAAGAACTTTCAATGTTGGCACCTTATTTGATTCTACCAAATTTTACTCAGTTACAATCCTTGGCACGCCAAATGCAGGTTGAGGTGATTAGGATGGAAAAGGACAATCCTTCTTTTGAGGATTTATTGGGTAATATGGATGCTCAAATAAGAGTGCTGGAGGATCGGATCCTTAAGAAGGCTGAAACAGATCCAAGGAGTTCATCAAGCAAAAGAACTTCCGGAAGATTTGAGGATGGCGGACATGAGAATGGACCTGCAGATCCAATTACAACTGTCCAGACATCTTTATATGGAGAGTCCTCACAAAGTAGGGAAAGATTTCAGCAAAACCTGAATGCAGATGCTGCTAGGTTGGAGAATGCATCAGATGTGCTAAGTGAATATCATTTGGGTGGTCCACAGCCACACTGTGGCTCACTGCTACTCAGTGAACTAGAAACAGATTATCATACTGCTCAAACATGCCCTTCGAAGACTGAAACCGAACCAGATAGTTCATCATACAAAAGGCTTTCAGGTAAACTGGAGGAGATCAGCCACCGGGGTGGACACTCAGAAGCTTCTTACGAGTACTGTGCTAAGGTGATCAGAAGGCTGGAGTGCGAGGGATACATTGAGGCAAGTTTTAGGATGAAGTTCTTGACATGGTTCTGCCTACGAGCTACTCCACATGAAATGAGGGCATTTCGTATGTTTGTGGATACTCTCATTGATGATCCTGTAAGCCTTGCCAGTCAGTTGAATGCCGCCTTCTCGGATGCAATCTTCAGCAAAAGGCCGCAACGGGCGCCACCTGGTTTCTGTTTCGAACTTTGGCATTGAGGGTACTAGGAACCATCATCGTTCTAGTCCCGCTCTTTTGGCATCTAACCTTTGCCTTTTGTTTTCTTCAGCGGAACCTTGTTCACTGTAATAGTTCCACAATTAACCGCATAATATTTTGCCCATTGATCTAAGGTCAGACATCCTAGTCACTAGTCATCATAGCAACACATAGCATGATGTATTTTGAATTCTGTATGTGGCCGAGGGTGAACAGCTCGAACCTTACTGTTTTGTTAAGGATGGACACCGCCCTAATGTGCTGAGAATTCAGAGATGCATTTGAAATCTTACCTTTGAGTTCTGCTCTATTTTAGTTGCTTGTCAAGATTACGTTTTTTGGTGCCCAAGCTGAGAATTTACCAGAAGCTGAGAAGCACCACTTTTAGATGACGTATCTTTTGTATTGGGTATTCCTAATTATAGATTGCTGTACTCTGAAGCATGAAGAACTGTGCTCGAAATGGTCTTCGTTGACTCCGAGTTTGTTGTTGTAATGTTGTTTTGTCCAGTGTGGACTTTTTCTTTTCAATATAATCAGTAGCTCTCTTGCTTGATTCGTTTAAAAAAAAGAAAAAGAAAAGAAAAGAAATGGTCTGGTACTCTAGTCCTCACTTCTCTGGGAAGAACTTTTTTTTAAAAAAAAATCTGGGAAGAGTATATAAAGTATAAACATGCAATTTTTTCTGCTCCTCACATGAACAATCAGGGAAACAGTTCGATTGAACATGTCTAGCTGGCACTGGCAGAGTGAGATTATCAATTTACCACAAGTGATCTATGCCACTTCATTTATGCGTGCATGGCCTCTGGGATCTCCATCTCCATCAACCTTGTTCCCGTCGGCCATGGACACAGCTAGGTGCTGTAGGATTTACGCATCGATCCTTTTGAGGGAAACAGTTCGATTGAACATGTCTAGCTGGCACTGGCAGAGTGAGATTATCAATTTACCACAAGTGATCTATGCCACTTCATTTATGCGTGCATGGCCTCTGGGATCTCCATCTCCATCAACCTTGTTCCCGTCGGCCATGGACACAGCTAGGTGCTGTAGGATTTACGCATCGATCCTTTTGACTTCTGACTTTGCGAGCAAACCAAAAAGTCTTAGATTCTTCCGGCAAGATGCCTTGAAAGTCTTGCATCGTGTGAGACCTTATGATACGGGGGGACCCGCTTGCCAGTGTTGGAGAATGCGCAGGCCGTTCGGTCCCCGCAAGAAAGGGCGCAAAGTCGTCGCATGATGGCTGGCATCCACCAGTTTTCTCCACCATTGGAGCAAGAGCAGAGCTGGTTGGAGCTCCCGACCGAATAGTGCGCTGCTCAGCAGCTGAGGTGAGATCTGTAAGCCCTAGCTTAATCTTCAGTTTTAAACACAAATCTTCGCATCACTTGCAGTTTATTTCCATATTCGTATGCAGTAGACTGTCGGAACTAGCAATTGATTGATTTTGGGATGCTGTGGAACTTTAGATCTGACGACCTTTTCTGCAGCAATTTGGCTTGCATCGTAGTCCCTACAACAATCAAAGTAGCAGCGATTCATCTCCTTTGCTTTCTCCAGGTGTTTATGGAGAATTCCTTGTCCAGATTGTGATTCGTGGTTTTTTTTGCCTTCCTCAAATCTCTTCTCTATCAAGCGAAACTGCGAGCATTGAAGAATATTTGGGCCCCATTCTTCAAGCTCAAGGATAGATGTACATATGTGTTTCTCACATCCTGCAATTTTTAGAGATGCACACGTATCCACATTCCATAACGCACTAGTTTTCTGTGCGATGTTGGTTCTTTGAACCATGGACTGTTAAGTGCTATTGCCTCTATTCACCCCCAGAGCACTTTTTGTCGTCTTGATTTCACCTCTTAAACTGCTTCTGCACATTCAATTCTAGCTTCCTTGAGCTATTTACACACTCCATAAGCACCATTTCACCACTTTCGGCTGCCACTGTTAGCTATGCTGGAGTATGATGGAGCAATTCCACTGAAATTGTTCACAAAAATTTACCCAATGTACAGAAAGTGCAGTAAATTGTTTTGACAGTACTAATTCCCTTGAGCAATTGAGCATCAAATGCATCATCACTTTGGTGGAGGTGCATCTGTCAAGTTTACACATCTGCGTCCTGGATGTATATTCATATCTGTAACCTATTTTGCATCACACACAGGGAGACTATGGTGGAGGTGCATCTGTCAAGTTTAGTGGTCTCAGTTCTTCGCAAGGCAGCATCCTTCGGCACTGATTGGGCCATTAATGAGTTCAAGTCAGCATGGAATGTCAAGAAAGAAGTGGGAAAACTAGAAAGGTCACTAAGATCCATATGTGCTGTCCTTAGAGATGCTGAGAGCAAGCAGTCTACTTCTCATGCACTTCTGGAGTGGTTAGACAATCTAAGAGATGTAGTCTATGACATAGATGATGTTTTGGATGACATGGCCACTGAAGCGTTGGAGCAAGAAGTCCACAAAGGTTGTTTTGCTCGAGGAAAACATCTAATTTCTTACCCATTTATATCGAGTCACAAAGTAAAGGAAGTGCGTGAAAAGTTAGACGAGATAGCAGCCAATAGAGCACAATTTGGTTTAACCGAGAAGCCAATTGATACCCAGGTATCCAGAAGCATCAACAGGGAAACACATTCCTTCATCAGTGAGCCCAACATTGTTGGAAGAGATAGGGCTAAAAATGAGATAGTTGCAAAAGTTCTAAAGGCTGCAGACTCTGCAGGTCCTTTGTCTGTGCTTCCTATTGTTGGTTTAGGAGGCATAGGAAAAACTGCACTGGCCAAATTGATTTACAATGATGTGCAGATTACTAACAAATTTGAAATGAAATTATGGGCATGTGTCTCTGATGTATTTGATCTTAACAAGATCTTGGATGACATAATACAATCATCTACTGGTGAAAGCTACAAACAACTAAACCTGGATGTGCTACAGAGAAAATTATGTGATATTTTAAGGGAAAAGAGATGTTTTCTTGTATTAGATGACATGTGGAATGAAAAGGCTAGTGACTGGGAAGACTTGCGAAGCATACTGTCCAGCAGTGGAAGGGGAAGTGTGATTATAGTCACCACACGACGTTCAGATGTTGCATCAGTAGTGAAGACTATGGAACCATATGATGTGGCAGAGCTACCACTGGATATGTGTATGCAAATATTTATTCGACATGCATTCAAAGGTGATGAAGACAAGGACCCCCAATTATTAAAAATTGGGATTTCCATTGTTGAGAAATGTTGTGGTATTCCCTTGGCTGCAAAGACTTTGGGTTCCCTATTGTCTAGTAGTCGAAATTTTGAAGAGTGGCAGAGCATTGAGAATGCCAAACTGTGGAATGTTAAACAAGATAAAGATGGTATTTTGCCAGCACTAAAATTAAGTTATGATGCACTTCCATCTCATCTACAAGCATACTTTTCATCCTTATCCACTTTCCCAAAAGGCTATGTGCTCTTTACGGATTCTCTTATCATGTTTTGGATGGCACTGGGGTTGTTGCATAGAACTAGTGAAATTAAGGAAGCAATAACTCTTGGAACAAAATACTTGCATGAACTTCTTGGAAGATCTCTTTTTCAAGAACAGTATGTTGTTTATGATGGAACCATCCGGGCATGTAAAATGCATGATCTTGTTCATGACCTTGCAATATTTGTGTCCCAAAAGGAGCACGCAATTGTTAGCTGTGAAAAAGTAGATGTCTCAGAGAGAACCAGACATGTAGTGTGGGATTGTCAAGACTTTTCAAAAGAGATAAAATTTCCTAAGCAGCTGAAAAAGGCACGCAAGGCCAGGACATTTGCAAGTAGATGTAACAACGGTACTTTGAGTAAGGCCTTTCTTGAGGACCTTTTCTCTTCTTTCAAGCACCTACGTGTCTTGGTTTTTTCTGCAGTTGGGTTTGAAGAGCTACCAAGTTCGATTGGTAATTTGAGGCACCTAAGGTACCTGGACCTGCAATGGAATAAGAAACTCAAATCCCTTCCAGATGCTTCCTGTAAATTAGTCAATCTACAAACAGTTAATCTTAGTAGGTGCAACCAACTCTTGGAGATGCCAAGAGATGTGCATGGACTTGTCAACCTTACGTGGTTTTCCCTGACCTCGAAACAGAAATATTTACTGAAAGATGGGTTTTGTGGCTGGTCTTCTTTGACATTTCTGCAGTTAAGCTATTGCCCTAAATTAACATCTTTAACAAATGGATTCGGCAGCCTCACTGCCCTCAGAGAGCTACGTATATCCAACTGCCCAGAGCTGGCTTCTCTTCCCTCTTCAACAAGGCGTCTGTCAAACCTCCAGAGGTTGTCAATTAACAATTGTGCAGTGTTGGATTTGATGGAACCAGGGGATGCCCTGACTGGGCTGAGGAGTATTCATTGGCTCCAACTTGTTGGCCTTCCGAAATTGATGGGTTTTCCAGAGAGCTTCAAAGCTGCTGCCTCCTCTCTTCAATATCTTGCGATTGTGAACTGTAAGGCATTGGAGAAGCTACCAAGTTTCATCCCAGACTTCAGATCCCTTAGGAAGATTGTGCTTCATAGCTGCCCTGCATTGAGCAGAAGGTGCGCTGTGGGAATTGGCGAGGATTATCATCTGATCCGTCATGTCCCTTCCATACTATGTTGATGGGCGACTCTTGCAATGCAAACTAATCTTCAAAGGTAATGCTTATCTGCTCTAGAATGTCCTTAACTGGACTGAATTAATTGGCATTTTGTTTTTTCTACCAACACAAAGAGTCTTAACTGTATCAATTTGAAGATGTGTATTATCCCATTTTATTTGCTTAATCAAATTCATTAGTTTGGTTACAGGTTAGAATTTGAATGAGTTATGAACAAATATCACATTTTTGCATTAGAAACTCAGGTAGTATCTTGTGGAATAAGCAGATAGTATTTTTGTCCTTCATATACACATGACCATGTCAAATCCATATTGTTTTTGTAATTTTGTTTGGTTATTATGTACTTATGTATTGGCACAAAAGTTGATGGCAGAACCCAAACATGGACTTACAAGCACTTGTGGTCATTCTTTGACAGGGTACTTATAAACACTTGTGGTATAAAACACAACCACCGGTTATCATGCTTCAAGCGTTTCAGGCAAAACGTGAGCAATGCAATTGCTAATTAGGGCAACCCAGTTGTTTCAAAAACAGGTAGTTAACTTGTTAAGGTGATCGTAAGGCTGTAGTATGAGGGGTACATTGAGGAGAGGCATAGGCTGTAGTTGTTGGCATGTTTTTTCTTACAGGCTGATCCACTTGAAAGGGGGACAGTTGGTGCTTTTGTGGATACTCTCATCGATGATCCTCTAAGCCACAGAAATCAAGTGCAAATTGTTTGCTTGGATACTCATCCAGAACAAAATTCTTACAGCTGATAATCTATCTGTAACTGTAAGGGGCTGGTCACACCAGGATAGCTGCAGTTTGTACAGTGGACCACTTGAGACTGGCCTTCACCGGTGCCTTTTGTGTCCTTTGGCAAATTAGTCTGGAATCAAGTGCTGGCTTGGGAGCACTTCAATTTGGGCTTGATCCAGCACGTGGAGGAATCATCGACCATCAGCTTGTGCTGGGAGGCGGCGGCACAAATGGTCAGGAAAGAGCAACAACGACAGTTTAATGGCTTGGCAATCTACGTCATGTGGAACCTCTGCAAAGAAAGGAATCGGATAATTTTTGAAAACCGCTTCCAAACAGCACAACAAGTGGCTCTGAGGGTAAAAGAAGACATTGATCAATGGAAAAGGGCTTTTGATTTGTTGTAATTAGTTTCTCATTTGTTTCTTTGCTGCATGTATGTGAGCGAGTGGGCTTTGGTGCCCTGTCAGCGCCATTTCCGAGCAGCATCTAGGAGCTATGTGTTTCATCTCCTAACTCTATTTTTAAACTCTTTTTCCCTCTTAATTGAAAGACATAGCTCTTGCCATTTACTTCAAAAAGAAGATGATCCTCTAATCCCTGCCGGTCAGTTGGATCACACCTTATTGGATGCAATCTTATCTACTGCAGAAGGCTGCATCGGGCACCGTCAGGTTTGTACATGTAACTTTGGCATTGAGAACGTAGGAGTTATCATCATATCATTCACTCAAGAAAACGTATATGCATGTGTAGCCCAATTCTTTTGGTAGCTAACCTTGCATTCTTCTCCTTTGTCAGAACCCTGTTCATTTTCCCCTTACATCCAAAGTTGACATCCTAGTCAACATAGGAGAGCATCGACATGTTCAGCTCGCTGAAATTTGGCTAATGTTGATGCTGATGCTGATTTGTTGTGAGAGGAAAACACTATTCTTTCGCTGAAAAGTAAGTGCTGATAAGTTCAAGCGAACATGGAAGATAATCAGTTCTCTTCCCTGCAGCTGTGCAGCATGCAGAACAGTGCTGCAAATGGTTGCTCCTCAATGTTCTGGGAAGAGAGGAAACTTGGAATTTCAGAAAGGTTGGCAAACAGTTTGAATGGACATCTGTTGTCTTCGTAACTTCGAGCACCCGTGCGTGATCCCAGCTCAGCCGTTTCATTTTTACACGTTACCAATGGAATGCCAGTTCATATCTTGAGCAAAACCAGTGGCGAGTGGCACTGCTATACGTACTCATTCGGCATGTCACAAGTATAACAATACAACAACATAGCCTTTTGTCCCAAGCAAGTTGGGGTAGGCTAGAGATGAAACCCAAAAGAGACGAGAAACAGGGAGACACATAAAGGGACATAAAGGGCACAAGACAAAAAGAGGTCACGGTTCAGGCACGTCACAAGTATAACAATAGTGGAAACTTTTTTTTTCGAGTATATATATAATCGTGTAAACACCAATTTCAGTTTAATTGCTAATTTCACAATAGCATTTTCCAACTATTTATCTTTGGATCCTACCATACAGTAGTTGATTACTCAGCCGCGATTGAAATATTTGGATCTTACAATTTTGCTAAGGGATGGACACCGCCCTAATGTGCTGAGAATTCAGAGATGCATTTGAAATGTTACCTTTGAGTTCTGCTACTATTTTAGTTGCTTGTCAAGATCAACTTTTTGGTGCCCAAGCTGAGAATTCACCAGAAGCACCACTTTTAGATGACGTTTTTTTGGGTGTTCCTAGCAATGCGGATTTGGTAGAACCCGCGGCATGTACCCACCTTGATCCGATGGTAGGGAGCAGCACCGTGCGGGGAGATTGGGGGAGGGTTATATATGACTAGGGTATGTACAATCCATGAACACTTAAATGGGCTCTTAAAGAAAGAGAGTAATCAAACAATTGTCTAAGAGCCTTAGCCTACAATAGAAAAAGCTAAACTTACATACTAATGTGCTTATCCATCCTTAAAACCGTCACTTTTTAAACTATAAAATCACCGAGCGCCGGCTGCTTATTTGAGCATCGATGCCACTGCTAAGCGCCTGGTCGCATGTCCACGGTGGCAAAAATAAATAAAAATAAAATGGAGAATCTCTGATTAGCGCCGCCCAAGCGCCGGGCGTTGTACCAACAACATGGCGCCTACGTGTATGAGAGAGGAAGATGCCGACTGTATCGGAGGGTAGTTGGCGGACAGACGGACAGTGAGGTAGCTGGGGTATTGAATCGCCGGGAGAAGACGCAGTCGGACACTCGGACACCAACGGCGGGGGAGAATCTGGACTGGGACGACGCGGTGTTCGTGTTCGACCTCGACGGGGATGGCGCGCAGCAGCTGGTGGTGGAGTTCGAGGTCAAGGCGCAGGTGCCGATCCTCGGCAACAGGCTCGTCGGCACCGCTAGCGTGCCCGTGGACGACCTAGCGGCGGCCGGAGGAGGAAGAGCCGGAGACGACGCAGGGCCGCTGCTACCAGGTGAACGCCCCCGATGGCAAGCCGAACGGCACGCTCAGCCTTAGCATACGCCATCAGCGGCGGCACCGACCCGGCGCCGGCGTGCGCCCGCAGCCACAGCTATATCCGGCACGCATATGAGCACGGAGAGCGCATATGCCCTCGCCGCGCAGTCGCCTGTTGACGGACACGACGGTGACATCCCAGCGCGTGTTGGCGAGCAGCAGGGGCGGATCCAAAGGGGGGGCTGGGGGGGCTCCAGCCCCCCCTAATTTCTTGATTTCAATGCTAATTACTGTAGCAAAAACTTGATTTCACCGTTAAATCTTCGTGCAAATCAACATCTCTATTGATTTAGCCCCCCCTTATCCCGCATCCCACATCCGCCACTGGCGAGCAGCAGCATGTAGATAGTGACGATTGCGAGGAGCAGCGTGGCGGTGTATGCCGGGTACGCACAGTGCCCAATGCCATCCGCGGCGTGCGCGAGCTGGCCTGGGTAGGTGGCAACGGTGGCCGGCGTGGCGAGCACGAGCACATGCGCGTTGAGGAATGGCAAGAAGGCGAGCGCGGCCACCGACAGGATGCGCGAGCAGCAGGAGCACACAAAGCGAGCGGTCCTGACTCGGTGATGCAACGGGTGACGAACGGATACGCGAGGAACGACATGACGTGGCGGCGCGGCGGCAGCATGGCGCCGCGGAAAAACAGGAGGCGGAGCATCTAGGCGGCGGCTAGGAGCCCCACAAAGAAGGCGAGCAGCAAAGCGTGGGCCACAAAGCGACGTGCCGAGGTCGAGGATGTGGTGCAGCCGGCCCTGCCCCACGTGCGCTTCCAAAGAGACTTGCGAGCCGATGACCACGGAAGTGGCGGAGCTAAGTAAATCCGAGGGGTGCGTTTGTCTCGTGGCTGTGGATGCGAGGATATATAATATCTGGATGTAAATACTTTGTTTTTTAATTTTCATGTGGGTGCAGTGCGGCCACACTCATAACTGTAGCTCCGCCCATGCGGAAAGGCGAGTGACCGCGAAGTCGGCCATGCTGGCGACGGTCGGCGGCGTGAGCTTCCCCACATCCATACTAAAAGTACACGATAAGTTTTCAATTTGAAGATTTAGTTGAAAACATCCATAAATTGCAATATAAACATTTAAAACAATATATTGTTCAAAATAGAGATAACTCAATGATATTAGCAATGAAAATCGGTAGGAATAAAAAAAAAAAGAAAAGAGTAGAGATTGAACCTCGTCTCGTGGCCGGCGATGGGCTCCAGGTGAAGCGCAGGCAGCAGCAAAGCAGCCTACGCGGAACGTGGATATGATGATCTCGATGTTGCGTACTTGCAGCTTGGCCTGAGCGCCTGTGCAGATTCATCAATTCAAGACTGCAGGCAAGACTCCATTGAAGAGTCCTTCCGAAGTCTGAATCTTCAATACTTAGGCCATAATTAGTTCCTATCCAAAAATTTTTCACCCGTCACATCGAATATTTGGATACATGCATGGAGCATTAAATGTACATAAAAAAACTAATTGCACAGTTTGCATAGAAACCAACTCCGCCTATGTTGACTGGAAGACTTTCTTAAGTCGTCTCAACATAGCCGGTCCCAAGCCCGGGTAAAGGAGGAAGGTGTGTTAAGGTCCGGCGAACCAACAGTAAAAAAAACAGCCACTCTCATGGATTTGAAACCCACAAGAGATTCGTTGGAGCGTAACCCTCTTAGCGACGCGCTACATCGGAACCCGGGTGTGGTGTTAAATGGGCAAGGGCCGGGTCGTCATCCCCTTAGTGGCGCGTCGTATCGTGACCCGGGTACGATGAAAAATGAGCAAGGGTCGGGCCGTCGCAACCTTAGTGGCGCGCTACATCTACGCCCGGGTGTAGTGAAAAATGAGCAAGGGTCTTCGCACTTCCCTCGACGGGTGCGAAGGGTAAGGAAGCTAGCCGAGCCAACTAGGATTCGTCTAGGTAGCTGGAACGTAGGGTCCCTAACGGGTAAGCTAAGAGAGCTAGTCGATGCAGCAATTAGAAGACGTGTAAATATTCTATGCATTCAGAAGACTAAATGGAAGGGCCAGAAGGCGAAGGAGGTGGAGGATACTGGCTTCAAACTTTGGTGTACGGGGACAACATCGGGTAGGAATGGTGTAGGCATCTTGATCGATAGGAGCCTTAAGGATGGAGTCGTTGATGTTAGGAGGCAAGACGACCGGATTATCTTGATCAAACTGATAGTTGGAGATTCGGCTCTGAATGTGATCAGTGCCTATGCCCCTCAGGTAGGTCTTAGCGAGGGTACCAAGAGGCAGTTTTAGGAAGATCTTGATAGCATGGTTAGTACCGTGCCTATCAGCGAGAAACTCTTTATAGGAGGAGACCTCAACGGCCATGTTGATATGACTAATGTAGGTTTCGAGTGGGTGCACGGGGGGTTCGGGTATGGTAGTAGGAATCAAGAGGGGGAGGATGTTTTGAACTTCGCGCTGGCCTATGACTTGTTGATAGCGAACACCCTCTTTAGGAAGAGGGAATCTCATCTAGTAACCTTTCGTAGTGGACAACACTCGAGCCAGATCGACTTTATCCTTGCAAGGAGGAAGGATAGACGTGCTTGCTTTGATTGTAAGGTGTTACCTAGGGAGTGTGTTGTCCCTCAACATAAGCTTGTGGTGGCGGACTTTCGCTTTCGGGTACGTGTCCACCGGGACAAACGGGCCAAGATTGCGAGAACGAAGTGGTGGAAGCTTAGAGGGGAAGCAGCGCAAACGTTTAAGGAGAGGATGCTAGATGAGGGACCTTGGGAAGAAGGAGAAGATGCCGACGACATGTGGCTAAAGATGGCAACATGTGTCCGGAAGGTGGCTTCGGAAGTGTTTGGCGTGAGTAGGGGAGGCAAACAGGAAGCGAAAGACACATGGTGGTGGAATGACGAGGTGCAAAGGGCTATTAGGGAGAAGAAGGAGTGTTTCAAGCGTCTCCACCATGACAAGAATGTAGCCAACATCGAGGGCTATAAAATAGCGAAGAGGGTTGCAAAGCGAGCTGTGAGTGTAGCAAAAGGTCAGACGTATGATGGCCTTTATCAGCGGCTAGGCACGAAGGAAGGTGAGAAGGACATTTATAGGATGGCTAGAATCCGCGAGAGGAAGACAAGGGACATCAACCAAATAAAATGCATCAAGGATGGGATAGATCGACTTCTGGTGAAGGATGAGGAGATCAAGGACAGATGGAGAGAGTACTTCGACAAGCTATTTAACGGGGAGAATGAGGGTCCTGCCCTTGAGTTGGACGACTCATTTGACGATACCAACAGACGCTTTGTGAGGAGAATTCAGGAGGCAGAGATCGGAGATGCTTTGAAGAGGATGAAGGAAGGTAAAGCGATGGGCCCTAATGGTATCCCCATTGAGGTGTGGAGATACCTAGACGCCAGAGCGATAGTATGGTTAACTAAGCTTTTTAACCTTATTTTTCGGTCTAACAAGATGCCTGAAGAATGGAGGAGAAGTATATTAGTACCTATCTTCAAGAACAAGGGAGATGTTCAAAGTTGTAGTAACTACCGTGGGATTAAGTTGATGAGCCATACGATGAAGCTCTGGGAGAGGGTTATCGAGCATCGCCTAAGGAGAGTGACACATGTGACCCAAAATCAGTTTGGGTTCATGCCTGGTAGGTCGACCATGGAGGCGATTTTCTTATTACGACAATTGATGGAGAGATATAGGGAGCAGAAGAAGGACTTGTACATGGTCTTTATTGACCTCGAGAAGACATATGACAAAGTACCGAGAAATGTCATGTGGTGGGCCTTGGAAAAGCACAAAGTCCCAACTAAGTACGTTACCCTTATCAAGGATATGTACAGGGATGTGGTGACGTTTGTCCGAATATGTGATGGCGACACTAGTGACTTTCCAATTAAAATAGGACTGCATCAAGGGTCAGCTTTGAGCCCTTATTTATTTGTTTTGGTGATGGATGAGGTCACAAGGGACATACAAGGTGATATCCCTTGGTGTATGCTCTTTGCTGATGATGTGGTGCTAGTTGATGACAGTAGGGCGGGGGTTAATAGGAAGTTAGAACTATGGAGGCACACGTTAGAGTCGAAAGGGTTTAGACTTAGTAGGACTAAGACCGAGTACATGAGGTGCAATTTCAGCGCGACTAGGCACGAGGAGGGAGACGTTAGCCTCGATGGGCAAGTGGTGGCCAAGAAGGATACTTTTCGGTATTTAGGGTCGATGCTACAAAAGGATGGAGACATTGATGAAGATGTTAGGCATAGAATTTCAGCCGGCTGGTTGAAATGGCGTCAAGCTTCTAGCGTTCTCTGTGACAAAAGGGTGCCTCAGAAGCTGAAAGGTAAGTTCTATAGGACGACGATTCGTCCGGCGATGTTATACGGTGCTGAGTGTTAGCCTACAAAAAGGCGACATGTCCAGCAATTGAGTGTAGTAGAGATGCGTATGTTGCGTTGGTGTTGTGGGCACACAAGGAGGGATAGAGTCCGGAACGACGATATTCGGGATAGGGTTGGGGTGGCACCAATTGAGGAGAAATTGATTCAACATCGGTTGAGATGGTTTGGACATGTCCAACGGAGGCCTCCTGAGGCGCCGGTGCGTAGTGGAGTTCTAAAGCGGGCCGATAATGTAAAGAGCGGTAGAGGTCGACCTAAACTAACTTGGGACGAGTCCGTTAAGAGAGATCTTAAGGAGTGGAATATCTCCAAGGATTTAGCTATGGACAGGAGCGCTTGGAGATTGGCAATCAACGTGCCTGAACCGTGACCTCTTTTTGTCTTGTGCCCTTTATGTCCCTTTATGTGTCTCTCTGTTTCTCGTCTTTTTTGGGTTTCATCTCTAGCCTACCCCAACTTGCTTGGGACAAAAGGCTATGTTGTTGTTGTTGTTGTACAGTTTGCATAGAAACCGCAAGACGAATCTTTTAAGCCTAATTAGTTCATGATTACCCATAATTGCTACAGTACACATGTGCTAATGATGGATTAATTAGGCTTAATAAATTCATCTCGCAGTTTTCAGACGAGTTATGTAATTAGTTTTTTATTAGTATCCGAACACCCCTTCCGACATCCTATGAAACATTCGATGTGATACCCAAAAATTTTTCACCCACGAATTAAACGAGACCTTATACAAGGCCATCATGGCTTTCGATCGATTCCTGAACGAGATCACGAGGCTATGGTGTCTGGCCGGCAACCGGCAGGCATCTTTCCCATCCATGAAGGGAGACCACCGCGATCACGAACGGCTGGAAGCCAAGATGCAAAAACCCTACAGAGCTCCCGTCATGTGGCCGCGCGCACGCGGGCCTGAAAGCTGTCATGTGATGTGTGGCCTCGTGCCCGCGTCACCACGTGGGCCTGAAAGGCTGTCGAGGTCGCAAAGTAGCCGGCGGCAGCGTCATCCAATTGACTTCAGGTAATTTTTTCATATACAATATACGTATACATATAGTATACATACAGGCCATTGCGCAGGGTATGCCGATGCATACCCATCATACCCTGTAGCTCCGCCACTACTGCAGCAGCTGTGCAATAGTGAGCATTGAGCGGCACTCTCCGTGAATCCATTCTCAACGTGCAAAAGCCGGATGAGACGAACGAGGGGGTACGCCTCGAGCCGCTGCCGCCGCCACCATATCTAGGGCCCCTCTCCTTTCACTCCGGTGCGTATGCCTGACACAAGAAGGGGAGGGGACCTACCGACGCATGAGCTTCCGGAAGGGCGGGCACACGGGATCTGGGAGAGGACTACCTGCACCTCGCCGTCTCTGTCACCGGCGGCGGGCTGCAGCAGAGCGTGCAGCCATCGAGCGTCCCCAGCACGGCAGCGTGTTGGGAGGGGTCGCGGAGGCCAGCGAGGTCAGAACGCGGCCACGCTTGCCGCAGCCAGTCCTCGCCTTAGCTCACGCTGCTCTGGCCGGACGTGCTGTGCCGCTGAGAGGAAGAAGGCGTTGGGGTCGCTGACAGCTTGGCCCCACGGTTATGAGTGAAGGGTCTTTTGGTCGTTTTGGCTGGCCGGGCCCACGTGTTAGGGCTAGCAAATGGCAAAAACTAGACAAAAGGTGGATGGAATGGTGTGAGGGGCAAAAAGAGTTCGACTAGTGACACCTGGGTGCGCTCGAACTTTTTAGTAGCTTGTAGGTCACGACCATATTTTGTAATGGCATACAGGTAAAAGACTCAATATATATATATGCACCATCGGTGTGCTGCCTCCACGGCCGCAGCCTCAAGGACACTAGCGGCCTAGTGGGGCACCATTGGGTGCGTGGATCCGGACTCAATTGCACAGTATCATAGAGCAGTAGGGACAGTGCTCCGACAGGCGGGGATACCCCATCCTTGAGTGTGCAACGGGAGCAGTGCTCGTCTATACAAGGAGATGGACAGGTGGTGGCAGCTCCCCAAGCCAAGCGGAGCGGTAGCAGCAGTGGTGGCGGCGAGTCCCGAGCTGACAAGTCATCGATATGGCTTGGGAACGCTAGTCCATCAACCCTTGTTCTCACGTGGGCTAGAATTTTAGAAGTCACTAATACATTTGAGCCTACCGGCCTTCTTGTGAAGGACCTTGACATGACATTCCATAAACCTCTTCATCATTATAAACTAATTATTCCTTATTCCTTATTCCTTATTCTACCTTGCTGCTTCCGCCTTCCCCTGCCATGCGCCCCATCCCACACCCCACGTGGCTCCCCCATCCCGCGCCGCGCTCCATCCCCTGCCACACCCCATCCCACACCACGCCATGTTCGCCGCTGCGCCACGCTCCATCCCCCATTGTGCCCGTCCCCCATCGCTGCGCGCCATGCCCCGTGCTCCGCCGCGCCGAGGTGCTTCCGCTACCGCAGTTCCCCACCAGGAAGGCCGTGGCAGCCGCGACACGCGACCTCAGCAAGGAGATATTGCACTGAAAGCGTATGTGGTAAATGTATGTGTAAGTGTTTCAGATGTTTGTTTCATATGGATGTTGCAAAATTAGATCAAGATGTTGCATATGTTGCAAGTGTTTCAAAAGTATATTGCAAACGTCTATTCAAAATATTTCATTTGTTTTAGACATATGTTACGAAACATCAATGTGTTGCCATCAGTCATTCAAAAAGCATGAGCAGAGTTTTCACTCAAAGAAATCCTGCAAGGTTCAGTGGAGGCAACTCTTTAGCATTCATAACGTCCTTAACATTTTTGTAATATGATGTGACCACATAGTAGAGATGAAAACAGTCAGAAAATCCCTCAACCGTTTTCTACTTCTTCATTTGAATACGAAAACTAAAGCAAAAGCGGTAAAGCCGGACATGAAAATGGACACGAACTTACGAAATATCGAGAATTTTGAAAACAAACTAGAAACAGTGAGTGGAAGCGTCAAACTGATGTTGCCTGCTATCAATGTTGCAGACACAACTCATCGGCTCCCTCATCAATTTACTGATGTCACAACTCATCGGCTCCCTCATCAATTTACTGATGTTGCGGCTTGTGGGGGGCACTTCAAATTCTAGATGTAGCATATGTTGCAGTGATTATATATACACATATGTTGCAAGCGTATGTTCAAAATATTTGATCTGTTTCAGTCGTATATTGCAGCAAGTGTTTCATGTTGCAAGTTTAGATCGCCGACGTTGGTGTTGATGAGGGCGACAGGGCCAGGCTGCCGCCACCGACATAGGGAGGAGGCACAGGCCGCCGCCGGCGGTGTGGGGAGGAGACGCAGGTCGCGCGGTGCTGGTGTGGAAGAGGCCCACATGATTCCTCAGCAGAGGAGTCTAACACGGTGGTGGTGAACGGCGCCCGACGCGTCCGCTCGGGGTTGAACCAGGCGGGGCAGGGGCGAGTCATTCGAGCGGTGTGGGGCGGTCCCGTGTGCGCGTGCGAAATGGTGCCGGCGTGAGCCATGCGCGGATCTGAGCGGACGGGTGAAGTAGGCATGGGCGTTTGTCCGGACGTCTGGGCGCTAGCCTCTCGGTATTACTTTTCCCAGCTACTTGAGACCAAGTGCATTGGCTCTTACTCTCTTGAGATTGAATAGGCTCATATCTAAAGTCACTTAAAGAAGGGAAATTCTCCATATGAATATCCAAATTAGATGGCAAGGTAACTCAAGTTTCCTTCAACAAATTTTCTATCCCTTGCTAATTCTTTAATTTTCATGTATTGAACATTCCCAAATGCGTTAAAATCATTCATTCCTAGTGACAAGTTAACTTGTGCAGCTACTTTAATAAGGTGCAAGTCATCACAAGTGTTTTTCAGATAAAATCACAAGTAGTGAAGGAGTTATCCTTTTTAAGTGGGACCTCCAGATTCTTCTGCTTCAAATTCTCCTCAGCTGTTTACATCACCGTTGTTCCATCTTCCACTACTCTGCTTGGCCTCTCCATTCTAGGCACAGGCCCTGCTGAGATTTCCCCATTTTGTCTGCATTGCACAGCATGTTCACCCCAGTCGAGTTGGTAGCAAGCTTCCTTGAAATGTTTGTGCTGCTGGAGTCGCTAAAACTTTGGCTGTATGCGATGGCAATAGTCGAATTGTTCAATTTTTTATTTTTTTATAAGAATGAAAGATCTAATGAGACTCCAATGCAAATCCAAGTGCAAGTACAAGTACGGTAAGCTAGTATGCTGTGGGCCTGTGGATCCATCCAGTTTATGAGGATATACTGAGGGAGACACATGATCAATGAAAGTTCATTAACTTTATTATTGAATTATTGATCTGGTTGTTCGGAAGTGGGTCCATGATGTATCAATTCCATGTAATGATTGTGAATTATAAAATTATTCCTTTATAAAAAATGATCTGGTTGTTGAACGAACGCTATACTAGCACTAGTAGACATTTTTTTATTGTATCACGACCGAAGTATGCTTACCATCATCGGTGCTGCTGGGATCTGACAGATCCATTTTAATCTCACCTACTCGGGATTCCAAGAGTGTCACATGCTGCTTTGACTTTTTGTTTTTAATAATAAGGATAGGGAGTGATGATATGTTCCTCTCCTGTGCTGTTTACAAGTTGTAAGCATAGCTCGATCGAGTTCTGCAAACTAGCTTGATAATACATCGGCAAGGGTGTGCTCTGTACATCAGCAGTTAGCACTTCCACAGCTGAAATCTGGACGTTTGTTCTTCAGGTATCGTCCCTTATCCCCGAATCTCATTTCCTCGACTGATGCATGATTCTTGGCGACTAAGCACCCTCTTGCTCTTCATTTTATCTACGAAGCAGCACTAGGACTCTGGGAGCTCTAATAGCAATATTTATTTGGACCCTCGTTCTTCAACCTCAAGGCAGATATCTATGGTATGCATTTCCCACCTTATTATCTCTGGATCAATGTTACTTGGCAGTTGATTCTCATCTACCTTCTTCAATTAGTAGAGATTGAGGATATTCGAAAAACTAGTAGAGATGGACGTGCACCTAGCCATACTACTGACCGCACTAGTTATCCTTCTCTGAGGGCTCTTTTGGATACACCCACTCCCCATGAAGATTTGAGGGGCTCTCCCCTTCAATCCCCATGGGAGAGCGCTTCCTCAGTAGCCAAGTAAAGACTACCTTTTTCAAGGCCATCTGGATCTTGAATTTTGTCGCTGCATGGTTTAATTAATAAATAGCTGTTCTAGATCTTGTTTGTGGTAGCCATTTTCAGAATGGTTCCATGTGAGACATTGTGAAAAAAAATGTTTTACACTCATTCGTGTTTACAGTTAAGAATTTAGGAACTGTGTGATCATATACTTCTCAGCTCAAACAGCAGGTCGTGTCAGTTAAAAAGCTTAAGCATCAGTTGGACAATCAATTTCTCGAAAAAGCTTATTAGAAGTACTCATGCGCACTATACTGTCGTCTCAATGAGCAAGCTCATGCTGCAAAATATTCAGTTGGTACACAGTAGCATCTGATGAAGGACAAGCAACAATACTCTTTTAGTGAACTTACTAAAAGATAATGCAATCATGACTGGACTAACAGGGTGAACAAAAAAAAGGGAAACGGCAATAATTTCTTTTTTTATGATTGAAACATATTGGACTCATAAAACCGAGAGAAGTGCTCCAGTGTTCTCTTTTCCAAAATTGTAAAAATGTTAAAGAAACATAATTACTCCCACCATTCTAAAATATGTGCTGTTTTAGTTTTGTTCTAAGTTTAAGTTCATAGAAAAACATATGGGCATATACGACACCAAATAAATCATAAATATATTATCAAAACATATTTTAAGGTGGATTTAGCGAAGTTGATTTGATGCTAGAGATGTTGGTATTTCCATAAACTTGTTAAGGTGAGACAAGTTTGACTTAAGGTAAAATCAAAACAACATATATTTTGGAGTATTGTATCAAAAGAACTTTAGATCTATGCATGTACATACCTTTCCTACAACTATATATTTGCATGTTCCATAGTCATGGAAGGTAAATGATCATTCTTGTTTTACATGGCACCCTAGGGACCATAAATGGGAACTTTAAATTTTCTTCTCACCTAGAAGACAAGTAATATGTTGGCTATGTCCGAAGCTGAACTGGAGCCAAAGATGCGGAAGTCAAATCAACAACCAGCGATACAATTGGGTATTTTTTTGAGAAAGTCAGCTAAGCCGAAATTCAAAACTGGCTAAGCCTACTTTCAGTGAAAAACCTGGCTAGGCCAGGTTTGCTAGATTTCAACATGGGAACTTTCGGAGAAAAAGTCAAAATGTAAGTAAATGAACTCCACAATTCGTGAAATTTAGCACATAGCCCCCCACGGGAATACATTCCAAAGAGAGATTGCCAAAAAGATCCACATTTCACCAAGAACTTTGAATTTTCTCTCTCAATTTGTGTTTTGACAAGAAAACTCAAAACATGATTTCAAGGTGCTCAGAGAGAAACCCGAGGGAAGGACAACGATAGTTATGTTCCCAAGACCTCACTTAAAACCAGCCATGAACATATCAACAACCTCACCTAAAAAACTTTAATATTTTAAAAATAAGCACGAAAAGAGGGATTTTGGAGGGAGGAATTTGGGACATAGGAGCTAGGCTTCAATCCATGATATGAACACTTTCCAAGGATCACAAAAATACCCAAAAATCATCCCTTAAACTCAATCAAAACAACAGATAAAGAATCCATATAAAGGATAAAAAACCCCCAAAAAGAAATCTTGGATTCAAGTTGGAGAGATATGGGAGCACGAATTTGAACCAAGAAACTTCAATAGATTCATGAGGAATTCATCTATACATATAAGGTTTAGCTTCCTCCCATAATCACCCTACTACGAATTGAAAAACTAGATGATGAGGATCTCAACCTAGTACCCGTAGCGTTGAGCACTTGGCTAATCTATGGGAAATGAAATTAGGGTTGCAAGTGATGCCTCCCCATCCAGCCATACACATATTTATAGGTCCATAGCTGATGATAAAACCATCCAAGTTTTTCTTTGTCGATTCAATGGATGGACCCGATGCATTCTCCACCACAAGAACTGACCAACCTTGATAATTGCTCATCATACACAATGACAATGACAAGGGAACATCTCAACCTTTCTGCTAGAGTTGTTTGAAATTACCCATTTGCTACACTATGCAACAAATCAGACTAGTTTCAGTAAAAACAGTCATAACATAAAACTAGCACACATTTATTATACTCTGCTTTATATAGCTCTACAAACATAAGCCTTTGTTTTGCATTTATGATTCGGAGCACAATTATTTTTATGCCACAAACAAACATGTGTAACCACCTCATGGATGTTTATTTATTTATTTGTATATACTTTGTAGTGGCCGGATTGCTAGACGGACACCAACTCACTATGGCACAAGTGATTCTGTATAGCTTTGCAACCTCAGTTCTCCAGAAGGCTTCATCATTTGGCACTGAATGGGCTATTAACGAGATCAAGTCAGCCTGGAACATCAAGAAAGAAATACAGAAGTTGGAGAAGTCACTTAGATCCATTTGTGCTGTTCTTCAAGATGCTGAGAGCAAACAGTCCAGTTCTCATGCCCTCCAAGTGTGGCTGGACAATTTGAAGGATGCAGTATATGACATAGATGATGTTTTGGATGATGTATCCACTAGGGCCCTGGAACAGGAACTACATAAAGGTTTCCATGCTAGACTTCGGCATGTACTAGTTTATCCCTTAGAGTTAAGTCACAGAATAAAAGAAGTTCGTGATAAACTGGATGAGATAGTGACCAACAAAGCACAGTTCGGATTAACTGAGAGGTTAATTGATATCTCTCCAGCCAGAAGTAATAGCAAGGAAACACACTCCTTCATAGAATCAGACATTATTGGGAGAGATGGAGCTAAAAATGAGATTGTTGCAAGGATTCTAACAGCTGCAGACTCCACAAGTCCATTGTCAGTACTTCCTATAGTTGGTTTAGGAGGCATTGGAAAGACTGCATTGGCCAAGTTGATTTACAATGATACACATATTACTAAGAAATTTGAATTGAAGTTATGGGCATGCATCTCTGATGTGTTTGATCTTAAGAAGATCTTGGAAGACATACTAGAATCAGGTATTGGTATAAGCAGTAAATATCTAAAACTTGAGATGGTTCAGAAGAAGTTGTGTGGACTTCTACAAGAAAAGAGATATTTTCTTGTATTAGATGATATGTGGAATGATAAAACAAGGGAATGGGAAGAGCTAAGAAGTTTTCTATCCAGTGGTGGAACTGGAAGCGTGATTATGGTCACAACACGTAGTACAAATGTTGCATCAGTGGTGAATACATTAGAACCATATGATGTGGAAACATTGCCACATGATGAGTGCATGCAAGTATTTATTCAGCATGCATTCAGAGATAAAGAATATAAAGACCCTAAGTTAGTAAAAATTGGGGAATCAATTGTGAAAAAATGTTGTGGTGTTCCTTTGGCAGCTAAGACAATGGGTTCCCTTTTGTCTAATTGTCGAGATGTCAAAGAATGGAGACACATTGAGGGCGACAATTTGTGGAACGTTGATCAAGATAAAGATGGTATGTTGCCAGCACTCAAATTAAGTTATGATGCACTTCCACCCCATCTAAGAGCATGTTTTGCTTCGCTGTCCACTTTCCCAAAGGACTATGTTCTTTTTAGAGAGGTTCTTGTTATGTTTTGGATGGCATTAGGGTTGCTGCATAGAGGAAATGGAAGTGGGGACACGCTGTCTATTGGAGAAAGATACTTTCATGAACTTTTAGGAAGGTCACTTTTCCAAGATCAAGATCTGGTTTTTGATGAAACAATTGAGAGTTGTAAAATGCATGATCTAAATCATGATCTTTCAATAAAAGTGTCCCAAAAGGAGCATGCAGTTGTCAGCTATAGAAATTCCGATGTCCCTGAAAGCATTAGACACCTAGTGTGGGACCGCCAAGACTTCTCAACTGAGATGAAATTCCCTAAGCAGCTAAAAAAGGCCCATAGGGCAAGGATATTCATAAGCAGATACAATTATGGCACTGTGAGTAAAGCCTTTCTTGAATACCTTTTCTTAACTTTCAAGCACCTTCGTGTCCTAGTTTTTGCTGAGGTTCAGTTTGAAGAACTACCAAATTTGATTGTGAACTTAAGGCACCTAAGGTACCTAGATCTACAGTGTAATAGGAAAATCAAATATCTACCTAATTCTTTCTGCAAGCTGGTGAATCTACAAACGCTCCATCTTGGTCGGTGTGACCAACTAGTGGAACTCCCAAGAGGTGTGAATGGACTTGTTAACCTTATGTGGTTGGACTTGACAACACAGCAAAAATATTCATTTAGACGTGGGTTTGCTGGTTGGTCATCTCTAGTATTTCTTCAATTGGACAATTGCCTTGAATTAACTTCGTTGACAGATGAAATTGGCAACCTTGCTGCCCTTAGAGAGATCCGCATCTTCAATTGTCCGAAGTTGGCTTCTCTTCCCTCTGCCTTGAGGCAGCTCTCTACACTCCAGAGATTGTTTATTAATAATTGTGCAGAGCTTGATCTTATGGAACCAGAGGAAGCTATGAGTGGGCTGTGCTGCCTTCATTCTCTCGTTCTTGCCACCCTTCCAAAGTTGGTGGGATTTCCCAAGAGCTTCCAATCTGCTGCTTCCTCTCTTGAATATGTTTTCATTGAAAATTGTAAAGGATTGGAGAGGCTACCAGGTTTAATCCAAGGTTTCACTTCTCTTAAGAAAATTGTGATTGTTGACTGTCCTGTGCTGAGAAGAAGATGCAGGGTGGGTTCCTCTAAGGATTATCGTCTCATTCGCCATGTACCTGAGATATGGATTGATCAGAAACTCCTTAAGGTATATTCTCGGTTGCTTTTGTTTACTCCTCCATAAATTGAATTCATCGATTGCATATTTTCCTTCCACCAACAAAAGGAATTAAATTATCCTACTTTTATCTCACACTACCTCTTACTCACTGTATAGGCACCGGCAAGCTCTCATGAATCGTGACTAGAAAGGAAGGCACTGTTACAAACGCATCACACGTGCTTCCTGTCATAATATATATATTGCTGCGATAACATCCACACCATTTGTTGTATTTTTTCCCCTGCATGATTGCTGGTCTTTTTCCGGGTAATACTCACCACCCTATATGTTTGTGGTGGTGGTGTCATTTGGTCGTGGTGCTGGTAATTTGTGTTATCTATTGAACTAGCGATAGTTCATGCAAATAGAACGGGTAGCTACACTTCTTTATTGTACTATTTATCTTTTTAATAATTTAAAATAATTTTATTCTTAATTTGATTGTATTGGTTCGGTCTCCATGCACCACATTTCATCTGTTGGCTTACGGGTAGCTATCATTGATGAATTTCTTGGCATAAAGCTATTTTTTTCTTGCTCTTGTCTTCCTTTTTGCCCAACTAATGCCTCGTGGATGTGCAATTTCTACTAGTGCCAAATCAAGGTAGCCTTCAATTTTAGCTCCATCGCTGTCCAAATCTCTCGTATATTGTTTAGTTCCTTTGCCTATATATGTTCTAAATTTATCTTTCTGGATCACCTTGTACCTTCTGCTGCCGGTATGTAGTAGCCTTTCTAGCCCTAAAGTATCACTACTGCATTCATCATGATGTTGCTCTTGCATTCATCATAACGTTTGACGGCTTCAGAGCTTAGCTGTGCCCTTCTTTATGGAAGTGATTATGATTATGAGCTAGAGCATTTGGACAATCAGAAATGATGCTATCTTTAGAGGCGTGGAGGAAAACAGTCAACAATGGCTAGACATGCATCTTCAAGAAAACCTTTGGCCTGCTTTTGTGGCGCGCAAAGAAGAAAATACTTTCCCCAAATTGAATCATGGCTAGAGCATCTTGTGTAATTTTGCTCATCTTTTTTGTCTCTTTCTTTGTATCTTGAGCTGTTCCCCTTTTCCTCCTCCCTCTATCGTTTTCCTTATCAAACTTTTGTAACTGTCTTGGTTACACATTTTTAATAAATTTCCAGTAGGGGTCCCAGAACCCTCCTGTTCATTCAAAAAAAATATGCCTCGAGCAGCCACTAGTGGGCCATATCATCAAATCAACATCTATCAGCGCCTGAAGTCTTATCAAAGAAACTAGGGAACCATCACTTCTGTTGTGTTGATTTCAGCCCTGCAAACCATGCCACTCTCCCACATTATTGCTCTCAAGTCTCAACCACGATGTGGCCATATTTCATTAATTCTACTTGTGTACAGCTTGTTGTGAAGAAAAAAGCTGAATGATTTTGTCCCTCTACCGTGAGCGCTTCTCACGCATGCACATCAGGGAATCGATGTACCAATTCCAAGTAAGGTATCAAAATCCGAGATGCTTTTCGTAATATCAGTCGCACGAACCAATCCCCTATATCACTGCCATGAAATCCATGAGATTTGAACCATGATCATTGGAGTCAAACACATTCTGTTCAGTTTTCACCCTTTGTCCACATACAGTGCAATGCTAAACTTTAATAAGAATGATCCAGCAAGCTTAGAGCCATGGCAAAAGGACATGTTTGAGATGGAGAGGGTGTAGAGCACAGGAGAGGGTAAAGACAAAGCTGCGTGTAGATTCGAAGTTCTTTGATGGGTTTTCATGGTTATGCCAAGACATTAGTGTGTGCAAGTTTCCATACATGTTCTATCGCTATTGGAGCCTTTATTTATTTTATATATCTTTGGATAAATTTAGACCCTTACAACCAATATGGTAGGTTTTAGCCTTTAATGGTGAAAGAGATGATTTTCAACTTTACTTAGTAATATATTTATTTATTTTAATTTGGTACCTTCTCCAACATATGAATGCCCGTACATGTGGATGGTATATGGCACCATTGGTGGCAAGGTCATCTCCCAATTCATCAATGTATTCCTAGTCGTCTAGGTCCTCCTCCTGGTGATCCTCTGCAACTGCCATTCCTGAAAATGGAAGATGTACTAAAGAAAAAAAACTATAAATTGCATTTTAAAACCAAAGGCTTCTACAAGTACACTGTATTTTTAGAGTAAATAGATTTACAGAGATTGTCGTTTTTTGACTGCCTTCTAAAATGGACCAGACCATCTCTGAAATTTGCTAGGTATTGTAAGAGACATGAATATTTTATTATCCGCCTTTGTAAATAAAAAGACAATGTCTCCTAAAATAGTTTTTTGGCTAGTGCTATTAGCCCTCCTATTTAGATGAGCTAGAACTAATTTTAGCTACTCCCTCCATTCCAAACTATAAGACGTTTTGGTTTTGCTTTTACCAATTATCTAGGTATAGTGTATATCTAAGCGCTTATCAAAAGCTATGCATTTAGAAAAGTCAAAATGTCTTATAGCTTGAGACGGAGAGAGTAGTTAATAATTGTCCTTCATGTGAAGAACCGAAAAACGGCGACCAGAGGGGAGGGGGGGGTTGAATGGGAGACTCAAATTTCTTTCGAAACTTTTGACCGTCGTCCCAAAATCAAACCCCAAGAAGCAAACATAGACACTGTGATAACCACGACCCTAGAAAAGGGTGGATGTTCCCTTGGAACACAGCGGATCACCACAAAGCAAGCGGAACAAAGAACGGGAGAGCACCAAACCAAAAGACAAGAAAATGAGACACTCCACTTTTACAGAGAAGAAGCAAGGTCCCAAATCTCGGATACCCAAGACAACCGGTGACAAGAGCACCTAGATAGGGTCTATGGAACGGTAGAAGACCAACACAACAGACGGAACGTAAAACGGAGCTCAAACGCACAAACCGCGGAAGAAACTACAGCTGAACTGAGTGCAGTCAGCAAATACCGGATCTGATACCGGACACGTCCGGAAATACCGGACTTGATACCGGACACGTCCGATATGCTAGACAGCACAGAACGACTTTGAGAGAAAAATCGAAAACCCTAGCAAATGGTGACAAAAAATTATGAGATTTTAAACATAGCTACTAGACACCGTGGGAAAGGTCTCCACTAGATTTCAGTCCCAAACTCAAAAGTTTGAAATACCAGACACGTCCTATATTAATACTAGACATGTCCGATATTTACGAGCAGCTTTCGGGAAAAATCGATTTCAAGCCCAAAACTCGATCAAATCACCTTGGAATGACTTGAAACTTTGCAAAGAGAATAAACACGAGGTTTGTAGGCTACTCCAAGAAGATCATTGCCCAAGATAAAATCAATCAATGAAAAAACATAAAATTGCAACAAACCCTAGTTCTTCCACCCTAAAACTTGATTTGCCCCGATCTATGAACTCGTGAGGATTTAGATGAAATCCTTCGGTGGAAGGGATCAACTCACGTCCTAATCCACCTCAGATCCAAAAGAACGAGTCAAAACGCTCTCAAAAGGATGAATTGAGGCAAGAACGAAAGGGGAAAGAGGCAGAACGCGAAGAACAAAACACGAATCACAAGAAGCTCATCACAAATTGAATCCCGGAGGACACGAGGTGGTAAGAGCCACCATTCCCGCAGCAAAATCTTGAGTTCTTATACAAATCTCTCAATTTGTGGACTTCTCTCACGGGAGGGGGAAACTAGGAAGGAAGAAAGGGGAAAATAAAAGACGTGAGGGAGACGAGGGCTCCCTCATCCTATTTAACAGGGCTATTACAGAATCCCAGCTTTGCCCCTAGATATTTTAAGTCGAACCACTTGACCTAAGGACGCTATGGTCCAACTCGAGGTAATCTTCATCCGACAGCCACCGCACTCTTCATGAGATAGCTTCGCCTCGACGCAAACTCTTCGATGCCGCCACATGCCGTCCGTTCCTCCTCGGAACCTCCGTCCGGGTTTTGAGGCCCAAACCCGTAAACCCGCCACCGATGGTTTTGAGGTCCAATCCACCAAACCCGCTTGTGAGTAGTGTACTCCATACGCGTCCCCCACTGCTTGACACGTGTCACCGCCGTCCTCGACCGGCTGTTCGCTAAGTCTTCCTGAGCCCCGCTCGACTCGCACGTCCACCATCTTGACTCGGTCAATACGGTCACTCCCATGTACACTTGCGTTTGTCGATGTCCCAGATATCAGCCACCGTGGCTGGTCACCCGGCCTCCTGGTCCCTTGGTCCAAGCCTCACGTCCACCCTTCACCGCTCCCGGTCCATCGGCACGGCACGTCCCTACTTGACCTTCACCTCGTCGTTGACCACCGCCTCCGAGCTCCACACCTACACACCACAAGCCAGAGACATGTCGCATAACCCAACTCACGCCATGGTTAGTCACCAACTCAACCTAGGTCGTGGATCACATTGATAATCACTTATCACAAAACTAACCACAAGGGCACATATCAACCTTGTGTTCGCAATCTCCCCCTTGATGACTGCATTGTTAACACCAACATATGAACAACTTGAGCAAAAGAAAAAGAAGAAGAAAAAAACAAGGAACTCACCCAAATGACCAAAAGCCAAAGAAAAACCAAAATGGGGTCATTTGAAATGAGCAAAACTTGGTCCCCAAAGACATGGGCAACGGCTCGACGCAACCAAGTAAAACACAGCTAGCCCTCAAGAGGAGGCAACAGGCTCAACACCACTAGCAAAGCTCGAAAAGCTAGAAAAACAGCTAGATCCTTCAGAAGAGGCAAATGCTCAACACATCTAGTAAAAGCAACTCAAGTGCAACTCCCCCTGAACAAATGCAATCTCCCATATGAATGCATGCACTCAACATGAAGTAGGTTTAGTCTCTCTCGGAGTCGTGTGCTATTTCTCCCCCTTGTTGAACACATGCACTTATTAAGCTAAAGCCCAAAGACTGTAACTCCCCCTCAAAACATGCTATGAATACATGGGATGTAGAAATGCAAAAGCTTCAGGAGTATAGTAAGCAAATTAAAAAAAATGCTCTAGGTGGTGCTGCCATGTGTGTGTAGCAACAAGTACAGGTGCTAGCAAATGCTCAAACTGATCAAGTGAAACGGTATATGGCATTAAAGCATTTTGGATCAATTTAAAGCAATTCAAGAAGGGGTTCACCACTGAAAGTAGCACATAGCAGGTATAAGCTAGAAATCAACATAGTGCTAACAAGTGTATACAAGGTGAACTACCCCAAACAACGGTCACACATCATGTCAAAGACGAACCTAAGACTTGTGTTTTCATCAAATTTTAATTTTATCAAAGTTTACAGTGTAACACAAGAATTAATCAAAACATGTGTGTGCGAGAGGTTATCTATACCGTCAGGCCTAACTTAGCAACCATGCCAAGCCTATGTCATAGACAATCAGAAGCTTAAGACTATGGTTTTGGCATCCACTACAAGGCTCAAATTCATCCAAATGTGCAATTAGAAGCAGTTTCAATACCTTGACATAGGACAATACAAACCCATCTCGATCTTTTCTCATCACTTAGCTTGATTTTTAAATTCTAGCACAAGAATCTCTAAGTTGTCCAAGCAAGTGAGTAACTCAAAGCATGAGACGTAGCAACCTAGCATATACGTGATAGCATCGGGGATCTCAACAAGTCCTACACATGCAAGGTGCCAACTCAGCGGTGAACAATTTTCATGTTTCAACAAGTTTTAATCAAGTTCATAGTTTGAAAAACAAGCTTAGCTCATAACATGCATCAATTGATCAAAAGGAGCCTAAGCCAAAAGCACCATCATGTACAAGCATAACATCCCAAATAGAGCACAATTTCAATCTAATCATTATAGTCATGAAGCTCAAAATGCACTATAGTACATGATGAAATGAAATGCAAAATACAATATGATACAAAAGACAAGACAAAAGTTAAGCTACAAAGAAAAGCAAAACTAAAATACAACAACCAAAGTTCCACTCCTCTAAAAAGGGAAACAAACTCCAAGCTCCCCTCGCAAGCGAGCAAACTAGGCTTGGTAAAGTGGTTTGGTAAAGATATCTGCGAGTTGGTTTTGGGTATCAATGTGGTGCAGATCGATATCACCTTTCTCATAGTGGTCACGCAAGAAGTGAAAGCGGACTTCTATGTGCTTTGTCTTTGAGTGGAGGACTGGGTTTTTGGCTACGCTTATGACACTGGTGCTGTCACAAAACAAAGCCACTCGCCTAAACTCTAACCCAAAGTCTCTCAGAGTAGCTATCATCCAAAGCAACTGGGAACAACAAGCAGCAACAACAACATACTCAGCTTCTGTGGTGGATTGGGCGACGCTAGACTGCTTGCGAGGAGACCAAGACACAAGAGAATATCTAAGAAACTGACAAGTCCTGAAGTGGACTTCCTCTCAACATGACAACTAGCATAATCCGCATCTGAATACCCACAAAGAGAAAGAGAGGAGGAGGCCAAAAACTAAAGACCAAACTCGGGTGTGAAATGAAGATACCTGAGGATCCGCTTGATGGCTTGACGATAATACGTGCACGACGAGGACTAAAAGCGTGCGCACAAACAGACCGCGAACTGGATGTCCGGTCTTATCGCCGTCAAATACAGCTTAGATCTGATCATGCTTTGGTATTCCTTCTGGTCTACGGCTTCTCCTTCCTTGTCTTCGTCCAGGGCCGTCAAGGTCGACATGGGTGTCAAAAGAGGCTTGGCCTCACCCATATTGAATTTCTTGAGCACGTCCTTGGTGTATTTGCCTTGGTGCACGAATGTCCCCTCGCGAGTTTGCTTGATTTGCAGCCTAAGAAAGAAAGTCAATTCACCCATCATGCTCATCTCAAATTCCCTGCTCATAGTATCTAAAAACTTGGTAACAAGAGCATGAGAATAGCCACCGAAGATTATATCATCCACGTATATCTAAACCAAAAGGATGTTAGTGCCTTGCTTGAGGAGGAACAAAGTTTTATCTACGGAATCTATTCTAAAACCCTTCTCAAGCAAGAAAGCTTTCAAGCGCTCATACTAGGCTCTCGGGGCTTGTTTCAAACCATACAAGACTTTATAGAGTTTAAAAACATGGTTGGGGAACTTAGGATTTTCAAAGCTAGGGGGTTGTCTCACATTAACCTCTTCCTCTATGTACCCATTCAAGAAGGCACTCTTCACGTTCATCTGATACAGCTTGAACCCTTTCAAAGCTGCAAATGCTAAAAGGATCCTAATGGCTTCTAGACGGGCAACAGGAGCAAAGGTTTCTTCATAGTCTATTCCCTCTTTTTGGCAAACACCTTGAGCCACCAATCTCATCTTGTTTCTCACTACCACCCCATCCTCACTCTGCTTGTTCTTGTTAACCCACTTTGTACCTATGGGGTGGCAATCTGGTGGAGGTGGAACTAAAACCCACACTTGGTTCTGCTCAAAGTTCTCTAACTCCTCGTGCATAGCATTGACCCAATCGACATTAGATAAAGCGTGTCCTATATCTCGAGGCTTAAAAGAAGCTACGAAAGCAGAATGAGCGAAGTGTGAAATATGATATGACCTAGACCGCGTGACTCGCACGTCAATGTCGCCGATCATGGTCTGAAGCGGGTGGCGATGCTGAATGTGCCGAGGTGCTTCTCTCGAAGAAGTCACCTCCCCCTCAACAGTATCTTGGGCCTCCTGAGGTGCAGCTGGCTTAGGCTAAGGAGGCGGCTCGTGCGGACCCCAAGTAGTAGAAGAGAAGGGTTAGGACCGTGAGCCGAAGTAGTAGTCACAGACTCAACTGGAGCAGCTGGAGAGGTCGGCTCGACATCTCCCCAATCCGCATCTTTCTCATTCTCCTCAACAAAAATGCTTTCACCAATCTTCTGATCACCTGCACTTTCAAAGACAGGAACAGAACAAGGTATGGTCTCATCGAAAGTGACCTCACAGGTCTCCACAACTCGGTTAGTTTCAAGGTTAAGAACATGATATGCATGAGAGTGAGAAGCATAACTAAGAAAAATACCATCGGAAGACCTGGACTCGAACTGGTCCAAATTACCTTGTTTTAGAATAAAGCACTTACATCCAAACACTCTAAAGTGGCTTACCTTGGGTGGTCGTCTGAATCGCAACTCATAATAAGTCTTCTTCATGAAAGCTCGAAGGAAAATGCGATTTGAAACATGGCACGCGGTGTTGATCGCTTCCGCCCAATATCTCCTAGGAGTCCTATACTCATCGAGCATCGTCCTGGCCATCTCAACAAGGGTCCAATTCTTGCGCTCAACAACACCATTTTACTGAGGGACATAAGGAGACAAAAACTAGTGCTCGAGGCTCAAAGAAGCATAAAAAGTTTCAAAATGAGTATTCTTGAATTCTGTGCCATTATCACAGCGAATTGCTCTCATGGCATTCTTAGGGAACTCATTTTGCAATCGAAGAATCAAATCCCAAGCATGTGAAAAAGTCTCATCCTTACTATAAGGTCCAAAAGGCTAGAGGGGGGGTGAATAGCCTATTTAAAACTTCTACAAGCTTCACTAAACAACCACGTTAGTATAAAAGATGGCTAAGCTAATTCTAGCACTAGCTCAACTACACTATGCAAGACACCTATACAATTCTAGTGAAGCAAGGCTATGATCTCTAATACACACCAACAAGGCTAAGTCACCAAGCTACTTACTCCTATGTGATAAAGGCTACACTAAGCAAACTATACAAGGACTAGTACAAGAAAGTAAAGAGCAAGTGACTTGATTCTTATACCAACGATGTAGAGAAGCAATGCACTCGAAGAATCAATCACAATGAGCAATCACAAGAGAAATCCTCGGCAAAGAGATGACACAAGATTTTTTTTACCGAGGTTAACTTGCTTCCCGGCAAGCTACTCCTCATTGTGGCGATGCACCCACTTGTCGGTTCACGAGCTAATCGACTATCAAGAGTCGAGCCCTTGGCGGGCACCGCACAACCGCACACAAGATAGGGATTCTTCAAGCCACGAGCTCTACTAGAGTATCCAATTCGTGAACTCCCGCAGGGAAGGATCAAGAACCCCTTACAACACTTGGTGAGGGCTCCAACAATCTCCAATTGCGAGGTCAATTACCTCCGTTGCTCCAAGCCGTCTACCACGTCGAGAAATACGGAAGAGTAACAAGAAATCCACAGCAACTCGAAGAACAAGTGCCTCTAGAATGCAAATCTCAAGTAATGCACTTGAATCTCACTCAATCTCACTCAAGATGTGCAGCTAAGCAAAGAGATGAGTGGAGGGGTTGTTCTCTAGCTCAAAGGATGTCTCAAGGTCTCAAAATATGCAAGAGTTGCCTTCAAACCCCGGCCAACTTCTATTTATAGCGAAGGGGTACGTAGCTAGCCGTATCGGATGACGTAGTGAAAAATGTGATGACCGGACGCACCGGTCAGGGTGAGCGGACGTGTCCGGTCACTATAGGACAAATAGTAACCACGCGCGTTAGAGAGAGCCGTTGCCGTGACCGGACGCGCTTCACCGTTTGACTGGACGCGCTACACCCGGCGTCCGGTCGGAGTCCAGAGAGCTCCCACCGCGACCGGACGCGTCCGGTTGCACGTGACCGGATGTGCCACCGCATCCAATCGTGTCGTGTTACTAACCGGACGCTCCGGTCCCGGGGACCAATGGACGCGCCGGTCGCGCGTTCTGCGTGCACCTTTCCTCTGTGCCCAGGTGAACTGACCGGACGGGCTAGTTAGGCCAGACCAGCGTCCGATCACAAACCCTAGGCGCACTGCGCCTCTGCCCTCGACTTGAGCTAACTGGACGCGTAGGTCCACCCTGGACCGCATCCGGTCCAGCGTCCGGTCACTGTTTTTTAGTGAGAAACACACCAGACTTATGCCTCCGTTTCTCTGCCTCCGGCATAGTAGAAAATAGGCGTTTCACTTCCTCAAAAAGCGCCGAATCCCGCCTCGCAAGCTTGGCGGGAGGGAGAGAGAAACCCAAACCCCTATCTACCGCTCAAACTCCACCGCCTTCGCAAATGTGCTAACACCACCAAGTGTACACCATCATGTACATGTGTGTTAGCATTTAACAAACATTTTTCAAGGTGTTATGTTAGCTCTCTACTAGATCCTAATGCATATGCTCAAGACATTGATCTAGTGGCACTTGATTCTCGAGCTAACCGTGATTGCCCCTCTTGATAGTCGGCTATGTATCCTAAACCCGATCAATCACTTCTCTACTTATCTTAGACCGGCAAAAGGGAAACCCTATGGTTATACCTTTGTCTTGCGCTCTTAGATCCTTCTCATCCACTTGAACATCATGTCCATCATTTTATGTGCATTACTTCATGATCTTGCTCATCATTTCATGCACCAAATCATGTGGTCTTGTGGCCATCTTTCCATGCCATTTCCACCTCCATCACATGTTGCTTATGCCTAGCTTAGTCACACTTGATACAATAGCATTAGCAACTTGGTGTCATTAATTACCAAAACAAACTTGGGCTTTCACTTACCCTCTATGAAAAACACCCAAGAGTAGTGAGAAAAGTCGTCTACGATCACTAGAACGTACCACTTCCCACCATCTGACCGAACTCGAGCTAGACCAACTATGTCCATGTGAAGTAGCTCGTCAGGTTCCTTGGTCATGACTTGGTTCACAGGTGGGTGAGAAGCAGCAACCATCTTCCCATGACGACAAGGGTGGCAAACCAAATCCTTTTCAAATTTTAACTTGGGTAATCCTCAGATTAAGTCAAGTGAGCTCAACCTAGCTAGTAAGTCAAAGCTCAAGTGACCCAGTCTCTTATGCCACTTCCAAAGCTTAGAGGAGGATCCGGCCACCAAACATCGAGAGGAGCCAAAGGAGTGAGAAAAATCAACTCGAAAGACATGGCCAAAAGGGACAATATGGCAAACAAGATTTTCCTAGGAATTAAGAACTCGAGACAAGCCGGTCTTAAAGCGCACTTCAAAGCCATCCTGAAGGAGTTGCGAAACTGAAAGCAAATTGAAATGCAAATTCGAAACCAAAGCAACATCCTTCAAGACAAAACTCTCGTTGATCCGAATGATCCCACGAGAAAGCACCTTACCTTTGCTATTGTCCCTGAATGTGATGTACTCCTTACATTGCACAAGATCGAGGCTGGAGAACCATTTTAAACTTCCGGTCAGGTGGCGTGAATAGCCGGAATCAATGAGCCATGTGTTCTCCAGGCCTCCATCCTGCATCAATAGAAAGATATGGGATGAGCAAATGGCGCAACACTAGGGTTAGTAAACTACGAAGGATACCAGTGTTGGCTCATTTGCCCTGGAAAAGTGTTAGAAAAAACACCAAACATGCCATGTCCCATTTGAGGAAAACAGGCTCCATGTGGGGGAAAACATAGTCCGCTAGAGCTGTGGGACTGAAAACTAAAGCCACTGCCACAGGGTCCAAAGTCATATTGACCATGACCTGAACCTTGCCGGGTATGACCACCACGTGGTCTCGCAACCTGAGGCCTAGCGCCTTGAGGCATTGCACCTCTTGGCCTAGCACTGCGCCTCTGAACAGGCGGCATATGTACGCCATGGGGCGGGCGGTACATATTCCGGTTGTTCAACTCGTACTCTCGCCGTTCATCTCTCTTGCTCCTAAAGCAAAACTCAGCAAGATGACCATCCCTATGGCAGTAGTCACAGTGATACCTCACCTCTCTCCTGGGTGGTTGTTGGCTCGTTCTCTTGTGGGTATGGTTCACTCTTGGTGGCTTTTTGGCTTTAGAAAGGGGATCCTCAGAGATGTTTGGTAGAGTGTCAAGTGGATTCTTGAGATGGTTAGGTTTTGGAACCCAAACTTGTTTCTGCGGTTGAGCTTTTGGAGGTTCTTCAAACACCCCATCTTTGACAGCAGGCTCAATGGGCTTATGTGGAAGGTTTATCACTTAGGTTCAAATCACTGAACTCACCAACCTTGCTATAGACGCTTTCACCTTTCCCACCTAAAGTAAAGCCTACACCCGATGCACCAGTTCTCCGCCTAAACTGGCTCATCATCATGCCCAACTGTGGCTCATTGTAAGACACCCAACTCAAGATGGACCGAAGGTATGTGTTATCTTTCTCGGTTCTCATCTTGTTGTGTCTGCAAGACTCAAGCTCGAGCACCAAACTCTCACAACGTGCACACTTAACAGCACCTATGCTATCTAAACTGGCCTTGTCAAGAGTAGAGATCTTAGCATTCTTCTCTGCCAGCTCAGATTGCAAGCCTGAGCAGGACTTGCACGCACCCAACAAGCCAGACCTAGACTTCAGCTCATCGTTCTCACCTAGCAAGACAACATACTTAGATTGCAACTCAGAAAGGTTGGTCATATAAACAGCACACTCATCGCACTCAACCTCATCTGACACTACTACAACAACCTTCTTAGCATCCTCAAGCTCCTTCAGCACGATTTCTAGCTTGTCCTTAAACTCTTTCCTCTCACGAGCAGCACACTTTAACAGTTTATCTTGACTCAATAAGGTGTCAGTCATGATATCAAGCTTAGCAACAAGGTTGTCGACGGAAGGTGTTACCTCAGTAGTGTCATCATCGACGAGAACCATGTCCTTGTTGGCCTTCATCTCGGCATCGACAGCCATAGTGCAGAACCCTCCGTGAGTGGAACCAGCAACAAAGCAGAGCCCGGTCAGCTTGTCCTCGTGCTTCCTCTCAGACTCATCGTCGATTAAGAAGAGCGGTCATCGTCGGTGTCGTTGTCGAGGTCGCTGAGGGAGGCGAGGAAGGCACGCTCTTGGGCCTTGGCCTTTTTAAAGTACTTCTTGAGCGTCTCCTTGTCGAATCCTCCCTTTGACTTGTGCTTGGAGGTGCACTCGCGCTTGTCCTTGCACTTGCTGGAGTTGTACTTGTCAAAAGAGTGTTTGTTCTTCTTGGGGCAGTGGGCGACGAAGTGGTCAGGGTCTCCATAGCCGTAGCATCCTTCCTTTGGACCCCCACCACGCCTGCGGTTCAAGCGGTTGTTGTGAAACCGCGAGAACCGGCTGATGACCAACGCTAGCTCATCGTCTCTAAGAGCCTCCAACTGCTCCTCTGTGACATACACCAAAGAAGACAGGACAAACGACATTTGGGAAGGGTTAGTTGAAGAACTTGAGCCATTACCTGAGACCAAATCCATAGTTGGTGCAGAGGGGTTCTTGATCTTGGCTTGGGTCTGGTAGTCGATATCGGTGGACTTGAGCTTGCTGAATAGCTCATCCACCGTGAGAGTGTTGTAGTTCACGGACTCAATGATAGCGGATACGTTCACATCCCATACCTTTTGATCTAGGGCATATAGTAACTTGAGAGCCCTCTCGTGATCATCATAAGGTAGCTGAGCCTTGTTTGCTCGCATCTTGTTTACAATAGTCTTAAAGCGAGAAAACATGGCATCGATGGACTCGCCATCCAACTAAGAGAAGTTCTCGTACTCACGCTTGTACATCTCGAAGAGACTGGTTTTGACTTGAATGGTTCCCTCGTGATAGCTCTGAAGCCTCACCCAGATCTCCCGAGTAGTCGCACAATCGGAGACTCTCTCGAACTCCAGAAGAGAAAGACTTGAGAAAAGAACAGCGTGAGCTCTGCTATTTGCATTGTGCTAATCCTTCTGATCATGAGTGGTACGAGCATGAGACTCAAGCACAACAAAAGTAGCATCCTCACAAATCTCCCAGACAAGCCAATCAATCCCCTGAAGATGTGCGGATATGTAAATCTTCCAATAAGGGTAGTTTGTTCCATCGAAGAACGGTGGTTTGCCAGAACCACGTTCCATGTCACCTTTGTGGATCATGAACTGATTAAGGTGCAATGATCCTTAACCGACTCTGATACCAATTGAAGGACCGAAAATGGCGACCAAAGGGGGTGAATAGGAGCCTCAAATTTCTTTTGAAACTTTCGACCGTTGTCCCAAAATCAAACCCCAAGAAGCAAACATAGATACCGTGATAACCGCAACCCCTAGAGAAGGGTGGATGTTCCCTTGAAACACAGCAGATCACCACAAAGCAAGCGGAACAAAGAACGGGAGAGCACCAAACCAAAAGATAAGAAAACGAGACACTCCACTTCTATAGAGAAGAAGCAAGGTCCCAAATCTCGGATACCCAAGCTAACTAGTGACAAGAGCACCTAGATAGGGTCTATGGAACAGTATAAGACCAACGCAACAGACGGAACGTAAAATGGAGCTCAAACGCACAAATTGCGGAAGAAACTGCAGCTGAACTGACTGCAGTCAGCAAATACCGGACCTAATACCGGACACATCCGGAAATACAGGACTTGATACCGGACACGTCCGATATGCTGGAAGCACATAACGACTTTGGGAGAAAAATCGAAAACCCTAGCAAATGGTGACAAAAAATTATGAGATTTTAAACATAGCTACTAGACACCATGGAAAAGGTCTCCGCCAGATTTCAGCTCCAAACTCAAAAGTTTGAAATACCGGACACGTCCTATATTAATACTGGACACGTCCGATATTTACGAGCAGCTCTCGGGAAAAAATCGATTTCAAACCCAAAACTCGAACAAATCACCTCGGAATGACTTGAAACTTTACAAAGAGAATAAACACGAGGTTTGTAGGCTGCTCCAAGAAGATCATTGCCCAAGATAAAATCAATCAACGGAAAAACACAAAATTGTAACAAACCCTAGTTCTTCCACCCTAGAACTTGATTTGCCCCGATCTATGAACTCGTGAGGATTTAGATGAAATCCTTCGATGGAAGGGATCAACTCACGTCCTAGTCCTTCTCAGATAAAAAAGAATGAGTGAAAACACTCTCAAAATGACGAATTGAGGCAAGAACAAAAGGGGAAAGAGGAAGAACGTGAAGAACAAAACACGAATCACAAGAAACTCATCACAAATTGAATCCTGGAGGACACGAGGTGGTAAGGGCCGTTATTCCCGCAGCAAAATCTTAATTTGTTACACAAATCTCTCAATTTATGGACCTCTCTCACAAGAACCCTAAGGGGAGGGGGAAACTAGGAAGGAAGAAAGGGAAAAATGAAAGAGCTGAGGGCTCATCCTATTTAACAGGGCTATTACACAATTCCATTTTTGCTCATAAATATTTTGAGTCGAACCACTTGACCCGAGGACGGTATGGTCCAACCTGAGGTAATCTTCATCCGACGGCCACCGCGCTCTTCATGAGATAGCTTTGCCTCGACGCGAACTCCTCGATGCCGCCACGTGCCGTCCGTTCCTCCTTGGAACTTCTGCCCGGGTTTTGAGGCCCAAACCTATAAACCCGCCACCGATGGTTTTGAGGCCCAAACCACCAAACCCGCTCGCGAGTAGCGTACTCCATATGCGTCCCCGCCGCTCGATAGGTGTCACTGCCGTCCACCAAGTCATCCTGAGCACCGCTCGACTCGCACGTCCGCCATCTTGACTCGGTCAACACAGTCACTCTCATGTACACTTGCGCTTGTCAATGTCCCAGGTGTTAACCACCGCGGCTGGTCACCCGGCCTCCTGGTCTATCGGTCCAAGCCTCACGTCCGCCCTTCACCGCTCCCGGTCTATTGGCACAACACGTCCCTACTTGACCTTCACCTCGCCGTCGACCACCGCCTCCGAGCTCCACACCTGCACACACAAGTCAAGAGACATGTCGCACAACCCAACTCACGCCATGGTTAGTCACCAACTCAACCTAGGTCGTGGATCACATTGACAATCACTCATCATAAAATGAATCACAAGGGCACATATCAACCTTGTGTTCGCATCATGTTAAGATTTTCGGTTGCTTCACTTATCCTGGTGAGGCGTGGTTTATTGCTCTTGTGGCCGGCGAGCACTGCTTGACAGCGGCCAAGCTTGTGGCGGCACACTAATCATGGCCTTCGTGCCATTGGTCGATAAAATGGTCAGTAGGTTGGCATGCATGTCAGCGGTTGATGTTGCCGGATATGCAGCGCTAGGCGGGCAAGGCTGAAATACGACAAAACATGGATCAGAGGCTTAGAGGGCAGGCCGGCTGGGTAGAGCTGAACCTGTGGCGTGGCGTCCTCGGCTTAATTAACACACTTGTTACTTGTGTTCCTAAGATGAGAGGCGGGCAGTGTGTGTGCTGGGGGCACTGACCGGGCTCTGACTCCCATCCATCCACGACAAACACATACGGGTCGTATATATCTCTCGTGCATGACCGACCATCTGTTGATGACCCTGTTCCGCTCGTATTAATGGCGTTGGATAACTTCCAAGTCTTCGCCTGTTTGTTCAGGAGATTTGGGATGGAGAAAACCTGATGCTTACCTTTAGGAGGAGTGTTTCTAGCAATCTCATGAATATGTGGTGGGAATTGGTTGGTTTGGTTGAAGAAATCTCCCTCTGAAGAGGATGACCACTTCTGGTAAGTACTCAGTGCAAACACTTTATGATGTGATTAATCACAGGGGTCATATTTGTAACGAAATCTATTTTTAGGGTACAAGATGGACAGGGATGGAAAAATTGTTGCTGAAGATTGTCAGGATGTTGCGGCGCTGGATTCCATTATTCAAGCAGGAGCTAGGAAGTCAAGTGGAAAGTTTCGCAAGTCGCTTGGAGATCCACGCAAGCTTACCACCTCAGATCATGTGGAAGACGGAGGAGACGAGCTCATCATCAGAGTTTGGTGCTATCGGCTGCTCTACATTTGGATACAAATGTCCATTTGGCTCAGCATGAAACTGATGTTTCTGATCATGTTTTTGCTGGTTCTGTGTCTTGTATTGTCTCGGCCATAAGGCCTGATTCTGTTGGCTAGATGCCACAAACTATGCTATGAACCGTTTATGCTTTATGAATATAAAGCAGGGGAAACCTTCCTTTCAAAAAAAATACTGCCACGTTCGTACGATTTGTTCACGTGCTCCGTCTGTGCCGATCTGAACTCCTCGATGTTTAGACGTTGAATGATTCATTTGAATGTTTGTGCTACTGCGGTTGCTGATTCCTTCTATAAATGGGCCTCCAATGAAAAAGCCAGTGGACCTGCGATGGGCATGGGTCCAGGAAGCATACCTTCTAGTTTTAGTTTCGCCTTGCTCTCTGTTCCTCCTCTACTGGTCGTCCTCTACCTCCTGACCTTGTGCTCCTTGATTGATGACTAAGCACGCGCTGATGTATCACTGATGCTTACCTTACCAATAAACTATACATCGAGTTTCTTGACATTTAGAGCGGCGAAAGGCCACTGATATTGCAGAAATAATTCTTTTTCCCTGTAACGTCATAGCTTAATTGCAAGTCATAGGCTCATAGCCCAATCAGCCTCCTATATTTTACTTAATGAAAGATCAGTCCCCACTGCTGTGCTGACATGGCATGCTGAAGTTGTCGCCATTTAAACTTGTCGCCATTAGCACAATTCCTAAACTCTCCTATGACCCAGCTGGCAAAAGTCAATCATCACTCTTGCCACCTACTCCGAAAACAAAGGCGACCTCAAGTAGTCAAGTCGCCTCTTGCCCAGCATTGGCATTTGGCAGGGAGAAGAAGCAAGAACCGCATTTCCTCAGACCGCTCAGGAGAGTACAACTACTGCGCTATCAACCGCCAATTCTCTGGTACGTGCGATAGAGTTCAAACCTTGATATTCAGTTACTCATTTTTGTTCTAGACAATCCAACCATAGTTAGGATGTTGCTTTGTGGGTCGCCTGTTTGATGTTTTGGCAATCAATTCAGTTCCCTTCCCTGTCAAGCATGTTGTAACACAAAAGACAAGGAGCATACCATGAATATGTTACGAACTTGTGATCTCCACGTGCAAGGTTAAGCTTGAACCTTGACGGATGCAAGCTACTCTCTTAATTGAAAGTAGACGTCAAGACACCACTGGTTCTTTGCTACAATCTGCTGCAAACAGGCCTCATATTCGTCTTTAGTAAAACAAGGTACTAGCTAGTAGTGTTTAATCTTCCATACGTACTCTGTTTTCATTTTGCAACTACCCAGATAAAAATGAAACCTTGTTTTGCATTTATGATTAACAACAACGATTAGAGAATGCTTTTTGACACAAAACGAAAATACAAATCTGTGTAAGCGTAACAACATCATGAGTGGGTTTTTTTTGTTTTGCAGGCCAGACACTCATTATGGCTTCGGTTATTATATCACACATCGCGATCTCTGCTCTCCGCAAGGTCGTGTCCTTGGGGACCAAATGGGCCGCTAATGAGATCAAATCAACCTGGAAAATCAAGAAAGAAATAGGGCAGTTGGAAAGGTCACTGAGATCCATTTGTGCTGTTCTTCAAGATGATGAGGGAAGGAAGTCCACTTCTCATGCCCTCCAAGAGTGGCTAGACAATTTGAAGGATGCGATATATGACATAGATGATGTTTTGGATGATGTGGCTACTAGAGATCTGGAGCAAAAAGTACATAAAGGTTTCCATGCTTAACTTCAACATCTACTGTTTTCTCCCTTCGAACTGAGTCATAGAATAAAAGAAATTCGTGATAAACTCAATGAGATAGAGGCCAACAAAACACAGTTTGGAATAACTGAGCAACCAACTCATATCCCAGTGACCAGCAGTTGTAGTAGCAGGGAAACAACATACTCCTTCATAAATGAACCAAACATTATTGGAAGTGACGCAGATGAGAATGAGATTGTCACAAAGATTCTAACCGCTGCAGACTCCAATAGTCCTTTGTCTGTACTTCCTATTGTCGGTTCAGGAGGCATTGGAAAGACAGCATTGGCCAAATTAATTTATAGTGATGTGCGGATTACTAACAGGTTTGACATAAAGCTATGGGCTTGTGTCTCTGATGTATTTGATCTTAAGAAGGTATTGGAGGATGTAGTAGAATCAGCTACTGGTGAGAGCCATAGACACCTAAATCTGGAGATGATTCAGAAAAAGTTATGTGGCCTTTTACTGAAAAAGAGATATTTTCTTGTTCTAGATGATATGTGGAGTGATAAAGCTAGTGACTGGGATGAGTTGAGAGGCTTTCTTTCTAGTGGAGGAAGTGGAAGTGTGATAATAGTCACCACACGCAGTGCAAACGTTGCGTCAATGGTGAATACACTATGGCAGAACTAACAAATCATGAGTGCATGCAAGTATTTATTCATCATGCATTTAGAGAAAATGAAGCTAAAGATCCAGAGTTGCTAAAAGTTGGAGAATCAATTGTGAAAAAAAATTTGTGGTGTTCCTTTAGCAGCCAAGACATTGGGTTCTCTTTTGTTTAGTTGTAGAAATGTGAGGGAATGGAGATGCATTGAGGAAAACAATCTATGCAATGTTAAGCAAGACAAAGATGGTATATTGCCGGCATTAAAACTAAGCTATGATGCACTTCCACCCCATCTACGGGCATGTTTCGCTTCCTTGTCCATATTCCCCAAGGACTTTAAACTTTTTACAAACAGTCTTGTTATGTTTTGGATGGCACTAGGGTTGGTGCATGTCGCACCCATTTAACGACCAAATGGAGTGCATACCCTTATGCGTACCCAGAGATCAATCACACATAAGTTAACAAATTATAAAGGATGTATCATCACAAATGTTATTACATCACGATAATTAACATATAGTCTTTACAATAATGTAGCGAAAGTAAAATGTAAAACTCTCGTGGTAGCTCCATTCACAGGCACATTGACTGGTTGACAGCAAGTCTAGTAATCTTCCGGAAACTAGAAGTAGTCACTACTTGCACCATCTGTTACCCATCCGGGATTTTTATCAAAGTAAGAAAAATAAACAAGCGTAAGTACATCTCGTACTCAACAAGTGTAACATGGGGTTCATGAGGCTCAAAGGCATAACATAGGTTTATCAGCATGTAGCTTTTAATTAGTATTATTTCAGTATATCAATAATATCAAAGTGTCTCAATGTAACAATAAACATATGATCTATGTGAAATGATTAACGAATAGCAAAAACATATTCATTATTAATGATCCACTATTTCATAAGGGTCCAAGGCCACTCGTGACCGTGAGCACGGCTGTTATAAAAGTTTTACACTCTGCAGAGGTTGTACACTTTCACTGTGAGTCATGTTGCCCATATGCCCGGGTTAATTACTCCCAAAACACTTCCAAGGTGAGCAGACAGGGAAACACTATGAAGTCTTTCGAAGGTTCGTCTAACAAGTTAGGGCCATTATATTTCACTCGGCAAACAGATGTAGAGCCCCCCTTCCTAATTGCACAATAACACGCAGCCTATACACATGAGGACAGAGGCCGCACTATATCCGATTCGTCAAGCCATTCTTACGCCACAAAGAAATACCTCTAACAAGCTAGAAAAGGTCCTTCTATATGACTAAAGCCAGAGCCATTTTAGCCCTTACAGTTATACTGTAAATCCCGGATTTTCGCTTACAGATAAGTCCTTATGGAGAGTAACGAGAGCACCAAAGTAACCCATGCTCTAGTACCCTTTAACAGTAATAAAAATTTATCTTTTAATGTTTATTGCATATTCCATTAGTCAAATTACATGATCATAGTCCATGTTGAGCACTAGCAATACTAATCCATGCAATATAATAGGTATCAGGGAATAAGATCAACACTAAGTCATCCTTAACAAGGAATATATGCATAATGATATTATTTGCTTAATGTGAATAGGACAACAAGAATAATCCCATGCTATACTTGCCTTGCTCAAACTGGTCCTGGTGATCTTGTTCGTAGAAAAACTCCTGATCTCCAACGAATTGCTCACCGTCTATACTCGATCAACAATAGCAACAGCATTCATCCAGAACAATCATGCATAAACAAACAAGACTATAATTAGAATAGTACACCAACAGTAATAAAATAAGATAAAAAGTTTTTAAAACGAATCTACAACGTGCTAGGATCACACAGACGCGAAGATCACGAAAAACGGAGCTAAAACGACAAAGTTACGAATTTACGAAGATTTCCTATAGAAAAGTAATTACTTTAATTCAAGCTCGAAAATAAATTATCACAAACCTACTGAACAGTCCTACTAACATGTAGAGCTCTTAATTAAGAACCTAACGCAATTTGAACGGATCAAATCAGAGTTAAAACGAATAAATTATGACTAAAACAAACTCAGTGGCATAACTGTAAATAGCTGAAAATGTATTTTGAATTAACTGAGATCAAACTACGCTTTCAAACGGATAAAACGCGATTCGGGAATACGCTTTGGACTGCGGGTTACATAATTGAAAAACACAGGGTCTCTTTAGCAAAATTGATAGGCGAAACGGTATCTTCAAGTATGGATCGTTAGATTCAAAATGGACGGTCCAGATTGATCCGGGGACGAGCAGGGCGGCGCTCCGGCCGGAAAAATACGCCGGCAACCATGTCTGCGGTGGCGCCATCGCCGGAGTTCGCTAGAACTCGAAACCGAGCATCATTCGACGAAACAATGGAGTACAGGGCAACGCGATCTCACCTCGCGCAAGAATAGAGCCGACGACGGAGCAAAAGGAGGCGCACTGCTCGGTATGGCGGGCGGTCACGGCGGTGCTCCGAGCAATGCCGTCTCGGGATGGTTTCTATGCTTCGCGTTGAGATGAGATGGAGCGGAGAGATCACGGACTCGGTTTTTATAGCCCGAAGGCGACTCCAAGGAAGGAAAGGGGAGATTGAGGGAAGGATTCGACATCGGCGTTTTTGGAAAGAGAGATTCGACTGCGGCTTGGGGAGGAAGACGATATCGCCTGACACGCGGGGTCCACCGGTCAGCGAAACACGGAGAAGGAAGAGAGCGGCGACTTGCAAGCTGGGCCGACGGCACTTGCTGGGCTCGGCCCAAGGCGGGATGCGACGCGCGCGCTCGGAGACGGCCCACGCGGACGCGGATCGGGCGAAGAGCTGGAGCAGGCCGCGGTGAAGAAATGGGCTGCCGGGCCGAAAACGAGGAGAAAGAATATTTTCATTTTCTTTTTCCTTTTCAATTATTTCAAAGTATTTTCAAATTATTTTGAATCCTAATTTGAATTTAAATCAAACCACTCATTACAAAAATTCAAATGCAACAGCATGAGTGCACAAACATATTTCTACTCTTATATTTGATTTTAGATTAATAAAAATTATTATTACTCTAAATTTGCATGGTCACAAAATTGTATAAAAATCATATTTACCCATTTTTTTAATATCCAAAAATTTTAGGGTGTTACAATTCTACCCCCCTTAAGATGAATCTCGTCCCGAGATTCGGTTGATACTTACTCGAACAGTTGCGGGTAGGTTTTCCTCAGATCCTCTTCTCTTTCCCAAGTGGTCTCACCCTCTGTGTACCGATTCCACTGAACCTTACACATCTTAATAGTTCGACTCCTCGTGACTTTTTCAGCAGTCTCTAGAATTTTAACTGGAAACTCTTCATATGTGAGGTCCTCTTTAACAGTGAGCTCCTCTAACGGAATCTGCTCCTCTGGTACTCGCAAACATTTCTTAAGTTGAGACACATGAAACACATCATGTACACCTGCTAAACTCTTAGGTAATTCCAACTGATATGCCACCTCACCATGTCTCTCTACAATCTTGAAAGGTCCAATATACCTTGGTGCCAATTTTCCTTTCATGTTGAACCTTTTCACACTCATCATTGGCGATACTTTCAAGTAGACATAATCCCCTACTTCAAAAGTCAACTCTCTCCTTCGAGTATCAGTATAACTCTTCTGTCTGGACTGAGCTATTTTCAGATTATCTCTAATTATTCTTACTTTCTTTTCAGCATCCTTGAGTACATCAGGCCCAAACACTTGACTTTCCCCTGTCTGATTCCAGAACAACGGGGTTCTACACTTTCGTCCATACAGAGCCTCAAACGGTGCCATCTGAAGACTTTTCTGATAACTATTGTTATATGAGAACTCTGCATAAGGCAAACTCTTATTCCAACTAGTACCATATTGTAAACACAAGCTCTCAACATATCTTTCAATATCTGATTAATTCTCTCCATCTGTCCATCTGTCTGTGGATGGTAGGCTGTACTAAAGTTCAGCTTGGTTCCTAGTGATTCATGTATCTTTTGCCAATAATGAGATGTAAACTGGGTACCCCGATCAGATACAATTTTCTTAGGCACACCATGTAGACTCACTATTCTTTCCATATACAACTCTGCCAACCTTGCACTGCTATATGTAGTCCTAGCTGGTAGAAAATGAGCAACCTTTGTTAGACGATCTACTATTACCCAAATTGAATCATACCCTCTCTGAGTACGTGGCAATCCAACTATAAAATTCATACCAACTTCTTCCCATTTCCATTCAGGTATCTGCATAGGTTGTAATAACCCTGCAGGTCTCTGATGTTCAGCTTTCACCCTTTGACATGTGTCACATAAAGCAACATACTCAGCAACATCTCTTTTCAAACCATACCACCAATATTTCTCTCTCAGATCCAGATACATCTTAGTACTCTTAGGATATATGGAATAAGCTGACTCATGAGCCTCACTCAAAATTGCCTTTCTGATAGTCTTATCCTCTGGCACATACAACATTTTTCCAAACCATAATGTACCCTTATCATCCTTATGGAATCCTGGTGATTTGCCCTTCACTATATTCTCCACTATCTCTCTCAATTTTGCATCTTTCATCTGACTCTTACGTATCTCTTGCTCCAGAGTAGGTTCTAGTACCAATTCTACTGCATTGGTGGTAAACCCTAAGTTCAGATGCTCACATTCAGCACACAACTCTCTTGACCAGGGCATTACTTGCATCTTATTAGCGTAGCTTTTCCTACTAAGAGCATCAGCAACGACGTTAGCCTTTCCTGGGTGATAATGCACCTCCAGATCATAATCCTTTATCAACTCCAACCATCTACGCTGTCTCAAGTTTAGATCTGATTGAGTGAAGATATACTTCAGACTCTTGTGATCAGTGTATATATCACTCTTATGTCCAATCAAATAGTGTCTCCATATCTTTAGTGCATGAACCACTGCAGCTAATTCCAAGTCATGAGTAGGATAATTTAATTCATGCTTTCTCAACTGTCTTGATGCATATGCCACAACTCTACCTTCTTGCATAAGAACACATCCTAAACCCAAACGAGATGCATCACAGTAGATAGAGAATTGCTTACTCAGATCTGACAAAACTAATACTGGTGCAGTGGTCAATCTTTTCTTCAATTTCTCAAAATTAGCCTAACACTTCTCAGACTACACAAACTTGGCATTCTTCTCTAATAGTGCAGTCATAGGCTTCGCAAGCTTAGAAAATCCCTCTATAAATCTCCTGTAATAGCCTGCTAATCCCAAGAAACTATGGATCTCACTTGCATTGGTTGGTGGCTTCCAGTCCAATACATCTTTCACTTTGCTAGGATCTACTGATATCCCTCCATTTGAGACAACATGACCAAGAAAGGAAACTTCCTTCAACCAAAACTCACATTTACTCCGCTTGGCATATAGCTGGTGTTCTCTGAGCTTTTGCAAGACCAACCTCAAATGTTCAGCATGTTCTTCCTCAGTCTTAGAAAATACTAGAATATCATCAATGAATACCACTACAAACTTATCAAGATATTCCATGAACACCTTATTCATCAAATACATAAAGTATGCAGGAGCATTAGTCAGACCAAAAGACATCACTGTATACTCATATAACCCATACCGTGTGGTAAAAGCTGTCTTTGGTATATCACTAGCACGAATCTTCAACTGATGATATCCAGAACGAAGATCAATCTTGGAGAATATACAAGCACCTCTTAACTGATCAAACAAGTCATCAATCCTAGGCAACGGGTACTTATTCTTGATAGTGACCTCATTGAGAGACCGATAATCTACACACATTCTCTGAATACCATCTTTCTTATCCATAAAAATCACTGGTGCTCCCCAAGGTGAAGAACTAGGACGAATGAAACCCTTATCCTGTAATTCCTTAATTTGTTTCTTAAGTTCTTCTAATTCATCTACTCCCATTCTATATGGACGCTTAGCTATGGGTGCAGTTCTAGGTAATAATTCAATAATAAATTCAATGTCACGGTCTGGTGGCATAACTGGCAATTCCTCAGGAAACACATTGGAGAACTCCACAACCTGGTCCTCCTTGTTGGCACCATCAGTAAGCTGGTTTACTATAGCGGTCTCCTATTTTTGAACTTTCACATCAACTCTGATCCTATCTCCCTTTGGTGTTGTCAGTACTACTGATTTCCCTTTGCACTGAATCTCTGCTTGTTGTTGCATCATCCAATCCATTCCCAAGATAAGATCGATCCCAGCTGTTCTCAATACTATAGGACTCACTTTAAATTCTACCCCCTTAGAGTGAGACTAATCGGAAGACAACGATAAGATGCTGGCATACTTCCACCAGGTGAGTTTACTAATATAGGATTCTTCATGGCACACAAATGAATTCTATGTATTCTAACAAATGATTGTGATATGAAGGAATGTGATGCTCCAGAATCAAAAAGAACAATGGCGGGAGTGGAATGGACATCGAACGTACCAAGCATAACTTCGGGTTCCTCCACTGTGGTTTCCTAGGACAAGTGATTCACCCTTCCAGTGTTAGATGCAGGCTTCTGGTGACTACCCTGCCTCTGTGGAGTCTGCTGGTTGGGCTTCTCAGGGCAATTGTAGGACAAGTGACCCTCTTTTCCACATCGGAAACACTTGTTGGGGGTATTGGGAGTACTAGTCTTTATTGGAGTATTACTAGGGGGACCCTGACGCTGAGGCTGATTCCCACTCTGCTGCGGAGGGCGTTGGTTGCCATTCTGTGGCTGGAATGGGGGACATTGTGAAAACTGATTGCGGAAAGGGACCTAACCACGATTCCATTGACCAGAAGGAGGCCTCTGTTGATTTCCCTGCTGGAAACCAGTACGCGGACGAGTGTTACTACCAGAAGTCTATCCCTGAAGCCTTTTCCTCTTGGCATCCATCTCCTTGCGCTTGTTGTCCACCACGATAACGCGGTTCACAAGCGTCTGAAAGTTAGGATAAGTATTGGACATCAGCTGCAATTATAGTCCATCATACAATCCCTTCAAAAAACGGCGCTGCTTATCATTGTCATTGGCCACCTCATGTGGAGCATATCATGACAACTGGGCAAACCTGTCATGATACTCAGCTACAGATAATGACCCTTGGGTCAAATTCCTAAATTCCTCTGCCTTCAGTTCTATTATCCCTTCTGGTATATGGTAGGCTCTGAAGTTCTCTCTAAACTCCTGCCAAGTGACTGCGGGAGCATTGGCAGGATGACCATACTCATACGATTCCCACCAGTCCTGAGCTTCTCCCTGGAGTTGTCTAGAAGCAAACAACACCTTCTGTCGGTCATCACATTGAGCAATGTTGAGTTGCTTTTCTACGACACGAAGCCAATCATCTGCTTCTAAGGGATCAGCAGCGTGCGTGAACACCGGGGGATGACCCTTCAAAAACTCACCACACTTATCACGTGGTGGTGCCCCAGCAACTGGATGATTATGTTGGTTTTGCACCAATTGTTGCATAAGTTGCGTCTGCACTGCCAGAAGTTGCTCAATAGTTGGTGGTGGTGGTGGTGGTGGATTTGGGGGAACACCTCCACGACCCCTGCCTCTTCCTCTTCCAGCCATCTGCCATCCATAAGAATGCAACTTTGAGATTTCCATGTTATCAACCACTTATAAGATAAAGAATGAGATCTGAAAGTTTTCTGGGCGAATATCAATATTAACAGTTTAGTAAATCAATCATATCTCGAACTACAGAAGTCCAATAGAGGCGTGCTTTATATGGTTGGAAAGCTTATGAAGTTCCCCACAACTTCCATTTAGACCATAAGACCAGATTCTGTCGCTAAGTTAATGAAAAATAAGGCGCAACAGAAATTGTTCTAGATTCCAAACTGTGCAGAAACTTTAACTTGTGACAGTTATATCTCTCGAACCAGATCAGATAAAAAGGTGATTCCAGTGGCATTTGAAAGGTTCTTAAGCCTAGTTTCTCTCATAAAAATTTCATAAATGTTGCACGAACCATTTTTGAACTATATCAGAAACATTGCAGACTGCTCCAGAAAACAGCAAGGACAGAAACGTGACAATACCAAACCCAACTATTATTTCCTTGACTAATAGACTTTTTATTCTTAAAAAAATGGAACTTGTAGACATGCCTACAAGCCCTAGCACTCATAACAAAAATCCAACTCACACATAAGCATAATGATAAATCAACTATCACACCAAAGTTCAAACCACACGACAGACTCGAAGACCCAACTGACGTTACTACGAACGTTCTTATTATATAAAGGACTCCTATTTTCTACTGGCGTGGCTCATGCTCTAATGTCTCATAAATCTTGGCCAGGCCTTGGTTTGCTCGGAGTTCATCAATCATTGCTTGTCACTTCTTGATGGTCTTCCCCTGTGCCTTCACCATCTCCTCTAACTGCAGCTTCCTCTCCATCATATCATAGATAAAGTTCACCATCACTCGAGGAAGTGGTTCCAACTGCACTGGATCCATCATGGCCCATCCAAGGTCGGGGTGTGCACGAGGGAGGTAGCGGTGAATATCATGCTTCATGCTGTCAAAGCGAAGGTAGCGAAGGCCCATACATGCTTCAAAGGCAGCATCTTCAATGCTATCCTCCATGGTAGTTCGACGACCCATGTGAGCATACATCTTGTCCAGCTGGTATGCCCCTTTTTCTTCATCCTTAGGAAAAAATGCTCGCTCTTGCCTTTCAGTAAGTGTCCTCCAGCGGATGGGTGTACTCCCAACAGACGTACTCTACAGCTGGGTGCCAATCAGCGAAGTAGGCAGAGAGCATTCCCACAAGTCGATGGTGAGAGACAGCATTTCCTCTAGCCTTATGGTAGATCTTCACAGTCCAACCCATTGGAGGGGGTGGCACATCCTCAGCAACTGCATCAGGTGGTGGAGACGGGGGTTGCTCTCCTCCATTGGCTTCCTCCTCTTCATCATCTTCAATCTCGATGATCTCAGGGTCTTCTTCAGGCTCGGGTTCTTCCTGAGGAGGTGCTGGTACTTGGATTGGTGCTTCAGGGGTCTGCTCATTCTCCTGGGGTACTTCCTCTTGTGGCTCTTCAGGTGCAAGCAAAGCACGAGGTGGGTAGTGTCCTCCAGTGGTGATGCGAGCAGTCTTGCAGCCACGAACCATCTATAGAGTTTTTAGATATAATTAGAATAGAGGCAAAATTTCGTAATAGAATGAGACATAAGAAGCATAAAAATTTATCAAATAACAAGAGCGAGATAATGAGCATAAAAATAGTGTAAAGAAGATACTAAATCGACCATTTCTAGCTAGGCTTGCGTTCTACAGTCAACAATAGCTTTGATATCAATTTGTCACACCCATTTAACGACCAAATGGAGTGCATACCCTTATGTGTGCCCAGAGATCAATCACACATAAGTTAACAAATTATAAAGGATGTATCATCACAAATGTTATTACATCACGATAATTAATATATAGTCTTTACAATAATGTAGCGGAAGTAAAATGTAAAACTCTCGTGGTAGCTCCATTCACAGGCACATTGACTGGTTGACAACAAGTCTAGTAATCTTTCGGAAAGTAGAAGTAGTCACTACTTGCACCATCTGTTACCCATCCGGGATTTTTATCCAAGTAAGAAAAATAAACAAGCGTAAGTACATCTCGTACTCAACAAGTGTAACATGGGGTTCATGAGGCTCAAAGGCATAACATAGGTTTATCAGCATGTAGCTTTTAATTAGCATTATTTTAGTATATCAATAATATCAAAGTGTCTCAATGTAACAATAAACATATGATCTATGTGAAATGATTAACGAATAGCAAAAACATATTCATTATTAATGATCCACTATTCTATAAGGGTCTAAGGCCACTCGTGACCGTAAGCACGGCTGTTATAACAGTTTTACACTTTGCAGAGGTTGTACACTTTCACTGTGAGTCATGTTGCCCATATGCCCGGGTTAATTACTCCCAAAACACTTCCAAGGTGAGCAGGCAGGGAAACACTATGAAGTCTTTCGAAGGTTCATCTAACAAGTTAGGGCCATTAGATTTCACTCGGCAAACAGATGTAGAGCCCCCCTTCCTAATGGCACAATAACACGCAACCTATACACACGAGGACAGAGGCCGCACTATATCCGATTCGTCAAGCCATTCTTACGCCATAAAGGAATACCTCTAACAAGTTAAAAAAGGTTCTTCTATATGACTAAAGCCAGAGCCATTTTAGCCCTCACAGTTGTACTGTAAATCCGGGATTTTCGCTTACAGATAAGTCCTTATGGAGAGTAACGAGAGCACCAAAGTAACCCCATGCTCTAGTACCCTTTAACAATAATAAAAAATCATATTTTAATGTTTATTGCATATTCCATTAGTCAAATTACATGATCATAGTCCATGTTAAACACTAGCAATACTAATCCATGCAATATAATAGGTATCAAGGAATAAGATCAACACTAAGTCATCCTTAACAAGGAATATATGCATAATGATATTATTTGCTTAATGTGAATAGGACAACAAGGATAATCCCATGCTATACTTGCCTTGCTCAAATTGGTCCTGGTGATCTTGTTCGTAGAAAAACTCCTGATCTCCAACGAATTGCTCACCGTCTATACTCGATCAACAATAGCAACAACATTCATCCAGAACAATCATGCATAAACAAACAAGACTATAATTAGAACAGTATACCAACAGTAATAAAATAAGATAAAAAGTTTTTAAAACAAATCTACAATGCGCTAGGATCACACAGACGCAAAGATCACGAAAAACGGAGCTAAAACGACAAAGTTACGAATTTACGAAGATTTCCTATAGAAAAGTAATTACTTTAATTCAAGCTCGAAAATAAATTATCACAAACCTACTGAACAGTCCTACTAACATGTAGAGCTCTTAATTACGAACCTAACGCAATTTGAACGGATCAAGTCGGAGTTAAAACGAATAAATTATGACTAGAACAAACTCAGTGGCATAACTGTAAATAGCTGAAAACGTATTTTGAATTAACTGAGATCAAACTACGCTTTCAAATGGATAAAACGCGATTCGGGAATACGCTTTGGACTGTGGGTTACATAATTGAAAAAAACAGGGTCTCTTTAGCAAAATTGACAGGCGAAATGGTATCTTCGAGTATGGATCGTTAGATTCAAAATGGACGGTCCAGATTGATCCGGGGACGAGCAGGGCGGCGCTCCGGCCGGGAAAATACGCCGGCGACCATGTCCGCGGCGGCGCCATCGCCGGAGTTTGCTAGAACTCGAAACCGAGCATCATTCGACGAAACAAAAGTACCGGGATGGAGTACAGGGCAACGCGATCTCACCTCGCGCAAGAATGGAGCCGAGGACGGAGCAAAAGGAGGCGCACTGCTCGGTATGGCGGGCGGTCACGGCGATGCTCTGAGCAATGCCGTCTCGGGATGGTTTCTATGCTTCGCGTTGAGATGAGATGGAGCGGAGAGATCATGGACTCGGTTTTTATAGCCCGAAGGCGACTCCAAGGAAGGAAAGGGGAGATTGAGGGAAGGATTCGACGTCGGCGTTTTTGGAAAGAGAGATTCGACTGCGGCTTGGGGAGGAAGACGATATCGCCTGACGCGCGGGGTCCACCGGTCAGCGAAACACGGAGAAGGAAGGGCGCGGCGACTTGCAAGCTGGGCCGACGGCACTTGCTGGGCTCGGCCCAAGGCGGGATGCGACGCGCGCGCTCGGAGACGGCCCACGCGGACGCGGATCGGGCGGAGAGCTGGAGCAGGCCGCGGTGAAGAAATGGGCTGCCGGGCCGAAAACGAGGAGAAAGAAGATTTTCATTTTCTTTTTCCTTTTCAATTATTTCAAAGTATTTTCAAATTATTTTGAATCCTAATTTGAATTTAAATCAAACCACTCATTACAAAAATTCAAATGCAACAGCATGAGTGCACAAACATGTTTCTACTCTTATATTTGATTTTAGATTAATAAAAATTATTATTACTCTAAATTTGTATGGTCACAAAATTGTATAAAAATCATATTTACCCATTTTTTAATATCCCAAAATTTTAGGGTGTTACAGTGCATAGTGGAGAGGAAAGGAATGACTTGATGTCCAACGGAGAAAGATACATTCATGAACTATTAGGAAGATCACTTTTCCACTATCAAAGAACTATTTTTGACAAAACTATTGAGAGCTGCAAAATGCATGATCTAAATCATGATCTTTCCATAAAAGTGTCCAAAAAAAGAGCACTCAGTTATCAACTGTGAAAAAGTCAAACACCCTGTTCGCATGTGCTTATCAGCGCTTATCAGCCAGCCATTCAGCAGTGTTTTTCTCTCACAACAAATCAACATCAACTAGAAACTATCCAGCGAACAGGGTGAAAGTATCTAAGAGGACTAGACTCCTAGTGTGGGACCGTCAATACTTTTCAAAAGACATGGAATTTCCTAAGCAATAAAAAGGGCTTGTAGGGCAAGGGCATTTGTAAGCAGAAACAATTATGGCACCGCGAGTAAAGCCTTTCTTGAAGACCTTTTCTCAACTTTGAAGCACCTTCGTGTCCTAGTTTTTTCTGAAGTTGGATTTGAAGAGCTGGAAAATTCGATTGGAAATTTGAGGCACCTAAGGTACCTAGATTTACAATTGAACAGAAAAATCAAATACCTACCTAATTGTTTATGCAAGCTGGTGAATCTACAAATGCTCCATCTTAGTAAGTGTTACCATATACTGAAGCTACCAAGAGATGTCCATGGACTTGTCAACCTGAAGTGCCTCTACCTGACATCAAAGCAGAAATATTTGTTGAAACATGGGTTTTGTGGTTGGCCTTCCCTGACAATTCTACAACTGAACGGCTGCCTTGAGCTAACATCATTGACAGAGGAATTTGGTAGCATGTCTGTGCTTAGAGAATTACGAATCTTCAATTGTCCAAAGTTGCCTTGTCTTCCCTCCGCCATGAGTAAGCTCTCCAAACTCCAGAAGTTGACTATTAACAATTGCATGGAGCTTGATCTGATGGAACCAAAGGAAGCTATGAGTGGGTTGTGCTGCCTTTGTTCACTCAATCTTGTTGGTCTTCCAAAGTTGGTGGGATTTCCGGAGAGTTTCAAATCTGCTGCATCCTCTCTTGAATATGTTTCGATTGGCGATTGCATAGGACTGGAGCGGCTGCCAAATGTAGTCCAAGACTTCACTTCTCTCAAGAAAATTGTCATTCGTGACTCCCCTCCTTTGAGCAGGAGATGCATGGGGGATTATTTTCATCTCATCAGCCACGTCTTGGAGATATGGATTGATGGGGTGCGGTTGAAAAGGTACAATTATTGCCTGTGGTTTGTTTGCTGGTTAATAGAAATTCATGTTTTTTTTTGCTTGCACCAACCAAAAATAGTACGAATTTATCTTATTCTGTTTCTCTGTCTACTGTTGTGGACAGGAAAAGGGGAACCCGCCAACCTTGCTGATCCCGACCGAACCGTGGCAGGGCGGCGTACGCCACCATCCACCGATGCAGTGAGCTCTCAGCTGCACGTGTTTTTTTTACCTGCGTAGTTGGTTGTTCTTTCCGAGCACCATGCATACATGTTTGTGGTCTTGTGGTTATGTGGTCGTGACAATGGCAGTAGCAGTTCGTGGTCTAAATAATATATACTAGACACAGGTGGCTTGAAGTGTAATGTAAGTTGCACATTTACTAGTTCGGTGGGTTGAACTATTGCAAATGTACAATAAAATGAATCGATTAGCAAACTTGGTGAGCCTACGCACTTCTGTACGTTTAACTTTTGCTTGGTTATTATGTCAAGTTATTACAACTATAGTGACCTGTCGTGACTTGCTCTGCTGGCTTTGTCTTCCTCTGTTCTTCTTCACGTCTCTCTAGTCTCTACTCTTTCGCCCTGACCTTGGCTCCGTCCTTTGTGACAAAGGCGACGGTGGCAGAAGCTGGTGAGATGGTTTGGGTTCGATGCAGTAGCTGGGACGGTGTACTGGGGATGCTGACTGGAGTAGGCATATGCATAGACGAATGATTGGTCATCTGGATGATACGAATGTGTGGCCAGTACTAATACAGATCGATGATTGCTCGAGAGACTCGTCTAGGAAGATGTATATAGCATTGTCATGTACGAAAGCTCTAGGATCGTTCAGTTACAGCGTTACAGGGGTTCCGCCATCAACTGCTATCTCAGAAGCACAACTGGGTACATCGGAGTAGCAAGCGGCGGAAGCCCGGCAGCGCCACGCCAACACCGGCAGCCTAGGCACGCGCGGGCAGGCCGCCGGCGAACACCAGGACTGGGCTCGTCAGAGGCTCGCACGGGCACAGCAGCGGCTTGGTCGAGCACTCTGCACTCGACCTCAACAGTCAACGTTGAACATGTGGCGCGACTGCTTCATCACTTCACTTGGCGTCCTCGGCAGGGTCGTCCGCGAGCACACACATGCACCTGGCCACTGGCTCGTCGGTGAAGCCGACGTAATGCCCAAACATTGCCACGTTGCCAAGGTTGAGCTGTATGTACGGTTTGGTATTCGATTCGTTTTCATCAAAAAAAAGTACGACTTGGTACGAGGTTGGTGTGTGCCACAGCCGTTGATTCATTGCGCATCCTGAATCGTGCGTGGCTAAAAGAGCACGCTACAGCTTATTACCGATACAGTAAGCTCTGAGATAAGCATACACACTCTCTGTGGTATCCCTGCGTGCAACAGCTAGTTGGTGGATCTGCTGCGTGTCATGGCCATCGATCCGCGATGCAAGCTTCTATGGAACGAATGCTTGAGTTGCTAGGTTTCTTTAATTAACAATTGAGAAAAGCACACGCTAACACGGCATAGGTGCCAAAGCAGCGAACTATAGTGTGGATTTCTGAAAGAGCTCGCCTTATTCCCACTGTCGTGGTGGAAAGGCGCACCAGCTCATTTATTTTACTGCACGAAAGATGCATCACTAACTCGGTGAGGTTGTTGCCCGGCATTTCAATCCTCACCGCCGGCAGAGAGAAGAAGAAGAAGCTAGAATTGCATTTCTTCAGACCGCTCAGGAGATCAGTCTTCGCCATTTCCCTGGTATGCGCGTCGTTACAGTTCAATCTTGCTGTACTTTTTTGTTTCAGAGAACCTAACCTTAACTAGAAGGCTACTTCTTCGTAGCTTGGCTGTTTGATGTTTCTGCAATCAACTCAGTTCACTTCCTTATCAAGTATGTGACGCAAAAGACAAGCAGGAGCATAGCACGAATATGATGCGGCTCGTAATCTCTAGCTGCAAAGTTATGCTTGAGCCTTGTTGACCACCGCATGGGTTTGCATGGTACTCTCCTAATCTAAAATAGACGAGAAGACACCACTAGTACTTTCATACTCCTCCTAGTTCTTTGTTACAATCTGCTGCAAAAGGGCCTGGTATTCTTCTTCACTAAATCGAGGTAAGGTACTAGTAGAACTTAATCTTCCAAACACACCCTGTTTTCTTTCTGCAACTATCTAAGCATTAAACCTTGTTTTGCATTTACGAATTCCACAAATCAAATACAAATCTGTGTAAGTGTGTAACAACCTGATGGATGTTTTTTTTTTGCCTTGCAGTGGCTAGATTGCCGGACACTGGCTATGGCTGAGGTTATTTTATCACACTTCGCAACCTCTGTTCTTGAGAAGGTCTCATCCTTTGCCACCGAATGCGCAGCTAATGAGATCAAGTCAACCAGGAACGTCAAGAAAGAAATAGGAAAGTTGGAAAGCTCACTGAGATCCATTTGTGCAGTTCTTCAAGATGCCGAGGGAAGGAAGTCCAGTTCTTATGCCTACATAAAGTACATAAAGATGATGTTTTGGATGATGTGGCTACCAGAGATCTGGAGCAGAAAGTACATAAAGGTTTCCTTGCTCAACTTCAACATCTACTAGTTTATCCCTTCGAACTGAGTCACAGAATAAAAGAAGTTCGTGATAAACTCGAAGAGATAGCGTCCAACAAATCACAGTTTGGATTAACTGAAAAGCCAATTGATATTCCGGTGACCAACAGTAGTAGCAGCAGGGAAACATACTCTTTCATCAATGAACCAAACATTATTGGAAGAGATGGAGCTAAAACTGAGATAGTTGCAAGAATTCTAGCCGCTGTGGACTCTGCGAGTCCTTTCTCTGTACTTCCCATTGTTGGTTCAGGGGGCATTAGGAAGACTGCATTGGCCAAACTCATTTACAATGATGTGCAGATTACCAACAAGTTTGAAATGAAGTTATGGGCATGTGTTTCTGATGCGTATGATCTTAAGATCTTGAATGACATCATACAATCATCTATTGGCGAAAGCCACAAACAACTAAACCTCGAGGTGCTACAGAGTATGTTGCGTGGGATTTTACATGAAAAGAGATATTTTCTTGTGCTAGATGATATGTGGAATGAAGAAGCCGGTGAATGGGAAGATTTGAGAAGCCTTCTATGTAGTGGTGGTAATGGAAGTGTAGTTATAGTTTTTTTCGAGATCGGGGGGATATAGCCCGTTTTTCATTAAGATAAGTGAATTACAAGTCAGCTATGAGAGAACCCTCATAGCGCATATTACAATCCACTGAGATAGTAGAGAGTAACCTGGAGTAAACATAAAAATAAAAACGATATATAAGAGAGAGCGACTACCCTCAACACCTAAGACCTACAACTGTGCCTCCAAAAGAACATCGCAATGGTCATCAACACAGAAGACCGTCCAGCAACAACGACGGCAAAGCATCCACCAATGACCCAAACGGCGACAAAGCATCCACCAACAAACCAACCGGTGGCCAAGCATCCGCCGGGGGAGAAGCGAAGATACACACTATGGCAAAGCATCCATAGCGGTAGAAGGGCCAGGTCACTCTCGGCAGCAAAGGAGCTGCCAGAGAGGACGGCGGCAAAGCATCCGCCAACGAACCAGATGGTGGCAAAGCATCCGCCGGGGGAGCAGCAGTAGTGGCCAAGCATCCACTACGATATCCAACGATGACCAAGCGGACAAGGTCAAGAGCTGCAGGACCGACCAGAGCGAGTGGAAATGAAGCACAACAGGCACAGTGAGGGAGAGACTCCCCGAGGAGGTGACGGCAGGAAGGCCAATTCTTCAGCGGCGCCTTCAGGAAGGGGAAACGCCCATAGAAGCTACTATGGACACGTCGTCGCTGGCCTTAGAGGCATCCAAGGCAGGGCTTTCACCTAGAATCCGGCCGTGGTGGCGCAGGGGCATGGGGCTCGAAGAACGACGCCTCCAGGAAGGTATGTGGGGCCAAGATGTCACCGTCGTTCGCCCGGCCACCGCCGGGCTGGGATTTCGCCCAGAACTCCATGCTGACCACCACCATCGGACCGCCAACCTGCCCGTCGTCCCAGGCCGCGCGCCGGGCAGAGCCAGCCACTGCCGGCGCTCGGCCCTAGTTGCCAAGGTGGCTACGAGGCCAGCGGTCCCCGCAGCACCAGGCCGCAGGACCTAGGCCGCGGAACCACCGTCGGGTGCGGCGCGGCGTCCCGGCAGCCCACGAAGCACGGGGACAACCATGTCGCAGCGAGGCGAGGAGGCTGCCACCCGCTGCGGGGGGCCAGATCTAGACCCAGAAAGGCAAATCCAGCCCCGCCAGCCCACCACACGCAGGCAGCCGCGCAGAGCTGGGGGAGGCCGCCACGCCACAGCAGGGCCGCAGCAGGGGGGGCGCCGCCACCGGCCAGCCAAACGGCCGCCCGCACAACCAGGCGAGGGGGCCCACAACCTGGCGACCCGCCAAGCGCCCAAGCACGATGGTGGCGCACACGCCATCAATCCGAAGGAGCGGCAGCGGATCCAGGGGTGAGGAGGCCGGATCCAGCCAGAGAAGGCCCGAATCCCTCGCCAGATGGCCAACTCACCGGGGAACCAGGTGGAGGGGAGGGAGGCAGAGGAGAGGGAAAGTAGGGGAGAGGGGGAGGCAGCGACGGTGGGTGCTTTTGCGGACAACCGCGGGCCGCCGCCGCCGCGCACCGGAAGGCGGCGGCGGCGGCCGGCGAGGGAGTGGCGGGTGGGCGCGGGGCGCCGGCGGCAGGGGGCCCCCCGAGTCGCCCGTTGGGAGGCGCTCGGGGGAGGGGAGTTCTAGATCTGTCCTACATCCCCTTTCCGAATAAAGAACATCTTGACTTTAGGTGGCGCCTTAGTCTTCCAAAGCTCTCTTGCGCCCAAGTGTAGTTATAATAACCACTCATGGTTTAAATGTTGCATCAGTGGTCAAGACATTGGATCCATATTAAGTAGGAGAGCTACCACAAGAAGAGTGCATGGAAGTATTTTTTCGTCATGCATTCAAAGGTGAGGAAAAAAGGGATGTCAAGTTGTTAAAAATTGGAGAGTCAATTGTGGAGAAATGCTATGGTGTCCCTTTAGTTGCAAAGACATTGGGTTGCCAGTTATCAAGTAGTCAAGATGTTGGAGAGTGGTATCACATTAATGAAGAGAAATTATGGAATGTTAAGCAAGACAAGGGTGGAATCTTGGCAGCATTAAAACTAAGTTATGATGCACTACCACCCCATCTACAGGCATGTTTTGCTTCCTTATCCACTTTTCCAAAAGACTACAAACTTTTATCAGATGGCCTTGTTATGTTTTGGATGGCATTAGGGTTGCTAGATAGAGGAAAGGAAAGCAAGGAAGTTATGATGACTATGGGACGAGAGTACCTTCATGAACTTTTAGGAAGATCACTTTTGCAAGATCAGCTTATTATGTTTGACAATACTATATATCATTGTAAAATGCACAATCTTATTCATGATCTTTCAGTAAAAGTGTCCCAAAAGGAACATATAGTTGTCAGTTGTGAAGAACTTGATGTCTTTGAGAGGATTAGACACCTAGTGTGGAACCGCCAAGACTTCTCAATAGAGGTGAAATTTCCAAAGCAGCTAAAAAGGGTCGGTAGGGCGAGGACATTTATAAGCAGATACAATGATGTCAATGTGAGTAAAGCCTTTCTTGAAGACCTTTTCTCAAGTTTCAAGCACATTTGTGTCATAGTTTTTTCTAAAGCTGTATTTGAAGAGCTGCCAAGTTCGATTGGAAATTTAAGGCATCTAAGGTACCTAGATCTACAATGGAATAGCAAAATCAAATACCTACCTAATTCTTTATGCAAGCTAGTGAATCTACAAACACTCCATCTTGCCAGGTGTGACCAACTAGTGGAGCTACCCAGAAATGTGCATGGACTGGTCAATTTGATGGTTCTCTTCCTGACTTCAAAGCAGAGGCATTTCTTAAAACATGGGTTTTGTGGTTGGCCTTTCCTGTCATTTCTACACTTGGAGAACTTCCTTGAGCTAACATCGTTGACAAATGGACTTGGCAGCCTGGTTGCCCTCAAAGAGCTACGCATTTTCAATTGTCCAATGTTGGCTTCTCTTCCCTCTGCCATGAGGCAACTCTTCAAACTCCAGAAGTTGATTATTAACAATTGCATGGAGCTTGATCTGATGGAACCCGAGGAAGCCATGAGCGGGCTGTGCTCCCTTCGTACACTCAATCTTGTTGCTCTTCAAAAGTTGGTGGGGCTTCCAGAGAGCTTCAAATCTCCTGCATCCTCTCTAGAATATGTTAGCATTAGCGATTGCAAAGGATTGGAGAGGCTGCCAAGTGTAGTGCAAGACTTCACTTCTCTTAAGAGAATTCTCATTGGCGATTCCCCTGCATTGAGTAGGAGATGTGCGGTGGATTCCGGAGAGGATTTTCATCTGATCAGCCATGTCCTTGAGATATCGATTGATGGGGAGTGGTTTGAATGAAAGGTATAAATATCGGCTGTGGTTTATTTGCTGGTTCATAGAAATTCACATTATTTTTTTTGCTTGCTTGCACCAACTAAATACGATACTGGTTTATCTTACTTTGTTTCTCTGCCTACTGTTATGCACAAGAAGAGTTGAGAAGCCGACAAACTCTTGCTGATCCTGAATCGTGGAAGGACGCCGTACGCCACCGATGCAGTGAGCTCTCGGCTAAGCGCACACGCTTCTTGTGGTGTCGCTACTGTGTTTTTACATGCATGGTTGGTTCCTCTTTACTGCACCATCCACCATGCATATATGTTTTGTGGTCTTCTTGTTTCGTGGTCGGGACAATGCCAGTAGCATTTCGTCGTGTAAAGAATAAGCTGGAGTACACAGGTGGCTTGAAGTAAGTGTAATGTAACTTGCACATTTACTTGTTCCGTGGGTTAACCAACTGCAAATCTTACTATTACTGATTAAAGGCCCCAATGGAGATATTACGTTAATTTTCACCGGACGCGCTAAGAAAAAAAATAAAATCTTAGAAATTCTCACAATAATTAGAAATATCTAGCCTTTGATTTGGTAGACTCTAATCATCATCACCGATATTAGCCATTGGATCTATTGTAGTTTATTAAAAAATTAACTACCAATGCCATTATGAAAAATACACAAAGTAACCCTCTAATTGTGCATGTAAATTAATCACCTCTGTCGTGTCAAAAGATAATTCAAAATAACCCCCTATATTTGTGTATATAAATTACCAACATCAGTTATTATAAAAAAATAAAATAACCCCATAAATTTGTATCTAAATTACCCACCTCATACATTACAAAACATAATTTAATACAACCACCTAATGTTGTGTCTAAATTACCCGACTTTAATTTGTCATTATGAAGGATAATTTAAAATAATCTAATAACTTTATATCTAAATTACCAACATTTACCATTATGAAATACAATTTAAAATACCTTATAATAATTTTATAAATTACGCACCTTTATTATTATGAAAGATAATGCAAAGTAAGATTCTAACTTTGCATTTAACCTATCCATATATGTCGTTGTGAAAGATAATATAAAGTTTACCTTTATATTTGTACGTACCTTAGCCATTATAAATAATAAACAAAAATTCTCTATAATCTACACATAATAGTAATAAATATTATTCCAAAAAAATCAATACCATAAAGTACAGTATATATATTTCTAATTTAATTACAAACTTCTATAGTCGTTAAATAAAATAACTATAATTCTATGTTCCACCATGTATATCAAATAAACATGTATACATTAATTTATTTTAACAACTTATGAAACATGGAAAATTCTTAACTTAACACACCACGTAGCAATAGCACTTTATATTATTAATAAATACTCCATGATAATGAATTTTATGTTATTATTTTGAATAAGCTTATACATTTTTACTAAAACATTATGTCATGTCAATATTATTAATTTAATTTTATGCACAATTTGATATATAAATAATACTACACACATATAATCCGGAGATAACAAATTCAATACGTTTACTGTCAGGATGCAAGTTGAGTTTCAACTTATGTGGTAAACAATATTACTAGGATCTAGACCCTTTTTAATAAAAAAATATTTTTGAATAAAAGATAAAGAGTACTGGAATTTCTAATTAACATGTGAAAAAATTGCAATAACTCGATTAGAAGTTAAAAGATAAACTATAGATTTATGAAAACACAAAAAGGGTTATATCAAGAGTTTTATATCTTAAGACTTGATTTTAACTAAATACATATCACACTAGAAAAATAAAGATAAAATTAGAAATTCTAACTAGAGGTCTCTATTGGAGCCTGCATTTTATCCACACAAGACTTGATGGGAAAACAAAAGATAGGTCCAAAAAATTCTCTTAAAAATCAGAAAAAATCTTACCATCAATTAGGTATTACCTTATCACCATTAACAATAATAATAGCAATTTGATATATTCTATTTTTAAAATAATTATTCATTTCTGCTATTGTGTAAAACATTATAAACTAAGTCATGACCCTAATTTATATTACCCACATATGTGGTTAAGAAGCATGATATAAAATGGACCTACATATGCATTCAAGTATGGATGTCCTCTTATTATGATCGATAATTCACATAACTTAATTTGCATATCATTATTAGAAAAAATTAAATACACCCTCAAATATGCATCTAAATTTTTAACATATCCTATTACAAAAAAATTGTTTAAATAATGAATAGAGCATGTATATGTTACTATATTAGCCCCCTCTATCAATATTAATATAGTAAAATTTGATTAAAGTGAATATATGCATCGTACCAATATGAATGAGCAATAAAATACATAGTTATGTTTCATCATATAAAAAGATATTTTTTAATAACTCATATACTAATGATACTAACAAATTATTTAAAACCATATTAGTAATCATAACATATAATTTATATAGATTATTACTTTAATATATTTATGTATTTTAACTAAAATATTTTATATGCCTATATGGATAGTATAACCATAATTGTAAATATAATTTCTTGATAGTAAAATTCACTCATCTTAAGAAGCGTGGGAGACCACTGCTACCCTTGTCGGAGACCTCACTTCAAGCTCTACGACTTATCTTAAGAGATATGGCGCACGTTACAAATAAGTACTTAAGAATATACTCTATGACCTAAATTCCTTATTTTTAAAATATGCAAAAAGGAGAGTTAACGAAAGATATAATAAGCACAAGAGTTTCAACTTAAACATAGGAGAGAGAAAAAATATGTAGCAGACTGTCGGTTACCGATAGTACGGTAACCATAAGACTGGAGTCAAAAGACATCGGCCTTGGCTCATCTAAAATAATCGTGAGCGCAGCTACGGCCCAGTCCGGCCCAACAGAGGAAGTCCCCAGCTCGCCCGACCCCCAGGGAGAGCGTTCCGCCTCGCCCGACCCCTCTGGCGTGAGTTTCGCCACTTCTGACCCCCCAGGAGAGGACTTCGGCTCGGATCCACTCCTAAGAGTGAAGGAAAGATCCCGAAAGGGACCCATGCCGCCTCAACCTCCACGAGCGCACGCCCCTGACACAAAAAGAGAAGCAGGTATGCTTCCTACGACCTGCAACCATGACGAGTCATCCCTGTGAGCAGGGATGCTTCCCATGGCTTGCGACCATGACAGGTCATCCCTGTGAGTAGGGATGCTTCCCACGGCCTACAATTGTGACGGGTCACCCCCATGAGCAGGAATGCTTCCACGCGCCCTACGACTGTGACAGGACATCTCTGGAAGCTCGTGTTTCCTCGGCGTCAGTGGGGTGATCATGTCTCACCAACTCCGCGTGCGACCCTCGTCAGACACCCATGGTTCTACACTGTGCCTTCAACTCCGGCGGCGGAGTTCATTGAGTATATCGTCCTCCCGAATGGCACAGAGCGCCACGAATGACCCACAACACCCCCGTGTGGGACCGGTGGCAAGCAAAACTACAGCGTGGGTATGTCCCCATCATCTACAAACTGTCGGGGCCTGCAGGAAGGAGAAGGGAAACATCATAGCTCTGGGACCCCTCCTTCTCTTTTTGTTTTTTCTTTTCCTTCTCCCTCCATTCCCTATGTGGTATGACTGACCTCTTCTTTGGAGTTATAAAAGGGAAAGTCCAGTACCTTTCGAGAGGACGACTTGACAGGCCAATCACAATCCCACGAACCGGAAAAACACACTCTCAACATCAACCCACATAGACTTGGGACTACTACGAACTCAATGCTAGTAACACGAGCAGCGGCTCGCAACTGGACGTAGGGATATTCCGCTCGAACCAGTATACATCTTCGTGTCCTCTTTGCACAGTCATCCGAGGTTAAACGCACAATCCACTAAATTTACTAGTCGGCGGTTTCTAAACACCGACACAGACGATAAAAAAAATATATTTAAGACTTCATAAGATACATGATGCAACAAGAGCCACCATGATTAATGACAAAATTTCAAAGTAATTGCGTATTTAAAATATATAGAGATCCTATGCAAAGAAAAAAAAATATGAATATGGATAAAAAATATATAGATTGTTTCCTTGAAAAATGTAGTAATTAATAAATTTATGATAACTAGATATAAAATACAGAGAATCTATTATGTCTACTATGTTAGAAAAAAACAAAGAGAAAACATATAATTTAATATGAGTAATTCTTTATTAGAAGGATGTACTCCCTTCATTTCAAAGTATAAGACGTTTTGAATTTTCTAAATACATAGGTATTGCTATACACTTAGATCTACTGTCTAGATACATAGTAAAAGCATTATACATAGAAAAACTAAAATATCTTATAATTTGGAATAAATGGATTATTCAACAGTACCTAATACTTTTATACCTAGAAATTCTAGCCCGTGACCTTCAATGGTGACCGGCGCCGAGGGATGGACTCGCTGTTCACGCTCGTCTGTTGGACCATATGAAAGGAGCGAAACGCAAGATGCTTCAGGGAGGCAACCTCTTCGGTGAGCGAGGTCCTGCAACTCATCAAGGCCGAGGTTGATCGGTGGATCGAGGCCGGCGCAAGGGGGCTTGAAGCTTTGGCTCGTCTCTAGGTGGGATGATATCCCTGTCTCTCTGTCGTTGCTTTCAAAATGTAGCGCCACAAGAACACTAACGCGGCCGTGGAATGACATTTGTAATGCTCAAACTCTTTCTATCTAATATAACGATACACATCACTTGTGTGTATTCAAGAAAAAAGAAACTTAAAATGTCAGAAGTGAAATGGAGAAGGTCCATGCATATAAGGTGGAAACTAGACCTGCCACCTGCCGCCTCCTCCTTCCTCTGTTTCTGCTGCTGTGTCGCTGCTCCTAACCTTGGCTCCTTCCTCTGTCCCTCCGAGCTCCGATGACGGCTAAAGAAGAAAGGAGGCCCATCGTGGAGCCGCTCGCTTGTAGTCACGGACAACAAACTAGGCTCCTGCTTTGGCGGTGGCGAGCCAGAGCCAAGGTAATAAATAGCGGTAGCAGCGGTCGCAATTGCACCCGCAATAGCGGTAGCGGTCCATTGCCGCTACTGTTATGAGGTAGCGTTCTGAACTTTGCATTATGGAACTTTGCGGCCGCAATTTTGAATAGCGGGCCGATATTGCGGCCGCAATTACGCGTAGCAGGCCGCAATAGCATGGAAGCAAATATCCCTAATTAGTCCAGCCCACTATGACTCACACCCCAAATTCAAAACTCACGCATCGGCTGTGGATCTTAAAATTATTCATGATATATGCCCTTAAAATTATTTATACTCATTATTCATGATATATGTGCTTAAAATTATATGTGACTATCGGGGTGTCGCTATTGAAACTTATCGTCCGCAATATCGCCCGCTATCCACAATCCGCTACCTCAACGTCAATCCACTACCAACCCGCAATACGCTATTTAGTACCTTGGCCAGAGCCTACGCAGACACAGCTCAGTACGTTTAATGTTTGCAGCTATAGTGACCTGTCGTGATATCTCATGACTCTAGCTTTTTTTTTTTGAGTCCTCTCATCTACGTACAGCTGTAGTATCTGTTCAGATACAGACACACGCACACCTCACACACACCTTGTATATAAACAAATCTACAACTATACCTAGACCACGAACGCAGCTAAGAAGTACTCAAAGATCACCGGACTCCGAGCGTGGCGGGCACGTCACTTGACCATTGTGGCACATCTACGCGAGAGGCTACCTAAAATTAAAACTGGGAAAAAATCCCGATGGGAATCACGAGTTGAGCCGTGCTCGAACTCGTGACCGGTGCTTCCGCAACCATTGTGGCACATCTACGCGAGAGGCTACCTAAAATTAAAACTGGGAAAAAATCCCGATGGGAATCACGAGTTGAGCCGTGCTCGAACTCGTGACCGGTGCTTCCGCAACGGGAGAGCGAACCGATCGAGCTAAGGCTCGTTCCCATCTCGTGACTCTAGCTATTATTCTTCTTGTCTCGCCGATCTTCCGCCCTCACCTGGGCTACTTCGTTTGTGACAAAGGCTTTGCCCCTCCGGGCTCCGGTGAAGGCTACCAAGGCAGGGGCCGGTGAGATGGTTTGAGTTCGACGCAGTAGCCGGAATGGTGTGGGGTTGCTGATCAAGTTGACTGGAGTACGCATATGCATGTAGGGGTCGCTCCTGGGAGAGGCAGGCGCCGATGGGGCCGCGCGTGCCGGGTGGGGGGCGGCGGCGCAGCGCCCTCCGCCGGATCCGGCGCGGAAAGTGCCCTCGCACCGCCGGGCGGCGAGCAGGCGGCGGTGGCCGGTGTGCGAGAGGGGGACCTGTCGGCCACCGGACTGCCGACAGGAACCTATCGGGCCCTGGAAAGTCGATATGTCTATTGGCCCGATATGGGGCCCTAGGCTGTCGTATAAAACCTGTTACAAGTTTTGTCGGCTTCTGGATGGCCGATAGGACCCTGTTTTCAGTTGCACGGTTCCATAACTGGATTCATCAGGGTAGCAAGCTTTCAGAAGTCAGAGCGAAGCGCAACTGGATTCATCGGAGTAGCAAGCGGCGGCAGCTAGCGCCGCTCCAACACCAACACCAACGCGGGCAGGCCGTCGAACACCTCGATCGGGCACTTCAGAGGCTCGCATGGGCACGGCGGCCGGTGGCTTGGTCGACGAGAAATCGATGTCAACATGGCGCGACTGCTTCATCACTTCACTTGGCGTCTTCGGCCGGCTCGTCCGTCCGCGAGCACCGAGCAGTAGAGCACGTTCCCCACGGCGTCGTTGGCTATCGCACAGGGGCACTGGCCACTGGCTACGAGATGAATTAAGCCGACGTGTATATATAACCGGACAACCAGTTTGTTTCACATAAACTAGCTTCAAGTCTACAACAGGCCGGCGATGGAGGGAATAATTCCCGTCACACTTTCTAGGCTTGGATGACGGAGGCGACAGGCGATAGACACGACGGCGACTCCGGCCAGGGCTCCGACGAGGTAGACCTATCTCGCACGCTCAAAAGTAGGAGAAAGGACGCGGGCGACGCCGCTGCATTATTTGACCGGTGAGTTGTTGCTCGTCCTTCATCTCTCGGACCTCTCGCGCTGGTGTTTTTTGCTCTGTTCGGCCATGGCGTCGGGGGTTGGTGCTTGTGTGATCTGCGGGAAGGAGGCGGCGGTCTTCTGCCCGATCGATGATGCTTTCCTTTGCTGGGTATGCGATGCACAGGTTCACTGGGCGAACGCTGTGGCTCAATGTCATTCTCGCATCCTGTTCTGATATAGATTGATTCATCTCCATCGGGTTCGGGGAAAGCCCAAAGAGCTGAAGGGTGCCAGGGGCAACCGGAGGCAACTGGGATTGGTTGGGGAGCATTAGCAATCAGGGATGATCTATCGTCTCCACCAAATCTCAGTCTGTCGGATGAGGGGTGGCCTAGGATTGGGCACACCAGGAGTAACATTGCGAGCCAATCACCCGTGCACGGACATTGCAGAATGAAGAATCTCAACAAACCAATTTCCTCATGGGAGATATGCCAGGTTCAGAGGCAGCGTGGGAAATGGGAAAATGAGCTTAAACATAATTTGTTCACATCCCCAGATAGGCAAATTGAGTTGGAGATCAGTGATCTAGATGAATCAAGTAAGAGATTGGAGGCAGCGATGGCTAAGGTGAGTCAAGTTCGCTGGGGCAGTGCCAAGGAGGCGCCCATGAACAGAAAGCAGGAGCTGGGGGAAGAGTTTGAGAAGGGGGTGTCTGGGCCGAAATTGGATATGGGCCTTTCCCATACCAGCATTTATGACCACTCCTGGAGACCAATTGGGCCGGAATGGGTATGGACGCTAAGGCAACTAAGCTACAAGGGGAAATATTTCCGGCGTCAAGGGCAGACGTGCAAAGATACGGTCATCTTGCTCGCAGCATCCGCCGCATTGGTCCTCCACCTCCACTTCTCAAATCCTTTGCTGAAGCTGTTAGGGTGGAAGAGATGGCTAGGAGGGAGGATCAGCGGTCCTGGAAGCGACGCCAGGAGGATTGGATGGAGGATGATGATCTGCTAGGAGATGATGCCTGCCACGAACAAGATCTGCGTCAGAAACTCCAGCGTGGGCATGATGGAGAAGGTAATTCTCATGCATATAGAGGGGCCAACAACTTTGATAGAGGGGGTTATGGAGAGCGAGACTATGAGCGTGGAGGCCAGGGATTTCGGAGGGATGATTCAGGCCAGCAAGTTGCTAGGGGCTATGGTAGAGGTCAGTATATGTAACACCTTAAAAATTGTTTCTTTTGAAATAGAGAGAAATTGATTTAATTTTGAATTTGTGAGCTCATGAAAACATAGGAAAAATAATATTTTTCATTAAATTAAAATTCATTATAGGGGTAGCAACATTGTTGTGCATTCATGCCGGTGCATTTGATTTATTATGATGCATGGTTTCACTAAAATTTAAAATAATTTAAATTGTTTTTGAAAATGCTCTGAATAAAAGAAAAACAAAACAAAATGGAAAACCTCCCTCCCTCCTCCTTCTTCCTCCCATAGCCGAGACGGACTCACGTCCGAGAAAACGTCACCGACTGGCTCCGATTCTTCCGGGATTTTGTATGATCCCCACGCCGTCACTGTTTGTTTCCTGGCGTCGAGAACACCCCGGGTGAGCTCGTTGATCCCTCCTCTTTCTCCCCGTGGTTTTCTCGCTGAGGTCTGTTGGCCTTTTTTCTGTGTTCGCCGGCGAGCTCTTGCTCACTAATCCATCTCCTATCAGTTCTGTTCTTTTGTTTTTTTATTTTCCTCTTGTATTTTCTTTCTTAACGTGACGATATGTCAAAAAAATCTAATATAAAATAATAATCTTTAGAATAAAGCAAGTTTTCTCCTTCGTTGGACAGCGGCTTTTCTTCTATGTACCATATATAGTAGCGTTCTCTCCCTATGTGTTATGTAAGTCGTGCACGGCAAGGACTTCACAGCAATCCATATACTCAGCCTATAAATACAAGGTTATTCAACCGCATCTCCTTGCAAACCCTTGAAAAGTCTGCCTACGCAATCTGTCGCTGCCGCCGCCGAGTTCTTAACCTGTCCTCCAGCCCGCCGCTGTGACGTCTTCCTTGTCTGCCGTCGGGATAGTTGCAGCGGCTTCCACAAGCAGGTGCACAGGAGGGGACACCGGCTACCGATCCACGTACGGCCAGGAGGGCGGAGGACTCCTACGTGAAGCACCATCTTCTTCTCCAGAGCATACGTGTACCTAGCGCTCACCATGCAAGTTCATTTGAACACCGTGATGTTTCATGTTTAGTAGATGCAAGTCGTGGCCACCCAGTTCGTCCAACAGCAAAGCAGCCCGGCCATGCGCACGGCCAGTTTTGATCTGCTAGCTTGATGACGTCATCATCACGCCATACATGCATTATGGCCGCTTTCTATCAGAAAAACAAATCAAGAAATACAATTGGAATACATCACCCATAATTAGCCATCAATCTTCACTGATTCTTCGTTTTAATTTCGTTTTGACCCATTCAAGTTGTGTTAGATTCATATCGACACGCCCTATGCACTAGTGCTAATGGTTTTCATGTTAGTGTTTATGATTTTTTTATTAATTTAATTGCTAGATTGATTAACGTTTATATAATCAGATTTATAATTAAAAACCATATATGTTTTATACCTAGGTAATTTATACATCAAATATTAACGTGATTAGTTGCTTATTCACATGTGTTTCTAAATTCTTGCTTAGTAAACACGTTGTATATGAGATAAATTCAAGCAGTTGCTTTCACATACACCTTTTTCTTCTGCAAAGATAAAGTTTAACTTGATTCAGCTATATGGCATTTTTTATAAATAATCTACGTGTAGTTTTACCTGACTTTTTAATTTAATTATGTTTTGAGTAATATAGTCTTAATAACTTTTCACGTGGTTTTGCTCAATTAAAATAAATCAAGCATATATGTTTTTTTCTTTAATATAATATAAAAGTCTTCTTTCAAACCGTAGCTCCGATTAGCGTGATTATCGCGTCTGTGTGTTCGTAGCTGTGTATGACATCTTTAAAATCTTTTCACTCGTTGTTTCATATGTTTGGTGTACTATTCTAATTTAGCTCTATTGTTTGCTTTGTGTATGATTGAATGGATGCTTGTGTTCTGTTCTATGATGAAGTCTAGTCGGTGAGCTTTACGTTGGTGATTTAAAGGAAGTTGGTGATCAAGAAGAAAGAAGTTCTTTGAAGGCTAGGACCAGTTGACAATCTAAATTTTTAAGGCAAGTATAACATGGGATCTTCTTGTTGTCCTATTCACTTTAATTACATGACATCATATTGCATGTGTCTATCCTTGAATTGCCAATAAGGACTTCCCAGTTTTGATCTATACCTTGTCACCTATGGAATTTTGCATTGGGTAGCTTTTGCTAGCGCTAAACATAAACTATGATCTTGTAATATGATTAATGGAATATGCAACAACACGAAAAGATGATCTTTTTATTTAAAGATAAAAGAGGTCTAGAGCATGGGGATATATTTTGGTGTTCTAGATTCTCTCCATAAGGACTTATCTGTGAACGAACATCTGGGATTTATGGTACAACTGTGAGGGCTATATGACTATGGCTCTAGTTGTTTGAAAGACCTTTTTTCTAGCTTGTTAGAGGTTACCTGCAAGGGCGCAAAAGGGGTCTGCCGAATCGGATATAGTGCGGCTTCTGTCCTTATGAGTATATGCTGCGGTTATGTGCCATTTGGAAGGAGGGCTCTACATCTATTTGCCACTGCAACTTAGCGGCCCTAACTTGTTAGATGAACTTTTAAATGACTTTATATGATTTCCGGTGTTTTAGGGAGTCATGAACCCATGCATTTGGAAATTATGACTCACAGTGAAAGTGTACACCTCGGCGCAGAGTTTAATAAACTGTTATAACAGCCGTGCTCATAGACACGAGTGGCCTTAGACTCCTTATGGAATAAATGATGGATTACAGATGGATACTAATGATATTGATGCTCATATATGATTAATTGTTTTTGCTATACATTATTCACGTTTACTTGATCATGTGTCTAAGGGCTATATTTACTTTGATGCTACCTAAATTGCTTAAACTTGATATTCATTAAAAGCTAATCACAATTAAACCAGTGTCAGCCTTTTGAGCTTCATAACCCCATGCTGTTTTTGCTGAGTTCGACATGGACTCACTCTTGCTATTTCCCCCACACCTCGGGATGTTATTAGATTGCTAGAGTTGAAGGAGTTTAGGCTTGTGGTCAACCAGTCAATTGTGTCCCTATAGAGTGGAGCATTCGCTCGAAGAACGGAGTGTCTTTTCACTGTCTACTAGCTAAGGTTGTATTTTTCGTATTAAGTTCATTATATATTAAGCATTGACTATTGATATTACCTCTATTTGTGGCCATATGTGTGATTTAACTTCCTGGGCTCACATATGGTGTGTATCCGGTTTTGTCCTTAAAACTGGGTGCTACAAAGTGGTATCAAAGCAATGCTGACCGTAGGACGGAAGCCTAGTTAGAAATTGGTCGTCTTAAGATTTTGAAATTGCTATAAAATCCTTGCTCTATAAACCTTGATATTTTCTTCTCTACTATATATCTACCCGTGATATTTATCTCCTCCTTGATGCTTGTTTTAAGGCTTTGCTCCCAACTATACTCGTTGACTTGATATGCTTTTAGAATCTTCTCTTACCACCTTCTTGCGTTATCAAAAGAAGAGCTTTAGGATCTTTGCTCTTAATATGAAGGGAACGATAGTATCACAAGTTTAAGTCAATGTTTGAAGTGTGAGCATTTGTTGTTCAGTTGGGTTGTCATTATTCTTATGTTTGTTTTGGATCTTTGTAATGATTGCAATGATCTTGTGGATTTGTCCATAGTTTCATTTAGTTTATAGGCATAAGGTATAAGGATTAATGAAATAAATAGTCGGGTTGGTTTTTTTGTTTCTGTCTTATCCTATATTTTCGGAGCAGTCTGTCTTCTTCGGTTTATATTTCTGTTCTTGGACAATAAAAAATCATAGAAATTTTCTGGACAATAGTAGACTTCAACATGTTTCTCTGACCACAAGAACCACCCTGATAGTTATCATGGTTTGGGAGATATGAACATCACGAGATGATGCAACCTTGCTGTTTGAAACCTGTAACAGTTTCTATTGAGCATTATTTTTGACCAAATTACTGTAGAATCTAGAAAAGTGTTCTATACCAAAGTTGTGGAGGATTTGATAATCTTTTCAACGGTATAAGCTACAACTTTATTGGATTAACAGAATATGAGTTACAGCTGTTTTACTGTGCTGCTGTTTTTTTGCTCACGAGGAATTTCAGATTACTTGTTCTAGTTTATGCACACGAGTTTTTATTGGATATCAAAAGGTCACCATGATAGTAAAATCACTCAAAAGAAGGTTCAAGCTACCCATTTGTGCCCTTAGATGATCTTTTCTTAAGGGGGTATCTAAGATGAAGAGTTCGGTTATCTATGTGGTTGGGTTTTCTCTTATCTCTCATGCTATCAAGTCTTATCTTGTCATCTCATGAAGTGGCATTTAGGAATGCTAAGAATGACTGAATCCTAATGCATTCATGTTGAAAACAGATGGTTGCTACCAGGAGAAGTGCTTCACATGGTGACCAAAGGAACGCTACCAATCCACCGCCAACAACAAATCCTTCAACTACAGAGCAAGCTTTGACGACGCAGACTCAACTGTTGCAGACTCTCGTTCAACATGTGCTGTATAACCAGCATCAAGCACCACCTATTAGCAAGCGTGGTGAATTTATGATGGGACACCCGCCGACATTCTCTCATGTGAGTGATCCACTAGAGGCAAATGATTGGCTTAGAGCAGTGGAGCGACATCTTGACATAGCTCAATGTGATGACCATCAAAAGGTGCTTTATGCTTCCGGACAACTTCATGGTGCGGCTCTAGATTGGTGGGAATCTTTCTAGGATGGACATACCAATGATGCTCCTCAGATCACCTGGCAGGAGTTCAGAGATAATTTCAAATCTTACCACATTCCCAAAGGGTTGATAGAACTTAAGCAAGATGAGTTTTAGGCTCTAAAGCAAGGATCTATGTCAGTGTGCGAGTATCGTGATCGGTTCACTCAGTTGTCACACTATGCTCCGAAAGAGGTGGATAGTGATGCTGAGAAGCAAAGACGCTTTTTAAAAGGACTGAATGATGTTTTGCAACTACAGCTGATACCTTTGTATATGTCGACTTCCAAACATTGGTGGACAAAGCAATTGTAATTGAGAACATGCGTCGAGAGATGGAAGAGAAGAGAAGGAAAAAGCGACACCAATATGTATGTGACAACACTCGTCCCTGTTTTGGTACACAACTAGAAAAGTCTCACCCCACAAATTGGTTCGGGAGTACACATCAGGATCAGTATCAGCAACCCAATAATGAAGTGCACTATTTTAACTCTCAATAGCCATGTCTACCACCTCCTATTATCACCTTGATGAAGAATAATACTCCTACCAGTGAGGAAGGTTATGGTTGTGGTGAGATTGAGCATTATGAGAACGATTGTCTAGAGAAGCTTACTGAGAGTAATTGTAGCCTGAATCAACAACAGCAAGAGCCAGAACAAAATGTGCATAACAAGGAGGTGCAAAGAAATAAATTAAAGCGAAAATATATCCAAGGAAGGTAGAACAATGTGGATATGATTACCATTCATGGAGCTAAGGAGGTCGTTTATGTCTTGATTGGTGTAAGCTCAGACACTACTATGGTTTTGTTTGACCATAGGGCTACACATTAGTTCATCTCTAGCAAATATATAGAAGATCATAAGATAACTATGCTTCCAATAAGGAAACCGATGATAGTTAACTCTCCAGAAGGAGAAAAGAAGGCTGCAGATTGAGAGTAAAAATCTCCAAGTCCTTCGGGATCCTGCTACTGGCTCTAGTGGCTATGACCACCTTCCCTTCCCTCTTCCTTTTTTCTTTCTTCTTCTTTGCTGAACTGACCCATGTCTGTTGAGTAGGATCCTCAAAGATCTCATCCAAGCTATGAATGGAGGTATTATCAAGAAGATCTAAGTCTGATTGCATAGCATCGCTGATTAGATTCTCCTGTCTACCTATATCCATCCCATCAGAGCTAAACCCCTTGTATTAGTAAGAATAGGCTGAGTCTCACCCTAAGACTGACTGACCAGAGAGTCTACCTGTATTTGATTAGCCTAAATCTCTCCCTGAGATTGACTAATCTGGGTCACACATTCCAACTCAGGTTCACTGTCTACCATCTGTTTTTCCAATTCATGTGGCAAAAGTAATTTGGGCCACTTGTCCTTATCCATCAGGAATGCACCCTCCCTTCCATGAACCACAAACTTATCTGCCGGCACCTGATCTTCCACAACTTCTTCCTCTTCTTTTTTATCATCAAGAATGCCCTCCTCATAGAGCACCTCCTGCTCTCTATCGGCTTGAGAAGTTTGTATGGATTCCTCATTAAAGAGCTTCTTCACTTGTATCAGTGCTGTAGTGGGATCCCAAGTCTGGTAATTACATACCAAAGCCTTCTCAGAATTCGCATTAATCTATATAATTTCAGTGGTAGGATGGAAGGCAGCAATTGGCAAGTCTTTCTTTTGAACATATTCCTCTTGCCGACCCCAGACTCCATTTCTTCCTCCATAGCATCTTGGCTGTCCCCATGGCTTGATTCTTGCTCCCTATCGAACCTACCCATTCTGTCAAACTTGTTTTGCTTTCTCTTTCCTTTAGAACCATCCTGATCCTTAGGGTCTTTTCTCTCTGGCTTATCATCTTTCTTGTCTCCACTAGGGGGTCCTCCCTTGAATACCTAGTTTTTTTTTTCCCAAAGTTGCCTTCAGCCATAAATTTGATGTCATGGACAATTTGTTTAAAAAAGACCTCAATAATGTAATTTGTAGCCCCTGGATTCCTGCAGTTAACCTTTACCCTGATTGGTTCATCCCTGACCAAACTGAGCTCATCAACTACTAAAGGTTGCCCAACCAGAGATGCTAACGCCTTGGCCGCTGTCACCTCCCTGGCAACACTTGGCACATTACTTATCTTGACCCAACATGTCTTTAGGACAGAAGAGGTGGCTGGATCCAAAGAAGACTTGGAGATTTTTACTCTCAATCTAGAAGCATAGTTATCTTATGATCAAAAGAGAATCAGCGAGATTGAAACCAGTTACAGATAGATGCTAAGCCTGCTGAAATCAAATGCTATCGCTGTTTGAAGTTAGGACATCACCAATCTGAGTGTACAAAAGAGCCGGTGTGTTACAAGTGCAAAGAAACAGGGCATCTAGCAGCTGAATGTGGTGAAAAGCATAAAATCAAGCTATTTGGTTTTGGGATTCCAAACCATGGCTTTTACTCAATGGAAATTCTAGAACAGCAAGTTAAGCAGTGCCAGGCTGTGGGACTAGTCTTGATATAGGAAGGAGAAGCTAATGAGGCAAAACTAAATGAGGAACAAAAGCTAGTTGTCAATGATAAGTGGGACTTTCAGGCTAGGAAGATGGCTTACAATGAATATATGGTGGTGTTTCCATATAAGGGTACTTTGGAGACCTTCTCTAGGATCTCTAATATGGAATTGTCAATCTACAAATTGAGAGTAAAAATCTCCAAGTCCTCATTAGATCTAGCCACCTCTTCTGTCCTAAAGACATGTTGGGTCAAGATAAGTAATGTGCCAAATGTTGCCAGGGAGGTGACAGCGGCCAAGGCGTTAGCATCTCTGGTTGGGCAACCTTTAGTAGTTGATGAGCTCAGTTTGGTCAGGGATGAACCAATCAGGGTAAAGGTTAACTGCAGGAATCCAGGGGCTATAAATTGCATTATTGAGGTCTTTTTAACCAAATTGGCTATGACATCAAATTTATGGCTGAAGGCAACTTTGGGAAAACCAGGTATTCAAGGGAGGACCCCCTAGTGGAGGCAGAAAAGATGATAAGCCAGAGAGAAAAGACCCTAAGGATCAAGATGATTCTAAAGGAAAGAGAAAGCAACACAAGTTCGACATAATGGGTAGGTTTGATAGGGAGCAAGAATCAAGCCATGGGGACATCCAAGATGCTATGGAGGAAGAAATGGAGTCTGGAGGTCGGCAAGAGGAATATGTTCAAAAGAAAGACTTGCCAATTGCTACCTTCCATCCTACCACTAGAATTATACAAATTAATATGAATTCTGAGAAGGCTTTGGTATGTAATTACCAGACTTGGGATCCCACTACAACACTGATACAAGCGAAGAAGCTCTTTAATGAGGAATCAGTACAAACTTCTCAAGCCGATAGAGAGCAGGAGGTGCTCGGTGAGGAGGGTATTCTTGATGATAAAAAAGAAGAGGAAGAAGTTGTGGAAGATCAGATGCCGACAGATAAGTTTGTGGTTCATGGAAGGGAGGGTGCATTCCTGATGGATAAGGACAAGTGGCCCAAATTACTTTTGCCACATGAATTGGAAAAACAGATGGTAGACAGTGAACTTGAGTTGGAATGTGTGATCTAGATTAGTCAATCTCAGGGAGAGATTCAAGCTAATCAAAAACAGGTAGACTCTCTGGTCAGTCAGTCTCAGGGTGAGACTCAGCCTATTCTTACTAATATAGGGGGTTTAGCTCTGATGGGATGGATATAGGTAGACAGGAGAATCTAATCAGCGATGCTATGCAATCAGACTTAGATCTTCTTGATAATACCTACATTCAGAGCTTGGATGAGATCTTTGAGGATCCTACTCAACAGACATGGGTCAGTTCAACAAAGAAGAAGAAAGAAAAAAAGGAAGAGGGAAGGGAAGGTGGTCATAGCCACTAGAGCCAGTAGCAGGATCTCGAAGGACGGTAGATCGATTCTGGAGAAGGCTACCCAACATGCTGCTTACAAGGATGATACTTCCAAAGGTACTACTTCATCTAACCCATTCCTTGTTTTAAGTAATCTAGATAATGAATATATTCATGATGTTACTGCTCAACTTGATTTGGTTGTGGAGAATATTGATACTCAGATTGAGGTTTTTAGAGCTGAAGAAAAAGTTAGGGCTGCATTGGCTGAAGCCAATTACAGGGAATATTTGGATTCAGTCAATAAGAGAACAGCTCCTCTGGGGGAGGAGGAATTACAGGAGTATAACTTGAATATGATTGACAACTCAGCAAGGGGAGCTAAGGATGTGATGACTCAGATGAGCCCAAAAGTTCCCCCAAAAAGGGGTAGGGGGAGACCTAAGAAGAAGTCTAAATGAGATTCCTTTTTTTGGAATGTTAGGGGTCTGGGTAAGGGTAGTAGAAGGAGACAAGTTAAGCAGTTCATTGAGGAACATAACTTGGAAGTGGTTGGTCTTCAAGAAACTATAAAAGAGGACTGTACAGACAGTGAGTTGAGGGAGCTATCTGGTGATAAGGATTTTTCTTGGAAATGGTCACCTGCAAAGGGAAGATCTAGGGGTATCTTGATGGGTTTGAATCAAATGGGCTTAGAAATGGAAAATTTTTGTATTGGGGAGTTCTGTGTACATATGACCATAAGGGATAGAAGAACAAACTTTAGGTGGGTCATGATTATTGTGTATGGTCCAGTTAATCATGAACTATCTAGAGATTTTTTGGAAGAAATAGGTGATGTTCATAACCAGTCAGTTTTGCCTGTCTTGATTGGTGGAGATTTCAACTTAATAAGGGAGGTTTCAGATAAAAATTCAAATAACATAGATTTTCAGATGATGGATCTGTTCAATAGCTTCATTGGGGAGCATCATTTGAGGGAGTTGAAAAGGTCAGGACAGAAGTACACGTGGACTAATAAACAGGAGAGGCCCATAATGGTGAATTTGGATAGGGTCTTCTTTTTCATGGGGTGGGAAGAGAGATATCCTTTGTCTATCTCCTAGGGTCTGACTAGGGTGGGCTCTGACCATTCCCCAATTGTGGTGGACAATGGTGAGAGCCTACCAACAAGACCCAGATACTTCTACTTTGACCAGCAATGGCTTATGAGGGATGATTTTGGACAGATGGTTTTGGACTACTGGGAAGCTGCTATGGCAAGGTGCCCTGATTTGTGTTACTCTCTGGACTGTTGGCATGGGTGTATAGTCTTTCTTAGGACTAAATTGAAGGGGTGGAATATTAAAAGAATGGGGAACATAAAAGGGAGAAGCGAGATCTTCTTTTAGAACTGTCTAACATTGACAATCAAGCTGAGAACAGGGAATTTCTCCCTGAGGAGTGGGCACACAGATATCAGGTGGAAAGAAAGCTGGAAAATCTGTATCTTGAGGAAGAAATTTATTGGAGACAGAGAATAGGGAAACACTGGTTGCATATTGGAGATTCTAACACCAGATTCTTCCACCAGTTTGCAAATGGGAGGAGGAGAAAAAGGACAATAGTGTAGTTGGATACTAATCTGGGGATTATAACTGAACAGCAGGACATTATGGATCATGTTACATAGTATTATAAAGGGTTGTTTGGGCCTGTGGAACCTAGACAGATTTTCTTAGGAAAGCATTTCTGGGAGGAGGGCCGAAAGGTCAAACAAGAGGATAAGGATGATCTAGTTAGAATGTTTATCCAAGAAGAAGTCAAGTCAGCTATATTGGGCATGAAGAAGGATGTTGCTCCTGGCCCAAATGGGTTTGGGGCTAGTTTTTTCCATAGGTTTTGGAATCTCATTAAGGATAGATATTATGCTATGTTCCTAGACTTTCACAGAGGGGATCTAGAGATAAGGAGGCTCAATTATGGGGTCATCACTTTAGTACCTAAGGTCCAAGATGCGAATAATATTAAGCAATATAGGCCCATCTGTTTGCTAAATGTAGATTACAAAGGATTCACCAAAGTTTTGACAGATAGGTTAACCCCTGTGGCCAAGAAGGTGGTTGGGAAAAACCAGACTGGTTTCATCAAGGGAAGGAATATATTGGAAGGTGTGGTTATTTTACATGAAGTATTGCATTCTTTGGCGAAAGATAAAGGTCAAGGGATGATCTTTAAGATTGATTTCGAAAAGGTATATGATAGAGTTAGGTGAGACTTTTTGGAGAAAGTGTTACAAGGGAAAGGTTTCCCGTAGCAATGGATTAACTGGGTTATGCAAACTATTAGAGGGGGGCAGGTGTGCATTAATGTCAATGGAACTAGAGGGCCATACTTTAGAACAATGAGAGGGCTTAGGCAAGGGGACCCCCTTTCTCCTCTCTTGTTCAATCTAGTAGCTGACTCTCTTAGTGCTCTCATGGATAAGGCTGTGGAGAAGGGTCTGATCAGGGAAATCCTAGAAAATATCATTGAGAAAGGGATCTCACATATTCAATATGTTGATGATACCGTGCTTATGTTGATGGCTCTGACGAATCCATTATAAATTTGAAGATTGTGCTCTACTGTTTTGAATGGCTCTCTGGTTTGAAGATTAATTATCACAAAAGTGAGGTCATCTTTTTTGGGATAGCACATGTAGAGAAAGAGAGGAAAGCTAATATGATGAATTGTAAACTAGGGGGATTGCCTGTTAAGTACTTAGGAATTAGTGAATTGCCTGTTAATTACTTAGGAATTCCAGTATCTGACAGGGTGATAGGATCGAGTTGCTAGGGTTTCTAACATATACTTAGGAATTCCAGTATATAATTACTAGCAAGGGTAGTTAATTACTTAGGAATTGCCTATTAATTACTTAGGAATTCCAGTATCCGGCCCAGCCTTCGGCATCTACGGGCCTCCGCTTCGCTCCGTCAGAAGCCCGGCCTATATCTTGCAGTGAATTTGGAACAACTCCAACAACTTTGAGGTCTTGTCTCAAGGTCATCTCTTCGTTTGAAAGCTGTCGATTTTCCTGAGCAATGTCAAGCCTAAATATTACCTCATTTGCAATGTGTAACTGAAGTCGTGCGTTACTGAATAGAGGTTTGCTCCAACCACGCAGTGCCCGTGCAGTCTCTGCCAGCTTCTTTCTCAGTACAGTATGCGCCGAACCGAGCTGCTGCTTGTTCCAGGCAGCCTGCACCACCTCACGGAAGCCATTAATCCTGAGCCAGTGGTTTTCAAATTTAAAAATCGCCTTCCTTGGTGCCCGTTCTTGGCGGGTGAGGATTAGGGGACAGTGATCAGAGGCACCAGTTGCCAATGCACTTAGCGCGAAATTTGGGAACGTCGCTTCCCATTCGGAGTTGCAAAAAATTCTGTCCAGTCGCACCAAGGTTGGGTTTTCCCTTTCATTTGACCATGTGTATCTCCTATTCTACAATGTCATCTCTATGAGCTCACATTCATCCAAAGTTCTTCTAAATTTGCCCATTAATCTCCTGTTCAGGTTCAGGTTGTTTTTGTCAGTTGCTTGGTATATGAGGTTGAAATCTCCTATAATCATCCACGGTATAGCAGTGTTTGGTTTGATATCTTGCATTTCAGCTAGGAATTCATCCTTTCTGCTATCATCTACTGGGCCATAACACGTTGTCAGTAAGAACGAAGCATTCATGAATGAAACTCTGACCATTGCTGATATGGTGAAGGATCTGTTCACTGCATTTGTTACCGAATCATCTCCTTGTTCCAGGCCAATAGGATTCCCCCTCTAGTCCCCTGGGCACCCAACTCCAGGTAAGAATCAAGATGCTGACTGAGAGTCTCGTGTGCAAGGCCAGCATCAATACTGCTCAGCTTGGTTTCTTGCAGACACACTATGTTTGGTTTAGAGCAGATTACAGTCTCTCTGACAAGTTCTCTGTGCGCAGCGTCATTTAGCCCTCTGACGTTCCAGTTCAATATGATGAGGTCGTTGTTATCGATAAAACAACATTGATACTACTAACATTAGCACTGGAACACAGGCACACTTGGCAGACATCAAGCAAACCGACCTAGTCTGGCTCCAAGCCATCATCTGAGGAAGAAGACCAGCAACACAACACTTGCACTCCTTAGTACCAGCTATCATCCTGCAGCTACTACAGACTTCCAACAACTTCTAGGTAGGAACTAAGACCTGGACTACTCCCATGCAAGCATGGCCCAATACAACACTGACCTGCCCGCTTACCAACACAAACCAACACCTTGCTAACACTACTGGGCTTGCAGGAGACCAGAGACTGACATCCTCACAAGCCCGCATCCTCCATGGCATCGGCCCCCTCTGCTGCCACCAGCTGCGCCGACGCCGCTAGCACAGCCCCATTGTCCAGGGAAGTCAGCTTCCTCACTGCATCAATCTGCTCCGGGGTAAGGGGCGTGCCAAATTTGTTGGCAAAAGCCTCTAGCGCCTCTTCCCCGATCGGCTCGTGAAAGCTGATCATCTACTGGTGAAAGCCACAAACAACTAAACCTAGAGGCGCTGCAGAGTATGTTGCGTGGGCTTTTACATGAAAAGAGATACTTACTTGTGCTAGATGATATGTGGAATGAAGAAGCCAGTGAATGGGAAGATTTGAGAAGCCTTCTATGTAGTGGTGGTAATGGAAGTGTAATTATTGTAACCACACGTGGTTCAAATGTTGCATCAATGGTGAAGACCTTAGAGCCATACGAAGTAGAAAAGCTACCACATGAAGAGTGCATGGAAGTATTTTTTCATCATGCATTCAAAGGTGAGGAAAAAAGGGATGTCGAGTTGTTAAAAATTGGACAGTCAATCGTGGAGAAATGCTATGGTGTCCCATTGGTTGCAAAAACATTGGGTTCCCAATTGTCAAATAGCCGAGATGTTGGAGAGTGGCATCACATCAACGAACTGAAATTATGGAATGAGAAGCAAGATAAGGTTGGAATTTTGGCAGCATTAAAACTAAGTTATGATGCACTACCTCCCCATCTTCGACTATGTTTTGCTTCTTTATCAACTTTTCCGAAAGACTTTGAACTTTTTACAGGTACTCTTGTTATGTTCTGGATAGCATTAGGGTTGTTGGACAGAGGAAAGGAAAACAAGGACATGATCACTATCGGACAAGAATACTTGCATGAGCTTTTAGGAAGATCACTTTTACAAGATCAATTTATTATTTTTTACAGTACTATACAACAATGTAAAATGCATGATCTTATTCATGATCTTTCAATAAAAGTGTCCCAAAAGGAACATACAGTTGTTAGTTGTGAAAAACTTGATGTCTCTGAGAGGATTAGACACCTAGTGTGGGACCGCCAAGACTTCTCAATGGAGATGAAATTCCCTAAGCAGCTAAAAAGAGCATGTAGGGCAAGGATATTTATAAGTATAAACAATTATGGCACTGTGAGTAAAGCCTTTCTTGAAGACCTTTTCTCAACTTTCAAGCACCTTCGTGTCCTAGTTTTTTCTGATGCTGTATTTGAAGAGCTGCCAAGTTCGATTGGAAATTTAAGGCACCTAAGGTACCTAGATCTACAATGGAATAGGAAAATCAAATATCTACCAAATTCCTTAGAGCAGGTACAATAATGGGCTTATAGCCAAGCTAGCCAGCATTTTTGCTGATGTGGGGGAGAGAGGAGAGGAAAGAGAGCTTGGCTCTCATGCAAGCAACGAGCTGGACACGGAACCATAGGCATATGTGGGCCTAAACAAAAGTGTATGTGAGGAGGAATAGAAAAGAGAAAGTAATACATGGTACCACATAATAATAAAAAACATTTCTAAAGCTAAATAAAAGACAACTATTGTATAGCTTGATTCTTATGACTTACTTATAGCCAAACACTTGGCTCTATTATTAACCATGCTCTTATGCAAGCTAGTGAATTTACAAATGTTCCATCTTGGTCGGTGTGACCAACTAGTGGACCTACCAAGAGATGTGCAAAAACTTGTCAATCTAACGTGCATCTACCTAACATCAAGGCAGAGACATTTGTTAAAGCATGGGTCTTGTGGTTGGCCTTCCCTGTTAGTTCTACAATTGGATTGCTGCCTTGAGCTAGCATCATTAACAGAGGGATTTGGCAGCCTGCCATCCCTCAGAGACCTACACATCTTCAATTGTCCAAGGTTGGCTTCTCTTCCCTCTGCCACGAGGCAGCTCTCCAAACTCCAGAAGTTTTGGATTAATGATTGCGCGGAGCTGGATTTGATGAAACCGGAGGAAGCCTTGAGTGGGCTATGCTGCCTCCGTTCGCTACAACTCGTTGGTCTTCCAAAGTTGGTGGGATTTCCTGATAGCTTTAAATCTGCTGCTTCCTCTGTGGGATATATTTTTATCGGTGATTGCAAAGGGTTGGAGAAGCTGCCAAGTTTCATTCAAGATTTTACTTCTCTTAAGAATAATTGTGATTTGTGACTGCCCTGCGTTGAGCAGGAGATGTGCTGCGAGTTCTGGGGAGGATTTTCTTCTTATCCGCCACGTGCCAAGGATAGAGATTGATGGCATAGTCATCAAAAGGTATATTCTAGTCTGCATTGGTTTACTCCTTGGTCAATTGAATTTATTGGTTGTTTTAGTTACTCTACCAACCAAAAGATCTTGCTATAAATTTTATCTCACGACTCCTTTTTCATCTCATTTCTCACTACCAGATTCCCAGCAGGGCAACACTGTTTTCTCACTCAGTCTTGATCAGCTTCTTCACAATGTTCTGAAGAGCCGGTGCACTGGCACTGCATTTCTGATCAGCAAAGCATGACCTCCCTTCCTCGGCGGCCTTGCACAGCTGCGGATCCATGGGCACCTTACCAAGGAAAGGAACCCCCATTTCATGGCACATCTTCTCGGCGCCTCCCTTGCTGCTATCAAACACCTCACTGCAGGCATGACCGACAGAAGCAGCTTTAGCAAATAGCTCAACATACTAGCACTCAAGTAGCACAAATTGTAAAATATCTCATATTCATAATCCATAGAAAACCTCTCAAAGATCATGGATATCCCAAGGTAGCTAAGAAGTTCATATCAAAAGTAACAGAAAATGACCAATGATATTTTTCCAAAGAATATTCTTTTTCCTGTGGTGTGACCTGCCATTAAACAACAGAGCTTACAACCTAGCATAAAAAAATGCCTCAAACACTTGGAACAAGATCCAAATAAGAAAACTATGCACTATTTTAGTCTCACCAAATTCAAGATTCAAAGTTAGAACCTTCGATAACATTTGTTGTAGTGGCCTCTTTATATCATTTTGGATTAAATGGACGTGGCATCTGGATATCACAAGAGATCATAAATGAATTCTTTTACAGGAATGAACATGCCATAATGAATTGTTTGTAAGGAATTGAAAACATAGGTGAATTGTTTTACAGGAATTGCATTTTCCTAAGTATCCACCACTTCCCTCACTGTGTTTTTATGCTAAAAGACAACTTTGAAGAAGTCACAAATTTAATTGCTTCAAGATTTAATTAATCAATTGGAATCGACTGGACGCTGGATGGACACTTGTCCAATGAAAATCTTTTATTAGGCAGCTAGAGACCAATGAAAGTTCCCAGTACGAAATTACATCTGAAGGCATTGTAAGAGTTTAACCTTTTTTCATTTACTACAGTTTTGATTTACTACGAGCATCCCAGTACGAAATTACATCCCAATTGCATCAACGTTTGCAAATTGCTTAATCTAACTTAGAACAAAGCAAATCGAGGCTGTACAACGGCAGTAGGAAGCAAGCATATCTGGGTAGCCGCAAGAGAGGGGAAGGTGCAAAAACGTACAGGCCTCTTCCGGAGCGAGAATCGAGATTGCGTTCACAGGGCGGCGGCACGGGGCGGAGATGAAACGGCACAGGGCGGGGTGGACTCGGCGGCGGTGGACTGAGCGAGAATCGAGACTGGTTCACAGGAGATGACCCAAGGCAAAGATGGACGGGGAGAGAGGTGGGGTTACCTGCAGGGCACCGCGGCCACCACTGCGTCGTCGCATCTCCATGTCCACCTACAGGCGGATCTGGAAGGGGACCAACACACGGATGATGGATGTCCACGACACGGCCCGTGGCAGGCGGATGGCGGCGGGGCTCCGGCTGACGCAGGCGCTGTCCTGGAGGAGCGCGGCGTGGAGCGCGCGCTGCTCGGCAGCCTTGGCGACGGCGGCCTGGATGTCCTGGAGCGCCGGCGGGAGGTAGGCCGTGGCGGAGGAGGCGGTGGCCTGGATTAACCCTAGAAATAAAATGTTTATCTAACTATTCTACTTGAATTATTCATCATAAATAATCAAGAAAATGTTCATCTAACTATACTACTTGAATTATCCACCCTAACTATACCACTCAATTTTTTTTGCAATTATACATTTACCGTTTTATTCTTTATTAAAAAAACTACGAAAAAGGAATTACCAACCTTCTGGTTGGGGTGCTAATCCCCTCAATTTCAGCGGAGATGGGAGGCGACGTGACGCATATGGGCCCACCCGTCATAGACACATCAATCGGCTCCCATCACCTTACTCCACATCGCTTCTCATCACCTCTCATGTTCTGGGTCCACCGGTCATAGACACACCAATCGGTTCTCATCACCTCTCCAACCATTGTAAAATCATCTAAATAATAGATAAGCTGGACGTACAGCTACTTGGATTGTAACGTTAGTGCCACATTTCGTTGTACATGCATGGTTGAATCTCTGTCAGCTGAACAACTGTACGAGTGGACAATTAGTAGCAAATGTGATGATGAGCTTACGGACCTGATGATTGATTTCTCGCTTGGTTGCATGCTTTGCTCGATCGGCTTCAAATTATATATCCTTCATGTTAAAGATTTTGTTGTTGCTCTAATATAATCCTGGTGAGAGTCGTACACTCGTACGTGGTTTGCTCGTGTGGCTGGCTATTAGCTACTGCTTGTCACTTGTCAGCGACTGAGCTTGTGGCAGCACACTGACCATGGCCTTTGTGTGAATCGTGTGGTTGGTCAATGGTCATCACATCAGATTGGCATGTCGGCGCACGGACGTTGTTGATGCCGGACGACGAGATGTCGACGCCGTACCTCCGTCGATGTACAAATACAATACAGGCCGTGCCACGTTTTGAGCATGCAGTGCTTAGCTATGATCAACATTTCCTTACTCCTCGGTACCTATCTAATACGTACGTAGGCACTAGGCCGGCCGTATTCATGAGCTCATATATGACCGTTGCGTGACTGTCTGGCCTTGTTTAGATACTCAAATTCATCCTAAATTTCACTATGCAAAAAGGAGATTCCCCATCACATCAAAATGTCGACAAATGTATGGAGTACTAAATGTAGATGAAATCATAAACTAATTGAACAGTTTTATTGTACTTTACGAGACGAACATTTTAAGTTTAATTAATCAATTTTTGGATAATTTTTTACACTAAAAAATTAAAGTTGTTACAGTGTTCCGACCGAAACACTGTAGCAACAGTGCCCGAATCGGCCTCCCGATTCAGGAATCTAAACAAGGCCTCTGTCACGATGATGACGACCCTGATGGCAGCCGGCAGGCGCTTCCAGTTTCAGCAAATGCATGGTTTTATCAGAGGTATTTGTACTAGCTGACCAATGCAAAGCGCTGTTTGGAATCATTCAGATTCAGTTCCATGGGACAACTACTGTTATCTCAGAAGCGTCACACACGTCGGCGTAGCAGCGCTACTCCAACACTGGCAGGCGGCAGCCAAGGCGGGCGCGGCCGAAGGGCGAGGACACATCGGGGCTCGGGTTTGGACTTCGGACGGCACGGCGGTCGGCGACTGCTGAGCCTGTGGCGTGGCGTGTCCTCCGTCGGCACGCCTTGTTGGTTTGCTAAAAAAACCATGACTGAAAGTATTATTTGCTAATTTGTTATGAGAGAAAAATATTATTTGTTGGCTGAAAAAGTACAGCTTATAACACAACCGAACAAGGCCAATTAACCCCACTTGTGTTTGTGAGACGAGAGAGGCGCCTGGCAAGTTTGCTGAAGGAGTGGGCCTCGGGCCTCCCATGAAAATGCGAGTGGGCCTGCGATGGGCTGGGCCCAGGAAGCATATGAGCAGGAATTCGTCTAGCTTCGCCTTGCTCTGCTCCCTCCTCTATCGGTACGGTCGTCCTCTACCTCCCGACCTTGTGCTCCAGAAAAGCACGCATTAACGTATCACTGATGTTCACCTTACCATTAGAAGTATGTACATCGAGATTCTTGACATTTAGAACGGTGAATGATCACTGGCACTGATATTGCTGAAATAATTTTTTCCCCATGTGCCGTCATAGCTTACAAGTCATAGCCTCATAGTCCCATCAACCTCCTTCCTATATATTTTACTGAATGAAAGATCATCCCCAACTGCTGTGCTCACCTGGCATGCTGAAGTCGTCGCCATTAGCACAAGAAACAAAGTTGACCTTAGCAGCTCATATATACATTTTGTAAGCACAGGATTGCAGAAGAACAGAGCAAGGGTCGAAAGCAGCAGAGGATAGTTCAGATGAATCTCATAGCAGAGGAGTGCTTAACAATATTACAAGTTTCTGTTCTTGTTATCTTCTCTCCTATGCCTCTCGGCTACTTAAGCAACTCGCTCACGTCTCCCGTAGACAGCTGGTTACACCCATTCTGGGCCTTGGGTGCGCACGTTGGGCCTTTTTACCCGAGCACCTTGCCTTGGCCCATGTGTGCCGTCCTCAGCGTTGGCGGCGTCGTGCTCATGCTCCAGCTCGACGTCGCCGATCTTGCCACCGTGTACAGCATGTGCTGAGGAAGTGCCGCTGACATCCCCTCCCTCATAAGAACCAGCTTGCCCCCAAGCTGGTGCACGCGGAAAAGCCCTGACGAAGAGCTTCAACGTCTTCCCATGAAGCAAGTGCCGTCGGCAGGCCTGTCCACTGAATGAGAGCTTGGAGCCGCACGCCGGTAGTTGTGTTAACGACACGCTTCTGAAGGGTGCGTTCAGGAACCTGCAGGCCAGCGAAAGAAACTGGTAATGGTGAAGTTGGAAGAGCCACAGGCACTGCACCTTTGAGCTGTGACACATGAAAGACTGGATGCACGGTGGACGCTGCAGGCAGTAAGAGCTTGTAAGCAACAGGGCCAACTTTCTCCACAATTTGAAATGGTCGGAAGAAGCGATAAGCTAACTTCTGATTTGCTCTTGGTGCCACTGAGGTTTGGACATAGGGCTGAAGCTTAGCATAGACCCAATCACCTACAGTGAAAGACCTCTCGGTGTGGTTCTTGTCGGCTTGAGCTTTCATACAAGTCTTAGCCCGTGTCAAATGTTGTTGGATCAGAGCTTGCATGGCTGATTTCTGTTGCATCCATTCATCAAGAGATTCAGCTTGACAGGTGGAAGTAGCGTCAATGCCCAGCTGCCTAGGTGATTGGCCATAGAGAGCTTGGAACGGTGACTGCTAAATTGATGAGTGCCAAGACGTGTTGTACCAAAACTCTGCCAAATGTAGCCAGTCAAACCACTTTGAGGGTACTGCGTTGGCAAAACATCTGAGGAAGGTCTCCATGCACTGATTCACCCGTTCGGTTTGCCCATCGGATTGTGGATGGTAAGCTGAACTCATTTGCAGTTCCACCCCAGCCAGACAAAAGAGCTCGCACCACAACTGACTTGTAAAGACACGGTCACAGTCTAAAACCATGGCTGATGGTAGACCATGTAATCGATAAATGTTAATCATGAATGCTTTGGCTACGGAAAGAGCAGTGAAAGGATGCTTCATGGCGACGAAGTGACTGTACTTAGAGAACAGATCAACAACTACCAAAATGCAATTGTAGCCCTTGGATTGAGGCAGGCCTTCCACGAAGTCAAGAGAAATCACTTGCCAGGCTGCTGAAGGCGTCTGGAGCGGGTGAAGCAGACCAGGGTACTTGACACGCTCTGGTTTGGCCTGTTGGCATGTTGGGCAACTTTTCACAAAGGCATGGACATGCTTCCTGGGACCTGGCCATGTGAATAGAGCTTGCAAGCGTTTGACAGTGGCTGGGATCCCGGAATGACCACCTAGAGGAGAGCTATGCATCTGTGTAATCAACTGTTGTTGCATGGTGTAGTTGTTGCCCACCCACAGTTTGTGCCTATAGTAGATGAGGCCATCTACTAAAGAGAAGTGGGCAACTGAATCAGCCTTAGCAGTTAATTTAGCTATAATTGCTGTGGCCTGAGAGTCAGATTGGTAACCACTGCGGATATCCGAGTACCACTCTGGAGTTGGCAAATACATGGCAAAGCAGGACGTAGAAGGATGCTGCCGTCTAGAAAGTGCATCAGCTGCCCTGTTGTCAGAGCCTCTTTTGTGACAATCTTGTAGCGCAAACCCAATAGCTTGGTGAAAACTTTCTGCTGCCATACGGTGTGAAGCCGCTGATCGTTGAGGTATACCAAGGCCTGCTGGTCAGTGTGTATCTCAAACTCGGGCAGCTATAAATAAGAGCGCCACTTTTTGACTGCCATCAGGATCCCCAGGTATTCTTTTTCATACGTTGAAAGACCCTGAGTTTTGATGCCAAGTGGTTTGCTAACATAAGCCAATGGGTGTCCGGCCTGCAACAGAACTGCACCCACTCCATTATGACAAGCATCAGTTTCGATTGCAAATGGCTTCGTGAAGTCCAGAATAGCCAGCACTGGCGCAGTGCATAAAGCTTGCTTGAGATCTTGAAATGCAGCTTGATGTTCATCTATCCACACAAACAGCACATGTTTCTTGAGCAGGTTAGTCACAGGCCGAGCTATGACGGCGAAGTGACGAACAAACTTCCTATAGAAACCGGCCAGCCCTAGAAAGCCTCACAATTCTTTGGTGGAGGTTGGCTGAGGCCAAGTGGACACGGCAACGACCTTGTCTGGATCAGTATGAATACCTTGGGCACTGAGGATATGTCCCAAATAGTGGATTTCTTCTGAGCAAATCTGCACTTCGTAAGTTTGACAATCCAGTGATCTTTTTCCAATAAAGTCAGCACTGCCCGAAGGTGTTCGATGTGTTCTTCGTAGGTGCGACTGTAGATCAGTATATCATCAAAGAAAACCACAACACACTTTTTGAGAAGTGGTGCCAGAGTAGAGTTCATGGCGCCTTGGAATGTACCAGGGGCGCCTGACAAGCCAAAAGGTACCACTGTAAATTCATAATGACCGGCATGTGTAGAGAATGCCGTCTTGAACTCTTCACCGGACTGAAGTCTGATCTGATGATACCCAGAGTGTAGATCCAGAATCGAAAACCAGGCTGCAGACCCCAACTCATCAACAAGCTGATCAAACACCAGTATTGGATATACAGACTTAATGGTAAGGGCATTAAGATAGCGATAATCCACGCAAAAATGCCAGGTGCCGTCCTTTTTCTGAACCAACAAGACTGGGGAAGAGAATGGCGATGTACTTGGCTGAATGAACCCTTTATCAAGCATGTCACGAACTTGCCGCTCGATTTCATCCTTCAGTGTTGGTGGATAGCGATAGGCCCTGATGTTGACCGGAGAAGCTCCACTGACCAGGGGTATGACATGGTCACAGGACCTAACCGGTGGCATAGAAGAAGGAGTGGTAAACACTGAAGGAAATTCACTGAGTAATGCGGCCACCTCAGTGGGCAGGGAAGAAGCTCCTGCAGAAGGTTCAGGACTGTCCTCAGTAAGGAGCTGAAACACCAATTCAGACTCAAGAGATGTGTTCATGCCTTGTAACAGAATGGTGGTGTCCTGATATGGTAATGAAATCCATTTTGACTTCCAGTGGATATGCATGGGACTATACTTCTCGAGCCAGTCCATCCCCAAGATAGATCATAAGAATCAAGATGCAAGATCTTCAAATCATGTTGGAAGTGATGACCGCCAATACTGAACTAACAACCGCAGACAGCAGCAGAACAACGCAATAACTGGCCGATGGCAACCTTAACTGAGGCAGAAACTGGGTATTGCTGCAAGTGTGGCAACTGATCCACAATAGAAGCTGCCAGAAATGATGATGAACTTCCAGAGTCCACAAGCACAACAACAGGCTTACCGTGGATAGTACCTTGGAACTGGATAGTGCGTACACTGTGAGACCCCATCTGTGCATCATGTGACAAGGCTAGCAGAATCTGCTCAGCTTGTTCTTCTTCTGGTGACTCCTGAAAGTCTTCCAGGGCAAGCAAATCCCAGAGTTCTTGCATAGCGTGAAGGTGAATAGTTGGCGGGCATTTGTGTCCTCTGAACCATTTCTCGGCACAGTGGTCACACAAGCCATGAGCACGCCTGTATTGCCGCAACTCCGACAGTTTTTCAGAGGTTGTTGGAGTAGCCAGCTCCCCAGCGGAACCTTGATTGAGCACCTTGTCAGGCTGTTGTGGCCGAGGCAAGGCCATTGTAGTCCTGAAGTTGGGCTTGTATCCCTGAACAGCACCATGCCGGGGATATTCATATTTCTTCATGGGCTCCACCACTTCCTCCTGTAATAAAGCCAAAGAGTATGCAGTATCGAGGTTTGGAGGACGTTGCATAGCAACAACAATGCCAATATCAGGACGGAGGCCATCAACAAAACGGGTAGTGAAAGTATGCATGTCAGGATGGTTGGTGTAAGCCTTAAGCTGATCAACTATGGTGGAAAATTCTCAACATAGTCGGTGACAGTGGATTGTTGCTGTATGTGGAACATTTGGCGAAGCAGGGTTTCATGTTGGTCGCGAGCAAAACGATCCAACAGAAGTTTGCAAAATTCAGTCCAAGGAATTTTACTAGGGCGATCTAAGGACTGAATCCAGCACTTAGCTGCCCCATTGAAATGCATACCCGCAACCTTGACCCACAGATAAGAAGGGACCCCATACATATCGAAGTAATCCTCTGCTTGGGTGATCCACAGTTTGGTAGTGTCACCATCATAGGTTGGGAAATTGAACTTGGGCAAGCGAGGATTGCAAGGATTGGGGTTGGACTCATCAGGAATATAACCAAGTGGAATTGCCATGGGAATAGTGGTATTGTCATGCGTACCATTGGCCGGGGAATGGTCTAGGAAGGTGAATTCCCCAGCACCATCCATCCGTGTAGTCGTGAAGATGTCGTGCCCATTGGGCCGAGCAGCCGTTTGTTCCGCAGATGAGGCAGCGGCGGTCTGCTCCACCTGAGGTGAGATGACGGTGGGCAATCCGCTCAACGCAGGAGGGTTGTCGAAGACGGATCGGTCGTAGTACTTAGTGAGCTTGGACATCTTTAATTTGAGATCATCGACAGCACCTTCTGACTCCTGCTTCCAGGACTGCAGGTCGCCCGTGGCCTGGAGCACAGAATCGATGCGGGCGTCCTGTCGCTTCTCGATGTGGGAGATGAGATCCGACTGGCGAACCTCGGAATCAGTGATGCGCCGCTCCCAGTTGAGGTCGGACTCGGCGAATCGTTGGGCGAGGGAGTCGGCGGCGGCGGAGAAGCCCTTGGTAACGGAGTCGTCGAAGTCGGTGATGCGCTGCTCGATCTGCTTCTCGCTGTCGACGACGCGGGTGTCCCACTTCCTATCCGCATCAGCGGACTGGGCATCCCACTTGCGATCCGACTCGGCGAAGAGCCGATGCATCTCGTCGAGGAGAAGCTTGGACTTCAGGTTCATGGCGCCGCGACTACGAGCGAATCGAGTGTAGTGGGGATGTGGAGGTAGCGGCGGCGGTGGTGGCGTGTGCTGGGTAGGCTGCTCTAGGTCGCGGCTCCAGATCAGATCGACGCGTGCTGGGAATTACGGAGAATGGCGATCGATGGAATTGAACCAATCTCAACTACCCGAGGCGGTGCGAGGATCGACAAAACGGAGCAGGGACAGCGGAGGGATCAGTTGTCTTTGATACCAGATGTAAGCACAGGATTGCAGAAGAACAGAGCAAGGGTCGAAAGCACAGTAGAGGATATTTCAGACGAATCTCATAGCAGAGGAGTGCTTAACAATATTACAAGTTTCTGTTCTTGTTATCTTCTCTCCTATGCCTTTCGGCTACTTAAGCAACTCGCTCACGTCTCCTGTAAACAGCTGGTTACACCCATTCTGGACCCTGGGTGTGCACGTTGGGCCTTTTTACCCGAGTACCTTGCCTTGGCCCATGTGTGCCGTCCTCAGCGTTGGCGGCGTCATGCTCACGCTCCAGCTTGACGTCGCCGATCTTGCCACCGTGTACAGCATGTGCTGAGGAAGTGCCACTGACATCTTTTATTCCTAATACACGGAATATGTACACATTCCAACTCACCAATGACTCGGCCGGCAGAAGTCGATCATCACCGTGCCACCTACTCTGAAAACAAAGACGACCTCTCGAGCACTCAAGTCGTCTCTTGCATGCTCGGCATTTCAATCCTCACCTCCGGCAGGAAGAAGAAGCCGCAAGAATTGCGTTTCCTAATACAGTCATACTGCTCAGGAGAGTACTACTACTACAGCTCTCAATCGCCAAAAATTCTCTGGTATGTGCGTTACAGTTCAACCTTGATATTCTTCTATAATCTTTTTTTGTTCCACACAATCCAACCTTTTAGGATGTTGTTTTGTGGCTTGCCTGTTTCATTTTTGTGCAGTTAATTCAGTTCCCTTCCCCGTCAAGCATGTGCACAAAAGACAAGGAGCACAACATGACACCTTAATTAGTCGTCTCTTGCTCAGCATTTCAATCCTCATCTCCGGAGGGAGAAGCAGCAAGAATTCCGTTTCCTCAGACTGCTCAAGAGAGTACTACTGCTGCGCTCTCAACCGCCAATTCTCTGGTATGTGAGTTAGAGTTCAACCTTGATATTCTTTTAATCCTTTTCATTTCAGATAATCCAACCTTAATTCAGACGTTGCTTCGTGGCTCGCCCATTTAATTTTTATGCAATCAATTCAGTTTCCTTCCCCATCAAGCATGTGCTCAAAAGACAAGCAGCATACCATGAATATGATGCGAACTCGTGATCTCCAGAAGCAGAGTAACGCTTGAGCCTTGACTGCTGCATGCTAGTACTCTCCTAATTGAACACGACAAGACACCACGTTGTTTCATACTCCTAGTTCTTCGCTACAATCTGTTGCAAATAGGCTCGGTGTTCTTTCTTCAGTAAATCTAGGTACTAGTAGTATTTAATCTTCCGTACACACTCTGTTTTCTTTCTGCAAATATCCAAACATGAAACTTTGTTTTGCATCTATGATTTCGTCAATGATTATATAATGCTTCATAAAACAAAATTCAAATCAGTGAAAGTGTAACAACCTCATGTATGCCTTTTTTTCGCTTTGTAGCGGCTATATTGCCGAACACTTGCTATGGCTGAGGTTATTTTATCACACTTTGCAATCTCTGTTCTCCAGAAGGTCACATGCATTGTGACAGAATGGGCAACTAATGAGATCAAGTTATCCTGGAACATCAATGAAGAAATAGGGAAGTTAGAAAGGTCACTGAGATCAATTTGTGCTGTTCTCCAAGATGCCGAGAGCAAGCAGTCTAGTTCACATGCCCTCCAAGAATGGTTGGATAACTTGAAGGACGCAGTATACAACATAGACGATGTATTGGATGACATGGCTACAGGAGTTCTAGAGCAAGATGTACATAAAGGTTTCCATGCCCAACTTCGACATTTACTAGTTTCTCCCTTCGAACTGAGTCACAAATTAAAAGAAGTTCGTCATAAACTCGATGAGATAGCAGCCAACAAATCACAGTTTGGATTAACTGAAAAGCTAATTGATATCCCGGCAACCAGAAGTAGTAGTAGGGAAACACACTCCCTCATCAAAGAACCAAACATTGTTGGGAGAGATGGAGCTAAAAATGAGATAGTTGCAAGGATTCTAGCCGCTGCAGACTCCACGAGTCCTTTGTCTATACTTCCCATTGTTGGTTTAGGAGGCATTGGGAAGACTACATTGGCCAAACTAATTTACAATGATGTGCAGATTACCAACAAATTTGACATGAAGATATGGGCATGTGTCTCTGATGTATATGATCTTAAGAAGATCTTGGATGACATAATACAATCATCTACTGGTGAAAGCCACAAACAACTAAACCTGGAGATGCTACAGAATAGGTTGCGTGGGCTTTTACATGAAAAGAGATATTTTCTTGTGCTAGATGATACGTGGAATGAAGAAGTGAGTGAATAGGAAGATTTGAGAAGCCTTCTCTGTAGCGGTGGCGATGGGAGTGTAATTATAGTAACCACACGTAGTTCAAATGTTGCATCAGTGGTCAAAACCTTGGAGCCATACGAAGTAGCAAAGTTACCACACAAAGAGTGCATGGAAGTACTTTTTCATCATGCATTCAAAGGTGAGGAAAAAGGGATGGTCAGTTGTTAAAAATTGGACAGTCAATTGTGGAGAAATGCTATGGTGTCCCTTTTCTTGCAAAGACACTGGGTTCCCAGTTGTCAAGTAGCCGAGATGTTGGAGAGTGGCATCGCATCAACAAAGTGAAATTATGGAATGGTATACAAGATAAGGGTAAAATGTTGGCAGCATTAAAACTAAGTTATGATGCACTGCCATCTCATCTACAGTCATGTTTTGCTTCCTTATCTACTTTTCCAAAAGACTACTATCTTTATACAGATATTCTTGTTATGTTTTGGATGGCATTAGGGTTGCTAGATAGAGGAAAGGAAAACAAGGACCTGATGACTGTAGGACAAGAATACCTTCATGAACTTTTAGGAAGATCACTTTTACAAGATCAATTTATTATTTTTGACAATACTATACGACGTTGTAAAATGCATGATCTTGTTCATGATCTTTCAATAAAAGTGTCCCAAAAGGAACTTACAATTGTCGGTTGTGAAAAACTTGATGTCTCTGAGAGGACTAGACACCTAGTGTGGGGCCCCCAAGACTTCTCATTGGAGATGAAATTTCCTAAGCCTCTAAAAAGGGCATCTAGGGCAAGGACATTTATAAGCAGATACAATTATGGAAATGTAAGTAAAGCCTTTCTTGAAGACCTTTTCTCAACTTTGAGGCACCTTCGCATCCTAGTTTTTTCTAGAGTTGGATTTGAAGAGCTACCAAGTTCGATTGGAAATTTAAGACACTTAAGGTACCTAGATCTACAATGGAATAGGACAATCAAATACCTACCAAATTCCTTATGCAAGCTGGTGAATCTACAAATGCTCCATCTTGGTACGTGTGAACAACTAGTGTAGCTACCAAGATATGTGCATGGACTTGTCAACCTGACGTTTCTTGTCCTGAAATCAAAGCAGAAACATTTGTTAAGACATGGGTTTTGTGGTTGGTCTTCCATGGCAATTCTAGAACTGGATGGCTGCCTTGAGCTAACATCATTGACAGAGGAATTTGGCAGCCTGTCTGCCCTTAAAGAATTACGCATCTTTGACTGTCCAAAGTTGGCTTCTCTTCCCTCGGCCATGAGTCAACTCTCCAAACTCCAGAAGTTGGTTATTAATAATTGTGCAGAGCTTGATCTGATGGAACCAGAGGAAGCCATGAGCAGGCTATGCTCCCTTCGTTCATTCAATCTTGTCTCTCTTCCAAAGTTGGTGGGATTTCCAGAGAGCTTTAAATCTGCTGCATCCTCTCTAGAATAAGATATGGATTAATGGAGTGTGGTTTAAAAGGTATAAATTATCGGTTGTGGTTTACTTGCTGGTTAATTAAATTCTGTTATTTTTTCCTTACTTGCACCAACTAAAAACAGTACTGGATTATCTTACTCTGTTTATCTGCCAAGTATTATGCACAGGAAGAGTTGAGAACCCGGAAAGCTCCTGCTGATCCCGAATCGTGGTAGGAGTAGGACCCCCCATACGTCACGGATGTTGTGAACTCTCAGCTAAGCGTGCATGCTTCCTGTGGTGTCGCAATTGTGTTTTTTTACCTGCATGGTTGGTTGCTATTTCCGGGCACCATGCATATATGTTTGTGGTCTTCTCGTTTTGTGGTCGTGACAATGTCAGTGGCACTTCGTCGTCTAAAGAATAAGCCGGAGTACACAGGTGGCTTGAAGTCAGTGGCGGATGCAGGATGAGAATAAAGGAGGGACTAAAACAATGAAGATGTTGATTTGCATAAAGATTTAATGGTGATTTGATGTTTTTGCTACAGTATTTTTTTAAGTGGTAAATCCAGTCATTAGGGGGGCTGGAGCCCACCCAGCCCCCCTTAGATCCGCCGCTGCTTGAAGTGTAATGTAAGTTGCACATTCACTTGTTCCGTGGGTTGAACTATTGCAAATGTAATATTAATCTGTGTTATAGCAAACGTCGTGAGCTTATGAAGCTAAGTACGTTTTGCTTGGTTATTGTAGTTTAAGTTACAAACAGTGACCTCTGTTGGCATTGTTTGTTTGAAATTTTTTTGCTACTTTTACTGGTTAACTTCTAGTTAGTTGGTGCATGTATTTGAGTCAAATGGATCCCATGACCTCCAATAGAACTTCAAATATGTGTACGAAGTGCAATGGACTGGGTCCATGCATATAAGGAGGAAACTAGGCCTGCCGGCTCCTTCTTCCTCTGTTACTGCTGCTGTGTCGCTGCTCCCAACCTTTAGCTCCTTCGTCTGTCCCTCCGAGCTGCGATGACAGCTAAAAAGAAAGGAGGCCCATCATGGAGTCACTCGCTCGTGGCAACGGACAACAAACTACGCTCCTGCTGTGGTGGTGGCGAGCCAGAGCCTACGCAGACGCAGCTCAGTACGTTTAATTTTTGCAGCTATAGTGACCTGTCGTGACTGGGTCCTCTGGCTTTGTCTTCCTCTGCTATTCTTCCTGTCTCGCTGATCTCCCGCCCTCACCTGGGCTACTTCGTTTGTGACAAAGGCTTTGCCCCTCTGAGCTCCGGCGAAGGCGACGAAGGCAGGAGCTGGTGAGATGGTTTGGGTTCGATGCAATAGCTGGAACGGTGTGGGGTTGCTGATCAAGTTGACTGGAGTTCGCATATGCATATTGACGAATGATTGTTCATTTCGATGATACGAAAGTGTGGCCACTACTAATACATACAGATTGATGATTGCTCGAGGGACTCTTCTAGCTAGGAAGATGCATGTATGAAAGCACTGCTTTCAGTTGCAGGGTTCCATCAACTGCTATCTCAGAAGTCAGAACGAAGCGCAACTGGATTCATCGGAGTAGCAAGCGGCGGCAGCTAGCGTCGCTCCAACACCGGCACCAACGCGGGCAGGCCGTCGAACACCTCGATCGGGCACTTCAGAGCTATGCAGCACGGATACGGATACGGATACGTGTATCGGTATCGGAAGGATACGGATACGTGGATACGGCAATTTCCTAAAAAACCCGATACATGGATACGTTTACTATTTAAAAAATAAAATAAAAAATAATAGTGCATATTAACATTTTAAAACTGATAACAATAAACCGTTGCAATTAACTACTTAAGTGTACTATTACTACAACACAGCAGGTCTCATTCTCAAGTCTCCTCAACTCTTTATAGTAGTCTCAAATTTAGAAAATTAATAAAAGGCATGCAGGCTTGCAATTCATGCAGCAGCTAGTTCCTACTTGCTGCACTGCTCATATTTGGAGACGCCATCTACTGCATACAAGCAATGAAGCAACAAGAAGTCACTAACCGCACTGCAGAAATAGAATAGATCGAGAATGGGGAGAGGAAGACGAAGTGGGGAGCAAAGAAATCAAGCAACAAGCAGTCATGAACTGAAGAAGAAGAGGAGATCGAGAACGGGGAAGAGGATTAACTCAAGGAACTCGTCGCAGGGGCCTGGAACTCGTCGCAGCGGCCACGAACTAAAGAAGAAGGGGAGATCGAGAACGGGAACTCGCTGCAGCCTGGATCCACGTGGCAGGGGCGGAAACTCATCGCTGGCGGCCAGCGAGTACGGATGGAAGCTCGTCGCCGGCGCTGCGTCGCTACGTGGGGGAGGCGGAGGCGTGAGGCTGCGCGTGGGAGGGCGGACCGGCGGAGGCTGGTCGCCGGCGGGCGTCGGACACGGGCGCTGCGCCGCTGCGTGGGGGAGGCGGAGGCGGCTGCGTGAGCCTGCGCGTGGGAGGCAGAGGCGGCTGCGCAGGGTTGGGACTCGGGAGTAGGGCAAGGGATGGTGGTAACCGGTAAGCTGGGCTGGGCCGTATCGATGGGGCCGAAACGTTTCCGTTCCTTAGTTTCTGGCCCAATTAAGAAGGGATACGCGGACACGCCGCGGATACGTATCCCGGCCGTATCCCGAGCGTATCCGTATCGGATACGTATCCGACACGGGATACGCACCCTTCCTGGCGTATCCGTGTTTCACAGCTTCAGAGGCACGGCGGCCGGTAGCTTGGCGCGACTGCCTCATCACTTCACTTGGCGTCTTCGGCCGGCTCGTCCGTCCGCGAGCGCCGAGCAGTCGAGCACGTTCCTCGCGGCGTCGTTGGCTATCGCACAGGGGCACTGGCCACTGGCTACGAGATGAATTAAGCCGACGTGTATATATAACCGGACAACCGGTTTGTTTCACATGAACTAGCTTCAAGTCTACAACAGGCCATGCATGCATGTTTTGTTCGAACCTGGTGCATGCATGTTTTGTTGACCATTCAATGCCCAAAATATTTCCTTTCTTCTAAAAAAAAATATGTCTACCTACTATCATCATGCACAGGGAGAGCTGAGAACCCGTCAGGACGCCATACACCACCGATGTGATGATGCAGTGAGCTCTTAGCTAAGCGCACGCGCTTCCTATATACGGTGTCGCTACTGTGTATTTTACTTGCGTAATTGTTGGTTGTTCTTTTAGGGCACCATGCATATGTTTGTGGTCGTGACAATGGCAGTAGCAGTTTGTAATCAAGAATAAGCTGGACACAGGTGGTTTGAAGTACAATGTAACTTGCACATTTACAGTTGTTCGGTGGGTTGAAGCACCACTTTTAGATGGCGTATCTTTTGTATTGGTTGTTCCTATTTATAAATTGTTGTACTCTGAAGCATATACGAAGAGCAGTGCTTGAACTGGCCTGCTCCTCACTTCTCTGGGAAGAGTGTAAACATGTAATTTCTGCTCTTCACATAAACAAGCAGGCAAACAGTTCGACGGAACATGTTCAGCTGGCACCTGGCAGAGTGGGATTACGAATTTACCACACGTGATCTATGCAACCTGAATGGCCACTGGCATACTCTGCAGCTAGTAGCCTAGCACCTTGAAGGACTGGAAACGGCGACCAGATGGGGTGAATGGGAGCCACAAATTTGTTTCGAAACCTTCAACTGCTGTCCTCAATTCAACTCCAAGAAGCAAATACCAAAACCGTGATGATCACGACCCTAGAGAAGAACGGATGTTCCCTTGGAGCACAGCGGGTCACCACAAAGCGAACGAACCGAAGAGCAAACGAGCACCGAACTGATAGACGAGAAAACGAGACACTCCACTTCTATGGAGAAGAAACAAGGTCTCAAATCTCGGATACTCAAGCCAACTGGTGACAAGAGCACCTAGATAGGGTCTATGGAACGGTAGGAAGCCAACGCAACAGACGGAACGCAAAACGGAGCTCAAACGCACAAGCAACTGACGAAAACACCGGCCGGTCTGAGTGCTGTCAGAAAAACCGGACATGTCCGGTGTGCCTACCGGACACGTCCAGTGTCAATACCGGACACGGCCGGTATACCTACCGGACACATCCGGTATGCTGGACAGCACACAACGACGTTGAGAGAAAACTCAAAAACCCCATCAAACGGTGTCCAAAAATCATGAGATTTTAATTCTAGCTTATAGACACCATAGGGAAGGTCTCCATAAAATTTGAGCTCGAAACTCAAAAGTCGAGAATACCGGACACGTCCGGTATTGACACCGGATATGTCCGGTATCGCCGAGCAGTTTTCTGTAACTTCGAAAAACAAGCCAAAAACTCAATCAAATCACCTTGGATTGACTTGAAATTTTCCAAGAAGTCTTGTCACAAGGTTTATAGGCTACTCCTAAAAGATCATCGCCCAATTTGATGTGAGTCAACGGAAATCAAACAAACACGAAAAAAATTCCCCAAAAACGAACCCTAGCTCTTGATTCGTCTCGATTTGTGATCTCGTGAGGAATTAGATGATTTTCTTAGGTGGAAACATTCAACTCACGTCATTGATCAAAGCCATGCAAGAGAAACGAATCGAAATGAGCTAGAAACGACGAATCGAAGGAAAAACTAGAGGGGAAAGTGAAGAGCTCGCGAAGAACACATCAAGAACACACGAATTGATTCAAACTCTGAACACCGGAGGACACGAGGTGGTTAGGGCCACCATTCCCTCAAAAATTCATGGTTCTTACACTAATCGGTAGATTAGTGGACCTCTCTCACACAAGCACCTAGAGGAGGAGAAACCCTAAATGAGAAAATGGAAAATAGAGGAGGTGAGGGAGATGGGGGCTCCCTCATCCTATTTAATAGGGTTATTACACAATCCCAGTTTTGCCCCTGGATACAAATGAGTCAAACCACTTAGCCCAAGGGTGTTATGGTCCAACCCGGTGTTATCTTCATCCGACGGCCACCGCGCCTCCTCACCGGTAGCTTCGCCTCAATGCGAACTCTCTGATGCCGCCACGTGCCATCCGTTCCTCCTCGGAACCTCTGCCCGGGTTTTGAGGCCCAAACTCGTAAACCCGCCACCGATGGTTTTGAAGCCCAAACCACCAAACCCGCTCGCGAGTAGTGTACTCCGTACGCGTCCCCCGCCGCTCAACACGTGTCACCGCCGTCCACGACCGGCCGGCATGCCAAGTCCTCTGAGCCTTGTTTGACCCGCACATCCGCCGTCTTGACTCGGTCAACACGTCCACTCCCATGTCTTCTTACACTTGTCGATGTCCCAAGTGTCAGTCACCGCGGCTAGTCACCCAACCTCTAGGTCCCTCGGTCCAAGCCTCACATCCGTCCTTCACCACTCCTGGTCCGTCGGCACGGCACGTCCTCCTTGACCTTCACCTTGCCGTCGACCACTGTCTCCGAGCTCCACACCTGCACACACACAAGTCAAGAGACATGTCGCATATATAGCTTTCGCCATGGCAGGGTTAGTCACTACTTAACCTACTTCGTGGATCACATTGACAATCACTCATCACAAAACGAACATACAAGGGTACTTGTCAACCTTGTGTTCGCACACCTGCTGAGGAGATGTATCGGACATTCCGATGGCGGCTGTTGGTTGATGTCAACTTCTGAACCCATGCCATGCCACTATCCACACGCGTTGGTCAAGGACTTTGACCCTACCCTTGCATGCATGGATGGCTATTGCGTTGATTAGTGGGCGAAACCAAAGGTGTTTGAGTAGGTGCACGCCGCGTGCTGCAAGGATCTACACTACAAGAAAATGTGGTATCAACGACAGGTCGTTAAAGGTTCAAATGTGGTCGCTAAAAGTTATTAACGACCACAAAAATGTGGTCGTCCATGGTCGTTAAAAGCTCCGTCGTTAATACAGTTAACGACCACATAATATTTCTCGTCGTTAACTTTTCAACGACCATATAATATGTGGTCGTTGATACTAGATTAATAACGACCACATTTTAAGTAATAACAACCACATTTTCCATCATTAATGTTTTTGCACCATCTACCATGAGGCACCAACGACCACATTTCTAGGAATAACGACCACAATTTCCATCATTTGTTTTATTAATAATACTTTAGGCCACATTTATATTGATTTATAGTGATATTTTTTCACATGGCCTACTTATTTATAACACCAGCCACCACTAGCACCAAATATGACATATTTTCCACAACATAAGGATAAAAAATTAATAAACTTGTAACAGAAAGAAAATATTATTGATTCATATGGTCAATACATCAAGATGTATCTTTGCAAAAAAGAGAAAAAATATCAACTAACCAAGAAACTAACGGTGCCTAACTTACGGACAGTTCCTATGACAAAAAATAGCAGCAATATGCTATGCTTGAAGGCAAATTGTGAACACCACCTACTACTATAACAAAATACTAATCTTCAACTAGAGGCACACCGCCACACTATCCTTCGACAGCTTGGTCTTGTCAACAAGTTCCTTCGGAAGCCTATAGTAACTCAATGTTAATCATATATACGACCCAAACAGAATCATAACCAGTTTATAACTAAATGAACTTATGTGAAATTGCAAGGTCTAAAGCAATGGAACTTGTTACCTTATATGTCTGTATACCCATATCCATTGTTCATTATTAAAAGAATTAACAAGACATGTAATTAGTCAGTAGCAGTCACTTTCCACTAAACTAAGCACAGCTCCTCTTCCCTAAAAAGCACCTTTATGTGTCACCGAAACTCTGCTAAAAAAATGTGTCACCGAAACTAAGGTAAATATAGCTTTAATACCATCAGAACAATTAGCAAACCTGCTGAATAAAAAATAATTAAGATGAAATTTTGGAACAAAATGCCAAATTTTTGTGGTGCATGTCACTAACAGCCACCATATTGCTTAGCATACTACATGGTAAATTGATCATACAGGCTATAATACTTGAATCAGAAAAAAAAACAAGTATCATACCATGAATCAGTAATCAGCAACACGCCTGACAAGATCTATGAGATCTTTGACATCCAAGCAGCACACAAATATGATGAACGGCAATAGCCGCAATACTGCTTAAACCTATCTTACAAAACCCAGGGATGAAAAAACATGAACTCTATGATATCATCTGAAGCAAGAATAAAATTTGGAAACTAACCTTTACTTCATGGTAAAAAGAAAAATTATTAGCCGAAACAATATTAGGCAGGATAAGATATATATGATACTTATCCCCTTTGATGAAGCTGAAACATGATAACAGAAGGGTTCAGACAAATATCTTGAGTACCCATGAAAGAATATGTTGTATTATTCAGAGCTAAACTATGCTGAAACCAATTGAGCTGTCCTTAATTACTTATGGGTATCTAATATCATTCACCACTACAAAGACTGAAATATATACTCCTACAGTAAGATGGCAACAAATAGTCATATTTTGTTGTTACTGATACAATGGTTAAGAGAGCTTGTTCGTATGGCAGATCTATCCTAATTAAAGTTTAATGGAGTGGCACTTGAATATTAAGAAATTAGAAGTTAATATATTAGATAGTTTTTTTTGCGAACAAAAATATTAGATAGTTAATTCATGAATATATATTACCATTAAGTTTAAATAAATTATTGTCAATGATCCATACAAGCAAGAAACTAAAATGATTACTTTTGCAGAACTGATACTACTGTATCCAGAGCACATGGACAATTTCAGACCACCACAGTACACCCAAAAAAGTAAAGCAATCAAATTTCAGGAAGGAGGTTTATCTACAAGACGAATAGGCGTCATCATGTAGATATGAACAGTGCTTGTGAGCTCAACGTATTGGCCTCATGGATTAATGAATACGATCCTGCAAAAAAACACGAATATTCTCAGTTAAACAATTATCTGCATTCATGACATAATATAGAATATGAAGATATAGTCATAAAATCTAAAATAAACATCTACTAAATAGAAAAACTAGTGGAGGAATACTGTTGTGTTACTGCCAATATAATAATAATCTAAGAACAGCACCACGACAAAATACCAAGCAATTCGTGGTTCTGTAATAAACTAAGAATTCATAATGTACTAGTGATGTAATATGCAGTGCAAATAGGCCGGATCACAGTCTTCCTAGTGCAGTTTGATTCCTACGAGGAAAACAAATTGATGATAATCATAGGCTTTGGAGATTTGTCTCTAAATTATATCGAGAGACAAAACTAATTTAGTACAGAAAATTATGTTGCCGCACTGACCCATTAAACTCCCTGTAACGAGTAACATCAGAGCAGTTTCGATCTAGAAGAATCAGCGAGGACAGCACTGGTTGAAATCGCAATTAGCAACTATTCCTGGGATTCGCGGATTGGTCACAAATCAAATCACATCTGAATCACGATAGACCAAGAGAATGTGGGATTGAAGAGGGGAAAGCTTCTCGAGATGCAGATGAGGATTCCATTGAGGAAGATGACTGCTTACGGTAGGGGTCGTCAAGATCTGGCCGTGCTGCTGCAGTTGCCTCGTCATCTCCGTTCATCGATGGGGCTGCCCTAACCGGCGTCCTCCCCTGCCATGGCGGCGGGACAGGAGGGTGCGCACGCATATGTTTGGGGAAGTGCGTGGGCGGATCGGCCTGGAGAGCTCGAGGGGGCTTACGGGAGGGGAGGAGGTGCGCAGGGGGTTGCAACGGTGCCGGTGATCACTGATCAGGGCAACAGAGGGGCGCCGCCGCACCAGGCTAAGGTGGGTGCGGTCAGGAGGACAGGGGCACGGGAGTTGGTTGCCGAATAGATCTGTGGCGGGGTGAGCGAGGGAGGAACGGCAATGGCTGAAACATCGAGCAACGACCACAAAGGGTCCTCGATGACGACCGGGAAAATTTTGGTCGTCAGGCACCTTGAGGTACCACTGGAACAGATGGGAGATGGACCCGACGACCACATATTGGTAGTGGTCGCTAAGTTTTGGTTGTTAATATGAGGATTTGTCGTAGTGCTAGTAGCCGTAGCCCGTAGATGCCGCCGCCGGCAGGCGACCACGAGAGCGCTCGCCATAGCCGATGTGTAGCCACGACGGCGCGATGGGAAGTTGGGAACTCGATGAGTTTTGCTGCATGATCCTTGCTCATCAGTGCTCGTTTGATTGTTTCAGGAGAAGCGGTCGTACCATCAACGATTCAGCATCCAATTCTGTTCGCGAGAGTTCGTGCCATGTCGATAGCAGATATTTGGGCTGCTGCGCTCGTTAGGGCACTCACAGTGCAGACTCTACCCATAGAGTCTACGCCTCAGAGACTCCATCACAAGAAACCATGTTCCCCAGTGGAAAGTTTGTAACTGTAGTTTCTATAGATAAAGGAATTCATTATGCAACACAAAGAAAGCTGATCAGCCGTGGCATATTGCCATGTGATCCACCCTACACCTCTCAACAGCTATGCAACACTATGCCAAAAAAGCTTATCAGTGACGCGTCTAGACAGTCATCAGTGACGCGGAAAAAACGTGTCACTATTCTTGCGTCTGTGATAAGGGCAAGATAACCCTCTATCGGTGACGCGTGTACCCAAGACGCGTCACTGATAACCCTATATCGGTGACGTGTATACCCAATACGCGTCACTGATAACCCTCTATCGGTGACGCGTGTACCCAATACGCGTCACTGATAACCCTCTATTGGTGACGCGTGTACCCAATACACGTCACTGATAACTATTTCAGAAAAACAAAAAAAAGCTACAATGATCCTATATACATATAGGACGATCCTATAAACAATGATCCTATCAGACATGTTCCATGATTTAAACAATCAATTCTTTACGAACTTTTTAGATACAAGTTGTACTACAAAATATGTATCAGCCATGGGCCATTGTTTACAAGGTACAAAAATGGGATAATTTACATATCTAGAAACAATCAAATGAAATCTTCCATCCACAAATGTGTAATGCCTAAGAAGAGGTGTAAATCAAATTGGCGATGCTTGGAATGGAATGGCAGCTCCTTTCAGTAATTAAATGTGGCCTACACCATCTGATAAACTCAGCATGATGGCTTACTCTTTGGACTCAATCGAAGGCTCCAATACCAGCAACCTCGAGGCTGTCTGTGATAACCTCTGGCGGCTTTTGAGCTTCATGAATAGCTTGATTATGTATTGGTAAATCACCCAGATTAGTAGGCCTGAACACCAACTAACAATGCAACAGAAAGTGCACACTCTTTCCAGGTAAAGGAGTTTCTTTTCTACAAGGTAGTAAGCAAAACTTGAGAGACGTGACGGATTAACGCATTCTACATAATCCAAAAATGGCATTGCCAAAATTGAGCGGAAAGCATTAAACTGCATAAATCAAATTTGAACAATTGGTTTGACCATTTGAGGAGGTTTGATGAACTAAGTATGGATAACAATTCATTGGCACTTGGCATGTGTGGATTAAAAAAAATCTTGGCCCCTAATTTTAGTAGGCTAATCTGCTCACTGGTAAGCAAATCCGCACTGCCAACGGCAGAAAGACTAACATATGAGAGGTAAAGAGGCAAGATAACCCCTTATCTTTTTTTTAACTCAATGATAGCTTCAAAATCAGTAAGTTCCAGTATGAAAGGAAATGATTCAGCAGAGAATACACAAATGAATTCTGGGAAGGAACAACATGGATAAATTTATGTTCGAACAATTTTAGATTCAATCATCAATAATTACACATTTTTACGCTGAAGGCAATACACAATATTTCATTTGAGCTATGGTTGTTCGTATGAGATATCAGGGAAATGTCATATAAATGAGAATACCCTCACCTGTTCCGCATCTGAGAGTGGGCTGGAGTACATTTCAGAATCCAGCAGCTGTGCAACAAACTCAATTGTAGGCAATGGCTCAATGAAATCTTTTGCTGACAGATCAGAAAAGTGACAGGTAATAATGACAACCTCTACCATGAATTTAAATGGACTGAAATTGTTTCCACTTAAAATAAGAGGCTCTTATTTCATAGGCATAAATAAAAAGCAAAAGGATCAGAGAATGAGCAGCTACCAAAAGGATCATTGCAGGTATTTTTCTTAGTCTTAGTGATGAAAGACCAATAGTGAATTCAGGCCAACTTTGTATCCAACATATATTTGTACCTCCCCTGTCCTCCATTTAGAGAATGAAAATACATGAGGAAGAAATATGGAATTGGACAAGCGAAAGGAAAACTGTTGCTCTGAGGGGAACGGAAATAATCATACCAAGTAGGTCAAAGATGAAGGAGAACCTTGCAGATCAGGTGTCAATTTAGAAACTGCATGGCATAGAGGTGAAGCTGAACTTTGTCAGCCCAGGTCGCATATGTGGTCCTTCAACTGCATCCATAATCATTTCATCATCCTCATGTATATAAATCAATGTGTCTGCAACATAGCAAATGTTTAAAACTTGGGACAATGGTTGTGTTACTGAACCCATTTATCTAGAGACCTGAATAGATTTGTCTAAAACCAAAAAGGAGGGATAACATAATGAGCAATGTGGCAAGAGGATAAAAAAAAATAAAAACGTAACCCATGAAACGGCAAAGCAGCAGCATAAGGAAAACCTAAACCTAACCCATTGCAAACAAAACAGCAGCATTTATATAACCAAGACACCCGATCTTGCAAACAAAATATTTATTTTCAAACTAACCTATGAGTTCTAGAATTTCTGAAACGCTATGATGGCGAACTCAAAGCCATCACCATTTCAATAATCCAACAACTCAACTGAGATATTACATGAAGTGAGGCATGGAAAGAAATGCCATGGCTGAAAATTTTAAGACAAAGCTATTTCAACATGTCATGGTTCAGTACATGATTGCAATGAATAAAATATATCTACAGCATTTTTCCTGCTCTGAGCACCCTTAGTGTTTTATTCTGTAACTTTTAAGTTTTTTATTAACATGCAAGAAAACCCTTCTAGTATTGCTGCTCTTACTGAGGACACATAGAGCAGGAAAACTTACATGACTTGGCGGAATGTGCTTTCCACTTAGGGGATCAAGCAAGACAGTGCCAAAACTGTAAACCACACTCTTAGGACACACTATGCCTGCAGAACAAATAATAGTTAAAAAATAAAAAGACACATTACAAAATATCTGAGAAGTAACTGCCACATCAAAGACCTACCACATCAAAGACGACCCTGTATGCATGCAAGTCATGAAAGAGTGTCATCAAAGACTTAGATCAGAAGGCTCTTTTGACTAGTACAACTTTCACTTCAACAAAATAGCAATCATTGGATAACTCATCTACTGCAAACATATATATGCATCAGAAAGATAGAGACCACTTTGATCTGCAGATTGCATCAGAAAGACAAAGTAGCATGACTTTCTGCTTAATCATGTTTTAGTGCTACTGCTAATAGCCTGCCTTCAAAACTGCTAGAATAAATTAACCACAGATATAAAAGGCAGTGATGGGATTTGAATTGAGTATCTAACATGAACAAAATGTGTCTGGTTCTATGAAATCACTGATTATACGATTTGACGCTGAATTGGCAAAAAAATAGCAGGATAGCACTTAGTCAAGTGTTTGCACTAGATCTCTCTATTTAAGACTTCTGTAAATAGATTTTGAATGAATAGATTGATGAAGATATTCACCTGAACAATGACTTAGTTCCTTTTTTTGGACAGGCATGGATGATCACAAAGAGCAAGAACCTGCAAGGTACCATGTAAATATCCAAGAAACAAAGGTGGAACATGCAGGTAAAATAAATGCGTACCTCCTTGAAGAATTCACAGGCTGCTGGCCAAGAGATTGAGGATTCCCATTGTTGCAGTACAGGATCTGCAAGGGTAAAATACAATTGGAGAGCTCAGAGCTACATAATTTTATAAAATGAAGGAAAGAAACAGCTACTTTTAGATCAACAGTTAGGTATCACATCAAAAGGAAGAGACCCAGGTTGAGTATGCAGTTAGGTACCACGTCCATTGGAGAGTTGTTACCATAAGCTCTGTTAACAAAAAAAAAGTGGGGCTATAAAATCAATTTTCAAGCAATATTATTACCACAATAGTCTAACAGAACTTTGTATGTGAACATTGTATGATTTAGCTGTATTGCCTTGTGGTGAGGTGATTAACTGATTATTTTGGAAAATGAACTGAATGATATATAACATAATTAAGTTGACTGCAAGCCTTGTTGAACATTATTAGTCACTCAAGACACTGAGCATGAAAGTAGTCACTCAAAATACCTGAGCATGGATGACAAAATACCGTTGGACTGCATACTTTAAGACCTGTAACAGTTATCAGTGTATTAGCTAGACATGACTAATAACATGTAAATAAAGTTGCATTTCTGAGTGACACATCTAAATTTCAGTCCATTCACAGACTTCAGAGGGTGTTGATAACCAAATTCAATCACATGGAAAGATGTTATCTACTCAGAATACGTAGAGTACTCTCAAATATAGTTTCTCTTTTTTTGTCTGAATCTGTAGAAATTCAGTGCATTGGTTGACATGTACATAAAGTTGCTTTTTCTGAGTGAGACATCTAAATTTCACTCAGTTCAGACTTCATGGTACCCAAATGCAGTCACTTGGAAAGATGTTATACTGCTCAGAATCTGCAAAGTACTCTCAAATATGGTTTCTCTTTTTTGTGTCTGAATTTGTAGAAATATTTAGACTAGGCGTCAATTTTACAGAAATTGTTGTGATGCCAGAAAAACAAACACGTGAAGCTGCCTGTGAACGTTCTTCTTACAAAGTGCATCTAGCATTTTTTCTATAGTGCTCTGGCAATCGTGAATAGTTGAGTATCAATGTTTGTGTACATACTTAATTTCTGATGGGGAGAGAGCTATGGAGGAATCAAGGGCATACCTGCTTCTCACCAGACACAGGAGCAGGCGGAGCTTGAAGTGGTGACATGATCTGCCGCAGCTGCTAGTGATGCCTCCGAGGATGAGCGGGCTTCTGGCGACTCCGTCCTTGCCGGTCGCAGCTGCACATGGGTGAGGGAGAGGTCCTTGCGACTCCACCTCGCGCGCAGCCCCTTGATTTGACCAAGGCCACCATCGATCTGCACCAAGGCAAGGGAGGAGGCGGCTTTGGCTAGATCTGGAGGAGGGAGGTGGTGCCAGCCAGATCTATAGGGAGGCCAAACCCTAGTGAATCCATGATCGACGCGGAGCTGCAGGTGGGCACGAGTGGCATCGGTGTCACGGAGTCAACCGTCGGTGACCAGGGTGTGGCAATGAAGGTGGAAGGCAGGGGAGACTATTTGCCTGAGGAGATACGGGGGAGAAGAGAGGTGGAGAAGAGATGCGGAAGAGCACTGAGGACTCAAGACCGGGGGACCGGGGGAGGTGACGGGCTGGATTCCGGACTCAAGTTATCAATCAACTGAAGTCAATACTTTTTTCGGGTCCGTGTGACGCGCTTGCAGTTACGCGTTACTGCTGTCTTCTCACTGGCGGGGAGAAGTCGTGGACCACCTGTTACAGACTCGTATTCTTCAGGCACGTCACCCCAAAAACACTCCAGCGACGCGTTGTAACTAGACGAGTCACTGGTCTTATATCAGTGACGCATTTTACTTTCTCGTCACTAAATTACATGTCTCCTTTTTGAGGTTTTGGCATAGTGCAACAACCATATACGACATGATTAACCGGCAACTGAACCATATAGCATCATATCACCAGAAGCATACAGGATACGGCAAGTCAGCAATATGAAATATGACCAGACGCATAGTAGTGTATCACCGTATACGGCAATATGACCAGACACATATAGGATATATATCACTGAACCGGCAAACACAACGCATACACATCACTGAACTGGCAATGAAGGCTAGTGTGTATATATATATAATTCTACCTAATTATTTGTAGTCGAAAACTTTTGCCAGATGTGATCAATCAAGTCAGATTGTAGTTGCCTATGAGCTTCATGATCACGAATCTCAGTATTTATCTGTAGTACATCCTCCATCACCGGATCATCTCCTTAAGTGATTGTAGATGGCTGAACAGTAGACGTGGTTGCTTCCTCGTTCAAGTCAAATGAATTGCCCTCTATATCCTTCTCGTCCTCGATTATCATGTTGTGAAGTATTATATATGCTAACATGATATTCTCAAGATCCCCTTGTTCATATAGACGTGCCGGTCGACGCAAAATGCAAAAACGAGTTTGCAAAATCCCAAATGCAAAAACAGCTTGTGCTCAGCTGATTGTGGTGCACGTATGGACTTAACAAAAACAGCCCACTCTGGGTATATGCCATCTGCAAGATAATAAGCTTTGGTATATTGCCTTCCATTCACAAAGTACTGCACCAAGGGAGCTTCTCCTCTTAACTGATCGACGAACAAAGTAGATTGATTCAGCACATTGATGTCATTGTTGGATCCCGCCACTCCAAAGAAAGCATGCCATATCCATCGGTCATGTGAAGCAACGGCCTCTAGAATGATGGTTGGTACACCATGATCACCACGTGTATATTGTCCCTTCCATGCATAGTGACATTTTTCCCAATGCCAATGCATACAGTCAATGTTCCCTAACATGCTAGGAAAACCACGACGCTCACCGATCTCCAACTTATGAATTGGTGAGAACCCGGGACGATTCAGAGCATCCGGTCTCAAGGTGAAATACTCAGACCACCCACTCAAGGCCTCAACAATCTTCAGAAAGAGGGGCCTCCGCATCCTAAATCTTCTACGAAATTGTGTCTCATTGTAGACTGGATTAGGAGAGAAGTAGTCATCCATTAGTTGTTGGCTGGCTTGTTCATGAGGCCTATCCACATATCGTCTAGGGCCACACCGAGTTCTTCCACCTTGTGTGACATCAACAACGGACTGCATTTCAGCTACTAGATGATCGCCTAAATCATCTAGAATTTCTTGCTCTTGAAGATAGTCATCCATGGAGTACAGATCAGCAGGGTCGATGCTGCCATCTTCATCCATGGCAGCAAAGGATAGCAACAAATAGTGGGTAGCAGAGAATAGTGGGCAGCAGATAAGAAAGGGAAGCAGTAGCAGAATTGCCGTGCCTATGCTATATATAGCCACAATTGCCGTGGGCAGCAAAGGAGTTCACACTTGCATGCAAAAAAACTAGTGGAAGGAGTTCACACTTGCATGCAAAAAACAAGTGGAAGGAGTTCACACTTGTATTAAAATACCACTGATCACAGGAATGAAAATAGCACTGATCACATGTATTAAAGTACCACTGATAACAGGAATTAAAATAGCACTGATCACATGAATTAAAATAGCACTGTCATATGAAATAAAAGGATTTCAGTTACCTTATAGAAATTACTTCCATGGTCACATTTGTTTGCACACACTTGCTACTGCATAATCAGTTCTAGAAAATTACTAGACCATCAGTTACCAATTCCAAGCAATTAAATAAGCAATTGAAGGGTTGACAATGTCGTACCTTAGGAAATAAAGCAAGTCTCAGGCTCTCCAGTGTCATGTTTCTCTCAGCCAAAGCATCTGCACTAAGCTGATCAGTAGGTGCAAGCAACAGCTGTGTGTAAGTATCTAGCAATTTACACTTAGTTTGTTCATGAGCTGCTTGATGATTAAGCCTAGCTGCTTCAATCTTCTTATCAGCCAAGCTTTGCTGAATTTCAGTCATCTTCTCTCTGTCTTCCCTATTCTTGGTGCTTGCTTCAATGAACTTATCAAAATTTGCACTAAAATCAACCAAAGCATCAGATGAGTTCTTTTTGCTATTGAGGCCTTTTTTTGCTTTCTTATGTCCCATAGGTCGCTTTTCTCCATCTAATTCTAAATTCACCAGCTGAGCTGGATTAGCCTTTGCACTCTTTTCCTTTTCCTTTTCCTTTTCCTTCTTTAACCTAGCAAGATATGCTGACCACTTCTGCTGACCACGTACTACCTTCCACATATGCAGTAGATGGAAGGCCTTACCATTATTTTGGCCGGCCCACATCTCTAATGCTTTGTCAGTTAACTGGTCATCACTCATCCCACTTTGCCACACTCTACCGGCATTAACCCAAACTCCATGAAAATCAGTTAATGGTTTCTTAGAACGATCCCAACGTATTTTCAGTTGGTTCCGGTTCCTCTTACGGCTAGTTTTTGTGTTCATGTTGTATTCTTTAGTAACATCTGCCCAATAAGCATCTGACTTCTTGCTATTTCCATCTACTGGGTCCTTTGAATTATACAACCAAGCACTGGCCTACAGAAACAACAACAAAAAACAGAATGAAAAAAAGACAATCGTTAATCTTCAAGTGTGCATGAAGATAATTGTTTCAACGTACCAATCGTACGTCTTCAGGGACCGTCCAATTCAAACGATGTTGAGTTCTAGAATCCTCATCGACGTCAATTGTTTCATCTTCTTCTGCATCCAAATCATCCACTATATCATCAGTTTGCTGTGCTGGAGAGGGAGTTCTTGTAGCACCCAGGTCAATTGGTGGTACTGAAGACTGACTCATTCCAGCACCAACAAAGTGAAAATTTTCATTCCCATTAGGATGGTTAGCAAATGGGTTTGACTGCAGAAGATTTGAGAATCCTCCTTGTGGGTATAACCGGCAACCATATGAATTTCCATGCTAAAATTAATTATATCTTCACCAAAATAGCACAGCATGCCATACAACACTATTTACTAAAATCCACAAAATGCCGATAAACTTCAGTGGTCACAAAAGTAATTGCAGTAGCTTCTCTGTCAAATTAACACAAAGGCATTCTAATTTCAAGACATTAAGTTTCGGATGTCAAAAAGGAAAAAGGAAGAATATCATATTCGTTGCAGATCTCATTAGACTTAGTAGATAACCAATCTATAATCCATAGATCCACTTATCTGAAAACTTACCCTTCACTAGGAGATGACGTTGGCCACCATCCACCAACGGGAGAAGCACCAATTCGACCAACACCAGCATCTTGAGGAACACCGGTGGCTCCAGCTTGAGCACGGGTTCCAGCAGGTCCGGCGATCGGACCACAGGTCCCAGCAGCACGGACGGATGGAGGATGGGTTCTAGGGGCGCCTTTGCCTCGCCGTCCATCAGTCTTTGTTAATCGATTCATTAGTGAGATTGGGGGATCTCTTTGGTCAGAGTGGATGGGGTAGGAGATGGAATCGAAGGGAGCTATGGATGCACCTGGATATGAATCTCGATGGGAGATGGGCAGCATAATGAGAAAAGAGGCACGCGGGAGAAGAGCGTGTGGGGGGAGAAGACTGCTCGGTGGTGCGCGAGCGGAAGAGGGGTGGCGGCGGCGTACGGGATCCATAGACTCGACTCTGCCCTCACCCAACGCGAGTCTCGTGGAGTCTTCCGGCCTCGAAGGGAACGACGACTCGACGTCTTATTTACACGTCGTTTCTTTGTTTTTTCCCCTCTTTCCTCATTTAATGGCTCGCCACATCAGCAAAATACCTACGTGGCAGGGTAATTAATACGGATAGATTCCATGGTGGAGTCTGCACTGTGAGTGCCCTTAACACTAGTCTCCAATGCAATGGTTGTCTTTTCAACTGACCGGCTCCCATCAAGCCGTCGCTATCTTACTATTACTTAGAGACCTCAACGGACGCACCATGTTAACTTTCATCAGACGCGCTAGAAAAAAGATAAATCTTATAAATTCTCATAATAATAAAAAAACATCTAGCCTTTATTAATTTTTTTTTTGAAATTTAGCCTTTATTAATTTGGTAGATGCTAATCATCATCTCTGATAATAACCATGGGATCCGTTGTAATTTTGTAAAAAAATTTATTACCCACCTCTGCCATTACGAAAATACATAAAGTAGCCCCCTAATTTTATATCTAAATTACCCACATCTGCTATTATAAAAGATAATTTAAAATAACCCCCTAAACTTATATATAAATTACCCACACTTGTCATTATGAAAAGTAATTCAAAACAACCCCCTAAATTTGTATCTAAATTAACCACTTTGCCATTATGAAACATAATTCGTAATAACCCCCCACATTGCATCTAAATTACCCCATGTCTCTCAAATCTATATGTAAATGCTAATATATGCTATTAAAAATATCGATAATAAAGTACGAGACATATATATATATCTAAATTACAAACTTCCACAACTGTGAAACTAAATAACCATAATGCTATGTTTGACCATCTAAACCAAGTAAACATATATACATTAGGATAATTATTTATTATAATATGTTATAAGCTTGGAAAATGTTTAATTAACAAACCACATAGCATTAACATATCACTGACAATTCACTTTAAATTATACAATTGTGAATGACCATCTATACCAAGTAAACATATATACATTAGGATAGTTATTTATTTTAATAGCTTATAAGCATGGGAAATGTTTAATTAACAAACCACATAGCAATAACATAACACCAACAATTCACTTTAAATTATATCAATACTCCATAATAATCAATTTCATAAGTTATTATTTTAATATATATATATATTATATATATATATATATATATATATATATATATATATATATATATATATATATATATATATATTAATTGAAACATTATGTCTATCCATATTGGTAATTTAATTTTTAGCATTCTGTGATACATAAAACAATACTACACACATATAATTATGTGATATAACAATTCAACAAGTTTAGTGCTAAGGTGAAATCTGAGTTTCAACTTAATTAACATGCGAAAAACAATACTACTGGGACCTAAACTCTTTTTAATAAAAATAAATTTTGAATAGAAAAACTAGAGTTGCTACTTAACATGTGGAAAAAATTGTACAACTTGATTAAAAGTCGAAAGCCAAACTATTATTCGTGAAGTCACATAAAGGGATGCTACAAGATTTTATATATCTTAAGATTAGATTTCAACTAAATACATACCACGCTAAAAAAGGATAATACTAGAGATGCTAACTAGAGGTGGAGCTTCCACTTCAATCCTAGTGAGACACAATAGGAAAACGGAAATCCTGGAATTCTCAAAAAAAATTTAACACATTTGACCATCAATCGGTATAATATAATCACCATTGATAATAATAGGTATTGGGTCTATTCTTTTTTCTAAATAATTATCCACCTCCACAATTGCGTGAAGCAACAGAAAATAACTCATGACTCTATATTCAAACTACCCACATATACCATTAAGAAACATGATCTAATGCAGATCTCAATTTATGTCTAACTGCCCATCTACTCCTATTACAATAGATAATTTATGTAACCCAATTTTCATCTTATTATTAAAAATTTAAATTTGCTCTCAAATGTACATATAAAATATAATCCCGCTGTTAAATTTTTTAAATAACCATAGAGCACGTATATTTGTGCATTACCCACTTCTATCAGTGTTGCGATATCAAGATTTGACTAATTAAGCATACACGTTCTGTCAGCATACATGAGCAATAAATATATATGTTATGTTTCATCAAAAAAATTATTTCCTTAACAACTCATATACTAATGATACTAATAAATTTTGTAAAACCATATTATTAATCATGACATCATTTATGTAGGTTCTTACTTTAGATATATTTGTATATTTTTAAATAAATATTTGACATATTTATATTGATAGTATAATTATAATTGCACATATATTTTCTTGATAGGAAAATTCAATCATCTTCAGAATTGTGTGAGACTACTGGTGGCTATATTTTTCTAGACCTTTAACATTGCTTTAGAGTAAAAAATTGATCATTTTAAGGCTTAAGATTTAAAATTGTCTTGATGTTAGCACTGCTACCCCATCCAAGATCTCATTTCAAGCTCTAAAACTCATCTTAAGTGATATGATGCAAGTTTCGAATGATTGTGTATGCTAATGTAGTATTTAGACCTAAAACCCTTATTTTAAAATAGTGCAAAATGAGAGTTAGTAAAACATACAATAAGCACGAGAGTTTCAACTTGAGGAAAAAAAAGCTGTAGCAATTAATAAAAATAAAATTTGAAAAAAAATAGATTCATGACTTAATAAAATATGTGATGCAACATGGGCCACTAAAGTCATTGGCAAGGTTTCAAACAAGGTGCCGTGCAAATTAAAAATATGAATATGGATGAAAAATATATAAGTTAGTCCCTTGCAAAAAAAATGATAAGTTGATGATAATTAGATATATATTCTATGAAGTATATATTGTGTCTATTTATAGAAAATAAACTAAGAAAACATACAATTTAATATAAATAACTTTTTATTAGTCAAATGTATTAAATAGTATATCTTTTTATAATTCTAGCCCGTTCGAGAGCATAGATTGATGGACTAGTTACTGTTAACTCCAGATGACAAGTTGCTTGCCAGCGATATCTACACGCTCCTTCGTTTGTCCCTCTGACGACGGCGATATCTGACGTGACCTTGGCTCCACCTACCGTAGAATAGAAAGTTAGAAACAAAGACCACGACTTCAAGTAGCCAAGTCGTTAATTTTCCCAAAAAAAAAGTAGCCAAGTCGTCTCTTGCCTGGCATTTGAATCCTCACCTCAGGCAGGGAGAACGAAGAAGCAAGAACTGCGTTCCCTCTAGCTATTCAGGAATCAGGAGAGTACTACAACTGCAGCTCGCAATAGCCAATTCTCTCTGGTATGTGCGTTATAGTTCAACCTTGGTTATATATTCTTTTAATCTTTTTTTTATTTCAAGACAATCCAACTCTAGTTAGGACGTTGCTTCGTGACGCTCATTTGACTTTTGTGCAATCAAAATTTTTTTCACGATCGGGCCATTCACCCGTATTTCTGTGCAATCAATTCAGTTGCCTTCTCCGTCAGGAATGTGATGCAAAAGACAAGGAGCATACCATGAATATGGCCGCTGCCATTACGACTCGCCAGTCTGCAAGCATGTGATGCAATAGCTCCTTTGTTTGTCCGGTTGTCCCTCCGACGACGGCGATATCTGACGTGAGTGACCTTGGCTCCACCTACTGTAAAAGCAAACCACGACTTCAAGTAGCCAAGTCGTCTCTTGCCTGGCATTTCAATCCTCACCTCAGATAGGGAGAAGAAGCAAGAATTGCGTTTCCTCTGACCATTCAGGAGAGTACTTGCAGCTCTCAATCGCCAATTCTCTGGTATGTCCGTTAGAGCTAAACCTTGATATTCTGTTAATCTTTTTTGTTCTAGACAATCCAACCTTAACCTTGTTACGTGGCTCGCCTGTTTGATGTTTCTGCGATCAGTTCAGTTCCCTTCCCAGTCAGGCATATATGTGACACAAAAGACAAGGAGCGTACCATGGATATGATACAAACTTGTGATCTCCTGCCACAAAGTTATGCTTGAGCCTTGACCACTGCGTGCTATTCTCCTAATCTAAACTAGAGGACATGACACCACTAGTAGTTTCATGCTCCTACTAGTTCTTTGCTACAATCTGCTGCAAATAGGCCCTTATTCAGTAAATCAAGGTACTAGTACTATTTAATCTTCCATACATACCCTGTTTTCTTTCTGCAACTATCCAAGAACAAAACCTTGTTTTGCATCTATGAGTTCCACAAAACAAAATATAAATCTGCGTAAGTATAACAACCTGATGGTTTTTTTTTCCTTGCAGTGGCTAGATTGCCAGACACTCGATATGGCTGAAGTTATTTTATCACACTTCACAACCTCAGTTCTCCACAAGGTTGCATCCTTTGGCACCGAATGGGCTGTTAATGAGGTCAAGTCAGCCTGGAATGTCAAGAAAGAAATAAGGAAACTGGAAAGATCACTGAGATCAATTTGTGCTGTTCTACAAGATGCCGAGAGCAAGCAGTCTAGTTCACATGCCCTCCAAGAGTGGCTGGATAACTTGAAGGACGCAGTATACAACATAGATGATGTATTGGATGATGTGGCTACCAGAGTTTTGGAGCAAGAAGTACATAAGGGTTTAGGTTCTCAATTTCAACATGTACTAGTTTTTCCCTTCCAATTAAGTCGCAGAATAAAAGAAGTCCGTGATAATCTTGATGAGATAGCAGCCAACAAATCACAGTTTGGATTAACTGAAAGGCTAATTGATATCCCAGCAACCAGAAGTATTTGTAGGGAAACACACTCATTCATCACTGAACCAAACATTATTGGGAGGGATGGAGCTAAAGAAGAGATAGTTGCAAGGATTCTAGGTGCTGCAGACTCCATGAGTCCTTTGTCTGTACTTCCCATTGTTGGTTTAGGAGGAATTGGGAAGACTACCTTGGCCAAACAAATTTACAATGATGTGCAGATTACCAACAAGTTTGACATGAAGTTATGGGCATGTGTCTCTGACGTATATGATCTTAAGAAGATCTTGGATGACATAATACAATCATCTACTGGTGAAAGCCACAAACAACTAAACCTGGAGGCGCTTCACAGTAGGTTGCGTGGCCTTTTACATGAAAAGAGATATTTTCTTGTGCTAGATGATATGTGGAATGAAGAAGGCAGTGAATGGGAAGATTTGAGAAGCCTTCTATGTAGCGGTGGTAATGGAAGTGTAATTATAGTAACCACACGTGGTTCAAATGTTGCATCAGTGGTGAAGACACTGGAGCCATACGAAGTAGCAAAGCTATCACAAGAAGAGTGCATGGAAGTATTTGTTCAGCATGCATTCCGATGTGAGGAAAAAATGGATGTCGAGTTGTTAAAAATTGGACAATCAATTGTGGAGAAATGCTACGGTGTCCCATTGGTTGCAAAGACATTGGGTTCTCAGTTGTCAAGTAGCCGAGATGTTAGAGAGTGGCATCGCATCAACGAACTGAAATTATGGAATGAGAAGCAAGATAAGAATGGAATTTTGGCAGCACTAAAACTAAGTTATGATGCACTACCACCCCATCTACACTTATGTTTTGCTTCCTTATCCACTTTTCCAAAAGACTACAAACTTTTGAGACAAACTCTTGTTGTGTTTTGGATGGCATTAGGGTTGCTAGATAGAGGAAAGGAAAGCAAAGACCTGATGACTATAGGACAAGAATACGTTCATGAACTTGTAGGAAGATCATTTTTCCAAGATCAGATTATTTCTTATGACAAAAATATACTAAGTTATAAAATGCATGATCTTATTCATGACCTTTCAATAAAAGTGTCCCAAAAGGAACATACATTTGTCAGTTGTGAAAAACTTGATGTCTCTGAGAGGATTAGACACCTAGTGTGGGACAACCAAGACTTCTCATTGGAGATGAAATTTCCTAGGTCGCTAAGAAGGGCCTGTAGGGCGAGGACATTTATAAGCAGATACAATTATGGCACTGTGAGTAAAGCCTTTCTCGAAGACCTTTTCTCAACTTTCAAGCACCTTCGTGTCCTAGTTTTTTCTGATGCTGGATTTGAAGAGCTGCCAAGTTCGATTGGAAATTTAAGGCACCTAAGGTACCTAGATCTACAATGGAATAGCAAAATCAAATACCTACCAAATTCTTTATGCAAGCTAGTGAATCTACAAATGCTCCATCTTAGTCGGTGTAACCAACTAATGGAGCTACCAAGAGATGTGCATGGACTTGTCAACTTGACGTGCCTCTACCTGACATCAAAGCAGAAATATTTGTTAAAACATGGGTTTTGTGGTTGGCCTTCACTAGCAAGTCTACAATTGAATGGCTGCCTTGAGCTAACATCATTGACAGAGGGACTTGGCAGCCTAGCTTCTCTTAAAGAGCTACGCATCTTCAACTGTCCAAATTTGGCTTCTCTTCCCTCTGCCATGAGTCAGCTCTCCAAACTCCAACTATTGGTTATTAATAATTGTGTAGAGCTTGATTTGATGGAACCAAAGGAAGCCATTAGCGGACTGTGCTCCCTTCGTACACTGAATCTTGTTGCTCTTCCAAAGTTGGTGGGATTTCCAGAGAGCTTCAAATCTGCTGCATCCTCTCTTGAATATGTTTGGATTGGCGATTGCAAAGGATTGAAGAGGCTGCCAAGTGTAGTCAAAGACTTCACTTCTCTTAAGAAAATTGTCATTTGTGACTCCCCTGCGTTGAGCAGGAGATGCTCGGTGGATTCCGGAGAGGATTATCATCTCATCAGCCATGTCCTTGAAATATGGATTGATGGGTACGGTTGGGGTTTAAAAGGTATAATTATCGGCTGTGGTTTACTTGCTGGTTAATAGAAATTCACGTTATTTTTTTCTGGCTTGCTTGCACCAACTAAAAATTGTGCTGGTTTATCTTACTCTGTTTATCTGCCTATTGTTATGCCCAGGAAGAGTTGAGAACCCGGAAAGCTCTTGCTGATCCCGAATCGTGGTAGCAGTGGTAGCACGGGTGCAGTGAGCTCTCAGCTAATCGTGCACGACAAAAGTATAATTATTGTGCTTTTTACCTGCATGGTTGGTTGCTATTTCCGGGCACCATGCATATATGTTTGTGGTCTTCTCGTTACGTGGTCGTGACAATATCAGTGGCACTTCGTCGTCTAAAGAATAAGCTAGACTACAGCAGGTGGCTTGAAGTGTAATGTAAGTTGCACATTTACTTGCTCCGTGGGTTGAACTATTGCAAATGTACTATTAATTTGTGTTATAGCAAACGTCGTGTGCTTACGCAGCTTTGTACGTGTACGTTTTGCTTGGTTATATATGTCTAAGTTACAACTATAGTGGCCTCTCTTGGCATTGTTTGTTTGAAAAAAAAAATTGCTACTTTATTTGATGGTTAGCTTCTTCGCGAGTTGGTACGTGTATTTGTGTCAAATGGGTCTCACCAGGGCCTCCAGTGAACCTTATGTAAGAAGTGCATTGGGCTGGGTCTATGCATATATATAAAAAGGAAACTAGGCGTAGTTGCTCCTTCTTCATCTGTTACTGCTGTGTCGCTGCTCCCAACCTTAGCTCCCAACCAGCAAAAATTCCGGACGGGATTGGTAGTTATTTTATACAAGTTTCTATTACCTGGAATGATTCCTGGCCATGTTCACCTCTAACCGAAGGGGCCCTCATTTGTCCCTCAGAGCTCCGATGACGGCTAAGAAGACAGGAGGCTCATGGGCCATGGAGCCGCTCGATCGCTTCGCGGTCACGGACGACAAACTAGGCTCCTGCTTTAATTCGGTGGTGGTTTAACCGTTTGTGCTTAGATCGACCTAGCAGGCTAGCAGTTGGCAGTTGGCTTTTGTGCTGCGTGCTGCGGGGCTTGTTGTCTTGTTGACCAAGTTGACCTGAGCACACATGCCTGTAGAGACGATTGGTTATTCATCTCGATGAAACGAATTGGAAGTGCGGTTGCCGTTCTAGGATCATTCAGTTGCCGGGGACAACTGCTATGTGTTACGTACAGTATACATTAGCGGTCCATAAATTATCAGGTTATTTTGTCCAAGTCCCTAACAAACTATAAAATTGCAATATTTATTAAGTACTATAATCTTGGTCTAAAGAAAGCCACGTCATAGCAAATTAGCAGCTGGTGCTCGTAGAACCGACACATTTGGCACGTCATAGCAAATTACCACCAATTTTGAGCATGGCACATCTGTCGAGCAACCTGATAACAAAAGCTAAGTCAGGGCACGTGCACACTTGAGCATACTGTAGGCTTCCGATAGCAGAAGCATATAGAACTACTTTCATTTGATCGAGCTCGTATTGGTTCCTTGGGCATTGAAAATCTCCATATATGTCACCCTTGACTATGGGTGCAGGTGAGGCACTACATTTATGCATACTGAATTTCTTTAAAACTTTTTCTATATATGCATTTTGTGACAGTCCCAATACCCCTTTACTTCTATCTCGGTGAATTTCTATGCCCAAAACAAAGGATGTTTCACCAAGATCTTTCATGTCAAATTTTGAGGATAAAAACTTCTTTGTCTCCAGTAATAGACTAACATCACTACTAGCAAGTAAGATATCATCTACATACAAGATTAGGAAGATATACTTTCCATTCTTAAACTTTACATAAAAACAATTGTCCTCAATATTTTTTTAAACCCAAAATTCCTTATTATTCTGTCAAACTTCAAGTACCACTGTCTTGAAGCTTGCTTTAACCCATAAATCGATTTCTTTAGGCGGCATCCCATTCGTTCTTTTCCTTCTATGACAAAACCTTTCGGTTGTGTAATGTAAACATTTTCCTCCACATCCTCATTGAGGAATGCCGTTTTTACATCCATCTGATGTAACTCTAAATCATAGTGTGCCACTAATGCCATTATAATTCTGAAAAAAAATCTTTACATGAGACTGGATAAAACGTCTCATTGTAATCAATTCCTTTTCTTTGCGTGAAACCTTTTGCCACAAGTCGTGCTTTAAACCTTTCAATATTCCCTTGGGAGTCATGTTTTGTCTTGTAGACCCATTTACAGCTTATCTTGACTCCTTTAGGAATATGTTCTAATTCCCAAACTTTGTTGGTACTCATTGACTTTATTTCATCTTCCATGGCCTCAAGCCACTTTGATGAATTATCGCTTCTCATGGCTTCTTCAAATGAAGTGGGATCACCCTCCTTTTGAAATTCTTCAGTGTTATACACATCATAATCATCAGGAATAGCTGATCTTCTAACTCTTTGAGACCTTTTTGGGGCCCTCACATTTAGCACATCTTCTGTTTGAGGCTGTTGTTGCTCCTCCTCATCTGTGGCATCAGTTTCTATAGGATCCTGAGGGACAGGTTCCTCATTATCATTCATTGTCGCCATAGGAGAACTGACTACAGGTGTTGGCACTACATTGTCCCGCACTGTTGGTGCAACAAGAATAGGTAGTTCAAAGAATGGTTCCTGAATCATCGGAGTGGGCATACATACCCGCTTCTCCTCAAGATCAATTTCTCAAGCTACCATGCTCCCCTCATCATCTCATCTTTTAAGAAAATAACATGTCTTATTCTACAAACTTTGAATATCTATCTGGATAATAGAAACAAAAACCTTTTAACTTTTTAGGGTAGCCAATAAAATGGCAATTTACAGTTTTGGGATCTAGCTTCCCAATATTTGGGTTAAACACTTTAGCCTCAGCTGGATTCCCCTACACACATAAGTGTTTTAGTGAGAGTATTCTTTCTGTCCACAACTCATACGGTGTTTTAGGCACCGACTTACTTGATACTCTATTAAGAATATGAATGACGGGTTTTAACGCCACTATCCATAGACTCAATGGTAAATTAGAGTAGCTCATCATGCTACGCACCATATCCATCAAGGTACGGTTACGTCTTTTAGCTACTCCATTCTGCTGAAGTTTGTCCGATGTAGAATATTGGGCTACTATACCATTCTCTTATAGGAACCTTACAAAAGGTCCAGAAACTTGGCCATATGGGGTATGTCGACCATAGTACTCCCCCACAGTCGGATCGGACTAGATTTATCTTTAAACTGTGCTGATTTTCAACTTCAGCCTTAAATATCTTAAATTTATTCAATACTTCTGTTCTTTCTTTAATTGGATAAATATAGCTGTAATAGGAGTAATCATCTGTGAATGTTATGAACGAGTCATAACCATCCATACTTTTCACAGGAAAAGGACCACAGATGTCTGTGTGGATTATCTGTAGAATGCATGTGCTTCATTTAGCGTCCTTTTTAATTTTCTTGGTATACTTTCCTTTAATGCATTTTTTGCATTGTTCTAAATCTGAGAACTCTAATGGAGAAAAAATTTAATTCTTAACTAGTCTCTATATTCTCCCCCTCAAAATATGGCCTAAACAACAGTGTCATAATTTCGACGACGCATCTTGAGTTCTCTTTTATTTTCTATTCGCATTCAGAGACGAGGATACGTTATCATTCGCATCACATATGGAATTCACATTTTCATGAAGTGATAAAAAATAAAGATCTTACTTTTGAAAAGCAAGACCAACACATTCATTATTACATAATATCTCACATTTGCCATCTCCAAAATGGCAATCAAAACCATCATTGTCCAAATGTGATACACTAATCAAATTTCTCTGTAATGAAGGAACATAAAGAACATCTCTAAGTGAAAGAATGAAGCCATCAGCAAGCTCTAGAGAAACATCGCCAACAGCTTCGATATCTGTTTGGACTCCATTTGTGACTTTAACGTGTCTTTCGCTTCTTTGCGTAGTCCTCGTCGAACGGAATCCCTGTAAAGAATTAGTAACATGGACAGTTGTCTCTGAGTCAATCCACCAAGTAGATTTAGAATACTGTACATACAAGGATTCATTTATGAACGTAATAATGTTCTCACCTCTCTTTGCCATGATCATCTTTAAGAATTCAGGACAATCTTTCTTATAATGCCCCTCCTTCTTGCAGTAGAGGCACTGATCTTTGTTCACTACGAACTTGTTTTGCTGAAACTAATGCTGCATGGGTGCCTTACCCTTTGGCTTTGAGGGAGAGTTGGCATTGACATTAACATTATTTTTCTTATTGTCTTTGACATAGCTGAGAGTACCACCATTGGCGGCCTTTATTCTCTCTTCCTCCTGCACATACATTGCTATACAACGTTCTAGATCTTATTTTTCTGGCTAAATATTGTAATTGACAACAAAAGTGTCAAATTCCTTTGGTAAAGAAGCAAAAACCACATGGACAAGGACTCTTCCTTGAGAGCCAAATCCATTGGTTTTAGCTTGTTGTTCAGATGATTCATCTTTGATATGTGTTCTCTTATGCCAGTGTCATTGCTACCTCCAGAGTACTTTCTGTCATCAGTTGCTTAATCAGTTGAGTAGCATGTCTTTGAAGAGCCATAGAACTGACTCTTTATTCTTTCCAGATACTCTGTGACAGTGTCACACTCTTGAATTGATCCCATTATTGTAGGCTCAATCATGTTCTTTATAACAGCCACACACTTTTTATTGGCATTGACCCACTTTTGCTTTTGCAGGTCATATGCCATCTGTTCGGGAGCATGGTCCCTCTCTCTCTTTTGCCAATCAGCATCAGTCTCATTAGTCTCCCTCACCGGTGCCACAGGCTCAGTGGGGCACGGTGTGGTGACTACCTAGTCCACCTCAGCTAAGATAAAGACGATGTCAATCTTCTTCTTCCACTCGTTGTAGTTGTCACCTATGAGTGGTGGAATGTCTTTGATGAAACCCATCAAGGAGTAACCTCCTGAAACAGAAATCATGTAAAGTGAGAACATAATTACAAAATAATTGCATGTTTTAGTTCTAACGGTGGTCAAAATTAAAACATACAATTTTTTCTTTTACACTAATTCTACATCACCGTTGGACAGAAATAGAATTAATGCATGACAAAAAACCATAATAATATCATAATATTGCCATTAATCAACGTTGGTCAGAATAATAACAATATTATAATAATCTAAAAACAGTTCTATTGTTCAAAATTAAATTCTCCTGTTGGTTCGAATATAATAATGAAAACAATAACTTTGAATACGCAACGGAAAACATAAATATTCTCATAACTATTTTTCCAGAAACATTATAGTGCTATACTTTTCTCTGAATAAATTGTCGTTGGATCAGATTGCGTAGAGTTAGATATCAAAATTCATTGAAATTCATCAAATATATATATCAAAATAGTTTCTGAAAAAATAAAAGGAAAAGGAAAACTATAAGCTGTATCTATGCATCAGGCCATTTCGGCCCAGCCAGCACCCGTGGCCCTGTGCGCGAAAGCGGCCCAGCCTATTTTTCCATAAACATTATAGTGCTATACTTTTCTCTGAATAAATTGTCGTTGGATCAGATTGCGTAGAGTTAGATATCAAAATTCATTGAAATTCATCAAATATATATATCAAAATAGTTTCTGAAAAAATAAAAGGAAAAGGAAAACTATAAGCTGTATCTATGCATCAGGCCATTTCGGCCCAGCCAGCACCCGTGGCCCTGTGCGTGAAAGCGGCCCAGCCGCAAGCAGCTCGCGCCCCCGCGCCCAGGCCGCAACGTGGGCCTGGGCTAAAATGCGGCCCGGACGCTCCTAGCCGTCGATCGTCATCGGATGGTCATGCGCGCCGATCGGGACATCAAAAACCCCCTTTGGCGCCGCGCCCCTGAAACCCTAGGTCATTCTGGACTCCTCCCTCCCTTCTTTGTCTCTGCGAGCGGCGGCCATGGCAGCCGTCCGCGCCATCGAGGAGGAGATCCTCCGGAGTAGATCCGGCCACCCAGCACCCTCTTCTTTCTCCCTCCCCACTCACTTAGCCATAGCTGAGTGAAAAGCTGCAGCAGCGGTGGAAGTTTTGGCGCCGCCCCGCGCCCTCTCGCCGGCATGCGTGCTCGCCCGAGGCTGAGCATGCCGTCGTCAAGGGGCCGCATGGTGGTGCCCTATTGTAGTGCCCGCGCTTGAGAGGTGCAACGCGACTCGTTGCTCTGTCCCGTGCGTCGTTCTGGAGCGACGCTGCGGTGTCCTTTCCACATAGTGGCGATGCAGCCGACGGTGAGGAAAGCCCAAGTAGGCCCCCTATTTTTAGGGTTAGGGTTGGGTTCTATTAGATCTGAATCGAATTCGAACTCCGCTCTTTCTTTTCATTTGATTTTCTTTGCTTTTGATTCACAAACCCTAGATCTACACCCTAGGCTGGCGAATGATACCATTGTTAGATTCTATGGATCGACTAGGGTAGATCAGGGTACAAAAACTCTTTACATTTGGGTATATACAAGTGTCCTAGTACATGTACTACTGGAGATCTAAGAGAGGGAGAGAGAAGATGGAGTGAGGTACAAGACACAGACCATCCGAGGGAACAGCGGGCGAGGTGGAGTTGGATCCGGAACTAGCCATCACTGGTTCGGTGGTGAAGTCTGCGCACGGGTAACGATGGTCAGGGAAGAGGTGATGCAATGAAGTCTGCGGTGAAGAAGAGGCGGTGGCGGAGTGGCAGCACGGTCCCATGGTGCTTCCCGCCGCTAGCTGCGCCCCTCACTGTGAGATCAGGTGTAGGGTTTGTCGGTGGGAGGAGTGGCTTCGGTCAACCTCGTGAACTGAGTCGTCGGCCTCTCCCACCTCTTTATATAGCGCAGTGCGACGGGGGCCCACCAACCATATAGGGTTGGGTGCCCCCGATCTGGGCACGTGATCAAGGTCCAGTGGGCCGTTGGGCCTGATGGGGAGGAGATCAAACTAACATACAGTAGTAACCAAACAAACGCCACAAGAAATGCAGGATCATCTACCATAGAGCGAGTGAGGAAAATGCAGGATGTCATCCACCCTCTGACACAGATGGAATTTTGTAGACGTAGCGCCCTGCCCCTGCCGAGCGAAATCACACTGAATCAAAATGCGCATCCTTCAATTTCAAGGGACAGACGGGCTGACGGTGAGGTGCCGTTAAGGTCCCTGCTTTGCTTTAGGCCTCGTGGGGTCACATTGTCAGCGAGGCCGTGCCAGGATCAGTTCACGAATCCTCTCATGCCGTTCATCGCTGTGGCTGAGGGTTGTTATGAACGACCTATGGAATATGAAGTAAAACGAAATCAATCACAGCGGAGACACACGATTTAACATGGAAAACCCCTCCAATGCGAAGGGGAAAAACCACGGGCACCAGCCAGCAACAATCTCACTATCTCAAGAGTTTTGGGTTACACGCCTGTGGCGGCTTACAAGAGAATCAAGTCTCCATGAAACCCTAGCAAGGTATATGTACCGTACCATGAGGGCTCCGCCCCCCGCACCCCGTGTGTGCACGGCCGCAGCCTGATGGGCCGGCTTCTGACTCCGCTTCGCTCCGTCAGAAGCCCGACCTATATCTTGGAGTGAATTTGGAACAACTCCAACAAGGGTGAGCCTTGAGACAAATTCGAGACTTGCTATAACTCTGTCCACATCCTACGCAAGGTGAGTGTTTCTTCTTTCTTTTACGTTTCGCATGACGGGGCACGGTGGGGCGCTGGCTGTGCGGTTGCCATTCGAGACTTTGAGTGAACAGCGGCGGACCGAATTTCTCCCCCAGTTGCCTTGCGTCAGCAAGTTACACATTGGCAAGTTAGCAACTAGCACGACCAAAAGGGGAACTACTACGTACTGCCTACTGCTGCTCCTGTTGGAAATTATCATAGTTATTATACATGAAGCTCTTTCATTCATAATTTGCTCTATTCGCAACCATGTTTGGATAATTAGTAATAATAGTATAATGGTATGAATGGAACTCATTTATTTATTTTAAGAAGCTCTTTCACAAATGTTGGTATAAATTTATGGTGTCAACATACGGTACAAACTAATGTTGTACATGGAATTGTTTTCCCTGTACAAAACAATATGACATTATGCTTTCTCATGGAAATATGTTGTCCTGACTCTAAATAGTGAAGTCATAAATTCTTGTATATATGAAATGTATAATCCTGGTTATCCTTGTGTAATAAACTGTTTCTCATGTGCAAAATAAAATGACATTACGCCTTCCTCATGGAAATATGTTGTCTGTTGGAAACTTGCGTTCCAAACAGGTTAAAGGGTAGAGAGAGGAGAGTTGGTGATTAGGATTTGCAAATGAGTGAGAGGAGAGAGTCCCTTGCCCTCATGCTCTTGGCATTATATATAGGCAACAACATTTTACATTCGCTCTCTTGGTGGGGGATGGAATTCATAAGACACTACACCAACCCCTATTGGGCCTCTTCAAGGGGGAGTTGGCCCATATGAATATGGCTCCGCAACAGTATCCCATCAACTACTAGGTTATGGCCGCTACTATATGACCTAGTAAATGCTCATACAAGAAGAGGCACAACACAACTCAAACCTTGGTTGTGAGGATCACCCTTTTGCAACATGCAAGTGCGTATCTCACTAAAAACTCCATCCTAAAAACCCTGTGGGAAAAAAGGGCATGGAGAAAAGAGCACACACATGACTCTAACCTATACATGTTCCAATTACCGAGGCTTCTAGCTCCAAGCGCCTTAATCTTTCGGACATCTTTATCTCTAGCCTTTGGCTCCTTCTGATGCTTCTATAACATGTTTCATCGGCTTCACTCGGCGTGCAATTCTTCATCTCTAAGACATTCTCGATGTGTGGGTCTTCGTCTCTGAGGCATTTACCTTCGGTATGTTCTTGATAGGGAGGTTCACCTCCGAGGCATTCACATGTCTTCATCTCTGAGGCCTCTGCTTCCAGTATTTTCTCGACGCGCGGGTCTTCATCTCTGAGGCCTCCACTTCTAGTATTTTTCTCGGCGTGTAGGTCTTCATATCTGAGGTCTTATTCACAATGCATAGGCCTTTGTCTTTGAAAATGGATGTAGTTGTCGTGGTTGGGGTAGTCTATGTAGTCGAAGTAGTCATGGCCAAAGGTTGTTGCGAGGTCTCCGAATCTTCGCTCATGAGCGTTGGGCAAAAGACTTCATGCTTAGGAGTGGCTAGTCCTCCGGTATGCTCCTCTATCCCCTCTTAGCTGGCGCTCGTGACCGAATCCTCAGTCGCGTTTGGTGTGGTCAATGTAGTCATAGTAGTGGAAATAAATGTTCGGACCGAAGTTATCAATGAGCCCCTCGAGTCAAAGTGGTTGATGAAGGTGTAGTAGACCTTGGGGCCAAAGGATTTGACGTAGCACCTCAAGCTGGGCAATGATGGTAAGTCATCATGGGTGTTGATGCCGAAGGCGTTGACGAAGGCTCTTGAGCCGTTGTAGTGGGTGAAAATGATGGTGAAGCCCCTCTTGCCAAAGACCCTCCTGCAAAGGTGTTTTGCGTAGGCAATTTTGGTGTAGATGACGAAGGTGTTAGTGAAGCACCCCTCGTGTCGACGTGTTGGTGGAGGTGCGTCATCATGGTTTTGCCGAATGTGTTGGCAAAGGTCCACTTGCGAAGGTCTTTGTCGAAGGCCCTCCTGCAAAGGTATTTTGGCGGAGGCGATGTTGGTGAAGTCATCGAAGATGGTGGCGAAGCCCCTCAGCCAAAGAGCTTGGCGAAGGCGGTACCGACATAGACGCTAAAGGTTTGGTGAAGCCCCTCGTGGTGAAGGTGTCACTGCAGGCGGTGTTGGTGCAGACATCGAAGGTGTTGGTGAAGTTCCTTCTTGCTGAACAATGGAGAAGTCACGTGAAAATGCACCTGAGTTGGTAGGGTGCATTTTTAGGGACTTAGGTTGAGTGTTGTAGCTTTGTCGAATATCATCTTGCTGGCAAGCCTTTTGACACTCAAAAAGACACTGACTTTCTACTTGCTACAAAAGATGATTAGTCATTTATATAATATACAACTTGTGAAGCTTTTTTAAGCTTTTGAGAGAGCGAAGGTCCAAATGCCTGATTATGGACAGGTCTTGGTCAGGTGAAGCTTTTGAAAGTGGCATCCCCGATGCCTGATTTTGGACAGGTCTTTGTTAGGTTACCGCGGTGCAATGCATTTATGTAATGCTTGTATGCATGTGATGATGCAAATGAATGCATTTACATGAAAATGTTAAAAGGGGTAAACTTATCATGCACCCTGCAAAAATGATAGTTATGCTTAAGCAAAGGTTTAACTCTATGCAAAAAGAATGATGCCCTTGAATGAGAGGGTTATAGTTTTAGATGGCTAGCAAAGGCTGCCATTAGGAACCTGCGCGGTTAGTTTCCTACAAAGTTTAGCTCAAATAAAATTTGATTGATGCATATTGTAAAAACCTTAAAAATTAAAAACTGAACAATACAACCTGTAAAAAAGAGAAAAAAAATATGTTAGCGTTTAGAGGGTTCGAAGGTTGTGTGGCTGCCGGAGATCGATTGTTGATGGAGTCTGATTATTAGTGAGGTCTAATGGTTGATGAAGTCTACTTACTGACAAAGACCGCTGACTGACGAAGGACAATGACTGACGGAGGCTGCTGACTGATGAAGGCCATTGAATGACAGAGGTTGCTGACTGATGATAACCAATTATAGATGAAGGTCACTGACTGATGAAGGTCACTGACTGTTGAAGGCCAATAACTAACGAAGGCCGCTGATCGGTGAAGGCCAATTAATGACAAAGGCCGCTGACTGATGATAACCAATTATAGTTGAAGGTCAATAACTAATGAAGGTCGTTGACTGTCAAAGGCCAATAACTGACGAAGGCCAATTAACGACGAAGACCGCTGACTGTTGATAACCAGTTATAGTTGAAGGGCACTGATTGATGAAGGCCGGTGACTGTCGAATGCCACTGGCCGACGAAGGCTGCTAATTAATGATAACTAATGATAGATGAAGGCCACTGATTGATGAAGGTTACTGACTCACGAAGGCCCATAACTGACAAAGACCGTTAACTGTTGAAGGTCAATTAATGACGAAGACTATTGATTGATGATAACCAATTATATATCAAGACCGCTGACTGACGAAGACCACTGACTGACGAAAACCAATAACTGACGAGGCCAGAGGCTGATGAAGGTCGTTGGCTGTTGAAAACCACTAACTAATAGAGGATCACTGAGGTATCTGTCGAAGGTTGAATATTTGATAAGAACCACTGACTGACGGAGGGCACTGATTAGGGATGGCAGCGGGATGGATTCAGATCAGGTGGAGTCTCTATGAGTGAGGAGAAGGTCATAATTTTTTTGCATATATGAAATGTAAAATCCTGCTATCCTTGTGTGATGTGCTGAATGGTTGTATTTCTATTTTTCGTGTGTTTTTCGCAGTGCATGGCGTGTGGCTAACTGGGTTCGGTAGAGCTTTTTTTTTTTTTGAAAACAAGTTCGGTAGAGCATTGTTCCAGCAGCTGTAAGACTCCTTGCTACCGGCGGCACTGACGTTATCACCACAATGGAGTGCATTGGGTACACTTCGCTGAGCTTCTCGCCAGGGCCTAACTGGACGCTTACTACTGAGTGTGCCCACTCACTTACGCATAGTATTCCATCCATTTCAAATTATAAAACGTTTTGTCTTTTCTAAATTCATAGCTTTTGCTACGTATCTAGATATATATCATGTCGATACATAGTAAAATCTATGAATTTAGAAATGCAGAAACGTCTTATAATTTGGGGAAGAGGAAGTATAACATTATTGCTTTAGAGGATATGAAATAACTGTTGGTGTTTGATATATTGTCAGATGACCGGAGCGCAGATTGAGATGGTACTGACTGGTGATAGGTATGTTTTTATTTTTAATTATTTTTTATTTAATATTTTAATAATAATCGCTCTAAAATTTTTTGCAGACCTAACCCAGTGCTGCTGGCGTGACAAAATAGCATTGTCACGCCACATGTATTGCCGTGACAACATCTCCCACGTCAGACGGTGTTTGTTACGTAGAAAACCTTGTCACGCCACTGACAAGACTGAACCTTTAAAAAATCATAACTATTCGATACGACATTGGATGAAGATTTACTTTATAAGAAAATTGTAGATCTCAATGAGATCTATAACTTTCTAGTTTTGAGTTTTTTAATTTGAGGAAGTTAAGATGCTAAAAAATATAAAAGTTTAGAAGCATAATGATATCTTTTTTGTATGGTGTCCTCTCAATGAGACCTACAACTTTATTGTTTTGAGTTTTCACATTTGGAGTCATTAAAATGCTCAAAAAATAATATAAAATTTCAGTAGCACAATAATCGTGTACTAGCGCTTGTCGTATTAGAAAAATAATATCGTTTTTGAGCATCTTCAAGAGTACCCAATAATTTGTTCTAAAAAATATGGTGTTTTCCAACTTCCAAAAAAGTATTGGAAGGAATAAATAAGACTATCTCCAACAGTTTCCAACAATTCACCTTTAAAATATAGAAGACAATTTTACATCAGGAATTCTATACTATTTCTAGATTATCACAACCACTTTTATATATTTTTTCTCTCTTGTACATTTGCATCAAGAACCATTTTCTATTCTTTATTCTTTTTTACATCCTTTCACATTTAGATTGGGAGACGGATACGCGCGTGGTAGATGCGTGGATCTTTGCGCGTTATGGGTGATTTTTTTTCATGTGCCAAAATATTGAGAGGTGGTATTGGGAACTCCTGGAGATAGATTTTTTCTATTGTTGCCAAAAATCCTAGATTAGGAAGTTTTATTGGGAACTCTTGGAGATGCTCATAAATAAATGTACTTTTTATATCAAAGTTGTAGCAACGAGACTTGCGCGCTTTGGGTGATTGTTTTTCCGAGTGCCAAAATATTGGGAGGTGGTACTTGGAGATGGATTTTTTCTATTCTTGCCAAAAATCCTAGATTAGGAAGCTTTATTGAGAACTCTTGGAGATGTTCATAAATGAATGTACTTTTTATATCGAAGTTGTAGTAACAAGACTTGCGCGCTTTGCGTGATTTTTTTTCAAGTGCCAAAATATTGGGAGGTGGTATTGGGAACTCTTGGAGATGGATTTTTTCTATTCTTGACAAAAATTCTAGATTAGGAAGCCTTATTGGAACTCTTGGAGATGCTCATAAATAAATGTACTTTTTATATCAAAGTTGTAGTAATGAGACGCTCAAACCTCCGCGAACGTATGGGGGCTTTAGCCTTCTAATGAAGTACCCGTGATTTTCAAAAATACATTAGCAAAACCACGTACACTATGAGATCAGGTTAGGACTAATAACAACTTGTCAGGGTAACAAAGCACGTAGACTCAGACACTCATTGTGTCACATATATGGGCAGGGGTATCTATATGTGACCATCACTAGGCTATCAGCCCAGCAACCATTAAGGAGAAGGCTCGCAAAGGTTGACACGATCGACCAACGTAGAGATCAAGGCAAACCATGACGGGTGTATCTGGATGATAACTAGGATCAATCTGTTGCGCATATCGTGTAACAAACTAGGAACATAATTTGTTAGTCCGATCGTCTGGGAATCGTCTTCAACTTCGGTGATGAACTGGAGAGGATGCAGTCGGACACGAGGATCACCTTCGGCAAGCTCGACTTCATCGCCGACCGTTTCGGAGACCTGCGCTTGCAAGAGCCTGGGCCGACCGAACGGGAGGAGGAACAGTCACTCCACAACCGTGCTTTCGCCGCCAGATTGGAGGAGGCTGTCAACGGAGGACCGCTCGCCATCGCCCGTCATTTAGCCCACTACGGTCAGCTTCTTGCCGAACCTAGCCGAGAGCCTAGTATCAATGCCGCTCTTTTCCTTCACAAGATCGGGGATCCAGTCCCGACGTCGGATACGGCACCCGATCCGATCCCCTCCCGATCCTCGGGAGCACCAACACATGCTGCGACAACTCGCCAGACTCAGCTTCGTCAGGCTGTCTTGTTGCCGTTCGAACCTCCTACAGAGGATTCGCGAACCGCACGTCAAACTGATTGGGGCCACAGTGATGACGACTTCGGCTTGAACCTTGTCGGAGTTACCATCCATAACCTCAGCCAGGGCGGCACTGTCCTGGAAGAATTGGACTACTCCGATAATAACCATCTGCGTCACAACGCATATGCTTCCAGATTCATCAATGAAGCAGCTTCCCGTCTCTCTCTACGATCGCCACCGGTCCCAAGAAGATGATCACGTAAATGTCGACGATGATGACATCATCTCGCATTCGCACAGCTGCTATCTCGGCGCAAGTGATTACGAGGGCAATGGATATCTCACCCCAGAACGTTCTCCTCACAATCACTTCGCGTTTGATTACGTGGCACCTTACGAAACCAGCCAACAGGCTCGGGATCGCCTGCTTAATCACAACGATGAGCTAGCAGATAAAAATCAGAAACTCCGATGTTAGCTCCAAGAGCAGAACGTGGCTCGGGGCCGCCAGGCTCACAACGACATTCTGCGAGCAGCACCGGTGTTTTCTAATGCCGAGCAAAATTTGGTCGAGGCCATGCGAGAGGCGGCAGAGATGCCGCAACCATCCACAAAAGAAGGACGTCAATGCGTCTGTTACTCACAGCCGTGTGCCCCAAAACTTAGGGGCTCGACCACCGCGCTGATCTAACAGATCCCCACACCGTAACTTTGAACGCCGCCAAGATCCCATCCCGCAACCTGGCAACAATGGTGGTGGGCAGGGAAGCTGCAGACGTGGAGGCAATGGTAGCAGGCATACTGCCGACGGAGGAGAACACAAAGACGACGGGGCCAACGATGGTGCAAGGAGCAGCTATTACTCCGACAGCGAGGGCGATGCTCCTCGCGATGGGAGGAACCGACCCGAACCAGTGCCACGCGTTGTCAAGGATGATCCCTACGACTTGGTAGGGCCTCTTGCGTTCGGATACAAGATCTGATCGGCCCCGACACCCCGTAAGTTTTGCGCTCCAAACATCGACAAATACGACGGTGAGATAGATCCAAAGATTTGGCTGATAATCTATCGCCTTGCCATGATGGCGGCGTCCGCCCTGGACACGTCCTTCATGATTCAGTATCTCCCGATCTACCTCACGGATTCAGCCAGGAACTGGCTAAACAACCTCCGGGAAGGCTCTATCAAGTGATGGGCCGACCTCGAGAAACAATTTTGCAATCATTTAGAGGGGGCTTACACTAAGCTAGGCACCTCGTGGGACCTCCACGGATGCAAACACAAGGCCGGCGAGAACCTCCGTGATTACATCAAACGCTTTACACAGCGCAAGAACAAGCTCGAGGACATCCCTGATGCCAGCATTGTCACTGCCTTTACCGCAGGCGTGGACAGTGAAGCCCTCATCCGAGACATCGGGCAAAGGAAGAACATTAGCCTCCGCGACATGTTCACCTTAGCCCACGAGCATGCCGATGGCGAAGGCTGCTTCCATGCTAGCAATGGCAAGTACAAGTCACGACTCGCCGATAACGCTGGTCAATCCTCGCCTACGAAGAAAGACCGCAAGATTAGGGGCGAGCTTGTGGCCAATGCTGAAAAGCAAGAAGGCAACAAGCCTAAGCAAAGTCGTGGAGGCCGTGGCAAGTTTGATGAGATTATGAATCAAACATGCCAAAACCACGGCTTCCCGGTCAATCATTTGGCCAGGGACTGTCAAACCTACAAGCGCGAGGTCATTCAAGCCAGCAAGGAAAAGTCGAAGGGCGGCCGTCCGAAGAAGGGAAAAGACGGAGTCGATAACGATGATCAAGACGGCTACCCTAACATTGTGGGTGTTATGATCATCTTCGGAGGGCCCACAGGCCTACGAGGACCGCCGTCGTGAGAAGGTAACCCGACGACTTATCTTTGCCACGGCTCCAGCAGTTCCTGTTTATTTAAGATGGTCAGAACGCCCGATCACCTTCAACAGAGATGACCACCCCAAACATGTCATCGAGGCCGGTCGGTTTCCTCTGGTGGTCAGCGCGGTCATAAGGGATGTAAAAATGATGAAAGTCCTAATGGACGGAGGGAGCGGTATAAACATCCTTTACAAGGGTGCATTCGAGAAGTTGAATAACGAGGCAAGCAAACTGCGCCCCTCGCACTCTCCGTTTCATGGGATCGTTCCCAGACGCCAGGTTATGCCCCTCGGCACAATCACCCTATCCGTCACCTTTGGTGACCAAGTACACTACCGCAAGGAGACACTCTCCTTTGAAGTCGTTGACTTCGAGGGTCCTTACCATGCCATTCTCGGGAGGCCCTGTTACACCAAATTCATGGCAATCTCCAGCTATGCCTACCTCAAGCTCAAAATGTCTGGCCCACACGGTATCAAATGCTTACGAGTGCGAAAGGTTGGCTGTCAAACAGGCCTGGGACCTGATCCTGGATGAGCAGAAGCTCAATGACAAGACTAAGCAAGAATCGGGAACCCTCGGACACCTGCCCCAGTCTCCAGAGCACCAGCTCACGCCAGCAACTCCGGCCAGTGTCTTGCCTCCCGACCCCCATGCCTTAACCTCACCGACTACATCAGTGCCACAAGAGGCACCCGAGAAGTCATCCGAGGAAACAAATCCAGAGGAAGGGAAAGACCATCCGGCCACCAAGGATGACCCTGCGACCGGGGCCTAAGGCGCCAACGGCGCTCAGAACAACAAGCCTTGGGTCAATTCCGAGCAGAGAAGGGCAAAAGGCAGCAAGGCGAGCCTCGCCCGTGCTATCAATACGCACTGATTGTTGTCTCCCCCATCAACAAAAATAACACATTGATGTCTCGCAATTGCTACGAACAAAAGGATCTGACACCCCTGACAACTTAGGAAGCACCATCCTAGAAACGGCTCGGGGGCTACATCCTGGTTCTACGCAACACTACCAATCGTGAGACACAAATGCCGGCATGATCACATCGTGCGGACGTTGTGCCGCCCGGCAAAGTCATACCGACTAAACTACATTAAGTTCGATACACTCGGGGGTTGTGCGGGGATACGAGACTCACATCCAAGCACATCAAAGCAATCATTGTGATTTCCAAAGTTCCAGCACTTGGACATCTTAGACTAACTTGCCCGAGCGCTCCGGGGCTACTATCACAATCACACACGAGAAGGTTTACAAGAATGCTACTAGTCTGTAAATCAAAATTTTATTCAGATAACTTTTATAGAAGAGCGGACCAACAAGGGCTCAACCTCCGTGAGGGGTGTCCTTGATGACTCGCTCCATATTCACAACCGCAGCAATGGCGCTAGTGGCGACACCGAAGTCGGCTATTAGCTGACCGACGTCGACGTTCTCGTGTACTTCCGCCCTCGACGGGAACCCAGGCGCCACCGTGTGCAGGTCCACTCCCGGCTGAAGGCGAAGGTGGGCGGCGGCAAGGGCCACTGCAGCCCCTTGGCAAACGCCATGCGCCGTCACTTCCCTAATCCGCGCCGGAAGACCGAGAGCCTGCTGGTGGAAGGTCGACCCCGCCGGCTAAATCAGCTCGACGGCAGCACTCACCGCCTCCTCCAACACCACATAGCGGTTGCTATTAGCCCGCGCCATGGTGGCACCGCCACGTGCCCAGGCGGCCGACTCATCTTGTAGATGAGTCATTTCCGCCAGGTTGCCAGCCAACTCTTCGTTGGCCCGGCGAAGATCCGCCGCTTCGGCTTGCTTGGCACCAGTTGCTCCTGCACCACTGAAGAGCACAGAGATTCAAAGTTTGCCACTCCAGGGCAAGAACAACCCCACAAAGGAAGTAATGAAGACAGAGTTCAACTCACTGGCAAGCTTGGCATGAGCCGCCGCATGGGCAGCCTTGGCTTCGATCGCCTCCCCATCAGCGGCACCGAGCGCGGTCTTCGTCGCTGAAAGGCACGCCTTCAGCCATTCCACCTCCTGACATCCATCTCGAAGGGCTTGTCCAGCCATGGCCAGTTACCCCCTCACGGCGTGGATATCCTGGCCATCACCTTCGGGCCCTTCATCGTCGTCGGAGGAAGACGAGTTTGACGACGGCACAGCCTGTGCTGCTGGAGGATGTGACGGCGACGAGGTGTCCCAGACGGCAGCCGGCCATGGCATCGAGTGCACCGATGAGAAACCACTACAAGAAAGAAACGCGTCAGATTCCTCCAAGACAAATCCAACAACAGATCCATCCTTACCCGAATCCCATCAAGCCCAGACGGAAGCCTTGAGGACAGGGGGCATGCGCCTCTCAGTTGACCCGTCCTTCGACTCCTCCCGCGCACGCTTCTCTCCGGCCATAGGTGGCAGGCAAGATCTGAGGACGGCAGGAGATATGACGAACAAGAGAAGGTGAGTGTGCAAAAGCTACTATGCAAAAGTACTAACTCCCCTTCTCCCTCTCCCTCTGTTTTATAGGCAGGGGATGCGCATGGTTGATGGAATCCCAACAATCTCCTTGGGCGAATACGGGAGTTAAGGTCGGGCTATGCCCCCATCATCTTTGAGAGGCGCAGCCTCCGAGAAACACACATGGGAAGATGGGCCACCAAAACCAACGCCTCAGCTTCGTTGAGAAGGAACCCATCGGCGTAACCGCAGAGGCCGTGGGACCTAATGGTCCAAAACCCGACGTACCATCACCCGAGCCGGTGCAGGTGAGTGATCTGACACTCAGATCAGGTACTCGGCGCGGCTCACCCTCACAGAAGGTATAAGTGGTAGTGACTTGTTCACTATCGACCCTGCCCCTACTAGAGTCAAGGGTATTCAGGAGGGTCACCAATCTGATCCTAAAACCTCGTGACACTCGGTGTCATGTAAATCTCCCAATGCCCGGACGAACTCGAAGTATCTTATTTCAGCGGATGTGTGCCCCTTTGTGAAAAACCAAAAAACTGGTTGGCCAATGGCTGTAACCAAAGTATGAGCTCCTGTAATATGGGAAAAGAGTTTTATGACGTGCCCCCGCTGGTCAGGCTTTGTCCTGCCGCCCCTATTCATTAGGACACAGACGTTCACTCGTTCTACCCGTTACCGGCTCGAAGAGTAATATGCGCAACTGTCCACAGCTGCTCATGTGTTCGTTACTCGCCCACGGTAGTTCCCAACCCGGGATGCTGTTATATTGGTCTCAGGGCTCTGAGACAATGACCTCGCTTTTTCCACTAATGAGGCCCACGAAAATTCGAGGCAGTGACGGGCCAGGATTTTTGGCCTGGGTATTCAAAATGTAGAAGGGTGTTGATATTTTCTAACAACCTAGACTCCTACATCCTAATATTTGGCATGTCTAACGTTGCATAGTTCTAATTGTATAATATATAGCAAGTATATAACACACAATTGAGTATGATTTCATAAATTCATAAAATTTGTGCATAACTGAAATTGTTGAAGTTCAACATGTACCAAAGTAGAAACATACGGAATATATGGAGGCTATGAAACAACAAAATAGTAAGAAGACATACAAATTATTAATAGAACTTTTTTATGCCTTAACTCTTTAAATACAAGTTGTAGAATCTGAACTCTCACACCATCACACACGAACACACACCTAGTGTACAAGTTAGACCTACACCTATACGAAGAGGTTGCAGGTGGCTAAGAGGTATCTGAAGTCGTCCAGGCTTCGCATGTGACAGGCACGTCACCCTAACCATTATGGCGCATCCACGTGTGAGGCCGCTGACTTGAATAGCCAGGACACAGCATGGCCACTGCTAGGGAAAAACCCCGGTGAGACACCAACATCGAACCCATGGTTCGAGCGCTGGCGGGCAGCAAGCCCGCCACCGGCTTCTGTCATCCGCGCTATGCGCGGTTCTCAATTATTAATAGAACTTTTGGATACTAAAATCAAATTAGGGAATAGTAAATTAGACCAGGTAACTGTTCTCTTTTTTCCCAATATATTTACATGTATACACTATATATATGAATTTTTGACAAAAAATTTGGGTATTCAGTGAATTACTGTAGGCCCACCCCTGATTCGAGATCTGTTACTTAACAGGTCTCGAAGAAAAATGTGACGCCCTTAGTGTATGTTAACAAACGACCCGAATCGGGTCACCCAAAAACCAACTAGCATAGTGACGCGCGAGCGACGGCGGTGCAACTACCCAGTCCTCATTATTGTTCTACGACTAGGACTTAATGATGTGCAACCGCTAATTACATGCCGGAATACCTCAGGAACCGACTTCCCGAGTACATCAGTGCTACCACCCTACCACAGCGCATACGGACATCCTGGAAGCTACGCTTCCGGTTATCGGGTGACACCACCCGAACGTGGCATTGACAATGTCCCGAGGGCTACGCCCAGGAAACTACGTTTCCCGATGTTGGGTGTACCACCCGAGCAGGTGCTTACAGCTGCCAGGGAGCTACGTTCCCTGATGTACGGTGCACCGCAGCCCCACTCGACGATACTTGAAGAAGATTCTCGCTACCCGAGAAATGCTCTTGGTACTCGAACGACAATATACCGGCTCCCCAATACTTGGGAATATCAAGCTGCGCTGCTCAAATCTTCGGTACTTGATGAAAATGCTCACTGGTACTTACAGTACATAGAACTTGCAGGGAGACTACGACATCTCGAGGGCTAAAAGCTGCATGTTAGCTTATCATTAAGTTCTACGGGGATACTGTCAGATATATGGCAGGGGTACCTGCACCGCCCGTATATATGACCATCACCAGGCTATCGACCCAGCAGCCATCAAGGAGGAGGCTCGCAAGGGCTGACGCGATCGACCAACGTGGAGATCAAGGCAAACCAGGGCGGGTGTATCTGGACGATAGCTAGGATCAATCTGTTAGCCCGATCGTCCTCTCTGTAACCCTACCTCTCCTACCTATATAAAGGAGGGTAGGGACCTCGGGCTCGGGATCCATCTTCCACCTTTTCCATCTACCTCGTAGCTAGGAGCAACAGCCCTTGTAATTAAGTATACGAATACAAGAGCAGCCACCCCACTGGAATAGGGTTTAGCGCGCACCGCGCCCCGAACCAATATAAATCCTTGTGTCTTGTATGCTACCATCTGATTCCATCTATGTGATCATGTTACTGGATATTGCCGGAGCAAAATAATCCGACCCATTGTGTCAGATTGCCCAAATAACCATTCCCAGCTGCTCATCACTCACAAGAAACAACGAAGAAGAAAACAACACCTATTTGGACAGAGAAAATTACATATTATTTTAGACTCTAATCGTCGCGCTTCGTTTTTTTTTAGACTCCAACCGTCGACTTCCTAAAATAAAAATAGGCCTGGCAACCAGCGGACTGGTATTTGGGCTTAAATGTCGGCCGGCCCCTTAACATTTAGCAGTTTACCCAGTCTATATGCCCATCTGCTGATGTCTTACGTCTGTCTAGGCGCAAGACACTGCCTGGTGTGCCCCTTGCGCGACACACGAACCGACGACGTGACGCCGCCGAGCAGCGATATATGCGGCCTGCACTGCCTCAACGGTGACGCTGCGCACGAGCGGAGGCGTGATCAGCCGATCGTCCGCCGTGCCGGTGCTATGCCGTCGTGGTACTCTTGGACGCGCCGCGCGCAGCCCTGCGCTGCTCCGTGAACACCGAGACGGTGACGGACCTGCAGGGCACATACACTACACACAGCATACAGCACGACGACAGGGTCCAAGACTCAGGTCGCCGAGTAGCCGAGTAATGAGCACGATCAGGTAAGAGGATTAATAATTTTTTTGTAAGTTCATTTGTTCAATATTTTTTATTGTTTATGTTTCATTTGTTCAATAATTTTCTGTAAGTTCATTTGTTCAATAATTAGGTACCACCGTAAGAGTAAATATGGATAGGAAATAAATGGGAAGGCAATGGCAAAGTGAGAGGTATCACATTACAATTTGCATCTTGTACGTGTTTTAAGTCTGACACGGATTATTTCTTATTTGTGTTCTTAAACACTTTGATTTGATGAATGGGTAAATTCAGGATTTTGATCTGTAGATTGAGGCACTTTATCTACGGTGCCGAGTTGGTTGTACCTTAATTTTTCGTTCCTCAGCCACTTCTACCTTGTGATATTGCCTGGTGTTTCCCCTGTTTGAAGCCTACGCTACGATTATCACAAGTGCATATACTCCTTATCATCCTACAAAAAATGTTACCTTACTACTACAGAAGAGGCAATCACTGTCGTTGAAGTATCACTGCGAACAATGATAATGGCCATGTTCATCTAGCTTATAATCCGTCTTATTCAGCTTGTTTTTTCAACCGGAACAGTATTTTTCTCTCACAGAAAATCAGTCAACAGTGCTTTTCAGCCGGCTTATAATTCCAGCCGAACGGCTCCAATGTATCATCGTCGGTTCGTGGCTATACTCCGTAGTGGTGGGTTGGTATTCACTAGTGGTTCATGGCTACAACCGACAGTGATAGACAGTGATATATCACCGGCGGTTGTAACCACGAACTGACAGTGATATGTTGGATCACGCCTGGGACAATTTTTTATAGGAAACTGAATTGGATCATTAAGAGTAATGGAGATATGAAATATATTTCGGGCCATGCCTAGGCGTGTATCTGCCCCTCTGTCCTATTTACAACGACCTTGACGAATCTGTCAGTGGTATTGGAGTTGAGGAGAAAGTTTTGGTTGGAGTAGCAAAGGACGTAGAGGTCTTAGAAGATGGCAGCGCCCTTGTTGTAGATGCACTGGCATGTCCGATCGTGTTGGTGGTGAAGAGGGCCTAAAAAAGGCGGTGATGTTGTTGGGTTGGGTTGTGGCGAGGAGCTCAAGATTGGCCTCGTAGCCAATGGCGGAGGAAGGGAAGGGGCCCGGTGGGGTAGGCAATGTAGTAGGTGCCGCAGATGTTGTCGAGGATATCACAGGCAACCAGCGGGGCAATCATCAATAGAGAGACGAGGAAGCAGTCACAAAGATGTACTACCTGAGGTCGTGGTGACGAGAGATCAGACTTTATAGTTAGTACATGCGAACGATAAGCCACGTAACTCCCTTCGATCCACTAGCTAGACGGGACAATGGAGGAGGGCAAGGTGAGATAAAACACCCTGATCAAATCTCTTTAGCACAACAAACGACAAAAAAATGTTAGTATAAGAGTACTACCAACTAACATCCTGATTTTGAAAGAAGGCATACTAGATAAGTCTACACGTCAATTGCCCTGCAAACTAAACACCAGAAGTAGGTTCAAAAGTGGCAACCACAATCAAAGCAGACAAATGATATGAACAAACAGAACTAGAACTCCAAACAGTAGTGTGACTCAAGATACAAACAACCACAGCAACTGCACAAGATAGCGCTGCCTAGGTTCACTTAAAGGCTGCTGGGCGCGAGGGGCGAGAGCAGGGCCCGCCGCCGTCGCGTTTGGTGAAGCCGAGGCTGCTGGGAAGTTGTTGCCGCCACCTTGTGGGGGGCCGCCGTCACCAGCAGCGGGATCGCCGGGTCGTCAGCCATGGCGATCTCCAGCGAAAAACTTCGCTCGAGCTGCAGTCAATTTTGGCACAACTGCGATGTCCACGGCAACCATGATGGGCGCAGACGCAACCGCCACGGCAAGCCTGGCGTGCAGGCAGGGCACCAGCCGGCGACAAGGAGACGGAGTGTGCCAAACAGCAGGTCGATTGCGACTTCCTGTCGAGGTAAGAACATCGTCAATTGGATAAAAAATATATCGATTCATACCGTTGTCGGATTGAAGGTTGCAATCCTTTGATGTTCTTTTCCAATTTGCACTCGTTCAATGAAGCCGAAGAATAGGACGGCATGCTTCATTCTCGATGTTGCAGAACGAACGCAATAGAGCAAACATTCATGGATGCTTTGCGTGACTTCTCTGTTCTCCTCGTTTTTCTTCATCGGCGAAGGAGACCATCGCCTGTCGTTGTTGCTTTTCTCGAACGGTGATGGTAGAGGCATACGACGTGCCTCCGTTGTTCTCCTTTCTCTTGTTGGTAGAGCAAAGTGCCGATAACGTGTTAGAAGTGAATTTTCGAAAGGTGGCAAAAAGCTTTTGCCGGATTTTTATTAGACGAGAGAAAGGAAAAAAAAAGAGGTGATACAACAAATTTTAGAACACACAACCCCACTCAACTCCACCCCACTTCCACTACCACTCTACTACAAACCACGGCAAATTTTACAAGCCACAACAGGGAACGTCGAGTACACATGACTAACTCTACTGGGTCCCGTGTTAGAAGTGAATGTAAATGAACAAGATTGAAAAGAACTGTTTGATAGGAACACGATCCCTACCATGGATTCGGCGTAGATTGTAGGAGTGAGAGGAAGGGGGGCGAGGCTTGAACAGCGAGGAGCGGCGGCGAGGTGCCGTGGCTGCGCGCGTAGGAGGACGAGGAGTGGCGGCTAGGGCTCTGGATGTCTCCCGGCTCCCTAAGGGAAGCCGAGCAGATTGATTGCTCTTGTTTAATTTTCCACAAAGTGTCTTACACAATTATATAAAGCTCTCTTCTCTCCAAATAGAAAGTAAATAAATTGGGCCAAGCCCCCCCCCTAATTTCCTGCGTGCTAGCCACTAATGGGCCGCCTCCTGGAATACTGGACGCCTGTCATAACATCTCTCTCCGCCTGCTAAAACAGCTCGTCCTCGAGCTGGAAATCGGGAAACTCCTCGCGAACCTCCTGAAGCGGTTCCCAAGTGGCGTCCTCCTCAGGTAGACCGCACCACTTGATGAGGACACGCCAGACCCCGCGACGTTGTTGAGCCTGCAAGGCGCGGTCTGGTGGTGGCAGAATGCGGCCATCAAGGACCGGTGGCAGCACAGCGGGTGTAGCCGGAGGATCCCCGCGGTGGCGCTTGAGCAGCCCCACGTGGAAGACGTCGTGGATGTGGGCGCCCTCCGGAAGCTGTAGACGGTAGGCGACTCTGCCGATGCGCTCCAGCACCCAGAATGGACCGGCGAAGCGGGGACCTAGCTTGCGCTTGGCGCGGGGTCCAAGGACTATGCCGTCCTGTGCAGCAGGCGCATCCAGACCCAATCGCCGACAGTGAACTCCACATCGCGGTGGTTGGTGTCGTAGTACTTTTTCGACAGCTGTTGGGCCTGCAGGAGACGCTGGCGCACCTCAGCGAGTATCTCATCGCGGCTGTGCAGGAGGGCAGCAGCAGCCTCAGTCTGGGCCGTCCCGGGCTTGTACGGCAAGATGGGCGGCAGTGGGCGGTCGTAGACCACCTCGAAGGGCGTGGTGCGCAGGGCGGTGTGGAAGGAGGTATTGTAACAATACTCCGCCCACGACAGCCAATCCACCCACACACGCGGCCGGTCACCTGTAACACACCGCAGATACATGGCAATCACCTTGTTCACCACCTCAGACTGCCCATCGGTCTGCGGATGGAAAGCTGTGCTCATGCGTAGCTTGACGCCCACCAGCTGAAAAAGGTTGCGCCACACATGGCCAGTAAACACCGGGTCCCTGTCGCTGACGATGGAGGAGGGAAACCCGTGAAGCCGGACGGTGTCGTCGAAGAAGGCGCGAGCGACAGAGGTCGCTGTGTAGGGGTGGCCGAGCGCGATGAAGTGCACGTACTTGGAGAAGCGGTCGACCACCGTGAGGATAACGGACTTGCCTCCCACCTTGGGAAGGCCCTCTATGGAGTCCATGGAGATGTCCGCCCACACCTGGGACGGCACCTCCAGCGGCTGCAGCAGCCCCGCGCGGCTGCAGTGTCTCCGTCTTGTTGCGCTGGCAGGTAGTGCAGGCCCGGACCTAGTCCTGCACCAAGGCGCGGTCGCCGGGTATGTAGAAGTCGGCGCGGAGATGGTGGAGGGTCTTCTGGACACCCTCGTGCCCTGCCGAGTGCGCCAGAAGAAGCGCCTGATGGCGCAAGTCGCCGTGGTCGGGCACGAAAGTGTGGCTCCCGTGCAGGAGGAGCCCGTCGTCGAGGCGCCACGGCCCTGGGAGGTCACCGGCCTCTAGACGCCAGAGGAGTAGTTGGGCGTCCGCTGCGGTCATCATGGCACGACGGACGTCGTCGACGAAGACGAAGGAGGGACCCAAGAGGGCGCATAGGGCTGCTGCCCCGGCGTCAGCCCCCGTGGCCTCCTCTGTGTCGAGGCAGGACAGCACGTCCGCCACGGTCTTGAGATGCCCCGGCCGGTACTCGACTGTAAAATCGAAGCCAAACAGCTTGCGGATCCATTGGTGCTGTGGAACCGTCGAGAGGCACTGATCCAGGAGAAACTTCAAGCTGTAATGGTCAGTGCAAATAAGGAAGTGTCGACCCCATAAATATGGGCGCCAATGGCGCACAGCCTGCACCAAGCCAATGAGCTCGCGTTCATATGCCGCGAGCTTGAGGTGGCGGGCCACAAACGGGCGGCTGAAGAAGGTGAGAGGTCCCATGCCCTGATGAAGGACGGTGCCGAACCCCGCGCCTGAGGCGTCGCGGTTCACCATGAACAGCTTGTTGAAGTTCGGCATCTGCAATACCGGGCCAGTGGTGAGGGCGCGTTTAAGCGCCTGAAAAGCTGCCTTGGCCTCCTCATCCCATGTAAACGTGTCTCGCCGCAAGAGACGCGTGAGGGGCACAGCGATGATGCCGAACTCCCAGATGAACTTGCGGTAGTAGCCCGCAAGGCCGAGGAAGCCCCGCAGACCGTGGGCCGATCACGGTTGCAGCCACGCCGAGATGGCCGCCACCTTGTCGACGTCCATGGCAGTGCCATCCCCGGAGATGACGTGGCCCAAGTAGGCCACGGACGTCGCCCTGAATGAGCACTTCGAGCGCTTGAGGTGAAGACGATGCGCTCGAAGCTCACGGAGGACGATGGTGAGGTGCTACAAGTGCTCCGCCCACGAGGAGCTGTAGATCAGGATGTCGTCAAAAAATACCAGCACAAACCTCCGTAGGTAGGGGCGAAGTACATCATTCATCAACGCCTGAAATGTCGCCGGGGCGTTGGAGAGGCCAAACGGCATCACCAAGAACTCATAGTGGCCGTGGTGGGTGCGAAATGCCATCTTGGCCACGTCATCATGGTGCATCCGCACCTGGTGGTAGCTCGAGCGCAGGTCGAGCTTGGTGAAGAAATGAGCCCCGTGGAGCTCGTCGAGAAGCTCATCCACCACCGAGATGAGGAACTTATCCTTGGACGTCTTGGCGTTGAGGGCCCTATAGTCGATGCAGAAACGCCAGGACTTGTCCGCCTTGCGGACCAGGAGCACCGGAGCCGAGAACGGCGAAGTGCTAGGCCGGATGATGCCCTGCGTGAGCATGGCCTCACACTGCCGTTCCAGCTCGTCCTTCTAGAGCTAGGGGTAGCGGTACGGTCGCACAGCGACGGGTGCAGTGTCCGGAAGCAAGTGAATGTGGTGGTCGTACTGGGGGGCCGGTGGGAGGCCCTGCGGCTCCTCGAAGATGGCGCTGTGCTGCTATAGAAGACGATCCAGCAGCGGCTGCTGGGAGTCGACAGAAGTCGTTGCCACGTGTGTGGTCCTGTCCGGACCGCCGACGCCCTACTAGACGATGCGGCGGCCCACGCGCCAGAAGGCCATCGTCATGGCCATGAAGTCCCAGAGGATTAGGCTAAGGGTCCGCAGGTAGTCGACGTCGAGGATGAAGTCAAAGCACCCCAAGTCGAGGCCGACACAGGTGATGGAGAAGGTCTCGTCCCCGATGCTGATGGGAACGTCGTGAGCGATCCCCTCGCAATGCAGGCGGTCACCGTTGGCGACGGTGATGCAAAGCTGCTCCCCCCTCATCGGAGAGAGATCGAGGCAGCGCATGGTCGCGCCGTGGAGGAAGTTGTGGGTCGAGCCTGTGTCGAGCAAAGCCAACAGGCGCTCCCCCTTCACTGTCACCGGCAGCAGCATGGTGTTCTTCGTTCGGATACCTACCAAGGCATGGAGAGAGACGACAAACGCGTCAGCAGCCGGCGGCTCGAGGCCAGCCGGCTCCTCCACCAACACTGTCGCGGCAGCCGCGGCCCCGTCCTCGGCGAGCGTGGCATCCTCCATGACATAGTCATCCACCTCCAGGTAGAAGAGGTGTTGACACACGTGGCCAAGGACGTAGGGCTCGTCGCAGTTGTAATGTAGCCCCTGGCGACGTCGCTCCTACTGCTCCACCAGCGTTAGACGACGGAAAGGACGTGCTGCTAGCGCCGCGTTGGCCACGGCCGGACCCTGGCTGGCCAGTGCAGGAGGCGCCACGGGAGCGTGGCCCGGAGGGGGTAGCGCTGGACGCTGCGGTGGTCGCGCGCCGCTCGAACACCCGGGCATAGTACATGGCCGTCTGGAGGTCTAGAGGGTCGCACATCTCCACGTCCACCTGGATATGCTCCGGGAGGCCACCAACGAAGAGCTCGGCGCGCTAGCGCGTGGAGACCCCCCGGGCATGGCACGCAACCACATGGAATCGCTCGGCGAAGTCCTGCACAGTAGACGTGAAGGGTAACCGGCCTAGCTCAACCAGGCGGCTACCACGAAGCGTGGCCCGAAGCAGAGGCGGCAGAGGTCCCGAAAGCGCTCCCACGATGGCATGCCCTCGTCTTGTTCCAAGCGTAGTAACACGTCTAAGCCGCCCCCCGAAGGTGGTAGGAGGCGAGCCAGGTGCGGTCGGATGCCAAGGTACGCTGACCCCAAAAGAACTGGTCGCATTAATTGAGCCAATTCAGGGGATCAACGGAGCCGTCGTAGGTCTGGAACTCTAGCTTGTAGAAGCGTTGCGGAGGGGGTTCGGGTGCCGCAGCGAAGGAGGCGCCCCCCGTGGCCTCTGTTGACACCGGCGCCGGCGATGCCGACAGCTGTAGGGTACCCCCGTGGAATAGGGTGCCATCGACACCGCCGTAGAGTATGCCCGACGCGGGCACGCCCCCATGTGTGATCGCAACACCAGTGGAGGACAGTGGGGCACATACGGTTGGGCGCTCGCCGCTGTGTAGACGGGCACCGCCGATCCGGTGAGCCAGACGGGAAGTGGCAATGGCGACAGCGAAAAACGGATGTCCTGGATGGGCACCCCCTGGGACGATGGCGACGGCACGACCTAGAACATGGCCGAACTCGCCCCGTCGTAGGGCATCCCGTACTGATATGTCACGGGCGCGGCGGACGGCGGCGGTGGCATGAGCGCCTGCTGGTAGGACGGTGGAGGCGATGGAGGTAGGATCGGCGGTTGGGGAGGCGACTGCTGCCCATAGGGCCTGATCAGGAAGGACCGGATCCCGGCCACAGCCTGGCCGAGCTCCAAGATCGCCGTCATCAGCTGCTCGGCCATCATGACGGCCGACGGCGTCGGAACGGAGGGCGCGATCACGCCAGAGGACGAGATGGGCGCTGTCGAGATGGGCAGCATGGCGGACGTGGTGAGTTGCGGCTGGGAGGGTGGGGGCAGTGGAAGGGTGGTGGCTGGTGGTGATGGTTGGGTGGAATTCGGAGAAGACATCGAACCCGGGAATCCTGATACCAGGCTAATAGGAACACGATCCCTACCATGGATTCGTCGTAGATTGTAGGAGTGAGAGGAAGGGGGACGAGGCTTGAACAGCGAGGAGCGGCGGCGAGGTGCCATGGCTACGTGCGTAGGACGAGGAGTGGCGGCTAGGGCTCTGGATGTCTCCCAGCTCCCTAAGGGAAGCCGAGCAGATTGATTGCTCTTGCTTAATTTTCCACAAAGTGTCTTACACAATTATATAAAGCTCTCTTCTCTCCAAATAGAAAGTAAATAAATTGGGCCAAGCCCCCCCTAATTTCCTGCGCGCTAGCCATTAATGGGCCGTCTCCTAGAATACTGGACACCTGTCATAACACTGCTATTTTCATTGATCTCTGAAATATATTTATACAAGTGAAGAGGTGTCACGAAGGGAACGACTGTTCCCAAAAGACATGCCCTTTAGGACTAAAACTAACTGTCTAATCCTATCCACTAATCATGTGCTTGATGGATGAGATCACTCGTGAAGAGACGTCTGTTCATCTGTAGATGCCCGTTCGCGTATAGGTGTCGTTTCACAACAAATAGAACATAATACAGTACAAAATGTGTTATACACCTCGAACTGCCAACTTTGCTAAAGAATAATCCTATAAGTGTCAAAGTAACCTTGCAATATGAAGCCTCACATATTCCTTGAATAAGAATTTCCAACAGCTTCCACCATTTCTCCATAAAACTATTGCCACCACCATCAATAGTGCTATGCTCTATTGGTCTCAAATATGGCCACAATAAGATTACAACCTACAACAACTCTCTATGCAAACCTTCTGAAACAACCTCTTTAACTAGAGAACAAATAAAGCACCAACTATAGAGAGAACATATTGGGCCAATGTCAATTCCATCATATGACCAAGAGATAGCAAACAAATAAATGGTCGGGGATAATTTTCTAAGATGTGCAAATTGATCAAATGCACCATCCAATTGTTGTCAAAAGGGTGACTTGTTCAACATAAGAGCTTCATCCTTGCTTAAATAAACAACACGACTTACATCGTACACATGCATGTCTACCTTGAACCAACATGAGCAAAACTTGCCATAGCCAAATGTCAACAAGTGACAATAAACTTGCTTACTTCCAAAATGACATATTTTTACAAATCAACAATATAACATGTGCCTTTGATAATTAACTGCTCTGGTACCACTTGTGAGTGTAGAGAGGCAGCGGAAGCGTCAAAATTAGCAAGCTAATTACTCAAGCAATTCACCGAGCTAATTACTCATAAGCAATTCACCGAACACCTTACGTGCATACAACAAAACAGTCCCGTAGTACTGATTCATCAAAAATGGTGCTGTTCAAACTTCACAATAATGAATGAGCCACAAATGTGGTTAATGAGGAAAAAATTGCTCGATTCAACTAAGTGTCACCGCATTCATGTTTGAAAACCTTATTGCGATGCCATCCTCATCTAGTGCGGCCGCCTGCTTGCATCAGCATCTATGGCGCCTGCTGCCACCTCTTCCTCTTTGGTAAGTGGTCGTTCCTAATAAGGTTCTTGCTTTTCAATTTTTCACATTGTGTTCCAGCTCTAAAGCTGTTTGATGTTTTGCCCCCAAGGGGCCATTGCTGCAGAGTTCATGCCCTGTTGCTTCATATAGGTATCTTGCTGCCTGGTACACATGTCTACGTCTCTTATATATTTTTTTATTTACATTGGATAAGCAAATCCATATTCCATTTTTTTTTACCCTTGCTGCTATTCTGTTCGACACAACTCTGCATTTTGGTTCATGCAGCGAGAACAATGTGGTTAGCCAGCCGCACCACCTAGCATTAGCACTGCAGCCCAGCCAAGCCGTTGCTAGGAAGTGACACAACGAGATACCGCCGGCATCAGCAATCATCCCCCTCAACTACCATAGGCAGCATCCCAAAATCCTTCAAAACATGAAAGCATGTTGATTGTGATTAGCAGCAAGGCAAATCCCTATGACATAAGTACGTACATTCAATCTAAAAGAACTACTGTACACTGGATGTTGACCTTGCAATCTAGAAGCAAATCGAAAACCTCATGAGTCATGGATGAATTTATCTGCCTTCAGTCATCTGAACACATGTTTATAGATTACCAAAGACAATAATGATAATTACAATATTTTGTTCAGACCGCAAGTGCAAGCTCCTGCTACACTATATCTTTGCTCGATTCGTCCAATGTGCTCCTCTAGAACTCTCTAGTTCTCACAGCAGTTTAAGGAGAATTATTTTTTCATATCATAAATGTGATTTATTTCAGCAATCGTTTAAATGAACTCACAAACATATATATTTTTCTTTCATTATTTTTATTACTATTTCTCACTATAAATCTGACTCCAAATTTTTGCAGCAACACATGGGGTATCTAGTTATTCATAGATAGTAAGCACTGGAAGTCTGGAACATGAAGGTGGCAGCATGAGCCAATATATCCTATCCCCTCCATTCTATATAGTAGGTCGTTTTTGTTTTTCTAGGCATATGCACCTAAATATATATTATGTCTAGACACGTGGTAAAACTTTGAATCTAGAAAAGTCAAAATGATAATTTGAAAAAGATGGAGTATGTTTAGACACGTGGTAAAACTTTGAATCTAGAAAAGTCAAAACGATAATTTGAAAAAGATGGAGGCTCTACTTTATTTATGAATTAGAACAGCAACAGTCCTGACTGCCAAACCTAATAGTACTGCAGAATCCTCAGATGTAACACCCAAATTTTAGAGTTAATAAATTTTAAATAATTTAGATAACAATTAATGAGAAATTAAAAATTTAAAAATTATTTGGTGTTGCATTCATGCTGTTGCATTTATTTTATTTTGTGGTGTGGTTATATTGGTTTTATTTTAATTGATTTGGTTTAGGAAAATTTGATTTGAAAATGTGTTTGGAAAATTAGAAAAGAAAAGAAACAAAAGAAAAAAAAAGAAACAACTTACCTTCTTACCTTTTCGGCCTGGCGGCCCAGCTAAGCCGAGCCCAAGTTTTTCTCCGCGCCGGCGTTTGCGGCCGAGTGGGCCGGCCCAGGCGAATCCGCGCGCGTTGTTCTCTCGGGTGACGCTGACGAACCGGGCCCCCTTGTCAGCGCCCTCTTCCACCTCCGGTTCGTGGCCGAGACGGACACCATCCCGGTAGATTCCGATTTCTTCATCTTCAATGACTTGGACCGCAAGCTGTGCATCCCTATAAGATCGTGATGACCCCCGCGTTCCGTTTTTCAACTAAAACGATAGGCTAGCCACGGGAAATTAAGCTCTAGGGTTAGGGCATAGCCGACTTTCTCGGTTGGGCACGGGTGAGGCTTTCGGGTGATTGGAGGTCAATTTCTTGGTTTGGGTAAGTTTGTTGTCTCCTCCTCTTCCTTCCAATGCTTTCTATTGGAGCTTTTGTGCGTTGTATCGGAGAATTGGAGCTCACCGGGGCCGGCCATGGCGCTACCGTTTTCTCCTTGCCGCGCTCTCTTCTCGGTCCGTCGTAGCCTTCCAAAACCGTCTAGGATAGATCGGGTTCACCTTCTCTTTCGAGTTGAGTTGATGGCGGGTTGAATGGTGGTCGGAAAAGGCGGAGCCGAAGCTCTCCGGCGGGCTCATGGCGCCGGCAATGGCGGCCACCGGCCGGACTTGATAGGGATGGCCGGATTTTTCACTGTGCACTTGATGATGAACACGAGCCGTCCGTTCTCAGATGGACGCACGAGATTAGAAGATACCCCTTCGCGGGTAAAATTGATAAAGAGCCCCTAGACTTTCTCAGATTAAAACCCGCGGTCCATAGCGTATGTCGGAAAATGCGTTTTCGCGTTTTGAAAGCGTATTCTCTCCCGGATAAGTCAAAAATACGTTTTCAGGTATTTACAGTTTTGCCACTAGAATTGTTTTGGTCATAAAATCTTCGTTTTAACTCCGATTTGATCCGTTCAAATTGCGTTAGGTTCGTATTTGCGAGCTCTACATATTAGTGTAGTTGTACAGTTAGTTTTGATAATTTATTTTTCGAGGTTATAATTAAGTATTTATTTATCTGTAGGAAATCTTAGAAAATTCATAACTTTCACGTTTTAACTCCGAATTTGGTGATCTTTGCGTCTGTGTGATCGTAGAAACGTGTAGAAGAGTTTTATAAGCTTTTATTACTGTTTTGTTACTGTTGGTGTACTGTTCTAATTATATCTCTTTGTTTGCTTCGTGTATGTTTGATTGGATGCATGTGTGTTGTTGATTGATGGTCGAATATAGAAGGTGAGCAGTATCTGGACGATTCGGAGTATTACTTTGAGCCAAGTCAGCAGTATCACTTGGAAAGCTTTGATCAAGGCAAGTATAACACAGGACTATCCTTGTTACCTATACATTGAATTATCATACATATGCATGTGCTTACCTTGACAACCTTAGAGATTATAACTTAGTGATTGTTATCTTGATTCCTTGTCAACCTTGGAAATGCATATGGGTAGCTACTGCTAGTGCTTAAACTAAGAACAATGATCTTGTAATTTGATTAATGGATTAAGCAATCAACTATTAAGATGATTTTATTATTGTTAAAAGGGGGCTAGAGCATGTGTATTATTTTGATGCTCTGGTTTCTCTCCATAAGGACTTATCTGTAAGTGATAACCGGGATATACAGTACAGCTGTGAGGGCTATATGGCTCTGGCTTTAGTTGTTCAAGAGACCTTTTCTAGCTTGTTAGAGGTTACCTTAAATGGCGTAAGAATGGCTTGCCATGTTGGGTGTAGTCCGAGCCCCTGGCCTAGTGTGTATAGGCTGCGGTTGTTGTGCCACAGGGAAGGAGGGTTCTACATCTGCCTGCCGAGTGAAATCTAATGGCCCTAACTTGTTAGACGAACTTTTGAGTGGCTTTATATGGTTCTCGGGTGTTTGGGCTTGATCTCTCCACTCATTTGGAAATCATGACTTACAGTGAAAGTGTACACCTCTGCGCAGAGTTAAAAACTGGTATACTAGCCGTGCTCACGGATACGAGCGGCCTTGGGGATTCTTATGGAATAGTTGATCATAACTGTTATATCATGATTAATTATTGTTGATTATTATTATGCTCATGTTAATGCTATTCATTATCCTTATTACAATTGATCATTGGATCTTTAATGGGAAGTGGTTTATCTTGATGCTACTCAATTGCTAATATATGATTAAAAGCTAAATGCAGTTAAACAGTGTCTAGCCTTTTTGAGCCTCATGAACCCTGTGTTATATTTGTAGAGTTCGACATGAACTCACCCTTGCTATTTCCACCATAACAGATGAAGATATAGAGGAAGATTATCGGAATGAGTACTAGTCTTGGTGTCAACTAGTCAACCGTGTCCCTGTGTGGAGTTTCCGCTGAAGAATTACTATTAGTTATTATTACCTATCGTTCAAGACTATGTCTTAAATACTTATTCGTTATGTAATAAGCACTGTGATGATACTTTGTAATTTGTCAACTTATGTGTACGACTGTTTCCTGGGGCGCACATGAGTCTTTTATGCATCCTATTTTTGTCCTTAAAAATGGGTGTGACAGATTGGTATCAAAGCCGTGTTGACTGTAGGACGCGAGCCTAGTTAGAATGATCGTTAATAACATCCATACTCCATTTAATTCATGCTTCCTCTTTTCACCTTGTTAATTACTAAAGTTTTATGCTTTCTCTACTTTATTCTATTGCGAAAATACATTGATTCTATCTAATCTATGTCTAAATTTTATAGATGCCTCCTCATCCCCGTTTGTCAGCTGCACAGTACGTTGCTCGTTTCAAACCTCAGGAGCCGTATGAAGATGGTGAGCAAGAGCTATCTGATGCTGAATCAAGAGTTGGTGATACACCAATGGAGGATGTAGTTATGGGATGGACTACGAAGTTTCATAGCCTGGTTCCTAAAGCTGATGCTTTCTTCCATGACATGTTGACAAGAACCTTGGATAACTACTACTACGACTGGGAAGCTACGTTGGAGTATCGTAGTGCAGAGTATAGTCATCCATGGATGAATTCCTATTGGGAAACGGAGTTATGGGTTAAGAAAAGGGATCCTACCACTAAGGAGCCTAAGGTGGAGTCAAAGTTCATTACCAGAGTGAGCCGGGCAACTGTGGAGATAAGCATGGAGGATGTTGCTTTTAATGCATTTGTTTACTACCATGGTCTACGCTCGGACAAGACGTTAAAGGGTGCACTCCGGCATTTTCCTTGTTTCTTACATGACAAGGGTATTTGGACCGTGCCGCCTGCAGATGATTCCTCCTTGACTTTACAAGCTACGGTGGGATTAGCTCGTGAATTGGCTCTCCATGAGGTGGATTTGAAGGATGAGTTGCTGAAGGAAAAAAAAACTTAAGGAGCAAGCTTATAAGGAGATTGACCAATTAAGAGCGGAGTTAGGTCGTCCCAAGATTTATGAGAAGCTTAATTAGGCAATAGGAAAAATCCCTATGTAATAGGAACGATAGTAGTTGTGAGTTAATTTTAAGTTTGGTTTGTATTAAGAGTCAATTTGTGATGTGAACAATTGTGTGATTGATGGATTGTTATTATGATAATGTGTGATTTGGATCTTTGTAATGTGTGCTGGAGTTTTGTAGACATGCCTACAAGTTCCATGGTTGAGAATATTAAGTTTGATCAAAATATATTAGTTGAATATGAGGTTAATTTAGTTCTGTCCTTTGCTGATTTTTGGATCAGTCTGGGATGTTTTAGAAATAACTTAAAATCCGTTCATGAGAAATTTAAGAAACTTTACTGGGAATAATTAGACTTCTATATCTTTCCAATCCCATAAGAATCACTTTAATATCTATTCTGAGCTAAGAGATATACCTGTTCCAAGTTGGAGTTACTGCACAGTCTGGAATTCTGAAACAGTTTCGGTTAAGTTCAGTTTTTGGCCAATTTATTGACAGAATCAGAAAAAGTGTTGTGAATAAAAGTTGTAGATAATTTTGAAAGCTTTCCAACCATGTAAAGATCATCTGAATTGGACGTCTGTAGCTCGAGATATGACAGTTTTACTGAGTTGCTGAAATTGGAGCTCGTCCAGAAAAATCAGATTTTGCTTATCTATTGAATACATCATCTCGGATCGTACTGAATTTCAATTTCTGTGTTTTTGGAAACAGATGTCAGGCAGAGGTCGTGGCAGAGGTCGTGGAGGTGCTAACTTACCCATTACTATGGAGGAACTTATGCAAACTCAGAACCAGATGATGCAGATGTTTATGCAGCACATGTAGAACAATCCCGCTGCAGGAGGACCACCGCCTGTGCAAGTGAGGGATAAGCGTGGGGAATTTTTGAAGGGACGCCCTCCAGTGTTTTCTCATGCTGCTGATCCTTTAGAGGCAGATGATTGGGTGAGGGCAGTGGAGAAACAGCTGAATATAGCCCAATGCAATGATATGGAGAAGGTGTTATATGCATCTGGTCAGTTACAGGGGACAGCTCAGACTTGGTGGGAGTCGTATCAAGCTGCACGCCCTGACAATGCTCCTCCTATCACTTGGAATGAGTTTGTTAGAGATTTTCGAGCTCGTCATATTCCTGAAGGTATAATTGAGCTGAAGCAGGAAGAATTCAGAAACCTTAGGATGGGACAGATGAGTGTTAGTGAATATCATGATAGATTTACCCAGTTGGCTCGCTATGCTCCTAATGAAGTAAGAGAAGATGCAGACAGACAACGTCTCTTCTTGAAGGGAATTTATTATGATCTTCGCTTGCAGTTGAAGGGGAACAACTATGCTAGTTTTCAAGAGCTGGTAAATAAAGCTATTGTGCTTGATAATGAGCGCAGAGAGATGGACAGGAAGAGGAAGATGAAGGTACAAAGCTCAGGAAGCAACAACCGTCAGCGCACTAATTCTCAGCATGGTTTTCATCAGAAGTTTCAGGGACCGGTTAGTCAATGGAATCGCAATCCGAATCAGAGATGGTCCCAGAATTGGCAAGGTAATCAGTCACAACAGCGTTCATCATATCCACAACGTCAACAGTATCAGCAGACTGGGCAACAGACTCCTCGCACTGGGAATTCCAATGTTACCCCCATGAAGAATAGTGCTCCCAGCACTCCTACTAGATGCTTTGTCTGTGGTAAAGAGGGGCATATGTCTTACCATTGTCCTGAGAAGCAGAATCAGCAGACTCCTCAGAGCCAGAAGAGCAACCAGAAGCAATCTGGTACTGGAAGGGTGAATCATGTGTCTTCTGATACAGTTCATGATGCACCAGAAGTTATGATTGGTACGTTCAATGTACATTCCATTCCTGCAACTGTTCTTTTTGACTCTGGAGCATCTCATACATTCATATCCAATATTTTTGTTAAAATGCATAGTATACCCATGCTAGCTATGAAAGAATCTCTCTTAGTAAATTCACCTGGAGGTACCATACAAACCAGTAATCGTTGTCTTCCAATTAGTATGGTATTAAGGGGGGTAGAGTTTAAGATAACTCCTATAGTGTTGAGGACATCTGGTATTGATGTGATATTGGGTATGGACTGGATGAAGCAAAATCAGGTAGAGATTCAGTGTCAGCAAAAAGTGGTAGTTGTGAATGCACCTAATGGAGATAAAATCAATGTGAATGTAGCAGTGCAGAAGCAACCAACCGCTGTGGTAAATCAGCTTGAAGATACTATTAAGGAGAATTCAGTGATTGAGGAATTTCCGGATGTCTTCCCTGATGAATTGCCAGGTATGCCACCTGACCGAGACATTGAATTTCTTATTGAATTACTTCCTGGAACTGCACCTATAGCCAAACGACCATATAGGATGGGAGTAGATGAATTAGAAGAACTTAAGAAACAAATTAAAGAATTGCAAGATAAAGGTTTTATTAGACCTAGTTCATCACCTTGGGGAGCACCAGTTATTTTTGTTGATAAGAAAGATGGCGGTCAGAGGATGTGTGTTGATTATAGATCATTAAATGAGGTAACTATCAAGAATAAGTATCCTTTGCCCAGGATTGATGACTTGTTTGATCAGTTGAGAGGTGCTTGTGTGTTCTCTAAGATTGATTTACGTTCTGGATATCATCAGTTGAAGATTCGTGTTTCTGATATTCCAAAGACAGCTTTTACTACAAGGTATGGATTGTATGAGTATACTGTTATGTCATTTGGATTGACCAATGCACCTGCATACTTTATGTACATGATGAATAAGGTGTTCATGGAATATTTGGATAAGTTTGTGGTAGTGTTTATTGATGATATACTGGTATTTTCCAAGACAGAGGTAGAGCATGCTGAACATTTGAGGTTGGTATTGCAGAAACTTAGAGAGCATAAACTGTATGCGAAGCGAAGTAAATGTGAGTTTTGGTTGAAGGAAGTTTCTTTCCTTGGTCATATTGTTTCTAATGGAGGGATATCAGTGGATCCAGGTAAAGTAAAGGATGTATTAAATTGGAAACCACCTATTGATGTTAGTGAGATTCGTAGTTTCTTGGGATTAGCTGGATATTACAGACGGTTCATTGAAGGGTTTTCTAAACTTGCTAAACCTATGACATCTCTGTTAGAGAAGAATGCCAAGTTTGTGTGGTCAGATAAATGTCAAGCTAGTTTTGAGGAGTTGAAAAAGAGGTTGACTACAGCGCCTGTTTTGGTTTTGCCAGATTTGAGTAAGAAGTTTTCTATTTATTGTGATGCTTCTCGTCAAGGTTTGGGATGTGTTCTTATGCAAGAAGGCAGAGTTGTGGCTTATGCATCTAGGCAGTTGAGAAAGCATGAGTTGAATTATCCTACACATGATTTGGAATTAGCAGCTGTAGTTCATGCTTTAAAGATTTGGAGACATTATTTGATTGGACATAAGAGTGATATATACACTGATCATAAGAGTTTGAAGTATATTTTCACTCAGTCAGATCTGAATTTGAGGCAACGCAGATGGTTAGAGTTGATTAAGGATTATGATATTGAGATACACTATCATCCTGGTAAGGCTAATGTAGTAGCTGATGCTCTTAGTAGGAAAAGCTATGTTAATGAGATACAGACATTGACTATGACTAGTGAGTTATGTGCTGAATTTGAATATTTGAATTTGGGAATTGTTACTAATATAATGGAATTAGTGATAGAGCCTACCTTAGAGCAAGAAATTTACAAGGGGCAGTTGAAGGATGAGAAACTAAAGAAGATAGCGGAAGATATAGTGATTGGTAAGTCACCAGGCTTTCAAATGGATGATAATGGAATTTTGTGGTTTGGAAAGAGGCTGTGTGTACCTGAGGATCAAACTGTTAGACAGGCAATTCTTCGCGAAGCTCATGAGTCAGCTTATTCTATTCATCCTGGTAGTACTAAGATGTATTTGGATCTGAAACAGAAATATTGGTGGGTTGGATTAAAGCGAGATGTGGCTGAGTATGTGGCATTGTGTGACACTTGTCAGAGAGTGAAAGCAGAGCATCAGAGACCTGCTGGATTGTTACAACCAATGAAGATTCCTGAATGGAAGTGGGAGGAAGTTGGTATGGATTTTATAGTAGGGTTACCTCGTACTCAGAAAGGTTATGACTCTATTTGGGTGATAGTAGATCGGTTAACTAAAGTTGCTCATTTTATACCAGTTAAGACTACTTACCATGGACCAAAATTGGCAGAGTTGTATATGGAGAGAATAGTCTGTTTGCATGGAGTACCAAAGAAGATTGTATCTGATCGAGGATCGCAGTTTACGTCGCATTTTTGGAAAGCTGTGCATGAATCATTGGGAACAAAATTGAATTTTAGTACAGCATATCATCCACAGACAGATGGACAGACTGAAAGGACCAACCAGGTATTAGAGGATATGTTGAGAGCTTGTGCATTGCAATATGGAACTAGTTGGGATAAGAGTTTGCCTTATGCAGAATTCTCTTACAATAATAGTTATCAGCAGAGTCTTAAGATGGCACCGTTTGAAGCTTTGTATGGACGCAAGTGTAGAACTCCATTGTTTTGGGATCAGACAGGTGAATCTCAGGTGTTTGGTACAGATGTTCTTAGAAACGCAGAAGATCAAGTGCGAGTGATTCGTGAGAATTTGAGAGTAGCACAGTCTCGTCAGAAGAGTTATGCTGACAATAGAAGAAGAGATTTAGTTTTTGAGGTAGGTGATTATGTTTATTTGAAGGTGTCACCTATGAAAAGTGTGAAGAGGTTTAACATGAAAGGTAAACTAGCACCAAGGTATGTTGGACCATTTAAAGTTATTACTAGACGTGGGGAAGTTGCTTATCAATTAGAGTTGCCTGAGAATTTATCTGGAGTACATGATGTGTTCCATGTTTCACAACTTAAGAAGTGTTTGCGTGTGCCTGAGGAGCAGATACCTTTAGAAGAGTTGACTGTTAAGGAAGATCTTACATATGAAGAGTTTCCGATCAAGATTTTAGAAACTGCTGAGAGAGTTACTCGAAGTCGGATTATTAAGATGTGCAAAGTGCAGTGGAATCGATATTCAGAGGCAGAGGCAACTTGGGAAAGAGAGGATGAATTGAGAAAATCATATCCGCAGTTATTTGAGTAAGCAGTTCAATCTCGAGGACGAGATTCTTTTAAGGGGGGTAGAATTTGTAACACCCAAATTTTAGAGTTAATAAATTTTAAATAATTTAGATAACAATTAATGAGAAATTAAAAATTTAAAAATTATTTGGTGTTGCATTCATGCTGTTGCATTTATTTTATTTTGTGGTGTGGTTATATTGGTTTTATTTTAATTGATTTGGTTTAGGAAAATTTGATTTGAAAATGTGTTTGGAAAATTAGAAAAGAAAAGAAACAAAAGAAAAAAAAAAGAAACAACTTACCTTCTTACCTTTTCGGCCTGGCGGCCCAGCTAAGCCGAGCCCAAGTTTTTCTCCGCGCCGGCGTTTGCGGCCGAGTGGGCCGGCCCAGGCGAATCCGCGCGCGTTGTTCTCTCGGGTGACGCTGACGAACCGGGCCCCCTTGTCAGCGCCCTCTTCCACCTCCGGTTCGTGGCCGAGACGGACACCATCCCGGTAGATTCCGATTTCTTCATCTTCAATGACTTGGACCGCAAGCTGTGCATCCCTATAAGATCGTGATGACCCCCGCGTTCCGTTTTTCAACTAAAACGATAGGCTAGCCACGGGAAATTAAGCTCCAGGGTTAGGGCATAGCCGACTTTCTCGGTTGGGCACGGGTGAGGCTTTCGGGTGATTGGAGGTCAATTTCTTGGTTTGGGTAAGTTTGTTGTCTCCTCCTCTTCCTTCCAATGCTTTCTATTGGAGCTTTTGTGCGTTGTATCGGAGAATTGGAGCTCACCGGGGCCGGCCATGGCGCTACCGTTTTCTCCTTGCCGCGCTCTCTTCTCGGTCCGTCGTAGCCTTCCAAAACCGTCTAGGATAGATCGGGTTCACCTTCTCTTTCGAGTTGAGTTGATGGCGGGTTGAATGGTGGTCGGAAAAGGCGGAGCCGAAGCTCTCCGGCGGGTTCATGGCGCCGGCAATGGCGGCCACCGGCCGGACTTGATAGGGATGGCCGGATTTTTCACTGTGCACTTGATGATGAACACGAGCCGTCCGTTCTCAGATGGACGCACGAGATTAGAAGATACCCCTTCGCGGGTAAAATTGATAAAGAGCCCCTAGACTTTCTCAGATTAAAACCCGCGGTCCATAGCGTATGTCAGAAAATGCGTTTTCGCGTTTTGAAAGCGTATTCTCTCCCGGATAAGTCAAAAATACGTTTTCAGGTATTTACAGTTTTGCCACTAGAATTGTTTTGGTCATAAAATCTTCGTTTTAACTCCGATTTGATCCGTTCAAATTGCGTTAGGTTCGTATTTGCGAGCTCTACATATTAGTGTAGTTGTACAGTTAGTTTTGATAATTTATTTTTCGAGGTTATAATTAAGTATTTATTTATCTGTAGGAAATCTTAGAAAATTCATAACTTTCACGTTTTAACTCCGAATTTGGTGATCTTTGCGTCTGTGTGATCGTAGAAACGTGTAGAAGAGTTTTATAAGCTTTTATTACTGTTTTGTTACTGTTGGTGTACTGTTCTAATTATATCTCTTTGTTTGCTTCGTGTATGTTTGATTGGATGCATGTGTGTTGTTGATTGATGGTCGAATATAGAAGGTGAGCAGTATCTGGACGATTCGGAGTATTACTTTGAGCCAAGTCAGCAGTATCACTTGGAAAGCTTTGATCAAGGCAAGTATAACACAGGACTATCCTTGTTACCTATACATTGAATTATCATACATATGCATGTGCTTACCTTGACAACCTTAGAGATTATAACTTAGTGATTGTTATCTTGATTCCTTGTCAACCTTGGAAATGCATATGGGTAGCTACTGCTAGTGCTTAAACTAAGAACAATGATCTTGTAATTTGATTAATGGATTAAGCAATCAACTATTAAGATGATTTTATTATTGTTAAAAGGGGGCTAGAGCATGTGTATTATTTTGATGCTCTGGTTTCTCTCCATAAGGACTTATCTGTAAGTGATAACCGGGATATACAGTACAGCTGTGAGGGCTATATGGCTCTGGCTTTAGTTGTTCAAGAGACCTTTTCTAGCTTGTTAGAGGTTACCTTAAATGGCGTAAGAATGGCTTGCCATGTTGGGTGTAGTCCGAGCCCCTGGCCTAGTGTGTATAGGCTGCGGTTGTTGTGCCACAGGGAAGGGGGGTTCTACATCTGCCTGCCGAGTGAAATCTAATGGCCCTAACTTGTTAGACGAACTTTTGAGTGGCTTTATATGGTTCTCGGGTGTTTGGGCTTGATCTCCCCACTCATTTGGAAATCATGACTTACAGTGAAAGTGTACACCTCTGCGCAGAGTTAAAAACTGGTATACTAGCCGTGCTCACGGATACGAGCGGCCTTGGGGATTCTTATGGAATAGTTGATCATAACTGTTATATCATGATTAATTATTGTTGATTATTATTATGCTCATGTTAATGCTATTCATTATCCTTATTACAATTGATCATTGGATCTTTAATGGGAAGTGGTTTATCTTGATGCTACTCAATTGCTAATATATGATTAAAAGCTAAATGCAGTTAAACAGTGTCTAGCCTTTTTGAGCCTCATGAACCCTGTGTTATATTTGTGGAGTTCGACATGAACTCACCCTTGCTATTTCCACCATAACAGATGAAGATATAGAGGAAGATTATCGGAATGAGTACTAGTCTTGGTGTCAACCAGTCAACCGTGTCCCTGTGTGGAGTTTCCGCTGAAGAATTACTATTAGTTATTATTACCTATCGTTCAAGACTATGTCTTAAATACTTATTCGTTATGTAATAAGCACTGTGATGATACTTTGTAATTTGTCAACTTATGTGTGCGACTGTTTCCTGGGGCGCACATGAGTCTTTTATGCATCCTATTTTTGTCCTTAAAAATGGGTGTGACATCAGATGGCACAGTATCCCTTACTGCTAATGTACACTTGTCCTCGGTAGTCCATGATCAGTTTCCTCCCTTCGAATTCGTCTCTTCAGGTCCTTCTGTAAATCAAATACAGAGATATAGAGGTGATTAAATTTTCTAGTGAGTATAACGTACGTGGATCTAGCCTAGCAGGGACTTCTAGAAAACCGAATGAAGTGGAATATTTTTTTGCAACAAATTCTGGACCCCTAACGGAACAGGACGAGATGACCAGTTCACCGTCACGACCCACACGTCTAGGGCAGCTCGGTAGCTAGAATAGAGGGGTGGAAAATCGCTGAGGTGCAGACTGCAGAGCAGAGCTGGTGAAGAAAGGTATTTGGCACAGAAAGGAGAGGGATGTGCCAAAAAAGCATCCAGTTCATTTACATAACAAATTAGTCTAAACAAATAGTACTCCTTTTCTACAAGATAGCCTTTCAAGAAATAAGCTTAGCTCAACTAGTTCTAGTTCGAGGTGATGCCGTGCATCTCAGCAACCATCTAGGTTGGCCCTCCCCAACTCGAATTTAAATATGTATTTTTCTTTCTTTTAATGAAAAAACCGCAAAGTTGCTCCACAGGTTGGGTCTACTTTTATAAAATACCCAATTACCTTTGAAAAGGATAATAGATATTAGATTAGGCATGTACATGGTGTCAAAAAATACTAAGCTATTTTTTTTCAAAGTTCATGGTAGAAATAAGTTAGAATTTCAATCATATGAAACTAAGTCTAATGAAAAATCTACTAATGTCATTCTTGTGCAAAAGCTATAGGGCTTATAATAATTGCATTAGTGGTTTCCAATCAAAGCTTTGAACGTTTGACTGTAAGCATAAAAATGACATACATTTGAAGACGGAGCAGAAATGAGTACAATTTGATAGAAGTAAAAGCATTTTTTTTCATGTAACCATAACTAGGCTACACAAATGAAAAAGGTTAATGAGCTGAAAGATATAGATCTGTTTTTTTCAGAAGCAACATAATGAGATTAGTGTACAGCATTCTTAGTATCAATCTTAAAGAACGAATGCTAGCTGTGCATAAAGTAATTAAAATCCTTGTCATTGTACATACCATTGACTGAGTGGTTGTCGTATTTCCTTGAGGTCGGGACAATAACTTATCTCCACTTTCTTAATTTTGGTCACAGCTGTTGCACCACCAATGGATCTGAGAACTGGACACGACAAAATGGTCAGTTTCTCCAGTGAAGAACTCCCCAACTGGCTATTGCTGATGTCGATGGATTCTATCCTTCCACATGTCAACAAAACAAGCTCCTTAAGAGTGGATGGAAATGTCATCACCCTCTGTGGGTTCAATTTGGGGCAATTTAAAATTGAAAGCTTCTGCAGTCCGTCAAGCCTATCAACAGATAGGGATATCAACTCTTCACAAGACTCAACAAAAATGGTCTTCACAACTGGTAGATAATCTGGTATCAGAAATTCCTCAAGACTCAGTAATGTGTCGCACGACCTAATATGAATCTTAGAAAGGGATGAGAATCCTCTAAAACCATTGCAGATGCTATTTACTCCAAACAGGCCAACTGATATAAGGCGGGGGCAATAGCTAATATGTAGTTCCTCCAGGGATGGAAGATTGCTACCCCACACATTCAGGGGTATATCTGTTAACGATTCGCAATCATCTATTTGCAAATCAGTGAGTGAGGTGAGGTCACGGAAGCTGCTCACAAGGTGATCCATGGAATAGCCTGACTTAGAAAGGATTAGCTTTCTAAGAGAAGTAGGTAGCACCACTAAGCCTTGCCAATTGATTTGATCACAAGATCAGATAATTAATTCTTCAACGCTATTATGGTTGTCTGATCCTGCAGCGTTACCAAAGAAGGGTATGCTCTTGATTTTGCCACAGGAATGAAACTCTAGTGAACGTAACCTTGGCAGGAGGTGGGGCCGAAGCCAGCTAGGAAAAGATTCACCTCCGTAACCCCGCACATGCAAATGTTGGAGGTTCCAGTGAGGTAATGCTTCCATCTGGTTAAACATGAACTCTGCTTCCTCACGAGTAGTTCCCTCACCTGACCATTCTAGGCATAGTTTGTCAGATTGGTCCCTGACATAAGTAAAATTCCTTGATTTAATTTTCTGCAAGCTGATGGCATTACTGAAGTCAGGAGGAAACCTTTTAATCACGCAATCGCAACAGTCTATAATCTTGAGGTGATGCAGATGACAAAACGATGAAGGAAATGTGAGTTCACAGAAGGATTCTTTCGGTAAACCAAGGTAACGAAGATGGTTTGAGTTGCCAAAACTCTCAGCTATGCCATATAATCCTTGGCATACAAAGGACCTCAATTTTTTCATGTTGCACATTCTCATCAGTTGAGAACAATCAACATGTCTGTTTGAAAATATCGACAGATGACGGACATTTGATGGGACTTTATCTAGGTCACTCACATCCTTTATGATGAAGCACTCGTCTTTTGAAACTAGTTGTGCCGTATCATGCATCAGGTCATGGATTACATACTTATTATGATCCTGCAGAGACGCTTTCTGAAAGAATGAGCGATTAGCAAGGGCATCAAAACACAGTGATGCTTCTTGGGGCCCCACCACATATCCTTGTGCAATCCAAACATCAGCTAGAAAACCCTTCTCAAATATGTGATCCTTGGGGTACATTGCACAGATTGAGAAACATCTCTTCAATTTCTGTGGTAGGTACATGTAGCTCAGTCGAAGGGCTGGCAAAATGTCAACCTCCGTTTGTTCTAATTGCCAGAGTTCACTTTTAGCTATATTTTCCCAGTGAGTTGTACTTAGGTCCATTCTCAATAAGCGTCCAATAGTCTTGGCAGCCAATGGGGAACCTTTCAACTTTGGAAGTATCTTTTTATCAATGCACTCCAAGGATTCTCGGTTGCTGCAAGAACTTGTGGATCCAAATGCACATAATTTGAAGAATTCCCAGAAAACCCCACCTCGTAAGCCATTCAACTCATAATGATTCATAGTGCAAACTAGATTAGCAACCTCGGAAGATCTAGTGGTGACCAAAACCCTACTTCCTTCAGCACCATTTTCCAAACGTTTAAAAAGCTTCCTCCATCCTGCCCCATCTTGTTTTAAGATATCATCCCACATGTCATCAAGGACAACTAGGAACCTTTTGGATTTGATGACAAAGTCTAGTTTTTTCAAAAGAATATCCAAACTATCAGAAGATGTACCTTCACTCAAAAAATGCGTTAGAATCTCTTTAGTTAACCTTTTTATGTCAAAATCATCAGAAACACATGTCCAAATTATATTTTCACCAAAGTGACGCCTGACATTTGCATCATTGCAGATTTGTTGGGCTATTGTTGTCTTTCCAACACCTCCTATGCCAACTATTGGCAACACATGCAACTTTACCATTGTTGATTTACTATCAGTCCTGCCTCTCTTGCGTGCTGGAAGTATTAGTGTTCTCACCAATTGCTTTAGTTCTTCTTCACGACCAAATATTTTTGGCTCATCAATGAAAGCACATGTTTCTGGCCTGACTGATTTATCAAACTTCTGTGGTGCTTGATCCAAATGCATATCCATCGATTGGCGATGGATATGATCTAGCTTTGCTTGAATTCTGTTAACCTTTCTGATGTAACCATCAGACCTGAAACTGTTGAAGAACTCCAGAAAGGTATCATCCAAGTTATCTTGCCCCAAATTTTTGCTCGACTCAATCTTCAACTTGAGTGCATAGTAATCAAACTCTTCCAGCAGGTCCTCTGCATCATACACTGCATCCTTAATATCCGGGAGATCAGAGGCGTGTTTCTTATGGCTTTGCCATTCAACCCTATCAATGAGGTCAAGCATTTTGGGCATAGTCGTCTTCAGCTTCCAAAGACTATCCATCAGCTGCTCAATTTCATCTTTAATCTGGTGCTGTGCTGTTGTGTTTGCTTCATCTGCTGGCAACTGTGGGGTGTTTTGTGGATGATATTGTATGGCCTTTATGATGCCTGATGTCGTCCAGCTGAAGAATTCGCGACATGCATTGATGTTGGAAAGTACCTCAGCATACCCCATGAATTTTGATAATGCCATGGCACAAAATGGTGAGCCCTGTTGTGATCATATAAAAATGATTAATAAAAATAGTCAACTTAGAATGGGAGACACTTGGAAGATGCAGTCTTACCTTGATACCTTCTTTTCTTTGTTGCTTTGAAGCCTGTTGATGGAGAGATGCCTTGTTCAAAGTGGTTGTTCAGTGAGATAGACGCCCAGGGGATTCACTCTGGTGGAAACATAGGCAATGAGAATACCGGCAAAGCTGATCTCAAATGTCGACGATATTTACCTCTCGTTAGGGCCAAACTTATCATGTCTGAAATAATACTAAACCATCTAGTTGAATTATTTCGTTCCAATGTTCTCTATAGAAAGGTAGAAGAACATGAGAAATCAGGTTGACAATAACCTTGATCTCATAATTATGATGGGCGATTGACTAGATAATTTGAAGCTTTTTCTGGTTGTGCTCATAATTATTATGTGCTTGGTTATGTTAATGGCTAACCAGAGAGGTGTTGCGTTATTTGTGAAACATGTCATGTGTGTTATGTTGTCTCTTGGCTTGTGATGTGTAGGTGGTGGAGCCGACATGGTGGTCGGCAGCAAAGGATGAATGTCAAGCAGGCTAGGTTCGCACCCATGGAACAAGAGCAGTGAAGGGTGAGTGAGAAAGCATGGTACCATGGTCCAAGTAAGCCTAGACGAGGCCATGGCCCATGGGCAATCCATACTGCTTATGTGAAGAGCAAGAGTACACGGAATGAAGGTTTGATGAAGTTGGCATGGGACAAGTCGAGGAGGATGAAGAACATGAGTGGTCAAGTTGACAAGAACCTTGATCTCATATTTATGATGAGCGATTGACTATATGGTTTGAAGCTTTTCTGCTTGTGCTCATAATTATTATGTGCTTAGTTATGCTAAGGCTAACCGGAGGTGTTGCGTTGTGTTTCTTGGCTTGTGATGTGTAGGTGGTGGAGTCAACATGGTGGTTGACAGCAATGGATGAACATCAAGCAAGGTTCGCGCCCATGGAATAAGAGCAGTGAAGGGTGGGTGAGAAAGCTTGAGACCAATGGTCCAAGTAAGCCCAGACGAGGCCATGGCCCATGGGCAATCCACATTACTCATGTGAAGAGCAATAGTACACGGAATGAACTGTTGATAAAGTTGGTGTGGGACAAGTTGAGGAGGATGAAGATAGTGTTGTGGCACTTCGTGGAGGTTGGACATGCATCTATATCGGGAATGATAAAGATGGGTAAGCCATGAAGCATGGGTGGCAACTAAGAAATTAAGAGGAAAAACTGGACGCAATAAAGAAATTGGGTTATTGTGTTTGTTATCTTTGCTTGGTGGTTGATATTTAGTTCACTGTATTAGTGAAAGTGTTAGAACGATCTATGTGTAAAGGTGATGGTGAGGTATTTGTGCTCTAATTGTAGGCTGGTATCCCCAACCAAACTACTTTAAGCTTTCGACAAAATCGATCTTTTTCTTTGCAACTGCCTGAATTAAGTAGTAGTGATCTGTGATATCCAACCACCTAGCAAATATCCTACTGTTCTCTTTCTAGGTCTAGATATTATTTCTATCCATTCGCTAGTTGATTCCATCCAAGTGTCATTAATGTTTGTTTTCCTGTTCCAAGTGCAATATCATGAATGATGCTTATGCCTTAAACTCTTACTCAATGTTTGTGAGTCTTCTGTGAAAAAGAACAAGTTTTGAGAGTGAGCTAAGCAATTTTGGTTTTTCCCGTTTGTCTATTCTGCATCTCTTATTCATTAATGTCGATATTTTTGTGTTCCAGTAGCTCAGCTGCACATGCAGCTATGACCTCACCTTTCTCTTTTGTCGTTGGTTCTGTTCCTTTCAGAATACATGCCTGGAGGGAATATATACGACTTTCTTCACAAGCAAAATAATTTCTTGGAACTCCATAAACCATAACATGATTGCACTGCTATAATTGCCTCCATTTGGCTTCACCTATTATCGCTTTCTTCTGCAGACAGCGGCTTTAGCGCAGAAGAACTCTGAAGCCACTCGTATTCTATCTGCACAAGAAGACCTCCTTGAAAAAGAAATTGGTACAATTCAAAAGGTTCTTTATGCAATGCAGGTGATGTATCTTGGCTGTTTGCTTTGACATTTCTCAAAAGCTCAATTTCTTGAGTAATCTTTATTATTAGAAAAGTTTGCTGGGATATATATTGCGGTTCTGCTTTGTATAGTTCATTAGCCGGTTATGGCTGACTGGCAGTATGTTCCATGGTGTGGACAAATAATTGAGGAATTCTTATGCTATCATACTTTAATTTATATCGTTGTACGACGACATGGTCGCCGAGAACCCAGTGCGCTCCACGGCGGCCGTCGCCGCGCGCGACAACATCGCCCACAACCTCCTCCACCGCAACACCAGCGCCGCGGGTGGCCCCGGATTCGTCTTCAAATGAACTCTGACGGCAGGGATGTGAGGAAAAACAGCTAATTTTCTCGGCGGGATCAGAGAAGAAGACGCCACAAGGCTCAGGAATCAATTTTTTTTTGCTATCTTCTGTGTCTTCCTCGGGTACTCCCCGGATCACAAAGGGTACCGGTGTTTTGATCTTACCTCCCGACGGGTCCTCATCTCTCGCCATGTGGTGTTCGATGAGTCCGTCTTCCCCTTCTCCAGTCCACCCACCACCACTCCTGCTCATGATCCCTCCTCCCTGTTTCCCACTGACACGGTGGTCCAGCCACCTTTTCCGTGGTCTCCAGCAGGTACTGCTTCACCGAGCTCCTTGTCGGGTTCTTGTCCCAACTCCCCGGACGTACGCGATTCCACGGGTCTGGGCCCGTCGTCCTCCGGCGCTGCCCCGACCTGTCCGCTTGGCACGGATCCGGGGACCTCGTCCCCCGGGGCTGCCCCGGCCTCTCCGCTCGCCGCGGATTCGGCGTCGTCGTCCTCTAGTGCTGCCCCGGCACCTCCTTCGCGGTTCGCTGCGCCGGTACGGGTGTACCAGCGCCGGGCGCGGCCGCCGCCACTCGAGGTCTCTTGTCCACCGGGGACACCGACACCACTGCCGCAGTCCCCGCCAGCCCGTGTCGCACTGCCGGTCTACCACCCGCCGCTTCTTCACCGACACCCGCGGCATGTTCACCCGATGGTGACACGGCACGCGGCTGGCACACTGCCACCCCGGGCTCTTGCGGCATTGCCCGGCGATGCGCCGGTTTTCCCAATACTCTCTTCCGTCCGTGACGCCTTATTGGATCCCCACTGACGCCGCGCGATGGAAGAGGAGTACGCCACGCTCCTCGCCAACCAGACATGGGAGTTGGTGCCCCGGCCGCCGGGCTCCAATGTCGTCACCGGCAAGTGGATCTGGACCCACAAGCATTGGGCTGATGGCACTCTCGAGCGCTACAAGGCTCGCTGGGTTCTCCGGGGCTTCACTCAGCGCCCTGGGGTCGACTATGATGAGACCTTCAGCCCGGTGGTGAAGCCGGCCACCGTCCGCACAATGCTCTCGCTGGCTCTTGCTCGGTCATGGCCCGTCCATCAGCAGGACGTCAAGAATGCCTTTCTGCACGGTCTTCTCACTGAGACAGTGTACTGCAGTCAGCCAGCGGGGTTCGTTGATTCTTCCCGTCCTGACATGGTCTGCTGGCTCAACAGGTCTCTTTACAGCCTCAAGCAGGCACCCCGGGCGTGGAACCATCGGTTTGCTGCTTTCCTGCTGACACTGGGTTTGTGGAGGCCAAGTCTGATACATCTCTGTTTATCTATCACCATGGAGCTGACACTGCGTACCTGCTACTCTATGTTGATGATATTGTCCTCACAGCCTCCAGTGAGCCACTTCTCTACCGCATCATTACCGCTCTTCAGCAGGAGTTTGGTATGAAGGATCTAGGTGTGCTCCACCACTTTCTCGGGGTCACTGTTGAGCCTCATCCTGCCGAGTTACTTCTTCACCAGCGGCAGTATACTCGAGATATTCTGGAGCGGGCTGGGATGACTGACTGCAACCCCTGCTCCACTCCGTTTGATACACAGGGCAAGTTGTCAGAGGCAGAGGGCCCCAGTGTCAGATCCCACTGTATACCGGAGTCTTGCTGCTGCCCTTCAGTACCTCACCTTCACCCGGCCGGACATCACCTACGCCGTTCAGCAGATCTGTCTTCACATGCATGATCCCCGAGAGCCTCACCTCACTGCTCTCAAGCGCATCCTCTGCTACCTCCGGAGCACGATCGACTACGGCCTACTCCTTCACCGGTCCTCCTCCGCCGAGCTTGTCGTCTACACTGACGCCGACTGGGCAGGGTGTCCGGACACTCGGCGCTCCACCTCCGGCTATGCTGTCTTCTTGGGTCTCTGGGCACAGCCACACCCGCACGGCACATGCGTCTTTCCGGGTCTCAAGAAGATCCATGCAAGCATCGCAGCCGGCGAAAGGTTTGGCAGCGTACGCACTGTGTAGTCTTCTCCATGTGACGTTTGACATTGGGAATCAAGATTCCAACCTCTATCACAGACTACCGAGGAGCTCGCAGTATGTCTGTCTCCCATCTGATTAGGGTTAGGATTAGTAATACCTCCGTGTTTAACAACAACAACAATATAGTCTTTTGTCCCAAGCAAGTTGGGGTAGGTTGGTATTATAAATATTAATGTTTTTATATCTAAATTTGGTTATTTTTAAAATACTCTGACTCAGCATTATGTTAAAATTTGAACGGAGCTAGCATCTTGCATTCTTGTTGAGGGGAACATGTGGCTCAATGATACTATTGGAGTTATTCCTAAGAATTCTTGGTCAATTGATCCATTTGGTTATTCATCTACAATGGCATACTTGCTTAGGAGAATGGGTTTCCATAACATGTTAATCCAGAGAACGCACTATGAGGTGAAAAAGGAGCTTGCAATGAAAAAAAATCTTGAATATTTGTGGAGGCAGAACTGGGATATTGAAGAAACAACTGACATATTTGTTCACATGATGCCCTTCTATTCTTATGATATTCCACACACGTGTGGACCAGAACCAGCTATCTGCTGCCAGTTTGACTTTGCTCGAATGCGTGGTTTCAGTTATGAATCCTGCCCATGGAGATTTGATCCTGTTGAGACAAATCCTGACAATGTGCAAGAGAGAGCAACAAAGCTTCTAGACCAGTACAGGAAAAAATCAACTCTGTACAGAACGAATACACTTCTCATTCCTTTGGGTGACGAAGTGCAATTGCAGTGGCTGCTGTTGAGCAATAATCACAACAAAAGCACTATGTGACTTGCATGCATCCTGAGGTGCAACAAGCTGCTGACATCACTGTATGGTTCGGTGGCCGCTCCAATTTTAGTGTGCACTGTGCACATTACTGTAGTAGTAGTACACTGGATTGGATGATCCACCGCAGTCTTCAACTTTCACCAGGCATATGATCTAGTGACCCTGCCTGTGCATGCCTTGTTTCATTTGAACACCTTATTGAAGCGCACCGTATGATCGATAATGTGGCCTTCTTCACCCTTCATGGCTATCATGGTATCATCCCGTACGTGGGCTCTATCTTTACTGTCACAGTTACTAATAATCCTGGGAAATCTCCGCTGTTCCTTCTTTGTTTCGACTCAGATCATAATCAATCTTTTCATTGCGTCCCTAAACGAACAAGTTTCCTTCAAGGATAAACGTACACGTATTGGAAACCTATATCCCCAGACGGCATCAATCAGCAACCGCCAAGCTGGAGGCTGGAGCAGCGCAGGAGTGCGGCAGCTACACTACAAGTCTACAAGTGCAACATCGACGTGCCCCACCGTCAGTTCTTCAGAGACTGAAACTGAAACCACATGTGAACCCAAAGACCGACCCATCTGCAGGCAGCTTGGACCGTGGCTGCAGTGTGGACTTGCGGGCGCGGTCGCTGCCGATGCGTGCTGCAGCGATGGCGTCCCAGGCCTCCTTGACAGTCCGCTTGCTGGTAAGCGAAAACTGCATCTCGGGCGGGACTGCAGCAATGAGAGCATCCAGCGCCCGTCGATCTTGGTCGTAGTCGACGTCGCCGTACCGGACTGCATCCCACATATGCCGCACCTGGAGCCTCACCCTCATCACCGCAGCCTACTCAACGTTGTTGGTCTTGGTGAGGGTAGGCCACCCGCCGCCGGGGCCGACGTCCCTGACGACAGTCTGGTACTCGTGGTGACCACGGTACCGAATCGGGGAGAGAGAGCCGCGCTGCCTGTGAAGGCCGCGCTCTCCGTCGACCCGTCCGCCGCCGCCATGCGCGCCTCCTCCAGGAGCGCCACCGCCGTGCGCGCCTCCTTCAGGAGCGTCGCCGGCGTGTCTGCGCCTGTCTGGGCTGCCGCCGCGCTCGTGGGCGTGCGCGGCTGCCCACTGCGCCGCTCGCCCTCGCGATGCGTCCCTCTCCAGCAGCTCGAGGTCCGCATCGGCGCTGTCATCAGCAGCGATGGAGCTGATGTTGCTGCCGCGTAGAACCTCGACCTCCGCTGCTGCTGCACGCGCTGCATCCGCCGCCACCGCTGCTTCCGCCTCCGCTCTAGCTGCTGCTAGCTCCGCTGCTGCCAGCCTCGATGCTCTTGCCGCCGCTGCTGTGGCGTCTGCCGCTGCTCGCTCGCGCTTCTCTGCCGCGGCGAGATCGGCCTCCTGCCGACACCGCGTGCTCGAGGCGACCGAGCCCTGAGACTGTCCTGCGGACATGGCGCGCTATCGAGGGGGCTGCTGTGTGGAGAGCAGGGGCAGCCGGGGCTGCTGCTGCTACCGGCTGCGGCTGGGGCTGCTGTGAGACCGGGGAAGGAGATGAGCAGGAGATGCTCAGGCTACAGGATAGTACGGCTCCGATACCACTTGTTAGTCGCTGGATTCTCACTCTTGGTAGCAGTAGAATCCTTACTCTCATCGAGAGAGGATGACACTAGGAGTTGGGGCAATTTTCTGGTTTATTTTTCACACAAACTCATACAATGCCATACCAACCTGTTGGTAGCAGTAGAATCCTTACTCTCATCGAGAGAGGATGACACTAGGAGTTGGGGCAATTTTCTGGTTTATTTTTCACACAAACTCATACAATGCCATACCAACCTGAGGGGTTGGGGTTACATATTTATAGGCTGCTAGCCAGCCAAGCATATGCCAATATGCTAGTCTAAGATGCTAGTCTAAGATGCTAAAGTGTTGTCCTAGCTAAGATACTGTCCTCTAGTCTAAGATGTTGTCCTAGCTAAGATGCTGTCCTCTAGTCTAAGATGTTGTCCTCTAGTCTAAGATGTTGTCCTAAAAACAGAAAAACAGCCACAAGAATCATGTGAGCAGCGTAGCCCCACAAAGACCAACAACACATGAGACTTATCCATCAGTATCCACCGGAGTAGAGCAAGGCTTCATCTTGGACATCCCTGCGCGAGCCAAAATATCCAGCATATACTGGCGCTAAGATAGCAGAAGACCATTGCCTGTGCGTTGAACATGCATGCCCAGGAAGTAATGAAGCTCGCCCAAGCCCTTCATGTCGAACTCCTACTGGAGAGTAGCAATGGTGCGTTGAAGGAGTGCTGTAGAAGAAGCAGTGAGCACGATATCAACATAAAGTAGCAGGTAGACCCGGTCAGAGCCGCGGTGGTACACGAAGAGCGATGTGTCTATCTTGGCTTCGACGAACCCCAGGGTGAGGAGGTACGCAGCAAATCGACTGTACCAAGCTCGAGGAGCCTGCTTCAATCCGTAGAGGGACTTGTTGAGGCGGCAACAGGGTGTGTGGCATCCTCAAACCCTGAAGGCTGGGTGTAGTATACTGTCTCGAACAGAGTGCCATGGAGGAAATAACTCATATTTTAAATATGATAACTTCGAACAAACATAATGTTTATCTACAATTGATCGGCAAGCTATAGGATCCTCTCATAAGTTTATGCTAATCTACTCCATTTTGTTTTCTTCTTCGCTGAACAGGTCCAGGTCGTCGGCCACTGTCGACTCTACTGCTTCTTCAATTATCACAGTCTACTCAGTGCTCGTCCCTCGGGCGAAATCTCTGTCAATCACCTCCAGCCGACCATTTAACTGGTCGGATACCTATTTTTCACTGGTCGACTTCGGATACAAATTCCGCCTATGTTGACTGGAAGACTTTCTTGAGTCGTCTCAACATAGCCGGTCCCAAGTCCGGGTAAAGGAGGAGGGTGTGTTAAGGTCTGGTGAACCAACAGTAAAAAACAGCCACTCTCATGGATAGGGATGAAAACGGACGGAAACGGACGGAAAAACCCTATTTCTACTTCCGTTTCTATATTTTTTGGCGGAAACGGGAGCGAGTTCGGAAAATGCGGGTTCGAAAACAGAATCGGAATATGCGGACATACGGAAACGGACAAATACGGATGGAGAGCCGAAAAATTAAATTAAGATCACATAATCTAATATTCTCAAAGTATACATATATAAAGTCATGTAATAATATATACAAAGTTTAATATTCATTTACATGCTATGTACGTGAACATAACATGCATATTTGGTAATTCGTAGTTATATTAACATAAGGACATGTAATTGTTGAACATGTTGAGCATAGATTGAAAACAGGATAAAAACGGGATAAATACGGGTCTATTCCGTATTAAAACGGGATTACTCGAAAACAAACGGAAAACACCATTTTCTACTTCCGCAAATACGAAAACGGGATCTCGCAAATACGGAAACGGACGGGAAAATGTAGAAAACGGAACGGGACGATATGGGAAAAATTCCGTCCGTTTTCATCCCTACTCATGGATTAAAAACCCACAAGAGATTCGTTGGGGCGGTGTTGTTGTCGACTTCGAATACAAGATGCTCAGGGACTGGCTGGTTAGCAAGTCCAGGTCGCCGGGCAGCTTGATCGCCAACTCTAACTACTCTTGTGAAGCTAAAATTCACTGAAGGAACATTCACCTGTCAACTTACTACGTTTTGACGGCATTGCATGTCATGTGTGCTATCAAGCTGCTCCATGCTATTTGGATCAGGGGTGCTGATCCTGGGTGGCATGTCGGGGGCCTTGATAAGTACATGGCAAATGACGCTGGCTATTTCATGCCAGCACATAGGGTCGGATTACCAGCTAAACTAGTCGGCTGCAAGTTAAAATGCTCGGATAGCATCAAGACGACGCTGCTTACTCCTTTGATCTCGGTAAATATTTTCACTTGATTTCTTTGACCCTTCCATCTTCTAGCGGGCTCGGGGACTACAGTGTGTACACTGCACCTTGCGGTGCATGTAATGATTTTTCTTGTTAATGGTTGTCAGCTAAGCTGGGGGCTAGCATCTGGAATCTTCTATTTTTTTTACCCTGGCACTCCGTGAATTATTCACCTACCGCCAGGCTCGAGGACTAAGTGGCTAAACTTCACTTGGTGGTGAATGTAGAGCTATTTTCCTGATTTACCCTCCTTATTGACTAAGTCATGGATGATAATCATCCGACCTCGCAGTCAGAATCTAAGTGGCTACACTTCGCCTAAGGTGGAGAATTTTCAAATTTTATCTTGAGCCCCTCACATCATTTTGGTGAACCTTACTTGGTTAAGTCCGAGGTTTGCCGACCTCTGATCTGCATTCAAACTCATGGGTCAGCTAGCTAGTTAAACTGGTCGGTGCCCATTTTCACCGCTCGGATCATCGGTTAAACTGGTCATACCACCAATTAAACTGGTCGGCTCCACAATTAACAGCTCGGACATGATCAAGATAGCGTTGCTCAACGGATACAAGGTGCTCGGGGACTAGCTATGGGGGGTACAACCCCGGGTACCCACAGTGCAGGACATGGGCCGCACCAACAGGGACGGTCCAGCCCACAAGATGAAGACTTGCGGCGCACGACATTGCTCGATGCACACCACAAATAATCCAGGCGATATCCTGAAGATGTCGCAAGATCTCTTAGGATATGCCGGGCTATGATGCCCGGATACTTCAAGGGGTCTGTATCACGTATCCAATATGAATACGGCTCGGATACGTATCCATGAAGTATCCTGAAAACTGGATACATATCAGCACAGATACGTGTATCCGATACATCTGGGCCGAATTGGATATGGCCCTTGAGAGGAAAACGAGCATTCAAGGCCGAATTGATTACTGCTCTCCCTACCCGCCGCACGCATCGACTTCCCCTACTCCGCCGAGATGGTGACTGGCGAGTGGCGTCCGGCGTCCGGCGGCCGAGTAGCAAGCGCAGAGCAGCCGACGGCAACTACTCCATCAGCCAATGCGCCGACGCCCCATCCACTCTCCCGGCCCTATACTGCGTCCCTCGGCGGCGGCGGCTCACCAGCTCCTATTCGAATTGATCGGCGGCGTCCATCCCAAATAAGTTCCCCGTCCTGTCCCTGGCCTCTTCTGTCTTCTCCCTCCATCCCCAATCTTTTCCTCTCCGTCTCTGCAGTAGGCTCAAGCTGTGGCTGACTAACTGACTGACTGTGAGACTTGTGAGCTTAAATTATGTGCTATGTCAGATGTGATTTGGCTAGGAAATTGTACACACAGACTAACCGAGTTGCTCTTATTTATGTACTATATGGTTGTTTTATTAAGTTGTTAAACGCCACTTATTATTTGTTACTGTTATTATTATTTAAAAATATCCTTGCATATTCCCGTCTCACCGTTTTTTCAAAAATAGAAAAATATCCTTGCGTATTCCCGTCTCACCGTTTTTTCAAAAATAGTGTATCCGTGTATCGGATCCGATACACGTATCCATATCTAGGCAACATAGATGCCGGATATTAGATTCTATGTAAAGATTGTGTCTTACCCGATCAGACTTAGACCTAACCGGCATGTAACCCTACCACCCGGGTTATATAAGGCGGGTAAGGGACCCCCTCAAAAATCATCTCATCATATATGATGGCCAATACAAACCGACAGAACACAGGACTAGGGTATTACGTCAAGCTGACGGCCTGAACGGTATAATCTTGTGTCTCTGTCACCATCTTGTTCCTGTTCACGCGCACCTCTCCGTACAATCTACCATCATGGGCATACCCCTCGGTGGACTACCGACGATATTTAGTCGACCCATATTTACTCTGGGAATTCTCAATCTTTTTGGAGAAGCAACAGGGCTCAAGACCGAAGAGTAATGTGCTGCCCATCAGATGTGGTGACACAAAACTTGCTGCTGTACAAAGCCTGTTGCCCTGTGCACTCATGGACTTCCCATGCAAATATTTAGGACTGCCTCTCTTTGAAGAAGCTCACCAAAGAACAAATCCAGCCCATTATTGATCGTCTTGCTGATCAGCTTCCTGGATTGAAAGCAGATTTGATGACCAAGGTCGGAAGAAAGATTCAGGCTCAGTTTGTGCTTACTGGTATGCTCATTTATCTGGTTATGACTTTTGATTTTCCACCCTGTGCTATCAAAGCAGTGGATAAGATTCAGCGTGGTTTTCTTTGGAGAGGCCGCAAAGTAACAAAAGGTGGACACCAATGTTTTTAAGGCGGTAAAGTGAGACGAGGAGACCAACTACCGCCTTACGCTAAAGCGAGTAAGGCGTAAGGCGAGGCGACGCCTTACAGCCATCCTACAGTAGTAGAGACTAGAGAACTGGAAGCATGTCCAAGCACCAAGCAAAGCAAATATTAACAAATCAGTGTGCTGCTGTCCTGCTCGAGAGAAGACAGAAGAGGCTAAGAGAAAGCAGCAGCGCAGCGGAAGCAGAGCGCGAGGAACTAGGAAGGAGGCAGCAAATCGCACAAAAACCAAATTTCAGCCGGAGCCCCGCGGAGTCCTCAGGTCCAGCCCGGTACTGTACTCGGCCCAAATACAGAGCAGAAGCAGAGTACCTACCTGGCTCGAGGGGGTCCTGCTCCTACTCGAGGGAAGAGGAAGACTGGAGGAGGCGGCTCGGGTCCTGCTCCTGCTCGATGGAGAACCAGAGGAGGCGGCTCGGGTCCTGCTCTTGCTCGATGGAGGACCAGAGGAGGCGGTGGGGAAACACCTGCCCGCCGGCGGTTGATCCTGCGTGGGTGGGGAAGAGGGAAGGCAGAGGCGAAGCGGCTCGTGTCCTGCTCGATGGAGGACCAGAGGAGGCGGCGGGGAAACAGCAGCCCGTCGGCGGCTGCTCCTCGCGCGGATGGGGAACAGAGTAGGGCTCGGCGGCGCAAGCGAACGCGTTCGCGAGGGCGAGCAGGTAGGTCTCCCTGTGAGCGCTCCTCTCTCTTCTCTGATTTCTCCCGCGCTCCTCTCTCCACGCGCGCCTAATCTCCCGCGCGCGCGATGCTTTCCCGTGCGCCTGCTCTTTCCCCGTCCTTTCTCCCGCGCTCGCATTTTCCTGCCGCAGCCATCCCCGTATGGCGCCCGCCTTGCGCAATCTGCAACGAATCGGATGCCAAATCGATGACTTCCGGACGCCATGGCCGTAAGGTGGACGCCATACCAATCTGAGGCGAGTCGTCTGGCAAATTGTCCCGCCTGTAGCGCCTTGCAGATTAGGCGACGCCAAAGCGACGCCTTAAAAACATTACGGCCTTTTTTTGCGTGGTTGTTTACTCTGAAGTTGGGGATGGATCATCTACCCTTTTCTGGACAGATCGATGGCTCCATGGCTGCCAATGTATCGCAAATCTTGCACCTCGCCATTTTGCCATCATTCCCAAAAGAAGACTCAAGTGGCAAACTGTCCAGGATGCCCTCACCACCCAGACTTGGATTTCTGACATTCAAGGGGCTCACTGTTGGAGTAATCATCGACTTGGGCACCAGGGAAAGAGTTTGGAAGACTTGGGCACCACCAAAATTCCGCTTCTTTGTTTGGTTGGTCGCTCACAACCGTTGTTGGACAGCAGATCACCTTGCACGTCGTGGGCTCCCTCATCCTGAGCGATGCCCTCTGTGTGACCAGAATGCGGAGACTATTGACCACATCTTAGTCCTGTGTGTATTTGCAAGAGAGTTCTGGTACCGACGCTTCTCATGGTTTGGGCTCCAAACCTTTGCCCCGCAGCCCACAGAAACTTCTTTCCATTTGTGGTGGGAAATGGTGAGCAGTACTGTTGGTGACATGTTGAAGAAAGGAGTGAACTCTCCCTCATTATCCTTGGAGCCTGGACTTTATGGACACACCGCAATAAGTGTGTTTTTGATGGCGCAGTCCCAAATATTGCAGGTGCACTGGCTATAGCTGAAGATGAGGGGAAGGCATGGTCGTTGGCAGGGGCGCGAGGTTTATCCCTCCTAGCTGCCATTGCTCCGGGTGGTTAGCGTCCTGTCTTAAGATAGTTTGGTCAGCTGTAGTTTCTTTCGCAGGCACGAGTGTTCCTAAGGGCAGCAGCAGAGTGTGTGTGTGTGGGTGGGTGGGTGGGTTTTTCGTGAATTTTTGTGTTGTATGGGCACTTGTCCCTCTTTTTCATCTTCTTAATATAATGATGCGCAGCTGTCCTGCGTTTTCGAGGAAAAAAAAACACCAATATGCTTTGTGAGTTCATGCTTCACAGATCATTGGCAATCTGTAGGAGTATCACAAGAAATACCAAAGTCAGCTAGCAACCATTGAAGCCATACAATCTCTAAAGTGGTGGTAGCAAGAGCTCGAAGTTCTGCCTCTATACTAGAGCGAGATAAGAACCACGAAGAATACAATAGCCTACAATAGAACCACGATCTGTGGGATCACTAGCCCAACTAGAGTCCGAGTAAGCATAAAGATGAAGTGTGGGGGCAGCAACAACAGATACAGGTCGAGGTTGTTGGAGATGGGAAAAGCAGGATGGAGCGCAAAAAAAAATCGAGGGTGGGGGGCAGGATAAAATACCCGATTGACAAATAGCATTCCTGTATTTCAATTCCTTGTGACATTAATATATCACTTCAAAACTGCTGGTCACAGTCTTGCATTACATATTGATAACTGCATCTATGCAATTAGTTTTTCATATACAAAATCATAACATATACCATATGGAACGTAAGGTAAGAAAACTAACAATGCAGCAAACAAATAACAGACCTTATATATCCCAAGGCGAATACACGATTTTTATCATATGGAATGTAAGGTAAGAAAATTAACAATGTAGCATAACACACCTGATATTTATCCCAAGGTGAATATACAATTGTCCATATGCTCTAACCTGGAGAACTTCATTTGTACAATTACCAAAGTTGCTTCCATCCACTTTCTGCGTGATTTATGGAATTGATAAGGCACCAAAAATTGTAGTGAAAATCTGGGAAGAAAGATACTCAGAAGCAAAACTATATCCCATCCAATGAATCTAGAAGTCCAGCTAAACAAATGCAAGATAAAGAGTAGGGATTTCCTCAGATAGGCTGATCGCATGACAGAACTTCATGGCCATCCCTTTGCTTTATGTGTAAAATAAACTGCAAACAGAACATGTCTAATAGCCTGGAAAACAACATGTCCAAATACACGTACCTTCTTCCCTAAGCTGTCTACATGAACGACTTCTCTTTTTAGGACAACATCAGTAGGTGATTGTGAAATTTGAACATTTTTGCTCAATTCCCTTTGAATTTCCAGAAGACGAGTGTGTCTATTGCAAGCAATTGCTTTCAAAATAAGTGCTTCAACATCAATGCAACTAAGATCAATAGAAAGATCAACCTCTTTATCAGTAAGTGGATCCAGTATAAATGAGCTGTGAAGACAATTTATCTGCATATCCTTCCCTGCCTCAATGCTGATAAATGGGGATACATCAGGTTCTGTTGAGCCACTGATGTTTTCGTCTAGCCAGTAATTCACCTTCAAACCAGGTATCCTGAAACCACTCTGATCAAGTTCCCCATCTTGCCCAAGCTGCACCGGAGCATTATTCCCAACTTGTGCTGCACTATTATCTGAGACAAGTTCAGATTTTATTGCATCTTTCCATCTACCCTGCCGCAGAATGTTAGCCTGCCTAATTACAGTATCCATAACAAGAGAGATGCATAATTCATGCAGTACAGTATACAAAATCATCAAGGGATTGTCAGTGTTAGCCATTCTCCGCTCAATATCATCACCTAAAGCATATCTTCTTGTCTCTTCAAGCTTAATGGGTCCAGTCTTCTCACCACCAAGTAACTCCATATGCAATAACCTCCAAAGCGAGAAATGGCCACGGTAACCCAATGTAAGAAGAACTTTAAACTCTCCATGTACACAAAGATTGGCTATCCCATCAGTCACTGAAACCTCTGAAATTTCCTTAGGAAGCGAGGTTTCAAGTAATTTTGCCCGTACAAGGGTGTTTAATATCTTCAAAGTAGGCCTTCGTTCATCTTGAAAAAGTGTATTCTGGGTTCCTATTTCCTCTATACATTTTGGTAATCTCCTATAACTCCCTGTACGAAGGACTTCTGTAGCAAATGGAACATCAAAAATGGGAGCACGGGCCTGCTGCAGTCCATCATGCATAAAGAACAGCGAGTCTGCTGTTTGGGTGAAACATGTTTCATGGCTAGAGAGCGTTGATGCCAGTTGCTGGCAGTAATTAACCAGAGGAACCTGAAAAAGATCCAAATCAAATATCTCAATCACAGGAAAAATTAAAATGGTATCATCTCTGGCAACATAGCAAAGGTTAAGTTCTGAAGAACTAAACAGAGTTCTGTAACTTTTTTCTCAAACGGTGCAGGAGAACTATGTGTCACTTCATTAAGTACAGGAAAAAAAAGGAACCAAAGGAGAGGCAGAGCCAACTCCCCTAGGCAACCGAGTATAAGACTAATAGTGCCACAAGCTGGAAGGAAAACATGACTAAAAACACATCAGGAGCCTAACCAGCCAATGCCAAGGACCTACATAGTCTCTGTGTTTTCTCTAATCATGCAAGAGAATAAGTTTTCAGAAAAAAAAACAGGTGGCACGGGTCGAATCATGGCCCAAGGCCATGGACCTAGAGAGGCCAAGCAGAAGGCCAGGTCTACTCGCCTGGAGGGGGGGCGGCTGCCCCCAGCCACCCGACTCCCTCCCCCGCAGAGGAGTCCGGTGTCAAGGTATAATAGTCAGGGATATTAGTGTAATCTCCTAGTCTAGGGTTCCCTCTTGTGTCTCTCACATACTCCATATATATTCTGCACTGAGACACAATACAATCTTCCAATCCAGTCTCTCTTATTTGTAACATGGCATCAAAGCTCTAGGTTTTGAGATCCTCCACCACCCTCTCCCTCTGCGTTCCCCCTAGGAGAATCTGTCCCTGCTCCTCCCGGGGCCAGCCTTGTAGAATTTTTTTAGTCTGTTTTTCAGAAGGATCTTCAGTGCTGCCGTCATAGTCGAGAGTCCGCCCATCACGGACCCCTTCAGCCGATCCGCGTCGTCTCTACGTCAGCTGCCTATCCGAGCCGTTTGGTGTCACGCCCATTGCGGGATTCGTTATTCGTCATCTTCATCCACGAGGGTGTGTGTGTGTGCAGAGGCGGGGCCTTAGAATAAGATAGACTGAATTGGATGATTGTATTCAGGTCCAATGTGGACTATATATAGAGTACATGAGAGACACAAGAGGAAAACCCTAGTGAAGGAGAATAGAATTGGTGGAATTGGATGATGTATTGCATTGGGCCTCATGGGCTGATTATATAGAGTACATAGGACTAACACCCCACGTGGGTAGACAATGTGGTACTATTCCTATTTACTCTAATATCCCCCCGCAGTCACAACAGGAGCGCTACAGACGGTGAGACTGGAGAAGAAGTGAGAAGCTAACATCCCCCTGCAATCATAACAGTCGATGCGCCTCGTATGTTGTGGCTGAAGAAGCTGATGAGTCTACATGCAAGGTGGTAGCCCTTTGTGCCAATGTTGAGGTAATCAAGCATGAGGGCGCAATAGGTCGTGGTCGAAGAAGCTGTGCTGAAGATGGCGGAGGTCGACGTAGTTGTTGTCGGGTTGCCATGTCGATGGAGCTGCAAGCGCACAAGGGACGCCATGGTGATGATGGAGACGTGTCGAGGCAGTCATCATGGGAGGGGGCGATGCCGAACTCAATGCAGTCAGGGCTGTCGGAGACGTAGAAGAAAGGCGACGACGCAATCGAGGCAGACGAGGTGGAAACGGGAGGGTCGATGCCGAAGTCTATGCAGTCAAGCCGCCTAAGCGCCGAGGTGCGGCTAGGTTTGCCAGACCCAACAACGCGTCGGGGATGAAAGCATGCATCAGTGTTGCCAATACCGGGCGTACAAGGGAGAGGGCCCCAACTACGATGACGCTGGCAACGTGGTTGTGCTGGATGAAGAAGAAGCAGTGCGGTAGTAGACGCGTTGGCAAGCAGGGCTCAGCGGTGACGCGAGGGATGCAACCAACGAGCATGGCTCAGCGACAACGCGGGTAGCGACGGCTTGATGACGAAGACCTTGTGCAAACGGATGGCGCAGCATAGTCGTCGATGCACAGGTGAAGGCGATGTAGATGCAACAGTGAAGCGGACACACAAGCGGCAGTGCTGTGGCCCGATGAGGCGACACAGCAGCAACCCTGTTGCTCGGAGAAGATGCGCGTAGTACTCGGCAATGGTGTCAATGACGAGCCGATGGGGCGTGCAGCCGTGCTGGGACGGCTGATGCACAGCCGATGGCCTAGCCGATAGGCCCAATCGATGCCGATGCTGGAGTAGTACGCGCGAGGTCGACGGGCGGTGGGCGACTCAATCTCAATCAGTGATCGGGCAAGCCAAAAAGATATAGCAGCAGGGGATCGGGTGTACCCAGCGAGACGACACGACGGCGGTGGTGTGACCCGATCAGGTGGCGCAAGGTGCATGGTGGGTCGCGAACGTGCGGGGTCGATGGCGCCGATGCTGATTGACGTGGTGGAGATGGGCAAATCCACCCAGTAGCAGCGACATGCCAGATCTGGCTGCCTCCATGGCAGCGCAGGGTTGGGGTGTGTGGCCAGGCCTGGCTGCCACCACGGCGGCACAGGACGGGGTGAGATCCATCTGCCTCCATGCAACGTAGATCAGGAAGGTGTTGATGGCGACAGCCAGCAATGAGCCCGGCGATGACGTAGGGGAGATCTCGATCAGCTGCGCGACGACGATGATGGCAGCCGGATCAATAGGATCGGGCGCCTAAACGGGGGCGTTGCCCCCGGCGGAGATCGATCTCTCCCCGAGGGCGCGCGGTGCAGAAGCGGCGGTGGCTAGGGTTAGGATCTAAACCTAGGCGAATGATACCAAGAAGGAAAATAGAATTGGTGGAATTGGATGATGTATTGCATTGGGCCTCATGGACTGATTATATAGAGTACATAGGACTAACATCACACGTGGGTAGACAATGTGGTACTATTCCTATTTACTCTAACACCTAGACTAGGAGATTACACTACTATCCATGACTATTATACCTTAACATCCGGATCCAGCAAGAATTAGGAAAAGAAATAAGATAGGAAAGAATAAAATCCAGTTTAGGCATTAGAGTTTGTTTAGGAAAGGGAGAGTCCAAATCTATAAGGACTCTACCTCTAGATTGCTTGAGAATGAAATCTTAGGGAGATACGCTGCTGAGGCCGCTGCACTGCAAGTGGCTGGTCTATTCATGTGCCACATAATGCTCAAGCCCTATTCAAGGTGGCTGTGGAGTCTTTGATTGGAACTGGCCGAAATACTTTGTTCTAGGCTGATATATGCTTGGGCGGAAAAACCATAGAAGAAGTAGCTCCTAACCTTCTCAAGACAGTTCCTAAGAGAGCTATTAAGCAATGCACGGTTGCAGATGCCATTGTTGGTCGTCGATGGGTTTCTGATATAAAGGGTACTCTGTCAGTCCATGTGCTCTGTGACCTGGTAGATGACCTCCCATTACAACCGGAGGTGCAGATCAGATCTTTGTAAGCTATCCAAATCTGGATCCTATACTAGTAAATCGTCTTACGAGGCTTTTTCCTCGGCACAATTCGGTTTGCACCATAGAAGAGTTTGTGGAGGACTTTGGGCCCCCCTTCTCTGCAAATTCTTCAACTGTCTTGCTATTAAGAATCGGTGTTGGACAGCCAATGGGCTCACCAAAAGAGGTCTCACACACCCTGCTGCTTGCCCCCTTTGTGACCAAGAAAATGAAACTGTACAACACTTGTTAGTCTCCTGCGTCTTTGCCTGTCAGGTTTGGTATATAATCCTACAGAAGCCTCAGTTGCTCCTCAGCCAACCTCAAACAAGTTCTCAGGCTGGTGGTGCCAAGCTGTGAAGGGTGTGCCAAAAGGCTATCGAAAAGGGATCAATAGCCTGATCATCCTTGTCTCTTGGGAAATCTGGAAGCACGGAAATGACTGTCTTTATTGGCATTAGCCCAAGCATTCCTATCTTGCTGCAGACTATCACTGATGAGAGCATTTTGTGGTGCACAGCAGGTGCAAAAGGTCTTCAGGAGTTGCTTACTAAGGCAATTGCTGGAGGGCATTGATCTATTTTCGCTCTAAGGCTCTAGCCGTCTTAGATGGGTCGCTGTTGTCTCTCGTCTCTTGGGGTTTTTAATTTCTTAAGGATCCCAGGATTCGACGGCGCAGATCAGGGCCCCTCAGATCATATCTCAGCATTGCGCGTTTCAGCCTCCTGCTTCCATTTGTGGTCTGGCACCCTCGTCCCGGTTGATCCCGTGGTCGGCGGTGGTGTGGTGCGTCATCCTGCCGCTTCTGAGCACCGACCCTGGTGGGGCCCAAGTGCTCCTAGGTGGATAATGCTAGTGGGCCCATCCACAGTAGCTTTTATTGCCTCTCAGTCAAAAGCTGTGGCATGGGTTCACGCGTGCTGTGCAAGCTTGGTCAGGTTCAGAGAATAGTTCGTCTTCAAGCTTGATGACATGCTAGTTCGCTTGTGAGGCAAGATTGGGTCCAGTCAGGGTGTACAAGAGATACAAGCCACAACATATTTGAGTCCTCAAGCAACAGGAGTCCCACATACGTGGTAAACAGGTCAGCGCTAAATACTGAAATTGCCTCTCGTGCTTCTGCATGGCTTGTTATCTGTCGATGGGCAGAGTACATATTTGAATCTTCAATGCCAGCTCCATTTTCATGTCTCTGCAAAGGTTGTTGTTTGGGTCTAATGAAGCTTACAACATATCTTCAACTCAACTTTCAACCTCCAGCGCCACAGTGCACAAGGGAGGCCCTTGGAGGTCTTTGTCACCATTGCCAGGCGTTAGTGTTCGCTGCGTTACCAATGGGTCATCTTGAAGACTTTCTGACACTTTTGTGGGATTTGATCAGAGACCCTACTCAAATTCACATTGTCATGGTCTACTCTCTGGATACTGCCCTTAGGAGCAGTTAAGGATTTATTTCCAGTTGCTTGGCAGCTGACTCCGTGTACTTGGGGATTTATATCCCTAATCTCTGTACTCTGGCTCTAATGTTTTAATATATATACAACAACAACAACAACATAGCATTTTGTCCCAAGCAAGTTGGGGTAGGCTAGAGATGAAACCCAAAAGAGACGAGAAACAAGGAGACACATAAAGGGACATAAATGGCACAAGACAAAAAGATGTCACGGTTCAGGCACGTTGATTGCCAATCTCCAAGCGCTCCTGTCCATAGCTAAATCCTTAGAGATATTTCACTCCTTAAGATCTCTCTTAACGGACTCGTCCCAAGTTAGTTTAGGTCGACCTCTACCGCTCTTTACATTATCGGCCCGCTTTAGAACTCCACTACGCACCGGCGCCTCAGGAGGCCTCCGTTGGACATGTCCAAACCATCTCAACCGATGTTGAGTTTTCAAAAAAAAAAGACACGCAGCTCTCCTACGTGTTCAAGAAGAAAAAAAGTCTTAGGGAGTATAAATAGGGAGGGTCATGCGTTCTTTAGTTGGTAGGATCTAAATTCAACGGACAATACATTTCATAAAATCACCACCTCAATGTTAAACTTGTCAAAGCACACTAGCACAGACATGCTAACACCAATGTCATCAAATTCATTGCTGTAATACGGATTAAGACAGCATTTATTGATGCACAATTTAAACCATGTTACCTAGATAGAAGTTCGTTTGGTTTGTGGTATAGGTTATTATATGCTGGTACCATTTCAGAAAAGTGGGATTGGCAGTGAGATCTGGAACTCATGATAACATGGTAATTTGGCATTGCAAATGGCTTAATCCAAAATGTGCCATCCATATTGCAAAACTTAACTTTATTTGCCACTGTTGACCGGATAAGCCATAACAAAGGCGTGAAATCCCTGCCTTATTCTTGCTCTAGCTCATCTCCCTCCTTCCCCTTGACTCCTCTTTCCCATGCATGAATCAGAAGGAACCAAGAAGGTGCACTCATACTGCATGCGCATCCTCTCTGATCCAATCCGCCCTTAATTAAGCAAGAGCATGTCCTTATTTGCCATTGCAAGGATTAAACATGGTGGGGGGCCTCAAGAATGTTTAGTAGCGGACGTGTCTACTTGTTGCACCCTCTGCTTTCTAGCACAGTGCCACCAGCATAATCAGGAGATGATGCCACGCAATTGTGACACTCCGGTAAAGGCGAGGTGAAGTTTTGTGGAAACTTTGATAGATTGAATGAAAACTCACATATCCGATTTGGTCGCAATAAGAAAAAAAACGTGGATGGCAAATAGTCATCTGGTCCTCATGCCACTGGGCAAAGGTGAGGATCCCTGAGGTTGCTTTGTTCACCTCCCTTCCTCCTTCTCTCCTTTAGCTCGTCAAGGTCAAGCTTCAAATGGCAGTCTCCTTTAACTCGTCAAGGTCAAGGCTAAAATGGCAGGAATTGTGTCAAACAGAACTCGCACGACACAACCCAATCAAGGGCAATCGCAAGCAAAGCCACTCTAGGTATTGGTTTCTCGGTGGACTGTTTATACCAAAATGGTTTAATTCTTTAGCAATATGTATAGAACAAAACAAGAAAGCTTTTATTCAGCAAACTGTGAGCATAATACCCTTCTGCACTTCCACCAGCAGGAAGCAAAACATGGCCAAGAGATGGTACCAATAGCTCTGGATGCTGTTGGAGCTTTAAAATGTAGCTCGTCTTGTGAAGCTGGTTTCACAACCTGTTGGTGCTGTTTTAATAGCTGTTATCTCGACTGTTGCGTAATTGCGTTGTCGTCTGTGTTAGTAGTAGTCAAACTGAAGGTGAGCTTTTGTTCTGGATATTATGTTTTCTATTGTCATGTGGATTGGGACAGGGGTTTGGGGGGTTTTCTCGGCCTGTGTGAGAATGAGAAGGTCTTCTTTATCACAGCAATGCCCGAGGGGAGGTCTTACCCCCTGCAGGTCGATTTTTTTATTGTCGTGTGGATGTATTTCGCCAGCTGTACCTGAGCCCTGTGTGCTTCGTTGTAAGCTTGGTTTATCATTGATGGTAGTCTGGTGGTCGTATTAACACTGTGATTCCGTTGCTTGTTTGAGTAATGAAATTTGGGGATACCTCATTGAATTAAAAAAGTAACAGCAAAAGCTTAAAACTTGGACAGAACAACCTACATGAAAATAAGCAAACGAAACCTACAATCAGACCTATTTTTCAAAAAAAAAAACTACAATAACCTTCCAAAATTTATAGCTTCCCCCACATCTGCTCATACAAGGTAAAATATTTTAGTCTTTTCAAATGCACATGGATGAATAAATAAACCTACAAAATGAGAAGGCTATGCACACTTGAACAGTTTAACTTCAGGCAGAACCAAAAATGCGATACTGCTGGAGATGAGTTTTTTTTATTATTTTTCATTTTAATGGGGACCTGCACCAGTGTACAAAGGATGGTACTAGCAATCGGTCGTGGACGAAGTGTAGATCAATCTCCACATGCTTGGTCCTCTGGTGCTGCACGGGGTTGGTGGAGAGGTAGACCGCGCTGACGTTGTCGCAATAGACGAGCGTGCTCTTGGCGAGTGGGCAGTGAAGCTCAGCCAGGAGCTGGCGGAGCCAGGCGGCCTCGGCCACGCCGTTGGCCACGGCACGGTACTCCGCCTCGGCATTGGAGCGTGAAACCACCGGCTGGCGCTTGGACGACCAAGAGACCAGGTTGTCGCCGAGGAAGACAGCGTAGCCGGAGGTGGACCTGCGGGTGTCCGGGCATCCCGCCCAGTCTGCGTCGGTGTAGACAACCAGCTCGGCAGTGGAGGACCGGCCGAGGAGCAGCCCGTAGCCAAGTGTGCCACGGAGGTACCGGAGAAGCCGCTTCATAGCAGCCAGGTGGGGCTCCCGTGGAGCATGCATGTAGAGGCAGAGCTGCTGGACGGCATAAGTGATGTCCGGCCGTGTGAAAGTGAGGTACTGAAGTGCGCCAGCTAGACTCCAGTAGGCGGTGGAGTCCGCTGGCCCAAGCATCGGACCCCCAGCCTCTGACAGCTTACCCTGGGTGTCCACCGGTGTAGAGCAGGACTGGCAGGCGGTCATCCCTGCTCGCTCCAAAATGTCACAAGTGAACTGCCGCTGGTGAAGGAACAGGCATGAAGGTCGGGGCTCAACAGTGACGCCGAGGAAGTGGTGGAGGACCCCAAGATCCTTCAGAGCAAATTCCTTCTGGAGTGAGGCAATGATGCGGTGGAGCAGAGACTCACTGGATGCGGTGAGAACAATGTCATCCACATAGAGGAGCAGGTAAGCAGTCTCACCCGCATAGTGGTATATGAACAGGGAGGTGTCAGACTTGGCCTCCGTGAACCCAAGAGTCTGCAGGTAGGTAGCGAATCGATAGTACCAAGCCCGGGGTGCCTGCTTGAGCCCGTAGAGAGATTTGCTGAGCCGGCAGACGAAGTCAGGACGAGAAGAATCCACAAAACCTGCCAGCTGACTGCAGTAGACCGTCTCAGTCAGAGTGCCATGGAGGAAGGCATTCTTGACATCCAGCTGATGCATAGGCCAGGAGCACTCGAGAGCCAGGGAGAGGACGGTGCGGACTGTAGCTGGCTTCACCACGGGACTGAAGGTCTCAGCATAGTCAATGTCGGGCCGCTGAGTGAAGCCGCGGAGGACCCAGCGAGCCTTGTAGCGCTCCAAGGAACCATCAGCCCGCCTCTTGTGCGTCCAGATCCACTTACCGGTGACAATGTTGGAGCCTGGCGGACGAGGCACTAGGTCCCACGTCTGGTTGGCGAGGAGGGCCGCGTACTCCTCGTCCATCGCGCGGCGCCGGTGAGGATCCGCCAAGGCCGCGCGGACGGAAGAGGGTACCGGAGAGATCCCCGGCTCGCAGGCGGCGGCGGTGAGGGCCTGCGGGCAAGACGCCTGCCTCGTCACCATCGGGTGAGTGTGACGAGGGTCCCGGTGAAGAAGAGGCGGGTGGTACACCGGCGGATCGGCGCGAGAGCGTGGCGATGCCGGCGTAGCATGCACCGGTGACGACGGCGCTGGGGACGAGAGCGGCGAAGGCGACTCACGCCGGCGCTCGTAGACGATGCCGAAACGTCCGGGAGGAGGTGAGGGCGGACGCGGCTCCCGCCGACGCTCGTAGACGAGTCCGAAGCGCCCGGGAGAAGGTGGGGTCGGTGTGCTCGGTCCCGCGATCGAAACGGCAGCATCTGGCACAACGGGAGGCAGCGAAGCCACAGGGAGCGAGGGTGGAAGCTCCGGGGCTGTCTCGACCGTGTCAGGCACCGGAAGGTCCTGGTGCGGCGAGGTGGTACCACCAGGAGAGTGCGCCGGAGCAGTACCTGCAGGGTAGAGGGAGAAGGGTGGCGGAATCGCCGAGTCAGTGGGGAAGAAGGAAGCCTCCGCAGGATCAGCGGGAGGTGTAGATGGAGAGGTGGTGGAGTAAGGGAATGCCGACTCATCAAACACGACATGGCGAGAGATGAGGACACGGCGAGAGGTAAGATCAAAGCATCGGTAACCCTTGTGATCCGGAGAGTATCCGAGAAAGACACAGAGGGTCGACCGGGGAGCCAGCTTATGGGGAGCGGTGGCGGCGGTGTTAGGGTAACACGCACACCCAAAGACTTGAAGGTGGTCGTACCGAGGAGGGGTACCGAAAAGAGCGTGGTGAGGCGTGGGAGCTGGGAATGCAGTAGAAGGAAGGCGGTTAAGGAGATAGGTGGAGGTGTGCAGACACTCAGCCCAGAACCGAACGGGTAGAGATGCCTGGAGCAGAAGAGTGCGCATGATGTCATTGGTGGTGCGGATCATGCGCTCTGCCTTGCCGTTTTAAGAGGAGGTATACGGACAAGACATGTGCAGGTCGACACCGGAAGAAAGGAAGAAGGCACGGGAGGTTGAGTTATCGAACTCACGGCCATTGTCGCACTGGACAGCCTTGATGGTGAGGCCGAACTGAGTGGATACCCAAGCAAAGAGGTTGCTAAGAGTGGAGAACGCCTCAGACTTGGCCCGCAGGGGAAAAGTCCAGGAATAATGGGAGAAATCAACCACCACCAAGTAGTACTTATAGCCAGACATGCTGAGAACAGGAGAAGTCCACAAGTCGCAATGAATAAGTTCAAATGCACGAGGGGCATGTGAGGATGAGGACTGAAAGGGAAGGCGAACGTGACGGCCCAGTTGGCACGCATGACACAAGTGATCATCGTGAGCCTGAGAGCAACGAATGTCGGAACTACAACTGAGCTGCATCAGGGCATCCCGGCCAGGATGGCCGAGGCGACGGTGCCAAGTGGTGGAGGAAGGAGTGGCGGCGAAAGCGGCGGAGGAAGGCGAAGAAGGTGAAGCAGACGCCGGAAACTGAAGAGTGTAGAGAGGCCCAGTGCTGTTACCTCCGTTTGTTCTAATTGCCAGAGTTCACTTTTAGCTATATTTTCCCAGTGAGTTGTACTTAGGTCCATTCTCAATAAGCGTCCAATAGTCTTGGCAGCCAATGGGGAACCTTTCAACTTTGGAAGTATCTTTTTATCAATGCACTCCAAGGATTCTCGGTTGCTGCAAGAACTTGTGGATCCAAATGCACATAATTTGAAGAATTCCCAGAAAACCCCACCTCGTAAGCCATTCAACTCATAATGATTCATAGTGCAAACTAGATTAGCAACCTCGGAAGATCTAGTGGTGACCAAAACCCTACTTCCTTCAGCACCATTTTCCAAACGTTTAAAAAGCTTCCTCCATCCTGCCCCATCTTGTTTTAAGATATCATCCCACATGTCATCAAGGACAACTAGGAACCTTTTGGATTTGATGACAAAGTCTAGTTTTTTCAAAAGAATATCCAAACTATCAGAAGATGTACCTTCACTCAAAAAATGCGTTAGAATCTCTTTAGTTAACCTTTTTATGTCAAAATCATCAGAAACACATGTCCAAATTATATTTTCACCAAAGTGACGCCTGACATTTGCATCATTGCAGATTTGTTGGGCTATTGTTGTCTTTCCAACACCTCCTATGCCAACTATTGGCAACACATGCAACTTTACCATTGTTGATTTACTATCAGTCCTGCCTCTCTTGCGTGCTGGAAGTATTAGTGTTCTCACCAATTGCTTTAGTTCTTCTTCACGACCAAATATTTTTGGCTCATCAATGAAAGCACATGTTTCTGGCCTGACTGATTTATCAAACTTCTGTGGTGCTTGATCCAAATGCATATCCATCGATTGGCGATGGATATGATCTAGCTTTGCTTGAATTCTGTTAACCTTTCTGATGTAACCATCAGACCTGAAACTGTTGAAGAACTCCAGAAAGGTATCATCCAAGTTATCTTGCCCCAAATTTTTGCTCGACTCAATCTTCAACTTGAGTGCATAGTAATCAAACTCTTCCAGCAGGTCCTCTGCATCATACACTGCATCCTTAATATCCAGGAGATCAGAGGCGTGTTTCTTATGGCTTTGCCATTCAACCCTATCAATGAGGTCAAGCATTTTGGGCATAGTCGTCTTCAGCTTCCAAAGACTATCCATCAGCTGCTCAATTTCATCTTTAATCTGGTGCTGTGCTGTTGTGTTTGCTTCATCTGCTGGCAACTGTGGGGTGTTTTGTGGATGATATTGTATGGCCTTTATGATGCCTGATGTCGTCCAGCTGAAGAATTCGCGACATGCATTGATGTTGGAAAGTACCTCAGCATACCCCATGAATTTTGATAATGCCATGGCACAAAATGGTGAGCCCTGTTGTGATCATATAAAAATGATTAATAAAAATAGTCAACTTAGAATGGGAGACACTTGGAAGATGCAGTCTTACCTTGATACCTTCTTTTCTTTGTTGCTTTGAAGCCTGTTGATGGAGAGATGCCTTGTTCAAAGTGGTTGTTCAGTGAGATAGACGCCCAGGGGATTCACTCTGGTGGAAACATAGGCAATGAGAATACCGGCAAAGCTGATCTCAAATGTCGACGATATTTACCTCTCGTTAGGGCCAAACTTATCATGTCTGAAATAATACTAAACCATCTAGTTGAATTATTTCGTTCCAATGTTCTCTATAGAAAGGTAGAAGAACATGAGAAATCAGGTTGACAATAACCTTGATCTCATAATTATGATGGGCGATTGACTAGATAATTTGAAGCTTTTTCTGGTTGTGCTCATAATTATTATGTGCTTGGTTATGTTAATGGCTAACCAGAGAGGTGTTGCGTTATTTGTGAAACATGTCATGTGTGTTATGTTGTCTCTTGGCTTGTGATGTGTAGGTGGTGGAGCCGACATGGTGGTCGGCAGCAAAGGATGAATGTCAAGCAGGCTAGGTTCGCACCCATGGAACAAGAGCAGTGAAGGGTGAGTGAGAAAGCATGGTACCATGGTCCAAGTAAGCCTAGACGAGGCCATGGCCCATGGGCAATCCATACTGCTTATGTGAAGAGCAAGAGTACACGGAATGAAGGTTTGATGAAGTTGGCATGGGACAAGTCGAGGAGGATGAAGAACATGAGTGGTCAAGTTGACAAGAACCTTGATCTCATATTTATGATGAGCGATGACTATATGGTTTGAAGCTTTTCTGCTTGTGCTCATAATTATTATGTGCTTAGTTATGCTAAGGCTAACCGGAGGTGTTGCGTTGTGTTTCTTGGCTTGTGATGTGTAGGTGGTGGAGTCAACATGGTGGTTGACAGCAATGGATGAACATCAAGCAAGGTTCGCGCCCATGGAATAAGAGCAGTGAAGGGTGGGTGAGAAAGCTTGAGACCAATGGTCCAAGTAAGCCCAGACGAGGCCATGGCCCATGGGCAATCCACATTACTCATGTGAAGAGCAATAGTACACGGAATGAACTGTTGATAAAGTTGGTGTGGGACAAGTTGAGGAGGATGAAGATAGTGTTGTGGCACTTCGTGGAGGTTGGACATGCATCTATATCGGGAATGATAAAGATGGGTAAGCCATGAAGCATGGGTGGCAACTAAGAAATTAAGAGGAAAAACTGGACGCAATAAAGAAATTGGGTTATTGTGTTTGTTATCTTTGCTTGGTGGTTGATATTTAGTTCACTGTATTAGTGAAAGTGTTAGAACGATCTATGTGTAAAGGTGATGGTGAGGTATTTGTGCTCTAATTGTAGGCTGGTATCCCCAACCAAACTACTTTAAGCTTTCGACAAAAGCTGAACTAAGGGCTTTTGTCCAAAAAAAAGATCAGGAAATTATGGGGGAAATGATGCCATGTCGATAATGCTTATATTTTTCTTACAGAATGCCTCTAAGCATTAATTGTATGGTTGTTCTGGTCACAATTTTTCTGATGTAATTTATCAGTTTTAATTCTTGTATAGTCTACATTAGTTGAGATGTGCATTGTGTCTACTGATAAGATTAGCCATAGCTGGTGAAACATTATGTGAGCTGGCAAATAATTCCCTCCAAAATTGGAGAAGGCACGTGTGTGATGGCGATGTGAGATGCTATATCAGAGCTGAGAGGAAGGAATATACATTATGAAGTGGGGTTAAAGAAAGGGACAAACAATTGGGAACAAGGGAGCTGAAGGGGGTTAGTGGTGATTGCGTAGGAGGTAGGACAGGTGGGAAGCATGAGGAAGACATCTGGATTAGTCATGACACTAATAAGAACTATACAACAACAACAACATAGCATTTTGTCCCAAGCAAGTTGGGGTAGGCTAGAGATGAAACCCAAAAGAGACGGGAAACAGGAGACACATAAAGGGACATAAAGGGCACAAGACAAAAAGAGGTCACGGTTCAGGCACGTTGATTGCCAATCTCCAAGCGCTCCTGTCCATAGCTAAATCCTTGGAGATATTCCACTCCTTAAGATCTCTCTTAACGGACTCGTCCCAAGTTAGTTTAGGTCAACCTCTACCGCTCTTTACATTATCGGCCCACTTTAGAACTCCACTACACACCGGCGCCTCAGGAGGCCTCCATTGGACATGTCCAAACCATCTCAACCGATGTTGAATCAATTTCTCCTCAATTGGTGCCACCCCAACCCTATCCCGAATATCGTCGTTCCGGACTCTATCCCTCCTTGTGTGCCCACAACACCAACGCAACATACGCATCAATGCTACACTCAATTGCTGGACATGTCGCCTTTTTATAGGCCAACACTCAGCACCGTATAACATCGCTGGACGAATCGCCGTCCTATAGAACTTACCTTTCAGCTTCTGAGGCACCATTTTGTCACAGAGAACGCCTGAAGCTTGACGCCATTTCAACCAGCCGACTGAAATTCTATGCCTAACATCTTCATCAATGTCTCCATCCTTTTGTAGCATCGACCCTAAAAACCGAAAAGTATCCTTCTTGGCCACCACTTGCCCATCGAGGCTAACGTCTCCCTCCTCGTGCCTAGTCGTGCTGAACTATGTAGTCTCATTTTTGAAGTAGAACATAGCCTTTGCTTAAGATTTACTATATCTATACTTCCATTTTTTAGTTGCATCGCCAGGGTACCTTACTACTAAGCCAAGGAAGTTTGAAGTTTTGCATTTGTTTTCTTTTTGACAAACAAATAAAAATAAAGTCTGGATAGATCAACAAGATATCACTCCATATGCACATACCACCTAATAGACGAAATATTGCAAAACTACAGGAGAAAGATAAATGATACTATCAGTAAATTGACAACTAGTTGGTAGATCAACAGCTCCACCTAGAGATAGAAGATCGGGAAATGGTAATTACCTGGAGAAGCCTTGCTGCCAAGTGATGGCGCGTTGCCTTGCCTAATCCCTGGTACGGACACGAATCGTTTCTGAAGGCATCAAATTAAGAGTGGTGACGGGTTCGAATTGTGATATATCCAGACTGGCAATCTCCACCAGCAGTAGTGATACGTAGGCAATCTTCAGCAGCAGTATCTGAACAAGGCGACGCTGTGAGCCAACGCGTATTAATACTCAACAAACAAACAGTCGCAACAAATTGCTTTTAATCAAAGAGGTGGATGATGAAACACTATCGGGCACTTGCACAAATGTTTCAGAGCATCCTAAATACGATAAGCACCCCGCGGTTCTTCCTAAAAGGTATCGAACCTGAAGGCTGAAGCTCAAGCATCTCACTAGCGTGCCTTAGCTCGCAAATTACTCTAAAAATGGCCTTCAGAGCAGAGTCGGTTCTCAAATCTAAGCATTCAGATGTGGAAGAAAGGGCTTCTCCAATTCAAGCTAGCTTGTAGAAGAAAGGAAATTACCTGTGGAAACACCGAAACACTGATGGATTGTGGAGATTAGCTTCAGATGTTGCCTCGCTAGCTAGTTGCCACTAAAGATGGCAACGGGGAATTCCCGTCGGGATGCCTTCCCATCCCCGTCCCCGCGGAGGAGAAAATCCCCCGTCCCCGCCCCCGTCAACGCTCACGGGGACAGGTTTTGCCCCATCCCCGTCCCCGCGCGGGGATTTTGTCCCTGACGGGGTCCCCGTCCCCGCGAAGACGACAATCACGAAGAACACATTTGCATCAAGGGGACTATCCTCAAATTACATTAATCCAGCAAACATCATCAAATTAGAGCTGTTTTCAACACAACAGCCATGGATAAGAACAATGACACCTTACAAGAAGTCAAACACAGTTTCTCTTTCTGAAATTTCCTTCTTGTCGTGAATCTATCGAACCCAAAGAGCATAGAAGATGAAGCATTTAAGCCAAATAGCGCTGGTACTTTTGAATCTGTACCTACTAAGTCATAGATCCGTAGCTGCCACCTTGGATACGTAGCTAGCGGCCTTGGATTTGTCACCGGGGGACTGTGTGCTCGATCTGAATCTCCAGCAACCAGCGGCCGTCACGCGCGCTCCCACGGTGTTGTTTCCGCGTGGGGATGTGCTGGTATGGAGTGAGCGGACTGCTGCCAGTGCTTGCAGGAGGACGGACTGGAGCTGTAGCCTGGACTACTGCTGGCGTGCTAAACTGAGGAAGACGAAGGACCGTCGAAAGGATAGTGTCGGGCTGTCGGCGGCTGGACGGCTTGGGGTACTGAGGACTTGGTCGGTCTCGGGGCATTAGGGTTTGGGACTCAGATTCGGTGCCTTTCTTCTGGCAAGGCACGGCGTACCTTGCGACCTTCTGCCCACTATTTAAATTTAATCTGATGGCTCACAAGACTTTACAGCATATCTTTAGCTTTTCCCATGGAAAATAGGCGGGAGTGGCGGCCCATTTGCGCGCGCGCCGCGCCGTCTCCCGCGCGCTACGCCGCCGCCCACCGGTCGCCGCACCGATCTCCCACGCGCTGCGCCGCTGCCCACCGCCCGCCGCGCCGATCCACTGCCTAGAGGAGTCGAGCTGACCTGCAACCTCCGGGCGAAAGAGCCAAGTCGTGCTACGCTGGTAACCCAGCAGCACAGCGCCGACATCCGACGGCGAGACGCCGTCCAGCAGCACTGAGCAAGTCAGCGTCCTCCGTAGGGACGCCTTCCAGGAGCGCTGTAGCTGGAGGGACATCAGCAAGGAGCACGTGCTTCACCGCTGGGCAATCTGGCAAAAAAATCAGACTTGCATAGAAACATGAATATTTCACGAGCATATAATTGGTAGACAGTTCAAGCACACTGGAGATTTTTATGCTCCACTTTCAAAGCACAAGTTCACCAGCAGTGGCGGAGCTCAGCCAAAAATTTAGCTGGGGCAGATTACGAACACAATTTTTTAATGACGTTAGACAGATGCACATGAATGTCGAATATGGCAAATTTAACGATTGATTGAAGATGGTAGCAGTCCATATCAACGTAACATAATCCATTTATTCAACAAACATCAACTAAATAAAAGTCCAAATCCAATTATCCTCCAAAGATCTAAAAAACCAATAAAATTGAAGAAAGATTCAGGTCCCGTCCACTCCCGGCGTCAGGACCTCGCCCACGGGCCACAGGCCACGGCCGTGGCCAGCTCCAGCGCTGCTCACCTGCTCACCGCCATCTCCCACCCAGTCCTCCATAACTTGCTAGCTGCTGACTTGCCCTGCACTACAGCACTAAGCCGCTAAAGCAATAGGCACCGGCGCGCGGGCGGCAGCGGGTTGGCGCTACAAGGGGCATCGGCGGGCCACACGGGCAGCAAGGGGTGCCGGCAGGCGGCAGCAAGGGTGGTGGCGCCACGGCATCCGGCAGCAAGGGGCGAGTTGCAGCTACGCCTAGGAGCGACGACGACGCTCAACTCTCAAGGGCGGCAGGACGATGGTTTGATGCGGCGCGATGACTGAACTGGCAGGGATGGGGGTGGGGGATTCGCAGAGCTAGGAAGTGGCCGGTGATGCTGAGCCGATGGGCTCTCTCCGATTGGGCCTATGGCCTTCGCTCGTGCACCCTGGGCCTCTACAAATAATGTGTTCCATACAGGTGTCTAGCCGCGTTGTTAGAGACCGAACATAGCTGCTCGACCGCCGCGTCTGAGGAAGAAGGGAGGTGTACTAGGGGCTCCCCACCGGTGGTAGGTGGGGCAGCTGCCCCACCCTGCCATATGGGGAGCTCCGCCTCTGAATCACAAGTTCAAAATCATTCAAGCACCTTCAGGTTGTCTACCTGACAAGTTATGCTATTACTGATCTAGAACATGTGCTTCTACTAAAATTATATGGGCCATTTCAGATATACAATTAGGCCACAAAAGACTATAATTAGGTCACAAAAGACTATAGTTAGCCCTGTCCAAAATGCTATCTAACCAACTTATACATACTAGAACTGAAGGTTTTCTTCGCCACAATTTGGAGCTGTTATGAGCTGAGTAAAATTGCCAAGGACATTGTAATTTTGAGACTCCAGATTTTCATCTTCAATGCTGCCATTATTTTGCAAGTCAACTTGGCGATGTAAAACATCATTGTTGTTTTTTGGCTGCAAATAAAAATTGAACCAATTAGTTTCGATTGGAATGACAACAGCGTGCATACATATGTAGGATTGCAAGTTTGCGATGTACCTTTGTTCTTTTTTTCTTTGGTTTGGCAGATTTCGGTGGTATGTCAGATTTTGCTTGCTTGCGCTTCAACTTGTATCGAAACTTATCCATCCAACTCTTCTTTCTCTTCGAATTTTTTGACTCGACCTCTTTTTTCTTCAGCTTTGCAGCCCTAAACAAATCATCTCTTTGGTTCACATTTGGGTCATCATTTTCTTGTTCATTTGTTGATTTTTCATTCATAGCACAGCTGGATACATTAAGCTTATCTTGAACTTGTGTGCAAAGGCAATCAAGAGCATTGTCGATTAGCAAGCAACATTCTAGAGAGTCAGTAGCTTTATATGCCAAATTGTGGAATTTAAGAGACATAGACTTGAATCGAAGTTGAGCTTCCAGTTTTGGGTTTTCTATCACTTTTCTTCCTTGCCTGTCTTGAATATTTGCAGTGCGCGCTTCTCTAGTCCATCTCTTTAAGATGTAATGTGTTGGCAACATCTTTATATTCATTAAATTAAGAACTTTCAGACCATGTGCACATAAAATTCCTGCCCTGTTGAACATTCCACAACTACAACAAACTGTCTGGTTTAAAGGGTCACTTATTACCATGCGCTCCTCCTCAAATGTTAGATCACTATGGAGACTCCCAACAGCAACAGCATATTTGTTGTCTCCTAATACTCTTGTACATGCAGCCATAGATCTTTCATATTCACTTTGAAAAGCTTCAAAAATAACTGGAGTGTATACCTCACTTGCTTGAACCAACATAGGAGTGCACATTAGCCTTCTTGGTATGTTCTTCCTTGCCTCAAATTCAGATTCTAGCTCCGTAGTTCTTTTGTCTTCCACTGCCCTCTCAAAGTGCTTCAAAAATCGAATGATGTCAAAATCTGATTTCAAATGGTTCTTCAAGGCATTGTTGAAACTTTCACTTAGTTATGTGCTTCTCACTCCCAAACTAAAAACATCTCTCATATAACATTCAGCTCACTTTTCTTTTACCTTATAGATACTATCCAACCAAGTTTGCTTGTGCACTTTTGTTCTCATAATGTCAAATGCTTCTTCAAATGACTCCTTATCCTCATAGCCATACATACAAGCACCAAAATCAGAGAAAACATTAGGTTCTTTATCTTCCTGGTCACCCTCACCCTCACCCTCTTCTTTTTCTACTTCTTCTTCGTCATCTTGTTCTTGGCCCTTCACTGATAAATGTTTGAGGGCATTTTGCATTATGTGAAATATGCACAAGCCATGATATGATTCAGTGAATACATTATTTATTGTTTTTCCCATAGCTGCATCTTGATCTATATAAATAGTTCTAGGTTGCTTGCCATTATGAGCTGCTAGAAAGGTCTCAAAGAGCCATGTAAATGAGTCTTTAGTTTTATCGAAGAGAATTGCAGCACCAAAAATAGTGGTTTCTCTAAAATGATTGAGCCCAAGAAAGACGCCAAATGGTCGGTATTCTTTGTTTGTGCCAAAAGTAGTGTCAAATGTCACAACATCACCAAAATATGCGTAGTCAAGGATCATTTTTGCATCAGCCCAAAATATGTTGGTTATATGCTCATTACAATCCAATTGCAAAGCATATTGGAATGATGGATTTTCAGAGATCTTGTCATGAAAATATTTCAGCATACTACCAGCTTGTCCAAAAGCTAACTCCCTCTGCCTCTTGCTCTGTAAATAATTTTTGCGGTCACGACAAGTGTAACTAAGGTTAAATGGCCCTTCAACTTGACAGATAGCCAACTCATGGGCAGCTTTTGGCCCAATTCCGGAATCATTGGCGGTCTCGATTTCAAAAGCTTGTAGTTCTGAAATTTTCCTTTGTGATGCCATCAAGTGTCGAGTTTCAGGCAAGTAAAGGAGGTGATTGTGTTCAAGGACAACATCATTGACTTCATAATTTCCTTCCCCTCGATCGAATGTAATTGTCATTCGTGATTTGCAGCCTGTTCTTGTTTCAGCTCTGAAACACTTTGTCACGTGCTCTCTATTTGCTTTCCTTCGATGACCTTCATTGGCACAAACAAATCTACATGAAGTTACCTTGCCATCAAATTTGCTTGAATTGCAATATCTTTTTCTCACATCAAAGCCTATATGACCCCCATATGCCACCCAAAACAGCCAAGCTTCATCTGGATTTCGAAACCTCAAACCAACATGAGGTGTTCTCTTGTCAAGTTCTGCCATTGCCTTCAATATCTAACCCAATTTTCCTTGTCAATTTCTATCACCAAGAACAAAATTTACAGAAAACAATTACTACCACATGATTGCAGATTTGCAATTTTTATCAAGCTAAGAATAGATACTAGCTGGACTGGTACAAATTTTTGTAAAAAATAAATAGCAGCATTAGTTTCTACACAATCTCACAATCTGACAGTAAGCTAAGAAGGACTGTTCTGAACCTGATGCCAGATTGCCCAGCGGTGAAGCACGTGCTCCTTGCTGATGTCCCTCCAGCTACAGCGCTCCTGGAAGGCGTCCCTACGGAGGACGCTGGCTTGCTCAGTGCTGCTGGACGGCGTCTCGCCGTCGGATGTCGGCATTGTGCTGCTGGGTTACCGGCATAGCACGGCTTGGATCTTTCGCCCGGAGGTTGCAGGTCAGCTCGACTCCTCTGGGCAGTGGATCGGCGTGGCGGCCGGTGGGCAGCGGCGCAGCGCGTGGGAGATCGGTGCGGCGACCGATGGGCGGCGGCGCAGCGCGCGGGAGACGGCGCGGCGCGCGCGCAAATGGGCCGCCACTCCCGCCTATTTTCCACGGGAAAAGCTAAAGATATGCTGCAAAGTCTTGTGAGCCATCAGATTAGATTCGAACGGTAGGCAGAGGGTCGCAAGGTACGCCGTGCCTTGCCAGAGGAAAGGCACCGAATCTGAGTCCTAGGGTTTGCATGAGGTACATATAGTAAAGCTGCTGTTGGGCCTTTATACGGGCCTAGATCATTCTGTGAAGTTGCCGCACTCCTCTCAATCAACCATGACATTGCTGTAGCGGGGCGGGGATCGGGGACGGGGACACGGGATCCATCCCCGCCCTCGTCATCCCCGACGGGGACAAGATCTATACCATATTAATCCCCGTAGGGAGTGATTTAGCCCCGTTTACGTCCTCTAATAGGAGAATTCTCTGCAGGGAATCGGGGATCGAGCCCCGTTGCCATCTTCGGTTGCCACCCGCCTAACTAAAAAGAGAAGGCATGCAATATGTTAACGAATTCCTCGCAAAAAGGAAAAGAGTAGGCTTGACACGCGCAACCTCGTAGCTTCTCCCTGGCCTAGGCCCCAGCTTTTGCCCGCCCTCCGTCCATACACGTGAGGTTGCCGAAGCCCGAAGGAAGGCGCTCCCACAGTCACAGGGAACGCGGATCGGTGTGACGTTCCAGGTTCCCGGAACTTTCGTTCCAGATCGCGGATCGGATGATGATAGACCGTGGCTGGGACGCATTCTAAACAAATTGGATCAAGAGAGGAAAGCAACGGCGCTGGGTCGAGCGGAACATCGCTGTGTCGGGTGCTGGCGGCGGCGGCGTTGAATGCTTACGATGGATGAATGAGGCTGGCCGGATGCTTTGACTTAGTGCTGCGTATAAAGTCTTAGGTAGTTACATCGAATGTTTCATGGCATATTGAAGGAGGTGTTTGAATATTAATAAAAAAAACTAATTACAGAACTCGTCTGTAAACTGTGAGACAAATTTGTTATGACTAATTAATCTATCATTAGCATATGTTTATTGTAGCATGACATTATCTAATCATGAACTAATTAGCCTCAAAAAATTCATCTCGCAAAATACACACAATATATGCAATTAGTTATTTTTAGTCTACATTTAATACTCTATGGATGTGTTCAAATATCCGATGTGATAGAGTTTAAAGTTTTGGAGAAGTAGCTAAACAAGTCCTTAATGTAAATGGGCCTCCATCGTCCAGCCCAATTTGTTCTTTCTTTCTCTCTTTATGAGAAATTATTTTATTGGGGTTCTAAAAAGGTGTTATAAATTAGGAAAAAGTGGCATAAAAAGATTTGATCTAGGACTTCCTTCACAACAGCCTAATAAAATATCCATGTTCCATAGCTACGTTCCGGGAACATCGTCCCAATAGGGATCATGATCTGAAGAGATGTACCCTTGCGAACCGAAAACTTTAAATTGACAATCCCTGTTCCACGTGTCTCAGTTCCTCGTACCCTACTTACCGAGAACTTTGTGACTGTGGACGCTCCACCGGGAGGGCGCTGGGGCCTCTAGATCTGATCGAGTCAAGGCGGCGGCGGAGCGGAGGCGACGAAGCAAAGGGCCTCGTCATGGGTGGGGTATGGGGTTGGTGACACAGTGTTGACCCGTTGCTTTGCTAACGTGTTAACCCGTTTTTTACGTCCTACTGCCGAGGTGATCCCACATAACATAACACCGCCGTGGTTGACTGTGAGGCGAGCGACAGCCAACAGTGTTTCCTTTTTAGGATCATCCAGTGCTATTCCCTCCGTCATTTAAAAAAAGAGTCATTCCCGTTTTCAGAAAAGTCAATAACTTTTTAACTTTTACTAAATATATTTAATAAAATATTAATATTTATGATATATAATTAGTATCATTAAGAAGATCGTTGAATATATTTTCATAATAAACTTATTTGAGATCATAAATGTTACACGTATTTTCTACTAATCTAGTCAAAGTTGAGAAAGTTTGACCAGCACGATTCTCATAGCGACTATATCTTTAGAGACAGAGGGAGTACAAGTCTACAAGCATGGCAAGCATGCCTGATGTATGCGCCCGTTTTTTTATCCCTTGATGATGAAGGCGGGAGGATTTGGAGGAGGAAGCGGCGCAGTACGGCTGCGCGATGCCACTTCTCCTGTCAGGACCGTTTGTGCCTCCTAAACTTTAATCACCTAAACTTAGTTCATTTTAGTCACTTTGAAGCTAAACACTATGACTAAAAGGGATTAAAGTTCCTTTAGTCATCTAGTCACCAAATTGTGACTAGAATAGAAGGGACTAAAAGGCCAAAAGTACCGGGGTTGCCCCTCATCAATGCACTTCAGGTCCCCCTGCCCCTCTGCTCGCGCACCGCGCCGACGCCCATGTGCGGCTCGGGGATGCCGCCGGTAGGCTCGCCGACGCGACTCCACGCGACGAGGTGGAGGGGCGAGCGCGGATGGAGGGGAGACCACCAGGGTCACCGCGTGGGAGGGAGCCGTTGGAGTGGGGGAGCCAGCCAGGGTCGCCAGATCAAGAGGCCGCCGGGGTGGCGGGAGGACGCCGACCACCATGGCCACTGTCGAGCTGGGGAAGACCGCCATGGCTGCGTGTCGAGGTGGAGGACAGAGCGCGTCGGGGGTGGGGGAGGAAGCGCCCGTCGTGGGGGAGGTAGCCATCGAGGTAGGTGTGCTCGCCGCCGGGCCAGGGTGGGGAACGGAGCCGCTCGGGTGAGCCACGGGATCAGGGTGGGAGAGGGGAAGAAGAAGATAAGAAGGGTATTTTGATCTTTATATAGTAGCTTTAATGTCCTGTAGTTCCTTTTAATTTCTGGAACCAAACAGACTAAGACTAGTCCAGGACTAAATGGAACCAGTCAGCCGTGTCAGGAGGGGGTCGTTGTCAACGCAGAGACAGCGAGGAGCGGAGTCCTCCCTGACCACCAGTGTACCGCACTGCTTTTTGTCAAGGCAAAGGCAGCCCGCTTCCACCATCCATGATACATCCACCCCGCCTCGCCGTCGCCGGCTCGCGGCCGCAGCAGCGGCAGCGGCAGGATCGTACTCGTACATACGTGCCATTGTGCCAGCTACTAGAGTCTAGACACGGAACATACGCTGAACAGCTCGCTTCCACAGATGACGGACGGCCGCCTCGGTCATACTCATACAGACATGCTGCACACGGTCAGTGGAGGGGCGGGATGGTTGTGGTTCGGACTCGGTCCGTCTCATCTGCACAAGCATATCAAAACTGGCTGTATCTTTTCCGTCGGACAATTGTGACCTTACGGCCATGCACCGATCGAAATCAGGTTCCTTAAAACCCACCGCAGATTGGGCGCACGAGAGCGCTCCACGCACTCGCGGAGCCACGGCGCGCGGACGCGTGGCATCCACTGTTTTGCAAAAACATCCTCTTCTTTTTCTTAAATCAACCCGCGCTCTCATCTAGCAGTGGTCTACAGTATACGTGTTCAAAAATTTTACGTGTAACTCCTTGATGTAAAGTCTATTTCAACATGAAGAAGCAAAAATTCGAGATCCTTATTATTTTTACGAAAAAACCTCGTAAGCCACTTTGTGCAGGACCCCTCATCCTAGCCCCAGCGCTAGCTATCCTCATCCTTTCTCTCATTTCGCTCTCTTCTCCCCACCACCGCCGCTGTCGCCCCTCGTGTCTCGCTGTAACATGTCAATGTTTCCGGCCTTCGTCTCCAAATGCGTTACGCCATACCACCTCTGCTCCTGCCCGTGGTTCGAGAAACAATCCCCAACACCACCGACGGTAGTGGCCGCATCCACACCACCAACAGCGGTGACCCCCCTACTCCTTGGCAACGGCAGGGGTACCTCCCCACCTCGATCCCACCAGCAGCGGCCGCCATGCCCCAAGCCCGCGACGGATCCAGCGGCATCTCCACATCCCCTCAGCGGCAGTGGTGGATCCATGGTGGAGTCCGGTGCATCCAATCCATGGAGGGTAACTTCGCCACGCGCTGCCGGAAGGCCGGCAGAGGGCTCAGCCGGAGTCCAACCCAACTATGACCGTGCAACCGAGTTCGAAGCTGGCCGGCAGGCTCCTCGAGCCTCTTCCAAATTCTGCTGCTACTGCCCTCAAGTGGATCTCACTGGTGCACCCATTTCAGGCCTTCAACCATGGCAATGTGGGCTACTAGGGCTGTGTTTGGGAACGCTTATAATCGGAATTTGAGGTGGAAATAATCGAGAATCCCACCCAAACACGTATGATTATTTTAGATTATGTAACAATCGAGGAGGTGAAAACAATCCTAAATGAACTACGAGCTGCGTTGCTTGTACCGTGAGGGGAGAGGTGCTTTTTTCCCACCGCGAGCCTGTTTCCTCCCGATACCCCTCCGCTCGATACCCCTCCGCTCGCGTCTACCAGATACGCTTGCGAGTCACGGCGATAGGGTTGTCGTCGCCGCTTCCCCGTCCTCTCGCCCACCACTCCCCCGTCCTCTCGCCCGCCACTCCCTGTCCTCTAGCCCACCATCGTTCTTTGTCCGCTCCCCGCCACCGCTCCCTGTCTCCCCTTCATCTTCCCGGAGGCAAGCCAGATCTGCAGTGGAGGCAGGATCCGCCACAGCTCCCCCGTCCTCTCGCCCGCCGCTCCCTGTCCTCTAGCCCACCGCCGTTCTCTGTCCGCTCCCCGCCACCGCTCCCTGTCTCCCCTTCATCTTCCCGGAGGCAAGCTAGATCTGCAGTGGAGGCGGGAGCTGCCACCGCTCCCACGTCCTCTCGCCCGCCGCTCCCCTGTCCTCTCGCCCGCCGCTCCTTGTCCTCTAGCCCGCCGCCGTTCTCTGTTCGCTCCCCGCCACCGCTCCCTATCTCCCCTTCATCTTCCCGGAGGCAAGCCAGATCTGCAGTGGAGGCGGGATCCCTTCATGCTCCCCCGTCGCTAGGTCGGTGGAAGCCGAATTCGTGCTCCCCCATCGCCCGGTTGGTGGCGGTCGTGACCCTTTCCTCTTCTCCAACTGAAGACGTCTGACTTCCTGTACACCCTTCGTCCCTTATCCAAGGTCTGTTGAGGTATTTTTCTTCAACCGATGTAGGGATTGTAGCTTGATTTGTATTGCAAATGGATAGATTGTAATGAATGCCATGGTTAGGGATATAGGGTTCATATCTAGGCTTCATATTAACTGTAATGTAATGTTGAATGCTTGTGTTTTACATATTTATTAGTTTGTGGAGATTTGAAATGGAAAGTCTACAAAAGTTTAGGCAAAATAATATTATTTTGCTGACAATGCATTCAATGACATTTGTGTGGAAGAAGTTCTTGCCCACAATAGGCCTAGAAATTGCTTGAATAGTTTGGGGTATGCAAATCTTGTTCGAAAGTTCTTTGAACGTACCAAAAGGCCTTATAATGAGGGACAAATGAAGAATAGATGGGATACAATGAAGAAGAAATATAACCAATGGAAAACTTTGAACATGAGAGCTACTGGATTAGGGAGGGATCCTAGGACTGGTTGTATTATGGCTTCTGATGAATGGTGGGCGGAGCAAAATTCGGTGAGCATACAATCCACAAGTACTTTTTATCTCACATGCAAGTTCTATGTTTTCTCTAAAAACAGATAATGATTATTTTTCATTTATTTTTAGGCTATGCCTGGTTGTATAACATTCAGAGATAACCCACTTGAGAATGAGGATCAGCAGCGGATCATGTTTGATGCAATTAGTGTTACTAATGAGACTTCGTATGTTCCTGTTGGTGGTATTGATGCTCTCCAAATAGGTGAAAGTGAGGATGCTACTGATGCTATCAATGAGGATGGCGGGACACCAGAGGTCACACGCACTTCAAATAAACGGGTTCCAAAAAGAGCAGCTCCAATTTCACCTCCAAAAAAGAAGAAGACTTTTAGAGATCAGTGCATGAAGCATTTGGTGGATGCATATGAGAAGAAGGCAGAAAGTAGTAAACAGTCAGCCACTTCACAAGTCATTGATCATGTTAGAGGTGAAGTTACTAAAATGATTGATCAAGTCATTGAGGATGGTGCTAGGGAAGGGAGTGATGAGCACTACTATGCCACATAGCTACTTATGAAGAAGGAGTATCGTGACATGTTTAGTACTTTGAAGACACCTAGTGGGAGGTTAGGTTGGCTGCGAAGGTCATGGGAAGACAAGAGCAAGAATTAGTTATTGTTAGATTGAGGCAGCCATATTTATGTTTTATTTTCCAAGTTGTTGTGTGAGACTTTGCTATTTTTCCAATTCCATGTGTGAGATTGCTATTTTTCCAATTCCTTGTGAGACAATAATGTTGTTTAATTTGCCAACTTCCTTGTGTGAGACAATAATGTTGTTTAATTTGCCAACTTCCTTGTGTGAGACAATAATGCTATTTATAATTTGCAAGCTGTTGGATGTGAGAAAATATCTAATTGGTAGATCTTTTTGTGTCACAGATGGATGTGAGTACATCTAGTGCTTCTAGTGAAATTGACTCTGATGATGATGACTTTATGGTGGCATACATTGCTTTGGAGTGCATGGGAAGTACATGTAAAAAGAAATCTGAAATTCCTATGACAATTCCAACTTTGACTGGAATCCAATGGGTTGAGATCACACTCCAAAATCCAATTGAATGTTATAACGTGTTCAGAATGAGAAGGTCAGTTTTCCTGTACCTTCATGACACCTTGGTACAAAATTATGGCTTGAAAGCAAGTAGAGGAATGTGTACGAAGGAAGCCTTAGCAATGTTTTTGTGGGCATGTGGTGCACCTCAATCATTTAGGCAAGTGAAGAACAGGTTCTCCCACTCATTAGAAACTATTAGTAGGAAATTTACGGAGGTACTCAACTCTGCCATGCAATTGGCTTTTCACATTGTGCGGCCTACAGATCCACATTTTGGTTATGTACATCCTAAGCTACAAGAAGCTAGGTTTTGGCCTCATTTCAAATATTGCATTGGAGCAATCGATGGCACACATATACCAGTAACTGTTACATTGCATGAGCAACCTAAATACATTGGTCGGCATGGTTATCCTTCACAAAATGTAATGGCGGTTTGTAACTTTGATATGATGTTCACATTTGTTGTCACTGGTTGGCCTGGATCTGTGCATGACAGTCGTGTCTTATCTGATACTGTAGTCACATGGAAGCAACAATTCCCACACCCTCCCGAAGGTATGTATCTTTTGGACACCTATTATTTTTCTAATGATAGATATGAGGTGTTAACTAACCTACAAATACAAAATGTAGGGAAGTATTATCTCGTCGATTTAGGATATTCTAATAAAAAAGGATACCTTGCACCATACAAGGGACAAAGGTACCATGTTTCTGAATGGCAACACGGTCGTACTCCAGTGGGATTGAAGGAGGTGTTCAATCATGCACATTCAAGTTTGAGAAACGTGATTGAGAGGACATTTGGAGTCCTAAAGATGAAATGGCACATTCTCTTAAAGATGCCCAAATATAAAGTGAAAAAGCAATAAAAAATTATAGTCGCTTGTATGGCCCTTCACAATTTCATTAGAGACAATTGCAGAAATGATGCCCACTTTGAATTAGATATCCAAGAAGAAGATGATGGACCCGACTCCAGTTTGGGTGAAGAAAGTGCTTCTGGAGATGACGTGGATATAAGTGCTTTCCGTGATGCTATAGCCACAGCATTGGTTGGTTGATTAACTATTGTATGGATCTCAATTTGTCTAGACTTTAGTTAATTTCTTGTTGCCTACTTTTAAGTTATTGTCATCAACTAACTATTATGGAAACACAAAAAACTAGTACCATAACTGTTTTCAGCTTGTATTCAGTGAACAAATGAGGTGTCATCAGCCTCAGGGGCATACATGTCATTTTGCACTCAGGACAGACAATCTGAGGGCAATAATCAGGATAGCCAAACACCCTCAATTATTTACACAGCAGATTCTTTTCATCACAGCTTATCAGAAAATCCTGATCCGATTAAAATCGATTCTCAGAAAAGCGTTCCCAAACACGGCGTAGGACGCAACCACTAGCAAGGCAGCCTGTAACGCCGAGCACATGATCAGAGTTTTTGTGACATGGTGACTGGTGAGGCATCCTCGTGCGCGCCTGGGTTGTCAGATCGTCCTCACGCCAGAGCTGCAGCCAGCAGCCTGCAGGAGATGTGTCCGGCATCGGCTTTGAGCCCAAGTTTGCCCCGCTTCCCTCTGCTTGCCCTCGATTCTTGCGTGGGAGAAAAAATTCAGCAGTCTATGATATGTCGGTTTCCTCCGTATCATTTTTTTTTGTTTTGCAGATGCAGTTGAAACCCCAAGGCTGGAACGACACTCTGGCCACGCACGAAATATGTTGGATAAAATGCCTCAAACACCTGGAGGTTTCTATTTGCCAAAATTTTCAGGTTTAGGTTTGTTGTGCGATATACACAGTTTCAGTTTCTTTCTGCTTTTTGGGTAAGAAATTCCATTTTAAATTAACATGCTTAATAATTTTTAAAACCTTTGATTAGGCGTGAGTACACTATTACTAACAGAACATGTTGCCATCAAAGGCCTGCAGCTGGAACGGGGGACTGTTGCTGTTGTGGTCATGGATCTGCAACAAGCCAACAAAGCATCAACTTCACCGCAATTTATCTCAATCAGCAAGACCCTTAGATCATCCAAGAGGCATGCACATTCTGATAACTCTGTAATGCCCTTGGTTGAATAAAAACTTGGTAACTCTATGATATCAGATAATGAAGTTCAATACACGTATGTCATGTAACTACAAATCTATTACTTTTAACTGTTGCCGCACTAAGACACCACCATCAGTTTGGATATGGAGTAAATGGGATCTGAGCTTAACATACTTCTCTAATGTAATGAGCTAGAGACCTCTCTGTCAATGCTACACAAACTCTGTCGAACTCAAATTTGCAGCAGCTGTAGATATTAAGTTTCATTCATGTAACATGTGCTGTTGTGCTTGCTATGGCAAGGACCTTCGTTGCCTAAAGCCCGAAGAACTCATTTGTGACTACAAAAATGTTTCTGCTCTGATTGAGTCATATGATGTGTGAAGGAATGCGAGGTCAGTTTGCCTGGTAGGGCGCCAAGAAGCGCGCTTCATTTTCTAGTTTGATCAAAAGTATGGTGGCTTTCTAATAAAGTCATGGTCTTTTAAAAGCGGCGTGGCTAGCGCCCGGATGGATGCTATCTCCCGTCCTGACGCAGCTAGCGCCTGCACCCCCGCATCGCATGCCACGTTATGCGCCCGCATCAGATACAGCACCAACGACCGCGTCCGGCCGCTTGTGACCCATCCCGCCCCCATGCCGCGCTCCTTCCCCTGCCGTGACGCGCTCCAGCCCCTGCCACGGCACCATCCCCCGCCGCGCCCCGTCCTCCGCCATGTTCTGTCTCCACCATGTGTTGGGAAACTGTTCCCAATGGGGTGATAGCGTGGTTGGATGGGACCTCCACCGGGGTGCGGGCGGAGGTTAAGGAGAGCGGGCTTAGGGGTGATACAGGTGGGACCCAGGGAAACTAGGGTTTCATTACTGAATTCACCAACCTCTCTCCCATACATTTACATCCCCCTATTTATAGGGCTCCGTTTGAGTAGGGGCTACAATTACAATTATACATCGTGACGGTGGAGGTACATTCTACTCGCATTCCCTTTCCAGGACCTTCCTCCATGGTCTTTTCGTCTTCCCTCCTTGGCTTGGGCTGGGCCGTAGGTCGCGAGCCGTCTGCTAAAAACTGTTTGCCGCTCGCGGTCGTGGAAGCCTGGTTCATCCTGACCTCTGCTTACGTAGTGCAGCCCGGACCTCCGCCTCAAGGGGCAGAGGGCATACCTCCGCCCGAAGGAGCGGAGGCTGAGTCCTCACATGAGTTCCGGTCGTCAACCGCCCGTGGAATCATCATCCTGCACAACGACATGAGCAGAGCATCTCAATTAAGGTTAGCAAATGGAGTTTCTACCTGTGCCCTGTTGATACCTCCGACCGTAACGCGCCGGAGGTTCTGCGTTTTGCCTTCCTGTTTCCACCGTTCTGAGCACGCACCGCACTACCACCTAACGGTTGCGCCTTTGGACACTGGCTGCCAACTTCCGCCTGGAGGGCCGGAGGCTTCCAGCGCGCTATGCTCACGCGAACCTCCGTCGCCTAGGGGAGGCTCCCCCAACAGTTCCCCCCTTTAGAGATCGCGGTTGGATTCTATGAGCCGTGAACTCTAAATTGGTCTCCGCTACTTCGCGACGGAGGTTGCCGCACCGTGTTGCGGCACCCGTGCGGTGTTGGGGGTGGGGCAGAGGTTGCACTTCCCCTCTGGCTCGCCTGGATCTAACCGTTGTGATGGTGACTGATGGGACATGTATCCGTTTGCGCATCGGGGGATCGCAACCGTCGCCTGCGGAAGGCCAACGGTCGGGTGCCGCGTTATATAAGGGGGAGGATTCCCTCCCCGTGGGTGCACCCAGTCGCTTTCGTTTCCTTTGCCTTGGCCTGCCTGCGCTCTGTTTGCCTTTTGCGCGCTCTGCCTTTCTGCTCTGTTGCCCCGCTTGTCTAGTGCTGTCTCTTACGCCCCCACCCAACGTTTGGTGCAAAAATAAAATTTACTTCTGTGATTCTGTCATTCTGTGCATAAGCCAATGTACGTAGAGAGTCAAACCGTCGGGAGTTCTACAGTCTGGCCGTCCGAGGGCCGAGGGCGGCGCGCGATTCACGATCATGCTGCTGCCGCCGCCGTGCGACAAGGCCGCACCTGCCCTGCCGCCCGGCCGTAAGGCACTTCCGAGCCTCCGACCTCCGTCAGTCCGTCCGGCCTCCGGCGTCCAGGACCCGTCCAAGTTTGCGATCGTCCCCGAGACAGTGAGACTGGAGGTCTGCCGCACACGTCCAGGCATCATCAATTCATCATCCGTTCAGCAGATCCATATCCTTCAGGACTTCAGTTTTCAGGTATGTTCTATTCTATATTTTATGTCCATCGGTTTAGAGCTAATGCCTAATTGGTCTTATTCGTACAAATCAGATCACAACCATTGCTGAGCTTTGTAGTGGTTTAGCTGAAACAGGAAATCACATGACTACTATTTGATCGACAGGGTGTGCATCATACCATATTTAGTTTATTACTTTTTAATTTAAACAATCATAGTCATGCTTATGTCAAATGTTGATAATATTTTTCCTTGGCATGTTAGCTTCTTTAACAATTTATGCTTATTGTTATTTTTCATCACAAAATTGTCACAGCATGCATAATTAATTATTGAATAGAGATTTTGGTGTTTCAATACATGATCGAACTCTATATACCTATATATATTAAACATATATTGAAATTTATATTATGTATACATTATATGTGTCTTTTTGTTTGGCCGACCGGCCCCGCTATATATAATTCCTAGCTCCACCACTGCCGACAAGTCAGTCGGCATTTGGTGCGCCGACAGGGAAGTCGGCTGCCTAGTTGCCGATACCACTATCGGGCCCCACGCGACCGACAACTCTATTTCATGCTATATTCCTTCTTTTCCCGATAGCCATCACCCAATGTGATACTTTTTGACGAACACAACCATCTCCGGCTAGAATACTCGATGCAAAGGCTAAACAATATCCTTTTACGTTTTAACTGTCCTTTGCCACGATGCAGGCGAGGGACTGTATTGGAGCGTTGCCTCCATTGCAAAAGTGCGCACATTAGTTCATTAGTTCGCATCACAAATCCAAGAGTACATTAGTTCGCATGCATACATCCATGCTAGCATACAACCATATAGTCCTACACAACGACCACGCTTAGGTGCCTGCGCACCTCGGTGACGAACCTGGCCGTAGGGTAAGTCCTGGTCTGGAGGGCGTCGCTGTTGTGCAGGTGGGGTCGACCCATATACTCCGTACCCTGAGTTGGTAGAGGTGCACCAGAAAGCTGGGAGGGCCCTAATTCCTCAGGAACCAAGGTGGAGTGTCATCCGTGTGAAAGGTCCCAAAGTTGCTATTACCCTCCGTGTAGTCATTACAAGAAGCACATGTACCTATAAAAAAGGCTAGGTTAGATAGAGCATGTTACGTACATAGTACATGAGAAATCAGGAAGGTAATCGTTGAATTACCTAGGACTTGAACCCACTGATGCGGCTCGTGTTGGGATGGATGAGAATGTCCTCCCGATCTGTCGACTAGAGGTGGTGGTGGAGGTGTAGGTGGAGGTGGAGGCACATCCTGGTGGGCGTGAACAACTACGTCAGTGGTGTGGTGGCATGATGCCCGGCGTACTCCCGCCAAGCAACGTTACCCTAGTCGTCGAAGGGCGGCAACCAACTCCAACGTACCAACCGTTGGGGGGTTGTGCTCGAACCGCTAGGCATACAAAAGCAGCTCGTTGCCCACGTCATTGCAGATATCTATATGCAAGTACGACATGTATTGTCTCATGTATTGTTATGCTTCATTTGCAAAGTAAGGATACGACAATGTATGTAAGAAATTTGCTTACCAGCGCATGGAAAGCAGCTGGTGGCTCCATCGCGAACGTGTCGGTGATCACGACCTCGTGTGGCGCGGCCTCTACCGGCACGGGGAAGCAACGGACGCGTGTGGCTCCATGGAACCAATGCATGTACTCTCGGTACGTGGCCTCTCGAATAGCCCACCAAGGTCGTGCACATCGGTGGCAGCTTGTGCCCAGTCGTTGACCCAAGGCACGATCCTATCCACCAACGACTGCTCGAATGCTACACCTTGAGCTTTCCTTGAATGCCTGCAATACAATTAATAATAAATAATACTATGACAGTATCTAGATGAACGCTTAATGCAACAAGGCTTACCCATGGGACCCGTCTAGCTGAAGTCGGGGAAGGGGGAAGACCTGCGCACGCCCAAACTGACGTGCCACGCGCTCTGTACAGTATGGCTCGACCAAGATGTCGAACACTAGTCTTTTCCTCATGCACAACAGCTCCTGGTCACATAGCACAACTCCGACAAAGCCACGCAGAGCACGGGACTGTATGTCAACTGCTGTGTACGGGGTCCACTGAACCCTGTCAGCTGTGAGCTAGTCCAACACAGCTACATATGCATTGTACGTGCCTCTATCCGTGGTTGTTGCCCACCTCGACTGCAAAGAATAACAAAATTGATGAAGATTCAAAGCATAATACTAATATGTAGAAAAATAGTAGAGACGAGATACTTACATCACGGGACAACCAGAGTGTGCCATCGTGGGGGTGTCGAGCTCGTCGGCCTCACCAAGCTAGTCGAAAACGTACATCTCGTCACCGTACGGATCGTACAACGACAAGGTCGGCCTCCCAATATAGAACCGCTCGAACGACCACAACATCAGCAACAAAGGCGAACCAGCCAATGTACCTGTTGAAGTCCTCCAAGTGCAAGTGTCACACAGAACTGGTACGTAGCCGCCAGCACTGCAGAACCCCAACTGTACTGGGGAATCACCTCAACTGGTGCATACGCTATCTGCGCCGCGTAGTAGACGAAGTTCTGCCGACGTTGTCGTGGTGAGAACTAGTGAAGAGTACCTAGCCAAACAACCAAAGCAGGTATGCCTCTAAGTGTTGCAGCACCCTCCAGTCGTCCACGTCCTCCGTGAGCCTCTCCGCACGGAACTGAGACAATCAAGCCTTCAGAGGCCCGTGGCGGTCGTGGAAGCCGAACTGCTCAACCTCTCCGTCAGCCGGCTACAAGAAACCCTCGAAATGGTGCAAGAGCTGCTCCTCCCAGTCCACCGGCACGACAACAGGGCCGACAAGGGCACCGTCAAGTGGTTGACCGAAGAGCATGGTGACGTCCTGTAGAGTGACAGTCACCTCACCAACAGGGAGGTAGAACATGTGCGTCTCCGGTCTCTAGCGCACCCAAGCAGAGAGAAATGCATGGTTCACTGGAAAACGTGCACTCCTATGCCTGTGTCGCTCAACCAGGCGTGCAAACGGAAGCAGACCAGCAGCACGTAGACTGTGATGGAAACATATTTGGTGATTAAATAATAAAAATTTGAACAAGTAAGGCTGTAACGTAAAAGGTACGAATTAAACAAACCGTAGAACCAGTGCTGGTCAAGTAACCACAACTCGTCATGGGTACGAAGACGTAGGGCTGCGGGAAGCTGCCTGTCCTGTAAGTTGGAGCGGTGCCTCTGGTCAACAACAGGGTCGATGAGTTCCATACCATATTAATAAATATTTCAAAAAGGAGAATAGTCAAAACTTAAATATTGCACAATAGTCCGAAACTACAATCTTAAACGCAAAATGGTCCCAAAGTAAAATAATACATAATCTTCCGAAGCTAAAATCTAAAACGAATGACAGTCCCAAACTAAAATATTACAAGCCGTAATTCAAACCCTAGAGTTGCATTTTGGAATACGTCGCTCTTCCGTTCCATCCGGAAGCCTATCTGTTGGGATCGCAAACATAGGTCTGCTCAGCAATTGCTCACTCTAAGTTCTCCTCTGCTGCACCTATTTTGCTACTCTCACCCTGTATGGCACCGACTAGGAACTCAACAAGCATGACGTTGGCATAGGGACGCTCCAACACCTTGGACACAAGAAAATGCCACTTCTTCGTGTTACTTGCCTCGTACAACCCCCACCTTGAAAGGTCCTTGTTTGGTTTTGGTAATTGAGTGACAACTTAGGTGGACTAATATGTGGTTATGTGAGATACACAGGAGATTAGTCCACAGGTAATGGTGTCATGTAGGAGCTCATTGCATATGAGACATGACATGGAGTCATGTGACCAAGGTGGCAAAAGATCAAGATGAGGCTTGGCTCGACGGACCGGTTGCAAGTGTGAAGGGCAAGTCGGAGGCTTCGAAGCGAAGGACCATGTGATGGTGAAGCTTGGGCAAGACTTGGCGCCGACGGACCAATGCAACGGTGAAGAGCAAGTGAGGTCAAGATCGATGGACCAAGGTCACATGATGATATGAAGTGGATCATATCATTTGTGATATGGTTGGTGCATGTGTTGCATCAATGTCGGAGGAGATGGAGTGGAATGCGCAAGGCAAAGGTATAACCTAGGGCATTTCCATTTCACCGGTCATAGGTGTGTAGAGAAGCTGATGACCGGGTTTAGGATAGATGGCCGTACTATTAAGAGGGGCAAACTTGTTTGCATATCGGTCATCTAGTGCCACTTGAGCGATCTAACTTTGCATACGTGTTAGGATCGAGTGGCGAGGCAAGTTGAGTGCCTAATTCCTTTGAAGAAAATGTTTGTGAAAATGCTAACACACGAGCACAAGGTGGTGATCACTTGTTGGTGTTGGCACATTTGCAAAGGTGGCGTTGGTCGCGCTGTGGTTTACGGGTAGAGAGGGGTTTGGTTCCTTTCTCTCTCCCGCCGAGCGTGCGAGCGCGGGATTCAGGCGATTTCGGGGAAGTAAAATACCTATTTTCCATTGCGCCGGAAGTCGGAAAAGAAACGGAGGCGAACGTGGTCACGGAAGTGACAGGACGCTGCACCGGACGCTGCACCGGACGCGGTCACTGTGGACCAGCGCGTCCGGTCAGTGCAGCGCGGGCGTCAGGCGCGCGGGCTAGGGTTTGACACCGGCGCGTCCGGTGACCCACGGGACCGGCGCGTCCGGTCTGGCGAACAGCGGGTCACGAAGTCATCGGACGCGGTGCGCGTCCGGTGACACACCATCGGACGCGTCCGGTGGTCTCGGGCGCTTACTGGACTCGCACCGGACGCGGGTACTGTGGCGTCCGGTGGTTGCGAGGAGCGCGTCCGGTGATGTCTTCGCGCGCGCGGGAACTGTGCGCACCGGTGCGTCCGGTGGTTCGCAACAGCGCGTCCGGTGTGTCGTTTGACCGTTGGCGCGCAGTGACCGTTGGAGGTTCTAACGGACGAATTTGAAATCGCTGGGGCACCGGACGCGGTTGAGCGCGTCCGGTCTGTTACGACCGGCGCGTCCGGTGCTCCCGCGGAAAAACGGACAAGTGGGGTAACGGCTCTATTTGACCGTGGGGTTATAAATAGACCTTGTGGCCGGCCTTGGCCGGTAGCTGAGCACACTTTGGCCTTGGTGGCTTATGTGGTAGTGCTTGGAAGCCCTCTAACTCACTCATGCTTGATAGTGTTCATCGGATCGAGTGAGAGAGCGATTCTAGTGCGAGTGCTTTGTGAGATTGCATCGAGTGGCACTAGGTGATCGTGTTGCAAGCCGGTGGTGCTTGTTACTCTTGGAGGTTGCCACCTCCTAGACGGCTTGGTGGCTTGTGGCTCCGTCGAAGCTCGCAAGAAGATTGTGCGAGGCTCCGGAGAAGCTTTGTGAGGGGGATTGTGCTCACCCCGCGGGGATCGCGAAGAGCAACTCTAGTTGAGCGTGTCATTGAGCTACCACACTTTATGGTAGGTTCTTGCGGTGCCTTTTGAGAGGCTCGGTGTGTGACCGATTAGCCGCCGAACCACGAAGTGTTGGTCGACACAACGGGGACGTAGCTTGGTGGCGACCAAGTGAACCTCGGGAGAAAATCACCGTGTCAACATTGTCTACTCTTCTCGGTGGTTTGCCTTCGTGCAACACAAGCTTGTATTTACTTTCATATATATACTTGTGCTTGTGTAGTTGCTCTCTTAACTAGTTTGCTTGTGTAGCTTGCTAGTTGTCTTCTTGCTTGTGTAGCTAGAAGCTTCCCTTTGCGTGACTAATTTGGTTTGTGTAACCTTGTTAGTCACATTGCTTAGTTTGTGTAGCTAAGTAGTTTGCGCTCTCTAATTTGGCTTGTGTAGTCTTGTTATTGAGCATTGCTAGTGAGCTTAGGCTTTGTGCGCTTTGCTTACTAGAATTGTGTAGGAGCTCCCTCTTGCTTGCAAAGTACTAGTGCATAGGTTTGTGTGACCTTGCTCTAGAATTGATTAGGTGAGCTCTTGGTAAGCTTAGCACCTTAGTTGCTTAATTAGGATCTTTGCAAGGTGCTAGAGAACTTAGATAGAGGGGTGTAGTCTTGGCTAGACCGTTAAGTTTAATTCCGCATTTGTTTCGGTTAGCCAACGTGTTTAAGTTTTAGAAAGGACTATTCACCCCCCCTCTAGTCCGCCATCTCGACCTTACAAGTGGTATCGGAGCCGGGTCTCTCATTTGCGGTCTTCACCGACCCGAGAGGATGGCGACTTATGGGCTAGATGATTGTGTGGAACACATTTTTGATGGCACTCACTATGCACGGTGGAAAAATCACATGCTTGATCATTTTCGTGCTCTTGGCCCTAAGTTTTGGTGGATCATAGTTGTTGGTTTTTCTCATGACTTGGATGGGTGTGGTAACCGTACCCAAGCTCAAAAGGATTGCCGAACACTTGATGCACAAGCTAAGTTTTATCTAATCAAAGCTTTGAATGATGAGATTTTTGACAAGGTGAGGGGTCTCTCAAGTGCACATAGCATGTGGACGGCGCTCAAGCATCACTATTGTGGCTCCTCAATTTGGGATGATGGAAAATTCAAGAAGGATGATCACATAGTGATGGAGGTACATGAGGATGTCGAGCATGACCACAACAAGGTGGTTGTGGAGGATTGCTCCACCTCACGGTCAAGTGATGACAAAGATGATCATATCACAAGATCACTTGACAAGAAGAATGATAATGCCACAAGTGATGCACACATTGATTCTACCTCATGCACACTTGATGGTGAAGATGATGGCTATGAGAGTGATGCTTCAATAAGCTCTTCAACATCATCACATGGTAACACTAAGATACATGTTGGTGGTTTTGTTGTGGATTGTGATGATCCAAATTTAGAGCTTTTATATAAACTCTCAAGAGCCTTGAAAAGGGAAATGGAAAGAGTAAGTAAATTGGAAAATGAAAACTCTTTTCTAAAGACCACATGTGAACAACAAAAGCATCTACTTTATGTTACTACTTGTTCACATGAGGAGCTAAAATTGGCTCATGAGGAACTTAGTGTTGCTCATGATAACTTGGTACAAGAACATGCTTTACTCACTAAGAAGCTTTCTAATGAAGAAACCAAATCTAGTGAGAGCTCATCATTTGGGTCAAATGATCAATCACATATTACTAACCCTTGTGATGTAGGCAAGAAGCATGTATCCACCTCTTGTGATGATTTATTAGATATGCCATGTTCTTCACAATTAGATGCTTGTTCTACCTCTATGTCTTGTGAGACTAACCTTTTGAAGGAGAACAATGAGCTCAAAAGTGAAGTGAAGAATTTGAGCAACAAGTTGGAGAGGTGCTACAACTCTAAAATCGCCATTGAGCATATCATGACTAATCAAAGAAGATATGGTGATAAGAATGGTATTGGCTACAACAAGAGCAAGGGCAAGATTAAGAAGAAGCAAGATGCAAAGAAGCTATCCCAACTCATGTGCTACCAATGCCATGAAGTGGGACATATTGACAAGTGTTGCCCTACCAACAAGTCTCAAGTTGAGCCAAAAGCAAAGCCCCAAGATCAAGTCAAAATCAATCACGAAGATGTTAGTGACTTGATGATAAAGAAGAAAACAAGAAGGGGTGGAAGAGCAAGACATCCAATGCAAACTCAAGATGTCAAGATGATGAGCAAGAATCAAGATGAGAAGAAAATACATGCTCACATCAAGTGCTTTAAATGTGAAGATAAGGGACACTTCGCCTCGGGGTGTCCTACCAAGCTTGAGAAGAAGGCTCAAGCAACTCGTGAGAGGCAAGGCAATGAGAAGCAACATATGAGCAAGGAAGAAAAGGCTCAATCTAAGAGAAGTTGCTACTCATGCCGGAAAAGGGGACACATGGCACATTCATGTCCCCTAGGTAAGAATTCTAAGCCTAGTTCAATTGATGATACTAATATGCTTAGAAAGGATGGCAATGGTACCTCATTGGTTAAAATTGCAAAACATCCCGCTACTCATACTAAGGCTATGCCTAAGTATGTTGCACCTAATTTGAGAGGACCCAAACTTGTTTGGGTACCATCAAAAAGTGGATGATTGTTTGTAGGTACCATCGGCATTGGAGGCTTGATTCATTTGGATTCATATTGGTCATCATATGTTGAATCAAGTTTTAAAGCTTAGTGCATATTCTATCCCAATGCCAAGTCAAAATAAGTGAAGTCCAAATGCTACAACATACAAGTGCAACATTCAAGATTGTGGTGATTCATTAGATATATTTGATGGCTTGCAATTTATTTGAGTAAAAGCTTGCTATTGGATGATCATGAGCTAATCAAGGTATATCTCTTGTTGATCATTTTATTTGGGTGCATATGAGTTGATTGAATTGGATAAATGTGCAATGTTGCTTGCTATGAGATGATTGAATGGATTAAATGCTTAGCAATCAAGTTTGGATTGATTTGGGTTGAATATATTCATGAGATGATATTTAGTAAGTGGACTGAATGAATATATGTCTTGTGAAAGTATTCAAACAAATTAGTTTCAAGTTTGATTCATATTTGATGAAGTATTGCTCAATGTATTGAGATCTGTCCAAAGTTGAAAATCTGAGCTAGCAGTGATCAAGTCTGAGTTTGGATGATCAAATCTACTTGGATTGGCATGAATTTTGGTATACATGCTCTAGACTTATGTTATAAGATGCTGTACAAATTTCATGAGAATTGGATAAGAGATGCTTCGGTTTTGGAGTGCATCTTGTCAGCTATAGTGCAGCAGTTTTCAGCATGTAGCAGTGGTGAAAGATTTGAAATCTGGTAGCAATCTAGATGTCAAATGAGTCTCAAATTTTTACAGCTGCTAGATGACTTAGTGAATCACATCTCCACCAAATTTTATGGCATTTGGATCTGTACATTGGGAGATATGAATTATTCTTTGAAGGGTACAGAATCTGCCAGAAAAGTGAAAATCATTGGATTAATCTAGAGTCACTTTTAATTGAAAGGTCCTCAAGTTGAAAACATGCTTACAAGTGGTTGAGGTACCTAAGTTTGGTTTTGAATTGATCTAGAAGCATGAAAAGCAATGAGTACAAGACTTTTGTATTGTGAAATATACTTGGTATACTTATTTGGTACTCAATTTGAAGATCAAGATCAAACTTAAGATGAAGATGAAGTTTAAGTTCTAGTGATGATTAGAGATCATTTGGTAGAAAGAAAAGGACTTAAACAAGTAGAAAGAGTTGGACTCAAATGTAGATTCAAGGATTATTCATCAAGATTGAGTTCATCATTTGGATCAATCAAACTATATTATTTCAAGTGAGTATCAAGAGTGGTTCTTTGGAGAAAGGTCACTTCTCCCTAGTGAGGGGCTTGCCGCCGTGTGTAGGTGAAACCAAGTTTGGGACTTGGAAGGCTAACATGGAAGTGGTGATCCGAGGAACTTGTGATGCTTAGTTGAAGCAATCAAAAGGGTTGATCAAGAAAAGCAAGCAACACCCAAAAGAGAGCTAGTCATATATTTCAATTGGTATCATAAGTACTTCTCTCATGCAAGCATTGATCAAAGAGAAAAAGCAAGCCAACCACAACAAGAGATAATGCACTTGATCATAAGTGGTTTACATTTTCATATGGGTGAAGAATGGATTTATCTATGATGATTGGTCTTCACCAAGCTTATAAATTGGACTTCATATTGCTATTGGAGTAATGAATTGGAATCTATGTGACTATCCTCTACTCCAACATAGCAAAGGTATCATTGTAATGAGCATGATCATTTCATTCCTTACTAGTATGCGGCTAGTGCATATAGTACATGCCTATTAGGATCATGCATGACAAACAAAAATTTTAGATTCATAGCCTACCACTATTGCTTGATTGTCTAAATGATCTAGTGGTATGAGTATGAATTTGTTCATGAGCTAGTGAACCCAAGCACTTGATCTAGTTTGGACTGTTAACAAGTGACAAGTACAACATTGGCAAGATAACCCTTAGCATGAGGTGTGAAGAAGCTTGTCATTGGATCAAACCGGACTTGGAATCTTAGGCAAATCAATATAGTTCAAGTCATACAAGAAGCTCATGACAATGATAAGAGTACAAGCACAACAATGAAAATGGATATCTAGTTTGTTTCAAGTGGTATCTAGACTCAAATTGATCTTCCAAGTGGTATGTACAAGTGGTGTCTAGATAATGATCTACAAGTGATATCTTACAAGTGGTACTCATAAAGATAGAAAATGTTCAAGAAGTGAATATTATTGTCAAATCCTTCAAAATGGATCTATACTAGAAAGCTCTTTCAAATGGTATCACATTCCTACTCATGATATATTCACATGGTATCATTCATGCAAGACAATGGTTTCACAAGTGATCCTCAACTTTAAGTGATCAAATCAAGAAATGCTACCCTCATCCTCAAATGGTATCTCAAGTGAATGACACATGCTATGACATAGGGGAAGGAGCCCCACCTAAATGGTATCAAGGTCAAAAGATCCTAAGTGGTATCTCAAGAGCAACATACTAGTAATGTCATTCCAACATATGTGGTGATGTCCATCAAAAATGCAATATTCAAGTCTCAACCATCAACCCCAATGCTAGCCTTTGTATCAATTGAGAAGAACACCTTTTATGGAAATTGATGACAAAGGGGGAGAAGTTGGAACAAAGATATGTCAATACACCAAGTGAGAGGTTTGGGAAGAGATTGAACAAAGATATATCGTGAGAAGATGAGTTTGGATATGAAGATGGACAAAGAGGGAGCAACATTGTAGAAATAAGAAGGATCAAAATTCTTGGACAAAAGAAGCACACAAGTAGGGGGAGCAAGCTCATGAACATTGATTGGTTGCATTTGACTTATGCATATTCATGTGCTTGCTAGCATTGCATAAGTTTTATTTTTAATATGCATGCTTGTGTGGTGTATGCTAGTTATAGAATTTAATTGATGCTTTGATAACTAGCATGCATAGGTTGTTAGCTAGACTTATGATTATCATGCAAAAACTAGAACCTTGCTTATAATGTTGATCTCACGGGGTTTCTAGTGTTTTTGATGTCTAGCTACTCATGATGCTAAGGATGATGGCAAACTTGTGATTTTCAAATGGTATCAAGCTATCAAATGGTTTCGAACTACAAAGGTTTATTCTATACACCTTAGCATCACTTAGTAGTGCTAATCCTCCCACAAATTTCATATTTAGGCATATGTGCAAGCTTGAAACCAAACCATTTGAGCACATATGTAGGGGGAGTTATCACTACCAAGTCGGGTTTTATGATGCTTATCCAAATCTTGACATAGAGCTTAAATATTGGATAAGTAGCATAAAATCCAAAACAAGTTAGCAATTTACACTTTGTGTGAAGTGCTAGCTTGAAAAAGCTTAATTTCCATATCTTTGTAGAGTTGTCATCAATTACCAAAAAGGGGGAGATTGAAAGGTCCTTGTTTGGTTTTGGTAATTGAGTGACAACTTAGGTGGACTAATATGTGGTTATGTGAGATACACAGGAGATTAGTCCACAGGTAATGGTGTCATGTAGGAGCTCATTGCATATGAGACATGACATGGAGTCATGTGACCAAGGTGGCAAAAGATCAAGATGAGGCTTGGCTCGACGGACCGGTTGCAAGTGTGAAGGGCAAGTCGGAGGCTTCGAAGCGAAGGACCATGTGATGGTGAAGCTTGGGCAAGACTTGGCGCCGACGGACCAATGCAACGGTGAAGAGCAAGTGAGGTCAAGATCGATGGACCAAGGTCACATGATGATATGAAGTGGATCATATCATTTGTGATATGGTTGGTGCATGTGTTGCATCAATGTCGGAGGAGATGGAGTGGAATGCGCAAGGCAAAGGTATAACCTAGGGCATTTCCATTTCACCGGTCATAGGTGTGTAGAGAAGCTGATGACCGGGTTTAGGATAGATGGCCGTACTATTAAGAGGGGCAAACTTGTTTGCATATCGGTCATCTAGTGCCACTTGAGCGATCTAACTTTGCATACGTGTTAGGATCGAGTGGCGAGGCAAGTTGAGTGCCTAATTCCTTTGAAGAAAATGTTTGTGAAAATGCTAACACACGAGCACAAGGTGGTGATCACTTGTTGGTGTTGGCACATTTGCAAAGGTGGCGTTGGTCGCGCTGTGGTTTACGGGTAGAGAGGGGTTTGGTTCCTTTCTCTCTCCCGCCGAGCGTGCGAGCGCGGGATTCAGGCGATTTCGGGGAAGTAAAATACCTATTTTCCATTGCGCCGGAAGTCGGAAAAGAAACGGAGGCGAACGTGGTCACGGAAGTGACAGGACGCTGCACCGGACGCTGCACCGGACGCGGTCACTGTGGACCAGCGCGTCCGGTCAGTGCAGCGCGGGCGTCAGGCGCGCGGGCTAGGGTTTGACACCGGCGCGTCCGGTGACCCACGGGACCGGCGCGTCCGGTCTGGCGAACAGCGGGTCACGAAGTCATCGGACGCGGTGCGCGTCCGGTGACACACCATCGGACGCGTCCGGTGGTCTCGGGCGCTTACTGGACTCGCACCGGACGCGGGTACTGTGGCGTCCGGTGGTTGCGAGGAGCGCGTCCGGTGATGTCTTCGCGCGCGCGGGAACTGTGCGCACCGGTGCGTCCGGTGGTTCGCAACAGCGCGTCCGGTGTGTCGTTTGACCGTTGGCGCGCAGTGACCGTTGGAGGTTCTAACGGACGAATTTGAAATCGCTGGGGCACCGGACGCGGTTGAGCGCGTCCGGTCTGTTACGACCGGCGCGTCCGGTGCTCCCGCGGAAAAACGGACAAGTGGGGTAACGGCTCTATTTGACCGTGGGGTTATAAATAGACCTTGTGGCCGGCCTTGGCCGGTAGCTGAGCACACTTTGGCCTTGGTGGCTTATGTGGTAGTGCTTGGAAGCCCTCTAACTCACTCATGCTTGATAGTGTTCATCGGATCGAGTGAGAGAGCGATTCTAGTGCGAGTGCTTTGTGAGATTGCATCGAGTGGCACTAGGTGATCGTGTTGCAAGCCGGTGGTGCTTGTTACTCTTGGAGGTTGCCACCTCCTAGACGGCTTGGTGGCTTGTGGCTCCGTCGAAGCTCGCAAGAAGATTGTGCGAGGCTCCGGAGAAGCTTTGTGAGGGGGATTGTGCTCACCCCGCGGGGATCGCGAAGAGCAACTCTAGTTGAGCGTGTCATTGAGCTACCACACTTTATGGTAGGTTCTTGCGGTGCCTTTTGAGAGGCTCGGTGTGTGACCGATTAGCCGCCGAACCACGAAGTGTTGGTCGACACAACGGGGACGTAGCTTGGTGGCGACCAAGTGAACCTCGGGAGAAAATCACCGTGTCAACATTGTCTACTCTTCTCGGTGGTTTGCCTTCGTGCAACACAAGCTTGTATTTACTTTCATATATATACTTGTGCTTGTGTAGTTGCTCTCTTAACTAGTTTGCTTGTGTAGCTTGCTAGTTGTCTTCTTGCTTGTGTAGCTAGAAGCTTCCCTTTGCGTGACTAATTTGGTTTGTGTAACCTTGTTAGTCACATTGCTTAGTTTGTGTAGCTAAGTAGTTTGCGCTCTCTAATTTGGCTTGTGTAGTCTTGTTATTGAGCATTGCTAGTGAGCTTAGGCTTTGTGCGCTTTGCTTACTAGAATTGTGTAGGAGCTCCCTCTTGCTTGCAAAGTACTAGTGCATAGGTTTGTGTGACCTTGCTCTAGAATTGATTAGGTGAGCTCTTGGTAAGCTTAGCACCTTAGTTGCTTAATTAGGATCTTTGCAAGGTGCTAGAGAACTTAGATAGAGGGGTGTAGTCTTGGCTAGACCGTTAAGTTTAATTCCGCATTTGTTTCGGTTAGCCAACGTGTTTAAGTTTTAGAAAGGACTATTCACCCCCCCTCTAGTCCGCCATCTCGACCTTACACACCTCTATCCATTCTCCCACTTTTTAGGCACCAACATACTAATCCTGAAATGATGCTGGGTGGGCGGAACACCTAAGTGCTCATGTAGCCACGCTAAAACTTGTTTCCGGCTATAATCTAGTAGCGAATTCAGTTCTATGTCAAACAACTGGAACTCGGTAAGGTCTACCTCGTTGTCCCCATATCTGATTTCACCGTTGCCATAATAAATTTTGAAAGGGACTAAATCGGTCCGCATTCCTGTTCGCATCATGCAAATTTTCGTGTAAGTTAATTGAGGTACCCTTAAAATTTATACCCTAAAACTAACCCTAATCTACAACTAGAACCAAAACTAATAACTAATCTAATACTAACCTTAAAACTAGAAAAAAACCCCTAATAACTAACCCTACCCTAGATGAAAAATTATTAACTAAACTAACTAACCCTAAACAGAAAAAAACTAATAACTAACCCTAAAAGTTAACCTAACCCTCCTAAAACTAAATCTAGCTAATAAACTAAACTAACAAAATCTAACTAAACTAAAAAACTAAACTACCAAAACCTAACTAAACTAATAAACTAAACTAACTAAATAAAAAAGGAAAAAAACATACCTAAGAACTCCAGGGGGCGGCGGCCCGTGCGAGCCGGGGGGCTGGCGCCTGGCGGCGGCGGCAAGCCCTCCATCGGATCCGGCGGTCGGCGGCGAGCCAAAGCCACCCGAGCACCGGAGAAGCGCTGGCCGATGATGCGCCGGTGCGGGGAGAGAGAGAGAGGCAGAAGATGATCGGTTGGATATTTTAGGTCTGACCTATCGGCTAACCAGGGGCCGACATGCCTGTCGAGCCGATATGGGTCCACTGGGCTATCGTGTCTGGCTTGGTCAGGTACCTAGTCGGCTGCTGGGTCGCCGACAGGGCCCTGTCGGGCCACCAGTTGCCGATAGGGTCCCATCAGCTAGCCAGGACCCAACAGTACACTATATTTACAATTCTTACAATCCAAATGCTAGGTTTGCAATTAATCATTAAAAATATTATTTAAAAAAATTCCATGACTGACATCCTTCAGGGACTTATGTGACTGCGGCCATGAAGTTTGGAATACGTGAAGAGGTGCGTATGATTTGATAAGTTTAACTTGCTGATAAACCGAAATTACACAAATTTTCACATAAAAAATATCATAGTAAATATGATAGTCAAAAATTAATTTGACACGGTCTTGGAAAAAAGAATAAAGAAACCTTTCTTTATGAAGTGGAAAACTAAAATGAGGCAGCTAATACATGACCGGCCGTGCATTAAGCTTGTGGCACGCACACCTTGTTTACGGAAAGAATTTTGAAGCAGTTAGTAGCTATTTCTATTTTGATAAATTTGCTTTTGCATTTATTTTTTCTCCTCGTGTCCCTTTCGGCTTCCCCCAACTGGCTTGCTTCTCACCGCTCAAAAAAAAAACTGGCTGGCTTCTCCTAAAAAAAATATAAAAATGTTTCATGGCTAACACAAACCTGAGTAAAGTCTCAAACCGTATGGCTTTGCATTCACGTATCGCAGTTTCTTCACCGGACGAGCACGCAGAATACACGTGGCGCAGCATCCATGTGAGCGTGTAGCGGGCCCACAGCAGCACAAACTATCCAGTTTTCGGCCCATGAGCTCAGCCCGCAGCTTTCGGCCCACAAGCGCAGAAAAAATGTGCAGCATCCCAAGTGCGAATCCTGGTCGGCGACCGAATCTGCGCCACCCGGCCGCTCCCGTACGGTACGCCTCTATCCTGCACTCAGAGTCAAGTAGGACTCGGATTGTTATGAGTATTATATTGTACCCAAAAAAAAACGAAAAAGAACTCTGATCCTAGTATTAAAAGTCCTGTCCAGCTTATTACAGTATATAAACGCAACATGTCTTGATCACTTTATTGATTTTGATCGGATCTTGTTCCCCAGCAGTTGAGTTGTGCCTTTATAACTCGACAGGCGGAGAAGAGCAACAAGTTGCAATGGAGAAGCCATCACAACACCAAACGACGACGGCAGCAGACAAGGAGGAGGACCATATCAGCAAGCTGCCGGACGACATTCTCGTCCAGATCCTGTCCTTGTTCCCCTACAGGACTCTCATGAGAACGGTGTCGGTTTCAACAAGGTGGGAGCGCCTCCTCTCCCAACTCCCGGACCTGACCTTCTGCCTGTCGGTGCCTGTGGACACGACGTCCAAGGCCACGCCGAGCGAGGCGCGCGTCCACAGCATGGCGCGGACGCTCCGGCGCCGGTGCGCGGACCACCACGCTATCAAGATGCTTCGCCTGGTTTACAGGAAGGACGTGGCCATGGAATGCCGGTACGCAGACAGCTGGTTCTCACCCCCCACGTGGGCAAGGAGTTCTTACCTGACGCGGACGCCGGCGCCTGGTCCCTCCAGCTGCCGCCCGCTACGGTCGAGCTGCAGGTGCTGCCGTTCTGGTACGCGGTGAGGCCGCCGCGCATCCACGGCGCCGGCGTCAGCACCCTTCGCTCCCTGACGCTGCTGGGGGTGACGGTGGTGCGCGAGGACTTCCCGCTCGCCGCCACCGTGTTCCCGTCGCTGGAGGACCTGCACATCGGCGAGTGCACGCTCGCCGCCAGTATGAGCGTCTCTTCGAACACCATGCCTCGCCTCAAACACCTCCGCTTCACCGACGTCAGCGTGAGGACGGATGACACCAAAGCCGCCATCACCGTGCTCGCCGATGACCTGAGGACTCTCCGCATGTCATGCCGTTGGTACAGCAAGACTGAATCGCCATCGGAGCCGGTGTTGTTCTTGTGTCACTCGAGCGTCACAGCCGTGTTCACCAAGGGCGTGTTTGGAAACGGGCCACCAGGGTGGCTCGCGCTCCTGGGCTGCAGCGGCCCGCGTTTGGTGACCTTGGCCCGGCTCCCGGCCTGTCTCCCCAGCTGCAAAATGGAGCCCGTGGTCTGGCTCTGGGGAAATGCTCCCCCCCAGCATATCTCTAGGGCACGGCTCTTGGCGGCGCGCGGCATGGCGATTTGGGGCTCCCAGCAGCGGCACAGGTGGCTCGCGCGGGCTCGCGCGGGAAATGGGAAACCTCCACGCGCGCTTTGCCCTCCTCCGCGCGCGCTTCGCCTTCCTCCGAAATCTGTCGCCTTTATAAGGCGCCCCTCCTTCCCCGCTCTCTCCTTCCTCGCTTCCACTCCTTCTCCACCAAATCCTGTGAGAGACCGGCGGCGGGCTTCGTCTCCGTTCCCCGCGGCCAGATCTGGTGAGGCCGGCTTCGCACCTGCTGCTGGTACTCCGGGAAGCGGCGGTCTTCTTCCTCGGCTTCCTCCGTCCCGGTTGTGCGCGCGGTGGTGCTGTGTACCGGATCTGCTTCCTCTTCGCCTGGATCTGCTTCGTCTTCGTCAGGTTTTGTTCGTGTTGTGTTGTTCCTTGCACCGTCGACCACCCCGAGGTGAAATGCACCTACTTTTTGCACTGTCCCTCTCTATCCTGCCTCTGGATGTTTACGGTGCATGTTACGGTCGATTACGGTGCTGATTTATTGATGCTTTGTTCGATTTATGATGTTTGGTCGATGATGTTGTCCATGAGTCACTAGAGGGAATGTTGATTCATGTAGCTGTGGCCCTTTTTTGATTGTTTGGTTGATGAAGATGAACAATAGTCACTGGAGGCATGTTGATTCATGCAGCCGTGGCCCTTTCTTGACTTTTTGGTCGATGATTTTGTCCACTAGTCACTGGGGGCATGTTCTTACATGCAATCGTGGCCCTTTCTGTTTATAATTTGTTTCATATCCATGTTGATGCCTATGACTGGTGAAATGATTTATACTTGTCTTCAATATTCATGCATGTAGATGGATGCTGCCCAAAAAAGAGAGGCACTGGCCAAGCAAGCTGCTACTTTGGTAGTTGTTATGGTTTCCTTTGTAGCCAGTAGGATTAGGAGGCCTATCCCTGAGCCAAACCCAATGCTGTATCAAGTTAAGTGTGTGGCTGATCAACATAGGCAGCGTACCTTACAAGCCATTTACAAGTCCACAGATAGAGAGTGCTTGTCCATGATAAGGATGACCAGAGCTTCTTTTTTTTTCTGTGTGACCTGTTTAAACATAGGGGTCTTGTTCCTGAGACTGCAGGTTGCTGTGTGGAGAAGCAGATTGCTATGTTCCTCCACATAGTTGGTCACAACCAAAGGCTTAGAGTGGTCCATCAATCATTTGCTAGGTCAATTGAGACTGTCCATAGGAACTTTCACCAGGCTTTGTATGTTGTTGGTGAGCTAAGAAATGAGATAATTAAGCCTCCATCTGCTGCCATTCCTACAAAGATTCTTGGCAGCTCTAGATGGAATCCTTACTTGAAGGTAATTGTCATTTGCACTAGTAGGACGATAGGACTATATTGCTCAAACCATATAGGACTCTATTTGCTTATCACACTTGCAATTGTTTGTAGGACTGTATTGGAGCCCCTTGGAGTGAATCTGGCAGATAGCCAAGCTGCCAAGATTGAGGGATCTTACTTCAATATAGCCAGTGATCAGAAGAGCCCAACTGAGAGGGGTGAGAGCAGCAAGGCCATAAGCCAGCAGCCCCAGTCTGCTGTGGGTGGAAAAGGAAGAGGGGGAACTTCGCTGAGGATGAGATGGTGTTGCTGACTAACATGTCTGATGCTGTTAGAGATATTGCCAGTGTTCTTAGGGAGACTGGTGCTGCTCATGTGGATCCAGACCTTTACTTAGCTGTGCTGGAGATGGAAGGGTTCACCACTAAGGCTCTCATTGTAGCCTACACTTACCTGCTGGAGAACAAGGCCATTGCCAGTGGCTTTATGAAAATGCAGCCTAGTCATAGGGATGTATGGATGAGGACCTACCTTGCCAAGAACTACCTGTAGTTCTGTCCATCATGGACAGTAAGGTCAAGAGGGGGTTGACTGTTGAGATGTATAGTTCCTCTACCTCCCTCACCCACTCTCTAACCTTTTGTACACCATCCTTGGTGTAGCTTTTGTGCAGCTAGCTAGGCTGATTCACCTGTCCTTTTGTGCAAGTTAAGATGGAGGGTGGCTAACTATATGTAGCAGTTGGCAAGATGGATCTTATTTCAGCCCACATGTGAGGCTGTGTACTAGTATTTATAATGCACTTGATGCACTATTTGTAATACACTTTATCATATATTCATGTTGTTGAGCTTTATACCTTTTTTATGTTGTCTTCCAATGTTGTTTCACTATGGTGGTAATTGGGTTAAGTGTCTGAGGCTGATGATGCATAAATTTAATTGTAGAGGTGGCTCCTTTTTTCTTTGTTGTTTTCACATTGACAGATATTTTGTTGTTTCATGTGCCATTGTACCCATGAGACACATCCATACCCTAGCAACAGCTCCTATCTTGAGCTGATGGCAGAGTATGGATGTGATCATGGATATCATGTCATCCATGACCTTGCCTGTTCTTCTTCTGTTTTACAGTTTGTTTTTTAAAAAGGAGCCACCAATGATATAAAACATGTCTTGACCACCTAAGATTATTGCTGAGGCCAATAAATTCTTCTCTTTTGGGCCTATGATGGATGCATGGCAATCTGAGGTGGCTAACTGTTACCTCCATTTCCTCATGACTGTCATCAAATCGCGTGATGGTGACATGCCACCATGGACTATGTTATCATAAGAATCTGAGGTGGCATGTCATCAGACACGATTCCATGGCAGCTATGAACATTTTACTGGTCACAATACTTTCTTTCTTATGCCACCAATGATGATTGCTAACTGAGGCCTATCTGTGCTGTTCTCAAGGGGATTATGACTTGGTATGTGGTGTACCGAGGCAAGCAGTCTGGGGTTTATGATTCCTGGGCTAAGTGCAATGAACAGGTTGTTGGCTTTAAGAAGAACAGCTACAAAGGATTCAAAACCAAAGAAGAAGCTGATGCTTCATTCCTGGAGTACATGGGATCTTTGCTCCGTCAATTGCTCCACCTGTTGATCCATCTGTTGCTAACAGCAACCAATGGACCCCTATGATGTTGCTGCTTTACATTGCTACAAGGTGCTTTTGTTGGACCTAATCTGTGAGGCCTATGATGACAAATAAGTGGAAGAGCTGCTATTGTGTGTTGCTGATTTGTTTCTTCAACTTAATGCTGAGAACTTGGGATTGTTGATGCTACTGATTTGCCTTGTTTCTGTTGTCACGGTTATTAACTAAGTGCAGCCATGAAACCATGTTGATGAACATCATTAGTTTGAGGCCATCATGTTAAAAATTTCTCTATTATCCTGCTATTTGAATCAGTTCATCTTCATTTGCTCCTTTGTTTCTTTGCTTGAATGAGTTCATCTTCATCCTGTTGCATTCAGTTGGGCCTGGCTGGGCACCAAACACAGTCTCGCCCTGACAGTTATGGCAGTTAGGGGTTGGGCCTGGCTGCTGGCTGTGGATCAAACACAAACTCGACTGGGCCTGACTCCATTTGGCCAGAAACCCAAACACAGGAGGGTGGTTCGGGCCACCCTGGTTGTGGCTAGTCTGGGCCTGGTCTTGGGGCCAGGCTACCAGGCTGCAGGTTTCCAAACACGGCCCAAATACTGGTTGTTCTGCTTACGCGCGCCCAAGCTGGCGGTGTTCGAGTGGCGATGCTGCTATGCTGACGAGGTGCGCATTGAGGCCGTGGGCCGCCTCTCCGACGTCGCCATCGAGGTTGCCGCCGGTAGGACGCGGACGCTGACTCCGATTGGCACAGAACCCAAGTACGTGACAATACAACATCGTGACAAACTTGTGACCGACATCCTTCAAGGGCTTATGCCTGGGCTGCAGCCGCACACTTGGAAAGATGTAACGAGGTATGTATATACTTGACTTGACTTTAATTTCAGACTGTTATTACACACACACACACAAACTTAATCTCTGACACAAGTAGATAGGTTGTAAATTTGTTTGACTTAATTTCATGGATATATCTACATATACAAATTCTAAGCCTTGTTTTGAAAGTGATCGATGATGGTCCAAGTTTAAATTGTTTTGCTGAATGTTAGTAAAAGGGTCGAGCATCTATGAGCCGAGCTGGTAGTCTTTATCTTATACTATTACTACTAATGAGAATCAAATGCTCCATGTTAATGTTCATGAAACATGCTAAAAAAAGGATAAATTTTAAAAGCCCTTACGATATAATTGACATTGGATCCATTGTGTTTTATATCTATACAAAGAAATCCTGACCTTTTATCATTATACAAAATAAATGCATAAGTAACACCTAAATTTGTGCCTAAATTACCTACATCCACCACGAAAGATAATTTAAAAATAACCAACTACATCCATATCCACATTGCACACACTTCTACTGGTTATGAAAGATAATTTAAAGAAACCCCTAAATTCATATATAAATATATGTTTGTCATTATAAAACAATGCAATGTAACCCCTAAATTTACATCTAAATTACCCACTTATATATATGCTCTTATAAAGATAATACAAAGTAACACATTTGATTTGTGTCTAAATTAGCTGCCTATAAGTTATCTAAAGTAGTTTTTATTAGTTGTAGATATTAAATGGTAACATCTAATTCTTATCTCCTACTAAGATTTATTTTAGCACAAGTTGATGGGCTAGACGGCTAGTAAATACTAATTAATAGATTTATACAATATGTCTTTGAGCAATGTTTTGAACAAGGCTAACAAATACAATGCTTAATTCGTTCTATTTTGCAGGAAATGCATGCAACGTGATGACAGGTGGTTGTGCTTTGAAAGCACAAGTGCTTACCCTGTTACCAAATGAATTAGACTGTCTCCAACAACAAGAACCCAAACACAGCACCCATTTCATGGTTTGGGTCACGCACAGGAGAAGAGTCACGCACCTAAAACTTAGCCTCTCCAACAGCTAACGCAAAAGCAAAGCCCAGAGCAGCGGTGGTCGGCGACATCGAAGGTGGTCGGCTGGCGGGGGCAGCCGCGAGGCCGTGTCGTGGTAGTCGAGGCGTGGGGGTGGGGCTGTCCGCGTCGGCGGCTCCTCGCCACGGCTGCCTCGTCGTTGCCGCCGCCCGCGGGACGGACCTCGAGCGCAAGGTGCGGGGGTGGCGCTGTCCGCGCCGGCGGCTCCTCGCCGCGGCTGCCTCGCCGTCGCCGCCCGCGGAGCTGACCTCGAGCGCGAGGCCCGGGGGTGGCGGCGGTGGCTCCTCACTCCACTCGGCATCTGCGACGGCACCTCCTACCACCCGCTGGCGGCGCTCTCTCCCTCCACTTGGCGACCTCGCCCCTCCCGGCCACGACGGCGGCGGATCCACCACCCAGGCTACGACGGCAGCGGCCCCAACCGTCAAACGCAACTCCCGGCTGCGACCGCGGCGGATTCGCCACTGCTGATTGCGACGGCGGCGGCCTCGTCCCTCTAGGTTGTGACGTGCGGGGGGCTACCACCTCCTTCACCGGCGCGAGCGGGGAAGCCGGCATTGCTCCCCAAGACTCCTCGGGCCGGCCCTGCCCCGACGCCTGCTCCGCCTCCGTTCCGCACGTGTCCGGCCGCTCGCGCATTTGAGTCGAGGAGAGAGAAGACCGACGGAGGACGCACGTTTGGCTTCCCTCTCTCCTTCTACGCAAAAATGGGTGCTGGATTGCCTACTCTGATGGACGCCGTGTTTTTCCTGTGCAAGACGCAAAATGGGTTTGGGTCGCTATATGTGTAGTCTCTGTAAGACAGTCTTAAAGCATGGAACCACCTCTTTGCATTGCAGGCGGGAGATAAATTAGACGTGCGTGTACTATGACTGTGTTCACCTAGGTTTTCACGCATACGTGGGTCCTTTTTAGGGAGAGCTTTTGTTTTTAAGGATGTTCCCCGAGAGTGTCTGTAAGGGGAAATTCTTGTGTTTAATTGATTTGTTAAAAAAAAATCTTATATCACTTGTATATATATTTCCTAGAGTAACAGTTTGTCGAAGAGTAGAATAGCCACCATGCAATAGCACTCCTTGAGACCATGCATGAGCATATTGGGCTGTAAATTGTGGAGAAGCTGTTATGAGCTATGAGAGCTATGAAAAAAATTTGCTATAAGATATATATGTGCTGTGAAAAACTGTAAGATGTTTGATAATTAAAATAGCTATGAAACATGCGCGTCTCTTTATCCCCCTTGAAACAATAGTAAAATGTTTCTCTGTTTGCACCCATTCAAAAAGCAAAAAAGCCAAAAATCTAAAGTAGGGTCCAAGATGATGCAGAAATTATACTACACGAAAGCAGTGACTTCAGGTTCCACCTTTTTGCATGGTTGGTGCTCTACTTTTCTAGATGCTGAACCATATATGACCTATATCAAGTAGTGAACAAAATACTATATATGCCTAGGGTGCTATTTTAACAAGCCACCTTGTTACTACTAGAAAATTTCAATATAAACACATAGTTTTTACTATTTATCTAGATATATTGTATATCTAAATAAACCAGAATATCTTACAATCTAAGACGAATGGAGTGGAGAATGCCATCGCGAAGCACCACGGCTTTGTGGAGTGGAGAAATGCCCGATACACGCACCGTGCATGCTATAGTAGTGTCAAGCTGCGGATATGCATATACAACCATACAGTGATACAGGTTGGGGTCGAAGACATGAAGCGCAAGCGCAATGGAGGCCAAACTCTCAATAACAGAAATTAAATTTTATAAATAATCTTTTTCAAATAAAGGGTTAGAAAATAAAAAGTAAAGATACTTGGAAGTACCAACGGTCCTTTTCCAAGATTTGTAAAATTTGTCACCAGTATACACTTTATCATCGCTAAATGTTTTTTTAAAAATTATATATGAAAATGTTTATGTGACATACACTAGGCTACACCCATCCATCCATGACGAGATCCCTTCACTTGGTTACCTCTGCTGCCGCCTCGACAGCTATAGCAGCTAGCTATAGCTGTTCTTAGCTTTTTTTTTTTTGGGTACCCAACCGTTATCTGACGAGGCCTTCACTTGGTTGCTGTCACAGCTCATGGCCGTCCGAGGTGACGTGAGCTATGATAGGAGAGAAATCGGAGGAGGGGATCTCTGCTTGGGTTTCCTTCACTTGGTTCCTCACCTCAGTTTGTGTTTCTCAAATATTTTTTCTTCTTTTCTTTGCTGGGTAGTATACAGAACTTGTACTCTTTTTCCTGGGTCCCACGGCTGGTGGACCCACTTTGTCAATCAATGCATGGGACTCCTTACTCTCCATCCTGCGTGTGACTGTTGCCTCCGTTGCCGCCTCGACGGCTCGACCAGATCTAGAGACCGCAGCGGCAGCTTCCTCCCGGTGGGCGGTGGATCGCCTTCCTCCGGGTTTCCTCAACCGCACGCGTATCGACTCGACGGAGGGCGGGCAAAAGCTGGTGGCAACTTGACCAGCTGCGGAGCTGCCGATTTCTTAACATATTCGCATCACGTCTCCTCGTTTTGATTAGGCGGGTGGCAACCAGCGAGGCAACATCTGAAGCTCATCTCCACAATCCACGGTGTTTCCTCAGGTAATTGACCTTTCTTCTTCTGCTAGCTATCTTGGAGAAGCGTGCTCTTTGAATGATGTTCTCGCATGACCTGCTGAATGCTTAGATCGATTTCAGAACTGGCCGCTCTGCTCGTTGTTGATTCTGTTACAGTAATTTGCGAGCTAAGACACGGTAGTGAGGTAGCACAGATGCTTGAGCTTCAGCCTTCAGGTTCGATGGCTGTTAGGTCAGTTAGGAACGGGCTGCTTAGGATGTTATGAATCATTCGTGCACGTGCCTGATAGTGTTTGATTTTTTTTTAGAGTTTTAGGGCAAAACGCCCCAGCCTTTCAACTATGTTAAAAGACGGTTTCAACCGTTAGAGCATTGTGGACGGCATCCCATCCATAAACTTCCAGCCACTCAACGCACGACACTCCAGCCCAGTTTACAGCAAACGAGCAACAGAAGAAACTACATCCAGCACAGACAGACAGGTAAACTGGTTACACAGCCGCCACAGATTTGAAGAACTCGCCCATTAACAGCTTCACATTTGCCGGCCCAGCCATTTCTTGGCAGATCAGAGGGTCAGCCAGAACACCTTTTTCGCCATTGATTTGAGCTCCCCAGCCATCTCCAAGAGAACCTCCTTTTTGTCTTCCTTGCAGAGGACACTCCAGTTTAGCACTGTGCCAGAAATCTTGTGAAAGAGTATGTCCATACTGTTTGATCATCCACCACTTTGATTAGTGATTACCAACAATTTGTTGCGGCTGTTTTTTCTTGAATATTAATACGCGTTGGCTCACAGCTGGCTTTATTGGATTTAGTCTAGGTCTAACCTACGAACTGCTGCAGAGTGCCAGTCCGGATATCGCAACCGCATCCGCAATACGCAAGTCTGCAACCTGTCTCCTCTCTTAATTTGATGCCTTCAGAAACGATCAGTGTCCTGTGCCCGTACCTGTTTTCCGTATTTGCCTTCCAAATTAGACTTGGCTTGAAAAAATTGGTGGAGCCTCTGAACTATACTTCATAGGCAGATTTAGCAGAGTAGAGGCCATCAATGGCTCGAGATAGATTTCTCTGTATCCATATACAAAGAGAGATGAATTCCTCGAGTTGTGTGGCTGTTGTGATCTTGCCACATAGAGGTCTGTTCCAGTTGTTGTTTTGCAGTTCTTGATTCACTGTTTTGTTCTTTCTCTTGATGAGATTAAAAAGTTGTGCCAGGTGTCTCGGTGCCATTCCTTGCAACCAACTACTATGCCAGAACTTGGCTTTCTTGCCAACATTGAAACAAAATTCAACTATATGGTTTAGTATTATTTCAGACATGATAAGTTTGACCTTAACGATCAGGTAAATGCCATAAACATGTGAGATCCACTGCGCCGGTATTCTCGTTGCCTATGTTTCCACCGGAGTGAATCCTTTGTGAATCTATCTCACTGAACAACCACTTCCAACAAGGCATCTCTCCACCAACAGCCGTCAAAGCAACAAAGAAAATAAGGTAAGACTGCATCTTCTAGCTGCCAGCTGTCTCCCATTCTATATATTGACTATTTTCGTCGATCATTTTTATGTGATGGCAACAGGGCTCACCATTTTGTGCCATGGAATTAGCAAAATTCATGGGGTATGCTGATGTACTTTCCAACATCAATGCATGTCGTGAATTCTTCAGCTGGACGACATCAGGAATCATAAAGGCCATACATTATCGTCGGCAAACCCCACAGTTACCAGAAGAAGCAAACACAACAACACAGCACCAGATTAAAGATGAAATTGAGCAGCTGATGGACGGTCTTTGGAAGCTGAAGACAACTATGCCTAAGATGCTTGACCTGATTGATTGGGTCGAGTGGCAAAGCCATAAGGAACACGCCGCTGATCTCCTCCCGGACATCAAGGATGCAGTGTACGATGCAGAGGACCTGCTTGATGAGTTTGATTACTATGCGCTCAAGTTGAAGATTGAGTCGAGAAAAAGTTCACGGACGATCGCACGTCACCGCTCCAGGATACGCTTCCTGGGCGAGGGGGACGCCAACACAAAAATTTTTCACCTACAAGCGTGTCACAGAGGTCGGAAGAACTACATTCCATCAGTTCACCATGAGGGCCAGTGGTTCTCCGATGAAGAAGCTAAGGCCGATTTCATCTTTGACTACTATAACAACATACTTGGGAAGCCTTTCAGGATAGAGCATGCGCTGCGCCTCGATGAACTCCTACCCCGCCTAGACATGTCTGGCTTGGACATATGCTTCACTGCGGATGAAATATGGGCAACAATCAAAGAGCTGCCATCAGATCGCGCGCCAGGCCCCGATGGGTTCACGGGGCTATTTTACAAGGTCACATGGGAAACTATCAAGCACGATGTTGTAAACGCCTTCAATGCCCTTTGGTCGCTGGACTCAAGGAGCCTCAACCTACTTAATGACGCGCTGATGATCCTGGTTAGAAAGACGAACGTCCCAACAAGACTGAAGGACTACAGGCCCATTAGCCTCATGCACAGTTTCAGCAAACTGTTCACGAAGTGCCTGGCCAGGCGGCTTGCCCCAAGCCTGAAAGAGATGGTCGCCATGAACCAGAGTGCATTCATCAAGGATAGATCAATACATGATAATTTCCGGGCAGTCCAGCTTGCGTGTCGTTGGCTCAAGCTCAACTGCAAGAAGTTCCCCTCTGTGCTGCTGAAGGTCGACATCGCTAGGCTTTTGACTCCGTCGCGTGGCCTTTTCTCTTGGAAGTGTTGCAGCACATCGGGTTCTCGAGACGCTGGACCAACTGGATTTCGCTTCTCCTGTCCACGGCAAGCACAAAGATACTCGTTAATGGAAGGCTGGGAAGACGAATAGCACATGCTCGTGGACTCAGGCAAGGAGACCCTATCTCCCCGATGTTGTTTGTGCTAGTCATGGAGGCGCTGAACTCCCTGATCCGCGAGGCAGATCGACGTGGGGCCCTTGCTCCACTGCCAGGGAACGCCATCGACCACCGCGCGTCCTTGTACGCCGACGACCTGGTGGTGCTGCTCTCGCCAACGGCAGCGGACCTCAACTACCTGCAGCAGATCCTAGCGCTCTTCGCCGGGGCGTCTGGGCTAATCACAAACATCGACAAATGCGTGGCCACTCCGATACGGTGCACGGACGGCATGGTCGCTCAGATTCAGCAGGCGTTTCCCTGCGCGCTCGCGCCGTTCCCGTGCCGGTACCTGGGCATTCCGCTTTCCCTGACGCGGTTGAGGGGAGCAGATGAGCAGGCGCTAATCGACTCAGTAGCCGCTAAAATTCCTACTTGGAAATCTAGGCTGCTAACAAACGCGGGTAGAACGTTGCTCACCAAAGTAACGCTGTTGGCGATCCCTGTGCACATAAGCATCACCTGCTGTCTTTTTCCATGGGCCATCTCCCAGATTGACAAGTGTCGCTGGGCTTTCCTTTGGGCTGGTACCAACTTGCGAACACAAGGTTGACAAGTACCCTTGTGTGTTCGTTTTGTGATGAGTGATTGTTAATGTGATCCACGAAGTAGGTTGAGTGGTGACTAACCCTACCTTGGCGAAAGCCTTGTGTGCGACATGTCTCTTGGCTTATGTGTGTGCAGGTGTGGAGCACGGAGGCGGTAGCCGACGGCGAGGTGAAGGTCAAGGAGGACGTGCCGTGTCGATAGACCGGATGGGTGAAGGACGGACGTGAGGCTTGGATCGAGGGACCCGGAGGCCGGGTGGCTAGCCACGGTGGCTGACACTTGGGACATCGACAAGCGCGAGAAGACATGGGAGTGACTGTGTTGACCGTGGAGGTGACACGCGTCGGATGGCGGGGGACGCGTATGGAGTACGCTACTCGCGGAGCGGTTTGATGGTTTGGGCCTCAAAACCATCGGAGGCGGGTTTACGGGTTTGGGCCTCAAAACCCGGGCGGAGGTTCCGAGGAGGAACGAACGGCATGTGGCGGCATCGGGGAGTTCGCGTCAAGGCGAAGCTACCGGTGAGGAGGCGCGGTGGCCGTCAGATCAACATGAAGACCGGGTTGGACCTCTACGCCCTTGACCTTATTGGTTTAGCTCTTATGTATCTAGTGCCATTTAGAGGAATATAAAATAGCCCTGTTAAATAGAGGATGGCAGCCCCCTTACCTCCTCACCTCTCTCCCACTCTCATTTTCCCCCTTCTCCCTAGGGTTAGGTTTTCTTAGTGTTTCTTGAGGGAGGTCAAAAAAAATCTGAGAATTTGTGGTTTTATGCTGTGATTTGGAGTGGGAAAGGAGGCCCAAATCCTCCTTGTGTCCTCTGGGATTGATCGAATGAAGCTGTGATTTTCGTTCTATGTGTTCTTCATTTTTCCCCATTTTCGTGCTTGGCTACGATATATTTTTCCCGGAGTTTGAGTAAATCTCAGGTGATGATTTTTTGAGAATTAGATTCGTAGCTTGTTGAATTTGTTTTGTGCAAATTTGGGGCTCAAGAGTTGTGGATTTGACGGAGTTTTCATTGAATTTTTTGAGCTAGCTTTCCTCTATTCGTAGCGCTCGGCGCTCTATTATTCTGCTCGGGCAGCGTCGTTAGTTTTTGGTGCTGTGCGGCAGCGCTACCATCACAGAGCGTGCGCTTTGTGAGCTCTTCTGAGCGGCGCTGGTCGTAGATCTTCGTGGCCGGCTGCTTGCCCTGGTGCTAGACTGCTTGTTCCCTCTCTGTGTGTTTTCAGGTACTTTGATTTTACTTGTGCGTTGCTGCGGGGAGAGCTCAAGCTGCAGCATTGATTAGTCTCGACAGCAACTTAATTCTTGTGCTAAATCGGCAAGTCTCAGAAAGGAGCAGCTCTCCACTTTCTCTTCTCCCGTAACACCTTGCTTGGTGGATTTTGTTTATTCTAGTTTTAAATCACATGTGGAGATGTCTAGGTTTTAGCCATCCGACGTCACCACTTGCTCGAAACTTTTTGAAATTTTTACCACGGCCTCCACATGCGATGGCGAGACAACTCGTCAAGTTTTGTCAATTTTGGACTTCGTTTGGATTTTATATAATTTTAAAACACTTTCCGCGCACGTAACTCCCCCTGTTACGACGCCAACATGGTCATAATTTCATGTGAGGTCCTGGTTACGGCCTCAACATACTCCGAGCATCATGAATACCATGTTTCGAATCAAAAAGTTCCATTATTTCATGTACCTGCAGTTCAAATTTGGAGTCGCCGGAAAAATTCAAAGAAGCAGAAATAATTAACAAAATATAGCTAAAAAACTCAAAATTGTCCCAACTTTTGAAGTTGGGTTGTATTTGAGGTAGGAAGACACCAGAAAAAAATGGGCAGGAAAAAAACAAAAAAAAATTCAAACTTTGCCAACGGCCTTGTGAAGGCCGTCGGCAAAGTGGGTTTGCCGATGGCCGACCATCGGCAAAGCCGGTGGGCCCGGCAGCTCCTGAGGCCGGCCCACGTGGCCGTCGGCAAAGGTGGTGGCCCTGGCCCGCTGTAAGGCCGCCACGTGCCCAGGCTTTGCCGATGGCCAGGGCCATCGGCAAAGGCCTAACCCTAAAACGACATAACGGGCCAGCCCACCTCCTCTCTCTGTCTCTCTCTCTCACCTTCTAACACCCCCGACCGCCGCGACCGCACCGCCCGCCACCGCCGCCCCTTCCTCCGCGAGCAACCGGTCGGCGGCCGGATCTCCCCCGCCCCGTCCTGCGGCACCCCCGCCTCCGCCCGCGCCCGCCTCCGCCCGCCAAGCGTCGCCGCCCGTTCCTCCATTGCGGCCGTGAGAAGCCGGCCGACGCTCCGCTCTCCCGCACCCCGGCCCCCGCATTCACCGCTCAGCCCGCCCGCCGCCGGCTGGCGGCCTGACCTTCCCCGGCCCCGTCCTACCACCGTCGGCCCAAGCTTCCCCGCCCCCGTCCCGCCACCGGCGCTCGGCCGCCGGCCCCGACCTCACTGGCGCCGCTGCACCCTATGGCCGGCCAGTAGAGGGAGAAGGAGAGCAGGAAGTGGAAGAAAGAGAAGAGGGGGGAGGAAGAGGAAGAAAGAGAAGGAGGGGGAGCAAGGAGGAGGAAGAAAGGGAAGGGGGAGGAGGAAGAGGAGGAATGTGCCAAGCCGACGTCCCGTCGATCCTCGCTGCTGCGGTGATCCCTTCATTCGTCGCCGGTCCTCGCTTCATCGCCGCCAAGGTAAGCCCTACCTTCTAGTGTTAGTAGTAGATGTAGTTGTAGTAGATAGTAGTGGTTAGTAGTAGTAGTTAGTAGTGTTATTTCTAGGGTTAGTAGTAGTAGTTAGTAAGTAGTTAACTAGTTCTTAGTATTAGTAGTGTTAGTAGTTAAGTAGTTGTTAGTAGTAGTGTTAGTAGTAGTTATAGGGTTAGTACTCATTGTTCTTGTAGTACTTGAATTCTTTCATGTGCATGGAAAGAGAACTAAAGTATATTGGTGGTTGTTGGCCTTCGTGCCCATGTTTGGTAAAGATGTGGTTGTTGGCCTTTGTGCCATGTTTTTTTGTAGGTTTTGGAACCTCCCCGCGCAGGGGAGCTGCTGCTGAAATTTTGAGTGGATGCTAACCATTTTTGCCCTTTTTTGTAGGAGGAGGACCTGTGGGAGGTACTCGGTGACCTCGATTGTCTTCGTGGGCGCTGCGGGTCTTCCTGCACCGCGTTGACTCTCCACCAGCCTGCTACCCACCTCTGCGCCGCCACCCTAGGTAAAAATCACCTCTGTTCCTTATAGTTGTTGTAAGTAGATTGCGTAACCGAGTTAGGCGTCTCCCATCCAAAAGGGATACACGGTCGTTGGTATGCGGATCAGTGCATATCTGCGACGGTATCTCTTCCGGATTGTCCTCGTTTTTTGGACAGTCCGAGGATGCGTAGATGGGTTAGCTTCCATGTTCCGCCCCCGTCCGAGTCGGATTTTTGGTAGCTCCTCCCTGTTGTTCTCCGGATACACACTCTCCCTATCGGGACGTGTCTCGGGAGGACAGCGGGGAGGTGCTACCGAAATTCCATCTCGGACGGGAGCGGAGCATGGAAGCTAACCTCATCTATGCATCCTCGAGTGGGATTAGGACCTATCCTTCACCTATTAGATGGTAGGAACGCCTTGTAGATGCAGTTGTTGGTTCTATTACTCGCTTACGTTGGCGCATGACAGAGGATGGCTGACCGTGAGTGGATGTACACAGGGTTCAAAGACAAGACAGAGGAATGGGTAAAGGGGACCAGTCACTTCCTAGAGCAAGCATTTGGCCCAGTTGCTAAAGGGGCGATTCGGGTGTGGTGTCCCTGTAGCAAGTGTAAGAATGACAAAAAGAAAGAGAGGCGGCCGATGTACCATGATATTTGGAAGAACGAATACATTCCAAACTATACCCGCTGGATCCTCCATGGGGAACGCCAATGGCTTAGGGAGGCGGTGGTGAGACCGGACCTCGAGGGGTTTGATGCAGATGCCAGAATGGCAGACTTGCTGGCAGACGTTGATGAAGCGCTGTTCGTTCAAGGAATGGAGGTGGAGGAAGAAGATCCAGAGGAGACTGCAAAGGCATACTACACCATGATGGAGGCGGCACAGCAGCCCCTTCACGCGAACACCCACATTTCTAAACTGGATGCCATTTCACACCTAATAGGGTTGAAGTCATCACTGGGCATCAGCCGAGAAGGTTTTGATCTCGTGTTGGCGACTGTTGGCGGGCTGTTTCCAGAGCTTCACTGCCTACCGAAGAGCACGTATGAGTCACAGAGGCTCCTTCGAGCACTCAAGATATCGTATGACCCGATCCAAGCTTGTAAGAATGGGTGTGTCCTGTTCCGGGGAGACCATGAGACAGCAACACACTGTCCGAAGTGCAAAGCCTCTAGGTACGTGGAGGTAGAAGGCAATGATGGCAATAAGAAACAGTCTAAGATCCCTGAGATGGTCATACGGCACCTTCCTCTAGTATCGAGGCTGCAACGGCAGTACATGACAGAGGAGTCCGTGAAACAAATGACGTGGCACAAGAATGGCAAAAGATACAGTGACAAGATGCAGCACCCAGCGGATGGTGATGCATGGAAGCACTTCGATGCCATGGATCCTGGCAAGGTCGAGGAGGCTCGGAATGTACGCGTAGCGCTGGCAACAGATGAGTTCAACCCGTTTGGAATGATGGCGGCCCCGTACACTTTTTGGCCCGTGTTCGTGATCCCCCTCAATCTTCCCCCCGGCGTGATGTTCGAACCCAAGAACGTGTTCTTGACATTGATAATACTTGAACACCCGGGCAACAATATAGGTGTGTTCATGCAGCCAGTGTGGGATGAATTGCACAAAGCTTTGGAAGAGGGGGGGTACTGACGTATGACCGAGCTACAAAGACGAACTTCACGATGCATGTGTGGTACCAGTACTCAATGAATGACTTCCTGGCGTATGGCTTATTCAGCGCGTGGTGTGTTCACGGCAAGTTCCCTTGCCCAACATGCAAGACAGATGTGATGTTCACCTGGCTGGCCAAGGGTGGTAAGTATTCTTCTTTCGACAAACATCATCAATTTCTAGAGGAGGACCATGAACTGAGACGAGATAAAAAGCACTTCACGAAAGGTGTTCAAGTCACGGGCCCCATCCCTCAGGAAAAGAGCCCAGCTGACATCCTTGCACAGATAGAGGCTCTCGAAATTGATGAAGAGAATGGTGGTGGTTTTAAAGGATATGGTACCGACCACATGTGGACTCATATATCGGGCTTGACTAGGCTCCCCTACTATAAGGACCTTCTTCTTCCACACAACATCGATGTAATGCACATAGAAAAGAATGTCACCGAGGCATTGTGGGCAACACTCATGGACATTGGCAAGAAGTCAAAGGACAACGTTAAGGCTAGACTGGACATTGAAATGATTTGCGATAGACCAAATCTAGTGATAAAGACCCCTGCGTCAGGCAAGAGATGGAAGAAGGGCCCGGCCGATTACATCCTGAAAAGGCCACATAGGAAGGAAGTACTAGAGTGGATGAAGACGCTAAGGTTCCCTGATGGGTATGTGGCGAATCTGAGTAGGGGAGTGAACATGCAGACTGGCAAAGTCTTAGGGATGAAGAGTCATGACTTCCACATCTGGATTGAGCGGATCCTTCCTGCAATGACCCGGGGATACCTCCCCGAGCCAGTGTGGCGCGTCCTGGCAGAGTTGAGCTTTTTCTTCCACCAGCTTTGTGCCAAGGAGTTGTCTCGGAACATTTGTCTTGAACTGGAGAAGGCTGCACCTCTGTTGCTCTGCAGTTGGAGATGATATTTCCACCCGGCTTCTTCCTGTCCATGCAGCATCTGATTTTGCACCTACCAAGGGAGGCACGGTTGGGGGGGGCCGTGCAGCACCGTTGGTGCTATCCAATCGAGAGGTGTCTAAAGCTTCTTTGGAAAAAGTGTAGAAATAAAGCCAAAATTGAGGCTTCCGTGGCAGAGGCATTCATTCTGGAGGAGGTGTCGACATTCACACAGGCGTACTATACCGAGGCACTTCACAGACCGCAAGATCCAACCCCTCGTTACAACATCGATGAGAATTCATGCACCCTTAGCCTTTTCAGAGGGGATCTCGGAAGAGCAGGCGCAGGGACCAACGTGTACTTGCTGCATGTTGAGTGGCACACTGTCATGATGTACTTGTTGTTGAACCTTGACGAAACCCAAGATTATCAAGAGTAAGTTCTCGATGAGCTTGTTACATACGCCGCCACTATCCTCCACCTATCGATCCGACCCCCGTTGTCTATTGTTTCTCCAGGGAATATATTAATGAACACTGGAACGGTAGTACGGATCCTACTGAGGAAGAAAAAGACCATCTTCTCAGACATAATAAGCCTGATTTCGTCAATTGGTTCTGTACAAAGGTACCATCCAACTAACCTAGTTCCCACTTTGAGATTCCACTTTGCTCCTATGAGCGAGTAATGTAACTATCTACCTGTCCTAACCTTGCAGGCTAATTGTGATGCGGAAATGAGTCCTGCATTGAGATGTGTGGGCAAAGGCGCCGAGCGACATGTTAGGTCATTCGATGTTTATGACGTGAATGGCTATCGCTTTCGCACGAGAACCTACGAAGAGAAATGGGGCAACCTAAAAACCACGTGCAGTGGAGTTCGTACTCCCGACACGGATAGGAAGGACTATTACGGCATCGTCGAAGAGATATTGGAGCTTGACTTTGGCAAAGACCTAGGTTGTAAGCTAGTGGTATTCAAATGCCATTGGTTCGATCCTGAGTTCACGAAAAAGGACCTTAAGATTGGGCAAGTCGAAATCCAACAGGATTCCAAATATGGAGGGGACGATGTCTATATTGTGGCTAACCGAGATGCCACGCAAGTTTATTACCTCCCATGGGCAAACCAAAATGACAAGCGCCTTGCGGGTTGGAGCCTTGTGCAGATGGTATCGCCACGCGGTAAAGCGACGGTCCTAAACAATGATGATTACAACTTTGACCCAAGGACAGATGAGTTCTATCAACCTGAGGGGCCAGAAGGTAGGTTGGAGATAGACGTTCTTTCGCTGATGGGTATGGAAGTAAACAATGACATCGATGAGGACGAGGGTGATGAGGTGCACGATGCTGAGGACTTACGAATCCTTAATGAATGGCAGATGCGACACGATGTAGTTGTTGCGGATGATGTTGATAGTGATGACGAATTAAGAGAGCTCGACAATATTGATAGTGATGACGACAGTACTGATGATGACGATGAGCGCTCGCCGGCAATATTGCCTTTCGCGGAGATAATTTCTAATTCATGTAATACTATATTGTTATTAATATTACCTTGCATTTATTAATATTACCTTGCAGTTATGTTTCTTTACATGTACTTGTTATTAATACTAACTCTTTTAATCTTTGTCATTGCAGGCACTCGACAAAATGCCAGGCGGAGGGAGGCCACGACGAAACGTCACCTCGAAGTACATGGCGCCGGTCGACCAGGACGAGGAGGAGGAGGAGCACGTGGCGGCCGACCCCCGCGAGGACGAGGAGCTTGAGGTGGAGCCATCGACCAGTAGGGGTGTGAGGGCCCCCAGCGGACAGCACCGCACGCCGTCGAGGAGGCTGTTCGAGACGGCCTCCCAGGAGGGGGCGACGACGACGACCGGCGGTGACGGTGACGGTGGCGGCGTCTGCGGCGGAGACGCCGAGGGCGACGACGACGACCTCGGCTACGGCGACGAGGAGACAGTGGGAGGCTCTACTTCCACAGCTTTGGCCAAGCCCTTCCAGCGCGGCCCTACCAGGCTCCCTAGCCACCTGCCAGTCACTGACGAGCGCCCGGTGATTCAGCCCGCGGGCAAGTAAGTAACCATTGTTGATTTCTCTACTTGTTCATATGACATTTTCAAATTCAAACTGCATGCTAACAATTGTTGTTAATGACTCGTGTAGGGGCTAGAAAAAGGTGACAAAAAGGGGTTCTTCACGCTGTCCCACTAGCATCCAGGGCCTGCTGATTAAAAAGCACTTCCCTGGCTTGATCCTCACCGCCGAGGGTAACCACATCGTGCCCGAGAAATGGCACCACTTCTCCCTTGTCAAGGATGAAAATGACGAAGTCCTTCCTGACAAGATCAAGAGGGAGTTCTGGGTGAGTCTTTGCATCGCATCGCATATCTCAATACAACGGATTCGTTGGACTTTCTTCAAACAATGAAATGATGTTTGATGCCTGTGTGCAGTTGTACTTCCAGTTGGAGGAGGGGCAGGACCTCGGGCGGGCGTCGCGGCATCAGGACTTGGTGTGCGTTGACCGGCTCAAGGACATGTTCTACGAGGCGCGTACCCAGGCCGTCATCAGCTACTACGCCAACATCAAGAAGGTGAAGGTAGATAAGGAGCAAGCTAGGGAGATGATGTCTCAAGAGGAGACCGACCTCACCGAGGAGCAGTACATGCAGGTAATATCAAAAACTTAAGTAATTGTCAGGAAACATCCGTTATGATTTCTTACATGACACATTCAATTCATTATCTGGAATATCAAAAACTTGAATGTCATGCAGATGCCTCCGGGCTGGTGCAGCAAGTACGAGGACTGCTGGCTTGTAATTGTCAGAGGGTGGCGTACGCCGGCGGCGTACGAGGAGCGCAGAGCACGTCGGGCGAAACGCAAGGCAGAGCTCGATAGGTCAGGGGTCTCACACCACCAAGGGAGCCAGATCCTGCCAGAGTTCATGGACACATGGGTATGCTTCTGTTGATGCATTTGTTATAGCGCTCAATTGTCACTACTTGTAACCATGTTTGTGTTTTCCTCGCAGTCGGCGACGCATGGTGGGGAGCAAATCAACGAGTTCACGGGGTACGCGCTTGCTCACATCGGCAAAGCGAAAGCGCCCACCACCGTGTACAGCTCGTCGCTCGGGCTAGAGGAGTACACCAGCCCGATCGTCTACGACAAGCTCACCAAGTACGCTGCCGCAGCTCGAGAGCGCCATGGCGATGACTACGATCCCGCCACCGAGCCCCTTGACACTGACCTCATGATGAGGATTAGAGGAGGGAAGCAGCACGACCGGTACTTTATGGCTAACAACGTCATTGACCCGTCCTCTGTTCAGACGTTGAGCCAGATCCGTAAAGAAGACCAGCAAAGGGGGGGCAGATCGCAGATCCCCATAGCGCCTCGGCAGCAGAGCAGTGCGCAGATGATGACGGCACTTCAGGTAAGTGGAGTTTCATTCGTCGTTCACTCGTTTCACGCATGATGTAACTTGCCTTCAAATACCATAAACCATGCTGCTGTAACATTGCAGGCCACGGTCCAAGAGCTGCAGGCCAGCCAGGCGGCCCATGCGGCTATCCAGGCGCAGCGGGATGCGGCCCATCAGGAGCAGCTGGTGGCACTTACGCAGCACTACCAGAGACAGTTGGCAGACCTGTCCCTGCACTTCCGGGCCCATATCCCGGGAATGCAGGAGCCTCCTGCCTCGATCTTCGCTCCACCACCGGTAGTTCCACTGTCTATTCCTGTACCTGGTCAGGTGAGTACAATGCCTGTCGCTTTAGCTTGCGCGGCCAGCCTGCAGGTACTAATTACATCACTTGGTCTTTGTGCAGGCACCATCGGCGGGTTCGAACCCGACTCCAAGTGGTAGCCCTCCACTGGGTCCTTCTCCACCGCACGGCTGGGCACCTTACCAGAGCTTCCCCACGTAGCCGTACGTCTGGCCTCCTCCACAGTCGCAGGGGTACTCCTCCTGGCCGCAGCAGGGGCACTACAGGCCTCCAGGCGTCTCTCCGCAGCAGCTGGGGTAGTACTGGTAGTACGGTTCGGCCCCGCAGTCGGGTTGGTCGCAGCGGGAGCAAGGTGGGGCACGACTCCGAGTTGGTCTCCGTGGGAGCAAGGTGGTGGGGGCTCTGGGACCCCTGGGGACGGCGCCTCGAGCTAGGTACTACACTTGTCGCTTTTGGACCTTGTATGGATGACTTGTATGGATGACTATGTATGGACGACGATCGACATTTGTGGCTTGTGTATGGATGACTTGGAGGATATGTGGGTTCCATGCTATATATGTGATGTGCGGATGAAAATGGTATTTTGTTGCTATATATGTGGGTCATATGCTATATATGTGATGTATGTGTTGAAATGTCAAGGAAATGCAAAAAAAACTGAAAAAAAAGAATTTTTTTCCCAGGTTTGCCGATGGCCAGTCGTTGGCAAACCTGGGATTATGTGTCAGCAAATCCCCAGGTTCAAAAAAAAGTTTGCCGACGGCCGGGGCCATCGGCAAAGAAATTCCAAAAAAAAAAATGCTTTGCCGATGGCCGTGCCATGTCAGCCGTTGGCAAAGCCGCCGTCAGCCTGACGGCGCGTCGGCTGACGTGGCGCTTTTGCCGATGGCTGATGTGGCCATCAGCATAGCTTTGCCGATGGTCTGACACGTGGCCGTCGGCAAACTTCGCTTTGCCGATGAAATGTCTGCCGATGGCGGTTTGCCGACGGTCACGTCGGATTGCCATCGGCAAAGCCTTTACCGATGACAATCCAGACTTTGCCGATGGCTGCCGGCCATCGGCAAACAAGCCTTATCCGGTAGTGGCAGGCGTCTCCGGTCTCCCACGTCCCAGGCTTCCTGTTGGCTCTGCGCCTAGGTGCCTTGACGGCCCGAAGCTTGGTGCCCTTTAGCCCCATGGCCTTGTGCCGCCGGCTCAAATTTTTTATGTTTGATACATATTTATTTTTTTATTTATGATCAATTTGGATTGGATTGCATGTGCTGAATCCGTGATCGGAAGTGAGATGATAAGGAGTTCAAGTTCGAGTCTTGTTGTAGTCATGAATTTTTCTATTATTCTTTACATGGATTTTCTTGCACAGTACTCTGGATCTGGCATCGCTGCACGGACCGAGGAGGCACGCAGCCGAGTCCAGACGGAAAATAGTCCGGACTAAAAATACATATTCGTCTTGACGCGAGCTATGAACTTGTACGTAAATAAAGAAAACGAAACAAAATAAAGAACGCAACTCTTATTCTTTTCTATTTAATTATTCAGAGTTCTATTCTGAGTACGGGGAATTTATTTAGATTAGGATTCCTACTCCATATTGGCCTAGACGCGAGCTACTCTAACTCGTATGAGCACAGGTTATATATATAAGTCCAGACCAAAGAAAGTCTACATCGTTCGGTAGTTAGAGGAAGACGGACCAAAAAATAGATGAACAAAAAAAAGAGGCTGAAATTTTACCTCTTTATTAATAAAGTATAGATAAATTGCAGTAGGGGCTCGTACCCCTCCTGGCTCCTGTTCCTTAAAAAAAAAAGAGAACACATTACTCCCGGACCGACAGATCGGAAATGATGCCTAAGAACGTGAAAAAAAAAAGCACAAGCTCAAAATAAAACACATCCTGCGTCGGAGAGATGACTTGCAGGGTGATCTTTGGAAAGGCTTTGACAGTCTGGTGTTTCTTGTCTCGTGGCACATCTGAAAGGAACGTCGCAACCTGAGTGTTCCAGGTAAAGGAACGTCGCAACCTGAGTGTTCCAGGTAAAGGAACGTCGCAACCTGAGTGTTCCAGGTGTTCTCGAGATCGCCATCGCCGGGGGGTGTTAGGGTCCGACGCTCGGACCGTAACCCGGCGCCGGCACCTTCCCGCCCACACCTGTCCGGCACGGGTTACGATTTTTTTTCCCGCTCGCAAATTACGATTAGGATTATTTTTTTCGCTCGCAAATTACGATTATTTTTTTCGCTAGCAAATTACGATTACAATTATTTTTTTCGCTCGCAAATTACGATTATTTTTTTTCGCTCGCAACTTTCCCGTGCCCGGTACCGATTATTTTTTTCGCTCACAAATTACGATTATTTTTTTCGCTCGAAACTTTCCCGTTTTCTTACCGTGCGCTTCTTTCTCCGGGAAATGTAAATAACATTTACAAAATAGTAAAAATAGTGAGGTTGTAGGGGTTTGAACCCAAGACCCCATAATTTATGTTGTCATTCACCTACCACTGCAACACATTAATGTTTGTGATTGATACAAAATATTTGAATTATTAAGCCATACAAAAATCAGAAAAATATATCACATACCATCATAAATACTATATGAATACTAAAAAATAATCATAGAACTTTAAAATTATATGCACATCCAAAAATATATCATACAACATCGCATGTGTGTCATGTGAACATTACAAAGAAATACTAGAACATCATATGTATACCCTGTGAACATAAGAAAAAAATACATCTAGAACATCATATATATACTATGTGAACATTACAAAATATAATATAGAACATCACATATATATTATGTGAATGTCACAAAATACATCACATAACATAATAAAATACATTATAGAACATCACATGTATACTACGTGAACACCATAGAATCAACATTTGTACCATGTGAACATAAAAAAAATAGAGCATCACATGTATACTATGAGAACATCACATATATATTACGCAAACATCACAAAATACATCATAAAACATCACATGTATATCATGTGAACATAAAAAACATCACAATATACATATGATGTTCTATGATATTTTTTTACTGTGCGCTGACACCCTTCTTCCTCTTCTCCTACGCTAGCAATTTTACCGGGCGCTTCTTTTTTGTTTCGTGCATCATTCATTTTTTATTTTATTTTTATGTTTTATTTGTTTATTATTATTTCCATCATTTTATATATTTTATCTTTCTTTTATTTCTTTTATTTTATTTTATTTTCTTATTATTTTTATGATGTTTTATGTTGTTTTTTTATGTTCATATGTATATATGTGATGCTTTATGTTTTTTTTATGTTCACTTGTTATACACGTGATGTTCTGTGATGTTTTTTCATGTTTAAGTGGTATGCAAGTAATGTTCTATGATGCATTTTACGATGTTTACGTAATATACATATGATATTTTTGTAGTATACATGTGATGTTCTACGATGTTTTTTATGTTCATACAGTATACATGTGATGTTCTATGACGTATTTAGTGATTTTCACGTAATATATATGCGATGTTCTATAATGTATTTAGTGATGTTTACTTATTATACATGTGATATTCTATAGTCTATTTTAGGATGTTTGAAAAATATCTATGTGATATTCTTTTTAATTTTCCCTATTATGTTTTTATTTTTTTTATTTTTTTTTTATTTTTACTAAATTATTTTATGTTTTGTGATGTATTTTTTTATGTTCACATAGCACACATGTGATATTATGTGATGTATTTTATGATGTTTTATGATGTACTTTGCGATGTTCACATAGTACATATGTAATGTTTTATGTTATATCTTGTGATGTTTACATAGTATATATGTGATGTTCTAGATCTATTTTAATGTTCTACGATTATTTTTAAGTATTAATATAGTACATATGAAGATGGTGTGTGATAGATTTTTCCGATTTGATATGGTTTAATAATGAAGATATTTCACATTTTATTTTTCTATATTTTTTATTTCTTATTTAAGTTATTCATTTATTTTATATTTCTATATATTTATTATTTATTATCCATATTTTCATGTGTATTTTACTTATTCTCATTAATTAATTTAATAAATTTAGTTTTTTTTATTTTTTAATTCCTATATTATATGAGATACCGGTGGTGTTTACTTAGTTTTCATGTAATGTTCTAAATGTATTTTATGATGTTCGCCTAGTATACATATGTCTTTTATGATGTATTTTTGTGATGTTTACATGCTACATATGTGATGTTCTATGATTTATTTGTGATGTTCACATAGTTTACATGTGATGTTATATGATGTATTTTTGTAATGTTCATGTCATGCACGTATGATGTTCTATAATTTATTTTTGTGATGTTCATGTGGTATACATGTGATGTTCTACGATGTATTTCTTGATGTTCATATATTATATATAAGATGTTCGATGATGTTTTTATATCCATGGTACACATGTGATATTTTATGATGTATTTTGTGATATTCGTATAGTATACATGTGATATTCATGTAGTATACAATGATGTTTTATGATGTATTTTGTGATGTTCATGTAGTATACATGTGATGTTCTATGATATATTTTGCGATGTTCACGCGGTATATTTGTGATGTTATATGATGTATTTCTGTGATGTTCACACAATATAATATTCTATGATGTATCTTAGAATATTCAAAAAATAGGATGTTCTATGATTATTTTTGAGTATTCATTTGTACACGTGAGGTGTTCTGACGTGAACTATAACGCTGAAACCCTTCGGTGGTGATGGAGGTGGAAGGTGGTTCCGTGGTGCATGTTTCTGCCAATATAGTGTTTTTTCTGATTCTTTTATTTTAATTATCTTTTTTTGTATTTTATTTTTCTTTTCTATGTATATTATTTTTAAATTTATTTAATTTATTTTTTTCATTTTATTTTTCTTTTTCCCTTCTTGCTTCTATTTTTTAATTTTTTTCTTTTTTAAATTTGGCTTGTTACATCACGTATCAAAATATCTTCCTTTCTTAACTATATAAATGATCTGTGCATTTGTGACATGTCTTTTGTATTTGTCTAGGCTACATCACATACAAGAGTATTTGAATTTGCTAAACTACATAAATAATTTGCACATTTCTGATGGGTCTTCTACATTTGTCTAGGTCACATCACATAGCACATCATTTGCCTTTACTTAACTATAAAATTTTTTGTGTATTTGTGACTTGTCTTCTGTATTTGTATTGTTATATTATTTCTTTTATATTTATCTATTTCTGTATTTTCATAAATTTGTCATTTGTCTTTTCTATATTTAGTTCTTTTATAGATATTATAATACAAATTGCATGAATCTATAATTTTTTCTCCTAGATCTAGAGGGCGCTTTTCTGAACTGAAAACATTTTTCTTATGAGGACAGAACATTGTTTTCTTAACTAAGAACATTGCACCTGCTCAATAAAAATTGTTCTGTATTTATATAAAATATCCGTTAATAAAATTTTAACAAACATACCTACTCCCTCTGTCCCTAAATGTTTGTCTTTAGGAAATCATGTTTCCCTCACAGACACGCTTTCCGGACGACTAACAAAAAGGGACGGAGGGAGTAAGTGGGTTCTTGTTTTGAAGATTTTATTATAAAAAATATAATGGTTCAATCATAATTTAATTTAGAATCCCGATTTGGCAAATATAACATTTTTTAACTTTCAAAAGAAGTTGCATGAGTGATGATGTCAGCAAATTTGGAATTTTGCATGGCTGCATGCATGAGTAATACTTGATGGTTTCTAATCAGGGTGTGTTCACTTCGCGAAAAGTAGCTGAAAAGTTACTGTAGCATTTTTTCGTTGTTATTTGGTAAAATTTATCCAATTATGGACTAACTAGGCTTAAAAGATTCGTCCCGACATTTACAGACAAACTATGCAATTATTTATCTTTTTTACCTACATTTAATGCTCCATGCATGCGTCGAAAGATTTGATGTGATGAGTGTAAGAGAAAATATTTTGGGTTGGGATGGGGAAGTGAACAAGGCCTCAGTTATGAAGTGGCCCATTATAGTATTCAGCCCACTCGCGTATGTTTTGCCAGATTCGCTAAAGTAATCATCGGCGCGAGACCCTAGCAGCTCCCGGGAATTTAGGTGCAGGATTGGCGCGGGGTTACAGCTGCGGGCGGGCGGGAAATTAGGCGCGAGGCGGAAGGGTGGGAAATTATCGGCGCGGGGTTACCGTCCGAACACTTGAACCCTAAGACCGCCATCTCACGTGCGCCGGGCACGTCCGAGCTTCTCAGGTCCACCGTGCTTAGTCATTGTTGCATTGTGATTCTTACATTCTCAATTAGATTGGCCGGTTGCCTGCTTTTCCATGACGCTTACTTTTGGATGACATGAGTGATCTTATTTTTAATCGATGGTACGTTTGCCTCCATGTATGCCATTTAGTTGTTGTTGGCTGTATATGCAACCCAACTTGGGCTTTATATCATGCTTTGGCATATATTCTAGAAAATTTTGGACAATTCAAGAACTCAGCTGGGTATTACTGTCTTCATCTTAAGCTATGTAGACATGGCTTTGCTATTTGTGCATAAACATAAGTATTGATTTACTCTCCTGGCATTTGAGACATGAGTCCATCATGCATATAACTGTTTATTTCATCAACAGATCGATTTCTTTTGGCAAATAGTTCTTTTATCCACCGAGCTGATATTTCTTTTATCCACCAGGGCCTTATCTTATGTCTTCCATTAAACTTTGCTGGTATGCCTTAAGCTACGTTGCTACTTGCATCATCCCAGATCAAGTGCATGCATAAGTTTCATGTCCTACAAAATGTCCTTGTGATTTCCAAGGAGGCTATGGAGTTTGATCCTGAAGCTTGGTTCACACGTGATGCTAAGTTATATAGTTATGATTGCATAACTTTGAGAATTTTCTTTGTGTTTGCAAGATTGCAAGATTTGATTAGTGACTACATGACATCTATTGATTTTTTTAGTTTACTTCTGTGCATCTATGTGGATGGTGTCTCCTCCAAGTTTAAAATTAAGGTTTTTCATTGCTAAGAAGCAAGTAGATAGTTTATACACATTCAGGAGCTTAAATATAACACTTTTTTTTCTTCAATCCATCTATGATGCCATTATTTTCAAAGCCTCTGTTGTGTTCAAAGCTTGGCATACCTGAATGGCTTGCTTTTAAATTAGTTGTTGAGAGCTGAATGGTTCCAATAGTCGATTTTAAAGGGAAACGCCGCATGTAGTGTGTGATGTGTATCTTTTTGTTCTTACATGATTTTTTATTGCTGTTTTGATCTGTCCAGAATCGAGGTACCATGCACAGATGTATATGCACTTTCTAGAGTCTAGACTGCATCTGAATTTTACCTTTTAAATTGAGGTACCATGCACAGATGTATATTGCTGTACCTATTAATTAGAGAGAGACTCTGCCTTGAAGATAAATATCTTAAGGAATTAGAAGAAATTAGTCCATATTAATTCCCAGTAAGAAACAAAAGAGTGCACACCTTATATTAGTATGAGGCATGATATTTATGAGTTTGTCTTTTTAGTTTATAGGCCCATTTTTTTCCCGGAAAGGATGTATATATACATTGATATTTACATTCTCATGCAACTGTTCCAGTAGAAAAAAAACTTTGATGCAACTTATGATCTCGGCATCCAGTAGTACCTATGTTTATGAAATTTGAACTCACTATCTAACATCTATTTCTTGCTAAATTCAGGTTCGAGACAAGTGAATCTGCCATCTTTGGTTATGCCAGCCCAATGACTGCCCATGACTTCAGGTATTTCAATTTTTGTTGTTCTGCTTACTATGTGCCTCCTATCTTCCCATCGTTTCAATGGGGATGCAATTTCTTTTTAAAACAGCCTCCACCATATATTTTTTTAACAGATGTATCCCTTCATCAGGTTCATTTCTCTGCTGCGGCTGTGCTAGGCCTGCTTGGTTCCAGAGAACTATTTAGTGTACTAGGGGCATGTTTGGATCCATTAGCACTAAAAAATAGTAGTTAAAATTAGTAATAGTGGATCCCAACGACCCTGCTAATTATTAACTGGAGGGCTGCTAACTATTAGTCTCATTATCAGGTTCGGAGTTGCTAATAGGTGCTAATAGTTCATATACGCCTTCAACTCACGATCCAATCACCTATTAGCAGGTAATCCAAACAGTCCATGCTAAAAATTACTCCCTCCGTCCATTTATCTCCATCTAAGCAAAATTATTTTTTCCAAAACTCTCCTTCATATTAGTCTGGGACCACAGGTTTGGCTTCTCATATGTGTTGTACATTTGGTGCTCATTGGCTACTTCTTGTCTGCATTTATTGCTCTTTGGCTGCTCATTGGCTGCGACTCCTTGACTGCTCTTTGCCTTAAATGCAAATCGGTATTGTTTATTGCTCCTTGGTCATTGTGTCGAAAGCTAATACGGCAGAGACTTATGGACGGAGGGAGTAGTTAGCTAACAATTAGCTATTAGCTAGCTAATTTTTAGTGCTAATGAATCCAAACAGGTCCTAGGTATGATCATAGTTCTGCTAACAATCAGTGCTTGCTGCTTCTACTGACCTTTAGGTAAATCAGTCGTGCTTCCACTCTTCTCTGCGTTTTTTTTTCTGCAGTGCTTGCTTATTCAGATGAATATTACGATTTCATTGTGTTTCGCTCTGCTTTAGCTACACGTGCATCGACTTGAAGAATGATGTTATCTTTCCATTTGTGCTACCAGGAAACTCTTGGTTATCGTGCTCTTTCATTGCAAGTTATTGTTGTCTCTGAGAATCTGGGCTTATAGAAAACCAGTTTTGCAGCCTGTTAGTTGCTTGCAAGCTATAAACGGTTCCACTGTAATAGGTTAAATTTTCCAGTGATTCATTTTCTCTAGAAAATTTCCTTTGTATGTGCTTTCCATTGCGAATAGATGTGCTCAGCTACTGTGCATGGCTGCAACAGCCGTGCAGAATGGATTGTGCATTTGTAGACCATCCATAAGGAATACAATTTGAACTTTTTTGTTGTCAGAAAATCGTCCCCTTTAAAATTGAACCGCTTTGTATTTTCCTGAACATTACTATATTAGGTTGCTTTGCTAGGTTCTCTAATAACAGCATGTCCATGCTTTTCTATTTCAGCATCTATGTTATCAACTTAGGATCAGTTCATGGCAGATTTATTACAAAAAATGAGAGATTAACAAAAGACAACCCTGTTGAACTTGAGGTTGGAAAGTCACTTCGCTTTGCTGCATCAACCAGAACCTATATCCTGCGAAAGAACACAGCTGCTCTATTCCCAACTCCTAGCCTTCTATCAGACGTCAGTTTGCCATCTCCTCCAGATCCCAATGATGAAGATGCTGTCGTGGCATACAATACAGTACTCCCTCCGTATCGGATTTAGAAGTCGTTTTGGACAAGGTTTGGATCAAACATTGGGAATATAAATCATCAATAACTTTTAAGTTGTTGAGTTTGCAAATGTAAAAATCATATGAATAGATTTGTCTTGAAAAATACTTTCAAAAAAGTATACATATATCACTTTTCCATAAATATTTTTTATAAAAAACAAGAGGTCAATGTTGTGTTTTGGAGACCGTGTCGCTGTCCTAAACGACTTCTAAATCCGATACGGAGGGAGTACTTAACCGCTATGGTAATAGTAAATCTGACATCCTCCAGATCCCAATGATGAAGATTGCAAGATTTGATTAGTGACTACATGACATCTATTGATTTTTTTTAGTTTACTTCTGTGCATCTATGTGGATGGTGTCTCCTCCAAGTTTAAAATTAAGGCCATACAGCTACTCAATAACTTTTTAATATATAGTATAGCCCATGATGTCATACAGCTACTCAATACCTTTCTTATATATGGTATAGCCCATGATGTCATACAGCTACTTTATACTCTCTCTGTCCCTAAATATGTGTCGTTGGTGTGCATGCCACAAGTTTGACTTGATTTGTAGAACATGCGTGCAACATTTGTATCTCCAAATAAATTTAAAAAAAAACTAGATTCAAAGATCTTTCCAATGATACTAATTATGTACCACAAATATTAATATTTTTAATATATATTTAATCAAAGTTGTTTCTCGGGAAGCGAAAACGACAGATATTTAGGGACAGAGGGAGTACCTTTTATCTATATAGCCCATGGTGTCATGCAACTATTTTGTACTCCATCCGTTCCAAATTATAAGTCGCTTTGACTTGTCTAGATACGTACCAAATTTGATGTACCAAAAAAGTTAAAGCGACTTATAATTTAGAACAGGGGAAATACCTTTTACATATAATTTTGGAACAGCGGGAGTAGTCTCGGACGAAGACTAGTCATAGAAAATGCTGCACTTCTAAAATAAAGTTAAGACACGGATAATATTTTCCTTGCAATTTTGCTGCAGACCCTTGCAGACTGTGTGTGCCACACACAAATAAACCACAACAACTTGGGCTAAGTAAGGTGTGGTTACGAGAGGAGCACTTGCTGCAGACCCTTGAGCATCACTAGGTCAATCATGGGATATATTTTCATAATAAACCTTTTTGAAGAGAAAATTTTGATAATATTTTCTATAAACATAATTAAATGTTAATTTTTGATTTCCCAGGAAGTAAGACTTTTAGTTTTTTTTACGGTGAGAATAATTCTTATGAGTCCTCATTTATATATCCTATAGCAAATGGTTTCCCTTTTAGTGCACATTGTAAAATCTCCCTTTTTTGTGTCAATAGTTGTGGAAAGGGCATATCACCTGCATGCAGCAGATAGGTACTGATAATGCAATATGACTTCAAAGTTTTATAATGTGCAAATTTTATCCTCCATATGGTACGTGTGAATAAATATGGTGATAATCTTGGTTCAGGTATAAATATGGCGACCTAATAATATTAGTAACGGGAGCGAATCAACCAAACAAATTAACAAGACCACCTATCAATCCTGTAAAAATAATGGAACCGAAGCAGTGCAGTAGCGAATCAACAAAACAAATTAACAAAACCACCTATCAATACTTGCAAATAGCCGCACGTCTTGCTACAACACCAGAGTACATGTAGCAACCATACTACCATGCTAGAAAGGCACATCCTGCTACATTATAAAGAGTACATGCAGTACACCCACTTTATCAGGACCACTACTGGAAGCAGCAGCTCCGAGACACCCTTGATTAGATCCTAAATTTTTTTTTGGAAAAATTCCTGTAGCACTTTTCGTTGTTATTTGATAAAATTTGTTCAACCATGGACTAACTAGGCTCAAAAGATTTGTCTCGACATTTACAGACAAACTGTATAATTAGTTATTTTTTTACCTACATTCACTATGCTAAAAAAGCTTATCAGTGACGTTGCAATTCGTGACACAGAAATAAAACGCGTCACTAATAATCTATCCGTGACGCGGGTTGACGAGACGCGTCACTGACTAGCTGTTGCCCATGCCCCAGGAACAAGACGTGTCACTAATAACATCATATCAGTGACTCTTGAATAGAACACGCGTCACTGATAAAATTTGTGACGCGTATTTGTGTGGTGCGTCACAGATATATGGACGTATTGGTGACGCTGGTGAATAAGACGCGTCACTGATAAGGAATGTGACACGTTATTCCTAGACGCGTCACTGATATAAAATCATATTTGTGACGTTTCTCGACAAAATGCGTCACAGATATTAGATGTGACGCATGTTCTGTAGATGCGTCACTGATTTGTGGTGATATCTGTGACTCATTTTCTTGAGCCGCGTCACAAATCATCTGGCTAGAAAATATCAGATCGAATCGTTGTTTCTCCCCGTGCTCGCGAGAACTAGGCCGGGGCGTCGCGATTCCGTCGATTTGACCCGTCCCCCGCCATGTCCAGCGCCGCAGCCCACCTGCCTAGCGCCGCAGCGCCGATTTGAGCCATCTTGCCTAGCATCGAAATGCCCCAGGCCTCAGCCGGACTCACCACCGGAGCTGAAGCGTTCAGCAAGGCATCCGTGCGCACCGTACAGCTCCGGCCTCGTGGCCCCGCACCCTCCGCCGCCTCCTCGCCCCATCCCCCACCTTCCACTGCCAGAGCGCCTCGCCGACGGCCAGCAGCCCCTCGCCGGCGTGCCCCAGCCTGGCCGTTTGGGCAGCTAGCCACGTGCAGGTCCACAGTGCGTGTGCAGCTCGAGTGCTCGACGCCGTGCGCTCTGAGCGCTGCTCGTCAAAGCCGACGGATCGATCTCTCTTTCTCTCTGGTTCTGCAAGAAAGCAGCAGCGCTCCATAGCAGGTGCCACTCCCTTCCTGTCTTGGGGTTCTGGAATCTAGAATTGTTTTTACAACTCTGGTAAGTATCTCCATCCTTGGTCTGTCCGTAATTCATATACGAGCGTAGTAGGTTCAGTCACAGTGATACTTAAACGATGAAATCAGTGAAACTTCGTGATGCTAACAGATGAAATGAAATATGAAACTACTTGGTCACTGGATCTATTTCGAGTGATTCGCATGACCAATTTGGGTTACTGTAGCTTTATTAGGTCACGTTATGTTTTATTGAAGCACAGTTAGCATTTCGTTGTTCTTGCTGTCAGGGATACTTCTGAATTTGCTATCGTTTGATGATCTGAACGGACGTCCTCTGCACTCTGCAGGGGTGTACAAGCCGGCTGAGCTATGGCAGGCGAAGGAGCATCAGCCGCCGCCCAAGAAACGCAGCTGCACGATGGTGTTCACGCTCAAGGAGATGGAAGAGGCCACCAACATGTTCAGCGATCGCAGCCTCGTCGGCAAGGGCGGCTTCGGCTGGGTTTACAGAGGCGTCCTCAAGGATGGCCAGGTGCTTGCTTGCTTGCTTTTCACCAATCATTCTATTTTGTTTGGGCCGGAAACCAGCAGGCCCAAATTCCCAAGTCCCCAAGTCCCCGCCGCAGCCCTGCAGTCCCTCCCTCCCGTTTCCCGTAGCCCCGCAGCCCCGCATCTCTCCCGTGCGCCGCCGCATCTCTCGGCGCGCCTCTCCCGTGCGCCACCGCCTCTCCCGCCCTAGACTCTCCCATTCGCGAGCAAGACGCAGGTAAGAGATGCTCCTTACATCGATTTGTTTTGCCGACATTGGGTTGGGTTGACGTACTCTGTTTCTCATGGTGCTGATTTGGTTAGGTCAGGAGGTGAGGATGGTGTAGACGACGCAGGAGGACGCGCAGGGCAGCCGCAGCGGCTTTGCCGGTGGCGGGAAGAGTTGGGGCCCCGAGCTGGAGATCCACCGGTCACCACCCCCGTCGCCCCGGCCTCCTCCTCGGTCTAGCGGCGAGGGGCTCCCACCTCGTCCTCCTCGGTCCAGCGTGCCCGCGGACGCCGGTCGACAAAAACCTCCTCGCCCCCGAAGGGCGGCCCCATCGGATCCAGCCGAATCGCAGCGTGCACACGGTGCAACCCGACACGAGCTGCCCGGGCGCTCCGACCTCGTGCTTCTGCATTGGGCCCGGCCGCGATCCAGATCCAGGGAGGCCTGCCGTTTCCTCTGCCTATCCGAACAGGTCCGTCCGAGCATTATTTGTCTCTCTTTCCGTCTTGTCACTGTCTCCGAGCCCTCCTCTTGTTTGCATTGCTCTTAGACTGATGGTAATATATTCGCTATAGAAATGTCTCATAATTTTCTGAGCTTGATTGAAATTAGGCTGTTACAGCCATGCTGAGTTGAGGAGAAACGTCTTAGCATTTTCTGGACTTGAAAAATAAGTTTGCCGCAGCCATAGCAGGTCGAGATAATCTGATGGAGAAACATGTCTTAATTTTTTCCTTCTGAAACTTCAATCGCTAGACTTCTTTTTGGGCAGGGGGACTGTTTTGGTCACATCTGTGCTTCTCTGTGTCATAGTTGTGCTAAACAACTTTTGTCTTTGACAAGCAGAAGAATACTGGCCAAACTTGTCTTAACTCGCCCATTGGACTCTGTGGCAGCTCATGCACTGGATTTGTCAACAAAAAATAAATTGATATTTGCCTATCACACCGCACGCATGTGTTTACTGTCTACAGAGGCTGAATCTCAAGAATCTTTTCACCATCGATTGGCCCCGACATATTGGCGATTTCTCGGCAGACTCACTGATGGCACATTACTATTAGCTAACAGTTAAGATAGTTAATTTTTTTAGCCGTCCATGAGTTCTGTACGAAGGCAGATTTTCAGATTAAAATTTAGAAATTAAGAATCTCAATGGAAAGGTAGGAGATTTTCCCTTCAGTTAAAATGGGTGTGTTGACTACTTAGCAAGCGAAATGAACGATTGTCACACGAACATAGCAGTCATCATTGCTTGGTTGCTAACAGGGGCAACTAAAACAATATTTCAGTGCTTATATTGGCTAATAGTACATAGAGACAGATATCAAGAAGACATAATTTGAATCCTTTCTAAACTGGCAGCCATGGTCTTGGATATGATAGCTTTGCAACCTGCCAGCCATGGCTTCTCCAACTTTATATTATTGGCATGTTAATGAGCATCAGATCTCTTTTAGTTAAAGATGACAATCAATGTGCAAGTAGTGTCCTTTTTTAATAAATGGAATAATGGCTTCAATCTGCATGTCCTCGACGGTCATTACTGAAGCTAGCGATTTCTTTACTGTACAGGTTGCTGACCTGCTAGTGTTGTGGGTGTTGTACTGCAGTTAAATTCAGTTCCACATCAAAATGGTAAGCTATCACCACCCATAGTCATTTCAAGTGTTTAGCATATTTCTAGCATCTAAATTTGGTCTTCTGCAATTTGCTAAACCACATCTTTCTCGAATTTGATTGATAGGTGTCTTCCACGGATTCTTCATCAAGTTTATAGGTGGGTTTAACTGTTCTGGCAAACAAAATAACTGTGTTGGCCGGCAGCTTTTATCTGGTTACTAATACTATTACTTTGGTCCTTTGCAGAACCTACTAGGTCTTGTTTATACAGTTCTGTTTTGATAGCTGCTATTGTGCCTTTGTTTATTGCCAGTTGCTATTTTTGCAGAACCGCTTTTGAACATGTCAGCTTTTGAACATGTCAACTTTTGAACATGTTTAGAGTGCTTCTAGAATAAAACTGAACATAAACATCAATTTTTCCATGCCTCACTTCATGTAATATCTCAGTTGAGTTGTTGGATTATTGAAATGGTGATGGCTTCGAGTTCGCCATCATAGCGTTTCAGAAATTCTAGAACTCATAGGTTAGTTTGAAAATAAATATTTTGTTTGCAAGATCGGGTGTCTTGGTTATATAAATGCTGCTGTTTTGTTTGCAATGGGTTAGGTTTAGGTTTTCCTTATGCTGCTGCTTTGCCGTTTCATGGGTTACGTTTTTATTTTTTTTATCCTCTTGCCACATTGCTCAGTATGTTATCCCTCCTTTTTGGTTTTAGACAAATCTATTCAGGTCTCTAGATAAATGGGTTCGGTAACACAACCATTGTCCCAAGTTTTAAACATTTGCTATGTTGCAGACACATTGATTTATATACATGAGGATGATGAAATGATTATGGATGCAGTTGAAGGACCACATATGCGACCTGGGCTGACAAAGTTCAGCTTCACCTCTATGCCATGCAGTTTCTAAATTGACACCTGATCTGCAAGGTTCTCCTTCATCTTCGACCTACTTGGTATGATTATTTCCGTTCCCCTCAGAGCATCAGTTTTCCTTTCGCTTGTCCAATTCCATATTTCTTCCTCCTGTATTTTCATTCTCTAAATGGAGCATAGGGGAGGTACAAATATATGTTGGATACAAAGTTGGCCTGAATTCACTATTGGTCTTTCATCACTAAGACTAAGAAAAATACCTGCAATGATCCTTTTGGTAGCTGCTCATTCTCTGATCCTTTTGCTTTTTATTTATGCCTATGAATAAGAGCCTCTTATTTTAAGTGGAAACAATTCCAGTCCATTTAAATTCATGGTAGAGGTTGTCGTTATTACCTGTCACTTTTCAGATATGTCAGCAAAAGATTTCATTGAGCCATTTCCTACAATTGATTTTGTTGCACAGCTGCTGGATTCTGAAATGTACTCCAGCCCACTCTCAGATGCGGAACAGGTGAGGGTATTCTCATTTATATGACATTTTCCTGATATCTCATACGAACAACCATAGCTCAAATGAAATATTGTGTATTGCCTTCAGCGTAAAAATGTGTAATTATCGATGATTGAATCTAAAATTGTTCGGACATAAATTTATCCATGTTGTTCCTTCCCAGAATTTATTTGTGTATTCTCTGCTGAATCATTTCCTTTCATACTGGAACTTGCTGATTTTGAAGCTATCATTGAGTTCAAAAAAAGATAAGGGGTTATCTTGCCTCTTTACCTCTTATATTTTTTCTGTGTTGATCAAAATCTTAGTGTTTGCCTATGTGTTGTCTCCGTGTTCTCATTCCTCTCACAGCACGGTCATATGCAGTTTTCATAGTAATCACTCATTTTTGTGATGCACAATATCTTACAGAAAATGCCTTTTCTTCCAGCTTTCATTCAGCTCTAATGCTACAAATGTTGAAGGGAAACGAATGTTGTTTGTATGTCGTATTTTAGAGGAAACATGGACTTTAGTGTTTGTCGGATGAAATAGCAGATACTTAAGCACAGTGATACTTTCGCCCAAACATGTCTTGAGTTAGTGGATTAACTGTCCTGTTATTGATCCACTCTGCAGAGGAGGTAGTACGGACAAACCAACGGTGTTCTTGGATGTATGGAGCGATGGATGCTATGCCAAATATGAGTACTGCAGTTATGTTAGACCCTTCACAAAGGTGAAGTTATTTGTCCTCACTCTGTATTAGTTTGCGTCTTTGGAAATAATCTGAACTTTGAAATTTGGGAATTAGTATATGAAAGAAGACCATTGAAACCCAATCATATACTGTCCCTGAGTTGTTTATGCCTCATCGTGTAACCCTTTTTCCTTTTAATGCAATATGAGCGATTGAAGAATTCATCTGAGCATGTATAACCAACTTGTCATCTTAATGGAGACCTTTTCTGCAGAATGTGGTATAGCATGCACTGTTCATAATTCCACATGGCAACGGCAGTGCTTGCTTCCCTACACTTTTACAGGAAAATGGCTACTTCCCTATGGTTTTACAGTTTAAGACAAATAATTCTCCATGTATGGAATTACCGCTGCGCTATGCAGCCTTACAGCTATTGAGTTATTATACATATACATATATGTAATGGCACAATCAATTACTCATCTAAACGAAGATATGTTTAATCAGCTATACATACATATATATATGTGTGCACACAATCAATTACTCACCTGTACATATAAATATGTCGGCTGGCTCTGCCTAGCTCGCGGCAATTGCCGTGGGGTTATGTCTAGTATAAATTAAATTATCACCTGGCTCTATAATGCTATGCAGGGAACTAGAGATTTAACAATTGCTCTCCTACCGGAAGAAATACGTAGGGATGCTGTAAGTATACTATGGGAAGCAATACACATTTGTGGATGGAAGATTTCATTTGATTGTTTCTAGATATGTAAATTCTCCCATTTTTGTACCTTGTAAACAAAGGCCCATGGCTGATACACATTTTGTAATATAACTTGTATCTAAAAAGTTTGTAAAGAATTGATTGCTGAAATCATGGGGCATATCTGATAGGATCATTGTTTATAGGATCGTCCTCTATGTATATAGGATCATTGTAGCTTTTTTTTGTTTTTCTGAAATAGTTATCAGTGACGCGTATTGGGTACACGCGTCACCAATAGAGAGTTATCAGTGACGCGTCTTGGGTACACGCGTCACCAATAGAGAGTTATCAGTGACGCGTCTTGGGTACACGCGTCACCTATATAGGGTTATCAGTGACGCATCTTGGGTACACGCGTCACTGATAGAGGGTTATCAGTGCCCTTATCACAGACGCAAGAATAGTGACGCGTTTTTTCCGCGTCACTGATGACTGTCTAGACGCGTCACTGATAAGCTTTTTTGGCATAGTGATTTAATGCTCCATATATATACGTCAAAGATTCGATGTGACGGGTACCGTGCAAAGTTTTTTTTTGGGGTGTTTTTGGTAATCTAAGCCAGAGAGTTTTTCTGCCTGGACATAGCAGAGGTGAAATCATTATTTCATCTTGTACTTTCCAGCTGAACAATTCCATGGCCCTCCTCTTCGTGCCTTAGCTTCAACTTTTTTAAAATTTCCTGTCGATTTGTTTTCAAAGTTATCCTATCCTTCATCGCACCCCTTCAAGTGAACCAAAAATAGCTTAGTACACATTTCTCTGTAGTCACCCAAAACTCAACATAGAATTCTCCTGCCACATGTTGCCTAGAACCTAAACATGCAAATCTTCAAAGACATCATAATTATTCAGTCCCATTCTACAATATTTTATGCAAAATTAATTTGTGCCATGGCAAACCATGTTTCCCTTAGATGCAATTATTACAAAAGTAGCAGAAAGGAAAACTCTATTTGTAATTAAACTTTTTTCTGTTATCATTTGTTTTTTTTCTTTTGACGCAAAAGACCCCCACGGTGTTAAAGAGCTTTTATAAAACCAAAACAAGGGCAAAAACGCCAGAGTACAGGAAAGGGAATACTTACAACAGAAGGCAAGAGGCAAAGAAAGAAAAATAATGCCATACAAAGGGAGCTATACAAAGCGCGGCACTAGGATTACAAAGTATCCAGCCAGAGACAAACTAACGGCCTATCAGATTCTCCAATGCGGTTTGATTGAAGTGAAGCCTCTTCTTTGAATATGTAGCCACCTACCAATGTGGCACAATACCACACTCACACTTACCCGCGAATCTAGCTATTTACAATTCTACAGACCATTAATTAAAACCGTTAAAAAGGACCACACGTGTGGGTATAAACCTAGGTGAACAGACAGCAGAGTGATACGGAAACGTCTCCTATCTCCCTGGCACGCAAAGACGAGGTGGTTCCATGCTTTATGTCATTCGGTAAGAGGCCAAGAGGGTAAGCACTTGTGATTTCAAAGCACAACCACCTGTCATCATACTTACTGTCGAGCGTGGACAGGTCCATGACCGCAACATCTGGTGACTGGTACTGATCGTAATAATAGACCGCTTGGTAGTAGTGATGAAATCCGAAAAATGGTAAGAATGATAGAACAGGATAACGTAAGGTTAAAGACAAATTGTTCTTAACACATCTGACATTTCCACATGAACCAGTGAAAGCCCATAGCAATTCAATTTTTCAGCATACTGTTATATACAAATTTATTTTAAACATTTTAGCTCTCTGGGTCTACAATGATGCGGACTCTAGTTGACACACGAGCTGAACTTGTGATGGTTATGTCTATTGTCCTGCTTGATTGGCTAACATATGTGGATACCTTGTCACCAATAGCACCTCCCTTAGTCAGCTCGGATGGCTGCTTAGGATCTGGTAACAAGCTTATGTTTTCAAAGTTCAAGAGCGCCACAACATCCAACATGGTGGGTCGATCTACCGAATCTTCTTGAGCACATAGTAGCGCCACTTGAGCACATCGCACTATCTCGTCGAGGTCATACCCGTCATTTAGAATTGGGTCGACAAGCTCGTGTAGCCTTCCATCATTCCATAGATGCCATGCCTGAAACATTTTTGTTTTCACATTCATTTAGCATACACATTTACATCTAGCGTAAATCTAATCGAATATATATATGTGCACCAAGGGTTAGCACAGAATATTTATGTGCCAAAACTATAGCAAATGGCAATCTTTAAATGCATGTTTCAGTTGTTCACTTACATCTCGTACAAGGTCGCCAACAGTATCTCCTTGCTTCTGTAATATGGTATTCTTTCTTCCACTAATGATCACAAGTGCCAACACCCCAAAGCTGAACACATCTGTCTTGACTGAATAAAGGCCTCGAGACGCATACTCAGGAGCTATGTAACCACTGGGAATAGATATCAGAAATGCATTAGCACAATGGAACACAATTTTTGTTGTGTGGTACATATGAATAATATTTTGTACAGCAGTTACCTGGTTCCCACAACCATGCTTGTTTGCTCTTCTGCTACATCTGAACTCAGTATTCTAGCGGATCCAAAATCAGAAATCTTTGGGTTCATGTCATCATCTAAGAGGAGGTTATTTGGTTTCAAGTCCCCATGTATGATCCTTAAAAGGGAGTGCTTGTGCATGTAAACAAGCCCCTCAGCTGTCCCTTTAATTATCTGAAGTCGCCTATGCCAGTTTAGCAATGCCCTTCTTGTTTTATCTGAAGAACATTTAAAACAGCAGATGTGTTGAATATAAAAGTTAATGATCACAAACAGTTTAAATCAAATGAGTAAAATTTTGAAGGACTTATTATCATATCAAATCATTGATCAGGTTTTATACAACGAAAGTACTAATCATGTAAATCAAGAACTGTTCTAGCTTTCTAGTCTTTCATTTTGATCACAGAAGTTTAGAGGTTCACACACATATTATGAAACATTGAGAAGGCACATCTAGGAAAACAGCTATACTCTTGGGAAAGTATACCAAATATGATACTGTCCAAACTGCCCTGCTGCATCAACTCATATACTAGAATCCTTTCTTTTCCATGTACACACCACCCTAGCAACTTAATTAGATTGATATGCTGAAGACTTGCAAGCTGTAATTCACTATTGAAATTTAATAATGTTGCATTTTCTTCTAGTCTTTTGATGGCAGCCACAGTTCCATCGCCCAACTGCACCTGAAATGGTTACTGGTTGGGTTTAGATGGCACTCTCTCAACAAATAGATGTTTAAAGTTTCTGTTAATACGTACCTTGTAAACTGTACCATATCCACCTCTTCCAAGAATTCTTTTCTTTGAAAAATTCTCTGTGCCATTCACTATTTCAATGAAACCAAACTCTTTGAATCCTGTGCACCTCTTTCCAATATGAGTACAAAGGTTCACCAACTTCTCCACATCCATAATTTCCTGTTCTTGCAAATCTGCTTTTCCTGAATCATGAGGAACCTCTTCATACCACATATATAGGCACTTAACATCAAACATTGATACCACTAAAAATATGCAAAATCAAGATGAAACAATGCATGACATTCTTTTATTACAAGAACTGGTGGTCTCTACAGTGTGCAGGTCATATATTTGTCTTTATGGGAAACTAAATTCCCTCAAGAACAAAGATCATGAGAACAAATGAAAATAGAAGTGCTGAAATGGTATTTGCTGATGTTAGTGCTATCTACTTTGTCAACTACAAAATCATATGGACTGATCTTCTCAGATTGAGAGGGAAATAATATGGACTAATTTCCTTGCTAATTCAAGGGGATTGATAAAATTATAGGGCACAAGCATTTTAACTAGCAGGTAATCTACTTTGAAGAGTGCTCCAATTTTAATATGACTATGAACTATGATGCACGCACAATTAAAATGATATCATACATTTTTCTCAGTTGTAGTACATGTACAGTTGTAAGCACTGGCACTATTTTTTAATATAATTGATGAATGGCAGCAAAAAAAATGTAACCTCATGAAAGTTAATAACACTAATTTTAACTTTGATACTTTCTGAGTCCATACATGAAAATAATAGTAAATTGGTTCAAACAACTACCTTCTAAGAATTGTTCCCCAACTTTACAAGGTACAGAAGCTCCCAGCACACTTACTTCACTGAAATCCTTAACCCTTGTCATGATCCTAAAAAAGGCATATTCATTATGTGCCAACATTATCAATTGCTCTAAGTTCAATCGTAACAAAATATTTGCCATACCAAGTTAGCATTCAAGATGTGACTACTGACTTAGCATATAGCCTCAACCGAGTGAAAAATAGAATACAAAGGTGGCGCACAGTTGTGTGCATATTTAGGTCCATTGTTAACTGTTAACCGGGTTTGGTAGAAATTTATTTTGAACCAAAAAATAATGTTCCATAGATAATAAAGATGTTAAAATTCCGTAAGAATCTATTTCATTCCTTACAACTAAAATGAAGTGCAACAAAAGTTTCTTAAAATCTCCATTTGATACAAGGTCAATATGTGATGAGTCCTAAAGTTCAGACTTCAGAAAACTAATACAAAGACATATCTAACTTATGTAACTCAGAAAGCAGATCTGCTACTCTAAATTGACCAGTGGTACTCAAGCAAATATGTTGAACAATTCAATACTACTGTTAGACATTTCTTTAAAACTGTATCGAAAAAGTTACGTTAACCTTGTGTCAAGGGTTGAACTGCTTGCAAGTACACCTGACATACGCTCTGTAGCCTGGCAGAGAAGGAAAGAGGATATTATTATATATTGGTACACAGGTCAATTAATTGATCAGCATATGTCGTCAGTGTTTTCTAAAGATCTATTAATTTTAGTACACAAAGTTCATACAGAGTTGACTATTTGACTGGTTCCAATTCAGGGGTCAGCTCGATACATTTACAAATCAAACTAATCATTTGGATGATTTGATCAGCAGCACTTCTCGTTAATATAATATGCTACATAAACACCGTAGCTAGCTGAACCAAATTCCTAGAACAGCCAGGGCTCGCCGGAATTTCTGCTAGTGAACAAAGACCAAAACACCCGTACCTTGACCCGGCGATCATGAGTGGCGTCCACCAGCGCGATGAGCGGAACGAGGCGGATGAACATGTCGATTTCCTGCTCCGCCGCGCGGAGCTCTTCGGCCATCCGAGTTCCCCGGAATAGCCGGCCCAGGTACCAGCCTCCGCTGTCCTGACACGCCGTGGCAAGCGCGTAGCACCGCCGCAGCACGGTGCTGAGCTGCTCGAGGGGCCGCCGCGTGGCCTCGCGCCGCATCAGTTCGGCGAGCTCCAGCTCCCGCAGCAGGCCGCCGACGATCTCCACGTGCTGCGCCAGCCGGAGGCACGCGTCGCGCTGGCGGCGCGCAGCCAGCGCGGCCTGCACGACCATGGACACCAGCCCGAGCACGTCCACGCCGACGAGCTGCACCACGCTCGAGGCCTGCCCGAGCATGGTCCACAGCCCGCTCGAGCTATCCAACGGGCTCCCCATGGCTGCTTCCTGCAGCCTGCGCTCTCTGCCGCTGGAGTCCGGACCTCGTCGTGGCCGGCGCTGGGCGGGGAAATATATGGGTGGACGAGGAAGTGTAGAAAAAGACTTTGACTAAACGAGTGTTACCTCGTCGCTTTTCTGTCCACTGTCTGATTATGAATGTGATTATGACAAGGATTACGTGTTTTCTGACTTTTCTTTTTTCAAATCTAAAATGATTTGGGTATACTCCTACTTTTTTCTTTCTTTCCCCATTTTCAAACCTCACTTTATGTCGGTTACATTCGTTAAAAGGGAATTATTCTTGCAAACTAAGATAAAGAACATCATCAGTCATTTTCAAAGCATGAAGAATCAGAAAGTTGTAATTTTTGGAATTTTTCCCACCTTGTTGTTTCATAGCCTCTATATATTGTGGAAGTTGCTACTTTGGTATGTTAAACTATTGATGACATTTCTTTATATTAATTGTTAAACAATTTCAAGTTACACACAAATTCTATGAATTTATGAAATCATGTTCAATTATGTGTTATATTATGTGCTACATATTATACAATTAGAACTATACGATGTTACACATCCAAATATTGAACTTTAGGAGCTTATGTTGTCAAAAGAAATTTGACACCCTTTCATATTTTGAATATACCCAAGGTCAAAATTCTAAAACCCCTGGTAGGAAGGGTTACCCACAGGCTATTCGGGTTTCTAGTAGTGCATGAGCTATTGGCACCAATGTCTTTGCATGCCCATAAACCATCATTAGAGAACTTTTGATCCCCAACCCACCACTTTATGCCACCATGTTTCACATCTCGGCATCTCAGCATGTCTTCTTGTCGTAGCCCTAATAATTAAGAATTCATCGAGTTGCTCTTTCCTCATGTTCCCGGTCAGAAATCTTCGGCACTACCATTGACGTCGATAAGTCGATTACAATTAATGATTGTGGCGCAAATCTCAGTTTTCATGTCGATGATCTATGTGAGAAACAATTCTGACGGCCAATTATGACATAATCATAAAAATCATAGTATCTTTCAATGTCTTATATGCATAATTGATCCATTTTCCAATGCGAATACATGAAAAGCTCCCCGACAAGGCCAAAAATATCATTGACTTTTTTTATTCGTTAGAAGTTGGTCACAAGCAAGAACAAACATGGTCTCAGATGACCAATAGCAATGCGGTAGAGTGGTATAGATAGCAAGCATAAGAGCAATAACTCAGTGTACAAGATGGTTCCATAGAAAAAAAATAAACAAAAAATAATATGCAAAAGTTATTCTCAACTTGAAAAAAAACAAATGTTACTAATAAGACTATCTACTACACTATTTGCGTAGGCTACCTTACCAGTTATTTGGACTTTAGAGTTTGTGTTTGGAGGCTAACAGCTCTCACAAACCTCTAAACAACTCATAGATTTAGGAGGAACAACTATGGGGGGAAACCGTGTGGTAGAAGGAGCACTGTCGGTTAGAGTCGCGGAGCATGCAGGATGGTCATTGGGTAGGGACGGCCCTGTTCGTTTCGCTGAAAAGTACTATTTGCTGATTTGTTGTGATAAAAAAAACATTGTACAATGACTGATAAGCCATGCTGATAAAGTTCAAGCGAACAGGCCTGTGGCCTATGATCGAGCTGAGGGGAGCAAGGAGCCATTCAAGATGAGTGAGAGCACGTACGAGGGTCGAGGGGCACACGGAAATAAAAAAGGCACCAATCATTTAATTTGGATACTAAACACTACATGGAGAGCACTCTCCAGTCTCCACTGAGTCCTAACTTTCGGCTTTCTAAAAAAAATTAGTCCTTGATCTTTTCCAAAAAAAAATGTCCTTGACCTCTCTAAAATTAGCAATTTCTCTATTCCCTATTTCCGTCCAACTTTCCCCAAAAAAATAGTCGCTGCCAATTTCCAAACATAGAATTATTTAGATTTTTGTCTCATATAGACATACTAAAATTACTTCTTCGAAACATCCAAGTTGCATCATCAAGCATAAGGTACAATCTTGAACAAAAAAAAAGATTCATTTTGAGAACAACAAAGTTACATGTCAAGGCGTAAATTGTATATTCAAAATTAATTATTTTAGAAAACAACAAAGTTATTTGATCATAACAGAAAAATTAAATTTTCAAAACAATAAAATTACATCATCAGAGTATAAGTAATAATTTTGAACAACAAAGAAGTCAAATTTACAAAAACAGTTGAGTTACTTTTCCAAACATCAAAGTTACATCATTGAAACAGCAAGGTTAATTTTCAATTAGACATAACTTTTTCACTAGTTCTATTCACGGACCATATAAACCATATCTTACAAAGTTCCTTTTCGTATTAGGTGTAACTTTTCAGATGTTACATTTACGAACCATAAAGTTACTTTTGTGGTTATAGACACGAAGTAAACAAGTCATCTTCTGAGCTAGAGGGGGCCGGCAGACGCACTACAAGGGAAGGAAAGCTTTTGTCCAAGTCCGTTGCTCAGACACAGGCCATCGATCAGGCATCAGCTCAGCCCAGCCGGACAAAGTTTGTTTTACCCTAGTTACCAGCCAGTGACAACTGGACGCTGGACATATGAAACATGCGTGTTTCGCGTTGCCCATCTCTTCTCCGCTCCCCTTTTTTTATGCACGCTGAACCTACCCGCCTGCCAGTACCCACTCGCGATCTCCTCCCGCGACTCCACCCTTGTACGGTTGTACCCACGGGCCCAACCGCATGTCCGGCATCCGCGGCATCCCGAAACCGCCATCTCATTCTCTTTCCCACGCACACCCACCCGCCACCGCCATCCCTTCCTCGCCGTCTCCCGGCACTCCGCGCGACTGTCTCCGACCCCAGCCTCGCCCACGTCCAGCGGCATGGCCTCACCGGCAAAGCAGAAGACTGGCCTCTCTTTCCCATCAGCGCCGCCCCTCCACTCGGCGTGGGCACCGGCCAAGCAGAAGGCTGGAGGACATGCTCCAGTTGTTCGGTGTCGATGGAAAGAAACGGCCCTGACGGAGATCCATCCCAACTTGCCGGTAAGTTGTCCCCATCTACTTTGGGTCGTTCAAGATCAAATCCAAGCCTAATTCTAATCTTTTTTTTTCCTTCTGTACATGCAGTTTCTGATCCAGATAGTCCCGGCTGGATTTGTTTTGCTACTCTTGCATAACACCAATCCGACCCATCTATGTTTCGCGAAAGGTACATTAATCCTCTGAGCTGTGATCTCTCTATTTTCGTTACCTCTAAGGACTTGCAGCCATGCCTTTAGTCTTTGCTGAGTAATTCACGATTCAATTTGCTATGGACCAATATATGTGAAAAATCATTATTCGCAAAGAATCCCTATTGTCTGATCACTACATTGGTATAACCCAGTGACTTAAACTTTAGGGCCTTAGTACGCATCTGCTATATCATACATATAAAATCAATTTTGCTCTCATGTTGATAGTGTGATGTGCTAAATACTGTCTATGACTTACATGATATAGAAAATACAGTATTGCTATTATGGGTCGTATGAAGGCATTTGCCTTTTAGAGTAAAAGGCAATCCCTTTAAGTGCCTACCATGTCATGCAGTGGAAAAGATAGTGAATTGTCAAAAGTGCAATAGTTTATCCCGCATTTTCAATTTCACTTTTTTGTTATAAATCTTATCCTTTTGCATCCATGTAACAAAAGTTATCTGCCTACACTAGTACACGCTTGATTTTGCGTGGCGTTGGCCTTTTGAGATTGGAGGCGGGCACCTCTTTTGCCCGCCTCCATTGTTGGTGGCATGGCCACCGCCCCAGCCGGCCACCCAAAGGCCCGCCTCGATTAACTATTAATGGAGGCGGTCGCCTTAACAGGGCTGCCTCCGTTAATGCGTATTAACGGAGGCAGTTGCCTTAGGCCGACCGCCTCCATAAATCGATTTTCGGAGGCGGGCACACTATAAGGCCCATCTCCGAAAAGGCCGAGGCCTAATAGGCCTAACGAGGCCTGATTTCCGGCTTGAAGTATAAATATGTACACTAAGGTTTCTTCACTTCTCAATCTCTTTGTCTCACCGCTCCCTCTCCCACCGAGCCGGCGCGGCACCCTCGCCTCCCTCTCCCACCACGCCCTCTCCCTCACTCTCTCCTCCCTCGCTCCCCCAAGCAGGGAGGCCAACTCCCTCCCTCTCGAGCCCGTCGACGCCGGCGCAGGCCCCTCTCCCTCCCCCCTCCCGGATCTGATGGCTCCCCTCGAGCGCCCCTCCCTCACCTCCCCGAGCGGTGGCAGCCATCCCCCACCTCCCGAGCGGCCTAGTTGTTGTGGTGAGGCCACTGAAAGCCCAAGTTTGGTTTTGGTAATTAATGACACCAAGTCGCTAATGCCATGTGTTAAGTGTTTTGAGTTAGGCATAAGCAACACATGTAATGAAGGTATATGTGTCAAGGAGTGGTGACCACAAGATCACAAAGAGATGGTGCATGGACATGAAATGATGATCATGGTGGAGATGCACATAGTATGATGGACATGATGATCAAGTGGAGAAAAAGGATCTAAGAGCGCAAGGCAAAGGTATAACCATATGATTTTCCTTTTGCCGGTCTAAGATGAGTAGAGAAGTGATTGACCGGGTTTAGGATACATAGCCGACTATCAAGAGGGGCAATCACAGTTAGCTCGGGAATCAAGTGCCACTAGATCATTGTCTTGAGCATATGCATTAGGATCTAGTAGAGAGCTAACATAACGCCTTGAAATTGTTTGTGAAATGCTAACACACATGCACATGGTGGTGTACACTTGGTGGTGTTAGCACATTTGTGAAGGCGGTGGCGTTTGAGCGGTAGAGAGGGGTTTGGGTTTCTCTCTCCCTCCCGCCGAGCTTGCAAGGCGGGATTCGGCGCTTTTTTGGGGAAGTAAAATGCCTATTTTCTACTGCGCCGAAAGTCGAAAAAGAAACGGAGGCGAACGGCGGTCACTATGGTGATCGGACGCTGCACCGGACGCGATCGCGGTTTGACTGGACGCGTCCGGTCAGTTCTCAACAGTTGTCAGGTGCGCGGGTGTCAGGGTTTCTGACCGGACGCTGGTCTGGCCTGACCAGCGCGTCCGGTCAGTTCACCTGTGCGCAGAAGAAGCACGCGTGACCGACGCGTCCGGTCCCTCATGGAACCGGAGCGTCCGGTCAGGCGTCCAGAGGGGGCAGAGCGCAGCGGAGTGCTGATCGGACGCGCGACGCGTCCGGTCACGTGCAATCGGACGTGTCCGGTCACGGTGGGAGCTTACTAGACTCCAACCGGACGCTAGGTGCAGCGCGTCCGGTCAAACGCTAGAGCGCGTCCGGTCACGACAACGGTAACTTCTGACCTGCACTGTTCACGCTTGTTCTGTAGGTCAGTATGATTTTCTTGGCATCGTCCGGTAACGGCTAGCTGCGTACCCCTTCGCTATAAATAGAAGATGTCCGGGGTTTGAGGGTAACTCTTGCATATTTTGAGACCTAGAGACATCCTTTGAGCTAGAGAACAACCCCTCCACTCATCTCTTTGCTTAGTTGCACATCTTGAGTGAGATTGAGTGAGATTCAAGTGTGTTGCTTGAGAGTTGCATTCTAGAGACACTTGATCTTCGAGTTGTTGCTGATTTCTTGTTACTCTTCCGTGTTTCCCGACATGGTAGACGGCTTGGAGCAGCGGAGGTGATTGAGCTCGCAATTGGAGATTGTTGGAGCCCTCACCAAGTGTTGTAAGGGGTTCTTGATCCTTCCCCGCGGGAGTTTACGAATTAGATACTCTAGTGGAGCTCGTGGCTTGGAGGATCCCCATCTTATGTGCGGTTGTGCGGCGCCCGCCGAGGGCTCAACTCTTGATAGTCGATTAGCTCACAAACCGACAAGTGGGTGTATCGCCACAACAGGGAGTAGCTTGCCGGGAAGCAAGTGAACCTCGGGATAAATTCTTGTGTCATTCTCTTCCCAAGGATTTCTCTTGTGTGATTGATTGATTGGTACTTCTCAACTCTACACGGCGGTATAATCACTCGAAGCTCTTCTCTCGTATTACTTCTTATTTCTAGCTTGTAGTTATTGTTGTGTTTAGTGGATAGCCTTGTACTAGACTTATGTAGGTGGCTTGCTTAATTAGTTAGAGCTAATGCTTTTGCTTCGCCACCTTTCGTACTAACTTGTTGTTAAGTAATTCTTGTAGAAGTTTTAATTAGGCTATTCACCCCCCTCTAGCCTATTTGGACCTTACAAGTGGTATCGGAGCCGAGGCACTGTTTATTTGAGGCTTAACAACCTACGATAAAAAAAGAAATGGCTCAATTAATCTTGCACATCAACTACACCAAGAAGACACCTCACTTTGATGGCATAAATTATACATATTGGAAGGTTAAGATGACCGCACACCTCAAGTCAATCAATAGAGAAGTGTGGAAGGTCACTGAAACAAAATTTAAGGTTGCTAATCCGGAAGCACCTACACCGGTGGAAGAGAAGAAGCTCCAATGCAATGACATTGCCATTAGTGCTCTTCATGAGGCACTAGATGACAAGACCTTTGAGCAAGTGAAGAACATTGAGATTGCTCATGATGCTTGGGTCAAGCTAGAAGAAACTTTTGAGGACACCGAAGGCACAAAGACCGCTAAAGCATATATCTTGCAAGAAAACTTTTCTAGCTTCAAGATGCAAGAAGATGAGAGTGTACCGAAAATGTTTCATAGATTGCAAGTCATTGTGAATGAGCTAAAGGAACTTGGTGAGGAGGTCAAGGACAACCAATTCTCTATGAAGTTCTTGAGAAACTTGCCCAAGAGATTTGATACATTGATCATCGTGCTAGTGAGGACTACATTGAAGGATTCAACTCCTCAATAAGTATTCCAAGAAGTGATGACTGATGATTCATATAGAGAAGATAATGAGAAAGAGGAGTTGGTCAAAAAGAAGAAGAAGAAAAGTAAGAAGGATGATGAGAAGAAGAAGAGTGTGGCATTCAAAGCCACCACATCCAAGGGCAAATCTAAGATTGAATCATCAAGTGATGAAGACTCAAGCTCTTATGATAGTGATGACATTGATGAGAAGATGGCTCTTTTTGTCAAGCAATTTGGGAAATTCATGAAGAAGAAGTGCTTTTATTTAAGGAGGAAGAACTCATCCAAGAAGAATGAGCATACCATGAGATGTTTTAGATGTCATAGCATGGACCATCTCATTGCAAAGTGTTCTTATGATAGTGATGATGAAGATGCTATCAAGAAGGAGAGGAAGAAGCAAAAGAAGAAGCAAGAAAAGAAGGAGAGCTCCCATAAAAATAAGAATGACTCTCATGTTGCTATATGGGATAGTGATGATGAGGATGACAACAAGAGCAAGAAGAAGGGACATGCTAGCATTGCCATCTAAGAGAAGGTCTCTCTCTTTGACACTCCATCGTGCTTCATGGCTAAGGCCGCCAAGGTATCATCCAACGATGAGAGTGATCATAATAATGCTAGTGATAGTGATAGTGATAGTGATAGTGATAGTGATGAAGAAGAATTCACTAAAGATAAACTAATCACTATGCTAGAAGATTGCACTCAACATTTTAAGGAATCTAGAAAGGAGTGTAAGGGCTTGCTTAAGGAAAAAAAACCTTATGCAAGAACTTGATGAGCTTAGGGCGTCTTATGAGAGTCTAAAGGTAGACCATAAGAAGCTTCAAAAGTCTCACACCAAGCTTGAAGAAGCTCATTCCTTTCTAGTTGAAAAATGTAAAAACATGTCAACTAATGTTGAGAAAGCTAAAACTTGCAATATAGGCATATCATGTGATATAATTAATGAATCCTTTCATAAGCCTATTGTTGTTGCTCCCACTAACCCTTCATGTAGCTCATCTACATCATCCTCATCTAGTAGTAATAGTTTCACTTGTGACTCCACACTTATAGTTGAGAATGAAAATCTCAAGAAGGAGGTAAAAGAGCTCAATCACACCTTAGCTAAGGCCTATGGTGGTGAGGACCGCTTGCTTATGTGCTTAGGTAGCCAAAGAGCTTCTCTCTACAAAGAGGGATTGGGCTATAACCCCAAGAAAGATAAGACCGCTTTTGCTCCTCACAAGAATAATGGTAGCTATTGCAAAGTGTGCAAGCAAGTTGGTCACATAGAGCAACAATGCATGAATAAAAATTCAATGCTAATGTATCCTCAATTAAGTTTGATTCTTTCTATATGCTTACCAAGGGTATAAATGGTGTTCATGCTAAGTTCATTGGTACACCATGGATGGGCTCAAAGAAGAAAGTCATTTGGGTACCAAAGAGCTTGGTCACTAACCTTGGAGGACTCAAACAAGTTTGGGTATCTAAAAAGAATTGATCTTGTCTTGTAGGTCAATTACAAAGCTAGAGGAAGATATTGGGTGCTTGATAGTGGGTGCACTCAATATATGACCGGAGACTCTTGTATGTTCAAATCAATTGATACAAGTCAAAATGGTGGTTTTGATGCTATCACTTTTGGCAACAACAAGAAAGACAAACTCAAGGGGCTTGGTAAAATTGCTATCTCAAATGACATGAGCATATCTAATGTGTTGCTAGTTGAGAGCTTGGATTTCAATCTTTTATCGGTGGCACAACTTTGTGATCTTGGCTTCAAGTGCATATTTGGTAGTGATGATGTTGAAGTCATAAGTGTTGATGGATCAAATTTGATATTCAAAGGATTTAGACATGGTAGCTTATACTTGGTTGACTTCAATGATAGTGAGACACAATTGACTTCATGCTTGCTTAGCAAATCTAGTATGGGATGGTTATGGCATAGAAGACTTAGTCATGTTAGAATGAAACAATTAAACAAACTTTTGAGGTATGACTTAGTTAGAGGATTGAAGGATGTCACATTTGAGAAGGATAAACCATGTAGTGCTTGTCAAGCCAGCAAACAAGTTGGAAATACACATCCTAGTAAGAGTGAAATGAGCACATCAAAGGCGTTTGAGCTATTGCACATGGACTTATTTGGACCAACAACATACGCTAGCATTGGTGGTAACAAGTATGGTTTTGTGATAGTGGATGACTACACTAGATACACATGGGTGTTCTTTCTCTATGACAAGAGTGATGTTTATGATCTATTCAAGTCTTTTGTCAAGAGAGTGCAAAATGAGTTTGAGACAACTATCAAGAAGATTAGAAGTGACAATTATAGTGAGTTCAAGAACATAAGAATTAAGGATTTGTGTGATGATCTTGGTATTGGACATCAATTCTCTCCAACCTACACTCCTCAATCCAATGGTGTAGTTGAAAGAAAGAATAGAACTTTGATTGACATAGCTAGATCAATGCTTAGTGAATACGATGTGAGTCATTCATTTTGGAGTGAAGCCATCAACACAGCTTGCTATTGTAGCAACCGTCTCTATTGTCATGAGAAGCTTAGGAAGACACCATATGAGCTATTGAATGGAAGAAAGCCCAACATTGCATACTTTAGAGTGTTTGGTTGCAAATGCTATATTCTCAAGAAAGGCACTAGATTGAGCAAGTTTGACAAGAAATATGATGAAGGGTTATTACTTGGTTATTCTACCACAAGCAAGACATATAGAGTTTGAAATCTCACTAATGGCACCTTGGAAGAAGCTCATGATGTTGAGTTTGATGAAACCCAAGGATCTCAAAATGAAGCTCAAAACCTTGATGATGTGAGAGGAGATCAATTATCAAATGCAATGAAGAACATGGACATTGGTGATGTTAGGCCAAGGCAAGTTGATGATGATGATATTCATGTGATCAACCAAAGTGTGTAAATTGATATAAATCAAGCAAGCTCTAGTGGTACTCATGATGAAGCTCAAGTTCAAAGTCAAACAAGTGGAAGCAATCAACTCTCAATACTCCAACCTACTAGTATTGCAAGAGATCAGCCATTGGACCAAATCATTGGTGGAATTCAAAGTGGTCTTCAAACTAGATCAAGGCTAGCATCTTTTTGTGAGAACTACTCATTTGTGTCACTTGAAGAACCAAAGAAGATAGAAGATGCATTGAAGGATTCTGATTGGGTAAATGCCATGCATGAAGAACTAAACAACTTCACTAGAAATTAAGTTTGGAAACTTGTTGAGAGGCCAAAGAACTACAATGTGATTGGTACTAAGTGGGTCTTTAGAAACAAGCAAGATCAAGATGGCATGGTTGTGAGGAACAAAGCAAGATTAGTAGCACAAGGATACACTCAAGTTGAGGGTCTTAACTTTGGGGAGACATATGCACCGGTTGCAACATTGGAGGCAATTAGAATCTTATTAGCATATGCTTGTGCACACAACATCAAGCTCTATCAAATGGATGTCAAGAGTGCATTTCTCAATGGCTACATCAACGAAGAAGTTTATGTTGAGCAACCTCCCGGTTTTGAAGATGACAATAAGCCCGACCATGTTTTCAAGCTAAATAAGGCATTGTATGGTTTGAAGCAAGCACCTAGAGCATGGTATGAGAGATTGAGGGACTTTCTTCTCTCTAAAGGGTTCAAGATGGAAAAGGTTGACACCACTCTCTTCACCAAGAAGCTTGGAAATGACTTGTTTGTGTTGCAAATCTATGTGGATGACATTATCTTTGGATCAACTAACCAAGACTTTTATGAAGAGTTTGGAAATATGATGGCTAATGAGTTTGAGATGTCTATGATTGGAGAGCTTAGTTACTTCCTTGGACTTCAAATCAAGCAAATGAAGAATGACACTTTTGTAAGTCAAGGAAAGTACATTAAGGACATGATCAAGAAGTTTGGATTGCAAGATGCTAAACCAATGAGTACACCAATGGGTATAAATGATCAATTGGGTGTTGATACTAGTGGAAACATGGTAGATCAACAGCAATACCGGTCTATGATTGGAAGTTTGCTATATGTCACCGCTTCTAGACCGGATGTCATGTTTAGTATGTACAAGTGTGCAAGATATCAAGCTTCACCTAGAGAAAGTCACTTGAAGGCAACTAAGAGAATATTGAGATATATTAAGGGCACTCATGATGTTGGATTATGGTTTCCAAAGGGGTCTAATTTTGAGTTGATCGGATATTCGGACTCCGACTATGGTGGATGCAAGATTGATAGAATGAGCACAAGTGGCACTTGTTAATTTCTTGGAAGGTCTCTTGTTTCATGGTCATCAAAGAAACAAAATAGTGTTGCACTATCTACCGCCGAGGCCAAATACATTAGTGCCGGTAGTTGTTGTGCACAATTGCTTTGAATGAAAGCAACCTTGAATGACTTTGGAATCAAATTCAAGAATGTGCCATTATTTTGTGACAATGAAAGTGCTATTAAGATGACTCAAAATCCGGTTCAACATTCAAGAATGAAGCACATTGACATAAGACATCACTTCATAAGAGACCATCAACAAAAGGGTGATATTAGCATTGGAAGCATTGGCACCGAAGATCAATTAGCCGACATATTCACAAAGCCACTTGATGAGAAAAGATTTTACAAGTTGAAGAATGAATTGAACATACTTGACTTCTCCAACTTGAAATGAGTGCACCCCCATATTCTTATATGACATGCCTGTCCTCCAATATAGCAAGGTAAAGTTGTTTGGCATATCATTCATACTTTGCTAAGGACATGTTTAGAACATATTGACATATTTGCATGACAAATAGGCTCATTCATGAAAATCAAATGATTTTGATGTATATATGACACCACTATTGCTTCTATGTTTGATTGATCTAGTGGTAGCATATGACATGTTTGTGGGCTTGCAAACATAGTGTTGAATCTAGAAAATGAGCTCATGGTGTGTAATTCAACATGGTCAAGATAACCCTTATACTTTATGAGGTGTGAATAAGCTTGTCCTTGGATCAAACTGAATTACATATTCTAGGCAAGTGATCTAGATTGAACCATAATTTGGACTCCCTCATATTGATTGACTTATCTCTCACTAAAATTAGCACATTTTTGGTGATTGTTGACAAAGGGGGAGAGAAAAGTCACAAAGATAGAAAAAGTCACAAAGATAAAAAGTTAAATTGCAAAGACGGAGAAAGATAAAATAAGGGAGAGAGAAATCAAGGGATCAATTAAAATTGAGCACACAAGTAGGGGGAGCAAGCTCATGAATTATTTATTATATTTGTATGTGCATTAACATGATGATTTGTTGCATTGCAAAGCTTAAATTTATATTCATGATTGTATGGTGTTTGCTAGAAATAAAACTTGAATGATGAATTTAAGCTTGAGAGTAGCTTTACAAGTGTTATCTAGACACCTTTGCTTATAATATTGATCTCACGAGGTATTTTAGTGTTTGTGATCTTTATAAGTGATGTATTACAAGTGGTGTCTAGCTACATCGATGCTAAGGATGGTATATAAAGACAACTCCGATTGGTATCACGCTTCAAAGGTCCATTTTATATACCTTAGCATCAATTTGATAGTAGTAACTCTCCCAAAATTCAAATCCATATATATGTGCACAATTGAACCAAACTCATGAAATCACATATGTAGGGAGAGCTAATACTATCAAAATTAAAAATTGATTTCATTTCATATCTTTATGATGGTTATCATCAATTACCAAAAAGGAAGAGATTGAAAGCCCAAGTTTAGTTTTGGTAATTAATGACACCAAGTCACTAATGCCATGCGTTAAGTGTTTTGAGTTAGGCATAAGCAACACATGTGATGAAGGTGTATGTGGCAAGGAGTGGTGACCACAAGATCACAAAGAGATGGTGCATGGAGATAAAATGATGATCATGGTAGAGATACACATAGTATGATGGACATGATGATCAAGTAGAGAAGAAAGATCTAAGAGCGCAAGGCAAAGGTATAACCATAGGATTTTCCTTTTGCCGGTCTAAGATGAGTAGAGAAGTGATTGACCGGGTTTAGGATACATAGCCGACTATCAAGAAGGGCAATCACGGTTAGCTCGGGAATCAAGTGCCACTAGATAATGATCATATGCATTAGGATCTAGTAGAGAGCTAACATAACGCCTTGAAATTGTTTATGAAATGCTAACACACATGCACATGGTGGTGTACACTTGGTGGTGTTAGCACATTTGCGAAGGTGGTGGTGTTTGAGTGGTAGAGAGGGGTTTGGGTTCCTCTCTCCCTCCCGCCGAGCTTGCAAGGCGGGATTTGGCGTTTTTTTTGGGAAGTGAAATGCCTATTTTCTACTGCGCCGGAAGTCAGAAAAGAAACGGAGGCGAACGGCGGTCACTATGGTGACTGGACGCGGTCGCGGTTTGACTGGACGCGTCCGGTCAGTTCTCAGCAGTTGTCAGGTGCGCGGGTGTCAGGGTTTCTGACCGGACGCTGGTCTGGCCTGACCAGCGCGTCCGGTCAGTTCACCTGTGCGCAGAAGAAGCACGCGCGACCGACGTGTCCGGTCCCTCATGGAACCGGAGCGTCCGGTCAGGCGTCCAGAGGGGGCAGAGCGCAGCAGAGTGCTGATCGGACGCGCGACGCGTCCGGTCACGTGCGATCGGACGTGTCCGGTCGCGGTGGGAGCTTACTAGACTCCAACCGGACGCTAGGTGCAGCGCGTCCGGTCAAACGCTAGAGCGCGTCCGGTCACGACAACGGTAAATTCTGACCTACACTGTTCACGCTTGTTCTGTAGTGACCGGACGCGTCCGGTCAGTATGATTTTCTTGGCATCGTCCGGTAACGGCTAGCTGTGTACCCCTTCGCTATAAATAGAAGATGTCCGGGGTTTGAGGGTAACTCTTGCATATTTTGAGACCTAGAGACATCCTTTGAGCTAGAGAACAACCCCTCCACTCATCTCTTTGCTTAGTTGCACATCTTGAGTGAGATTGAGTGAGATTCAAGTGTGTTGCTTGAGAGTTGCATTCTAGAGGCACTTGATCTTCGAGTTGTTGCTGATTTCTTGTTACTCTTCCGTGTTTCCCGACACGGTAGACGGCTTGGAGCAGCGGAGGTGATTGAGCTCGCAATTGGAGATTGTTGGAGCCCTCACCAAGTGTTGTAAGGGGTTCTTGATCCTTCCCCGCGAGAGTTCACGAATTAGATACTCTAGTGGAGCTCGTGGCTTGGAGGATTCCCATCTTGTGTGCGGTTGTGCGGCGCCCGTCGAGGGCTCGACTCTTGATAGTCGATTAGCTCACGAACCGACAAGTGGGTGTATCGCCACAACAGGGAGTAGCTTGCCGGGAAGCAAGTGAACCTCGGGATAAATTCTTGTGTCATTCTCTTTCTGAGGATTTCTCTTGTGTGATTGATTGATTGGTACTTCTCAACTCTACACGGCGGTATAATCACTCAAAGCTCTTCTCTCGTATTACTTCTTATTTCTAGCTTGTAGTTATTGTTGTGTTTAGTGGATAGCCTTGTACTAGACTTGTGTAGGTGGCTTGCTTAATTAGTTAGAGCTAATGCTTTTGCTTCGCCACCTTTCGTACTAACTTGTGGTTGAGTAATTCTTGTAGAAGTTTTAATTAGGCTATTCACCCCCCCTTCTAGCCTACTTGGACCTTACAACCACCCTCACCTTCCTGCGGCGGAGCGCTCCCTCCCTCCTTGTCAACGCCCACGCACAGATCCGGTGGAGGTCTGCCGGATCCAGGAGGAGGGCGAAAGGATCCGACGGATCCCTGCCGGATCCGGTGGAGGTCGCGTCAGTGGCGCTGATGCAGGTACAACTCTCATCTCCCTTTCTCTTCCCCTCTGACCTCACTCTTCCCTCACAGATCCGGTGCGGATTCGTCCCTAACCCTACCTCCCTCGCAGATCCGCGATGACGTGGGTGCTGCGGCGAGCTCCGATCCCCCTTAGCTCGGCGGCGTGGGTGCTGCGGCGAGCTCTGATGGCTATGGAGGCATGGGTGCGGCAACGGGCTCCGATCCCCATCAGCTCTAGCTTCGGTGGGCTCATGACGAGGAGGCACGCCCAGATCCGGCGGACGCGACAACAGCGGGCTCGATTGGGCCCGGTGGCGGGCTCGATTGGGCTCGCTAGGGTTTTTTATTTATTTAAGTCAATTAACGGAGGCGGGTAGCTTAACGTGACCGCCTCCATTAATCGATTAACCGAGGCATGCAAAAACAACCGCCTCCAAAAAAGGTTGATTAACCGTGACCTTTGATTGGAGGCGGTTGCCTTTGTCTGCCTCCAAAAATGCAAAACGCCCGCCTCCATAAAAATTTCTGTAGTAGTGCTAATAACTTCTTGGTCGGATTTCTGCCAGCTAATATATCAGGTTGGCCAGAAGATAGACCGCTTAATAGTGGATGAAAATGATGATGAGTAACCTAAGAAAAGTATCAGAATGGCGATGCCGGCAACTCAGTGGATTAGTGTCTACAATGCCCGTTGACCTATGAAACAGAGGTCTGCATGATGCATATATCTACATAATGGCATGAATTTTCCATTGTCTTACCACATTTGTTTATCAGCTGGTACCACTACAATGTAAGCCAATGATAGATTATTGCAGCATATATTCAAAAGGGAAACGAAGATGGCTTGTTTATTAGTTAGCTCAAATCCGTGGGCTTTAATTATGGATGCTGGCACTGGTTTTACATCTCAAGTATACAAACTTTCTAATTACTTTCTTCACAAGGTAAGCAATCAATTCTGTTGACTTCAATGATCTGTAAGGGTTCTTCCCCCTTTTTTATTTTTAATATAATGATGATATGCAGCTCTCCTGCTTGTTTGAGAGAGAGAAAAAACCTTCAAAGATTTACTATTTTCTATTTATGATTGTACGTCAACACTTTACTGATTACACACCCTCAGTGATGTCTCATTGTCATTTGCATAGTGGTGTTTTATGCTGTTACAGTTTTTAACTTGCTTGTACTGTGTTAGGAATGGATAATGGAGCACGGGAGAGAAATTTCTATATCACTTCAATGGCTGGTGCAATAATTGAAGCTCTTTGGTGATTATGTCAAGAGGTAATTAATGTCAATGTTTGAGCTCGATGCCTGGACTGCAGAACATACTTGGTGACAAGAAAATCATGCGGCCATGGCGGCGCCGTTGCGGGAGATGGAGCCGATATCATTGCTGGGGCACGGCACCCGCGTCGACTTCCCCATCCTTCACCAGGTATGTCCTACTGCCTACACCTATCCAGTGTTTTGCTTTCAGGTACCTTTCATGACAGCATTATTTTTTGGAGAGATCACCGGCATCAAGATCCAAGAGTTATGTTAAGGTGCACCTTTGCACCATTCTTCATCGATTTATAGGTAGTTCACAATTTCATCTGTGGCACTTGTGCTTCTTGTAGAGATGCAGCAGCACCTCTTCCGGCAGGAACAATGGCATTGGCATGCTATGATGCTAGATAAACATTTTCCATTTTTCAAGATGATTTGTGCAAATGCCATTTCCATTACTGGTTTAAAACTGGCTTGCTTTTAGTCATGTCTCATGCTAGACATTGTGGTTATTAATTATCTGGTCAAGAAGCAAATATAAATTGACAAGTCGATCAGGACATCGTGGATGTTTGTGTAGCCTTCCTTTTTAATCAGCTACAATTTCCAATCCAGCAATTTAAGTTACTAGGCATGCAATGAACTTCATAAACGCAAAAAAATAATTTGAATGTAAGTGTTAGGTATCAACTTCGGTCCTCAATATTTAGGACTCATCAGTCTAATTCTGAATGCATAGCTAAAGTATGAAAATAGCCATTTTTCTGATTGCGATCTTGCCTATCTGTCCTGTGCACTCATTATTCAGTTATCATCTCCATTTGCCATTGTTTTTTTCTTCATCACAGTGAGGTTACCCTTTTCAAAAAAAAAATCATGTAGCAATTCAGTTTTAGGAAACCCTGTGCCAATAATTCTTTTATTTTCACATACTGTTTCGCCATTCCCACGCAGACTCTTTGGATTAAGTCATTACAGTGTTGATTTTCGAAACAGCATACTGAAGCTTATCTCACTTGTTCCTGATATTTTTGGATCATCACACTGAAGCATACTGAATTCCTGATATTGTTGGAACTAATACACTGCTTCCATGATTTAATTGGTAAAATTCAGTTTCTTTCTTCAAAATATTTTGAGATTGCAATGCTTTGATTAATTAGTAAAATGACATGTGGTTTAGCACTTTGTAATTGTAAGACATCATTTCCACTCAGTTTTATTTACCAAATTAACTTTTCTGGGACACCAGAGTTTAATCAATTATAATTTCCGGTTGAGTTGTTTGGACCTTTGCAGGCTATTTTTCACATACATGAGCAAAAAGGTTATCTGGCTATCAGAGTAAAGGACTTGTAATAGATAGTGTGACATCTTAGAGTGCCCCTAGGCTGCAACATTCAAACTCACTTATTATTATGGTCTTGTATTTCGGTATAACTGTACGATGCCAACAATCTCAAATTTATGGTAACGCTACCTAACACGATCTCCTCATTTTAATGACATGATATGGTATTTATAAACACGTGTGTGTCACACGTGTATGTTCACTAGTCTTACAAAGTTCATTTTCGTATTAGATGTAACTTTTTAGATGTTACATTTACGAACCATAAAGTTACTTTTGTGGTTATAGACACGAAGTAAACAAGTCATCTTTTGTCGACAACATCTTCGACCAAGACTGTTCGGGGAAACATCATCAGGCTTCACCCGAACCAGACTCGGGTATGCTCGATGCATGCTCAGAAGAAGACAGCAACTTCAAGACTAACCCTCCATCCGATTCTCCGAATTGCACAAAGGTTTAGGGGCTACTGTCGGAGATATGTACCTAGGGTACCTCGCCGCATTGATGACAGCCTAAGTAGGATGAGCTACATCAAGCAGGCTACACGAGGAGCCCAACCCAGACGGGATACTTCATCTACTTCCGGGGGACAAGGCATATCAATATTTATTTAGAAACCATCTCTATCCTATAGATTTCCTTATAACAAACTAAGAAACCCACATGTAAATCGATCAGGATTCTATCTATAACCCTACCCCCTGGACTATATAAGGAGGGGTGGGAAGCTCTTGATCAACATCCAGATCCATCACATCTTCTACATTCTAGCACATTGCTAAAGACAGACGCCCCTTAACCGAGCGTACGAATATAGAGCGAGCCTACTTCAAACTGGACGTAGGGCACCACGTGCCTGAACAGTATAAATCTCTGTGTCTTGTGTGCTACCATCTGATTCGTCTTACGCAAATAACTGCTAGGTATTGTCGGAGCTAATTCTTCTGACAACTTGCCTTCATCATTAAGCTCGAGGGGCTGGTCAACAACTTTGGCTTAGACATCTATTTCTACTACTACGATTACGTCGACTACCAAGAACGACTAAAGTTTTAGTCATGAGCACCGGCGAAGAGGGGCTAGGGAGCATGCTGGAGGACTGGCCACTCCAGAGGGCGAAATCCTTTGCCTGGCACACATGAGAGAAGAATTGGAGGCTTCACAGCAACCTTCGAGTACGACTACTTTGACTACATCAACTGCGACGGCTACATCCATTCCCGAAAAGAAAGATGTGTCTATGGGTGAAGCTCCCGATGAGAAGGTCCCCGTAGAAAGGACACTCCATACATCAAAGCTCCTAGCATGAAGGTCCCTGGAGAAAGAACATATCATCAAGTGAAGCTCCCGGCGCAAAGGTCCTTAGAGAAAGGACATGTCATCAAGCGAAGCTTCTGGCATGAAGGTTTCGAAAGGAAAGATCTACATGCCGAGTGAAGCCAACAAGGGAAGTCATAGAAGTGACCAAAGGAGCCAAAGCCCGAAGATGAAGATTTTGGGAAAATCAACATCAAGGCACTCGAAGTTAGAAGCTTCAGGAATTAGGACATGTATAGGGCAGAGTCGTGCGCATGCTCTTTTCTCATGTCCTTTTTTCCCATAGGGTTTTTGGGATGGAGTGTGAGGCGCGCACAGGTAGGTTGCAAACGGCGATTCTCACGACCAGGGTTCAAGTTGTATTTGTGCCTCTTCTGATATGAGCATCTACTAGGTCATGTAGTACCGACCATAATCTAGTAGCTGAGGGGCTACTGTTGGGGGAGCCCATAAGGTATATGGGCCAAGCCTCCCTTAGAAGAGGCCAAACTAGTGCCTAGAGTAGTGTCATATAAAACCCAACTCCACCTAGGGGCCACTTGTAAGTAACCATTGCCTATATATGGTGCCTAAGGGCATGAGGACAAAGGCGGCTCTCACTTCCTCTCATTCTCACTTGTGCCAAACCCTAGATCTCTCCTCTCTCCTCTCCACCTTATTCAAAACTGTCAATTCCAACATAAACTCTGTTTAGAGTTTTACTAGGGAGATTATGTCTTGTATGTCCATAATAGTTAAATAAATCATAGTACTTATTGTTGGCCTTGTTCAAAACATTGCTCAAACACATATATATCATATATATACTGTTTCTTTAGAAGCACATCCAATAGTACTATCTTGGGTCATAAAAAAATATAATTGACACTTCGAATAAGGTCCTAATATATGACAAAGTTTTTAAGCTCTGACTAACAATCGATTTCATAATATTTAATTAATAATGAATAAGTTGGTTTTCTTGGCCATTGGATTATGTATGGTGGTTTTGTCGAGCTGCAACTACAAATATGGCATGACATGCGAAAGGTCCTCAGCTCATCGATGAACGTTAACGGCAGCATAGGTCTTGTCAGGCCGACGTTGGTGATGCGGAGGTGTTTGAGGCAAGGCATGGCGTGCAACGTGATGGCCATGCACTCGCCGATATGCAGGTCCTCCAGCGCCAGCATCACGGCGACGATGAGGAATTTCTGACGGCACAGGACCATATGCCCCACCAGCGTCAGAGACCGGAGCGACGGCGGAGCCGTGGATGTGCGGCAGCCCCATGGTGTACTGGTACGTATGTATGTCACATATGTAGGCAGGACTCAAGGCAAGACTCGAATCCTACAGGTCTGCACAAATCCGACCATAACACTCCAACCAAACCATCCCATTGTACAGATCAGAAACCGATCCTAGTCATGTCAGATTGGAGTCCACCGTGGTGACCTCGTGCTCGAATTGAAAGTGTCAAGTCGAGGAGGTTAGCGATAGCCTCCATAGCTCTATGAGGCTAGAGACTGGTGTTGCCCCGTGTCGGGCTTGCTGTCCCACGCGCATAGGACGCCGAGGAAAATGGAGTTACGGCCGTCTTAAGACGACTGCCTCCAAAAATGGTCTATCTTTGGAGTCCCTAACTCCATTTTCCTCGGCGTCTCACTATAAGACCCACCTCCCAAAATCCATTTTTCTAGGCGTCTCACTGTAAGACCCACCTCCCAAAATACTGGCCCAGCTCGGAGCCCAGGCAAAGCCCACTTCTGTCGGGCTCGTATAAATGAGAGGACTTAGGGTTTCTTCTCATTTCAATCTCAACTCTCTCTCAACTCCCTCGTGGCCCTCTCTCTCCCACTATGTGTGGCGCTCCTCTCTCTCTCAGCTTTCTCTCCCCCCACGTGGCGGCGCACGGCGACCGCACCCCTGCCCTCTCTCCCATGCGGCGGCACACTCTCCTGACCCAACGACCGACTGGTTAGACTGATTTTTAAAATTTTGGGGGTGCATTTGCACCCCATGGTTAGACTACAACTTTGCCCCTGCTCAAGAGACTGGAGAGAAAATATATGAGTAATGAACACCTTACATGTTGGACATATATATTACATGGGATGGCATGTTTTGCTATTAAAAGAAGTAAAAAAACAATGGTCTCCTGGAATACAAAGCCAAGACGAAACGAAGAGAAGTGGTAGTGGTACTGCGGACGAGCTGCGTTGCATCATTAATTACTCCAGTCCTCAAACTTCACGTGGTATATATTGTTGGGTCTAGACAAGTCTTGAATCTCATTCGCAGCGGAGGTTGCAATGCAAACATATAGAAGAAAAGAAGCTCACAACGAACGGAAGCTAGGCAGGGAGAAGGCGCAGCGCCGTCTTAACAAGGGCAGAGAGAGACTCCTCGTGCACCAGAACAGGGACACCAGTAGCAGCCAGGAGCTTATAGTTCTCTTCCACGCTGACCTGCTGCTGCGCCGTCGTCAGAGCAGCACGCATCGTCCCGCGGGAAACGAAGTGCTGAATGCAGTTGAGTTGGTGCTCTGATCGCAGCATCCATACAGCCAGCTCGATCGCCGATCTCCTGGTCCCACTCCCAGCAGGGCGCCTATCAGCTGGGGGTTCATTCGCATGGCTGAGAACTGAAACCAGCTTCTGTACAAAGTTCCCGGGGTCGACTGTGTTGGCGTTGAGCTTAGCGCTGAACTCTGGCGCAGAGATGAGTCTGCCGAACTGCAGAGCAAGCCCGAGAAAGGCCTCCATGTCCTCCCCTAAGACATTATCAATCTTACATATTTCTTCTAGTACCTACACACACAGTAGCCAACAGGAAATTTCAAGAACGAACCTTTAGTTTCGATTTTGTAATACAGTACGTAGCATAAACAGAAAGAAAGTAAGATGGTTATAATAAGGGGAACTTGTTGCACGCATGCATGCTTACCGTCAGAATGTTGGCTCGTGCGAATTCCTTCATGGTATCTTGGCACCGATTGCCTGGTTCCAATTCCAAGTAGGCACACAGGTTTCTCAGGACATTTGCCGCCACAGCTCCGTGTGCTGTGTTGGGTTGGCCGCCGCCCAGAACCATGCTACGGAGTGCCTTGAGATTGCTTTCGTCCGCCATGGCGATTGCCTTGCAGTTGGGTTCGCTCTCCATGGTCAATCTGACTAGTGCTCGACCTGCAGCCAGCTGGAACTGGACCAGCTCGCCGCCGTCTCCTTCGCGAGTAGTGCTGCAGAAAATAGTGAGCAGCACCGCGACCATCTTCCTTGTGGCGCTGCAGTTCCTCGACTCGTGGTCCAGTGCAAAAGCATCGACGAGTCGTAGAGCCAGCTCTCGTAGGACATGGCTGACGCTAGGATTCTGCAGTATCTCCCTGACGTTTGAAAGCAAGAAAACGTTTCCCAGGATGTCCTGCCGACGAGCGCTGCCTTCTTTCCCCATGGCACCTGCTAGCTCGGCAAAGACCGTCAGTGCACACCTCACCTTCCGAAAGCGGAGAACGTCGGTGGTGCGCAGGCTGTCGGTGTGGGCAGTGAGCGCTGTGATGCTCGCCATGAGCTCGTGTGAGCCGGAGATCTCCGACAGATTGCAGACGTGAGCCGAGAGCTTCTCGAGAATCCTGAGTCCCATCCAGACCAGTGCCTCGTCAGGCATTCCCGACGAGTCCTTGCGTGTAGCTTCGAGCAACGAGCAAACCGACCTCATCGCCGACGGAGACGACCCTGCAGCTGCAGAGACGACGCGCAAGCTGCCGCCGGGAAGCTTGTGGGCTACGAGCGAGGCGGCCATCTTCCGCTCCCACCTGACGACTGATGGTGGGCCGGTCGAAGCCGCCATCATCCTGAACAATGACTCGACTGCGTCGTGGGAGCCCTCGAGCTTGGCTATGGCTTCCTGCCTGAAAGCCTCCGTCACCTTGGCATTCGTCAGCCCGTTCATGAGCACCAGCCCTGACAGGCGTACCTCCCGCTCGTCCGACCTGAGACACTGCACTGCGAAGGTGGGCAGGTTCATGTCCAGGGCGCTCCTCAGACGCCCGTCTCTGCAGAACCTCTTGAGATGGATGTAGTACAGGTTCAATGGATCGATGATGATACTACCGACAGTATCGCCACTCGTCCTGACAGTAGCAGGGATATTATCGAACCTATAGTCCCCAGAACTGGAGACCCTGCTCAGAAGCTCTGGCCGAGCCTGCGAGTAGGCAGACAGCAGGTAAGTCAGTACGGATTGCGCAGTTGCCACCCCATAGAAGATAACGATGGATGCTCTCATGTTAGCGGTTTCTGCTGTGCCTCTGCCTGTGCCTGCCCCGTTGTTGCCCAGGTTGGGGATGAACAGGTGAGTGACGGACATGATGACGGTGACCAGAAGCACCGTGTTCTTGAGGAAGGCAACCACGAACGCGCCGGACAAGAATGCTGCTTTCCCCCAAAACAGTATGCAGGTCAAGCTGGGAGTATACATGAGGAGGAGCGCCTCCATCAACCAAAGCAGCATAGAGCAAATTCTGAGATGGAGTTCTGTTAACGCCTTCCGGTGAAACAGCACCTGGAGGATATTCTTGTCCAAAAACCCGTAGAGGATCTTTTGGTCTGGATTCCAGTTGCCACCGAAAATCCTAGCACGTCAAGCGACCCATGAATGAATACTATCCAACAACTCTAACATACAGTAATAATATGATAGGTATGGTGGGAACGGGTTGACCCAGCACTAGCCTTGGACCTAGTCGCATAGCCTGAACACACTAATTTGGAGCTATTGGTCGACCCAAATATTTTTTTTTCTGAGCCACAAATACTATCAACACTTCTAGAAAAAAGATGGCATGCAACATTGAAAAGTACCAATGATAAGACATTAAGGCTACGTTTCTAAAAAATATATTAAGGTTATTAGCAATACATCAAATTAATTAAGTTTGCAAGGTGAACTATGCTTTTAATTTTATCTATTTTCACTTCCAAAATATGATATTCCTCGATCTACTTTCAAGATGTGTTTACAAGTTATGACCAACCATGCTTATTTGGAAAAATAAATAGAACTAAGGGCATGTTTAGTTCCCAAAAAATTTTAAGATTCCTTGTCACATCGAATCCGTTAAATATAGATAAAAAATAAAACTAATTACACAGTTTAGACGAAATTCACGAGATGAATCTTTTAAGCCTAATTAGACCATGATTGGACACTAATTACCAAATAACAACGAAAGTGCTACAGTACCATTTCCCCAAAAAAAACCCCAACTAAACCAGGCCTAACAAATTAAAAAAAATGTTTGTTATGTGACGATTGCATCAGCACCATTGGTCAATAGGTACTAGACCCTGTCGGTCTATTTTAGACTTTGCGGATAGCCCGTATGACCCATTAACCTTATTACTTTTATGGGTCCGTCAGTTACCCAATAGGCTAACCCATTTCCATTAGTTCCTAGTATGAAATCACATCCTAACAACAATTTGTTTTAATAATCATTTAGGTCCTGATTGGATCCATTTATTAGCACTAAAAATTAGCAGCTAAAATTAGTACCAGTAGATCCAAACAAACCTACTAATAGACCTGATAGGTTTGGTAGTTGCTAATATACGCTAATAGTTCACATGTCACTATCCAACCACATATTAACAGGTGGATCCAAACAACTTCCTGCTAAAAATTAGATAGCTATAGTGCTAATGGATCTAAATAGGTCCCTAATCTAATAGGCAAAAAAAGGTCTATATCAAGCACAATCAATAAATAGTTATATAATAATAATAGTAGTAGTAGAAATAAGAATAAGAATAAGGATATAGGTAAGGCCAACTACTTTTTTTACCCCACCAAGATGAATCAATCTTTGAGTTTTGTAAGACCACCAAATTTCTTAGGGCCTGTTTGGCAGGACTCCTCCCCGGCTTCGGCTCTGGCTCCTGTAAAGGAGCCTTGCCAAACATTTTTCTGTAGGAGCCGGGAGCCATTTTTTCAATAAAAAACAGATGAGCAAGAGCCATTTTAGAGGAGCCACAACTCCAAAAACAACTCTGGTTCCTCTAGAGAAGCCTCTTAAGAAGAGCCGTGCCAAACACCCCCTTATATTACTACATCTCCTATATATAAAATGTTTTAGAAGAATACCTTAAAATCAATTTAGTATATAAAGAGAGCAGTGTTGCAGATTACCTAAAACATGTTTTCTTTATTTAGAAGAAAGGAAGTTTGTTTTAATACATCTCTTAAAAATTAAATATAGGAAATGGGATGGGATACCTAATGAAGATGCTCTAAGATGGCATACCTCATGGATAGAAACAGCGTCAGGATTTTGACGAGGAAGAAGTCCAGCGGACTTAGCTTTGAGACGAAGCCCCCCAGCAGAACGACGGTTGCCCAGACGACGCCGACCGTGGCCACACTGCTTGTGGCGCTCGCCAGGAACATCTCCAAGAACACGAACAAGGTGATCTTCCACTCAGGCCTCTGCAACTGCGCGCTCTGCCTGATGCCAATCGCGCTGTAGGCGGCGGCGACATCGTCAGTTTCCTCCGCGCAGCAGATGCAGACCATTGTATTATTGCACACAGCTAGCTCTAGCTGTGGGTTAATGTCAGGGATTCAGTCAGGGGACAGGGGGTGTGGAGCTGCGATGCGAATGCGAGGCTACTTCCCCGGTTGCTGGACGAGCTCACCTTCGTGTGACTGACTATTGCAGGTGTTTAATAGCAACTTTTGGTAGGTGGTGATGCGAACAGAAACGAGTTGACTTGCACATGACCCATCCTGGTCAAGTCTTCGAAAAACAAAGACACAAACACACACGCTGACGGGAATTGGAGGTAAACAAACACCATTATTGCCGGGGCACCAAAGGTAAGCTCGGTGACTTCAGGGCCTCAACCTTCACCATTGTTGGGGATGGGCGCCAAGCTCTCTTCTGGGATGATCGTTGGATCGACGGCGAATCCGCGGCTGATATCGCGCCATGCCTAGCACAACTGGTGACCAGGCGGACGCGGCGCAGCATGAGCGTCCGTGAGGGACTCACTGACAGAGCCTGGGCCAGGCGCATCTTAGGTGGAATGTCGGCCGACGCGGTCGCTGAGTACTTGTTCCTTTGGAACACCCTAAGACACTTTCAGTTCGTCGATCAGCCAGATAGGACAGTATGGAGATGGACTAAAGACGGAACCTACACGGCGAAATCGGCTTACAGTTTCCTTCATGTCGGGTCTACTCCGTTCCAAGGACACAAGCTCATCTGGAAGACCTGAGCGCCGCTCAAGATCAAGATCTTCCTTTGGTTGGCATTCAGACGGTGACATTGGACCGGTGATCGTAGGAGACACCACGACCTCGAAGCTCGCGAGGAATGCTTCCTTTGCGATCAAGGTCAGGAAACAATCGACCACATCCTGACCGAGTGCCCGGTTACCAGGGAGCTCTGGTTCCTCATACTGACGGCACTCCAAACTTACTTCCCGCCGTCGGCTGCTACCGCTCTGCGCTGGTGGAGAAGACTTCGCGGCCTGTTCAGTGGCGACAGATGGGTAGGGATGGACTCGCTATTCGCATTGGTCTCATGGAAGATCTGGAAGGAGCACAACGCATGATGCTTTAGGGGGGCTGCGACATCATCGAGCGAGCTCTTGCGAATCATCCGTGCGGAAGCTGACCGATGGATTGAAGCGGGAGCGAGTGGGCTTCGAGCGCTGGCTCGGCCGTAGACCCTATTCTCCATGTTATCCGTTGTTTACTCTCAAGATGTAATCCCTTCAGCTTTTTTTTTTTTTTGGCCGCACGCCGGCAACCTTGTTTTTTAACTCTTCTCCCTCTTAATACAAAGATACGCACACTCGTGCGTATTCGAGAAAAAAAATTCTTTATAAAAACCCTGGCTTTAGCTACCGATGACCCAGCTTCTAATGATGCTAGAGTAACCTGCAGCCTCCTAATCTATCGTCATTCTTTACACCCACCACTACTGGAGAACCACAATATGGTACGCCGATGAATTTTTATGCTGGCCAAAGTAGTAGCTGTCCAGTTCATTAGTGCTCCATCAAGTGTTGCTGGATCGGGGCCTACACTTCCCTTTTTTTTCTGTCAGGTCCAACAGTTTGTGCAAACATCTCGGCTCCGTCTACAGCCAATAATCAAAAAGCCGATTAGATGGAATTTCAGCAAACTACTCCATATTTTATTTCTTCATACCAAACTACGTATGTATTATGCACCTCCATACCCACCTCAAGGTTCGAGCAGTACATATGGCTCATTACCTAATTTGATTGAATAGTTCTTTGAGGCACTTGCCATTCACAAAGCCTAACCTAATTTAATTGAATAGTTCTTTGAGCACCACAGCATAATTATAATGCTCCACAACCTAATACTTTAGGGCAACAATAGATAATTGCACACGATCTTCCTATGGCGGTCGAGCCTCATGCAGGGACAGCAATAATCTTAAAGAACAATTGACTAGTGTCTTGAAAGATTCTTTTGGGTTGGAACCAGAACGGAACGCGCGAGCATATAGAAAACCATACCCCAATTATTATGATATGTTCCAATATCCTAAGGGATTTAAGTTGCCTGAGTTTACTGAGTTTACAGGAGATGATGACAGGACCACACTAAAACATATTGCTTTTTTTCCGAGAACACGTCCGTTGACGTGTCTCGCATTAAGAGGACACTAGAACATATTGCTCAATTTATTGTACAAAGTGGCAAAGCTAGTGTTAATGATGTTTATAGACTGAGGTTATTTCCATATAGTCTCTATGTGGGACAGCTTTTTCTCGGGTTTCTTTTTTTTTTAGAATTACACAGTACAAATTATATTCATATCTCGTTCAAGTTAGAATAGAAACTTCATGGGTATATTTTGTACTGGAGATACTAAACTCAGGTTGTCACATTTAACATTGGTTAAATAAAGGCATGATGAATTTGATGGTGAATATATTCGAAAGTTTAGAGACACATGAGGCCAGTGTTTTAATTTAGCAATTTCTGATATGGACCAAGCTTATTCGGGTTTGCTCGCACATAATAGAGAAAAGCTAGAAAGGACATGATTTCTTAGACGATGTTAGTCAAGTTTTACCAAAAAAAAACTCTATCTCAAGAAAACCAAGCAAAAGAATCTGAAAATTTTTAGAGGGCTGATAGAACTAACAAAAAATATCATAGAATCTTTTGATGTCTTATTATTCATAATTGTTCCAGCATTTTTCCGATGTGAATGCATGAAAAGCTCGCCAGCAAGACGGCAAGGCAAAAAAAAATATCATTCAAATTTTTTATTCGTGAGAAGTTGGTCACAAGCAAGAACAAACATGATCGAAGATGGCCAATAGCAATGCGGTAGGGTAGAGTGGTATAGGTAGCAGACATAAAAGCAATAACTCCGTGTAACAGATGGTCCCATAATAATAAATAAACAAAAAACGATTTGCAGAAGTTACTTCCAACTATAAAAAAATCTAAATCTATACCTTAATCTATACCTAATAATAAAGAGACAAAATTTTAGATCTTTTTTTTCGTCCAGCCCATTCAAATTGGTCCAACCGTCCTCATCCCGGTCACGGCCCACTCTAGCCACCAGTCCGAATCAAGCTGCGCTTGCATCCGGCCCACCCGCGGCCCGGTCCAGTAAACAGTTCCTGGTCCACCCGTGGGAAAAAGCTAAAAATTAGCTGCCACAGGAGAGATTCGAACCGTGGTCTCTAGACTTTCAACCATGAAGGCTCACCACCGGAGCATACATGTTGACGTGAAGAATCAGGAAGTTTTTTATATTTAACGATGTTGGAACATTCAAATATATGTTATGGTTCCTAAAACAAAATAAAAAATAAAACTATATGGTATTGGTTGCATATATTATATGTAGTAGTGTTGAAATAGGTCCGTTGTTAGACTTACCAGTTTACTTTAGATATGACATAACAAAGTCCAAACATATGTTCCACTGCGTATGGGCGTTGCAAGCTACTTGCAACAAGTTGTGTTAGTGTCGGAATCAGACTATACACAAGAAAAAGGAAAGAAAACAAGCAAAAGTCAGCCTAAGCTCCAATACAATGGAAGAGGAGTTGTAAATCAAATAAAAAAAATTCTACCCTATTCTCAATTTCAGACTATACTCCAATCCATTTTGTTTAAAGCACCAAAGCTCTTTTACACAACAAGGAATCCTCAGATCCAGATGTTTGAAGATAGCAATCGAACTTATCTTCGCCCCTATAGATAGAAAGCCCCAACATTCCCTCAGGCACTAGATCACAAATAAAATATAAAGTATATAAAAAACAAACTAACTATCATGCCAAGTGATTAGATCTGCATCAAATTTTATAAATCAATTTGTCAGGTGAATAGATCTGCAATATATTTTACAAATTAATTTGTTAGGGGTTTAAATAAGCAATAAATTTGATTTCTACCTCAAAAACTAGATTTTACTAAACATGTATGCAATGCAACAACACATAAAAGTGTATTCTTTTTTTGGAGGAAGAGAGAGTACTTTTGTACAATTTGATAAATTGATGTCCCATTCAAAAATGAATTGTACTACAAAGTGTTTTCATAGTCTGTCACTCTATCGTGTACCATACAAGATATAGTACAAAATTTGATTCTAAAGTGAATTCAAACACATGTCGTGATCGTTGGATAAATCTTCTAGCCACATGTGGTCTTAGCGACTATGCAACTAGCTCCTGTTGCAACGCACGAGCCTACACGCACGTACACCGTGCACTCAGTTTTGCAAAGGTCGCCGCCGCACTGGTGCAGTACTTATCCGGCCGCGCCGGGCGCGTTAAAGCTACTGTAGCCGGCGATTGAGGTGGCCACAGAACAGAAGGCAGTGTTGGCAGCGTCAAGCGAGTGGAGCTGGAGCTGCTTCTGCGAGAAGCGCAACAAGTCAATCAGGTCTTCAGATATGGCTGGGGCAAATTCAGAAGAACAGGCCCCACCATCTCTAACTTTTTTTCCTGAAAGATTACCACCTCTAAATTTCAATTTGCCCATCCACTAAGAACAACCAGGTGTTACGGGTGCAAAAAAAATGCAACGTATACTTGTTCTACCTACATACGTGGAGTGGCTTCACGCTCCTTGTTGAATTCTACCGTTTTATTTGGGCCGAAGTAAATATTGTTTAGTATATAAATAATTCACATATATTTTCTTTCTTATCAATGACCATTAGAACATGGGAAATTTTGCTACTTAAATATAAAGATATTCATCATGTTGTCTATTGTATTATGCAACTACATACTTATTGCTGAAATATTCCATCAAATGAGAAATTTGGAACGATCCCCAGAATATTGACAAGTTTAGATAGAACCTTACTCAATCGAGGTGCAGTAAGCATAGCTAAAGCCATGATCTAAGGATATTGGCCTTACTCAAATTCCTTGTACCATCTAGAGTTTTTTGTTTCACCCGTTGCAACGCACGGGCACATTTACTAGTAATACTAAAGAGGCAAAATTTCAGGCTATTTTTTTCGTCCATCCATTTTTTAGGTCCGTCTTTTCTAACTACCGAACAATGGAGAGTTTCTTTTGTTCATACCTATATATATATATATATCCCGTGTTCATACGAGTTAGAATAGCTCGCGTCTAGACCAACATGTAGTAGCAATTATAATCTAAATAGATTCCTCAGATCGTGAGTACTCTAAATAGAACTCTTAATAATCAAATAGAAAAGAATAAGAGATACGATCTTTACTTTGCTCCACTTTCTTTATTTACATATCCTGAGTACTCTAAACAGAACTCTTAATAATTAAATAGAAAAGGATAAGAGTTATGTTCTTTATTTTGCTTCGCTTTCTTTATTTACATATGAGTTAGAATAGCTCGTATTTAAACCAATATAGAGTAGGAATTCTAATCTAAATAGATTCCTCAGATCCTGAGTATACTCTAAATAAAACTCTTAATAATTAAATAGAAAATAATAAGAGCTACGTTATTTATTGTGCTTCACTTTCTTTGTTTAGTTATTATATGTAAAAGGGTTAGTTAGAGCATTCAAGAGCCATGATGTACGTGCCCATCAGCCCATGCACTGGCCACACATGGCTCTACCGGTCCGACCGAGGACGCCAACGGTTTGACTGTGAAAACGACTGAAACCACGTATTTCCGATCAATTTTCCCCTCAAATGGAGTAACAAACAGCAAGGGTCCATTACTATGGATTGCAGAGCTACACGTGCTCAACAGATTTGATTAAAATATCATAGCGCGATCTGGCCCGGTTTAAGAGATCAAGAACTCCAAAGATGGATAGACCACTGCAAGAATTTCCAGGCAATTAGCAGTTTTGGGATTGGAATTTGAAGATCTAAACGAGCTCCAAACCTGACGAGACTTGTTTCCTTGCCACCTTCACAGAGATTACCATCGTTGTTATTCTTCAGTTTGATTTGATTGATTCAAGCTCATTAGGTGCATCTAAACCTCCTATAAAGGTAAGACTCACTAAGTGATTCTATGCAATTTGATTGGTCCAATCCTGAAAAGTGATGTCATGTGATGTCATCAAATCAGTTACCCCCACTAAGTCTCATTTATCTCTTACTAGCTATTTCTCTTGAAATAGAAAAAAAGTCGTAGCACCTAAACCAAGTATCATAATTAAAATCCAATTGCACCATGGTGTTCCTCGCAATAAACTCTTCAAAATAAGACCACACATGGATATATTTCGATAATTTTTTTTGCAAACATTTAAACGGCCGTTCCTAAGAAAAACCTAGCAAAACTGTCATTTTTAAGAAAAACCTAACAAAACTGCATATCACATGGATTATATGTGGTCCTCCGAAATATGCATGATTTTATGAAGGAAAACTCTTAGAACTTTTGGGAGGGGGATGACCCTCAGGTATAGTAAGGGTGAAGGGTGAGGGTGGATGAGGTTAGCCTCCCGTACTGGCCGATCCTATAGGTTAGTGACCTTGTTTTCTTTGATAACCGTTTCTAAGCAAAAGCCCGTTTCTAAGAAAAACCTAACAAAACTGCATATCACATGGATTACATGTGGTCCTCCGAAATATGCATGATTTTATCAAGAAAAACTCATAGAACTTTTGGGAGGGGGGATAACCCTCAGGTATAGTAGGGGTGAGGGGTTCTGGTGGATGAGATTAGCCTCCTGTATTGGCTGATCTGATAGGTTAGTGACTGTGTTTTATTTGATAACTATTTTTAAGCAAAAGCCCGTTTCTAAGAAAAAACCTAGCAAAACTACATATCACATGGATTATATATGGTCCTCCGATACCTGCATGATTTTATGAAGGAAAACTCCTATAATTTTTAGGAGGAGGGATGACCCTCAGGTATAGTAGGGGTGAGGGGTGAGGGTGGATGAGATTAGCCTCCCGTACTGGTCGATCCTATAGGTTAGTGACCGTGTTTTCTTTAATATGGTTATTGTTGTCTTTAGTTACACCTCTAGCAAAAAAAACTAAATATGTTCTCTGCTTATATCGCATATATACTTATGTATTATACACCAACGAGATTCCTTATACATTTTATTTTTCCTAACTCAATTCAAATTACTCTTGCATTCCCACAGCAACGCGCAGGGAATTCAACTACTTAATTAAGATTCAGATGTAATGAGCGGTGGCGTGGTGTACTGGTATGACCTCGTGACGTTATGTAACAGAACCGACAAATTATATGAAATTAAGTAAGACAATCACCTGTCGAAGCAGATAATTTAACAAACTTAAGCCGTATAACCCAGTACTCCGTGAAACTATAAAGGATTTCAAACCAACCAACATACAAACTAAGATTGTACAAGTTTAGCAGCCACAGTCACATATTACATAAAGTTCACAACGACAGTTGAATACATCAGAGTTCAGAACATAATTTATTACAGACCAAGTTTAAAATGAAGTAGCGGAAGCAAATAGTTTCATAAACCACGGACAACACCTAGTTTAAATACAGTGCCATGAGATAGTCACTTTCCACAAAAGCATTAGGTAAGATATACGGAGTGACCATCGCCTTTGGTCCTAGTTGTCACCCATCGCTGGATACAGACAGTTGATGCAATAGCCGTAGTACATTTGACCATCTACAACAACAATGGGAACAACGCCCTGATTACGAGAAAGTACTCAACAAGACTTACCCGTCTTAAACCAAAATAAAGTGACACCAAGGATTATGCAAGACTTTTTTTTAGTGGGCTAACTGACTCATTTGCGAAAAACATAAGCTATCATGACTAAACCATTTTAAGTAATTTGCCTCAGGTTTACTATAACTTATTCATCTAGGTAAGCACATATACTATAGCAATCACTTGATTAACCAAATACATCATGTTACCACTTGAATTTAGCATTTCTAACATCATCCATATAACCATCAGTGTTTCATCATAATTACTACGATGTCGTAACTCAAGTCAAGTGCTCACTATTCAGGAGCGATAGCGATTCGAATCGATTCCTAACCAGCTAGTGATTTATTCCTCACACAAACCACACTCACCGATTAAGTGAGCTACAGATCACCAATGACACTTTCCAGGTAAATGTCATGGGGTAACAATCATGGACCGCACTACCTAGGGACCACCCGACTGCTAGGACGCACTTTGGGCTCACTCTTCGTGTCCCCGTCTAACCCACTTCGGCACCAGTCTGCCAATCCAAATTTAACCCGGCCCAAAAAGTGTCACTAGCTTCGCGGTCGAAAGGTACTTTACTCGGCCAGCTAAATGTGAGGCATGCGTTCAACATGACAAGAGGGACAAACAACGATCGGTCCTTAACTGACACAGACGGAAAACTAATAGCACCCTAGAACCCTGTCTGGTTGCCTCTAACTTTTCCGTCCGGTCTCCAATTATCCATCAACACATGGTTAATTCCAGGATATCACCCATTCCTGAGCTAAAACATTCCAGTAACCACCTATCATTTCAGGTGACCGAAAATCACCGATCGCTACCGGTCTAAGCAGGGCTAAGCAGTATTTGACCCAAAACTTACGTAGGTAATAATGTGGCAAGGATAGTAATAGATGCATCAACGGTTTCACTCAACTTCTATACTTAATGCACAATATATAAACTCATATATATATATAGATAAAGAATTATTTTTGTAAAGTAGGAGACTTAGAATGCTCTGGGGTTTGCTTCGTTCGAAAGAACTGGGTTGGTGGTCCACACACTCAGGTAGATCCTCTTCTTGCTCGTCTACCTCGGACACCTCCTGTGCCTGAATTTCTTGTGGATCAGACCCGGTCTGCTCCTCCTGAACTGCTACTAACAGCTCCTCCTGATGCATCGGATGTGGTGGTATGCAATGATCATGATGACATGATATGTAGATGAACGTATTGAGACTTATAGCATAGACTAGAGACCAAACGTTTCTACAAGGTAGTCCACATCATCCAATCAGTTACTATGAAACATGTCATCTACTGCATTCTCTTCTACTACAAATCCCTGCTACTTCACAGCTACTACTATATAACCCTAACACCAGTGCTACTACACTTTATTAATCATAACTACACTACAAGACAAGTAACATTAGCAAGTGATTTGATGGTTCAAAGATACACCAAAGCTTCATTATGAAACTAAATCTACATAAAGAATATTACTTTATTTCTATTTAATCTAGGTTACAACAGCAACATGTATTTCTGGTGTATATAAAAATCTACAAAAATTATAGTAGCATAGTACTACTCCAAGTAGCCTACCATAAAATTATCATGGGATTTGGACCAATCAAACAACCTACACAAAAATGACAAGCTATGCCATAAAAATGAGCATGAAATTATTTTGTACTATGAAAAGTATCAAACAATAGATTCATTATTTTTTTCATGATTTACACAGTAAACAAACACTATACAAATTTACCATATGTAGGTTTTATACAAATTTCTCTCTCTAGCAAAATTAACAAAAATCAACCAATAAAGGCACTTGAACTACACATCCAAATTTTTCTATAGAACAGACATAAAAGGTATTTTTCATACAAAGTACATCACTAAATAAGATTAAAAAACTAGAACCATATTTTTCTGAACTTCCTATGATTTATTATGCATTTTCTAAGAAAACAACAATTATAATAATTAAATAAAACCCTATACAAAAGTATCACAAATTTGACATACAATATTTTTATACTGTAGATCTATTCATAAGGGGTCTAACAAAATTTGTTTTAACCAATTTGGAGCAATATTTTTTGAGTTATAAAATAAACAAGCATTTAACTAAATTCTAGAAAATCATTTCTGAAATCCTTTTCAAAAATCAGTCGCTGAAAATGCTCGGTACACCCGGTGTAGTGCACCCACACGGTCATCAAGAGACAGACAGGTAGGGCCTGCGGGTCAACCGACCCCACTTGCCAGTCATAGAAAAGGGAGGGGGAGATTTGACCGGCGAGATCTCGCCGTCGGTGAGGTTGCCGGCGACGAGGTCACCACCACCCGACTCCCCGCGACGAGGCGAAGCCGATGGTGCCTAAAACATGGCCAGACGAGCTCGGCATTGAGCTCGCCGGTGTGCATGGTGGCACGGCAGCGCTGGCGCACGGTGGCCGGCTGGCGCAGGCCACAGTGGTGGCTAAAAAGGCGTGCGCGAGCTCCGCGAGGTGGAGGCGGACGCAAAAAGGGGGAAAGGAGGGGAGAAGGGAAGCGGAGGAGCTTCGGCCACGCGTGGGCCGTGCCCGGCGGCCATGGCGCTGCGGACGAGGAAACGCCCAATTGGGCTCAACCTTTTGACGACGGCGGTGGTTAGGACGAGCAAATGGTGGAGCAGAGGGAGACGGAGCTAGAGCCGCGAGCAATCAGAGAATGGCCCACGGTGGTGAGGGCACGACTGCGGCGGCGATGGCGCGGCGTCGCTACTGCCGCTGCGGCTTGCGCTAGTGAGGTGAGCGGGAATGAGGCGAGCGCGGCGCAGCGCGGGTGTAGGCGTGACGCGGCTGCGGCGGGGCCCACCGGAGCGCCACCCGGTGGCCATGGCCTGAGCGCCGGTGCGCGGCGCGCGTGGGCGAGCACACGGGTGCGAGCGCGGGCTGGGCCGGCTTCGGCTAGCGGGCCAAAAGTGAGGCGGGCGGCCCAGTAAGCAAGAAAGTGTTTTTCTTTTATATTTTCAAATTCAAATTTTTGTTACAGTCCCAAATTTAAATTTTTGGAGTTGAAAATGGCATTTTCAAGATTTGACCCCAAAACAAAAGTTGTTCAAAATTTAATTCTCTACAACATTGCTTTAGAGCACATCTTGAAATTCCAAACAGATTTTGAAATTGAGATTCAAAGCCCATTTTAATTTAAAATTCTATTTTTCTAGAATATTTTTAAAAGCAAATTTTGAGGAAATTTTGAATACCAAACTTGCTCCAAATTTGATGCTAAATATTCCTATATGATTGGTATTGTAAAACAAACATGTATTAATAGCATAATGAGCATAACTATGACCTAGTTATAATAAAACACGCAACTGCAACATTCATGTTTCACATGTTTCATTTTAAGGTTATACTTATATTACATGTGATAATGAATGCAATATGATGCTCATGCGCATGATTTGCAATGCTAATGCATGCTTAACACCCAGGGTGTTACACGTTAAAGAGAAAAGGTGGCGGGCATGAGCACGACCATGACCAACGCGACGTCGTGGTGCGCATGCCACAACAACCGTGGTGTGCGCCGCACAAAAAGCATTGTGCTCACAGCCGGCAACGGCCTCCACATCATCGACAGGAGCACCTTTTGCCCAGGCGACATCATTGCATAGGAGTCGAACGTCGGTGGCTAGATCCAGGTTGTCATGGGAGTCTCTAGGGCGCTTGACCTGGTTCGCTTTCATGACGGGTGTCATGTCGAGGCCATCGGAGTAGCTCCGCCGCAGGGCGACTACGTCATGTCTACCCGTGGCTTGGTAGGGTCGCCGAGGTGTCCCTCCATGTGGAGGTGGCGTTCGACGATGGCGCACATTGCACACTCACCAGGGAACAACGCAAACTGGTAGGAGCCTAAGCAAAGAAGGAGGACAATTGAAAGCACGACATGCGGAGCAGATGATAGACGAACAATGTCTTGTAACCGAGGCAGCTGAAAGTCCTATGTTTGGTGTTGGTAATTAGTGACAATGCCTAAGTACTAATCATATGCCTAAGTTGTATGTAGCATATGAGGATTAGTACATTCCAAGGTTGGTGGTAAGATGAACATGGTGATCATGATGGCCACACTTGGATTTGGAGGCAACCCTACGTGATCAAGGCAAATGTATATGCTTAAGGGTTGTGTTTTAGTAACCAAGACACCTAGTGGGTGTGGTTACATTATATGATAGATAGCCGTACTATAAAGAGGGGAATGACGCGGCTATTGAACTCCTAAGTGCCTCTAGGTGTGCATTTCATAATCATATGCATTTGGATAGAACTAATATCGCCTCGAAAAATGATTGTGAAAATGCTAACACACTCTCACATGAAGAGATCACTTGGTGGTGTTAGCACGTTTGCGAAGGCGGTGGAGTTTGAGCGGTAGAGAGGGTTTGGGGTCCTCTCTCCCTCCCGCCGAGCTTACGAGGCGGGATTCAGGTGTTTTCGAGGAGTTGAAACGACTATTTTTCTACTACGTCGAAAGTCTGGAAAAGAAACGGAGGCGAACGGAGGTCACTGAGGTGACCGGACGCTGAACCGAACGTGGTCTTTGCATGACCGGACGCGTCCGGTCAGTGTTCAGTCTCTGCACGGTTTTTAGTTTGATGATCGAACGCGCAGCGCGTCCGGTCACTGACGATCGGACGCGTCCGGTCGTTCAGGGAGCTTACTGGACTGTAACCGGACGCTGGCACTGTCACGTCCGGTCATGTTTCTTCAGCGCGTCCGGTCGTTGTTTCGTTGAGCGCTGCTCAGGCGACCAGCGCGTCCGGTCATTCTCGGGACCAGCGTGTCCGGTCGTTTCTAGCGCGTCCGGTCTGCGCGATGAGCGCGTCCGGTCGTTGCTTCGCAGTTAGCCGTTGGGCGACCGGCGCGTCCGGTCAGTTGGACCAGCGCGTCCGGTCAGTGCTTTGCAGTTAGCCGTTGTGCGACCAGCGCGTCCGGTCAGTTGGACCAGCGCGTCCGGTCAGTACTTCACGAGTTAGCCGTTGGGTGACCGACGCGTCCGGTCAGTTGGACCAGCGCGTTCGGTCATCGCGATTTCGGCTGTTTTAGTTTCTAATGGCTCTATTCGAAGGGGTACGTCTATAAATACTCGTTGGCCGGCTCAAGGCTCCCTCTCTCGAACATTTGACATACTTGTGAGCACTTTGAGCCAAGCAACTCCCCTCCCACTCATCTCTCTTGCTTCTTTGCATATTCGAAGTGAGATTGAGTGATCCAAGTGCATTTGCATTTTGAGATAGCATCTAGTTGGCACTTGGTGGTTGATTTGCTGCGGGATTCTTATTTCTCTTGGTGGTTGCCACCACCTAGACGGCTTGGAGCAACTTGGAGGCGTTGGCAAGAGTTGGTGATTGTTCTTGGCCACCTCCGGTGATTGTGAGGGGTTTGTGCCTACCTCGGTGAAGCACCAAAGGCAACGCTAGTGAATTGCTCGTGTCATTGCAACCTTTTGCCATTTGGTAGGTTCTTGTGACGCCTTTTGAGAGGCTCGGTGTGAGACCGATTAGCCACCGAACCATGTGGTGAAGAGGGACACAACGGGGACTAGCGTGCCGGCAAGCACGTGAACCTCGGGATAAATCTTCGTGTCATCACTTTCATATTGTGATTGATTGATCCCGGTGTTCGGTTATCTTGGTATTCATTGTTGATTATATTGGTTGGCTCAATACTTCGCCTCTCGGTAAAACTCTCCTAACTTAACTCCGCTTTATCTTCTTAGTTAGCTTTGCTAGCTAGTTAGCTTTGCTAGAGTAGTTCTTTTGTGTAGCTTGCTTGTTATAGTTGTAATTACCTTCTCGGTTTGACTTGTGCGGTTGAGTGCAAATACTAGTATTGTGAATTGGATAGGTGGCTTGCAAACACCCCGTAGGCTAAGCAAAACTCGCATCTCGCTATTTGTTATATTGATAAACTTGTTTAGCTTGTCTTTGTAGAAAATTTTAAAAGGCTATTCACCCCCCTCTAGCCATCTAGACCTTTGAAGTGGTATCAGAGCCGTGGTCACCATTTGTAAGGCTTAACAACCTCGGTGTAAGATGGCTCAAGTTATGTTCAACCATGTCGGGGGCAAGCCTCCATTCTTTGATGATGTCACATCTTTTGATCATTGGAAAAGAAAGATGAAGCAATATCTTGGCTCTCTTCATGAGAACGTTTGGGAGGTGACACACCATGATTATGCTATCATTGATCCCAACAACCTCACCAACAATGACCGCATCAACAACCAATGCAACACTATGGCTCTCAATACTCTCTACAATGGGATTGATGCAAAGGTCTTTGAGCAAATCAAGGATCTTAAAATGGCAAGTGAAGTATGGACAAGATTAGAGGAAACATATGAGGGCACTTCAATGGTAAAGTGTGCCAAACTATATATGCTCAAGGACAAGTTCTCCACTTTCAAGATGAAGGATGATGAATCCATTCCGGAGATGTTCTATAGGCTACAAGTTATTGTCAATGATCTCAAGAGCCTAGGAGAAGATGTCAAGGACAATGACTTCTCACATAAGTTATTGATGAACTTACCTAAGAAGTTTGCTATCTCGAGGAAGATGATCCAAAGAGAGGGTTTGGACAAAGTGACTCCAAACCAAGTGCTTGGAGATGTCATGACCAATGCTCAATATGATCATGATGAAGATGAAGATGAGAAGAAAGAGATCAAGGTCAAGCAAGAAAAGACCACCGCATTCAAGGCTTCTTCTTCCAAGGGCAAGAGCAAGGTTGATGATGATGATGATCCATTTGATGATGAGACCATGGCCCTTCTAGTACAAAAGATGGGTCGGTTCATGAAGAAGAGAGGCTATGGTGCAAGAAAGAGAAGAGACTTCATGAAGGCAAAGGAGGTGCTTTGCTACAATTGCAATAGCCCCGATCATGTAGTGGCAAAGTGCCCCTATGAAGACAAAAGATATCATGATGGGGAGTTGAAGTTGAAGAAGAACAAGGAGAAGAAAGCAAAGAAGAGCTTCACATTCAACAAGAAGAAGAAGGGTGGTGGTTATGTAGTCACTTGGGATAGTAACAACTCCGATAGTGATGATGATGAAAGCTCTAGTGATGACGAGAGGACCACTCGGTGAGCCATTGCAAACATCGCCCTCTCCAACAAGCCATCCATCTTCGACACTACATCAACATGCCTTATGGCCAAGCCTACCAAGGTAAAATATAATGATAGTGATGATGATTCTTGTGCTAGTGATGATTGTAGGAGTGATGATGAGGAGGATGAGGACTACTCCAAGGATGATCTATTGGGCATAATAGATCAAATGAGCAAGGGCTGCAAGAGGATAACCAAGAAATACAAAATCTTGGAACAAGAGCTCATTGCCAAGAGCAATGAAAATGATGCCTTGATGGAGGAGCTTGTTGCTCTCAAAAAGAGTAAGGAGTGCAAAGGAATTGAACAAGAGCTCAAAGCTCTTAGGAAATCCTTTGATGAGCTAGAGGCTTCTCGTGAGTGTCTAAAGGAAGACCACGAGGATCTTGAAATTGCTCACACTAGGCTTAAGGAAGCCCACTCCACTCTACTTGAGCTCATCAAGGAAAAGGACCTCAAGTTGGAGAAGCTCATGAAGGAAGCTAAGGAGGAGCAAGTGATTGTCACTTGTGACATTGGACTAACATGTGATATTATTGATGATTCTTTATTTGTTGGTCATACTAATGCTTCATGTAGCTCATCATCATCCACCATAACCAACCCTATCTCTATTACTAGTGATTCATCACTTGTGGTTGAGAATAAGACTCTCAAGAGAGAGGTGGATGATCTCATCCGCGCATTAGGCAATGCCTATGGTGGGGATGCCCGCTTGCTAAAATGCTTGGGTAGCCAAAGGTTCTCTCTTAACAAAGAGGGATTAGGCTATACTCCCAAGAAGGGCAAGACGGCCTTTGCTACTCCAAAGCCTCGCTTTGTGAAGGGCATTGGTCGTTATTGCAATAGATGCAAGCAAGTTGGGCATCTAGAGATTAATTGCAATAAAATAAACAAGAACAAGAAAAATGCTAATGTACCTTACATTCCTTTTAATTCTTGTTATGTGCTTACCAAGGGTGAGAAAGGTGTGCATGCTAGGTTTGTTGGTACACCAATTGTGGACCCAAAGAAGAAGGCCATTTGGGTACCAAAGAGCTTAGTGACTAACCTCCAAGGACCCAAGCAAGTATGGATACCTAAAAGACATTAAATTGTTTTGTAGGTAAATTACAAGGCTGAAGGAAGGCATTGGGTGCTTCATAGTGGGTGCTCTCAACATATGACCGGTGATTTAAGAATGTTCAACTCTCTCAAATCAAATGATAGTGGCATTGATAGCATCACATTTGGTGACAATAGCAAGGGTGATGTAAAGGCTCTTGGAAGGATTGCAATCTCTAATGATCATAGCATTTCCAATGTGCTCTTAGTTGAAAAGTTGAACTTCAATCTTCTCTCGGTTGCTCAATTGTGTGATCTCGGTTTCAAGTGCATATTTGGTGTTGATGATGTGGAGATAGTTAGTGTTGATGGCTCTAACTTGATCTTCAAAGGCTTTAGATTTGAGAATCTATACTTGGTTGATTTCAATGCTAGTGACACTCAACTTTCAACATGCTTGCTCACCAAATCAAGTATGGGTTGGTTATGGCATAGAAGACTTGGTCATGTTGGCATGAAGCAATTGAACAAGTTAGTGAAGCATGACTTAGTTAGAGGCTTGAAGGATGTCACATTTGAGAAAGATAAGCTATGTAGTGCATGTCAAGCCGGAAAGCAAGTGGGCAACACTCATCCATTGAAAATCATTATGAGTACTTCCAAGGCATTTGAGTTGTTGCATATGGATCTATTTGGGCCAACTACATACACAAGCATTGGTGGCAACAAGTATGGCTTTGTGATTGTGGATGATTTCACTAGATACACATGGGTATTCTTTCTTGGGGACAAAAGTGATGTATTTGACATATTCAAGAAGTTCATCAAGAGAGTACAAAATGAGTTTGAAACCACAATCAAGAAAGTGAGAAGTGACAATAGAAGTGAGTTTAGAAACACAAGAGTTGATGAGCTATGTGATGAGCTTGGAATCAAACATCAATTCTCAGCCAAGTATACACCTCAATCTAATGGCTTAGTTGAGAGGAAGAATAGAATATTGATTGATATGGCAAGATCAATGTTGAATGAGTACAATGTGAGTCATTCATTTTGGGCCGAAGCAATCAACACGACTTGCTTCTATAGCAACCGCCTCTATTGCCATAAGTTCCTAGAGAAGACACCATATGAGATCTTAAATGGAAGAAAGCCTAGCATTGCATACTTTCGAGTATTTGGTTTCAAATGCTATATCTTGAAGAAAGACACTAGATTGAGCAAGTTTGAGAAGAAATGTGATGAAGGCTTCCTACTTGGTTACTCAACTACTAGCAAAGCTTATAGAGTATGGAACATATCTAGTGGTCAACTTGAAGAAGTGCATGATGTTGAGTTTGATGAAACTAATGGCTCTCAAGATGAAGAAGATAACTTGGATGATGTGAGAGGAACTCAATTGACCAATGCTATGAAGGAAATGGATATTGGTGATATTAGGCCAAAGCAAGTGATTGATATGGATGACGACAAAGATCAAGTGCTCCAAAGTCCAATTACACAAGCTAGTGATTCTCTAATACAAAATCAAGCTAGTACATCATCTCAAGTGCAACAAGATCAACAAGTGGCTAGTTCGTCATCTCCAACTTATGATCAACATCAACATCCAAGCAATCAAGTCCAAGTGCTTCAACCAACTAACATTGCAAGAGACCATCCATTGGATTCCATCATTGGTGACATACAAAGGGGAGTTCAAACTAGATCAAGATTGGCATCATTTTGTGCTCACTCTTCTTTTGTGTCAATGGAAGAACCCAAGGACATTGTGAAAGGATCTAATAGGCCTAGAGGGGGGGTGAATAGGCGGATAACAAAACCTGAAACTCAAAAACTCAACGCGGAAGTTAATACACTGACCGGTACTACCGGTTGGTTTGGACCAGTACTACCGGCGAGGGATCACCAGTACTACCGACGCTGACCACTGGTACTACCGGTACCCTACTGAAACTGAGAAATCAGAGATTTGCGAGTTATGATTTCAGATCTGAGTTTTACCCCACCACCGAAGATGATGTTGATGAAGTTTATGAACTCTCCTTTCTTGTTCCTTCACCAAGTAGTAGATCGAGCACTCACAACCTATGAAAGAGATATGAAGGAGGGAGAACACAAAGAACAAGTGATATCTCAAGTAAACACAAATAACAACAACAACAAGCACGCAGGACACACGATTTAACCCGAGGTTCGGCAACCCCACTAAGGAGTTCCTACGTCCTCGTTGTTGAGGTGACCACTAAGGTCGGAGTCTCTTCCACCTCCTTGCCTCCCTCAAGCAACCACAAAGGTTAGCCCAAGATTTCCACTAAGAATACAAGGGTGATACAAACACTTCGGGGTGCCCTCACAAGTAGAACAACACGGGCAACCACGAAGAACACCTAGCCGGCTAGGGTTCCAAGAACCCAAGAGTAATAAACACAAGCCAAGCCAACTAGGAGGGGAAACAAGTGCTCAAGATGTGAAACGAAGCTTTCCACTCTTAAATCTCTCCTCTCTGCACAGATCTTGCAAGGGATTTGATTTGAGAACAAAGAGGAAGAGAGAGAGGGTGAGTCAATGCTTGAGAGCTGTTTGTCTGAAGGTAGGTGGGAGTAAATGGCGTGGGCAACGGTTAGAAATGAAGGAGAGAGCTATTTATACTCTTATCTTCGAAGCGATACCGGTACTACCGGTGAGTACCCACCGGTACTACCGGTCCAAAGGAATCCGACCATTACAGTCAACCTACTGGAGATTTTGCGAGAAAATAGCCTACCGGTACTACCGGTCTTTCACCGGTACCACCGGTCAATGACCGGTACCACCGGTAGTACAGATTTTGGCGAAGACAAGTTTTGCGGGAAAAAGGCTTACCGGTACTACCGGACTTTCACCGGTACCACCGGTCAATGGCCGGTACTACCGGTCAACCACCGATACTACCGCTAGAGCAAAAACTCGCAAAACTAAGGCGCTGACACCGGCGGGATTTATGCCTACCGGTACTACCTGTGGTTCACCGGTACTACCGGTACTCCCAGGCATAAAACACTTCTCTAAGTGTCCGTGAGTGCAAAGGTGTCTCTCAAACGCTTAAACAAACACAAAGTTGAGCACAAGTTTTCCCTCTAGATAGCTTAATTTGTATCCCTCTTGATAGTGCGGTGTTTCCTATATCTCAAGTCAAAAGATAAGATCTAATCGACCCACTTGAGACGGAAAGCTTTCCAGCCAAAGGAATTGAGGGTGCTAACATCACCAAATGTGACCATACAAATTCTTTCATTTAACTAACACCTGCATATACACTTAGATAGACATGTTAGTCCCTAATTTGATTGTCATTAATTATCCAAAACCCACAACGGGGGTGAATGCACTTACAAACTCCCCCTTTTTGGTAATTGATGACAACCAACTTAGGCTTACATAAGGTGTAAAGAATTTAAGAATTTGAATTTCAAACTTTACAGGAGGCTCCCCCTCAGTGTATGCATTGAACTTGAATCTCAACATTGATCATAATCAATATGCATACATAAGGGAAGCTCCCCCTAAATTTTGCAATTCGTGGGGTGCCTAAAAGTGTGTGACAAGAAATATAACGTGATGCATGAGACATGACTTATCACACAAACACAGGAAAGGCTAAGGTAGAAAAGAAAAGAACTTAAAAACAACAAAGCCAAACTAAGCCAACAAACAACATCAGAAAAAAAAAACTAGGCAGACATAGCAGATAAGCATAAGTGATTAGCCTACAAACATTCATCATCACACCAATAGTTCTTAGTCCACCATACATAGTTCACCACAAGGTTTGGAATTATTCCACGACCAAAAACTACCTATTACATAGATGATAAGCCTAACACTCCCTCTTTGGCATCAAATGCCAAAAAGGGTAGGCACGGAAACGACCAAGGTAGCGAAGGCTAATAAGGCTCCGAGAAGTCACGGTCATCATCACTGTCGTCGCCGTCGTCGTCGTCGTCGGTCGAGTAGTCAACCAACCCTGGCGATGGTGGGACTGTCTTCTTACCACGAGGGTCATCGGACGGCCCAGCCTCCTCACTAGGACCAGAGGCGGGAGCACCATACAACTCATTGTACTCGACAAAGGGATCCCGAAACTCACGGAGAGGACTCTCAGGAGGATCAATCTGTAGGTGCTGCTCAATACGCCTTAGGCGACGATCATCCTTCTCAGCCTTGTAACAGAAGGCCTCCCAAAGCTTCCCAAGAGCATACTTGATGACACCGCCACCACGCCGACGATGCTCCGAGGAGGAGCGAGTAGGAGCAGGAGCAGTACCACCACGGTAAGCACCGCGGGAGGAAGTACGAGTGGTCGGACCACGAGTGGGAGAAGGAACGGAACCACCACCAATACCTCTGGGGCCCAGATGACGCACTGAGTAGGACTTGTGCACAGTATTGTGATGGAATGAACGACCCACCACTTGCTCAATGATATACATGAGATATGGAGCATAAGGCACAGACTTGTGGGGATCATTTGCAGCCTGCTCAATCTTGCGCCACATGAAGTTAGTGATGGAAAAACGATCACCACCAGTGCCAAAACGGCAAAGGACCTTAGGAGCATCAAGCATGAGATGAATAGAATCTCCAATCTTCGGGTCCAAGGTGAGGCGAATGAGATTGTTGAGGACATAAAAGTACGGCTTCAAATGAGTGGTAGTGAAATCAACAGTCGCACCAGGCTTGTAAACCTCAGCAGCCTCTAAGTCATCGTGAGAGATAGAATCTGGAAAAATATCAAACAGACTAGAAGCACCCCTGTCCTCAGCAGTAAACCCAAGAAGGCGTGAAAAAGTCCGATAATCACATCTGTAATGGACGCCTTGGGTAAGCCAATGTAGTACAAGGTTCTGAGAATCAATCCACAGAGTTGCATAAAACTGACAGATAATCTCATCATTCCAATTATGCTGGAACGTCATAAGAGGAAGCAGATGACAAGCATCAAGATCAGCAACCAAACGGTGAATGTCAGGATTGTTCAAGTTATCAAGAGAGGTGCGCTGCACCCACTTGTGCTGGAAAATCGGTGGAGAAGAGCCACGCTGCCCACTCTTGAAAAGAACCTTGTAATAATAATCGGAATGCATGCGGCTCCAAAAACGAACATCCACACTAGGATTCCGGATAAACTGATAGGGATTCTCACTGCGCTGCACCCTTAAATCACCCGCTCTCTTAGAATAATCAACAGGAAGAGAGGGTTGATAACCACCTTGATTTTGAGGACCGGACATATGAGGATTTGCATTTTGATGAAATAAAAGCATCCGGTTGGCAGTGGCAAGACCAATTTGAATGGGGGATTGAGCCACAATGTTAGGGTCAATAGAGCGACCCTCAATTTGCATAGCGGCAAGCTGTGGATTCTCACCTGCCGGACGCTGACCTTGCACTTGCTCGCTATGACGACGTGGAGGATTGGGGCGTCCCATACTCGAGAGAGGAGCAGGCACACCCTGGGGCTCAACATCATCTTCACCTCCAATGCTGCCACCACCACCATGGGGACGAGCGGCAGTCCTTCCACGGACAGGCCGGGAAGCACTACCACCATCACCACCACTGGGACGAGCGACCCTTTTGGGGTTCTTCCTTTGCATGCTTGAAGATGAAAGAAGATCGAATCACACCAAAGGAAGAAGTTTGGGCAACTCCAAAGCACCTCCACGTGATCCCCGTGACAAGGGGAAACTTCTCCTCAAAAATCGGTAAGAGTGGTGGAGTGAGGAGGGAGATCGAGTGGGGGGTAGGAAGGGGCGGCGCCGTCGGTGGTGGAGGGTGTGGGCACGGGGAAGAAGAATGAGAGAAGAAGGGTCACAGCCCCTATTTATACCTAGCCGCAACTTGTACTACAGGTACTACCGGTGGATATGCACCGGTACTACCGGTCAGGTCGACAATCCCGGCTGTTACACTACCGGTACTACCGGTGGAGAAGCACCGGTACTACCGGTGGTTCCAGAGAAGGAAGAAGTGAGTGAGAGATGGTGAACATATATGATGAACTAGAACCAACTCAAGCATGTCCAGATTTCATAGAAACAACACAAAACTATGAACATGCTTGAGAAGTGAAAATAGATTTTGAAATCTCATCCAAACTTTTTCAAAGAGTTTTCGCCTAGCTAGAATCAAACAAAATATGTCCAAAAAGTCAAGCCACGTTACGAGAATCAATGATATTTAGTTCACTCCTCAAAGCACAAAATCTTGACTCATCTAGGGGCTTTGTGAAGATATCGGCTAGTTGCTTTTCGGAGCTCACATGATGTAAAGCGATATCTCCTTTGGCTTCATGGTCTCTCAAGAAATGATACCGGATGTCTATGTGCTTTGTACGAGAATGGTTTACAGGATTGTTAGCCAATTTAATGGCACTCTTATTGTCACACAAGAGGGGAATCTTGGTTAGCTCACAACCAAAGTCTTTTAGGGTCTGCTTCATCCAAAGTAGTTGGGCACAGCACGCACCGGCCGCCACATACTCGGCTTCGGCAGTAGACAAGGCAACACTATTTTGCTTTTTAGAGCTCCACGACACCAAAGACCTACCAAGAAATTGGCAAGTCCCGGTCGTGCTCTTTCGATTTACCCTGCAACCAGCATAATCCGAATCGGAGTAGCCAAGTAAATCAAAAGTGGAGCCCTTAGGATACCACAAGCCAAGATTAGGAGTGTGCACTAAATATCTCAAAATTCTCTTAACAGCCACTAAGTGACATTCTTTCGGATTAGCTTGAAATCTTGCACACATGCACACACTAAGCATAATATCAGGCCTAGATGCACAAAGGTAAAGTAAGGATCCAATCATAGAACGATATACCTTTTGATCGACGTCCTTTCCATCCTTGTCGAGATCAAGATGCCCATTGGTTGGCATCGGTGTCTTGATGGGTTTTGCTTTCTCCATGTCAAACTTCTTCAACATGTCAAGAGTATACTTCGTTTGACAAATAAAGGTTCCTTCCTTGAGTTGCTTGATTTGAAAACCAAGAAAGAACTTCAACTCTCCCATCATAGACATCTCGAATCTATTTGTCATAATCCTACTAAACTCCTCACAAAAAGCCACATTAGTACTACCAAATATTATGTCATCGACATATATTTGGCAAATAAAGATATCATTATTGACTTTGTGAGTAAATAAGGTTAGATCGGCCTTGCCTATCTCAAACCCTTGTTTGAGTAGGAAGTCCTTAAGACAATCATACCAAGCTCTAGGGGCTTGTTTAAGCCCATAGAGTGCTTTGTTGAGCTTGTAGACATGATTAGGATTCTTGGGATCTTTAAAACCCGGTGGTTGCTCTACATATACTACTTCGGAAAGGGGGCCCGTTGAGGAATGCACTCTTCACATCCATTTGATATAGCTTGAAGTTGTGATGGACGGCATAGGCAAGTAAGATCCGTATTGACTCAAGCCTTGCCACCGGTGCATAAGTTTCCCCAAAATCCAAACCTTCAATTTGAGTGAATCCTTGAGCTACCAACCTTGCCTTGTTTCTAGTGACCACACCATGCTCATCTTGCTTGTTGCCGAAAACCCATTTGGTTCCAATCACATTTTGTTTAGGTCTTTCCACCAATGTCCAAACTTCATTACGAGTGAAGTTATTTAGCTCTTCTTGCATTGCAATCATCCAATCCTCATCATCAATGGCTTCTTCAACCTTTTTAGGCTCTTTTGGAGACACAAATGAGAAGTGTTCACAAAAGCTTGCAAGCCTTGACCTTGTGATGACTCCTCTTTGAATGCTTCCCAAGATGTTGTCAATGGGATGATCTCGTTGAATGGTATGATGTACTCTTGGGTGAGGCACTTGAGTTCTCCTTTGGATTGGACCTTCATCTTCATCATCCTTGTCTTGATTGATTGAAAAGTCAAGATTAAGATCTTGTGTGAAGTTGTCTTCATTTCTATCTCGATCATCAACTTGGTTGCTATCTTCGATTTGAGGTGAATTTTGAATGTCTTGAACACTTGAACCATGTCCACTTCTTGATGTAGAACCATCATCATGGACATTTATTGACCCATGATGCATATGCGGATCATGAATGGTTTGCCCTTGTTCATATTCATCATCTTCTTCAATGGGCTTTACTTCACCGGTAGCAAGCTTCTTGATCACTTGAGAGGATGGTTCTTCTTTACCTATAATGTCAACATTGACTTGCTCCTTTTGAGAGCCGTCGGTTTCATCAAATGTCACGTCAATCGCTATTTCAACTTGACCGGAGGTCTTGTTGAAAACACGATAGCCATGTTCGTTAGTACCATAACCAAGCAAGAAACCTTCATCAACCTTTGGTGCAAACTTTGAGCTTTTGGATTTCTTGTTAAGTATGAAACACTTGCATCCAAAAACTCGAAAGTAATGCACCTTAGGTTTGTTACCGGTAGGAAGCTCGTAGGCGGTCTTTTTCATAATTTTATGAAGATACAAGCGGTTGATTGCATGACATGCCGTGTTGACCGCTTCCGCCCAATACTTGTCCGGAGTCTTGTATTCATCCAACATTGCTCTTGCCGCTTCTATGAGTGTTCGGTTCTTTCTCTCCACAACACCATTTTGTTGAGGAGTATAGGGAACCGAAAACTCATGCTTGATTCCCTCTTCATTAAGGAACTCTTCAATGTTGGTGTTCCTAAACTCCGTCCCGTTGTCACTTCTCACTTTCTTGATCTTCACTTCAAATTCATTTTGAGCTCTTCTTGCAAACTTCTTGAAGATTACTTGAGTATCACTTTTATCTTGCAAAAAGAATACCCAAGTGAAGCGAGAATAATCATCAACAATAACGAAACCATATTTGTTACCTCCAATGCTTATGTAAGCATTGGGACCAAATAAGTCCATGTGAAGTAGCTCAAGTGGTCTCATTGTTGATACAACATTTTTGACGGGATGCTTGGCTCCAACTTGTTTGCCCGCTTGACATGCGCTGCAAATCCTATCTTTCTCAAAAGAAACATTTGTTAGTCCAAGGATGTGTTTGCCTCTTTGAAGGTCGGCCAAGTTCCTCATTCCAACATGGGCTAGTCGACGATGCCATAGCCAACCCATGCTAGATTTTGCCACCAAACAAGTCTCCGGCTTCACTTTACTAGATGTGAAATCAACTAGATAAAGTTTGCCTTTTAAACGACCCGTGAAAACAATGGAGGAGTCCTTCCTTTTAGAGACTTCCACACCCACATTAGTGAAGAGACAATTGTAGCCCATCTCACAAAGTTGTGAAACGGACAACAAATTGTATCCTAACCCTTCCACAAGTAAAACATTTGAAATAGAATTATCATTTGAGATAGCAATTTTACCCAAACCAAGGACGTCTCCTTTACCATTATCACCAAACACAATGCGTTCACTTGTACTTTGATTTGGTTGAAAGGAGGTGAACATTTTCTTCTCTCCGATCATATGATTAGTGCATCCACTATCTAGCACCCAACTTGTTCCACCAGAGGAGTATTCCTACAAAACAAATTAAGCCTTGGTTTTAGGTACCCAAATTGAATTGGGTCCTAAGGGGTTAGACACATAGGTCTTGGGCACCCAAACACTCCTCATGATTTGCTTCTTCTTGAGTGCACCAACATACTTCACAACAATCTTGCCATCCTTGTCCCAACAACACATATAATCACTAGCATAGCTTCGTGAAATGGGTACTTGTTGCTTGGAGGTAAGCACTTGCTTCTTTTTGTTGTTTGCCTTGGTCTTGACAAATGTGCTTGAAGGAGTGGCAACATTGTTGACCTTGTTGATAAGATCGTCTAGTGCCACACCCTTGTTGAATCTCACACAAGGCACTCCATTGATCATGTTCCTTCCATTTGCTTTACCATCATACCTATTGTAGCCAAGTCCATCCTTGATGAGGGGGTGTCTTGATGACTTGTACATGGTTGTTGATTGCTTCTCCTTGCAACCATTCTTGATAACCATGTTTAATTTTTGAATCTCCTTATCTTTCTTTTCTAGCTCAACAAGGTTAGTACCACAAGCACTTATATCATGATTATAACATCTTTTACATCCTTCACTCGTTGAAGCATTGGAATCTCCGGATTCCTTAGAATGGATGGAAGTGCTATTCCAAAGAGTTTCATAGCTAAGTTCAAGAGTATTATATTTATCTTTGAAGCTTGTGAGGCTTTCTTGAACTAAGCTATGTTCACTCTTTAAACTAGCTAACGAGTCATTAACCAAAGAATGTTTCTTAGTCAAACGTTCATATGAATCTTTGGCTAAGGATAATTTTTTGTTTAATTTCTCAACTTCCTCCTTTTCCTTAGAAAGGTATGCTTCAAGTTCAAGGTTCTTCTCCCTTTCCACTAGGAGCAATTCCCCTTGCGACTCGATGCATTCTTCCCGCTTTTCTAGCTCATGAATTAGCTTTATTATTTGAGAGCCGGCCGATTTGCCGAATTTCTTTATCATGTTGTTTGCAAGTTCATCATCACTTTCATCACCACTACTACATTCATTACTAGAGTGAGTTGGAGAGTTGTGTGGTACCTTCTCTCCCTTTCCCATAAGGCAAGTAGGAGTGTAGTAGTCGTTGTCGATGAGGTTTTCAAAGAGCCTAGGTGATAAAGATAAGTCGGCGAACAATGATGGTGACGAAGAATGGTTGATGATGCGCTTGGGTTGAGAAGAAGAAGTTTCTTGAATAGCAATAGTTGCAACACCCTTCTTCTTCTCATTGTCTTTGTCATTTGAATCATCACTTTCATCGTTTGATTCCCATTCTTCACCAAGATGTGCTTCACCTCTCTTCTTGCCTTTATACTTCTTGTCATCATCTTTGTTGTGCTTGTACTTCATCTTCTCTTTTGGACAATCGGCAATAAAATGACCAATATCTCCACAACCATAGCAAAATCTTTTCTTGTATGGCTTGGCTCCACTCCTCTTCCTCTCCTTCTTCTTTTTCAAGTATTTTTTATAGTTTGCAACTAATAGAGCTTCTTCTTCATCGGAATCTTCATCTTGTTCTTCATCACTTGACGAATCATAAATATCATTCTTCTTGCTTCTACCATGAGATGCCTTGAGAGCAATATTCTTCTTTTGACTTGATGCTTCTTTTGCTTCATCTTCTAAGCACTCATGGTGTTTCAACTTGGCAAGCATTTCTTGAGGTGTCATTGTGTCATAGTTAGGTCTTTCCATGATGACCGAAGCAAGAATGTTGTTCTTTTGTCTATACACTCTACACAACTTTCTAGCCGCTGAGTTGTCATCCCAATACGTGTCACCAAGAGCTCTTATTCTATTGATCAAGGTCATGAATCTATCAAACATAGCTTGGGTAGTTTCACCTTCAATCATCCCAAAGTTCTCAATCTTGCCTTGAAGGAGCTCAATGTTTCCCTTTCTCACACTTTTATCACCTTCAAATGAAACCTTCAAGGTATCCCAAATTTGCTTTGCACTTTCCATGTCGTTTACCTTGTTGTAATCTTCTTGATTTAGGCATGATAGAATCAAGGAAGCAGCTGTAGCATTTTGTTGTATGTTAAGGTAATCTTCGGTTGTCAACTCACCATCTTCTTCCAAAGCTTTAACACCCACTTCCACAATCTCCCAACATCTTGCAGCAATAAGATGCATCTTCATTCTATGAGCCCAATCGGTATATCTAACTCCATCAAATTGAGGTGGTTTACCGGGGTTGATGATTGGCAAGTGTGTATTGGATTTGCTAAAAGAAGAGTACTCATATGGAACACGAGTAAACCCTTTAGGTGTCTTGATTGCTTCATTCTCACCATCTCCATCACCACCACTTGCCACATCTTCAATCTTCTTACTTATGGCTTCCTTCAACTTGTTCATCTCATCTTGCATCTTGTTCATTTGCTCTTTTTGTTGCTCTAGAAGCTTGTTACCGAGTTTCCCGGCAAGCAGCTCAACTAGCTTGTTCAAGGTGTCATCATCAAAGGTAGCCATGCTTTCTCCTCACGTGGTGAAGCGCTAAACACGAGGAAACCTTGCTCTGATACCAATTGAAAGGATCTAATAGGCCTAGAGGGGGGTGAATAGGCGGATAACAAAACCTGAAACTCAAAAACTCAACGCGGAAGTTAATACACTGACCAGTACTACCGGTTGGTTTGGACCGGTACTACCGGCGAGGGATCACCAGTACTACCGACGTTGACCACCGGTACTACCGGTACCCTACTGAAACTGAGAAATCAGAGATTTGCGAGTTATGATTTCAGATCTGAGTTTTACCCCACCACCGAAGATGATGTTGATGAAGTTTATGAACTCTCCTTTCTTGTTCCTTCACCAAGTAGTAGATCGAGCACTCACAACCTATGAAAGAGATATGAAGGAGGGAGAACACAAAGAACAAGTGATATCTCAAGTAAACACAAATAACAACAACAACAAGCACGCAGGACACACGATTTAACCCGAGGTTCGGCAACCCCACTAAGGAGTTCCTACGTCCTCGTTGTTGAGGTGACCACTAAGGTCGGAGTCTCTTCCACCTCCTTGCCTCCCTCAAGCAACCACAAAGGTTAGCCCAAGATTTCCACTAAGAATACAAGGGTGATAAAAACACTTCGGGGTGCCCTCACAAGTAGAACAACACGGGCAACCACGAAGAACACCTAGCCGGCTAGGGTTCTAAGAACCCAAGAGTAATAAACACAAGCCAAGCCAACTAGGAGGGGAAACAAGTGCTCAAGATGTGAAACGAAGCTTTCCACTCTTAAATCTCTCCTCTCTGCACAGATCTTGCAAGGGATTTGATTTGAGAACAAAGAGGAAGAGAGAGAGGGTGAGTCAATGCTTGAGAGCTGTTTGTCTGAAGGTAGGTGGGAGTAAATGGCGTGGGCAACGGTTAGAAATGAAGGGGAGAGCTATTTATACTCTTATCTTCGAAGCGATACCGGTACTACCGGTGAGTACCCACCGGTACTACCGGTCCAAAGGAATCCGACCGTTACAGTCAACCTACTGGAGATTTTGCGAGAAAATAGCCTACCGGTACTACCGGTCTTTCACCGGTACCACCGGTCAATGACCGGTACCACCGGTAGTACAGATTTTGGCGAAGACAAGTTTTGCGGGAAAAAGGCTTACCGGTACTACCGGACTTTCACCGGTACCACCGGTCAATGGCCGGTACTACCGGTCAACCACCGATACTACCGCTAGAGCAAAAACTCGCAAAACTAAGGCGCTGACACCGGCGGGATTTATGCCTACCGGTACTACCGGTGGTTCACCGGTACTACCGGTACTCCCAGGCATAAAACACTTCTCTAAGTGTCCGTGAGTGCAAAGGTGTCTCTCAAACGCTTAAACAAACACAAAGTTGAGCACAAGTTTTCCCTCTAGATAGCTTAATTTGTATCCCTCTTGATAGTGCGGCGTTTCCTATATCTCAAGTCAAAAGATAAGATCTAATCGACCCACTTGAGACGGAAAGCTTTCCAGCCAAAGGAATTGAGGGTGCTAACATCACCAAATGTGACCATACAAATTCTTTCATTTAACTAACACCTGCATATACACTTAGATAGACATGTTAGTCCCTAATTTGATTGTCATTAATTATCCAAAACCCACAACGGGGGCGAATGCACTTACACATTGATAAAGCATTGAGAGATCCGGATTGGGTAAATGCAATGCATGAAGAGCTCAACAACTTCAAGAGAAATGAAGTATGGGAATTAGTTGAGAGGCCTAAGGTTCACAATGTCATTGGAACAAGATGGGTCTTTCACAACAAACAAGATCAAGATGGGATAGTAGTAAGAAACAAAGCAAGACTAGTGGCTCAAAGTTACACACAAATAGAGGGTCTTGACTTTGGTGAAACATATGCCCCGGTTGCAAGATTGGAAGCAATTAGGATCTTACTTGCCTATGCTTGTGCTCACAATATCAAGCTATATCAAATGGATGTAAAGAGTGCATTTCTCAATGGATACATTCAAGAGGAGGTGTATGTGGAGCAACCTCCCGGTTTTGAAGATGACAAGAAACCCAATCATGTCTATAAATTGAGAAAAGCTTTGTAGGGATTGAAGCAAGCACCTAGAGCATGGTATGAAAGATTGAGGGACTTCTTGCTATCCAAATGATTTGTCATGGGCAAAGTTGATACAACACTATTCACCAAGAAGATTGGAAAAGACTTGTTTGTATTGCAAATATATGTTGATGATATCATGTTCGGTTCAACCAATCAAGATTATTGTGATGAGTTTGGGAAAATGATGGCAAAGGAATTTGAAATGTCAATGATTGGTGAACTTAGTTTCTTCCTTGGACTTCAAATCAAACAAATGAAAGAAGGTACATTTGTGTGCCAAACCAAATATATAAAGGATATGCTAAAGAAGTTTGGTATGGAAGATGCAAAAGGAATCACTACTCCAATGAGCACTAGTGGAAGTTTGGATAGTGACAAGAGTGGCAACATGGTGGATCAAAAGCTATATAGATCAATGATTGGTAGCCTACTCTATGTGACGGCATCAAGGCCCGATGTGATGTTTAGTGTATGCATGTGTGCAAGATTTCAAGCCTCACCAAGAGAAAGTCATTTGAAGGCAACAAAGAGAATATTGAGGTACTTAAAGCATACACAAGATGTTGGATTATGGTATCCCAAAGGTGCAAGCTTTGAGCTAGTTAGATATTCGGATTCCGACTATACCGGTGACAAAGTGGAGAGAAAGAGCACTTTCGGGACTTGTCAATTGTTGGGAAGATCACTTGTCTCATGGTCATCCAAGAAGCAAAATAGTATTGCACTATCTACCGCCGAGGCCGAATACATCGCCGCGGGTAGTTGTTGTGCACAAATCTTGTGGATGAAGACAACATTGAAGGATTTTGGAATCAATTTCAAGAATGTGCCATTGTTATGTGACAATGAAAGTGTCGTGAAGCTAACCAACAATCTGGTTCAACATCAAAGAACAAAGCATATTGATGTTCGCCATCACTTTATTAGAGATCATCAACAAAAGGTTGACATTGTTATTGAGAGTGTGGGTAATTAGTGATAATGCCTAAGTACTAATCATATGCCTAAGTTGTATGTAGCATATGAGGATTAGTACATTCCAAGGTTGGTGGCAAGATGGACATGGTGATCATGATGGCCACACTTGGATTTGGAGCCAACTCTACGTGATCAAGGCAAAGGTATATGCTTAAGGGTTGTGTTTTAGTAACCAAGACACCTAGTGGGTGTGGTTACATTATAGGATAGATAGCCGTACTATAAAGAGGGGAATGACGCGCCTATTGAACTCCTAAGTGCCTCTAGGTGTGCATTTCATAATCATATGCATTTGGATAGAACTAATATCGCCTCGAAAAATGATTGTGAAAATGCTAACACACTCTCACATGATGAGATCACTTGGTGGTGTTAGCACGTTTGCGAAGGCGGTGGAGTTTGAGTGGTAGAGAGGGTTTGGGGTCCTCTCTCCCTCCCGCCGAGCTTACGAGGCGGGATTCAGGCGTTTTCGAGGAGTTGAAACGACTATTTTTCCACTACGTCGAAAGTCTAGAAAAGAAACGGAGGCGAACAGAGGTCACTGAGGTGACCAGACGCTGAACCGGACGCGGTCTTTGCATGACCGGACGCGTCCGGTCAGTGTTCAGTCTCTGCGCGGTTTTCAGTTTGATGATCGGACGCGCAGCGCGTCCGGTCACTGACGATCGGACACGTCCGGTCGTTCAGGGAGCTTACTGGACTATAACCGGACGCTGGCACTGTCGCATCCGGTCATGTTTCTTCAGCGCGTCCGGTCGTTGTTTCGTTGAGCGCTGCTCAGGCGACCAGCGCGTCCGGTCATTCTCGGGACCAGCGCGTCCGGTCGTTTCCAGCGCGTCCGGTCTGCGCGATGAGCGCGTCCGGTCGTTGCTTCACAGTTAGCCGTTGGGCGACCGGCGCGTCCGGTCAGTTGGACCAGCGCGTCCGGTCAGTGCTTCGCAGTTAGCCGTTGTGCGACCAGCGCGTCCGGTCAGTTGGACCAGCGCGTCCGGTCAGTACTTCACGAGTTAGCCGTTGGGTGACCGGCGCGTCCGGTCAGTTGGACCAGCGCGTTCGGTCATCGCGATTTTGGTTGTTTTAGTTTCTAACGGCTCTATTTGAAGGGGTACGTCTATAAATACTCGTTGGCCGGCTCAAGGCTCCCTCTCTCGAACATTTGACATACTTGTGAGCACTTTGAGCCAAGCAACTCCCCTCCCACTCATCTCTCTTGCTTCTTTGCATATTCGAAGTGAGATTGAGTGATCCAAGTGCATTTGCATTGTGAGATAGCATCTAGTTGGCACTTGGTGGTTGATTTGTTGCGGGATTCTTATTTCTCTTGGTGGTTGCCACCACCTAGACGGCTTGGAGCAGCTTGGAGGCGTTGGCAAGAGTTGGTGATTGTTCTTGGCCACCTCCGGTGATTGTGAGGGGTTTGTGCCCACCTCGGCGAAGCGCCAAAGGCAACGCTAGTGAATTGTTCGTGTCATTGCAACCTTTTGCCATTTGGTAGGTTCTTGTGACGCCTTTTGAGAGGCTCGGTGTGAGACCGATTAGCCATCGAACCACGTGGTGAAGAGGGACACAACGAGGACTAGCGTGCCGGCAAGCACGTGAACCTCGGGATAAATCTTCGTGTCATCACTTTCATATTGTGATTGATTGATACCGGTGTTCGGTTATCTTGGTATTCATTGTTGATTATATTGGTTGGCTTAATACTTCGCCCCTCGGTAAAACTCTCCTAACTTAACTCCGCTTTATCTTCTTAGTTATCTTTGCTAGCTAGTTAGCTTTGCTAGAGTAGTTCTTTTGTGTGGCTTGCTAGTTGTAGTTGTAATTACCTTTTCGGTTTGACTTGTGCGGTTGAGTGCAAATACTAGTATTGTGAATTGGATAGGTGGCTTGCAAACACCCCGTAGCTAAGCAAAACTCGCATCTCGCTATTTGTTATATTGATAAACTTGTTTAGCTTGTCTTTATAGAAAATTTTAAAAGGCTATTCACCCCCCTCTAGCCATCTAGACCTTTCAGCAGCGCGTCGTCGACCACTCCTCGTCAGTTTCCTAGCTTTCCGATGGATTAAAGGCTACTGAAAGCCAAGTCACATCAAAGGCACCGTCTCCGGAGCATATGTCGCATGCGTGCTCGTGCACAGGGTCGCCTCCATGCATCTGGGAACCAATAAGGCAGGCCACGCGTGCTGCAACTTAGTTCCAGCCCAGGCTGCCTGAAGGCACAACGTGCGTGTTGTCATAGCCACTTCTAGTCTCCTGCATGAGCGTTGTGCCGCGGTGCAGTGCTGGCACAGTTTCACACTGTGGCCATCAAGGTATCGGGCTAGGCTGCCTAGCCATGGTCAACGAAATCGTGCGCACGTGGTGCCATGACCGCAGGTTCGAGCCACCTTGCTGTGGCCATAGTGTCTCACGTGCAGCTCTGCCGTACAACCATGTTCGTGCCGTCTGCAACATAATGAACTATGATTCCATTACCATGCACAGGCATATTTGCTAGTATTACTTAAAACACAAATAACTACTGTACTGCATGTTCATTCATCTGGCGAGGTTGCCTCGTTCGTTCAGTGGTCTCAATGCGTCTTAATTTTCGGGCGTTGCATGTTGTGGCTTCAAAAACTATATTGGCCTTTAATGGCTATACCTTGTCAGAGGATGTCTTAATTCCAGTTCCTTCTATCCAGTTTGGCGTTGGCGATCGGAGAGGAAGAACAAGGGTGTTCATGAATAGGACCTGTGATAGCATCAATGTAATTTTATTTTTTATCAGGTTCCATTACGTAACTTGTAGTCGCTATGGGTACGAATGAATGAAATCACGCCTCCTAAAAAAAAGTTAGTTAATTTTAGCTTTGGCTCATTCAAAGAGTTGGCTAATAGCTGTGCAAATTTGTTAACCAACTAGCTAGTTACCCATAATTAATTTAGGCTAGTCTTTAAACCCCGATCCAAACAAGCCCTAATTTGGATACATGGAGAACACTCTCCTTGAGTCTTAACTTTCAGCTTTCTAGGAAAAAATAACAAATGCTCCGTAGTCCTCAAACTTTCAAAAAGAAAAAGTAACAATTAGTCCTTCACCATGATTCTAAAAATAGCAAATTTTGTATTCCCTGATTCCCTCCAACTTTCGGGGGAAAAAATAGTCGCCACCCATTTCCTAAAATAGAACTATTTTTAATTCTCACATATGTTGTCGATTTTAATTTGCCTCACATATTAAAATTACTTCTTTGAAACATCCAAGTTGCATCATCAGGCGTAAAGCACAATTTTAACAGAAAATAAATTTTGAGAACAACAAAGTTACATGTCGAGGCGAAAATTATATATTCAAAAAAATCAGTTAGTTTTTTCTAAAAAAACAACAAAGTTATTTTGTCATAATAGCAAAGTTAAATTTTCATAACAATAAAATTACATCGTCACAGTATATGTTATAATTTTGAAAAACAAAGATGTTAAATTTATAAAATAGTTATGTTACTTTCCCAAAACATCAAAGTTACTTCTTCGAAACTACAAAGTTAATTTCCCTATATAAGTATTAACTTTTCACGAGTTTCATTCACTGACTCATATTTACTTTTGAAAATATTAAAGATACATCTTGAAACCTTTTGCAAAGTTACTGTTTCATATAAAACTTAGCTTACAAAATGGAGAATGTTAGATACATCCTAAAATAGTTACAGACCATAAAGTTATTTTTTTGTTAGACATAACTTTTCTAAGGTTTTTAAGGCCTTTTTGGTTCCTTTAGTCCCTAGACTAAAGTTAGTCAGGGACTAAACACTAGTCCGTATCTTGTTTGGTTTTAGGGACTAAAGGTCATTAAAGCAAATGAACAAAACCAAAACACTGATTCAGTGCACAAAATCTAGGGAATGGGGCAATAATAAGGGGGAAAGGGTTGTCCTTTTAGGTCTTTAGTCCCCTTTAGTCACCCCCAATGGACTAAAGGACTAAGGCCCTATTTGGTTCTTTAGTCCAGGGACTAGAGACTAAAACAGGGACTAAAATTTAGTCTCCTACCCTGTTTGGTTCCAAGGACTAGAGGGGACTGAAGGACATTAAAGCTGCTGAACAAAGACTAAAATACCCTTCTTCTTTCTCTGGACAGAGGCCATGGAGACAACTACTGCTACTCGCAACCGAGGCCGTGCGGGGTGAGAAGGGTGGCCAGATGAAAGTCCTATGTTTGGTGTTGGTAATTAGTGGCAATGCCTAAGTACTAATTCTATGCCTAAGTTATATGTAGCATATGAGGATTAGTACATTCCAAGGTTGGTGGCAAAGATGGACATGGTGATCATGATGGCCACACTTGGATTCGGACGCAACCCTATGTGATCAAGGCAAAGGTATATGCTTAAGGGTTGTGTTTTAGTAACCAAGACACCTATTGGGTGTGGTTACATTATAGGTTAGATAGCCGTATTATAAAGAGAGAAATGATGCGGCTATTGAACTCCTAAGTGCCTCTAGGTGTGCATTTCATAATCATATGCATTTGGATAGAACTAATAACGCCTCGAAAAATGATTGTGAAAATGCTAACACACTCACACATGACGAGATCACTTGGTGGTGTTAGCACGTTTGAGAAGGCGGTGGAGTTTGAGCGGTAGAGAGGGTTTGGGGTCCTCTCTCCCTCCCGTCGAGCTTGCGAGGCGGGATTCAGGCGTTTTCGAGGAGTTGAAACGACTATTTTCCACTACGCCGGAAGTCAGAAAAGAAACGGAGGCGAACAGAGGTCACAGAGGTGACCGGACGCTGAACCAGACGCGGTCTTTGCATGACCGGACGCGTCCGGTCAGTGTTTAGCGTCTGCGCGTATTTCAGGTTGATGATCGAACGCGCAGCGCGTCCGGTCACTGATGATCGGACGCGTCCGGTCGTTCAGGGAGCTTACTGGACTCTAACCGGACGCTGGCACTGTCGCGTCCGGTCAGTTCTACAGCGCGTCCGGTCACTGTTTTGTCGTGCGCTGCTCAGACTTGACCAGCGCGTCCGGTCAGTCACGGGACCAGCGCGTCCGGTCGTTTGCAGCGCGTCCGGTCTGTGCGTCAGGCGCGTCCGGTCGTTGATTCGCAGTTAGTCGTTGTGCGACCAGCGCGTCCGGTCAGTCATAGGACCAGCGCGTCCGGTCTGTGCGTCAGGCGCATTCGGTCGTTGATTCACAGTTAGCCGTTGTGCGACCAGCGCATCCGGTCAGTCATGGGACCAGCGCGTCCGGTCGTTTGCAGCGCATTCGGTCTGTGCGTCAGGCGCGTTCGGTCGTTGATTCGCAGTTAGCCATTGTGCGACCAGCGCGTCCGGTCAGTTGGACCAGCGCGTCCGGTCAGTGCTTCGCGACTTAGCCATTGTGCGACCGGCGCGTCCGGTTAGTTGGACCAGCGCGTCTGGTCAGCGCGATTTCAGCTGTTTAAGTTTCTAACGGCTATATTCGAAGGGGTACATCTATAAATACTCATTGGCCGGCTCAAGGCTCTCTCTCTCTCTCTTGAACATTTGACATACTTGTGAGCACTTTGAGCTAAGCAACTCCCCTCCCACTTATCTCTCTTGCTTCTTTGCATATTCGAAGTGAGATTGAGTGATCCAAGTGCATTTGCATTGTGAAATTGCATCTAGTTGACACTTGGTGGTTGATTTGCTGTGGGATTCTTGTTTCTCTTGGTGGTTGCCGTCACCTAGACGGCTTGGAGCAGCTTGGAGGCATTGGCAAGAGTTGGTGATTGTTCTTGGCCACCTCCGGTGATTGTGAGGGGTTTGTGCCTACCTCGACGAAGCGCCAAAGGCAACGTTAGTAAATTGCTCATGTCATTGCAACCTTTTACCATTTGGTAGGTTCTTGTGGTGCCTTTTGAGAGGCTCGGTGTGAGACTGATTAGCCACTGAACCACGTGGTGAAGAGGGACACAACGGGGACTAGCGTGCCGGCAAGCACGTGAACCTCGGGATAAATCTTCGTGTCATCACTTTCATATTGTGATTGAATGATCCCGGTGTTCGGTTGTCTTGGTATTCATTGTTGATCATATTGGTTGGCTCAATACTTCGCCCCTCGGTGAAACTCTCCTTAACTCAACTTCGCATTACCTTCTTAGTTATCTTTGCTAGCTAGTTAGCTTTGCTAGAGTAGCTCTTTTGTGTAGCTTGCTAGTTGTAGTTGTAGTTACCTTCTCGGTTTGACTTGTGCGGTTGAGTGAAAATACTAGAATTGTGAATTGGTTAGATGGCTTGCAAACACTCCGTAGGCTAAGCAAAACTCGCATCTCGCTATTTGTTATATTGATAAACTTGTTTAGCTTGTCTTTGTAGAAAGTTTTAAAAGGCTATTCACCTCTCTCTAGCCATCAAGACCTTTCAAGTGGTATCATGTAGCAGAACCTCCTAAATTATATGGCCCACATGCACCTATCATTGTCCCTAAGACCTCTGACGGCTATGCATGTACACCAGATAACCTAAGAAGATCTGTCGGGTGCCCTCGCAGGACCCCGATTCAACTACATTTGACAACTCATACCAGGATCAACAAAGGAGTAACTACAATATTACAACATTTGTACAAAACTTTACATCAGAGTGCGGAAGAATAACAACAATGAATTTATAAATCAGGATTAAGTTAACTTTTTACAAACTTAACTTGTATTGCGGAAGTGGAGTAGAACTATAGAAGACAAACTTAGGTAGAGCACCTAAGTTAGGGGACGACCATCAGATCATGTCGAGCCCACCGACATGACCTAATTAGCAGCACCAGTTAGCACCTGCAACAGGGGTTAACAAACCCTGAGTACTCAATTGTACTTCGCAAGACTTACCCGATGAAAAGAAAAGACTCCAAGGATATGCTGGCTTAAGGGAAGTAGTGAAGCTAGAAAAGAGAAGTTTTGCAGAAAAGCTTACTACCAGTGCATCCTTGCTTTCAAACTTTTAATTAAGTTTTGGCTCCAGTTTTAGTATAGCCTAATTATAGCTAACTTTTGCACCTGTATCTATCTCAATCATAAATATAATCATTACACTAGTTATTCAATTCTTTTCCATCTCAAGTCCAACAGTAACCATGTTCTAGTTGTTGCTACGATGTTGGTGAACAGTCAAGACTCCTTTCTCATGGAGCAACGACGATTCGAACCGCTTCATTTACCTAGCTGGGGCTTCCTAACCACACGACATATGCAAGTCCTTGACCTGCATATATCAACGCTTACTTGGGTCACCCAAAACCAGAACGTGTCCATCGCCACCCGAGAGCACAGTACTCCTCGAACTCGGCCCGATTCTAGCCCCGAGGGTACACGCTACTCTCGCCATCTCTCCACTCCCAGTGCGAGGTTAGACGTTCTCGTGATGGAATAGCCAAAGTAAGGCTTACCCGCCATTGGGTATGTGACTAGTACTATCCAAAACTCCTCGACTCGAGCGCCAACAACGAATGGTCCTTAACCGACACAGACAGGACCAACCACCAAAGACGATTCCCATGCCCCGTCCGGTCTCAAGTTCATTCTCATATTCATTTCACATGCTCTCATGACCTGTCATTAGGTCAGGAGAAGCAAGTAATAAACCTGTTCTGGTGATCAAAGAAATATTATTTGACTCCTACCGAAGTCTAAGCATTACTAAGCATAAGAGATCGATCTATATATACTTGTGGGATATCATCTGGATATAAATGTAGATCAAGGTAATCATGCAGCAACGGTATCAACCAACTCCTACTAACATAATGCACATTACACTAGACTTAAGGTGAAAATAAAGCATTTATAAAACAGAAGGGCGGTTATATGTCCGGGGCTTGCCTGCGTTGCAGCGGTGGTTAGTTCTTGTAGAAGTTAAGTTTGACACCAACACCACGGATGGATCACCTTTTCCGAAGCTTGATCGACACCAACCTCGTCATCACTTGTTCACCACGAACCTTCTCACTCTCGTAGGCACTACACGTAATAAATGATGCGATGCTTAACATGGTGGAATGTATGTCATGATGCATGATAATGAACAAAGCATAGCATAAAAGGGACATTTAGAAAGGATAAACATTAATTATCTACTTGAGTACAACTTTCCTTCGCGGTACAGTTGCAATCCAACATAATTATTAAACAACATTAATCACATTAAGATGTTGTTACGAAAACTACTTAACTTTACTTTTTACCCAAGAGATTGCATCTAATAACAAGTAATTCTACCACAAGACCACTAAGTATTAACATAAGTAAGTCATTAACTACTAATGACATAAGTTAATGACACTAACTATCATTAACAAATTCTAGTTAACAAGTCAATCATAACTTAAGCAATTAATTAAAGTGCCAAGGGTCATTACATGTTAATGACCCAAGGTCATCACTCAATCCCAAAAGAGCACACAACACTTAAAGTTATTGATTTAACATTTAATTAATCACTTAAATAATTAAGGCATAAATTAAGAATAGATTAAACTTTCTCAAATTGAGCTCATACTTTTTCTATGGGTTAATCATGGCCTAAAACAATGTCAAAACAAATTTCATGATTTTTGAATTAATAAATTAATTATTAAAATTTCTGGAAGTTGCATTTAATCTTTATTGGAACTAATTAAATCTACTACACAAAGTAATCAAATTTAGGGTTTAACATTTTTCCTAGATAGTTTGCACATTGAGAAGCTTACCCAAAATTTTTTAGAAATTTTGGAACTCTACACAATTTTTAATGAAATAAACAAATAGTATCACTATTCAAAATTTTGAAAAAGAAAAACAAAAACCGAACTCGGGCCGATCCTTCTCTCCTTCTGGCTCGGCCCACTAAGCGGCCCGCTCGCGTGTGCCCACGCTCGCCCGAGTGGCCCAGCACCGCGGCCCAGCCCGCGCGCGCTCACTCTCCCGTTCTCTCTCACTGACAGGTCGACCCCGCCTGTCATCGCCTACCTCCCGTGTCTCGCTCACTCCCACGTGCTCACTCACCTCCGCGCGGTGGCCGACCGGTGACCGGGGCTTCGGTCGACCAACTGACCCGACCAACACCAACTACACCTTCCCACGACTCCGTTTTACTAATTTGCCCCACGGTTCGAGCTCCGGTGACACTTCACCGACGACGGTGGCGGCTCGGCAACTACGGTGACCGACGACTCGACGACACAAAGGTGCAAAGCTTAAACTAACTAGCCAGGGAGCATCAGGGGCGTACCACGATCACAGAGGCGTGATCGGTTGAAGCAGAGAGGCACTGGAGGCGGCTGGCCACGGTGGCGGGGCTCAACCGGGACGGCGGTGACCCGAGGTGGAAGACGACGGTTCCCCGGCGATCCTGAGCGGTAGCATCTACACCAAGAGGCGCAACAGGTTCGCAAGGTGATGGCGGAGTGATTGGCGAGATGGAGATGGATGCGGTGGAGCAGGGAGGGCGAATTTGGCTGGAGAAATGAGGACGGTGGCGGCGGCGATAGTGAAAACGGGAAAAACGAAAATCGTCACTGTGACCTCGACGTATTTATAGACGACGGTCGCGGCTACAGAGCTGCACTGCTCGCGTCGTCGCGCTGGCGTTCTCGACCGCACGCGAAGGCCGTGGAAGCTGGCCGAAGCCGTCCGGCGTCTCGCCGGCGCCCATACCGGCCGGTGGCCGACGGTGATTGGCCCGACACTGTAGCTCCCCCCCCAAACTCTGAATTTCAAACTGATTTTTTCAAATTACTTTTAAATTCATGTAACAACTTGAAAAACTTCCAATCTATGAAATCTTTAGAATTTCAAGCTCTACAAGTTTTGTATTGAACACTTTTTCGAATTCTAACTGGATTTTGAAATTTGAGTTTAAATTCAAAAGGGGACACATTTTGGGGATTTGGTAATTTAGAAATTACTTTGTATTTTATATTGGTACTTCAAAATCTCCAAACACCAAAGTTGTACATCTTGACAAGACCTACAACTTTGCGGTTCAAAACATTTTCAAATTCTGCCTCCATTTTGAAATCTTAGTTTGGGGACAAAAATGAATTAAATCTGAAATTTGTTTATTTTCAAAATTGCTCCACATTTTACACTAAAACTTTGAAAACTCAAAACACCAAAGTTGTAGCCCTTGAAAAGTTCTACAAATTTGGTTTTGAACTTTTTCCCAAATTTTGCTTAGATTTTGAATTATTTCAAAAGGGGTAAAACAGGGTTTTGAAATTGAGGGTTTTGAATTCAATTGATTATTCTTTTTAACTAAACATGATTAATTCTTTTAACCCTAATAAAGCATTATTTCATGTGACAAGAAACATGACATTATTACCATATTAATCATACTAGTAAAAACAATATATCATATTACTATTGTAACATGTGAAACATTTCAAGTACTTTATTTGAAACATAAACAACATTAGAAACTTACCATGCTATGCATGAAACATGTGCAACATTTAAAACACCACATATGCAACAGAGACCTGATATATGAAACATTGCTTATGCAACATGAAATGCATCTTATGCCTTGATGTATGCATGATCAGTACTTAATCAAGTTTTAACTGCTTTTTAACATCTGTGATGTTACATATCGGAGTCGTGGTCACCGTTTGTAAGGCTTAACAACCTCGGTGTAAGATGGCTCAAGTTGTGTTCAACCATGTCGGGGGCAAGCCTCCATTCTTTGATGGTGTCATATCTTTTGATCATTGGAAAAGAAAGATGAAGCAATATCTTGGCTCTATTCATGAGAACGTTTGGAAGGTGACACACCATGATTATGTTATCATTGATCCTGACAACCTTACCAACAATGATCGCATCAACAACCAATACAACACTATGGCTCTCAATACTCTCTACAATGGAATTGATGCAAAGGTCTTTGAGCAAATCAAGGATCTTGAGATGGCAAGTGAAGTGTGGACAAGATTAGAGGAAACATATGAGGGCACTTCAACGGTAAAGAGTGCCAAGCTCTATATGCTCAAGGATAAGTTTGCAAGCTTCAAGATGAAGGATGATGAGTCCATACCGGAGATGTTCTATAGGCTACAAGTTATTGTCAATGATCTCAAGAGCCTAGGAGAAGATGTCAAGGACAAGGACTTCTCACATAAGTTCTTGATAAACTTACCTAAGAAGTTTGCTATCTTGAGGAAGATGATCCAAAGAGAGGGTTTGGACAAGGTGACTCCAAACTAAGTGCTTAGAGATGTCATGACCGATGCTCAATATGATGATGATGAAGATGAAGATGAGAAGAAGGAGATCAAGGTCAAGTAAGAGAAGCCCATTGCATTCAAGGCTTCATCCTCTAAGGGCAAGAGCAAGGTGGAGAGCGATGATGATGATCCATTCGATGATGAGACCACGGCCCTCCTAGTGCACAAGATGGGGAGGTTTATGAAGAAGAAAGGATATAGTGCAAGAAAGAGAAGGGACTTCATGAAGGCAAAGGAGGTGCTTTGCTATAATTGTAATAGCCCTGATCATATAGTGGCAAAGTGCCCCTATGAAGACAAAAGATATCATGATGGGGAGTTGAAGTTGAAGAAGAATAAGAAGGAGAAGAAAGAGAAGAAGAGCTTCACTATCAACAAGAAGAAGAAGGGTGGTGGCTATGTGGTCACTTGGGATAGTGATAACTCCGATAGTGATGATGATAGCTCTAGTGATGATGAGAGGACCACTCGGCGAGCCATTGCAAGCATCGCCCTCTCCAACAAGCCATCCATCATCGACACTACATCGACATGCCTAATGGCTAAGCCTACCAAGGTAAAACATGATGATAGTGATGATGATTCTTGTGCTAGTGATGATTGTAGGAGTGATGATGAGAAGGATAAGGACTACTCCAAGGATGATCTATTAGGCATAATAGATCAAATGAGCAAGGGCTACAAGAGGACAACCAAGAAGTGCAAGATTTTGGAGCAAGAGCTCATTGCCAAGAGCAATGAAAATAATGCCTTGATGGGGGAGTTTGTTGCTCTCAAAAAGAGTAAGGAGTGCAAAAGAATTGAACAAGATCTCAAAGCTCTTAGGAAATCCTTTGATGAGCTAGAGGCTTCTCGTGAGTGTCTAAAGGAAGACCACGAGGATCTTGAAATTGCTCACACTAGGCTTAAGGAAGCCCACTCCACTCTACTTGATCTCATCAAGGAAAAGGACCTCAAGTTGGAAAAGTTCATGAAGGAAGCTAAGGAGGAGCAAGTGATTGTCACTTGTGACATTGGACTAACATGTGATATTATTGATGATTCTTTATTTGTTGGTCCCACTAATGCTTCATGTAGCTCATCATCATCCACCACAACCAACTCTACCTCTACTACTAGTGATTCATCACTTGTTGTTGAGAATGAGACTCTCAAGAGAGAGGTGGATGATCTCACCCGCGCATTAGGCAATGCCTATGGTGGGGATGCCCGCTTGCTAAAATGCTTGGGTAGCCAAAGGTTCTCTCTTAACAAAGAGGGTTTGGACTATACTCCCAAGAAGGGCAAGGCGGTCTTTGCTACTCCAAAGTCTCGCTTTATGAAGGGCAATGGTCATTATTGCAATAGATGCAAGCAAGTTGGACATCTAAAAATTAATTGTAATAAAATTAATAAGAACAACAATAAATTTCATGCTAAAATAGATTGCATTCCTTTTGATTCTTGTTATGTGCTTACCAAGGGTGAGAAAGGTGTGCATGCTAGGTTTATTGGTACACCAATTATGGGTCCAAAGAAGAAGGCCATTTGGGTACCAAAGAACTTAGTTACTAACCTCCAAGGACCCAAGCAAGTATGGATACCTAAAACACATTAAATTGTTTTGTAGGTAAATTACAAGGCCGGAGGAAGGCATTGGGTGCTTGATAGTGGGTGCTCTCAACATATGACCGATGATTCAAGAATGTTCAACTCTCTCAAATCAAATGATAGTGGCATTGATAGCATCATATTTGGTGACAATAGCAAGGGTGATGTCAAGGCTCTTGGAAGGATTGCAATCTCAAATGAACATAGCATTTCCAATGTGCTCCTAGTTGAAAAGTTGAATTTCAATCTTCTCTCGGTTGCTCAATTATGTGATCTTGGTTTCAAGTGCATCTTTGGTGTTGATGATGTGGAGATAGTTAGTGTTGATGGCTCCAACTTGATCTTCAAAGGCTTTAGATATGAGAATCTATACTTGGTTGATTTCAATGCTAGTGACACTCAACTTTCAACATGCTTGCTCACCAAATCAAGTATGGGTTGGTTATGGCATAGAAGACTTGGTCATGTTGGCATGAAGCAATTGAACAAGTTAGTGAAGCATGACTTAGTTAGAGGCTTGAAGGATGTCACATTTGAGAAAGATAAGCTATGTAGTGCATGTCAAGCCGGAAAGCAAGTAGGCAACACTCATCCATTGAAAAGCATCATGGGTACATGGGTTTGTGATGCCTTTTGAGAGGCTCGGTGTGAGACCGATTAGCCACCGAACCACGTGGTGAAGAGGGACACAACGGGGACTAGCGTGCCGGCAAGCACGTGAACCTCGGGATAAATCTTCGTGTCATCACTTTCATATTGTGATTGAATGATCCCGGTGTTCGGTTGTCTTGGTATTCATTGTTGATCATATTGGTTGGCTCAAGACTTCGCCCCTCGGTGAAACTCTCCTTAACTCAACTTCGCATTACCTTCTTAGTTATCTTTGCTAGCTAGTTAGCTTTGCTAGAGTAGCTTTTTTGTGTAGCTTGCTAGTTGTAGTAGTAGTTACCTTCTCGGTTTGACTTGTGCGGTTGAGTGCAAATACTAGAATTGTGAATTGGTTAGGTGGCTTGCAAACACTCCGTAGGCTAAGCAAAACTCGCATCTCGCTATTTGTTATATTGATAAACTTGTTTAGCTTATCTTTGTAGAAAGTTTTAAAAGGCTATTCACCCCCCCTTAGCCATCAAGACCTTTCACCAGACCGGCGGCGCGGTGGCGCCTGCTAACGCACGGGGCCCGCGGTGGCGGCCTGTCAGCCCACGACGACGGCATGGGGCGTGGACGGTAGATCCTACAGCGGTGCCATGTGGTGGATTTCGCACAGCACAAGAGGAAGGTTAGGGAAGGGAAGGGAGGGCATCGGGGACGTGGGGGAGCATCGCCGTTGCCGCCGGTGGGGGAGCGCGGTGCGGGGTCAGGGGCACAGCTGTCGTCGGTGGGGGAGCGTGGCGCAGGGTCGAGGGTGGGGGATTGCGGCGTGGGGTTGGGGCTCTGGGTGGGGATGGTCTCGACGCAACAAAGAGAAGAGAGGGAGGGACATGGGGTGTCAAGTTAGACCAGTAGTCCCAAATGGCCACCCCTCAAGGGACTACAGCCCAAGCCCACTTTAGTCCCTCTAGTAGTCTCCTTGTTTGGCAAAATAGGAAGTAAATGGGACTAAATTGGGCTGACTAGTATGTAGTCCATCTAACCAAACAGGGCCTAAACCATTTAGTTCATGTTTTAGTCATGGCATTTTACGGATTAAAAGGGACTAAGTTACATTCACATAAAAAAAGATACTTTTGTGGTCAGACACAAAGTAAACAAATCATCTTTCCCTTTTCTTCTGAAAAATGGCGGGATGGAATATTTTTATTTTAGGAAAGTTAGTTGACTCTCCTTTTTTAGACTAAAATGGAGAACCTTCTCCATTTAGCCTTTGCCTCTTAGTTTCCTTTTGAGCAAGAGTAATTCTCTAATGGCTAACATGTGGTGACGCATGTGGATATTACCCTTCCCCTTGGTTTCATGCTAAAATTTAGTATCCAGGCTTATGCATTTCATGACTAAAGAAATTTGTGCGCTAACGAGCTCTAACACATTGACTAAGATATCACGATATCAAGTTATCAGCAATGAAAACACAACTACTTTTTTTTCCTGACAATGACATAGGTAGTTACCGATTAACCATTGGATATTAGAGATGAAATCCAAAAACACGGTAAGAGTGATGTGATATATGACACACAATATGCTCCTAATATTTTACATTTCTGCATGAACCGGCCCAAAGCCCATCACATTTCAAGTTCTCCATGTTCTGTTATTATATACTAATTTGTGTCTACATTTTAGGTCTTTGGGTCTACAATGATGCGGACTCTAGTTGACATAGGAGCTGAACTTGTGATTGTTATGTCTATGGTCCTGCTTGACTGGCTAACATATGTCGACAACTTGTCACCAGTAGCACCTCCCTTGTACAGCTCAGACGGCTGCTTAGGATATGGCAATAAACTTATGCTTTGAAAGTTCAAAAGTGACACAACATCCGACATGGTTGGGCGATCTGTTGGTTCCTCCTGAGCAGGGGCGGATCCAGCACCGGGGCGGGGTGGGCTTGAGCCCCTGCTACCGCTGCTCGGACCATGGAGCCTCTCCTAAGCCTCTACTACAAATTTGCACATATTTAAGCTTAGAAGGAGAGGCTAGGGATGAAAGATTATGAGATAAGTCCCTCCTAACTTATTTCCTAGATCCGCCACTGCTCCTGAGCGCAGAGTAGTGCCACTTGAGCATACTGCATTACCTCAGCAAGTTCAAATTCATCACCCAATATTGGATCGACAAGCTCATGTAGCCTTCCATCATTCCATAGTTGCCATGCCTGAAATATTTTCTTCAATTCGTTTAGGGCCAACAATATTGTAGTGTAAATACAGATTCATAAACAGTGGAGAAAGTTTTGATGCAACTATGCAGAGGGCAAAACAACTGCAAATATTCAACATTTTGAATGGGCCCTTTAAAATGTCATGTTTACTCACATCTCGTACAAGGGTACCAACAGAATCTTCTTGCTTCTCCAGTATGTTATTCTTTCGCCCACTGATGGTCACTAATACCATCACCCCAAAGCTAAACACATCTGTCTTTAGTGAATATACACCTCGAGACGTGTACTCAGGAGCTTTGTAGCCACTTCATAAACACCAAAAGAGAGACATTAACACATTAGAACACTATTGTTGCACAAGCCTAGAATTGAAATTATGTGTATCTTACCTAGTCCCCACAACCCTGCTTGTACACTCTTCAGCGAAATCTGAACTCAGAGTTCTAGCTGATCCAAAATCAGCAATCTTTGGGTTCATGTCATGATCTAACAGGATGTTCTTGGGTTTCAAATCCCTATGGACAATCCATAACTTGGACTGTTTGTGAAGGTAAACAAGTCCTTCAGCTAACCCTTTGATTATATTGATTCGCTTAGACCAGTCTAGCAACGACCCCATCCTTTTGTCTGAAAAATGTGCAAAAGAACAATTGTGATTCAGTTTAAAATGAAATTACGGTTTACACAACTACAAATCAAAATGAGAATAGCTTCAGATCAACTATGATAACAAACCAAGAATAAAGTGAAACAAGAGTGAAATCTTTGCAAAGAGTGCAATAGGCATATATTTGAAAATAATTTCAAACAGTGCAGCAAGTGGCATCCAGAGTTGAGGAAGACATTGAGTAGCGTAAGAGGGCATTTAATTCATTGCCGTTGATCTCAACCTGTAAATCTTGCTTTGTGTGTGATTTTGTGTTGTGTAAAAATCTTGCCAGGTGAATTATGTGGTGCTCCTCTAGAGTTTTGGGACTGGCCATGCCCACCGGTGTATTATGTATATAAAGATGTTTAAACTTTGTTTCTCTTCTTAATCGTAAGGCAGAGCTCCTACTAGTTATGACTCATGTTAGAAAAAACAAATGGAGGAACTATATCAAAACATACTGTGAAAATAACATGTCATAGGGAAGTGTACCAAAGATGAAATGGTGCAGGCTACCCTTGTGCATGAACTCATACACTATAATCCTTTCTTTCCCATGGATACACCACCCCAAAAATCTAACTAGATTGTTATGCTGAAGCCTCGCAAGCAGAAATTCACTGCTGAAATCAAACACTGTAGCATGTTCATCCATCCTTTTGATGGCAATCATGGATCCATCAGGCAACTGACCCTGCAATGATTAATTAGATCTACTTTAAACAACATTTCAAGAATACAAAAATAGCGCCACATTTGAAAGATAAGGGATAAGCAATCACTCCCATTAGTTAATTTCTGTTTTGGGTTATAATTACCTTGTAAACTGTAGCAAAACCACCCCACCCGATGTTTCTACTTTCTGAGAAATTGTCTGTAGCATCAATAATCTGGAAGAATTCAAACCTTCTGAATCCTGAGCAACTCTCTTGAGTACGGATGCAAAGCTCCAACAGTTCTTCAATGTTCAGACTTTTCTGTTCTCTAAAGTCCAGTGCTCCTGAATCATGGATAAGCTATCCATGTTAACCGTAGAATCTTAACACTTGCTAATATGGCTAATCAAAAACAAAAATACCATGAAAATGTTCAAGTTTCTTTGGTAGATCACTGAATCAACACATTGTAAGACTTTTGTAGTTTGGATACCGAAATAACATTTTACTTTGAAAGGAACTATTTAGTGTAGAACTTTATGCAAGACTATCACCCTGTTCGCTTATGCTAAAATTTGGTTTATGCTAATGCTTATGCTGAAATGTTACGAGAGAAAAACATTATTTCATGGCTGAAAAGTAGCTCAAGCGAACAGGGCATATGTAATTTGCCTCTTACAGATATGTTAAAAAACTCGATCCGCAGTGGCTAGACAGCCCCCGGGTATTCTGACTGAAGAAGAAGATCTTCTCACGCAGATCGAGAAAACCTCCGAACCCCTGCCCCACCCATACAGATCGGCACCGCAGCTCCGTGAGATGAGTTGGCCACAGACCTGTGCTTTTGGTGTGGACAGACGAGGGAGTTTTTTTCCCCTTGGTCATTGCGTTCGAAGCCACAAATAAAGAGTGAGTCCCTTGGGACTCGAACTTTGACCACCCTAAGGGAAGGTACTGAGCCTGTACTGACCACTCGGTCAGGCAGGCCGCCCATGACTCATGCTAATTTCATTTTTTATATATACAGTATGAAATTCTGTGTGGCATACAAAAGTGGTATAAAAGATGTTAAATTAGTGACATGTCACCCTTTTTCATCATTCCTGTTGCAGTACGTTTAAAAGCATGAGTCGTAGAGTATTAAAATTATGCATGTCAAAATAATTTAGTAATTCTTGGAGAAAAAACATTACCATGAGATTTTAGTATTTGACTTTTGATTTATTTTATTATTATTATTTTTGGTTAACTAGGAAACTTACAGTGGCGACTGTCTACCTGATAATGGTTATTCTGCAACACTGCAAACTTGAGTAGCTCCTTGAATGTGTATTTTGGTGAAGTCCGAAACACTTCTTGAAAACCAAATGGTAGATAAAGATCATTTTTTTTCGATGGAAGGTAGATAAAGATCATTATTATGCCAAAACCATCAATAATATCAATAGTCCGAAAAAGATGAAAAATGTGTTCAGCAGAAGAACAGGTTGCTTGGTTACATAATTAGAGGTTCACTCGGATTTTTTTAAGTAAAAAAAATGCTTGTTGCTCTATGAACAAATATGCTAGAAATCTGTGGAAGCAAAATTCTTTTTAGACAAGTTAATTCATAGTCCAAATGAAACTGACTAATCTGATATACAATAACAGAAATGCTTTTTCAGAACTCTATGCTCCAAAAGTGTTTTTTTAGAACGTATGATCTAAAATCATTTATTAGTCATTAATTAGCCAAATATGACTAGTAATTTTCTAATTGCTCATATATTGAATTTCACTTAGGATGCCGATTTCTTAATAAAGAATTGATAATGATATAATTTGAGATTTTGTAGGGCATGATAAAGTTTGTTATTTGACACCTGAGCAACCAGTTGATGAGTATTATCCACTACATTAAAAATAATCTCACCTGACATGATGGTTTGAACCATTCCTGATTAGACCTGGTACTCCCTCGGCAGTCTGCTGGACAACGATAGAAAGAAAACTTAACGAACGGAACAGTTAAAATTTACAAATGCTACAGATGTACAATTGAGAGTGATTGAACAGTAAGCCATTTGATCAGTTGAGAATTATAGCAGTTAATATAAAACTGTTCCATTTGCATATGCAACAACTATTGCACTCAAATTCACACGCATAATTCCTATTTCCTAGGGTTTTTCTCTCACGACAAATCAGCGAACAGTACTTTCAGCCATGACTTTTCAGCGAAGCGAACAAGGGCTGAAAGGAGAATTTGGGATGGGATTACAAAGAGGTCAAATTAATCTCCTTCAAATCAGTTCTTCTTCTTGACCTCATACATACAAGTTCTTCTTGACCTCATACATACAAGACATATGAACTCAAGTACCAAATCAAGAAGCCACCTCATAAGTATTAGTACCTAATCAGCAAGGTAAAACACGCATACCTTGGCATTGCGATCATGCGTACTGTCGACGAGGGCGATAAGTGGGACTAAGCGGATGAATATGTCGATCTCCTTCTCCGCAGCGCGGAGCTCGTCAGCCATCCGGGCGCCGAGGAACAGGCTGCGGAGGTACCCGCAGTCCTGGCACGCCGTGACGAGCGCGTAGCACCGTCGCAGTGCGCCCTGGAGCTGCTCGAGCGGCCGCCGCGTGACCTCCCGCCGCATCAGCTCGGCGAGCTCCAGCTCCCGCAGCAGGCCGCCGACGACCTCCACGTGCTGCGCCAGGCGCCGGCACGCGTCGCGGTGGCGGCGCGCCGCCAGGGCGGCCTGCACGACCATGGACACCAGCCCGAGCGCGTCGACGCCGACCAGCTGCGCCACGTTCGAGGCCTGCCCGAGCACGGTCCACAGCCCGCTCGAGCTGTCCAAGAGGCCTGCCATGGCCGCTTCCTGCCGTGCTCACAACCGCCTCTTCTGCTCTGGACCTGGTCGCCGCCATTGACGAGCCCAATTATATGGGCTATGTGGGTAGGTTAGTCTGGACATGGACTTTGACTAAGCGTGGAATTTCTCGCTTGTTTTGACGTCAGTTTTTTTTTCTCTGTTGACAAGAGGCTGAGCTCGTTTTGGAATGTTGTGGTCGTGCTTGCTCTCTTCTTAACGAAATACACGCTCAGGGCATTCGCGAAAAAGAGTCTTAGCTTGCCGATTTTAGTCCTTTTAAAAAAGCAAAAAGACAAGGCAAACACCAAAACGAGCTCTAGCAGAGCCTAGATCGAGGTAAAGTAAAGCAAAATACTGAAATATTCTCAAAGTAATAAATAACATTATTTACACAAAGATTTCGTTCAAAACAAATCATTTACACAAAGAGAAACATTATGGATTCTCTGTTTTTACATCATTTTGAACATTTCAAGTCTCTGGCTCCACAATGATGCAGACTTTAGTTGATACTGGAGCTGAGCTTGTGATGGTTATGTTTATGGTTCTACTTGACTGGTTAATATATGTCGATAATTTGTCGCCAGTAGCACCACCATTGTCCAGCTCAGGCGGCTGCTTAGGATCCGCCAATAGGCTTATGCTTTCAAAGTTTAGGAGTGCAGTAACGTCTGACATGGTGGGGCGATCTGCTGGATCTTCCTGAGTGCAGAGTAGTGCCACCTGAGCGTACTGCTTTACCTCAGCAAGTTCAAATCCATCACCTAATATTGGATCTACAAGCTCATGTAGCCTTCCATCATGCCACAACTGCCATGCCTGAAACATATGTTTAGCTGTCAGCAAAGATTTTATAGTGTAAATCCAAACTCACATATGTATGCCTGGTTTTGAAATAAATACGGAGAGGATGAAACTAAGCAAATATTCAACATTTTCAGAGGTTGGATCACTCACATCTCTTACGAGGTTACCAACAGTGTCTCCTTGATGCTCCAGTATGATATTCTTTCGCCCACTGATGACCACTAAAGCCAACACCCCAAAGCTAAAAACATCAGACTTGACTGAATAAATGCCTCGAGATGCATACTCTGGAGCTTTGTAACCACTGAATAAACAATCAGGAGAGTGGCATCAGTGCACAAGGACAAAATTGTTTTGCACATAGTCCTGTTACAATCAATGTTGTGAATTGCTTACCAAGTTCCCACAACCCTACTTGTATGCCCTTCTGATGCATCTGAACTCAGAGTTACAGCTGATCCGAAATCTGAAATCTTTGGGTTCATGCCATGATCCAGGAGGACATTTTCTGGTTTCAGGTCCCTATGGACAATGCAAAAGTTGGAGTGCTTGTGTAAGTAAACAAGTCCCTCTGCTAATCCTTTAATTATATTAAGTCGCTTAGACCAGTCAAGCAATGGCCCCTTTACTTTGTCTGCAAAATGTTAAGGCAACAAGCATATTTAGAATCCTTTTGTTTACAATTTTAAGCTATTCTGAATCAAACGACAATAAATTCAGATCAGCTGAGACAAGAAGGAATGAACTAAAATTGGAGTTATTCAAGTCTTTCATTTGATCAGAATGGTTTTAGAGATAATGAAAGGGATCAAGTGAAGTATGTTTTGAAGAACAACTCTGGTTATAGGAAAACATACCAAAGATAAATTGGTGCAGGCCACCTTTGTGCATGAGCTCATACACCAGAATTCTTTCTTTCCCATGGATGCACCACCCCAATAGCCTAACTAGATTGATATGCTCAAGCCTCGCTAGTAGAAATTCATTGCTGAAATCATATACTGCCGCATGTTCATTCAACCTTTTGACAGCAATCATGAGTCCATCAGGCAACTCACCCTGCAGTGTTTACCAATAAATAAAGCTTGAACTATATTATGTCAAAATAGACTGCTAGAGCATCACTTATTTGAAAGATAATGCTTACAAGCATTCATTTTGTTAGTTCATTCTATTTGGGGTTATAATTACCTTGTAAACTTTAGCAAAACCACCCCACCCAACGTTTCTATCCTCTGAGAATGTGTCGGTAGCGTTGAGAATCTGAGAGAATTCAAACTTTCTGAATCCTGAGCAACTCTCTTCAGTATGGGTACAAAGCTCCAACAGTTCTCCAGTGTCCAGAATCTTCTGTCCTTGCAAGTCCATTGCTCCTGAAATTATGGAAGTATATCCTTGTCAACGGTGGAACTGCAGCATTCATCTGGTTAAACTAATAAAGAAGTACAGTGAGAACAATCAAGCTTCTTTGATAGATCATCATATCCGAAGACAAGTGTAGGACTTCAGGTTAGAGTTTGCATATGTATAATATATGTTAGTACTACTAGTTAGCTTAGTGCTCTTCCATGACTCATGCTTATTTTCTTTCTATATGATACATGAAATTATGTGTGGTACAGGAAAGTGGTACAAGTTTATTAAATTAGTCACACGAGCACTTTTATTCTCTCCATTGCAGTATGTTCAAAAGCATGGAGTATCAACAACAGTTAAAGCATTAGAGATTCTTGAAGCGATAACATTGAAATGAAAATTTCAGTCTCTTGATATTTTTTTAGACCACGACTAAGATGATAAGAAATCATACTATCATAGAGGTAACTACCTACCTGCAAACGATTGTTTTGCAACATTATAAATTTTAGGAGCTCCTTGAACTTGTATTCTGGTGAAGTCCTCAACACTTCTTGGAAATCTGATCATTATGCCAAAATGCCAATTTATTCAAAGGCATGACATAGATTTGAATTTTGATATGCGAGGAATTAATTTGCTGACTTTTAATCAACTACATTTAAACAAAATGTAACCTGACGTGATGATGGCTTGACCCATTCATGATTAGAACTGGCACTGCTTCAGCAGCCTGCTTGTAGACAAAGACTTTGAAGTCAACAAGTATTACTGATGTCATCTATCTCTAGGATTAACCTGTTTATTTTAAAAAAAAAAATCATACACACACATATAAAAGACATTTGATGAATTCAGTGGTAGTAACTTTGTATAGAACTTTTCAGTTCATAGATGCTACTTCAATCGGATTACAAACAAAACGAATGGCCCTAGAATAAGCTATTCTTCTTCTTAGGGTGTGTTTAGTTCCCATGGAATATAAAATGCAAAATGTCAACTAGTTTGGAATGATGAAATGCAAAATACCAAAATTTTCATGGGTGTGTTTAGTTCCATCCAAGATGTCAAATTTTTCATAAGGTGGGTGAGAGCTTTTTGGTTTTTTTTTTTTTTTTTGCCTCTTGAGGCCAAAATCCAAAATAGAGAATAGATACATTTTTCCCAAAAATTTTGCATGGTGTTTAGTTTCATTTTGCAAAATGATGGATCAAAACCCAAAATTTTTTGGGTGAAATGGGGAACTAAACACACCCTTAATAACAGTACAAATTACATGTTCACTTATGATATGAAATGAACAACCAAAAGTAATCAACAAGCTAAAACACGAGCGTACCGTGACCCGGCGTCCATGTGTAGTGTCGACGAGCGCGATAAGCGGGACGAGGCGGATGAACATGTCGATCTCCTGCTCCACGGCGCGGAGCTCTTCGGCCATCCGGGCGCCCAGGAACAGGCTGCGGATGTACCCGCAGTCCTGGCACGCCGTGACGAGGGCGTAGCACCGCCGCAGGGTGTCATGGAGCTGCTCGAGGGGCCGCCGCGTGGCCTCCCGCCGCATCAGCTCGGCGAGCTCCAGCTCCCGCAGCAGGCCGCCGACGACATCCACGTGCTGCGCCAGGCGCCGGCACGCGTCGCGGTGGCGGCGCGCGGCCAGCGCGGCCTGCACGACCATGGACACCAGCCCGAGCGCGTCCACGCCGACCAGCTGCGCCACGTTTGAGGCCTGCCCGAGCACGGTCCACAGGCCGCTCGAGCTGACCAACGGGCTCGCCATGGCTGCTTCCTGTGCCTGCAGGATGCAGCACGCCTCTCCTGCTCTGAACCTCGTCACTGTCGCGTGTCGCTGCGTGCGCCACTATACGGGTCAGCCGGCCAGGTCAGGTGACTGGTGAGTACCGTGCCGGGTCTGCTGAACGGTGACTTTGACTAAGCGTGGCACTTGTGTGGAACTTTTGGAGAAAGAAAATCTGTTCACTGATGGTCAAAATGGGCCGGCCTGCTCAGCATTGCTAAATTGTTGGCATCTAGCCCAACCTCAACAGGCCGGCCTCACGAGAGTAGTCTATCCGGCTAAGTCGCAGGGTCTGTTCGGTTCGTCGAAAAACAGAGTCACATCAATATATTTATACTCCGTATACCACAGTTTTTTAAGCAACTATTTGATTTACTATTGAAACTATGACGTGATATACTTTCTTAGCACCCTATTTCATAGGTCATAAACTTATTTTTCTGTTAAACTTTGTCTTCAAATTTACTTGCCAGATTTTCTGTGATAGACAATATATATAACAAAGGTTAGGTGTGGTAATATTTGACAATGAACTAAGCTGGCCTTTTAACTTAATTATGTCTCTCATATTTTTTAGATTTATATTTTAAAAATAACTCTATTTATTTAATAATTAGTGCAATCCTAAAAACTGCTAGTTTAATCTCTCAAAAATACGTCTAAAGATATGGTGAGATGCCAATATAGGTGCCGAGACCCATGAAAGCAGTCTTCAGGCCATCCCTAACATGGACCAGTGCTTCTGTCGAAACTCATGGAGCACCAAGAGCAAGGTCCCTATACTCTCTCTAGTTTCTTTTTTTTATATTGTCGTTGTTTAGGGACAAGTCTCCAAAACTTGAGGCGCACAGCTGTTGACGTTGCCTGACTGTTTCGCTTGCCGTATCTTAAAAAGACAGCCTTGCCTTTTGCATGAAACTTTTGCGACCTTGGTTTTCTAGTTGCATGTCTGGTTGTCAGGGGTTGATTATCCCCCCCCCCCCCCCCCCCCCCCCCCCCCATTTTATTTCGTTCTGCTTAATAGCTCTGTTTGATATTTGGTGATAGTTTGAGGCTTCCGTTGTTGCAATGGAAATGGGGAGATTCCTCACGTCAAAAAAAAGGTCTCCAAAACTTAGTTTTCACTACAATTTTTAGTCCACCAACCCGTATTGACACAGTAGTGTTTAGAGTCATATTAGACATAGTCATATTTTGACGCGAATCAAGGCATGGATCACAGGCGGTCTTAAAATCTAGTGTTTAGGAACTTAAGGACACTGTAGTGTTCTTTTTCTCTTCAAAGTTGAGAGGAGATGAGCTTTCTCGGTGTGTTTAGTTCGCAAATTTTTTTTGGTTTGGGCTACTGTAGCACTTTCGTTTGTATTTGTTAATTAGTGTCCAATCATGGACTAATTAGGTTTAAAAGATTCGTCTCGTGGTTTTCTACCAAACTGTGTAATTAGTTTTTTTTCGTCTACATTTAATGCTCCATGCATGTGTCTAAACATTCGATGTGACAAAGAATCTTGAAATTTTTTGGGAACTAAATGTGACCTCTGTTTCTGATTATGTTTTCCCCGTCGACTGATGGTCAAAATAGGCTCGGCTCCTCAGCCATGGCCCATGTCTGTCTTCAATTGTTGGATTTTCTAGTTTTTTTGTTAAATTAGTGGGTGCTCCAATCAAACATGAGCTCATTAGGCCTGACAAGAGTTTGCTACAATCGAAACATACTATTCTCTAGTACTACCTCCATCCACGAAAGAATGCAATTATGGGATGCGTGCCGGTCAAAAAAGTTTAAGTTTGACCAAGTTTATAGCAAATATTATTAGCATTTATGTTTCCAAATAAAATTATTATAAAAAATATATTATATAACTAATCTAATGATACTTACTTTATATCATATAAATGTTTGCACTTCTTTATATAAATTTAGTTAAAATTCAAACTGTTTGACTTCTCGAAAAGCGAAAATTACATTCTTTTGTGCAGGGGGGAGTACTGAGGCCTTGTTTAGATGTATCCCAAAAGTTAGAATTTTTTCACTCTCTCTCCATCACATCAATCTTTGGACCTATATATGAAGTAGTAAATGTAGGTAAAAAAATAACTAATTACACAGTTTAGTTGGAAATCACGAGATGAATCTTTTGAGTCTAGTTGGTTCACGATTGGACAATATTTATCAAATAAGACAAAAGTGGTATTATTCATCGGGTTCAAAATATTTGCAATCTAAATGTGGCCTAAGTCTCAACAGGTCTAGGTGATTCCTCTCTAAAAAAGGAAATGGTGACAGGCCATAAACATGTGGATTACACCTTTTACTTGTTTCATGGTATCTGTATCCTGAAAAAAAAACTCGGTTCTACACTTATACTCAATCCTACTACGACTTGTTCAAATTAGCCCCCTTTTTTCTGCCAGCGTTTTGGCAAAGCTGGGCTATGGATTTGACGGCCAAAAGTTCATGTGTGCTTGTCTCTGCTAAAATCCAACCATCCTTACATATTGTTCAAATTTGTGCTCCCATAAAGCTTCACGGGTGACTGAGAGCCTTTTCCTTTCCTCTTTTTTTTTAATGCGAGGGGGGCTTTTCCTTTCCTGCAGGCGTGGTTCATATCAAACGAGTGACCAGTGACTAATAAAGCTTTGAACAGTGAAGGTACAACTAAAGTTTCATCGCAAAAAAAATGAATAATAACGCCAAACCCTGTAGAACGGCCATGAGCTGTAGTTAACTGTAGACCACAATCAAGACTGGGTTTAGACTACCCGCAGTGGGTACTCTAAAACGATACTCTAAAGCTTTAGAGTATGAATATAGAGTAAAATCTGCTGCACTGGGTACTCTAAAACGATACTCTATCCTTTCTCTCACTCTATATTTAGAGTTGTATTGTGCTTACTCTATACTCTATAGTGGCGGGCCCCACTAGCTAAACAAAGGAAAAAATGCTATAACTCACAAACCAAAAATTCAAATTAAATTTCGATTTCACCATTAAATTCGTCTTAATAAATTCTTCAAAACTAGATCACACATGGATATATTTAGATAAAGTGATAAGTGGGTCCCATAGTGGATAGAGTGGATAGAGGATGATATAGAGGATGGATGAGTGCGGAAGAATTGAGTATAGAGGAGAGAATCTTGCTGATTAGGACGTATAGAGGATGAATATAGAGGTCCACGAGTGCGGGTAGTCATATGAAGGTAAATAAAGGAGGAGGGGCACTGTAGCAGTGGAGGCAGAGTGTAATGACATGACCTAGACCAACACTACTGTCACAGAGCACAAACACCCTGGCATTGACCTCAGAGCTATGGAGTACAGTACTCCTCTGGCCGCCGGATGGATATGGCAAAATAAGGCTGTCTGCACTGGTCCTGAATCCCCTCCGTTACCCCCATCCTGCAGTTGTGTTTACCGTAAAAATGCCCGGCAGCGTTGTCCTGTATCGCTTCTGGGAGCCGGCTTCCTCCGCTAAGTCTAGCGGGATGCCGTTCCTCTGCTATGCAGAGGACGCAGGCCCCACCATGCGCGTGCATGAGAGGAGAGGAGAGAGGCGAGAGCATTAGCGGTGGGCCTTACATTTTCAAGTTACTAAAAAAATGTTATAACTCACAAACCAAAAAACCAAATTAAATTCTGATTGCATTATTAAATTCGTTTAAATAAATCTTTTAAAACAAGATCTCACATGGATATATTTAAATAAAATGACAAGTAGACCCCACAGTGGATAGAGGATGATATAGAGGATGAATGAGTGCGGAAAAATTGAGTATAAATGAGAGAATCTTGATGACCAAGATGTATAGAGGATGATATAGAGGATGGATGAGTGCGAATAGTCTAACAAACGGCTCATCTTTTGATGCGGAAGACCAACGGGAAGACGCAGGCGAAAGCGCGTGCGTAGCCCGCGGAGCGCGGGCGCAAGCGCAAGGCTGCCGCTGCAGCAGCTCAAGCAGCTGCGCTCCGTTCCACTCTCGGCGGAGATCCCGATCGAGGGCCTTGTTTAGCTAAAAGTTAAGAATTTTTTCAATCTCTCTTCATCACATCAATCTTTGGACTCATGCATGAAGTAGTAAATATAGATAAAAAAAATAACTAATTACACAATTTAGTTGGAAATCACGAGATGAATCTTTTGAGCCTAGTTGGTCCACGATTGAACAATATTTGCCAAATAAAACGAAAGTGGTACTATTTATCGGATTCAAAAATTTTGCAATCTAAACGTGGCCCAGCTGGAGCTGGAGGAGCCACCCCCACCCTACCCGGACGGCGTGGCGTGGCGTGGTACGGACGTCACTGACCTCGGAAGTTTCATGTGCAAGACACGAGATCCGAACCAAAGCCATAAAGATCTTCTCCTACCTCACGTCCTCACCTCCCCACCTCCAGCATTATCCTCCTGACGACGACGATCCGCAGGACCGCAGCTCAGCAACACAAAAACCCATGGCGGGCGGTTACTGAAAAGGACGAGCGAGCAGGAGGAAAGTTTCAGTCACGCAGATGCATGCATGCCGCACGCGGCGTTTCCTTCTTTTCCGGACCTTGCTTAGTTTCCCAAATTTATCTTCAAATTTCAATATGTAAAAAGAAAATTCTCCATCACATCAAAATACCGACACATATATGAAGTACTAAATATAGATAAAATCAAAAACTAATTACACAGTTTGGTTGTACTTTACGCGACGAACGTTTGGAGCATAATTAATCAATGTTTGGATAATTATTACCAAATAAAAACAAAATTACTCCCGTGCTTCACAGTGATTCGGAGAGGCCCGAATCGGACATCTAAACACGGCCCCGCGCGAAAAAGGCACGGCGTCGTCCGTCCTCTCGTACTGACCCGAGTCCTGACGGCTTCCCGGGCGGTCCACCCACTTGAGGCGCAAGCAAGCAGAAGCAAGCTGCCGAAGCCTCCGGACCTGTGCTCCCCTGGCACACCAACTCCACCAACTCCGCCCTCGCCCTCTTCACTGCGCCGCGCCCGGGGGCCCCGGCGGCCACGCGCGGGCAAGTAGGAGAGAGAACCGACCAGCCTGAGCTAGCTTCCACCACTCCGCTGCGCTTTTTGACGCCCGCCCTACCCCTGCGGCCCCTGCCCCGCACGCCGTCCTCCTGCGTCGCCAGGTCTCTCGGCAACGCAATTATTGCCGCAGCGAAGCGACAGGTGTGGCGTCAATGGCGTGGGTCTGACCCTGACCCTCACTGGCCCATCCATCCGTCGCCACTACTCGCGTACTCCTACTACTAGCTAGCTAGCTCTGAGTGGAGTGGCAGCCACCATCATCATCATAGCCACACTTCTCGCTCGTCATCACGAGCTGCCGAGATAGTTGCAGCAGCTGGCAGCACAGTGCACAGCTGAGGCTCCGCTCCGTCCGTCCACTCGCGCTATCGTGCGTGCCCTGCCCACGGGCTGTGTCGTGCGTGCGTGCACACATATGCGCCGCGGCTGCGGCGGCGGCCGCCTTGTCGTTTGCTCTGTCCCGGCTCTGCTCGGCTAGCTGCGCGGGTGGATCGGAGGAGGGGGAGTAAAGAATTGGAGGCGGGCGCGGATTGGATGCTGTGCGTGCGCGCGGAGGACGCGCTGGCCGCCGCTGCAGCCGCGGCCGCGGCGTCCGACAAGATGCGCTCCGTGACCCTGTCAGTCCCACTCCCTCTCATCTCTCTCAAACTTGCAAGTGTGCTTCGTTGGGTCTTGGAGTGTGCTCAAAGTTGGCTCCTTTTGTCTGCGTGTGTGCAGGGGCGGGACGATCCAGAGGGCGGTGCGGAGGATGGCCGGCGGCCGGAGGAGACCCGGCGCCGCCTCGGCGGACTCGGGGACCGGCGACGCGTCGGCGTCAGCATCGGCTAGCTGCTCCGGGGTTGGTTCCCGCTTCACTTACGATCAAAGCCTCTATCTCTCTCTCTCTCTCTCTCTCTCTCTCTCTCTCTCTCTCTCTCTCTCTCTCTCTCTCTCTCTCTCTCTATTCGCGCTTCTGCCATCTTTCAGTACCAGCGCAATCTGTGCAACTTGGGTTCATCGTTCGAGGATTGTTTTTTGTTGCGCTCAAAAACATTGGCAAGAATCTGCGGTGTTGTCTTGTGCATCGGGTAGGGTAGTGAGGGAGCATCAGCTCCAGACGAGCTGTCTGATTGCTTCGCGTTCCGTGTTCGAGAGGGGCCCAGACCAGATGAATCGTCGCTTTCCATTGTGCTAGTTCTTCACTGTTTGTACTTGTGGAGTTGTCACTTTCCTGCCTCGGATGTATCGGCGGATCCTCGTTTCTTGCATTGGTACCCAAACTGTTTCAGGTGATCTGTGAAATCTGATGGCAGCAGTACTGGTCTGGTGTTTGTGTTTTTGTTTGTAGGATGATACCAGCATTGCTAGTGCCAAGAGAGAAGGAGCACGAAGGTGCATCATGCAGCGGTACAGATCGCAGCTCGAGCAGGAAGTGAGTGTGTTTTCCTTGGTTTCTGAACTCTACAATTTTGAATTTTGTAGCATGATGTTTTCAGTTGAAAGAATTCTGCTTTGTTTCGGGTCTTGATGGGCTCTGTTCCTTTTAAATGGAAGCTGGCTAATAGTGGTGGACGGTGGGCATAGCCAATGCTTCATTGAAAATTGCTAATGAGAGTGGTCCTCTGATGAAATGCAGTATCTAAAATTTGTTATCTGAATACAAAGTTCGTTAAAATTATGTGCATTTTTTATGCATGCCTTCCCATGTGCCTTAAACTTCATCGGTAATAGGATCATTGTGGTTCAAGCAGTTTTCCATGGACACCTTTGATAAGAAAAGCTTGAATAGCTTCTATGACAGGAGAATATTTTTTGCAAGTTCAAAAGAACAAAAGGCAGATATTCCCAGATGTGATTGTGTACTAAGTGTAATACTCTAATCTTGACATACCTGTGCAGGTTAAGAAATTGCAAAGGCAACTCCAAGAAGAGATTGATTTGCATCTGGCGTTGGCAGATGCGATTACATATAATGCGGCGCTGATACTTAAGTCGTCTATAAAGCCTCCAGACAAGGTGCACGCTTTTTATTAGATATTAATGTATTCATTTGTTTGTGACACTCGTCATGGACCCAGCAATCTTATGATATCCTATCTCTTTTAAAGGCACACGAGCTATTAATTAGCATATCCTCTTTGGAAATCGCTATCACAAAGCTTGAGGAGGATCTAAATCACCTGCATTATCAGTTATGTCATGCAAGGAATGAAAGGCTACTTGCAGAAAATAAGCCAGGATTCTTGCTACCTACAGCATCAGATTGCCAAGCCTCCACAGTTTGTGATTCTACAGGGGAAGAAGTAAGTTATCTTCAAAGTTTAAATCTCTTTTTAGAATTACATCTTTTTAGTGTGAAATTAGTGACCGTTTCTTTGTCAATTTTCTAAGCCCGAACAAATGTTAAGAGAATTGAGATTCAAAGATTATCAATGCAAAGAAGATTTTTCAACTGAACCTGAAGATCAACAGGATGATGAAAAAGACGCTGAAGATGGAGAACGGGTATCTCTAAACATGCTGCTAGAAAAGCACCAAGACGTTTCTTTAACTGGACTGCTGGAACACCAAGATGAAGAGGTCCTACTCTCCACTGCATACATATTTCTCAGTTTTACATACACATCTTGGGACCTATGAATTATTAAGTTTTCAGTTAAGAAAAATATAATTGTATCCCTGCAGATGCAAGAGGCATGCTCTACCGAAAAAGAAGGCAAAGAAGATCAGAAGATAGATGCGTTACCATTTAGCCAGCCAAATTTGAAGAAAAGCAACATGAGTGGAAATTTGTGGAATAATCCAAATCAGCTCTCTGAAGAGATGGTGCGCTCCATGAAAGATATCTTCCTTCATTTATCTACATCTTCCAAGATATCACCAGAGGAGTCTTTTGCTAATTCAACTTCATCAGCAGAATGTTTGTCTGGTTCAACATTGACTACTTTGTCGGATTCATCTGTAATAGCCTCAGTGCTGCGCAGTCCTTCAATTGACTTGAACCATGATGATGGTATTATTGATGATGTTAGAAACGTTTACCCATACAATGTTAATGGGAAGGAAGCACGGAGAGACATTGGAAGCTATTGTTCAGTAGCTGAAGTGTCTTGGATGTATATTGGCAATGAACAACTTGAATATGCATCTGGAGCTCTGAAAGAGTTCAGGTTTCCAGTTAAACAGTTGCCTTCAGTTATTGATTATAATTAACACATTGAATGCTGAAAATTTTACAACTAAGAGGTAGTAACTAATTTTCCCTTTCTCCTTTTGCAGATTTCTTGTGGAGCACCTATCAAAGGTTGACCCTTCTTGTATGAACTGTGATGAACGGTTAGCATTTTGGATTAACCTGTACAATGCATTAATAATGCATGTAAGTATGATCTATCCCCTTTTTTAAGAATGTCACTAAGTTACATGTTTAGAGATAGAAGTTGATGTTTTCTTTCATTCACTATTGTCAAAATAGTACGTACCCTGAACACCGTGCATGTTTACTTGAACTTTACTAGGCTTATTTGGCATACGGTGTCCCTGAAAATGACATTAAGCTTTTCGCACTAATGCAAAAGGTTTGATTAAATGTCTCTTTGGTTTATAACTTTCTCTGAATTTCAAGTATGTAGTAATTTGACAAGCTAGAGATAATATCGCAGGCCTGTTACACGATCGGCGGGCAGCCTGTCAGTGCAGCTGAAATAGAGTTTGTGATTCTGAAGATGAAGACTCCAGTGCACCGGCCACAACTCGTATAACTCTGTTCCTCAGTTTCAGGTTCCTTTATTCATCATACAAGTTAAAAATGCATCTTATAATTTTCCTCCTTTACAGTCCTTGATGCTGGCCCTTCACAAATTTAAAACATCAGAGAATCTCAAGAAATATTCAATCGATGATACTGAGCCCCGTGTGCTCTTTGCACTCTGTTGTGGGATGTTCTCTTCTCCTGCGGTAAGTGAATGAGTAACAATGGAACTCTGTTAACAAGAAATTATGTTTCCAGTGTGCACAGTAAAGGTGCCAGAATACTTAAACCGAGTTCTTCCCTATTCATGTTTTGGGAATGGTAACTTCCTATCACCCAGGTAAGGATTTTCTCTGCTGAAAATGTTCAAACCGAGCTTCAAGAATCAATGAGAGACTACATCCGAGCATCAGTTGGTATCAATGACAAGGGAGAGCTTATAGTCCCCAAGTTACTGCAGAGCTATGCCAAGGGCATTGTGGAGGACTCACTGCTCGCCGACTGGATCTGCCGTCATCTAACACTAGACCAAGTCGCTGCAATCCAAGATACGTCATCATCGCATAAGCAGCGGCTTCTTGGAGTGCGCAGTTTCAGCGTCATCCCATTCGATTCAAGATTCCGGTACCTGTTCTTGTCCGACAACAGTAGGTGCCAGAACTGAAACAAACTGCATTGCTCTATGTGCAGAGAGCCACAAGGGTGAGCGTTTGACATAGTAAAAAATGAAAGAAAAAAAGTTAGATGTGCTGCACATTTTGTAAATTTTGGGGTGACTAGGATTCTTCTCTGTATGTAAAATTCAGTTACCTTTTGTACATCAAGCAAACCCGAAATATAACTGTAGATTGGTCGATGGTTCAGTTTCAGGTTAGTAGCTTACTGAGCAACCCAAATTTACTGCAAATTCACAGCCAGCAAACCTGCATGTACATCCAGCAAACTGAACTATGGCTGCTACTGAACTTTACAAGGCAATCGAGCGAGAATTCATTTCTGAATAGGCTCGATGTCGATAAGGAGGCCCTGAGACGGGTACGGCAGCGGGAACCTGGAGAAGCTGAGGTCGCAGCCGGCGGCGAGCTTCCACCTGAATCGCGTCACGATGTGGTGCACGGCCACCAGCGTCTCGACCCTGGCGAACTCATTCCCGGGGCAGACGCGTGCGCCGCCGCCGAACGGCACGAAGGCGAAGGGCGGCACCGCCGACGGGTTCTCAAACCGAGCCGGGTCGAACCTGCCGGGCTCCGGAAAGATGGCCGGGTCCCACTGCGTCATGTTGGCCGCGTGGAACACCTGCCAGCCCTTGGGTATCAGGTAGCCGCCGTACTCGACGTCATCCACAGTTTTCCTCATCATGGTGAACACCGGAGGCACCATCCGCAGCGTCTCCAGCGCCGCCGCCCAGGTGTACCGCATCTTGCCGAGGTCCTCCCACGACAGCGCCTCCCCGGCCGCCTTGCTCCGCGCAATCTCTTCTTGCTCTGATCGGATTCATTCCATCGTCCATGGATTCGAACAACCCATCAGCGTCAGCGTGTATGCTAGTGCTAGCTATGATGAGACCGCGAAGCGAATTACCCTGGACAACTTTGTCGTAGGCGTCCTTGTCGGCGTCGAGCTGCCGGATGAGGAATGTGTGGAGGGCGGCGGTGGTGTCGTGCGCGGCGACCATGAGAAACATGACGTTGTCGATGATCTCCTCGTCGGGCAGGTCCTCCACGAGCATGAGGCTGACAACGTCGCTGGCCGGCGAGCTCTCCCCGCGCTCCAGCTTGGCCCTCCTCTCCTGGATGACCCTGGCGACGGCGCGCCGCCCACGCTGGCTCGCGGCGAGGCACCGGCTGTATGTGGTGAAGGGCAGGTTGACTGGAACCGCCCAGATGCCCCTCACCAGCTCCTGGAACTCCGTCCAGAGCTCCCGGCGGACGGCGCCCATCCCGAGGCCGAAGATGGCGGTGCACATGACGTCGAAGGTGAGCGACTTCATGGACGGCATCACGGCCACGGTGCCCCGGCCGCGCCACTCGGCGTCGAGGTGGCGCCGGACCTCGCCGTCCATGCTGGCAACGTGCCTCTTGACGGCGTCCACCCTGAGGAACTGCACCATCATAGCCCTGACGCGGCGGTGCTCGTCGCCGACCACGTCCCTGATCGTCCGGCGGCCCACCATCCCGGCGAAAGACTCCGGGGTCTTGGCAGTCACCCCGGCGCTGGTGAAGATGAACTTGTTGGCGGAGGTGCCGACAAGGAAGGCCGTCGGGCAGCCGAAGAGGCGCAGCCGCGACACGGGCCCGTACGCGGCCACGCACCGCCGGAGCCAGTCGTCGGCAGTGTTGGCGCGGAGGGCGCGGACCAGGCTGAGCGTCTGCCCGATGAAAGGCAGACCGAATGAACCGGGAGGCAGGGGTGCCTTCGGATTCGTCTTCTTGCCGCCGGCGCTGGCAGAGAGGAGACGGAGCAGTACTGGGAGCGATGCTACAACGGCGAGGACGACGGCAACTGCAGCCGCCAATGTCGCCGGAGCAGCTCCATTGCTTCCGATCAAGAGTTTGCAATTTGCAGTAGTACTTCCTTGTTAGGTTCCTACTCCACTTGGGAATATTATTAGAGTAGTTTACATTTCTTTCGAGGTGATGCCTTGTGGTTGAAAGGTGGATGCCATTGGAGTAGGGACAAGATGATTAGTCAGCATATGATGAGAACATAAAGATAAACAAGAATACAGGCCGATGAAAAAGACAATTAAGATGGGGAATGGTATATTTGTAATCTCTATATAGGCATAGTCTACTAGAAAAACAGAGTAATGTTCCTTTCACTAGGGTGTTGCCTGTTGGGACTTGCACACCAAGATAAATATTTCTCAGTATTAGACATTGGTGCCAATGAAAAAAAAACAAGTGAAGTTTTCAACGAAACAAAATTTTCTGTATTCCTGCATATGCAAGAGGCTCCAGAAAAAGAAAAGACAAACTAACAGGGGTGTGGGGCAAACTGCACACATGACTTTGCATTTCATAAAACAACTATTGAGATGGTGTATCCTCTGTATTATGATGAGTAATTGATAAGATGATATGAGCTTTCGGTTGTGTTCAATTGAGCTTGACTATGGTGGACTAATCAAAGGCATCGAGTTGATGTTTGTGTTGTCTGTAATCTGTATCTTTTGGTTTGTGATGTGGTAATGGATGGTGACCAACAGTGACCGATGAAGGTCAAGTAAGGTTCGTGCTGATGATCCAAAGGCAGTGAAGGAGGAACGAGGAAGCTTAAGACAGATCGACCAAGGAGTTAGTGTGTAGACCATAGGCAATCTGCATCGTCTACAAAAAAGCAAAAGTACATGGGGAAGTTGATGGAGATAGCCTAATCCGTACTTTTCAGCTTGTTTTTTTTTTTTCAGCCGGAACAATATTTTTCTCTCACAACAAATCAGCGAACAGTACTTTCAGTAATGACTTTTCAGCGAAGCGAACGGGCTATCCCCAACTGCTACATGAGTACATCACACTGTTGACATACCCTGTTATGGCCTCTTCACTGCAACTGCAAGAACTCGCGACTAAACTTCCTTCCCAAGCTTGTGTGGGACTCAACTTACTGTGTTTCCAGAAATGTACTGTAATTGAAAGTGAATCTCTTTGACAATTATCCTATATTGAGAAGACTTTGATAGGAATTCAGTGGCTCTGACCTATTTTTTTTTTGAAACCACGGGGGAGTTTCCCGGATACTCTTAAGAAGGGGAAAGGCGCCCGCGTCGGCCGGTGCTCGAACGCGGGCGAGCAGCCTGAGCACCCACTCAGCTGGCCAACCGAGCCTCTGGCTCTGACCTACTTACCCATCTACTTCTCCAGAGCTGTCACTTTCTACTGTAACTTTATGTGGTTGGCTTTTCTGTTTTTTTTTATTTGCAGAAATTTGCATCATCAACAAGAGTAAGTGTTCTTCATCTCCCTTCCGTTGAGATCTTTAGATCTATACAACAACTGGACTGCTCCGGTTTCATCAACAAGCATCTCTGCAGCAGAGAATCATGCAGTCACTGAATTTGCCAACAAGCAACAATAGCACCTTCAAATTACCTGTACTTTTCTTTGGTCTTGCCTTCGTCCTCCTCTCATGTGCCTCTCTCGCCAGCTCCTGCACGGAGCAGGAGAAGAGCTCCCTAATTGACTTCCGAGATGGGCTCTCACAGGAGGGAAAGGGCGGCCTCAGTGTCTCATGGGCCAACAACACAGACTGCTGTAAATGGGAAGGAATTACCTGCAGCATCGATGGCGTGGTCACAGAAGTCTTGCTGCCTTCTAAAGGCCTCAAAGGGAGGATCCCACCATCTCTCAGCAATCTTACAGGACTGCTGTGTTGGAATGATCTCTCCACCGAGTGGCCCAACGGCCACTTGGGCCTTTGGTCACGCGTCTTGATCGGGGGTGCCCAACCCTAAATGGTTGGTGGGCCCCGTCACACTGCGCAAGAATAAAAGGTGGGGGTGCTGGCGGCTCTCGGTACGAGGTTCCCCGGACAGTCCTTTCTCCCACCGAAACCCTAACTCCGATCTAAGAGAGAGGCGCAGCCAGTGACGGGAAACGCCACCGACCGCGCCGCCACTGCATCTCCTTCACTACACTGCACCGAGCTTCTCTACAACGGACGAGATGGCCGGCTCAAGCTCCAATGCCACTGCTCTTCCTTCGGATGGTTTGCACACACCCCAATCCCCTCTCTCTCTATGTACATCTCAGATCTGGTAGATCTCCTACTAGATTGTTGGTGTTTATACCCGAAATGTATAGCTCTACCCCGCTGATCTACTCCTTGTAAGATCCTAAAGTCTAACAATGGTATCGGACGCCTATAATGGTAGTAGATCGGACGTGGGATTGAAAAGAAAAGAAAGAACCGAACCGAATCAAATCGGAAAAGAACTTCCAAATGGAACCCTAACCCTAACCCTAATCAGGTAAAAGAAGAGAGGAGGGTATGGACGGGACCTACCTAGACCTCTTACCGCCGGTGGTTTTTGGAAACCGTGCGGGGAAAAGCAATAGGAGCCGCCGCTCGCCGGCGGGACACCGCCGCGCACGCGCGTGAGCCGATGGCACCACTGCGAGGCCGCTCGACGGCGGCGTGCTCAACCACAGGCGAGCACGCGCGCCGGCAAGGGGGCCCGCGGCGGCGCCGTCTTCTTGCCTCCACCGGCCGCCATGACCACGCACTGCTGCTGCTCTTGTGTGGGCTAGAGAAAAACGGCAGGGAGGAAGAAGAAAGGCAGCAAAAGGAGGGGAGGTCGCCGCACACGCCCGAGATCCTTGCTCGCCGCCTCGGCCGGCGCGGACGCCGAGGCCCAGGGGCACGCCTCCCGGCGTGACCGAGCGCCTGGAGCCAAAAGCCGGACGGTTGCGCGGCGCTGAGAGAACGAAGGGAGGAGACAAAAGAAATGTGACCTAGGGTTTGGGAGCGACCGCTGCGGCGTGGGGGTTTTTGATCTCCCGAAATTGACTCTCGACCGTCGGATTCACGCGAACGGCCGAGATCGATCGCGCGGCTAGCTGGACTGAAAACGGCCCAGGCGGGAGCCGACTTTCCCGGCCCAGGCCCAGGTTGCGGCCTGGGCGCGGGGAGCGCCGCGCGCGCGCGCCTGTGGGCCTAATGGGCCGGCGCAGGTTATTGGCCCAAAAGAAATGAGCTGCAGCTAAAAAAAAGGAGCCGGCGTTAACTGGGCCGCGCTGGGCTGTTCTCCAGCGCGCGCAGAGGCCGCGGGCCAATCATCTATTGGGCCAAAATACACAGAGCAAACGTTTTTTCCTTTTTATTTTTCCAGAAATAATTACATTACATATTTGATTGTTTTGAATAGAATTTTGATGCAAACTCTGTCCAATTTTGATCCAACGACAATTTTGTTCAGCAGTACAGTATTTTAAGGTTTCTGGAAAAATAATTATGGAAATTTTATGCCTTTCCGCTGCATATTTAAAGTTGTTAATTTTATCATTAAATTCAAACCAACGGGAGAATTTAATTTTGAAAAATAGATAAATTTTGAACTGATTATAATATTGTTATTATTCTGACCAACGTTGATTAATAGCAGTATTATGATTTTGTCATGCATTAATTCTATTTCTGCCTAACGGTGATCTAGAATTAGTGTAAAAAGGAAAATTGTATGTTTTAATTTTGACCAACGTTGGAACTAAATCATGCAATTATTCATGTTATAATTATGTTCTCACTTTATATGAATTATATTTTCAGGAGGTTACTCTTTGATGGGGTTTATCAAAGATATTCCACTCCTCAAAGGTGACAACTAAACCGAATGGAAAAAGAAAATTGACCTCGCCTTTGTCTTGGCTGAGGTGGACTGGGTGGTCACCACACCATGCCCTAGTGAACCTGTGGCACCGGTGAGGGAGGCCAATGAGTCTGATGCTGAATGGCAAAAGAAAGAGAGGGACCATGCTCCCATACAGATGGCATATGACCTACAAAAGCAAAAGTGGGTCAATGCCAACAAAAAGTGTATTGCTGTCATAAAGAACACGATTGAGCCTACCATAATAGGCTCAATCCAAGAGTGTGACACTGTCATAGAGTACTTAGAAAGGATAAAGAGTCAGTTCTATGGCTCTTCAAAGACTTATGCTACTCAGCTGATAAAGCAGCTGGTGACAGAAAGATACACTGGAGGTGGACATGGCAATGGCATTAGAGAGCACATATCAAAGATGAATCATTTGAACAACAAGCTAAAACCAATGGATCTGGCTCTTACAGAAGAGTTTCTTGTCCATTTGATTTTTGCTTCTTTACCAAAAGAGTTTGACACTTTTGTTGTCAACTACAACATTCAGCCCGAGAAATGAGATCTAAAACGTTGTATGGCAATGTGTGCACAAGAGGAAGAGAGGATAAAAGCCGCCAATGGTGATACTCTCAGTTTTGTTAAAGATAACAAAAGAAAGAATTTCAATGCCAATGCCAACTCTCTCTCAAAGCCAAAGGGCAAGGGTCTCATGCAGCATCAGCCTCAACAGAATAAATTTGTAGTGAACAAAGATCAGTGCCTCTGCTGCAAGAAGGAGAGACATTACAAGAAAGATTGTCCTGAATTCTTAAAGATGATCATGACAAAGAAAGGTGAGAACATTATTACGTTCATAAATAAATCCTTGTATGTACAGTATTCGAAATCTACTTGGTGGATTGACTCAGGCGTAACTGTTCATGTTGCTAATTCATTACATGGATTTCGTTCGACGAGGACTACGCAAAGAAGCGAAAGACACGTTAAAGTCATGAATGGAGTCCAAGCAGACGTCGAAGCTGTTGGCGATGTTCCTTTAGAGCTTGCTGATGGTTTTATTCTTTTGCTAAGAGATATTTTATTTGTTCCTTCGTTACAGAGAAACTTGATTAGTGTGTCATGTTTGGACAACGATGGATTTGATTGCCATTTTGGAGATGGCAAATGTGAAATATTGTGTAATAATGAATGTGTTGGCCTTACTTTTCAAAAGCAAGATCTTTATTTGTTATCACTTCGTGAAAATGTGAATTCCGTATGTGATGCGAATGAGAACGTATCCTCGTTTGTGAATGCAAATAGAAAACGAAAGAGAACTCAAGATGCGTCGTCGAAATTATGGCACTGTCGTTTAGGCCATATTTCGAAGGGGAGAATAGAGAGACTAGTTAAGAATGATATTCTTCCTCCATTGGAGTTCTCAGATTTTGAACAGTGTAGAGAATGTATTAGAGGAAAATACACAAAGCAAATTAAAAATGATGCTAAACGAAGCACAGGAATTCTACAGATAATTTACACAGACATCTGTTTTTCTTTTCCTGTGAAAAGTGTGGATGGTTTTGACTCGTTCATAATATTCACAGATGATTACTCCCGTTATGGTTACATTTATCCAATTAAAGAAAGAAATAAAGTGTTGGATAAATTTAAAATATTTAAGGCTGAAGTTGAAAATCAGCATAATTTAAAGATTAAAGTGGTCCGGTCTGATCGTGGTGGGGAGTACTATGGTCGGCATACCCCATATGGCCAAGTTTCTGGACCCTTTACAAGGTTTCTACAGGAGAATGGCATAGTAGCCCAGTATTCTACACCGGGCGAACCTCAGCAGAACGGAGTAGCTGAAATGCGTAACCGTACCTTGATGGATATGGTGCGTAGTATGATGAGTTACTCTGACTTGTCATTGAGTCTATGGATGGAGGCGTTAAAAACCGCCATTCATATTCTAAATAGAGTACCAAGTAAAACGGTGCCCAAAACACCATATGAGTTGTGGACAGGAAGAGAACCTTCACTAAAATACTTACGTGTGTGGGGAGTCCTGCTGAGGTAAAAATATTTAACCCAAATATTGGGAAGTTAGATCCCAAAACAGTTAGCTGTCATTTTATTGGCTATCCTGAAAAGTCAAAAGGTTTTCGTTTCTACTGTTCAGACAGATACACAAAATTTGTAGAAACGAGACACGCTGTTATCTTAGAGGATGAAATGACGAGGGGGAGCATGGTGGCTCGAGAAATTATTCTTGAGGAGAAGCGGGTATGTGTGCCCACTCCGATGATTCAGGAACCATTCTTTGAACTACCTGTTCTTGTTGCACCAACAGTGCCAGATACTGTAGTGCCAACACCTGTTGTCAATTCTCCTGTGGTGACAGTAAATAATAATGAGGAACCTGTCCTTCAGGAACCTATACAAACTGATGCCACAGATGAGGGGGAGCAACAACAGCCCCAAACAAAAGATGTGTCAAATGTGGAGGCCCCGAGAAGGTCCTAAAGAGTTAGAAGATCAGCTATACCTGATGATTATGAGGTGTATAACACTGAAGAATTTCAAATGGAGGGTGATCCCACTTCATTTGAAGAAGCCATGAGAAGCGATAATTCATCCAAGTGGCTTGAGACCATGGAAGATGAAATAAAGTCAATGAGTACCAACAAAGTTTGGGACTTAGAACCTATTTCTAAAGGAGTCAAGATAGTAGGCTATAAATGGGTCTACAAGACAAAACGTGACTCCCAAGGGAATATTGAAAGATTTAAAGCGTGACTTGTGGCAAAAGGTTTCACGCAAAGAGAAGGGATTGATTACAATGAGACGTTTTCTCCAGTCTGAAAGGTCTTGATGGCTAGAGGGGGGGTGAATAGCCTTTTAAAAAATTCTTCAATGACAAGCTAAACAAGTTTATCAATACAACAAATAGCGTGATGTGAGTTTTTCTTAGCCTATGGGGTGTTTGCAAGCCACCTATCCAATTCACAATTCTAGTATATTGGCACTCAACCGTACAAGTCAAACCAAGAAGGTAACTACAACTATAACTAGCAAGCTACACAAAAGAGCTACTCTAGCAAAGCTAACTAGCTAGCAAGGATAACTAAGAAAGTAATGCGAAGTTGAGTTAGGAGAGTTTCACCGAGGAGCGAAGTATTGAGCCAACCAATATGATCAACAATGAATACCAAGATAACCGAACACCGGGATCAATCAATCACAATATGAAAGTGATGACACGAAGATTTATCCCGAGGTTCACGTGCTTGCCGGCACGCTAGTCCCCGTTGTGTCCCTTTTCACCACGTGGTTCGGTGGCTAATCGGTCTCACACCGAGCCTCTCAAAAGGCGCCACAAGAACCTACCAAATGGCAAAAGGTTGCAATGACACGAGCAATTTACTAATGTTGCCTTTGGCGCTTCGCCGAGGTAGGCACAAACCCCTCACAAACACCGGAGGTGGCCAAGAACAATCACCAACTCTTGCCAACGCCTCCAAGCTGCTCCAAACCGTCTAGGTGGCGGCAACCACCAAGAGAAACAAGAATCCCGCAGCAAATCAACCACCAAGTGCCAACTAGATGCTATCTCACAATGCAAATGCACTTGGATCACTCAATCTCACTTCGAATATGCAAAGAAGCAAGAGAGATGAGTGGGAGGAGAGTTGCTTGGCTCAAAGTACTCACAAGTATGTCAAAAGTCCAAGAGTAAGAGCCTTGAGCCGGCCAATGAGTATTTATAGACGTACCCCTTCGAATATAGCCGTTAGAAACTTAAACAGCCGAAATCGTGCTGACCGGACGCGCTGGTCCAACTGACCGGACGCGCCGGTCTCCCAACGGCTAACTTGTGAAGTACTGACCGGACGCGCTGGTCCAAACGACCGGACGCGCCGGTCGCCCAACGGCTAACTGCGAAGCAACGACCGGACGCGCTCATCGCACAGACCGGACGCGCTGCGAACGACCGGACGCGCTGGTCCCGTAACTGACCGGACGCGCTGGTCAACCCAGAGCAGCGCTCGAACGAAACAGCGACCGGACGCGCTGGAGAACTGACCAGACGCCACAGTGCCCGCGTCCGGTTGGAGTCCAGTAAGCTCCCTGGACGACCGGACGCGTCCGGTCGACCATGACCGGACGCACCGCGCGTCCGATCGACAAACTGAAACTCGCGCAGACGCTGAACGCTGACCGGACGCGTCCGGTCAAATAGTGACCGCGTCCGGTCCAGCGTCCGGTCACTCCTGTGACCTCCGTTCGCCTCCGTTTCTTTTCCGACTTCCGGCGTAGTGGAAAATAGTCGTTTCAACTCCTCGAAAACGCCTGAATCCCGCCTCGCAAGCTCGGCGGGAGGGAGAGAGAGCCCCAAACCCTCTCTACCGCCTTCGCAAACGTACTAACACCACCAAGTGATCTCATCATGTGTGAGTGTGTTAGCATTTTTACAATCATTTTTCGAGGCGATATTAGATCTATCCAAATGCATATGATTATGAAATGCACACCTAGAGGCACTTAGGAGTTCAATAGCCGCGTCATTCCCCTCTTTATAGTACGGCTATCTATCCTATAATGTAACCACACCCACTAGGTGTCTTGGTTACTAAAACACAACCCTTAAGCATATACCTTTGCCTTGATCACGTAGGGTTGCGTCCAAATCCAAGTGTGGCCATCATGATCACCATGTCCATCTTGCCACCAACCTTGCAAATGTACTAATCCTCATATGCTACATACAACTTAGGCATAGGATTAGTACTTAGGCATTGTCACTAATTACCAACACCAAACATAGGACTTTCAATCTCCCCCTTGTTGGTAATTGGTGACAACCCTTTCACAAAGATATTATGATAAAATTTTGATTGAACCCATGTCACATTGTCCAAGTATATTACCATGTGTAAGAAGTATGGACAAGTGATCATGAATTCAAATTGATAGCAATGGCTCCCCCTACATGTATGCTATATGTTTGGATTTTGAAAACATACATGTTTAGATAGGTAAATGTAGGAGCATTGACTACCAATAGGTGCTAAGTGTTCTAGATTATAGACCTTTGAAGCGTGATACCATCGGAGTTGCGATAAACACCATCTTAGCACCTTGTGTAGTTAGATACCACTTGGAAAAGCATAAACAAAACTAGAAACCTCGTGAGATCAACATTATAAGCAAGATTCTATTACCACTTTGAAAAACATGAAGCAAGAGAAATCTAACTACTTCCTATTCATGCTAGTACTTCAATACACCATTCAATTGTATACTAGCAAAACACCACACAAGCAAAGTATCGAAGAAAAAGAAATGCATAACTATGCATCATACATATGAAGTGTGCCAGGAAATGCAACATTCATGTTTAAGAGCTTGCTCCCCCTACTTGTGTGCTCAAAATTTTAGTCGATCCCCTTCTTTTATCAAATCTCCCCTTTAGGTTTTCTCCCCTTTTAGAATCTATCTTGTGAACAACATTTTCTCCCCCTTTGGCACCAATGACCACAAGGGACCAATTTTAGATAGAATATCATGTTGAATTATGGGGTGAGGATCAAGTTTGTGATTCAACCTAGATTGCTTGCATAAATAAAATGTTTCGGTTTGATCCAAGGGCAAGCTTCTTCACACCTCACTAGAAGGGTTATCATGCACCATGTTGAAGCAAATATTTAGACAAGTGATCTAGATTAAACACTTAGGATCACAAGCTACTTAAACAAGTTATATGCTACCACTAGATCATACAAGTCATGGAAACAATAGTGGCACCATATAAACTTCAAATTCATTTGATTTTCATGAATGAGCCTAGAACATGTAAATTATGACTAGATGCACTAAACAAGTCCTTAGCATAGAATGTATGACATGTCAACCAATTGTACCTTGGGGCTCGAAGGAGAGGCATGTCATATATGGGGTGCATCAACTCATGTTGGAGAAGTCAATTATGTTCAACTCATTCTTTAGCTTGTGAAATCTCTTCTCATCAAGTGGCTTGGTGAATAGATTGGCTAATTGATCTTCGGTGCCCACACTCTCAATAGCAATGTCACCCTTTTGTTGATGATCTCTAATAAAATGATGACGAACATCAATATGCTTTGTTCTTTGATGTTGAACCGGATTGTTGGTTAACTTCACGGCACTTTCATTGTCACATAGCAATGGCACATTCTTGAAATTGATTCCAAAATCCTTTAATATTGCCTTCATCCACAAGATTTGTGCACAACAACTATCCGCGGCGATGTATTCGGCCTCGGCGGTAGATAGTGCAATACTATTTTGCTTCTTGGATGACCATGAGACAAGTGATCTTCCCAACAATTGACAAGTCCCAGAAGTGCTCTTTCTCTCCACTTTGTCACCGGCATAGTCGGAATCCGAATATCCAACTAGCTCAAAGCTTGCACCTTTGGGATACCACAATCCAACATCTTGTGTATGCTTCAAATACCTCAATATTCTCTTTGTTGCCTTCAAATGACTTTCTCTTGGTGAGGCTTGAAATCTTGCACATATGCATACACTAAACATTACATCGGGCCTTGATGTCGTCACATAGAGTAGGCTACCAATCATTGATCTATAAAGCTTTTTGATCCACCATGTTGCCACTCTTGTCACTATCCAAACTTCCACTAGTGCCCATTGGGGTTGTAATGCCCTTTGCATCTTCCATTCCAAACTTCTTGAGTATATCTTTGATGTACTTGGTTTGACTCACAAATGTTCCTTCCTTCATTTGTTTGATTTGAAGTCCAAGAAAGAAACTAAGTTCACCAATCATTGACATTTCAAATTCCTTTGCCATCATTTTCCCAAACTCATCACAATAATCTTGATTGGTTGAACCGAAGATGATATCATCAACATATATTTGCAATACAAACAAGTCTTTCCCAATCTTCTTGGTGAAGAGAGTAGTATCCACTTTACCCATGACAAATCCTTTGGTTAGCAAGAAGTCCCTCAATCTTTCATACCATGCTCTAGGTGCTTGCTTCAATCCATACAAAGCTTTCCTTAACTTGTATAGATGATTGGGTTTCTTGTCATCTTCAAAACCGGGAGGTTGCTCCACATACACCTCCTCTTGAATGTACCCATTGAGAAATGCACTATTCACATCCATTTGATATAACTTGATATTATGAGCACAAGCATAGGCAAGTAAGATCCTAATTGCTTCCAATCTTGCAACCGGGGCATAAGTTTCACCAAAGTCAAGACCCTCTATTTGTGTGTAACCTTGAGCCACTAGTCTTGCTTTGTTTCTTACTACTATTCCATCTTGATCTTGCTTGTTGCGAAAGACCCATCTTGTTCCAATGACATTATGATCCTTAGGCCTCTCAACTAGTTCCCATACTTCATTTCTCTTGAAGTTGTTGAGCTCTTCATGCATTGCATTTACCCAATCCGGATCTCTCAATGCTTTATCAATGTCATTGGGTTCTTCTATTGACACAAAAGAAGAGTGAGCACAAAATGATGTCAATCTTGATCTAGTTTGAACTCCCCTTTGTATGTCACCAATGATGGAATCCAATGGATGGACTCTTGCAATGTTAGTTGGTTGAAGCACTTGGACTTGATTGCTTGGATGTTGATGTTGATCATGAGTTGGAGATGATGAACTAGCCACTTGTTGATCTTGTTGCACTTGAGATGAGGTACTAGCTTGATTTTGCATTAGAGACCCACTAGCTTGTGTAATTGGACTTTGGAGCACTTGATCTTTGTTGTCATCCACATCAATCACTTGCTTTGGCCTAATATCACCAATATCTATTTCTTTCATAGCATTGGTCAATTGAGTTCCTCTCACATCATCCAAGTTATTTTCCTCATCTTGAGAGCCATTTGTTTCATCAAACTCAACATCATGAACTTCCTCAAGTGAACCACTAGCCAAATTCCAAATTCTATAAGCTTTGCTAGTAGTGGAGTAACCAAGTAGGAATCCTTCATCACATTTCTTCTCAAACTTGCTCAATCTAGTGCCCTTCTTCAAGATGTAGCATTTACAACCAAATACCCGAAAGTATGCAATGTTGGGCTTTCTTCCATTTAAGATCTCATATGGTGTCTTCTCTAGAAACTTGTGGCAATAGAGGCGGTTGCTATAGAAGCAAGCTGTGTTGATTGCTTCGGCCCAAAAAGAATGACTCACATTATACTCATTCAACATTGATCTTGCCATATCAATCAAAGTTCTATTCTTTCTCTCAACTAAGCCATTAGATTGAGGTGTATACTTGGCCGAAAATTGATGCTTGATTCCAAGCTCCTCACATAGCTCATCAACTCTTGTGTTTCTAAACTCACTTCCATTGTCACTTCTCACCTTTTTGATTGTGGTCTCAAACTCATTTTGCACCCTCTTGATGAACTTCTTGAATATGTCAAATACATCACTCTTGTCCACAAGAAAGAATACCCATGTATATCTAGTGAAATCATCCACAATCACAAAGCCATACTTGTTGCCACCAATGCTTGTGTATGTAGTTGGCCCAAATAAATCCATGTGCAACAACTCAAATGCCTTGGAAGTACTCATGATGCTTTTCAATGGATGAGTGTTGCCCACTTGCTTTCCGGCTTGACATGCACTACATAGCTTATCCTTCTCAAATGTGACATCCTTCAAGCCTCTAACTAAGTCATGCTTCACTAACTTGTTCAATTGCTTCATACCAACATGACCAAGTCTTCTATGCCATAACCAACCCATACTTGATTTGGTGAGCAAGCATATTGAAAGTTGAGTGTCACTAGCATTGAAATCAACCAAGTATAGATTCTCATATCTAAAGCCCTTGAAGATCAAATTTGAGCCATCAACACTAACTATCTCCACATCATCAACACCAAATATGCACTTGAAACCTAGATCACACAATTGAGCAACCGAGAGAAGATTGAAGTTCAACTTTTCAACTAGGAGCACATTGGAAATACTATGATCATTTGAGATTGCAATCCTTCCAAGAGCCTTCACATCACCCTTCTATTGTCACCAAATGTGATACTATCAATGCCACTATCATTTGATTTGAGAGAGTTAAACATTCTTGAATCACCGGTCATATGTTGAGAGCACCCACTATCAAGCACCCAATGCCTTCCTCCGGCCTTGTAATTTACCTACAAAATAAATTAATGTTTCTTAGGTACCCATACTTGTTTGGGTCGTTGGAGGTTAGTAACTAAGCTCTTTGGTACCCAAATGGCCTTCTTCTTTGGACCCACAATTGGTGTACCAACAAACCTAGCATGCACACCTTTCTCACCCTTGGTAAGCACATAACAAGAATCAAAAGGAATGTAATCCATTTTAGCATGAAACTTGTTGTTCTTGTTCATTTTATTACAATTAATCTCTAGATGCCCAACTTTCTTGCATCTATTGCAATAACGACCATTGCTCTTCACGAAGCGAGACTTTGGAGTAGCAAAGGCCGCCTTGCCCTTCTTGGGAGTATAGCCCAAACCCTCTTTGTTAAGAGAGAACCTATGGCTACCCAAGCATTTTATCAAGCGGGCATCCCCACCATAGCCATTGCCCAATGCGCGGGTGAGATCATCCACCTCTCTCTTGAGAGTCTCATTCTCAACCACAAGTGATGAATCACTAGTAGTGGAGATAGAGTTGGTTGTGGTGGATGATGATGAGCTACATGAAGCATTAGTAGGACCAATAAATAAAGAATCATCAATAATATCACATGTTAGTCCAATATCACAAGTGACAATCACTTGCTCTTCCTTAGCTTCCTTCATGAATTTCTCCAACTTGAGGTCCTTTTCCTTGATGAGCTCAAGTAGAGTGGAGTGGGCTTCCTTAAGCCTAGTGTGAGCAACTTCAAGATCCTCGTGGTCTTCCTTTAGACACTCACGAGAGGCCTCTAGCTCATCAAAGGATTTCCTAAGAGCTTTGAGCTCTTGTTCAATTTATTTGCACTCCTTACTCTTTTTGAGAGCAACAAGCTCCTCCATCAAGGCATCATTTTCATTGCTCTTGGCAATGAGCTCTTGTTCCAAGATTTTGTATTTCTTGGTTGTCCTCTTGTAGCCCTTGCTCATTTGATCTATTATGCCCAATAGATCATCCTTGGAGTAGTCCTCATCCTCCTCATCATCACTCCTACAATCATCACTAGCACAAGAATCATCATCACTATCATCATATTTTACCTTGGTAGGCTTGGCCATAAGGCATGTCGATGTAGTGTTGAAGATGGATGACTTGTTGGAGAGGGCGATGCTTGCAATGGCTCGCCGAGTGGACCTCTCATCATCACTAGAGCTTTCATCATCATCACTATCGGAGTTGTCACTATCCCAAGTGACCACATAACCACCACCCTTCTTCTTCTTGTTGATAGTGAAGCTCTTCTTCTCTTTCTTCTCATTCTTGTCCTTCTTGTTCTTCTTCAACTTCAACTCCCCATCATGATATCTTTTGTCTTCATAGGGGCACTTTGCCACTACATGATCGGGGGTATTACAATTATAGCAAAGCACCTCCTTTGCCTTCATGAAGTCCCTTCTCTTCCTTGCACCATATCATTTCTTCTTCATAAACCTCCCCATCTTGTGTACTAGGAGGGCCATGGTCTCATCATCGAATGGATCATCATCATCACTCTCCACCTTGCTCTTGCCCTTAGAAGATGAAGCCTTGAATGCAATGGGCTTCTCTTGCTTGACCTTGGTCTCCTTCTTCTCTTCTACCTCATCTTTATCATCATTGTATTGGGCATCGGTCATTATATCTCCAAGTACATCGGTTGGTTTGACCTTATCCAATCCCTCTCTAAAGATCATTCTTCTCAAGGTGGCAAACTTCTTGGGTAAGCACATCAAGAACTTGTGTGAGAAGTCCTTGTCCTCAACCTTCTCTCCAAGCCCCTTGAGATCATTGACAATGACTTAGAGCCTATAGAACATCTCCGGGATGGATTCATCATCCTTCATCTTGAAAGTGGAGAACTTGTCCTTGAGCATATATAGCTTGGCACTTTTTTACCGTTGAAGTGCCTTCATATGTTTCTTCAAGCCTTATCCAAAGCTCATTTGCCTTTTCAAGATCTTTGATTTGCTCAAATACTTTGTCATCGATGGCACGGTAGATTGTGTCAAGTGCCGCCGTGTTGCATTGTTTGTTGATGCGGTCATTTGAAGTGAGATTTTCTTCATCAAGAATGATGTATCCTTCTTTGGTCACATTCCAAACCTTCTCATGTATATTGCCTAGATATTGCTTCATCTTCCTTTTTCAATGATCAAAGGAAGAGATGCCATCAAAGAATGGAGGCTTGCCATTAACATGATTGAACATAACTTGAGCCATCTTGCACCGAGGTTGTTAAGCCTTGCAAACGGTGACCACGGCTCCGATACCACTTGAAAGGTCTTGATGGCTAGAGGGGGGGTGAATAGCCTTTTAAAAAATTCTTCAATGACAAGCTAAACAAGTTTATCAATACAACAAATAGCGTGATGCGAGTTTTGCTTAGCCTATGGGGTGTTTGCAAGCCACCTATCCAATTCACAATTCTAGTATATTGGCACTCAACCGCACAAGTCAAACCGAGAAGGTAACTATAACTACAACTAGCAAGCTACACAAAAGAGCTACTCTAGCAAAGCTAACTAGCTAGCAAGGATAACTAAGAAAGTAATGCAAAGTTGAGTTAGGAGAGTTTCACCGAGGAGCGAAGTATTGAGTCAACCAATATGATCAACAATGAATACCAAGATAACCGAACACCGGGATCAATCAATCACAATATGAAAGTGATGACACGAAGATTTATCCTGAGGTTCACGTGCTTGCCGGCACGCTAGTCCCCGTTGTGTCCCTTTTCACCACGTGGTTCGGTGGCTAATCGGTCTCACACCGAGCCTCTCAAAAGGCGCCACAAGAACCTACCAAATGGCAAAAGGTTGCAATGACACGAGCAATTTACTAATGTTGCCTTTGGCGCTTCGCCGAGGTAGGCACAAACACCGGAGGTGGCCAAGAACAATCACCAACTCTTGCCAACGCCTCCAAGCTGCTCCAAACCGTCTAGGTGGCGGCAACCACCAAGAGAAACAAGAATCCCGCAGCAAATCAACCACCAAGTGCCAACTAGATGCTATCTCACAATGCAAATGCACTTGGATCACTCAATCTCACTTCGAATATGCAAAGAAGCAAGAGAGATGAGTGGGAGGGGAGTTGCTTGGCTCAAAGTACTCACAAGTATGTCAAAAGTCCAAGAGTAAGAGCCTTGAGCCGGCCAACGAGTATTTATAGACGTACCCCTTCGAATATAGCCATTAGAAACTTAAACAGCCGAAATCGTGCTGACCGGACGCGCTGGTCCAACTGACCGGACGCGCCGGTCTCCCAACGGCTAACTTGTGAAGTACTGACCGGACGCGCTGGTCCAAACGACCGTACGCGCCGGTCGCCCAACGGCTAACTGCGAAGCAACGACCGGACGCGCTCATCGCACAGACCGGACGCGCTGCGAACGACCGGACGTGCTGGTCCCGTAACTGACCGGACGCGCTGGTCAACCCAGAGCAGCGCTCGAACGAAACAGCGACCGGACGCGCTGGAGAACTGACCAGACGCCACAGTGCCCGTGTCCGGTTGGAGTCCAGTAAGCTCCCTGGACGACCAGACGCGTCCGGTCGACCATGACCGGACGCACCGCGCGTCCGATCGACAAACTGAAACTCGCGCAGACGCTGAACGCTGACCGGACGCGTCCGGTCAAACAGTGACCGCGTCCGGTCCAGCGTCCGGTCACTCCTGTGACCTCCGTTCGCCTCCGTTTCTTTTCCGACTTCCGGCGTAGTGGAAAATAGTCATTTCAACTCCTCGAAAACGCCTGAATCATTGTCAATGATCAAACTCCACCAAACCCTCTCTACCGCTCATGTGTGAGTGTGTTAGCATTTTTACCAAGTGATCTCGTCATGTGTGAGTGTGTTAGCATTTTTACAATCATTTTTCGAGGCGATATTAGATCTATCCAAATGCATATGATTATGAAATGCACACCTAGAGGCACTTAGGAGTTCAATAGCCGCGTCATTCCCCTCTTTATAGTACGGCTATCTATCCTATAATGTAACCACACCCACTAGGTGTCTTGGTTACTAAAACACAACCCTTAAGCATATACCTTTGTCTTGATCACGTAGGGTTGCGTCCAAATCCAAGTGTGGCCATCATGATCACCATGTCCATCTTGCCACCAACCTTGGAATGTACTAATCCTCATATGCTACATACAACTTAGGCATAGGATTAGTACTTAGGCATTGTCACTAATTACCAACACCAAACATAGGACTTTCACAGTCTCATGTAAGGATTCCTTCAGAATTATAATGGCATTAGTGGCACACTATAATTTAGAGTTACATCAGATGGATGTAAAAACAGCATTCCTGAATGGGGATCTGGAGGAAAATGTTTACATGGCACAACCGAAAGGTTTTGTCATAGAAGGAAAAGAACAAATGGGATGCCGCTTAAAGAAATCAATTTATGGGTTGAAGCAAGCTTCAAGACAGTGGTACTTGAAGTTTGACAGAACAATAAAGAATTTTGGGTTTAAAGAAAATATTGAGGATAATTGTGTCTATACAAAGTTTAAAAATGGAAGGTATATCTTCCTAATCCTGTATGTAGATGATATCTTACTTGCTAGTAGTGATGTCCATCTACTACTGGAGACAAAGAAGTTTTTATCTTCAAAATTTGATATGAAAGATCTTGGTGAAGCTTCATTTGTTTTGGGCATAGAGATTCACCGAGATAGAAGTAAAGGGGTATTAGGACTGTCACAAAAGGCATACATAGAAAAAGTTTTAAAGAAATTCAGTATGCATAAATGTAGCGCATCACCTGCACCCATGGTCAAGGGCGACAGATATGGGGATTTTCAATGCCCTAGGAACCAATACGAGCTCGATCAAATGAAAGTGGTTCCATATGCTTCTGCTGTCGGAAGCCTACAATATGCTCAAGTGTGCACGCGCCCTGACTTAGCTTTTATTACCGGGTTGCTTGGCAGATTTCAAAGCAATCCAGGAATTGAACACTGAAAACTGGTAAAGAAAGTCTTGCGATATTTGCAAGGCTCCGAAAGGCCTCATGTTGACGTACAGAAAATCAGATTCTCTCCAGATAGTGGGGTATTCGGATTCTGATTATGCGGGAGATGATAGAAAATCTACGTCAGGATATGTATTCACTCTCGCAGGAGGAGCAATTTCATGGAAAAGCTCGAAACAAACCGTCACTACATCGTCCATAATGTATGCCGAGTTTGTAGCGTGTTATGAGGCAACGGGGCTGGTGAACTGGATAAAGAAGTTCGTACCCGGTTTGAAGGTGATCGACAGCATACATAAGCCACTAAAGTTATACTGCGATAATAATCCAGCAGTACAGTACGCTCACAATAATAGGTCAAGTGGTGCTGCCAAACACATTGACATAAAGTATTATGTTATGAAGGATAAAGTCCGGGATCAAATTATAAATCTTGAGCATATAAGCACTGAAAAGATGCTCGCGGATCCGCTTACAAAAGGCTTACCACCCAACGTGTTCAGAGAACATGTAGCCGGCATGGGTTTAAGGGAAAGCCTATGACTCCTGTACTATAATAAAGGGCCCAAAAGTTAAAGTAATTGTTTCGGATCAGAAACGTGCATTGTAGCTATCAAATCTATCGGCAATTGACCGTGACGATGAAACATGCTCTATGCATTTATCTGAGATGGAACGAGTAAAATGAAAAGTGTTAAAGTTAAAGGTTAAAGTGAAAGGTGAGATCAAGGGGGAGAATGTTGGAATGATCTCTCCACCGAGTGGCCCAACGGCCACTTGGGCCCTTAGTCACGCGCCCTGATCGGGGGCGCCCAACCCTAAATGGTTGGTGGGCCCCCGTCATACTGCGCAAGAATAAAAGGTGGGGGTGCTGGCGGCTCTCGGTACGAGGTTCCCCGGACAGTCCTTTCTCCCACCGAAACCCTAACTCCGATCTAAGAGAGAGGCGCAGCCAGTGACGGGAAACGCCACCGACCGCGCCGCCACTGCATCTCCTTCACTACACTGCACCGAGCTTCTCTACAACGGACGAGATGGCCGGCTCAAGCTCCAATGCCACTGCTCTTCCTTCGGATGGTTTGCACACACCCCAATCTCCTCTCTCTCTCTATGTACATCTCGGATCCGGTAGATCTCCTACTAGATTGTTGGTGTTTATACCCGAAATGTATAGCTCTACCCCGCTGATCTACTCCTTGTAAGATCCTAAAGTCTAACATGCTGCACCTCAGCCTGTCATGCAATTCACTCTACGGCAATCTCCCAGCAGAATTGGTGTTCTCCAGCAGCATCATCATCCTGGACGTCAGCTTCAACGACCTATCTGGTCCTCTGCAAGAGCGTCAATCCCCAATTTCTGACCTTCGTCCCAAGGTACTGAATATCTCAAGTAACTCCTTTACAGGACAGTTACCATCCACAACACTGCAAGTGATGAACAATCTTGTCGCTCTTAATGCAAGCAACAACAGCTTTACAGGACCATTGACATCTTCTATCTGCATCAACGCCCCATCACTTGCCATGCTTGACCTTTTCTTAAATGACTTCAGTGGCACTGTTTCCCCAGAGTTTGGCAATTGCTCCAAGTTGACAGTACTCAAGGCTGGCCGCAACAACCTTACCGGAGGTCTACCCCATGAACTGTTCAATGCTACCTCATTGGAGCACCTTGCTTTTCCAAACAATAATTTGCAAGGGACACTTGATGGTTCCAGCCTAGTCAAACTCACTAATCTGATTTTCCTTGACCTTGGATCAAATGGGCTCGAAGGAGAGATGCCAGATTCTATTGGGCAGCTGGGAAGATTGGAGGAGCTCCACTTAGACAACAACCTGATGATCGGAGAGCTGCCATCGACCCTAAGTAACTGCAGAAGTCTCAAGTATATCACCCTCAGAAACAATAGTTTTATGGGAGATCTTAGCAGAGTTAACTTTACCCAGTTGGATCTGAGGACTGCAGATTTTTCAGTGAACTACTTCAACGGAACAATTCCTGAAAGCATATATGCATGCAGCAATCTAATTGCACTGCGCTTGGCATACAACAATTTTCATGGCCAGCTCTCACCAAGAATAGGAAATCTTAAGTCCCTGTCCTTCCTTTCGCTGACAAATAACAGTTTGACAGATATCGCGAATGTGATACAGAGTCTTAAGAGGTGCAAGAACCTCACCACCCTAGCTATGGGAACCAACTTCAATGGTGAAACCGTGCCACAGGACAAAGCAATTGATGGTTTTAAGAACCTTCAGATACTGACCATAGATGGTTGCCCATTGATTGGGAAAATCCCTCTTTGGCTATCAAAGCTCAGAAAGTTGAATATATTAGATTTATCAAGCAATCAACTAACTGGACGAATACCAGCCTGGATTAAAGGACAGCAACTCCTCTTCTATCTGGACATATCAAGCAATAGACTTACAGGGGATATCCCAACTGCTCTGATGGAGATGCCGATGCTACAATCAGAGAAGAATGCTGCTAGGTTGGATACGAAGTTTCTTGAATTACCTATATTTTGGACATCAATGCGTCAATACAACATGCTCAATGCTTTCCCCAGTGTATTAAATCTATGCAACAATAACTTGACATGCACCATTCCCCCAGAAATTGGTCAGTTGAAAGTGCTCAATGTCCTCAACTTTAGCTCCAACAGCTTATCTGGAGAAATACCACCACAAATTTGCAACCTCACAAACCTTCAAACGCTAGACTTGTCAAATAACCAGCTCACAGGTGAACTCCCATCCGCATTGCGTAATCTTCACTTCCTTTCTTGGTTCAATGTGTCAAACAACGACCTAGAAGGGCCAGTTCCAACTGGAGGACAGTTCAATACCTTCACAAATACTAGCTACATTGGGAATTCCAAGCTATGTGGTCCTATGCTCAGCGTCCATTGTGGCTCATTAGAAGCACCTTCAGCCTCAATGGAAAGAAGGCACAAGAAGACCCTCTTGGCAGTTGTTTTCGGTGTCATTTTTGGTGGACTTGCTGCTCTTTCATTGCTTGCATGCTTCCTCATAGCACGGTTGGTATATGATGACCACACCGAAAACCTTGTTCCCCTACACAGGCGGTAGCAGTAGTGACTATGTGATGATTTAGACTTCTTACTTTATTACATCTTGTACTGTTATTCACTTGAACCTTATACTGCCATGTACAAATTATTGAACCCTTTCTAGAGCTTTTCTGAAATGGTTGGCAGGAGATCTCCCGAACTTTTTAGAACCCTTTTTAGAACTAGCGCTGTTTAAATATTGTAATGACATTGTGCACCATTGTCACCAGATTGGATATGTTTCTTTTAAAGGAGATTAACTCTGCTTTTAAGAAAGCTAGTAACACCTTAGACTGTCTCCAATAAGCCGACCCATACTCAAAATGGGTAGTATACAGTATTTTTGCGTCACAAAAACAACCTCCAACAAGCTATGCATTCACACGACCTAAAATGCTTGTGAGGCGACACAAAACGCAAATAAGCGTCCGCTCTCAGTCGTTTGCGTCTCCACGCTGCGCCAGGCCCACCACCACCCACTCCTCCCACTCGTCCGTCTCCACTACCGACGGCGACGAAGACGAGGACGACGAGGAGCAGTCCGCGTGACCCCGGCGTCGTCCGCGGCGCGTCCAAGTGCTGGAGCAGGAGCCCGAGTTGCTGCCGTGCCTCGCCGCTCTCGCCGCAGCCCTCGGTGGCCCCCTCGCCCCAGATCCGCGCCGCGCCCCCACCGCCGCCGAACGGGGACGACCAGCGCTTGCTCCAGAAGTTGCCGCCGCGGGAGGTGCCGGCGTCGGTCGCGCCTGCGGGGACGCCGTGGACGCCGCAAGCTGTTGCTGGTCCGGGGAGGTCCCGCCGTCGGTGGCTGCTGCTCGGTCCCGCCGCCCGCTGGTGAGGAAGCCGGCATGGGCTGCCCGTGGCGGCGGCGCTTCACGTCGGCGAAGCTCCCGGAGGCGGAGAGGTAGGGCATCGGGTCGTCCGCGCCGCTGCCGCCACCGCTGCGGATCTCCTCCCACCGCACCGCGCAGGGGATGGAGCTCGCCGGCCGCGCAGGGGATGGAGTTCGCCGGCCACGTAGGGGAGGGAGCAGCCGCGGGGCGCGGCTAGCAGAGCGATGCGGCGGGGAGCGGTCGGAGGGGTGCGGCAGTTTGGGTGCTCTGCTTTTGCGTACGCGTTGTTGGAGAACGAAGACTTTGGGTGTGTGACCCTTTGCTTTTCCGTGACTCAAAACCTGGAATAGGTCTCGTGTTTGCCTCCTTACGGTTGGAGACAGTCTTAACGGGGTTTAAACGCTGGGGTTACCAGCTACAAATGCAGTACTGACAACAAGGATAACAAAAGATGTCCCACTACATATGAGAAGCCTACACCTCTATGATGTCTGAAATTAGCTCCCTTGCCGTTCCTTTCTTGTGCATCCACCAGATTGGATATAATCACCAGAATTAGCATGTATTAAACGTATAATGCAAAAAATGAGGTCATCATACCATCCCTGTGTGCAGTCAGTGTGCATTTGGGCTGACCTAACACAATTTTCAGCACTGCTAGATGCTGCACTGCTACTGCTGTAAAGCTAGTACCACATAACCTAGTTAGCAATGTACAGAACTACATCTACCTATACAGATTTGGACTCTTAAGGAGCTAAATGCCCAGTGTAGTCTTCCTACAGTTGAATCCGCCACAGATTTCCCCAAAAAAATCACGCAACAACAGGGGATTCAAACTGCACAGTAGGATTTTGTAAAAAAAAAAACTCCAAATTTTACCACGCAGACTTTGACATTGCGCACGCTGCCCGCAGCCGCATCGGCAGCCAGAGCAGCGACCGCCCAGCCGCCCATCGAGTGTCGCCTGAGGGCCTGATGGGGGAAACAGCCGCTCCGCTTCACTCCATTCCGCGCGGCCGCGCCTCTCCCGCACCGCGTTGGCACTAGATCGACGGCGTGGCCGCGTGGCCTAGGTCCAGCTGGCTGGCCGAGTGGAGCCGGTACGCTTGCCGTCCGTTTCCGTACCCTCGACCGGCGGACGCTGCCCGCTGCCGCCGCTCCGGGCCGGTGGCGAGCTCTGGTTTGGACCGGGCCCTTTGTTGCTGGCATGCTGTCATATGTGAATTTTTTTTTATTTTTAACACTTTTTAAAAACTATTTTTAATTTTAGCACCGAAATTTTTTTTATATATCTAACACTTTTAGCCGCTCTCCACGCGAGGGAGCGGCATTTGAACTTTACCGCTCCCCACGTGGAGGAGCGGCAATGCTGCTGAGCTGGCAGCGCTGACAAGCTGGCCTGGGGCTGCCGCTCCCTCCTGGAGGAGCGGCAAGGCTGCCGCTCCCCAGATCAGGGAGCGGCAAGCCTGCCGCTCCTCCAGGGGGAGCGGCAGCCCCCTGCCACCTTTTCAGCACTGCTAACTCAGCAGCGTTGTCGCTCCTCAGATCAAGGAGCGGCAGGCGCAGGACGTCTTTTATTCTCTTCTCCTCTTGAGCTGTTGTCATTCGTCGTTTCGGCGCCGCGCCCCCTCTCCTCCTCATGGCCATCACACAAGTTATTTTGTTGTTTAGTTGTAGTTCAAATGTTGGGTGGAAGTTCGTCGAGCAGAGGTAGAGGAAAGGGAATGAGGAAGAGACATCCGATTGTGTGGGAGGGTTCTCTGGGTCTTGATTCTTTTGAGGAACCTATAGAACAATTTCCTTTGGAGAGCAAGAGTGACTTCACCCGCGAGAGACCTCTTAGATCATACGACAACCGCACGGAAGATTGGCCAAAATGTCGCCACGGTGAGGATTGCGTCGTGCAGATGTACAACGATTATGACGGTGGAGGCCGTCGTTTCTTCAGATGCCCGCGAGGATTTGTATTTCCTTTTAACTCTCATTTTTTTGATTTGTATTTGGTTTGTAGAAGTACTTATTGGTAGATGCATTTTCAGGATTAAGCTGCCCAGAAAACTGTGGGTTCACTCGATGGGTCGATCCTCCTCCTATCTATCTCCATCAACAATATATCACATATCTACAGGGACGCATCTTTGATCTAGAGTATGGCCCTGAAAGTGGTAATAGGGACATGTCGGAGGACGACAGCATCAACGATGCAGAGGAGCCACTATGCAACAATCCATACTGCCAGTGCCCGTACCATAAGAAGCACGGGCCTCCTTCTCCGCCGCCACCGCCACCGCCACCGCTGCCGTAAATAGGTGGTTACTGTGGGGAAGGCGCAACTCAGTTCAATATGTGGTACCATTATTAGGCATGTTAGGTTTAGTTTGCAACATGTCATTGTTTAGTTCGTTAATATCAGTGTTTGAGTTTGAACTATGTTTATATTGGAGCAAGTGGTAGTGGAACTTTTGAACCTTGTAATAAGTGTGTACCATGTGCCTACTGTTTTCCTCGATCGTGCAAGTATTTTATTTCCAACATGTGACTTTCCAACATGTCCCAGTATTATAAACAAGTACATGTGGTCGAGGTTACCGATCAAAGCACATTATAAGTTGCACATTACAAGTTCACTGGAACACATAAAACATCATATTACAAGCTCAAATCCATTAGTTCCAAATACATGTAGTTGTAAATTATTTCGACACACTGCTAGGACACATAAGTTCAACAAATGACTTGGATATATAAATGGCGACATAGAGTGCAACAAAGGGTCTCCAACTTCATCCTGCAATGAAAATGACCAAGTCTACATGCACTCTATGTCCCAGGAGTGTAAGGCTCCCTCGGCCGCCTCCGTCTCTTCGGATTGGTAGGCACCACGTTGGGGGTGTAGCTAACGTCCGTGTGGTCCCGATGACGGTGGTGCCGTCCTTGCCCCTGCGCATGGCTGGTCCCCTGTACATAGGTCGGCCCCTGCTAAGATAAAAGACAAATCGGTGTTAGATTGTGGTATTCTTACGTAACATGGGTTAGGCAAATAAGAAAATTTGCTTATTTAGTTTTACCTATTCGTCTCCTTGGGTTCCAAACGGGGCATCAAAGAGCTGCGACATGCCAATCTCCTGGTGCTGTGAAGGGTCCACCGGGGTGTGCTGGGACAGGACGTGCTGGTACGGGGTGTGCTGGTACGGGCTGGGCTGGCACGGGACGTGCTGGTACGGGGTGTGCTGGTACGGGCTGGGCTAGTACGGGCTATGCTGGTACTGGATGTGAATGCAACTGCTCCTGCGTCAACTGACCATCCATATACAACTGACTAGATGTGAATGGAACTGCTTCTTCGTCACCTCCATCATCGTCATGATGATCATCCCCCAACTTGTACCCATTCTCCACAACCACCTCAGCAATGGGTGAGTTCGAGCCTGCGAGGACCCTAGTGTAGTGGGACCAATGAGCAGGGTCGCGCAAAGGCATCAGGACATATTTTGCCCGAGTCTTCCCACTGTCAAATCTCCCCTTGATTATGAAATCATCGCCAAACTTTGCGTTCAAACGCACATAAAGGTCATTGAAACTCGGCGGTTCATCGAACCATTCCAACTCCTCTTCCATATCCTCAAATTCACCATCTTCCTTCCTTACAATTTCTCTGAAATAAACTCGGACACAACAATCCATCAGAAAACCATTCGATGAAACTTCATCAAATCGTCCAAACTAACTAACTATACTAAGTTTATTAACTACACTATACTAACTTGAAAGCATCTAGGCCTCGAGAGTTGATTTCGGCAATTGATGACAACGCTTTATTACCATGACTAACGTGTGTTTTGCAGAAACCTTGGTAAGTTAGGTCATGGAGTTGGTAACTGCTTTGGGCACCATGGTATTCATGCCCCTTTGATGGAAATCGTTTCGGTTTTCAAAGGAGTGACGTTAAGATTAAGGACGGTTAGTTCCGGATGTCGAGGTGTTGAGTTACATTCGAAATAGTCGTTAGGATCTTCGTTTTCTCTTTTGGCCGTACTATAAAGGGGGGCGTGAGCGGGTAGCTTGACCTAGATGAGTCTTATATTTAGGTGTGGTGCACACTTATCAAACTTAGCACTAGGCAGCTCTAGAATAGCTTAAAGTTCAGTTGGAAGCAACTTGGTTCAAGTTACGTCACGTTTCGGAGTGTTTGAAGGGTTTTTCCCTTGACCGGACGCGGTCCCTGGCTTGATCGGACGCGTCCGGTCAGTTCTTTTCTGCGACTGAGTTTCGGCGCTGACGACCGGACGCGGCTCTTGCGAGGACCGGACGCGGTGGTCAGGCCGACACATGTCACTTGAGGGAAACTACCTAATCGGACGCGACTGGGGTGTGATCGGCGCGTCCGGTCACGTTCCAGTAAGGTCCTTTGACGACCGGACGCGTCCGGTCATCACCGACCGGACGCGGTCGCGCGTCAGGTTAACTTACAGTAAGCTCCCTGCACGACCGGACACGTCCGGTCACTCCTGACCGGTGCGTCCGGTCACTCAGCCAAAGTTTTAGAATTTCAACCGTTACGAGCGACCGGCGCTTCCGGTCACTTCGACCGGCGCGTCCGGTCACCTCATATTTTGCTGAGTTGGCAGGTAACGGTTGGTTTTGTCTGTGGGGTGTATAAATACATCCCCACCACCTCTTTTAGAGCTCTCTTGCTCATTTGTTCAGCTGAGAAACACCTTTGGAGTGCAAGGGAGTGCAAGAGCTCTAGTGAGGAGAGTGTTTTGAGAATCAAAGCTTGAGAGTTCCTCACTAGTGATTAGAGAGTAGCAAGTGTGCATCCACCTTCTCATTAGGCTTGTTGTGGTCAAGTGAGAGTTCTAGCTTGTTACTCTTGGTGATCGCCATCACCTAGACAGCTTGGTGGTGATTGGGAGTTTGGTGATCATCCGACAGAGCTTGTGGATGACCCAACTCGTCTTGTGAGCGGTTTTGGGTGATTCACCGCGACGGAGTGTCGAAGAATCAGCCCGTAGAGAGCACTTAATCCTTGCGCAGATCAAGGGGGAGCTACACCCTTGCGCGGGTGCTCCAACGAGGACTAGTGGGGAGTGGCGACTCTCCGATACCTCGGAAAAACATCGCCGTGTTCCTTGCCCTTACTTTCAAGCATTTACATTCTCGTATTTACATTTTTTGCTTGTTTTACTTTCCTAGAATTGCCATGCTAGACTAGGATTAGAAACTAGGGTGCAAAACTTTTACCGGTAGAATCTCTAGGAATACAAGTAGGCACAAGGGGTGAATTCCGGCTTGTAGGATTTAATTCTTGCAATTAATTTTTACAAAAGCCCAATTCACCCCCCTCTTGGGTATCTTGATCTTTTCAATTGGTATCGGAGCCGAGTTGCTCCCAATTTAGGCTTTACCGCCTAGAGCAAGATGTCTAACGGGGAAGGACCACCTCCCACCTTTGAGGGGGATGATTTTCCATATTGGAAAATCCGTATGGAGACGTACCTCGAAGCCATAGATGTTGGGTGTCTTAGAGCCGCAACCCAAGGGCTTCCCGCTATCAAGGATCCCGCAAACCCAAGTGGTGACGAGGAGAAGTACGACCGGTGGAATGCAAAGGCCAAAAATGCACTCTACCGGGGCTTAGGCAAGGATATCTTCAATCATGTGCGTAATGCAAAGAACTCTCATGAATTGTGAGAAAACCTTTGTGCTCTCCATGAGGGAACTAAGAGTGAGCGTGAGGAACGCTATCATATTGCTTTAAAGAAAATCAATTCTTTTGAGATGCTTCCCAAAGAAAGTGCTAATGACATGTACACTCGATTGAATGTTCTTGTAGAGGACCTCAATGCTCTTGGGCTCACTCAAATGAGCCAATCGGATGTTGCAAGGAAGATCTTGAGTGTTCTTCCCATTGAGAAGTATGGTCACATTGTTACCGTGCTTCACCAAAGTGATCTTTCCACCGCAACACCGACACAAGTATTGGGGAAGATCAATGCACATGAGATGTACATGCACATCACTCCGAAAGAGGGCTCATCATCTTCCAAGAAGAAAGACTTAGCCTTCAAAGCTAGCCATGACAAGAAGAAGAAGGGCCAAGCCATGATGGTGCAAGAGAGCTCAAGTGAAAGTGACATTGATGATGAATCACTTGCACTCATGGTGAGGAAGACCACAAAAATGCTAAAAAAGCTCAATAAGAGTGGCATCAGGTTCGATGGCAAGAAAAAGAAATTCTTCACAAGTAGCAAAAGGAAGCCAATCTCGGAGATGGATTGCTACAATTGTGGTGAACTTGGCCACTTAGCTCATCAATGCCCTAGACCTCCAAAAGACAAGTACAAGAACAAGAACAAGGGCAAGAAGAATGATTCAAGTGATGAAGAAGAGAGGAAGAAAAACAAGCCATACAAGAAGAAAGATGGCAAGAAAAAGGAGTTCCACAAGAAGAAGAAGGGAGGAAAGGCATACATTATTGGTGATCGGCTCACCGACATTGAATCATCTTGTGAGTCCTCCGAAGATGAGAGCGATGATGAGAAAGAGAAGGTTACCGCATTTGTGATGGGGCCATCATCTTCACCGACATCTTCATCACCACCTTCACCGCCTCCTTCACCATCATCGTCTACTACTCACCTATGTCTTATGGCCAAGGGTGAACGAAAGGTACAAAACTATGATAGTGATGATGATGATGATAGTGATAGTGATGATGAATATGACGCACCTTCTTATGATGAACTTGTAAAATTGTTGAACAAATACACTAAAGTCATAAGAAGGACTAGAAATGAAAATGATGAACTTCAAAATGAAAATGAATCACTCTCATCCAAGCTTGAAAATGCACAAAAAGCTAGTGGTGAGCTCAAAGATCAAAATGAAATTATGTCTTCTTCTCTCAAGGAGCTCAAAACTTCTAACAAAGAGCTTAGAGATCAACATGATAAACTTGAGAAGAAGCATGATGAGCTCATCACTAGGCATAACACTCTAAAAGACAAAAATACCACATTGAAAATTGACTATGATAGTCTTGTGGTTGCTAATGAACTTGCTCTTGAGACACATGATGCTACTAACAAAGTTGTTAAGTGTGATATAGCTACATCATGTGATGACTTGATCATTGAAGGCATTGAGCAAGGTTCTAGTAGCAAAGGCAAGAGTGTGGTTGAGTCAAGCAACTATGATGATTATGCCAAGATCAAGAGTGAAAATGAGAAGCTTGCAAATGAGAACAAGAAGCTAAAAGGTTTGATGGCTATTGAGAAGCAAACAACAAATGAGTCACTCATTGAAGAAAACAAAAAGCTCAAGCAAGAGAAAGAGCATCTCAAGACCGATCTAAGCAAGTTCACAAGAGGCCAATATTTGCAAAGTGAGCTACTCATGAACACCGTGATGAAAATGGATAGAAGTGGTATTGGGTACTTGGCAAATCAAGAGAAGAAGGCAAAAGCTCAACAACAACAAGGCAAGTCAAAGCCCAAGCCAAAAAGATGTGTTGAGTGTGGACAAGAAGGTTATTTTGCTCATGAGTGCAAAACTCCACCGCCACAACCCTTGCCCAAGCATGCTAGACCCTTTGCCTTCAATGCTCATTACATGCTAAGAAAAGATTCAAATGGAAAGATGAAAGTTATGTTCTTGGGTCCCCCAAACAAGAATAGGCCTAAGAAAATATGGGTTGCCAAGTTACTAGTAGAGAAAGTCAAGGGTTCCTCTCAAGTGTGGGTCCCTAAACAAAAAGCTTGATCTCTTGTGTGTAGGTGAACTACAAGACCGGTGGATCTCATTGGGTTATTGATAGTGGTTGCACTCAACATATGACCGGTGATCCTCGTATGTTCACCTCCATTGAAGAGAATGGGATATGTCAAGAGAAGATCACATTTGGGGATAATTCAAAGAGCAAAGTCAAGGGTATAGGCAAGATTTCAATATCAAATGATCACTCACTCTCAAATGTGCTCTATGTTGCTTCTTTGAGTTTCAACTTATTATCCGTTGGGCAACTTTGTGACCTTGGCTTCCAATGCTTGTTCACACCTAATGAAGTGGTAGTTTCAAAGATAGATGACAAGCAAGTGATATTCAAAGGCTTTAGATACAATAATCTTTATCTTGTTGACTTCACCTCCGAAGATGCAAACTTGATGACATGTTTGTTCACCAAGACCTCACTTGGTTGGCTTTGGCATAGGAGGCTTGCTCATGTTGGAATGAACACTCTCAACAAGCTATTGAAGAAAGAATTAGTGAGATGATTGAAGGATGTAAAGTTTGAAAAGGACAAACCTTGTAGTGCATGTCAAGTGGGCAAACAAGTTGCAAACACTCATCCAACCAAAGCTTTCATGTCAACTTCAAGAGTGCTAGAACTTCTACACATGAATTTGTTTGGACCTACAACCTACAAGAGCTTGGGTGGAAATCTCTATTGTCTTGTGATAGTGGATGACTACTCAAGGTACACATGAACCTTCTTCCTTCATGACAAATCCGAAGTGGCAAATTGCTTCAAGAAGTTTGCAAAGAGAGCCCAAAATGAATTTGAAGTCAAGATAAAGAAGATTAGAAGTGACAATGGCAAAGAGTTTGACAACACAAACATTAAAGCCTATTGTGATGAAATTGGAATCAAGCATGAAGTCTCTTCAACCTATACTCCTCAATGTAGTTGAGAGAAAGAACCGGACTTTGATCACCCTTGCAAGAACAATGTTAGATGAGTACAAAACTCCGGAGAAGTTGTGGGCCGAGGCAATCAACACCGCATGCTATGCTTCAAATTGCCTCTTCCTACAAAAGTTTCTTGGCAAGACCCCCTATGAGTTGTTAAATGGGAAGAAGCCGGACGTCTCATTCTTCCGGGTGTTTGGTTGCAAATGCTACATCTACAAGAAGCGTCAACACCTAGGAAAGTTTCAAAGACGTTGTGATATTAGTTTCCTTGTTGGTTACTCATCAAAGTCCAAAGCATATAGAGTATTTAACCATGCCACCGGTTTGGTTGAAGAAACATATGATGTGGAATTTGATGAATCTAACGGCTCCCAAGGAGCAATTGAGAATTGTGATGATGTAGGTGATGAACCCTTGAGGGAGGCAATGAAGAACATACCCGTGGGAGACATCAAGCCAAAAGATGATGAAGACGATGTACAAATTGTTGATCCACCATCTTCATCACGTATGCCTCAAGATGATGACAAGGATGAGAGAGTTGAAAATGAAGACACTCATGTCTCTCATGAACAAGCCGAGGCACAAGCACAAGATGTTGATGCTCCCCATCCTCCTCCTCAAGTGGTTGATAGAAGAAACTCACCTCTACTTCAAGCACATCCACAAGATCTCATCATAGGGAGTCCTACAAAGGGAGTAATGACTCAATCTCAAAAACTTGCTTCTTTTGTTGAACATCACTCTTTTGTCTCTTATGTTGAACCTAAGAATGTAGAAGAAGCTCTTCAAGATCCGGATTGGGTGAATGCTATGCATGAAGAATTGAACAACTTCACCCGCAATCAAGTATGGACACTTGAAGAGCATCCAAAAGGTGCAAGAGTCATTGGAACCAAGTGAGTGTTCCGCAACAAGCAAGATGACCAAGGCATAGTAGTGAGGAACAAGGCAAGACTAGTTGCAAAGGGGTTCTCTCAAGTTGAAGGTCTTGATTTTGGAGAGACCTTTGCACCCGTTGCAAGACTTGAAGCCATTCGTATCCTCCTTGCATATGCATCACATCATGATATGAGACTATATCAAATGAATGTGAAAAGTGCATTCTTAAATGGTTTCATAAATGAACTAGTCTATGTTAATCAACCTCCCGGGTTTGAAGACCCTAGATATCCTAATTATGTTTATAGGTTGTCCAAGGCGCTATATGGGCTCAAGCAAGCCCCTAGAGCATGGTATGAGCGCCTCTGGGACTTCCTCATTGAGAAGGGCTTCACCATTGGGAAGGTCGACACCACACTATTCACCAAGAAGCTTAATGGGGAGATCTTCATTTGTCAAGTTTATGTTGATGATATCATCTTCGGGTCAACAAATGAAGAATATTGCAAGGAGTTTGGTGAATTGATGTCGAAAGAGTTCGAGATGTCTATGATTGGTGAGCTCACGTTCTTTCTTGGTTTTCAAGTCAAGCAAATGAGAGAAGGGATTTTCATCTCTCAAGAAAAATATACCAAGGATCTTCTCAAGAGATTCAAGATGGAAGAATGCAAACCAATCAAGACCCCAATGCCATCTAATGGATATCTCGACCTAGATGAGGGAGGTAAACCGGTTGATCAAACTCTCTACCGCTCTATGATTGGTAGTTTGTTGTACCTTACCGCATCTAGGCCCGATATCATGTTTAGTGTGTGCATGTGTGCTCGCTTTCAAGCGTGCCCTAAAGAACCTCACTTAAGTGCCGTAAAAAGAATCTTAAGATATCTTAAGCACACCCCAAGCATTGGTCTTTGGTATCCCAAAGGAGCTAGATTCCAACTAGTTGGCTATTCCGATTCGGATTATGCCGGTTGCAAAATTGATAGAAAAAGCACATCCGGAGGGTGCCATTTGCTTGGGAGGTCTTTAGTATCTTGGTCATCTAAGAAGCAAAATAGTGTGGCTTTGTCCACCGCCGAGGCGGAATACATTGCCGCGGGGGCTTGTTGTGCACTTTTATGTGATAATGAAAGTGCTGTTAAAATTGCTAATAATCTGGTACAACACTCTCGCACCAAGTACATTGATATCCGCCACCACTTTCTAAGAGATCACGTTGCTAAAAATGATATTTCACTAGAAGGTGTAAGAAGTGAAAATCAATTAGCGGATATCTTCACTAAACCTTTGGATGAGGCCACCTTTTGTAGGTTGAGAAGTGAACTTAATGTGCTTGACTCTAGTAACTTTAAAAAATAAGCTTGTGTTGTCCCTTGCATTGCATTGTATTATATGTCATGTTTAAATTTCCCGCAATGCATCTAGGGCTTGTCTAACACGGTTACGATAACCCTCCCTTGGAGGAGTGAAGAAGCCTAACCGTAGATCAAACTTGACAAGCAATCTAGTTTTACTTACTTGTATTGTATTGCATTGCATATGCATGGTTGTTGCTTAGTCGTTTCTTTTCGGTTTGGCTTTGAGCAACCTCTGTGTTCGTCCATGGATAGAGAGAGCATTTGACGCTCCTAAGGGTTCACAAACTCTATTGCATGGCCATACGTTGTTCCTCGGGTGTTTGTTGCCTATTTTCCTAAAAATAATATTAGCCTAAGGCAAACTATTTTGAAAAACTTGAGGTTTGAGTGAGGTCACTCATATCAGGTTCCAATTAGTGTTTATTTGTCTCTTTGGATTGGAACTTGATTGGGAGAAGTCGCGTCGAAGTTCGGATTGAACAAAGGCGAAAAACAGTGACCGGACGCTGGACCGGACGCTGCACCGGACGCAGTGATGCTTCACCACCGCGTCCGGTCCCAGCGACCACCAGCGCGTCCGGTCATCCAGAAGAACTTCTCCTGACCTTGTGACCGGACGCTGCACCGGACGCGCTGCTGTTGACCACCGCATCCGGTCCCGGTAACCACCACCGCGTCCGGTCATTCGCGATGACTTTCCCGGATACCCCTCGACCGGACTCTGTCCGCGTCCGGTCAGTCCTAACCGGACGCGTTCGGTCCCTCCAGGAGCTTACTGGAGTATGACCGGACGCTGCACCACCGCGTCCGGTCATTCGACCACTGCGTCCAGTCAGTGCATGCCGAGCGGATCTAACCCCTCATATAATCCTTCGTGTTCGTTCGGTTCTCTTCTAACCGCCGCTCCGCTCGTGCCCTATTCACCGAATCCGCCGCTTTCCTAGCCCTAGGTCTCCGGAATCGCCACTCCCCGCCGCGTTTTGCCCCCTCCTCCGGCGTGCCCGGCCGCGCAGCCCCGCCGCGCTTGCCTCCGCCTGCGCAGCACCGCCCGACCCGCGCTCGCCGCGCCTACTGTCTTGCCGCGCCGCCGCAGCCCTAGCCGCGCCTAGCCCACCGCCGCCGTGTCTTGCTGCCGCCGGTGAGCCTCGCCACCATCACCTACGCCACCTCCGGGTCGTGCTTGCCTAGCCTCGCAGCTTCCCGAGAACCCTAGCCTCGCCTCGCGTCCTGCCGAGTTTCCTCCCCTAGGGTTTGCCCTAACCCGCTGTTCGAAGGTGAAAACTTGCTCCTTCTCGTTTTCAATCTTTCAAATCCTTCGATTAGGACTCACCCTTGACCGTCGTTCCATCGCTTATCATCGTCGTTACTTGACTCGATCTTTTCAGTGCTCGTCCGGCGTATTCGGGAAATCTCGCGAACTAGGTCATCTTACCTTTCACCGAGTTCTCGTCGATCCGAGGTAGCTATCGCGTTTCGATTCTTATCTTATCTTATTTGCTTGCTATCTCTAGGGTTTCGTATCTTTTAGATTATATATGTTGCTTATAGTAGATCCATCTATTCCGTCTTTTCAGCGAGTTTGTCGGTGTGTCGGGGTGACTGCAGTTCAGTTGTTGAATCCAAGGCCAAGCCTGCGGATACGGATTGAGGCCAAGCCTCTTGAGTGTCAGTACACCATCTTTCAGAGGATTCCCGATAGTTTGACAGCATGGTTCGTTGCAAGAACGCCGATGGTGCTCCTAGTGACGGGGACAACAGTCCTCCTCGTCTGTCTAAGGTTGCGCGTGGTAAGCGCATAAAGATTATGACCAGAAAGAAGAAGAAGACCCTTATAGATGCAGAGATAGCTCAGGCAGTAGCAGATGCAGCAGAGCAGGCAGAAAGGGGAGGCAGGAGCAGTGGTATTCGCATTGGCGAGCGTCGCTTTCATCTTGAAGGTCGACAGCTTGGTACAGAGGCTACTGAGGCCACAGAGGGCACAGAGGTGACAGTGGATACAGATGCTATGTCAGTTGATCCACCTGCAGAGGCTCCAGAGGGGACAGAGGAGCAGCCAGCTCAGACTCCACCGCGTCGCCGCTCCACACGTACACGAGCTCAGGTGACTCCTAGGCCAGAGGGCCAGCGTCGTGGAGGACGTCCACCTCCTAGGGCTAGAGGTTCACCCTCAGTCGAGCACTTTGACTTGAGGGGTGCTACAGCACGTCAGGTGCAGGGCTTGAGATTTCTTGAGGTCACCCGGTGGTTCCCACCTCAGCGGGATTCCAGAGCTTCTGAGGGATTCTATACACCTCTACAGGAGGATTTCTACAGAGCTTATGTTGATAGTGGCATTGCTTTTCAACCTCAGAGGGTCTGTCGCATTGAGTCTCTTGTTGAGGTAGTGGGTGAGCAGCTTCGTCCGCACCTGTCCTTTCTACCGGGCTTATCTGACTTTCTTGGACGGACAGGTGCATATTGCGGCACTTGTGTTAGGGAGTTCTTTGCTTCACTATGGATTGATCCGGCCCATGAGTTCATACACTTTGCATTCTGAGGCCACGACCGCAGACAGTACAGCATCAGAGTGCGGGAGATTCTCAGACTTCCAGCTTCAGACACGAAGATTCAGCAGCTCTGCTTTGGTCAGACAGCTCCACCTCGACGCCCTCATGGCGGTGCTGTGCCTCCTACAGATCTGATCCGACCCTGCTTCCGTGAGCCTTTTGGCGAAGGGTCTCGTCGCACACCTGCCAGCTTGACACCGCTTGCCCGAGTCCTGGATGCTATTGTCAGGCGTACACTTCTTCCCAGGTTGGGCTACAGAGAGGGATTGACCAGAATGCAGTTGTGGTTTGTACACCACCTCCTCTCACAGACACCTTTTGATATATGGGATCTTATGCTTAGTGAGATGAAGGACACCCTGGCAGAAGGCTTCAAGGGACACCGTCAGCTGTCCTATGCTCATTGGATTTGCTTCATCATCAGATCTGCACTTGAGCTTCCTTCAGAGATTAGAGCTGAGATATCTGATACTACCACTGCTTTTCCAGAGTATGATATCCGTCAGCTATGGGCTTCGATTACGAGAGAGCAGGCCCCAGTGCCAGGACAGCGAGAGAGACCTGAGGTGCCTGAGACAGCAGCTGAGCAGGACATGACCGTTGAGGGTCTTGCAGAGGCAGAGCTTGCAGATCTAGATGCTCAGCCTGCTGATCTAGCTGAGGATGAGGCCTCTGACAGCACTGATGAGGATTATCAGCCCATCCCCAGATATCGGTCTCCTCGGCCTCACGACCACGAGGCTGGTGGCTCTGGTTCAGCCTCCCGCTCAGACCCAGCCATGGTGGCTATTCTTGAGAGGCTGACCCAGGCACAGGAGCGACAGGAGCTTCAGCTACAGAGACAGGCTTAGGACACAGCTGCTGCGTTTGCATAGATACAGGCTCGACAGGATGAGTTCCAGAGACAGCAGCTTGAGATACAGCGTCAGCAGGTCGAGATGCAGCGTCAGCAGTATGAGATGCAGCGACAGAGTGCAGCTAGCCAGCAGCAGTACCTAGAGCTTCTGCGACACTTGGTCACAGTTGGGGTTCCTCCACCTGCATCTGTCCTGACTCCAGCCTTACAGTCTAGTGGACCCTCGAGTCAGGGACAGCCGAGCTTTCAGTTCACTTCTCCATAGTAGCAGGTCCCCCAGTCGTTCCAGTCCCCGAGCTACACGCCTATTCAGACGGGGTTCACTTCTTCAGACCAGCCTCGCCCTCACCTACTGATAGGCACACCATTTGCTGATTATAGTGTCACCTACAGCGAGTTGACTGGTCAGCCGACGCCCTCGCACACTACTCTAGCCACTTCTTCAGGGTTGTCCGCTTCAGAGGCAGCTGTTCCTCCTGTGACAGGGACGGGCACTACAGAGACAGTTCCTTCGTCAGTTGCCTCGACAGATCCCCCAGTTGTTGGCTCACTTCAGGCACAGGTCACAGAGACTGCTCCACTAGTTGCTACTTCGTCAGCACATGTTCCTGTTGTTCAGATCCAGACCGCTTCACAGCCGCGTGCTTCTTCAGAGGGTCAGCCTGACAGCTCCGAGTCCAAGAAAGATACTTCGCAGTTCGTGATTACTCCGCGCTCCTCGGCACCCGACTCGACTCCGTCTGTTCCCCCATCAAATCCTTAGATTAGTTTTTAGCGGTTGATGCCAAAGGGGGAGAGAGAGTAGATTAAGAGGGAGTTTTGATAGAGGGTTTTCGTTCTTATTTGTGTGCTACTTTCATGCATCATGTTTACATTTTAGTACTTGCATTCTTGTGACATGTGGTCGTGTGAGATACTTTGAGTCTCTATGGTTTATCTAGTCACCGTTTTAAATCATGTCACTTGGTTGGCTATAGCTCATAAAGTTGTGCTTCTGTGCCTTACTCTGATTTCTTTTGAGCTATATCTTTATGTGTACTAACGCTTTATGTCTTATCTTATGAGTACACTCTTTTGGCTTGGGGCACATAAGCATTTCCTAACCCCTAGTGCTTATTGCTTTGTGCTTATGTGAACCAAGCATGTTCGAAAACCTCAACTCCTATCTTTTGAACCTTAGTGTTGTCATCAATCACCAAAAAGGGGGAGATTGAAAGCATCTAGGCCCCGAGAGTTGGTTTCGGCAATTGATGACAACGCTTTATTACCATGACTAACGTGTGTTTTACAGAAACCTTGGTAAGTTAGGTCATGGAGTTGGTAACTGCTTTGGACACCATGGTATTCATGCCCCTTTGATGGAAATCATTTCGGTTTTCAAAGGAGTGACGTCAAGATTAAGGACGGTTAGTTTCGGATGTCGAGGTGTTGAGTTACATTCGAAATAGTCGTTAGGATCTTCGTTTTCTCTTTTGGCCATACTATAAAGGGGGGCGTGAGCGGGTAGCTTGACCTAGATGAGTCTTATATTTAGGTGTGGTGCACACTTGTCAAACTTAGCACTAGGCAGCTCTAGAATAGCTCAAAGTTCAGTTGGAAGCAACTTGGTTCAAGTTGCGTCGCGTTTCGGAGTGTTTGAAGGGTTTTTCCCTTGACCGGACGCGGTCCCTGGCTTGACCAGACGCGTCCGGTCAGTTCTTTTCCGTGACTGAGTTTCAGCGCTGACGACCGAACGCGGCTCTTGCGAGGACCAGACGCGATGGTCAGGCCGACACATGTCACTTGAGGGAAACTACCTAATCGGACGCGACTGGGGTGTGATCGGCACGTTCGGTCACGTTCCAGTAAGGTCCTTTGACGACCGGACGCGTCCGGTCATCACCGACCGGACGCGGTCGCGCGTCAGGTTAACTTACAGTAAGCTCCCTGCACGACCGGACGCGTCCGGTCACTCCTGACCGGCGCGTCCGGTCACTCAGCCGAAGTTTCAGAATTTCGACCGTTACGAGCGACCGGCGCGTCCGGTCACCTCGTATTTTGCTGAGTTGGCAGATAACGGTTGGTTTTGTCTGTGGGGTGTATAAATACATCCCCACCACCTCTTTTAGAGCTCTCTTGCTCATTTGTTCAGCTGAGAAACACCTTTGGAGTGCAAGGGAGTGCAAGAGCTCTAGTGAGGAGAGTGTTTTGAGAATCAAAGCTTGAGAGTTCCTCACTAGTGATTAGAGAGTAGCAAGTGTGCATCCACCTTCTCATTAGGCTTGTTGTGGTCAAGTGAGAGTTCTAGCTTGTTACTCTTGGTGATCGCCATCACCTAGACGGCTTGGTGATGATTGGGAGTTTGGTGATCATCCGGCGAAGCTTGTGGATGACCCAACTCGTCTTGTGAGCGGTTTTGGGTGATTCACCGCGATGGAGTGTCGAAGAATCAGCCCGTAGAGAGCACTTGATCCTTACGCGGATCAAGGAGGAGCTACACCCTTGCGCGGGTGCTCCAACGAGGACTAGTGGGGAGTGGCGACTCTCCGATACCTCGGAAAAACATCGCCTTGTTCCTTGCCCTTAGTTTCAAGCATTTACATTCTCGTATTTACATTTTTTGATTGTTTTACTTTCCTAGAATTGTCATGCTAGACTAGGATTAGAAACTAGGGTGCAAAATTTTTACCGGTACAATCTCTAGGAACACAAGTAGGCACAAGGGGTGAATTCCGGCTTGTAGGATTTAATTCTTGCAATTAATTTTTAGAAAAGTCCAATTCACCCCCTCTTGGGCATCTTGATCCTTTCATAACTAAACTAAATAAAGTAACTATTTATATCACCTATACTAACTTCACTAATCTAAACTAAACAAACTATTCTAACTATTTATAATACCTAAGTAACTATTTGTATCTCCTATATTAACTTCACTAATGTAAACTAAACATACTAACTATTTATAATACATATACTAACTTTACTAATCATACTAACTAAAATAATTATTTATAATATTTATACTAAATATGCTAGCTTTACTAATAATACAAACTAAACAATTAAACTAACTACTTATACTAACAATGTTAAATAAACTAATCTAACTAACAATTATAATACATAAAAAAACGAAATTACCGCTCGCGGAGGGGTGCTGCCGGCTGCTCGGGGGGGGGGGGGGGGGGGGGGGGGGGGGCTGCTGCCTCCTGCTGCCGCGCGGGGGGGCGCCTGTGCCGCGCGGGGGCCCTGCTGCCGCTGCCGCTGCCGCACCGGGGGAGGCGCGCGCGGGGGGAGGGGCCGGGCGCTGCCGCCGCGCGGGGGGGGGGCTGCTGCTGCCTGCTCGCGCGGGGGGCCGGGCGCTGCTGCCGCCTGCTCGCGTGGGGGGGGGGGCGCTGCTGCTGCCTGCTCGCGCGGGGGGGCGCTATCCGCCGGGGTGGCCGCGTCGGGCGAGTCGGCTTTCTGTGTGTTGTGACTTCCTCAGCCGAAACAAAACGACCGTGCCCCCCCGCTGCCGCTCCTTGATCTGGGGAGCGGCAAAGTTCAAATGCCGCTCCCTCGCGTGGGGAGCGGCCAAAAGTGTTAGATATAAAAAAATTTCGGTGCTAAAATTAAAAATAGTTTTTAAAAACTGTTAAAAATAAAAAAATTCTCATATGTGGAGCAACAAAGATTGGCCGCCTGATTCGGATCCGATGCCATATATTGATCGAGAAAATTTCCTCATTGCCACTAAAAAATATAGCACTTTTCTCGTTGCCATCAAAATTTCCAAATTTTTCTCACTGCCATTGAATTAAATTCACACTTTCCTCGTTGCCACTTCCGTCGACATCTGTTAAGTTTCTTACACGGACTAGTGGGACCTACAGGAACAACATATCTGTCCAGCTTCTGGGGAAAAAAAGAAGGTGGCTGTGGCTCACGCAGGCCGGCGGAGGCGTGCATAGGGTAGCGGATCCGGGCCAGCGGCGCGGAGGTGTGCGCGTGTGAGGCAGACACAGGCATGCAGCATTGAGGGTCGAGCGCGACTGTGGCGGCTAACGCTGAGTGATTAAGGTCAAGCAAGTTTTAGCGTCGATGATCCAAAGGCAGTGAAGAACGAACAAGGAGGTTTAGGACAGATCAACCAAGGAGTTAGTGCGTAGGCCTAGGCCATAGGCGATCCGCATCATCCTCAACTAAATTTATGGAGACAACATCGACTAAGTCAAGGTGGGCATCAAGGTCCACGAAAACATTTAGAGTAGTCATCCTCAACTACTACATGAGTACATGACACTGCTAACATACGTACCCCGTTATGGCCTCATCACTGCAAGAACTCGCTACTGAACTTCCGCCCCAAGTTTGTGTGGGAGTCACTTTCTTGTGTTTCCAAAAATATAAGAAAATGCATCTCTTTGACATTTATCCTATATTGAGAAGACTTGGACCGGAACACCGAAGGTGTACACCCTGTTCGGCTGAGCTTATCAGCACGGCTTATCAGCCGTGGTACAGTGTTTTTCTCTCACAACAAAACAGCCACAGCCAGCTTATAAGCCGCAAAAACAGCCTGCCGAACAGGGTGGTAATCTCCCATAGATAACAGGATTGGAAATGTTAGTGGCTCTGAGCTCTGACCGTACTTACCCAGCGACTTTTTTAGTGCTCTAATATTCTACTGTAACTTTGTGCGGTTCGCTTTCCTGATTTTTTTTATTTGCAGCGTTATGTAATTTGCGTCATCAACTAGCACAAGTTTTCTTCTTCTTTCCATTGAGATCTTTAGATATATACAACAACCGAACTGCTCCAGTTTCATCAACAAGCATCTCTGCAGCAGGTGAGTTTCATGAGAGAATCATGCAGTCACTAAATTTGCCAAGAAGCACCAGTAGCACCTCCAAATTACATATACCTTTCTTTGGTCTTTCCTTCGTCCTCCTCTCTTGTGCGTCCCTCGCCAGCTCCTGTACAGAGCAAGAGAAGAGCTCCCTCATTGACTTCCGAGATGGGCTCTCGCAGGAAGGCAATGGCGGCCTCAACATGTCATGGGCCAACAGCACAGACTGCTGCCAATGGGAAGGAATAACCTGCAGCATCGATGGAGCAGTCACGGAAGTCTTGCTGCCTTCTAAAGGCCTCAAAGGGAGGATCCCAACATCTTTCAGCAATCTTACAGGGCTGCTGCACCTCAACCTGTCATGCAATTCACTCTACGGCAGTCTGCCAGCAGAATTGGTGTTCTCCAGCAGCAGCATCATCCTGGATGTCAGCTTCAACCACCTATCTGGTCCTCTGCAAGAGCATCAATCCCCAATTTCTGGCCTTCCTCTCAAGGTACTGAATATCTCAAGTAACTTCTTTACAGGACAGTTACCATCCACAACACTGCAAGTGATGAACAATCTTGTCGCTCTTAATGCAAGCAATAACAGCTTTACAGGACCATTGCCATCTTCTATCTGCATCAACGCCCCATCACTTGCCATGCTTGACCTTTTCTTAAATGACTTCAGTGGCACTGTTTCCCCAGAGTTTGGCAATTGCTCCAAGTTGACAGTACTCAAGGCTGGCCGCAACAACCTTACCGGAGGTCTACCCCATGAACTGTTCAATGCTACCTCATTGGAGCACCTTGCTTTTCCAAACAATAATTTGCAAGGGCCACTTGATGGTTCCAGCCTAGCCAAACTCACTAATCTGATTTTCCTTGACCTTGGGTCAAATGGGCTCAGAGGAGAGATGCCAGATTCTATTGGGCAGCTGGGAAGATTGGAGGAGCTCCACTTAGACAACAACCTGATGATCGGAGAGCTGCCATCGGCCCTAAGTAACTGCAGAAGTCTCAAGTATATCACCCTCAGAAACAATAGTTTTGTGGGAGATCTTAGCAGAGTTAACTTCACCCAGATGGATCTGAGGACTGCAGATTTTTCACTGAACAAATTCAGTGGAACAATTCCTGAAAGCATATATGCATGCAGCAATCTAATTGCACTGCGGTTGGCTTACAACAATTTTCATGGCCAGCTCTCACCAAGAATAGGAAATCTTAAGTCCCTGTCCTTCCTTTCGCTGACAAGTAACAGTTTGACAGATATCGCAAATGTGATACAGAGTCTCAAGTGGTGCAAGAACCTCACCACCCTATTTATGGGAACCAACTTCAAAGGTGAAACCATCCCGCAGGATGAAGCAATTAAAGGTTTTGAGAATCTTCGGATCCTAACCATAGACGCATGCCCATTGGTCGGGGAAATCCCTCTTTGGTTATCAAAACTCACAAAATTGGAGGTATTAGATCTATCATATAATCACCTTACTGGAACAATACCATCCTGGATTAACAGGCTGGAACTCCTCTTCTTTCTGGACATATCAAGCAACAGGCTTACAGGGGATATCCCACCTGAATTGATGGAGATGGCAATGCTACAATCTGAGAAGAATGCTGCAAAGTTGGACATGAAGTTCCTTGAGTTACCTGTATTTTGGACACAATCACGTCAATACCGTTTGCTCAATGCTTTCCCCAATGTATTGAATCTATGCAACAATAACTTGACAGGCATAATTCCCCAAGGGATTGGTCAGTTAAAAGTGCTCAATGTCCTCAACTTTAGCACCAACAGCTTATCTGGAGAAATACCACAACAAATTTGCAACCTCACCAACCTGCAAACTCTAGACTTGTCAAATAACCAGCTCACAGGTGAACTCCCAACTGCACTGAGTAATCTTCACTTCCTTTCTTGGTTCAATGTGTCTAACAACGACCTAGAAGGGCCAGTTCCAAGTGGAGGGCAGTTTAATACCTTCACAGATTCTAGCTACATTGGGAATTCCAAGCTATGTGGTGCGGTGCTCAGCGTCCATTGTGGCCCAATAGAAGAACCTTCAGCCTCAATGAAAAGGAGGCACAAGAAGACCATCTTGGCAGTTGCTTTCGGTGTCATTTTTGGTGGCCTTGCTGCTCTTTCATTGCTTGCATGCTTCCTGATAGCACGGTTGGTATATGATGACCACACGGAGAACCTTGTTCCCCTACACAGGTGGTAGCAGTAATGAATATGTGATGATTTAGACTTCTTTACTTTATTGCCTCTTGTACTTTCATTCACTTGAACTTTATACCTCCATATGCAAATTATTGAAACCTTAGAACTTTTTTGAAATGGTCGGCAGGAGATCTCCCGAACTTTTTAGAACCCTTTTTAGAACTAGCACTGCTTAAACATTGTAGTGGCATTGTGCACCATTGTCACCAGGTTGGATATATTTCTTTTAAAGGAGATTAACTCTGCTTTTAAGAAAGCCAGTAACGCCTTAACAGGTTTACACACTAGGGTTACCAGCTACAAATACAGTGCTGAAAACAAGGATAACAAAAGATGTCTGAGAAGCCTACAGCTCTACGATGTCCGAAATCAGCTCCCTTGGCGTCCCCTTCTTGTGCATCCAACAGGTTGGATGTAATCACCAGAGATATCATGTACTAAATGTATAATGAAAAAAATGAGGTTCACATATCATCTCTGTGTGCAGTGTGAATTTGGGCTGACCTAACACAATTTTCAGCATTACTAGATGCTGCATTGCAGCTGCAGTAAAGCTAGTATTATACTAGTGCCACATAACCTAGTTAGCAATGTACAGAATAACATCTACCTATTTAAGCAGCTAAGTGCCAAGTGTAGTCTTCCTGCAGTTGAATCCACCACAAATTCCCCCAAAAAAATCATACAGTAACAGGGGATTCAGTTATTCCAAAAACACAGTGAGATTTTGAGAAAAAATTACCAAACAGACTTTGACATTGTGCACGCTGCCGGCAGCCGCATCGGCACATGGAGCAGGGACCTCCCAGCCGCCCATCGAGTGTCGCCCAAGGCCTGATGGGGAACCGCCGCTCCGCTTCACTGCATTCTGCGCCTCTTCAACACCGCGGTGGTTGCTAGATCGACGACGTGTCCTAGGCTTCGCTGGCGGGCCGAGTGGATCCGGTACGCGTGCCGTCCGTCTCCGCCTCCGTCCCCTCGACCGGCGGACGCTGCCCGCTGCCGCCGCTCGGGCCGTGGCGAGCTCTGGTTTGGATTGGACCGGGCCCTTTGTTGCTGGCATGCTGTCATATGTGGAGCAACAAAGATTGGCCGCCCGATTCGGATCCGATGCCGTATATTGATCGAACGGTGTGGCCCGCTTGGTCAGAGACTCAGAGTACAGCAGCCCCTTCTTCGAAATTCAGAATTTCGAGTTCATAGGATATGATATAAAGTTTAAAAATGTGTATCTAATCTCAAGTAGTAATAACAGATTTTTCAAGTAAGTATCTTTAGAGTTTGTTCGACAGAGATTAGGTATCTAGAAGAAACGTTTCTAGAGAGAAAATAACTTTGGTTTCCGATGGAACCAGAAAAAAGTTTAATCTTCTGTTTGAATTTTTAAAAAAATGGCAGGGATTCTTACGTTTCAAAAAATTTTCTGAAGCTGGAACGATGAGCTTAAAAAATCTCTCCGTGCATTTAAGAGTTTGAAGTTGGCCTTAGCGGGTCCAAAGTAGCAATATAGTGATATTTCAACCAAAAAAACATAATCGAAAAGGTTTCTACCTGATCTGTTTGCAGAAAGGACTTGATAATAACTATAATAGAAAAAAAATCAATAATAGAGGTTCATAATGAAACCTAGAAAAAAGGTCAAAGGAGATAAACTAGATCCAACATAGTGATTGATATTCATATCATCGAGAAGAGAAACATCCACTTAATAAAAAAACAAAATATAAATTATTCTCTTTCTCCCAACCAAGATTTGAGCGGTTGACGTTGCTTCCCACTTTACAACAGCGGATGGGCCAGGGATACCTAGCGTCGGATAAGACGATGGTAAATTCATGCTAAGAATGTTACAAAAGCATGGTAGTGTTAAAGTGGGAAGTAAGTTCATGCTACATGCTCAATGGAAGGGACTGGAGAGATGAGTGCAACTAAAAACTATAGACCCAGTAGCCCTTATTATGATCACCGAAATCAATGAATATAGCAGTCAACATGGGATTATGAGTGTTGCATCACAAACATGGCTCCATTTTATCAGGTATTCTGGAATGTGATTAAGGATGATCTGGCTTTGTTCACATATTTTCATAAAGGGAGAATTGCCTCTACATAGCCTTAACTTCGGAACAATCACTTTAATACCAAAGTCTAAAGAAGTTAAATAAATACAACAATATAGACCTATCTGTTTGTTGAATGTTAGTTTCAAGATTTTTACTAAAGTGGCTACTAACCGAATTGTAAAGATAGTTGAGCGCATAATTAAACCTTCCCAAACAGCATTCCTACCTGGGAGGAATATAATGGAGGGTATAGTTATTTTACATGAAACCCTACACGAGTTACATAGAAGGAAACATAATGGAATTATCTTTAAGGTTGATTTTAAAAAGGCATATGATAAGGTGAATTGAAATTTCTTACAACAAGCACTAAGAATGAAGGGTTTTCATCCAGTGTGGTGTGATTGGGTCAAGACTTTTGTTCAAGGTGGGAACGTGGGCATTAAAGTTAATGATCAGATGGGCTCATATTTTCATACCAGGAAAGGTCTTAGACAAGGTGATCCACTGTCACCGATCCTTTTTAATATTGTTGTAGATATGCTAGCTATCATTTTATCTAGAGCCAAGGAGGAAGGCCAAATAAAAGGGGTTGTTACACACCTAGTGGAAAATAATTTGTCTATCTTGCAATATGCAGATGATACAATTCTATTTTTTGACCATGATATTGAACAGGCAAAAAACTTGAAACTTTTACTTGGTACTTTTGAACAATTATCAGGTCTAAAAATCAACTTCCATAAAAGTGAATTATTTTGCTTTGGCCAAGCAAAAGAATCTGAGGAGAAATACTCATATCTATTTGGTTGCAAAATGGGATCATACCCTTTTCGATATTTGGGTCTTCCTGTGCATTACAGGAAGTTAAATAATAAAGATTGAAAATTAATTGAAGAAAGAATTGAAAAGAAGTTATGCGGGTGGAAAGGAAAACATTTATTATATGGGGGTAGATTAGTATTGATCAATTCTATTTTGTCAAGCTTACCTATGTTCATGATGTCTTTCTTTGAAGTGCCGAGAGGTGTTATGAAAAAGATTAAATATTTTAGATCAAGGTTTTTTTGGCAAAATGATGAGCACAAAAAGAAATATAGACTGACAAAATGGAATATTTTGTGCCAACCAAAAGAGCAAGGTGGTTTAGGAATTCAGAACCTAGATTTACAAAACAAATGTCTTTTGAGCAAATGGCTTTTCAAACTTTGCAATGGGGAGGGCACTTGGCAAGAATTAATAAGGAACAAGTACCTAAAGAACAAGACTCTAAGTCAATTTGAAAAGAAAAATAGGTTTTCTCATTTTTGGAATGGTTTGTTGGGAGTCAAAGACATTTTCTTAAGTCTTAGAAAGTTTAAACTAGACAATGGAACTCAAATTAGATTTTAGGAAGATAAATGGTTGGGTTTCCAACCCTTAAAAATCCAATACCCGAATGTATTTAATATAGTGCGAAAGAAACAAGCAATAGTGGCTGATGTACTTAATTTCATCCCTCTCAATGTGTCTTTCAGAAAGGCACTAGTTGGGAGCAAGTTGTTGGAATGACAAAGTCTAGTTGCGAGAGTTGCTTTTATTAACTTAAATGAGGGTCGGGATACTTTTATCTAGAACTTAAATAATAATGGCTTGTTTTCTGTTAAATTCATGTACGAATACCTAGTCAATAATGGGATTAAGGTTACCCAGAAAATTTGGCATATGAAAGTGCCCTTAAAGATTAAGATTTTTCTTTGGTTCTTAAATAAGGGGGTAATACTAACAAAAACAATATTGCTAAAAGAAATTAGAATGGTAGTAAGGCTTGTTGTTTTTGTAGCACACCTGAAACTATCCGACACTTGTTTTTTGATTGTCATTATACTAGATTTCTTTAGTGTGCTGTGTTTGTTCTATTTGGTATTAATCCTCCAAAGAACACGAACCATCTTTTCAATAGTTGGTCAAAGCTAGGAGGTTCCAATCATAATTATCTTTTATTGACTAGGGCTGCGACTTTTTGCTGGGCAATATGGATCACAAGGAACGATGTGGTTTTTGATAAAGGTCACCCAAAAACATTTTTGCAGGTTCTTTTCAGGGGAACACACTAGCTACGATTTTGGGCTCTGTTGCAGCGCTCGGATGACGACAAGGAATAGATTCTTGACGCTTGCAAGCTACTATAATTAAGAGTCATGGAGTTCTTCGCATCGCATGGATGATCCTTTATTTACCGTCTTGAACTTTAGTTCTAAATCTGTAATAAGTTTAAATTCTATGTGTGCTACTGTAATAAGTTTGGACTGATGCTTCTTGGAAGAAGAAGAAGGCTAGAGCCGGATATTTTTCATTATCTAAAAAAATTAGCTTCAACCAAGCAATAGAGCAAGATCAATATGCAGAACTTATGCTAAAACTGCAACCTTTTGACAACGACAAGGAATGCGAAAATTAAAATTCCCTTAGGGCCCGTTTGGTTATCACGGATTTGACCCCTACAACAATTCCTAGCCGGATTCCTTCTCTAATTTATATAAGATTTCATCATCTGGAATAATTCCTGGGGGAACCCATACTAGCCGCACAGGGCTTTAATAGTTTAGATTGAGGAGATATGAATGTACGGAATGGTACAGTAAAATGAGTACACTAGGCTTTAAAATGTACATCTTGTTTGCTTGAGATTATCAGTCAAATCAGCCAGTCAGTTAGCAGTATTTTTCTCTCACAAAAAACCAGTCAGCAGTGCTTTCAGCTAGCCAGATCAGCCCAAGCGAACAGGCTGGTAGCTCGAGGTCATAGCGGTCATGAAATGTAGGTGAAAATGTTGATGTTATTATAACACCTATTCTAGCAACAAAGAACACTAATAAAGTCATGAAGAGCTAAACATGGAGCAAAGTAAGTTAGAATGGTACTAACCATATTGCACTACATATAAACCACGTGCTGCAAACTCTTCCAAAAAAAACACATGCTAAATGCATGACCACCACACTAGTTAGAACTTCGTACCTACACCATTTTTTTCCTAAATTTTAGGTTGATTTTGGTTTTTCTAGGCATATAGTTTTTGTTAGGTACCTCAACATATTGTATATCTAGGCATATAACAAAAAGCTATTTAATATAATAGTTAAAAAAGCCAAAACGACTTATAATTTGGAACAGATAAAATATCTTACAAAAGAAACAAATTGCTCGCCAGATAGAATGAAAATGCATACTATCTATTCCTTGTAGACTCAGAAGTCTTAATAATGTAACATTCTGTTATAAAAAAAACTCAAAATCATGACAGAGAAATATCAAATACTTACGTCAGGCTTGCACCTTCTAGCATTTTCATTCGCCAAGGACACCGGACGGCAACAGAAAAGAGCAATATCCCTAGAAAAACCATCCTGCAGTTGCCATCGCAACACGCAAGGCTAGTGCGACACAAGGTTTTCATTTTCGGAAATTAAAATTTATCGGAGGTCGTAGATAAAGAGGATAAACAAGATATATCGAAAATATCGGACCAAATTCAAATAAAATTTAATTTGAATTTAAGTAAATTTAAATACATTTAAACAAAATTTATATGAAAAAGATATATTATTTTTTATCAGCACCCATGGATAAACAGGATATATCGGAAATATCGGAATATTTCGGCCGATAAAAAAACCATGGTGCGACATCGATGAAGTCAAAGCACCACTAATCTAATACTCGTACACGCACTTGATCCTAATATTCTCTCTGATCAACTAGCCATAACTTACCACTTGTCAGTTGTAGACAATTGCAACTTGGTCCTTAATTAGAGGCTTAAACTGCCGCCCTTCACACGCGGAATCTCAAAAGTCACAGATAGTTCAGCCACAAGGGGCAATCTCAAAAGTCAACCCTGCCCCTAGCCCTCCCTGCAAGGCTACAACAGAAACATGACTTGCAGCGCATTACATGTCATCTGTCTGCGGTTGACCTGCATTTTGATAGGGCATGAGCCAGTAATTGACAGTTGGATACTCCTATTCTTTTCATCAAGACTCAAAGTCAGAGAGCTGGGCATGAATCTTTGCATTAAGACAAGACAATTGGAAGCTTCTATTTCGGGTCCTCGTCTAGGGTTGAGAATTCTGTGATCCCATTGACCACAACCATGCGTAGCGCCCGGAACTCAGCAGGTTCATGGCGGTGCGGCAGCGGCCGATGCAGCTGAGTCGCCATGTCATCGCCTCGTCGGGGGTGACGCTGACGACGCTGCTGCTACTGATCCTGGTGCTGCTGTGTCGTCTCTGCGGCCGCGCCGGCGCGGCGTGCACGGGGGAGGAGAGGGAGGCGTTGCTGTCCTTGCTCGCCGACCTCTCGCCGCGGCCCGGCGACGGCCTGAACGCGTCGTGGCGCGGCGGGTCGCCCGACTGCTGCACGTGGGACGGCGTCGGCTGCGGCGGCGATGGCGCGGTCACGCGCGTCTGGCTGCCGCGCCGCGGGCTCGGCGGCACCATCTCGCCCGCGGTCGCCAACCTCAGCGCGCTCACGCACCTCAACCTCTCCGGCAACAGCCTCGGCGGCGCGTTCCCGGCGGCGCTGCTCTCGCTGCCCAATGCCGCCGTTGTCGACGTCAGCTACAACCGCCTGCCCGGCTCGCTGCCGGACCTGCCGCCTGCCGTGGGCGCCGGTGGCACGCTGCCGCTGCAGGCGCTCGACTTGTCGAGCAACTACCTGGAGGGGCAGTTCCCGTCCGCGATCTGGGCCCACACGCCGAGCCTCGTGTCGCTCAACGTCAGCAACAACAGCTTCCAGGGCGTCATCCCGTCGTTCTGTGCGAGCAGCCCGGACATCGCCGTGCTTGACCTCTCGATGAACCAGCTCGGCGGAGGCATCCCCGCCGGGTTCGGCAACTGCTCGCGGCTGCGCGTTCTCAGCGTCGGCCGGAACAACCTCACCGGCGCGCTCCCCGACGACATCTTCGACGTGAAGCCGCTGCAGCAGCTGCTGATCCGGTCGAACAAGATACAGGGGAGGCTCGATCCCGGCCGCATCGCCAAGCTGAGCAACCTCGTCTCTCTCGACCTCAGCTACAACGCCTTCACAGGAGAGCTGCCCGAGTCCATCAGCCAGCTGCCGAAGCTGGACGAGCTCCGCCTCGCGCACAACAACCTGACCGGCACGCTCCCGCCGGCGCTAAGCAACTGGACCGCGCTCCGGTACCTCGATCTCCGGGGCAACAGCTTCGTCGGGGACCTCGACGCCGTTGACTTCTCCGGCCTCGGCAACCTCACCATCTTCGACGTGGCCACCAACAACTTCACCGGCACTATCCCGCAGAGCATCTACTCCTGCACGTCGCTGAAGGCGCTGCGCATGGCGACCAACCATATCGGAGGGCAGGTCGCGCCGGAGATCGGCAACCTGCGCCGGCTCCAGTTCCTGTCGTTGACCGCAAACTCGTTCACCAACATCAGCGGCATGTTCTGGAACCTCCAGGGGTGCGAGAACCTCACCGCGCTGCTCGCGTCGTACAACTTCTACGGCGAGGCCCTGCCGGACGCCGGCTGGGTCGGCGACCATGTCAGGGGTCTCCGGCTGCTGGTGATGGAGAAGTGCAAGCTCACGGGCCAGATACCAACGTGGCTGTCGAAGCTGCAGGACCTCAGTATCTTGGACCTCGCTGACAACCGCCTCACCGGCCCGATCCCGCGCTGGATCGGTAGCATGAAGAAGCTCTACTACCTGGACCTGTCCGGCAACCAGCTCTCCGGCGGTATTCCGCCGTCACTGGCGGAGCTGCCGCTTCTGACGTCGGAGCAGGCCAGGGAAAACTTCGATACAGGCCACATGCCACTCTCCTTCACCCTGACGCCGCCCAACAAAGGAGCGCCGAACTGGACGGGCCGCGGGTACTACCAGATGTCCGGCATCGCCACGACGCTCAACTTCAGCAACAACTACCTCACTGGCACGATACCGCCTGAGATCGGGCGGCTGGTGACGCTCCAGGTGCTTGACGTCGGCAGCAACAACCTCTCCGGTGGAATCCCTCCGGAGCTCTGCAACCTTACCAACCTGCAGTTCCTAATCCTGCGCCGGAACCATCTGACGGGGCCTATCCCGGCGGCGCTCAACCGGCTCAACTTCCTCGCCGTCTTCAGCGTCGCGTACAACGACCTCGAGGGGCCGATCCCGACGGGCGGCCAGTTTGACGCGTTCCCGCCGGTGTTCTTTCGCGAGAACCCGAAGCTCTGCGGCAAGGTGATCGCCGTCCCGTGTACGAAGCCCCATGCCGGAGGCGAGTCTGCTTCGTCCAAGCTAGTCAGCAAAAGGATCCTCGTGGCCATCGTTCTTGGAGTTTGCTCCGGAGTGATCGTAATCGTCGTCTTGGCCGGATGCATGGTGATCGCCATCAGGAGGGCGAAATCTAAGGTGTCAGTCAGCGACGACGGCAAGTTCGCGGAGGAGTCCATGTTCGACTCCACGACGGATTTATACGGCGACGACTCCAAGGACACGGTCCTGATCATGTCGGAGGCCGGCGGCGACGCGGCGAAGAACGTCACGTTCTCGGACATTCTCAAGGCGACCAACAACTTCGGTCCGGCGAGCATCATCGGGTCGGGCGGGTACGGGCTGGTGTACCTCGCGGAGCTGGAGGACGGCACGCGCCTCGCCGTGAAGAAGCTCAACGGCGACATGTGCCTGATGGAGCGCGAGTTCCGCGCGGAGGTGGAGACGCTGTCGTCGGCGTCGGCGCGGCACGAGAACCTGGTACCGCTCCAGGGCTTCTGCGTCCGCGGCAGGCTGCGGCTGCTACTGTACCCGTACATGGCGAACGGCAGCCTGCACGACTGGCTCCACGACCGGCCGGGCGGCGCGGAGGAGCTGCGGTGGCGGGACCGGCTCCGGATCGCGCGGGGCGCGAGCCGCGGCGTGCTCCACATCCACGAGCACTGCACGCCGCGGATCGTGCACCGGGACATCAAGTCCAGCAACATCCTCCTGGACGAGTCCGGCGAGGCCCGGGTGGCGGACTTCGGCCTCGCCAGGCTCATCCTGCCCGACCGCACCCACGTGACGACGGAGCTGGTGGGCACGCCGGGGTACATCCCGCCGGAGTACGGGCAGGAGTGGGTGGCCACGCGCCGCGGGGACGTGTACAGCTTCGGCGTCGTGCTGCTGGAGCTGCTGACGGGGAGGCGCCCCGTGGAGGTGGTGCCGGCGCAGCGGCAGCAGTGGGAGCTCGTCGGGTGGGTGGCGCAGATGCGGTCGCAGGGGAGGCACGCGGAGGTGCTGGACCACCGGATCAGGGGCGGCGGCGACGACGAAGTGCAGATGCTGTACGTGCTCGACCTCGCATGCCTCTGCGTCGACGCCGCGCCCTTCAGCCGGCCGGCGATACAGGAGGTAGTCAGCTGGCTCGAGAACGTGGATACCATCGCCGCGTCAACGTCATCCGAAGATGTAAAAATCTCTGATGGCCACGGACAAATCTCACAGACTGTAACTTGAAATTGGAAGAAATCTGCATGCTTTTATGATCTGCGCTGAAGGATGCAAAATCTTTGCACGAGCTAGTCAGAGTTGATGATCGGAGAAATAAACTGTTTGCAGGCTTGCAGTGCAACGAGCGGCAAGCCATTTTTTGTGTTTGGGAGGAAAGCCCACCTGTTCGGTCTGGGCCCTTCTAATTTTAGGCCTGTATAGGCCTTTTATGCTCTGCTCAGCCTTGTTGTGGGTAAAGCTTTTATTTGGGCCTGGGCTTGCACCGTTTTTGGGATTTGGGTCAGCTGCTTTTTTATACCTTCATTTTTTACTCTTTCTTCGGAGTCTTCAATTTTGAAGACCTTTGTTTTTTTGTTCCTCAAGTTTTTTTTTGCGAATTGTTGTTCCTCAAGGTTTGCAATTAAGCATCTCTCCTTTTTTTTAAGAAACAGGGATTTCTGCCTAATATTTTTTGAGAGGTCACCGGGGGTGACGATAGTCTCACATGAATAATTTTCCGCATATACCGGTAAGGTTGGGAATGGAGGGTGTAAAGCACCAGTTACAAAGGCGACCCTTTAAGGTCATAGAGGTACATAGCATAGAGGAAGAGATGAGGATTACGAAAACCAACAAACACCAGCTCCAACAAACCATAGAGTTCGGCACTCATCTTAGTACACAAAGGAAAATACGAGCGCCACCCATTTGTGCTCTTGCTTGGGAAAAAAGCGCACATGTTATCCTATACTCTTATAAAGCAAAAATCTCACTAGCTTATTTCTCTGGCATCTCCTTGAGCCACGTCATCCACCATAATCAGTGAGTTCACGACCTTTATTATCCACCAAGCACAGACGGACAAGCAGGTCATTGAGTGATGGATCATCACCTTTGCCCTTTATTATCCACCATTGAGAAAAGGGCAATCTGCTTCGTCAAATCTCTCATAGATACCGGTTCTCCTTCACCATATGGAAAGGCTTCCACTTGCGAGCTGCTGCATCAGTACCGTCTACCATGAAATTGATAGCTTCCTCTGTCAAGGCCTCCTCGCCGTCGCTCTTGAGGTGAGCTCATGAGCACCGCAGATATGCCAATTGCAATTGACATGCATATATGTTGGCCAGCAGTTCCTGGATAAGGTCATATTGGGCTTACTTCAGAAGTTCACGCCATCTGTCCAGTGGCGAAGCTAGAGCAAACTGAAGGGTGGTGCACTTGCCTTGTGGGTGCATATATTTGTATCAAGGAGGGTGCATATATGGTGAAATTTAAGCCAAAACTATTGTCGTTGCCTTCACAATTTTGGTCAATTTTTTCCCTATAGAACTGAGACATCAGCAGTCTTACATTGCAGGTACTTTCTTGTTAGCTTCTCTCTTTTTGGATTGGTTCAAGCAATACTACGCACTATACGCATGCATTCAAAATATGTATACATGTACTGATTATTTTCCAATTTGATGGTAGTTAATAAAGTTTCTTCCTGCCTACTCTCCTTGAGAAAATTCCAAAAATATATGGTTGTGAATTTGACACTATGATAGAGCAACAAAACTATTGAGATCGAGCCTGTAGATCTTTTTCCCCCTTTCCCCTAGGATTCCTCATAACCATACACATATACATAGTTAGATCTTTATCTAAAAATACACAAATAGATATCAAATCATGTAGAACAACAATTTCTAGCTTCACATTTAGACAAGAGGCCCTTTCATTCACACGTTGCATTTTTAGGCTTGCACGATGAAAGACTCGGTCAAAATAACATCTCTCTCTTGGCCAATAAAAAGACAAAAATTTGAAATTATTTCTAATGATACAAGAAGAGCTAGAATGGTGAGAAATTATGTATGTTAATTAAATTTACAAGGGAATCAGATATAATGGCTATCACTACTACAAATTGATTTTGCGTGACACCACCCAAAACTTAACGGAGGCGGGCACCAAATTCAACCGCCTCAGAAAATCCAGGGCTATTAACGGAGGCGGTCAGTTTAATTTACCGAGGCGGTCACTTTTGCTCGCCTCGAAAAATCAATTTACGGAGGCGGGCATTATAAGACGACCGCCTCCAAAAATACCCTATTTTCCGAGGCGGTCGTCTTATAATGCCCACCTCTGTAAATCTATTTTCCGAGGCGGGCAACTTTAAAGGTCTGCCTCCAAAAATAGGGCCCTATCTCCCAGCCCAGGAAAAGCCCATCTCAGCATTTCTATCGGGCTCGTATATAAGTGGCACTTCACTTGTGAACCCTAGCCTCACTCTCCCAGCGCCCCACCACTTCCCCAGCCGCCTTCCTCTCTCATCGCTAACTCCCCGATGCCACATCTCCCTCACTCCCTCAGCGTGACCGCCCCCTCCTCCCTCTCTTGTCGGCGACGCCATCTCCCTCTCTCCCTCAGCGCGCTGGCTGTCCCTACCTCTCCCATACGCGACTGCCCCCTCCCTTCCACCCTTGTCGGCGGTGCAGCGGGCCAGTTCGGGCGCCTCCCCTCCTCTCCACTCGAGCTTCCCTCTCCTTCTCTTGATGGCGCGGGGGCCAACCCCCACTGGCGACGGCGGCGCGAGCTCCCCCCTCCCTCCCCGTCGACGGCGGCGCTGTGGTGGCTCTCCCTCCTCCCTCTCCCTGTGCGGCGGCGCTCCTCCACTGCCTCCACTAGATCCGCCCGGCGCGGGCGGATCCGGTGTCGATGGCGCATAGGGAGGCCGGATTCGGCCTCGGCGCAGGCAAATTCCGGGCAGGTGTGTGCGCAGGCGGGGATCTCCTTTGACAACGGCGACCACGGCGGCCCTCCTCCCCCACCCTAGCTGCGCGCGGTGGAAGATCCGGCGGCGGCCAGGTCCCCTCCTCCCTCTCCTCCGGCCAGGTGCGTGGGGGCCGGCCGGATCTGCGGCGGCCAGGCCCCCTCCTCCCTCTCCTCCAGCCAGGCGCACGAGGGCCGGCCGGATCTACGACGGTGGCGCGCGGGGACTGGGTCTAGGATTGGGCTCACCGGTGGGCTCAGAAATGGGCTCGCTAATGGGGCTTTGGGTTTTTTTAGTGCATTAACCATGACGAGCATTTGCTAGGCGCCCGTCGCGGTTAATCGATTAATCGTGGCGGGCACAGGCAACCGCCGTGGTTAAGCCACCATTAACGGTGACCTTTCATCCGCGGCGGTTGCCCTTGCCCGCCTCAGAAAATCAAAAGCGACCGCCTCGAAAAAGATTTCTGTAGTAGTGTATGGGCTGTGCCAAAATTGTTATAATTCAGCAAGTTCTTTTTCATGTGTAATTCGGTTATTAATTTTGATGTCATGTAAAATATAAACATTTTCTTAGTGATGCCAACATTCTTAAGTCTTATACATACGAGATATCCCACAGCAACGCGCGGGGAATCTATCTAGTTTTTAGAAGAAGGGGCACACCTGTTTAGTTTGGGCCCTTGTATATTTGGGCTTGTACGGGCCTTTTATGCTCTGCCTCCAGCCTTGTTGTGGGTAAAGCTTTTATTTGGGCCTGTACGGGCCTTCTACATTTTCTACTCTTTTTTTTCCTCAAGGTTTGCAATTGAGCATCTCTTGCTTTTAATTTTTGCGGAACTTCGTTACTGGATTAATTGGCAATGATACAGCATGTTACAATTAATTATAGTCACACGTCATCTCTACGTGTACATTGCCTACTCAACCGGTCAGCGTTCTGAGCCGGGCTTCCAGAATATTCGGCAGACACATGCATGATGGATGCTCAAGATCAAAATTGACAAGATTCAGAACGAGAAAAGAACAAAACAGAGCAACGAGCTATTTCTTCCATGTACCGAGAGTTTATATTACAGCTGCATACTATAAACCAATAAAAGAACATCTGAACAAGAAAGTGGGAACAGGAAGGGGAAAGAGCTGGCTACCCTGACATAACCTGCTAGTCATTACCCATCTGACTGGCTAATTAACCTGCACTAATAACTACCTGAACCCAAAAAAAAGGGGGGGGGGGTGTGGAGGAAGAAAAGACGAGAGAGATGACTAGCACTACAAAATTGCAAAAGCTAGTACGAGCTTCTACACACAAGCAGCTGTCGCAAGGATCCAAAAGCTCGATCGATCGCGCCGTGTGCTGTGTGATTTCTGAGCTCCTCGGTCGAGCTCGAGCACGCTTCCAAGACCAGAGCCCATCATCAGATGCCGAGCCCTGTCGACGCACGGCTTCGTTCTAGGAGTTTAGACGGTCACCTGAAACATGAAATGCCATGCAGAGATTCAGAAATCAGTGGGGGACGCTGCTACTACTTGAGACTTGTTTTTTCCGAGCATTTTGTTGGCTTAGATCACAAGCTAAACAATGTGTTTGTGTGTGCACATGTCAGTGACAGTGTGTATGACGTGTTACCGTACGTACCTCTCATCTGTTCTGGATGGGATTCCAGCCGGATCTGGGTATCCTCCGGCCGAAGCTGGCGGCGGCCTGCTTGAAGGGCGTGTTCCGACCGCCGACCCACATCTGCTGCTGCTGGTCGGCCTTCTGCCGGCTCGTCGACGGCCGCGACACCAGCAGCCGCCGTGCCGGTCCCGGTCGTACCACTGCAGTGTTCAGCTCGGCTGAACACGGGCTCAGCAGGAGAAGCAGCACCATCAGCAGCAGCACTGGACAAGAAACAACCCTGCTCCTGCTCCTGTTCCTGCTGCAGCGACCCATCATCTGCAGAGGCGACTGCTGCTGCTGCGTGTTCCGCCTGGGGCAGCGTGCGAGCCTGCGAGCGAGGAGGAAGACACAAGACAGGTAGTGGGCGGGGTGTGTGTGGATTAGAGCAAGGATCGAGGTCGAGGAGACATTGTGGGAGTTAACGTGGGGTTAGAGGGGGGTTTTATTCAGCGTGACATACTATAATCACCACTACACCTCCTAGCTTGCATAGCGACTAGCGAGCGGCGCTACAATAACCAAGATACAGTATTAATCACTACTAGGGCACCAGTGCCGCAGAGACATTCATGTGCTGCTTGTTTTTCTGCATCTTCCCAACTGGGCGTCATGTGCTGCATCTTTGACTGCACTACTAAACCCTTGGCCTAATTCGGGTCTAAGACCGGGGTTAGTTGGCCTCAAGGACTGGTGCGCAGAGTTTTTTAGACTGCTGCTCACGTTCCTTTCTGCAGTGGAGGACGCTGGATCACGTGACGGAGGCATGTGACGTGCGGAGAATACTCTACCCATGCTGGTTGCTGCTGCGTTCATTTTGCTTTTACCTGTCGAAGTTTCTTCCTTCCCCTTGATTCTATTCTAATCTAATCTATCTAAGTAGCAGTAGAAAATTATCGACATGGTGCATTCTGCATTGTATGGCACCGGCCGGCATGATCCAAATTTCTGAACTTTGGTCATGGTTCTAAGACGGGCCTTACTTATTAGCAGGGACCGGTTTGATCTCGAGAAAAAGAAAATTAGCCGGAGGTTCAGGCAGTGTTAGACTGGTAGTATTCTTCAGAGTTCAGAGTTCAGACACACTTTGACTACTTGAGGCACTTTCGGAACAGCAATAGAGTAGTAGACTACTGCAGACTGCAGAGCAACGTGGCGGCTGAATAAACAAGAAGGGGGACGATCTGTTCTGCTTCTGCAGGATCCTCCGGCCACGCCAACGAACACAGGCAGGACTGGTGGTGGATGTTAATCTTGCCTGCAAATGCATCGCCGGGTGCAAGTTGATAACCGCAGGTAAAAGTCGTAAAAAACCAAAGATTTCACTGCTGCCCTGTCTGAGGAGGAGCCCAGCAGCAGCAGGTTCATTGACAGCCTGCCACTGCCAGTGTGCCAGTGTCGTCGTGCACTCGCATAGGGATCGGCGTCGCGGTGACAGGGGAATGGATCCTAGGAAGGACGAATATGGATGGCAGGCACTCAGGAATCTCGATGGACGCGCTTCAGTAACCTTTTCGATGGTCGGTTAAGTTTTTTATATATATGGACTTGTTTAGTTCTTCTATAACTCCTGAAAAATACACTATGCAAAAAAAAATTTCCTATCCTATCAAACTTGCGATATATGCATAGAGTACTTAATATAGATGAAATCAAAAACTAATTGCACAGTTTGGTTATACTTTCCGAGATGAACGTTTTGAGCTTAATTAGTCAACATTTGGACGATTATTACCAAATACAAACGAAATGCTACAGTGTTGCTATAGTAAATTTGGCACTCGAAATTCGGTGAACTAAGCAAGGCCATATATATATATATATATTTTAGCAGATAGGGCGCGATGGCCGTTTTACAGGATTGCAAGAACATCCGGGCCACGTTTAGTTTCTAATTTTTTTTATAAGCACTGTAGCACTTTCGTTTATATTTGACAAACTTTGTCCAATCATGGATTAACTAGGCTCAAAAGATTCGTCTCGACATTTACAGACAAACTGTGCAATTAGTTATTTTTTTACCTACATTTAATGCTCCATACATGTACCGGCATATGCGATGTGACGGAGAATCTTGAAAACTTTTTGAATTTTGGAGTTAACTAAAGGCCCCGGTCTCAGGAACTCGGACAGTCTGAAAGTCTGAAACCAACCACTTCACTTTACAGTTCAGTACCTGCTGCAGAGTGCAGAGACAGGGAGTAGTAACTTAACGCGGTAAAACGAATGATAAGCATTGAGTAACACTGTACTCCTAACAGAGTAAGAAGATGCCGAGCATGAGCATCAGCATGTGTCTTGATGCAAGCATAGATTAGAAGAGATTGCGTGATGAGACAGAGGGCGCCAAAAAGGCGTGGTGGTGTCGTGGTGAACTGGTGATCCATCCGTGGCCTGCCGGGGCCGGCCCAGCGAGTCAAGCGACCACCGCGCGCGCTCACAGACACAGCAGTCGCCGCGCGTGGAAGGCGCCGTGCATGCACGCCTGATAAAATATACAGGCCGGGCCATGGCTGCAACGTGGAGTGGAGCTCCTTTTCCCGGCGCGCCCCGATCGGTACGGCGGCGTGTGCCACCGCCGGCGCCACGTGCCCTCCTCCTGCGCGGCGAGGCGGCGAGCACCACACCAGGTCTAGCTTCTCCCCCGCTTTTCATACGTACAGGCGCCGCACGCGGACACGACGGCGGCTGAGCTTTTTGCACGGGAGCGAGCGACGGCCAGCCGCGTAAACAAGGATTGGCCGGAGTCCCTAGTGAATTGTACGGCACCCACAGGTTTACTGCCAGTTATTACTTATTACCGAGGTCGATTAGGCTTTTTACTAACCGTGCCTGCCTGTCTTCTGCAGTTCTGCTGGACTGCTCCAGCCGATGTGCGGCTGGCCGGCTGGGAGCTGAAAAGGGAGTTTACCCTACACCTTTTTTGTCGATCGGAACGGATAGGGACGGTGCTTCGGTCATTAGGTGTCTGATGAATTTGTTCAGTGGATGTCTCCAAAAAGACGTACCTGAATTGGTTTAGGCATGCAGCAAATGATCATTGGATCACTGGATCGATGAACCCAGGGCGCAGGGCCTTGCGGGCTGCAGCAACCGCGTGGGTCATGAACACCTGCAGTCGATCTATTGACGACTAATTTGTACTGAGGTTCAACATAAATAATACGGTTAACATAAATATATGCATAACGCACGGTCGTATAGAGATAATAATACGGTATTACGGTTCAATTTCAGAGGAGGAAGAAGAAACCCATTGTTCATGTCATTCCAATTACAGAGAGTGAACAATCTATTACTACATTATTCATTGTCATCATCTTCATCTAAGGAAGGTGGAATGGAACTCGCAAGTGAAAACACATGAGGACTCCACGTCAGATGATCACCTTTGTGATGACAATGATGAATAGGATCATAAACAATGATTGTAATTTGCGCATGAGTAATATACGAAGCTCCGGTTTCCCTAAAAAAATTATTCTAGGAGCCAGGGGTTCCACACTTACACGGACAATATTAGTACCGGGAAAGAGGCCCATACCCCATCCAAATCTGGTCCAGCCCACATATATATCTAGCATAAAGAACCTCAAGGCCGCTTTTCTTCCCAGACGGCCCGGCCCGGCCCAGCTCGTGCAAGTCGAGTTCGTCGTCATCCATCCATTCGATCCCTCTCCTCTCCTCTCTGCGACTTAGCCGTGCCGAAGCGGCCGCTCCCGTCCCGCCAGGCATTCGCGCGCGAGCTGCCGGTGGCCGCCCGCCGCGACCAGCCCCCGGTGGTAAGCAAAAGCATATCACCTGGACCTGACACCCCTGGCATTTGCTTCGGTCGGTTGGTGTGGCGCTGCCCTCTCCTCTTCCTGGGTGGTTTTACTTCTGCTGAAGCTAGTACCAGCTTTCATTGTACACACAAGCCGACGCAACGCAAAGATCCAAAGCTCGATCGATCGTGCTGTGTGCAGCGTGATTCCTGAGCTCCTGGATCGAGCGCTCTTCCAGACCACAGCCGCCATTCAGATGCCGAGAGGCCCGTGGACGCACGTCAACGTCTAGGACGTACTAGGAGTTAGGACCGACCGTCCCCTGAAACATGAAACGCCATGTGCAGAGATTCAGAAATCAGCGGGAAGTTGAAGATTATGTGTACAGTGTACAAGCGAGAGAACCAGGAGTGACCCAGTGGAGAGGAAGGGATGTCTAGAGAGTAGAGACGCTACTATTATTTTTTCGAGCGTTTTGCTAGCTGTAGATCACACAAGCTAACAATGAACTCGCAGTGTGTGTGTCAGTGTCAGTGTCAGTGTGTATGACGTGATGAATATGATACATTGATACCGTACCTCGATCTCTCATCTGTTCTGGATAGGATTCCGGCCGGATCTGGGTATCTTCCGGCCGAAGCTCGCGGCGGCCTGCTTGAAGGGCGTGCTCCCGCCACCGACCCGCATCTGCTGCTGCTGGTCGGCCTTCTGCCGGCTCGTCGACGGCCGCGACACCAGCAGCCGCCGGGCCGATCGTACTTGTACCGCTTCAGCGTTCAGCTGAGCTGAACACGGGCTCAGGAGGAGAAGCACCACTAGCAGCAGCAGCACTGGACAAACCACCCTGCTCCTGTTGCAACAGCCCATCATCTGCAGAGACGACCGCAGGCTCTGCTGCAGCGTGCGAGCTTGCGAGGGAGGAGGAAGAGGACACAACACCGGTAGCGCGCGGGGTGTGTGGGATTAGAGCAAGGATCGAGGAGAGACTGTGGGAGTTAACGTGGGCTTAGAGCCCCAGAGGGGGAGTATAAGCACTACTGTGCCATACCACTAGCATAGCACGTGTAGTAGCAACTAGTAGGCAAGCGGCGCCGTTTGGCAAGCGGGTCGGGTCTTGTTTTCTTTTCAATGGCCAATAGCCCAGAGCGCGGCAGAGAAAGCGCCGTGGGAATTCATGTGCTGCTTGTTTTGCTGCATCGTTCCAACCAGGGTTTTTTTTATCGGCTGAAAGTCGCCGATATTTCCGAAATTTCCTTTTTATCTCCGGGGTCCGATAAAATTTGATATCAGCCAAATTTTTCCTATCTTTCCTGTTTCTACACAGACAATCCAAAATCAGTCACGCGACGATCCAACACTTATAATGATTTATTCTTGTTTTGATTTGTGAACAAGTGATGTTTAATATCTTAGGAATAGTTTCAAGTCAAATTCTACAAATTTTTTGAAAAAAAATTTAAATTTTTTTGAATTTGGTCCGATATTTCCGATATATCTTGTTTATCCTCTTTATCCATGACGTCCGATAAATTTTAATTTCCGATAATGAAAACCTTGGTTCCAACTGGGCGTCATGTGCTGCATCTTTGACTAACACCGCTAAACCCTTGGCCTACGTTGGTCTAAGACCGGGGTTAGTTGGGTGTCAAGGACTAATCCGCCAGTTTTTTAAACTACTCGCCACGTTCCTCTCTGCAGCTCTGCATGCCGGGGAGGGGCCGGCGGATCACGTGACGCGCGCAGCACGGGTTCATGCTTCGTGGAATCATGGTGTTTCGTTCACTTTCACCGGCCCTACTTTTGTTCTTGTTCCCCTGGACAGTGGTACACTGCACGCATTTGCATGGTTGTGTGAATGTGTATGTATAATGACCGAGATGCATGTTCTCATGTTCATACGTACGTGCTTTTGCAGGTCAATAACTGATCAAACTGAAGCCAAAGAGTACAAGGAAGTCTGCATCCCACTGGCACGATTCAGGAGTCTTGGATGAGATGGAAACCGGCCTAATTACGAAGGCAGGGACCGTTTTGAACCCGGAGAACACCCTGTTCGTTTGTGCTTATCATCGCTTATCAGTCAGTCATTCAGCATTGTTTTTCTTTCACAATAAATCAGCATCAGCCAGTCAGAAACCATCCAGCAAACAAGGTGGAACTGTAAGTTAAGTCAGAGATGGTGTAGTTTTGGAACAGCAACAACAATAGACTAATGTAGCGGAACGTGGCCCCTGGCATGTGTGCGTATGCCCAGTGCCATCTGAAAGCCTGAATAAACAAGGAGCGAGACGATCTGGATTCTGAAGTGCAGGATCCTACGGTAAGCAAAAAAGTGCAGGAGTGGTGGAGGAGGTTAACTGCAGGCTGCAGCTCCCGTATTCGTCGGGTGCAATACAAGTTGATGGCAGTTAAAAATTTCGATTAGCACTAACACTGAGCCACCGAATAAAATGAAGAGGAGCTCTGCAAGTTCAGTGAGGCGTACGTACCCTGAGATGACACTCGACCGATCTGGCAGTGTCGCCGTGCATTATTCGCGTTGGGATCGGCGTTGACAGGAATGGATCCTGGGACGTCAGGAGGGAAGGGAAGATGCCAGTGGCCACTGGCAGGTAGCAGCTGGTTTTACACACGGAAAGAAACAAAAAAAAAGAACCTTTTAATGATGGATGGTCGGTAGTGGGTTTTTTTTAATCGATCATCAGGGGGTGCGTGATGACCGCGTAACGGCGGACGGACTTTTTGCACGGAGGCTGCTGCCAGCAGCAAACATCCTCTGAGTTTCAGAGCAGTTTCTTCAGACGGAACCAAAGTCTGAACCAACTGTGCTTTTACAGCTTCTGGTATTTTACATTGTACGTAATAACAAGACGACGACGACGGGAGCATCTGCGGCTGCATCAACAAGTTGGCAAAGATTAGCAGAGATTATTGCACAAAGACAGGGCGCCAAAAAGGCATAGTAGTCGTCATTAGTCAAGCGACCACCGCACCACACAGCTGGTGGCCTTGAGATACGGGCCGGGGGATCACCCAGAGACAGCCATGGCTCATGGCTGGAACGTGTCCTTTTTGCCGGCGCCCCGATCGGTACGGCGGCGTGCGGTGCCACCTTCACCGCCGGCGCCACGAGCCTCGGCCTGGCCGGCCGGCGAGCACCAGCTAGCTTCGTCACCTCTTCACCTCTCGCTTTTCCGACCGGGTACGGGCACGGGCACGGACACGGGCAAACCTTTTTGTGCACGGGCATGGCACGGACGGCCAGCCGCGTGACCAGTAACGCGGCGGTGAAATTTTCCGCCGTTCCCTAATGATGTACGGCGCCGACAGGTTTACTGCTAGTAAATTACGTACCTGGCTAAGTAATTAGTTGGCTGTTAATACAAGTTAACTGATAGCCGTGTCTGCTGAAGCTCAACTGTTACAGGGAATTGTTTTGTATTACTACTTACTACTGCTACAGGCCACAGCTTTCTTCTGGAAACGGATAGGGATGGTGCTTGGTTGGGCGTACGTATTTGGTGAGATTGAGGCATTTGATCTGAATTGTTTTATGCAGCGTATGATTGGATCACTGGACACAGATCTCTATATACTTACTACGTACACAGGCGCAAGATGAGATCATGCGTCGACTGGGAAGCAGGCAATTTAAAAACCGAGGGCGAAAGGCCTGCCCTGAAGCAGGCATCCAAGAAGATGAACATCTGCTGGTTCATCCAGCCTATATCACTATTATACCAACAAGGCAACAAGTGCTGACGAGGATGAGAGGATCTGTTGGATACTTGGATGCTACTGAATGTGAAGACGTAAAATATCTGTACATCTGCAAAGGCAGAGGTAGCAATGGGGGAAAACCATCATCTTCCATTCCAATCTCAACAAACAATTTCTACCAGTTTCAAATCAGATACCAACAATCAGGCTCCAAAACCGTAAGCTCTAGTCTCTACAACAAACATTAGTACTACCAAATTAGCACACATCACTGGAACTTCCTGACCAGCTCAAGTTTGCGAGCCTGGAAGAATTTGCAGCGGCCTTTTCCGCTCGATTCGATCTCCTCAGTCTTCCTTTTGAAACCAGTAAAGCCGAGGCTTGAAAGCTTCACTTGCCGCTTGGTGCTTCCATTGCCAGTTCCATCCTCACCAGCTTCATCAGACTCCCTTTGTATCATATACCATGTGGCAAAATCATACTAGTTAGGAATCAGAATCAATGTTTTGCAGTTCACAAAACACACTGACGAAATCAGTTCAAGAGCAGAAAGCACAGAAGCATAAATAAAGGTTGAAAATTTGAACACACCATGTAACCTCAACTGCATCCTTGAAGAAGGGCGTGCAAGTTCCCCAACTAAAACGAACTAAAGTTGGGAAGCCAAACACGGGGTGCTTGTGATCTTCTAACCATTGCTTAGTATCAGGGTCTGCATCAATTTGGATGTTCTTTAACAACATACTGTCATATGATTAGAGTTTGGTAAAATCATTTATAACGAGGAATTGGTTACCTCCTGGATATCCTGATCCAGTTTTCATGTGCATATTCAGAGCTGTTTCATCAAACACCCAGTTTCGCAAGGCTCTGTCCCTAGTGACCTGCAGTTGCACATCACAACTTTAGAACTGCGCAAGCCTATAAGAAAGTACCTACACAAGGAAATTTGATTCAAGAAATTACCTTTGCAACTATACTTGCCCCACTAACAACAGGGTAAAGGCTATCAGCTTTTTTGGCAACCACAAATTTGATTCCTGGAAACTTTTCTGTCAGCTTGATCCTATATTTTTCAGGATCTCCCACTGTATCTATATATACCTTTTCAAGGAGGAATATAATTAGTTAATTACTAAAAAAATGTAGTAATAAATAATCTTACAAGGATAGCCACATGCCCGCATAAAAAAAGTCCCTTTGAACACTTCCCATGCTTACTTCTGCCAGTAGAACTCCCATGTCAAGCAGTTTTCTAACAAGGCCCATGGCAGAGTTATGTGATATTTCATTCAGATTAACTTTTGACCTGAAACAATGAGACTACTAATGAAGATAACAACGCAAGTTTGCAGTCTAATAGGTACAAAGGGCAGTCATACTTTTTTAACATTTTAGCAGATAGATCCTTTGGGCATATGACATCCACTTCCCACCCAATAGAGCTATTGACCTTTAAACTTTCAAATAGCTCCTCTCTTTGTTCCTCCTTCAAGGTCTTTGAATCTGTTTGAGAAGACAAGATCAATAGGCTATGCTATGCTAATTTCAATGTGTTAGTAGCAAAACTACTCTTGAACTCTTCCGTGGCCCGTGCAAAGTAACATGTCCAACCAACTCTGCCACTGGATAGTAAGCATAATAACTACCAAGACAGATTCAAGATTTACCACTCTAAATATTGAATTCATGCAAATGTCAGTATGTATGCCACACATAAAAAGGAGATGTGTCAACAATCAACTCTAAGATGTCAGAAGCTGACGGGCTTAACAAAAAATGAAAAAAGGGGTTTGGTAGTTTGCTACAAGATTAATGTACATGGAAGCACCTGCAACTCATGAGTTCATTGAAAGGGGCTAAAGAGGTGAATATTTGGCAGACAAGGGAAACAAGAGGAGGATAGCAGTTAGCAGCAGCTAATCTGGTTGCACCTACCAAGAATAGAAAGTTATGTTCCTACTTCATACCCATGTTTGTCCTCCACAATTTCAGAAGTTCATAAACATATGCATCAGGTCTTTGAAAGATACACTAGCTTCTATCATGCCAAATCAACCAAAGTGCTTAACTACTGCCAGCATTTACTTAATGAATGAACACAAATTGAAGGTCACAAATTAACCTATTAAAGATTACGTGCTATAACTTCGACGCTACGTCGCTACCCGGTTTATCTCTCTGACACAGGCTCAGTCACAAATAATTCGGTATACAATTGAAACTAAATCACATGTACATGTATGTGCTCTGTAGAACTAAAACTACATTGAGAATACTGAGCTGTGCATTGCAACTAACACAACAAGAAGTAAATCAGCTTCAACAAGGAGATGAAGAAGATGTGAGTGAAGAAGACCTGCGAATTTGAGAGTGGCAAGAGTGTTATTGTAAGAGCGCGCGCAGTACATACATCCATACACCATAGGACCTGCACGAGCAGTAATAGGAAGTCAATTTCGGAAAGACTCCATCTCTGTTAAAAACCAGCAAATCAGCGTCCTGCTCATGACATTTCGCTGAGGAATGTGTTGAAACCAACTTGAATTTCAAGCAACTTGCACATTTCCATGAGTGTTCATCCTATTTCACTTTGGCCTACTGAATATTTGTACAGTAATAAAACTGAAAAAAGTTTGAAGCAGCATTGCGTATTAATAACCGGTCAGAAGAGAGAAAGCGTTTACCAAGGACAGGGCCACGGCCGGCCTCGTCGATCCCCATGAGGCAGGGCTCCTTGGTAGCCCACTCCGGCACCGGCGCCGCCATTTCCACTGCGTTAGGGCAAATGAGAGAGGGGAAGCGGATTGGAGATCACTGCCGCCGGATTAGGGAGGAAAAGAAGTAGGAACTCACTCACCTTGCTGCGGACGGGCGTGACGTGAGGTGGCCGCGGCGGCGGCTGCGGGCGTCGCTGCTGACTCGCCGCTTGGGTGGCCAGAAGAGAAGGCGTAGCGGGGATGCGCGCCTGCGCGGCTCACCGTCGGGCGTCGGCGGCGTGCGCGCCGGGGCGAACCGGGCCGGTAAGAATGGGAAGTGTTAGCCCAGAAAAGGCCCATCTACCAGTAATAATGAATCTGCGAATGCCACGGCCCACGGAGAAGAGAAAGGAGACCTGTCTAGTCTTCTTCCCCGGCGGCCTCCCCCCACGCCAGCACAGCCACAGCCCACTGGCCGTGAGCCCGTGACGGAGCGCCCCCTCCCGTTCCGCATGGATTCGCGCGCGTTCCTGGCTCGGCGACCACCGGCAGCGGCATCCGGCAACCGCGACCTGTCCCCGTTGCTGTTGGTCAGTACGTCATTTGATGCTCCTGACAATTGTTTTCGCTAGATTAGAGGTTGGTGCTGCGCTGCCTTTTTTTGCTAGGGCTTCTTGGTGTTAACATTCTGCAAATCTGCATGTGAAAATTGTCGGGCTGTTAGGATGGTGTGGCCTGTGGAAGTGTGCATTGCTTGTGGTCTTTCTTCCGCCATTGTGCTGCTGTGGTTGCTCTAGGACTGTTGGAACTTGGGAAGGAAACCATGTAGGCTTAGACATCGTATTGTTGGGGAGGGAGGAAACCGAACTGGAACCAAACAATGCTGATTGTGCTCCTAAGTTAAATTCTGAACACCACTGGTTCATAGATTGCCCCCTCTCTGGAGCAATAACAGTAAGCTAAATTCTGAACAATGGTACTTCATATCTTGTCCCCTTACAGATAAAAAAAAAACAGCAAAGTCCATCCTGCTTCCTCAATTATGCTATCCACATATCCATCTTTTTTAATACAGGCATTTGTACATGTTTCACAGTTCCATAAATGTTCATGAATTAATTGATAGCTCAATACGCTTTCAAAGTGCTTTCACTGTTCCTGCAATTGAACTTGAGTGCTATAGGTTTCAGATAAGAAGAGGGAAAATTGTATACAGAAGCTCATAGCTGTGAGCCTTTTCTTTTCACAGATTTACATACAGAACTGTACAACTTCGCTAGGATACAAATGTAGGCATACTTTATGCAATTTCCATGTTCAATTGCTTGAACTTGGAAGTGCAATATTTCCACACTCCACAGAGACTTTTCTTTCAGAAATGTACACTACTGCGCTCTTTGTTAGAAACTCTTCCTCTACTGAAGTTACACCTAGTCTGGTGGAGTACAATATTGCCACCTACAATATGTTCTCCTTTAGCTACAGCTGCACCTGCACCTGCAGGGGCTCAACTACGGTTTCCAGGCAGTACACCACCTCTTGTATGGTTGGCCTCAAGCCAGGATTGTGGTTGATGCACTTACAGGCTACTTCAAGCACATTCAGCATTTGGTCGTCATGTCCTCTTCCTCTGAGAGCAGGATCCAAGACCTCAATATCCTTTCCTTGGGACCTCATCTCTTTTACCCATTGGACAAGTTCCTTCGACTTGGTCAAAACCTGGACGGGCCTCTTCCCTGTGAGCAGCTCAAGCAAGACCACTCCAAAACTATATATATCACCTCTCAGCGTGGCCACCCAGGCCTGGCCATACTCGGGAGGAATGTAACCCAGAGTGCCTACCAGCTCTGTCGTGACATGTGTGTTGTAAGGAAGGATCAATCTTGCAAGGCCAAAATCAGCAACATAAGCATTGAATTCTCTGTCAAGTAAGATGTTGCTGGACTTGACGTCACGATGAACAATGTTAGGGTTGCAGGTGTTGTGGATATAAGAAAGGCCCCGACCTGCTCCTTGTGCAATCTTGAGCCTTGTTGGCCAATCAAGAAATGAGTTGGCATTGTCCTTGTTGTGAAGCCAATCATCAAGACTCCCATTCTCCATGAAAGAATATATGAGGAGCCTCGTGTTTCCCTGGATACAATAACCCCATAGTGGCACAAGATTCTCATGTTGTGCCATAGAGAGTGCTTCAACTTCTGCTGTGAATTCTCTTTCCATCAGACACATTTCTCCATTGAGTTTCTTGATCGCAAGCTTGGATCCACAAGGTAGCTCAGCCTTATAGACTAGACCATTACCTCCACAACCAATAATGTTCTGCTGATCAAAATTATTTGTGGCCTTCAAGATATCATTGAATGTGATAGTGTTTGATTCTCCCTTTCCTCGAGGTACCATGACCAAAATGCTTCCCTTTATGTGCTCTGAAACAGAGTTGAATGAAGTTGCTTCAATGTCCCTGTTGTTGCTGCTCTTGTTTCTGTCAGCAGATTTTGTGCTTCTGATGAACAGAATAAGACGTCCCAGCAAGAAAAACATGGCAAGCCCTCCAAAGAACACACCTAAGGCAAGCGCAAAAATGGTCTTCTTGTGCCTCCTTTTCATTGAGGCTGGAGGTTCTTCTACTGGGCCACAATGGACACTGAGCATAGGACCACATAGCTTGGAATTTCCAATGTAGCTAGAATTTGTAAAGGTATTAAACTGCCCTCCACTTGGAACTGGCCCTTCTAGGTCGTTGTTAGACACATTGAACCAAGAAAGGAAGTGAAGATTACTCAGTGCAGTTGGGAGTTCACCTGTGAGCTGGTTATTTGACAAGTCTAGAGTTTGCAGGTTGGTGAGGTTGCAAATTTGTTGTGGTATTTCTCCAGATAAACTGTTGGTGCTAAAGTTGAGGACATTGAGCACTTTTAACTGACCAATCCCTTGGGGAATTATGCCTGTCAAGCTATTGTTGCATAGATTCAATACATTGGGGAAAGCATTGAGCAAACGATATTGACGTGATTGTGTCCAAAATACAGGTAACTCAAGGAACTTCGGGTCCAACTTGGCAGCATTCTTCTCAGATTGTAGCATTGGCATCTCCATCAATTCAGGTGGGATATCCCCTGTGAGCCTGTTGCTTGATATGTCCAGAAAGAAGAGGAGTTCCAGCGTGTTAATCCAGGGTGGTATTGTTCCAGTAAGGTGATTGTATGATAGATCTAATATCTCCAATTTTGTGAGTTTCGATAACCAAAGAGGGATTTCCCCAACCAATGGGCATGCATCTATGGTTAGGACCCGAAGATTCTGAAAACCATCAGTTGCTGCATCCTGCGGTATGGTTTCACCTTTGAAGTTGGTTCCAATTAGCAGGGAGGTAAGGTTCTTGCATCTGTTGAGATTCTGAAGTGCATCTGTGATATTTGTAAATGAATTACTGGTAACTGAAAGGAAGGAAAGGGATCTGAGATTGGCTATTCTTGGTGAGAACTGGCCATGAAAATTGTTGTAAGCCAACCGCAAAGCAATTAGATTGCTGCATGCATATATGCTTTCAGGAATTGTTCCATTGAATTTGTTCAGTGAAAAATCTGCAGTCCTCAGATCCATCTGGGTGAAGTTAACTCTGCTAAGATCTCCCATAAAACTATTGTTTCTGAGGGTGATATACTTGAGACTTCTGCAGTTACTTAGGGTCGATGGCAGCTCTCCGATCATCAGGTTGTTGTCTAAGTGGAGCTCCTCCAATCTTCCCAGCTGCCCAATAGAATCTGGCATCTCTCCTTCAAGCCCATTTGATCCAAGGTCAAGGAATATCAGATTACTGAGTTTGACTAGACTGGAACCATCAAGTGCCCCTTGCAAATTATTGTTTGGAAAAGAGAGGTGCTCCAATGAGGTAGCATTGAACAGTTCATGGGGTAGACCTCCGGTAAGGTTGTTGCGGCCAGCCTTGAGTACTGTCAACTTGGAGCAATTGCCAAACTCTGGGGAAACAGTGCCACTGAAGTCATTTAAGAAAAGGTCAAGCATGGCAAGTGATGGGGCATTGATGCAAATAGAGGATGGCAATGGTCCTGTAAAGCTGTTGTTGCTTGCATTAAGAGCGACAAGATTGTTCATCACTTGCAGTGTTGTGGATGGTAACTGTCCTGTAAAGGAGTTACTTGAGATATTCAGTACCTTGAGAGGAAGGCCAGAAATTGGGGACTGACGCTCTTGCAGAGGACCAGATAGGCTGTTGAAGCTGACATCCAGGATGATGATGCTTCTGGAGAACACCAATTCTGCTGGCAGACTTCCGTAGAGTGAATTGCATGACAGGTTGAGGTGCAGCAGCCCTGTAAGATTGCTGAGAGATGGTGGGATCCTCCCTTTGAGGCCTTTAGAAGGCAGCAAGACTTCTGTGACCACGCCACCTTTGCCGCAGTTTATTCCTTCCCATTGGCAGCAGTCTGTGCTGTTGGCCCACGACATGTTGAGGCCGCCATTGCCCTCCTGGGAGAGACCATCTCGGAAGTCGATGAGGGAGCTCTTCTCTTGCTCTGTACAGGAGCTGGCGAGCGATGCACAGGAGAGGAGGAGGACCAAGGCAGTACCAAAGAAAGGCACGGGTAATTTGGAGGCGCTACTGCTGCTGCATAGCAAATTTAGTGACTGCATGATTCTCTCATGAAACGTTCTGCAGTTTGCAGAGACGCTCAATTTGGATTTTGGGCTCTGACTAGCTAAAGATCCAGAGGTTCTTTCTACGACAACATGGGGGAAGAAGCAGCAGCTGCTTGCTCTTTCTGGTGGTGTTGAACTTTCCTCGTCTTGTTCCCCGAGGAAGAGTGGCAATGGTATATGATGCAGAAACATCCAAGTCAGTTACTTACACGTTTGCCACCACCAATATTTTTTTCTTCAATACAGACTCCAGAGAGGAAAGAAAAAAAATCGGAAATACTTTTCTTGCCCACTTCACATGTTTGACGTTTTGCTTGGGTTGCTACAACTCTACGTGCAAAAGTCCAACTTCCCTGTACGAAGCCTGTTGTTATCCTTCTCTAGGTCGTCATCAAACTCTGGAAGTTGCCACAGAATATTTTTTTTTGGAGCCCAGGTTGGTATTGAATATTGCACCATGCTGAGATAATTTATTGCTGCATATATTCATGCATATCTTCTGAATCTTTTATGCGACTCTTAAGTCTTAACTGTTAAGAAACCAAACCATGTTTTTTCACCAATCTAATGTCAATTGAAAGTTTCTGCTTCATTTATTGTATGTTACTATATTACTCCTGCATGCCTACATGTAAACCTTGAGAAGAAATCGCTTGACCGTCGAAAACTGTAACCTATGACATTTTAAATTCAGGGTATTTTTTTTTACAAAAGTAAAAAGAGAGATACTGCTCAATTTCTTTACATGTTCATTGCAGTGTTCTCCTGACAGTTGTTCCCGGATCCATTTTGCAGAACTGGAAAAAGGCGAAAGCAACAGCCGATGAGACGCCGAAGATTCGAGTTTCCAATGGGCACTTCTGGAGGAAGTGGCAGGTGCATCGAAGAGCACTACACGCTTATCTTGATAATATATATCTTCCAGCCTCATCTTGCATCGCACATATATAAATATATAATCGATAATAATCTTAGAAAGGCCATCATTAACGTCGTGGTCAATGTGTGCGCAGTCTGTGGCTGATTGAGGAGCAAGTGGATGGAGGAGGTCGTCAGGATAATGGCGCTGCCGGGGCCGGCCGGGGTGGGTGGCCACGGCTGTGCCCGGCCGGGCCGTTTACTTTTGGTGGTCCGTTGGAGCGTGGGGTGATGTGTACGTCTGCGAAAGAAATGCGTCTCTGCTTTGCCTTGGCCCTACGGCGTAGTATATCTGTCTAGTAAAGAAGCAATTTTGTACGTGATCAAACTTAAACCATCTTAAATCTAACTAAATTTATGAAAAATAGTATCAATGTATATGAATTCAAGTAAGTATGCCATGGAAATATATTTCACGACGAATCTAATAATATATTTATTTGTTATGATAATTATTAGTATTTTTATATAAATCTATGAAATTTGACCTAGCAGTGTTCTAGAAATACAATCTTTTTGGTACAAAGTGAGTACGACTCTAAGAAGGTGACCTATGCATCTATGGGCTACGGATGGATGGATAATCATGAGAAAAATATTTGGAGGTAACGTGGGACAGGACATGGTCAGATGGGCAAGCCAGGTCGCCGTGAGATATGCATTGATTTTTATTGTTATTTTTTTTTCTGTCAATTCAAAGTATTCTATCTACACTGTATGCCTAGAGCTCTAGGACGTGCTGGGGGATTACAGGATTGCTAATCACTCCATGTGGTTTTGGCTGCCAACTGAATAATTCCTGCGATGATCCTGACGGATCGGTCGATGATATGCTTGAGATTAAACATGATCTGCAGAAGTGGTAGACCATTAAGCCATGGGCAACGACTTATTGCAGATTCATAAAACACAAAGAATTTTTTTAGTGCAAAAGCCATGCATGCAAAACAAATGTGCTACAGTGCTAGACTAGTAGTCTGGTTCGCAAAAAGGGGGGGGGGGGGGGGGGGGGGGGGGGGGGGAAGGTGTACATAAGACTGGTCTTATTCTTGATGCTACTTTTGTGTGTATTCATACTGTATCTACAAGGTCATTATTCCTTTCTTGTTCCACAGCAGCGATGGTTTACGACTTGCAGGTCTGGTTGTCTCTGTCGACGAATGAACAAGAGCCTGTGAGAAAAATTCACTTGCATTGGCTACCGAACCATTTGAATCTATCTGTTCACTCTTCACTTATTACTGTCAGCATCGTGAAGTTCACATCACTTGTTGCACAGAATGCAAATGCATTGCAGGAAAGTCTGGTCAGAGCAGAGGCGTACATGGTTTGCATACACGTTTGCAACTCGAAGACCAACCGTACATGGAAATAATACAAGAGGACAAAGAAAAAATCGCCGGCGCGTAGACCGGGTCTTTCAGTCTTTGGAAGGGACAGACAGATGAGTATCTCGCGTTGCTTCCTGCCTTCACACTACGACACCGGACGAACGTGGACAGAAATCAAGCTTAATCAGGTGGGTTGCATCAAATGTTTGAGTCTCGCTTGATTGGTGGAGCTCGTTGAATTTGAGTTCTCGACCTGGCGGTATTTCCGATTAGTTACCCTTTTGGTTTCAGACAATATGTTCATTAACAACGTGGCGTCTGCGATGACTTTACAAATTTTATGTTTTTTTTACGATTACCCAGTTCAAAGTTGTTTGTAGTTTTACATTTACATTTTACCTGCGTGTACTATGTGTTTATATACAGAGGCAATTATGCAAATGTATACTTCGTATATGTATGTGAACGTGTTTTATAAAAAAAATAGAGTATATGACAAGCTTTAGCCAATTGGATGAGAGTCCAGGGTTTAGGTGGTGATGCATGGCGCTATGGGTGCGTCCAGACGCTGACGGCTAGCTGTTCTTGTCGTTGCCTTGGGAGTGCCAATTATTTTAGTGACGTGTCCCTCTCGCGTTGCGTACGCTGGGAGCGTACAGGTAGAGAAGACGAGACGAAGGAGAAGAGTTGACATGCCCAGCCGGAGGTTTGGTTGGGAGGTCGCGACGGAATTGAATGAGTACATTGGGTATTGGGGTTGGATTGGATTGGATCACATCAGCAGCCGTCTCTGTCCTGATGGACGGCTCTGCGCGTGCGTGCGTGCGTGCGTGCATCCGTGCAGTGCAACGCAGTGGGTGGATTACCAGTAGACAAGGTGATGAGTGATCCGCCGTATCATGCAAGCACCAAGAGTTGCCGAGTGAATGGTTTGCCCACACGGCCACACCACACACTTGTTATTCGATGGAGATGGGTTATGATGCTTATATCAGTGCAAATTCGACTTTTTTGTGGGCACTAAACCTAAACAAACCATTTATAATCAACGGGGCAATACGGTCAAGATCTTTCATCATTCTTTGGCACTGAGCATATAGGCCTTTTTGCCTCGCTCAATGCGTGGAGAAGCTCAAGTTGCCTAGTCCAGGCATCACTCCTAGGCGTTGGATTTCGAGCGTCCGAAGCCGGATGGGTTGCCTAAACATAGCTGCCTAAGTCCGTCCTCTTAATATTAGCAAAACACGCCCATATTTTACGCACAGAAAACATTCATTTCCGTACACAACACACTTTTCCTATGCGGCACTGAGCATAGCTTGTGATCATGGGGAGCTAGCGTTTTTTGTTAGGTGGTATGTTCCCCTCACGAGAAGATCAATGTGCCCATCACTGATCACTCAAACGCCCTACGCTGTTTATATCACGGGAACCAATTTGGTCAACTAATTGTACTTCCGGCAGAAGCTTGCATTGACAAGGTTCATGCACCACGCGAAAACACATGCCGTGCGGTTCTGCTAGTTTAATTTCACATGCCCAAGTCTCCACCGTGTGTGTAAAGTCAGAAACGTGCTCGGTCGTCCCCAGCATATGCTTGCATTCCTTGCATTGTCAACATCTTAGGCGAGAATGGTTTGTTTTTTTTTTTTTGGGGGGGGGGGGGGGGGGGCGGGACGGGGTTGGCACTTGGCATTAGGTGAGGTGGTTTTGACAAGGGCTTAATTGATTACTACTCCGTAACTAGTATTTTTTTTTGAAAATATACTGATCTAGTAATTTAACCGGTCACTTTCCCTTGACTTTCCACTATTTTAAATCGCATGCAATGTAATTAGCACATTTTTTCCTTTCACACAAATCAGTGAGCTTTGGAGTCAGATTTTTCTTAATAGAAAAATGTGCCCTAGCCTTTATTTCCACCAGTTTATGCAGTATGGACTTCTCCGATGATATGCCAGATCTTGTCATGTAGTACCGCGCGCTTTACCTGCACCAATCTGCATAGACCAGAATCGAACGTTTAGATGATAGCAATAGCAATTCAGTCTTTCGAAGATGAGCCGTTATCTTTTCCGTTGTCGATCTTTGTAAGACTTACAAGGATCATGTAGTACCGCTTCTCTACTTATAAATACAAGACAGTAATGGATCTTTCGGAAAAAGTATCGATTTATACACCAAAAGCATGATTGTACAAGTGATTAAACGTTCATACATTCAAACAATGTAAAACTTTATTTGAACCTCCGATTAGCTGCACTGGCTAGCTGCTGCTACACGGCTGCCGGTGCAAGTGAACACTCCCCAAGTCTCCACACTAAAATGAAGGATGAACGATCTAACAGGATACATGAACTTAGCCCCCTACCCTATTGGAAGGTGATCTTGGCTAATCCGAGATTAATCACGAGATTAACTAAGAAGCTAAGTTTTGGTCCACCTGTCAGCTACCTATCAACTACATAAGTCTTCCACGATCGGTGGCAACCCTAAGGTCACTTTGGGGACGGCCCCTGTCCCACAGCGGTATATAATAAGGGGGTAACGTCCAGGCTAAATCTATCAACACTTTTATCTCCCAAACCGACCACTGAAGGCGCTGGAGGGCTCAGGAAGGTCTGACTCCGTCCAGGTCAACCTAGTGGCATTCGGAATAGTTGTTGTTTTTTTAAAGGAAACCCTAAGTAATTGTTGTTCTAACTTAAATTGAAATAGCGGTGCTAGTTTCAAGCTAATGCTAAGTAATTTAGCAGTACTAAAACACGTTTTAGCGGCCGTAGTTCACGTAGTGGGAAAAAAAGTAATAGTTTAGCATGGGGGCCAAGGGAGCTTAAGCCCCCCTCCCACTGAAGCAATGTGGAGAGTGGGAAGTAGGAGGGGAGGGGGCAGGGGTTCGACCAATATTGATGTAATTTCTTGCAACAAGTATACGATATATATATATATATATATATATATATATATATATATATATATATATATATATATATATATATATATATATATATATAGTATATATATATATATATATATATATATATATATATATATATACACGCACATGATGTATGTATGGAATATATATACATATAATAAAATAATCATTCTAAAATCACTCATTTTCCTTTTCCAAACAAACACATGTTAAGCTATTTTGTCTCCCCAAATTACTCCACACAACCAATTTACCTCTTTGCATCCTATACAACATTAAGTGCGTGATTGGTTTGCTACATATAGAGGAGCTTGGGCCATGAGGTGCAGGATTGATTAATGGAAAAAGTCTACTTAACCCCCTGAACTATTAGCTAGTGTCTAACCAACACCCCAACTATAAAACCGTCTATTTTACATCATGAACTTTTCAAAACCGTTCAAATTATACCTCGAAGCGGTTTTGGACGGCGGTTTTGCTACAGTAACTATGGTTTTGCTACAGTAACAGTGGCTTTGACTTTTCTTTTTCTATTTATTTCCGCTGAATCTTTAAAAAATCATAGTAAATCACAGAAAAATCATAAAATAGAAAATATAATTTTGTTGGACTCTACATGAGTAGATTTACACAATGAACATATAATATAGTATACTTTAGCACAAATTTTTTCTGTAGCTTTAAATTAGCTAGAAAATCAAATTTTGTCTGTAATTAATTAAAATGATTAATAGCTACAACTTTTATGGTCCAATTATGGTGAAATTTTTATGATGGAGTTATTATTATATGCTTGAACTATAGTAAAAAATTCATACTCATTGGATCATATATAACTTAGTTATAGATTTATTTAGGTTTATGTTTAGGTTTATGCTTGTTAAATATAAATAAATCTATAACTAAATTATACATGATCCAATCAGTATGAAATTTTTACTACGGTTCAAGCATACAATAATTAGTTCACTATAAAAATTTAACCATAATTGGACCATAAAAGCTGTAGCTATGAATTATTCCAATTAATTACAGATAAAATTTGATTTTCTAACTAATTTAAAGCTACCGAAAAAATTTGTACTAAAGCATACTATATTATATGTTCATTATGTAGATCTACTCATGTGGAATCCAACAAAATTAGATTTTCTATTTTATGATTTTTCTGTGATTTACTATGATTTTTCAAAGATTAAGCGGAAATAAATAGAAAAAGAAAAAGTCAAAACCGCCGTCACTGTAGGAAAACCGTAGTTACTATAGTAAACCGCCGTCCAAAACCGCTTCAGGGTGTAATTTAAACGGTTTTGAAAAGTTCAGGGTGTAAAACAGACGGTTTTATAGTTGGGGGTGTAGGTTAGACGCTAGCTGATAGTTCAAGAGGTTAAGTAGACTTTTTCCATTAATTGTATGCTTTGTTTGAGCCTGGTCCGACTGATGCAAAAGTACTGCTCTGTCCTGGCTGCGCAGAAACGGAGTTTAATCTCGATCCTGTTCACTTGAGATTATCAGCCAAATCAGCCAGCCAGGCAACAATGTTTTTTTCTTACAAAAAAATAGCTAACTGTTCTTTCAGCCAATCAGATCAGCCAGCAGTACTCTCAGCCGGTACTTTCAGCCAGCCAGCCAGATCAGTACTTTCCGGTGAGCCTGGCTCGCTCGGCGCAAGCGCGCATGTCCAGCTATTGAGTTCCTTTGACTTTCAAAGGAAAAGCTGCTCCATTCAGGCATCCAAACAATAGCATTGTCTGTAAGGAAAAAGTCTAATTGACCCTTCAACTATTGGGGTGGTCTAGTTTATCCCCTCAACTATGAAACGGTCTAATTTACCCTATGAACTTTGCAATACCGGCCAAATCACCCCCTAAAGCGGTTTTGGACGGTGGTTTTTGCTACAGTGGTTTTTTCTGTAAATTTTGATCTATTTTTTTTGTAATTAATTTGAATAATTCATACAACAAAACTTTGTACTAAAGCATACTATATTATATATTTACTGTGTAGATATACTCATGTGGAGTCCAACAAAATTAGATTTTCTATTTTATGATTTTTTTTATGATTTACTATGATTTTTCAAAGATTTAGACGAAATAAATAAAAAGAAAAATGACAAAACCACTGTTACTGTAGCAAAACCGTTGTTACTGTAGCAAAATCACCGTCCAAAACCGCTCGAGGGGGTGATTTGGCCGGTTTTGCAAAGTTCAGAGGGTAAATTAGATCGTTTTATAGTTGAGGAGGTAAACTAGACCACCCCCAATAGTTGGGGGGTCAATTAGACTTTTTCCTTGTCTGTAATGTCCCCGTCGATTTGACCTACCAAACAACTAGGGCCTTGTTTAGATGTTAAATTTTTCTCCAAATTTCACTTTGTAAAAAGAAGATTCATCATCACATCAAAATACCGGCACATGCATAGAGTACTAAATGTAGATGAAAATCAAAAACTAATTGCACAGTTTAGTTGTACTTTACGAGACGAATCTTTTAAGCCTAATTAATCAATGTTTGGACAAAAAAATACAAATACAAACGAAATGCTACAGTGCGGAATCTTACACTGTGCAGATTTTGGACATCCAAAATCGGGTCAACTAAACACGGCTTAGCTCTTGTACCATCTACGCCTGGTTCCTGCGGGCCTGGTTGGCAAGTGCAAACCTGGCTCAACTCCACCGGCAATCAATCGCGCCCTAAGTATCCTTACATTTGCGTCCTCATCTCAAACTTTCTAAGTCTGACATAGGGAACTCCTAAAAGAGATGAGGGGGCACTAAGTATTAGGTAACCATCTTGTTTCACACAAATTGGATTTGTTAGTTCTAGAAGTTGACTGCTAAAAATAAATGTTGTGGAACCAAACAGGCTTAGCTTATAGCATGGTTAAACCTTTGTTCCAAGAAAAAAACTTGACGTTTTATTTTGTCCTAAGTTAAATTGTCTTAAATTTGACAAATTAACGTGGATCCGGGAGCCCAAAGCCTGGATCCCGCCGTCGCCACCTCCGCTACCGCTGCCTCCGCCGCCGCCGCGACCTTGGCCAGGGGCACCGCAGCCACCATGAAGCTTCGGATCTCTTTGCTCCATTGTGCCACAGCCATCAACTACGCAACGACGATCCGTTATATGGACCAGGCGCCATCAACGTGGTCGCCGGGATTGAAGATTTTGGGTCCTGTGGAGATCCAGGACTGGTGAGTTGGGAGCGGTGTGGTGGAGAGAATGACAGGAAACTTCGGTGAACCAAGGGAGAGGAGAGGGCATGGGAGAACGACGTGCTTAATGCAGGAGAGAGAGATGGGGTGCGTGCTTTGTTAAATGCTGAGGCACGCCGGTGAAGCCGTACACCCTAGGAATCGATTTATCTGTGGACAATTTTTTTGGCATAGGAATTTATTCTTTTAGGAACAGAGGGAGTACAAATTATTAATTTGTATATTACCAAATTAGTATCATTAGAGTTATTACAGAACATATTTTCATTATATATCTATATTTAATATCATAAATATAAACAATTTTATCTGTAAGCTTTGACAAATTTAAGATTGTAAACTAAAAGATCAAGTTTTTTTTATCTTGGGGGTTGGGGTGTGTGTGGAGGTAATATTAGGTAGCCAATCATGCAAGGGTTATATCATTACTTGGCTAAACTCAGCTAATATCCGTTAGTTTTTTTTGAAAGATCCGAAACATTCCGACTTTGATTGATGATAAGAGAGAAGCATAAGTTAGCAGATTACATGCGTGAGAGGCGCTCCCTACGACAACCTAGGCTGTGTAGGGCAAAGTTTACAAAGAAGATTACTCACTACCTAGATGCACTACCATTGTCGGAACAGGATCCAGGCGTTGGGCTAAAGCCCAGCAGTGGGCTGTCTCTTTGATCTCCACCAGGACACCGGCTACCGAGAATTCTTGATCTCTGAAAACGATTGAATTCCTATGGTTCCACAGACACCAGATTGTCAGTATGGACATTGTGTGATCCAATATGTTGCCCCGTAGTAAATGTCTGTGCGAACCAATCTTCAATGTCTTCCTTGTCTTCCCAACCTGCTGCGTTCATTTGTGCACATGAGCACCAGTCCGCTACCAGGTTCCAGACAGCTCTGGCACAGGGGCATTCGAAGAAGAGGTGTTGAGCCGTCTCGAGGTTTCTTATGCACAGGGCGCATAAGTAGTTGTTCTCCCAACCCCGTCGCTGAAGGCGCGCTGCAGTCCAAAGCTTATCCTGCAAGAGTAGCCAGAGGAAGAACTTGCATTCCGGAGGGGCCCAGACATCCCAGATAAGAACTAGGAAAGAGGAGAGGGTGTGTCCAGCAAATTGAACATTGTAGGCTGATCTTGTGGAGAATTGGCCTGAGCTTTCTAGGTTCCAAGTTATGGAGTCTTCTTCAACATCGTGGAGGTTTAGGTTTAGGGCCTCTATCTTGCTCCAAAGACTGAAGAAATCATCCAGCAGGCTATGATTGAGGTTATGTGCAATGTCTGATATCCATTTTCCATTGTCGACCGCTTCTCTTACTGAGTGTTTCTTTCTTCTACTGTGCTTGTAGAGCAGCGGATAGGAGGATCAGGGTGTCTCACCGTTCAACCAGTTGTTGTGCCAAAAGGAAGTTTTACGACCATCCCCAATGGAGATCATCGTCGTCGTGTTGAAGAGCGCCAAGTCTGTCGAATCAACCGGTACCTCTGTACCGTTCCATGGCCGCTCCGGGTTTGTCCATTGGAACCACAACCAACGCAATCGGAGGGCTCTACTGAATCTTTGCAGCTCGATCACCCCTAGGCCGCCAAACTCCACTGGCTTGGTCACAGCAGTCTAGGCCACTTTGCACTTCCCTCCTGAGATCTCAGAGTCACCAGCCCAAAGGAAACGACGCCGCAACTTATCAATATCTTCGATCAATTGCTTGGGCACTCTGATCGAGGTCATTAGGTAAATTAGAATTGTAGTTAGAACAGATCTGACCAACTCTCTCCTTCCCGCCGGGTTCAGCAGCCTACCTTGCCACCCTGCTAGGCGGCACCTTGAGCCATCAATGATGCCTTGCACATGAGCCATTTTAGTTCTGCCCAGGGTCAGCGGAAGTCCCAGATAAGTAAGTGGGAAGTTCATCCTTTTTCCCGCGAAGCCCTCTAGGATGTTGTCCAGATTGAGTTCTGCACATCTGATAGGAGCAACAATGCACTTCTCCAGATTAAGCCTCAAACCTGTGGCTGAACCAAACCGGTCGAGGATGTCAAAAAATGCCACTACTTCTTCTTTTACTGGGTTTAGGAAGACCATTGCGTCGTCAGCATACAGCGAAAGCCGGAGCTTGGCTTCTCTACCCCTTAGAGGTGACAGTATTCCATCAGCCGTTGCTTGCTCTAGAACTCGGTGGAGAGCATCAATTGCAAGAATGAATAAGTACGGTGAGAGGGGATCACCTTGCCGAAGTCCCCTTGCATGACGAATTTGTTTACCTTCCGTATCATTCAGCAGAACCATCGAGTATGCCGTACTGAAAATGATTGTCAGCCATTCTCTCCATCATGCACCAAATCCCCTCATCTCAAGGAGCTCCAACATATATTCCCAGGAAACTGCATCGATCCTTGGTGAGAAATGCACTAGACACCACACCTTGAACTGGCAGAACCTAAACCTAGCAGACTATAGATGCCAGATCTTGACCAAAACTTCAATTTGGAGGAGCTGAAACATGTTGTCCAAGAGTTACCTGCAGAGAAAGCTCCCGGCCCAGACGGTTTCACTGGGGCCTTCTATAAGAATTGTTGGCAAATTATCAGAATGGACGTGCTCGCGACAATGAACTGCTTTCATGATCTACGGGCTGGCCCAATGGGCAGATTAAACGGGACGAATATAACTCTAATTCCTAAGAAGGACGTGGGTGTGCACCGTGGTGAGTTCAGGCCCATTAGTCTTATTCATTCTTTTGCCAAGTTGGTGACAAAGACGATGGCTGTCCGTCTATCCAGGTATATCAATGAGCTAATCTCCCCAGCACAGAGCGCCTTCATCAAACGAAGGTGTATCCACGACAACTTCTTGTTTGTTACGAATCTTGCTCGTGCGTATCATAGAAAAAATATCCGTTAGTAGATTCCCAAATAACTCTTTTGTTCTCTGACCGCTCCTTTGTTCACACACTATTTTTTAGACAACCCAGCATTCCAACCAACTATTAGTTGATGGAGCATACAACTTCTAGCTAGTACTTCGCCATTATATATTAGCTACCAGACAGCTAACTAGTATTACGGAGTAGATGCTAATGGACTACCTGTTCCTGACCCTCCAAACCCATGGTTTCCGGTTGAAACCGGCCGGAGGTCTACGGTGCCTTGCCTCACCGGTTAATTAAGCTGGCACGTCACGAAGCAGCTGGCCTCCATTTGCTGACTCCATCTCCTACCAACTCCTTGACACTGTTGCCTCGTTGCTACCGCAGCTCTCGTCAGGCGTCGGTGACCTGTTCGTTGTTCAGACTTCGATTGCAATGTTTTTTTTAATGATCGTAATAGTTTTTGCCATTGATCCTGAGCCTGAATTCCGAGTCCTCCGTCGCGTTCAACGGCATGCATGCAAGGCGAGTCAGATTCAGACAGTCAGACAGGGGCAAGTAAGCCGGCCAGCCATATCAGAGATGTGCAGGCGTATCCCTGCAATATCCAGGACCGGTTCTTCTGGGAGCCTGCTTCTTGTCCTGTCCAAGGTGAAAGTTCAGGTTCAGAATTCAGAAAGATGGAGATACAGTGCCTCCTGCAAGATTTCTCCATGCTGACTGTCTTTTTCCCAACGAACACGAAGGGGGTTGACATGCCTTCTTGTTCTTGACAAGTTCGTTGCCTCCTGCAAGATTTCTCCATGCTGACTGTCTTTTTCCCAACGAACACGAAGGGGATTGACATGCCTTCTTGTTCTTGACAAGTTTGTTGGGTTGCCGGATCAAGCTGGAGGCCCTGATCGGTCAATATAAGGGGCTCCGCGTAGGTGTGCGTTGATTTTGTGAGAGCAGAACTACGTCAGAATCGTCCGATTTAACATGTTTTTAGAGGCACTTGTCTTCCACCAGACACTAAGTACCCGTAATGGAGCTAAATCGAGCAGTTCCGTCGAGCACACCCAACGGGAGAACTCGAACAATCCATATTTTACATCCAGGATCTAATAATGAGTACAAGTTTACAACACTTAGTCCATTTCATACAACATAGAGTCTCAGAAATTATTTCTTACAATACCAGAATTTAGAGTGCGATAATTTAAACAGCGGAATAAAAATGAACATCTAGCGGTGAGACACAAGGATTCGTCTGTGCCCACCCGAAGAATCCTCCACATAAGGCCTAACTTCTCAGGGTGCACCTGCAACGAGGGTAAAATAAACCCTGAGTACACGATGTACTCGCAAGATTTACCTAACTAGAGAATATATTTCACGACTTTCAAGGAATATGATAGGCTTTAAGGCTGATGGGTTTCTTATTTGCGGAAAGCAATACTAAAAGTGTGTCCTTATCTCCTAAGATTATTAGCAGCCATATCATTATCCAACATTCTATCTAAGCACCTATTCTATATTCAAGTCAGGGTTGAGCAATCAGAGTCATTTTTTCATCTTTCATATGCCAATTCTTATTACGGTGTCAGAGTATAGTCAAGTCGTACCGTCACGTAGAAACGGCGATTCGCGAATCAATGTGTCCAGCTGGGTACACCGAAAACACACGCCTCGTTTGTACCCCAGGCATAGACGAGACCAACCCGTTCCACTCCTATCAAGGGTTCCAGGTCCCCATCCAAACATGGACTCCAAGCCCCCACACTTGAGGCCCGGCCTCAATGTGGTGCTTAGACCTCCATCTATCTCTGCCTCCAATTAGTCGGTCCGGAAAGAGCCGGAGCCCATGACAAGAGAGTAATAAGTCTTTCCGCTCTCATAAGCAAGTATGCGCTCGGGATAATAAGTCTTTGACTTGACCAGGGTCCATGCAACGGACGGTCCTTAATCGACACAGACAGGAAAACAGTACAACCAAACTATGTCCCGTGGTCGTGGGACACAACCTGTTACACCCACCAATACCCATACCATATCCCTGTCCAGTCACCATTTCCTTTTCACCATTTTATTTTGAGATTTATGATAATAATAATCATCTATTATGAGTAACGACAGGTTACCCACGCTACTGATAAACGTAAGCAAAGCAACTACACGATCCTGCACTAGTAAGACTCATATATATATATATATATATATATATATGTATATATATATATATATATATATATATATATATATATATATATATATATATATATATATATATATATATATATATATATATATATGCGGGTATCATAAAATTCCTGCAACATAAATGCACCACACACACACACACATATATATATATACATATATATATATATATATATATATATATATATATATATATATATATATATATATATATATATATATATATATATATATATATATATATATCATCAAAATACGGGTTATGCACCGGGGCTTGTCTTGGGCAGGTGCAGTGTCAGTCATGGGCGGCTCCTAGAACTCCTCCGGCACAAAGATCTCCTCCTTGTACTCCTGATCGTCGACGGTCCCAAGCTCCACCAAGTCGTTCTCTACATGCATGCGATAATGATGCAACATTTAGTATTTGGGCAACAACAACTCTTAAAATGCAACACACACGCTAAGCTACAAAGCTAGCTCTAATGACTAATGTAACAAGCTATCTATCATCTTCATCAAGCAAGATATCTAACTCGTTTTGCAAGTGCTTCATTTTACCAATTGATATTATGCTTTCATTTATATTAGTTTCAATGGCTATTTAGCTACCACATAAAACGGTCTAATCTAGTGATACGAAACCTACGGTAAGCACATGATAATACCACTAAGCTACTGTGAAAATTTTACGATCAAAGCTACTACCAATTTACCACCGAAATTCCTACCAATATTATCCTAGTAGTTTTAAGCCTTTTCAAATGATTTAATAGATCTCGAGCACAGAAACATAAAACTAATTATACAGTCAGGTAGATCATGAATTTAGGAACTTAACTAAAGTGGTTTCACAATTTTTAGACATCTACACAAATTGATATCAATTATCAAAGTTTAACTCAGAAACTAAATTACAAAAGCATTACTTAAATCACTAGAAAAGGAAAAACTCATTTCCTCGGCGCGGCCCACACAAGACGGTGCAGACGCGTGCAGCCCATGCACGCGAGGCGGCCCACGACGACGCGGCCCACGCACGGAAGTGGCCCAAGGCGGGGGAGCCCGCGCGCGTTGGCGAACTTTGCTAAAGAGTCCTCGGGCTAAAGCCATTTTACGCGAAAGCTAAACCTATTGTTACACCAGTCGACACTTAAGCACTAAGGCCCTCATACTTTTTCTCCTTTGCAACGGGGAGGTCCCTAGAGCTCCCCGCGGTCGCCGGCACCGCATGGCCAACACGGAGTCGCTACGCCGGGCAACAGGGACCCGCGCAAGTCGGGTTAGGGGGGGCGATGCTCACCTAGTGGTTGACGCGTGGCACCGGCATCATTTCAGAGGGCGAAGACGCGGTAAGGCGGCCTTCCCACAACGGTGGCAACCTGCGGCGGTGGCGGCCATGTTCTGGTGAGCTGAGGTGCTAAGAAAGTGGTAGCAGTGGCGAGTGAGCTCTAGCGACTTACCCCGGACTCGGCCGAAGCGATGGCTCGGCCGGAACTTGTCCGAATTGAGCTAGCCACGTGCGCCCGAGGGGGTACGGTGGCGCACTGGGGTGGCGTGGTTGCGTCAGCGGGGGCTAGGAGGTGGTAGGGGTTCGGGGCAGGGGCGTAGGGTGAAGGAGAGGTGGAGGCGAAGCTGCCGGTGTGCTCGGTTAGGCTCGAGATGCACGGCTAGAGGGCATTCGTGGGTCATGACCGAGCTCGGCCTTAATGGCGAGGCGGATGGACAACTCCAAAATTGGAGTACGGTGGGGCAGCGCTCGTGGTGAGGTGGGGTCGATCGGCAAGGCCACAAGACGACGAAGCTCAGGGCATGATGGATTGGACGGTGGTGATCTCTCCTACCGACACACAAGGAGCGGCCCCATTGGCCATGGTGGACAGAGGAGAGAGAGGGGAAATGAACCGAGTCAGCGCTTGGGTCACCTCCGCAGGTAGGGCGGGATCGACGCAGTCGAAATGGCGCGCTGGAGCCACGCCAAGACGTGCGCGTGCAGCGGTGGAGTCGCGTGGCGTGTGCGTGCAGCCACCGATCGGTGCGGCAGCTGCGTTGGGGCCGGGGCACGTACGCGTCGTGGGTTGACTTGGCAGCAGCCGCGTCACCGAGCGCAGCGTGGGGAGGGAGGCAGCGGGGCAGCGCGGACAGGCGCACACGCATGCAGCCGAGAAGAGTCCGCAGCAGCAGTGGCGCAGCAGCGGTAGCATAGGCGGGGCAGAGCGGCAGAGGAGCAGCCGTAGTGGGGCACCGTGGCCCGCGGTGACTGGCCACAGGCGCTACGCCCAGAGGATCCAAGGCACAGCTGAGTCACGGCCAGGACGCAGGCCAGCCGCGGCCAGGCCGAGGACGGGCCTGGCCCCCAGCGCGCGGCCACTGATGCGCGTGGTGGCCAGGCGCGAGCGTAGCCAGCAAAGGGTCGCGGTGATCACGCCCACCGATCGGCAGGTGGCGCGCACAAATTTTAAAGCGCTCACCAAAACTAACTCAAAGCAACCTAAGCCCAACTACCTACACCATACTACCCGTGGTACATCAAGCTATCGCCGAGAGCTAAAGCACGACACTCTTCCTAAGCTCAATCTTGCAGGAAAAATCCGTGAACTTTGTGCTGTCCTACTGCTTTCGACTTGCAATTTAGTCTTGGTCTTTTTTTGTTAGCAAGTTCGATTTCCAAGCTACTAGAAACACTAGCTAGCAAATACACTTTGCTAAGACGAATGTTGCGTTATCACCTACAAAGTTTACACTTCAAACTTTATTTAAGGGTCACATATGCGTTCTATAGTATTTTTGCTCAATAAAAAATAGTTTTCAACCTTCAGTGATATAACGTGAACCATTGAATACTTTTCATTTACCATTTGCGTTAATCATTTTTGATGCCAAGAATTTTATTTTTACACCTTCTTACATACATTAACACATAAACATGATGCTCAAGACATGATTTAGTAAGTGTTTTGCGCGGTAACACCGAGAGTGTTACCGAACGCCCGGCCATGTCTTTTCAGGAACAAAAAGGTGAGATTTGATGGCTACTTGTATTGTCACATGGAGAAATGGCTCAAAAATCAGCATTGGATGGTGATTTGGATTTATGGAGGGCCGTTTGGAAGGATTTGATGGACCATTCCAGGAAATGCCTGACGTACGACAAGCGGTTGACGAGCGTCGGTGTTTTCTTGCTTTTTTTCTCTGAAGTCCTCCATGCAAGTCCACCAACCAAAATTCAGGGAACGAAATGGTCTAAAAAAACTCATATTCCAAAGCTAAAGGAGTGTTCGGATCAGCTTGCTATGGCAGCTGCGGCTGCAATTTCTTGACTGCCAGCCACTGGCCGCTGCTTCAACTAACAACTGGAAAGGGAACACCAGCTTGGTTCGAGGGAGAGGGCTTAACAGGCCGGCCCACTGATAATTCACTTGGAGGCCTGTGACATCATCCTCAGCCCCAATCTTAAGGTGGCCCACAGAAAGGTTTTCTCGACACTCAAAGCTGGCCCAGTTGCAAAATTGAGCCTTGATTTTCGGCGTGAACAGTTCATGCCCATTTTAGATGGGAAAAAGTTCATCTGAGCTCCTCAACTATTGCGTGAGACCGATTTACATCCCTCAATTAGAAAACCAACCTTTTAAACTTTTTTTAACTCTTGAAATCGTCTGATTTACCAATGTAAGCGGTTTTGGCTGACGTGGTGACGTCATGTCAACCACAAGGTGGGTAAATCGGATTTTCACGATAGTTCGGAGAGATCAATTAGACTTTATAGAAATTTGTAGAAATATTTTTCAAAAATATCCAAATAATTTTCTAAAGAAAATATGCATCAACATATACTCAATTCTAGTTTAATATCAGAAATTTTTTGTTTTTACTTAGAAAAATATGAAAGTAGTTTTATGTTTTTTTCTAAAATCATGCTCCATCTTTTCGTTCCTTGCTTAGAATTATCTAAATCTTATATGGTCTTATAAAATTAGGAACTAGACCAAATCTGAAACAGAGAATGAAAATGAAAACAAATTCTTGCAGACCTCAACATCAATCCACTAATATGGTGAGATCTGGCCGCCTCCAGACCTCACCGCCGGTGGAAGGAACCCCTAACCCTCGATTTCGCTTGGACTGTGGCTCAAATCTCTGCTGGTGTGCGGCAGCAGTGCTTGATGAAGTTGCGCCGAAGACGAAGGAGAAGACAGACAGAAACTGGCAAAACAACTCACGTTCTGAGCTCATGTTATGTGGCCCACCTCCGCTTGGGCCTAAAATCAGCCGTGAAACTACATTCATATGCGAGATACAGACATACTACACAAGTTGTGTAACACAACTTATCTGGCCAACAAGCAAATAGTCGCATGAACTTGCCCATTCTCTACCCGTATCAGGAATAGGAACGATGCACTAGACACCGAATTTCTACTTACAAATTATGTCGCACTACTATGAAATACGTCAGTCGCAAAAAAAAAAAAAAAGAAATATGTATTGAATGATACACATTGGAGCACATTTGGAGCAAACATGACAAACAATTTGGCTTAGAACATGCTGCAAGACAAAAACTACTCTTTTTCAGTACGGATGATCACATCTCATTATACATACAGAGATATAACTGACTTAATACCCTAATAATAGTCATTAAAGAACTAGACCGGACCCTAAATCATCTGAAGAGAGGGAAGCAACGAACGCCTGACGCCTGTGAAGGTCCTACATGCTGCTGGGCCTCTCCCTCGTATGATGGGATGCATCTTCCGTTGCTTTTGCTCAAACATCTTTGCTGCGTCCTTGTCATTGATCTTCTGAATGGTGTGTTGACGCTTGATCTTCTTGGCTTCTTCGTAGCCCTCACGCAACTTGCGTTTTGTAGCCTCCATCTTCTTGCTCTCGTCGACGGCTGGCTTCTTGGTCTCACTCGTGTTCGGTATCGACGTAGTAGCTGTGGTCGGCAGCATCTTCACTGGTGGAACATACACCTTCTTCTTGTGTGCCTCAGCAACGGGGACGGTAGGAAGCATCTTCGCCGGCGGGATGTGCAGCTTCTTCTTGTGTACCTCGGCGGCGGGAAGCATCTTAACAGGCTGCATGTGCAACTTCTCCTTGTGTTCTCGCGCGTTGCCATCAGCGATCATAGCAGAGATGCCATGGCGTAGGATCCGATCATCAGCAGAGAGCTTGTCGGCCTCTTCCTTGACTGCTGTAGTTGTGGCGACGTTGGCCGCCCTCCACCCGCGCACGACGTCGCCCGCGAGCCTGCGGATCCGGGCCGAGCCGTGGTTCTCGAGAGCGCCGACGGTCCTCGCGAGGTCGGTGGACGCCAGCGCGCTGTGCGGGACGGGCGCCACCCGCAGAGTCTCGAGCGCTTCCACCATGGCGTCGTCAAGCGCGCCGCAGAGCTGCTCGGCCACGCCGTCGTCCGCGGCGCCCCGGAGCAGCTGGACGATCCGGACCCTCACGTCCCGGAACGCGGCGCGCGGGTGGCCGCCTGCCTTCTCGATCGCGCCGTCGATAGCGCCGAAAGCGCCATAGAATGGCCTCCACCTTCGCAGGAGGCTTCCGCTTTGCTCGTTGGCCATGGTGGCGGCGGATGCGGGCAAGCTGGCGGGTAGGGTCGGCGGGGGATGCGGGAAAGCCGGCGGGTAGGGTCGGTGGATGCGAGCAAGCCGGCGGATGCGAGCAGTGGACGAGCAGATGCGGATGGAATTGGGAAATTGGTGCGTCTTGCTATATAGAACGCGCCGATCGAATCCGACTCAAGTTCCTCTGCATTCAAGCGTGAGCGTGACGCGTTTCCGCGAGCAAATCGAATTGGAGCAATCCGACACCGACTCGAGCTCGGCGACCCTGGGCGCGCTGCGGAAACTTGTAGAATTTGTTTTACCACCTTGAGAACCGCTGGGATCCTACCGTTGCCATGTGCGCCGCCGCTAGCCATGGCCGCCGTCACGCGCTTTCACGAGAGCAGCTCGGCTCGGGCATATTCCTGATGTACTGGCGCAAGCGCCCCCAATAAGGTAACCTCCTGCTGCTCTCCAACCCTTTTCCCATTCCCACAGAGCCACAGTTCGCCGGAAAACCCTGCGCGCCGCCGTGAATGCCTACTGCTCCGTCGCCGCGCTGTGCGCCGCCGCCGCTCATGGCCGACCGGTCACGTGCCGCCTCCGGCAAACCTCCTGGAACCCCCGGGTGCGAGAGATGCTAGGGAGGCTCATTGTCCCGCTACCTACCGCCGGTGAGGCTATGCCCGACCAAATCGACGGACACCCTTGTGCGCCGTGCTCTTGTTTCTGTTCGTGAAGAGGAAGGTGGAGTGGGGAGAGGAATACAAGGAAGAGGAGGGTTTCAGTTGAGAACGTGCAAGACAGAAATATGTGGGAGAGGGGTTGCAGCAATTTGAAAATAGATTGGCGTCACAATGCAAAAGTGCCTTTTAGTTTCTTTTTCTGAAAATGATCATCACCCCGTTCGTTTGAGCTATTCAGCGGAATCAGCAGCCATCCAGCAATATTTTTCTCTCATAACAAACCAGCGAACAGTACTTTCAGCCACAATAAAACAGCGAAACGAACAGACTGCATATCAGCTGAAAAAGTTATAAAATACATAATAAATTATAGAAAAATCCAAATATAGCAACACAAATTTTTCTAATCTTTTATTGTAGAAGTGTAAAATCACTCGCTTGATACTTTATATTTTCCGTATAATTAGATGTACGCATTCCATAGTGTAGTTTTTAAGACATTCTTGTCTTCTATAATGGGAGTTCTAGCGCTTGACGTTCGGACGTCCGTGGCGGCTCTTTGTTTCCCGCTCTTGTGCCGTGCAGTGCACCCCCACCGCTTGGATTCGATGCTCTCAGACGAATCACCCGCCCGCGCTGCCCGCCCACACGCGGGGCCGTATGTGCCCCTTCGTTTCCCCGCGTGAGCTCGAACTGCTTCGGCGAGATACAGGGAAGAGAAGGGAGGGAAGGGAGAGGAGAAGGCGAGGCGCACCGCGCGAAGGAAGGAGCGAGGTAGGAGTCGAAGCCCTATGGTAGGCCACTGTTCGCCAGCCACTGGCGCCATTGCAACATGTGCAACACTCAATCTACTTTTGAAACATCCATATGAAGCATTTGCAACATACGTATGAAGACAGATGAAACACTTGAAACATGCATCTAAATAGTTGCAAAAAAAACTAAAAATACTTGAAAAGCCATTGCAAAACATATGCAACATACAGATAAACATACTTGCAATATACTTCTGAAAAAAGATGGAACATTTGGAAAAGACACTTACAACATACGTGTATAGCCATTGCAACATCTGTAACATCCATATGAAACACTTGCAGATACCTCTGAAACATCTGAAACATACACTTGCAACATGCGCTTTCAGCAAAACCTGGTCGGTGGGCGGACGAAGCACTACACAGCGGGATCTGACAGTGCGGTCACAGTAGAAGGAGGATGGCAGCGGGCGGACGACTATGCGGCTCCCGGTGAGCGATGCCCGCAGTGGACGCGACAGTGATGGTTGGGCAAGTGCGGCCTCGCGTAGCGAGGCGGAAACGGCTGTGTGGGCACGGGGGAGCACGTCGGGGCGGTGCGGGCGCAGCAATGCGGTCGCGGTGCACGAAGCTGCAGCGGTGCGGGCCGGGTGACGCGGTTGCGGTGCAGCATGCAGGTGGCACGGTTGCGGTGGGTGGGTTCGAGAATCGAGAATGGAGACGGGAGAGCGGATAGTATCGTTTTTGTTAGCGACTCGAGTTGGCTAGTTGGGAGTAATAAAATATAATAAAATATATAAGCATGTCACACTTCACGCCTAGAAAAGTTTAATGTAAGTGCAACAAATAACGAAGTAGGGTGTGTTTAGTTCCGCGAAAAGGTGTAAAAAAGTACTGTAGCACGTTTTGGCTTTATTTGGTAAATAGTGTCCAACCGTTGACTAATTAGGTTCAAAACGTTCGTCTCGCAAAGTACAACCAAGCTGTACAATTAGTTTTTGATTTCATCTACATTTAGTACTTCATGCATGTATCGCAAGTTTGATGTGACGAAGAATCTTTTGTTTGCACAGTTTTTTTTTTAAGAAGTAAACACAGCCGTAGAAGTTTCAGATGAGGAATTTGCTACGGACAAACAAACGACGAAGCCCAGTTTGGCCCAGTCCCCATCGTCTGTCCATCCACCGCCCGCGCCATCTCGCACGAGAGAATCGAATCCATCCAGCCGGCTTCTCCTATCTGTACTATCTCTATCGCATGGCGGCGCGGGAACACGATGCTCAATAATAACAACAATGTTCCATTCCATGTCGACACAAAGCGGCCAGAGATTCTGGTTCTCCGTTCCAGACCTCTTATCGAGACCTTCTCATTGGCGATGGATCGAACGCTGGCTCCAACTCTTTTAAAGGCCGCAGTGTGCTTGCTTGCCAACCATAGCCATCGAGCAGGGCTCATCCACCACAGATCGACGACAACCAGCGCACTCCAGCAAGCTAAGCTAAGCGCGCAGCGATGGCGGCGGCGGCGCCGGGGCGGCCACTGACGGTGGACTTCGAGGCGCTGAGCTACATCAGCAGCCTGGTGGAGGCGTTCCAGGCGTTCGACTCCGACAACGACGGGCTGGTGACGGCGCCGGAGCTGCGGGGCCTGCTGGCGTCGCTGGGCCTGGACAAGTCGGAGGCCGAGGCGCGCGACATGCTGGCGCGCGCCGACGCGGACCGCGACGGCTGCCTCAGCGTCGAGGAGCTGCTGGACGTGATGAACGCCGGGGAGCTCGGGCTGGGCGCGCTCGGGGCGATGCTGCAGTCGGCGCTGCCCCACCTCGAGGCCGCCGGGGCCGCACTCGTCGGCGCGGACGAGCTCGCCAGGCTGCTCGGCACTCTGGGCAACGCCAGCCCCGAGGACTGCGCGGCTATTGTTGAGTGCCTGGATGGCGACGGCGACGGCGCCATCACCATCGAGGAGTTCAGGCTCATGGCTGATCTGCTCTAGGTCCAGCTTGCAGCTAGCCTAGGCTGTGCACGTACCGCGTGGAACGCCATGTCAAAAATTTGCTGTGTGAATCGACCATCGACGTGGGGTTAGTTGTTCATCTATGTACCGAGATTGACAATAATCAGACAGGGGAGCTACGCGATTCGTGTGTGTCTATGCCATCGACTTAGGCCAGGGTTGGTTTCCACGTATTAAAGTTTAACTCGCATCACATCAATGTTGTGGTAAATGCATGGAGTACTAAATGTAGACTAATTGTATACATGTCGGCACAGATTATGAGTAATTTATGAGACGAATCTATTAAGCCTAATTAGTCCAAAATTAGAAACTTTTTATCAAATAAGACGAAAGTGCTACAATGTTTGTTAAACTTTAACACATCTAACCAAACATGCCCTTAAAAACTATGTGTGAATCTACCTCGTTGGTTTTTTTTACTAGCTGAGTGCCCGTACGTTGCTACGGGTTTTAACATATAGTAATGTATGTATTTTTTTAACTAACACATGAAAAAAAATATCTTATGTGCACCATGGTTAAAATATATTGCCAATGGAAAACGAATACATGGAAAATAAAATGAGATGGCAATAAAGTATATTGCCAATGGAAAAAAGAATAGGCCATCTAGAAGATTTCAGAGTATTATGCTCCAAACTTCTAATTACTTTCACTTGAAGTCAACGAAACATCGAGAGTTCCCAACGTAGAACAAACATTTTACCAAGTCTCTTGTAGGTTTCAGAAACATTCTGAGGCAATACAAATAATGCAGCAAACTGTCATGTGCAAAATACACCACTTGCGTTGTGTCTCACTGATCTTGGCAAATCTTAATTTTGGGCTTGTCTGGACCGACACCGGCCTTCTTCACATAATAATTTGGCATGTTCCACTACCTTTCTTGTATTTGGATGAGTGGCAGATGCTGGTGAACCAAGCCTTATGCAACCTAGCATGACGTGTCTTTCTTGACCATTGGGAGCTGGCGTCCTAATTCATGTGCGAAATAGTATATACTTATCAATGCAAATTAGATTGTATATTATCATACAAAACTAAATATTAAGCAAACTGTTATGATATTAAGCAAACCAAATATTGGGGTTGCAGATCCATGATCACTAACAAAATCAGAAAATGCTGCCCAAAGTTAAGACAAAACTTACTATTTTTTTTTTCTGAACTTGCGCCAAACCTTCATTGTAAAAATTTTGAAACTCTGTGAGTATACGGCCTCCAAACTTTTGATATCTAATTTGAAGTCATTTTTATCAGGTAAAACCAGTAGGGGTAAACACCCTCTCAACTTAGCTGAAATCACCAGATCACAGATTTCCACCCCTAAAAAAACAAATTCATATAAGGAGTTCCAGAGCTCCTCAGAAGATCTATTTTGCCAATCTAGAATATATATTTCATTGTTGCAAGTACATTATGCTTCAAAGAAATTGCAGGGTGCACTCAGAAAGAAAAATAAACTGCATGCAGGAAGGCAGAAATTTACTTCTCTAACGGCAGATGTGTGATCTTCCTTAAAGAAATAGTGTGGGCATATGAAATCACATTACCTGTCTTGTGACAAGTTACACCCGTCTCTCCACTTCGACAGAACTTTGTTCATACCAGCAGAAGCACTTAAGGCTTCAGTAGCTATAGTTCGTCGATGGGGCAGCTGTGAGGAGGATGTATCAAATTATGCAGCACTCAATATAGCACGAATGAGGTAGCATTAAGATACACGTTCGTCCATGATCAGGTTGCATACTCCTCAGCTTGCTCCTCATGTATCAGTTTAATGGCCTCGAGCTTCCTGTAGATCAGTTCCTCAAATAGCAATATGAAAATATCAAACAAGTTTAAATACAGGTTCTCAATGGACAAGAGTTCTATCTTAGCAGTTGCATCCATTAAACTGATTAGGCAGAGCTCCTGCCCTAAGTCTGAAAATATAAATGATTCTTGGCCTCATTTTTTAAAAACCATAAATCTTGGCACCTGGAAAAAATAAAATTTGGTGATGTAACATTCAATGATTTTGATAGCAAACGGCTCGACACTACATCTCTCAAAGACAGAAAAGGACTAAAGCGACATCGAACAAAGAACAGAGGATGAGGAAGCTCTACTGCTCTCCATTGTCAGCAGTACCTTCATAAAACACAGTCATAATAGACAAGGCAAATCTGAATATGAAAGACAAGCAAGGAACAACAAGAGAGCCTTGGATCACCGAGAACAGTGTCCAACTCAGCCACAGAGCAATCAGAAGTTTGAATATTTTTATTGCAATCGGGGCATGATTGTCAAGCAGACTTATGTGAAAAATATGATCCATCCATATATCTGAAAAGTCAGATACAGTCAAATTCTGAATCATAGTTAGTAGTGCGAAGTCATGTACAGCGCACTTTTCCACACCGAGATAGCAACGATTCTTCAGTACATATAATTTGCATCCTTGCTAAAGGAAATGCATATTTCTTACTGTCTCAATTTCTGCATTCAGTGACTCTAAAACAACAGGTCTGTGAACATTTCTCGCAACTGCAAGCTCTCCGTGAAAAAACTGAACCATAAATGTGGAGAACAGGAAGATCAATTTTATCTCAAGTTCTCTAGTGAAAGTTTTTGTGGGTGTGAGCATTTTGTTGCCCTGGCTGAAAAAACCTACGAAAGGAGAGGAAGAGCCATGACAAGTTCAGAACCACAGATTTTTCTACCTGGTCATCTGGAAAAAGCATAGGCTTCTATAAATTCGATGGCCTTGAAACCGACATCTAGAAATCAATATGGAGCGAACGAATCATTTTGAGCTATACCCACTCACCTACCAGAGATATTGAGTCACTCTAGTGGATATGCAGAATGGCTAGGATGTGCAGGCAATTTGATTTGTCTTGTTAGCTTTGTTAAACGAAGGGTGTAATGTTTCACCACCATGTGCTGTAAAATCATGTATGAGGCATTTTGTAGTAAAAAAATCATGTGTGTGGCCACTGAATAAGGAGAAAGATTTAGCATGACAGTCACAATGCAAATTGACCCAAAATCATGTGTTTGTCTTGAAATTTACCTTGGTGAGCGGCATTGAGGGCACACCGCAGTCACTGCAGGTGTTCGTCGTATCACCCATCCGGTCGGTGCTGCCAATCAGGCCAGTGCAGTTGGCAGATGCCGTCATGAGCAGGGATGTGTACAACAATGACACCTTCTTGGCTGCAGCAGGCGGAGGATGAGGAGGTAGCGCCGCCGAGGGCGCCATCTTGCCCGGCAGGCGTCCGCCGGATGCCACGGAGGTCCGGCAAGGCGTGTGGCGGCTCAGATCCGCTGAGCGCGCGCACACGTCTGGCAGCTGCCCGTCCGATGGTAGCAACGGCTTGGCACGGGCGCAGGGGTCCCAAGCACCTTGTCACGTCCGGCAGAAGCCCATCCGAAAAACGGTGGCAGCGGCTTGGCGACGTCGCGGTTGAGGTCGCAGGCGTCGCGTCTAGGTCGTTCGATGTCGTCGCTGGGGTAGGGCTGACGTCACGCCTTCCACAGCTACAGCTAACGGGGGGAGGGGGCGGCGGGGTGCGTGGACGACAGCTAGGTTGCGGCGACTGAAAACTATCGATGGTGGGTGAGGGTGTGGATGGGTCCGTGATGCCGGCGGTTGTTCATCGCGAGAGGAGGGCGTGGAGATTGTTTTTATTGACCACAGCTTCATCACGGGAGTTGACGTTTTTTCAGAGCGTAGCTATTAGGGAGGCGGACCGATTAGTTTTGCGGAGACGATGGGGTCTTTTTAGTTCTAGGCCTTTCACTTCCCCATCCCAACCCAAAATATTTCATCTTTTATCCATCACATCAAATTTTTCGATGTATGCAGGGATAAAAACGGTACGAATATTTTCCGACCGTATTCGAGACCGAATCCGTTTAGAGGGGTTTTAATCCGTCCGTATCCGAGTCCGGATATTTAACATCCGATACCGTATTCGTATCCGAATATTTAAATCACATATTTATGATGTTGATATTCAATTATATCCTATCCGGCATTTTTTATACTATCCGTATTCGAATCCGAATCCGGACATAAATATGAAAACAAATACGATATCAGTGATATCCGTCCGTATCTGATCCGTTTTCATCCCTAGACGTATGCATGGAGCATTAAATGTAGATAAAAAAGATAACTAATTGCATAGTTTGTCTGTAAAAGTCGAGACGAATCTTTTAAGCCTAATTAATCTATGATTGAACAAATTTTGCCAAATAATAACGAAAGATGCTACAATAACTTTTCAACTACTTTTCGCGAAGTGAACACACCCCTAGAGAAATCTGCCTATCCAGATTTAACCTTTAAATCCTCTACTCCTCGACGCAGATGCTCTTGTGTTGACGATGATTATATACCATAATAAAGGGTTAAAATAAATATATAAAGGGCTAATAAATGATCACCAACATAGGTTTAGGGTGTCAACTAACGAAATTTTATGAGTTTTGGTGAATCTATATTTTATAAGGGGTTATTAGAATAATTCAGGAATTGATATCTTCCACGAGAAGGAACCCACGTCAATCGGCCTAATCTCCACGTCTTGAATATGCAATAGGCTTCTAGAGGACACCAGAGGACTCCACGAGGAGGGCCACCACGAGGCGCCGCCAGGTAGGGCCGACCGGCCCCTGGCCGCCGTCCCTCGGCTCCTTCCTTTGCAAGCTATTTCAACCGCCTCCAAGGATACATCCTAACCCTACGTGAAGGTCGGTTTGATCCAAGGGCCACGGTTCCATGCTCTGTGCTATATAAACGAGGTCCCAAACCCCCCTCCAAAGGGAAATTCATTCAATCAATCATCAACCAGAAAGCAGAAGACCAATCAGCAACTCTCATCTCCTTAGAGCTCCATCAGATCTAGGCATAGCTAGATTAGAATTAGAAGTAGAGGAGTCAAGCAGCCTTGGGCTCCAGATCTAGTCAAGAGGAGCTTGGTAAATCCAGTTCTTCTCTCTTGTATCAACATTGTTCTTCAGATATTCATCTAGTTCATCAGTTCTTCTAGTTCTTGATCTAGTTCATGTTCTAGTTCGTAATTGTTCTAGTTCAACATTGTCTAGTTCTAGTTTATTGTTCCTGATCATTATTCTTGATACATTAGATATGATCTTGTTCTTAATTTATATTATATCCTTGGTTATTATGAGATTAGTCTGCTTTGATTATATATATAGCATAGATAGTTTATCATTATATTTATACACATGTTTGCAAAGCACTCACCTTATTGAGTCATGGGTGGGTGGTCAATATTGTATAAGTGTGGTACTTATACACTGTTTACCTGCAAATGTACTCTATACTCCGGGCCATGTGGTAGATCGCGGGTGTGACATTCCTGTTGAGTCCTTTGTAGTCCACTCCCCGAGTGTAGAACTTAGTAGAACGCGGTCTCATTACTTAGTTGTTACTCTGTTTCTCAGCTTCGTAATGGAGATGTCCCTTGTTTATGGGTATGAGATAACCTAGCCAATGATTGCCTGATATAATTGCACTAATCAATGTAGATTATGACTAATAGTTAACATATTACTTAGGAGTTATTCTCTTACTTTATATTCTGACAATGACTTGTCATAGTAGTACTGCTCTAAGGAATATCATCTGAATGGTCTGATTATCATATATTTTATCTCTTTTTATTTGATTGATTCCTGTTTAAGAGTAAAGGATAGTGATTTCGAATATGCATATCACATGTGTAGAGTAGCCTTTAATTAATATGTGTCCTTCTGTTTGTTCTCCTTTGGTTAAATATAAATAACGATACTTAAGATAAACTTGGGTGAAATGCTATAACGGGTGTATTTATCTATGCGCTTGCGGATATATACTTTAATATCTTTATATAGTTAAGTGGCATGAGTATAATACAACCACACTCTTGGTGTCATGTTGGGGATGACAACCTAATGCGAGTGATGCTAAGAAGTATCAACATCTTGTTATTTGAAAAAAGAACTTAATCGACTATGTTATGTATATACAGAAATGGGAGAGCAATTGTGCATTAGTTTTTTTGAAAAAAAAAACTAAAAATAAACTATGTATGAAAAAAGGGGAGGGGAATTGTGTAATTATATGAACTAGAGGAGACATGAGGATACCCATCCTTAGACTTTGTTTGGCTACACTCATGTGATCGTATCCACTCAATCCACACGAATTGAGGTGTATTGGAATGGAAATTAATTGATTTTGTTTCTCAATCCACTCTAACACACATGGATTGGAGATTACGAGTGTATCTATACAAGCCCTTACCAGAGATGAACGTGGCGCTAGGATTCGAACCTAAAACCTATGGCCTAATGTGTAGCTCCTCCAATCACTCCACTGCAAAAGTCATTTGTGTCTAAAGAGCATACCCATTCCCCTCGTATTCATTTTCTAGATTTTGAAATAAAATATTTAAGAGCATAAATGAATTCAAATTTAAAAGTTTCAGATAGAAAGTTTTAGGTACCATCGAGTATTACGCCTTTGGTTTTAGTTGTTTCACAATTCGAGGTCGTTTGAAAATTGAGTTTTAAATTGTGAGAACTTCAAATATAATTTAAGGCCACAAATAATTTTAAATGAAAAGATCATCAATTAAAAAGTTGTAGTTCTCATCAAGATCTACAACTTTGATTTTGGTTATTTTTTTCCATCCGAGGTTGTTTGTAAAATTTGAATTTCAAAATGTTAGAACTTTAAATAGAAATTTAAGATCATAAATAATTTCTAATGAAAAGAGTTGTCAGCTACAAAATTGTAGATCTCGTCGATGTCTATAACTTTGCTTCTGGTCATTTTTCTATCTAAGGTCGTTTGAACAATTCAAAAAATTAAAATTCAAAATATAAGAACTATAGACATAATTTTAGGAATATAAATGATTTCAAATGAAAATGTCATCATCTAGATATTGAAAGTGCATCCAGCCCTTTAGTAGGTTTTGGTGATTAAATGATAATACAATTAAAGGTCTAACAAGTTTGCTAAGTGTTGAATAGAAAATTAAGGATATTTCATACACGTGAAGATTGGTTATCTCAACGAGAAGGCAAACTTGATGGTATTTCACATAGTATTCAAATGAAGGCCAAAACTATGTATTGTTGTATTGAAAGATTATAGAAAGAACCTAGTTCAAGCAAAAGACAACAATGCAATTAGAGTTGATGAAATGGCTTCTCTGATCTGGGAGATCATGGATTCATGTGAGAGCAAGTACATTTGGCAAATGGCAAATGAGATATAAGTTGATGAATATGGATGGGTCTTATATAGGTGGCCTGCTATGCATGAACAAGAATAGATCAATCATGGATGGATATCGATCAAACTTAAAGTATGAAGAGTGAACATGGACAACAATGGCATTATGAAGAAATAGCAAACCAAGGAAGTCAAGTATATTGATAGTGAAGTGTGTCAAGCGAAAATGTAGAGGGTACAAGGAATTATGAATTGGCTTGACTATATATATTGATGTTGATCAAGATATGTGATCAAAACAAGATGAGGCAAGTCATGGAAGGTTTATGGACAATAGTTGGAGTATGACTTAGATATGGATAATGATTGCTATTGGACTTCAAATGATTGCTTAATGTTGGTTCAAGATATGATGTGACTTGAGGATAGCTTGATAGGATGAAGATAGTAAGGAAAGGGCTTCGAAGGACTAAGCAAAGGTGAAAGGCAAGCGAGGGCTTGGCACCGATGGACCATGACTGCGGTGAAGAAGAGAGTACTTGCATTGACTCGAGGTACTAATCAAGCTATGATGAGTCATATTGTGTGGAGGATCAAATCATTGTTGAATCATAAGTGAAAGTGGCTTGAAGCTATGAATGGAACTCAAATGTGTTGAAATAGTTAAAGTCACAAGCTCAAGATTGAATTACTCAAAGGATTGAGACAAAGATAGTTGCAACCTCTATTGAGAAGATATTGAGAAGATATGGCATATGAGGACATTGAAGACTCAAGTGGCTAAAATAGTTTTATCATTTTGATCTTGAATATAGGTATGTCTTACTATCAAGGGGGATGCAACACAAATAGTTAGACAAGTCTCAAGTGCTAAAACTAATTAACCAAACCTTGAGTGCTAACATAAGAGAAACAATTGCACAACACTTACACTTTCTGACATTGGGGCTTGTTCTTGGTTGGATTGGATATCCCTTGGAATAAGCTTTTCAAAAAGTCCAAGACCATCGAAATCCAAGTTCGGAGTAACAATTATGGCTTTCTTCGTAAGGCATGCTGTGCTGTTATCTCTGGCTACTAAAGTTTAGTGTCCAAACTCTAAGTCCAATAGCAATCATTATATACCCATCCCACCGACCATTTTTGGCCCTCCCCGCACGCGCCCTGCCCGCCCGCATGCCCTGGCTCGGGTCCACCGGTCACCTCCTCCGTGGCCGAGCTTGCCTCCTCCATGGCCGCGTCCTTAATGGCCTAGCTCCCCTCCTCATGGCTGCCTCAAACATGGCCAAGCTCACCTCCTCCATGGCTGCCTTCTCTAGGGTTGCATCCTCAATGGTCAAGCTTCCCCCCTCATGGCTGCCTCATACATGGCCAAGCTCACCTCCTCCACGGCCGAGCATTGACAAGCTCTGAGCTCGCGGCCATGGCGGGGCTTGATCTGAGCAGAGAACGACATGGGGAAGAAGAAAGAGCTAGGGGCAAAAATGACATTTCATTGTTGTTCTCTCTCCTTCTAAGCAAGAAATGAATATTTTATTGGACATGGTGTTCAGGAGCAAATTTGACAACAATGTTGGTGTCCGCCAGCAAACTGCTCCATTTTGCATGTCCCCTAGCAAAGAGAGGTCATTTTCAGTGTCCTGTTACAAATTTTGCCTTATTCATTAGGGTCATTGTCAATGAGATGTGGTTGGCAGTCTACCGAGGGGTATGCCTATGGAAGTAGATTAATCTGTGGAAGCGCATGAGACAACAAACTAGATGGTGACGCAAGGCGAATACAAGGGTTTATCCAGGTTTAGGCCGCTGAAATTGAGGGGGTCCTTGCCCGCCTTATATAGTATGGGGGGGCAAGGTTACAGATCTAAGGAATCTAGTCCTAATCGGTTACAACAAATCGTATCCGCATAGGACATGAAACCTATCCTAACTGACCAGGTTCCCTTGATCGCCAAGCTGGTCTCCGCATATCCCGCGCAGTACGCCGATCAGTTGGGTGATCCACATGGGCTATTCTGATGAGTTGGGTCACCTCCTCCGGCATGACCCATGTGCGTCCATGAGGGTATACAGGTCTATACCCCCACAGCTAGTCCCCAAGCACTATATATTTTGATGTGACACACCATCTTTGACCGACTCTGACCAGTGAGGCTTGAAGTCTTGAGGCTTCCGACCAGAGGTATCCACAATAGAAGAGCATTTATCCCTCCGACCAGTTTAACTGAATGCCGACCACCGTCCTAGTCAAAAAAGTGACTTATCCAAAAAATACATGGTGCTCCGAGAAAAAAGAAAAACAATTCACTTCTAGTGAAGTGTGCCCACTTTGAGTTTCATTGTGGTAAGTTAATGACGCTCTGCACCATTGGCTCTGCCAAAATGGACAAGAGGTGATCCTCAGAATTAGTATATCCAAGGTAGGGGTCGTCCTCTAGCACTGTCTGACAACTCTGTTGCAAAACAGTAAGCACATTCACTGCTAGGTGAAGTGTGCCCACTTAGTCCCTGAGCCTGACAGTAGGTGACTCAGTCACGTGGTGCCAGGGTCCAAAAAGAAAAAATCCCAACTCAGTCGAGAAACAGATTAAAAATCTATCACGATGCCCAGCTCTGCTGGAGGCCAAGTCCCTAGCTCTGTTGTGGGCCTAGTCCCCAGCTCTGCTGCAGATGGGAGCATTGACCTCAAAATTCTGAGGAAGCAATCCATGGCTCTGCCACAGAGCAATCCCCAGCTTTTGTTGTTGAAGGAGTCCCCAGCTCAGCTATGGGCCCATTCCATAGCTCCGCCGTGGACCTAGTCCCCAGCTCTGTTGTTATCCTTTTGTAGCAATTAGAATATCCAAAAGAAATACTGGCGCGCTAAAATCCAAAGTACAACCTTAGGCCCACAGTGCCATGATATTCAACAGACAACGCCCAATTAGCGGCCCACTGAACGCCAATAATTGAGGAAACGGACGTGATGCATGGGGCACGGTTACCCAAAAACCCTAGAAGTCAAAGGGTCACACCATTTCATATAAATACCCGTGCGGCGCTGCCCTACTTCTCCACTTCCATTTCTCATCGGTTCTCCTTGCTTGCTCGCTCTGTCCCTTCCACTTTCTACATAACCACTATAGTTGCATCTCGAACCCTAGATCTAAACCACTCGCAACCATCGTAGTTCCACCAAATCTAGCCACGCTGCATCCATCTCGCATACCGCAGCCGTATTTTGTCACCGGAGAAGAGGGAGATGGCCCGCGGGTCCCGTGGATGGAGGGCGCAGATGATGTCGGCGGAGTGGACGAAATCCACAAGCACGGAGAGCTCCATCCGCAAGCTCATCGACGGTGGACTACTTCCTAATGCCGCCATCAGAGGGTGGAGGTCGTCTATCGATGAGAGCTTTCTAGACCCCCACCCTAGTTAACTCATTGTATTTAAAGATTTTTACTGGTGCAGGTTTGGGACTCGTTGTCACCCATTCTTATGCAAGCTTCTTGATTACTACAAAGTTAGTCTGTGTAGTCTACATCCTAACTCCATTCTGTCCATCTCCATCTTCATCAACCTTTATGAGGCATACCTTGGAATCCACCCCCACTTCAATCTATGGCGCCACTTCTTCTACCTCAAGAAGAAAGGGGGATCTAGGGGGTCCAAAATAGCTGAAGGAGCGTATCTGCTTCTCCGGGATCACATGAAGGCGCATTATCTGAATGTCCCTCTGAACACCTCAATGAGGGATTGGTACCACAAATGGTTCTACATGCAGCAAGAGCAGGAACCATTTGTGGCATGTGACGTTAGCCAAATTCCCAAGCAGCACGAGAGTTGGTTGGTGAGACCGACCTGCGTCGAGATGGAACAAGTGCAAGATCTACTTGGGTTGTTGGACATGAACCAAATAGATGGCCCAATTGTCACGACCAACCTCATCTTTAGATAGGTGCAGCCCTGTAAGGAAAGGGTGCATCTGATGTACAAGTACTCTAGGTCCGATGATGCGACCCGGGAGTCACTAGAGGGGCTCCCAAGTGAGGAGATAGACAGGCGGCTGGTGCAGCTGCTCGACTTGGTGGGATACCACCTATTGCCAAACACAATGAGGGCATACAAATTAGCGCCGCCTCCGCCAGAGGTATGTGCAAAGTCATCCACAATTTTAATTCTATATCTGATAGTTGTTGTGGTGCAACCATAACTCTAAATTTGATCCTTACAAGATCCGTGGCCAGGATCGGGCAGCGGTATACATCTCTGATGTGTCCACTGATGACTGGCAGGCCGGCGTGGATGCTCGGGAGCCCCACGTGATGAGGAAGGCAACCGAGAAGTGCCTCGCGTTAGAGGGGCCTTCTTAGAAGAAAAAAATTCGCTGGCCCCCTAGGCATGGGAGTCGCTTGAATATCGACGATGAGGAGAGCAGCCAAAAAAGACATAAGGTCATGACCGGCTTGATCGATGATGAGGAGGAGACACCATTGATGCACCGGCAGAGGGCACAGACACCACCCCATGCGCCGACGCCACCAAGAACACCCACACCTCCCTGAGTAGCAACACCGTCGTGAGCACCGACACCGCCCCGAGCAGTGACGCCACCAAGGGCGCCAACACCACTGAAGGGTCGAGATGGCGGACTAGAGTGGGGTGAATAGTCCTTTCTAAAACTTAAACGTGTTGGCTAACCAAAACAAATGCGGAATTAAACTTATCGGTCTAGTCAAGACTACACCCCTCTAACTAAGTTCACAAGCACCTCACAAAGATCCTAATTAAGCAACTAAGGTGCTTTCCTTAGCAAGAGCTCTCCTATTTGATTCTAGAGCAAGGTCACACAAACCTATGCACTAGTACTTTGCAAGCAAGAGGGAGCTCCTACACAACTAGTGAAGCAAAAGCACAAAGCTCCTAAGCTCACTAGCAATGCTCAATAACAAGGCAACTAATGCCAAATTAGAGAGCGCAAAACACTTAGCTACACAAACTAAGCAATATGACTAACAAGGTTACACAAACCAAATTAGTCACGCAAGGGGAAGCTTCTAGCTACACAAGTAAGAAGACAACTAGCAAGCTACACAAGCAAACTAGTTACGAGAGCAACTACACAAGCACAAGTATATATGAAAGTAAATACAAGCTTGTGTTACACGAAGGCAAACCACCGAGAAGAGTAGACAATGTTGACACGGTGATTTTCTCCCGAGGTTCACTTGGTTGCCACCAAGCTACGTCCCCGTTGTGTCGACCAACACTTCGTGGTTCGGCGGCTAATCGGTCACACACCGAGCCTCTCAAAAGGCACCGCAAGAACCTACCATAAAGTGTGGTAGCTCAATGACACGCTCAACTAGAGTTGCTCTTCGCGATCCCCGCGGGGTGAGCACAATCCCCCTCACAAAGCTTCTCCGGAGTCTCGCACAATCTTCTTGCGAGCTTCGACGGAGCCACGAGCCACCAAGCTGTCTAGGAGGTGGCAACCTCCAAGAGTAACAAGCACCACCGGCTTGCAACACGATCACCTAGTGCCACACGATGCAATCTCTCAAAGCAACGCACTAGAATCGCTCTCTCACTCGATCCGATGAACACTATCAAGTATGAGTGAGTTAGAGGGCTCCCAAGCACTACCACACAAGTCACAAAGACTATAGTGTGCTCAGCTACCGGCCATGGCCGGCCAAGGCATCTATTTATAACCCCACAGTCAAATAGAGCCGTTACCCCTTCACTGGGCATATTTCGGGACGACCGGACGCGCCGGTCGTAACTGACTGGACGCGCTCAGCCGCGTCCGATTCTCCAACGGTCACTGACCCCCAACGGTCAAACCAGCGACCGGACGCGCCGCTGCCAACGACCGGACGCGCCCGTCAAACGACCGGACGTGCCGTTCAAACTGACCGGACGCGCTGGTCGCACAACGGCTAAGTCACGAAGCACTGACCGGACGCGCTGGTCCAACTGACCGGACGCACCGGTCGCCCAACGGCTAACTGCGAAGCAACGACCGGACGCGCTGGTCCCGAGAATGACCGGACGCGCTGGTCGCCTGAGCAGCGCTCAACGAAACAACGACCGGACGCGCTGAAGAAACATGACCGGACGCGACAGTGCCAGCGTCCGGTTAGAGTCCAGTAAGCTCCCTGAACGACCGGACGCGTCCGATCATCAGTGACCGGACGCGCCTCGCGTCCGATCATCGAACTGAAAAACACGCAGACACTGAACACTGACCGGACGCGTCCGGTCATGCAAGGACCGCGTCCGGTCACCTCTGTGACCTCCGTTCGCCTCCATTTCTTTTCCGGACTTCCGGCGTAGTGGAAAATTATCGTTTCAACTTCTCGAAAATGCCTGAATCCCACGCTCGCAAGCTTGGCGGGAGGGAGAGAGGAACCCAAACTCTCTCTACCGCTCAAACTCTACCACCTTCGCAAATGTGCCAACACCAACAAGTGACCACCACCTTGTGCACGTGTGTTAGCATTTTCATAATCATTTTATCGAAGGAGTTAACCACTCAACTTGCCACGCCACTCGATCCTAGCAACGATGCATAGTTAGATCACACGAGTGGCACTAGATGACCGATATGCAAACAAGTTTGCCCCTCTTGATAGTACGGCCATCTATCCTAAACCCGGTCATAAACTTCTCTACACACCTATGACCGGTGGAATGGAAATGCCCTAGGTTATACCTTTGCCTTGCGCATTCCACTCCATCTCCTTCGACGTTGATGCAACACATGCACCAACCATATCACAAATGATATGATCCACTTCATATCATCATGTGACCTTGGTCCATCGATCTTGACCTCACTTGCTCTTCACTATTGCGTCGGTCCATCGGCGCCAAGTCATGCTCAAGCTTCACCGTCACACGCGGTCCCTCACTTCAAAGCCTCTAACTTGCCCTTCACACTTGCAACCGGTCCGTCGAGCCAAGCCTCATCTTGATCTTCTCCACCTTGGTCACAAGACTCCATGTCATGTCTCATATGCAATGAGCTCCTTCATGACACCATCACATGTGGACTAATCTCCTGTGTATCTCACATAACCACATATTAGTCCACCTAAGTTGTCACTCAATTACCAAAACCAAACAAGGACCTTTCAATCTCTCCCTTTTTGGTAATTGATGACAACTCTACAAAGATATGGAAATTAAGCTTTTTCAAGCTAGCACTTCACACAAAGTGTAAATTGCTAACTTGTTTTGGATTTAATGTTACTTATCCAACTTTTAAGCTCTATGTTAGAATTTGGATAAGCACCATAAAATCCAACTTGGTAGTGATAACTCCCCCTACATATGTGCTCAAATGGTTTCGTTTCAAGCTCACACATATGCATGAATATGAAATTTGTGGGAGGGTTAGCACTACTAAGTGATGCTAAGGTGTATAGAATAAACCTTTGTAGCTCGATACCAATTAGTAGCTTGATACCATTTGAAAATCATAAGTTTGCCATCATCCTTAGCATCACGAGTAACTAGACATCAAAAACACTAGAAACCCCGTGAGATCACATTATAGGTATGGTTCTAGTTTTTGCATGATAATCATAAGTCTAGCTAACATCCTATGCATGCTAGTTATCAAATCATCATTCAAGTTCTATAACTAGCATACACCACACAAGCATGCATATTGAATTTAAGAACTTTATGCAATGCAAGCAAGCACATGAATTATGCACATATCAAATGTAATCAATCAAAGTTCATGAGCTTGCTCCCCCTACTTGTGTGCTTTCTTTGTCTAAGAATGTTTGATCCCCTTATATTCTTCAATGTTACTCCCTCTTTGTCCATGTTCATGTCCAATCTTTCCAATCTCTCCCCAAAGCTCAAAAAGCTTTCATATCTTTGTCCAACTTCTCCCCCTTTGTCATCAATTTCCATAAAAGGTGTTCTTCTCAATTGATACAAAGGCTTGTATTTGGGGTAGATGGTTGAGACTTGAATATTGCATTTTTGATGGACATTACCACATATGTTGGAATGACAAACTTTATGGTTGCTCTTGAGATTCCACATAGGATCTTTGACCTTGATACCAATTGGTGGGGATCCTCCCCCTATGTCATAGCATGTGTCATTCACTTGAGATATCACTTGAAGATGAGGGTAGCATTACTTGATTTGATCACTTAAAGTTGAGGATCACTTGTGAAACCATCGTCTTGCATGAATGATACCACGTGAAGATACCATGAGTAGGAATGTGACACCATTTGAAAGAATTTTCTAGTATGGATCCACTTTGAAGGATTTGACAATAATATTCACTTCTCGAACATTTGTTATCTTCATGAGTACCACTTGTAAGATATCATTTGTAGATCATGATCTAGACACCACTAGTGAATAGCACTTGGAAGATCAATTTGAGTCTAGATATCACTTGAAACAAACTAGATATCCATTTTCATTGTTGTCTTGTGCTTGTACTCTTATCATTGACATGAGCTTCTTGTATGACTTGAACTATGTTGATTTGCCTAAGATTCCAAGTCCGTTTGATCCAATGACAAGCTTCTTCACACCTCATGCTAAGGGTTATCTTGCTAATGTTGTACTTGTCACTTGTTAGCAATCCAAACTAGATCAAGTACTTGGGTTCACTAGCTCATGAACGAATTCATACAAATACCACTAGATCATTTAAACAATTCAAGCGATAGTGGTAAGCTATGAATTTAAACATTTTATTTGTTATGCATGATCCTAATAAACATGTACTATATGCACTAACCGCATACTAGTGAGGAATGAGATGATCATGCACATTGCAATGATACCTTTGCTATGTTGGAGTAGAGGATAGTCATATAGATTCTAATTCATTACTCCAATAGCAATGTGAAGTCCAATTTATAAGCTTGGTGAAGACCAATCATCATAGATAAATCCATTCTTCACCCATATGAAATGAAAACCACTTATGATCAAGTGCACTATCGCTTGAGTTGTGGTTGGCTTGCTTCATCTTTTTGATCAATGCTTGCATGAGAGAACTACTTAGAATACCACTTGAAATATATGACTAGCTCTCTTTTGGGTGTTGCTTGCTTTTCTTGATCAACCCTTTTGATTGCTTCAACTAAGCATCACAAGTTCCTCGGATCACCACTTCCATGTTAGCCTTCCAAGTCCCAAACTTGGTTTCACCTACACACGGCGGCAAGCCCCTCACTAGGGAGAAGTGACCTTTCTCTAAAGAACCACTCTTGATACTCACTTGAAATGATATAGTTTGATTGATCCAAATGATGAACTCAATCTTGATGAATAATCCTTGAATCTACATTTGAGTCCAACTCTTTCTACTTGTTTAAGTCCTTTTCCTTCTACCAAATGATCTCCAATCATCACTAGAACTTAAACTTCACCTTCATCTTAAGTTTGATCTTGATCTTTAAATTGAGTACCAAATAAGTATACCAAGTATATTTTACAATACAAAAGTCTTGTACTCATTGCTTTTCATGCTTCTAGATCAATCCAAAACCAAACTTAGGTACCTCAACCACTTGTAAGCATGTTTCCAACTTGAGGACCTTTCAATTAAAAGTGACTCTAGATTAATCCAATGATTTTCACTTTTCTGGCAGATTCTGCACCCTTCAAAGAATAATTCATATCTCCCAATGTACAGATCCAAATGCCATAAAATTTGGTGGAGATGTGCTTCACTAAGTCATATAGCAACTGTAAAAATTTGAACTTCTTTTGACTTCTAGATTGCTACTAGATTTCAAATCTTCCACCACTGCTACATGCTGAAAACTGCTGCACTATAGCTGACAAGATGCACTCCAAAACCGAAGCATCTCTTATCCACTTCTCATGAAATTTCTACAACATCTTCTTTCATAAGTGTAGAGCATGTATACCAAATTTCAAGCCAATCCAAATAGATTTGATCACTCAAACATGGCTAAGATCACTGCTAGCTCAGATTTTTAATGTAGGACAGATTTCAATACATGAGCTATACTTCATTAAATATGAATCAAACTTGAAACTAACTTGTTTGAATACTTTCATAAGACATATATCCATCCAATCCACTTACTAAATGTCATCTCATGAATTTATCCAACACAAATCAATTCAAACTTGATTACTTAAACATTTAATCCATTCAAACATCTCATAGCAAGCAACATTGCATATATATCCAATTCAATCAACTCATATGCACCCAAGTGAAATGATCAACAAGAGATATACCTTGGTTAGCTCATGATCATTCAATAGCAAGCTTTTACTCAAATAAATTGCAAGCCATAAAATAATTTCAATAAATTACCACAATCTTTAACATTGCACTTGTATGTTGTAGCACTTGGACTTCACTTATTTTGACTTGGCATTGGGATTGGATATACATTGAGCTTCATAACTTGACTCAATATATGATGAACAAGATGAAATCAATTTGAGTCAAGCCTCCAATGCCATGGTACCTACACACATTCATCCACTTTTTGATGGTACCCAAACAAGTTTGGGTCCTCTCAAGTTAGGTGCAACATACTTAGGCATTGCCTTAGTATGAGTAGCGGGATGTTTTGCAATAGCAACCATGGAGATACCATTTACATCCTTTCTAAGCATATTAGTATTATTAATTGAACTAGGCTTAGAATTGTTACCTAAGTGACATGAATGTGCCATGTGTCCCCTTTCCCGGCATGAATAGCATATTCTCTTTGATTGAGCCTTTTCTTCATTGCTCATGTGATGCTCTTCATTGCCTTGCCTCTCATGAGTTGCTTGAGCCTTCTTCTCAAGCTTGGTAGGACACCCCGAGGCGAAGTGTCCCATGTCTCCACATTTGAAGCACTTGATGTGAGCATGTACTTTCTTCTCATCTTGATTCTTGCTCATCATCTTGACATCTTGAATTTGCATTGGATGTCTTGCTCTTCCACCCCTTCTTGTTTTCTTCTTCTTCATCAAGTCACCATCATCTTCATGGTTGATCTTGATTTGCTCTTGGGGTGTTTTCTCTTACTCAACTAGTGGCTTTGGTTGAGGCTTTATTTGTTGCTTTACCAATTGCTTGGTTGGACACATTGAGGTGAGATGACCCCAAGTGCGGCACTTGAAGCACTTAACATGCTTTAGCCTCTCTTCTTCTTTCATCTTCTTGAGCTTCTCAATGTTTGGGCAACCATTAGCAAGATGTCCCGCTTCATGGCATTGATAGCACATGGGTTGGGATAGCTTCTTTGCATCTTGCTTCTTGTTGTAGCCAATACCACTCTTATCACCATATCTTCTTTGATTGGTCATGATATGCTCAATGGCGATTTTAGAGTTGTAGCACCTCTCCAACTTGTTGCTCAAATTCTTTACTTCACTTTTGAGCTCATTGTTCTCCTTCAAAAGGTTAGTCTCACAAGACATAGAAGTAGAACAAGCATTTAAATATGAAGAACATGGCTTATCTAATAAATCATCACAAGAGGTGGATACATGCTTCTTGCCTATATCACAAGGGTTAGTCAAATGTGATTGATCATTTGACCCAAATGATGAGCTCTCACTAGATTTGGTTTCTTCATTAGAAAGCTTCTTAGCGAGTAAAGCATGTTCTTATACCAAGTTATCATGAGCAACACTAAGTTTCTCATGAGCCAATTTTAGCTCCTCATGTGAACAAGTAGTAACATAAAGTAGATGCTTTTGTTGTTCACATGTGGTCTTTAGAAAAGAGTTTTCATTTTCCAATTTACTTACTCTTTCCATTTCTCTTTTTAAGGCTCTTGAGAGTTTATAAAGAAGCTCAAAATTTGGATCATCACAATTAACAACAAAACCACCAACATGTATCTTAGTGTTACCATGTGATGATGTTGAAGAGCTTGTTGAAGCATCACTCTCATAGCCATCATCTTCACCATCAAGTGTGCATGAGGTAGAATCAATGTGTGCATCACTTGTGGCATTATCATTCTTCTTGTCAAGTGATGTTGTGATATGATCATCTTTGTCATTACTTGACATTGAGGTGGAGCAATCCTCCACAATCACCTCGTTGTGGTCATGCTCAACATCCTCATGTACCTCCATCACTATGTGATCATCCTTCTTGAATTTTCCATCATCCCAAATTGAGGAGCCACAATAGTGATGCTTGAGCGTCGTCCACATGCTATGTGCACTTGAGAGACCCCTCACCTTGTCAAAAATCTCATCATCTAAAGCTTTGATTAGATAAAACTTAGCTTGTGCATCAAGTGTTCGGCAATCCTTTTGAGCTTGGGTATGGTTACCACACCCATCCAAGTCATGAGAAAAGCCAACAACTATGATCCACCAAAACTTAGGGCCAAGAGCACGAAAATGATCAAGCATGTGATTTTTCCACCGTGCATAGTGAGTGCCATAAAAAATGTGTTCCACACAATCATCTAGCCCATAAGCCGCCATCCTCTCGGGTCGGTGAAGACCGCAAATGAGAGACCCGGCTCCGATACCACTTGAAGGGTCGAGATGGCGGACTAGAGGGGGGTGAATAGTCCTTTCTAAAACTTAAACGTATTGGCTAACCAAAACAAATGCGGAAATAAACTTATCGGTCTAGCCAAGACTACACCCCTCTAACTAAGTTCACAAGCACCTCACAAAGATCCTAATTAAGCAACTAAGGTGCTTTCCTTAGCAAGAGCTCTCCTATTTGATTCTAGAGCAAGGTCACACAAACCTATGCACTAGTACTTTGCAAGCAAGAGGGAGCTCCTACACAACTAGTGAAGCAAAAGCACAAAGCTCCTAAGCTCACTAGCAATGCTCAATAACAAGGCAACTAATGCCAAATTAGAGAGCGCAAAACACTTAGCTACACAAACTAAGCAATGTGACTAACAAGGTTACACAAACCAAATTAGTCACGCAAGGGGAAGCTTCTAGCTACACAAGCAAGAAGACAACTGGCAAGCTACACAAGCAAACTAGTTATGAGAGCAACTACACAAGCACAAGTATATATGAAAGTAAATACAAGCTTGTGTTACACGAAGGCAAACCACCGAGAAGAGTAGACAATGTTGACACGGTGATTTTCTCCCGAGGTTCACTTGGTTGCCACCAAGCTACGTCCCCGTTGTGTCGACCAACACTTCGTGGTTCGGCGGCTAATCGGTCACACACCGAGCCTCTCAAAAGGCACCGCAAGAACCTACCATAAAGTGTGGTAGCTCAATGACACGCTCAACTAGAGTTGCTCTTCGCGATCCCCGCGGGGTGAGCACAATCCCCCTCACAAAGCTTCTCTGGAGCCTCGCACAATCTTCTTGCGAGCTTCGACGGAGCCACGAGCCACCAAGTCGTCTAGGAGGTGGCAACCTCCAAGAGTAACAAGCACCACCGGCTTGCAACACGATCACCTAGTGCCACACGATGCAATCTCTCAAAGCAACGCACTAGAATCGCTCTCTCACTCGATCCGATGAACACTATCAAGTATGAGTGAGTTAGAGGGCTCCCAAGCACTACCACACAAGTCACAAAGACTATAGTGTGCTCAGCTACCGGCCATGGCTGGCCAAGGCATCTATTTATAACCCCACGGTCAAATAGAGCCGTTACCCCTTCACTGGGCAGATTTCGTGACGACCGGACGCGCCGGTCGTAACTGACTGGACGCGCTCAGCCGCGTCTGATTCTCCAACGGTCACTGACCCCCAACGGTCAAACCAGCGACCGGACGCGCCGCTGCCAACGACCGGACACGCCCGTCAAACGACCGGACGCGCCGTTCAAACTGACCGGACGCGCTGGTCGCACAACGGCTAAGTCACGAAGCACTGACCGGACGCGCTGGTCCAACTGACCGGACGCGCCGGTCGCCCAACGGCTAACTGCGAAGCAACGACCGGACGCGCTGGTCCCGAGAATGACCGGACGCGCTGGTCGCCTGAGCAGCGCTCAACGAAACAACGACCGGACGCGCTGAAGAAACATGACCGGACGCGACAGTGCCAGCGTCCGGTTAGAGTCCAGTAAGCTCCCTGAACGACCGGACGCGTCCGATCATCAGTGACCGGACGCGCCTCGCGTCCGATCATCGAACTGAAAAACACGCAGACACTAAACACTGACCGGACGCGTCCGGTCATGCAAGGACCGCGTCCGGTTCAGCGTCCGATCACCTCTGTGACCTCCGTTCGCCTCCGTTTCTTTTCCAGACTTCCGGCGTAGTGGAAAATAATCGTTTCAACTTCTCGAAAACGCCTGAATCCCGCGCTCGCAAGCTTGGCGGGAGGGAGAGAGGAACCCAAACTCTCTCTACCGCTCAAACTCTACCACCTTCGCAAATGTGCCAACACCAACAAGTGACCACCACCTTGTGCACGTGTGTTAGCATTTTCATAATCATTTTATCGAAGGAGTTAACCACTCAACTTGCCACGCCACTCGATCCTAGCAACGATGCATAGTTAGATCACATGAGTGGCACTAGATGACCGATATGCAAACAAGTTTGCCCCTCTTGATAGTACGGCCATCTATCCTAAACCCGGTCATAAACTTCTCTACACACCTATGACCGGTGGAATGGAAATGCCCTAGGTTATACCTTTGCCTTGCGCATTCCACTCCATCTCCTTCGACGTTGATGCAACACATGCACCAACCATATCACAAATGATATGATCCACTTCATATCATCATGTGACCTTGGTCCATCGATCTTGACCTCACTTGCTCTTCACCGTTGCGTCGGTCCATCGGCGCCAAGTCATGCTCAAGCTTCACCGTCACACGCGGTCCCTCACTTCAAAGCCTCTAACTTGCCCTTCACACTTGCAACCGGTCCGTCGAGCCAAGCCTCATCTTGATCTTCTCCACCTTGGTCACAAGACTCCATGTCATGTCTCATATGCAATGAGCTCCTTCATGACACCATCACATGTGGACTAATCTCCTGTGTATCTCACATAACCACATATTAGTCCACCTAAGTTGTCACTCAATTACCAAAACCAAACAAGGACCTTTCAACCACCCTAAGCACCAACGCCGCCCCGAGCAGCGATGGCAGGCACCCGTGGGACAAGCTCAGCAGTCCCTAAGCACGCACAGACCATAGTGGGACAAGCAGGAGGTAGTCAACAGGCTGGTACCCGTGCGATGGGGAGTGGCAGCCACAGCGATCATCGATTCAGAGCTGCATTCAGGCACTCTAACATGTAAGTAACTCTGTAGTCATATGTAATTATCTTCAAATGTGTTCTTATTCATAGTGATGTTGGCTAGAGTCCACAGAAAATGTGGAAAACCCTACTGGCAACCAAGAACTAGCGGCTGCAGAAAGCAGCCATGCAGAGGAGCGTGTCGAGCACGCTGGTAGCGCTAAATAGCCCGGCGCCGACCAGCGCAGTGAGGGCTCAGTGCCCAATGCTATCGTGCCTGATGCCACCTCTAGCAGTACTATGGGTGTTGTGCTCGGTGTTGAGACCGGCAACGCCAAACCTGCTGCAGAAGGAGATGCTCTAGAAGCAGCAGCTATCGAGGAGGATCCGAAGATTGAAGAGATCACCCGGTCTCCAACAGAATCAACGCAACCATAGTGCATCCGTGTAGCCAGGAAGCACCACGGCGAGTGGGTGTTCCATGAGGAAGAGCACTCTGACAGAGCTGTGCGTTGCTACAGCGCACCGTGGATGACCTGATGAGCCAGATCAAGGTAAAAACACCATAGGCCCTATCTTGTGCGGATGAGTCCTTTGTAGTATTATAGGAGTAACCCATTGTTGTACCACAGAGTATTGAAAAGACATCAGAGTATCACAGATGATGCTTTGAGACCATTGTCCCGATGGTGGAGGAAAATGAAAGGCTCAAGGCTGACGTGGCGCATCTCCAGGAGAGGCTGCAAGAGTCCTAGAATGAACAAGCTGCGCTGGATGCAGAGAGGGCAGCAAAGGTCGAGCAGTGCAACCGCCTCAACCAGGAGAAAAGAGGTGCATAGTAAAAACTCTAACCATGTCTATCTTTTATCTTCTTGATGAACCATGCCCTGCTGGGCGGAGATGGAAGCAGAGAAAACCTTGCCGCACGAGGAGGTGGCCTGCTTGTCCAATGAAAATAAGGAGCTGGTGAAACGGGCAGACCTGCTCAACAAGGAACTCTAGAGTAAGTGTGCGACAAATTGATCGTAAACTAATCCTTTTGTCGTCAATCTCAGCACAACCTTCTTGTTTTAAATGCAGCTATTCGCTGAAACAGTAAGGCACAGTTTGATGTCCTCACTCAGGAGGTCAAACGATACCAAGACATGTGCCAGGTGATGGAGGATGGCATCACGCAAGTTCTTAACCTGATCGGGATAGAGCCTAAAGAGCCAGCAGTCGGCCGAGTACCCTGACCAGGCGCCATCGTTGACAAATGCAAGAACTCCTGGTCATGGTTCAAACAATACATCTGGGACACCGGCGAGTATGTGGCCACCCACGTCCTGGCCACGGTGCGGTCACATTACCCTAGAGTGGACCTAAGAAGGCTTAAGGTCGGCTTGTCGAGCAACACCGACCAGGAGAAGGCAGAGCAGCTCAGAGCTTCTTCCCAAGCGACGGCCGTGAAGATGATCGTCGATATAGATCTGTACGGTGAGACTGGACAGACCAGTCAGTAAATTAGTGTAAAGAAGTACGTTTTTTGTTAAGTAGATAAGAAGCAGTTGGTGCTTTTGTAAATTATTAAGTAAGTTGTGTTGGAACACTCAGAGCCAGCTCGAACTAGGTATTATACTTAGTATAATATGTAGTCGTGGCGTTAAGCGAAAAAACTCTATTTTTAGCCATTTTTTCATGTTACAGTTAGCGCAAATAGTTAATTTGTCCTAGAGTTCCACCAGCTCTGGTCTGACCAACAATTCAGAGCATGAGGCGCGGAGCCAAAGCATGTGTAAAACACCGGCCTCGCCAGAGAGCTACTACCGACCACCCGGAACACAGAGAGCGGATCTCATGCACGTCTAGGGAGGAGTCAGAGACAGCGCCGACTCTGAGAAATTCAAGTAAGAGAAAGAACTGGTCGGGAAACCTTTTAGAAAAATATAGGAGGATTCTGGAAACACAGTAAGGTTGTAGCAAAACGCATGATGAGTACTTTTATTGAATGCTTAGAACATAAAAAGAGTACATATCTTTATTTAGGAGTGAATCAAGCGTAGAAACGCCTAAGGAGGTCGATGTGCCATGAGTTAGGAACATCAACTCCATCAAGATCACACAACCTATAAGATGTAGGCCTAGTGACCGCCTTGACCATATAGGGGCCCTCCCAATGCGATGATAACTTGTGGAGGCTTTCTGTCTTCTATTTCTTGTGCAAAACCAAATCACCAACCATGAAAAACATGTCTTTGACATTGCGATTGTAGTACCTTCACAAGCCCTCTAAGTACTTTACCATCCGTGCACAAGTGTCAAGATGCTATTCTTTGGCACAATTAACCTCAAACTCTTTGGCTTCATCTAACTTCTTCTCATCATGATTCTCAACTCTGGGTGATCGAAAAGCGATATCAGCTGGTAGCACGACCTCAGAACCAAAAACCATGAAGTATGGGGAGATGCCAGTATTGCGACTGGGCTGGGTTCTCAGTCCCTAGACCACGGCCGACAGCTCCTTCAACCATCTCCTAGGATGCTTGTCGTTCTTCTTATATAATCTCTTCTTCAATGCATCTAGAACTATGTCGTTGGCCCATTCGACCTGTCCGTTAGCCCTAGGATGGGCCACCGAAACATACTTGACCATTATGCCTCTGTCCTCATAGAAGTTTTAGAAATTATTACCGGTGAACGTGGATCCTAGGTTGGTAATGATGCTATTGGGCAGGCCAAAGCGGTGAATGATTTCATCGAGCAGCTTGGCTGCCTTCTTTGCAGTTCCCTTGCCTAAAGGTTTATACTCAATCCACTTAGAAAACTTGTTGATAATTATGTAGACCCAGCGAAAACCTCCTGGAACTGGCTTGAATAGCCTGATCATGTCCAATCCCCTACATGCGAAAGGCCAGGAAGCTAGAATGGTTTGGAGCTCGTGGGCTGGAACATGAATCTGCTTTGCAAAAAACTGACACCCCTCACAATGGTGGACTAGCTTTTCTGCATCGGCGACGGCTGAAGGCCAATAAAAACCTACTCGGAAAGCCTTGCCGACCGGAGTCCGTGAAGCAACATGGTTGCCATAGGTGTTAGCATGGATCTCCTCCAGAATCTTCACCCCTTCTTCCTGAGAGACGCACTTCTGAAGCAATTCCTCCTTCGCATTCTTACGCATAAGCTTCCCCTCGACAAGTACATAGTGCTTGTTACACCGAACAAGGCGCTCCATCTCAATTTTGTTATAGGGAACATCGACAAATGTGAGATACTATAGGAATGACTCTCTTTAGTCGCCACCGCTAGTTAGAACCGCGGCGACCAGCTGGTCTGCAAGCGGCTTTTCAGCCACGAGCTTTTCTTCGTCCTCGATGGATGGCTTCACAAGGTCCTTGATGAAAACTCCATGGGCAATCTCTACTCGGGTTGACCCTAACTTTGACAACTCATCTGCTGCTTGATTGTCAGCCCGGAGCACGTGATGAAACTCCAGACCATAGAATTTGTTCTCTAACTTTCTAATTTGAGCGCAATAAGCATCCATCTTCTCGCTAGTGCAGTCCTAGTCTTTGTTAACCTAACGGATGACAAGAGCAGAATCACCAAAAACCATGAGCCGTTTGATGCCAAGCTCAATGGCAATACGGAGGCCATGTAGCGCCGTCTTGTATTCAGTGGCGTTATTGGAGGCCTTGAAGTGGATCCGGAGAATATATCTCAGCTTGTCCTCGGATGGCGAGATGAAGTACAGGCTTGCCCCGGCACCATCAATGTTGAGGGAACCATCAAAGTACATCTTCTAGTGCTTGGGGCAGCTCTCCGAGATGGGTGTGTTCATGTCTGTCCATTCGATGATAAAATCGACCTGCACCTGTGACTTAATGGTCTAGCGGCTTTGAAATTCCAACGTATACGGGCTGAGCTCCAATGCCCACTTAATGATATGCCCGTTGCTATCCTTGTTACGCAAGATGTCCCCCAGCGGAAACTCTGTAACCACTTCTATGGGGTAGGTGTCGAAATAATGGTGCAATTTGCGAGAGGTGATCAGGATAGTGTACAACAGCTTCTGGACCTGAGGATAGCGGGTTTTGGACTCATTGAGGACCTCGCTAGTGAAGTATACTGGTCGCTGGACCTTGTACACATGCTCGACCTCCTCGTGCTCCATGACGATGGCTATACTGACCACCCAATTAGTTGCCATGATATAAAGCAGCAAGGTTTCGCCTTCCTTGGGTGCTGTCAGGACCAAAGGAGATGTGAGAAATCACTTGAGCTCTACAAAAGATGCATTAGCCTCCTCCGACCATTCGAACTTCTCCTTTGCCTTGAGGAGCTTGAAAAATGGCAAACCCTTCTCTCCGAGCTATGATATAAAATGACTCAGAGCAGTCATGCACCCGGTAAGCTTCTGGATGTCCTTGACGCACTTAGGCGGCTTCATCCTCAGGATGCCTAGACTTTTTTTGGGTTAGGCCTTATACCATTGCAGATGACTATATTGTCGAGCAGTATACGAGATGGGACACCAAATATGCACTTCTTAGGATTAATCTTCCATTGAAAAGCATTAAGGGCCTTGAAAGTGTGGTCGAGGTCGTTGACCAGGCTAGAGGCCACTTTGGTTTTTACTACAACATCATCAACATATGCCTCAACGAGCTGATCTTTGATCTAGTCTTTGAGGCACTGTTGGATAGCTCTTTGATAAGTCACCGCGGCGTTCTTGAGCCCACACAACATGGTCATGTAGCAGTAAGCGTCGAAGGGCATAATGAAAGAGGTCTTAATCTAGTCTTCCTCCCTCAGGGAGATTTGATGATAGCTAGAATAGCAATCTAAGAAAGATAAGAGCTCGCGGTCAGCCGTAGAGTCTACAACCTCATCTATACGAGGCAGACCAAAGGGGTCCTTAGGGCAGTGTTTGTTGAGATCAGTGTAATCAACGCACATCCTCCATTCTTTATTCTTCTTTGGTGCAAGAACAAGGTTGGCAAGCCACTTCGAATGATACACCTCTTTAATAAAACTAGTAGCTAAGAGCCAGGTTACTTCTACCCTAATTGGATCCTTTTTGTCGCGCGACAACCATCGTAGCTTCTGCTTGATTGGCTTGGTGGTCTTCGAAACATCTAAAGAGTGCTCGATCAACTCCCAAGGTACACCAGGCATATTGCAGGTTTTCATGCAAACACGCTCATGTTCTTCCTCAGGAAGCTGATGAGCGTGCCTTCCTATTTGGGATCCAGGTTGGCCCCGATGCGAGCCGTCTTGGTCTTATCGCCCTTGACCAGCTCTACCTCCTTGGTCTCCTTAGACTTCGCAGCGGCATGAGCAGCCTCCTTGCTCAGGATCTCCAGCTCCTTTGGAGCGATCTTCTAGGAATCGACGATGGACTCCTGCATGCGGATCGAGAGCTCGAGGGCCTCAGTAGTTGCAAAACTCTCTTTCTCGCATGTGTAGGCGATGAACACGTTGCCTCTAAGGGTGAGCATGCCCTTCTCAGTTGGCATCTTCAACAGTAGGTAGACGTAATGCGGTACTGCCATGAACTTGGCCAGGGCTGGTCTGCCAAGGATGGCATGGTATGTTCCCTCGAAGTCCGCAATGATAAAGTTGACATGGTCGATGCGGAAGTGGTTGGGAGTGCCAAATTGGACCGGCAGCGTGATCTGACCTAGGGGATGAGAGGTCTACCCTGGGAGCACCCCCCAAAAAGGTGCATCGTACGACTTGAGGTATTCTGGCTTAAGGCCTAACTCAGTTAGAGCGTTGCAAAAAAGGATGTCGAGGGCGCTACCACCGTCAATGAGCACCTTCTAGAACGGGACGTTCTTGATGACTGGGTCCAAAACAAGGGGAAAACAGCCTGGTTTTGGAATCTTTGCCTATTGATCAGCTCTGCTAAACGTGATGGTCCGGTGTGACCAGTTCTAGAACTTGGGATCGATGACCTTTCCTTCTGAGTTGGCGAGGGCCATGATAGCTTGGGCGATCAGCTTCCTTTCTCGCCCGGTCTCTAGGGCTATATTGCCATCAAATATGGTGCGGATGGTTTTGTCAGGATCTTTGTAGGCGTGACAAGGATTTTTGTCTGACTCCTCTTCGTCCTTTTCTTCCTCGTCACCCTTCTTATCATCCTATTGGTCATCGCGGTCACCATCTTTGCCGTCACCATGCATCCTCTTGTGAGGATCTTCACGATAAATAGACATCAAGCCCCTGCAGTCTCCCATTGTGTGGCCGAAATCTAGGTGAGCCAGACAGGGACCCTAGAGGACCTTCGAGTAGGTGTCTTCATAGTCATGCTTACCCCTTGGCTTGATGGTGTTCATGGTGTTGTCCACTGGTCGGTTGCGGCTCTGCCGCCCCTTGGTGTCATCTTGCCGATCACGACGCCGGTCGCGGTTGTCATTGTGGAGGTCGTGGTTATCATTGCGCCGATCATCGCGGCGGTCATCTCGGCACCGCTTGTCACGCCGGTGGTGGTAGCGGTGATTTTGCTAGTCAGAACAAGGAGCTCGCCCGACATCCTCCTTGATCTGCTGGTAGGCCTCATTAGGATCTGCTCACTTTTTCGCCACCATGAGCAGGTCTTGGACCGATTCAGGCCTTTTACGGAGCAGCTTAGTTCTGAGAGCGTCATGATAGTAGAGGCCCCTGATAAACATGAAGATGGCCTCATCATTGTTGATGTTGGGGATGGATATCCATGTCTCCGAGAAGCGACAAATGTAGTCACGCATCGGCTCATTTGGATAGTCTTTGACTTTCTCCAAATCGTATTTGTTGCTGGGCTGCTGACAAGTGGCCATGTAGTTATCGACAAAAGCCTTTCTGAGCTCAGCCCAGGTGTTGATGGAGCCTTCCCACAGGCTAAGGAGCCATTGGTTTGCAGATTGATTGATGACCACAGGCAGGTAGTTGGCCATAACATCTTCGTCGCCTCCCGCTACTCGGACAGTGATCTCGTACAATATTACCCACTGCTCGGGGTTGGCCTTTCCGTCATATGTGTCCAAGTCATGGAGCTTGAAGTTTTTAGGCCAGATAATAGCACAGAGCCGGTCTGTGAAAGGTCGGAGACCTAGAATATTACCCCCGGGCAGTGCGTGACCACGCTGGGGTGCTACGTGTTCTTGATCATATTCGCGCCTGCGCCGCATCTCAGATGCATGTCACGTGTCTCTGCTAGTCTCGATGCGATCCCTTAGGTTCATATTGGCACTAAGATGGTCATAGAGGTCACCTCTGACTTGTTGCTCCACTTTTTGGTCGGCACCGCGGTGGTCGCCGCGACCACCACCACGATTTGCTCCTCATTTGCCCCCACGGTGAGCGTCGCGTCCGCTGTGCTGGTCTACGCCGTGTGCACGCCCCTGGTCAGGGTCATGCCCCCTGCCCTAGTCACGAGGGTGAGGAGGTCATTCGTCTTCACGTGGGTGCACCTCATAGTTTCCGTCTGGCCCCTGATAGAGATAGGGACCCCCCTGTTGCTAACTCTAGTGGACCCCCGACACCAGGCACTGACTTTGACATCACCGGGAGCTATGGGGATGACGGCTGTGACTGGAAGCTACGGAAAGGGCCGGTACGTGTCCCCCCAGCTGGTTCTCATTGACTGGACCATGATGGCCTTCAGATAGGTTGTGACAGTGTCAAGCGCCGAGGACTAGAGGAGCTTGGTGAGCTCGTTCATAGCAATAGCAATGTTAGCGCTTGGTGTCTTGTGGACTTGCTGGTTGCCGCACAAGTCGAAATTATCGGCTAGATCACGTTGAATGGGGCGCCAACCCTCTGTGTATTCGATATTCTCTCGCTCCACCCTGCAAGCCATGTGATCGGCATTTCTTTCCACCCGAGCACCTCTCTCTTGGTCCATCTCCCCTTCGTAGGATGGTTCATCGGCGCTGATGGCAAAGATTGCACCACCAAAGCCAGGGGAACACTGGGAACTCCTCTTTGTATGGATTGGTAATGGCACGGGTAGAACCGGTAGATCGGGTGCTTTCCTCCTTGATGGTAGAGAGCAAATCCCCACCCATCTATCTGATGTCCACCATGTTGACGATGGGGGCAGGGTGGCTGATTCCAGGCAGCTCTAACAAGGAGAGATCTGAAACGTGGTCACGCTCAGTGGGATCCATGAATAGATGGGTGACGTGGACCATGTACTTAGACGCTGCGTTCACCAGCTCATATAGGATAACGATGGATGGGTGCTCCATCAGGACCTTGTAGTATGCCGACCTTGGGCCGGTGGTGGGAGCTGGTCAGTAACAGACCGTTCGCCCTTCAAGAGTCACCGTGATCACCAGATCAGAATCTAGATGCCTCTAGCGGCCAGCCCAAGTAGGTCGCTTGGTCTGGTGATGATAGATGGGGCCATGGCCATCCACGACAGATTGATCTCTGATCGACTCTACCAAGGTGAGGGTATCAGCCAAGCCCGCAGTGACCCGATCGATGGATTCGATCAGATTAGAATTGTAGAGCCACCTCCCTTGGTAGCGGGAAAGCGGTCGACAAGTTGCCAGAGAAGACAACCCTGAGAGTAATCCTAGGATCGGATTCACCGGTGCTGGTGTAGATTCGGTTGGTGTAGGAGGAGCCTGCACAGCCTCCATGACTTCACAGCGCCATCCACATCAGTGGTCCAGGTGAACGTCCTGATCATGAACGTTTGGCCCGCCAGGAGGTCCATGGAAGTAGGAAAGATGATCATCTGGCTCGCCATGAGATCTGCATGCACACCCCCTACCTGACGTGCCACTATCGATGAGATGTGGTCAGCAGTCTACCGAGGGTATGCCACATGGTAGTAGATTAATAGGTGGAGGTGCGCGAGACAACGAACTAGATGGTGACGCAAGGCGAACACAAGGGTTTATCCTGGTTTGGGCCGCTGAAATAGCGTAACACCCTACGTCCCACATCTCTGTGGATTATATTGATTGTGTATCGGGGGTCAATTGAGGGGGGGTCCTTGCCCACCTTATATAGTATGGGGGGCAAGGTTACAGATCTAATGAATCTAGTCCCAATCGGTTACAACAAATCGTATCCGTATAGGACACGAAACCTATCCTAACCGACCAGGTTCCCTTGATCGTCAAGCTGGTCTCCGCATATTCCACTAAAAGGATCTAAACAATGCCTAGAGAGGGGTGAATAGGCATATCTAAAAATTTCTATACAAATCTAAAAGTTACTTGTCAGCAATTGTCGGAAGTCCCGACTGTTTGGGTCAGAACTTCTGACGTGTCAGAAGTTTTGACACAAACTGTTAGCAGTTCCGACACCTACGGGGAATGAACTACAAGTGCTCAAATAAACTTTGTGAGACCGATAACTTACAACACCACGTCCTAGTGGTAAGGTGAAGATGTTAGGCCACTTCCTTGATGCCAAGAACCCTCCAATCGTAGATCATGACCAAACCGTAAGAGGGAGGTTGGGAGAGAGAGACAAAGAAAATACAAGTAATAGCAAGAAAATCACAACAACAACAAGCACACAAGACAAAGGATTTATCCTGAGCTTCAGTAACCCCACTAAGGAGCTCCTACGTCCTCATTGTTGAGGTGACCACCAAGGTTGGAGTCTCTTACACCTTCTTGCCTCTCTCAAGGCAACCACAAAGGTCACTCGAGGTTTTTACTAAGAAATCAAGGGTAATACAAACTTCCCAAGGCTTCCCTAAGATGGAAGCTCTTGGGTGATGCCTAGCCAGCTCGGGGCAAAGCCCCAAGAGTAATAGACGCAAATCCAACCGGCTTGATGAAGAAATCAAGTGCTCAAGCTTGCGAAGATGATTTTCTCACTCAATCCACTCTCCTATCACTCAAATCCATGGGGAATCAAAGTTAGGAGCAAAAGAGAGAGAGGAGAGAGAGCTCTTGAATGCTTGAGACATGTTTTGGCCTTGAGTTGGTGAGCAGCAAATGAGTGGGTAACGGTTAGAAGTGAGGAGAGATCTATTTATACTTATAGTAGAAATCTACCCGTTCAGATCTGTGTCGGCACTACCGACACAGATCTCTGGACTTCTGACCTTAACTAAAAGTATTGTTCATCTAAGGTCAAAATCCTTACGTGAATGTCAACGTCGAAAGTCCTGACGTACATCGGGACTGCCGACGCAAGCGTACACTAGAGCCAGCCAGAGGGCCAGGCGTCGGCACTGCAGATGAATGTCAGCACTACCGACGTCCATAGTCACTACGCGAGCAAGTGACTGGATGTCAGTAGTTCTAGAGCGAGTCAGCACTTCTGACCGTCGAAAGTTTCAACATACGTCGGCACTTCTGACACCTAAAGTCATAAAAACTATTATATGTGCTCGTGAAGTTCTAGAGTGTCTCTCTTTTGATTTAGTTTTAATACTTGAGCACTCTATCTTCCTCAAACAGCTAATTTTGCATCCCTCTTTATAGTGCAACATACCTAAACCCAAAAGCAAGAAAAGATAAACTTTGAAGCTCCGCTTTGAGTTCGACACCATTTTCAACATGACAAATTGGGGGATATCATTTCATCTTGGATCAACTCTTTAAATCTTTCATGGGACCAATAGCTGCGACACGTCTCATTAAGATCACATTAGTCCCTAATTTGGACATCATCAATACACCAAAACCCACATAGGGGGCAAATGCACTTTCAATCTCCTCCTTTTTGGTAATTGATGACAACCAACTTAGGCTTTTATAAGAATGAAAGAATTTAAAGCTTTTGAACCCCCAAAATTTGTGAAGAGCTCCCCCTTGATGTATGCATGAACTTGAATTTCAATAATGATTATTTTTACATGATTTGCATACATCAAGACAAAAGCTCCCCCTAAATTTTGCAATCCATGGGGTGCCACAAGTGTGTGTGAACAAGTATATCCATAAAAAAGAGATGCAATATGACATGTTATATTCACTCAACCAATGAAAAGAACATGATGGAAATATCATACATCATCACAAGATAAGAGTAAGCTAATTAGGATAGATAGATAACCGTTACTTGTCCTACAATCATCCATCACACACAAATATATAGTTGTCCATCACATAGTGCCACCACACGACATAGTTCAGACAAGCTAAAAGTTTTGAAGTCTCGAAGCTAGGCTACCAACTAACTATTACATGATAGATCAAAGCCTAACACTCCCCCTTTGTCAACAAGTGCCAAAAGGGGTAGGTTGTGTGAGAGAAGCAAACTAGTCATCGTTGTAGTCCTTGTCATCACCATCATCGCCATCATCTCCATCATCATTGGCGTCATCTTCCTGGATGTAGTCCTCATCCTCAGGAGAGGCCGTGCTCTTACCACGACGATGAGAGGAAGCCTCATCTACAAATGTCACACAAGCCTCATCATAAAGTTGCATGGGGTCACGAGGAGGCACATACGATGGTGGATGAGAAGACACAATACCAGCCCACTGCTCCATGCGATAGACATGCTCTTGCATGTCATGCTCCCTTTGAGCACTAGCACAACATTGTCCAAACATGTAGTTCATGAGAAACTAGAAATTGCTAAGCTTCTTGCTCTTGCTAGAGGAGGAAGAAGTGAGTGGCTTGACACTAGTGGAGCAGGAAGGAGCAGCTGAAGGAGAAGCACCACCACGACCCGAGCGAGAGGTAAACACCCTTGCCTCTGCCTTTAGTTGTTTCAGCTGCCCTCTTGAGCTCTCTTGCAGCTAAAATAGACATCTTGTTGGTGAGCTTGAGGAGCTTGTGTTGAGCATCAGTGGGGAACCGGATGCCTGACACTTGCTCAATGACTTGCACAATGTAGGGCGCATAGGGAGGACTCTTCACAGGATCCTCAGAAGTATCATGAATTTTTTTCCAAATGTAGCGGCTGATCGAGAACTTCTGGAAGTCATCACTAAAGCGATCAAGCACCTTCTGAGAATCATCCCAAAGATTGGTAGTATCACCGATCTTAGGATACAAAATCTACCTCAAAATGTTGTTCAGGACATAGAAATATGGCTTCAAATATATTGTCTGACCATCTGTAGTGTGACCATCAAGATACATGTACTGATACTCCTCCATGTCAACATCCTCATACTCAGTAAGCTCAGCAGCACGATGGTCATTACCATTGAGTCCAAGAAAGCGAGCAAAGGTAGTGAAATCGACCTTATAATGCCTTCCCTCTATAGTCCAGTGGATGATGTCAATGGCACCAGTCTTATCCTTCTCATGATGATAAGAGGCATGATGATCTTGTTGTTCCAATCCTTCCTGAACTCCATCAAGTGCCATGTTGTGCAAATCATTCACCATTTGTTGTAGGTCTTGCTCCTTGAATGACATATTGAGAGAATATTCAGTAATGCATCTCATCTGAACAACTGGAGGCTCACTCTTCCTGAGGAACTTGCGATGGAGGATGGAATCATAATAGTAAAAGTGGAAATAATGTAGAAGCGATACTCCAGGTGAAGATCCTTCTCATCCTTAGCATACAAATTTCTGCTTCTCTAATGTTTGATTTCCTGGACATTGTGGTTGTAATCCTCAAGGCGAGGAGGAGCCCAACCACCATGATTAGGAGCAAGATCGGTCCACCGCACAAAAGGAGCTGCAACATCAAAAGGAATGAGCTCATGGATAGGATGCTCCGGACCATGATAAGGTGACTACAAAACCTGATCAACGATGGTGCGGCTGGCATGCTCAAGATCTTCCTCCTTGGGATCAACCACGGGATCACCACCAATGTATGAAGGAGCCTAATGTGAAGAGGCAGTAGCAGACAACGCACCCTATCCACCACGGCCACATGCGGTTGCCCTCTAGGAACCAGCAGCACCACAACGGCGATAAGCCGCCTTGGTGCAGCCAGACGACTTGGGGCACGGTCTTGGTTCTTCTTGGATCGCTTCTCTTTGTGGCGAGAGGGACTGCCGCCATCCATGACTACGAAAAAAGATAAAGGGAACTAAGACACAGGACAAACAGAGAAGAAAGAATACCACGAAGAGAAGAACCATGCATGAGAGAGCACTCACGACGTCGAAAGTGATGGCTTGCGCCGGCACTGCCAACGGTTGGGACTACCGACGAGCGTCAGCAATTCTGACGTGCGTGGGTGCCATCCTAGGTAGGGCGCTCTAGATCATGGTACATAGACATACAAGGAAGGGAGAGGAGTAGAGATGGAAGAAGAATGGAGGCGAATCAAAAGGTACATTGAGATAGGGTTAGGAGCACCACGGTAGTACCTTGAGCAAGAGGGAAGAAGATGGGGAAACTTCAAATCGACCACGAGCATGGCATCCATAAACAAATCCATGGCCATAGCAGCAATCACACGCTGCCAAGATGTGGGGAAGACCGACGAGATGATGTCGGGGCTCCCGAGTGGAAGGAGAAGCACAAGAGCAATGGTGCTCCCGGGCAGAGCGCCAGGCAGTGCCGGGGACCAGGAGTGCTAGTGGGGGGCGCGACCATCGACAAGACCTTCAGCGAAGGATGAGAGGGCCAGCAGGGGGTGAAGGGAAGGGCCAGAGCCGATAGGTGCATATGCGGACGAGAGCAGAGGCGGTGAGGGCACACACGGGGATGCAGGAGGGAGGGGAAAGATGAGTTACCCAAGGGGTCGGCCGGTAAATGTGAAAAACTAGGTCAAAACATGATCAAAACACAGGCAGACGTGCGCATGGCCTAGATACACGTCGGTAGTTCTAGCGAGGATGCCAACACTGCTGACCGCCGAAACTGCTAACGCACACCAACACTTCTGGCCATCTGCAGTCTGACGATCGTCGGGACTACCGACGCAAGAAAACTAAAAAACTTCCAGACCTACACTCACCAAGCTATGTGGGGCAAAAATATGGTGGACACTAATGTTTTTCACAGGTGACTAGATTTCAAACACCCATCACAAGGCAATAGTCACATATGAGAAACTATAAAATAGATTTTGAAAGTGTCACACAATACTTTCTCAATTCTTTTCTCTTCTCTAGATCAAATAAAGTATGTGCAAGACATCAAGCCACATTATGAGAATCAATGATATTTAGCTCACTCCTCAAAGTACAAAATCTTGACTCATCTAGGGGCTTTGTGAAAATATTGGCTAGTTCCTTTTCGGTGCTCACATGATGAATTGCGATATCTTCTTTGGCTTCGTGGTTTCTCAAAAAGTAATGTCGGATGTCTATGTGCTTTATTCAAGAGTGGTTTATGGGATTGTTTGCCATTTTAATGGCACTCTCGTTGTCACACAAAAGGGAAATCTTGGTTAACTCACATCCGTAGTCCTTGAGGTTTGCTTCATCCAAAGTAGTTGAACATAGCATGCATCGACCGCCACATACCCGGCTTCAGCGGTTGACAAGGCCACGGTGTTTTGCTTCTTAGAGCTACAAGACACCAAAGACCTACCAATAAATTAGCAAGTCCCGGTAGTGCTCTTTCGGTTTACTTTGCAACTGGCATAATCCGAATCGGAATAGCCAAGTAACTCAAAAGTAGAGCCCTTAGGATACCACAAGCCAAGATTAGAAGTGTGCACTAAATACCAAAAAATTCTTTTAACAACCATCAAATGACATTCTTTCGTATTAGCTTGAAATCTTGCACACATCATGGAGCGATATACCTTTTGATCCACATCCTTTCCTCCTTGATCAAGGTCAAGATGTCCATTGGTTGGCATTGGTGTCTTGATGGGCTTGGCTTTGTCCATGTCAAACTTCTTCAACATGTCCTTGGTGTACTTGGTTTGACTTATGAATGTGCCATCCTTGAGTTGCTTGATTTGAAATCTAAGGAAGAACTTTAACTCACCCATCATAGACATCTCGAACCTATTTATCATAATCCTACTAAATTTCTCACAAAAAGCTACATTAGTACTACCAAAATATTATGTCATCGACATATATTTGGCAAACAAAGATAACATTATTGACTTTGTGGGTAAATAAAGTAGGATCGGCCTTTCCTATCTCAAACCCTTGTTTGAGTAGGAAATCCTTTAAGCAATCATACCAAGCTCTAGGGGCTTGTTTGTGCCCATAGAGTGCCTTGTCAAGCTTGTAGACGTGGTTGGGATATTTGGGATCTTCAAAGCCCGGTGGTTGCTCTACATAAACCAACTCGGATAGGGGGCCGTTGAGAAATACACTCTTCACATCCATTTGATATAACTTGAAATCATGATGAGCGGCGTAGGCTAATAGAATACGAATGGATTCTAGCCTTGCCGCCGATGCATATGTCTCTCCAAAATCCAAGCCTTCGATTTGAGTGAATCCTTGAGCCACCAACCTTGCCTTGTTTCTTGTCACCACGCCATGCTCATCTTGATTGTTGCGGAAGACCCACTTGGTTCCAATCACATTTTGCTTGGGCCTTTCCACCAAGGACCAGACTTCATTTTGGGTGAAGTTGTTCAGCTCCTCTTGCATGGCTATCATCCAATCCTCATCATCAAGTGTCTCTTCCACCTTGCTAGGTTCCAAAGGAGAAACAAACGAGTAATGTTCATAAAAATTTGCTAAACGAAAACATGTAGTTACCCCTCATCGTATGCTCCCCAATATGTTATCAATAGGATGGTCCCATTAAATGGATTGATGCACTCTAGGATATGGCACTTGAGTTAATATTTGGATGGGGCCATCATCTTTATCATCATGGTCATGATCGATTCGAGGATCACAATCATGAGCTTGTGGAGGATTGTCTTCACTTCTTTCTTCATTGTTGCGTTGAGGTTGAGCTTGCACATTGTTGGCACTATCTTGATGAGAATGACCTTGTGCATCATTTGATCTTCCATCTTGAATGTTTCTTGTTGTGGAAGCTTCACCATGCCCATTGGATGGGACATGATGAATGGTAGGATCATGATCAACATGCACAACATGGTCTTCATCTTTATCTTTGATGGGCTTTATCTCACTAATGGTAAGCTTCTTGATAGCTTGATGTGGAGCTTCTTCTTTACCTACAATCTCAACATTGACTTGCTCCTTTTAAGAGCCATTGGTTTCATCAAAAGTCACATCTATTGCGATTTCAATCAAACCGGTGGTTTTATTGAAAGCACGATATCCATGTTCGTTAGTAGCATAACCAAGCATGAAACCTTAATCAACCTTTGGTGCAAACTTTTAGCTTTTGGATTTCTTGTTAAGTATGAAACACTTAGATTGAAAAACTCTAAAGTAGTGCACCTTGGGCTTTTTACCGGTTAGAAGTTCGTAGGCGGTCTTGTCTCTCATCTTGTGAAGATATAGGCGGTTGATAGCATGACACACCGTGTGAACCGCTTCCGCCCAATAGTTGACCGGAGTCTTGTATTCATCCAACATTACTCTTGTGGCTTCTATGAGTGTCCAGTTCTTCCTCTTCACAACACCATTTTGTTATGGAGTGTATGGAACCAAAAACCCATGCTTGATTTTTTCCTCATCAACTCTTCAATGTTGGTGTTCTTGAACTCCATCCCATTGTCACTCCTAACTCTCTTGATCTTGACATCAAACTCATTTTGGGCTCTTCTTGCAAACTTCTTGAAGATGCCTTGGACTTCACTCTTATCACGCAAAAAGAATACCCAAGTGAAACAAGAATAGTCATCAACAATTACGAAACCGTATTTGTTACCCTAATGCTTATGTAAGCGACGGGTCCAAATATGTCCATGTGAAGCAATTCCAATGGCCTTTTGGTTGACACTATGTTCTTGACAGGATATTTAGCTCCAACTTGCTTTTCTGCTTGGCATGCGCTACATACCCTATCTTTCTCAAAAGAAACATTTGTTAGCCCAAGGATGTGTTTGCCCTTTTGAAGTTTGGCTAAGTTCCTCATCCCAACATGGGCAAGTCGGCGATGCCATAACCAACCCATGCTAGATTTTATCATTAGACAAGTCTCAGGATTGACTCTATTTGATGTGAAATCAACTAGATAGAGTTTCCCTTTTAAATGACCCGTGAATGCAATAGAGGAATCCACCCTTCTATAGACTTCCACACCCTTTTCCGTAAAGAGACAATTTTAACCCATCTCACAAAGTTGTGAAACAGACAACAAATTGTATCTCAACAAATTCACAAGTAAAACATTGGAAATAGAGTTGTCATTTGAGATAGCAATTTTACCCAAACCAAGGACTTCTCCTTTTCCATTGTCACCAAACACAATATTTCTACTTTCATCATTACTAGATTGGAATGATATGAACATGTTCTTCTCTCCAATCATATGATTGGTGCATCCACTATCCACCACCCAACTTGTTCCACCGGAGGAATATTCCTACAAAGACAAATCAAGCTTGTGTTTTAGGTACCTAAAGAGATTTGGGTCCTAGGGGGTTAGTCACATAAAACTTTGGCACCCAAACACTTCTCATGATCTCCTTTCTCTTTTGGGAACCCACATACTTCACCATAATCTTGCCATCCTTGCCCCAACAACACATGTAGTCACTAGCATAGCACCGTGGAAGTGGTGCTTGTGGCTTGGGGGCCTCGGATTGCTTTGTCTTGATTGTCTTGTTGCTTGTAGATTTGATCTTGGGAATGTAGACCTTGTTGTTTGCCTTGCATATAAGCTCATCAAGGGCAACACCCTTGTTGAACTTCACGCAAGGTACACCATTGATCATGTTCCTTCCATTAACCTTCTCATCATACCTATTGTAGCCAAGGCCTTCCTTGATAGATGGGTGCCTAAATGCATTGTATATAGTCTTGTTGGATTGCTCTTGACACTTGCACCCATTCTTCAAGGCCATCTTCAACATATTGATCTTCTTGTCTCTCTTCTCTAGCTCAACAAGGTTAGTAGCATATGCATTTACATCAATTTTATAGCATCTTTTACAATCATTGCTAGTGGAGACATTAGAGTCTTCGGTTGCCTTAGGAGAAGCTGAAGTGCTAGCCCAAAGAGCGCTATAGTTTTGCTCAAGATTTTGATATTTTTCTTCCAAGCGTGTGAGGCTTTCTTGAGCAATACTTTTCTCATTCTTGAGGCTAGCTATTTGATCATTAACTGATGAATGTTCTTTAGTCAATTTTCCAATTAAGTCATTGGCTAAAGACAATTCAACGATTAACTTCTTAACCTTAGACTTTTCCTCGGCGATAGATGCTTCAAGAGCTTGGTTCTTTTCTCGCTCTTGAGTGATTATATCTTCTTGCATCTCCAAGCATCTATCCCTCTTCTCTAATTTCTTCTTTAGCATTTTTATTTTAGTGTAGGCCTTTTTACCAAATTTCTTTATCATGGTTGCTTCAAGTTATTCTATGTTCTCATCACAACTATCATACTCATCACTAGAGAAGTTGGATGAGGATTGTACCTTATCCCCCTTAGCCATAAGGCAAGTTGGAGTGTAGTATTCGTTGTTGATGAGGTTGGAGAAGAGCCTTGGTGATGAATCTAAGTTGGGAAAGAGCTTTGGTGGTGAAGTTGAGTCGGGAAAGTTCATGATTGGTGATGAAGAGTGGTGGATAGCGATGTTTGCAGCTCCTTCTTCTTCTTCTCATCATCACTTGAATCACTATCATCATTTGACTCCCATTCTTCACCATGATGAGCCTGAGGGAGGGAACCTAACTAACTTGGCTTGCAAGCAACACCTTCTAGTGGTGCACATCTGGATGTGTCGTCATGGTCTTGTGTCCACGTCGTGACATGGTGTGACGTGGTGCTACAGCGCTATTCATGGTGTGATGTGGGCACGTTGGTGTTTCACCAGCTGTCCTGCATGACACAGTCTTCGTCATGGCCTTTGTCATCACTTCCTGATCTTTCAGGGGCACCGTACAGGAGTTGGTCGTCGCCCCTAGGTCGTTGGTCGTCTTGTTAGCTTGTGGAGTTGGTGGCTGCGATCCTAGGCTCTAGGGTCATGGCCCCTGTAGGCTTGTGTGAGGTCCTAGATGGCTAGAGGGGGGGTGAATAGCCTATAAAAAATCTACAAGAACCACTAAGCAAACTTGTTAGAATAACAAACGGCGTAAAGCGAGTTTTGCTTAGCCTACGGTTGTGATGCAAGCCTCCTATCCACAAGTCTAGTAGATTATGATCTCTAGTTCACACAAGGGCTATGTCACTAATTTTACACTAGTGAGCAAGCTAACAACTACTAGCAAAGGCTACCACTAGAGCTACACAAGATAATCTAGTAAATGTAAAAGCAAGAGATAGGATTGTGAATCTTATACCAACGGTGGAGTGAAGATGTTGCCAATCAACAAGATGATATACAACCAATCAATATTGACAACAACACAATATGAAGACCAATCACCAGGAGACAAGAGACACAATATTTTTGTTCACCCGATGTTCACTTGTGCACCGACAAGCTACGTCACCGGTTGTGTCGACCAACATTTAGATGGTTCCTCGGTGTGACCCTCAAGTCACTTGCCCCTCAAGGCACGCCTCGCAAGGCACCACAAGACACCACTCTCAAGTGAGGTAACTCAATGACACGCGTAATGTAATAGAGTTGCTTTTGACGTCCCACCGAGGAAAGCACAAGAACCTCTTACAATCATCCGGAGGTGGCCAAGAACAATCACCTTCTCTTACCAACGCCTCCAACAATCTCCAAGCCGGCTAGGAGCGGTACTCTCCAAGAGTAACAAGAAATCCACCGGCTAAACCACCCACAAGTGCCACTAGATGCCCTCAAGCTATGCAATGCACTTTGGGATCACTCAATCTCACTTTTGATTTGCAATCAAGCAAGAGAGATGAATGGGAGGAGATGCTCTAGCTCAAAGGATGCACAAGAATGTTAGAAATCATGAGAGACCTCCCCAAGGGCCGGCCAACAAGTATTTATAAGCATCCCATCCAAAAAGAGCCGTTATACCCCTTCACTGGGTTCTATCGGGATGACCGGACGCGCCGGTCATAACTGACCAGACGCGCTCAACCGCGTCCGATCCTCCAATGGTCACTAACCCTCAACGGTCAAAACAACGACTGGACACGCCCCAGGCAACGACCGGACGTGCCCGTCGAACGACCGGACGCGCCGCTTCGAACGACCGGACGCGCCGATCGCACTGACTCGTGCGCCCACGAAGCAACGACCGGACGCGCCCCTCGCAACGACCGGACGCGACAGTGCCCGCGTCCGGTTAGAGTCCAGTAAGCTCCCTCAACGATCGGACGCGTCCGATCGCGTGTGACCGGACACGCCTCACGTCCGATCGTCCTTGCGAAACTCAGTTTCCTTTGGAACCTAACCGGATGCGCCGGTCCCGCGAGTGACCGAACGCGCCGGTTGCAAACCCTAGCACCCGCGCTTGCGCTGTACTGACCGGACGTGTCCGGTCATACCATGACCGCGTCCGGTGCAACGTCCGGTCACCTCTGTGACCTCCGTTCGCCTCCGTTTCTTTTCCGACTTCCGGCGTAGTGGAAAATAGGCTTTTCAACTCCTCGAAAACGCCTGAATCCCGCGCTCGCAAGTTCGGCGGGAGGGAGAGAGAGTCCCAAACCCTCTCTACTACCCAAACTTCAACACCTTCGTAAAAGTGCCAACACCAACAAGTGATCACCACCTTGTGCACGTGTGTTAGCATTTTCATAATCATTTTCAAAGGTTTTCCAGTTAGCTCACTAGGCCCTACATGCAATGCACTTCATGAATTCACCTAGTGGCACCCGTGCATCGAATAACCGAAGAGACTTCCCCTCTTAATAGTTCGGCTATCGATCCTAAACCACTCACACCCTCTATGGTGTCTTGAGTGCAAAACAAAATGGCCATATGGTTATACCTTTGCCTTGAGCCCATTTTATTTTTCCAAAAGATATGATCCACTTCATATCAACACATGACCGTCTCGATCCATCGACCTTGACTTCACTTGCTCTTCGCCGTTGCATCGGTCCATCGGCGCCAAGTCTTGCTCAAGCTTCACCATCGCATGGTCCTTCGCTTCGAAGCCTCGACTTGCCCTTCACCTTCACAACCGGTCCATCGAGCCAAGCATCATCTTGGTCTTCATCATCTTGGTCACATGAGTCAATGTCATGTTTCATATTCAATGACCACCTTTATCTAAATCATCCACTTAGATACAAAGGTTAGTCCTAGGTTTCATCAATTAGCCAAAACCAAACTAGGGACTTTCAATCTCCCCCTTTTTGGTAATTGATGACAACCCTCACAAAGATGATTTTGATAATAAAAGTTTTGAATTTGTCATACTTGTCCAATCATTTTGCTCATAAGTAAAGTTTGGACAATTATCATAAGCTCGGTTTTGGTAGCATTAGCTCTCCCTACATATGTGCATAGAGTTTGGATTGAAAGCTTTGCACATATGTATAGATAGAAGTGTTGAGAGAGTAATTCTACCAAAATGATGCTAAGGTGTAAGAAATGGACCTTTGAAGCGTGATACCAATCGGAGTTGCCTTTTACACCATCCTTAGCATCAAAAAGTAACTAGACATCCATCACAACTCAAGAACCCCGTGAGATCAACATTATATGTAAAGGTTCTTGGACCACTTGTACCACTTGTAGAGCTTTAAGCATGTCTAGATACCACATGTAAACTATTCCTATGCAGCTAGTAGATCATTTAATCATTCAAGTTCTATACTATCATTGCACCACACAAGCACGTATATTGAATTTAAAAACATGTGCAATGAGCAAGTAATATGAAAATGCACAAACAAATGCAACAACTTTGTTTATGAGCTTGCTCCCCCTACTTGTGTGCATCAAAATTTTATTTACCCCTTTATCATGTTGAATCATCTTTTTCTCTCCCCCTTTGTCAACAACTTACCCAAAAATGGGATCAAATTGTGGAGAGAAAAGCAATGTTTGATGGAGTAGGTTAGAATTTATCAAATTTGGTTTAACCTAGAATACTTGCCAAAGATATTTAATTCGATTTGAACCAAAGACAAGCTTCTTCATTCCTCATAATAAGGGTTATCTTGCCTATGTTGAATTAAACACTTATAGCAAATCTTCTAGATTCAACACTAGGTTTACAAGTTCACAAACATGTCATATGCCACCACTAGATCAAAATAAGCATAGAAGCAATAGTGGTAACATATATCTATCAAATTCATTTGATTTATCATGAATGCTCATGTGTACCACTTATTATGTCTACATGCTCTAGCAAGTCCTTAGCATAGGATGAATGACATGTCAATCAACTTTACCTTGCAATGTCGAAGGAGAGGCATGTCAATAAGTGGGTGGGGTGCATTCAACTCATGTTTGAGAAATCAAGAATGTTCAACTCATTTCTTAGCTTGCAAAACCTCTTTTTATCAAGTGGCTTGGTGAGAATATCGGCAAGTTGATCATTGGTGCCAACACTTTCAATAGCAATATCTCCCTTTTGTTAATGATCTCTAATGAAATGATGCCTTATGTCAATATGCTTTGTTCTTCCATGTTGAACCGGGTTTTGTGTCATCTTGATTGCACTTTCATTATCACATAGCAATGGCACATTCTTGAAGTTGAGACCATAATCCTTCAAAGTTGTTTTCATCCATAGCAATTGTGCACAACAACTCCCCACACTCACATATTCGGCTTCGGCGGTAGAGATTGCCACACTATTTTGTTTCTTTGAGAACCATGACACCAGTGATCTTCTAAGTAGTTGACATGTGCCGCTTGTGCTCTTTCTATTGATCTTGCAACCCCCATAGTCGGAGTCCGAATATCCAATCAATTCAAACTTTGACCCCTTGGGATACCATAGTCCAACATCTCTTGTTTGCTTCAAGTACCTCAATATTCTCTTTACGGGCATGAGATGATTCTCTCTAGGTGAGGCTTGATATCTAGCACACATACAAACACTAAACATGACATCCGACCTTGATGCGGTGACATAGAGTAGACTTCCAATCAAAGACCGATATTCCTTTTGATTCACCATTTTGCCATCAAAACCACTATCCAAATTGCCATTTGTACTCATTGGAGTTGAAATTGGCTTTGCATCTTACATTCCAAACTTCTTAACATGTCCCTTATGTATTTCCCTTGACTCACAAATATCCCATTCTTCAATTATTTGACTTGGAGACCAAGGAAGTAGCTAAGTTCACCAATCATAGACATTTCAAACTCTTTGGTCATCATAGCACCAAATTCTTCACAATATGCTTGATCGGTTGATCTAAAGATGATGTCATCAACATATATTTGCACTATAAATAGATCATTCCCAATCTTCTTGATGAATAGAGTTGTATCAACCTTGCCCATCTTGAATCCCTTAGAGAGAAGGAAATCCCTTAGCCTCTCATACCATGCTCTAGGTGCTTGCTTTAAGCCATATAAAGCCTTCTTCAACTTGTACACATGGTTGGGTTTCTTGTCATCTTCAAATCCGAGAGGTTGCTCAACAAAGACTAACTCATTGATGATCCCATTGAGAAATGCACTTTTGACATCCATTTGATATAATTTGATGTTGTGTGCACAAGCATAAGCCAATAGAATCCTTATTGCCTCCAATCTTACCACGGGAGCATATGTCTCATCATAGTCAAGACCTTCTACTTGAGTGTAACCTTGAGTAACTAGTCTTGCTTTGTTTCTCACCATAATGCCATCTTGATCTTGCTTGCTTTTGAACACCCATTTGGTTCCAATCACATTATAGTCATTTGGCCTTTCTACCAATTCCCAAACATCATTTCTTGTGAAATTGTTTAGTTCTTCTTGCATAGCCATGATCCAATCGGGATCCTTCAAAGCTTCTTCTATTTTCTTTGGTTCTAAGGTTGACACAAATGATGCATGCTCACAAAACATAGCCAATCTTGATCTTGTTTGCACACCACTTCTAATATCACCAATAACACTATCAATAGGGTGATCTCTTGCAACATGTTGTGGTTGGAGTACTTGCACTTGATTGCTTGAGCTTGGTTGATCACTTGATGTATCTTGATGAGATGAACTAGCACCATGATCTTGCACTTGAGAGTCATTAGCTAGCTTGAATGGAGAATTGAGCACTTGATCTTTATCATCATCTTGAATATCAATTACTTGCTTTGCTCTAATGTCCCTAATGTCCATGTTCTTCATTGCTTCCACCAATTGAGTTCCACCAACATCATCTAGATTCTCTTCTTCATCTTGTGACCCATTGGTTTCATCAAATTGCACATCATGGACTTCTTCTAGAATGCCACTTGAGTTATTCCAAATTCTATAAGCTTTGCTTGTAGTTGAATAACCAAGTAGGAACCCCTCATCACATCTCTTGTCAAACTTTCCCAATCTAGTGCCCTTTTTCAAGATATAGCATTTGCAACCAAACACTCTAAAGTAAGAAATATTGGGCTTTCTTCCATGAAGTAGCTCATATGGGGTCTTCTCTAGCAATGGATGACAATATAGTCTATTGATGTAGTAGCAAGCGGTATTGATTGCTTCATCCCAAAAAGATTGACTCACATTGTACTCATAAAGCATTGATCTAGCCATATCAAGCAATGTTCTATTCTTTCTCTCAACTAGGCCATTTTATTGTGGAGTGTACTTGGCCGAGAATTGATGTCCAATGCCATAGTGATCACAAAGTTCTTCAATTCTTGTATTCTTGAACTCACTTCCATTATCACTTCTCACTTTCTTGATTCTAATCTCAAACTCATTGTGAACTCTAGTGAGAAATGTCTTGAAGGTGTCAAACACTTCACTTTTGTCACTAAGAAAGAATACCCATGTGAATCTTGTGAAGTCATCCACTATGACAAAACCATACTTATTACCACCTATGCTTGAGTATGTTGTTGGGCCAAATAGATCCATGTGCATCAAATCAAATGCTTTGCATGTGCTCATTGTACTCTTCTTTGGATGTGAGCTTCCAACTTGCTTCCCGGCTTGACATGCACTACAAAGCTTATTCTTCTCAAATTCAACATCTTTCAAACCATTGACAAGATTGTGAGTTGTAAGCTTTTTCAATTGTTTCATGCCAACATGACCAAGCCTTCTATGCCAAAGCCAACCCATGCTTGATTTGGAGATTAAGCAAGTTGTCAAAAAAGTTTCTCTAGCATTGAAGTCAACTAGGTAGAGATTCTCATATCTAAAGCCCTTGAATGCCACATTTGAACCATCCATACTAATGACTTCCACATCATCAACCCCAAAGATACATTTGTAGCCTAGATCACATATTTGTGCCACGGATAGAAGATTGAAATCTAAACTTTCAACTAGCAACACATTGGAGATACTCATGTCATTTGATATTGTAATCTTGCCCAAGCCAATAACCTTTCCTTTCTTATTATTGCCAAATGTGATAGAATCAACACCACTATTATTGTCATTGATTGAGTCAAACATTCTTGATGTACCGGTCATGTGTTGAGTGCACCCACTATCAATAATCCAATGTCTTTCTCCGGCTTTGTAATTGACCTACAAGTAAATCAATAAAGCTTAGGTACCCATTTTTGCTTGGGTCCTTGTAGGTTAGTAACTAAGCTCTTTGGTACCCAAATAGCCTTCTTCTTTGGGCCAACAATGGGTGTACCAATAAACTTAGCTTGTACACCCTTCACACCTTTGGTAAGCACATAGCAAGAATCAAAAGGTATAGCATTAACAAATTTTTTGCTTTGGTTCTTTTTATTACAATTATGCTCTAAGTGCCCAACTTGCTTGCATCTATTGCAAAACCGACCATTGCTCTTCACAAAGCTAGGCTTTGGAGTTGCAAAAGCTGACTTGCCTTTCTTGGGGGTGTAGCCCAATCCCTCTTTGTTAAGAGAGAACCTTTGGCTACCCAAGCACTTAAGCAAGCGGGCCTCACCACCATAGGCCTTGCCTAGGGCGTGAGTGAGCTCATCCACCTCTCTCTTGAGAGTCTCATTCTCAACCATTAGTGAGGTATCACAAGTGCAACCATCACTAGTAGTGGAGGTAGAGTTGGTGATGGTGGATGAAGAGCTACAAGAAGGGTTAGCATTTGTCATGATGATAGGTTTATAAAAAGATTCATCAATTATATCACATGTAACACCTATATCACATGATACAACAACCTCCTTCTTTGCTTGTTGCTCAAGTAGCAATGAGTGAGCTTTTTCAAGCTTGGAATGAGCTTTACCAAGATCCTCATGGTCTTCCACTAGACTCTCATGAGTGGTCTTAAGCTCACCTAGAACTTTCTCAAGTATTGCTACTTTCATTGAAAGCTTCTTACACTCCTTGTTCTTGGCAATAGCTATGTCTCTAGTTTGTTACATCAAGTCATATAGTTGTTCTTTAGTTGGTTCATCATCATCATTTTCATTATCATTATTATTATCATTATCACTATCATTAACATATTCCATTTCACTTTCATCATCACTCTCATCATATAATACCTTAGCTTCTTTGGCCATGAAGCACGAAGAGGATGAATCAAATAGTAAAGGCTTCTTGTTGATAGCAATGGAAGCAAAAGCCTTGTTGGATGATTCTTCTTCATCATCATCATCATCACTTTCCCAAGTGACCACATAGGCTCCGTTCTTGCCCTTCTTGAAATTCATCTTGGCTTCTCTCTTTTTCTTCTCAAACTTGCCCCTCTTGTTGTTCTTCTTCTTGTCATAGGGACATTCGGCTTGAAGATGTTCGGTGCTATCACAATTAAAGCACTTCCTTTGTTGCTCATTGCTCTTGAAGTTGTCATTTATCTTTTTGAAGCCTCTTCTCTTAATGAACATGTGACCCATTTTCTTGACTACAAAAGCAAATGCCTCATCATCAATTTCATAATCTTCATCTTCACTATTGTCTTCTTCTTCTTCAATGATGGTAGCTTTGCCCTTGGAGGAGATGGCCTTGAATGCCATGGTCTTCTTCTTCTTCTCATCTTCCACCTTCTCCTTGTCATCAACATCTTGATCATATTTGTCATAGGTCAATACTTCACCAAGCAAATCATTAGGCTTCATTGCTTCAAGCCCATCTCTTTGCAACATCATGATCAACATCTTGAATCTTCTAGGTAAGCTCAATAAGAACTTATGACAAAAATATTGATATTGAGTCTTGTGCCCTAAGCTCTTGAGATCATTGACTATCACTTGCAATCTATGAAACATTTCAATGATTGTTTTATCATCTTTTTTCTTGAAGTTCTCAAACTCACTCTTGAGCCCATATAGCTTGGCACTCTTCACAACCATAGTGCCCTCATATGTTTCACTCAACCTTGTCCATACTTTATATGCCAATTCTAAGTCCTTGATGCCCTCAAATACTTTTGTGTCAATACCATGGTAAAGTGTATTGAAAGCCATTCTATTGCATGTTCTATTTGCTCTATCTTCATCGGTGAGATGATCGGGATCAATGATAGCAAAGTCATTCTCAGTGACTTGCAAAACTCTCTCATGAATACAACCAAGGTACATTGTCATCTTTCTCTTCCAATAAGCAAAAGAACTAACACCATCAAAGAACGGTGGCTTGCCCCCAACATGATTGAACATAATTTAAGCCATTTTTTACACCGAAGGATGTTAAGCCTTGATTAAAACGGTGACCACGGCTCTGATACCACTTGTAAGGTCTTAGATGGCTAGAGGGGGGTGAATAGCCTATAAAAAATCTACAAGAACCACTAAGCAAACTTGTTAGAATAACAAACGGCGTAAAGCGAGTTTTGCTTAGCCTACGGTTGTGATGCAAGCCTCCTATCTATAAGTCTAGTAGATTATGATCTCTAGTTCACACAAGGGCTATGTCACTAATTTTATACTAGTGAGCAAGCTAACAACTACTAGCAAAGGCTACCACTAGAGCTACACAAGATAATCTAGTAAATGTAAAAGCAAGAGATAGGATTGTGAATCTTATACCGATGGTGGAGTGAAGATGTTGCCAATCACTAAGATGATATACAACCAATCAATATTGACAACAACAAAATATGAAGACCAATCATCGGGAGACAAGGGACATAATATTTTTGTTCATCCGGTGTTCACTTGTGCACCGACAAGCTATGTCACCGGTTGTGTCGACCAACACTTAGATGGTTCCTCAGTGTGACCCTCAAGTCACTTGCCCCTCAAGGCACGCCCCGCAAGGCACCATAAGACACCACTCTCAAGTGAGGTAACTCAATGACACGCGCAATGTAATAGAGTTGCTTTTGGCGTCCCGCCGAGGAAAGCACAAGAACCTCTTACAATCAACCGGAGGTGGCCAAGAACAATCACCTTCTCTTGCCAACGCTTCCAATAATCTCCAAGCCGGCTAGGAGCGGTACTCTCTAAGAGTAACAAGAAATCCACCGGCTAAACCACCCACAAGTGCCACTAGATGCCCTCAAGCTATGCAATGCACTTTGGGATCACTCAATCTCACTTTTGATTTGCAATCAAGCAAGAGAGATGAGTGAGAGGAGATGCTCTAGCTCAAAGGATGCACAAGAATGTTAGAAATCACGAGAGACCTCCCCAAGGGCCGGCTAACAAGTATTTATAAGTATCCCATCCAAATAGAGTCGTTATACCCCTTCACTTGGTTCTATCGGGATGACCGGACACATCGGTCATAACTGACCGGACGCGCTCAACCACGTCCGATCCTCCAATGGTCACTGACCCTCAACGGTCAAAACAACGACTGGACGCGCCCCAGGCAATGATCGGACACGCCCGTCAAACGACCGGACGCGCCGCTTCGAACGACCAGACGCGCCGATCGCACTGACTCGCGCGCCCGCGAAGCAACGACCGGACGCGCCCCTCGCAACGATCGGACGCGACAGTGCCCGCGTCCAGTTAGAGTCCAGTAAGCTCCCTCAACGATCGGACGTGTCCGATCGCGTGTGACCAGACGCGCCTCGCGTTCGATCGTCCTTGCGAAACTCAGTTTCCTCTGGACACCTGACCGGTCACGCTGGTCCCGCGAGTGACCGGACACGCCGGTTGCAAACCCTAGCACCCGCGCTTGCGCTGTATTGACCGGACGTGTCCGGTCATACCATGACCGCGTCCAGTGCAACGTCCGGTCACCTCTGTGACCTCCGTTCGCCTTCGTTTCTTTTCTAACTTCTGGCATAGTGGAAAATAGGCTTTTCAACTCCTCGAAAACGCCTGAATCCCGTGCTCGCAAGTTCGGCGGGAGGGAGAGAGAATCCCAAACCCTCTCTACTGCCCAAACTTCAACGCCTTCGTAAAAGTGCCAACACCAACAAGTGATCACCACCTTGTGCACGTGTGTTAGCATTTTCATAATCATTTTAAATGTTTTATAGTTAGCTCACTAGGCCCTACATGCAATGCACTTCATGAATTCACCTAGTGGCACCCGTGCATCGAATAACCGAAGAGACTTCCCCTCTTAATAGTTCGGCTATCGATCCTAAACCACTCACACCCTCTATGGTGTCTTGAGTGCAAAACAAAATGGCCCTATGGTTATACCTTTGCCTTGAGCCCATTTTGTTTTTCCAAAAGATATGATCCACTTCATATCAACACATGACCGTCTCGATCCATCGACCTTGACTTCACTTGCTCTTCACCGTTGCATCGGTCCGTCGGCGCCAAGTCTTGCTCAAGCTTCACCATCGTATGGTCCTTCGCTTCGAAGCCTCGACTTGCCCTTCACCTTCACAACCGGTCCATCGAGCCAAGCATCATCTTGGTCTTCATCATCTTGGTCACATGAGTCAATGTCATGTTTCATATTCAATGACCACCTTTATCTAAATCATCCACTTAGATACAAAGGTTAGTCCTAGGTTTCATCAATTAGCCAAAACCAAACTAGGAACTTTCAGCTTGGATGGCCTCTAAGTCAAGGCCACCGTCGTGGATCCCATTCCATAGCGGGTGGACTCATACGAGTGTCTCGTCGGACCGTATTTGGACGGCAGGTCACTGTACTGGTCATCACCGCTGGGTGGTGTTGTCTTATCTCTACTGCATGTCACAGGGATGGCGTCTGACCGGACCAAGGTGATCGATGTCCCCTTGCTCCTTACGTGGTCAATGTGGCGTGCCTGCTCCTGTCTAGAGTAGGCACGCTTTGCTGGACTCAATCTCTCCCCGTTCCTCCTAGGGGTCAGGACAGTGGAGAGGTTGTGAGCCTTTATGCGGTGTGTGGCTAAGGCAAAGGATAGGGGCCATGGCTGGCTTCGGCCTCAGTGTTTGGCCTGGTCCGCTTAGCTTAGTTGGACCTCGATCATTTGAGCCGATACTAGCTGGTGTTCCGTGGGCCATCTGAGCGGTTATCTAATTGGTGTCTTGAGATACCTGGGGTATCATAACCCCGACAGTACATGTTCCCATTTCTCATAGAAAACATCCTATTTTAATGTAGCACAAACCCTGCAGGAAACAAGTACTCAAGTATACAGTCTCTTACTAGAACACTAACCAGGATAGATCTATTACTTCCCAACTTTTGCATCTTCATGCCGCTCCGGCTAATCAAGTTTTCTGCCACCGCCACGACAAAGCCCCTCACCTCTCCGTCTCTGTTGGACCAGCACCAGCAAGACATCTCGTGCCATGGCAGTGGTCTCGACGCCGCTGTGGGTGGGGATCGTCGGGTTTGACAACTTCGGGCAGTTCATCACGGGCGACATGCAGCAGCAGGGCCACGCCATGCTGGCGGCCTCCAGATCTGACTACTCCGCCTATTGCACTCGCCACGAGATTTGCTTCTTCAGGCGTGTCGACGTGCTGTGCGAGGATAAGCTGGACGTGCTGCTCATCTGCAGCTCTATCCTATCCATGGATATGCAGTCTCTTCAAGGGTAGGTCCATTTACTTCCTTCATTTCATGGATATGCAGTCTCTTCGAGGGTAGGTCCATTTACTTCCTTTGTTTCTTACAACAGTTCTTCGATGACTTGTGCTGAGATGTTGCTGCTTCATCACCAATTCCATGAGACTCCTAGAATAAAAAATAATAATAGACATTAAAAAAGTTGGCTTGTAAATGAATGTAATCACTTTGCCACTTAATGAGCCAATCATCCCTTCTCAATTCAGTCTAAGAAAATTCCTCAACATTTTTCTCTCGATCCATTTACTTTGAATGTAAAACCTTTGAAGACTGAAAAATTATAGAAGAAACTATAAATGTACAGTTATAGGTAGGAGCAAACATGGTTAGATGTGCCTCCACTCTATAGGAGAAAAACAACCTACACATTTTGTATATTATAGTAAAACTATGGACGCATCAACGCATATACATCATTAATTTTGGAAACACCAAAGATTCTACCAAAGAAATGGAACAAAAAACACCAAATACTCTACATAACTTTAAAAAAGAGACAATGATGAAAGTGAAATAGTTCCCACCGTCTCAGAGCTGCCCATTTGTAGGAAATAGTCCCTTTGAATGAAGCACGAACCCTGTAGGAAATAAAAGATTCAATTCATGGAAAGTTGTCGGAGCTCCACCACATCTTTATCGGAGATGAACTTTAGCATGAACTTGTGGTTCATTTATGGAACAAGCAAGTGGATACTTGTCAGAGCTCCACCACATCTTTACCGATGATGAACTTTAGGGTGAACTTGTGGTTCACCTACGGAATAAGCTAGTGGTAAAGCATGGTAGAGTACGTTTGTAGAAGACAAAATTATTTCTTTTTCTTAAAAAACATGTTAATAGTAATTTCTAGTGGACACAACGACAGGGACAAGGGTTCCCTATCTTTCGTTAGGTTCAAGACAACGATTGATTTGGTGGAGAGCGACACATAGATCTGGCTTCATCAAAAGACATGAACCCTGCGACCTTAGCACCACCCTCTGGTTATTAACCATATCACAATCTGGTTGACCTCGCTGAGAAGGTCAACCCCTGCTACAAATCAAATATCACAAGCAAGAACAAGATAAAACGCAACTCAAGTAAAGTGACAATTTGCAAATGTATAATTAAGATCTCAACGTGGGGTTTCACAAACCGATAACGGCGACTGTTCAAAGACAGATTAATCTAAAGCAAAATCCAAACTCTAACATGTGGTGTGATGGCTCAATATAAGGGTCTTCACCCCTCGACACGCCCCTAACGGGCCCTAAGATGATGCTCGACCCAATGGACCAAAAGACAGTGACATATAGCACCCTTGCAAATTCTGAAGCTAATTTGTTTTGACTATTCCTATTGACACTGATGGAATTTGGACCTCCAACCAAAGTCATTGGTTAGCTTATGAAATTAGCTTTCCATTCATGTGTGGATCATCGAAAATGGAGTCCGTATACATCCTTGGACATCTTTGAGGTATTCTCCACAAGGTTGGAGCATGCTCCAACTTGGGCAAGGGTCCCAAGGGTGAATAACAAGCCCATGACAACGAGTAGCTCCTGACAGAAAAAACAACAGCATGTCTTGATGATTTAGAGGCCTTGCCGACATGATATTGAGGTGGGATCATATCTATTTGAATGCTTATCAAACAAGCTTTCCATCAAGTGCTCATTGACCTCAAACGCATTTCTGATGGATGAGTTATGGTCTTCCCAACGAAGCACTGTCGGCTTGCAGACGAACCGAATGTTGGGTTTTGATGAGCTTGCACTCCAAGATCGATCTTGTGCATATTGTATCCATGTCCCATGTGTTGTAGATGCTATAGAAAGTGTCTTTCCCAAGTTTACATCATCATCATCGTTGTTCCTAAGCATATTCAAAGCAACAACATTAGGTACAAACAAATTCTTACTTATGTTATTGTGCAAATATAGGAACGAGCTCACCTTGTCTTTCACTTTCATGGACATATCTATAGGTGGCATGTCCTCATCACGCAGATCATTTTTTCTGTAAAATGCATAGAGGTCAAAAGTATAATCCCTCCCAAAGACACCACTTTTTCCAATGGAAGCTATTGTGTCGTGATTTTTATTCTACATCATTCTCTGATCAGAAGAACGGCTAGCAGCGGAGGAGACCTTGGTCTGCCATGCTAGTGTGGGTTGTGGATGCATAGGATAGGAATGAGAGGGATGGGCAGTGAGCGCGAGGTGTAATGAAGCCTGTTTGTTTGAGTTTCTACCAAAAAGATCCAATAAAGATGCTTCTAACGAAAGCTATAAAAAAATCTTCTTTTTTATAAATCGATTTTAAAAGCAACTTGCCCTATGTATCAATAAGCAATTTTTAAACTTGCTTCTCAAAAAGAATCTTTATCTATTGATCTCTACAAAGTTGTGCAGAATCCACTAGAATCTGAAACAGAACTGGGCCATAATACCCCAACAGCGTGGTCTGAAATCTGTGATGAAGCGCACTGGGAAGTACTCGTAGCCATTTTCAAGGAGTAGAATTGGTGCTCTTACGCATTTCCACAAGGTAATCGGAGCAGGTCAGCAAGAGATTTACGTGGGACGGTGTTGTAAATCAGACCTAGTCTGGTGTGATTGATTAGTGTCACTAGCAGGGCTCGATCCAAACCTCTAGCTCCTGTCCGTACGTACAGCGAAATCTTTCGTAGCAACAAAATGGTGCACAAAACAACTCTGGTTTTAAAGATTTCTGAAAGGGAGAACTCTTTTGTAGCAACAAAATAAAATGGTGCACACAAAGCAACTCTGGTTTTAAAGATTTCTGAAAGGGAAGGTGCATTAGTACTCCATTGATGGGATGCAAAATGTACTTACCCCATGAGTACGCGTGGGAGTATGAAATTTTACCTGTTACTATTAGGCAATTCATTGTGGTCGGGTATTTAATTGGCCTAGACGCAACCGGCATCATGCCATCATCCCTAGCCTAGACAAGGAAATTTGATAATAGCCTGATGGTTAGAAGCATCTCTGAGAAAGTTAGTAAAAGAATATGGGTCTGTCTAGAAATCTAGTGACATATTTCTTTTAACAAAATCTGTCAGTTTTTTTTGCCAATCAAAAAGATGACGGCTCACCAAAGAAAATATGACAGATAATACACATATAAATCTGTCGACAATTTTGTTGGCTTTATATCTGTTGAATTTTGGACCGACATCTAACGGGTTTGGAAACCCACTTGTTTGAGTTTTGAACCTTGCAGTATAAAGTTTATAATGTTATCGTTCAAAGTTTTGTTGACAACTGCGAGTTTCCCGGACGGGGCAGACTGGCCGTGCAGGCCAGCACGATCCCGCACAACCACTGCACCAATTGCTGTCGCGTCGCGGTCACGGCCGCCGGGAGTTGAAGCGATAGTGCGCCAACCAGCAGCGCCCCCAGCCCCAGAACCGTAGACACTCTGAGACTGGTTGCACTGGGTCCGCTATCACGTCCGGCATGCACAGATAGAGGACGAAAATCGCTGCAGCGGCATACTGTAAAGCTCCTGGACGGAGGCTTCGTCCACCAAACATAGCAAGATAGAGGGTGTTCGGTACCGGCCATGTGGCCCACCACGAGCGAGGCAGAGCATGCGCGGCTGAGAGAGAGGAGAGAGGTAAAGCATGCAGCGATGGGCCTCACGATTTCAATTAGCTAAAAAATATTATAACTCACAAACCAAAATACCAAATTAAATTTCAATTGCACCATTGAATTCGTTTTAATAAATCCATCAAAACTAGATCTCACATGTATATATTTAGATAAAGTGACAAATGGGCCCCACAGTGGATATAAGATGATATAGAGGATGGATGAGTGCAGAAGAAATGAATATAGAGGAAAAAATCTTGATGATCAGGATGTATAGAGAATAAAAATAGAGGATCATGAGTGCGGATAGCAACGGACCAGGCAGCGCCTGCCGACGCACAAAGGTGACGCTGGTGTTGCCTGAATGGGCCCAGACGCACGAGAAATGCGTGCGGACTGGGTGGGCACTTGGGACTTGGGATTGGGAGGAGGAAAAGATGCCCGCCAATCTCGCCACGGGGATTATACGTACTGTCCAGAGAGAAAGAAAGCGACCGAGGTGGCGACACCGAGGGGGAAGGACTTCCCGCCGGCGTGCCGTCTCCCGGAGACGTCGGTCAGGGAGAGAGGGACACCACCACGTTCACGTGCATTGGCTTCGAAGCTTGGCCTGCCTGTCGGTGCATCAGGGATTGGGGGGAGACATGGCGGAATAGAAGGCGTGCAGGTGTCATCTTCCCCGTCTTTGGAGAGGCGAATCTGGGCTTTCCAGACGAAGGGTGAGCGATCCAGAACCCGGTACCCGGATGAGGAAGAGGACGAGATCTAGTCCTTCTGGGGACAACTCTGGTTCTTTCCTACCACAAACACCGAGAAGAACAATGCTAGGGTTATAGACAACAAGAGAAGCAATTTGCTCTGGATCCGCAAGGATCTCTGGGAGGCGAGGTCCTTTGAGGTAGCAGATTGCCATCCGGTTGGGGAAGGGGATTCATGGACCAAATCGCCGTCGAAACTCAACTTCGCTGAAGATTGCTGGGCAAGAGGGGAGAAGAAGACCTTCGTTAACATCCTCAAGGGAGTCATGGCCGGACAGGGAAGAGGGCGAGGTCCGCGACCTAAAAGCGCAGATGAAGACTAGGAAGGGTGGGGCGGGAGGGGGATGGATCCAGTATCCTCCTTACCAGCCACCGCAGCAAGCGTTTCCACCGCCGCCACCCCAGTACCCGCATCCTCCTCCTCCGCCGTATGGTTTCTTCCCAAATCCTCAGCATTTTCATCAACTCCCGAATTGTCTACAGCCAGGAAATAGCAATCGGTTTGAAGGGCAGGGACCGAGGGTGGAGGGTTTTAGGGGCGTGGTCGTGGGCGTCAGCAATCAGGCCGCTATATTCCTACCCCATCTCAACATCAAGTGTTAAGTCAGAGTTCTAGTCAGTTGGCTAAGGAAACAATGAAGGGTGAGGCTAAGGCAGGGGAGAAGGAGAAGACTTCCATTGAAGTAGGAGAAAGCTCTGTAGGAGGCCAAGACAGAAATCTTCAAGCGGTGTGCTTCAACTGTGGGGAGATTGGACATTTTAGCTCTGCTTGCAGTAAACCTAGAGTCTGCTTTATCTGTCATTCTGCTGACCATGTAGTCGAGCTCTGTCCTGCTTGGAAACAACCTCCTGTGACTGGTCAATACTTTGGAAGTGCAAATAGAGGTTTGGGATTCTATTATATTGATGTTGAGCCTAGAGGTGATAGATTCAAACATTGGGTAGGAATGGAAAACTTTGGTGTGATTACCATTGAAGAGGGAATCATTGATGAAGCTGGAGTCTTAGAAAACTTGAAACTGTTGTTTGATAAAGAGTGGAATTGGCAGCTTAGGAAAGCTGAGGATGACATTTACATTGTCAGGTTCCCACCACACAAGAAGGTTGAGAACTTGATTATTGGGAAAAAAATCTCTCTTCAATCTGAATAGATCTGGTGTTGTGGCTTCTCTTAGAGTGTGGGATGGTGATGTCGAGCCTATAGGAACCTTAGTGGATGTTTGGGTGCAGATCCATGGAATTCCTCCCAAGTGGGTTGACTGGGACTCTATGAGGGAAGTGGCTTCTAGTCTTGGACGTATGGTTGAAGTTGACTGGCAAACAATCTTTAACAGTTTTTTCAGTACTGTCAGAGTGAGGATTCAATGCAAAGATCCAACGAGGATCCCTAGGAGAAGAATTTTTGTGTTCAACCAACAAATTTATCCAATTTCTTTCAAACCTGAAGGCTTTGATCAAGTTGATAACCCTGATGGGGGAAGTCCAGATCATGATGGTGGTGTGGAGGAGCTAGAAAATGATGATGATGATGACCTGCTGGATGATGAACCAAGGGACAATGACCCTCCGGTTGGGGAACAAAATGGCTCGCAGGGTGCTGGTCATACATCAGGAGGTTCTCAGCATCAGTCTGGGATATCAGCTGAGGGGAGTTCAGTGAGAAGAGCCCTAAATTTCAGTGAGCTTATGCCGGGACAGAATACAGGCACTCTTGATTGCCTTCAGTTGCTTCAGGCTATGGAACTGAATGAAGGGGATGATGATGATCTTGAGGATCAGATAGAATTTGACACTGCTCAAGTAACTCTTGATGATGATGTTACTTCTCAACTGCTAGAAGAATGGGTTTTTGATTTCCAAGTCAAAAAACCTTCTCACAATTTGCTTGAGAACTCTCTTGGTTCATCTACCAATGATTTGGGTCAGTCTTCTCAGCCTGTTCAGTTAAGTCAGGATAGCTCACAAGTTAATCAAAACAAGCCAGGGGAAGAAACAGTTGTCTTAAGTACTCAACCGTCTAAAGATGAGGTGGAAAAAGCTAAGCAATCAGAAGAGCCTATAAAAAACAAACAAAAAGGCACCAAGAATCAGTGGGGCCCATCTGTCGCTTTGAGAAGGAGTACCAGGAATATTGAGTCCGGGAGACCAATTATGGAAAAAGCTTAAGATTTCAAGAGGAAATGGGACCTGGAGAACAATGCAGGTAAAAAGCTCAATTCCCATAGCAATGTCTCTAAAGCTCTTTTGATATCTGTTGCTAAAGATCTGGATGTTGTAGGAGTGGATGGAAATCCACATGTTCTAGACAAAATGCTTTCTTTAGATAGACAGAGAAATCTAGATTATCAAATAGGTAATAGTAGTAACACCTGTTTAGCTACCAAGGACCCAGGAATGGGTTTGGATGAAAAGGTGGATCAGGGTGCCAAGGATTTGACCCCTACAAAAACCGAAATTAGTAGCGTAGCTGATCATTTAGAGACTGACCAGGAACAAGGTTGGTCAAAAGTGGACCCTAGGAAGAAAAAGAAATCTAAGAAGAAATGATAGGCTTCTTTTGGAATTTTAGAGGAATGAACCAAACCAGTAGATTGCCTGCTCTAATTGGAAAAATTAGAGATAGTCATGCTGATTTTATTGGGATCACAGAGACTAAGAAAAGAGACTTTTCTGATGGGCTCTTAAAAACTCTTTCCAGCAATATGCCTTTCAGCTGGTGTCACCTACAAGCTAAGGGGACAGCAGGAGGCATTCTAATAGGTGCAAATTCTGATATGTTTAACATGCAAGTCTCTGATATTTTGTATTTCTCGGTTAGTGTGATCCTAACAGATAAGAAAACAAATTTTAGTTGGAAATTAGTAGTTATCTATGGTCCAGCCTATGAAGAGTTTAAACAAGCTTTCTTGGATGAATTACATGAGATTGCTGGTTCCTGGACAGGCCCAGTACTCTTTGGTGGGGGTTTTAACCTTGTTAGATTTATAGATGACAAAAGCAATAGGATTATTAATCATAGATGGGCTGATTCGTTTAATGAGTGGATTGAGTCCAATGCTCTTATAGAAATAAACCCAACTAATAAGAAATTTACCTGGACCAACAACCAAGAGATACCTATCTTGGCTAAGATAGATAGGATTTTTGTGTCCACTTCCTGGGAAGCTGCCTTCCCGTTGGCTTCTGTTAAAGCCTTGGATAGACCTCCTAGTGATCACAATCCCTTAGTTCTTAACTCGGGGGATAATGTCTGTTTCGGTAAGAAGAGGTTTAGGTTTGAAAAATGGTGGCTGGAAAAAGATTCTTTTAGACATATGGTTGAGAAAGCATGGAATACCCCTTGTAATTGTAGTAAGAGTATAGATAAATGGCAGTTCAAAATTAGGACTTTTAGGAGGATGATTAGAGGATGGGCAGCCAATGAAATAGCTCAACTTAATAGAGAAAAAGTTTCCCTATCTGAGGAATTTAGTAGATTGGAAATCCTAGCTGAGGATGGTAATCTCAGCTTAGGTGATTCCCAAGCTATGCATGTTATAGAAAATAAGTTAGAGAAGATTTGGGCCCTAGAGGAGATTAAATCTAGACAAAGATCAAGAGATAGGAACATTTTGGAAGGGGACAGAAACACAGCTTATTTCCATGCTGTAGCTAACCATAGAAACAGGAAGAAGAGGATTGATTGCCTCCAAGGGCCTACTGGCTTAGTCTATGATCAAAAAGGCATGATGAAGATAGCTGTAGATTTTTATAAAGACTTGTTTGCCAAAGAAGAAGACTTAGGGGTTAGGTTAGGTAGCTCTTTTTGGGAGGCTTCTGACAAAGTAACCTCTGAGGAGAACAAATTCTTAACTGCCCCCTTTACTGAAGTAGAAATTAAGGAGGCCATTTTTAGTTGTTATGCTGAGGGAGCCTCAGGACCTGATGGGCTGTCTTTTCACTTTTATCAAAAGTTCTGGAATCTTATTAAAGATGATATCTTAGATTTGTTTGATGATTTCTATAAAGGTGAGTTAGACTTAAATAGGCTTAATTTTGCTCTGGTTACCTTAATTCCAAAAGTAGGGGATGCTTCTGATATGAAACATTTCAGGCCTATCAGCCTGCTTAACTGCAGCTTTAAGATTTTTTCCAAGTTACTGACTCTCAGGTTAGGGCCTGTTGCTCAGAGAATTGTTAATAAGAGTCAGTCAGCCTTCATCAAGGGTAGATACATTCTAGAAAGTGTTGTAGTGGCGCATGAACTAGTTCATAGCCTCAATAGAAGTGGAGAGAAAGGGGTTATTTTAAAATTAGACTTTGAAAAAGCTTATGACAGGGTGAGTTGGCATTTCCTTTTTGATATGCTTAAAGATAGGAATTTTGATCCTCTTTGGATAAATTGGATTCAAAAGATTGTAGTAGGAGGATCTTTAGGCATCCTAGTTAATGGGGAGGAGAGTTCCTTTTTTAAACCAGGAAAAGGCTTGAGACAGGGAGACCCTCTATCCCCTCTTCTGTTCAATTTAGTTGGTGATGGTTTAGCCAAGATGTTAGATAAAGCAGTTAGTAGAGGTTTAGTACAAGGCGTTCTAAGAGACTTTAAGAAAGAGGGGATTGTTTCACTGCAGTATGCGGATGATACAATTCTTTTCTCAAAAGCTGAGGATTCTGCCCTTGAGAACCTTAAATGTATCCTTATGTGGTATGAGCAACTTTCAGGAATGAAAGTTAATTTCCACAAAAGTGAAATACTTCCTATGAATCTAGACCAAGAAGAGACTCAAAGGTTTGCTCATATTTTTTCTTGTCCAGTTGGATCTTTCCCACTGAAATACCTAGGTGTTCCTCTACACTTTGATGTGTTGTCTAGAGATGATATCCAACCTCTGGTAGATAAAATTCTTAAGAAGATAGCAGGTTGGAGAGGAAAACTTCTATCCCTTGCAGCTAGAGCTATGCTCATTCAAACTTGCTTGGCCAGTATCCCAGTTTACTTGCTCTCCTTTATAAAATTCCCTAAATGGGCTATTAAGGTGCTTAACACCCACATGGGCAATTGTTTGTGGAATGACACAGTAGATAATCATAGATATCACCTTGCCAATTGGGAGTTGGTGTCTATGTGCAAAGAATTTGGAGGTTTAGGTATACCAAGTTTGAGAGATCTGAACATTAGTCTGTTAGGCTCTTGGCTCAAAAGATATAATTCTGATAAAGTTAAGCTCTGGAAAGAGTTAGTAGACTTTAAGTATGATACTCAGAAACCTAATATTTTTCAATCTAGAACAGTTGGAGCTTCTAATTTTTTCAAAGGTTTCATGTGGGCTGCACAAGCAACGAAAATGGGATATAGGTGGAAAGTGGGTAATGGTAGAAAAATTAGATTATGGGAAGATAATTGGTTGGGTTCTTCCAGCTTAGCTATCCAATTCTGGCCACTGTATAGGATTTTGAATGAAAAGAATAAGTCCATTGATGAACTGTGGGATGGTCGAGAATTAAAATGCACGTTTCGAAGAAGTGTTAATGAAGAGCTTTATCAGATTTGGCTAGATGTTGTAGAGTTAGTCTCCATTCTCAGGTTGACTAATGAGGAAGATGAGATGATCTGGCTTTTTAACACTTCTGGAGTCTACTCTTCACAATCCCTGTATAAAGTCATTAATTTTAGGGGTATTAAAACAGTGCATGTTCCTGCCCTTTGGCATATTAAGATTCCTCCTAGAGTCCACTTTTTTCTATGGCAATTAATCAACAATAAAGTTTTGACTAGAGATAACCTAGCTAAAAGAAGAAAGATTGAGGATCCAAGCTGCCTGTTTTGTTCAGAAGCTGAGACTGTTCAACATCTCTTTTTTGATTGTGTTGTCGCTGCTCAGTGTTGGAAAGTCATCTCTGATATTGTTGGTACTACAGTAGGTGGTGATTTAGTTTTAATAGGTCAGTACTGGCTTAGTAATAAAAGAAATTGTGTTCTAAATATTGTTACATCTGCTGTTTTTTTGGAGTATTTGGAAACTCAGGAATGAGATTCTTTTTCAGAATATTGGTTGGAGGAGTATGGACATACTTCTCTACAGGATAGCTGGGATCTTACAAAATTGGGAAATCCTCTGCCCTGTGGAGAAGAAGGACTGGATGAAGCTTATTGTGAAGAAAATCAAGGAGGTCCCCAAGATGATTCTTTGCCTACCAGGAGCCGGTGCCTGAAGCTTCCCAGAAATGACATCGCCATGTTTGCTGGTTCCCTTTGCTTTGCTGATGAGAAGTCTACAAGTTCTGTTCCTCGCCTCTTTGCATAAGTTTTGACGGTGGAAGTTCTTGCCTAGCAGAAGCTGGGTGGCTGTGGGCTGATGTTACAGCGTCGGTGATGTCCCAATTTCCTTTTTCTTCGGTAGTCTGGTGTTGAACTAAGGTGTTGCTCCACCGGTGGGTGTGAGTTGGGATTGGTTCGTTACCTGTGCTGTAAACTGAATTCTGGTCTTTTCACTGTCAGTTGGAAGGCTGGGGCGTTTTTGCCCTCGAACTCTAAAAAAATTATACGTACTGTATATGTATGGATTCTGGCTGGCCACTCTGTAATAACGCAGTGTAATTCCCTGCTCTCGTGCACTGTTAACAGCAAGATTGCTACGGAGTACCATTTATTTATTTACCGGCTGGCTGCTGGTGTGTGGTGTGGTCAGTGTGTCAGGATCAGGGAGTCACAAGCTCACAGACGCGAGGGTCCCCGCATGCCGCCTGGCCGCGGCCTATCCACCCAGTCAACTCATGGTCATCCAGCACCGGCCGGATCTCTGTCGTCCTTCCACAGAAGATGCGCTTTTGACGTGACGACGACGAGGAGGAGTATCGGACAAGTACGCGCACGGCTGTCGACGGCGACGGCGGCTGCCGTAAGCTCCAGTGCCGACCAATTAATAATAATAGTAAATGTCCGGCGACCCGTCGGCCGTCGCCACGATTAGCGCGCGTACGCAGCTAATCAAGCGGCGGTTGGGGACGCCTTTTGACCTTTTCTTCTTCTTTATTTCGCCGCGTGGCGAATGTGTTCCTTGTGGCGCGGTGATGGATCGAGAGGCAACGACTCCTGGAACCGGTCAGGCCGGACGGGCGGAGCGCCGGCGCTGTCCTTCCCGATCCCGTCGCCTTCCTGTGACGCACCAACCATTGCGCCTCTTGCTGGAGAATGGAGGTGGAACCAAACACCTTTTATAGTAGATGGCGTGTCGTTATGACGCTGCCGGTCGTCGCGTCAGTCAGACGTACCCGGCAGGACACGTCTCGGCGCACCCCCTGCACGTTCACCTCGTGCGTGCGGTGGCGCTCGGCGCTTGGGCAGTCGGCACGGCACGTCGCTCCGGCCTCTGCACGCTGCTGCCCAGTGTACGAGTAGTTACGTGTGGTGCCGCTGCACGCGTGCACAAACACGTCACGGAAACCGGAGAGAAACTGCGTTTTTCCTCAGGGTAACTTCATTGAAACGCGCTCGCTTATTGTGAGATGCATCGTGCATGCATGGTGCATTAGAGACAAACAAGTTGTAGTGGTAGGCTTTTCCGGTGGTCGTCGTGGTAGTGTCGTAGTACGTCCTCCGATCCTCGACGAGAAATGCTACCAACCAACGTCTCGGACCCTCCAAACGTGGAGCCACTCCACGCTGGAGGAAATGCCGGCCGGGCGGCGGAACGAAACGGCCCGAAACCGACCAAGCAGCGCCAATCCAAGTGCTAGAGTAGCTTATCCAGATGGAAATCTCAGCTGCCGCTTCTTTTCTCAAATGCAGACGAGACGACGGCCCAAGTGCCAGTAGAGTAGAGCTTATCCAGTTTCCGTCTAGCTAGCCAATGGTTGGTCAGCTGAGCAGGCATATGGTAGTGGTTAGCATATACCTGAGCAGGCATCAGACACGCCCTCCAACCCTACCATATGGTAGGCCACCGGCTTGCCACGGCAGAAGTTGATCCGAAACCACCTCTGCCAGTACCATCTTTGTCGCCACGGCGAGCACAGCAGCAGCAGAGGCGTCTGCCTTTTGGCACAGCACAGCAAAACGGAGACGTCTGATCGCGACGTTGCATTTGCATCGACGGGTTGGGCAGGACCGCAGGAGCGCTGGATGGCATGGATGGCTGGCTGGTCCCAGGAAACGAGGCCGGAACCATGCCATTTCCATCAGAGAATTGTTGCGGGAGCAGCACGACCCCAAACCAGACCAACCCGGCCGGGAGCCAGCAGACGGGCAGCCACTCGGGGGTGCAGGCACACCGCACGCATGGCTCCCACTCAGGGCACGGTTGTGTCTGCGTGTGTGGACGCGGCCGCGGCGCAAGCCTAGCTACTTCCGCTGCTGCGCGCCGCGCACACGGCGCTAGCTACGTGTACGAACCAGGTGTCACATGTAGTTCTGTACGTCCGTACTTCTGTTGCTGAGCCAGAAAATATACATTTCCTGTAAAATATCCAACCAAACTCTTGACAAAATGTATGTACAAAAATGCTTGTATTCCATCGTTTTAAATATATATGGTTATATTCTTGAAATACATTGTTATAGTACTGCTTCAAGTCATAGATGTGGATAATGGTTCTCTTTTATAAACTTAGCAAGTAGATTGTTTGACTTGAACTAAACATACTACAATCACATTATTTTTGGGATGAAGGGAACACATACCAACTGTTGGTAGCTAGGACGGATAATGGAGTGCAAAACATAGATTATTAGTCCTCGTACAAATCATTTGCAGTCATTAGACGTTTCGACCGAACTTGGACAATACTAGTAAAATAGTTTACTCCAAGCATGAAAGGAATGCATTCCCTTGTGTTAGGCGTGTGTTGTTTTATTTTATATCATGCCTTGTTGCACGTGTATACCATATGTTAAGTTCCGACAGCGTCAATGAATTATGAGTGCATTGTATATATCGCAGTGGTTCGAAGTCATAATCATGGCCCATGCATATGCAATAAAGTTTACTTACTTCCGTACATGACAGTGTGATCGTAATTAATTGAGAAAAGATATGTGGTTGGTTACATATGGTGCAACTAATGTGAAAAACATATACCGCCTTACGATTTCTTTATGTTGTTACCTTCCGAATTGAAATATAATAGGAATTAGTAATTGGTTTCCACTTTATTTTTAGAAACACAGTACAGACGTAGACTTACATACAAACACATACAGTCACCACAAAAGAATGAAGTCACCATAGAAGAATGAAGTCGTTAAATTCTAAAATAAATTAAAAAAATACGAGTACCAACATCAAATTGAAAACTAATTAACCAGCCGATCCGAGCATAGCTCTGTTCGCTTCCCATAAACATAATGACCAATAACAATGGAAAGTTCCTCAAGTCCGGTCGGTCCCAAGGCATGTAGTATCAATGACCTGCAACAATGCAACAACTAATACAATTTAAGCGAAGATTTTAACAAAGCATGTAGTACATATATTAAACACACATAGATGCAATGTAAAAAAGATTAAAACAAACATAGAATAATTAACAAATTTGTATGACAACTAGATAGAGATTGTAGAGTATGTATTATGTTAGGAAATGAATAGTGATGAGTGAAGATAACCAATTTTGATTACTTGTGCATACTAAATTCATCTATAAAATTATTAATATTTATTTGACATAAGATTCTAGAAAAGCTTGAGTTGAGTCCAATGTAAGATGTTGATAAATTTTGATAGAAAACTAGTAGACATCAGAAAAAACCTTAGCTTGTCTTAAGTTTTACAGCCAGAAAGAGCACAGCCGACCAGGCTAGTAACAAACAATGAAATATTTGTTCAAAAACAATCAGGCTAGCTCTTAAATACACTTCCAGCAGCGCGAGATATCGTGGTTTCCACTCTGCTATGCACTTGAGTCTTCAGACTTCACTGCTGAAACGCTGAGCTGTGCTGCGCCACCACGTACGTGCATCATCCGCTTGCCTCACTTGTCACCCGAGCTTTCAATCAAACAAACAAACAAAACTACTGTCACCCGCCTCCTCATCCGCTTCCCGTTCAGACCAAATCCAGACCGTCCGTGCCCTACTACTGCCATTAGTGCTGTGCATGTATACTACTACATTAATGTAATGCCGTCATTAGACAAATATTACCAGGACTCCAACAAGAAAAGGGACTGAGCACCAAGTACCCTGCAAAAGTATACTACAGTAGAGTATACATGCAAGTGCCACTGGATAGAACTACTCCTACTGGAATGCTGACGGTGGTCGCAACATCAGACGCTACGCCACATGCGACGCAATCTATCAGGGGCGTTGTCACAGGCGAGCGGAACTACCACGACTAATCCCGAAGAATAAATAATAAATAAATAACAAATAAGCTTTTTTTTTTTTGAAAACTTGCTTCTCAAAAATGATCTGGGCCATAATACCCCAACGACGTGGGCTGGTCGCTGGAATCTGATGAAGCACACTGGGAAGTACTAGTAACCGTTTTCGAGAAGAAGTAGAATTGGTTATTTCAGTGGCGTAGCCGCGCGGGGGTTAAGCTTAAGCAAGAACACGTCATCGAGTCCGAAATGCATAAGGACCTGTCACGCCGTGCTCTTTACGCGTGATTGGTTAGCGTGACTAGCTGGGCTCGATCCAAACCTCTAGTTCATGTCCGTACATACAGCAAACTCTTCTGTACCAACAAAATGGTGCACAAAGCAACTCTGGTTTTGAACATTTCTGAAAGGGAAGGTGCATTAATACTCCATCGATCAGGTGCAAAATAAATGTTGCCCCACGAGTACGCGTGTGAGTATGAAATTTTAACTAACCCGGCATCATCCCTATACTAGCCTGGACAAGCAAATTAATTTGAGAATAGTGTGGTGGTTAGAAGCATCTCTGAGAAAGTCAGTAGTAAAAGGAAATTAATGAAGCTTCTATGATTATCTATACAAGGTCACTTCCCAAAAAAATGAAACAATGCCAACTTTAACTAAGTTTATATAAAATGGTATCAACGGCTCTATCTTTAAATATGTTTATTATGAAAATATATTTCATGATTAATCTAATTGTATGTTTATTACACATCGTAAATATTAATGTTTCTTTAGTTAAACTTGAAACTGTTTGATAAATAGAGTATTAAGTATTGCATATTAATTTAATAAATAAATTGGCCCAGTAGAAATTAGGAAATTTAAAACAATGGCATATTTTGTTTTGCACATTAAATCTGAGATGAGATAACTATGCAATGTTTTGGGGGTGTTAACGTGTCCTTTACTCCATTGATCGGAGATGTCGGGTATCAATAGTAGGCATACCCCACCAAGGGCGCTAATAGCGTGTCAGCTACTAAATCGACCGAGGCTTAGGGACGCCTTTCGCCTCGTCCGAGCCTTATGACGTCTTCAAAGCGCCCGACCCCTACGCCCTGCCGGGAACAATTTCTGTCTCGCTCGACCCCTGCAACGTAAGCACGAGAGCGCCCGACCCTCTTGGCATACTTCTGCCTCGCTCGAGGGACGGGAGCCCTCTGGCAAGGTAGGGAGCCACGGGGGTCCCAACCACGACACTCATTCCCACCGATGGGACGAACATGACCGCGCACAGTGAATAGGAGCGTGGGACCGCGCTCTGACCCAACATGACCCCAGTCATTCCACTACGACGACGTCCATACCTCTACAGCGACGGGGGTAACGGCAACTATACCATCTACCCCCATCTCTACGCAAATTTGGGCACACGTACCGCCCATCCTCAACGGCACAGAAGTATACAGGATGAGGCATGGCCACAGCATGTTGCATCAGCGGACGGAGAGGTCAAAAGATCAACGCTCATTACATCTCTGCGCTATAGGGGAAGCTGCTCACGCCGGATAAGGAGGAAGATGGCCACACCCGAGGCCACTTTTTTATTTTTCTCTTTCGTCTTTTCTCCATTTCACCTTTTTACCACAAATGTAACCCGAGCCCTACCCTTGGAAATTATAAAAGGGGAGGCAGGGGCCACATCTAGGGATGACTGACACACACCTCGCTAAGACAACACACCTCCAAAGAGACCTGGGATCCGTTCCTTCTCTCGAAAGCTTGTAACCCCTACTACGAGCACTCCGGTGCAAGGCAATACGAGTAGCAGTAGAATCCACAGGACGTAGGGTCATTTTTGCCCGAACCAATATAAACCCTTGTGTTCACTTTGCACACCATCCAGGCCTAGACGCGTAGATACAAATTCACTCGTCCCTCTGCCTAGACTCCCATTTCTAGACATCGACAGTTGGCGCGCTAGGTAGGGGCCTTCTGCGCGTCGCGATCTGTTTTGCCAAGCCTCGGATGGCCGATCATCACGTTCACTTCACTCTAGGCTCCCATATTCGGTTTAGGAGCCTGGATTTCCTCTGCACGGGGGTGGATCACGACCTGGTCCTGCGCCCCCCCTTCTGTGTTGGTCAACCGTGCGTCCTTTCCAGTTTCGATGAGCGCGTCGGAGACTTGGATCCCACCTGCGTGGAGGGGGAGTCCGTCCTGCCATCCCCCGCTGAGTCACTCGGTTCACCTACCAAAGTTGACTCCATCGATGGTTGGTCTTTGCCTACATGCCAACGAGGCACAGGCTTCCGGGGGCGTTCAGCCCCATGGTTTCGACCACCCGAGGCTGGAGCGTCAGCTTGACGCCATCCTGGGGCCACGACCGTCCTAGGAAGATCTCCATTTCCTCCGTTCCATCTCCGCCAATGCCTTGTCGTAGCTCTTAGGGGAACCACTGCTCTCCCCAGAGATAAGCGCCGCGCTAGCGTAAATGGCATGACCTTATGGGCTGCATAATGTTGCAAGGAATTACAGCCATCTCACACGGCCCACAGAGGATTCGTCCACGGGTTTGCCATGACACCACTTGGAGTCCCTCTTGGAGCACCTCGTGACCACCGTGATGTCCTCAAGCGTCGACTCCGAGGAGGACGATGGCAGCTAGGCTAATGCTGATTTCTCTAGGCTCAATGACCCGGAGGCTCTATGCCAGTTCCTTTTTCAGCAGCAACTACCTTCTCGAGAGTTTCGACTCTGACGATGAGAGCCACAACCCATCTCGAGAGTGCTTCATGTGCAATGAGGAGTTCCGCGAAGAAACCCCCAATGAGAATGAGGGCGAACACACCCCGCCCAATGCCGCAACTCATAATGCCATGCACGCAGGCGGTGCAGCCATGCCACCACCTGTGGGGCAATCATAGCCCTGACTAGAGCAACTGTGCGTGGTGCTCCAGCAAGAGCTCGGGAGTCGCAACGATGGCGGCGCGGCTCGACGTAGAGCTCATGACGTCCACCGCCGCATCTGCGATGACGATGGTGGTGATCATCCATCGCTCTTTAATAGGGCGAGCCATAATGTTGCCATCGTGGCAATTCTCCTTCGGACAATGCCCGAATCATCAACTTTGGAGGGGCGGCAAGCCCACGAGGAGCTGCGTGCCCTTCTCGAATGTGCCGCGGTGCAGCAGGCTGAAAGCTCTGCGTCTCGACGGTGTGGGCCCGAGCTCAACCAGCCTGCACCATTGGTGGCACATGAGAAGGGAGCCTCGGTCCACCCGGAACAACAGAAAGTGGGGGATAAGCCCCCATCTGTCCATGCCTGCGTTGGCTACAACTACGACGCGCGTAATGTCCTCAATGCGTGCAAAAGGCACGAGGAGGATGGTGCTAGCCGTGGTTACCACCCTCGCCCGGGCAGCCACTACGACAGTGGAGAGGACCGAAGCCCATCGCCCGAACCCTAGGGACCGTGGGTCTTTAGCCAAGACATCCGTAACGCGCCGTTCTCGGCATGGTTTCGGCAACCTGTCAACGTCACCAAGTACTCTAGGGAGACAAACCTCGAGCTCTGGCTTGACAACTACTGCCTCACCTGCCAATTAGGCGGCGCAGACGATGACTGCTTCATCATTCGCAATCTCCCTTTGTTCCTGGCCGACTCAGTGAGAGCCTGGCTGGAGCATCTTCCGGCCCATCGCATCCACAACTGGGCCAACCTCGTAAAGGTTTTCGTGGAGAACTTCTAGGGTACCTATGTCTGCCCTGGTAACTCCTGGAACCTCAGGAGCTGCCGCCAAAAGCCGAATAAAACTCTTCGTGAGTATATTCGGCGCTTCTTCCGGCAGTGCATCGAGCTGCCCAATGTGACTAACGCCAATGTCGTTGGGGCATTCCTCGTGAGAACCACCCGCAAAGAGCTCATCCATGAGTTGGGGCGCAAGGCCCCATGCACCACCAGGGAGCTCCTAAACATTGCCACCAACTTTGCTTCCGGCGAGGAGGCGGTAGGGGCAATTTTTCACGACACCAAGGGAAAGGAGAAGCGGCAGGAGAACACCGACGAAGGCGGCTCTAGCTGCAACTCAAAGAAGAAGAAGGCCAAGCAATCACGCAAGGATCCCCTTGTGGCTATCGTCGAGCGCAAGAACCCCTGAGCCCCTCGCAAGGGTGGTCTGGGAGTTTTTAACGAGATGCTCAAGAAACCGTGCCCGTACCACCGTGGCCTAGTCAAACACACCCTCGAAGGAGTGTGGCATGATAAAATGCTACTTCTCTAGGGGTGCCTAGGGGAAGTGCAACCCCGGTAAGAGACCTGAGGAGGACAAGGGTGATGGCAAGGAGAACGACGACAACTTCCCTGTCATCAACAACTGCTTCATGATCTTTTGCGGCTCTGCGACCTATGACTCTAGGTGCTAGCACAAGCTAGAACATCGGGAGGTCTACGTCGCTGAGCTAGCCACGCCGGCCTTCCTCGACTGGTCCAGATCTGCCATCACTTTCGACCATGACTATCATTCGGATCGCGTCCCACAGCCGGGTTGATATCTGCTTGTTGTTGACCCCCATTATCGGCAACACACGGCTCACCAAGGTACTGATGGATGGAGGCAGCGGCCTCAACATCATGTATGCTGAAACCCTTGATGCCATGGGGATTAGTCGAACTCAGCTCCGCCCGAGCAAAGCGCCTTTCCACGGTATCGTACCAAGAAAACGAGCCTTGCCACTCGGGCAAATCGACTTGTCTGTCACCTTTGGCGATCCCTCCAACTTCAGAAAGGGATCCCTCCAACTTTGAGGTGGTGGGGTTCCGTGGCACCTACCACGTCGTGTTAGGGCGGCCATGCTACATGAAGTTCATGGCCATCTCGAACTACACCTACCTCAAACTCAAGATGCCAGGGCCCAATGGGGTCATCATTGTCCACACCACTTACCAGCACGCCTACGAGTGCGATGTTGAGTGCTGCGAGTACGCTGAGGCCATCATCAAGTCTGAGGCACTTGCAGTCGAGCTGAAAGCACGCCTCAAAGAAGCACCCAACCCTAAGCGGTCCACCAGCTCCTTTGAACCCATCGAGGGAGTCAAGGAGGTCCCCCTCGACCCCAGCAGCTCTAATAGCAAGACGGTGCGCGTTGGCACCGCCTTGGATCCCAAATAGGAAGCAGTGCTTGTCAACTTTCTCTGCGCGAATAGCGACATGTTCGGTGGAATCCTTCGAACATGCCTAGCATCCCGAGGAAAGTCGCCGAGCACTCCTTGGATATCTGGGCCAGCTCCAAACCGGTAAGGCAAAGACTGCGCTGCTTCAACAAGGAGAAGCGCAGAGCAATCGGGGAGGAGATTCACAAGCTACTGGCAACCAAATTCATCAAGGAGGTGTTCCATCCCGAGTGGTTAGCTAATCCTGTACTTGTAAAGAAGAAAAATGGTAAATGGAGAATGTGTGTTGATTACACTGGTCTCAACAAGGCTTGTCCTAAACATCCGTTCCCTTTACCACGCGTCGATCAAATAGTCGACTCCACCTCAGGTTGTGAAGCTCTCTCTTTCCTTGATGCTTACTCCGGTTACCATCAAATCACGATGAAAGAGTCTGACCAGCTCATGACCTCTTTTGTCACCCCATTCGGGACCTACTATTACGTAACCATGCCATTTGGCCTCAAGAGCGCGGGGCTACGTATCAGCGCTGTATGCTCACCGTTTTTGGGGACCTCATTGGGCGGACCATTGAGGCCTACGTAGATAACATCGTAGTCAAGTCAAAACGAGCTGATAACCTAGTTGTTGATCTCGATCAGGCATTCAAATGCCTATGGGCCAAGAACACCAAGCTCAACCCCGAAAAATGCGTCTTTGGGATCTCGGGGGGAATGCTACTTGCCTTTATTATCTCTGAGCACGGCATCAAAGGCAACCCAGAGAATATTTCCGCTATCATAAACATGGGCCCAATCCGAGATTTGAAAGGGGTACAGCGAGTCAGAGGGTGTCTGGCGACGCTGAGCCGCTTCATCTCATGCCTTGGCAAATGAGGCCTGCTCCTTTACAGGCTTGTGAGAAAGACGGACTGCTTTGCCTAGACGCCCGAGGCCTAAGAGGTGCTTGATGAGCTCAAGGCGCTTTTAACAAAGGCCCCAATGCTTGTGCCCCCGGCTGAGGGGGAACCGCTCCTACTATACGTCGTGGCCACCACTCAGGTAGTGAGTGTCTCCGTCATAGTGGAATGATAGGAGGAGGGTCATGCCCTCAAAGTGCAGCGTCCAGTCTATTTCATCAATGAAGTCTTGTCTGACACCAAGACACGCTATCCACAGATCCAGAAGCTCTTGTACGTTGTCCTCATCACCCGGAGGAAGTTGTGCCACTACTTCGAGTCACACCCGATCACGATCATGTCATCCTTCCCCCTCGGGGAGGTGATTCAGAACCATGAGGCGACGGGAAGAATCACAAAGTGGGTGGTTTAACTCATGGGAGAGGGCATCACCTATGCCCCTCGGAAAGCCATCAAGTCCTAGGTGCTGGCAGACTTTGTGGCAGAATGGACCGAGACCCAAACGCCACCAGCTCTGGTGGAACAGGAGTACTGGATGATGTATTTTGATGGGTCACTGATGAAGAGCGGAGCTGGGGAGGGGCTCGTCTTCATCTCCCCCTCGGCGTGCGCATGAGGTATCGTATCCAGATCCATTTTCTAGCCTCTAATAATCTCACTGAGTATGAGTGTCGACGAAATATGGTCGGCAGTCCACCGAGGGGGGTGCCTGTGGTGGTAGATTATCGGTAGGATGCGTGTGATCTGGAACCAGATGGTGACACAAGGCGCAGAGACAGCGATTTAGACAGGTTCGGGCCGTCTGGTCGACGTAACACCCTACGTCCTGTGTCTTTGGTGTATTGTATTGAGATGTATCCAGATTAACCTCTTTTGATCTGTCCTCCAGGGGACCCTTGCCCCTTCTTATATACTCCGAAGGGACAAGGTTACAAATAAAGTATCCTATTTGGTACTATTACAATCTCTTACGGTGCACGCCAAGCAGCGCCGTGCCCGTCTTGATCTCATGGGCTGGGCCACCTCGGATGGTGCGGCCCATGTACCATCTTGTGGTACCCGGGGGTCTATTCCCCACAGCTAGTCCCCGAGCGCCATGTATTCTGATGCGACACGCCATTTTAACCTTCTCCGAATAGTGAGGCTTGAGTTCTTGACATCTCCGACCACCGTTGTCGCTGGAGAAGTAGGTTTTCCGAAGAATGTATGGTGCTCTTAAGAAGAAAGAAAAAGATTTCCGTCCCAGGAAGTGTGCCCACTTGTATTTCTGAAAAGAAATGTAAGTGCATCTTGAAGCGTAGCATCTTTGATCATCAGAGGCGTAGTGGTCGAAAAATAAGCACATTCACCGCGAGGTGAAGTGTGCCCACTTAGTCCCCGAGCCTGGTAGTAGGTGACGTAGGCACGTGGTGCTAGGGTCTAAAAAGAATTCCCAGTTAAGCTGAGAATCCAATCGTCGTACAGGCGATACGAGATGCACCGGCAGGTGTATCGTACCGATGTAGTCCCCGAGCTTGCTGGAAGGCGAGGTATGAGCCTTGTAGCAAGGTCCAAATGAGAAAAAATATCCCAACTATATGCGAGTTGCCAGTCACATGTAGTTGAGACGCAAAATCCCTGAGCCGGGGTCGGAGAGTGGTTGAGGCAGTCCCCGAGCACAGGTCGAGGAGCGAGCGACGAAGTCCCCAAGCCGTGGTCGGAGAGTGATCGAGGCAGTCCCCGAGCGTAGGTCGAGGAGCGAGGGACGAAGTTCCCGAGCCATGGTCGGAGAGTGATCGAGGCAGTCCCCGAGCGTAGGTCGAGAAGCGAGCGACGAAGTCCCCGAGCATAGCTCGAAATTACTGCAATATAAAAATGTAGAAATGGTAGTACATGATATAAAATAATAAATTATGGAGAAAAAAATCAGCGGTGAAGAAATAGCGTATGACGCTCAGCAGTCATTTGTAAATGAGCATGATGTGATAAAGCAGTTGGTGCTTTGTAAACATCAGTGTTAATGTGAAGTTTGTGTTTATACTTAATATAAATTGTCCGACCAGTTAGTATGTAGCTGAGTCTCCAGCCCGAGCTAGCCCATTAACCATAACGCGGGGCGCAGAGCCCGTGCACGTGTAGGAAGAACAAAGCATCGCTAAGGAGCCGCTGCCGACCACCCATAACGCAGAGGGCAGACACTCGTGCACATGTAGAGAGGAGCTGGAGACAGGGCGTTTTCTGGAAACATCGAGCGTCAACATGTTTAGTCGAGGATTTGCATTAAGTATAGCTATATGTTATATTTAAGATTGTATATATGGACAAACATTATTTAAAGAATAATCATGATGAGGACGTTGTGGAGAAACATCGTAATGAAAATTGTGTTAAATATAAATATTAGAAGTGTACTTATCTTTGGATAGAAATCTGGTCGATGGCGATGAAGTTGTCCGGTCCTCGAGCTTTTTGGCCTGTTCTGACGGTGGTCGCGGTTGTCGTAGCGCCGTTCTTCGCGGCGATCATCATTTGCGACGTGGTCTGGTGGTCTGGTGGTCGGAGCTTTGTGGAGCCGCTCGGGACGTGGTCGTGGTGGTCTGGTGGTCGGAGCTCGGCAGGGCCGCTCGGGACGTGGTCGACGTGGTCGTGGTCGGAGCTCGGCAGAGCTGCTCGGGATGTGGTCGACGTGGTCCGTGGTCGGAGCTCGGCGGAGCTGCTCGGGACGTGGTCGACGTGGTTTGGTGGTCGACGTGGTCGGAGCTCGGCGGAGCTGCTCGCTCAGCGGCTCGCTTGGCTTGATGCCATCGGAGCGCTTAGTTCTCGTGGATGAATTTCAGTCAAACTTGAAAAGCTTGCTTCTTCTGTTTGTCTGGAATAGGGAGGTCACCCTCCAGTAGCATGGATGCTGGCTTCGTTCTCTTGTATGGTTGTGCATAACTAGTACTTGACGTCATATCTTGCATGGAGTTGTAGCTTGATACGCCTCGCTTTGTTTGCTTGCTTGGCCATGTAATTGTTCGTGCTTGCATGCGGATCGGCTCTTGATTACTTTAATTATCTTTGCATGGCTCTGTAGATCACACGTTTATCTTGCATTGTCCTTCGATCGATGTGCTCTTGCTACTGTGCGTTGGGGCACATGATGGCAATTAATCATCATGCAGATCGAATCAGAGTAGGACTCTTTTGTGGGACGTATTCCAGGAGATTAATTGGCTTGGCTTGTTGCCGTTCGGCTCTTCCTTATTTGCTCGTTAGTTGAGGATTCAGACATGGTCTTGCTTGCCTACTTGGAGTCATACTCGATCAGCCTTGGAGTCGGCGGAGACTGGATGCTAGGATCGAACTTGATTGAGGCAGATTGCCCACAGAATCGGACTAAGCCTTGAGTTGGTGATCTGCAGGTCGGCGTGTGCGAGGAACCGAATCCCCGTAGATGATGACAATGAAGAAATTCTCGTACAGAATCAAAGAACGATCCCACCGAGAACATGATGCTGACTTTGAGATCCCATCTGGTTCGCCGTGGATCAGCACACACAACCCCTAAAGGGGGCCCCTACCTGGCGCGCCACTGTCGACGAAATATGGTCGGCAGTCCACCGAGGGGGGTGCCCGTGGTGGTAGATTATCGGTAGGATGCGTGTGATCTGGAACCAGATGGTGACACAAGGTGCAGAGACAGTGATTTAGACAGGTTCGGGCCGTCTGGTCGACGTAACACCCTACGTCCTGTGTCTTTGGTGTATTGTATTGAGATGTATCCAGATTAACCTCTTTTGATCTGTCCTCTAGGGGACCCTTGCCCCTCCTTATATACTCCGAAGGGACAAGGTTACAAATAAAGTATCCTATTTGGTACTATTACAATCTCTTACGGTGCACGCCAAGCAGCGCCGTGCCCGTCTTGATCTCATGGGCCGGGCCACCTCGGATGGTGCGGCCCATGTACCATCTTGTGGTACCCGGGAGTCTATCCCCCACAATGAGGCATTTGTCAACGGTTTGCACATCGCCACCGAGCTTGGAATCCGATGGCTCAATGTCTGAGGTGACTCCTAGTTGATCATAGAGCAAGTCATGAAGGAGCCAAGTTGTCATGACCCCAAGATGGCGGCATACTGCTAGGTAGTCCGCCTCCTAGAAGAAAAGTTTGATGGCCTCGAGCTCAACCACATTGCTAGACGGTCTAACGAGGCAGCAGACGAGCTTACAAAGCTGGCATCCGGTCGGCCACCAGCTCCTACCAGCGTCTTCGCCGGTGATCTATATATGCCCTCGGTCAGTTACTAAGGGTCAGCGCAGGACAGCAGCGAGCCGCCCACGCTAACCTCGGGGGCTGACCCGACCCTGACCCCAACCGACCCTGAGGTTATGCAAATTGAGGATGACCCAGCCATAGGACCTGACCCCCTGCCAGACTGGAGAATCCCGTACCTTGACTGCTTGGTCCATGGCGTACTCCCAACTAACAAGACCGAAGCCCGACGCCTTGCGTGCCGCGCCAAGTCGTTTTTCCTGCTAGATCAGGAACTTTACAAGCGGAGCCCCACTGGAATCTGATAACGCTGCATCCCCAGTGAGCAGGGAAAGAAGCTACTACAGGACATCCATGGGGGCGTCTGCGGTCACCACGCAGCACCACGCACCCTTGTCAGAAATGCTTTTTGACAGGGCTTCTACTGGCCTACTGCCGTGGCTGACGCGACCGAGGTAGTACGCTCCTATGAAGGATGTCAGTACTATGCTCAACAAACTTATTTACCAGCCCAAGCGCTCTAGACGATCCCCATCACTTGGCCTTTCATGGTCTAGGGTCTGGACCTTGTTGGGCCGCTCAAGAAAGTGCCCGGGGGCTTCACCCACTTGCTTGTCGCCACTGACAAGTTCTCAAAGTGGATTGAGGCTCGGCCAATCACGCGAATCAAATCTAAGCAGGCGATGCTCTTCTTTACTGATATTATTCATCGCTTCGGGGTCCAAAACTCTATTATTACCGACAAGGGCACACAGTTTACCGGCAAAAAGTTCCTAGATTTCTACAATGATCACCATATCCGCGTGAATTGGGTAGCCGTGGCACGCCCTCGAATGAACGGGCAGGTCGAGCGCGCCAATGGCATGATCTTGTAGGGCCTCAAGCTAAGGATCTTTAACCGGTTGAACAAATTTGGTCGTCGATGGGTCACGGAACTCCCCACGGTCCTCTGGAGTTTGAGGGTGACCCCGAGCTGAGCAATAGGCTTCACGCCTTTCTTCGTGGTCTATGGATCCGAGGCCATCCTCCCCATTGACTTGAAATATGGAGCGCCAAGGGTCAGAGCGTACGACGACCAAGGGAACCAAGCCTCTCTTGAGGATGCCGTGGACCAGCTGGAGGAAGCGCGTGATGTCGCCCTACTCCACTCTGCCAAGTACCAGCAAGCCTTACGTCGATATCACCATTGCCACATGTGGGGTCGGCATTCAACGTCGGGGATCTGGTGCTTCACCTCAGACAGGACAGCAGGGGCCGCCACAAGCTAACACCACCATAGAAGGGCCCGTTCATCATCACAAAAGTACTCCGCTCCGGCACCTACAAGCTAGCCACCGAAGATGGCGAAGTCTTCACAACGCTTGAAACATTAAATAGCTACGTCGCTTCTACCCATAGATTTCTAGGCTTGTCACATGTTTAATCTCAAAAGAATAAAAAGAGTGTTCACTGTCTCTTACTTTGTCTAAACTCTAAGAGAGACCCGACCCTACCTTTAGTTAGGGTTGGGCCTCCCTCGGGGGCTAAAAGGGGGGAACCCCCAATGATGCAAAATTTTCACAATACTTTTCAAAAAAGTTTTTGTACCCGAGCCCTTATAGCGTTGTTTAAGAAAGCGGATGTTTTAGAAAGCGAAGAGCCCCTCGGGACGGATCGGTAGGACTGCGAGAAACCTACACCCTAGCGGTTACGGTGTCTTTGGTCACCAATCTGGGCCTAAGGGGTTGACTTGTACTTCTAGAAAATCTATAAACTTAAACATGATGTGGGGATTGAACAACCACTCGAAGAACTTTACAAAAAGATATCCACCTGAGCCCTCCAACGGTGACTGAGAAATGCGAGTGCATTAGAGTACAAGGATCCCTCGGGTCTAGTTAATCGGACTACAAAAAACCTATGCCTCTATGGCTACGATACTCTCACCCATTAACCCTAACCTAAGGCATCAGACTCAACTCCAAACGCCGCAAGACTAGGCACACTAAGAGGGTCGGGACGAACATGTAAAAACTTAGAACGAAAGATAAATGCAAGTTTTCAAAAGGGCTTCGAGGGCCATAGACTTGTCCAAAATCTTAAGTTTTTAAATGAGCACCTTGCCCGACACAGTTTACAGATCCAAAGGTGGGGGGACGACCCCTTCTTTGAATTTGGCCACTAGGGTCTTCACTGGCTCCAGCACCTCCTCATCGATGGCGTCGAGCTCCTCGTCGGGGATGTCGACGTAGCCCTCACTAAGCGCCTCCATGTCAATCTTCTAGTAGTAGGACTTGAAGACGGTGAGCGCACGCCGCATCCCAAGGTGGAGCGTCGCCTTCACTTGGGTCCGAACCCGCTTGAAGGCGACTCTAAGTTGACCCCACAGCGAGCTCGCTCCGGGGCGTACCTAGACCGCTCCGAGGGCGTCGCACACTAGCTTTGCGGTGGCACAAAGCTCAGAGTGCTCGTGCTGCTCCATCTTTAGGGCCTCCCGCACCGACAGAAGCTCCACCTCCACCGTGGCAAGCTTACTCTTCAGCCCTGATCATCACAGGAGATAAGAAGCATATTTTGAAAAAGAGCCCAACAATGGACGGCCAAAGGTACTTACCTTCTAGCTCCTAGGCCCTGGCCATGTCCGGCTGATGCCCTTGGGCCACCGTGGCTCAGAGGGATTCCACCTCGGGCTTCAGCTGGCGGTTCTCCTCGGCAAGCCAAGAGGCCACGCGCGTAGCCTCCTGCATCCAGTCCTCCATGGTGTTCTTCTCCCTCTAAGCTATGTTGCACTCTTGGCGAGCCTCATCGCGCTCGAGAAGAGCATGCTCGCGCTCATGGTGGACGGAGTCAAGCTCGGTCTAGAATCACTCTGAGGCCCATGATAGCACGTCATGCTCACTCCTCACCTTTTGGGCCTCCTCTTGGTCCTTACGAGCGTGCTCGATGAGGGCCACCACCTTCTCCCCTGACTCCTTGGCATCGATGACCACCTCATCATAACACATCCAGAGATTCACCATTTCTCTATTGAGGTTGGCCATCCTCTGCTGGGCCTCCGCAAGCCATGCCTTGGCTGCAGCCATCCTTGTTAATTCTGTTCCGGTACCACCCGGAACGGTCGATATGCCTCGTGCCGACGTGTAGACCGGCACAGAAGGAGCTGCATCCCGTACCGGCCAGCATACTGGCTGATTCCGGCCATCTCGGACGATTCTGGCCATTCTGGGTGAGACAGGGAGTTTCGTCGATGCCGGTACCATCCTTGATGAGGAAGAAGCTTGGCTCAACTGCTCAAGTTTGCGCTCCTGCCCCCGCTGATGCCGAACGACCAATGCTGCCCCTACCTGCGTGGCTCGTCGGAGTCTTCCTTAGACGCAGCGCCTCCACTTCTGGCAGGGTCCTGCAGGGACGCGGTGCGCGTCCATGTCCAGCTCGAGCACCAGCTCTAGCAGGGAGTAGGGGACCGCACCTTGGATGACTGGTAGTCGAGTCTTGTACTCTCGTTCTAGCACTCCGATCCTAGCAAGCAATAGAATCATAGAAGTGCCATCTGGAGTTTTTTTATTAGTGGAACTTAGCACTCATGGAATTTGTGTTTGCTTTGGTGTCTCGCTTCTTGGAACAGCAGGTCCAGAGGTAGGTGACGGCGGTACATGTAGAGTGTTCCTGAAACCAAGATGTGAGGCTACAGTTAAATTCGATTGAATGAAGTTTGTGTCCTGTATTGAGCTAGGTAAAAGCCCAATACATACTAGCAGACCGGCCCAAGTTGCAGTTCTTCTATTTTCATTACTTGTGAGTGATTTTTGATGTTTTAAAAATTTTGTATATTCCAAAAATATATAAATTAATACAAACCAAAAAGGTACACCAGAATGCACCGGTATTGGAATATACCGTTCCAAGAGCAAAATCGGAATGGCCTCCAAAACAGAATTGACAAGTTAGGCTGCAGCAGTCCTCCACGCTTCCTCCGACCAGCGTCTCTAGGAGACCTGCTCGCGACGGAGAAACTCTGACTTTGCCTGGCTCCATTCAAGTAGCGCATGCGCAAGGAGCCACGTGAAGGTCACCAAAAGGGGAAAGCACCGAACGACAAGCATTCACCTAACTCGACGCACCTGGCCATCTGGGCGGATGTCGTTGTGCAGGATGGACAATGATGAGGATAGAGTCTAGTTTAAGGTCTGGCACCCCGCCTGAATCTGACTCCAGTGTTCCAGCTCCTCGACATCGTCCAGCACGAAAACCGGCGGTGCCTCCGGTTGATTCCGATCTAACTAGATGAGGCGCGGACCGCCCCACAGGAAGGGGTCGCACCCCACACGCATAAGAGCTATGGGCCCCTCGGCGCGAGAGGGCTGAGCCACCTTGGCCAAATCAGAGGGCTCGCTAGACGAGACTGACACCACCTCCAACTTCGACGACATCAGGCCCGCCCGTCACAGTCTCCTCTGCCCGGGATCCGCCTCCCTGTTGACGGTAGTTATCACCTATCACAAACCATCAACTTTGTACAAGAAAATGATCACCAATCGAAACATAGGAGGTTATTACTTATAATTTCCATGAGTTTTGGTGAATTACTATCTGTCGGGATTATTCAGGGAGAACAAAAATAAGGATTAAATTAACGAAACACCATGAAACTTGATCACGATGAAAGGACACACCAGAAGACTCTAGAAGGCACAAGAAGGCATGGGACCGAGGCACAGACCGAGAGGCCACCAGAGGAGGCCGCCCGGGCCTCCCTAGGCCAGCCGTCCTGGCCCTAAGGCCAACCACCTTCCCCTTCGCGTGACGCAATACAACCGACCTCTACGTCGTATTTTGACCCTTGATTCAAGTCGGTTTGATCCAAGGGTTGTGGTTCATCCTACCGGACTATATAATCAGACCCAGACCCCCCTGAGGCATCCATTAGCATAAGGTCAAGACAAGATTAGAATTAGGGTTTCTAGAGAGAGATTAGAGCTAGGGTTTCTAGAGAGAGATTAGAGCTCTACTTCAAGTTTAGGGTTTAGATCTAGCTAGATATAAGAAGAGTTGGGCGTTGCTCAGGATTCCGGATCGCCGTTAGGAGATTTGGTAATTATATTGTAATCTTGTTATTCGACTTTGTGCTACTTCAATAATATCATTATATTTCTATTTATTTCGTTCTTAGTTTATTCTAGTTGTATATTTGATATAGTCATGATTAGTAATGAGTTTATGCATATGTTCACAAAGCACTTAGTTTAATTCCGAATTAGATTAGGTGGTAGATATGATGTAGGTGTGGTGCTTATATTAAATTTACCTGCGAATGCATCCTATATTTCGGGACATCAAGTGGTAGATCGCGGGTATGATATTCCTGTTGAGTCCTGTGTAGCCCACTCCCCGAATATAGGCCAAGTAGAACCTGGTATAAGAAAAGGATTGCTCTGTTCTTGATATTCATTAGTAATGTTTCTTATGCATAGATGAATGATTGATTATGCTATAAATGATAGTGTATATACTAGAGTGAAAAATACTTGGTAAATATGAAATAACTTAGAATTCTTACCTCTTAACTTATCTCCAGATTGGCTCTACTTGATTTATGAGTCTCTCTTTCATTATGGAATACCCATTGCTATCTTATTTTACATCTATCATTTATCTATTGTCGTACCGCTGTAAAGATAAGAGTGGTTATTCGATCTTTATCATGAGTATGTATATTTGATATTCTTTCTAGCCATATTTTTCTTTGATTTTAAACCCTGTTAAGATCCTAGTGGTAAAGTATAAATAACGATACATGGAACGTTCTTGGGTGAAATGCTACAATTGGTGTATTTTATCTATGCGCTTGCGGATAACCTTTATTCTATATTTTATGTAAGTGTCATGATTATAAGTACAACCACATTTCTAGTATCATATTAGGGATGACAACTTAACTCAAGTGATGCTAAGAAATATCAACAAGCATTTTTGGCGTCGTTGCCGGGGAGCTTCAGGAAATTTTTAATAGCTATCAGAAAGATTAATCAAATAGATACTTATAGATAAAAATCATAACCAGTACCTCTGTCTTAGCAGGCTTACCCCCATTTTGTTTTTGTTGATATCTTATACAGGGTAATACATGTTTGGTTGTGACTCATCAATTTTCAATCACAAATCAACTCAACCAAGGAGGATCGATACCAGTAGTGAAGCTATGGCTGAAAAGATTTCACTTGAGTTCTCTGCTCCAAGTATTGGGAACATTCATACTGGACCAAAACTTCAGACGAACAACCTCAAGTTTGAGCTCAAGCCAAGCCTTATCAACATGGTTCAAGCCACTACATTCAGTGGAAAGGTACAAGAAGATGTTAATGCTCATCTACAGGATTTCCTAGAGATTGGAAGCACCGTCATCATCAAGAACGTTGACCAAGATATCATACTCCTTCGTCTATTTCCGTTCTCATTAGAGGGAACAGCGAAGCAGTGGTTCTATGCCAACAAAAACAACATGGACACTTGGGACGACTGCTCGAAGGCCTTTCTACTAAGATTTTTCCCTATAGGCAAAACCAATGCCTTAAGAAGAAAGATCTGTAACTTCCAACAGCAAAAAGGAGAAATCATTCTAGAGACATGGGAACGTTTTCAGGAATACATATCAGGATGCCCACACCATGGAATCGAGGATTGGTTGCTCATGCAAGGATTCTATCATGGATTAACTCAGAGAAATCATGAGCAATTAGATGCAACTGCTGGAGGATTATTCATGTCACTCACTCTTTCAAGAACTGAAACTCTCATGGATAAGATAACTGAGAATCAGAGCTGGAAACAAGACAATACGCAACATTCTCACCATATTGAAGAAGCTTTAGAAGAAATGTGTGTATTATCATCGAAGATGGATGTACTATTGGATTGGCTTGATTAACGATCTAAGTACAAGAAAGATCGTCAGGATATTCAAGATGCATTCAATGCTCAAAACAGATATGGAGAGTATCTGGGGATCAAATTCTCAGATGATCCAAAAAATGCAAACATCATCAACAACTCTTCCACTCAATGAAAGCAAGGATGGAATCAATAGAAACAATCCACTTATCAAGGTAAGTACTCAAGCAAATCTTTCAATTTTGATTCTAAATAACCACCTTTGAGAGATTTAATCTTAGAACAAACTAGGATTAATGATAATATTGTTAAGAAGCTTGTTTCTAATGATAAAATTTTAGAGGACATAAATGCAAAATTGGATGACTTTTCTTCTGCTATGAAAGGTCAACTTAATCACAATAAAAAGGTAGAAACCAAATTAGCACAATTGGTTGCTGCTTTGCCTTTTGCCACTAACCCCGAGCAGGTTCAAGCTATTACCACTAGAGGGGGCAAATCCACTCGAGATCCCCCATATCCAAAAGGTACGGAGAGGAGACAGACATCACCAGTGTTACCAATAGTACAAGAAGAAAATAAGGATGATGGAGTTGAAGAACTTGACCCACCACCAGGCCGCCCGACCTCCCTCCTAATATTCTTTAAATTCCCTTCCTCTCCTTCGCATTTCACTTATCCAGGAACACAAAGAGCATAGAGTGAGCTCGTGATTCATTTAGAAAACTCGAGTTCCGAGAATCCATCAATTGAGCGAAGTTTTGAAAGAGAGTGACAGAGAGAAGTGTTGAGTAATTAGTAGTGCAAGTTCTTGTTAAGAAAGTAGTGGAAGCACTATTAAAAGTTGCTAGAAAATTAAGTGTGAGTGAAGTAGGTGCTGTTCAATTAGTGGGAGAGTTCGCATTAATTAATTCTGATTTGAATGACTAACTCCCAGATGACTGATTTTTGGACAGCTGCCTTTCTGATATTTATTTTCTAACCCTCATATTTTCCACGAGTTTTGTTGGTTGTGATTTCTACCATAGTACCATGAGCAAGTTCGTGAGCAAGGCCAAGAGCGCTCTCTGCTCAGTTTCATTCCGTTCTACAAGAATCCGCACTTCGTCTCAAGCAGGCTCTTCCCGAGTTGACTCTGAGATGGAGGCTGATCCACCATCCCCTACTGTTCGGAGATCAAATTCACGTCGTCAATCCAAGAGCTACACCTTTCTCCGAGAGAACCAAATTAAATTTCAAGATGATCGTAAGAAGAAAGTTTTCAAGTTATTGAAGGACAAGGAATTTACATCGACTCCGCTCATAGACGTCGATCTCCTACAAAAGACAGGTATAGATTTCAAATTTGAACTCATTTTCCGCAATATAGGTTGGGAGGAAGCTTGGCACTTGAATGAGAATGGAAGTAGATTGCTCATCATAGAATTTATGTGCACCTTACAACTAGGAGAGGATGAAATTTCATTTGGAGTATTTAATCAATCATTCTCACTTAGTTAGAAGAATTTCAGCAACATGTTGAATTTTCATGAGTCATGTAAAATTGATGTAGAAGATGCTTTACCAGACTTTAATAGAACCCGATTTTGGTAAGATATTTCTGGAGAGACTGTTTGTTTTAGACCCTGCACAGATGAAATTCATAATCCTACCCTTTGATTTATCCATAAATGGTTAGGAGTCACTATGTTCTATAGAGAAGAATTTAGAATTGCAAGAGTGGAAGAACTCACTATAATGTATGCCATGACTAAAAAGAAAAAAATTTCACCTGTAAAATTAATGGCTCATTACTGGTTAACCATTCCTAGATGAAGAGAGGGCAGTTACATGTACTTCATGGGTCACTAGAATTGCAATGGGTTGGGGCTTTTGGATAGTGCAGTCATCGCTTATATTTACACTCCACGCCGCATCATTGATTATTCATTCTTTAGTCAAGCTCATATTCTTAGAAAGAAACAGAAAAATAATCATGATGTACAAAGGGTATACAAAGTAGATAAATTTCCAGACCAAACCCTCGTTCTATATTCCATGAAGAATTTTGCGCTTAATTTGCAGAAACTAGGACAAGCAGTAGGAAGGAGTCTCTCTGCTCGGATCACAAGGAATCCAAATCCGAGGTATAAAGGAGAAGATGCTACTCTGCCGGAGCTAGCCTTCACCAGCTACTTCGATTTCAACCGTCTAGGACCACCACATGCACACCATCAGCTTTGGGAGGACCAAATTCTATTTGATACTGACACTTCCACAGGTGCCCAATGGAGGCCAAGTGACCACTAGGGGCCTGGTAACTATGCTAATTATCATTCGTAGAAACATGAAGAAACTTCAAGTGGCATCCAGATAGGACGCATGTATTTCTCTACACGGGGCTTCCATGATAGTTACCATGGACCATTCCCTTTCCACGCACCTCAGGACCAATACCAGCAGCCGCCTCAGCATCATTATCAGCCATTGCCGTACCATCATCATCTACCACCGATGGGCTATGATGAGCCCGGCTTCTTTTAGGAGGTGGATGACCGTCTCACATCTCTTGAGATGGGTCAGCAAGAGATTCGTAGCACTCTATACCAACAAATGGAGTCGCAGCAATAGACAACCTAGAGGATTAACGAATTACGCCAGTACGAGCAATAACAACAAACCAACTTCGAGTATTTATTCGGTAAAATAGGATTTACTGATTACACACCACCACCACCTTAGTGATCTAGCTTGGGGAGGACCCCCGCAGTACAAGGTGAGGCACATCTGCTTTCCCTCTTGTAAATTTTCTGCTATTAGTATTATTATTATCTTCCTTAGTTTAAAGTATCAATTTTAAAAAAGCATAATTAGAAAACCAAATAAATTTTTTTCCTTTATTATATATATTTCCACTAAAAGTTTTAAGTTCGGCATGTTAAAAAATGAAAATCCAAAAATAGAGTGTGTAAAATAAGTTTACTTTAAATTTGTTTATTTTTGAATTAGTGTGCTTTCTTATTTTTAGAGTAGAATAAATAAAAATTGAAGTTAGACTCTCTCAGATGAAAAGAAAAATGCTTAAGTTATTATTCCTTTCAAGTACCTAGTTTTCATATTTGAATTCTCCTACGAGTTGTTTGAAGTTTATTTAACTTGAGAATTTGCTCTGAAACTTGAAATCTGTGGGTAGCATAAGCTTGAACCGAAATCTAGGTAATTGATGGATATGAGATAAGAGAGTTTGAGCTGCTATTTATCTTATTCTAAATGAAACTTGAATTCCGAAAATTTATCTTTGAAAAACTAAAAATTGATATGATGAGATTCTGCATGGCAAAGTTTAAATTCCTACCAGAGCCAAAATGAATATATCTAGATTAGAAAAATTTCCACATTATTACTACTTGTATTTCATTGAGTTCAGTCAAACTTTGTTGTATGCTTTATGAGAGGTTTGTCATACTTTTAAAATCAAGATTCCACCATATATATAGTTCATCCATTTCATACTTCTTCCACCAAAAATGTTATTCTCCTACATTGGGAGAAAATACCAAAAATATTCTAAACCCATAGGACATCCATAAAATAAATGCTTCAAATTCCTTTGTATAATCTCTCTCAAATATTTTGTATGTAAAAGAATCATGTGGCTATAAAAAAGAAAGAAAAAATGGACAAGTGTCCAAAGTAAAGAAAAAAAGAAGAGAAGAAAAGATAGCACATGTTTTCTTGCAATTATTGTCAAGTTCAAAAGAGAAATTTTCAAGGAGCATAGTAGAATTAGGTTTAGCCACCATAAACATTCTATTTCATACATTTATATGTCTTGATTTGATTGTATGACACAACTCTCTTTGGTCCATCATTTGACTTTATAATATATGTTTGCAAGTATGTTTTCTCATGAGAATGCCATTCCTATGAAATCCACATAAGCTTTAGTGCAGGACAAAGGCATTATGTTTATTGCCTTAGTGAGATCCAAAAATACCACATGTATGAGAGACTTGAGTGTGTCATGCAGATAAATCTCTGAGTTTTATTTTGAAAACTTATTAAAAACTCCAGAATGAAGGTTGATGAGGAACATGAGATGTACTGCTCACTTGATTATTCTATCTTTCAATTGCTCAAGATTAGGTGAAAAGTTCAAAAGCTCCATGGTTAAAAGAAATATGAGTAAGTTTGAAAGATGGATCAATGAATTGCAATCCGAAGAAGAATTTTTGTTTGAACACAGGTGTACTTTGAGGAGTTGTATAAAATTCATAAAACCCTATAATTCTTAAATTGTAATAAGTTTAAGTTACTTTGCTAAGGGACTAGCAAAGACTTAGCTTGTGGAACTTGTTGACGGTAGTTATCACCTATCACAAACCGTTAACTTTGTACAAGAAAATGATCACCAATAGAAACATAGGAGGTTATTTTTAATAATTTCCATGAGTTTTTGTGAATTACTATTTTCTACAAGGATTATTCAGAGAGAACAAAAATAAGGATTAAATTGATGAAACACCACGAAACTTGATCGCGATGAAAAGACACACCAGAAGACTCTAGAAGGCACGAGAAGGCACGGGACCGAGGCGGAGACCGAGAGGCCACCAGAGGAGGCCGGCTGGCCTGGCCCAGAGGCCAACCGTCTTCCCCTTCGCGTGACGCAATCCAACCGACCTCTACGTCGTATTTTGACCCTTGATTCAAGTCGGTTTGATCCGAGGGCTGCAGTTCATCATACCGGACTATATAATCAGACCCAGACCCCCCCGAGGCATCCATCATCATAAGGTCAAGACAAGATTAGAATTAGGGTTTCTAGAGAGAGATTAGAGCTCTACTTTAAATTGAGGGTTTAGATCTAGCTAGATATAAGAAGAGTTGGGCGTTGGTCAGGATTCCGGATCGTCGTCGAGTGATTTGGTAATTATATTGTAATCTCGTTATTCGACTTTGTGCTACTTCAATAATATCATTTTGTTTCTATTTATTTCGTTCTTATTTTATTCTAGTTGTATATTTGATATAGTCATGATTATTAATGATTCTATGCAAATGTTCGCAAAGCACTTAGTTCAATTCCGGATTGGATTAGGTGGTAGATATGATGTAGGCGTGGTGCTTATATTAAATTTACCTGCGAATGCACCCTATATTTCGAGATATCAAGTGATAGATCGCGGGTGTGATATTCCTGTTGAGTCCTATGTAGCCCACTCTCCGAATATAGGCCAAGTAGAACCTGGTTACAAGAAAAGGATTGCTCTGTTCTTGATATTCCTTAGTAATATTCTATATGCATAGATTAAGGATTGATTATGCTATAAATGATAGTGTATATACTAGAGTGAACAAAAAATTTGGTAAATATGAAATAACTTAGGATTCTTACCTCTTAACTTATCTCCTGATTAGTTCTAGTTGATTTATGAGTCTCTCTCTCTCATTCTGGAATACCCATTGTTATCTTATTTTATATCTATCATTTATCTATTGTCTTACCCATGTAAAGATAAGAGTGGTTATTTGATCTTTATTATGAGTATGTATATTTGATATTCTTTTTAGCCATATCATTCTTTCATTTTAAACCCTGTTAAGCTCCCAGTGGTAAAGTATAAATAACGATACCTAGAACGTTTCTGGGTGAAATGCTACAACGGGTGTATTTTATCTATGCCCTTGCGGATAACATTTATTCTATATTTTATGTAAGTGTCATGATTATAAGTACAACCACATTTCTAGTATCATGTTTGGGATGACAAATTAACTCAAGTGATGCTAAGAAATGTCAACACTCCCACAGCGGACCCCACCTGCGCCGAAGGGCCCTCGGGTGTGGCCTCCTTTGCCGCCTCCTGAGCCCCGGCGCTCGCACCTGCTCTTGCGATTGATCCTGACGTCTCCGCCGTTGGTGGCGGAGGCACCTCACCCCCTGAGGGAGTGCCCCCTCGAGAGCGGGATCCAGCCCGAACTGCAACGGCTACTCCGGCGCCGCCATCCCCATCTGCACAGATTTCTCCATCTCTGCTTCTAAAAGTGTCACCACGGTTGACGGGGTGGGGTTAGGTGGAGGTGACGCAGGGGCGTCCAGCACCTCGCGTCCTCCTACGGCCATGGACGCCTGAGGAACGCTACCGGCCATCCCCGAGGCGGAGACATCTGAACCCGGCACACTGCCAACTGAGGCCTGGCCCTGTCGCCTCAGCGCCTTCCATCGCGCAAGCGGGGGAATGTCGGACTGGACCCTCCTACAAGAACGACAGGCGTTAGCATTACCAAGCCTCGGCGCAAACAAACAACACAGAAGGGCACCCCTTACCTCTACGTCGTAGGACGGGGCCGCTTTTGCGATGGCTCGCATGGGCTCGACCCCGCTGTAATGAGGCAGGGCCTCTTCCCGCCCGCCACGGTCTCAGCCGTGTCGGGCTGAGGAAGTGGCGGCGGTGACCCCACCGTCTCCTAGGGTTAGGATTCCTCCATCCCCTTAGGACAGGCCAACTCCTGCGGCCTCAGGGGGGCCTCTCCCCCGCCCGTCGCCACAGCTCCCCCGAGGTCGGGGCCCTCCGATTCGTGGCGTAGCAGTTGAGCCTGCGGCGACCGCCCATCGATCGAGGGGGACGACCCCTGGGCTGCTCCCCCTCCTCGGCCATGGAGTCTAGCTAGTCGTACTGGTGGGTCTCCTCCTCATCGTCATCATCATCATCAATGCTTGATGACTCCTCTTCTTCTCTGGCCTGCCGCTGCAGCGTCCGGCGCTTCTCGCGCCCAACCTTCCTCCTGGCCTTCTCAGCCTCCTTCTTCTTCTTCCCTTCTTCCTTCTTCTTCTTCACCCCCTCGGCATGAGCCAGGTTCCACGCCCTCTAGATCATGTCCTCAGGAACGGGTGGGTCAAAGTCGGGGACCAAGTAGAGATTACCCTGCAGCCGCCCGAGCCCCGGGTCAGGCAAAAAGAAACGCAAAGAGGCCAAGGGAAAGGGGAGGAGAAGAAGGGTGGGGTGCTTACCATCTTGATGAATTCGTCATCGGGATGCATTGGCGGGTGGACGTCGAGGACGGCGTCGGAAGGGACACTCCCGAGCGTCGACTTGATGTGCTTCTTGATCTCCTCATGATCAAGCTCCCATATCACGAGCACGGTCCCTCGAGGGGCATGTTTGGCACTATCTCGTCCAGACGGCGTGCCCGCCGCATCAGCGACAGCACCCTCCTCTCGTGGAATGCGACAACGACCACGGCTCCTGTCACGTCCGCATCTACCAAACGCTTGACCGCCTGGAGGAGGGTATTGATTTTCTTCCTATCGGCGATGATGGGACCATAGCCCTAGCGCTCCGGAGCTTCTCCGAAGAAACGACCGGTGTACGAAGGCAGGGGCGCATCGGCGTCGCTCCTGAGGTAGAACCACCGTTGGTGCCACCCCTTGTTAGACGATAACCCCTTCATGGCGATGTACCCTCCACCTGACTCTGGCGAAGCTGGATCGCACAGCTACCGATGCGCACCGGCACCGTCTCACCCCTCCCCACTGTCTTGAGGAAGACAGTAGCGCAGAAGTAGTACTTCCACAGGGCAAAGTTAGGCCTAATGCCCAGATAGCCCTCATACAAGGTGATGAAAACCACAATCTATAAAACTGAGTTGGGATTGAGGTTTGGCAACTCAATCCCATAATGGTGAAGGAGCCCACGGAAGAAGTTACTCACAGGCGTCCCGAACCCCCGCTCATGGAAGTGCGCGAAGCTGACGACATAGCCGGCGGGAGGGTTTGACTCGTCTTCATTGCCAGGGACGATCCACTCTGGGTATGCAGCATTCGTCACCGGACGGAGGAGACCATCCTCAACGAGCCGCAACGCGATCTTCTTGGTGAAGCTAGACCGACCCCACGGATCCATTGAGATGGGTGAGAAAGCACTCTGACAGCAATGGCAACGGCGGCGGCTACGGGGTGAGTCTTCAATCTCTCTCTCGCTTCCTTGCTAAGGCAGATGGGAAACATGAGCATGAGGAAGGCAAAAGGCAAGGGTGCGCAAGGGAAAGGAAAAACCACCGGGTAAAAGGGGAGAAGCCGGAGCGATTCGAGATTCCAACCACCCGCATTAAATGCGGCTGCCAAAATGTCTTGTCACATCCTAAATATCTCGATAACCGATCGCACGCCCCCTGCAAATCCGCCCTGGCACCTCACACCATCTGCCTCGCATGCCGCACCTGCTGTTATCCCATCACCATGCGGGGTTCAGGCACCTCCCCTCTACACGGGCCGATCATAGGCCTCGGCAGGTAAGAGAAGAATATGGAACTACGAGTGCTCCTCCGGCCCAATTACGTCTAGGGGTTCAAAGGCTGGCCCACTGTGGGTTCGACAGCCGCCTCAGGACACTTGAGTTAGGGATGGCGAAGAATGGGCACGCTAGCGGCCAATACCCCAGCGCGTGGGCACCGAGGGCATTCTGACCCATGTTTGAGTCCTGATGGATATCCGATTCATGGTATTCCTTGAAGGAAGACAGTGAGCCCTCAGGACCGGTCGAATGCCCCTGAGAACTATATGAATTAGCCATCGGGAGTTTGGGGTGCGTCACCAGCTTGACCACTAGCCGGCGCCCAACAAATAGGACCGGTACTCCACTCAGACCTATCCGCTAACATCCCACCGAGTGCCACGGTTCGTCCAATGAGGGTAGCGTGGTTCGGCTCACCCTCTTCATTCCACGAAGGAACGCGTGAGGAATCAAATCGAATCAAAGACGGGTGGCCTCCCGATCGGAACCCTGCATCGAGCAAGGGCTCGGGGGCTACACTCGTGTCCCGACCCAACAAACGGTCATGACCTTACGTCGAGCAAGGGCTCTGGAGTTACGAACGACCCAACGGAGGTCACCCCCCACAACATTTCTAAAACCACATGAGAAGTCACATCAACGAAGGACACGATTCATTAAACGATGACGAGTCTTTTTACAAGAGCACTTCTAATGTGAAATGGGAAAACAAAATGCGAAAAGCCTATCCTAAGTGGGGATCAAGATGGCCTCGGTGATGACGTCATTGGAACTGGGGAAGGAACGCTAGCCAGTAGGGCTCAACCTTGATGTTGGTCGCCGCTTAGGGTCCTAGGTGCCTGGTGGCCTCCTCCACGACCCCCTCGGCGGGGACCAGGTCGATGACGGCATCGGCTGCCTCATTGAAGTCCTCCAGAGATCCGTCGTGATCGGCCAGCTCCTGGCCCTCTGGGAGCCCAACTAGGTGGTGGAGCGCGTGCCCCGAGCGCACACGTGCCACTGTTAGGGCCACCGCCGCCCCACGATGGATGCCGAGCTCCACCGCATCCTAGACACAGATGGGGATGTCCAGGAGGCGCTCCTCCCGGTTCGCACCGCGGGCATGGACGTACCTCGCCGCGGTGTCCGCATCCACCCGAATCCCCAGCAGCTCCGCCTCCAGTTCAAAGCACTAGGACGTGAAGCGTCACAATAACTGCTACCCGGCGCGACGCCTCGTCATCCCCAGGCGGGTCCACTCAATTCAAAGCCCATGAAGGGATAACTCATCCCACTAAGGCCTCGGGGGCTACACCCGGCGGGTGCGCTTGTGTGCACCCACCAGACAGCTTCCTTCCAAATAAACAAACCACAACTACCCATGTGCACTCATCCTTAAGCCTCTGAAGGAGTGCTCCACTCCTTCATAGGCTCGGGTGCTACTGTCGGGTATCAATAGTAGGCATACCCAACCAAGGACGTTAATAGCGTGTCAGCTACTAAATCGCCCGAGGCTTAGGGACGCCTTCCGCCTCGCCCGAGCCCTATGACATCATCTGTCGGTACCAACAGTACGGGGGTACCCACAGCTATCGCCAAAACACTAACATAACCGAAACCGCAATGAAAGATAGCCCACCTCGGCCGAGTATCATGCGGCCCGCTCGACGGGGCGCCTCGACCGCGCCCCGGCTCCGACTCGTACAAGGCCCGCTCGACGGGGCGCCTCGACCGCGCCTGGGCTCCGACTCGTACGAGGCCCGCTCGACGGGGCGCCTCGACCGCGCCCCGGCTCCGACTCGTACAAGGCCCGCTCGACGGGGCGCCTCGACCGCGCCCCGGCTCCGACTCGTACGAGGCCCGCTCGACGGGGCGCCTCGACCGTGCCCCGGCTCCGACTCGTACGAGGCCCGCTCGACGGGGCGCCTCGACCGCGCCTCGGCTCCTCGACGCGTTTTCTTTACCTACCCCAGGACGAAAGCCATAGCATTCAATGCGGGTACCTACTACCACCTACCGGCATGGCTGCGGCATGGACCAACGTGGGAACAATACCCACGTCGAGTCTCACTGTTTTACCGCCCATCCCATGATAGGAGGTGAAACCCGTCACTGTACCCACCTTACCGCACACTGTTCACCATCAATCACCCTCGAGGGAGGATAAGACAAGGTCTGTTCCCCGCGATATCAGGGATTCGGCCTTATCCATCCAACCTCGACCCGGCCTCGACCCAGCTTCGACGCTCGGCTTAGTTCGAAGGACGGTATGGCATGGCGCTCTGGGTCATTTCGCCATCTTGTCTCCCACAACGTCAGGGTACCCAGGGATGGCCAGCCATTCCGAAGGCACGTCGCTACAGTCAACTCAACAGGAATCGACAAAGCATCACCTCAAGGCTCCCCTTGGCTTGGCCTCCTCTCGCCTTATAAAAGGGTAGGCCAGGGTTCGACAGGGGGGGCAGACGAACGAACCAACCAACGAACAGACGAACAAAAAAAAGACGAAACAACCAACCACCCGACCGAACAACGAAAAGCAAGAGATCAACATCTCAAGAAACCGCCTTTCTCCTTTTTTCTCTTTGAGACTTGGGCTCGACACCCTCTCTCGCCTGCTTGTAACCCCTACACGAGCACCTCGGTGCAAGGAAATACAAACCTCTCCCCCCCCCCCCGCTGGACGTAGGGCCTTCTTTTGCCCGAACCAGGATAAACCCCCGTGTGTTCTCCTTGCATCACCATCCAGGAAAGAGTCACGCAGCATTTACTCGTTGGTTTAGGACCCCCCTCGGTCCGAACACCGACAGTTGGCGCGCCAGGTAGGGGAGCGCTGCGTGCAAACCTCGCTTTGTCGCCGTTCTTCCTGGATGGCTAACCCCGAACGCCCGATCCCGTTGGCTACGGTGATCTGGTTTGGGAGTTTTGGAGTTCATGTCGCTCGGCTCTGGCTACGACATGATCCTACTTCCACCCAGGCACCCAACCGATGAGGATTACGAGCTCTCCCAGCCCGGGGGAGCAGTCAACCGGCACCGTCGCTCCAGGCGGGCGCGGGCCGCCCGGCGACGGCGAGCTCGGTACAACCACCGTCTCCACCTGGCGGAGGGCGATGGGGTCCCCCGGTCCGGCACCCCCCAGACAGGCGCCAGCCTAGATCTCCTTTTGGAAGATTTGGGAAGGACGAGCCTGGCTGAGGGTGGCGTGCCGACGAAGAATCCCGCTGCTCCCCCGTCCGGTGAGACACCACTGTCCGTAGCATCTATTTCGCCACGTGCAGCGACGTCCCCATCACCATTCCCGTTTGGGCTGGACTCGGTTGCCCGGGTGTATGCATCCTCCGTGAGCACTCGCATGAGTGCTTATGAGGAACTCCCCTGACACCATCTACGCTCCACTCTGGACCTCGTTGCGTCCACGCCGGCTTCTGATTATCGAGACTCTACCGAGACACTGGAAACAGAGCCTCGTGTGACTGCTTCTTCATATCGTCACCGCGGTGACGGTTGGCAACGGCCACACATTCCCCCGTCATATTACTACTTTGGCGCTCCTGACTCCGACTCGGCTGACGACACCTATGATCCGACTCGCGAGTGCTTCAACATCGACGTTGAAAGCACCTCCGAATCAGAGGACGAAGAGCCGGTCGAAGGAAGGCACACGCCCCCTCATGTTGAACTTCCTGCCGAGCGAAACGAGCCCCAGTTCCTTGTGGATCAAGGAGCGCAGCTCGAACAGATTCGCGAGTTGCAGGACCAGCTTGACGAGGAACGGGAAAACCTAGATCTTCTCCAGCAAACCCTCGAGCGTGAGCGTGCGGAACACGTATTTGGCGGGAGAGCTCGTGAGAGAGCTCGCGACGTCAACCGTCATATCGACGAGGACCGGGCGGTCGACCCTCCGGTTTTCGCTCGAGCCAGCCAAAACGTCGTCGCCGCCGCCATGCTCCTGCGCAACATGCCCGAGCCGTCAAACCCTGACGCCCGTCGGGCTCGAGACGAAATCCGAGGACTCCTCGAGACTGCCACCATGCAGCAGGCCGAGAGCTCTACCTCGAGGCGGCGCGAAGCAGCCTCGGAGCGGATCCTCGAGCCTTCTCGATAGGAGAGAGAAGCCTCGGTTCATCCCGAGCCTGCCTGGCGAAACCGGGTAGCACCGGCCCCTGAGCCCATCGCCAACGACCGCGAGCCTCGAGACACCCGTGGCAACATCGTCGAGCGTCGCACGCGCAAACACGGTGACGGTGTAGCTCGAGGCTACCACGTCCACAGGGGCGGACGCTACGACAGCTCGGAAGACCGTAGCCCTTCACCCGAACCCCCAGGTCCTCGGGTGTTCAGTAAGGCTATCCATGAGACGGTGCCCCCGGCTCGGTTCCGTCCCCCCACGACTCTCACCAAGTATAACGGCGAGACCAAACCCGAACTTTGGCTCGCCGATTTCCGCTTGGCATGTCAGTTGGGCGGGGCCACCGACGACCGGGTCATCATTCGGCAACTCCCCCTGTTCCTCTCCGACACCGCCCGAGCCTGGCTCAAGGATCTCCCACCTTGGCAGATCCATGACTGGGACGATCTCGTGAGGGTGTTCGAGGGAAATTTCAAGGGAACCTACATGCGCCCCGGCAACTCGTGGGACCTCCGGGGCTGTAAGCAGAAACCAGATGAGTCCCTCCGGGACTACATCCGGCGCTTCTCCCGGCAGCGCACCGAGCTCCCCAACATCACCGACTCCGACGCGATTACGGCCTTCCTCTCCGGTACCACCTGTAAGGAGTTGGTCCGGGAGTTGGGCCGTAACACCCCGCTCACTGCCAACGGATTGATGGACATCGTCACCAACTTCGCCGCCGGCGAGGAGGCAGTTGGTGCAATCTTTGGCGGCGAGCCGGTGAGGGGGGAGCAGAAGGTCGACGACCCCGCGAGTTCCACCCGAGGCCCCAAGAGAAACAACCGCAAGAAGAAGAAAGGCCAGCAGGGCAAGCTCGAGGCCCCGGCCGACGAGCTCGTCGCTGCTACCGAGCACAAGAAACCTCAAGGCCCCCCCGGCGGGGGCGTCTTCGACAAAATGCTCAAAGAGCCGTGTCCCTACCACAAGGGACTCACTAACCATAACCTCGAGGATTGTCACATGCTGCGCAGGTACTTTGGGGGTGCCGGCGCCAAGAAGGACGACAAGGAGGAGGACCCTAAGGGTGACGACAAGGACGGGGAATTTCCCGAGATCCGCGACTGCTACATGATCTACGGAGGGCCCTCGACCTGCCTCTCTGCGCGCCAGCGCAAGCGAGAACGGCGCGAGGTCTTCTCCGTACAATCGGCAGTACCCCCATTTCTTTGATTGGTCTGCGGTGGCCATCACTTTCGACCGTGAAGACCACCCAGACTACGTCCCCAACCCGGGGGTCTATCCACTCATCGTTGACCCCCGTCATCGCCAACACACGCCTCACCAAAGTGCTCATGGACGGCGGAAGCAGCCTCAACATTATCTACTCTCAGACCCTCGACCTCTTGGGGGTCGACAGAGCGCGCCTCTAGCCTAGCGTCGGGGGCTTCCACGGAGTCGTGCCAGGGAAACGGGCGGAACCCCTCGGGCGGGTCGATCTGCCTATTTGCTTTGGCACACCGGCCAACTTTCGAAAGGAAACTCTCACTTTCGAAGTGGTCGGATTCCGTGGAACGTACCACGCTATCCTGGGACGCCCATGCTACGCCAAGTTCATGGCGATCCCGAACTACACCTACCTTAAGCTCAAAATGCCTGGCCCAAACGGTGTCATCACTATAGGGCCCTCGTATGAACATGCCTACGAGTGCGACGTCGAGTGCGTCGAGCACGGCGAGGCTGTTTTTGAGTCGGCAAGCTTGGCTGCAGACCTCGACGGTCTCGCCAAAACGATTCCTGACCCAAAACGCCATGCCGGCAGCTTCGAGCCCGCCGAAGACGTCAAACTCGTACCCCTCGACCCCGCTGATCCCAAAGGGAGGACGCTGAACGTCAGCGCCACCCTCGATCCTAAATAGGAAGCAGTGCTCGTCGACTTTCTCCGCGCGAACGTCGACATCTTTGCGTGGAGTCCCTCGGATATGCCGGGCATACCCAGGGAAGTCGCCGAGCACGCCTTGGAGATCCGGGCCGGATCCAAACCGGTGAAGCAACGCCTGCGCCGCTTCGATGAGGAGAAGCGCAGGGTCATCGGCGAGGAGATACACAAACTGTTGGAGGCCGGGTTCATCAAGGAGGTTCATCATCCCGAGTGGCTAGCTAATCCTGTATTAGTTAGAAAAAAGAGTGGGAAATGGAGGATGTGCGTAGACTATACTGGTTTAAATAAAGCATGTCCGAAAGTTCCCTTCCCTTTGCCACGCATTGATCAAATCGTTGATTCCACCGCGGGATGTGAAACTCTCTCATTCTTAGATGCATATTCCAGCTACCACCAGATCAAAATGAAGGAGTCCGACCAGCTCGCGACTTCATTCATCACCCCATTCGGCATGTATTGCTACGTTACGATGCCCTTCGGTCTCCGGAACGCGGGGGCAACATACCAGCGATGCATGCAACACGTTTTCGGGAAGCACATTGGGTCGACCGTCGAAGCTTACGTCGACGACATCGTGGTCAAAACCCAACGTGCCGACGATCTCGTCAGCGACCTCGACGTTGCATTCAAGTGCCTCAGGGCAAAAAACATCAGACTCAATCCGGAGAAATGTGTTTTTGGCGTCCCACGAGGTATGCTTTTAGGGTTTATCGTATCTAAACGTGGCATCGAGGCCAACCCTGAAAAAATCTCTGCAATAACCAAGATAGGCCCCATCCGAGATCTCAAAGGCGTACAGAGAGTCACAGGTTGCTTGGCGGCACTCAGCCGTTTCATTTCGCGCCTCGGCGAAAAAGCACTCCCTCTGTACCGTCTCTTGAGGAAATCGGACCATTTTTCCTGGAACCTCGAGGCTGAGGAGGCTCTCACGAAACTGAAAGCCACCCTCTCTAGCTCACCGATCCTCGTCCCTCTGACCCCGGGGGAACCACTCCTACTCTATGTCACCACGACATCACAAGTAGTCAGTGTTGCCCTGGTTGTCGAACGGGCCGAGAAGGCACACACCTTGCTCGTCCAGAGGCCGGTCTATTTCGTTAGCGAGGTGCTCTCTGAAACAAAGTGCCGATATCCACAGATCCAGAAACTGCTATATGCTGTCATCTTGACACGGCGCAAGCTCCGACACTACTTCGAGGGTCACCCGATTACTGTGGTTTCTTCTTTCCCCTTGGGAGAGATAGCCCAGAACCGGGAAGCCTCGGGTAGGGTTGCCAAATGGGCGGTCGAGCTCATGGGCGAGGCATTGTCCTATGCGTCGCGAAAAGCTATCAAGTCACAGGCGTTAGCAGATTTTCTGGCCGAGTGGACTGACACACAACTCCCTCCTGCACAGCTCCAAGCGGAGCTGTGGACCATGTACTTCGATGGGTCATTGACGAAAACGGGAGCAGGCGCGGGCTTGCTCTTCGTCTCACCCCTCGGGGTTCACATGCGCTACGTCGTCCGGCTTCATTTCCCTGCGTCTAACAACATCGCCGAATACGAGGCACTCGTCACGGGGTTGAGAATCGCCATCGAGCTCGGGGTCCGACACCTCGACGTCCGAGGCGACTCCCAACTCGTGATCGATCAGGTCATGAAGAGCTCGAGCTACCGCGACCCCAAGATGGAGGCCTACTGCCAAGAAGTACGGCGCCTCGAGGACAAGTTTCACGGCCTCGAGCTCAACCACATCGCACGCAGGTATAATGAGGCCGCTGATGAACTGGCAAAAATCGCGTCCGGTCGAGCCACGGTTCCACCGGACGTCTTTGCGAAAGACCTTCAGCATCCATCCGTCGACCTCAGGCCAGACGGGGGGGTCGACGGGGCGTCGCTCGACCCTCCACCTGAGGCAGAAGCCCCCTCGACCGGGGCTCAAGCCATGCAGGTGGGAGATTTGACGCCACCGTCTGACCTCGAACCTGATTGGCGCGTCCCGTACCTCGACTACCTCATCTAAGGGGACCTCCCCTCGGATAGGACTGAGGCTCGACGGATCGCACGCCGGGCCAAAACTTTTGTGATCATGGGCGACAGCAGGGAGCTCTACCGTCGTAGCCCTACCGATATCCTCCAACGTTGCATCACGAAAGAGCAAGGCAGAAATCTGCTCGGCGATCTTCACTCGGGGGCTTGCGGTCACCATGCTGCGCCTCGAACCCTCATCGGAAACGCCTTTCGACAAGGATTCTATTGGCCGACCGCGGTCTCCGACGCTGTCAAGCTAGTACGCTCCTGCGAGGGTTGTCAGTACTATGCGAGACAGACTCATCTTCCGGCACATGCCCTACAAACTATCCCCATCACATGGCCGTTCGCCGTTTGGGGGCTCGACCTTGTCGGACCACTGAAAAGGACGACCGGTGGCTTCACCCACTTGCTTGTCGCAATCGACAAATTCTCCAAGTGGATCGAGGCCCGCCCTATCACCAGCATCAGGTCCGAACAAGCTGTACTCTTCTTCACTAACATTGTTCATCGCTTCGGGGTCCCCAACTGTATCATCACAGACAATGGCACCCAGTTCACTGGCAAAAAGTTTTTGGATTTCTGCGACAACCACCACATCCGTGTGCTCTGGTCGGCCGTGGCTCATCCAAAAACAAACGGGCAAGTGGAACGTGCCAACGGCATGGTTCTACAAGGCCTGAAGCCCAGAATCTTTAACAAACTAAACAAACATGGAAAAAATGGGCTGCCGAGCTACCCTCGGTCCTGTGGAGCCTAAGAACAACACCGAGTCGAGCCACGGGGTTCACTCCGTTCTTCTTAGTCTACGGGTCTGAGGCTATGCTACCAACCGATATAGAATACGGATCCCCGAGGTTGAAGGCATACAACGAAGGACACAACGACGCCACAAGACAGGACGCCCTCGACCAGCTCGAGGAAGCCCGAGATGTGGCTCTGTTGCATTCTGCCAGGTACCAGCAGGGTCTCCGACGCTACCACGACAGATACGTCCGCAAGCGTGACCTCAACGTTGGTGACTTGGTGCTACGGCGGAACCAGAACACCAAGGGACGGCACAAGCTCACACCACCATGGGAAGGGCCGTACATCATCGCAGAAGTACTAAAGCCGGGCACCTACAAGCTATCCAACGAGAAGGGCGAAATCCTCACCAACGCTTGGAACATTGAACAGCTACGTCGCTTCTTTCCTTAAAAAGCCTCGAGGCTCTGTATTTCCTTTTTCGTCAATAAAGAATACAGCGATGTTCAAAATTTTTCGTTTCGTAATGAGGAAGGATCGACCCTGCACTCCCAGAGTCGACCCTCCCTCGGGGGCTGCAAGGGGGGAACCCCCGGTCCCCGAAAAAACTTATGCTCTTTTTAAAATTTAAGAACCGCTTCTTAGATCGACTTCGCTGAAAGAGCACCCTAAGGTTCGAAAGGGCTCTCGAGTCTGGAGCATCACCTACGCCTCCGAGGCTACGGTACCTCCACTCAACCCTTACGCCTTTTAGAGGTACGCCTTCACGCTGAGAAGATCTAAACAACGGTTCCTAAAATTAAAAAAGAACATACCCCCTGTTGCTTAGATCAGGCTCTCACACGATTTACTAGGCCGCAACATCACCCTGAAGCTCGAGGGCAGTCGAGCCGCGAGATCACTTACGCCTCCGAGGCTACTGTACCTCCACTCGCTCCCTTACGCCAAAGGATGTAGCTGCGCGCTAAGTAAATCACGCGAGAACACGATCCGTGCGATAAAGGGAAGAAAAGCTCGAGTAAAACTGAATCAACCACGAACCGGTTTATGTTTCAAGTCTTTTAGGCCTCCGCGGCCACCACGATCAAAATTCGAAATACTAACTTATTACATGGGCCTTCATGCCCAGATTTGGCTCACAGGCCTTTGTCGTCGGCAGGCGGAACCACCTCGGCTTCAAAAAGCGAGGCCAGACGACTTCTAGGTTCTTCGGCGGCTTCGATCAGCTCCACGCAGGCATCCTCGTTCTCCTCGTCTGTCCGATCGGGGTCTGTGATGAAGCCCTCGGCAACGAGCCTCATGTCAAACACAAACCCCGAACGGACGATGGCCAGCGCCCTCTTCACGCCGTGATGGAGGCCGTTCCGTATCTTCTCCCGAGCAAGGCGGCCCAGCGCCACCATCCGTCGGACGAAGGAGTTCCCCGGAACATCTTCCCCGGTGTCGGCGTCGGGCTCGACCCCTAGGCCATCACACACGGTGGTGATTGCGCCCTGGAGAAGTTGGGTCCTCCGGACCTCGGCTTCGAAGAGGCTCTGGAAGGAGTTGGCACACGATTGGGCCTCTCGGTTCTCTCTCTCCAGCTCTGAAACACGACAAACAAATTAGTGCCCAACATGGGGCCTTCAACGTCGTGACTATAACAACCACACTTACCCTCGATGTGGGTCTGCAGGCCCAGGACCTCGTCGCAGAGCCCCCCACATGTTCGCTCGAGCCCCAGGAAGGCGCTGTCCTTGTCACGGATGGCTGCCTTTAGCGCCTCGACCTCCTGCCGAGCAGACTCGAGAGCTGCGTCCTTCTCTTGGACGGCTCCCTGCAGCGTCGTGATCTCGGCGTGGAAGGCGTCGCGCTGAAGGCCAACCTGGGAGACATCCTCCTCGAGCTCCCTCACCCGTGCAGACAAGGGCTCGAGGTCCCTGCGCGCCTGGGCAGCCTCCTCCCGAGCCTTGTCCAGGCTAGTGCGCATCACGGCCTCGGCCGCCCATGCCTGCGTCGCCTCTTCTTTCACCACGGCGTATGCGACGCGTAGCTCAGCCATCTCGACGTTCCGATTGGATAGCTGTTTCTGGGCCTCCTCGACCAGGACCCGTTGCTGGGACAGCGCGCCCCACACGCCACTCTTGTCCCGGATGAAGAGCGACTTGCGGCGGGAGTACTCCTTCAGCTCCTGAACGCAATTCGAAAAGGTCACAAATCCGAGGAAAAAACATATCAAGCAAGCCGACAGGTCGATCATACCTCGGTGGCATCCCCCATACTCCGCACGGCACCGGATGCCACTCGGAGCAACCGGTCAAGGTGCTGGCGGACGCCCTCGAGGTATTCCCATCGGTGCACTTCGTCTTTGTCGCTCAAGACAAAGATGGGCTCGGCGTCGGGGTTCGTAGCGTCCCTGAACTGAAGGGACGGCCCCCCCCACCTCGGCAACTCCGTCTCTGCCCGCGCTATCGCCAGCGCGGCGATGTCGGGCCACGACGAAGATGACCCGGCCGGGGCGTCTCCCGGTCCCGCGGAAGGACCAGCCTCGCCCGCGGTATCCACCTCTCCAACGGCCGTCGCGACACCGGCCTGGTCCGTGACCTCACCCCCCTCGACCCCCATCGCTTGTTTTCCCTTGTCCAGGGGGATGTTGTCTAGGGGAACGTGAGGGCGGGCACTTACGACCGCCGGCGCTTCTGGAGCCGGCGCCTCGACCGACGACGGTGCCGGTGCCCGCGCCTCGACCGTTGGCACCTCCGGAACCGGCGCTTCTTCTTCCGGTGCTCCGGATAGGGGCTCGACCGCCCCGACCTCCACCATGCCCGCTGGCTCTGCCAACGGGCCTTGTTGCGGCCGCGACCCCCTCGCCCGGGCCGTCTCTTGCCCCGACGCCGACGCGACCTCCTCCATGGTCACGTCAGCACCCGCCCGCTCCGCGTCGTGGACGGGTGCCTCGCCCGTCGCGACCGCGACAGCAGCCTCGGCCATCCCCGACGACCTGGGTCCCGCCTCGACTACGTCAAGCGCCGCCGCCTTTACCGGTTCGGACCCCTCGACGGCAGGCTCCGGGCCGCCAACCGCCGCGGCGTCGGCTGACCCCTGCCGTTGTCGCAGGCGCCCTTTCGCGGCCTCGACCTGACGGACCCAGGCCGCGTCCTGCTCCGCCGTCCAGTTGAGGACAACGGCGCCGGCTCGCAGCGACTTCACAAGGGTAGGCCCCATCGGCTCCGCCTTCCGCTTCAGCCTGCGAAGTGAGAAGAATTGTCGGCCAACGGACTTTGGGAAAGGCAGGACAACCAAGCTGAGATACTTACCCGGAAATCGGCACCAAGTACCTCGACCCCGCGCGGCTCGAGCCTCCCGGGACGGCCGCTGGTGGCCTCGCGGCGGCCTCACCAGCAGGTCGAGCGCTCCTGGGAGCCCCGACCGGTACACCGCCCTGTGCCCTCTGTGCTTCCGAGGCCAGCTGGCCTCGGGTCCTTACGCCCGCCGGCGCCGCCGCCGATGACGACGCCGGTACCGCCGCTTTCGCCCCTGCCGGAGCTTGCGAGGCCCCGGCTGGTGCGGGCGTCCCCGTCGACCCCTCTCGCCGGGACCGGGGTAAAACGGCCCCTCCCGTCGAGGGCCCGGCTTCCTTCCCCACCTTCTTCCCCTCGACCTCCTCAACCACGACGACCGAGGAGGATGCCCCCCCGATGGGCTCCAGCAGGGGGCGAATGTCGGGAAGGTCACCCAGCCTGGTCGCAATCTCATACCGCGACAGGGCATCATCATCTTCGTCGCTGCTGCCGTCGTCCTCCCCCGAGACCGTCTCGAAAGGCGACAGCGACAGGGACACTCCGTCCATGGTCTGCTGGCGCCGGCGCTTCTTCAACACCTCCGCCTCTTTGGCCTTGCGGACCGCCCGCTTCTTGGCCGTCTCTTTGGTCTGCTTCTTCTGGGAGGCATGCAGGCGTCGAGCCTCCCGGGCGGGCCGGTCCTCCGGGACTGGTGGGCGCGTTTCCCGCAATGCCGACAAATCCTACACGCCGGCCTCGACCACATCAGCAAAATCCACAGAAAAACAAGAATAGCAATACCTCAGCCCCGAGATACGTACCACGGATTTGCACCCTTTGGTAGGCCTCATGGGAACCTGATTGGCCTCCTCCGCCTTGAAGTTCCCGACCATCCGGCGAGCCCGCCGAAGGACCTCCTCAAGGGTGAGGGATTCGTGGGACATCCGGGTACCCTCCAGGTTCGCCTCCGGAGTCATCTGGTCCAGGCGGAGACGACGCCGGCACAACGGCATCACTCTGCGGCGATGGAAGGCCGCAGCCACCGCCGCAGCCGTTAGGCCCCGAAGGCGAAGCTGCTGCAGCGCCGCCAGCAGCGGGTCCAAGCGTGTCTTCTCGGCCTCGGGCACTCCGTACGACCAATGCTCCTCTCGAGCAGTCAGCACGCGGCCGGTGTACCTCGGCAACTGATTTTCAACATTGCGGAGGTAGAACCAACCCTCGTGCCACCCACTGTTCGAGGAGATGAGGCAGGCCGGGATGTATAGATCCGTCCGACCCGATCTCACCTGTAGCACGCAGCTCCCAACTCGGGCCGCGCACAGGACGCCTTTCTCCCCCGCCCTCTTGGCGAAGAGCTCGGCCTTGAAAAGGTGAAGCCACAGGTTCCACTGCGGCTCCACCCCGAGGTAGCCCTCGCAGACCGCCGCGAAGATGGCGGCCTGCGCGACGGCGTTGGGGGAAAGGTGATGAAGTTCCACCCGGTAGTGGTGGAGGAGCGCGCGCATGAAGACCGACGCCGGCACGCCGAACCCCCGCTCATGAAAGCTGACGAAGCTCACCACGTACCCTTCAGGGGGCGCCGGCTCCCGATGGGCAGGGGGCGGCGCCATCCACTCCGGCTGCAACAAGTTCGTCCTCGGCCGCAGCAGCCCGTCCTCGACCAACTCCTCCAACCTCCTCTCCGTCACCGAGGAGGCGGCCCAGTCGTCGGCGGGGAGGATCTGGCTCTTTCCTGCCATCGATGTCATCGGAAGGGGGGATGGAAGGAAAGGATGCGGTGGCTGCGGCGATACGGGCGGAGAACGCGATGTGGCAGGGGATGTCTAAGGCAAAGGATTGCAGGGACGCAAGCGATTGGTGGGGAACGTAGACCCCTAGGCCTTAGCTTTATATGCCCAGACGGAAGCCCAACGGCCGCGCGAGAAGGTAGGAACAGTTTCCCGCATTAAATGCGCTCACCTAACCGTTTCCTTATATCTCGCAGGAACTGGGCACGTGGCCGCTCCCCACGTCGTAACCATATGCCGCTACCGTGCCGATCTCGTCTCCCGAAAAAACGCGCTCGGCCAACGGAATATCCCCAGGTACGTGGTAAATGGGTGCGAAGCCCGCAATAAGTCTCGAGGGAGCGAAAGCTGGCCCTCGAAAGGGGTTCGACAGCTGCCCTCGAGCAACAGAGTTAGGGACGACCCGGGGTGCGCCCGTACATGGCCAAGGGCTCGAGCCGCGCTCTCGAGGCACCCCAGGACGTATTCGAGGCCGAAGGAGAAGGTTGTGGTAGGAATCCCTCCGGGGGAGGCATCGAGCCCTCGAATCCTGTCGAAGGGAATCGAGATCCACACGACCACTTCTTGGCATTTTTGAGGGTGCCTCCGGGCCACTAGCCGACCCCTAACGAACGGGGCATGGGTTCTCACTCGAATTCTCCCGTTAGCAGCTCACCGGAGATCGTCGGAACTCGGGCCCAAACGAGGGTAGTACGACGTTCTCCACCCCTCCTCCTTTTCTCGAAAAAGGAGCGCGAGGGTCGCGAAAGACGGCTGGGACTCTGATCGACCTCGTGCGTGCGAGGCTCGGGGTCCCGACCGCAAAAATGGGTGCGAAGCCCGCAATAAGTCTCGAGGGAGCGAAAGCTGGCCCTCGAACGGGGTTCGACAGCTGCCCTCGAGCAACAGAGTTAGGGACGACCCAGGGTGCGCCCGTACATGGCCAAGGGCTCGAGCCGCGCTCTCGAGGCACCCCAGGACGTATTCGAGGCCGAAGGAGAAGGTTGTGGTAGGAATCCCTCCGGGGGAGGCATCGAGCCCTCGAATCCTATCGAAGGGAATCGAGATCCACACGACCACTTCTTGGCATTTTTGAGGGCGCCTCCGGGCCACTAGCCGACCCCTAACGAACGGGGCACGGGTTCTCACTCGAATTCCCCCGCTAGCAGCTCACCGGAGATCGTCGTAACTCGGGCCCAAACGAGGGTAGTACGACGTTCTCCACCCCTCCTCCTTTTCTCGAAAAAGGAGCGTGAGGGTCGCGAAAGACGGCTGGGACTCTGATTGACCTCGTGCGTGCGAGGCTCGGGGTCCCGACCGCAAAAATGGGTGCGAAGCCCGCAATAAGTCTCGAGGGAGCGAAAGCTGGCCCTCGAACGGGGTTCGACAGCTGCCCTCGAGCAACAGAGTTAGGGACGACCCAGGGTGCGCCCGTACATGGCCAAGGGCTCGAGCCGCGCTCTCGAGGCACCCCAGGACGTATTCGAGGCCGAAGGAGAAGGTTGTGGTAGGAATCCCTCCGGGGGAGGCATCGAGCCCTCGAATCCTGTCGAAGAGAATCGAGATCCACACGACCACTTCTTGGCATTTTTGAGGGCGCCTCCGGGCCACTAGCCGACCCCTAACGAACGGGGCACGGGTTCTCACTCGAATTCCCCCGCTAGCAGCTCACCGGAGATCGTCGTAACTCGGGCCCAAACAAGGGTAGTACGACATTCTCCACCCCTCCTCCTTTTTTCGAAAAAGGAGAGCGAGGGTCGCACAGCGAAAGACGGCCGGGACCCTGATCGACCTCGCGCGCGCGAGGCTCGGGGGCTTGACCGCAACGAAACGTTCCCCAATCAAACGCGTACAAGACCTCGGAGGAGTCTCCATACTCCATCGAGGCCTCGGGGGCTACACCCGGCGGGTGCGCTCGCGCGCCCCCACCGGAAAAAATCACGACGCCACGACTCCAGTTCTGACCAACCTCTGGGAGAGTGATCACACACTCACCCAAAGGCTCGGGGGCTACTGTCGGTACCAACCGTACGGGGGTACCCACAGCTATCGCCAAAACACTAACATAACCGAAACCGCAATGAAAGATAGCCCACCTCGGCCGAGTATCACGCGGCCCGCTCGACGGGGCGCCTCGACCGCGCCCCGGCTCCGACTCGTACGAGGCCCGCTCGACGGGGCGCCTCGACCGCGCCCGGGCTCCGACTCGTACGAGGCCCGCTCGACGGGGCGCCTCGACCGCACCCCGGCTCCGACTCGTACGAGGCCCGCTCGATGGGGCGCCTCGACCGCGCCCCGGCTCCGACTCGTACAAGGCCCGCTCGACGGGGCGCCTCGACCGCGCCCCGGCTCCGACTCGTACGAGGCCCGCTCGACGGGGCGCCTCGACCGCGCCCCGGCTCCTCGACGCGTTTTCTTTACCTACCCCAGGACGAAAGCCATAGCATTCAATGCGGGTACCTACTACCACTTACCGACATGGCTGCGGCATGGACCAACGTGGGAACAATACCCACGTCGAGTCTCACTGTTTTACCGCCCATCCCGTGATGGGAGGTGAAACCCGTCACTGTACCCACCTTACCGCACACTGTTCACCATCAATCACCCTCGAGGGAGGATAAGACAAGGTCCGTTCCCCGCGATATCAGGGATTCGGCCTTATCCATCCAACCTCGACCCAGCCTCGACCCAGCTTCGACGCTCGGCTTAGTTCGAAGGACGGTATGGCATGGCGCTCTGGGTCATTTCGCCATCTTGTCTCCTACAACGTCAGGGTACCCAGGGATGGCCGGCCATTCCGAAGGCACGTCGCTACAGTCAACTCAACAGGAATCGACAAAGCATCACCTCAAGGCTCCCCTTGGCTTGGCCTCCTCTCGCCTTATAAAAGGGTAGGCCAGGGTTCGACAGGGGGGGCGGACGAACCAACCAACCAACGAACAGACGAATAAAAAGAAGACGAAACAACCAACCATCCGACCGAACAACGAAAAGCAAGAGATCAACATCTCAAGCAACCGCCTTTCTCCTTTTTTCTCTTTGAGACTTGGGCTCGACACCCTCTCTCGCCTGCTTGTAACCCCTACACGAGCACCTCGGTGCAAGGAAATACAAACCTCTCCCCCCTGCTGGACGTAGGGCCTTCTTTTGCCCGAACCAGGATAAACCCCCGTGTGTTCTCCTTGCATCACCATCCAGGAAAGAGTCACGCAGCATTTACTCGTTGGTTTAGGACCCCCCTCGGTCCGAACACCGACATCATCAAAGCGCCGACCCCTGCGCCCTGCTGGGAATAATTTCCGCCTCGCCCGACCACTGCAACGTAAGCACGGCAGTGCCCGACCCTCTTGGCATACTTCTGCCTCTCTCGAGGGACGCATGGAGCCCTCTGGCAAGGCAGAAAGCCACGGGGTCCCAACCACGACACTCATTTCCACCAATGGGACGGACATGACCACGCATAGTGAACAGGAGCGTGGGAACCACGCTCTGACCCAACATGACCCCGGTCATTCCACCACCACGACGTCCATACCTCTACAGCGATGGGATAACGGCAACTATACCACCTACCCTCATCTCTACGCAAATTCGAGCGCACATACCGCCCATCCTCGACGGCACAGAAGCACATAGGACGATGCATGGCCACAACATATTGCACCAGCGGATGGAGAGGTCAAAAAATTAACGCCCATTACATCTCTGTGCTACAGGGGAAGCTACTCACGACGGATAAGGAGAAAGACGGCCGCACCTGAGGCCACCTTTTTTTTGTTTTTCTTTTTCATCTTTTCCCCATTTCACCATTTTACCATAAATGTAACCTGAGCCCTACCCTTGGAAACTATAAAAGGGGAGGCAGGGGCCACATCTAGGGATGACTGACACTCACCTCGCTAACACAACACACACATCTCCAAAGAGACCTGGGATCTGTTCCCTCTCTCGAAAGCTTGTAACACCTACTACGAGCACTCCGATATAAGACAACACGAGCAGCAGTAGAATTCACTGGACGTAGGGTCATTCTTATCTGAACCAGTATAAACTCTTGTGTCCGCTTTGCACACCATCTGGGCCTAGATGCGCAGATATAAATTCACTCGTTGCTCTGTCTAGACCCCCCGTTTCTAGACACTGACAAGAGACCAGCAGGAAAAAGTGGATTTAAAAAAGGCGACACTAGTGCCCGAACGTCCTCGCGCTTGACAAAGCCCGAAGTAGACCGCGACGCGATGAGGACCCACTCTAGGGCCGCGTACGTGCATGGACGTGACCCTGCACATCCTCCGATGGAGCGCTGCCGCCAGCTTACCACCCGACGCCGCCATGGCTCCCACGCTAGCTCTCTCTTCCTCGCTCAACAATCCTACATCCAGTTCTACTTTTGCAACACTCAAATACAACAATTGCAACATACGTGTATATCCATCGGAACATGCACCCGCAACATAGTCATTGCAACATAAATGCAACACCAGGTATAACACTTGCAACATACGTCTCGAACAAATGTTTCGAACAAACACTTGCAACATACGTGTATATCCATCGGAACATGTGCAACATCTAGATCTACCTTACAAATATCCATATGAAACACTTACAACATACCTGTGAAACATGTTAAACACCTAGAATATATGTTTGCAACACCTGTTTTTAGCACAACAGGACGCAAGTGTCGTGGTAAAACTGACGCGGTGGAGACGGCCGCAACAGCGGATGGCAACACCTGATGTGTTGGATTGTTGCTGTAGGCGGATGGATGCGCCCCAACGTGGTGAAGACAGATGGAGCGGCTACGGCTGCGCGTGGGGAGGTGGAGGCGTCAAGTTTGAGCGGGGGGGGGGGGGGAGGGGGGACGAAGTGGCAGATGGAGACCCGTGGCAGTCATGGCGTGGGCAGGACGAGGGCTCCTGGCACGGAAGTGAGTAGAGCGAGACATCCGGACGGATGACGATTGATACGTGTTTGCTCCATGCCCTGTCATGCAAGGTCCCAAGCTGTACGCCAGTTGCTTGAGAGCAACAGCCACTATTCCAGTCGCCTGGCGGGGAGGAACCCGGTGCCTGGTCCTAGACTGATTTCGAGGGCTGGCCGCATCTCAAACAGAGTCAACCCAGTGCTGCAACCAAACGTGCTCTTTTGTGTGCGCTTTTCGATTTGTCCGCGCGACCAATGTGAACCGGAGTACCGGACGGAGGGCATACATACAGCGACCTTGACTCTCCGGCCGTCGTCTTTTCCCCCGCCGAGATCGATGCCTTCCGCTTCCGCACGTGCTGGCCGGACTCGATCATAGGCTAGCTACGCCGCTGAACTGGAGGTCGGGTCGGCCGGTCACGTCTGCGCGTGGCCACATGTTCCCCGTCCCCGTGCATGCGCGCGCGGCATACTACCCGCGAGTTCCCCGGACGGGGCAGACCGGGCGTGCAGGCCAGCACGATCCCGCACAACCACTGCACCAATTGCTGTCGCGTCGCGGTCACGGCCGCCGGGAGTTGAAGCGATAGTGCGCCAACCAGCAGCGCCCCCAGCAGACGCACAAAGGCGACGCTGGTGTTGCCTGAATGGGCCCAGACGCACGAGAAATGCGTGCGGACTGGGTGGGCACTTGGGACTTGGGATTGGGAGGAGGAAAAGATGCCGCCAATCTCGCCACGGGGATTATACGTACTGTGTATGTATGGATTCTGGCTGGCCACTCTGTAATAATGCAGTGTAATTCCCTGCTCTCGTGCACTGTTAACAGCAAGATTGCTACGGAGTACCATTTATTTACCGGCTGGCTGCTGGTGTGTGGTGAGGTGTGGACGTGTGGTGTGGTCAGCGTGTCAGGATCAGGGAGTCACAAGCTCACAGCCGCGAGGGTCCCCGCATGCCGCCTGGCCGCGGTCTATCCACCCAGTCAACTCATGGTCACGCAGCACCGGCCGGATCTCTGTCGTCCTTCCACAGGAGATGCGCTTTCGACGTGACGACGACGAAGAGAGACACATATCGGACAAGTACGCGCACGGCTGTCCACGGCGGCGACGACGACGGCGGCTGCCGTAAGACCCAGTGCCAACCAATTAATAAGAATAGTGGCCACCAACCCGTCGGCCGTCGCCACGATTGCGCACGCAGCTAATCTAAGCGGCGGTTGGGGACGCCTTTATTTCAGCTTCTCATCTCCTTCATTGCCTTCCATTTCGTCGCGTGGTGAATGTGTTCCATGTGGGCGTGTGTCCTTGTGGGGTGATGGATCGAGAGGTGACTTCTGGAACCGGTCCGGCCGAACGGACTGAGCGCCGCCGCCGCCGCCGTCCTTCCCGATCCCCTCGTCCCTCGTCGCCTTCCTGTGACGCACCAACCGTCGCTCCTCTTGCTGGAGAGATGCCTTGGCACGTGGCGCATCTCGGTTACATACGCAGCGGCGCGCCGCTGGCTGGACCGTTCCTACTTCAAAGTCGCCGCGAATTCGGTGTCCTGCGTGCGTGCCAGCTGAACGGTGGCCAGCAGGGAGACGCCGACATGGCGGCGACGGTGAGTGTTTGACCAGACAGGGTCGGACAAGAGGCGCTGTGGCGTACAAGCGTGCGTGCCACGTCGATCGGAGAGGGCTCACCGGACGGCGGCGGCGTGCTTCATGCCGTGCTTCTGATGGCGCCGGGAACGAACCACGGCTACCGACGAGACGTACGGTGTGACCAATGCAAGGAAGGAGGAGGAAGAGGATAGGATGACATGGCTGGCGAACCAAACTTACGAGTACGATCGGAGTAACTCCAGACTTGTACTACGCTCGTGCCAGGTGCCAGACTTCACACTGGCTGAAACGGCAACCGGATTGCGTGTCGTGTGACGCTGCCGGTCGGCGGTCGCGTCAGTCGGACGTGTTGAAGACAGTCCACTGACCCCGGCAGGACACGTCTCCGCGCGCCCCGTGCACGTTCACCTCGTGCGCGAGGTGGCGCTCGGCCCGGCACGTCGCTCCGGCCTCCGGAGCCCTGCGCTTCTCCAAGCTGCTGTCCAGTGTACGAGTAGTTACGTGCTGCCGCTGCACGAACACAAGTCACGGAAACCGGAAAGAAACTGCATTTTTCCTCGACTATTCAGACTAATTTCTTTGAAACGCGCTCGCTTTATTTTTGGATGCAGGTACAAGAGCATCTCTAGCAAATGTCCCCTACTCTGACTTTGGGCAGTGGATGTAAAAAAACTAATTTCAGCAGACCCCTACTACAGCCTCTATTTTTGTTGGTCCTCTACTTTTTCCCTTCGCCCTCTATTCCTGTTGGCCCCCTACTTCACCATGCAAAATCTGGATCGCACTTTTTCCTCCCCACGATCGACTCGAGCGGCCTCGACCGCGGCTTCCTGGCACGGCCCCGCCCCTGACCCAGCGGCGGCCTTCCCCGGAGCTTCCCCAGCGCGGCCTCCCCTCCCTGGCGTGACCTCCCTAGCCATCGGACCCGACCGGCCTGGTCATCCTGGCGTGGCAGGAGTCCGACGTCAGCGGCCAAGCCCGACACGGCAGCTCCCCTCCCCGCCGCGGCCTGCCCGACGCCGACAGCTCCCCTGCTCGGCGCGGTAGCGGTGTCCAACGATCAGAGCTTCCCGGCGGCTCACCTTCCTTGCGCGATGTGACCGACGAGGATGACCTAATTCGTCCATGGGCCATGAGATAGGGAAGAGGGGGTCTATTTTAGGCAGAAAATTGGTAGCTAACGTGAACAGAGAAGCAGATAGTGTGTTTTTTTGGTAGTATTGCTGAAGATGCTTTAACGCATTAGAGACAGACAAGTTGTAGTGGTAGGCTTTTCCTGCCCTCGTCGTACGTCCTCCGATCCTCGACGGGAAATGGTGCCAACCAACGTCGGACCCTCCAAACCGTGGAGCCACTCCAGGCTGGAAATGCCGGCCGGGCGGCGGAACGAAACGGCCCGAAACCGACCAAGCAGCGCCAATCCAAGTGCTAGAGTAGCTTATCCAGGTCCAGATGGAAATCTCAGCAGCTGCTTCTTTCTCAAATGCAGACGACGACGGCTCAAGTGCTAGAGTACTAGCTTATCCAGTTTCCGTCTAGCTAGCCAATGGTTATATACCTGAGCAGGCAGCAGACACGCCCTCCTACCCTACCATATGGTAGGCCACCGGCGGCCACGGCAGAAGTTGATCCGAAACAGTGAAACGCCACCACTGCCAGTGCCAGCTTTGTCGCCACGGCGAGCATATCAGCAGGCCAGCAGCAGCAGAGGCGTCTGCCTAGGCACAGCACAGCATTTGCCCAAAACCGAGACATCTGATCGTGACGTGCCCTGTTCGCTAGGTTTATCAGCCGTATTTTTTCAATGGAGTAATAGTATTTTTCTCACACGACAAATTAGTAAACAATACCTTTTAGCGTGACTTTTGAGCGAAGCTAACAGCACGTTGCATTTGCATCCACGGGTTGGGCAGGACTAGCCCTGGGCATAATTAACCGAAGACCGAAGACCGAACCGAACTAACCGAGACCGAGACCGAAGTGACCGAGACCGAAAATTTCGGTCACAAGTTCGGTCTTCAGTTTGAAGTAACCGAACTAACCGGACTTAGTTCGGTCATTATCCTCGGGTAACCGAACTAACCGAATTAACCGAACATTTGAATTTTGTTGACATAATATGTAATTTAGACTATTATTAGTGATATAATATTTATTCTAGTGGGTTTATATCAACCATCACTCTTGTCACTATGTTTAATCTATATTTTGTATTGTATTTTTGCCTTGAAATAGAAAAAATATTGGTAAGATTTGCTACAAATTACAATATTTAGTAGTTGTTTTGTGAAGTTCGTTAGTTCGGTCATGACCGAGACCGAACCGAACTAACCGAGACCGAACTTGCTCGGTCCTGAGTTTTGAAACTAACCGATCGGTCTCCGTTTTTAGATGACCGAACTTTCGAAATGACCGAAGACCGAGACCGATCGGTTCGGTCAGACCGAACGCCCAGGCTAGGGCAGGACCGCAGGCCAGGCGCGGCGCCGGGGATGGATGGCATGGTTGGCTGCCCTGGTCCCGGGAAACGAGGCCGGAACCGTGCCATTTCCATTAGAATTATTGCGGGAGCAGCACGACCCCGAACCAGACCAACCCCGGGCGGCCCTGCTCTGCTCATTTCCACCACGAGCTAAAGGTGCAACTGTTGGTAGGATGGATAATGAAGGGCAAAACAGAGAGTATTAGTCCTCGTACATATCATTTGCTGTCATTAGACGTTTCGACCGAACTTGGACAAATACTAGTAGAATAGTTTACGCCAAGCATGAAATGCATTCCCTTGTGTTAGGCGTGTTTTATATCATGCCTTGTTGCACGTGTATGTATACCATATGTTAAGTTCCGACGGCGTCAATGAATTATGAGTAGCATCGCAGTGGTTGAGAGTCATAATCATTGGCCCATATGCAATAAAGTTTACTTACTTGCGTACATGACAGTGTGATCTTAATTAATTGAGAAAAGATATGTGGTTGGTTACATATGGTGCAACTAATGTGAAAAACATACAACACCTTACGATTTCTTTATGTTGTCACCTTCCGAATTGAAATAGAATAGGAATTAGTAATTGGTTTCCACTTTGTTTTTAAAAACATGGTACGGATGTAGACTCACCTACAAGCACATACAGTCACCATAAAAGAACGAAGTCGTTAAATTCTAAAATAAATTAAAAAAAATATGAGTACCGATATCAAATCGAGAACTAATTAACCAGCCGATCCGAGCATAGCTCAGTTGGCTTCCCATAAATATAATGACCAAAAACAATGGGAAGTTCCTCAAGTCCCGTCAGTCCCAAGGCATGTAGTGTAAATGACCTGCAACATTGCAACAACTAATATAATTTAAGCGAAGATTTTAACAAAGCATGTAGCACATATATTAAACACACATAGGTGCAATGCAAAAAAGATGAAAACAAACATAGAATAATTGTCAAATTTATGACAACTAGATAGAGATTGCAGAGTATGTATTATATGTTACAAAATGAATAGTGAGTGAAGATAATCAATTTTGATTACTCGTGCATACTAAATTCATCTATAAAATTATTAATATTTATTTGACATAAGATTTCTAGGAAAGCTTGAGTTGAGTCCAGTGTAAGATGTTGATAAAATTTGATAGAAAACTAGTAGATATCAGGAAAAAAAAAAAACTTAGCTGGTCTTAGCCAGAAAGAGCGCAGCAGACCAGGCTAGTAACAAACAATGAAATATTTGTTCAAAAACAATCAGGCTAGGGGGGTGTTTAGATGGGAAAATTTTGGAATTTTGTTGCTGTAGCACTTTCGTTTGTATTTAGCGATTAGTGTCCAATTATTGACTAATTAGATTTAAAAGATTCATCTCGTGATTTACAACCAAACTGTGTAATTAATTAATTATTTCTTTTACCTACATTAAATACTTCATACATGTGTCTAAAGATTGATGTGACAGAGAGAGTGTAAAAATTTAAAATTTAAAAGGGAAGTAAACGAGGCCTAGCTCTTAAATACACTTCCAGCAGCGCGAGATATTGTGGCTTCCACTCGCAGCTATGCACTTCAGCGCTTGAGTCTTCAGACTTCACTGCTGGAAAGCCGTTAGAGCACGCTGAGCTGCTGGATTTCAATCAATCAAACAAACAAACAAACGCTGTTGTCACCCGCCTCGTCATCCGCAGCGGTTACAGCCGCTCAGACTACCCGTACTCATGAAACTCTAAATTCAACCTCTAAAAGGAATATTCCGTCCTAGTCATCTAGATTCTCTCATCTATAACATTTTCTCCCGCACTCATACATCATTTATAGTTTACTCTATATCAAATGTGGGACCCACTTATTAATATTTCCCCCCTTTTTCTTTTCTCTTTCCTTCTCTTTTTCCTCTCTCTCCTCACTTATCCATTCGCCCGACACCACCCTCCCTCCCAACGACGGCGGCGGGCTCCACATCCCCGGCGCCCCTCCCTCCTCCTCCACCTCCGGCGGCCTCCATGGCAAGCTCTTCCAGCGAGGCGGGCGGCCATCTCCGGCGAGGCGAGGGCGAGCGGCGCCCCTCCCTTCCTCTCGTCGTGTTCCACGGCGGCGGGAGAGGGCGGTGGGAAGACGGTGCGGCGGCGACGACGCGAGGGCAGGCGGCCTCCCTCTCTGCGGCGGAGATGGTCGTGCTCGCGCCCGGCGGCCTCACCCCGTGCTCCCCGGTGGCTTGCGGAGCTCCGGCGGCCATGGCGTGCGGGCGGCACGAGCACCTCCATGGCGGCAGGACGGCCCTCCTCCTCCTCCTCTCTCTCTCCCCCACGAGTGCGAGCGGAGGCGGCGGACTGCGCGCGGACGCGGCAGGCCCATCCTTCTCTCTCCTCCCTCGGGCCTGCAACAGCGTTTGCCGTTCGCCTCCATACAGACGCCACAGATGGGGTTCCCGGCCCCGAATGCAACGCTTGCGTTTTGCATAGCGTTCGCCGCTGCATCGATTGAGGAACGCAAAAGACTTTTGCGTTTGCCTTTAGCGTCCCCGGTGCGGACGGTCTCAGACCGTCCGTGGCCTACTGCTATTAGTGTTGTGTATGCAGGAGTTATACAGTTATACTACTGTACTACATTAATGTAAAGCCAAGTCATTAGGAAATATTACCAGGACCCCAACAAGAAAAGGGGCTGAGCACCAGGTACCCTGCAAAAGTATACTACAGTAGAGTATACTACATGCAAGTGCCACTGGATTAGTACTGCTGCTGGAATGCTGACGGTGGTCGCAACAGCTGACGCTACGCCACATGCGACGCAATCTAACAGTGGCGTTGTCACAGGCGCGCGGAAGGCGGAACTAGCACCACTAATCCCGAAGAATAAATAAAATAAAACTAGTCCTAGGCTAGTACTAATCCTGCGGCGATCGCCACTGATGCGTCACTGTCAGCGCGGGCCCATCCCGCGCTAATAATGCAATGTCAGAGGGGTCGAGTGGTTTACAATAATTCCGCCACGAGCCGAATTGAATCGGAAAGAAAGGTGCCAGCAGCAGCTGTCACAGGGAGAGCCCGCCCCAGACGACGCGCGGAAAAATCAGCCGCTGCCGTCGCCATTCCTCCGCCTCCTTCCATTTTGCCGCTGTGCTGCCCACTCCAGCACCCAAGCTCAGCCTGCTCTGCTCAGCACCTCAGGTGCCCATCGCTCGCTCCATCAATTTCAGCCACGCCACGCCACACGGCCATGGACCGCGGCGGCCACGCTCTGCGCGCGGCGCTCCTGCTGCTGCTCACGCTGCCGACGATCCCCGTGCCGGCGGCCTGCCCGGCGACGACGGCGGCGTTCCTGGAGGAGGACGCGATCCTGGGCGCCGTGGGGAGCACGATGCGCGGCGGCGGCAGCAAGGGCCCCGCGAACGCGAGCACGAGGCCGCCGCGGGGCGGCGCCGGGAGGCAGCACAATCGCTACGACGTGGGGTCGTGGAAGGAGGAGATCGCGGGGCTGGCGGGTCGGCCCGAGCTGGCGGCGTGGCTGCGCGCTGTGCGGCGGCGGATCCACGAGCGGCCCGAGCTGGCGTACGAGGAGGTGGAGACGAGCCGCCTGGTCCGCGACGAGCTGGACGCGCTGGGGGTCGGGTTCCGCCACCCCGTCGCGCGCACGGGCGTCGTCGCCACGCTCGGCACCGGCCGCCCCCCCGTCGTCGCGCTCCGGGCCGACATGGACGCGCTGCCCATCCAGGTACGTCTACGTGTACATGGGCGTGTTGTTCGGGCTCCTCGCTTCATGCGGCCACCATGCTGCCGCCTTCTTCCTTCGCCCATAGGAACTCATCTTTTCGATTTTCCTTCCTTCGATTTCAAAACTTGAGGCGTGCTACTACTAGTGCATACTAGTATAGAACTTAATCCCAGCGCGGGAAATTCTTATCTGACGATTGAAATGATCCCCACGAAATCTCCGCACGGTTCAGCTCATGCGTTGCCAACACGCCGCCCTCTGAGCCGAGGATTAACCGGAGAGTACAGAAGAGTGCGTCCAGTCCAGCCACTTGGTTAGTGGATGAGATGGTGCACTATAGTTAATTAAATATTCAAATAAGCCTGCACAGTGCCAATGCATGACAATTCTGTACTTTAGTTAACCATGGTTACTACTTTCTCTTTTTTTTCTCCCTTATTTATGAAATATTATTATTTGGTTTATATTAAAAAAAATGGCCTTCACTCTGCATACTACTAGGCTCATAGGCTGCCATACATAGGGTGCGTAGGGTGGATTTGCAGAAGCGCGTAGGAGTACAGTACTCCGTAGGGCTGTTCCTCCGTGCAAAGCAAAACGGTTGGTCCGTCCTTTGCTTTGGGTCGGGTGGTTACGCCGCGTAGGCCACCTGGAGGACAGCACACGGATGTCTCATGCTTCCCTTGTCGTGAAAAATGTGATCATGATCATCCTTTATCCTAGCCCTATCTACAGTGGTCCTGGTCCATCAGCCAGCCCACTTGGTGACTGCTCCAGTGGCCCTCGCGATAAAACACTCTCGCGTCATGCAAACGATGCCACGATGCAATGCATTGGAGACACACACGACGTGACGACAGGGAGGGCCGCCTGCTGAGCTCGTCTCAGTCTTGGCGCTCAGGCTCACCGAATCTTGGGAGGTCATTCACGGCCACGGCACGGCCATCACAGACACGGCCTTTCTGGTTTCTTGCCCGAAATGGCATCAGTCGTTGGTAAACCCGGGGGCAAGCACGCCGATTTCGCCCGCGGCGAGTCAATCCGCCTGACTGCCCAGAACGGGCAGTTTTTTACGCTCAAAAGCTCGAGGACGACGACGAGGCACAGCAATACTGATGACTGGAAAGTGGGAGCGGGCAGCTGCCCGTTCCAGGCTCGGCACAGCACTTGCCTACCCTGACGACGTGTCCGTGGTTGCAGGAGGCCGTGGAGTGGGAGCACAAGAGCCGGGTCCCCGGGAAGATGCACGCGTGCGGGCACGACGCGCATGTCGCCATGCTCCTCGGCGCCGCCAGCATCCTCAAGTCTCGCGAGCACCAACTCCAGGTACGACGCCCTACGGCGCCACCCCCTCTTTTCAGTTTCAGACCCTCTAATTGTACTTGTTTAATATAATTGACATCAGTGCCTTTTTTATATAAACTTTGTCAAATTTAAAATGGTTTTTCTCACCTAAAAATTTAAAATAGTTTGGCTTAGCACAGCACCAAATTAAATTGCATCTTTCAAGACATACGGAGAATAATATCCTTCCATTAGCACCTACTGCAGTGCATGCATATAGATCTCCTGCGTTTCAGACGTCCAGAGACGCCGTTCGTAGTCGTAGCTTTCGTCCCTGTGGACGCCACTCTACTCTTGCGTGCAAGGGACCTTACGTGCTCTGCACTGCACCCGCCCATCTCATCTCAGCATTCTTTCTCTTTTTAATTGAAAACATGATCTGAATTTAGGTCGCTAGATTTCGCTTTTTGGCAAAAGCCGTGGGCAAAATGATAGTTTAAGACGAGCGCCTAAAGTGCCGAAATGATGTGCAACCACACTCTGATACCGGGGGTGATGATCCATAGCCCATTGTCGTGGCAGTGGCATCATGCAAATCTCAGCGTCATGAGTCGTACCAGTAAGCACTAGTTCAAATTCTTTTGAGATCTCAATTCTTTATCCCCACGTGCTCCGGAATACCCGCAATGATCAGTGCACACTGTCACTGATGCGTGTGCTCTGCTCGCGGCTGCAGCCACCACTCCGTGTTCTAGTAACTTGCACCTTTTAGTGCTGCATCAAGGAAAAAGTTGTTCCTCTGCACAGCGTTTGTTTCATTCAATTGTTGCAGTTGTGCCGTTGGGAATTGGTGCGACACTCCTTGGTTCACTGCTTTTGAAGCATCGGATGCTGGTGCTTCCTCATCAGTGAGTGTGGCCTCGGCATTTCTTACTGTGACCTCTGAAAAGAATTGGTGGAGAAACTCCTTTGTGCCACGATTTTAGGCTTTAGCAAGCATTGACATGAGCTAGATACTATCCTACAAGGATAAACTGATAATCATGTCGGGAGGATTGAGTTCTTTGCTTAGCGGTTCACACAAAACGGCTGTTCAGATGCTGATATTTTGACTGGCTGATACCTGGGGAAGGCAGAGTCGACTGTTTCTGCACCTCTAGAGCTGTCTCTTCAGTTTTCACAAACCTCCAGATGCTGATATTTTTGTGTGGTGTAGTTTTTTTTAAAAAATGTACAAATTTAAAAAACATTGTCACGGTAATTGGTCTGATCCAATTTTTACGTTTCAGTACTGAAGATGGTGCAGAAAATACTCCTAAGGCCACGTTTAGATTGCAAATATTTTCAACCCGATTAATAGTACCATTTTCGTCTTATTTGGCAAATATTGTCCAATCGTGGACCAACTAGGCTTAAAAGATTCATCTCGTGATTTTCAACTAAACTGTGTAATTAGTTATTTTTTTACCTACATTTACTACTTCATGCATGGGTCCGAAGATTGATGTGATGGAGAGAGTGAAAAAATTCTAACTTTTGGGTGCATCTAAACAAGACATAAGTGCAGTGCGTCAGCTCCTGGCCTGAGCTTACTGACTGACGTTTCGGTGCACGTTTCAGGGCACAGTGAAGCTTCTGTTCCAGCCGGCGGAGGAGTCAGGGTGTGGCGCGAAGCGGATGATCGAAGACGGCGCGCTGGAGGGCGTGGAGGCCATCTTCGCCGTGCACGTGTCGCACCAGCACCCGACGTCCGTGATCGGGTCCAGGACGGGCGCCCTCCTTGCCGGCTGCGGCTTCTTCAATGCCGTCATACGCGGCGGCGACGGAGACAAGGACCCGCGCCGTGCCGACCCCGTCCTGGCCGCCGCGTCCACCATCATCAGCCTGCAGAGCATCGTCTCCCGCGAGGCGGACCCGCTGGACTCGCAGGTGGTCTCGGTGGCACTGGTGAAAGGCAGCGAGGTCCAGCAGGCGGAGGAGCTGGTGCTGGGCGGCACGTTCCGGGCCTTCTCAAACGCGAGCTTCTACCAGCTGCGTCGGCGGATCGAGGAGGTGATCACGGCGCAGTCGCGGGTGCACGGGTGCGCGGCGTCCGTGGACTTCTTCGAGGACCAGAGCTTCTACCCGCCGACGGTGAACGACGCGCGCATGTACGGCCACGTGCGCCGCGTGGCGTCGCAGCTGCTGGGCGGCGCCGCGTACCGCGACGTGCCGCCCATGATGGGCGCCGAGGACTTCTCCTTCTACTCGCAGGCGGTGCCCGCGGGGTTCTACTACATCGGGGTGCGCAACGAGACGCTCGGGTCCGTGCACACGGGGCACTCCCCGTACTTCATGATCGATGAGGACGTGCTCCCCACCGGTGCCGCCGTCCATGCCGCCATCGCCGAGAGGTTCCTCGCCGACCACGGCTCCCTCATGGGCGGCGACTCCGACGATGAGACGGTTGGCCAGGAGCTGTAAGACCGGCCACGAGCCTGGCTAGTGGTGGGTCTGCCCGGCCAGCCGCCCGGCCGACGTCGGGCGCGGACATGGGTGGTTTTGGGGCGCCCTCGCGCACGGCGGGAACTGGTGGGGAACTGGGGATTTGGCCGATCGCTCGGGCGTCGGAGTGTGGGCTTGGTGGCGGAACACGGGCTCCGGCTGTTTTTTTTTTTTTTTTGTGGCCGACGGGCTCTTGGTGGTGGACCGATCCGCGGGCGTGTGACGTGCCGGCGGTTCGGGTTTTTCCCCGTGTTCCGTTGGGCGAGCAAGGAGCCATACGTGACGGACGGGCGGTTGGGCGCGTGTGTAAAACACCTGGAAAGTGTAGTATGCTGGTGTTGATGCAAATATTAGGCTGCTCTACGTACGTGTTTTTGCCCCCTGTTGGGGATGTCTTGGAAACTGATGATAATGTAGCACGCTAGCGCCTGCCTTTTGATAGCATGACCTCTCTGGCTGCCACGCATGTTTCTGCAGGTTCCACTTTATTATTACACACGTGATGTTGATGCTATACATGTTGTTGGGGCGCATATGATTTACTGGGCCTGGGTGATAAACTGGACGGAGAAGGAGAACTGAGAACGTATTGGGCCCAAAGTGGTCGCGCGTGCAAACCAACGACCCATCAACTAATCATTCTCTAGCCTGTTTTTGCTCACTGTGGAGGATCTACGCATTCTATCTGTGAAATAAAAATATTCTGAGTTAAATTTAAGGGCCTCTTTAGAACGCTAAGATTGAACATTTCGATGGAGTACGTAAAAAATATAGGCATTCTGAGAGAGAGAGATAGGAAACATTCCATTAGATTCGACCTATTGGTAGAATTCCTCCAAAAATTTCTGAAACTATCCATTCCACGGGGATTTCAAAGAATTTGTAGGGATCCAATCCTTTGTTCCATAGGTTTCATAATAAGTTTTGCATTAGGATTTAAATCTTTTCAATTTCCTCTATTTTTCTTTTGTTCAAAAAAAGGGCCTAACCCTATAATTACAATGTTTGAGAATAATGAGTGGTCATGAAGGTGGTGCATGGAGCTTCCACCTTGGTGAACCGAAAGATTTGCAACTCCCCTTCCCGTGAGATCAATAATACAGCATGCCAAAAAAAAGACACGAGCACAATTGGAGGTGCCGAAGTGATCAATAGAAATTATGCTCCGTGTGGCGTGGCTCACTGGTACACAAAATCTTTTGCGAGACGTTTCCAAATTGACCTTCGAGGCGGTTGGGCCGGTTGCTCGCCTTGGTTATTCATGGCCGAGCAGCCGGTCCAGCAACCTAATTGAGGCGGGCATCCTAATGCAACCGCCTCGGTACATCATTAACCGAGGCGAGCATTTTAATTCAATCACCTTGGTAAATTAGGCCCAGCTCAAGTCCAAACAAAATCTATTATACCGAGCTCATATATAATCAAGGACTTAGGGTTTTTTCTCTGTCATTCCTCTCCACACAGCCGACTCCACATAGCCGCCCTTTCCTCACTTTCTCCGTCACTCCGACCCTCCCGACGTCCTCTCCTCTCCTAACTTTCTCCCGATGCGCCCCTTCGCTCCCTCTTGACCGACCAAGCGGCGCGGGCAACAGGGGCCACGCCTCCCTCCCTCCCTCTCGAGTGCCTCCCTCCCTCTCGAGCAGCGCGGCCTCCTCCTCCTCCTCCGGCGTGGCCACGCACTACTACAGATTGACCTATTAGCAACACCTCTATTACCGCCGATATCATTAAAAACGATGGTGATAGCTATCACCAATGGTTCGTAATATGAACCGTTCATGATGAGAGTATAACCACCGGTTCATAAGAATGTCCAGGTTGATAACTATCACCGCCGCTTAGTCTTACCAACTGACGGTAATAATCCATCATCACAGCCGGTTTGCACCACTAGCCGGCGGTGATGATGTGCTCCTCATCTCTGCCGCCTCGCCATATGAACCAGTGGTGAAAACATTTTCACCGCCAACTCGTTGTATGATACGGCGGTGATAACCATGCTGCAGTATAAATAAATTCATAACTTTTTTCAAATAAAGTAAGATGAAAACAAACTTTATATCAAAGTTATAGATCTCGACGCAATTGACAACTTTGTAGTTGATGACTTTTCATTTGAAACCATTTACGGTCCCATAATTCTGTTTGAAGCGATGAAATTCTGAAATTTAATTTTTTCGAATTGTACTAACTACCCTAGATGGAAAAACGATCAAAACCAATCGATGAGATCTACAACTTTGTACTTGACAATTATTTCATTAGAAATCATTTATAGTCTCAAATTTATATCTGAAGTTTTAAAATTTCAAAAAACCAAAATTTTCAAACTTCCTCGATGAAAAATCAACCAAAACCAAAGTCTGATAACAACAACTTTGTAGTTGATGAGTTTTTCATCTGAAATCATTTGAGATCCCAAAGTCTGGCTGAAATTTTGATGTTTTAAAATTCAAATTTGTCAAACGACCTCGGATGGCAAAACAACCAAAATCAAAGCTGTCGATCTCGATTAGAACAATAAATTTGTAGTTTGTGACTTTTTCATCTGAAGCCGTTTAGAGTCCTAAATATTCATTTTAAATCCTGAAAAGTGAATACTAGGATACACTATATAGACACAAGTGACTTAGAGGTGAGTTTAGAGGAGAGTGATTAGAGGAGCTAAGGGCAAAGGTCTCATGTTCGAATCCTAATACCACCACGTATAACAATTTTTTTTTGCTATTTTTTTAGCCATTTTTGGGATTTTAAAAATTCAAATCACCGCCGGCTGGTAATACAAACCGAGTGTGATATGCTAGTATCACTGCGCGTGGAGTTGGAGCTGGAGCAGCTTCCTAGTACCATGAAGCTGCAGCTGGTGGGGGAGGGCTTCCTAGGATTGAAATAAATTTTTTTGCTATTTTTTTGCCATTTTTTGGATTTTGAAAATTCAAATCACCACCGGCTGGTAATACGAACCGACTGTGATAAACTAGTATCACTGTCGACAGCTTACTACCGAGACCGAAAAACATTTGTGCTGGGCTTTACGAACCGCTTGTGATTGGTCTAAATGTAGTAGTGGCGCGGCCGCCTCCTCCTCAGAGCCTCGGCGTGGCTGCGCGCCCCCCTCCTCCTCCTGCGTGGCTGCGTGGCCCCCTCCTCCTCCAACTATGGTGGCCTCCTCCGATGGCCTCGAAGGGCCGCGACCTCCTTCTCCGACGGGTCCTTCGGCAGCGCGGTCCCTCCGGTGGATCTAGGTGCGGGGCATGCTGATCCGGCGAGGAGAGGAGGCGGCGCGAGCGGATCCGGCGAGGAGCGGACTCGCCAGCGGCCATACGATCACCGGCGGCAGATCCAGCTGCGGGGAATGCAGATCCGGCGACGACAGTGTCGTGGTGCTGCTGCGAGCGGCATAGGTCTAGGCCCAAACCCGGTTGGGTCTGGGCTTTTTTTTATTTTGATTAACTGAGGTGGGCATATGAACCGTCTCGGTAAATCTCGATTAACCGTGACATTTTGTCCGAGACAGTTGGGATGCTCGTCTCGTTAATTGACTTTGCCTGTCTCAGTTAAGATTATAGTAGTAGTGGCTTTGACTTCCACCAGTTTATAGGAGCCAAGGTGAAACCCAAAATAGCACCTTCACCATGTTCCTAGTTTAGTTTTTTTTTTGTTTAGAAGAGAGAAGAGAAAAATATCTTAACCTGAAAATGGTACCGTGGCAATGAGCCAAAACCCTTTGGCACGAGACTTTGTATTTAGGTCATAGGAGTATCTAAGGTTGGGCCACTTGCCCAAACCCTCTTCTAACCTTTGAGAACGAGGTTCTCAGGCCAAATATCCAACTGCAAAAAATCTTTTGCAAACCAAGCCGGAAACATGCCCCACATGAAGATGAAGGGAGACGAGGATTAGCGGCGCGCTCGTCCAGGTAGCGTTTGGTTGCTCGGATCATGGATGGCGGGACGCGGGACGCCGAACGCTGGCGCGCCTCGGCCTGGTTTCGTCGGTCGTCGCCCCCCCTCTCCTCCCCTTGCTCGGAACAGAAAAGATCCACCGACCAGGGTCCGCGACCGCGGCGCCACGTGACACCTCACACCTCTCTCTCTCTCTCTAGCACGGTGCTGGGTTGCGAGCGGCGTGGCAGTGACGGACTGACGGACATGTGACGCACCACGCAGGGCAGGCGCGAGGTGGACGTACGGTTCCGGTGCGAGCCCTCCTACCTGCCGCCACGAGCCCACGAGCTCATGTGCGCCCCATGCTGTTGCCCCTTTGTCTGTTTCGACCACTCACCCGCAACGCCGCAACCACAACCCCGAGCCCAACCTACGTACTCCTACGCGTTGTCACGCCATCCGCATGAGCACCCAGAAAAAGATGAACCAAAGCTGGTGGTCTGGTACCAGGTCGTCGTGTGATGTGCCGACCGAGCTCATCGATGGATCATGGATGATGGATCCACCTTTTTGCTTTGCAGCAGTAGTTGGACTTGGACCTTGAAGGATGAAAGTTTGGACGGCATCACACATGCATGTGCTCCTCTGATGAACGTCTTTTTTGCTTCTTTTTTTTTCCCTATACGTGTTGCTTTTGGATCAGGTGTGCTGGTTGGCAATGCGATGACGAGCAGGGAAATGTACTGCCCTTTTGAAGATGATCCCGGATGGGCTTTGCTACTGTACATCCACCGCCGATCTGAACAACAATTATTATATATTATCTCATAAGAGGTAATAGATATATAAGGATAGTATCTTTCTATTAAATCTAATATTCATGCATGATCTAACTTTCCTAGCTTGATCTAAAAGTGCTCTATGACATGGATGTGGACACACACATGCATAGCGGTGGCCAGTGTGACACCAACTTCACACATGTGCAGCCATACTTTATTTTATTTTATATAACATGATGGTTTGTAGTTAGAACTAATAAATAGTTATTTGTATTTATCTATTTTAGTTTTATTTTGAAATGTTGTAGAGCTATTTCGTGATAGACATACAAATTTATATCTTTTATAAGGTAACAAACCGATATGTATCATGACATAATGAGATGAACATGATAGTTGTACTGATTACACATATGCAACACTTTTTAATTACAGGTAGTAGATCCAATTTAACTTAAGCGAAATGTAACATATTTTGATAAAGATGACTTATCTATAGTTTTTCTTAGAAAAGTACATATTAATTGGATCGTGTGTACGTGGACGAAGATCCACGCTGTTTGCATGCGGCACCAAACGAGGAAGATGGTCTGCGTGGGGATATGCCTGAGATTTTTGGGGATTCCTTTTCTATTATATGACTATATAATTTATTAAATTGTTTTATTTATTTTTAAAATCAAGGGCTATGATCTTTTTGAAGCCTTACCTCTTGCAAGGCAATAGATGTACCGTAGCAAAGCCCATCTCTGAATGATTCGAGGTGCATTTCGGCGCAGGATGTTCAGGTCCAAGCATACTGTGGGTGTGTTTAGTTGTGTAAAAAGGTGTAAAAAAAAGTACTGTAGCATGTTTTGGCTTTATTTGGCAAATAGTGTCCAACCGTTGACTAATTAGGTTTAAAACGTTCGTCTCGCAAAGTACAACCAAGATGTACAATTAGTTTTTAATTTCATCTACATTTAGTACTCCATGCATGTATCGCAAGTTTGATGTGACGGAGAATCTTTTTTTTGCATAGTGTTTTTTTTTAACTAAACACAGCCTGTATGATTCGGTCAAAAACCACACGAACGGAACACAAAACCCTTGCGTAATTGAAGAGAGGGAAAGGCTGTGTTTACTTGCTTTGAAAAACACAGTGTGCAAAAAAAAATTCTCCGTCACATCAAACTTGCGATACATATATGGAGTACTAAATTACATATATGGAGTACTAAATTGGGATAAAATCAAAAAACTGATTGTATAGTTTGGTTGTACTTTGCGAGACGAACGTTTTGAGCCTAATTAGTCAATGATTAAACAATTATTATTAAATACAAACGAAATACTACAGTGTCGCTACAGTATATTTTGGCACTCTAAATTTCGAAACTAAACAAAGCCCTAGGCAAAGCAGCAGTGGTAGCTCTAGTGCTGCCCTGAAAAAGATGAGTGAGCTGCTACTTCTCGCTATCCAACCAGCGAGTGACCGACTCTGTATCTGACCTGACGATCCGGCCAGGCCAAGGCCACCGGCAAAGGTAGACACGTTCCACATTGCTCAGAGAATCCAAAGTTTACTACAAGGCCGGCCGGACACCGTGGTAGTTGGGGTGCAGTGGAGTGATGCCAGAAGCAGTAGTGGGATGCAACTGGCATTCTGGCAACCCCAAACCGAACATGCCTACTACAGTACTACTACTGTTGTAGGGCACGTTTGGTTTCATTTTGTTAAAGTTTAACTCTCATCACATCAATGTTTCCTTAAATACATGGAGTACTAAATGTAGACTAATTATATGTATGTCGGTATAGATTAGGAGTAATTTACGATACGAATGTATTAAGCCTATTAGTCGAAACTTTTTGTCAAATAAGACGAAAGTGCTACAGTGTTTGTTAAACTTTAACTCCTCAAACCAAACACCCTCCAACAGAGAATCAGATCACGGTTAAAAACGAATTAGCAACGCCGAAGTAGCAGGAGAATGTTGGCCTCATAACCATTTCAAATCTGGAGGCGCCAGCCATTAGGACCACACAGTAGTTTTTTTAGTCAGTGTTAATGGGGATTTTATGGAGTTTTATGGGCATTAAATTTGCTGATATGACACCATGTTAATGAAGAGATATGATAAGAGTTTTATGGGATTAGAGAGAGTTTCATGGAGATGAAACTCTTCTCCCCTATTTCCAAAATATAAATGTGTTAAAAACTGAGACATAAAATTAGCATTAAGACTGGCCTTACAGCAGGTCCCAGTGCCGGCCGGGTCGCGGCGGTGGACGGCTGCAAACGGGACGCCGGACGTAGCACTGTAGCCGCGGCTCAAGACGAACCGGCCGGAATCCGATGGCCGAGATGGAGAGAGAGACCGTACTACTTTAGTAGCAACTACACATGCTGCAAGAAAAAGTAGCCTCGGAGGTCGCGCCCCGGGAATTATTATGGCCGTGTTTACTCCACTTCCTTAAAAAAATACTGTACAAACAAAAGACTTCCCGTCACATCAAACTTGGTATACATGTATGGAGTACTAAATGTATATGAAATAAAAAACTAACTGTACAGCTTAGTTATACTTTGCGAGACGAACGTTCTGAACCTAATTAGTCAACGGTTGAACACTATTTACCAAATAAAACCAAAACATACTACAGTACTTTTTTTTAAGCCTTTTCACGGAACTAGACACACCTGTCATGTCCGTCCGGTCCGACCGTCCGTGCCCTCGGTCCCTCCCTCCCTGCGGCGGCGAAATGCGGCGTGCTGCACTGCACCACGCTACGGGCGGTGGCCGATAGCCTGCGCGCCTGCCCCGACCTGCTTCCCTTGTGTTTGATTGTGTACTACCCGTTATTTAACGTCAGTCGTCCGAAAAACGTGTCTACGAGAAAAAATACGGTTTTCTAGAGACAAACATTTAGGGAGTACATCCGTAATTTTTTTGTTTGTATTTAGAGTTAGTGTCTAATTATAGACTAATTAGATTTAAAAGATTTATTTCGTGATTTACAACTAAACTATATAATTAGTTATTTTTTATTTATAGCTAATGATTTATACATGTCTTCAAAGATTCGATGTGACATAAAATCTTCGTAAAATTTTTAAAGTTTGAAGTAACTAACGAGAGCCTCAGATCTCAAGAATGCCACAGTAGTCTACTGTTCAGGATTTTCAGATCTTTCCGTTTTTCAAAATGCAGCTGCACCACGGATCCTATATATGGGAGGATGATCTGAAGACACGTGATGATGGGAGGCAAATGAATGAACGCACGCCAGAAACACCCATCAATCAAAGCGGAGAGTGGAGAACGTAGTGCTGCTAGCATATACCCCCGTCTCCCATACTATACTGATACTGAATTATTGATATACCCGCGTCTGATCTCGGCCTACCAGCAGTAGACCACGGATTTTCATCACACTACAACACCATACGACACGATACTACAGGTACAGGATGCAACGAAACGATACGAACCAGAAAAAGAACGAAAAAGAAACAAGAACGGCAGCCTCAGGCTACAGCTACCCACGAGCCTCGTAAAAGCCAACGCCATTGATGTATCAGCTCAGCGGTGGTGCGGGCAGAAGGTGACGACGTAGGAAGCGCCGGCGGAGCAGGTGAGGATGGAGGTCGGGTCATCATAGGCATACGAGTACGCCTTGGGGCACGCCGACTTGAACAGCCTCGAGTACGCCGTGGGCTTGCACTGCTGGGGGCTCCCAAACTGCCCCGTGCAGCAGTACTGCGGCGCGCCGTAGGCGGCGCAGGCGCTGCGGCACCCCACCACGCGTCCCTCGCCGCGGACGGCGAGACCCGCGGGGCAGACGCGGTTGAGGTCGCTCACGCACCCGGCCGGCACGCAGTGCGCGCCGGAGCCGTGGACCGGCGTCATCGCGATGGGGATGTTGTACCCGTCCACCAGGCTCACGTCGTAGAAGTCCTGCGCCGTGGGCGTGGTCCCCAGGGTGATCTCCGCCAGCGTGGCGGGGGGAGCGCCGCCGGCGCCGTTGCAGTAGAAGGCGCCGCCGCAGTCGCCCGTGGCGCAGCGGCCGCGGCCCGACGCGTCGAAGGCGCAGCCCTGACGGCCCCACACGCGCCCCGACCACCCCGCGGGGAGACGGATCGACGTCGAGTGGCCTGGCGCTAGCTGCAGACCGCCGCGCGCCAGGAGCTCCTTCCCCGCGCTCGGCTGGATGCCTGGCCACACCGTCTCCCCGCACCGGTTGTACAGCGCCAGCGTCGCCGCCGACGCGCCGCCTCCCAAGGACGCTACGACGAGCAGCGCCGCCACGGCCACGGCGCGCATTGCCATGGCTGGTCGCCTTGGTCCCCCCTCGGTCGCACAGGCAATGGGCGTCGCTCACGCGGAGCAGGGGAGTGAGAGTGAGCCCTAGCTCGCTGGTAGTGTGGAGTGTCGTGAGAGTGTGGTGGGGCTCGTGCGGGTGTATTTAATGAGCGGGGGAGACCGACAGAGTGACTGTGGAGTGTGAAAAGGTTGGTGGCCGCTGTACTGGGAGGCTGGGAGGGTTTTGGCTCGGGGTGAAAATGTGATGCTCGCTTAAAAGTTCACTGGATACTCCGTATGGTGTTTGATTGACTAGTTTGATTTAGGAACAACAGTAATAATTAGTTTGGTGAAGTTTTGATTCCTTGTCTAACAATTTTATGGACACCCATTAGTTCTATTTATGTCTTCTTGTTCTCTGCTAGTGTGTCCTGTATGTTTTGTAGTTGGCTTATCGAAAATAAAAGTTCTATTAGCTTTTTTTTACTGACTTGTGGAGTCGTTTTTTTCTCGAATACGCAAAAGACTTGTGTATCATTGTATTAAGAAGAAGAGTTTAAACATACAGACAACGCACCTCGTTATAGCGCCGAAGGAGGTTGACCTAGAACAGTCGTAGCTGGACCATCCTAACAAATAACCTCTAGGTTCGATATTACATAAAGGAAAATAACCAAAACTGACGCAGCGGTGCGACCTAGGAGGTGGCCTTGCGTCTTTGCAGCTGCATGGACGAGCCCTTTCCACCGCCCGGGAAGAGCGCGTCCAGCGCTTCGACATTGGACGTCGTCAGGTTGTCATCGAAGATCTTGTCAAAGGCCTCCAGCTCTGACGCGGAGGGCGCTGATGGACCCTTGGTGTAGCCCATACACTGCATGATCAGCACCTCACCTCGCTTGAAAGCAGTTACTCGAGAGAGGGGCTGAGCCGCCAATCGCCTGCTTCGCAGTGGTAGCACCAACTTAGCAGGAAACTGTTTGGGAGGTTCACGGATTAGCGGAGAGTCGACCTTCTTCAGCACGCGCCTGGTGAAGCTCTTGAGTCGGCGTGCGGCGAATCTGTCGCTGACCTCAATCGTGCGGTCCTCCCGAGACGGCATACTGAACTTGTGGATTCGTTGTTAGGTGGGTATAAACTAAAAATTAGTATGTGTAGTTTATATATTTTGTTGAACTAGGGCTATTTTTTAGTTACTGATTGTTAGTTCAGTTATCTGTATTTAGTTGAATCACTTGAGACTAATAGTAGAACTAGTTATGGGTTAAGAATTAAGATATGAATAAAAAATTACTACTTCATTCATTATTTTTCTGTTTGGATGGTCCTTACCTAAACTTTATATAACCATTAGTACTGCTATCAAACTGGCCCTCGACTAAAACATTTCCTATGTCACGGTTAACAAAAAAAAGTTGCATCTTTGTGTGGTACCAACGAGAGTTGTTTGTCTGATGATTTTTACGGCTGATAAACTGACTGATGCTGTTTTACAGTGAGATGAAAACACTGTACTTTTGATTTCCATTAGTGGGTAAAAGAGCGGAGGGGGACCCACATCGACGACAACTTAACAGAAAATTGTACTACTGTACTTATGGCTAGTGATTAGTGAATGAACGCATTAAAGCATCGTGGTCCTTCATGGTACCGTGGTGAATTACTTCGTACATACTCTGCCCCGCGGTCGTTAGCGTAACGTTGAAAGCGTCAACGTCATGCTCGCTGAACAGAAAACATTGGTTTTGGTAGGCTCTGAACAATTGAACATGCGTCGCTAATGAGTCAAACACGCGAAAGTGACAGGTCCGAACTCCGAGCATACGTCAACACACCCAGGCCTGCTCCCTCCGTCCCAAAATGAATATACTTCTAGAATTGTTGGGAAAACAATATTACTACTCTCACCGTTCCAAATTATACTTTAATTTTTTTTATTCTTTTTTACTATGTATCTAGACATATTATTATATATAGATACATAGTAAAATGGATGTACTAAAAAGGTTAAAGCAACTTATAATTTGGAACAAAGGGAGTAGATAATATGGTGCACGGTAACACCAGTTCGGCTAATGGATTCTGCGGCTGATAAGCCAGCTGAAGTTGATTTATTATGAGAGAAAAATATTGTTTCATGACTGATAAGTTGAAGCGACCAGGGTGAGTGGACTTCTTTATGCATGCATGTTATCTTGAGCAAAACACAGTGCTATGGAGCATAGCATAGTATTGGAGAGCATTCATTTAGCAAGCATAATTGGAGGCCGTTGCTTTTGGTATACTTCCTCACTTTTAAATTATGAGATGTTTTGGTATTTTCTTATATATATAGCATTTGCTATCCACTTAGATATAAACTATATCTCTATAGGTAACAAAAGCAACGAATCTAAAAAAAAGCTACAAACGTGTTTTAATTTTAGAACAGAAGGAGTATTTTGTAGGGAGGAATTGATGGAGAAGCAACAAAAAAATTAGGTTATAATTATTTTCTTTTACATAAGGGCTCATTTTTTTCCTTTTGTTTTGATCATCCGAGAAGCTTAAAACAGTAATTAGTTAGAGCATCCCCTCCTATTCACACCTCTCCTACTTGCCATTCCAAACCCTAAGACATTGCCACGTGGGATGCGGCGGTGGCGGTGCGACTGCAAGGTACGAGCGGCGAGCGGGGCGCCATCAGACTGATCGCACTCGTGGTACTCTAAATTCATCATCTAAAAGGCCTAGTTATCAAGATTCTCTCCTCTATACTCAATTCTCCCGCACCCATCTATCATCTATGTCATTCTCTATCCACTGTGGGGCCCAATTGTCACTTTATCTAAATATATCCATGTGACATCTTATTTTGAAGGATTTATTGAAACGAATTTAATGGTGTAAACGGAATTTAATTTGGACTTTTGGTTTGTGAGTTATAACATTTTTTAGTTGATTAAAATAGTGGGGCCCACGCTGCATGCACTCTCCTCTCTCCTCTCTCTCCCGCGCTCTCTGCTGGCTTGCCCCGCTGTATGCATAGGGGTCGAACGGGAAGACGCTAGATATACTGTCGACGAAATATGGTCGGCAGTTTACCTAGGGGTATGCCCAAGGTAGTAGATTATCGGCAGACAGATGCGCAAGCTCCAAACAAGATGGTGACACAAGGCAGACACGAAGTTTTATCCAGGTTCGGCCGCCAAGAAGGCGTAATACCTACGTCCTGCGTCTGATTTGAATTGTGGTATGTCAATGAGAGATGTTTTTTAGAGGGGTCCCCTGCCCGCCTTATATAGTCCGGGGGGCAGGGTTTCAGATCTGGAAACTAATCCTAGTCAGTTACAATTGCCATATGTAGCCAGATAAGGATTCCTATTCTAACCAACCAGGATCCTGCTTGGTCACCAAATCCGTCTTGATTCCTTGTGTGGGACTCCGATCAGGTTAACTGGGCCGCACGTCACCTTTTGGGTGGACTGAAACCATCGATCCAGGCCAGCCCAAGCTTAGCCGTAGGGGTATAGGGGTTAATACCCCCACAGCTAGAGTCACCCTCTCAGACTGTGTGGACGGATCCTTCTCGGTAATCATCAATCCGGACCATGTTGACGATGTTGCGTGGCTTCGGCTGAGGTCGGTGTATAGGACCTGAATCCGAGCGGCGTCGTAGGTTGTGCGCGTAGCTGGAGGCAGCGTTTTGCAAGCCGTAGGGCTGGACCTGGTGGTTCTCCGTCGGGGCTTCGTACTCGCAGAGTCGGAGACCCGTCGCGAAGGCTGGCTGGCGATGAGCGGAGCGCCCCTTAGGAGTAGATACGATCACAAGATCTGTTCCAAGTCGTGCAGGACGACTGGTCCGAGCCGGTCGGATAGATCTGTTGTGGGGAGCCGTTACCTGCTCATTAGGTTGGCTTCGAATCGTACTTACCAGAGCTAGGGTTTCAGTGAGTTTGATGCCGACTCGATCGATGGAGTCGAGCAGGTCGGTTTTGTCGATCTGCTTTCCTCTGTAGCAGGGAAGCGGACGACGGGTTGTCGGCGTGGCTGTAGGCGTGCTCGGAGCCGGATGTACCGTGGTCAGAGGCAGATCATTCGTGGTCGGAGCCGTGTTTGCCGTGGTCGGAGCCGTAGCCGATGCAGGTGAAGTAGTCGTCGGCGCGGGTTGAATCCACGCCTCCTCCGTGGTCATGGAGATGGAGACGTCGGGACCGGTGATCCAGGTGATCTGGCCGACGGTGAACGTGAGGCCGTTGGGCACGCCCATGGAGTTGGAGATGATGACCATCTTGTTTGCTTGGAGAGCGGTACGCACACCCCCTACCTAGCGCGCCACTGTCGACGAAATATGGTCGGCAGTCTACCTAGGGGTATGCCCAAGGTAGTAGATTATCGGCAGACAGATGCGCAAGCTCCAAACAAGATGGTGACGCAAGGCAGACACGAAGTTTTATCCAGGTTCGGCCGCCAAGAAGGCGTAATACCTACGTCCTGCGTCTGATTTGTATTGTGGTATGTCAATGAGAGATGTTTTTTAGAGGGGTCCCCTGCCCGCCTTATATAGTCCGGGGGGCAGGGTTACAGATCTGGAAACTAATCCTAGTCAGTTACAATTGCCATATGTAGCCGGATAAGGATTCCTATTCTAACCGACCAGGATCCTGCTTGGTCACCAAATCCGTCTTGATTCCTTGTGCGGGACTCCGATCAGGTTAACTGGGCCGCACGTCACCTTTTGGGTGGACTGAAACCATCGATCCAGGCCAGCCCAAGCTTAGCCGTAGGGGTATAGGGGTTAATACCCCCACATATACCGGAAGTTGCTGTATAGCGGATCCTTTAGCGGACAGCGGTGCGGGTGATTTTTATGTCAATGCCTTGTTTAGTTGGTAGGCTAGAGTTGAAATTTTTTCACTCTCTCTCCATCACATCAACTTTTACACGCATGCATGAAGCATGAAATATAGATTAAAAAATAACTAATTATACAGTTTAGTTATAAATCACGAGACGAATCTTTTGAGCCTATTTAATATATAATTGGACACTAATTGTCAAATAGAAACGAAAGTACTACGGTTAGAAAAAATCTAACCCTTCACCAGCTAAACAAGGCGCAAATGCTCCAGAATGTTACTTTACCGAACGCAGTCCAGTACCCAGTGCGGTCAGTCTCAGTGCCACGCCTGTGCGAGTGAGGTGACGTGGCCACGCACGTCGGTGCTGACGCGATGGACGAGCTGTGAACTATGGCCGAGGGATGGCGCAGGAGTTCTCTAGATTCTTGGTTGAAACCGAAACCAACCGAAATCGATTTCGATCGATCAGTTGTAAGCTTTCTCAAAACCGAAGTTTTTCTAAATCGGATTACCGAACCGATCGTCGGTTTAAACAAATTCGCCAACCCTACTGCCGCGTTCTGATGATACGCAATTCTACTGCGTATTGGGGGAAAAAAAAAACTGCCGCGTTCTGATTTCCATACGAGCTCCAGGCCCCGGCGGCAGAACGTACGGGACGTGCGTACGAGGGAATTCTATGAGGGCACCTTCGCTTCGCGCGTCTGCTGCTGCATGCTTCCTCCCATCGGGTGATTGTTGGGGCTGGGCAGGCTCTCTGCTCTACTCGTGACGTGCTACTCCGGTTTCCTCTCACTTCTCGCTTGAAAAGTTGAAAACCGATCGGCGATCGCGCGGTGGGCTGAGCTGTGCCACACACAGCACGGGCCACAGGAACAGCGATCGATGTGGATGCCGTGGTGCAAAGTCAACTAGAGACGGGACCACCGTCAACCAAGCATCTCGTGCTCTCGTGCCTCGCCATGTTTGGCTTTGGCACGCCGGCGCACGCAGCGAGATGTGGGATCCGAGTCCGAGGGATTTCGGAGGAAGGCCGTGTTTAGTTGCCCCAAATTGGCAGGGGCAAAATCTGCATAGTGTAAGATTACGTACTGTAGCATTTCGTTTGTATTTGTGAATTTTTGTCCAAACATTGACTAATTAGGCTCAAAAGATTCGTCTCGCAAAGTACAACTAAACTGTACAATTAGTTTTTTATTTCATCTACATTTAGTACTCCATACATGTGTCGACATTTTGATGTGATGATGAATCTTCTTTTTGCATAGTGAAATTTGAGGGGAAATTTGGCATCTAAACACTAAACCCTAAACCCTAAACCCTAAACCCTAAATATAATTTTATTTGGAGATGTAAAAGAATTACAAATGAAAAGAATGTATATAAAGTTTTAAATCGCGTCGAGCACTATAACCGAATTTAGAAATCTAAGACTTCTGCCGGCCGCCGGGCAGGGCAGGGCAGGGCAGGTGCGGGGACCATGGCCTGGTTTAGATCCCAAACTGGGAGTGCCAAATCACTGTTTGGAACTGTAGTATTTTTGTTTTTATTTAGTAATAATTGTCCAAACATTGATTAATTAGGTTTAAAATATTCGTCTCGCAAATTACAACAAAAATATGCAATTAGTTTTAAATTTCATCTACATTTAGTACTCCATGCATATGCCGGTATGTTGACGTGACGGAAAATCTTCTTTGTGCATAGTAGATTTTGGACCTAAATTTAAGGAATAAACATGGCCCATGTGAAAACACAGTAGGGAACGGTGCGAGTGCGAGGCTTCTTTTTTTTAAGTTTTTTTTGAGCCTCGCACTACAAGGAGAAAATTTGCTGATTGCCATAAAAATTTTAATGTTTTCCTTGGTTGCCATCAAAAATTATAGTTTTTCTTATCTGCCATTAATTCGTGCTTTTTGATATCTTAACTGCCATCACCGTTACAAATATGTGCTCTGTTTTCTTAACTGCCATCTACTTCTATAATTTGTTTCCTGCCATTAGTTCGTGCTTTTTGATATCTTAACTGCCATCACCGTTACAAATATGTGTTCTGCTTTCTTACAGCCTGTTCGTTTCGCTGGTTTATTGTGCTGATAGCACTGTTCGCTGATTTATTGTGAGAGAAAAACACCGCTGGATGACTGCTGATTCTGCTGATAAGTCCAAACGAACAGGGCGTTAACTGCCATCTACTTCTATAGTTTGTTTCCTTATTGCCATTGAGCATACGGCGTGGTGTGTGTCTCCATGTTCACTCGAAGGAGATGTCTGATTTTGTCCTTGCCCCAAGATGAAAGCGGTGGCCTTCGTTCCCAGCCACACGAACCCCGACCCGACACTCCCCGCGCATCCCCATCCCGGAGATCCCGCGGGGCCGGGCGCCACCGCCGCGACGCTCGGGCCTCATGCTGCGGGGCGCCGATGCAGTGACCCGGCTGGACGCCGCCACCGAACGGATGCCGCCACGACCGACCACTCGCGCGCGGGAAGACCGACGCCGAGGCCACGGGTGCTCGCGCGGGGTGCCGGCGGGTGCCACGGCAGGCACGGAGGCAGGGGCCACGGCGGGCGTGGCTAGCGCACAGGGTGCGGGGGGCCGGCGGCCAGCGCAAGGGGCGCCGGTGCAGGCGGGGCCGGCGGCCACGGTCGGGGGCACGGGGCAGCCAGCGCACGGGGCGCGCGGGGCCGACGGCCACGGCTGGGGGCACGGAAGGCAGGGGCTCGCGCGGCCACGTCTGGGCGTCTTGCGCAGGCGGCGGAGGCCCACCCCCTCGCCCCCGCGGCGGGGTAGCATGCTCTGCCGCAGCCGCATGGAGATCTTGGTGAGGTACTGCCGGATGACGTCCCGGGATGGCGCCCACCGCGGCTCGGGTTCCGCGTCGTCCTCGTCGCCCGCCGATGCGGGGGACTCCATGAACAGCAGCAGCGACCGCGCGCTGTCGGAGCTCCGGGCGAAGCTGCTGCGGCGGCCACCGTAGAGCGCGGCGTTCTTGCTGGCGCCCGCAAAGCTGAGCGCGCGCAGGCCGCTGCGGCCGGCGGAGCCGGGCTTGAGGTCGAGCAGCGGCAGCGGCGGTGCGGGGGAATGGAAGGACGGCGAGGCAGAGCGGCTGCGGTGGAGGGAGATGACCAAGTCGAGGTCCATGAGGGATGCGTCCTCCGAGTTGTCGGAGGATCCCGATGAGGCGTTGCCGGCGGAGCTGGAGGAGGCCTGGACGGACAAGTCGAGTTCGCCAGGCGGAGCTGGACGACACCGTCGCCATGCCGTCAGCTGAATGGCACTCAAGGAAACAAAATTTGGAAGGAAATGGCAGTTAACAAAATAAACCACATGTAAGTAACGGTGATGGCAGTTAAGTAAACAAAAAAACACAAACCGATGGCAGATAACCTGAGCTCTAATTTTTTATGGCAATGAGAAAAGCATTATAATTTTTTGATGGTAATGAGCAAATTTTCTCCACTACAAGTTGTTGATGAGCAAGGCCTCGTTTAGTTCGGTGAATTGGGAAAAAACACTGTATCAGAATTCATGTAGCATTTCGTTTGTATTTGGTAAAAATTATCCAAATTTTGACTAACTAGGTTTAAAATGTTCATCTCGCAAAGTACAACAAAACTGTGTAATTAGTTTTTGATTTCATCAACATTTAGTACTCTATGTATTTGCCGACATTTTGATGTGACAGAGAATCTTTTTTTTGCGTAGTGAAATTTAGGGAGAATCGGGAACTAAACAAGGGCCAAACAGCAAAAGGGCAGCAGTGCCTGCCTGGTGACCGTGTGGGCCGCCGCGCCGGGCAGCGCTGCAGAGAGATTCCCTCCGGCATGGCAAGTCTGTCCTTGCTTGGGTCCGGCACATTGGTGCTGCTTCTGCCACGGGGTGACTGGGGCACGCACTCCTCCGTCCACGAAAAGAACGTAAGTCTCGCGTGCCGAGTCAAACAACTCAAAATTTAGCTAGGATTATATATATAAAAAAGTACTAACACTTATAAAACAAAATAAATATCATCAGATTAAATATAGAATATATATTTTCATGATAAATTTATTTAGAGATATAAATGATAATATTATTTTTTTTATAAACTTGATCAAACTTGAGCTAGTTTGACCGACATATTTTCCAAAATTACGCTCTTTTTTCTGGACAGATGGAGTGGTCTTTTTTTCCTTCGGGAATGCTCAGCCGCGTGTGTCCATCCCAAGCGTACGCGGTAGGCAGTCCATAGCAGACCAACCTCTCTCAAAAATAATAAAAAAATTCCCACCGTCACGGCTTGGCTGCTCACCCGTCTGGCCCGTCGCGGCCCTTTCCCCAACCGCGCCCTGTCCTCATTCACGTCGTGCCCTTTCTCCCACCGTGCCGTGCTCCATCCCCCACGAGCGAACGGCGCTGGATGACTATAGCCGAGCAAGCAATGACACTACAGTAGCAGCAACAGGGTCGCCGCCCTTGGGCACGAGCCTGGGCCATGAGCAGGCCCTAGAGAATCACAGGATGGCCGCGTCGCTGCTGCATCGGCGAGGTCCATGCGCCGCCATCGACCTCCACGTCCATTCGTCCAACATCAAGGTGACATTGTGTTGCAAGCGTATGTTTTAAGTGTTTCAGATATGTCATCTGGATGTTGCAAAAGTAGATCGGGATGTTGCATATGTTGCAAGTGTTTCAGAGATGTGTTGCAAGCATCTGTTCCCAATGTTTCATGACGTTACATATGTTGCGAGTATCTTCTCTGTATGTTGCGTTTGTTTTGCGATGGTTTTAAGTGTTTTTGTAAGTGTTTCAGACGTCTGTATGTTTTAAGTGTTTTAGACGCGTGTATGTTTTAAGCGTTTTATCTGTCTTCTTTTGTATGTTGCGAATGTTGCATCTGGATGTTTTAAAAGTAGATCAAAATATTGCATATGTGTGCACGACATCGAGGGCACGTCAAGGATGAGGCGCAGCAGAGACGAGCATGGAGGTGACAAGGCGCGGCGGGGACAGAGCACGGTGGGAACAGAGCGCACAAAAAATCACGTGACTTGTGTGGCTCCCGATATTAAAAATTGTTTTTTGTTATTTTTCAGCCCGAATTTGGTGTTATGAAAAAACCTCATCACCGTCGCTTTAGTTCTGCAGGTTCAAAAAATTAGTAGTGACGAGGTTTTGGAACCAGCAGTGAAACCCTGTTCTTGGTAGTGAAAGGCAAGTAATGGTCTGGTCTTAAACTAGGTACTTGACTTCAAACCTGTGTAATTTTACAAAATGAGGAGGAGGAACCCAAATTCAGACCGAGAGAGGACATAAACCTAGGTGGTTGGGTGCATGACCATATCTCTCGCCTAACCGGTTGAGCTTGGCTCTCTTCCCGACCCTGTGTAATTTCGTTACTATGCGTGGTGAAATTCTATTCGTCCCATCCGTTGTGGAAAAAACAACCGTTGGTCAGGCAGTGCCGCAGTGGACGTTAAATTTAATTTGTCTGTGTGCTTGATCTGAGCTTTTTTTCCACCACTCATACTTTGCTGCACTACTTGCAACAGCAGGAGTGACGTGCGCTCCTTTCCATTACGCGGGGACAGACGCGCTCGCTCGAGTCATTTTTTCATGTTGCAGGCCGGTTTCATCGGACGCGTGGAATTACAGGAGGGGAGCTGCGTTTTTCCTTTTCGCCACTCCTTCAGATCTTGATTTTACAGACAGAAGCACGAGTGAAATCCAGCGTCCCAGAGCCTTATCAAAGGGATTTCAAAATAAATTATATTATTTTAGTATATAAATAATTACATATTTGGATGTTATCTATATCTAGTGTTTATATCAAATATCAAATGGCTCCGATCGCTTTCAGCTACATACGGGCTGCAAGATCAAAACTGTAGAGTACTGTAATATAGTGCTAATGCTATTGCCGCAGCTACAACCCGCTGAAACGAGTGAACTGTATATTAGTATATATACATCTACTGGCATTCAAAATTTTCCTCAAATATAATTCATTCTAGAGGATAAAAACTAATTTTACATTAAATATTTTTCATTTATCAACCAATCACCATTAATCATGTTGATGATAGCGTCTGATTAGAAAATAAAATAAGGGTACATGCGTCTTTTATGTTCTCTTTTAATTTATCTTAAAATTTCTAGAATGCACTATTTTACAGGATAGAAAGAGTATTTGCATAAAATTAAGGTGAAGTGATTTTTTCATCACCTTTTTCTCCTAGGGCGTTCTCTCATCCAACAGTGCCATCCACTGTTTGGGATCGTCTAAATTTTAGGCCTACATCTGATCTTCAGTGTCTAGACAGATTTTCAAATCTCTACAACTAAAACGTTTAAAAGTATTCCGTCCACCCGGCGATCTGGTGTCGCGCCCTCCCAGGTCCCGCACGGCAATGCTGCGCGCTCGAGATAAATTCACCGGCGCTCCCTGAAGTTGGCGGCGGGTGTCACTTAGGTCCTCGAACTTTGAACAGTGTATTTCTGGGTCCCTGAACTTGGCTTCAGGTGTCATTTAGGTCCCTGAACTTGGCTTGAGGTGTCACTTAGGTCCCCGAATTTTAAACAGTGTATTCTGAGTCCCTGAACTTAGCTTTGGGTGTCATCTGGGTCCCTGAACTTGGCTTCGGGTGTCATCTAGGTCCCAATGCTGACGTGACGCGGTCCTACATGTGGAGCCCACATGTCAGTCGGTTATATTTCTATTTCGGGGTACTGTAACTACAATTTCTAAAATATTCCAAAAAATTGTATCTTTTTCATATGATCTCGGATGAAGATGATTTTTTATATGAAAAATGTAGCTCTCGACGAGATCTACAACTTTCTAGTTTTGAGTTTTTTAATTTGAGATCATTAAAATGCTTAAAAAAATTAAACAAATTTTCAGCAGTATATTAATCGCGTAGAAGCGCTTGTCGTATTGAAAAAATTATATCTTTTTTATATGCTGTCAAATGGAGATGATTTCTATATGAAAGTTGTAGCTCTCGATGAGATCTGCGACTTTCTAGTTTTGAGTTTTTTTAATTTGAGGTAGCTAAAATGCTCAAAAAAATTTGTTTAAAATTTATTCAAAAAAATTTGAGGTAGCTAAAATTTGAGGTAGCTAAAATGATTTCTAGTGTTGAAAATTTGTTTAATTTTTTTAAGCATTTTAGCAACCTCAAATTAAAAAACTCAAAACTAGAAAGTCGCAGATCTCATCGAGAGCTACAACTTTCATATAGAAATCATCTCCATTTGACAGCATATAAAAAAAATATAATTTTTCCAATGCGACAAGCGCTTGTACGTGATTAATATACTGCTGAAAATTTGTTTAATTTTTTAAGCATTTTAATGATCTCAAATTAAAAAACTTAAAACTAGAAAGTTGTAGATCTCGTCGAGAGCTACATTTTTCATATAAAAATCATCTTCATCCGAGATCATATGAAAAATATACAATTTTTGAAATATTTTAGAAATGGTAGCTACAGTACCCCCGAAATAGAAATATAACCGACTGACATGTGGGCCCCACATGTAGGACTGCGCCACGTCAGCATTGGGACCTAGATGACACCCGAAGCCAAGTTCAGGGACCCAGATGACACCCAAAGCCAAGTTCAGGGACACAGAATACACTGTTCAAAGTTTGGGGACCTAAGTAACACCTCAAGCCAAGTTCAGGGATCTAGATGACACCTAAAACCAAGTTTAGGGACTTAGAAATACACTGTTCAAAGTTCGGGGACCTAAGTTCGGGGACCACACCCGCAGCCAACTTCAGATACCGCCGGTGAATTTTTGTCTGCGCGCTCGAAGTTCGGGGACCACACCCGCAGCCAACTTCAGATACCGCCGGTGAATTTTTGTCTGCGCGCTCGCTCCCGGACCCCGCCCGGCACTTCCATTCACCGTGAGAATAGATGGAGACCGGAGGTAATCACTGCAACATTAGAAGGAAACACAACGCCCCTACCTCCGATCTCCTCCAGTCCGGCTTGATCCATAGCAGAGGACGCCAACGCCGATTCGCCGATCCCATAGCAGAGGACATCAACGCCCACGCGGTTTCCAGCTAAGCTAGAACCTGTGTTGCCAACGTTCTGAGTCTCTGATGGAACAGTGCTTCGGGTCCATCGCCAAGCTCGCCTGTCGCTCCGCGTTCCTCCCCAGATCGTACGTCCAGCTGTGACAGCGGGCGGAGGAGCAGGCCTCTAGCCGAAGTGACCTAGATCTCGTTCGTCATGGAGGTGGAACTGCAGTGACTCGACGCGGCGGCGGGGTTGGCTGTGCACCGGTGCCGCAGGACCTCCGTTGCCAGCGCTCCGGCGGCAAGCAGTGGCGTTGGAGCGCACCTTCCATGACCGACAAGACCTCCGTTGCCACCGGGCTTTCTTTGCTCCTTCGACACTCCTTCATGCAGACACCGCTAGGTACGACCCCATTATCCCCATGCCCCTTCAACCAGATATTTTCCATCTGATGAAGTTACACAGGGCAGGCGGACTTCACTTGATTTTTTTTATCTGATATCTGATGCTGCGTGCATTGGTATGGTGAAGTTGCAGCTTTCTGAGCCCAACTTCCGTGGAGACCGTCAACGACCGGGACCTTGGTACCTAACCTGCTTCTGTTTGTATGCGTTAGTTCTCATCTACATCTTCCATTAGTTTTCATCTACATCTTTCTTGGATACCTGGCTTTGAGATGAAGGATTAGCCAGCTCAAAGTATACATAAACATTGACTCGATCTTGATGCAGTTGTACAACTGAAGACTAAATAAAACAGATAGGGTGTTATACACTGAATTCTGATGAGTTTATTACTGGTGAGCGAACCTACATAATACAGACAATAGTCCTATATCATTTATCTCTTTTGTAATTCTCGAATATAAGTGTCCATTGAGTTAAATTATGTTTATGAACCTGAAACTTTTCAGGCCTATGCTCAATTTCAGACAATATAAAACTGATTGGAGAGTTTGATTCAAATAAGAGTATAGCAAGAGTCTAATTCACGTTTTTTTCTGCCCCGTGCATCAATTAAAACAATAAATATTCTAATCTCGGCAGTTCATTCAATTGACATGCACACAAGCGGCCATGGTTCGCCCCTTGCCGGCAGTACCTCTCCCTGCTCGTCCCTATTCTTGATCTGGCAGGAACCTTCCAGTCTTGCACATGTACATGTTCACGTAGAGGTCATTTCAGTCTTAATCATTCAGAGAAGAAAACCTTTTCTTTGTTGTCTTTTTTTAAATGGGTGCATGTCCTAATAATTGTGCTACATTATTTTTAATCTAGGGAGTAATATCTTCAAATTGCATGTGGGTTACTTTTCAGTCTAGAGAGTAAGAACACTATGGACTGAAGGGGTAATACAAATAGCCTGTCCTATAATAGTTAAGAATTTCACTATGGACTGAAATTCATCCTGTAAAATTTCAGTTCTCTGTTCATCGAGCTTTCAACTATAATTTTATTGTTACCTTCCAGTGTAACTACACAGAGAAGTCCCAGCGATGCAAAAGTTTAGTGAACAGAATTTTGGTGAAGGCTCTTCCTGTGGAAAATTCATCAAATTAGCTGAGGTTCAATGAATAGGAAATTAAGGTATGCTTGGAGATACCTCTCTTAATTAGGGTCTAGAATTTTTTACTTTTAATCAACTGAATAAAAAAATTGGAGATATATGTTTCTTATAGGATCCAGTGTTTTGACTGAAGCGAGCCCACGGTAGCAGATGGGTTACCCTATGGTGGCTCCTATGATCAACTTGACAATCCCTTGGCTGATATGACTAATAATTGCCAACAATGAAATTCTTGTAAGGGAAGCCGGGCATGTAATGCTAGGGAAACAAGCTCAGCAGGCTGCTGCTTTTGTCTGCTTAAGAACCCATCCCGTGAAGCCTTCTCGCTGTGCCGATCGGTATCTTGAATGGCTTTCAGATGATGCCGTAAGAAAGCATACTGAGAGCATAGTGTTTAGACCAGTTTATGGGTTGCATATCTTTTTATATAACAATAGGGTACCGAGCAATTAATCGCTCAAGTTATATATTTAAGCTCTATGGTTCACCTGAATTTCAGTGGTTGCCGCTGCCATCACAGGATTGTGCTTTGATAGCTAGGTTCTTGATTAAATTAGCCATTGATAATAGTATAATACACGTTTAAATTTAAGATTATCGTCGTATTATTTTGTTCCTGTTGCAACGCACGGGCATGATCCTAGTGACAAGTAATAAACTAGTAACTTGTCTCTGTGTTCTCACAACTATATTGCCTTGATTTATATTTCGTACTTAGTAAATTGATCTTAGCAAATTGTTCTTTTCTGACAGCAGACCAAACATTTTTATGAAGAACAGATCAGTGCAAAAATTATATAGCCTGGTCTGTATTTGTTAGAAGTCTGAATTTACTAGCCGTGACAAACACGAACTACAACATGGTTTCTCGCCTACCACATAGAAGCATAAGTGGTGTGCCGAGAAGACTTGCAGTTGCAGCAATGAGCCATCAAAGTGAAACGACGAATAATATGCGCTTATGTGTATAAATTTATTTATGAGAATCGACAAGTCACAGAACAAAGCTGCAAAGTGTCAACTGAACACAAATAACTGGTTTTCTTTGGTTCATCTATCGCTGAATCAAGAAAGGGGAACAATGTAGGGTTGATGTGTCTACATTCTTGGGACTATTGATCCATCTCATTTGTGTGAACTTATAAATCTAACAGAGTTGTAAATGCTTGAATGGGTACCTCAGTTCTGCGCTCATGTAAAATTAGTTTAATTTCTTAGTGCAGGTAGAAATAATTAGGTTCACATGGAGAAAAAAAATGTAGTGTGCGATTTTTTGTGATTACTATATTTATACTGAAATGTTATTTTAATTGGAAAAAATGAAGTATCTGGCTTTTGAAACTGTCCACACACGAGTATCTGGTCAACATTTATGTTGCTTTGTAATCTTTGTAGAGATCAGTGAGTATGCAGGAAGTTTCAGAACTGAAATTTATATGGATCTTTTTCTTTGCAAACACCAGCTTATTATAAATTGTGCGTCATATACACTTGATAGAATCAGCATGTCAATTTGGTGTAGACAGAGATGTCCTTGAAGATGGTGCCAAGAACAAGACAGAAGTCTTTGCATGTAATCGCTATGTTTTATTACTCAGAAAATGTGATGTTTGAAAACTTGGAACCAGTGTTATGGTTTTACATTGAAGCAGAGCAAGACATGATTCTCGGTGGGTAAATAATACTTCATATTAGCGTTGCCTCTGAGCCTTTGAACCTACGCACATCAGGCCATGAACTTCTGATTGTTGGAGTACTGAATTTGATCGAAGCTGAAGGCTTGGGTATCATGAAGATTCTGATGAGTGCTACTCTTTGTGTGTAATTCTTGGCTTATTGTTATTTTTATAGAAGAATCATCACTGAATTTAATATATTTTCCACAAGTTATGATATGATCTGTTTTGGTTTAAAAATTCATTGTAGGGTAAAGTCAACCAGTAGATGTTCTGTAGGAAGAGGAAGTGTCTACGTAGAAAGAGGAATTGTCAGAGATGATCTTTGCTAGGATCAGTTCTCAATTTTTAACTCCGCAGTCCGTCCTGCTATAGTCGAGTGGTCTATCTTGTATGGACAACTGCTATCTCTGTTTTTAGTTGATGTTCATGTAAAGCAGCTTTGCTACATTTCAGGAACATGTACTTGTATGTTAAAAAAAGGAACATGTACTTGTGAGGCTCTTCAGATCCTTCAGATTGTGCTATTTTGTTTCATTACTTGGGAACGTCCCAAACTTACAGTAATTACATAGTTCAGGCAGTGTCGGCCAAGTATTTTAAGCTTGGGTATTCGAAATATAAAGGGGTGTTAAAAAAACCTTTTTTTGAGAACCAAAATAAAAAAACAAAAAAGGAGCAGCTCTCTTTTTTTCATGTGGATTCCTGTTTTTGGACATGGAAAACTAGTTTTGACATGGATTCCAGTTTTGAAAACTGATTTCTTTTTACGTGGATTCATTTTGTTTTCAACGGATTCCTGTTTTTCCAAGCGGAAACTTGAAACAATAGTAGCTTTTGGCCTTAATGACAGTGGCCACAATGGCTGTTATTACAAAACTCCTGTCGACGAAACCTGGTCGGCAGTCTACCAAGGGGTATGCACAAGATAGTGATTTATCAGTAGACAGGTGCGCAAGCTACGAACTAAATGATGACGCAAGACACAACGAGGTTTTTATCCAGGTTCGGCCGCCGTGAGGGCGTAATACCTACGTCCTACGTCTGGTTTGTATTGCTGTGTATAATGAGATGTGTTTTGAGGGGGTCCCCTGTCCGCCTTATATAGTCCGGGGGGCAGGGTTACACATCTGGAAACTAATCCTGCCCGGTTACAATTGTCATAGCTGACCGGATAAGGATTCCTATTCTAACCGACCAGGATCTTGCTTCATCTCCAAGTTTGTTTTCCTTCCTTGCGTGGGACACCGAGCAGATCGAATGGGCCACACGTCGTCTTCTGATGGGCCAAGCCTACTGGTCTGGGCCAGCCTAAGTCTAGCCATGGGGGTATAGGGGTCAATACCACCACAGCTAGTCCCCGAGCACTATGCATTATGATGCGACACGCCGTCTTGACCTTTCTCTGAACAGTGAGGCTTGAGTTCTTGACGTCTCCGACCAGTAAAACACCAGCCGAGCAACTGTTGCAAGTGTCTGACCAGCTTATAATACATCCATTCCTCCATTGTTGCTGGAGAAAATAAGTTGTTCGAAGAATGTATAGTACTCCTAAAAAAGAAAAAGATTTCCCTCTTAGTGAAGTGTGCCCACTTGTATTTCTGAAAAGAAATGTAAGCAGGGTAAACAAAGCATAGGGGTCGAAAAATAAACATATTCACCGGTAGGTGAAGTGTGCCCACTTAGTCCCCGAGCCTGGTAGTAGGTGACGTTAGCACGTGGTGCCAGGGTCTAAAATAAAACTCCATGGAAACTTAGTACTGAGATGCACCGACAGATGCATCGTACCGATGTAGTCCCCGAGCTTGCTGGAAGGCGAAGCATGAGCCTTATAGCAAGGTCGAAAAAGCAATGATCTCCTAACTGTATGTGAGTCCAATCTCACATGTAGCTGAGGAAACCAGGCATCGAGCCGTGGTCGGGAAGCAGTCCCCGAGCACAGCATGTGGTTTGGTTAATGAGTCCCCGAGCAGAATGAGACGTGGTCGGTGAGTCCCTGAGTCTGGTCAAGGAATATAACGTGCTCGGTGGTCGATGACAATCGGTGGCCAGACCAGTCCCCGAGTGAATATTACTATCTTCCTTTCCGACTCAGAATAATTAATTTGTAGTTTTTGTTCTGCCGTGCTCTATCATGATGTCACGAAAAGTTGACTGATGTGATGGCCATCAGACGTAGCATGTCAGTGTGGGCCCTCCCGTAGAGGAAACGAGGCACGCATTTACTGGCGCAGTAACCGAAAAAAGTGGAAACAGAAGGGATCGTACCACGTTTCATTCGCACGTATCCCAAGAATCTCAAGGAGATGGAACGACATAATGAATGAGATAATTAGCCACGGAGCAACCGTTCCCCATTTACATCCAACAATCACAGTTTGCCTACCGAACGCCTCCTTCCTCCAGTCCGCCGCCGCCATTAGCACACCTTGCCACGCATTAGGAGCGACGTGCTCTCTGTACACCAACAAAGCCAAGACAAAGAGGCGAGAGAGGTAGAAGATGGCCAGGACGGAAGCGGCGAAGAGGCGGAGATGATGAGTAAGGAGTGGTGGAAATCGAAGTCCACCGAGTCGACCATCAACGACCTCGTCGGCCTGGGCGTGCTGCATATCCAGGAGCTTGCTGGATGGCGGCTAGCGGGCAGCGACAGCTACCCCAGTCCCCAGCCTGGTGAGATAGTTGTCTTTGAAGATTTCTTTAAGCGGGGTTTCAGGGTTCCTATCCATCCATTCCTCCAGGGTCTCTGTTTGTACTACAAGATTGGGATCTACAATTTGCATCCCAACTCGATTTTCCTTATTTCTGTCTTCATCCACCTATGTGAGGCATATGGGGGAATCCAACCCCATTTCGACCTTTTTCGTTATCTGTTCTGCTTGAGGAAGAAAGGGTCCCAAGGCAGCTCCAAGATTGCCGGTGGGGTATACCTAACCCTCCGGGATGGGATGAAGCAAGAATACCTGAACTGCCCCTGGAACACCTCGCTTGGAGACTGGTACAAGAAGTAGTTTTACATCCGCGAAGAGCCCGACAACGCTACGCTTTGCGACGTCGGGTACATTCCGGACAAGAGGGTGTCCTGGAATGAACGACCAGAACTGGCCGGGCAAGTAGAGGAGTTAATGGCGCTACTCCCGTGGAGCCGCCTGGATGGACCAGCTGTGGCCGGAAGCTTCATTAGTCGGCGTGTGCAACCTTGCCAGAAGAGGGTACACGCGCAAGTACGAGTACCAAGGTTCGACCGACCAGACGAGGATGCAGTCGGAGGACCTGGATCACGATGAAGACATTCGCCGGATTGGGGAGTTGTTCAATCTGGCGGACCAGAGCTACTCGCCTCCGAATAGGATGCAGCATGTGTACAAGCTCATCCGACTAGCCCCGAAGGTAAACAACCAATTTTTTTAGCGCCGAGTAGTGTTGCCGACCATCGTAGAGGAAAAAATCATGATTTGTCTTGTCTTTGCATGTATACAGGTGTACGGCATAGAGAGACACAACCTGTTTGTGTCGTTAGCTCCTGGAGTCGAGCACCCACAGAGCATGGAGCCACGTCCACAGAACGTGCAGCGGTGCTACGTCGAGGAGGACCACGATTTCGGAGCACGAGCAGGAATTGGTAAGAGTCCAGTCACCACCGACCAGTCGAAAAAGAGGGTCGGGGGCTCGTAGGCAAGCAAGAGCCCAGAAGGCTCGACCAGGAAGCGCCATCGGACCATAATAGATTGGTCCGAAGAAGAAACAACGGAGGAGGATGTGAGCGCCGACGTGCTCAATCCTCGATGGAAGAGGAGCGAGCAGGCGATGCAGGGGGGATCGACCCCACCAGCAAAGGGACCGCAAGAAGGCCATATGCCGCTAATGGGGCCGACGCCAAGCACGAGGACAACTGAAGGGGAAGCCAGGTCACCACCACAAGATGGATGCTAGGGCTCCGCCACCTAGCGCCCAAGCCAGGGGCAACCGCGGCGTTGCGCCTTCACCACCATACATAAGAGCTCGAATCTCTAAGTTCCTGAAAACTCAGTAAATAGGGCATCAATAGTATTAGCAAGCGTATAAAAAGTGACTGTCCTGTTGTCACTTGCTAGCTCGGCCTCAACGGAGAAGCCGGAGCAACTGGCCATCGCTGGGGCGACTGAGGCGACCACCACCACGACATCGGGAGTGCCCGAGCAGGTGCCCGAGCAGGAGGCCCCAGAGCAAGTGCCCGAGCAGGAGGCCCCAGAGCAAGTGGTGTCCGAGCAAGGGCTTTCAGAGTCGCCGAGTGAAAAGCGAGTCCTCGAAACCAGGTAGGACGTGCCTGAGCAGACCACGGCCACCACAAGCACAACGCAAGGTGGTCTACCGACCACCATAGCCTAGGGCAATGCAGCAGCAATAACATCAACTGCGAGGCTCAACCAAGAGCAGCAGCAAGCCGATGCCGAGCAGGCGGCGGAGTTAGATGACGACGTCATCGAGGAGATCCAAGGGCATCACAAGATGGGCGTCAACATGTATACGTCTACCATGGACATGGATGAAAGCATCTAGGCCCTAGGAGTTGGTTTCGGCAATTGATGACAACGCATTATTACCATGACTAACGTGTGTTTTGCAGAAACTTTGATAAGTTAGGTCATGGGGTTGATAATTGCTTTGGGCACTATGGTACTCATGCCCCTTGATGGAAATCGTTTCGGTTTTCAAAGGATCAACGACAAGATTAAGGACGGTTAATTCCGGACGTCAAGGTGTTAAGTTACATCCGGAATAGTCGTTAGGATCTTCGCTTCTTTCCTTTGTCCGTACTATAAAGGGGGGCATGAGCGAGTAGCTTGACCTAGGTGAGTCTTTTATTTAGGTGTGGTGCACACTTATCAAACTTAGCACTAGGTAGCTCAGGTAAAGCTCAAAGTTTAGTTGGAAGCAACTCGGTTCAAGTTGCATCGTGTTTCGAAGTCGTTTGAGCCGTTTACCCTTGACCGGACGTGGTCTCTGTCTCGACCGGACGCGTCCGGTCAGTACTAACAGTCACTGCGTTTCAACCTGGTTGACCGAACGCGGTTCCTACGAGGACCGAATGCGTTGATCGTGTTGACACGTATCTCAGAGGGTAAAAGATCTAATCGGACGCGACTGGGAAGTGATCGGACGTGTCCGATCACGTTCCAGTAAGGTACTTTGTTGACCTGACGCGTCCGGTCATCACTGATCGGACACGGCCGAGCGTCAGGTCAAAGTACAATAAGGTCCTTGCACGACTGGACGTGTCCGGTCACCCCTGATCGGTGCGTCCGGTCACTCAGCGATGTCATTCAGTTTTTTGACCGTTACGTTCGACCGGCGCATCCAGTCACGTCGACCGGCGCGTTCGGTCAGTGCGTATTTTGTTGAGTTAGCATGTAATAGTTGGATTTGACTGTGGGGTGTATAAATACATCCCCTCCACCTCTTTTAGATGCCTCTTGCTCATTTGTTCAGCTGAGAAACACCTTTCAAGTGCAAGGAAGTGCAAGAGCTCTAGTGAGGGTAGTGATTTGAGAATCAAAGTTTGAGAATCCCTCATTAGTGACTAGGGAGTAGCAAGTGTGCATCCACCTTCTCATTAGGCTTGTTGTGGTCAAGTGAGAGTTCTAGCTTGTTACTCTTGGTGATCGCCATCATCTAGACAGCTTGGTGGTGATTGAGAGTTTGGTGATCATCCGGCGAGCTTGTGGATGACCCAACTCATCTTTTGAGTGGTTTTGGGTGATTCACCGTGACGAAGTGTCAAAGAATTAGCCCATAGAGAGCACTTGATCCTTGAGCGGATCAAGGGGGAGCTACACCCTTGCGTGGGTGCTCCAATGAGGACTAGTGGGGAGTGGCGACTCTCTGATACCTTGGAAAAACATCGTCGTGTTCCTAACCCTTACTTTCAAGCATTTACTTTCTTGTATTACTTTCTTTGCTTGGTTTACTTTTCTAGAATTGCCATGCTAGACTAGGATTAGAACTTAGGGTGCAAAACTTTTTACCGGTAGAATCACAAGGAACACTAGTAGGCACTAGGGGTGAACTTTGGCTTGTAGGATTTAATTCTTACAATTAATTTTTAGAAAAGCCCAATTCACCCCACCTATTGGGCATCTTGATCCTTTCAATTGGTATCGGAGCCGAGTTGCTCCTAATTTAGGCTTCATCGCCTAGAGCAAGATATCTAATGGGGAAGGACCACCTCCCATCTTTGAGGGAGACGATTTTCCATATTGGAAAATTCGCATGGAGGCGTACCTCGAAGCTATAGATGTTAGGTGTCTTAGAGCCACAACCGAAGGGCTTCCCGCTATCAAGGATCCCGCCAACCCAAGTGGTGACGAGGAGAAGTACGACCGGTGGAATGCAAAGGCAAAAAATGCACTCAACCGGGGCCTAGGCAAGGATATCTTCAATCATGTGCGTAATGCAAAAAACGCTCATGAATTGTGGGAAAACCTTTGTGCTCTCCATGAGGGAACTAAGAGTGAGCATGAGGAACGCTATCACATTGCCTTGAAGAAAATTAATTCTTTTGAGATGCTTCCCAAAGAAAGTGCTAATGAAATGTACACTCGATTGAATGTTCTTGTAGAAGATCTCAATGCTCTCGGGCTCACTCAAATGAGTCAATCGGATGTTGCAAGGATGATCTTGAGCGTTCTTCCCATTGAGAAGTATGGTCATATTGTCACCGTGCTTCACCAAAGTGATCTCTCCACCGCAACACCAACACAAGTATTGGGAAAGATCAATGCACATGAGATGTATATGCACATCACTCCGGAAGAGGGCTCATCATCTTCCAAGAAGAAGGACTTGGCCTTCAAAGCTAGCCATGACAAGAAAAAGAAGAAGGGCCAAGCCATGATGGTGCAAGAAAGCTCAAGTGAAAGTGATATTGATGATGCATCACTTGCACTCATGGTGAGAAAGACCACCAAGATGCTAAAGAAGCTCAACAAGAGTGACATCAAGTTCGATGGCAAGAAGAAGAAGTTCTTCATAAGTAGCAAAAGGAAGCCTATATCTAAGACGGATTGCTACAATTATGGTGAACTTGGCCACTTAGCTCATCAATGCCCTAAGCCTCCAAAAGACAAGTACAAGAACAAGAACAAGGGCAAGAAAAATGATTCAAGTGATAAAGAAGATGAGAAGAAGAAGAACAAGCCATACAAAAAGAAGGATGACAAGAGGAAAGAGTTTCACAAGAAGAAGAAGGAAGGCAAAGTTTACATTGTTGGTGATTGGCTCACCGACATTGAGTCATCATGTGAGTCCTCCGGCGATGAGAGCGACGATGAGAAAGAGAAGGTCGCCGCATTTGTGATTGGGCCATCATCATCTTCACCGACATCTTCATCACCACCTTCACCGCCATCTTCACCATCATCGTCCACTTCTCACCTATGCCTTATGGCCAAGGGTAAACGAAAGGTACAAAACAATGAGAGTGATGATGATGATAGTGATAGTGATGATGAATATGATGCACCTTCTTATGATAAACTTGTAAAATTATTGAACAAATACTCTAAAGTCATAAGAAGAACTAGAAATGAAAATAATGAGCTCCAAAATGAAAATGACTCACTCTCATCTAAGCTTAAGAATGCACAAAAGACTAGTGATGAGCTCAACGATCAAAATGAAATTATGTCTTCTACTCTCAAGGAGCTCAAAACTTCTAACAAAGAGCTTAGAGATAAACATGATAAACTTGAGAAGAAGCATGATGAGCTCAACACTAGGCACAACTTGCTAAAAGACAAATATACTACATTGAAAATCAATTATGATAGTCTTGTTGTTGCTAATGAGCTTTCTCTTGAGATACATGATGCTACTAACCAAGTTGTTAAGATTGATATAGCTACATCATGTGATGACTTGATTATTGAGAGCATTGAGCAAGGCTCTAGTGGCAAAGGCAAGAATGTGGTTGAGTCCGACAACTATGATGATTATGTCAAGCTCAAGAGTGAAAATGAGATGCTTAGAAATGAGAACAAGAAGTTTGCAAAGAGAGCTCAAAATGAATTTGAAGTCAAGATAAAGAAGATTAGAAGTAACAATGGCAAAGAGTTTAACAACACAAACATTGAAGCTTATTGTGATGAGATTGGAATCAAGCATGAAGTTTCATCAACCTACACTCCTTAACAAAATAGTGTAGTTGAGAGAAAGAACTGGACATTGATCACCCTTGCAAGAACAATGCTAGATGAGTACAATACACCAGAAAAATTGTGGGCCGAGGCAATCAACACCGCATACTATGCTTCAAATCGCCTCTTCCTACAAAAGTTTCTTGGCAAGACCCCCTATGAGTTGCTAAATGCGAAGAAGCCGGACGTCTCATTCTTCCGGGTGTTTGGTTGCAAATGCTACATCTACAAAAAGCGTCAACACCTAGGGAAGTTTCAAAGATGTTGTGATATTGGCTTTCTTGTTGGTTATTCATCAAAGTCCAAAGCATATAGAGTATTTAACCATGCCACCGGTTTGGTTGAAGAAACATATGATGTGGCATTTGATGAATCTAACGGCTCTCAAGGAGCAATTGAGAATTATGATGATGTAGGTGATGAACCATTGAGGGAGGCAATGAAGAACATGCTGGTGGGAGACATCAAGCCTAAAGATGATGAAGATGATGTACAAATTGTCAATCCACCATCTTCATCACATGTGCCTCAAGATAATGATAAGAATGAGAGAGCTGAAAATGAAGACACTCATGTCTCTCATGAACAAGCCGAGGCACATGCTCAAGATATTGATGCTCCCCAACCCTCTCCTCAAGTGGTTGAAAGAAGAAACTCACCTCTACTTCAAGCACATCCACAAGATCTCATCATAGGAAGTCCTACAAAGGGTGTAATGACTCGATCTCAAAAGCTTACCTCTATTGTTGAACATCACTCTTTTATCTCTTGTCTTGAACCTAAGAATATAGAAGAAGCTCTTCAAGATCCAGATTGGGTGAATGCTATGCACGAAGAACTGAACAACTTCACCCACAATCAAGTTTGGACACTTGAAGAGCATCCAAAAGGTGCAAGAGTCATTGGAACCAAGTGGGTGTTCCGCAACAAGCAAGATGACCAAGGAGTAGTAGTGAGGAACAAGGCAAGACTAGTTGCAAAGGGGTTCTCTCAAGTTGAAGATCTTAATTTTGGAGAGACCTTTGCACCCGTTGCAAGACTTGAAGTCATTCGTATCCTTCTTGCATATGCATCGCATCATGAAATGAAACTATATTAAATGGATGTGAAAAGTGCATTTTTAAATGGCTTTATAAATGAACTAGTCTATGTTGATCAACCTCCTAGGTTTGAAGACCCTAGATATCCTAATCATGTTTATAGGTTGTCCAAGGCACTATATGGGCTCAAGCAAGCCCCCAGAGCGTGGTATGAGCGCCTCCAGGACTTCCTCATTGAGAAGGGCTTCACTATTGGGAAGGTCGACACCACACTATCCACCAAGAAGCTTAATGGGGAGATCTTCATTTGTCAAGTCTATGCTGATGATATCATCTTCGGATCAACAAATGAAGATTATTGCAAGGAATTTGGTGAATTGATGTCAAAGGAGTTCGAAATGTCTATGATTGGTGAGCTAACATTCTTCCTTGGTTTTCAAGTCAAGCAAATGATAGAAGGGATTTTCATCTCTCAAGAAAAGTATATCAAGGATCTTCTCAAGAGATTCAAGATGGAAGAGTGTAAGCCAATCAAGACCCCAATGCCATCTAATGGACATCTCGACCTAGATGAGGGAGGTAATCTGGTTGATCAAACTCTCTACCGTTCTATGATTGATAGCTTGTTGTACCTTACCGCATCTAGGCCCGATATCATGTTTAGTGTGTGCATGTGTGCTCGCTTTCAAGCGTGCCCTAAAGAACCTCATCTAAGTGTCGTAAAAAGAATCTTAAGATATCTTAAGCACACCCCAAATATTGGTCTTTGGTATCCCAAAGGAGCTAGATTCCAACTAGTTGGCTATTCCGATTCGGATTATGCCGGTTGCAAAATTGATAGAAAAAGCACATCCGGAGGGTGCCATTTGCTTGGGAGGTCTTTAGTATCTTGGTCATCTAAAAAGTAAAATAGTGTGGCTTTGTCCACCGCCGAGGCGGAATACATTGTCATGGGGGCTTGTTGTGCACAAATCTTATACATGAAACAAACCCTCCTAGACTATGAAGTTGTTCTTGATAAGGTGCCACTTTTATGTGACAATGAAAGTGCCGTTAAAATTGCTAATAATCCGGTACAACACTCACGCACCAAGCACATTGATATCCGTCACCACTTTCTAAGAGATCATATTGCTAAAAATGAAATATCACTAGAAGGTGTAAGAAGTGAAAATCAATTAGCGAATATCTTCAGTAAACCTTTGGATGAGTCTACCTTTTGTAGGTTGAGAAGTAAACTAAATGTGCTTGATTGTAGTAACTTTAAAAAATGAGCTTGTGTTGTCCCTTGCATTGCATTGCATTGTATTATATGTCATGTTTAATTCTCTGCAATGCATCTAGGACTTTTCTAATACGGTTACGATAACCCTCCTTTGGAGGAGTGAAGAAGCCTAACCGTGAATCAAACTTGACAAGCAACCTAGTCTTTCTTTCTCGCTTTGCATTGCATATGCATGGTTGTTGCTTTGTCGTTTCTTTTTGGTTTTGCTTTGAGCAACCTCTGTGTTCGCCCATGAATAGAGAGAGCATTTGACGCTCCCAAGGGTTCATAAACTCTATTGTATGGCCATACGTTGCTCCTCGGGTGTTTATTGCATATTTTCCTAAAAATAATACTAGCCTAAGGCAAATTATTTTGAAAATCTTGAGTGTTTGAGTGAGGTTGCTCATATCAGGTTCTAATTGGTGTTTATTTAAGTTTCTTTGAATTGGAACTTAATTAGGAGAAGTCATGTCGAAGATCAGATTGAAGAAAGGCGTTTTACAGCGACCAGACGCTGGACCAGACGCTGGACCGGACACGATGCTGCTTCATCACTGCGTCCGGTCCCGGCGACCACCAGCACGTCTGGTCATCCCGAAGACAATCTCAAGGATCTGTGATCGGACGCTGGATCGAACGTGATGTTGTGACCACTGCGTCCAGTCCCAGGCCCCACCACCGCGTCCGGTCAAGCGTGTTGAGTTCCCCGGGTGATCTCCGAACGGACTCTGTCAGCGTCCGATCAGCTCTAAGCGGACACGTCCGGTCGCGCTAGGAGCTTACTGGACTCTGACCGGACGCTGCTTCGTCGTGCCTCCACCGTGCCCTAGCCCACTGCTCCGCCGCGCCGCCGTGTTTTCTCCAGTCGCGTGTCGTCTCCCTCTTTCACAGCTGCACCGCACCACCACCTTCCACCGTGAACCCACAGCCGTGCCACCGCAGCTCCTCCTCTGTCGCATACTCGCACGCCGCCGCAGCTCCTCCTCTACCGCGCGCGCCGCCGTAGCTCCTCCTCCTCTGTCTCGCGCGTCGCCACCGCCAACCGCAGCCGCACGTAGCACCACCTCCAGCCGTGTCTCGCCACCTGGATCGCCTCCGATCGTCACCTCCATTGATCCTCCAGTGACGACTCCGTTTTGACCTAACCCTAATCCATCGTGAAGTTTTGCGACAACCGTTCTTCGTCGAGGTCTCTTCGTGCGATTTCGTCTCCGTGAGGTGATTTCACATTGCCTTGATCTTCCAATTAGGGTTTGCCGATGACTTTCCATTGAAATTCTAATTCATCTATTGCATGTCTCAGCACTTCAGCGCTCATCTGGCGTTTTTGTGGAACTCTCGCGCATCAAGATCCCTCATCTTTTCACTGGTTTCTCGCCTATCAAAGGTAGCTATCGCGATCTATTCTTTCCTTATCTCATATGCTTGCTTTCATAAGGATCTCACTTATCTATTAGTTAATATATATTGCTTATAGTAGCTCTATCTATTCTATCTTTATAGAGAGTCATGTCGGTGCTTTGTGCGTGGCAGTTGATCAGTTTTGAATCTGAGGCCAAGCCTACGGATACAGATTGAGGCCAAGCCTCACGAGTGTCAGTTCATCATCTTTCACTATTAGGGTTTTCTCAGTCATAGAGTTTGGTCAGTATGGTTCGCTGCAAGAATGCTAGAGGTGGACCGAGTGATGGGGACGAAAGTCCTCCTAGGTTTACAGAGGTAGCCCATGGCAAGCGCAAGAAGATAGCCGCTAAGAAGAGAAAGAGGACAGCCACTGAGGTGGAGATAGCACAGGTAGTCGCTAATGCAGCAGAGCTTGCAGAGAGAGGTGGCAGAAGCAGTGGGATTCATATTGGTGAGCATCGCTTTCATCTTGAAGGTCGACAGCTCGGTACTAAGGCCACAGAGGAGACAGAGGATGCACCTGCAGAGCAGCCCACAAAGGACATAGAGGAGCAGACCGTTCAGACTCCACCGCGTCGTCGCTCAGGACGTACGCGAGCTCAGGTGACTCCTAGGCTAGAGGGCCAGCGTCGTGGAGGTCATCCACCCCTAGGGCTCGAGGTCACCCCCCAGTCGAGCACTTTGTCTTGAGGGGAGCTACAGGACGCTAGGTATAGGCTCTTCGGTTTGTAGAGGTTAGTCGATGGTTCCCACCTCAGCGGGACCCCCGAGCTTCAGACGGCTTCTACACACCTCTTCACGAGGATTTCTACAGAGCCTATGTTGACAACGGGATTGCATTCAAACCTCAGAGAGTTTGTCGACTCAAGGCTTTAGTTGAGATTGTTGGTGAGCAGCTCCGTCCACACTTGTCCTTTTACCTGGTTTGTCAGACTTTCTGGGAAGGACTGGAGCTTACTACAGGACTTGGGTCAGAGAGTTCTACTCCTCACTTTGGATTGACCCTACTCACGAGTTTATACAGTTTGTATTCCAGGGCCGTGATCGCAGACTATACAGCACCAGGGTACGGGAGATTCTTAGACTCCCTGCTTCAGAGACAAAGATTCACCAGTTGTGTTTTGGACAGACTTCACCACCGAGACGTCCTCATGGAGGTATAGTACCACCCACAGACATGATCAGACCTTGCTTCCGTGAGCCATTTGGTGAGGGGTCCAGACGTACACCTGCTAGCTTGACACCCCTTGCTAGAGTGCTTGATGCCATTGTGAGGCGGACTCTTCTTCTGAGGCTGGGAGACAGAGAGGGCCTGACACGCATGTAGCTTTGGGTTGTTCATCACCTCATCTCTTAGACACCGTTTGATATTTGGGATCTCATGCTATGTGAGATGGATGACACTTTGGCAGAGGGCTTCAAGGGTCATGGTCAGTTACCATATGTGCACTGGATTTGCTTTATCATTCGATCTGCCTGTGACCTGCCTGTAGAGATTAGGGCTGAGATCTCTGATACCACTACTACATTCCTAGAGTATGACATTCGATAGTTGTGGGCTTCAGTTACTAGAGAGCAGGCACCTAGACCGGGACAGCGTCAGAGGCCAGAGGTTCTAGAGATAGCAGCTGAGCAGGACGAGACCGTTGAGGGTCTTGCTAAGGCCGAGCTTGTAGATCTTGATGCTCAGCCAGCTGATCCAGTTGAGGATGACGCAACTGACAGCACAGACGCGGACTACCAGCCTATTCCTCGGTACCGGTCTCCTCGGTCTCATGACCATGAGGCCGGTGGTTTAGGATCAGCCTCCCGCTCAGACCCAGCCATGGTGGCTATCCTTGAGAGGCTGACCCAGGCCTAGGAGAGGCAGGAGGTTCAGATGCAGCGATAGGCTCAGGACACAGCAGCTGCAATTGCTCAGATCCAGGCTCGTTAGGATGAGTTCCAAAGGCAGCAACTAGAGTTTCAGAGGTAGCAGTTTGAGATGCAAAGGCAGCAGGCAGGCAGCCAGCAGCAGTATCTTGAGCTCCTGTGACACCTCGTCACTGTTGGGGTTCCTCCACCACCGTCTGTCCTTACTCCAGCACTACAGTCCAGTGGACCTCAGAGTCAGGGACAACTGAGCTTTCAGTTTACCTCTCCCCAGCAGTAGGTTCCTCAGACCTTTTAGTCCCCAAGCTGCACTTATATTCAGATGGGGTTCACTCCACCAGCTTAGCCCAGACCTCATTTTCTGACATGCACTCCTTTCACTGACTTGAGTGCCTCCTACAGCGAGTTGACTGGTCAGCCGACACCTTCGCACACCACTGTTGTGACCTCTTCAGGGATGTCGGCTTCCAAGACTGTGGCTCCTCCAGTGATAGGGACCAGGACTACAGAGACAGTGTCATCGTCAGTTGTATCGACAGATTCTCCCATAGTAGGTGTTTTTCAGGCTCAGGTTACAGAGACTACTCCTATTGTTGCTACTACTTCTTTAGTTCTCGCTCCTCCTCTACAGACCCAGTCTGCTTCACTACCACATGTATCTACAGAAGGTCAGCCTGACAGCTCAGAGTCTAAGGAGGATACTTCATAGTTTATGATCACTCCACGCTCCTCGGCACCCGACATGACTACTTTTGTTCCCCCGTCGGATCCTTAGTTTTGTTTTTGGCGTTTGATGCCAAAGGGGGAGAGAGAGTAGATTCAGGGGGAGTGTTGATAGAGGGTTTTATTTTTTCTTTGTGTGCCACATTCATGCATCATGTTTACCTTCCTGCCTTGCATTTTGTGACATGTGTGCTTGTGAGATACGTGAGTCATATGTGGTCTATCTTGTCAATATTATATTTCATGTCACTTAATTGGTTCTAGCTCATAAGGTTGTGCTTCCGTGCCTTACTCCGATTTCATATGAGGTATGTTTTATGTGTACTAACTCTTCATGTTTTATCTTGTGAGTACGCTCTGTTGGCTTAGAACACATAAGCAATTCCTAACCCCTTGTGCTTATTAATTTTTGCTTATGTGAACCAAGCATGTTCGAAAACCTCAACTCTTAAATCTTTTGAATCTAAGTGTTGTCATCAATCACCAAAAAGGGGGAGATTGAAAGCATCTAGGCCCCGGGAGTTGGTTTTGGCAATTGGTGACAACGCATTATTACCATGACTAACGTGTGTTTTGCAGAAACTTTGATAAGTTAGGTCATGGGGTTGATAACTGCTTTGGGCACTATGGTATTCATGCCCCTTGATGGAAATCATTTAGGTTTTCAAAGGATTAACGACAAGATTAAGGACGGTTAGTTCCGGATGTCAAGGTGTTGAGTTACATCCGGAATAGTCGTTAGGATCTTCGCTTCTTTCCTTTGTCCGTACTATAAAGGGGGGCATGAGCGAGTAGCTTGACCTAGGTGAGTCTTTTGTTTAGGCGTGGTGCACACTTGCCAAACTTAGAACTAGATAGCTCAGGTAAAGCTCAAAGTTCAGTTGGAAGCAACTCGGTTCAAGTTGCGTTGCGTTTTGAAGTCGTTTGGGTCGTTTATCCTTGACCGGACGCGGTCTCTGTCTCGACCGGACGCGTCCGGTCAGTACTAACAGTCACTGTGTTTCAACCTGGTTGACCGAACGCGGTTCCTACAAGGACCGGACGCGTTGATCGTGTTGACACGTGTCTCAGAGGGTAAAAGATCCAATCAGACGCGACTGGGAAGTGATCGGACGCGTCCGGTCATGTTCCAGTAAGGTACTTTGCTGACCTGACGTGTCCGGTCATCACTGATCGGACATGACCGAGCGTCAGGTTAAAGTACAGTAAGGTTCTTGCACGACTGGATGCGTTCAGTCACCCCTGATCGGTGCGTCCGGTCACTCAGCGATGTCGTTCAGTTTTTCGACCGTTACGTTCGACCGGCACGTCCGGTAACGTCGACCGACGCGTCTGGTTAGTGCGTATTTTGCTGAGTTGGTAGGTAACTGTTGGATTTGACTGTGGGGTGTATAAATACATCCCCTCCACCTCTTTTAGATGCCTCTTGCTCATTTGTTCAGCTGAGAAACACCTTTCAAGTGCAAGGAAGTGCAAGAGCTCTAGTGAGGGTAGTGATTTGAGAATCAAAGTTTGAGAATCCCTCATTAGTGACTAGGGAGTAGCAAGTGTGCATCCACCTTCTCATTAGGCTTGTTGTGGTCAAGTGAGAGTTCTAGCTTTTTACTCTTGGCGATCGCCATCACCTAGACGATTGGTGGTCATTGGGAGTTTGGTGATCATCCGGCGAGCTTGTGGATGACCTAACTCATCTTGTGAGCGGTTTTGGGCGATTCACCGTGACGGAGTGTCAAAGAATCAGCCCGTAGAGTGCACTTGATCCTTGCGCGGATCAAGGGGGAGCTACACCCTTGCGCGGGTGGTCCAACGAGGACTAGTGGGGAGTGGCAACTCTCCGATACCTCGGGAAAACATCGCCGTGTTCCTAACCCTTACTTTCAAGCATTTACTTTCTTGTATTACTTTCTTTGCTTGGTTTACTTTCCTAGAATTTCCATGCTAGACTAGGATTGGAACTTAGGGTGCAAAACTTTTTACCGATAGAATCACAAGGAACACTAGTAGGCAATAGGGGTGAACTTTGGCTTGTAGGATTTAATTCTTGTAATTAATTTTTAGAAAAGCCCAATTCACCCCCCTCTTGGGCATCTTGATCCTTTCTATGGAGACCATTATGTCTGCCATGAGAAGATCTCCATCGATGAGGAGACACATAGAGTGGAGCGAGCAGCAAAAAGACTCATCGGAGAAGTACAGGTAAGAGGACCCCTTGAGCACTGTTGCAGACCAGCCTTAGGATTTTAACACCTAGAAATGATATTATCCGTGGTTAACAGGGCCTCGTGAAGACTGCAAAGTACGAAAAATGGTGCTTTGACCAGATTGAAGGCATTGCCGAAGACAACAAGCTGCTGACAGCTAAAGTAGAGCGTCTATGCAAGCGGCTCGAGACTGCTGAAAAGGACCAGACGGAGCTCGAGTCGCAAAGGCTTAGTGTTGTCCTTCCGCTTGGTCAGAAAGAGTGGGAAAGGGCAGGTAACTTATCCTTGCCACGCGTGTCCAAATACTGGTCTTTAACGTTGATACACACTGATGTGTCTCCCGGAACATGTTGCAGACTTGGCAGAGGAGGTTGCTAGGTTGCAAGCAGAAAACACGCCCATGGCCGCGGAGTGTGCCCGACTATCAGCGGAGAACACTCAGCTGGTAGAGGACCACACATGACTCCAAGACCAGTCAATAAAGATCACCGAGGAGGTGAAAACCAGAAACCAAGAGATGATGAGTAAGTGCCACTTTCACAGCCCAATATACATCTTTTGACGTTTGTGTTGACAAGAATACCGTGCCGCAACCTTAAAGACCAATGCAAATAGGCATATTTTGGAGATCCAGAAGGACCACGACCTCTAGAAGGGTCGATGCGTGCAAATGGCGTGGGGGATCGGACTGGTGCTTGACTTGCTCGACCCAGGACTACCGCCAACCAAAAAGCAAGCCCAGCAGTTAGGCATGGTAGACAAATGCCAGCTTGCCTGGGGCTGGCTTCAATAGTTCGTGAAGGAGGTTGGGGAGTTTGCGGGCGCCCATGTGCTAAGCATAGTGCGCGCGCATTATCCCCGGATCGACTTCACGCGCTTCACGACGGGCTACCCCAAGGAAGTCGGTGTGCAAGAAGCGGGAGAGCTGTGGGGCCAATTATCCGAGCTGGCAGCGATGATAATTGGTGATATAAACTTGTGCGGAATGCCAATGCCACCATCACAAGGAGCGCCGACAACGTCTGCTTCGGGGTCTTCAAGTTGACCACCTAGGACTGCGATCTCGACCAACCAATCCTAGGGCGGGCAGTCGTCAAGCAGGGAGCAGCCAGAGCCCATGGTCATGACCAGCCAGACTCCTGCGGCTCAAGCTCGATCAGCAGAGGCAGCGCCACAGCCGTAGAGTAGCTGGTTACCTATAGCTATAGAGCAGACAATAGTTTTAGTTTATTGTAAACTTGTACCTCGTCAGGCAAGCTTGTAATAAAGTGATATTGCAACATTGTGAGCTTGTGTTGTTTTTTTTGCCTAAAAAATATGGTAAGCTTGTATATTGTTGTACGATCGATAACTAAGTTAGAACGTACAAGTGTTCTAGTTTAGTTGTAACACTTGATAGACACGTCATCTTGTGAATCCGTATGGCCCTGGTCGGACATGTGGTCTGAGAGTGAAGCACGGAGCTTGTACACTCGTAAGAACATGCAGATCCGATCAGAGAGCACCTGCTGACCACCCAGAGCATAGAGAGCGGATCCCATGGACGCGTAGGGAGAGGCCAGAGACAGGGCTGGCTCTGAGAACTCGAGAAGAAATGGTGGTCTGTCAACTGGCTTAGTTATAAAATATTAGTTGGAGAGTAGTTGCCAAACAAACACATTAAAGTGATCAAGAAAAAACATAACTGCTTTATTGAAATAATCAAAGTACAAGAAGGGTACATATCTTTATTTATGCGCTCTACGGGTAGAAACGCCTAAGCTTGTCAATATGCCAGGAGTTGGGTACTTCAGTACCATCGAGGTGAGCCACCCTGTATGAAGTAGGCCGGGTGACTTCGATGACTTCAAACGGTCCTTCCCAAGGAGATGAGAGCTTGTGCATGCCTTTTAGGTTTGTTTTCCACTTCAAGACTAGGTCCCCGACTATGAAGAGATGTTCTTTGACATTCCTATTGTAGTATCTCCGTAGTACAACTATGTACTTGGCTGTACATACACAGAAGTCAAGCCGTCATTCTTCAGAGCAGTTGACCTCGAGTTCAAGTGCTTCATCGGACCTGTCTTCATCAAAGTTCTCAACACGCGGTGATCTGAAAGCGATGTCTGCAGGGAGTACTGCTTCTGCTCCGTAGACCATGAAATATGGGGAGACACCAGTATTGCGACTAGGCTGGGTTTGCAGTCCCCAGACCACAGCCGGCAATTCCTTAAGCCATCTTCTAGGAGCTTTGTTATTTTCCTTGTACAACCTCTTCTTCAATGCGTCGAGGATCATGCCATTGGCCCTTTTGACCTGCCCATTAGCTCTGGGGTGCGCTACTGACACGTACTTCACAACTATGCTTCTCTCATCGCAGAAATCCTAGAAAGTACTGCCAGTGAACTCAACTGCCTTTTCTGATGATGCCTTAGTTAAAGGCATGTACTCTATCCATTTAGAAAACTTATCAATCAAAACGAAAACACATTTGAAGTTGCCAGGAGACGGTTTGAAGGGACCAATCATATCCAGTCCCCAGCATGCAAATGGCCAGGAGGCTGGTATGGTCTGAATCTCTTGTGCTGGTACGTGTATACGTTTGGTCAAAAACTAGGATCCGTCGTAGTGGCGGACTAGCTTTTCTGCATCGGCCACGGCAGACGACCATTAGAAACCTGCTCGGAAAGCCTTTTCGATCAGGGTCTGAGAGGCAACATGATTTCCACAAGTACCACTATGAATTTCATGGAGCAGGTGAATACCTACTTCTCAAGTGATACACTTCATCAGAACTGCCTCCTTTGCATTTTTGCACATCAGGACACCATCGACCAGTAAATATTGCTTACTGCGGCGCATGAGCCGCTCGTTTTCTGCTCGATCAGCGTAACCGGTCTCATCCTACAAAAACTTGATAAAAGGTACCCTCCAATCAGCGTTGGTGGTTGAAGGTACCACAGGTGCTATCAGAGAGGATTCTATAGTGCTCGGAGGAGGAACCGTAGCCACAAGAGGCTAGTCTAGAGGCTTCTCGACCACTTGATCTGCTTCTTCCTTGATGGACGGTTTAACAAGGTCTTGGAAAAACACGCCATGTGGAACATGAGCTCGGGATAACCCTAACTTAGACAGCTCATTGGCTGCTTTGTTTTTGTCCCGGACCACATGTGTGTACTCGATGCCATAGAATTTGCCTTCTAGCTTTCTGATTTCTTTGCAATAAGAATTAATCTTCTCGCTAGTCGTGCCCTAGTCTTTATTAAGCTGGTTAATGACTTGGGCCGAATCGTCATAGATGTAGAGATGTTTTACACCAAGCTCAACAGCAGTCCGGATGCCGTGTAGGCAGGCCTCGTATTCTGCCACATTGTTAGATGCAGGGAAATAAATTCTGAAGACGTAGCAGAGCTATTCGTTGGTTGGTGAGATAAAGAGCATGCCTGCTCCTGCGCCATCGATGTTCAGGGAGCCATCGAAATACATCTTCCAGTATTCAACTGGCCCCTAATCCGGAGGTGCGCTAAGGTCTGTCCATTCGACGATAAAATCCACCAGAGCCTGAGATTTGATGGATGTGCGACCTTGGAACTCAATTGAATAAGGGCATAATTCCATTGCCCATTTGACAATGCGTCCATTAGCGTCCTTATTCCGAATGATGTCTCCCAATGGGAAGTTAGCCTTGACAACCACCCGATATCCGTCGAAGTAGTGTTTCAACTTTCGGGATGTAATCAGGATGACGTAGATCAACTTTTGAACTTACAGGTACCTAACTTTGGACTCATTAAGCACCTCGCTGATGAAGTAAATGGGACACTGGACTTTGTACAGTGGTCGGGTTCCTCACGCTCGACCACAGTGATTGTGGAGACCACGCGATCGGTGGCCGTGATGTAGAGAAGAAGAACATCATCTTTTTGAGGGGTTGTAAGGACTGGAGGAGAGGTTAAGATTTTTTTGAGTTGTGTGAAGGCAGCGTCAGCTTCTGCCGACCAGACAAATTTTTCCGAAGCCTTGAGTAACTTGAAAAAAGGCAGGCCCTTTTCACCTAGTCATGAGATAAAACGACTTAAGGCGATCATGCATCCAGTGAGCTTCTGGATATCCTTGACATTTTTGGGTGGTTGCATATCTAAAACAGCCTTTACCTTTGTCGGATTGGGGTGTATGCCATCGTAGCTGACGACGTTGCCCGACAATACACCAGAGGGCACTCCAAAGATGCACTTTTTTTAGATTAAGCTTCCATTGGTACTTGTTGAGAGCCGTGGAGGTGCGCTGGAGGTTGTCGACCAGGGTATGAACCTCCTTGGTTTTCACGACTACATCATCGACGTAGGCTTCGACCAGGTCATCCTTGATCTCATCAACATGGCAGTGCTGGATAGCACGCTGGTATGTTGCCCCCCGTGTTCTTAAGCCCGAAACACATAGTCGTGTAGCAGTAGGCGCCGAACGATGTAATGAAGGACGTCTTAATCTAATCGTCCTTGTTGAGAGCGATCTGGTGATAACTAGAGTAGCAATCGAGGAAGGACAACAACTCGCAGCCGGCTGTGGAATCAACGACTTCGTCTATGCGGGGTAAGCCGAAAGAGCCTTTAGAGCAGTGTTTGTTGAGATTAGGATAATCAACGCACATTCTCCATTCATTATTCTTTTTGCGTACAAGGACCGGGTTGGCTAACTAGTCAGGATGATATACTTTTTTAATATATCAAGCTGCTAAAAGCCGGGTAATCTCTGCCCTAATAGCCTCCTTTTTGTTGCAAGCAAACCGTCATAGCTTTTGCTTGATAGGTCTTACGGTCTTCGAGACGTTTAAGGAGTGCTCAGTCAGGTGCCGAGGAACGCCAGGCATGTCCACGGGTTTCCATGCAAACACGCTTACGTTGTCCCTCAGAAACCTGATGAGCGTGTCTTCCTATTTAGAATCTAGGTTGGCCCCGATAAGGGCCGTCTTGCTGGGGTCATCGTCGACCAGGTGAATCTCCTTGTGCTCGTTGGACTTGATGTGCTTCCATGGTGCTTAGCGCTCTGGGATCTCTAGCTAGACGGCGGGAATGTTGGAGGCATCGGCCAAGGTTTGCTCCATGCGAACTGAGAGGTCGGTGGCCTCTGCCACCTTAAAGCTTTCCTCTTCATAGGTGTAGGCTGTGTAAACATTGCCTCTGAGAGTAAGGACACCTTGTTCGGTAGGGATTTTGAGCACCAAGTAAGAGTAGTGCAGTACGGCCATGAACTTGGTGAGCGCTGGTCGACCAAGGATGGCGTGGTAAGTACCCTCGAAGTCCGCAACCACAAAGTTAACGTAGTCAGTGCGGAAGTGTTTTGGGTTGACGAATTGCACAGGGAGCGTGATCTGCCCAAGTGGTATGGAGCTCTGTCCAGGAAGGACGCCCCAGAACTATGCATCGTAAGGCATGAGATCAGTTTGAGTTAGTTTAAGAGCAGGCAAACTGATGCAGAACAAGATGTCGATGGAACTGGCACCATCCACAAGCACCCTCTCAAACCGGACACTGTTGATGCAAGGGTCGAGGACGAGGGGAAAACGACCAAGTTCCGAAATTGCCACCCACCGGTCTGTTCGGCTGAAGGAGATTTCACGGTGGGATCAAGCAGGGAGCCTGGGATCAGAGATGAGATCGTTGGTGTTGACGATGCTCAAGCAGTCCCACTTTAGCAGTTTGCGTTCGCTCTTGGACTCTAGAGACACCTTCCCGCCAAAGATGGAGTGGACAGTTTTGTTGGGATTGACATATTGGTGATGAGGATTTCTATCCTGTTCATCATCATTGTCATCATCACCGTCGCGCCGTGGTCCATCGTCAATGGCCTTTGGAGCATCATCGTTAGCAAGTTGTTTGGCGTAGATGTTCTTGAGGAAGCGGTAGTTCTCCATGGTGTGATTGGACTTGGGATGGATCTGACATGGACCCTTCAAAGCTTTGTTGTAGTCCTCTTTATAATCACGGTGACCGGTAGGTTTCGTAACTACATTGACCTTGTGGTCGTCTTTGCGGGGACGCTTGCCCCTGAAATCACCGCGGTTATCGGGCCACCGATCATGAGTATCTCTCTGGTCGCCATTGTTGTTGCACCGTTCGCGACATTCGCGGTTGTTGTTCCGACCACGGTCATCGGGTTTATTGTCCCGGTGCAGTGGGTGCTCGGGGCGTGATGACCCACCCACGTCTTCCTTAATGATCTTCTCGGTGTCATCGGCATCCGCGTAGTTCTTGGCGGTAGCGAGGAGCTCGGAGACCATAGACGGTTGTTTCGGGAGAAGCTTGCTTCTAACGGCGCCGTGGTGGCGAAGGCCTTTGATAAACTCCAAGACTGCTTCGTCATGATTGATTCTTGGGATCTTGAGCCGCAAATCCGAGAAACGTCGGATGTAGTCACGCAGTGACTCACCTGCTCGGTCACGTATGCGCTCGAGGTCATACTTATTACCCGGCTGGTCACATGTGGCGATGAAATTGTCGATGAAGGCTTGCTGAAGATCCGACCAGGTATTGAACTGATTCTTCGGGAGGCTGAGAAGCCATTGGTGTCCCGCCTGATCAAGAACAACTGGAAGATAGTTAGCCATTACGTGCTCATCACCTGTAGTGGACCGAACGGTGATCTCCTAGAGCGTAACCTAGCTTTCAGGGTTCTCCTTGTCGTCGTATTTCCTGAGCTTCTCAAGCTTGAAATTCCTTGGCCAGATGACTTGCCGGAGATGAGGAGTAAATTGCTTGAGATCGGGGAGGCCATGTTCAGTGTCATACTGGATGCAGCGCATGTTCTTGTGGGCCTGGCGATCATTAGCATGACTAGTGATGTGACTATGGGAATCGCGAGGAGAAAGACGGTGATAGAGATCACGAGGAGGGTTCTGGTCAACCTCCTGATCTCGATTGCGACGAATGCGGTTGTTGTTACAACGACCTCGACCACCTTCTTGTCCACCCTCGTCACCACCGCCTCCATCGCCATCTCCGCCGCCGCCGTTGCCACCACCGCGTGGGGGATTGGGCGCTCTCTGATCATCGTGATGTTGGCGACTTGGATGCTCTAAAGCGCGGGAACGACGACTCCGACTAGATGCGATAGACGTGCTTGTAGCAGCTTGGGCTCGCTGAGCGAGCTCGATAGTTTGGCCCATAGCGGCGATTAGATATGCTTTGATATCTTTGCGAACCGCTTGGTTTTATGGCGTGTCTGGTAATTGGTCCAGGTTAGCCATGGCGATGGCCACGTTGGCACTTGGGGTTCTGAAAACTTGCCTATCATCTACTCTATCGAAGGCGTTAGCCAGAACACGAGGTCGGGGTCCCCTACGACGTGCTTCTTCTTCTTCGACCTCATGCTAACGGCGTCCGACGCGGTTGGCATTACGCTGTTCATGAAGTTACCGTTGTTTGTCAGTTTCTCCTGCGACCGCGGGCTCATCATTGCTGACGTTGAGCACCATGTCGCCACGTCTTGGTGGGAACCTTGGGATCGGAGGGAAGCCTGGAGGATATGATAATGGATCCAGATCATATTCGCCATTGAGGTGTTCAACCTCGGCATGGACAGAGCGTGTAGATCCAGTGCTGGAGTCGCCATCCTCGGGGAGTGTATGAATAGAGCCTTCATGATGTTCTCAGACTCTGACCATGTTAATGACGTTGCCTAGCGATGGTCGGGGTATATTCAGGAAGTACACATCCGAAGCGTGGTCTCGCTCCGTGGGACCCATAAACAAGTGAGATGCACGATACGCGTACTTGGAAGTAGCATTTTTCAGGTCGTATGGGAGGGCTTGGCAATAGTTCGTCGAGACTTGGTACTTGGAGACCTTAGGCCGGGTGTAGGAACCAGGCGAAGGCGTACCGTACGTCCTTTAGGGGTAGTGGTGAACACTAGATCTGTATCAAGCCGTGTTGCACGGCGGGTCTGACCTGGTCATGTAGATCTATTGTGGTGAAGAAGTACCTGCTCGGTAGATTAATTTTGGATCGAATCTACCAAAGTCAGGGTTTGTGAGAGCTTGCAACCGACCTGGTCGATAGCCTCGATCAGGTCGGCGTTGTCGATCATCCTCCTTTTGTAGCAGGGAAGTGGTCGACGAGTTGTCGACGTGGTCGGAGCCGTTGCTAGAGTGGTTGAAGCCACAACCAGCGTGGTCGGAGCCGTAGCCGATGAAGACGTGGTCGACGCAGATCGAATCTGCGCCTCCTCCGTGGCAGTGGTGGTGAAGCTGTTGACGCCGGTGATCTAGGTGATCTGACCGACGGTGAACGAGAGACCGTGCGCCACGGCCACGGAGTCAGGGATGATGACCATCTTGCTGGCCTGGGAAGATGTACGCACACCCCCTACCTAGCGGGCCATTGTCGACGAAACCTGGTCGGCAGTCTACCAAGAGGTATGCCCAAGGTAGTGATTTATCGGTAGACAGGTGCGCAAGCTACGAACTATATGATGACGCAAGACACAACGAGGTTTTTATCCATGTTCGGTCGCCGTGAGGGCGTAATACCTACGTCCTACGTCTAGTTTGTATTGCTGTATATAATGAGATGTGTTTTGAGGGGGTCCCCTGCCCGCCCTATATAGTCCGGGGGGCAGGGTTACAAATCTGGAAACTAATCCTGCCCGGTTACAATTGTCATAGTTGACCGGATAAGGATTCCTATTCTAACCGACCATGATCTTACTTGATCTCCAAGTTTGTTTTCCTTCCTTGCGTGGGATACAGAGCAGATCGAATGAGCCACACGTCATCTTCTGATGGGCCAAGCTCACTGGTCTGGGTCAGCCCAAGTCTAGCCATAAAGGTATAGGGATCAATACCCCAATACCCCCACAGCTCCCTCAGTACAATAGTGGTTAACAAAACTTCACACGGTCAGGAGGGATTTTAGTACAATCATCATTAGGAATTGTTGAAAATAGTACAATAGTGGTTACAAAACTCCAGTTATACCCTTCACTTAGGGCCTTTAGACTACCCGCACTCATGGACATCTATATTCATCCTCTATACGTCCTAGTCAGCAAGATTCTCTCCTATATACTCAATTCTCCCGCACCCATCCATCCTCTATATCATCCTCTATCCACTCTATTCACTGTGGGACCCACTTGTCACTTTATCTAAATATATCTATGTGTGATCTAGTTTTGAAGGATTTATTGAGACGAATTTAATGGTGAAATCGAAATTTAATTTGAATTTTTGGTTTGTGAGTCATAGCATTTTTTCCTTTGTTTAGCTAGTGGGGTCCGCCACTATAGAGTATAGAGTAAGCACAGTACTACTCTAAATATAGAGTGAGAGAAAGGATAAAGTATCGTTTTAGAGTACCCAGTGCAACATTTTTTACTCTATATTCATACTCTAAAGCTTTAGAGTGTCGTTTTAGAGTACCCACTGCGGCTAGTCTTACCACGCTATTACGTGGCAGCGGCTTAAGGGAAGTTAAGTCCGTTTGGCGGACATATTGACAATTGACACTTGAGTAGGTGACAAGGCAGCGATGCTCGTCGGGCGCCACAAGCGCCAATGCCCCTGGCCTGCCCCACAAGAGCCACAAGCGCCTACACCCGCATGTTCAGTGTCGTGGTAAATGAGCGCCAAAATAGGTTGCTGAGGTTTCAAACTAATTAAGGGTTAATAAGGAACTTCTCCATTGTCGATCATTAGATGCTTGATGATGTAGGATATATTCTGTGTCTTTAAGAGACTATCTAAGCCACTTTACCCATGCCCTTAGACTTCACCCGGTCAGAAGGGATATATAGCTAAAGAAATCCTGGAACAATAGAAAAAACAAGAATTAGGACTGATTGATATGACAAGCAGTGACAAATTCATTTCATGTACCTTCATGTGAGGCTGTGTTCAGTTCCTCAAAAAAAAAAAAACACTGTGCAAACAAAAGATTCCCCGTCACATCAAACTTGCGATACATGCATGGAATACTAAATGTAGATGAAATCAAAAACTAATTGTACAGCTTGGTTGTACTTTGCGAGACGAACGTTTTGAACCTAATTAGTCAACGATTGGACACTATTTACCAAATAAAGCCAAAACGTGCTACAGTACTTTTTTTACACCTTTTCGCGGAACTAAACACACCCTGATTTATCTTCTGAACAATATCCTCGTCATCTTCTGAAAAAAATCAATGGCGCCATTTGCTGCTCTAGTGGGTTTGAAAGAGTTGAAGAAATCCTACATCAAAACAGTCGTCTAGGAATCACATAAGCAGTTTCGAATCAGACATCCAAGAGGCTGTTTAGTTGGCAATTTTTTTGGCGAAACGCTACTGTAGCAGTTTTATTGTTATTTGGCAAATATTGTCCAATCATAGTCTAATTAGTTTTATTTTTTTATCTATATTTAATGCTTCATGCATGCGTTCAAAGATTCGATATGACGGGGAATCTGAAAATTTTGGCAAAATTTTTGGCATCTAAACGGTGCCCAAGAGTCTACAGAATTTGGGGTTTAAGAAGAGGTGTGTATATATATATATATATATATATATATATATATATATATATATATATATATATATATATATAAGTGTTATTCTACACCAAACTGTTATACTGAACAGAACTCAGTATCGTTCAGTATTGTTTAGTATTTCGTGGTCCTGGGTGTAGTACTGAATGATATTGAACATTGTTCAGTACTACTCAGTATTTTTTTCTGCTCAGTTTTGGCTTACGGTGCAGAATAATATTCTATACCTAGAGTGTAGAATAGCGTTGCCGTGTATATATATATATATAGCAAACGTGCCCGTGCGTTACAACGGGAGACGCAACTTGCTGTGTAATTTATCTAGATAATTTGTAGGTTGAAAATTTATCCAACAAACGTGTGACGCTCTAACTCTTATATATGATCGAGCATCGATTTTTAAATAGTATTTGAGATTTTATCGTATATTTAAATTTGTCTTTGCATCGAACTCTATACCTTGCCAGTGTTTAGCCTTTCAGTTCCTTTTTTTTTGTTGTATGTTTCTTTTTCCTGTTTATATTTTATTGTGTTCAGCCTAAGTTCTTGTCTCTTTCGACTTCTAAGAAATTTGTTCAATAAAGGCTTCATCATGTGTATGATTTTTCTTAAATCAGACCTCATACTATTGCTAAATGTGCACTGTTCTAACTCGTATGTACATTGAAGACTTGGATATTTATCTAATAATTACATCAGGTATTCCAATTCATTTTTAATTCATACTCTACAGATTGTATCATTCATTTCGATTCATTTTAGAATCAGATTTCGCACCATGTATGACACTATGATCTAACTCGTATAGAAAATATTTCTCTATTTTATATAGGGAAGGATCAACAGTTCAAATATCCATGATGGTTGAATTTAATTCTTTTGTTTTTTATATTTATAGGAGAAAAAAACAATCGCTTAGATGAACGGGTAACGTGTGAACGTCCCGTAAAATGCTCTCACAGATGCTCGGACAACACACGATTGTAAGGATGAAAAAATAGAACACGTTAGAAAAAAAGAGAGAAAAAAAGTAAGGTGAATAAAAAAGATGACATAACCAGAGTATTTTTTTCTTTTCTATTTTTCTGATTATATTGTTCGGCCTTCCACCATAAAAAAATACCGGACTTTGATCTATTATGGAAGTTCCCAACATTTTCTAAAGGAAAGAAAGTTCCTAGCATTAAAAAAAGAAATCGGTCCCTATAATCTACCGTATATATCCTGTCAAAGAAAAATAAATGCACATCAAATCTGAGGAATCTATTTAGATTAGGATTCCTACTCCATATCCATCTAGACGCGAGCTATTCCAACTCACATAAATAAATAAAGCAGTGTAAAAAAAGAACATAACTCTTATCCTTTTCTATTTATTATTAAGAGTTCTATTTAGAGTACTCAAGATTTGAAGAATCTATTTAGGTTAGGATTCCTATTCTATATTGGTTTAGACACAAGCTATTCTAACTCTTATGAGCACGAGTTATATATATTAGTCCGGACAAAAGAAACTCTCAATTGCTCGGTAGTTAGAGAAAGACGGACTTAAAAAAAGGATGGACGAAAAAAAGAGTCTGAAACTTTGGCTCTTTGTTATTAGGTGTGTGTATATATATATATACATACCCTACAGCTGGCTACAAAATAACTTATTCTGTAGCCACTTAAGTTACGATAATTGCTATACTAATTTACGAGATTATAGTAACTCCTCACTATGTGATTTACTATAACATTATGGTAAATATCCCCATGTGTTATAGTAATTCAACTATCGTAAATATATACTGACATTATCGTAAATTAGTATATAAAATTATCGTAAATAGATGTGGCTACAAAATAACTTATTTTGTAGCTAGCTATAGAGTATACTCTCCCTATAGAACTACTACCCTGTAGCTAGCTATAAAATAACTTATTTTATAGCCACTTTGAGTTACGATAATTACTATGATAATTTACGACATTATAGTAACTCTTTACTATCTGATTTATCATAATGTTACGGTAAATATCCTCATGTGTAATAGTAACCCAACTATCATAAATATATATTGATATTATCGTAAATTAGTATATAAAATTATCGTAAATAGAGATGGTTATAAAATAATTTATTTTATAGCTGTCTATTAAATATATTCTCCCTCCCCCTCTCTCTCTCTCTCTCTATATATATATATATATATATATATATATATATATATATATATATATATACACACGCGCGCGCCACGCCACGTATATGTACCTTGGTACCTTGGCAACGTCCAACATTTTTACATTTTCTTGATGATGGGCGTCAAGCTGATGTATGACCCGCTCTATTCTCGTTATTTTCTCTGTCACTCCTCGAGTCTTCTCTACAAGATGTTGGATTAGCATCTGTTGCTTAACAATCAGGTTATCCGATGACTCAGTATCCTTGGAGCAAGAAGCATCTGTGGTCGCAGCATACTTGACTAATGTTGTTCCCTTCCTGGTGTCCAACATGGTCCTGAAATCATATTTGTCTCCTTCCCAGTTCTTTTGAAATTCCCAAATGGCTGATACAAACAAATAAACATGTTAAATTATAAGCTACCTGAAAAATTAATCAACAATATGCATTATGAACACTAACCTTGTAGCACGGTTCTGCTGCAACACTGCATCCTTCTTGGTGTCCCCCATGCATTCAATGGGACCATCTTTTCCGCTCACTGTACCAAAATGACAGAACAATGACCTTGAAAATTTGCTGAAATCATATAATTGTCTTCTAGGAGTAGTATTTATTCAATACCTCGTTCCTCCACATGATGGAAGAAAGTGTGAAGGTAACCTGCAGCTTGCTTAGGCTATCTGCACTCGTGGTACTCTAAATTCATCCTCTATATATTCTAGTCATCAAGATTCTCTCCTCTATATCCAATTCTTCCGCACTCATCCATCCTCTATATCATACTCTATCCACTATGGAGCCCACTTGTTAATTTATCTAAATATATCCATGTGAGATCTTGTTTTAAAGAATTTATTGAAACGAATTTAATGGTGCGATCAGAATTTAATTTGTTGTTTTAGTTTATAAGTTATAATATTTTTTTATAAGTGAAAAGGTTGAACACGCACTTCGAGACACACTCTCTCTTGCGTGTGGTCTCGCGCGCGCTCTCACGCGAACAGCAGAGGCGTCGGATTCCACGCGTGCGGTACCGGACGACCGCTATCTCTTCTATACATAGCGGACGGGAGAATTTACACCATGTGATACCGGACGCGCTGCAGCTCATTTTTTACGCCATACACTCCTCCAGGATGAGTTTACCGGATGCAGTGCAGTCGGTCTTAGACTACAGTGGGTACTCTAAAACGATATTCTAAAGCTTTAGTGTATGAATATAGAGTAAAAACTGTTGTACTGGATACTCTAAAACGATACTCTATTCTTTCTCTCACTCTATATTTAGAGTAGTACTGTGCTTACTCTATATTCTGTAGTGGCGGACCCCACTAACTAAACAAAGAAAAAAATACTATAACTCACAAACCAAAAATCCAAATTAAATTTTGATTTCACCATTAAATTCGTCTCAATAAATCCTTCAAAACTAGATCACATATGGATATATTTAGATAAAGTGATAAATGGGTCCCACAGTGGATAGAGTGGATAGAGGATGATATAGAGGATGGATGGGTGCGGGAGAATTGAGTATAGAGGAGAGAATCTTGCTGACTAGAACGTATAGAGGATGAATATAGAGGTCCATGAGTGCGGGTAATCTTAGTTTTGTAGGGCCATCCTGAGACAAGCTTGCTGGACGCCGGTCCCTGCAGCCCCGTACCCGCACAGCGGTACACACAGGTGTGCTGCGGCGTTGGGACCGCCCCGCACACTGCACCCCACGGAGAGGGAGTTGCTGGCAGATAGAGAAACAGAACAAAGGAAGGCTATAAAAAAATCTTACGCCGTATACAGATAGCATAAAGAACATAAATAACGATATCAACTCAAAGTGCTCGAGCAATATGTATTGAAGCCTTGAAATTGCCTTAAAAAGAGACAACATTGTGATATATCTATTAAAAATAAATGAATACAATACGTGATCGGGCCTTTTGTGGGGCAAATTTATCATCTAATTTTAAGCCTGGCGCTTTAGAATCTTTTAAATTTTCTACTCATGCAAATAAATCCCTCTCAGGCTCATGTCATTCATTTTCATCATCACAGATCCAAGTGATTCTATTGAACTAACATTCACAGTCACCGACTATTCCAAAACCAAAATTGAACAGCTAGATGTGCGGGTACTATTCTGTAGTCACCTTTGAACAAATGAGCTATGAGGTGTGCAGCTTGTGTCAGTGTTGTACGCCTGTCCGCCTGGCTGCAGGACAAAGGAGGCAAGGAGCGTGGAGCCATGGCGGAGTGCCAGCTGTAGAAGAACAACAGGCGGAGTGGCCGGGCGCCGGCGTGGCAGCCGCGACTCGACGGGTAGGCCTGGGCCACCGCCGGCCAGCTGGGGCGGGGTCGCCTCTCGCCTGGAGCTGTCAACGCGTGCAGCTGGGGCGCGGTCGCGCGGACGTGCTGTCGCTGTCGCTTTCTCGCCGAGGCGCCGCGCTGCTGCCTAGCGAGTAGCGGCCGTCCAGGTCCAACTCCCAGCCCCAGCCCCTGCCGGAGTAGCGGCCGAAGACAAGGCAGGAGTCGGTGCTAGGGTTGTGATGGGCTGACTTGGGCTGTCGCTGGGGAGGGCTATCTTGGACTGGCCATATGGGTCTTTCACGGGCTGCTGAAGACCTCCTCCTAGGAAATTTGGGCCACGCCCCGGAGTTTGCGGAAAACGGGAGAGAGCCGTCTGAGCGGGCTGGGGGACGATGTGTAGTGCGGATGTGGCTGGACGCCTGGTGGGGAGAAGTTGGGCAGTTATTGGGCCGCAGGGTGGGGAGAGAAATTAGTAGGAGAATGTATGTTTTGAGCTGAATTCTTGACAGGGTATTCACATTAGCTTTAGTTTTTTTTCTAAAACACATACATATACATATACATATAATATGAAAAAACTCTATCTGTCTGTATTCTGTATACTATAAAAGAGCAAAGAAATTAGAAAATAATTTGTTACCCAAAAGCTTTCTACCCACCCCTATCCTCCTTCGTTGGATGTATTTTGAATTTGCATCTGTTGTTCATTGGTACACAAAAATAATAGTCGAATCTGTGAGGGACGATACAAAGGCCCTGTTTGGTACAGCTTATCTAGGAAGCGCTTCCTAGATAAGCTGCACAAATAGAGTAAAAGCGGCGATCAAAATAAGCTGGTTTGATCCAGCTTCTGCTTTTTAGTACAAATGAGAGCTGTGAGAATAAGTGCGGCCGAAATAAACTGCAAAAAACGTCCTATTTGGCTATTGGTTTCAGCTTTTTGACCATAAGCAACTTATAAGTTGTACTAAACATGCCCAAAATATGAAACACGCATGTCTGCCGTTACGTCCGCTCCTTCTCCCAATGTTTTTTTTTATCACCATCTCTACCCCTACCCGCCTGTTGTACCTGCCGACTTGGCTTCCATGTTTGATACCAACATCATATAGGGAACAAATGATTCCTTCTCATATCCACTGATCCAATCCCCGTCAATCCATCCTCCTCCTCGGAGTACAGGAGAAGGTATGTGTGTTGATCCTTGCAAATGAAGGCGGCCGATTTTAGTTGCATCTGTTGTAGGTTGTTGGTATGGCGTTGTAATAAATGTTGTTGCCTTTCTGCACACCAGTCATGAAATAGAATGTTTGAAGTGTATAGGTTTTTGACAAGGGCTAAGGGCATGCAAAAATAAATGTTGTTGCTAGGTTACCCAATCACATGGATTTTGGTAATCTAATAATAGTTCCTCTCCATAGTTGGTAACTCCAAATGTTCAGAAAGGGTTAGCTAAGCAATAGTGTAGTTGTGATTGGCCTTTCTCATTATTGGACTTTAATCAAGAGTTTCTGTTTGGCAATCTTTAAGAAATTGTAATTGTCTCACATTTGATCCAGCCACAATGCAGTGTAGATTTGCGCAATTTCTCCGTATTGTTTGTCTAATACTACGCACTCACTAGCCTCAATTGTTTTTGGAATAGGAAAAGATTGAGCATGTACATACCCATGTTACGAATAACAAACTTGGTGAGCCTCGTTGCATTCCTTTTGTGGAAAGAGTATCATTTAGTAAATAATAGAAAGGATGGTTTCTTTATTTCTTTAGCCTTTAGGAACCTTTTTAACTATGTATACTTTTAGGTGTCACATTATCTGATGGGTTGCAACAGGAGATACTATCAAATAAAAGGGTAAAGTTAGCTACAAAGAGGATAAAAAAAGCGCAAAAAGAGAAGAAAGCCCTTCAAAAAAAGGGATCGACACCCCCAATTGCGTTGTTCACCAAAATGTTACCATCCAATTGGTGCGTCTTTCCACACAACGAATTTGAGACATAAATGTTTAGGTGGCTCATGTCTAAAGAAGACTATTTTCAATGCATCTATATTTTAAACGCATAATAGGAAAAATCATTGAGGTGGCTTGTGTTTTGAACGCAAATTGTGGTTGTATTTGTTGTAACATCATCAATTATGTACATGGACTGGAAAAAATACATCAATTATTATTCCTCTATTGTATATAAAATTTAAAATTCTTTATTATATATGATGTGTTTTTTATAAACACATGTTTGCCGCATGTGCATGACTACTTGTGTATAGTAATATACAATTGGTAGTCCATGACTCCGTGTCTTAGATCATAAGCTAGATTTGTGTAAGTGCTTGGTACTAGTATTATTGACGACACATTAGTGATCACTGATTAAACAAACTTTTGTCCTGTTCGCTTGGCTGATAAGCCATAACTGAAAGTACTATTCGATGATTTGTTGTGAGAGAAAAACACTGCTGAATGACTGGCTGATTTGGCTGAAAAGCTCAAGCAAATAGGGTCTTTAGTTGCTCCACAAAAAAACTGTATATCATGGTTTGACCATGGGGATTAGGCGGAGGAGAGGAGATCCTTCTCCGGTGGTCCCTACAAACCAAAATCAGCCAGCACGACCACAAGTGCCAGTGAGGAGTGGCACCTGGGCATGCCACGTGTGCACTCGGCATCACCGTAGCCCCAAGTCACCAATGGGAGGAGACCCCTTATCCGCTCCTCTTATCCTCCGTCTGTGGCCTCCGCTGAGCTGCGCGTAGATAACGAACTCTCCCGCCCTCACAAAACGCCCTTCACGACACGCCCCACCAGAGGGAAAAAAGGCAACAGCAACACCGCCGCGACGACGACGACGATGGCAGCCTCGCTCCAAGCCGCGGCCACCCTGATGCAGCCGGCCAAGATCGGCGGCCGGGCGCCCTCCGCCTCGCTGCCGTCCCGCCCGTCGTCGCACCTCGCCAGGGCGTTCGGCGTCGACGCCGGCGCCGCCAGGATCACCTGCTCCCTGCAGTCCGACTTCAGGGACGTCGCCAGCAAGTGCGTCGACGCCGCCAAGCTCGCCGGCTTCGCGCTCGCCACCTCAGCGCTCCTCGTCTCGGTAAGCACGCATGCATTATCAGCAAGCTTGCCTCCCTGCCTGCTCCTCAAGATCGATCGAAGTTGATGTCAATGACACGTGTGTGTGGTGTGTGCAGGGTGCGAGCGCGGAGGGCACGCCCAAGAGGCTGACCTACGACGAGATCCAGAGCAAGACGTACCTGGAGGTGAAGGGCACGGGCACGGCGAACCAGTGCCCGACCATCGACGGCGGCGTGGAGGCGTTCCCGTTCAAGGCCGGCAAGTACCAGATGAAGAAGCTGTGCCTGGAGCCGACGTCCTTCACCGTCAAGGCGGAGGGGATCGCCAAGAACGCGCCGCCCGAGTTCCAGAAGACCAAGCTCATGACCCGCCTCACCTACACGCTGGACGAGATAGAGGGCCCGCTCGAGGTCGGCTCCGACGGCACCCTCAAGTTCGAGGAGAAGGACGGCATCGACTACGCCGCCGTCACCGTGCAGCTCCCGGGAGGCGAGCGCGTGCCCTTCCTCTTCACCGTCAAGCAGCTCGTCGCCACCGGCAAGCCCGAGAGCTTCGGCGGGCCCTTCCTCGTGCCCAGCTACCGTGGCTCCTCCTTCCTCGACCCCAAGGGCCGTGGTGGATCCACCGGCTACGACAACGCCGTCGCGCTCCCCGCCGGAGGCAGAGGCGACGAGGAGGAGCTCCAGAAGGAGAACATCAAGAACGCCGCTTCGTCCACCGGCAACATCACGTTGAGCGTCACCAAGAGCAACCCGGAGACCGGCGAGGTCATCGGCGTCTTCGAGAGCGTGCAGCCGTCGGACACCGACCTCGGCGCCAAGGCGCCCAAGGATGTCAAGATCCAGGGGATCTGGTACGCGCAGCTCGAGTGATTGATTCGTTCTAACTGCTAGGCGCCGGACCGTCATGGATCGGACCTTGGGAAAGTGTACCATGGAGAACTTTTGAGAGCAGAGGAGGAGGGATCGTGTATGTACCTATTAATGCAAATTCGGGCTGTTGGTTTTAAATTTCAGTTTGGGTTTCTTCTTTCTTGTGTTCTCATGAACTCCCCTGTGCAAACACAAAAAGATCCGAGGTTGTTTGATGATACCAGAGGTTAATTGTTAGTTATAAAAAGTAGTCATATAAAAAGTTAGCTAATAAGCTCGCACTAGCTTAGCACTAGAGCTAATAGTCCATTGCTATATAAACGTATGAACCTATTAGCCAAGTATCTAAACACACATGGGCTGATAGTTAGCTATCTAATTTTTAACTAAGGCTAAAACTTGTGTTTGCCCGAATTGCTTGAGGACCATAACCAACAGAAAAAGGGTGAGGCTTCCATGGTCCCTAACAGCAGGGATTAAGCTTTTTTGCTACTAAATTGAGCTGATCCCCAAGAGTATTAGCAGACATCAGACTCATCCTCATCCACTGTCTTTCTTGAATAATGGATTGCCCTTCTTCTAGTTCACTGACAGCCTGTGTGGAAAGTAGTAGACTGAAAATCCTGCTAACTCCCTGATCTAGAAATACTTGACAGAGCAATTTGGTTTTCTAGCAAAGGAGAAGAGCTGGGAGAAGGTGACTTTTAGGGAGGAGCTAGTTCACATATCTGACCAAAAAAGGATTGAGTTGCCTTTATTTGGAGTGCAGATCATACATCAGTTGGTTAGGTTTTTTTGTGGTGGGAACCTGCCCATCTGGGTTCAAGTTCTCGATTTGGCACGGGTGCTCGTATTTTGCTGAATTTATTCCAGGATTTAACGACACTATGCTTTCAGTGATAGGCGATGTCCCTGTCGACAGCGAGGCACTAGTGTGAAAGCTCTATGTTTGGTGTTGGTAATTAGTGACAATGCCCAAGTGCTAATCATGTGCTTAAGATTGTATGTAGCAAAGGATGATTAGCACATAGCATGGTGATTGGTGAAGCATGATGATCAAGTGTGGATGATGAAGTGCTTACCATGGTGATGGAGGAACAAGGTGCAACCCTATGGAGCTCAAGGCAAATGTATTTTGTTAGGGTTTGCTTTTGGTGATCAAGACACATAGTAGGTGTGATCACGTTTAGGTTTAGTAGTTATACTATGAAGAGGGGAAATGACGTATCATTTCATGTCCCACATGTGCCTCAAGGTGACATTTCATTGAGCATATGCATTTGGATAGAGCTAATAACGCCTCAAAAAATAATTGTGAAAATGCTAACACACTTGCACATGACGATGATCACTTGGTGGTGTTAGCACCTTTGCGAAGGCAGTGAAGTTTGAGCGGTAGAGAGGGTTTGGGGTCCTCTCTCCCTCCCGCCGAGCTTGCGAGGTGGGATTCAGGCGTTTTCGAGGAATTGAAATGACCATTTTCCTATAAACCGAAAGTTGGAAGAAGTGGCGACGTCGCGCGATCATTTTTCACTGTAATTATGGTGACAGACGCCGGCTCAGGGAGCGACAGACGCGACCCTAGCGTCTGTCGGCTTACCCCTGAGCGCGGCTTGCTGCAGCGGAGGCGACAGACGCGGGGGTGTCCGAGCGACGGACGCCAGGCGTCAGCGTCCGTCGGTCATGGCGTCATCAGCACCTCAGGCACGTTCACGACAGACGCCGGGCAGCGTCCATCGGCGCTGCGACAGACGCGTCTGTCGGGCGAAACCGAGCTCTGGGAGCTCTCTGGATAGCGTCTGTCGACGCGACTGACACCGTGATCATTTGCGAAGGACGCGTCCGTCAGGTTGGCGTGTGACCGTTGAAGTTTGAACGCGCGTGGACGCGTGGCACTCGGAGGGGCGACGGACGCGGGCACGGCGTCTGTCGGGTGAGTGACAGACGCGTCTGTCGCCTCGCCCACGAAATTTGCCCAACGACTCTTTGTGAAGGGGTACGTCTATAAATACTTGGTGGCCGGCTCTTGGCTCCATCTCTTGGACTTTTGACATTCTTGTGAGCACATTGAGCTGAGCCAAAGCATCCCCTCTCATCTCAACGCATCTCCTTTGCATTCAATTGCGATCTTTGAGTGAGATTGAGTGATTCAAGTGCATCAATCATTGATTTGCATCTAGAGGCACTTGGTGGATTGATTTGTTGTGGTGTTTCTTGTTACTCTTGGTGGTTACCGTCACCTAGACGACTTGGAGCAGCTTGGAGGAGGTCCGGCACATGTTGGTGATTGTTCATGGTCGGCTCCGGTGATTGTCTTTGTGAGGGGTTCTTGTGGTTCCCCGGCGGAGTGCCGAATTCCAACTCTAGTGGATTGCTCGTGTCATTGCAACCTCTTGCCATTTGGTAGGTTCTTGTGGCGCCTTTTAAGAGGCTCGGTGTGTGATCGATTAGCCACCGAACCATGTGATTGAAGAGGGACACAACGGGGACTAGCGTGCCGGCAAGCACGTGAACCTCGGGATAAATCTTTGTGTCATCACTTCTACATTGTGATTGATTGATCCCGGTGTTCGGTTATCTTGGAATTCATTGATCATCATTCTTTGTTGGCTCAATTCATCGCCCCTCGGTGAAACTCCTCTAACTCACACTTGCATTACTTTTATAGTTGTATCTTGCTAGTTTGTTTAGTGTAGCTAGAGTAGCTCTTTGCTTTGGTAGCTTGCTAGCTCTAGTTGTTTTTCTTCTTGCGGTTTGACTTGTGCGGTTGAGTGAAATATATTAGAATTGTCATTTGGATAGGTGGCTTGCAACACCCCATAGGCTAGGCAAAACTCGCTTCTCGTTGTTATACTGATAAACTTGTTTAGCATACTTTGTAGAAATTTTTATTAGGCTATTCACTCCCCTCTAGTCATTAAGACCTTTCACAGTGGTGACTTTGTGAATCTCGAGATCTGCCGACTTAGTCATTCAGAGGTGCTCATAGGGGTAGAGTTTGCATACGTGTGTTCATAGGAGTGAGTGTACATGCGCGTTGTGAGCGTCTGCTTGTACGTGTAATTCTCAAAAAAGGTTGTGAGACCTAGGAACTTGCCAAAAAGTTTTATGAGCCACTAAAAGGATCTAGCTGGGTTCCTGGCTCTGGCTTGTGGTGGGGTTTGATTGTTGCCATATAACTTTGACCAAGTTAGATTCACCAAAGGAATATCTGCATTGTTATAGAATTTATCTAAGAATTTGAGTAAAAGGGCACTATTTTACTATTTTGACTTTTCATGTCTATAAATCCCCAAGCACCTTAACTTTTTTTTGCCTACATGTACATTCCTAGGCAAGCAATCATGAACCTCTTCTGTTAATGTTTCCCCCACTCCAAAGGCAATGCTTACGGTATTTGTCTATTTGCTTGATGATTTGGGGAGGAGTGCAATTGTAGGTTGCACGTATAAAAGGTTGGCAGCGCTGAGAACACAGAGTTCACAAGGATGAGCCTTCCATGATAGGATGAGAACTTGCTTATACCAACCATCCTTCCTTCTATCGTGGACAATAAAGGAGTGAAGTCTTGTAGGGTGGGCTTTGCAGTCCCAAGAGGGAGTCCCGAGTAGGTAAAAGGCGTAGCACCAACTTTGCAGCCAAAGGTATTAGCTAGGTGGAGAGCTCTCTGGTCTGTTAGGTTGATGGAAACCAAAAGGGAGTTCTCAAAGCTGACATGAAGCCCAGTTAAGTTTGAGAAAGATATTAAGAGCCCTTTTAGATTGAAAAGCACTCTAGCACCAACTAAAGTTGCTTTAGCTGAAGTTGAAAACTGTCCCTAAAAGCAAATTTTCCCTTATTAAAAGAAGATAACCCGACAAATTTAACTAAGCACCGGTGTACTGCATGAATTGCAGCTTGCTACGCTAAATGTTCGATAGATCACTACAACATAAATTCCAGCTACCTAAAACATACATTTTTTAAAGATCTGAAACATATACATGTTATTAACATGTTCGCTACATGAAAAGGACAAATTTCTTTTTGAACATAAACATTTTTTTTCTGAAAGATGAAAGGGCGATCTGAAAGGAAATTTTCTTTCTTCCAAAAGTGAGTTCAAAGTTTAAGAAGACATAAATACTTACAGCCAACAGCATGTAGGCGGAGTCCAATGTATCGTATACTTGCAACTGCTAATACAGTAATACCTAAAGAAAGTAAAAGAAACAAAAACTCGATTATAAAAGAACTCGATTATAAAGGAAACAATAACAACTGCATGTAGGCGGAGTCCAATGTACTGCTAATTCAGTGAATGAACAAAACATTCACTGAAACAAAAATAGCCTATCCTGAGCAATTGTTCAAGGGGAGCAGCCTAAGCTAAAATATGTTGGGTACAACTATCAAAGAACATATCCAGTTGAAATGGTTGCACTCACAAAGCATAGTTCTTTATATCAAAATAGTAACTTCATATATCATATATGCAGGATTGAAAGCACAACAGCTGCCTCAAACAACTAGTGGTGAAAACTATTCCAAATGGCCTATATTTGCACAACATATTAAAAGCAGTCATCGTTAGATTTACTTGTCAAATTTCTGCTGTTATTGATGGTAAAATAATGTCATATTTAGAATTACAAAAACAAGTTGCTGCTGCCGGCTAACAGATGCAAAGCCAACACCATTGAGCTGCTGCTAATTCAGAAGAAATTCAGAACCTGAAATATGAACTACTGCTAGCAAAGTAATAGATGGCCCAGTTTCAGTTTAGAAAATTTCAGTTGTAGTTTGAAGCAAAGAAATACTTGTCCTTTCTTCTAGCATAAACCATCAAAGAAATTATAGTAACTGAATATACTCATAAATAAATGGCAAACTCTGAAATATAATGCACTTGTTGGACAGTACACTTGCTGCTGGAGAAACACTAAACTGACGCTCTGAATAAAACAATACAGCTGAACTCATGCTGTTGTAGAGATACTCTAGCTACTCTGTTAGAACCAAGAATCAAATGTGACTCAGCTGCTATCAAAGGAAACCAAGGAAGCTAATACACAGAAGCTGCTGCACAAAGACAGAAACCAGAGAGGACACACTGAGCTCCTGCTCATGCAGAAAACAGAACTGAACACAATAATTGTTCTTCAATACAATACATGTACATAATACAAGTACAATAAGCAGTCCTGTAAATTGCAAATTCAGGTGATGAGTGTAAATTGGAGAGCACAAGTAAATCCAACTAGCAGCAGCTCACCAATGTCCTAACTAGCAGCAGAGCACAAGTAACACTTAGGAATGCACACCAAACTTTTGTATTGTAGCTAGGATTTAACTAGTAGAATTCTAAAAGTTAGTTCGAACATATGTCCTGTCTGGGTTTAACTAGCAGAATTCTTTGTAAAGGATTGAACTAGCAGAATTATAAATAAAAACATATAACTATTGGTTCAATTTAGCAAATGTTCTAAAGAAAAACTACCATGTGTGACTGCATACATGACAGAAAGCACCTTTGGATAGTTCTAATTTATTCTTAACCCAAATATTTTTCTAGCTTGCAATATTTAGTTGGAGTAATAGTGCAGGAAGAAATCACCTTCTTTCTGATGAACACAGAAATGGCATGTTAACTATGGCATGGGCTGCTTCAGCTTTATAGTTTTTCCCCATCAGGGTACACCTATACACAGAACGGATTGGCAATATGTTATACTGTTCCCACTACCAATTGAAAAGGAAACAAGTAAACATAGCAGATCCAATTTTGGCTAACATCAGCTATCTAATGCCAAACATTTAAATCATACATCTAAATTATAATCATCAACAACTAAGACACCCAATTAGGGAGATGACTAATACTGACCTTACAACCCGACGAACATGACCACACTAGGATTCCCTTTGCTGGTCAAGAACGGCTTCCCAGGTTCTAGCATCCTGCATAGCTCATCAATAACAGCCTGCAACCACGCAATAGAGAAATCAACCCTCCTTGACTCACTGTGGTCTCCGGTCTGTGCAGCAGTGGGCGTGGTAGCGGGGGGCTGGACTGCTGGGGTGACCTGGGCAGCGACTAGTGCCAGCAACATGTAGGGAGGCCGGAGCTACATGCCATCAGGCAACGTTCGACCGGAGCCGCGCGCCGCTGGGCCGACGCATCCGCACGACGACAAAGGAGGAAGAGGAGCTAGGCTGCGCTGCCGCCATCGGCCTCCTCCACATGCCGCGCGCCGGCCTCCTCCCTCCGAAGGGCTGGGGTGGGGCGCCACCCTCGGCCTCCTCCATGCTGCGCACTGGCCTCTTCTGTGCTGAGGCCTGAGGTAGGGTAGAGGGCACCGCCGCACCGGACAGGATGGGGGCAGTGGCTCGAGAATGGGAGGCAGCTTCGATAGGGAGAGGTAGGGGCGGCGGCTGGGGTGGAGAGGAGACAGCTTGGGTGAGGGTTTTGGACGCCTTTATATATGCAAGCAGGTTTCGGGCCCTGGGCTGGATATCCAACACAGGCCAATCCCTGCAAACGCCTGTTAGTGACGTTTTCTAAATCCGTCACAAGAAATCCGTCACGGATTAAAGGATTTCTTGTAGTGTAGGTTGCACGTATAAAAGGTTGGCAGCGCTGAGAACACAGAGTTCACAAGGATGAGCCTTCCATGATAGGATGAGAACTTGCTTATACCAACCATCCTTCCTTCTATCGTGGACAATAAAGGAGTGAAGTCTTGTAGGGTGGGCTTTGCAGTCCCACGAGGGAGTCCCGAGTAGGTAAAAGGCGTAGCACCAACTTTGCAGCCAAAGGTATTAGCTAGGTGGAGAGCTCTCTGGTCTGTTAGGTTGATGGAAACCAAAAGGGAGTTCTCAAAGCTGACATGAAGCCCAGTTAAGTTTGAGAAAGATATTAGGAGCCCTTTTAGATTGAAAAGCACTCTAGCACCAACTAAAGTTGCTTTAGCTGAAGTTGAAAACTGTCCCTAAAAGCAATTTTTCCCTTATTAAAAGAAGATAACCCGACAAATTTAACTAAGCACCGGTGTACTGCATGAATTGCAGCTTGCTACGCCAAATGTTCGATAGATCACTACAACATAAATTCCAGCTACCTAAAACATACATTTTTTAAAGATCTGAAACATATACATGTTATTAACATGTTCGCTACATGAAAAGGACAAATTTCTTTTTGAACATAAACATTTTTTTTCTGAAAGATGAAAGGGCGATCTGAAAGGAAATTTTCTTTCTTCCAAAAGTGAGTTCAAAGTTTAAGAAGACATAAATACTTACAGCCAACAGCATGTAGGCGGAGTCCAATGTATCGTATACTTGCAACTGCTAATACAGTAATACCTAAAGAAAGTAAAGGAAACAAAAACTCGATTATAAAAGAATTAATAATAACTCGACTAGGCTGCAAGGATAGCAAATCTAATGAGGGTGGATGCTTTCCTGCTAGACTCCCCAAGGACGCAGGAACATCATGGATCATGAAGTAGGAGAAACCCAAACGTGGCCTAACACGAGGGCTTTGTAGAGTGATGAAATAGCCATTAATAACCTCAAGAAAATGGAGTGTTTCACGTGAGGCGAGTGTGTGCATTTTCAGACCGGCTCCAATTATTATAGACTCTCTAGGAGAAGTAAGGAAGACTGGGACACGAGAACGTAGAAAATTTGTCCTTAAGGGTATGTGCTCCCTGTATGCATCACCATTGAATACATATTGGGATGCATGTGCAGCAGGGTAGTGCATCCTCATGTGCATGCACATGGGGCACGTTGCCCTTAGGGGCACAAATAACTTTCCTTGAGGCACAGTCAATTGCTTACAGCTCAAACGAAACAGGTCAAGGCGTGAATACTGATGTTGTACAGAGTCAACGGAGACGGGACCGACATCAACCATCGACACAGCGATTGCAGGGTAGGTTAGGTGCTTGAGAGATGAGATGTGATGTGAGTGAGAACAGTAGGTAACGGCGCGAGGCATCGAGGAAGTCGTTGAGCGGAAGAAAAAGTAGAGGTCGGTGGTCGGTCGTCGGCACTACGAGTAGGTGTTACGGTGTGGACTAGCCGCCGCGGCGGGCCGCTGCGCAGAGATTCCCTCCGGCGACCGATATGGGCGTGGCTGATCGTATGCATGCATGTGCTGTCTGGGTGCACGGGCCGGCATTAGTGCATCCAGGACAGGCCCAGGCCTCACTCCACCTAGCACGTGCTTCCTCGCGTACGGTCGGTCCGAGGTGCGCAGCGCACGGCTAGGGAGGGGGTTGCGTATAAGGATGCAAGTTGGGGTGGGCCATGGCACCAACCTGCTGGGCTGCTCAGGATAGCCCACTTAGATAGGGTGGGTTGAAGTGCCCAACCCACGTATGCCCAGCGGCAGCCCACATACATTGCCGCCGCGTAGTCGCCGCCGCCGCGGTGTCGTCCGCCTGGTACGGCACCGTCGCCGAGGGAGCGGACGCGGCCTGGCCGGCCGACGTGGACGGCACGGCCACGGCGGGTGGCGTGCTGCTGTGACTGTTACTGCAAGGTGGCGGCGGCGAGCTGGATGGCGGCGCGTCAGATGTCGTCGGGCGTGGCGAGCGACGCCGGGTCGACGCGGAGCAAGCACGCGGAGTCGGCGAAGTAGGCAGGCGGCGCAGCCGCGGAGGGCATGCACACGTACGATGAGTTGCCAGGATTCGCTCTTATCAGTCCATGAAGACGACGATGGCGCCGTCGTCCAAGAAGAAGCGGAGGTCCAGGCGAGCGCCATCATTTGCATGGCGAGGGCGGCGACGGGAGCGCACGCCTCAGACCGTTTCGCCTCGAGGAGGCGGAGGTCGCTCGGCCGGTTCTAGCACATAGCAGCGAGCCAGCGAACGTGCATTGCGGCACTTTGCGGGCTGCCGCTCCAACCCACAAATTGAGAGCGGCGAGACGTGGGCTGCCGCATCAGCTCATATTACACTTATATGTTGATGCGGATGCGGGGTGGGCTGCCCGCCGCCGCCCCACTTGCATTAGTTGCGTAGGTGAAGGTGAAGAAGGTCAGCTAACCTACCAGGCCATCTGCCTGCCATCGCGGCCAGCCAGCCAGTCCCGGCCGGGCAAGGCGGCAAGCCCACGCACGCGTTTGGTGGTGGAACGTGGGGACAACCGGGCAGGGAGAGGCCGTCACATTCGGCTTCGAGGTGGGATTTTGCAAGGTGCAAAGCTAGTGCCGGCGCTGCATCTGCACTTGCACGTGTTGGTGACCATCATCCACTCACCTTGCCCTGCCCAGGTCCCAACTCCCAAGCGGCTAACCACTTGCTTTACATGCTATCTCTCTCTCTCTCTGTGGGTTTGATGCTCCCATCTGCCTCCGGGGCAAACGGCCTCATGCAATGCAAGTAGCAAGTTCCTTCTATCAGAATCCAGATATGCATGCATGCTCTGTAGTGCGCGAGCACGACTCGGACTGAAAAGGGTTGCACGTTGCAACGGTGGAGGGAGGTCACGTGAATCTAAGGGGGTGTTTGGTTGGAGGAATTAAAGTTTAATAAACACGGTAGCACTTTCGTCTTATTTGACAAAAAGTTTCCAGTCTTGGACTAATTAGGCTTAATAGATTCGTCTCGTAAATTACTCCTAATATGTGCCGACATATATGCAATTAGTCTACATTTAATACTTCATACATTTAAGGGAACAATGATGTGATGAGAGTTAAACTTTAACTCCTGGAAACCAAACAGACCCTAAGACTTCCTTTAGAGCCCAGGCCAGCCGAGGCCCATGACGAGGCCCAGGCTTTTTCCTCTTCTCCCTTGTCACGACAACAGCTGGGACTGGGAGCTTTCTAATTCACCGCAGTAGTCACCCTTCCTCACAGTTCGTCTGAAACTTTTCTCCTCCGCGAAAATTTAGTTCCAAAAATTTTTCACAAAAAATACAGTAACGAATTTTACGACATATAGAGCATTAAATATAAATAAAAAAACTAGTTGCACAGTTTGGTTAAAAATCACGAGATGAACGTTTTAAGCCTAATTAGTCCGTGATTTGACATTAAAGTGCTACAGTAACAAATGTACTAATGATAGATTAATTAGGTTTAATAAATTCGTCTCGCGGTTTCCAGACAAGCTATGTAATTAGTTTTTTTATTAGTATCAAAACCTCTTCCGACATCGCATGAAACATCCGATGTGACATTTTCTCAAAAACTTTTCACCACCTAAACCCACCCGCTTCAAGAAAAGGCTGGTCTGGTTATTTCGCACGTCATATACGAACTACACACACCACTAGGCGGCAAAAAAGATCCAGAAACAGGTGCAGAGCAGATCTAGGCCTGGTTTAGATTGAAAAAAAAATTACCTAAAAAATATTATAATATTTTCGTTTGTGTTTAGTAATTATTATCCCACCATGATCTAAGTAGGCTTAAAAGATTCATCTCTTAAATTACAGAAAAACTGTACAATTAGTAATTTTTTTTATCTACATTTAATGCTTCGCGTACAAAGATTCGATATGATGGGGAATCTCGAAAAGTTTTCAACTTTTCACCCCAAGGCCTGGTTTAGATTGAAGATGTTAGAAAAATTTGGAACTGTAACATTTCGTTTGTATTTGGCAATTAGTGTCCAATCATGGACTAACTAGACTCAAAAGATTCGTCTCGTGATTTATAACTCAACTATGCAATTAGTTATTTTTTAATCTGCATTTAGTACTTTATGCATGCGTGCAAAGATTGATGTGACGGAGAAAGAGTGAAAAAATTCTAACATCTCGATGCTATCTAAACAAGGCCCAACTAAACAAGGCCCCAGTGAAAAAGGTCTCTCCAAAAGTTCACCCGCCTCTGCCTGCCTGGCAGACAGTATAACAGATTCGGCACACAGAGCGTAGCGGATTCTTCTTCTCTGCCAAATGGCAGTAAGCCAGTAGTAACGAAAAGCAGATCCTAAACCTTCCGAATCAAAACCAACCACCGTGCCATAGAGTCGCAGCACAATACAGTTCTTTACTAAATTTCCAGAGTCGCAGCAAATTATAATCTTCTAAATTTCCAGTCACAACACAACAATCTACTGAATTTCCATAGCTGAAGTCCACCGGGGCTTTCGCTATTAGTTTTTTTTCTCCCAGCCACAGCTGACTAGTATATAGACATGTAGTACTAGTATACTACTAGAATTCAACACAGCAAGAATTTTCCTCCCGTTGGTTTGATCAAACGCATCCCATTGAACCAAGAACAATCAAGAAGGGTGCAACCCAACGCTTCCCTTTCAACCAAGAACAATCAAGAAGAGTGCAACGGTATCAGAATTAAGACACCAAAAGCCAAATCATGCATCAACCTTAGATGGCATCAGGAAATCAAACATGATATATCAGCAGCATTGTACACAGCTCAACTTGACATCTAGTTTGGAGATGAAAGTGAGTTAATCAAACAAACAGATAGCATGCTCTTTTTTACACTTGCAATGGAGGAGGGGTAATCATGCACAAGGAGAAGGAGCTGCACATCACCTTACACATCAGAATGGGACATCCTGGAAGAAATAATAACCATTGCCACGAGCAAGCAATTAATTAAGCAAAACACCTCTAGTCATCTACATCATTCGCTGTCCAAGACGAGCTTCAAGAATTTGTTTCAGGGTCACAACATGGGTCTTCAAGAATTGGCTTCAAGGTCACGGGATATGATCAATGGGATCAGTCGCTGGATTATGACATGACATGATCAATGGGATCAGTCGCTGTTAAGCCAATGCTTACAAGAAATAGCAAAACCAATAGAATCAGCCGGCTTGAGGGAAGAAGCACTGCAAAAATATAATCCAAACAGCATTGCCTTAGAATATTCAGATAATTCTAACAAATCCAAGTATTTATTAGAATAGAACTTTCAGATGACACTACCAATTGCCCTTGCAAATTGCAACCTTGTAACTTGCAATGCATGTATTGATACTATGAATTGCACATCAGTAGATGAATCAGTTAGTACATTAGTATAAGCTAGTCATGTTCAGCTCAATCGAGCTCTGACATGGTAAAGCAGCAGCAAATGATCTGTATAAATAATTTCTCTTGATTTCTTTCATTCTCTTTCCAACAAATGAAAGGGCAGCAGCAGCAATATCACTCGAAACACCAGAGAAAGATTAGGAAAAGCTCAGATTTCCTTCCTCACAGCTTACATGGACATAACTGAATTATTCACATAATATCGAATCATCATCATCGTGGTGGTAAGAAAAGAAAAAAAAGAGAGAGAGAAGGAAAAAAGAAGGGGAAAAAGGGCAAGAATTATCCATCTAGCGAGAGAACACCACCGGATCAGCAGCCGAAGAAGGACAAGCGGTGTCGATCCTTTCCTTCCTCTGATTGGTCGTGGCCGTTCTCGCGAGCTAGAGTCGGAGTAGCGTGTCGTAGCGGGCACCCATCTGATCGGCCTCAGCGGCCGCGTCAAAAGGCGGCGGCAGGTTCAGATCGAACGGCAGGGGCGCGCGGGACGCGGCCGCGTCGTCGCCGCAGGCGTCTTCGCAGAGGACAGAGGACGAGGATCCGCAGTAGCTGTGGCAGTCCTCGTCGTCGTCCTCCTCCATGGGCGCGGCGGCGCTCCGCGGCAGGGCGGCGACGCGGGGTGCGCCGCCGCTCCACGACTCGACGGTGCTGCTGTGGCTGGACGTGGCCGCGGCCGCCGCCGCGGGTGCGGTCGCGGCGGCGGCGGAGGCGGAGGGGGCCCTGTGCCGCGGCGCGGGGGCCGCGGCGCTGGGGAAGTTGGTGCGCGCGGTGGGCCCGCGGAGGGATCGGGCGGCGGCGTCGTAGGCGCGCGCGGCGGCCTCGGCGGAGTCGAAGGTGCCGAGCCAGATCGGGGTCTTCTTGGCCGGGTCCCGGATCTCGGCGGCGTAGCGCCCCGACGGCCGCCTCCGCACGCCGCGGTACCGGATCTCCGGCGACGGCGAGGGCTGCGGCTGCGGCGGCTTCGCCCGGCGCATCGCGGACGGGGGGCAGGGGAGGGGCGGGCGGCGGAGAGCGCACGCGACGCGGGGCGTGGCGGGGCTCGGCAGGCTAGGGTTTGGCCACTAGTTTATTTTTCCTCCCCTGCTCTGGGGCTGGGCGGCTGGGCTCCTCCCCCACCCTGGTTTCTCCTCTTTTTTTTTTTTTGGTCGTTTTTGCGCTTCGGTTTCTCCTCCGGCCCCGTCTGCCGTGCAGCCGTGCTCCTGTAGGCTGTAGCGTTGTGCACCCCCGTGCTCGCTTGGTTGGGGATGGCCGATGGCCGGGTGGGTGGGTCGCTCCGGTTTCTCTGGCTGGAGACGTTGCCCCACCGCGCGCCCCCGCCACAATTTGGTTGGTGCGCTAGCGTTCCCCGGCCGGTCGGGGTCGGCCGTCGTCGTGTCGGCCTACCCGTCCGTGGCCTTTTCTGCTCGGGGCAGCCCGGCATACTGGGGTCCGCATAAAAGTTGGCCGATGCGACTTGCCTCCGGCTAACCAATGTTACTCCCTTCGTACTCATAAAAACAAATAAAATACACATTTATTTCTTATTAAAACAATAAACGTGTTTCTTCCCTCCGTCTAGAAAAGAATGCAATTAATATTTTTTAGAATAAAATATTTTCAAATGTAACAATTTATACGAAAGAATACTAAAATTTATGATATAAAATAAGTACAATTAGAATAATTATGGAATACGTTTTCGTAATAAACCGATTTAGAGACATTAATATGAACTATTCACTCTAAAACTTGGTCAAACTTGAATTATTTTAACGGACACGGATACCATAATTGTATTCTTTTGTGGACGGATGTAGTATGACCAAAGTCAAAATATTTTAAACTAAATTTACATAAAATAGTATCAATGATTCTAAACAAATTCAGCCTCCGTTCTGAAAAATAAAAAACAAAGTGTCGAAACATTTTTATGACCAAATAAGGAGTTTGTTAAAGCAATAACTTGATCCTCACTAATTAGTTAGTTTGGTTAACAATTTGCTTAAATTTTCTAGTAACACATAGTTTAAAAAGGCATGCATACATGTCATTGATTTCGACCACTAATTGTAAAATTTATTTTGCACGAGATCATGTTTAGAAGGCATTGCATATATATGGTTTAAAAGGTAAACACACACGGACGTAGTTGAGCAGTCTAGAATACCTTATAATTTGAGACAAAATTTTAAATATTTCAATCCCTTGTATTTTACAATAGATGGAGTATATTTTAGGGAGTATATTATAAATATAATTCATAATGAATCTAATGATGTTTACCCTCTCTATTCCAAATTATAAGTCACTCCAAATTATAAATCGTTTTAGTTTTTCTGGGTGCATAGTTTTATCTATACATCTAGATACATATACTAGAAAAGCCATATAGCGGCTTAAATTTTGGAATGAAGGGAGTATCGTCGTAAATATTATCAGTACTTAAAAAAAAGGTTAAACTGAAGAAGTTTTGGTTTAGCATCGTGAAGTGCACTTTTTTTTTTGATGGAAAGAATAAACTTGTAAGGCTTGTTAGCGGTATAACTTCTAAGCTGCTTATAGTAAAAAAAAAAAATTGCAACTAACTTGTTTTCTGTTTCTTATCCTGGCCACGATGACGTTCCCATTTAAGTTACAAACAGAGAAGTTAGGTCAGATCTACTTTTCTGAATGTGCTTTTTCTTGCACGCTCAATCAAACAAAGGCGCGTAGATACGTGTGACATTTGGCAGACAATCAACAAGTCAAAAATAACGAACGGGCAAGTCTACCGATTTTGAGGAACGAGAACAATTACCCAAAAAATAGACACTTGTGGTACTCGCTGGATTAGTCAATTGATGGTTGTAAATACATGATGTCCATTTTTTAACATGCTTGGCAGCTACCACTATGGTGCTGCTATGCAGAGCCTTAAGTTAACTTAGTTTTTTCTGTCATGACTCCGGTAACCTTTGCACGCCAAATTAGTATATAAGGCTTAAATACCTGCACAGCGAAGTTAAATTCCTGAAGCTAGCTATCTGAAGGAAACCTTGAATCTGAAGCTAGAGATATGCTGGCAACATTGAATTTGTTTTGTGTATGGATATCTAAATTATTTTGGTTTAGTATCCAGACTACATATATCCAACCTGATCTTAAGCTAGAGTTGTGCTGAATAAACACTAAATGACTAAAAAAAACTCGTAGGTAACCATCATGAAATTGGTCGTAGCAAACATCTTGCGACTATATTATCACACATATAAGTGTCGAGCTATGTTTTTGCTCAAGCTCTTAGTCGCTCTAGATCACCTAATCACAACTAGATTTTTTTTGTCAACCTAATGAGATCAAATCAAGGTCGATCCATGGCTAGATAGCCTTGATCACGAGCAAACTAACACTCTTGTTGTTATGTTTATTCCAGGTTACTCACTACTATCTTAGTGGTTTGTAATCTGCGCTATGAGGGTTCTCTCATAGCTGACTTGTAATTCACTCCTCTTAATGAAAAACGGGCTATATTCCCCGATCGCGAAAAAACCACTAAGCTGCTACTACTACTATCATTATTGAAATATCTAGGTTCGCAAGTTTGTTTAAAACTTATATACGTCCGCATCTCAAGTACTAAGGCTAGCCTCAATATGAAGTTCCATTTTGTTGTTTCTAAAAGATGTCATGTGTAATATAGAGTGTGGTTCAAGTTGGCTACTTGGCTTTCAAAGCAGCTCCTTCAACTCTCTAATTCATGGCGTCATTTTTTGTTTTATAAGCTAATCATAGCATTTAATGCGTGAACTAAACTTGAGGATCGTTCGATGAAATAAAATGTTTGCCTCCGACATGTCTATAATGGTTCTCAAAATTTCGAAAAGGTTGTATAACTAGTTTTTTAGATGAAATCAACACCTCTTCTTGTGTCATCAAATTTTACTTACATGTCATATCATTTAATATTATCTTTGTCCTACAAATAATGATGTTTTAGTTTTACCTTGTAAGTCCAATTATTTTATGTTTAACTAAATTTATAGAAAACATTATCAACAAGATTTATAAATATTTATGACATCAAATACAATTGCTATGAAACTATGTTTTATGATGAATTTAATGATATTTATCTAGTATTATAAATATCAATATGTTTATACAAACTTAATTATTATTTAATTTAGAATAAAACAAGAATGACAATATTTGCTCATTTTAGGTCACAAAGGTGGTATGAACGGAAATTGTCGATCCGGACGGACTTTTTTTTTGGGAGCAAAGATCCGGACTTTTGTTTGTTGGTAATATTTGTCGAGAAATAAGACGGCCCAAAAACTTGGGCCGTCGAACCCATCCGTCCAGCGAGCCAGCGACCGTTTCAGCTGCTGCGCACTAGCCCACGCCGCTGCGTTTCGCCCGCCTGACCGAAAAAAGATCATTCCTCTCGCGCGTGCTCCCGACTCGCCGCCCCCTCCGCTCCCAGCCTCCCACCGGGCACCGGCCACCGCCTCTCCCCGCCGGCACCGGCTGCCATGAGCTCCACCTCCTCGGGACGCCGCGTCCCCTCATCTTCGGCGGCGGCGGCCGCCTCGTCTCCAGGCCAGAAGCGGGCGAGGGATGAGGCCAGCAGCGGGACCCCATCCGACCCCGGCCCCGCCAAAAACCCTCGCCGCGCTTTCGCCTCCTCCCCGTTCGCAGACTTTGGCACCTACATGGCCGCGAAGAACAGCAAGCTCGCCGCGCAGTTCTACGCCGACGCCTCCACCTCCGGCGCGGCCGCCGGCGGTCTATTCGATGGCGTCTCCATCTTCGTCGACGGCTTCACGGTCCCTTCTAGCCAGGTGACTGCCGCGCGCCACCAGTTCATGCTCATCTCAAGGGGTCTCATACACCACAATTTAATTACTGTAGACGCAACGGTATCGATCATGTCGATTTGACTTTTTTTTTCCCGGGGGTTTGTTTTGTGCTTGGGGTTCGGTAGGAGCTGAAAGAGATTATGCTGAACAATGGAGGCCGGTTTGTCAACTACTTCTCCAGGCACACGGTGACACACATTGTTTGCAGCAACCTGCCTGATAGCAAAATGAAGAATCTGAGGTACGTAAGGGAAGAGGGCCTCTGGGTTGCCATTATTACGCTTTCTGGTTTGAGTATGGTGATCATGCTGCTGTTTGATCCAGAGCATTCAGCAAGGGACTTCCTGTTGTGAAGCCAGCATGGGTGGTGGATTCCCTGGCAGAGAACCGGCTCCTCAACTGTATTTTCTCTTGTCCTTACTCACCTTTTTGTAGTCAGCGTAGTGATAAATGATCTGCTTCCTTACTGCAACTTTTGTTAGACTAGTGTTGTAGCTAGATTGTACATGTTGCTGGTAATACACTGGTTGGTAACAAGATTGATTGAGCTGACATTGTGCACTGATTGTAAACTTCTCCTGAAACTGAGGTAGAGGTTTTATTCTAACCATGAGCATAGCATTGTTAATAATTTGTTTCTTAGATTAAGATAGATCGCCCCACACTTCTGTCCATCCTTTATATCTATGCTTTATTACGAAGGCCTACTTGTAAACTTCTATGTGAAATCATGATCCTACACTATTTTGCTAGTTTTGTGAACATATGTCCTCATTTATGATAGGAATATCAAGATTAGTCTCTTAAAAATAAGTGCACACAGCACATTGCTTCTATGCACTCATGGCTTCATGTATTCTTATGCATTTGTTTTTGTTATTTTTTTAACTAAGGTGCTCCTTATCAAATAAATCGGAATAGTTCTTCAAGCCGAAAGCAGATGAAGCTTTCTGCTTTCTTTTCTGAGAAACAAAATGGAATGCATCACAAGGGAGAACAAAACAACCAAAATAAGGATACTGAGTTTCAATCTTCGTCTGCTCAGGAGGGATCACAGTATCAAAGTGGGGATTGTGAAAGTGAAGCTTCAATGGATAATTTGGAGTTATCAAAAGACTTGTTATCCTCGGATGAACAGAAGGCATCAGCATTTGAAGAAAGAGAGAGCGGAGATTTCACAGTTGATGAGGGTGAGTATGATTGTGAAACTGCCTGTTCAGAGAGCCGTAATGACACAGATGATAACCTTGGTGTGCCTCAATCCCCTGATGCAAAGTCAAGGTGTTCAAATTTATGCAGTACAAGCTCTACAGGCAGTCATTTGTCCTTGCCATTGGAGAAAAGTGCAGCTAAACCTTCTGGCCGACCACATTCAACCCTAACAGATCCGAATTTTGTTGAGAACTATTTCAAGGTCTGTAGTTGGAACAAATAACAATATCTGATTTGTCAGTCACATTTGGTGCTCTATTGTCAATAAAATTGCAATTTTATGTTTTGAAAGCTTCTGTTACTAAGCTTTGCTGCTTCTACTCTTGTTTGTTCATACTGGTAGTTTGATTTGATGTTCTTGTTTGGTGTTGTAGTACTCTCGACTGCACTTCATTGGGACATGGAGAAATCGGTATCGAAAGCGCTTCTCAAATTTGCTAGAAGCTAAAGGCATTAAATCGAGTGCTGATCATTCAGGGAAGAAGAAAACAATCATTCATATTGATATGGTAATCTTATAGTGCTATGGTGAGCTACAGATATGTAGAATTGCATCTTGAACGTTGAATTCTTATCAAAGAATCTTTTATTTTGTAGCTATGAGTGTGATATGTAGTTTCTTCTTTGCCCTTGGTCATATTACTTTTGCCGTCACTTCCTGTTTAGTCGCAGAAAGCTAAGCAGCCATAAAAATTGGAAGTCAGGTCAGTTTGCAGTATGGATCAGGATTTCAAATATAGTATTGAGTCCAGTAAGCATGATGGATTGATAATGTAGTTGTACAGAGCAAAGGACCTTCTGAGGAATATGACTGTACAAAATGCTAACCAAATGCTAACTGTGAATGCAAGTACCTACTGTTGATCCATTCAACAATAAACTAAGATATGTGTTGCCAGATTCTATGTGAAAAAGAGAGGCAAGCAGGTGTACATGAAATGAGGTTTATGCTTGAAAGGTTCAGTCCAAATTGTAGTTTCGAATTTTGAGTTATTAGTTGAATTTATCACTAATTGGAAGCCATTTTTTTTCCCTTCTGTCATACTCTGCAATTCCAGGATGTGGTTTGGTAATGCTTGTCTTCAGGAATACGCTTGAGTTGCTTGTGTTGTACTTACTCCCTCCATCCCAAATTATAAGGCATTCTAAGAATCTTGGAGAGTCAAAGGATCTCAAGTTTGACCAAATTTATATGATAAGATAATAATATTTATGACACCAATTAAATATCATTAGATTCTTCATTAATTATATTTTCATACGATACCTATTTGATGTTATAAATTTTTGTAATTTTCTCTATAATTTATCACTTAATTATCTTGATTGTTGACATAATGTTTCCACCAGGATTGCTTTTTTGTGTCTGTCGTCATCAGAAATATGCCAGAGCTGCATGATAAACCAGTAGCAGTTTGCCATTCGGACAATCCTAAAGGAACAGCAGAAATATCGTCTGCAAACTATCCAGCTCGAAACTATGGTGCTGCTATTTTATTTTCCATTAATTAAGATGTACTCCGTATAATTTAGTTATGTGAACACATTTGAACATAGGTTGCATCCTCATTGGTGCATTCCAGGGATAAAGGCTGGCATGTTTGTTAGAGATGCTAAAGCTCGGTGCCCTCACCTAATGATCGTTCCTTATAACTTTGATGCTTATGAGGAGGTATATTTTTTAAGAATTTTAGATAGTCCATTTGATAGCTAACTCTTCTACTTTTGTTGAATTTGAGAATCTGAGTGACTGGAATTCTTGTAGGTTGCTGATCAGTTCTATGGTATTTTGCACAAACATTGCAGTAAGGTTCAGGTACACTCCAGGACTATCCATGCTACACACAGCATATCTTCATTGGTGTTACATCCCCATAGTTTGATTATTAGAGATCTACATCTACAGTGCTGACAATGTTATCCACAATTCAGGCTTTGAGTTGTGATGAAGCTTTTTTGGATATGACTGAATGCTTACATGACAATCCTGAGGAAGTAACACAGAGCATAAGAAGTGAGATTTTTCATGCAACAAAGTGTACTGCTAGTGCAGGTATTGCTGAAAACATGCTCCTAGCTCGGTTAGCTACCAGATCTGCAAAGCCGAATGGACAATGCTATATTCCATCCGAAAAGGTTTATGTATGCTGTTGCTAATGGACATGCTCCTAACTGCATGTCTGTGCCTATTGTAACCGGAATATTCATTTTATGTAGGATTTCCATAGGATTTTTTCGAGGAAAATATTCAGCTCAATCCATGTCACCATGAAAAAACATACCTAGAAGTTCTTTTTTTTAAAATGATGCACATCCACAGTGCATCTGTAGATATACATTGTCATAAAAGTTGAGATTCAAACCCAATCTACAAAAATTCACAAGAAAATAACAAAATTCATGTGCATGTGCACTAGAAGACAAAATGGCCCTGTTCGGCTAGCTGTAAAAGCGGCTGATGCTGATTTGTTGTGAGAGAAAAACACTGCTGAATGGTTGACTGATTTTGGCTGATAAGTTCAAGTGAACAGGGCCAAAATTTTCTTCCAGTACATATACACCTGAAATTTGTTATTTTCATATGATTTTTTAGAAAATGATTTTACATTTGAACTTTTGCGACAATGTACATCTATAGATGCACTATGGATGTGCACCATTTCAATTTTTTTTGAAAACTTCTAGGTATGTGTTTCAAGGGTTTTTTTTCACAACTGCAGCAGAGGGGTGGTTTGCACTTTGCACCAAATATTTGGCCTCTTTTTTTGTTCCTTCGATCTAAACAGGGAATCACAACTAATGAATGCATTGCTTGAACAGTTAAACAAGCTTAGGACACAATGAATCTTACAGTATCATTGTCCTGTTAGCTCCTAATATAGGCAACAAGGATATATGTAAGATCTTACCTGGAATAGTTTCCTAGGTATATTAAATATGCTTAACTACCCTAGAGCCTAGAAGGTCTTAAGTGGCTATTCAGCTGAGTCTTACTTAAGGCCCCTTGTGTAAAAAGGGAACTGACGCATGTGAAGAGAATACACTGCCTGCAACATTCTTCTGTTCCCAACAGTCCTGAAAAATAAGCTTGGAGGTTTGGATATCATGTCTATATTTTTTAATATCTCTATGAAAATATTGACTGTTGAATTAGTTATTTTATTTCTGGGAGTTGGTTCAATAGTTCTACTCATTCCAATGAGCTTGTTGGGTATTGAATTCAGTTATTAATTTTGTTTGTCTTTCCTTGAAGTCCTATCTGATTAAAGAAAATCACTAGTGGTGCCACTCCCTCTAAAAGGATGTACCTTGTACTACATGCTGTAGCTTGTCTTAATAAGTTGATATCATAATCTTCATAAGGAGTTAGGGGCATGTGATTTACTGACTGCAACATGTATCTCTTACAGGCTGATGATTATCTGAGTAGTCTCTCTATCAAAGCACTTCCCGGCATTGGTCATACGGTTTCATTTAAACTGAAAAGCAAAGAAATTGAATATTGTGTCCAACTTCGCAATGTTCCAAAGGTTCGTCGGCGCTATTTGTGTAGTGTAACATAAAGCAGTCCCCTTTCCTCATGGAAAGATTTTTTTTCCCAGTCCTTCATTTTACATCATCTAGGTCATCTACTGTGTGATGGTCACATAATGCCAACCACATTCTTTAGGATTATATATAATTTCTTGTCTAGATGAATATTGATGTGGTTTGTCAACTACCTCCCTCCAAATATGGTTATTACATGCCAGTGCTTCTTTTTTAGGATGCCCTCCACAAGGACTTCGGAAAAAAGACTGGTGATCTTTTATGGAATTATTGTAGAGGAATTGATCATTCAGTTGTTGGATCTGTTCAGGTAGAAAAAAGAGCATCTCACTATCTCAGCCATTGCTTCAGTTGTGAGTGCTTGTGCCTGTTTTATTTTACTGAAAACCGTGCTCAACTGGTGTATGGGATGTAAATACCTGGAGCAGGCAGCTCTGCTGATCTGCTCATGCTCCCAAGAACATCTAAGAAATAGATTCAGAAATAACAATTTGAACCATCCAGTTTTAGTCAAAGCATTTGTGATGCCTTGACGGATACACATACAAAGTGTGGCCAGGTGGGAAAGTTTTGTTAATTGCCGAGGAAAAAGTGCGGGACTGAGGATTTGAACACCTGGCTTCTCTGCTAGGTAGGAGAGCACCAGGACCAATCGTTCAGCATGGTTGGTTGTGCACATATGTAGACTACATCCTGTATGCAGGATGAAGGTACTAAAATAGAGTGATGATGGTATTAGCGGAACACCTGCGGTTCATTGGGAACTGCAGGTTGGGCTTGTGAGTCTATTTGCTCTTTTGTCAATGAATAATAATTTGGGAGCTTGTAGTTCCATGTTAATTCTGTGTTTGGGTTGCAGAATTAAGCATTCCATCTTTTGTGTATTGTTGGCTCATTAATTGAGCATATCTTGAAAGAACTATATTCTCCTTTTCGTCTTATGATTGGTATTAAATTTTAAATTGACGGAGAGTATGCTTCTGTGTATGTGGGACTCCAGCATCAGTGTGAAGGGTATTTGTTTGTTGTTATAATATTTTGCTTTTTTTGTTCTAACATCTTGCCCAACCCTTTGGAAGGAAATATGGTGATAGTAAGTTTAGTGATATTATAATTAGTTGCTCTACTAAAGTATTGTCCTCTGCACACAATGCAGGAAACAAAATCTGTGGGTGCTGAAATCAACTGGGGAGTCAGATTTAATGACAACAAAGATGTGGGTCCTTTCTGTTTCTCTGTTCTATATTATTGCAGCACTATGCTCTTTCATGTTTGATTTGATCACTTTTATGTTGGTTGCAGGCTGAGCATTTTCTTAACAACCTCTGCAAGGAGGTTTCTCTACGCTTGCAGGGGTGTGGAGTTCAGGGACGTACTATTACTCTTAAGGTTGTTTCTATTGACTGTACACACTTTTCTTTCACTCGTCTGTACAATAAATAGTTAAGGTATCAGCTGAATGTTTGCCTTGAAGGTGAAAACAAGAAGGGAAGGTGCTGGGGAACCAATAAAGTATATGGGATGTGGTGACTGTGAAACCACGAGTCGTTCTATGACGGTATGGGGTTCACTGGTGTATATGAATACACATTCTTAATTTTTTTTAGGGAACACAATAGTACCATATCCTTAGCGGGTGTTTGTGTGTGTGTGTGTGTGTGTGTGTGTGTGTGTGTGTGTGTGTGTGTGTGTGTGTGTGTGTGTGTGTGTGTGTCTAGTTATTATTGTATGTAATTGTGATGATGCATAAGCTAAGTGTTTATCCTATATTGTGAGTTATAAAGTGCACATTCTTATATGCATTATTTGCTTCTAAATTTCCATAATGCAAAAATGTGATATGTTACCAGGTGCATTGTGCATTCTTTTGATTTCTAATCTTTACTACTCTGTACTGTCTCAAAGATTGCAGGCGCAACTGACAGTTTTGTCACTCTTCAGAGAATCGCAAAACAATTATTTTCAGCTCTTCGTCTTGGTAAAATCAATATTTTGTTTCCATATCTTATATGCACCTTATGTGCAGACCTTTAATGAAAATTCCATCAGATGACTAAATTGTGCAATATCACATTCCAGATGTGAAGGAAGTTCGTGGAATTGGACTGTCACTGTCCAAGCTTGAGCACACAGATTTGGGTCGGGGAGGTATCTTTAGCTATTTGAATTCTTTCTATTTCCTTATATTTTTATCCCCATTTGGTTTGGTGTAAAAATACTTTTCGGATTTCAGTAGTGGATGTGATAAACAAGCAGCATTGTTTCTATAAAAAAAATAAAAGGTGTGATCTTTGTGCATTTTCATCTGATTATAGGCATCTCAGAGCAAAGTATGTCTTAACAGTAACAACAGATTAATCTGAAAGCTAAGTCTAAGGTGCACTACTGTCTATTGTTTGTAGATGCTTTCCAGTTATACTGTTAAGACCGATGCTAGCTGAAGGAACTGTTACTTTTTAGAGAGAGAGCAGCGTCTTGAATGCTGACGCAACTTAGCATTTGATTCCTGAACATTTGATGAAACCAAGATATGTATATGCTAGAACCACTGCAATATCCCCATGACCCCATCACATGTCAGTATGTCACATGTTATGTTATAAAGGAAACATAGCTCTTTGTGGCATTTTTCTTTTCTTATAATGGAAACACTAGTTTAATATTGCCTGAAATAAAATAATGTCAAAAGACACATGCTGTATATTGATGCAACAAGTCAACAGTTCTTATAATTTACATATTGGCCCTTTGGTTCTCAAGTGCTTCCATGCTAAAATAATACATTTAACAAGAAAGTATCTTGACAACAAGCAAACACTACCCTCCCTAAGTAAGGTAAAATATAGCATTAGATATCCCCCCTCTCCCCTTAAAAAAAATCTTCATAGCTGCCTCTGCTTCTGTTTCTGTTTCTGGCACTTGACATATTTTGTATGCACTTAGCTCCTTGGTCGTAATGGTTCTTATTTTCCAATGAAGCACCACAAGGAAATATGCTTGAATCATGGCTTGCTTCACCAGCTGCCAAGCTCAAGAAACACCAGAGTGAGATGCTGGGGAATGTTGATGTTGCAGGTGCTGGACAACTGCTGCTATCATGTGTGTGTTCTGTTCAATGGGAATTGACTGCTTGGAGCTTCTGTAGGGACTAGCGGACTGCAGGATTCGAGAAAATCTGGACCATCACATACAGCAGAAGTGAACCTTAGAAGTGATAGGTCTACTGTAGTTCACAATGTCGAGCTGCCTCCATTATCCCAACTTGATTTGGAGGTCCTGAAGAACCTTCCCCCAGAGATAATGTCTGAAATGAATGAAATGTACAAGGGAGAATTACAAGGTCTTGTGGACACCCTCAATAGTGATAAGGGCAAGGAAAATAGTTCAAAATCTCTTGCTTTGCCAGCAGTTACTTGTAATTCTGTACCTGGCGATGCAAAGCTTCAAGGATACAGAGACCAGAAAGACAACATGCATTCAGAGGAGGAACATACTAAGGTGAGCTTTGTCACTGGAAACAAAGTGGTGCTGGAAGTTTTTAAACAAAGTGCAAGCACGCGATTTAGTTACGTTACCTTTTCATCTTCATATTTCAAACCTGTTTCACACTTCTAATTTTACCGTTACACCCGTAGGGAAAATCCGACGAACAGCTATCAGAAGCTAAAGCAGCCAATAATGCTTCATGCTCAAGAGCTAGTGCATTAGTTGAGAAAACAACAAAAAGTGTTACACAGCTTGATTTGATGCCTGATTCGCTAAGCCAGGCAGATCTAACAGTTCTGCAGGAATTACCTGAGGATGTGAAGGCTGATTTGTTTAGTGCACTTCCATTACATAGATCAGGAGATCCTGCATGCAGCACTTCCAATGTATCTGAAAGTAAATCACCTAATGTTGTTAGAGCTGAAAATAGATCTCCTAATGATGGTGGAGCTGATGATCCACAAAACCCAAGGACTTTTGTCCCACCAGGAAGTTCTCAAGAATGGATTGAACAGTTTAGAGTTAGCAGTTGCCTGATTTTGAATGTAATTGCAGAGCAACACACAGATTCCAGCTGTCAACGACCATTGTCTTCTGTTCTAGAGCCTGTAGCTTCGTTCCTACCTTTGTGTCCTAACTCAGGTAGTGAAGAATGGAATGAAACTCGTTCATGTCTCTCCGAGCTTCTTAGACACTACATACAACTGAAAGTTGAAGATGATATTGAAGAGCTCTACAAATGTTTTTGCCTTCTGAAAAGGTAAGAATCATTAGATAGAAATCTATTTCTTGCAAACCAAAATCTCAATAGTTGCATTAAACAAACCACTTAAATATGTTTGAGTCACGATGAAAATTTATTGGTCTATCGTTTCCAGATTCTCGTCAGCATCAGAGTTTTTTCTGGAACTACATGATAGCATCCTTCCTTTCCTACAGGTAAAATTCTACACATCTAGTTATTCTTTGATGTACCTGTATGATATAACCTGTTGCATTCATATACCTTTGCATCCTGCTATGTCGTTTCACCAACTTCAAGGCCTGTTTGGATAAACCCATCCCTCTCAATACATGTTGATAGGAGTGGAAATTTAACTATTTCCACCTCTACCCTCCCAATACATGCTGATGTCATAGTTGAGAGCCGATTTCATGTTTATATATCTCTAATTCCAGTCGTTCCATGCATTCTGGAGTTCCTATCTACTTCTGTTCTCTGCCTCGTCATCGGTTGATCAACTTGGACAGGCTGGGGCCCTTCAGCCTTGCCTCATCTGACTATTTGATTATCGAATTCGTGTGTTTCTTCTCCTCTGATAGAAGCAAACAGTGATCTACGTACGCAAGACTTATTATTTTCATTATGGTATTATTTGATTGACGGAATACATAAGACTTTATTATGGCATCTAACTGTGCAATCATTTTGCAGGATTCCGTCAGCCAGCATTACGGTGGGACACTGCAATTCTAGCTCGCTGTTCAAGTTCTAGCCATTTTATTTTGCTAGAAACAAAGAATCAATGCCGTGGAATGTGCGCAGAGACGTTAAGGTTTAGCCAGAGAACAACTTGCGCCCCCACGAACCAGTCAAGTCTCGCGTTGGCTGATTCCTTAGACGGCTTTATAACTTTCTTGTAACTAAACGATGCTAATGCTGAAAGTTCTATTGATATATTCACTGCATCTATAGATCAATAGATGCCATGTGGCTCGATGTTTCATTCATGGAGCAATGGTTTGAAGGGACCTTTGCTGTGATTTGATGTACCCAGATGAATTTCATATTTGTTTCACATAACCCAGATGAATTTGACCTTTGCTGTGATTCGATGTACCCAGATGAATTTCATATTTGTTTCACATAACCCAGATGAATTTCATGCTATCTTTGCGTTGCTACCAAAAAGGTAACTGATGTGAAGTTCTTTGCGTCAAATTTTCACCTCCTATGATCGCGGCGGTGTTTCAACGCCGAAGTACCATCCTTGCATCCTAGTTATGGAAGCCTGACAGGAGTTTACATATATCGAGTACCATGAGTATACCGTAGCAATGGTAACCCTTAATTAAAAAAAACAATCTTCCTGAGTAAGGATGGGTCAATTATATTTGTAGGTGCACATGAGGAAAAAAATTCTCGTGTTTGTGATGTGTACAAGGTAGTACCCACTCTCTTTTTGTTAAAGTTAAAATTGACAGTTCAGTTACACTCTCCATTCCAAATTTCAAGACGTTTTGGCTTTTCTAATTATAGAGCTTTTTCTACACATTTAGATACACATTATGTCTAGATACATAATGTATTTAGAAAAGCTAAAACGTCTTATACTTTAGAACGGAGGGAGTACTACCCTTGCGCTGCAGATGGCTACAACAAAGCAAGAAGTATCTAGCTTGTGCAGCAGAAGGTAATAAAATGTAAAGGCATAACAAGAGGTTTACTATGGTTCCTCTGCGCTAAAATGCGTGGACCGTTGATGGAGAGGAAACACAACAACATTAGTTTGTATAAGCATGGGTAGTTCAGTCATGGTAGTTTAATTGATCTGGGCATCCTCTTCTCACGTCTTTGGCGAACCCAGCAGCGCTGCGACCGAGATGATCATCATCTCCCTATTCGGTGCAGTGCCGTCCTGCAATCCTCTCATGCCGTCAGGAGCAACGCCTCACCGTAGCCCTTCAAATTCAGCAGTCTGGTGGTGCTGGCGCGCTGCGTCAGCCTCGGGACCAGTGATGCAGAGTAGGTCAGGTGAGCTGGGCCGAGCAGCGCGTGCTGCATCCTGTTCTGGCCTACAAGTGGTGCACATATGTAGCTCTCATGCACTGCATTTGATAACAGAAGGTAAAATGTGATCATCATCATGAACAAAAAGGAAGAAAGAGCTATGTCAGTTCCAGTTTTGAGGCAACAAGCATTTTGATAAAATATGGTGTGATAAGCATACTCCACATGATCTGTGCAAACACTAACCATTATATCCGATGACCCAGATGAAATTTCTGCTTTCAAAGTGTCGAGCGTGGCTCATAGAGAAAATTGCCCACCATGGGAAAGAGTAGACAATGAAATTTACCATCGGTCAGGCAGCTTCTCCGAGTTCACTAACCACACTGCCAGAAGCCTCGCGAATGTTATTCGTCACCATTGAATGTCTCAGAGTCAATCCGACAATGTCTATTCTCCATAGCAGACAGCAACTGTGAACAAATATCCACATGGCCAGCTTTCAGCAAGCCGTCATTCAAAATTTTCCATGCAACTTCATTATGATTATAGTCCATTTCTAGTAAGTCACAGAACAATGATTTAGCCTTGTCATAGTCCCCCTCATCGCAGAGGCCTGTCATAGTCCCCCGCGTGGCCTCCTGCCGGCGCCCGCACCGCGCCCCGCGCTGACCTTTCCGCAGAGCTCCAAGCCGGCTACGCCCAACGTCACCGTCGAGGGCCGGCCGGTGAAGCGGCTCAACCAGGCGGAGCAGGACGAGCGCCACCGCTGTGCTTCAACTGCGACGAGAGGTACAGCCGCGGCCACAACAAGGTGTGTCAACGCCTGTTCCTCCTGGACTGCGCCGTGGACGACGACGACGACGCGGCCGTGGACGAGGACATGCCGGCCACGGAGTCCCCGGTCTTCTCCCTCCACGCCGTTGCGGGCGTCTTGGTCTCCGACACGATCCAGGTCAAGGTGTCGGTGGGCACTGCAACTTTCACCGCCCTCCTTGACAGCGGCTCCACCCACAACTTCATCGCCGAGGCGGCGGCGCGGCGCACTGGTCTGCCTGTCCAGCCCCGTCCGCGCCTGACAGCAACTGTGGCTAACGGCGAGAAGATCGCCTGCCCTGGCGTGATCCGGCACGCCCCGCTCTCCATCGACAACACATCCTTCACCGTCGATCTCTTTGTCATGCCACTTGCAGGGTACGACATTGTGCTGGGCACCCAATGGATGGCGACCTTGGGCCCGATCGTCTAGGACTTCGCGGAGCGCTCCATGTCCTTCCAGTACCGCGGGCGCGCCTTCTGCTGGTCGGGCGTGCCGTCGGCCACCTCGCCACGCCTCCGCGCCACGACAGCGGCCAGTGAGTCGCTCCTCGATGAGCTCCTGAGCCTAGGGGGCTGCCTCCGCAGCGCGCCCGTGACCACGCCATCGTCCTCAAGCCGGACGCGGCCCCGTCGCCGTCCGCCCGTACCGGTACCCAGCGGCCCACAAGGACGAACTGGAGCGGCAATGCGCCGCCATGATCGAGCAGGGCATCGTCCGCCGCAGTGACTCGGCATTCTTCTCGCCAGTCCTCCTCGTCAAGAAGGCCGACGGCTCGTGGTGCTTCTGCGTTGACTACCGCGCCCTCAACGCCCTCACCGTCAAGGACGCGTTCCCCATCCCCGTCCTCGATGAGCTCCATGGCGCGCGCTTCTTCACCAAGCTAGACCTGAGGTCGGGGTACCATCAGGTGCGGATGCGGCCAGAGGACATCCATAAGACGGCGTTCCGCACCCACGACGGCCTCTACGAGTTCTTGGTGATGGCGTTCGGGCTGTGCAATGCCCCAGCGACATTCCAGGCCTTGATGAACGACGTGCTGCGCGCCTACCTCCGCCGGTTTGTGCTTGTCTTCTTTGATGACATTCTGATCTACAACACTACTTGGGCGGACCACCTCTGACACCTCCGTGTCGTCCTCACCATCCTGCGCCAGCACCGCCTCTTTGTGAAGCGGTCCAAGTGCTCGTTCGCGCGTCGACTCCGTCGCCTACCTCGGCCACATCATCTCCACGGCTGGCGTTGCCATGGACCCCGCCAAGGTCCAAGCCATCCACGACTGGCCCCAGCCCCGGTCGGCGCGGGTCGTGCGTGGCTTCCTCGGCTTGACGTGCTACTACTGTAAGTTCGTCCACAACTACGGCGCCATTGCAGCACCCCTCACGGCACTCCTGAAGAAGGAGGGGTTCGCATGGACGACCGAGGCGGCGGCGACCTTTAGCGCCCTCAAAGGGGCTGTGACGTCGGCCCCGGTGCTAATGCTGACCTTGCCAGACTTCACCAAGCCCTTCGTCGTGGAGTGCGACGCGTCCACCTATGGCTTCGGGGCCGTGCTCATCCAAGAGGCACACCCGATTGCCTTCTTCAGCCGGCCGGTGGCACCCCGCCATCGCTCCCTCGCTGCGTACGAGCGGGAGCTCATCGGGCTTATCCTCGCTGTACGACACTAGAGGCAGTACCTGTGGGGGCGCCGCTTCCTCGTCAAGACGGACCACTACAACCTCAAGTACCTCCTCGACCAGCGCCTCGCCACCATCCCTCAACACCACTGGGTTGGGAAGCTGCTTGGCTTTGACTTCACCGTCGAGTACAAGTCAGGGGCGACGAACATGGTGGCGGAAGCCCTCTCACGCCGCGACACCGACGAGGACAGCACGGGCGGCCTCCGGGCGGTCTCCCCCCGCTTCGACTTCATCGCCCGCCTCCTCCATGCCCAGGCCACCGACCCCGCCCTGGTTGCCATACACGACGACGTCCGCACTGGCATGCGCGCTGCACCATGGACGGTGGCCGATGACATGGTCCTCTACGACGGGCGCATGTACATACCGCCGACCTCCCCACTCTTGCAGGAGATCGTGGCGGCTGTCCACAATGATGGACACGAGGGCGTCCAACGCACACTGCACCGACTCCGCCGCGACTTCTATTTTCCCAACATGAGGCGTTTTGTGCAGGACTTCGTGCGGGCATGTGCCACTTGTCAGCGGTACAAGTCCGAGCACCTCCACCCGGCAGGCCTCCTCATGCCGCTACCGATCCCCACCGTCGTCTGTGCGGACATCGGCCTCGACTTCATGGAAGCTCTGCCCCGTGTCAACGAGAAGTCGGTGATCCTCTCCGTCGTTGACCGTTTCAGCAAGTACTGCCACTTCATTGCCCTCGCCCACCCGTACACCGCCGAGTCGGTGGCGCAGGCCTTCTTCGCCGATATTGTACGCCTACATGGCGTGCCGCAGTCCATGGTGTCCGACCGCGACCCAGTGTTCACCTCGACGTTTTTGCGCGAGCTCATGCGTCTCATGGGCACCAAGCTGCACATGTCGTCGGCCTTCCACCCCCAGTCGGACGGCCAGACGGAGGCAGCAAATCGCGTCATCGTCATGTACCTGCGCTGCTTCACCGGCGACCGTCCTCGACAGTGGCTGCGTTGGCTGCTGTGGGTCGAGTACGTGTACAACACGGCCTACCAGTCCTCGCTCCGGGAGACGCCGTTCCGCGTGGTGTACGGCCGTGACCCGCCCACCATCCGCTTTTATGAGCCTGGTGAGACACGGGTCGCTGTGGTCGCGCGCGACATGGAGGAGCGCGAGGCCTTCCTCACCGATGTACGCTATCGCCTGGAACAGGCGCAGGCAGTCCAGAAGCTCCACTACGACAAGCATCACCGTCCGGTTTCCTATGAGGTTGGCGACTGGGCGCTTCTTCGTCTCCGCCAACACGCCCCGACTTCACTTTCCCAACCTACGATGGGCAAGCTAAAGGCTCGCTTCCTCGGGCCATACCGCGTCGTCGAGCTCATCAACGACGTCGCCGTGCGCCTAGAACTGCCCCCGCAGGCCCGCATCCACGACGTGTTCCACGTGGGCACCCTCAAGAAGTTCATCGGGACGCCTCCATCAGCTCTGCCACCCCTGCCCGACAACCACCATGGCGCCGTTGTCCCAGAACCTGCTCGGGTGGAGCAAGCTCGCTTGGCGCGAGGTGTCCGCCAAGTCCTTGTCTATTGGCATGGCGAACCGGCTACATCTGCTACCTGGGAAGACCTCGACGAGTTCCGCGCCAAGTACCCTGAATTTCAGCTCGAGGACGAGCTGGACCTCAACGGGGGAGAGATGTCATATGGGGCCGCACCTATTCAAGGCAACGGCGTGCCCGTGACATCCGCAGGGCTGCTGAAGGTGCGCGGGCGCAACCTGCGAGCGCGGTCACCACGCATGCAGCGCGCACGGATCAGGCAGCCAAGGATGCTATTATGGGAAATGGTGCAGTCAAGCCGGGGATGCGGAAGTGACTGAGCATGCAGCCACAGGCGTTTGAATTAGAGCAATTAGCTCTCGTCCATTTGTTTGAAGCAATTAGCTCTCGTCCATTTGTTTGAATCAGGAGCAATTAGCTCCGTTCATATGTGAGTGCCGAAAGGCCTATAGATATGTTTGTACTCAGACCATTGAAGGCAAGAAAGATATTACCCATCTAATCTCTCTCTCTCTAAAACAATCAAGCCTGCGGCGGAGGGGAAAACCTCGCCGGAGAAGACGGATCACGGCTACGAACTACGTAGCTGAGGTCCAGCTACCCAAGGGTTCGACGCCCTTGACAGAGGACAACAAGAAGAAGGGTGTGTCTGCCAACTACTGCTGCGGAGGCCCCCTGCCAGTTGAGTACATCAGCGCTGACCTGCTGTAATGTTATCTGCTCCAGTCCTATGTAGGTATGGATATAGATGTGCAGAGACCCTTCTGTAGGTATGGATGTGCAGAATCATCTCTAATGTTCAGTGTTTCAGACTCAGTACGACCTTGCAATTTTTGTTGTTTATTTCATAGCTCATGGAGCTTTAGATTGGGTTGTTGTTGCTTTTTTTTCTAAGCAAACTTTAGGTAGAGTACAGACGTACAGTGAGGATGGCATCAGTGCAGATTGTTATGTACCAGTGAAGTTCCAATACGCTCAAGACAAGAAATGGTTTTCAGTGATGAATACAAGCCAGTTGGCAAGCTGATCAAGAAAGTCGGGGCAGAGCTGTTGCCATACATTTGATTTTCATAGCTTGAGCTTCAGTTTGTTACCTTCAGCATATCACATTAGTGAAAATATAGTGATCCTTTTCTTTATTTTTAGTACAATAGTTTTGTTAGTGTTGAACCTTCTGATATGCTCCATCCATGGATATTTTTTCTCGTGTTATTGGTTGCCGTAACTTAACTTTTGAAAAACAGGGGGAGGTTGTGTACCTTGATGATATCCCTATTCCCATGGGTTGCTTGCATGAATCATTTGTCTACAGCACATGCCCTCATGCTCATTCTTGATGATATCCCTATTCCCATGGGTTGCTTGCATGAATCATTTGTCTGCAGCACATGCCCTGATGCTCATTTTTTCATGGTACGTTGCATCCATTTTAGGGTTGAGCATCATGTTCCAGAGATAGCATTCCTCTCATTCCAATCATAATGATGTTAATCGGTGAAAACCGAAGGTAGCATTGAAAATTTTAATTAATTGTAAGTTCATAGGAACAATAAATTCGATGGCCTCTAATTGTAGCATACTATTTTCTTTTTTCCTTTCTCACACGATCATCACGATGAGCAGATCAAATAATTTGAAAGCATGCTTGACAAGATAGAAACCTAAAACATTGTGAAATCGTGAAATAAGCTGAAGAGAAGTCTCAAGTGAAGGGTATAACAGCCGGTGCAACGCAAGGACATTTACCTAGTAAATAAAGGAAAAAGTCTACTTGACCCCACCTATTAAGGGTGATCTACTTCACTCCCGAACTATGAAATGTCTATTTTACCCTTGAACTTTTCAAAACCGGTCAAATTACCCCCCGAGCGGTTTTGGACGGCGGTTGCTACAGTAACCATGGTTTTTATAAGCATGAAATTTAATAAGCATGAAATTGGATTTTTCTATGTTAAATCTATGATTTATCTATAACTAAGTTATACATGATCCAATAAGTATGAAATTTTTACTATAGGTCAAGCATATAATAATTAGTCAATCATAAAAATTTCACCACAATTGAACCATAGAAGCTGCAGCTATGAATTATTCCATTTAATTACAGACAAAATTGGATTTTCCAATTAATCTAAAGCTACAACAAAAACTTTATACTAAAGAATATCATATTATATATTCACTGTATAGATCTACTCACGTGGAGTCCAACAAAATTGTATTTTCTATTTTATGATTTTTCTGTGATTTACTATGATTTTTCAAAGATTCAACGGAAATAAATAAAAAAGAAAAAGACAAAACACTGTTACTGTAGCAAACCGCCGTCCAAAACCGCCCGTAGGGTAATTTGATCGGTTTTGAAAAGTTCCGGAGGGTAAAATAGACGGTTTCATAGTTCGGGGGTGAAGTAGACTACCCTTGATAGGTGGGGTCAAATAGACTTTTTCCAATAAATAAATAAAACAACCACTAAGCGTTGCTGTTCGTTTTCATCATTGAAAAGCCTATTATGAAATTTTGACATTTATCCTTGTGATCCGCATGCCTTTTAAAACATGATTTTGTTTTTTTAGAATCGAATCTATGGATTTCTTTTGATTTAAGAGGTTTCCTCTATTTTTTTTCCATTTCCTTTTATTTTGGCCTCTTTTCCTTTTATTTTTAAGAATTCTATCTAGTCCTCTTCGATCGATGAAATCGTGCTTATCTGCCCACAAATTGTTTGGAAGGAACTAGGGAGAATATAAAAGAAACAAATTATGGCTAAGATCTCAATCAATTCTTGAGGAGGCAAGACAAAGTTTTCAATGTTAATGATTAAAAAAATTGGCTAGTATTTAGTTTCTCTCTAGTGATAATCTCTTTCCACTACAAAAGAAAAAAAATTGATGTGAGGATAATCTACATTACAACTATGTGAAATTTATAATTCCTCATTTTAAAATGCAAGTTTTTTAGATCTATTCTAAATTAAATTTCTACAAATTTGACTAATTTCATAGAAAAACATAGCGACATTCATAACACCAAATTATTATCGTTAAATTTTTTTTTCCATTTGGATATATTTTTTCTAGTATGTTTGTTTGGGGGCTAGAACTACAGATAAGTGTTTCTTTACAATTAGTCAAATTTGAAGATGTTTAACTTATGACAGACTTAATCATTTATACATGCTGAGACTTTGAATCGCGTTTGGCAAGACATGTGAAATGGTCCAAACTCGTCCCAATCGGTGACAAGAACTGCCACTGGCACATACCCTGACGCCATTGATACGGACGGGCACCATGCATGGCAGCCATGACCGCGTTTATATATGCGACACGATGGCGCAACCGCGCGACACGGTGACGACACGAACGGCACCTGGACGAAACAAGTAGCAAAACCAGACGCGACGCGATGCCGCGACGGCGTGACACGGTGACGACACCCCCTCTCGCCTACCTCGCAGCCCTCTCCCGCGGCCGCCCAAGTCATCACCTCGATCGCCGACGTGCGCGATCCTCACCCGCCGCCTCGCGGCAGCAATGCAGTTCCTAACGGCCCCCGCCTCGGTCTCCTCCCGCGCCTCGACGCCGGTGCCGTCCGCGTGGCTCCTCGGCCTCTCGAATGCACCTCCGCTGCGGCCGCTGCTGGCCGCCCATCAGCCGACCCCCCGACCGCGGCTTCTCCGCGTGCGTCGATCCGTGCTCATCACCCCCCCGGCCCGCACGCACGGCTGCCGCCACGGCCAAGGCCACGTCCATCACCACCACCAAGGCCAGCGCCATGGACACTGCCACGGTCACCGCGGCGGTGTGGACGACGACGACGACGACGCGCACGGAGCAGGCAGCGGGGGCGCAGCGATCATGCGGGCGGCGAGGGCGGTCGGGCTGGCCAGCGTGGCCGACGCGCTGCGGGAGCACCTCCACGTCTGCTGCGGCGTCGCGCTCGGGCTCCTCCTGGTGGCCGCCGCATGCCCGCACGTCTTGCCGCTCGGCTCCGGCGCCAGCAGGCTCGTGCAGGCGGCGCTCGTCGCCGTCGCCTGCCCTCTCGTCGGGGTAACGCTGACCCACTCCTGCTCCTTTGTTAGCTTTGAGTTTTGAATTTTGACCGTTGCGGAATGCCTTAAAAAAATCGTTAGACGGGTAGAGTCGAAATCAAGGCAAATGCTGATCGGACCGAATCGAAAAGGTTATATGTTTACAAAGAACAAACGGCGCAAATGCAATAGCACAATTGATGTATATATTTTGGAACCTCTAAAAGAAATGTACCATAGTTTACAAAAGAATGCACTCGGCACAAAAAAAAGTTGCGCCGGGATTTAAGAGACGGGAATTGTTAGCGTCTGAACGACCGATGGGATAGGATTCCGTCGTACGGTAATCTGGGCCCACTCCCACCGAAACGGTCTAGCAGAACGGCCCATCAGATAAAGGTCATCGCGCGACCTCGGCTTCAGTCACCAGCCCTACGTCGTTCGCTGCTGCACACGTACGTCCGTCCCTGTTCGCCTCGTCCTGCCTCGCACGTGTACCCTACCCCCGCCTCGCCCCGTGCCCGCCGCTCCTTCCCCCTGACCCCCCCTCTCTCCGTGAGCGGGACTAGGGAACTAGGATGAGGACGAGCACACGCCCCGTCCACAAAGACCCCAGGCGCACCGCGCGCCTCATCCATGGGCACCCCGCTTGCCGCGCCCCTTCCCCAACGCCCGAGCACCATGACTCTCTGAACATATCTTTGAAACACGAAACACATGCAATATGAAACACTTGAATGCAACATACATTTAAAGTAGATGAAACATTTTAAACATATAATTACAACATATGTGTAAAGCATATGCAACATCCGGATAAAGCATTTGCAGCTTGCAACATGAAAACACTTGTTGAAACATAAGACTGAAACAACTAAAACATTTCAAACATACTCTTGCAACATATGTATAAAACATGTGCTATATTCAGATAAAAACGCTTGCAACATACGTCTGGAATAGGTAAAATATTTTGAACAAGCGCTTGCAACATGCCTGTGAAACACTTGCAACATATACAACATCCCGATTTACTTTTATAATATACATATGAAACACTTGCAACATACCTCTAATAACGTTTGAAACACTTGAAAACATACATTTGTAACGTAGGGGAGGAAGAGGCCTGGGCCAGTTGATTCCGCCCTCGGAGTGGTAGCCGGCGCCAAGCGGTAGTGCGGGAGCACCACCAGCACGGGCCATGCTCGTGGGTGCCCTTGGCTCTATGGGGACCGACATGAGGCGCGTGACGGCACCACTGGCATTAGTAGAGGCGGGCGGGGGCACCCAACGGCGTGGGTGGGCGCACGGGGGTGGGGTTGCGGGAGCAAGGAGCGAGAGTGCGCGGGTGGGGCGTGCGACAGGCAAGAGTGAGAAGTGAGCAACACATGATGAGGGCGCGCGGGGGGAGATGCCCACTGCGGCAAATGCGAAGTGGGGGCGGGCTGACGGTCGCACGGCGCTGTGAAGCGTGCGATGGACGAGCGAGTAGGAAGATATTTTTTAAAGAGATGGGGAGACGCACAGCGGAGGAGATAGACTTGTTAGGCCGATAACACACGTAGGCCTAGGAAGTGGCGTTCGATCGGATGAACGCCTAATCCTGAGCATTACCGTAACAAAACACATTGACCAATGTAGAATTTATGATGGAGTAGATGAACATCACTTGATCAGCAGATGTGTAGCGTACACGATCATCTAGGCTCTAATAAAACATCAGCGTTTGTAAAATGCTCGAGTACTCATTGCATATTCCAATATTTTCGGTAAAGAAAGTTATACAAAATAAATTAGAGCGACACTTGATCCTTTGTAAATTGTAGTTTACTTAGCTTTGTTTTAAGTTATTTTTTTGAACATTGACAGGGTTCATCGAAAGAACTATCAGTGTTTGTAGTATTAAAATAATTTAATTAATTGTCATAAAATATATTTTTGTAGTGTATTTATCTGAATATATTTTTCTAAAAAATAAATCAAAGCTAGACAAATTTGTATTATTAGGACAAAATTAAATTGAACTATATAAGTTATAACGCAAATTATACCTCACCTCTAAAACAGTTTGTCAAGTCGTGACACTTTGTTTTGGCGCTCGGAAGTTCTTTTTGAGTGAGCATATTATCGCTGGAATTTCTTGGGAGGATGTATTGAGAATGCACTTTGCCTCCGAAGCATGGCATATAGCGTAATAGAGCTCCTTTTTTTCAGACAAGGACATTTAAACGTGTATTGTGCGCTACATACGGTACAAAGTTACAAATCGCAAAATGGAGACGAATTAACGAGTAGCGAAACCATGCGCGACACGATGGTGACACGGTGATGACACGAGCCAAAACAAACCCGGCCCGTCATCGCCATCCGCTTGGCTCGCCACCACCCCCGTCCACCACACGCCCGCCACAAAGATCCAACCCCGTGGTGGACCAGTCCTCTTCCTCAGCTGCTGCTGCTCACGGCTCCTCACCACCACGGGCGTCAACCTCCCCGCCGACGCGATCTCCTCCCGCTCCCGCCCTCGCCCCGCCGGCGCGATGCAATTCCTCAGTGCCTCCGCCTCAGTCTCCTCGCCGGTGACGCCGTCGGCGCATCTCCTCCGCCTCTCGCGGCCCCCGCCCTTCCCGCACCTCCGCCGCCGCTGCTCCCCGCCCAGACCCCTCGCCCTGACGCCCCGACCGCCGCTCCTCCTCGCCTCGCGCCCGTCCCTGCTCTTCACCCCACGCGCGCACGGCGGCCACGGACACGGGCACGGCCACCACCACCATCACCACGGCCACGACCACCATCACCACCACGGACACGACCACGGCCACGGTCACCACGAGGTGGACGTGCACGGGGGAGGCGGGGGCGCGGCGGTCATGCGGGTGGCGCGGGCGATCGGCTGGGCCGACGTCGCCGACACGCTGCGGGAGCACCTCCAGGCCTGCTGCATCTCCCTCGGCCTCCTCCTCATCGCCGCTGCCTGCCCGCACGTCCCACTGCTCAACTCAGTCGGCCGCCTGCAGGCCGCGCTCATCGCCGTCGCCTTCCCTCTCGTCGGGGTAATGCCACCTACTTTGTTCCTTTGCTACGTTTCACCTTCCAGACCCTTACCAGGGATCACTACTAACTAGTACTGTACTTGGTAGTCCATTTGTTCCATGCTCACATCACAGCTGCTTCAACATTTGCACTTTCAGAGGAAATAGTTAGTTGGGTTGCGTCAATTCTATGCTGTATTTAAATGTTTCAAGATTGATAAGAAAATTAGAGCATAGGATTGGGATTTCAGATACACTAAGCACACTCCAAGGAGTTCATACATTGGCAACACTTAGGCTTGTATCTATGCCATTGTGTCTCACTGGGGATTTCGCTATAGAAGTTTGCATAGGGAAGCCACTTTTTGTATGCCACCACATAACTCTCCAGTACTTGTCCAGGCTTCGAATTAGCCAAGCTTCTCAGCAATTGATATGACAACTGCATTGGTGTAAAATGGAATTCGTTGAACATGGAACTGTGTTTTGCTTTGCTACCTAACAAGGGAGATCAGAGGAGCAGCCTTTGTTTTAAGGCTGCTTGCCAACAACGTACTTGTTTGACACTCCTTTCCTATCTTGCAGGTGTCTGCAGCGCTTGATGCTCTTGTAAATATTGCCGATGGTAGAATAAATATCCATGTCCTCATGGCTCTTGCAGCATTTGCTTCTATATTTATGGGAAACGCATTGGAGGGTGGCCTGCTTCTTGCAATGTTTAACTTGGCTCATATTGGTACATTTCTTTTGATAACATCTGAAAGCCCCATGTGTTAGCTCCTGTTGTGTGTTCATTGGAGGTTCCCTGTTCTCATTTCTTACAGCTGAAGAGTATTTTACAAGTAAGTCAATGTTTGATGTGAGGGAACTGAAGGAAAATCACCCGGAATTTGCGCTGTTGTTAGAAACAAGTGGAGAAGAATCTGTACAGTTTTCAAATCTAAGTTACACCAAGGTTCCTGTGCACGATCTTGAAGTGGGTTCTCATATCTTGGTTAGAGCTGGCGAGGTGTGTTATATCTTGTATAGAAGTTAAATCCTTGCTTTTCCTATTTTTGTTTTCATTTCATTGCTTCTTCATGCATTTTTCACTCTGTTTCTAACTGAGCACAATGGTTTGACTTATCTTTTTTTGCCCTACATGTTGATGGTATTCTTATTCTAGATGGTTAGAAATTTATCTCATTTTAGTGCAGTTCTTGTATTCTTTAGGCTGTGCCTGTTGATGGTGAAGTCTACCAAGGTTCATCAACTGTCACAATTGAGCACCTAACTGGTGAAACAAAACCTTTAGAAAGGACAGTTGGAGATGCCATACCAGGTGGCGCCAGGAACTTGGAAGGAATGATGATTGTAAAGGTTTGCCTTTTCTCCCTTCGATGAAGAGTATGCTATCAACTTTCTTTGATGAAGAGATGGAAAATGGAAACCTAGTTAACCCTTTGGGAGGACAGATGTTTAGTTTTAATAAGCATTGTTACTAGTACCATTTCTGCTTTTCTAGTACATTATGTTTGCATCTGTTCTGGAGTGTTGCCTTGCCACCTTGCAAGCGGGTCATTTGTTTGCCTGTTTATTACTACCTTTTCTAGGTGACCAAGTCATGGGAGGATTCAACGCTCAACAGAATTGTCCAATTGACTGAAGAGGGGCAGCTAAACAAGCCAAAGTTGCAAAGATGGCTTGATGAGTTTGGAGAGTACTATAGCAGAGTTGTGGTTGCCCTTTCTTTGGTTGTTGCACTTTTGGGACCATTACTTTTTAAGTGGCCTTTTTTTGGTAACTCAGGTAATCCTCTAATGTCTTACTTCTGTATTGGTCTTGCCATATGCTTATATAAAACATATTAGGTACTTTTGATAGTTCTACACCCAATAAGCTTTGGTACATTTCATGCTGATGATTTTGATTTGCCAATTCTATTGATTTGATACACTTAGCCCCAGACTTGAACTTTCTCTATTCTGACATTTTCTTTAGTCTGTAGGGGTTCAATTTACCGTGGATTAGGACTTATGGTGGCTGCATCTCCCTGTGCATTGGCTGTAGCTCCATTGGCATATGCAACTGCAATTAGTTCTCTTGCTAGTAAGGTACTGTTTGAAATTTTCAGTTGTTCGAGCTCTTTATTTTTGTGTGATATAACACTTTCTTGGCTTCTAAAGTTCATGAAAGCATCAACCATTTAGTTCATAACTTCATATTGCTCACAAGTGTGGGTAAAGCCCATAGTATATCGATATGCATTCTCTCTCTCTTTTTTTTTAAATGATTGGTGTAATTACTCAAGCTACAAAGTTCCTCTTGTAACTAATTGGAGATAGCACCATAGCAATCTTGTCACTTTTTGAATATACCTTTTTCTCTTACAAGCTGCTCCATTTCTGGCTGGTATAGTGGATAATGGATTGATGAACCTATGCTTTTGTTCTCCTCTAGGGAATTTTGTTGAAAGGTGGTCATGTCTTGGATGCTCTTTCGTCTTGTCAGTCTATTGCTTTTGATAAGACAGGCACACTAACAACTGGGAAGCTTATGTGCAAAGCAATTGAGCCTATCCATGGACATTTGGGTGTGAAAAATGGTCATAGTAATCCTTCTTGCTGCACTCCAAACTGTGAAAGTGAGGCACTAGCTGTTGCTGCAGCCATGGAGAAAGGAACAACCCATCCTATCGGAAGGTACAGAAAATAGATAACTTTCGAAGAGCACATTTGTTCGTTTTATTCTGATTACATGCATTTTTTATTCTCATGAGTACAACTCTGCAATAACTGGGCTTTCTAGGTGTTGCTAGAAGCCTAGAATCTACTCCCTGGGCCCAGTGTAAATATTGTACCACTGTTGTTGTTAAGGTGTTGAAACTCAGGCAACATATTTGTGTTGCTTATTTGGAAGCAAAGTCAGTAGGCTCATTCTGGTTGCATGTGATTGCTTGAATTTCTATTCACACAAGCCACTAGTGGCTGTCTTGCACTGGACCAGCATGGGTTCTAGTTAACGTGAATGTTGCCGTGATCTTATCTATGCCTATTCAGAACTGACCGTTAAAAGGTTAACCCTTAACCTTAGTGTAGACTTTCTTGTCTTTTTTTTTGAATCATGTCATTGGGGGCTTGCAGTGTATATTACTGTACATTCTATTGTTCATTTTTGTTTTATGCACTGAAACTTACAGAATAATCTATGGCAATCAATTGATGTACAGTTTGCATGATCACAGGGCTGTTTTAGACCACTCTGTTGGAAAGGAGCTTCCAGTTGTCGCTGTAGAAAGTTTTGAGTGCCTACCTGGTAGGGGAGTTGCTGCTACTTTGAGTGGTGTAAAGGTACGTCTAACTTCTATAATATTTTTCAATCAGCAAAGTCATCTGGAATTGTCAGATATATCAAAGACCTTGCTTTAGACAAAATTCAGGTGTATTACTGGAAACACCACTGGCATTTAATGTATACTGTAGGCGCCAACACTCTTGTAGTGTAGCGGTAAGCTCCCTAGTTGTGGGAGACAAAAAAAGTCCCCTCGTTGGCAACCAAAAAATAGTGGTAGGGCGCCGGCCTGTGGCGCCTGTAGTTGGTTTGGGCCCTCATACTAGTTGCAGTGGCCACCAGCCCAGAAGGTCGTGGTCGGCCCAAGGTTATGGTGAGGCCCTATAGGCCTATAGGGTGAAGTCGGCGTTCGGGGGTTTTCTTGGTTGGTTTGAGCTTCAGTTCAATACCGTGGGGTCAGTCTTTCCCCGCCGGCCAAGTTCTTTATACTGTAGGCAGCATATATTTGATCCAATGGCTGCAATTGTAGTTCAGTAACTGTCATATTCTTCAATAGGGACGTGTTTTAGATTTTGATAAATTAGCATGGTTGTTATTTGGTGTTTGGTCACTATGAAGGAATTGGAAGAGCCAGCCTTTGACATGCTAAATTGACATCTCATACATTTGCATTACAGGTAAGAGAAAATGAAAATGAGCTATCTGAGGCATCTATCGGTTCTGTGGACTATATTTCTTCACTATATAGATCCAATGGTGAATCAGAGCAAATAAGAGCAGCAGCAAAAAGTTCTGCATATGGGCCTGAATTTGTCCAAGCTGCTCTATCTGTTGACAAAAAAGTAAGTTAACTTGAGAGCCAAACTCTTTCTTCTTTCATGGATCTGGCCATGTATTTTCATTCTGGTCCACCTAAGTGACTAACCAGCATGGCCCCATGTATCCATTGCACAGTCAAAACCATAGGCACAGCCTAGGTGGTCCAGATTCTAGTGTTTGGTCCATCTGATAGCCTGCCTATTCTGAAACTTGTTCAGCATGTGCCCTGATAATTTGAATCCGATGATTTGGGCTGGTTTGGATACTAGCCTTCTTTGAGGTCTACTTAGAAGTTAGAATCTTTGAACTTGCTCTTGTTCAAGTAAAGCTGACCTTAGTTTGCTTTGCATAGTCATAATCATGACCTTATCTTGTTTGGCCAGCCCACTCTCACTGGCAAGAAGGCTGTATAACTGTATCAAGGTATAGTTATACTCATGATTCTGCTACAGTGCTTCTCCCCCCTGACCAAACAGTACACAGATTTGAATGTGTTATCACCATTTGAGCCTTGTGGTTTGTAAGAACTACTTTCCAGTGTATTATTATATATCAACTGATTTAAACTTTTCCAGGTAACACTTTTCCACTTTGAGGATGAACCCCGCTCTGGTGTTTGTGAAGTTATATCTACCTTAAGAGAGAAAGCTAAACTTCGCATTATGATGCTAACTGGAGACCATGAATCAAGTGCCCAGAGAGTTGCTAAAGCTGTTTGTATCGAAGAAGTCCACTTCTCTTTAAAGCCAGAGGATAAATTAAATAAAGTAAAAGCAGTTTCAAGGGAAGGAGGTACTTATACCTGTGATATGTATGCTTATCAAAAGTCAAATATATGATTATATCATGGGTTTAAGTTTTACATATGTTATCTAAGTATGCACTTATATAGTTTTAGCCTTTAATCCTGCAATGTGGTAGCCACGATTGCTTTCTAAGTGACCCATATGTACATCCTCACCACATGACTTGATCTAACAAAATCATTGGTAGTTTCCTTCAGTTTTCACTTATTCTCATGCTGCATGAATCTATTGATTCCAACATTTTTGTTCCTACTTCACTGTGCCAGCTACAGAATCCTACCTTTTATCCATGTCTAAATGTTCCTCGTGTACAATTAACCTGTAAAATTGAACATTGTGTACTTTTTGAGCTCAACTTGCCATCCTATAAACTTGCACTTGAAGCTATATATGATTACTTTTTGTTGTGCTCACTTTCCTGGCGATTATTCATTATTTACCTTTTTGTTCGTTCCAGGTGGAGGTTTAATAATGGTCGGTGATGGTATAAATGATGCACCAGCTCTTGCAGCCGCAACAGTCGGAATTGTTCTGGCCCAACGTGCCAGTGCAACTGCAGTGGCTGTTGCAGATGTTCTGCTGTTGCAGGATAACATTTGCGGGGTGCCATTCTGCATTGCTAAGGCTCGTCAAACAACTTCATTGGTACGTCTTTTGTTTGCATGTATTGCACTTTAGCTTCAGATGCAATATTACTGTTTCTTACTCTTTTAGGTTCATCCTTACAGGTCAAACAAAGTGTAGCTCTGGCCTTAACTTGTATTGTTTTTGCTGCGCTTCCTTCTGTCCTGGGATTTCTTCCTCTTTGGTTGACTGTAAGTTCCTTTTCATGACTTAGCTATGCACTTGTGTTTGTGTAACAAGGAAATTTAACAAATTGTTCAGATGCCCTGAACCCTGTTTCTCATTGTGGCATACTGAATTACTATCTCCGGTCCAATTTATAAGGCGTGCGTGCATGCACATGCATATAAAGATTCAAACTTCACAATTTTTTTTCCAATAATTTGGCCAACAATTTTCAACAATATTAATGCAATTTGATATGGTTAGATTTGGAATTAAAGTGTACTATCCAATGATCATTAGTTTATAATCATAAACAATATAATATAAAATAAATAAATGGTTAAAATGTAACTGGGAGACCATGCGATGTCAAACTATGCCTTATAAAGTGAACCGAAGGGAGTAGTAAATTGTAGAGTTGGATAAATGCAATCTTACAGATATGCATTGATAGCATAAAACAGAGTGGTACCTTCACTTTCTACACAAATAGGAGAGTGTTGAGCACCATCAGTACTCCTGTTACCATGTGATCTGAATACATAATCCTTTCTTTGGTGTATTTATTCCTATATCTGCTACAATTTTCAGGTACTTCTTCATGAAGGAGGAACCCTTCTAGTGTGCTTGAACTCGATACGAGCCCTGAACCCTCCGACATGGTCCTTGATAGATGACATCCGGCAGCTCGTTGATGGCTTAAGGAATTATTTCTCATCCAAGTTCAACAGCTCTTCCTCAAACTACGTCACAAACACTGTTCCCTTGTAGATTACCATGTACAGCAACGGTTGCCTTTTCTTACCTTCTTTGTGTGGCACCGTTTTTAATTTAGGCGAGGGGTTCTAACCTAATTTTTGTAGGCTCTGTACTCTTATCACCACTATGTAAAGAAAGAAATCTGGCTTCAGGTTGAGCTGAAAGTCAAAAGCCAGTGATGAACATCCTGTTACGATGTTGCACATAACGAACGTGCCCTGGTGCCTACGTTCGTTATGTGGAATACATACAGGTGCAGGTGTTGTACCACTTTTGAGATCAGGGAAGTCTAATCGCCTATTTCTTGCTTGCAGAAGCTTTTTTTTTTTTGAAAATAAGGCAAGAGCTCTGCCATTCAATTAAGCGGAACGAGGTTACATGTACAAGTAAAGCCGAAAACAGTCATGAAGCCAAAAACAAAACAGCAGCACCGCAGGCACACAGTAGAGGGTGCCCAAACCCAACAGAGAGCTAAGAGTGCACAATTGCAAAAGCCCTTGCATGCTGCTCTATGTCCTCCTTGGCTCGCCCGGCCACCTGAACAGCTGTGGAGTACTTATTGTCAAAAAAATTCTACGGTTGCGTTCCTTCCATAAATTCCACATAATATAAATGGCCATTCTGTTGAAAGCGCGTCTTTTCTCTTTCTGGATCGTAGGCAAGATCGATTCCCACCCGTCGGCTAAGGACTCGGACTGAAGGGCCGGCTGCAGGCTTCCAAAGTTTTCCTAGGACGCCACCTTGCTCCAGACGTCCTGTGCAAAGGGGCAACGTAGGCATAAGTGGTGTCCGGTTTCAAGCGGGCCATTGCACAAGATGCAATTGTCCTGGTGAGGCCACCCCCTGACAGCGAGGTTGTCTGCTGTTAGTATTTTGGCAGTGTTTAGTTCACCCAAAATTCCAAAAATTTTACAAGATTTCCCGTCACATCAAATCTTTGGACGCATGCATGGAGCATTAAATATAGGTAAAAAAATAACTAATTGCACAGTTTGTCTGTAAATGTCGAGACGAATCTTTTGAGCCTAGTTAGTCCATGATTAGATAAGTTTTACCAAATAACAACGAAAAGTGCTACAGGAACTTTACACACACTTTACAACCAACTAAACATACCCTTTGTTTTGAGCGAGGATCCAGGCGAAGAGTTTACATTTGTTCGCTGCATGTGTTCGCCAAATGATGTCGGTTTTGAAGCTATGGTAGGTGCCGTGGAATTGCGCTCGGTAGGCTGATTTGGTGGTGTATTGCCCATCATCGGTCCATTTCCATATGATTTGGTCATCTATTGGATGAGAAATAATTCCTTAAGCCATCAACGAGCTGCCGGATGTCATCTACCAAGGACCATGTCGGAGGGTTCAGGGCTCGTATCGAGTTCAAGCACACTAGAAGGGTTCCTCCTTCATGAAGAAGTACCTGAAAATTGTAGCAGATATAGGAATAAATACACCAAAGAAAGGATTATGTATGCATATCACATGGTAACAGGAGTACTGATGGTGCTTTATAGACTCTGCTGCTCTGAGGTCGACTGATTGGTTTATTGTTGATTGTCCACTTGCCCAGTCAGCATCGGCCGTCAGAAACACGTGTCTTGTAACTCCATAGAAGATTATCCCCTGGGATGCAGAAGTTGCAGTGCCACTGCACACCGGCTATATAGATACAAATACATAGTATAGATATGGATAGATTCAGATACAGAGTATAGATATGGATAGATACAGATATAAAGTATAGATATAGATATATAGATACATATATAGATATAAATGTTTAGCCTAAATCTTTCTCAGTCGAATCGCTAAATGTTGGCCGGCCGTCCGCTCGTTGCACGCGGTCTCTTCTCATTGGGGACAACTCCTGCTTAAACCAAAAAAAACCTGTGGCAAACGCTCGTTGCACGCGGTCTCTTCTCATTGGGGACAACTCCTGCTTAAACCAAAAAAACCTGTGGCAAAGAGAACCGATTACATTTCTCCTGAGTTTGTGTGTAGTATTAGCCAAGACCATCGCGTGGAATAGTATTAGTCACCGTCCATGCTGCACAAAGTCAAACTTCTCGATACCTCCTAGTCCTAGAGAGTAGAGACGATCAAGACAACCTCGCTGAATGTTTTAACCACTAGCTAGCTAACTTTGTCCATTTGCCTACCGATCGAAAGTCGCCGCAAGAAACATTGACGTACATCGGTACATGCCTACGTAGTTACGAGAAATCGTACAGCCAAACAGCCACAAAATCCGCACCAGTTGCCTAAATTTTGACCTACGTTCTACGCCTCACGCACGGGCACGGCTATTCTGTAGCGAGTAGCGACAGGTAATTCCGGTATCCAACACCCGCCCATGCAACGGAGAAACTCGGCCTTTCATTGTTCAAAAAGACAGAAGATAAACTCAGTTTTTCCTCTGACCAAAACACTAGTTTCGCCGCATCCATCTAGAGTTTCCAACAATTTCCTTCTCCGTGTCGGACCAAAAACTTCTCTCCTGGGCAGTCAGGCACGACTTTCCACGCCCGTGCTCGTGCACATATTGACAAATGCACTGCCTGCCCTTTCTATAAACACCCTGTTCAGCAACGCCATTTGTGTACCAAGAAGGCAAGTTAACACTACAGCACCCGGCGGCCACCTCTTCTGTCTAGTAGAGAGCCAAAAAGGAAGCTGTTAGTTGCTTCCGGCCATGGCGAAGGCTGCTGCCGTCGTTCTGCTCGTCGCCGCCCTGCTCGGCTGCCTTGTCTCGGCGTCGCTCGCCGACCAGGGCACCGCCACCTACTACACCGTCTACACTCGTGCGTAGCTCTACGTACACGACATCATATGAACATTTCTGTATGGCATCATATCACGATTGTCTTCTAAACACATGAGTGCGTGGTGCGTGCTCTGCAGCGTCGGCGTGCTACGGATACCAGGACGAGGGCACGATGATAGCGGCGGCGAGCGACGGGCTCTGGGACAATGGCGCGGCGTGCGGGCGGATGTACCAGGTGTCCTGCGCCGGCGGCACCAACGCCACCCCGAACCCCTGCAAAGGCGGCAGCGTCACCGTCAAGATCGTCGACCGCTGCCCGTCGCCGGGGTGCCAGGCCACGCTCGACCTCTCCCAGGAGGCCTTCAACACCATCGGGAACCTCGACGCCGGCAAGATCCTCATCAACTACAACCAGTACGCACGCGCCACGCGCTTCACCATATCTCTTCCCCTGTTCACCCGGTTGTGTTTTTTTTAAAAAAAAAATTCTTTTTTTTTGACGCATCTACAAATATTTGTATTGTTTTGCAGGGTGTAAAAGAGCAGGCAAAGCACAAAAAGGATCTGCTAGGAGCTATATGGGCTTCATGATTATATATCAGGAATGAGTTGGGTAATAATAAGCACGTGAAACTTGGAACAAAAATGTGCCTATAGGTAGAATAAAACCATGGTGTACGGTGTACCTTTAATAATTTGAATGAATGCAGCTCTCCTGCTTCTTGTGTGTTTGAAAAAGGGAAAAAGTGAATAATGCATGTTATAGTATTATCATATACCAAATGAATAAATGGGGTGTATATACACATAATCGGTAATGCTCTCTACCGTGAGAGTCCGGCCGGACCGAACGGACCCGCCTGCCCCTCACGCCGCGTGCCGCTTACGCCTCATACTGTGCTCCGCCGCACCTCGTGCCTTCCACCTGGACTCGCGTTGTGCACAATCGAGGTCCGACCTCCGCGCTGTGGCATCGAACTCCGTGCCGGCGTCAAGCTCCGCCTCAACGAGCATCCATTGGGGGGCAACAAGTAGATGAGCACATGTTGCAATCATATGTTTCATGCGTTTCAAATGTATGTTGCATATGTTTTATCTGGATGTTGCGAAAGTAGATCTGGTGTTGCATATGTTGCAATGACTATACACGTATGTTGCAAGTGTATGTTTTAAATGTTTCAGCTGTTTTAAACGGATATTGCAAGTGTTTTATCTGGATGTTGCATATGTTGCATTGGCCCTACACGTATGTTGCAAGTATAGGTTTAAAATGTTTCAGCTGTTTCAAACGTATGTTGAAAGTGTTTTATCTAGATGTTGCTTATGTTGCAGTGCCCATACACATATGTTGCAAACGTATGTTGTAAATGTTTCATGTGTTTCAGACGTATGCTGTAGCCAATGCTTTATGTTGCAAGTGTTGCATGAACAGACGCGACAAGGGGGCGCAGGCGAATGTGGTCCCTCGGATGTATGTTGCAGCAAATGCTTTATGTTTCATATGTTTCAAATTTCGAAAAGTGTGCTTTCCTTATGAACAAGACCTCCAAAATGAGACCTTGAGGAAGGGTATAGCATCGAGAGCACCACCATTATTCGTCTAGGAATTTGGACATGGCTTTCACCTGAAGAGCCCTGCAAAGTCTGAAGGAGGGCACCTCAATGACGCCCCAAATAGGGAGAGTGGCACTGTCATTGGCTCCAGCCACGTTGGCCAAGCCTTAAGCCCCGAGCCATCCATCCACACACTCGCCACGTTGAAGTGTGGCATGCCAAGAGGACCATTGATAACGCCACGGATGAGCGCAGCCCGCCAACACCATGACGCCGGCACCAAACCAAGGCCCCTGCCAAGCTACCGTTGTTGATGTTGCTCAAAGGCACAGTCAAGGTCATGCCTCAGACGCCCCTTGGCGCTAGCCACCCAACGTGTCAATGCCCTCAACTATATTTTTATTGGCTAGTTTCTTATATTCCAATCCATTAGCTGCTAATAGTTGGTTTGCTAATAGCTCATAGCTAATATTAGCTAGCTAACTACTAGCTGTTGTGAGCTGATTTGGCTCAACTAGTGATATAGTTGTTAGTTAGATATTCGGCTAACAATTGTCTAGACTATTAGCTAGATCCGTTTAGATCCAAAGAAACTAATTATTAACAACTAACTATTAGTTCTACGGATCCAAACATAATTTAATTAAGTCATTTTGGCTTTGTCATCTCTAACATTGACAAAGTTTATAGAAATATATATTAATATCTAGAATACCAAATAAGTGCACTCTTAAGACATATTGAATGGTAGATTAAATGAAACTAATTTGGTGTTGTAAATAGTGTCAGTATGTTTCTTTTATAGACTTGATCAAATTAGATAAGTTTAACTTAGGATAAAACCAAAATAACTTGTAGTTTGGAAGGATAACAATTTTGGACCAAAACATCAAACAGCAGACACTCCTAAACTAGTAAACATATCTAGCCTATAAACAGGTGACAAAATGCGGTCGGGTTATTGCCTTTTGACTAAGAAATGGAAAAGATACCCACAGTACAATTTGAGTTGTTGGATCAACGTACAGTAGCTAGAAAAAAGGATAAAAACCAGTCACCTGACAAGAAGCTCACAGACAGTGGTGGAGCTCACACGAAATTTTAGGTGGGGCGCGGACACATGTGATCGTAGGCATATTTTTATTGATATCACGCAAATGAGAGTTTAAGTGCCAAATAAATGGCAAATTTAAAACTAAAGGAGTTCCACGATACCCACAAGAGTGTTGATGTTTTTTTTTAAAAAAATATGACAGTTATAATTAGCTTTGGTTTGTTCACTCACAATAAAGTGATGAACCTGATGACCTTTTCTTTCTTTCATGCGTGCTGAGTGAACAAGTATCAGCTTTATAAACTTGTTTCTCTTTGGCCTTCGCTTGCGACACTACAAACTTGGTCACCTGCAATCGGTTTCTGTAACTTTGTGCATTGAGGTTTATTTCCAGAAGAAGACAGAAGAATTTCTCAACAAGATGAAGAACACAACAGGATATAAAAAGCACAAATATTCATTTTTTGTGTGTGTTTCTCAATTAGACGTTTAGACGTTTTTGATACTGTTGGTATTACCTGTTGGGACTTGGCCACTTGGAAGTTATCCGTTTATTGGGCTTGGGCCATGGTCCAGGACCAGCAGGCATCGCTGGCCGAGGCTCTGAGTCGGAGGCTCGTAGCCCTCAGTCCCTCACTGCACGTCCCTTCAGTCTCGGTCTTCCTCGTGCCGGAGTCAAGAAACAGCGTTGGACACAACAGATTGGGAAGGAGAAGCTAGGGGTAGGAGGCCGCGCCGGCGGTAGCTGGGGCAGCCACCCCAGTGTGCCTAATGGGGAGCTCTACTTCACAAAACCCTGAAAGTTGCCATGACATTGTGTCCACGTGGCGAACGCTGGCCCATTCTACCAAGCAACATGCAGATCAACACACACGAACTCAACTCAGGAGCGAATATTCAAGAATTTAACGGCGTTGTGCATTCAATGGTAAGCGACATCTTGAGGATTTGCCGGCCCAGTCTTCAAAAAAATTTAGGCCAGTCTCAATGAGGTTTGTGTGCGGACATACGTTTATAAAGGTGAGTATGCGTACACTGTGAGCGTTTGTAATTTTAAAAAAATCAAACTAATTAAAGCCGATTACCAACCACCACCGTTCGTTCCAAAACTCCGACGAAAAAATTACGAAAATACTGGTGGTTCAGGACGAGAGTACACAACACGCCGCTCCACAGTTACCGGGAAGATCGAGAAGAGTGTTCATCACGCATGCAGCTACGTGCGCACGAGAGAAACAGTCTCTCTTCGCTTGTTCAAACCCAGCACCACCATTTCAGCTCTGCTCTTGCATGCCGCTGCCGGATCGCGTCCCCTCCGCTCTCCGGTCTCCATATACAGCGCACCTCTGCTGGAGTCTCTCCGACTCGCTCTCACCACTGTCCTCCGTCATGGCGACTGCTGCTGCTGCTGCGCCATTGCTCCTCCGGCCACTCTTCCACGGTCTCCTCGTCCTCCTCGTCCTCTCCCTGGCGCTCGGCGCCCATGGCAACAAGCCCGGGGAGCACTACAACCTCACCAGGGAGAACTTCCCGCCCGGCTTCGTCTTCGGGACGGCGTCGTCGGCGTACCAGGTGGAGGGGAACACGCTGAAGTACGGACGGGGCCCCTGCATCTGGGACACCTTCCTCAAGTATCCAGGTGAGATCGAGTCGAGATGCATGCATGAGCAGCATCATCACGGCATTTTTTTATGTCTCCTATATATTTCATCATCACCTGGCCTGGTGCTTCTCTGATCATGCCGTCGCCTTTGGATGGATGTGTGCTTGGGCATGCAGGCGCTACTCCTGATAACGCGACTGCGGAAGTGTCGGTCGACGAGTACAATCGCTACATGGTTCGTGAAGCGAAATGTCTGAATGGCTTAATGTGTTGATTATATTGCTGATTTGTGATCCATTGATAAGTAATTTTTCTTTTTCTGGTGGCACAAAATGCAGGATGATGTGGACAATATGGTCCGGGTTGGATTCGACGCGTACCGCTTCTCGATCTCATGGTCGCGCATTTTCCCCAGTATGTGTTGATCGATGAAACATATACAGTACACAGTCAGTGGTGAACTCCATGATTCATATATAGGGCTTTGTTTCACAGCAGTAAGATGCATGGTTGTGTCTGTTTTTTTGGGGGAAAATTAAATGCAGGTGGAATTGGGAGGATCAACAAGGATGGCGTGGACTATTACCACAGGCTCATTGACTACATGTTGGCGAACCGTACGTGATGCTAATTAATTACTCTCTCAATTTCAAATTATAAATCACTTTAACTTTTCTAGATTCATAGTATTGGCTACTTATTATCTAGATATATATTATGTCTACGTACATAAAAAAACTATTCGCTTGGCTGAAAAGCTATGGCTGAAAGTACTGTTCGCTAAATTGTTTGTGAGAGAAAAACACTGTTCATTGGTTGAAAAAGTACAACTTATAAGACAAGCGAACATGGCTTATATATCTAGAAAAACCAGAACGACGTACAATTGAGATCTTATTCGCCTTCCTTCGAGTCCAATTCCTGCAGCAGTTTCTTTATTTGCTACGCGTTTCAGATTTGTGGGCACTCATGCCACTCGATCATGAGTCTTTTTGCTTGTTTAACAGATATTACTCCCTATGTTGTTCTCTACCACTACGACCTTCCTCAGGTGCTGCAAGACCAGTACAATGGCTGGTTAAGCCCCAGAATTGTGTAAGTCTCCATGATACGCACCATCTTTTTCTGGCAGTAATTAAAAGTACAAAAATAAACTCAGGGTATTGTTTTATTTATTAAAAATGTTATATATTTATATATATACAAGGTTGTTTCATGGAGAGAATCCCATTTTACAACCTTCAAACCCATATATATGTTGACTTGATTTTTTTTTTCTGATTATGATTATCATTTTCGCAGGCCTGATTTCACAGCATTCGCGGATTTTTGCTTCAAGACATACGGCGATCGGGTGAAGTTTTGGTTCACCATCAACGAGCCCAACATGGTGGCTAACCATGGCTACGGAGACGCCTTCTTCCCGCCTGCCAGATGCACCGGTTGCCATTTCGGCGGCAATTCCGCCACCGAGCCGTACATCGCCGGCCATCACCTTCTCCTCGCACATGCTGCTGCTGTCAAGCTATACCGCGAGAAGTACAAGGTCAGTGACCACCCAATGCAATTCCTCTCATTCATTCTATATAGCTAGCTATAGACTACATGATGCATTTCACAGTTTTGTCCTCGTTTGCATACACCGTGCATGCTCACGCCAAAAAACCATGATTGTTTCAGCATCAGGCTGGAAAGATCGGTATCCTGCTTGACTTCGTCTGGTACGAGCCGCTCACCAAGTCGATCGAGGACGAGTACGCGGCGCACCGGGCTAGGATGTTCACCCTTGGCTGGTGATCATAAACCTTACACAACCATAAAAAAAACATGCATGTGCTGTGATGTCTAGGTTGAACCAAACATGAATCGATCTGTTTCAACTATGTTCCAGGTTCCTGCACCCAATCACCTACGGCCATTACCCGGAGACGATGGAGAAGATAGTGATGGGAAGGCTGCCCAATTTCACCTTCGAGCAGTCTGCAATGGTGAAAGGTTCAGCAGATTACATCGCCATCAACCACTACACGACGTATTACGCCAGCAACTTCGTCAACGAGACAGATACGAGCTATCGCAACGATTGGCATGTCAAAATTTCATGTACGGTTATTCATTTCAACATGCACTACTACTGAATAGAGATAAAACACAGAAACCATTTCTTCATTTGATGTTTATTTGTTCTTTTGCGTCGCTAACACATTGGACCGATCATCTTTTCAGATGAGCGAGACGGCGTGCCCATTGGAAAAAGGGTAACACATTTTTCGCCGATATATATAGCCACATTTGACTGAAAATGAACAGAATTACAAGCTATATATGCAATGACTTTCTGATATATGTAAAAACCTATGCAGGCATACTCGGACTGGCTTTACATTGTTCCATGGGGGCTCTATAAGGCTCTCATCTGGACAAAGGAGAAGTTTAACAACCCTGTTATGCTCATCGGCGAAAGCGGTATGTAGATCACCAAGTCCCATCACCTCTTCACCAATTTTCAGAGAATAAACAGCAACATTATTGTGACACAATACAATCTCAAAAGCATGAATATAATCTTGATACAAAATTTAACCATGATATATATTCCCAGGAATTGACCAACCGGGAAATGAAACTTTGCCGTTTGCCCTGTATGACAAGTTCAGGATAGACTTCTTCGAAAAGTACCTTCATGAGCTCCAATGTGCCATACGCGATGGTGCAAATGTCTTCGGGTACTTTGTCTGGTCACTGCTGGACAACTTTGAGTGGCGGCTCGGCTACACCGCCAGATTTGGAATTGTACATGTGGACCGAAACACGTTCGTTCGGTACCCCAAGGACTCAGCTCGATGGTTCCGGAAGGTGATAAAGAGCGAGGACTAAAGGAACTGTGTGGTGGCTTGTTTAGTTGCCTTTTTTGGGGCCATGTTTCATGTTTGGTACTTGTGAATAAAATGTCAAGTAGTTTAGGACTTCGAATAAAGACGGTTCTTTTCTTCTCCTTTTTATATATGATTGTTTTTTTTTCTCGGATATGCACGAGTCATTGTATTAGAAGATAAGAATGTTTATATTACAAGAGTAGTGCTACCGGCCGTTAGTTTTTTTTTTTTTTTTTTTTTTGCATTGGGCTACATTTAGAGAAAAAAAAAACAACCTACGATCCAAGCGGATCCTCGCTGTGCTAGCCTGCTAGGCACTTGCCAAATCTCCCAGGGCACCCCCGCCGGCCTCAATCCAAGAATCGGCCTCAGCCTTGATGAGCAGTAGTAAATCACTGATGCTTGCCGCCGACTCTCTGAAGCATCTTGCATTGCGTTCTTTCCAAATTTGCCAAGAGATGAGCACAAATAAGGAATCCATGCCTGAACGTTGCTCACCGTCGAAGAGGGAGTGCAGTCTTCTCCACCAGCGTATTGTTGTTGGAGCTGCTTGAGGGAGCTGTCGGCCGAGGGCATGAAAGGCGTAGTACCAAATCTCTCAGGAGAATGGGCAGGACGCAAGGATGTGGTCAATTGTCTCCGGCCCCTGATCACACAAGTAGCAGAGTTCCCGTGCTTCGAGCCCGCGCCTTGTCCTCCTGTCCCTGGTCCAATGCCTATGCTTGAAGGCGAGCCATAGGAATATCTTGATCCGTAGCGGCACCCAAGTTTTCCAAATGAGCTTGTGGCCGAGGAATGGGGTGGAGCCTGCATGTAGCATCCTGTATGCAGACTTGGCCGAGTATGCACCATCTGCCGTCCAGCGCCAAATGACCTTATCCGGTTGATCAGTCAGTTGGATGTTGGCCACTGTATTCCAGAGATGCAGCTATTCGAGGATTACTGGTAGTGAGAGTCCCCCAGTTATACTACATGCCCACGACCGGTTGTGTAGCCCTTCTCTTACCAATTGCTGTCGGCGTATTCGTTTGGGCACCAGGTGGTAGACGCATGGCGCACTGTCAGTGACGGATTCGCCGTCAATCCACCGATCTTCCCAGCCAGAACAAAGTTTGTCGCCTATCCCCAATGACTGTGATGCCTTGAAAAAAGCTTGAACCTGTGGAGCGGTTTGGATCGGCAACTGGCTCCAAGCCCGGTCCTGATCCATCTTCTGAAGCCATAGCCACCTCGATTGCAGCGCGTACCCTGCGAGCTTCATTTCACTGATCCCAAGCCGCCCAAACTCCGTCGGTCTGCATTATGCAGGCCAGGCAACCATGCATTTTCCTTGAACTGATTGGTCTGAGCCGGCCCAGAAAAACTTACGACAAATGGCGTCAATTTCCTTCCGTGCCCAGACCGGCAAGTTCTCCGCCATCATGGCGTAGATGGGGACAGCTCGAAGAACCGACTTTATCCAGACTAGCCCTCCACTTCGCGCCATCAGTGAACCGTGACACGGCGGCATTTTCCTGGCCACTGCCTCCATAAGTGATTGGAAGCGAGCCTTCGGTATTGGTTTACTGCCTCCCAAATATTTGATGGGGAAGGTCTGAATTTGGCAGCCGAGGATGGAGACGATGTCGTCCATTGTGTCTTCACCGCCATAGATCAGGTGACGGAGCACTTTGCGAGATTTGTGTGCAGCCTTGAAGCCATTCCAAATGCAGTGAGGATTTCCTTTACTGCCGTTGCCTGCTGAACCATTGGTTGGATGAAGAGGATCACATTGTCGGTGTACAAGCTGCACTGGAATTTGATCTCAGAAGGTTCTATCTTTCTTAACACGCTATCCCTGGCCGCTTTGAGGAATAGGCGATGCAGGACGTCCATTGCGATTATGAACAGCAATGGTGATAGCGAGTCCCCTTGTCAGACCCCTCTGAGGTGTTTGATGAGCGATCCCTGGTGACTGTTTAGGATAATCCTAGAGGATGCAGTGCTCAATAGTGTTTCAATCTAGCCGCACCAAGTTCCCCAAACCCGCGTGCCTATAGAACCTCGAGTAGAAACGGCCATGCCAGTGTGTCGAATGCCTTGGAGATATCGAGCTTCAGGAGCAGCATTGGAGATTTCTTTTTCCGGATGAGAACTGCTGCCCTCTGAATGTACTTGTAGTTGTCATGTGTCGAGCGTGTCCGGATGAACGCATTTTGATTCCGGTCCACCATTTCATCTAGTCTCGGCGCCTGGCGCAGTTCCAGGATCTTGAAGATGAGCTTCGCAAAGCTGTGGATCATGGTAATCGGCCTGAAGTCAGCCGGGCAGTTTGCTCCAACCTTCTTTGGAAGTAGCACGATTAAGGCACTATTGAGCCCAATCATGTTTCTATTATTCCCACTCGTAAAAGCCTGTATCACTTCCATGACTTCCTGCTAGATTAATGGCCAGACGGATTTATAGAACGCACCGGTGAACCCATCGGGGCCGGGTGCTCGGTTGCTTGGCATTGCCTATCGCTGCCCAAACCTCTTCAGCGTTGATTGGTGCCTCCTGATCCTCCAGGTTCGAAGACAGAATCTGTAGCGCCTGGAAGTTAAGTGTTACTCCCCCAGCAGCTGCTGTCCCAAACACCCCACACAAGTGCTGGTGTAGTACTTCCTCCGTGGCCTCCTTTAGACTACCCGCACTTATGGACCTCTATATTCATATTTCATCCTCTATACGTCCTAGTCAACAAGATTCTCTCCTCTATACTCAATTCTCCCGCACTCATCCATCCTCTATATCATCCTCTATCTACTCTATCCACTGTGGGACCCACTTGTCACTTTTTCTAAATATATCCATGTGTGATCTAGTTTTGAAGGATTTATTGAGACGAATTTAATGGTGCAATCGAAATTTAATTTGGATTTTTGGTTTGTGAGTTATAGCATTTTTTCTTTGTTTAGCTAGTGGGCCCCGCCACTATAGAGTATAGAGTAAGCACCGTACCACTCTAAATATAGAGTGAGAGAAAGGATATAGTATCGTTTTAGAGTACCCAGTGCAGCAGTTTTTACTCTATATTCATACTCTAAAGCTTTAGAGTATCGTTTTAGAGTACCCACTGCGGCTAGTCTTAGTACTGAGTTGTATCCTAATTAATGATTTCCACTCTTCTCTCGCCTATTAATCTTCCTTTCCCCACTTCATGTTTTTTGGTTCTTGTGAAGATATTTTTTTTGCATGAGAAACATTTCTTTCTCTCTCCTCTTTTAACTCAAAGGCCACATCATCATTTGTCTTACTATACATTGCACTCTGACTCATGGTATGAAAATCATCTTATGGTGTGTTGGTTTGAGAATGAGAAGGGATGGGATGTCTCATTATTTTTTTTGGTTAGGATGGTCGTGTTTGGTGTTTGGTTGAAAGAGATGGAGTCATCATCGTAGTTATGTATTTGGTTGGAGGGACAGTGATGAAGACGCCTCTCTCAGTTTCTTCTTCCTTCTTCACACTATCGCCTAGTCCTCAACTGCCTATGCTCCTTCCCTCCTCTATTCGCCCTGCTCGCAGTGGCCCACACCACTCCTCCAGCAGCCCCTTCCCATGGCGCCTCGCCCAGCTCCTTTGGGCGACACCACCTCGGCCAAACGAAAGGACACCCACACTCGTCCATCCCATTCCGTCGGTCAAGAAGGAAGTCGATTGCGCTCCTCTGCCATCCATCCTACTCCTCAGCCCGCCTCCGCACTCGCCCAACTCCTCAACCGTGCCCCACCACACTGCTCCTCCAGTCACCCCCACGCCCGCCCACGGCATCACGCCAGCTCGTCTAACTGCTACCACCTCGGCCAAAATGGAAGAAAGCCACGAACAGAAGAGAAGAACATGAGGAGGGGATGGACTCGTACCTTAGTTTCGAGAAAAGCCTGGGGACAACATCTTTAGAGAATATTGTCTTTTGGAGATGTTTACATCCCATCTGTCCCTGAACCAAGCAGCGGTATGAAGTGAGATATCCACTTCATTCCTAAGCTGCCACCAACGAAGCACACCTTTAATAATGCTATTGCAACTGCCCTTGCACACACGAGATATGAAATACTCTCCGCCTATTTGGAGAAGAAAGAATATGGAGCATGCAAATTATAAGGTTTTTCTAGGTACATAGCTTTATCTATGTAGCTAGATATGTACTTGTCAAGATACACTACCAAAAATGATTTTTTGGAGACAACCTCACTGATTAACGGAATCACATATATCTAGAGACGACGACCTCCGTAAATGCCAGGCGACCTCCAGGTAAATGTCGACCTCTAAGAAACATTTACAAAGGCGGGCTTCCTAAGGCGTCAATCTCCATTAATCATCGATTAATAGAGGCACGATTAACAGAGGCGGTTGTCTTAGGACACCCATCTCTGTGAATCAATTTTCAGAGACAAGCATCTTAAGATATCGAGTCTATGAAAATCGCTATTAACCAAGGTGGCCATTTGAAGCATTCGTCTCTAAAAATCGATTAACTGCAGGGGTGATATCTTAATAAGATGTCCGCCTCTAAAAATGGTTTCAACCAAAAATAATTCCTAACTTTTCTATATGAACTCATATGAAGATAAAACATATATCAAAATTGTAGTACTTGCCGCCATCTATAATTTTGTAGTTGAGAAGTTTTTTATTTGAAACTGTTTAGAGTCCCAAAATATACCGTTTTATTTTCATGGATTTTGAAATTTGAAAATTTCAAACAACTTCGGATGTTGACATGGTCCATGCGAAAATTGTAGTTATCAATACAATCTATAACTTTGTAGTTGAAAAGTTTTTAATTTAAAGTCGTTTAGATACCAAATATATGTTTAAAGTTCATATATTTTGATATTCAAAATTTAGAATTTCTTATGACCATGAATGTTTACATAATTAATACCAAAGTTGTAGTGGCCAGCCTGATCTACATGTTTTCTGTTGATAAGTTTTTCATTTTAAGTATTTTAGTGTCTCAGTTATTTATTAAATTAACATATTTTGAGATGTATTTTTTTGAACTTTTCAAACAATCATGGTTGAAGACGCATCATATATGAAAGTTGCAATGCTTGACAAGATTTAAAATTGTATAGTTAAAACTTGTTTCATTTGAGTTTATTTAGTAGCAAAAGTATTCAATATAAAATTATAAAATATTTGTAAAAAATAGAAACTTATATATATACACTTAGAACTGAGTGTGTGGTGTAGTGATAAGAATGTGTTATTGCTAAGTAGTAGGATGTGAGTTAGAGTTCTAAGAAGGAATTACTCCCTCCGTCCAGAAGTCTCCATCGTTTTAGCCTTCGGCGCAATAATCAAGGAGCAGTAAACAACGCCGATTTGTATTTAAGGTAAGGAGCAGCCAAGAAGTCGCAGACAATGAGCAGGCAAGGAGCAATAAATGTAGATAAGGAGCAGCCAATGAGCACCAAATGCGCAGCACGTACGAGAAGCTAAACCCGTGGTCCCAGACTAATACGAAGGAGACTTTTGGAATTTTTTTTTTGCTTAGATGAAGGAGATAAATGGACGGAGAGAGTACCATCTTAAGGTGCCCGTCTCTATTAATCGATTTTCGAAGGCGGACATTGCCGATCGACCTCCTCTGTAAATGACGATTAACAATGACCTTTGTTAGAGGTGGATGACCACCTCTAAAAATAAAAAATGCCTGCTTCTGAAAATATTTTGTGTACTAGTGATGCATAGTAAAAATTGTATGTTAAAAAAGTCAGAATTGACTTATAATTTGTAACGAAGGGAGTATTTCATAGACAGACAAAATATGCAACATGCAAAATTATTGCTTGAGAAGTAGACGCCGCACACGCTATGGCACAGCACTGGACTTCAAAGTATAGCGTCGCTGGAGATTAGTTCTCTAGAAATGGAACTAGGGGTTGTTATTATTGTCCAACGTTATGGCGACCGTGATCCATTTGTTAGTGAGTGTTGCTCAGATATGAACAAGATCTGATCTAGAGCAAAGTCCAGAGGGCAGCTTGGCCTGTGGCCGCTTGCATTGAATTAGAAAGTGGCAAAAGCATCACACGGTTACAAAAGGGTGCTGCTGCTTATATAGAGTAGAGCAGCTCCTACATACTCCATAGCATATTCTTGCAGCATAAAGCAAGATGCTCTAGGCTACTTGGTTGCCAAGGCTTGTCCATGATCAACTTGGGAGCCAAGGCACCTCTTAACTGCAGTAAAAGTAAAATACAGAAAGTAAGATACAAATACTAGGCTTAACTGACAATCTCCTCCTAAGCCTAGTACTGGGTGATCTGCTTCAAGTCGATCCTCCTCCTCATCTCCTAAAACTTGGCCTTGCCCAGGGACTTGGTCAGAATGTCGGCGAGCTGATCAGTAGTGGCGATGTAGTTGACCTTGATGCTTCCTTCTTCCAGACACTCTCCGATGAAGTGGTACTTGGCCCTGATGTACTTGCTTCTGTCATGGAAGACAGGATTCTTTGCCAAGGCAAGGGTAGACTTGCTGTCCACCTTCAACTCCACCACCTCCACCTTCCTGCCCAGGAGCTCCCCAAGCATCCTGGACAGCCACAGGGCTTGTGTTGCAGCAGTAGTGGTGGCAATATACTCTGCCTCGCAACTGGACAGAGCCACCACCTTCTGCTTGATGGATTGCCAGCTGACAAAGCAGTCACCCAAATAGAACATGGTTCCACTGGTGCTCCTGCTTGTATCGATGTCGCCTACGAGATCATTACCGTAGTAGCCAACGAAGCGCGCCGTGCCAGGGGCCCTTCTGTAGTGGAGACCGTAGTCCAGGGTCCCGGCCACGTAGCATAGCATGCGTTTGATAGCCTGTTGATGCTCCATCATGGGCCGCTCCATGAAGCGACTCAGGTACCCGATGGCGAACGCCAGGTCCGGCCGAGTGTGCACGAGGTACCGCAGGATGCCGACGAGTCACCGGTAGTGCGTAGGATCCACCTCGTCTGCCTTGCTCTCCCGGCGGAGACGCAACTTCTCCTCCATTGGTGTGGCGGCCGGATTGCAGCCCACCATCTCTCCCAGCTCGAGGATGCGCTCGGTGTAGTGTGCTTGGCGGAGGGTGATGCCCTTGGCATCCTGGCGCACCTCGATGCTGAGGTAGAAGCAGAGGAGGCCGAGGTCACTCATGTCGAACTGCTCCTTCATTGCGGCCTTGAAGCACTCCACCTCTTCTTGATCGGCAACGGTGATGATGAGGTCATCGACGTAGATGCCAACGAGCAGGACAGTGCGCCCGTGAAAGTCCTATGTTTGGTGTTGGTAATTAGTGACAATGCCTAAGTACTAATCCTATGCCTAAGTTGTATATAGCATATGAGGATTAGTACATTCCAAGGTTGGTGGCAAGACGGACATGATGATCATGATGGCCACACTTGGATTTGGACGCAACCCTACGTGATCAAGACAAAGGTATATGCTTAAGGGTTGTGTTTTAGTAACCAAGACACCTAGGTGTGGTTACATTATAGGATAGATAGCCGTACTATAAAGAGGGAAATGACATGGCTATTGAACTCCTAAGTGCCTCTAGGTGTGTATTTCATAATCATATGCATTTGGATAGAACTAATAACGCCTCGAAAAATGATTGTGAAAATGCTAACACACTCGCACATGACATGATCACTTAGAGTTTGAGTGGTAGAGAGGGTTTGGGTCCCTCTCTCCCTCCCGCCGAGCTTGCGAGGCGGGATTCAGGCATTTTCGAGGAGTTGAAACGACTATTTTCCACTACGCCGAAAGTCGAAAAATAAACGGAGGCAAACGGAGGTCACAGAAGTGACCGGACGCTGGATCGGACGCGGTCTCTATTTGACCAGACGCGTCCGGTCAGTGTTCAGCATCTGCGCGTGTTTTGGTTTTCCGATCGGACGTGGTGGCGCGTCTGGTCACAGTCGACCGGACGCGTCCGGTCGTTCTGGGAGCTTACTAGACTTCAACCGGACGCTGGCACTGTGGCGTCCGGTCAGTTCTGCAGCGCGTCCGGTCACTGTCTCGGTGGAGCACTGCTCAGGCTTGACCAGCGCGTCCGGTCCGTTACGGGACCAGCGCGTCCGGTCATACTTCGCGCGTTCGGTCCGCGCGACGAGCGTGTCCGGTCGGTGCTTCGTGGCGTAGGCGCTGTGCGATCGGCGCGTCCGATCAATTCGACCACCGCGTCCGGTCAGTACGACAACAGCTATTTCAAGTGCCTAACGGCTCTATTCGAAGGGGTACGTCTATAAATACTCGTTGGCCGGCTCAAAGCTCTCTCTCTTGCATTCTTTGACATATTTGTGAGCACTTTGAGCTAAGCAACTCCCCTCCCACTCATCTCTCTTGCTTCTTTGCATATTCGAAGTGAGATTGAGTGATCCAAGTGTATTTGCATTTGCATTATGAGATTGCATCTAGTTGGCACTTGGTGGTTGATTTGCTACAGGATTCTTGTTTCTCTTGGTGGTTACCGCTACCTAGACAGCTTGGAGCAGCTCGAAGGCGTTGGCAAGAGTTGGTGATTGTTCTTGGCCACCTCCGGTGATTGTGAGGGGTTTGTGCCTACCTCGGCAAAGCGCCAAAGGCAACGTTAGTAAATTGCTCGTGTCATTGCAATATTTTGCTATTTGATAGGTTCTTGTGGCGCCTTTTGAGAGGCTCGGTGTGAGACCGATTAGCCACCGAACCATGTGGTGAAGAGGGATACAACCGGGACTAGTGTGCTGGCAAGCACGTGAACCTCGGGATAAATCTTCGTGTCTTCACTTTTATATTGTGATTGATTGATCCCGATGTTCGGTTGTCTTGGTATTCATTGTTGATCATATTGGTTGGCTCAATACTTCGCCCCTCGGTGAAACTCTCCTAACTCAACTCCGCATTAACTTCTTAATTATCTTTGCTAGCTAGTGAGCTTTGCTAGAGTAGCTCCTTTGTGTAGCTTGCTAGTTGTAGTTGTAGTTACCTTCTCGGTTTGACTTGTATGGTTGAGTGTAAATATACTACAATTGTGAATTGGTTAGGTGGCTTGCAAACACCCGGTAGGCTAAGCAAAACTCGCATCTCACTACTTGTTATATTAATAAACTTGTTTAGTTTGTCTTTATAGAAAATTTTAAAAGGCTATGCACCCCCTCTAGCCATCAAGACCTTTCAGCCCACTGCCCCACCGGTACACCGTCACCTCATGCGTGCTCTGCTGAAAGCCCATCTCCTTCAGGGTGGCGTCCAGCTTTGCGTTCTAGGCGTGCGACACTTGCCTCAGCCCATAGAGCGCTTTGCGCAGGTGGCACACCTTGCCTTCTTCTCCGGCGACGACAAAGCCTGGTGGCTGGCGCACGTACACCTCCTCCTTGAGGTCACCGTTGAGGAATGCGGACTTTACGTCCATGTGGTGCACCTCCTATCCTTCTTGGGCTGCCAGGACGAGGAGAACCCACACGGACTCCATCCTTGCCACTGGTGCGAACGCGTCATCGTAGTCGATCCCCTCCTGTTGGACGAAACCTCGTGCCACCAACCTCGCCTTGTGCTTGGTCACCCGCCCCTTCTCGTCCTTCTTGAGCTTGAACACCCACTTCAACGAGATCGTACGGTGGCCAGGGGGCAGGTCGACGAGCTCTCATGTCCTGTTCTTCTCCACGGACTCAAGCTCCTGCTTCATGGCGGCCTCCCACGTTGGTTCGCCCTTGGCTTCCGCGTAGTTGGTTGGCTCGCCGACGTGCGTGAGGTGGAGCTAGGCGAAGAGACGAGAGGCCAAGCCTTGAGGGAACTCGTTGCCGATGATGATGGTCACCGTGTGGTAGCGGAGTGGCTCGTCATCGTAGAATGCGTCGAGCCGATCTTCATCATCCTCCAGCGGCGTGGCGAGCTCGATCTGAGATGTGCTCGGAGCCGTTGCCGCCACTGGGGTGCTTCCGAGCTCCCCCAGAGCTGGTGATTGTGATGTGGTCGGAGCGGGCGACGTGGTCAGAATAGGGTGCTCGACGGTGAACTCCTCATCCACCGGAGCTAGACTCCCGCCTCCCTTGTTCCAGTCCCACCCGCGGCTCTCGTCGAAGACGACATCGGGCGAGACCCGCACACGCTGAGTTGCAGGGTCGAGGACGCGATATGCCTTGGCGCCGTCCGCGTACCCTATGAAGACGCTAGGATGGCTATGGTCATCGAGCTTCTTGAGCTAGGTGAGGTCCTTGGTGAAGGTGAGGTAGCCGAAGTGCGTAGGTGTGCCACCGCCGGTGCCTTGCCATGCCATGCCTTGTACGGCGTCATGCCATTGAGCGCCTTGGTGGGTGCCCGGTTCAGGAGGTGGACCGCGGTCACCACGGCCTCCTCCCAAAACCATGCTGGAAGCCTCCGCTGCTTTAGTAGAGCCCGCGCCATGGCGACCACCGTCTAGTTTCTCCTCTCCACGATGCCGTTCTGCTGCGGCGAGTAGGGGGCGCTATAATGGCGCTTAATGCCCTCCTCTACATAGTAGGCCGTGAACTCAGCGACGGTGAACTCGCGCCCGTTGTCAGTGCGCAGCGCCCAGAGCTTCTGCCCGCTCTTCTTCTCCGCCACGGCCTGGAGATGCTTGATGGCGTCCGTGGTGGCATCCTTGGTGGTCAGCAGCGCTACCCACATGTACCGCATGGCGTCGTCGACCAACAGCAAGAAGTAGCGCTTGCCACAGGGAGTCGCTGGCGAGATAGGACCACAGAGATCGCCGTGGATGAGCTCTAGCGGGTCCTGCGCGTGGTACTAGGCTTCAGCCGGGAATGGGGTGCGGCGGTGCTTGGTGATGACGCACATGTCGTAGAATTGGCCGACGTGGTCGATCACCGGCAGCCCGTGCACCATGTCGTCCCTGGCGAGTCGATGAAGCGTGTCGAAGTGGAGATGGCCGAAATGCTCATGCCAGCGCCACGCCTCATCGTCCTTGCGCGCGGCGAGGTCTTGGCCACATTGAGGTGGAGGATGTAGAGGCGATTGGCGCTGCAGCGGACCTTGACAAGCAGCCACTTGCGCCAATCCCAAATCCTTAGCACACCATCCTCGATCTCCACCTTCGAGCCCCCCTCGTCCAACTGATCGATGCTCATGATGAGTTGCGGAGTGCCAGGATGTAGTAGACACCATGGAGTACCCGGTGCTCGCCCGTCTTGGCCTCGAAGATGATGGACCCGATGCCATGGATCTCTACCTTTGACTCGTCACCGAACCGCACCGTGCCTCTGGCCGAAGTGTCCAGGTCAGTGAAGAGCTCGTGACGTCCCGTCATGTGGTGGGTGGCGCCGGTGTCCAGGTACCCGCCGTCAAGCTTGTCATCGCCGGAGCCAGTGTTGAGGAAGACACGGGCCCACGGCTCGTCGAGGTTCAGGTTGGTGCCGGCGGTGAAGAAGGTCGAAGCTTGGCGCTTGTCGCCGCTCCCTTCTTCATCTAGCTCAAGGGAGCCGTGCGCGCAGAATAGAGTAGCATCCTCCTCTGCTTCCGCCACATGCGCCACCGCGCCACCTCGCTCACGATCACCACGATCACGTCGGGGATGAGGGCAGTCCCTGGCCTAGTGGCCAGCTTGGTTGCAGTTGAGGTAGAGGTCATTGTGATTCGCCCTGCGCTCGCCGTCCGCACCTCTAGCTCCACCGCCGTCGCGGTCACCGCGCGTCTTGTTCTTCTTGCCACCGCGGGGACACCGACGACGATCCTTGGACGGCCCGGCACCTTCCTCCTCCTTCTTCTTGTCGAAGGCCCGCCACTGCTTGGCGGTGTGCAGCGGCTTGCCGCCGACAGTGGCGGAGTCGGATTCTGGCGCCTGCTCTCGGTCCTGGACCGACTTGAGCCGCCCGGTGACGTCCTCGATGGTGAGCTGCTCAAAATCTAGCAGCGTCTCAATCGAGTTGACGATCTGTGCGTACCTCTTTGGCATGCTCCGGAGGAATTTCTCGATGGCGCGCTCCTCCGTGAGGTCGGTGTCGCCGTTGCGTGCCTTCTCGCCCATCAGGTTGGTCAGCCGCACGGCGAAGTCCTCAACTTGCTCGTCGGGCTGAAAGGTGAGACCTTCCCATTCTCCTCTGAGCTGCTGCAGCATGGCACGACGCACACGCTCGCTGCCGATCCGCCGCAGTGCGATGGCGTCCCACGCCATCTTTGCCGTTGGCTTGTTGGCGATGGTGGCCGCAACATCGAGAGGTACGGTGGCGCAGAGGGCTTCCAAGGCCCGCCGATCGTCGCTGTGGCTAACGCCGCCGACGTGGACTGCCTCCCATTGTTGCCGCGCCTGTAGCTTCACCTTCATGAGGAGACTCCACTCGGGATAGTTGCTCTTGGTGAGCATCGGCCACGGCGTGCCAGCCCGGGAGTCGCGGTAGATAGTTTGCTGCACCGGCGATCGCCCGCGACGTCCTCGGCGCCCTCTGGTGACAGCGACGGGTGGCGGCGACGCGGACTAAGCGACCTCCCTTCCGCTGACGCCGCATCCTCCTGCTCCATCTCCGCACGAAGTGCAGCGGCGGCTGCTACCGCGGCCTGAGCCGCAGCTGCTACCTGCTGGGCGGTGATGGCCGCCGCCGCAGCCGCTGCCTCTGCGGTAGCAAGGCGTGTCGCGCGGTCGCCCGCTCCAGCCACTGATCCACCTGCACCTCCGCCCAGAGGGTTGACGACCACTCCTCCTCCGGCGATGGCCGCTGCGGTGGTGCGCGCTCTGGAGCTCTCGGTGGACATAGCAGCAGTGCTCTTGACTTCCGCTCCGATACCAATTGTTGCCCAGATATGAACAAGATCTGATCCAGAGCAAAGCCCAGAGGGCAGCTTGGCCTATAGCCGCTTGGATTGAATTGGAAAGTGACAAAAGCATCCCACGATTACAAAAGGGTGCTGCTACTTATATAGAGCAGGGCAGCTCCTACCTACTCCCTAGCATATTCTTGCAGCATAAAGCATGATTAACTTTGGAGCCCATGCACCTCTTAACTATAGTAAAAATAAAATGCAGAAAGTAAGACAAGTACTGGACTTAATTGACAGTGAGTTTTCACCGGATTTAACTTGACCGTTGTGCGTAGTCAATATTCGTCCCTGTCCATGCATGCATACTGCACAATTCAGTGTTTCTCCGGTTCTCGTTGCCTCTCAGAGATAGCAAACGAATTAATCTCTCGTTGGATTTTGGCCCCAGATAGAGCGCACCCCGCTAGTAGCCAGCGACGCAAAATAGCAGCCAGCCGGAAGAAACTCGGATTCGCCTGCGTACATGCTGATGATTGAAGGCATATTCTGAAACGTGCAGTTGCCGAAAATTTGACTTGCTAGCGACATGTAAGAATTGGACATTCAATATTTCCAGCCACAGCGACCGGCCGGCGGCCAAACTCTTCTTTCTTCTCTGACCCCAACGCAAGGAGACCCCTGCTCCGTATTCATCTACATCTTCTTGCTAAATTTGTCTGCATGGAGCCAAAATTTCTCCAGGTCGACCGGCAGGTCTCCAGGTCTCGGCGTCATCATGGATAGGCGTGCACATTGGCAATCTCGTGGTTTTTCCATGCAGCAGCCACGATTTTCCACGCGCTTCCTCCTATAGGCGTCATCATCGATCGCCACTCGTACACACCAAGCAAAGCAATAGCATCGCCTAGCTAGCCCTTCTCTCAACGACGGGAAAAGGAGCCGTTGCATAGATCGAGTAGCTAGCTTCAACCTGCTGCCGGCCATGGCGAAGGCTGCTGGCGTCGTTCTGCTCGTCGCCGCCCTGCTCGGCTGCCTTGTCTCGGCGTCGCTCGCCGACCAGGGCACCGCCACCTACTACACCGTCTACACTCGTGCGTTATTGCTCGATCTACTAGCCCTACATTACATCATGAACGACATTTCTGCATATGGCATCATATCACGTTTTTTTTTCTTGAATTAACACATGAAGAGCGTGGTGCGTTGTGCTGCATGCAGCGTCGGCGTGCTACGGGTTCTAGGACGAGGGCACGATGATCGCGGCGGCGAGCGACTCGCTGTGGAACGGCGGCGCGGCGTGCGGCACGATGTACACGATCACCTGCGTCGGGGGCACCAACGACACCCCGAACCCCTGCAACGGCGGCTCCGTCACCGTCAAGATCGTCGACCGCTGCCCGTCGCCGGGATGCCAGGCCACGCTCGACCTCTCCCAGGAGGCCTTCGCCGCCATCGGCAACATTGACGCCGGCAAGATCGTCATCGATTACAGCCAGTACGCAGCGAAATTAAACTTTCTTTCTTCTTGTTCGTGAGAAAATCTTAATTGATCCCTTCGAACTTTGTTGGTGACCAATTAATCTTCTGTTGTTCTGCTTCTGCAGGGTGTAAACTGGCAGTGCAAAAGCTTGCAAAAGGAAGCACGGACTACATACATGCAAAAGCTTCATTCAAGATTATATTATTTAGGGATGAGTTAGTAAATAAACAATAACAAATCATGTCGTAGTAGTCTCAAGCTACGATTATAATACTAGTGTACACAAATGATTTGTTTTCTAAAATAATGATCTGCACAACACGAGTGTGCGTATAATTGTACCATTGAAGAAATAAATAACCGGGCTTATATATATTATTACTGCAAGAAAATAGCCGTGCTTTGTAATGGAAAAAACTCTCACACCTGCAGCCCAAAATCCATCATGTGTCTCCTCATCCTCGCCGCGCTCCCCAGCGGTGGCCATGGTGCCCGATCACAACACGTCCAAACATGAGGTCAAACACCACATACCAGCACTACTACACAAAAGCTTTCCAGCAACCAACGGCACCTTTTTTTTTTTGGTAGAGGCAGCTCACTCTGCGCCGCCCCTACAGTGCCCTCGCCGGGGTCCCACACGAGGTCTGCTGCCTCTACAAATGGCACTGTAGGGGTGGCTATTAATACAAGCCGCCCCTACAAATATTTTCATATTTTTTTTTATTTTTTTAAATATTAGTTCTGCACATTTTTAATAAATGTATATATAAATGTATAAATGTATTAAAAACAATTTGCCATGTTTTCCCGTACACATAAAAACAACTTGCACATATTTAAAAATTAAAAATTTGAATTTGTGAACTTCGAATTGAATTTTAAGTCAGAAAATGACCTAAAATGAAAATATTGTAAATATAAAAGTTGTAAAACTCATCAAGATTTATAACTTTCATTTTGGTCATCTTTTTATATGACTTAGTTTGAAAAGTTCAAATTTTGAATTTCATAAAATGGCAACTTCAAACAATATTTTTAAAGAGTAAATGATTTCAACTAGAAAAGTCATGAATATAAAAGTTGTATAACTCATCAAGATTTAAAACTTTTATTTTGGTCATTTGTTCATCCAACAAAGTGATAAGAACATTGTTCACAAATTTTACATATCTCTCATATAGTTTCATCAACTATAGGAGAGATATGTAAGTTTTGTGAACAATGTTACTGTCACTTTGTCGGATGAAGAAATAACCAAAATAAAAGTTGTAGGTCTTGATGGGTTCTACAACTTTTATGTTCATGACTTTTTGAGTTTAAATCATTTGGTGTCTCAAAATTTTGTTTGAATATATCATTTATTGAAATTCAAAATTTGAATTGTTTAAATTTAGTCACATGAAAAATATGACCAAAACAAAAGTTGTAGAGATTGATGAGTTCTACAAATTTTATGTTAGTGACTTTTTCATTTGAAACCATATGCTCCTTCAATATGTTGTTCCATGTTTCCATATTTTTGAAATTCAAAATTTGATTTTTTTTCAATCAAAGCCACATGAGAAGATGACCACAATAATTTGATAGAGCATGATTTTAGAAAATTTTAGGAAAAATCATCACATTTAGAGTTACTTTGTAACTCCAAATTAAAGTAACTCTAAATGTGATGATTTTTTCCTAAAATTTTCTAAAATCATGCTCTATCAAGTTATTATGTTGATTTTGTCAATCTTTTCATGTGACAAAGTTTGAGCAATTCAAATTTTGAATTTTAAAAAATAACACGTTCAAACTAGATTTTGAAACACCAAAGGATTTTAGCTGAAAAAGTGATGAATACCAAAGTTGTATGACTCATCAAGATCGTTTGCTATCACTTTGTCGGATGAAGAAATGACCAAAATAAGTGAATAATGTTTACTATCACTTTGTTAGATGAAAAAATGACCAAAATAAAAGTTATAGATCTTGATGAGTTATACAACTTTGATATTCATCACTTTTTCAGCTGAAATCATTTGGTGTTTCAAAATCTAGTTTGAACTTATTATTTTTTAAAATTCAAAATTTGAATTGCTCAAACTTTGTCACACGAAAAGATGACCAAAATAAAAGTTGTATATCTTAATAAGTTCTACAACTTTGGTATTCATGACATTTTCATCTGAAATCATTTGGTATTTTAAAATCTAGTTTGAAGTTGTAATTTTTTGAAGTTCAAAATTTAAATTGTCAAAACTTAGTCACAAGAAAAGAAGACCAAAATAAAAATTATACTTCTTGATGAGTTATACAACTTTTATATTTACAACATTTTTATTTGAGATCATTTAGTATCCTAAAGTTCTATTGGAAATTTTAAAATTCAATTTTTCAAATTTTTAAATATGTTTTTTAAAGAAGAAAAATAGAATTATATGTATACATATCAGCAATTTGGTTTATATATATATATATATAGTAATCCAAATAATTTTATATATAAAATACGGATATAATATATACATATTTAATAATTTATATAAATGAAAATAAATTTGCAGGGGTGGCTGGACATTTGTAGGGGCAGCTGGTATTATAAACCACCCCTACAAATCGTCTTGAGCATATAAGCAGCAGCGTGTCGGGGCAAAAATTTTCTAAGTCTTGGGTGCTCACTTCTCCTCCACGACGTCGTCAGGCTGCCAAATTTTTCCCCCGCGCCCCGCCGCTGCCTCCCGGACTTCTCCCAACGCCGGTGCCCCCTCTCCGCACCCCCGGGCCACAGCTCGACATCCCCGAGCTGCCACGACACCGCGCACCCCATCTCCATGGTGGCTAGGGTTATAGAGCCCCCGGTCGGTCGACCCGCCACCGCCTCCCCATCTCCGACCTCGAGCTCCGCCCACCTGCTCCATCCCCGGGCCGCCAAGCAAGTGTAGCACCTAGAACAAAACCAAATACACACCATATGTGAGGCTAGAAAGTCAAATCACACATATGACTACAAATAACGGTAATATCAAAAGATAATACTTATAATATAACGTACTTAAAACAAAGTAGATAACCTTAGGCACAAACAACGGATAGACGACTCCGATCTTCGGATGAAGACTCCATTTCACAGGGACAACTGACTGGTTGATCACAAGCCTAACTCTTCCAGACTAGCAATCTGGTACCCATCTGGGATTTTTATCCAAAGTATATAAAAGTAAAGCAAGTGTAAGTACATGTCATACTCAGCAATATAACATGGGGTTCATGAAGTTCAAAAGGTTTGACATGGATTTACTGCGATAGCTTTTAGTAAGTCATCTTTTAGCAATTGAGTAGCAACAAGTTTAGCATAAGCCCCAAACAACCACATGATCAGATAAACATGAATAATAAATAGCATAAACATAATTATCATTAATGATCATCTATTTCATAAGGGTCTAAGGCCGCTCGTGACTGTGAGCACGGCTGATATACTAGTTTTACACTCTGCAGAGGTTGTACACTTTCACCATGAGCCGTGATTTACCATTTCACCCGAGGCGGCCAACCTCTTGACTCACTAACAAGGAAGGTCAGCAAGGTTCACTATGAAGTCTTTCAAAAGACTCCATAACAAATTAGTGACCACCAAAGAAAGAGCTAGGCGAATGGAGGCCCTCTAATAAAGTGGCACACTCCATGTAGGCTATACACACTCTGAGAGACCGGAAGCCATTCTTGAATCGAGGCTTCCCTTAACGCCTTTCGGTAACCACTAACAAGAAAATGTCCTTATACTTGACTAGAGCCAGAGCCATGTAACACTTATGGTTGTACTGTAAGTCCCAGATGATCGCTTACAGATAAATCCTTAAGGAGATGAATTTAGAGCATCACAAAAACTATGCTCTAGCCCCATTGGTTTTATGTTGCTAAAAAGCGTCTTTTATGTTTATTGCATAATCCATTAATCAAGTTACAAGATCATGGTCTTTAATCACTAGCATCACTACCCAATGCAATAATCTCTTAGGTGTCAAGATACGAGTACAAAGCTAGAAAATCCTTAGTGGTAATCAAGGTAGACACATGTAGTATGATTTAAATGATTAAAGGTGTATAGGTCAACAAGGATGATCCCATGCTATACTTGCCTTAAACTGAGGTCCTTTTTCTGTAGATTTGGAAACCACCAAAGAACTGCTTCTTGATCACCATGCAAATCTCACCAACTGGACATGATTATAAAGCATCACACAAGCATCCATGCAATTATACACCAAGCAAACAGTAGAACTAAATTAGAACAGTACACCAAACATATGAAACAACAAGCGAAAATGTTTTGAAGATGTTCTACACGTTACTACAAACACACAAGCGTGAAAAGCAGACTAATCGGAGCTACGGTGTAAAGGTGTAAAAGAAAACATCTACCGAAATATCTACTCATAGGAGAAAATGTAAATAGCTTCATTTGTTTTAACTATATAAAAGCATGTATAAGATATTTAAGAGAAATATCCAAATTGAATTGAGTCAAATTATATTTGTATGAGAAACATGTTTAAACTAAGAAGACACGTTTAATTGGCATTAATCAAATTAATATTTATTTACGAAAGATGTTTACTTACATTGCTTTTAATTATACAAAATACTGCATCCATATTAATCAATTTAATATTTAATTAAAAACACATAAGCACGTGACAGAACAAACATCGCTAATAGGCCGCGATCACGTCATTACAAAATCGTCACAACTTGATCGCACTAAAAACAAAGCTAGAACAGTGAAACTACCGAGTTTTAGAGCTGTAGCTACTAATTATTTAAACAAAAAGACCATACAGTAAAGAATGGATTATAGGAAAAACGTGATGTATGTGCTGTTAGCGCACGTACCGTACTTGGCTTTTCAGGCATGCATGGCGCTCGCTGGCTTATTTGGGTACAGCAGTATGGCCGGCTTGGCTTGCAAGGTAGCGCATCACGGTGACTCACGCAGCACGACGCTGGGTCTCGATCGGGCGCAGGACTGGGCTTCGGATTCGGAGCAGCGGCGGCGTCTTTTCACGGACGAAGAGCTCCAGCGATGAGTAGAAGATCGATGACGTACAGCTCGACGGGGTGGCAGCGGGCTTTCCTTGACGCGAAGCTTGTCAGCGGTTTGCAGACGGCGGCGAGGCTGCAGACGCGGCAACAGCGGCGGCGGGCGTTTTTCAGCTCTCGGCGAGACCTAGCGTGGCAGCCGGACGGAGCTAGGGCAAGGATGCGGCAGTTGCGAGACAGGAGCACGGCAGGGTCCTCGGTTTATAAGGGGACGGCCAGGAATGGGGATTACGTAGAATCCCGAGAGAAACGGGATCGGCAGCGGGATTTCTCCCTACCAGTGTCCGACTCGTGCACGGGATAGAGGTAGGGGATTACACTGTTCAGTGGGGTCGCGGCGTCAGCAGGCCGCGCTAGACTGAGAGAGGTGGGAGCGGGCGGGCGTGGCGCTCAGGCAGGGCCGCGAGGGGAAGTTGGGCTGCTGCGCTGGAGTGCAGGTTGGGCCGGAGCAGGCCAAAACCAAGAAGGGAGAGGGAGAGATGAGTTTTCCAATTTTTTCCTTTTTATTTTATTTCAAAGCCTATTTCAAAACCATTTTAAATGCAGTTTAAACCATTTTGAATTTTGGGTCAAAACCACTCATCACATAAAACCACATGCACCAGCATGAATGCACAACAATATTGCCACACTCTATGATGAATTTTAATTTAATGTAAACTTTTATTTTCCTATGTTTTCATGAGCATAAAAATACAAAATTAAATCGTTTTTACTCTATTTTTAAAGGTGCAAATTTTAGGGTGTTCCGGGAAGTAAGGGTTTGCGGCCGTGCCATCCACATCCAAGACCCGGTCCGCTGCCGCCTCGTCTCCGACCTTGAGGTGCCGTGGGCCCGCGCCCTGCCCTCCCGCGGCCCCGGTGCTCGTGCGCTCCGGCGTCCGCGGTCCTCCACAACTTCCCCTACAACCGACAGGTTCGGATCCACCACTGCTGTTGCTCGCTGCTTGCTGTTCCAGCACTTGTTCCTGATGGTTCACCCAATGTGCATTGCATTGCCTTGGTTTCTTGCAACCTAACGATCCTAAAACGACGCTACGTGCATTGTTGCTTGAGCTCGTACAAGTTTCAACAAGAACTATATCCAAAAGGGGTTAACTCCCTTCAACGAGTTCGGCCACATAACTCCTAGTCAAAGGATGGACCTTGTGGCCCAGAAGACTTCATCGGAAGCATTGGCCCTCAGTGCCCGTAACACCGAGCTGGCAAAGAAGAACAAACACCATCATCGTCTAGGTCCCAGTAGCTACTATGGCAAGGAAGAGTAGTTTAGGAAGATGGAGGAAGAGGCCGCCACATCCGGGTCATTCTCCTTGAGTGGGTTGAAAGTACGCTCAAGAAACTGGATCCTTGGGAGGAGTACTAGTACAGAAGCATCCTCCAGTGGGCTTAAGTTTAATAACCCGGAGACAGAACATGCAGTATTAAAGATACTGAAATATGTTGAAGACAAGGAGAAGGGCTCATTCAAGCCTTCCAGAGAGAGGGATGAGCTTAGCCTTGCCTTGGAAAACCCCGAACACATAGGCCGCAGGGCTAGGGAAAAGAATGACCTAGAAGCATGGATTCGAAGAGGATCAACACATGTACAAGAAACATGGCAGAGATCGAGAGGCTAATCTTGAGCTCACTGTGAAGGCTCTAGTTGCAAAGGCGCTGTCGGTACCAAAAGTACGGGGGTACCCACACCCATCACTAGTAAAAAACTAAAACGACTGAAACCGCAATAAAAGGCAGCCCGCCTCGACCGCGCATCATGTCCGCCTCGTACGAGGCCCGCTCGACGGGGCGCCTCGACCGCGCTCTGGCTCCGACTCGTACGAGGCCCGCTCGACAGGGCGCCTCGACCGCGCCCCATCCCGTACAGTAAGCTACCTCGACGGCGCTCCGACCCGCGCGAAGCTCGTCCACCCACTGGGAAAAACTCCGACTCGCGTGAGCCCGGGTCGAGCGCCTCGACTCCTTCTCTTTACCTACCCCAGGACAAAAGCCATAGCATTTAATGCGGTTACCTACTATCACCTACCGGCATGGCTGCGACTAGGATCGACGTGGGAACAATGCCCGTGTCAGGTCTCACTGTTTTACCACCCATCCCATGATGGGAGGTGAAACCCGTCACTATACCCACCTTACCGCGCACTGTTTACCATCGATCACCCTCGAGGGAGGATAAGACAAGGCCCGTTCTCCGCAATCTTGGGGATTCGGTCTTATCCATCCGGTCTCGACCCGGCCTCGACCCGACCTCGACGCTCGGCACAGTTCAACGGCAAGGGAAGGACGGTATGGCACGGCGCTCCGGGTCATTTCACCGTCTTGTCTCCCACGACGCCATGGTGTCCAGGGATGGCCGGCCATTCCCAGGGCACGTCGCTACAGTCAACTCAACAGGAATCGACCAAACATCACCTCAAGGCTCCCCATCGTCCTGGCCTCCTCGCGCCCTATAAAAGGGCAGGCCAGGGTTCTACGAGAGGGAGAGGAACGAAGCACCCGACCGGACAACAACAGACAACGAAGAAAAACAAGAGATCGATACCTCAAGCAACCACCCTTGTCCCTTTTTCCTCTATTTGAGACTTGGGCTCGACGCCCTCTCTCGCATGCTTGTAACCCCTACACGAGCACTTCGGTGCAAGGAAATACAAACTTCTTCCCCCCCCCCCCCCGCTGGACGTAGGGCCTTCTTTTGCCCGAACCAGGATAAACCCCCGTGTGTTCTCCTTGCATCACCATCTAGGAAAGAGATACGCAGCATTTACTCGTTGGTTTAGGACCCCGTCGGGTCCGAACACCGACATGCGCTGGACGAGCAAGGACTGTCTTCGGAGCCAACGAAAGTAATGGCACCCCCGGGAGAACTGGCATTAGTTCGCAGCCCTCCGGATGTTCCTAGCAGCCAAGGTTCCACTGCAGCCACAACCCCCGTCGGTCGCATACGGAAACCAACTAGTTGCACCTTGGTGGTTCTCATCAGCAGACATAACACTATAATGGAGGTGGCAAAGGGTGTGGCACATCCTCCTGGCGGCTTGCATCACAATAATAAGATCCCACCTTACTACACTAGGGTCGAGGTGCATTCCATGAAACCTGAGTTCATGCAGTGGAAGATAGACCACCCAACTCCCGAGGGACTAACGTTACTCGGAGAAGTAATGAACCAGTTCATCCTCTGGCACAAACGGGACATTGTATTGACTACTTCTTCGCCACCTGTTCAACATTTGGAGGGACTTTTCGAGGAGGGGGAGTTACTTTCACCGTCTCGTGACCACCACTTGCCTGAGATGCCACATTCTTCCCCGCCTCCTAGCAAGAACGTGCAAGAGATGCCACAACCTATGCCACAGTCTTCCCCACCTCCTAACGAGCACGTGCTTGAGATGTCACTGCCTTCGCCGCCTCATAAGGAGCAAGGGCCTCCTAGCGAGCACATGCCTCTAGAAGAAGTTTATGCACAAGAGGGTACCCGCAAGGAGCCAGAAATTCAACAACAGATTCCAATCACCATAAGGACAATTTATACATCGATAAAAGATGTCACATCGATGTGTAAGTGGTATGCCCATGACCAGTTCAAACCTAAGAACCAAGTCAAAGAAGTCCCACCATCCGAGGAGGCCCTCAGCCGCATCTAGAAACCGGCAAAGAGGTATCCAAATGTTGATGACACCAAATGGTCAAAGGATTGCCCAAAAACATATGAAATGGGCAAGCCCTTGCTACCAAACTGGGACATCTAGCTCCTAGCACTTGGAATGAAAAGGTACCATGATTGGTACTTGCGTGCTCTCTAGACGAAAATACAAACCATACAAGCACACTTGCCCGCCAACACATTTGGAGGCCCAGATGGGGTAATTGCCTTTGACTTCAATGACGTCCAGACAATGTTTCACCTCGGATAAATGGAAATGAATCTAGTTCGCACGTGGTGCCTGTAAGTCCTTGCCCTCTTGATATAATATGATTCTAATATTTGGATTTTGTTGTAACTAACCCACGACGTGATTTGTAGAATGCAAGTGCACACTTCAAAACAAATGCCAAGTGTGCGATCGGGGTATGTAGACCCTCAATGTATAGCACAACCAAACTTCAATTACGCCAAAGAATGGTCACTGGATTGTAATGAGCTAGCTGTTGGAAAGACCATTGAGGAGAAAGAGAAAATCCGGAACAAAGAAATAAGGGCGGCGACCCTTAAGATAGCGGCGTACATAGCCCTAGCTTTTAAATACCTCCAACATAACCAAGTTATATGACTGCCACACAACTTCGAGTAAGTCCAACTATATACTTAAAGCTTTAACAATACACATTGTTTTGTTCGATGCAAAAGAGCTTATCGGTTTCTATGGTTAAATTCATGCAGCCATCACTGGATTTGTATAGGCGTCGATCTCGGGATGGGCATGGTGTGGGTCTTTGATTCAATAGATAAGGACCCGACGACATACAAAGACTTCATATCGATTCTCAAGACGTATACATATCGATAATCCTCTTATATACCATGTAACGTTCACTTTTGGATACTAACAAGTTGCATTTGTTAAATTCATTCGAACAGGACGTACATGTACTATGTTAAGACTCACAAAGGGAGGCATGATCCACAAAGGTGGCATAACCTGTGTGTCAAAACACTATGTGCGGTAAGTGTAACTTACTTAAGTACTCCATTACGTTGCTGTCAAAAGCATTACTTAACATTTTTATATGCGAAACACACAGTGCGTCAAGCAGAAGCCCGAGACTTTACATTGTGGATACTACGTATGCAGTATGATGAGTAACACCACTACCCACAGGAGACACCCCTATAGGGTAAGTTTGAACCTCTTCAACCTCTTTATACGCTCACTGTGTTTAGATATGCTCGCTGTTTTCATATATGCTCGCTATTTTCATATATGCCCACTGTGTTTAGATATGCCCTCTGTTTTTAGATATGCCTAAACTTATTTTTCTTGAAGTGATAAGATGAGAAAGGTGTGAGAAATGATCCACACAAAGATGACAACCTCTTGGAGCTCATCGGCAACCTTTGCAATTTCATAATGGACCAGATTGAACACGTCAAAGGCATTTACCATGACCGAGCGACCGAAATCCTCAGTACCAACATCTTCGTGAGTGGAAAAGGCTAGGTTTAGGCTGTTGATTGGACTTGTGAATGGAATGTGACATTGGTAATGTTATCGGACTTGTGGAACGATCGGACTTATGTATTATGTGAATGTAATGATGAATTATATTTGTTCTTGTGATTTGGACTTGTAGTCTTATTGGATATAATGTTCTTATGAATTATATATGTATATGTATATGTATATATCTTCTTGTGAATTAGCTGTTGATATAATGGCCTTGTGAATTATATATGTATATATGTTTTGGTCATATTTGAATTTTCAAATTTTAAATTTTTTGGAGGGAAAAGGTACTGTAGGGGTGGTTCTATATTTAACTGCCCCTACAAATGGAAACTATAGGGGCGGTTGGAGTCACAGCCGCCCCTGCAAATCTAAATTGTAGAGGCGGCTAGTGTTATCAGCCGCTCATGCAAATCCTTTTGTAGCGGCTGCTCGTAAAACTAGCTGCCCCTACAAATCGATTTGCAGCTTAGGAACCACCCCTACAAATCAATGATTTGTAGACACGGTTGTTTAGGGGTGGCTGGAGAAACCGCCCCTACAAACTCTTACCAGCCGCCCCTGACGGTAGTAGTGCAGCACACCCCCTTCTTGCATTTATGTCATCCTAGTCACCCTTGCAGGCTTGCAGCGGACTTGTAATTATAGTAGGAGTAGGTATCACCCCTGCACCAAGTGCATTCTTCACCCCAAACACTCCTGTCTGCTTCTTGCCTATCAGCAAGCTGGTTGATTCACCGGCGAGGCGTTGTGCTCAACAAGTAGCCACCATACGGTTGCCAGCCGGAACTAATGCTCTCACTGTCCAACCATCGCCATCCATGCTCTCACTGCCGGAACTAACGCTTGTGTAATACCCCATAGTCTAAACAGTGACTCAACACTACCACAAAACATATTTTGGGAGGCCCGTTGGTTGAGGCGGGCACAAAAGGACGTTGCCTCTGTTGAGGGGACACCTATAGGGGAAGTCTACCTCTGTTAATTATTAATGGAGACGGTTGTTTTAAGACACTCATATCCTTTAAACAATTAACAGAGATGAGTATCCTAAAGTACTCACCTCCATATTAATGGAGATGAATGCCTTAAGATGTATGTCTCCTTTAAACTATTAACAGAGACGGGCATCGTAAGATACTCGTCTCCGTTAATATAGGATTGACAGAGGCACCTCCTTACATTGCCTGCCTCTGTTAATGATAGGCTACAAATACAACGCAACCACCCACTCTTCTTCCTCCATGAGTTCACCCATTTATTTTGACGTAGTGAAAAACAACTCTATTTCAACAAGAAAACTCTATTTTTCAAGGGGAAGCTAGGTTTTGATCTTGGTTTCTTTGAGTGATGAGGTGGCCATAGGAGATTGGTATGTGCCCTTATAGCTCCTTTTGTGCTTTTTTTTCTAAGTTTTTTTATGCTTTTGTGGTAGTTCATGGTGGTCTAGATCTAGTTCTAATAGTGGGAGGGGAGGGAAAGATAAGATGTAAGTGTGAGAGGTCAAGCAAAAAAAAAGAAGGAAAATGACATTTCAAAATGCCATGTTGGTTTTGTTTGTATCATAACAAGAGAAGGAGAGGGGGGTCGTCGGACCAAGAAACCTTCCTCCTCTTAATATTATATAGTTATTAGGGATATGTCTCCATAATTGTACCAGATCTGTTAGAAAGATGAAAGTACTAAATTCCCTAATAAAAACTTAAAGCAACAAGATTTACTCACCTCTTGCACAGTTAATAAGACCTATAGGACTAAAAAGATCACACTAAGTCCTTAGGGCTATATAAAGGACTAAAATTTACTTAGTGTGATCTATTTTCCAAGTACTCTACTGCTACTGCCCGAGCACCAACAACCTTCAGTCTTCTTCATTGTTAATGAGCCATGAGACAAACATAGATGGCATAAACGTGGAAGATAACCAGAGCGGTCTGCAGAAAAGGTTTGAAGAACTAGTCGTTAGTTAAATTCTTCAAGGAAAATGTAATTAAAATCCTCATAGGTAATAGTTGGATCAAACTACAGAAGAACACAGATAACGACCAACTTTTACCGTACGTTTCCAAAGCCCATCCAGAAGTTAAAGCAGGCATCGCTGTCGCACAGCCCCGACCCCGCCGGCGTAGGCTCCGGGACCGGTGCGCCGCCGACGCTTACTCGAGCCGGAGCCGGTACCGGTGCCGGTGCAAGCAGCGGCTGCTCATCGCCCGACCACTCGGCCGCTTGCCGCCGCCGCTCGTCGTGGCACAGCATCATGTGATGATCCTCCCGCGCGGACGTGTAATCGTCGGGACAGCGGCATAGCGGCTGCTGCGGAGAAGGCGGAGCACACGCCACCCTCGCCGACGACCGCATGCTGGACACCGACGATGCGCCGCGTGTGGATTAGCTAGTTTCCCTCTGATCGACGAGGAGCTAGGACTAGGGAGTCTACCTTTTGCCTGATTACCTCGATTGGCTCCTCGATCTGTGTCCGATGTCCAATCCGTCACAGCTCGGAGTCTCCGATGTCCAATCCGTCACGTGACTCGTCGACTGCTAGCTCAACAGAGGCCCGCATGCAGAGAGAGAGAGAGAGAGCTAGGGCCGAGCACACTCGTTGGCTCGGAAACGGTTTTGGTATCTATGCAGACACGACACACCGGCTTCGATTTCTTCTCTATGTCGTCCTTATATATTCTCACGTTTTCCTTGACCTTTACGTACCCGCTTCTGTTCCAAATTAGTTAGAGACTAGAAAACATTTTTTTTAGATAAGGAACAAAATTCCAGGCCTCTTACATTCACAGGTGAATAGGTGTATAGCCGTCTATAAATGACCAACGTCCAAATGACCACGCAGCACTGCACACACTCCAACAACAGAAAGTAAAGGACGACTAAATTAAACCTCCAGAGTTCTCAAAAGCAAAGAGAAAAACAAGACATCTACTCTCTCTGTTCCTAAATAACTGTCGTTCTCGCTTTTCAAGAAATAACTTTGACTAATTTTATATTAAAAAATATTAATATTTATGATACATAATTAATATCATTAGATAGATCGTTGAATCTATTTTCATAATAAATTTATTTGGAGATACAGATGTTACCTACATTTTCTACAAATGTTGTTAAACTTATGGCACGGAAACCTAAAACGACAGTTAATTTGGGACAAAGGAAGTACTAGTTCTCTAATCTCTTCTGCTGCCTGCATCCCAAACTTCCGAAGACCTCCAACAACAACATCACTTCCAACTTCAATTCTTGCATCCACTCTTCGTAGCCGGTCTCTCTTCCTCTGTAGACAGCAGAGATCAATGTCTTATCCAGTAAGTCCCTTGAAAATTACCTAAAAAATGAGTTAGTTCTTTTCTGGTTGAACACCATTTTGTTTCTATTCAACCACATAGTCCATCACATAGCCGCTACCCCCACTATAATCTGGTTCCTCGAACTTGAAATGAAACTCCTAAGACACGAACCAAACAAGTGAAATCTATCTTTTGGTGGTTGAATGTTGAACGTAATAAACAAAGTATTTCACGAGAATCTAGCCAAACGGCATCAAAAAAGAGATGTTGAACCGTCTCTTTTAGACCACATAAGCTACAGGTATCATCCCCTTTCCAACCCCTCTTTATCACACCTCCTTTAGGTACCAAAGGAAAATCTTTATTTCCAGAGCCAACTTTGCCTTCCAGAACAATTCTTTACCATCAATATACTTCATAATCACTCTATAGACTACATTGAAAAACTACAATTAGTTCTTAACTACCACTGAAACCTATCTCCGTTCTCCCAAAGTAATGGGCACTACCAAGGAAACTAGATTTGGCGGCTCCTTCGGCCTCGCCCTCCTCAACGAAATATTCAAAGGGGTTGAGCCTAGCACTTTGGCAACCGAATCCCCCTTTCTCCTTAGACTGTACAGGTCCGGAAAACTTTGTTTCAAAGGTTCCCGGCCGATGACGATTCCCTCCTGCTCAAGCTGAAAAATTATTGTTTTCTGTCTCTTACAATTTGCCACCATTTGGAAGTGTTTTGTATTGTTATCCCCTTTCATTAGTTTCTTAGTCTTTTCCCTTTGAAACCATCTATTTTTCTCCTCTCTAAGTAGCCAGACAATTCTATTTTGACACTCTGCTTAAGGTTCAATTCCTTCTGACTCAAGAGCTGGGATAACACTCTTTTGTCATGATCATCAGCAATCTTAAACAGTTCTTCCTTCTCTTTTTTTTTGACCTTCTCATTCGTGTTCCTAGCCTAGCCTCTCAAGAACTGACACAACCAACTCACTTTATTTTGTCATTTCTGCATTGAAGTAGTACCCTTCTTCTCGCCATTCCAAACCTTTGACACGGAATAAAAAAAAACTTCGTGGAGTAACCAGCCTAATTCAAATTTGAAAATAGGTTGACTCACTTTCAGTTTTTACCACCCGTACAAAGGAGTAGGGGCGTGTGATCCGAAATTTCTCTACTCATGGTATTAACCATAACTAGAGGAATTTCTGTTCCCCCTCTGTGCTCGCTAGGACTCTATCTAATTTTTTTGAAAGTTGGCACCTCTTTGAAATTTGTCCATGGAATTTGTGACCTGACACCTGTAACACCTCTGGTGTTACGAGACGCTTAGCACCTCGCTTAAAAGCTAAAAGAAATTAAGTATGCAAGCTCTCAGGTTTTAAAATTTTTACTTCACTTAGATGATAAACAGATAATGTCGCTTGTTTGGTTCTGCGTGAAATCCTGCTAATGAAATTTAAGCTGTTGGGTTAAGAGAACATGAAGTTTACTCGTTTGCCTAAAAAAAAATTTTAGGAGCAGAATCGAAATATGACTGGCAATGGCGTTTGGCATTTAAATTTTGTTAAAAGTTCTTAAAACACTAGCTTCAGATTTTGGCGCTATTGTTTGCACCAGGGCGAGTACCTTAGAATGGTGTAGTTCGTAGGTGGTTTGGCAGGTCGTTGCCACTCCAAAATTTGCCCGAAGTTCGCTGGAATGCGCTGGGAACTCCGTGTTGTTACTCTGTTCGCGGACCGGCGCCGTGTGTGACTAACCCTAGTTGGCGTACCTCTTTTTGCCTATCCAGTGAACGTTGGTCGGTGCTTGTTGCCCTTAACCGTAGCCGGATGTGCCATCTTGAGCCCCTCAAGTCGGTGGAGCAGTTACCAAGTTGCAACCGAGTTTGGGCACGCTTTAAGATCCGTGCAAGTCAACTTGTGCTCGTGCTCGGCCAGTGTCCGTGGTCACCGTGCGTGCACACCATGCCGCGGTGTCATGCTGCTGGCCGCTGGCCACCTGCTACTGCTGTCGGCACGCCTAGGCTGGCCGGTCCCATCGTGCTGCTGATGATGACCCTCCGCACCCTGCCCTGCCCGCCCTCGCGCCCTCGCCGCCTGGGCACGCACTGCGCCCAGCGCTCGAGTCTGCACCGTCCCGTCGGTGTTTCCTCGCTAGCCGACGCGCCTCTGCTACGGCCCGCTCGGTCGGTCCCCTCGCAGCGGTGCCCCTCCACGTTTTGGCCGGTGCGGGCTGAGCCCGTAAAGCCACCACCACCTGCCCTTGTCACCACTGCATCACTGTTCTTTTTCTTTCCCCATCACCAATCGTTCGAGCTTTGTGGTGGTTTTCCTCGCTCCTGCAGGTAGGTTAGGAGGCTGGCCAGGCGCTCTGTTCCCCGCGAACCGGACCATGCTTCGTTGATGGTCAATTTTGGGGTTCGCTCGTCGCCGGTCTTAAGCGCCGCCGTGCTCGTGGAGCTGAGGGGTAAGGCCTGTAGCGTAAATAATTTTCCAATTGCTTGTACCCGCGAGCTTACTTTGATTTCCCCTATGCGGTGCTCGCCTTAGCTTCACCTGGGACGCAGCCGGTGGCGAGATGGCGCGTCGGTGCCAGCCATGGAGCACCGCCGCACCGCTCGCTCGCACGTGGCCGGACCACCTCGACCGTCCCTCGCTCCAACCGTCTCTGCAGCGGGAACTGCGGTGAGTCCCCGATGCTATTCCGCCACCTCTCACCTTCCAGGAGCGTGTAGGTCCACCGGAACGGCCGCGCCTTCACCGAATACCGCCGCCTGCCGCAGTAGTTAACCCTAGGGCATCTCCCTGTGCTCCATCGCTTCCAACCACCACCGCCTGGCTCGTAGACGGTGGTCGGCCCCTTAGCTAGGCCAGCGTGGGTCCCTGGTGCTCGGTGTAGCAGCCGAGCGACTCCGAGCACCGGCCGGAGCCGCGCCGTCGCGCACCGGCATGCCGAGGACCGCCCTTTGGCGAAGGTGACTTATTTCCGGGTTGTTTGTGCAAATCGTGTCCCTTGGGAAATAGTACACAGCGGCACCACGGAAATGCCGGCTAGGATAGGGGCGTTGTTGCAAAAGCGCGGGCGTGGGCGCGGGCTTCCCTTCTTGGGCCGTTGGTGGGCCGGCCCACTAAGCGTTCGGCTGCCCCCGCACGGGCTCCTTGCCTCGGACTGCTGGGCCATTTGGTTGCCGCCGGCCCTTTAGCCTCCTTAGGTATATTTCTAATTTAGTTTTAGGATACAAATTGTAAATTCAAAATCTAAATGTGTAGAAGTCCAAAAATCGTGAAACCAATTTTGTTAGCTTCCTAAAATCATGATCTAACTGTTAGTGTACTTTATCCACATAGTTGTATATTATCCTTAGGAGTTTGTTAATTATTTTAAGATGCTTAATTTTGCTAAGTATAAACTTGAGAGAATTTTTGTAAGAAAATGGTAAAAGTGTTGGCTTTAAAATTTTTTACAGTAGGCTCCAACTATTTTTATATGCTCGTTGTAATTTTGTAGCTCTAGAATAATTAGTTTGCTAAGATCGCTAATGAGCCCTAGTTCTAAGGTATGTTAAAACCGACAAAATGAGTAAAGTGAAACCTTGGGTTGTATAGCTAAAATACTTGTTGGAAAATAGCACGTTACTGGTAGCAGGGATACGTGGTTTAGTACGTGAGCCTCCATGCTAGTTGTTAGCTTGAGAGGCGAAATCATTTTCTAAATTGCGACTGTCCAGTTTATTTACGTCTCTGCATTGCATCCATGAATGTCACAATAGGAGCGGTGATGGATCGAAAAGTCATCTGGAGTAGCCGGAAGGATGGTGTCCGGAGGATCGTGCCGCCTTGACGAAATGCTAACTTGGTTAAATTCTACCTAGGCAAGTCCCGGTGCATAACCCCAATTATTTTGCACTTTTAATTGTGCTTGTGCATAAAGTTTCAAGGAGTTGAATGAAACCCACTTGCATATATATATCATGATCTCATGAGTCTTACTAGTATGATATGATCGTGTAGTGTGCTATGCTATAGGATCTCGGTAGAAGTCGAGTGATTACCTGTCACTCGCGAGAGATAGGAAATATATTATTATTACTATTATCATGTTACTATCACCTGGAATATAAATGTATTTGCATAATTGGAGACCGGGCGGAACGGATTGGATGGACTTGGACCTGGTTGGGCAACAGAGCAGGGCTCTGGTTGCATTGTTCCGCCTGTGTCGATTAAGGACCGTTCGTTGCATGGACCCTGGTCAAGTCATAGATTTATTGTTCCGAGCATATACTTGCTTATGGGGGCGGAAAGACTTGTTTCTCTCTTGTCATGGGTTCCAGCTCTTTTCGGACCGGCTTTTTAGGGTGGTTATACATATTGGGTTGAGGAGGTCTATGCACCATACTCAGGCCAGGCCTGCAGTGTTGGGGGCTTAGAGTCCGAGCTTGGACGGGGACCTGGACCCCTTGACAGGAGTGGAACGGATTGGTCTTGCTTGTGCCCGAGGTACAAGCAAGGCGTGTGTTTTCGGGGCACCCAGTTGGGCATATTGATTCATGAATCGCCGTTTCTGCGTGACGGTACGGCTTGACTACGCTCTGGCATCGTAGTAAGAACTGACAGTTGAAAGATGAAGAAATGGCTCCTTTTGCTCAATCCTGCTTGATTATAGACTAGGTGCTTACATAGAAGGTTGGATAAGAAATAAAATACGGCTATTAAAAGTAAGGAATTAAGGACACACTCTTAGTGCTGCTTCTCGCAAATAAGAAACCCACAAGCCAAAAAGCCTTGCATAATCCTTGGAGTCTTTTTACTTCCTCCTGACGGGTAAGTCTTGTGGAGTACAATTGAGTACTCAGGGTTTATCCTACCCTGTTGCTGATGACAGGTGCTGATGAGCTGACACTTGTGTGTGAAAATCTCCTGGTGGGTTCAGCGAGGATTTCCTTTACGATGCGGAGTAGAGTTTATTTATTAAAACTCTCACTAAAAGTTTTACAAGGAAAATACTATTAATCTGTTATCATTTCATGCATTTAAACGTTCTTCGTGTTAATGTTTAACTTGCATTAAATGGTTTTATTTCCGCTGAACTCTGATAATATTTTATATTCCGTTGTTATAACTACATAATGAATTACTCTGATGTTGTACTAAAAGTGATGTGAGAATTGGTAAGGATGTTGTAAGCTTTACTCTCTCATTTGCGATCCTGATGTAAAAATGTGGATCTTCGAGTTCTCCCTTACGGTGTGCTCGACGGAATCGCGTAGTTTAGTGTTCTCTCTTAGGTACTTAGCGTCTAATGGAAGACAAGTACTCTTGAGAGGGCACTAGATTAGGCGATTCTGCCACAACATCTCAATTTCCCTCAGATCGAAAGCATCTACGATGGCATTGAATAAGAAAGGCCATCGAGCATCGAACTTATCATTATTCTTCTCACATGGATTCCTAACAGTATTAAAACCCCCTCCTACCAAGAGAGGCAAGGAGATCTTCCTACGAGCCTGTACCAACTCAGCTAGGAACTTTTCTTTGACGTCAGGCTGGGCTGCCCCATAGACCGCCACTACACACCACTCAAATCCATCACTTTTGTGTCTAAGGTGGAACTTTATAAAAAAAAAGTCACCATCCTCAATACTGCCTATGTCAAATACCTCCAAATTCACTCCCAACAACATGCCCCCGGACCTTCCATGAGGCTCGGTCCAGTGCCATAAGAAGTTTCGGCCACCACAAAGGCTATCAAACTTTTGTTGAGAAAAATCTTTCTTTCCGGTATCCAAGAGAGCAATGAAGTCTAACCTTTGCTCTCTTGCCGCATTAAAAAGAAAATTTGATTTAGCCAAGTCACGTAGACCTATGCTATTCCAAAAAAAAATCTCTCTCATGTTCAACTAAAATTGTTAACTTTTATTATTATAGTTTCCTGGAAGCCCTTTTTCCTTGATGACTTCTCCGCTTCGCTTCCTTTCCTTCGACTGTTGGACTTCTTTTCCTTCTATACACGAGGCAGCCAGTCACTGCCCACCGGCCGGGCACGTCTACGTGACCGCGCGCAGCCGCGCACCACACGTGATCTGCATAGGGCGAGGCGGTGATAACGTATTCCAGGCTTCCACCAGGCAGGTGGCAACAATCAGGTACACGCTCCGTATCTCTTATGTCCGTCCTATGATCCCTAATCATGTACAGCCGACGCGCGATGGTACCATACTTTATGGAATTGCAGTTACTAATTGTTTCTCTAAATTTTAACAGTACCATGTCATCAAGAAAGTATGCTTCTGGCAATGAAAAAAAGAAGATAAAGCAAATAGTGCTAGTATTATTATCATGTTTATATAAAAAGGCTTAGAATTTTAGTTTCGTTCTATTAAAAAAACTCAGGACCGGCCCTGGTCGTGTGTACCTCTGTCTAGCGACCAAACGTGGCCGTACCTCACACAGGAGTTGTGGGGACGACACATCAAATCAGGGCCGCTGCAGCCAATCTAGGGCTACTGTGCGTGCCTCTGCCTCCCGGTGCCGGAGGGTATTAAGCTGACGGGCTCTTGGCTAGCTGGCCATGGTGCTGCACTGCTGCTAGCCTCATGTTGCCGGAGGAGATTTGTTCAACGAACAGGTATGTCGTGGCAGCTGATGTCCAATTTGGTAAACCATGAAGTGGGGACGGTAAGGAGCCACAAGAAGCTACGTTTCCGTGCAAAAAAAGACTCCAGCTCCATTTGGCTTCGTGCGAGGAGTCATCTTTAGTACACCCGTTTGGCAGGGCTTCAGCAGGAGCTAGAACCGAAGGCGCTCCAGAAGCGCTGCCAAATGAGGCTGAAGTCGATCCTTTTCAAAGGAAAAAAGTGCTCAGGAGAAGTAGGTGGTGCTGATGGTAATAGCGGTAATTAGGCTGGTTTCATTACAACTTTCGCGGATTGAGATATACCACTACAATTCACCTATTTCCAACCGTACCATTATAATCCTTATTCTCCCTAAATTATGCCACATTCTACATCTTTGTGCCCTTGAGCCTATTTCAAGAATGTATACCATCATTTTGTACGAACCAAATTACCCTGCTCTCAACTTAACTTACAAGTAGACCCCACGCTGCCACACTTCAACGGGCGGCACGGGGCACGGGCCGAGCATGACACGTGCATAATTTTTATTGGGTCATGCTGGCATGGCCTGATGGCTAGTGTCGTGCTTGGGCTGCAACCTCGGTCTATAGTGTCGGCACGAGCACGACCCATGTATTTGGTGGCAAACCCTAGGTATATAAGAATCACTCTCCATCTTAGCCACCTATCTGTCTTCGTTTCTTCCCCTTCCCATTTCCCAGCAGCCACACCATCTAGGAATCACGCAGCTCGCACGGTGACCAGCTCGCTGGCCTCTTCTCCTCTCTTTCCTCATTCTCTGATTTGTGATTGAATCTGAATGACATGTGATGTGCACATGAATTTTGTTATGTATCTGTGAACAGATAAAGATTTGTAGTCCTATGTTTTTTCTTGATTTTTTTACATGTTTGAGTTTAACAGGCCAACATGATCCATTAGGCTTAATGGGCTGGCACGACACAGTTAATCGCACCTAGTGCTATGCTTGGGCCCCATGTTGAGCCTGACCGGTTAAGTCATCCGCACCTATTGGGCTCATGCCTAAATGACTAGCTACAACCGGGCTAAGGGTTGGCGAAGTGGCGGGGGCGGCGAGCGCTGGCTTGTGGTGGCGCGGATGCGGACATGGGGCAGGAGGCATGCAGTTCGGTGGGTGTAGGAGCAGGGCTGGCAGGCGGCGTGTGGCACGGACATGGGCCGGTGGCGTGCAAGACGTCAAACGTGCAAGCTGGGTGTCATCCATCTGGTCACTAGGAGGAAGATGGGGATGGGAGGAAGAAGATAATTTCTGGGGCCCACGAATCAAAGATATGAGAGATAGGAGAGTAGAGGGGCACTTTGGGCAATAGGAGAAAATGATATAATACGTGTCGGTCAAATGCCTATATCGGGTAGAGAATAACTTTTGGCGTTATGGTTCAAACTAAAATAGGTGAACTATGGTGGTTCAAACTAGAATAGATGAACTATGGTGGTATATCTCCAATTCGCGAAGGTTGTAATGGTACCGATCTTATTAACCCATATATAGTAATAATGTTTCTGGCGATGGGTTAAATATAATGTTGTATTCCATGAGGATAGATGTGAGAGCTGTGCAGATTTTTTTTTTGAGAGGGGGCAGATGCCAGAGGGAGTAAATGATACTTTGATTGTTTTAATACCGAAAAATCAGCATCCAGAAGAACTGAAGGATTTTAGGCCATCAGCCTCTGTAATGTGATTTATAAAGTTGTCTCCAAATGTCGAGTTAACAGATTGAGGCCATATCTGCATGAGATCATATCTCCAAGTCAAAGTGCTTTTGTGCCAGGACGGATGATAACTGATAATGCTCTGCTTTTTAGTGTATTCGCCACCCCGCAGAATTGCAAGAATGGCGATAATAGTTACTGTGCTTATAAAGCGGACCTATCGAAAGTGTATGATCGTGTAGATTGGAATTCTTACACAAGGTTCTTCTGAAGCTGGCTTTCATAGAAAATGGGTACAGTGGGTAATGTCTTGTGTGCTGTACGTTATTATGTATGCTTCAATGGTGTCTGGCTGGACTCCTTCCAACCTACGCGTGGACTATGTCAAGGTGATCCTCTTTCACCATACCTATTTCTGTCTGTCGCTGTGATGCACTTTCTGCTTTATTAAGGATGGAAATTGAGTATCATACCATATCACCGATCAAGGTCACAAGGAATGCTCCTGGGTATCTCATCATCTATTTGCATATGATAGTTTGCTTTTTTTTCAAGGTTGATCAGATGCAAGCTACACAGGTGAAACAAGTTTTGGAAAATTTTTGCAGGGGTACTGCCAGCTTATTAATCCTGCAAAATGCTCTATTATGGGTTAGATTTAATGTGGGCTAGGCCCATATATTATCTCATTAAATCAAATAATTCTAAGGCCCGTATTAAATATTATGCGCAATATTATTAGTCCCATATGGGGTATTGACTGGATGTTGACTCGACTTATATGTGCGGACTGTGTCTGGCTATATTGAGAAAGTTGAGAAAAGGCGTGGCGTGCGTGTCATGATCGAGCCCAAGCCTAACGCGGACGTGGTGCATGCATAAATTGGTTTTGCCACTCGAACCAATTATGAGCAGGAGTTATAGAGGAGCTTGTAAATTATGGGGGTTTCTTCTCGTAGTGACGGGAGTTTCTTCTCGTAGTGAGGAAAGTTATGAAGCAGTGACGGGAGTTTCATTAGTTTCTGCACCCAAAGTGGAAATTGATGGGGAAGGTTACGGGAGTTTTCTCTCGTAGCGTCGTACTCCTCCGCTCTAGGCGTCACCTCCTCCCTCCCCATGGTGACTCCTCCACTCCTCGGCTGGCCCCGCTCGGCTTCCTAGCTATGAGATAAAAGGAAGACCGGCTTCAACATTCACTCTCTCTTAGTTTCTCACGCGCATAAGTCCCCAAACTTCCACTGCATCCAAGGCTTCCCCATCCTGGTTCCTGTGAGCTCGAGGAGAGCATGCCTCCAAAACTAAGTCGTCTACGAGTTCATCTGCTCGGATGAAGGGCGGTCATCAAGTTTTTGGGGAGCGATCACGCGACTACTCAATCGATCCACGACCTACGATTTCATCTTCTTCCCGACGTTCGTGACGGCGGCGGGAGTTCGGCACTGCAACCTCTCTGCACTACATCGAGTGGGACGATTACACCAACAGACACTACGTCGACTAGCGCAACCGGCTCAGGTGCCGCTGGTTATGTTCTAATTCATCCCTTATCTTCAGCGATTAAAATCATGATTATTAGTATCATCTATATGTCCATGTCACTTAGATCACACGTGCACATATATGAGGCCACAAACTTGTTCTTAGTCTTTTTCTGGATTAAATTAATACTAAAATTGCCTAAATTTCTAACAATCCAAAAACATGATAGACATTTTTCGGTAGTTGGCTTTACGAGTATGCTGAAACCGAATATTTTTTAGAGCACTTATTACAATAGGTGGCAACAGAGGTGCATTCTATGGTTGACTGCTATGCACTGCTATTTTGTTGCTGAACATAGGGCTGTTGGACCGCATACTCCAGATGAGGACCGTGCGTTCCAACGTGCTGATACTATGTTCAAGGCCACAATTCTTAGCGTGTCAGGAGATTTCATAGTGGATGCATATATGCCGCTATAGACAGGTAAAGACATGTGGGATGCACTTGAGGCCAAATATGGAGTTTCTGATGCTGGCAGTGAGTTGTATGTCATGGAACAGTTTCATAACTACAGGATGGTTGACGGCCGTTCTGTGGTAGGACAAGCTTATGAAATACAAACGCCGACAAAAGAGCTCGAAATTTTTTGTTGTGTATTGCCTGATAAGTTTGTGGCATGCTATATTATTGCAAAGTTGCCACATGTTTGGACAGATTTTGCTGCTTCTCTGAAACATAAGAGATATGAGTTTGACATTGCCGACCTCATTAGCTCTTTGGATGTTGAAGAGAAGGCGAGAGCAAAGTGCGTCTGTGGCAAGAAAACTGCTGAGGGAGATTCTAGTGCCCATGTGGTGCAAAAAAAGTCTTCAAAATTCCCACAAGAAGAAATTCTAGCATGAACTCAAACAAAAGAACACTACACCTTTTAAGAAAAAGAAGAAGGAAAAGGGAAATTGCTTCATTTGTGGCAAGCCCGGGAATTATGCTAAGGATTGCCCAGATAGCAAGTGGAAGCCCATGAAGAAATCTGCAAACATGATTGAGGCTAATGGAGGAACATCGTGGTATGCTAATTTATTACCTACGGTTCTTTCAGTTTTTCATTCACCTGATTGGTGAGTTGATACAGGAGCAAATATTTATGTGTATGCTGATATTTCTTTGTTTTCTTCTTATCAGGTCGGGCGGACTTCCTCCTTGTTGATAGGGAACGGGGCGCGTGCGGTCGATCTGAAGCTTACTTTAGGAAAGACCGTGCAACTGAAGAACGTGCAGCATGTCTCCTTAATAAGAAAGAATTTGATTAGTGGTTCTCTGTTATGTCGTGATGGTTTTAAACTTATGTTTGAGTCGAATAAGTGTGTATTTTCTAAGTATGGAACATTTGTGGGAAAAAGGCTATAAGAGCGGAGGTTTGTTCCGCTTGTCTTTAAACAAGCATGTGTTAATTCTTCGAACCATGTGAGCCAGGATAATAAGACAAATGTTTGGCATTTGCGCTTATATCATATTAATTTTGGTTGTATGACTTATTTAGCTGGTTTAAATTTAATCCTGAAACTTGACTTGGTCAAAGGTTCTAAATGTCATGCATGTGTTGAATCGAAATAACCTCACAACCCTCGCAAGGATGCGGCGGCAAGAGACTTAGCACCATTAGAACTAATTCATTCCGATCTGTGCGAAATAAATGGCAAGTTGACCAAAGGTGGTAAAAGATATTCCATGACATTTATAAATGATTGCACTAGATTTTGCTACATGTATCTGTTAAAATCAAAAGATGAAGTATTAAATTATTTTAAGATCTATAAAGCTGAGGTAGAAAACCAACTTGAGAAGAAAATTAAACAGTTGTGGTCTGATTGTGAGGGAGAATATTTCTCAAATGATTTTTCTGAGTTTTGTGCGGAGCATGGGATCATTTATGAGAGGACATCGTCATACTCACCACAATCCAATGGGATTACAGAGAGAAAGAACCACACTCTAACTAAGTTGGTTAACGCCATGTCAGAACAGCGAGACTATCTCAGGAATGGTGGGGTGAGGCAATATTGACAGCATGTCATGTCCTGAATAGAGTGCCCACTAAAAACAAAGAAATTATACCGTTCGAGAAATGTGAGAAGAAGAGGTTATATCTCTTTTATCTGCGAACATAGGGTTATTTGGCAAAGGTAAATGTGTCAATTAACAAGAAGCGAAAGTTTGAACAAAAACCATTGATTGTGTTTTCTCGGTTATGCTATTCATAGTGTGGCTTATAGATTTTTAATAATAAATTCTGGAGCACCTAATGTGAATGTTGGTACTATTATGGAATCTAGAGATGCTACATTTTTTGAGAGTAGATTTCCTATGAAAAATACACCTAGCATTTCTAGTCATGATTCTATAACACTTCCATAGTTGCCTGAACAGATAGAACATGCTGATGTTGAAACCCATGTGAAAAATTATGAGGATAATAATATAGTCACTCGAAAGAGTAAGATATGGAGGACTACAAAGTTCTTTGGTGAAGACTATATTATATACTTCATGGATGACACTCCTAAAACCATAGAAAAGGTATATTTATCTCTTGATGCTGACTTATGGAAGGAAGCTGTTCAGAGTGAGATGAATTCTATTATGTCTAATGGAACTTGGGAGGTTGTTGATCGTCCTTACGGGTGCAAACCTGTGAGATGTAAATAGGTGTTCAAGAAAAAACTTAGGCCTGATAATACAATTAAGAAGTACAAGGCAAGGCTTGTGGCTAAGGGTTATACCCAGAAAGAAGGCGAATATTATTTCGATACATATTCACCAGTTGCCCATCTTACGACTATACGAGTGTTACTTTCCTTGGCTGCCTCACATGGTCTTCTCGTTCATCAGATAGATGTTAAGATAGCTTTCTTGAATGCAGAGTTTGAGAAAAAGATCTCTATGGATCAGCCAGATGGATTTGTAGTAAAAGGTCAAGAGGGAAAGGTGTGTAAGTTATTGAAATCTTTGTATGGCTTAAAATAAGCTCCTAAGCAGTGGTTTGATAAGTTTGACAGAACTTTAACATCAGCCGACTTTGTTATGAATGAATCTGATAAATGTGTATATTATCTGTATGTTGGAGGAAAATGTTTGATCTTATGCTTATATGGGGATGATATACTAATTTTTGAAAATAATATTAATGTGATCAAGGAAGTAAAAGACTTCTTATCAAGTAATTTTGAAATGAAAGATTTGTGAGAGTTGATGTTATTCTTAACATAAAGCTATTCAGAGAAGGAAATGGTGAGGTAACTCTTGTGCAATCCCACTATGTGGAAAATATGTTGAATCGCTTTGGATATAGTGGCTGCACACCTGCTCCATCTCCTTATGACCCAAGTGTGCTATTAAGAAAAAATTGCAGAATAGCATGGGATCAATTGAGATATTCTCAAATTATTGGCTCGCTTATATATTTAGCTAGTGCAACGAGGCCTGACATCTCATTTGTTGTGAGTAAGCTTAGCCGATTTGTTTCAAATCTGGGAGGTGATCATTGGCGTGCTCTTAAGAGGGTATTGCCCTTTCTTAAAAGGAACTATGAGCTATGGCATTCACTATACCGGGTATCCGAGGGTACTAGAGGGCTATTGTGATGTAAATTGGATATCTGATGCTGATGAGATTTACGTCATAAGTGCATATGTGTTCTCACTTGGAGGTGTTGTTCCATAGAAGTCTTACAAACAGACCATCTTAATGAGGTCAACAATGGAAGTAGAACTCACAGCACTAGATACTACCTTAATTGAGGCTGAGTGGCTTCGTGAACTCCTTATGAATTTACCGATGGTTGAAAAACCAATACCGACTATTTCCATAAACTGTGATAATCAAAGTGAACAGTTCTATGGATAACATGAAATCTACGAGGCATGTGAAGAGGCAGTTAAAATATGTCAGAAAACTAAGAAACTCCTGAGTAAAAGCGTTGGACTATGTCCATATATCTAAGAATCTGGCAGATCGGTTTACAAAGGGACTGTCATGCAATGTGATAGAAGGTGTATCGAGGGAGATGGGCTTGAGAACCACTTGAAGTCATCCCATAGTGGTAACTAGTCCTATGTGATCGGAGATCCCGTGAAGTAGGATGGCGAAACAAGCTAGTGATTGACTGATGGAGAAACCCCTTATATTAAGGTCCAAATCGTTTGAAATACACTATTTCTCCTTTGTTGTATGGCAGGTTGGTTAATTATTTAATGTGATCCGAGTGGCTTATTTAAGCAGGAATGTTGTCCTACAAAACATCCTAGAAGGAACACACCTATATGAGTTTGACTGTTAGTCACAGTCTATGAGATGTGGGTAATCTCTAGATGCTCATGAAAGGCCTCGAAGTGTGACTTATATGTTTCAACCAAAAGGATGCTTGTAGCAGCCTACTACCAGAAAAGAACTTTGGTGAAACTCACTTCGCACAAAACTGTCAATTCAAGGTATAGTCCATTATTCAGTTGTGAATGAGTATAACCCCTGTTCTAGACCGATGTTTAACTTAACAGTACTTTGGTGAAACTCACCTCGCACAAAACTGTCAATTCAAGGTATAGTCCATTATTCAGTTGTGAATGAGTATAACCCCTGTTCTAGACGGATGTTTAACTTAACAGTCTTCGTTGAAACTCTAGTATATCAAAGAAATGTGGATTTGAGAATATTTAACATGTGCTTTAGAATTTGGTGGGGATTGTTAGATTTAATATGGGCCAGGCCCATATATTATCTAATTAAATCAAATAATTCTAAGGTCCGTATTAAATATTATGCGTAATATTATAGTCCCATATGGCTATTGACTGGATATTACTCAACTTATATGTGCGGACTGTGTCTAGCAACATTGAGAAAGTTGAGAAAAGACGTGGCGTGTGTGTCATGACCGAGCTCAAGCCTAACACGGACATGGTCATGCATAGATTGGTTTTGCCACTCAAACCAATTATGAGCGGGAGTTACAGGGGAGCTTGTAAGTTACAGGAGTTTCTTCTCGTAGTGACGGGAGCTTGTGCAAAATGAGGAAATTTATGAGGTAGTGACAGGAGTTTCAGGAGTTTTTGCATCCAAAGTGGAAATTGATGAGGAAGGTCACGAGAGTTTCTCCCTCCCGTGATGACTCCTCCACTCCTCGGCTGGCCTGCTCGGCTTCCTGGCTATGAAATAAAAGGAAGACCCGCTTCAACATTCACTCTCTCTTAGTCTCTCACGTGCATAAGTCTCCACACTTCCACTGCATCTGATGCTTTCCCGTCCCGGTTCCTACGAGGACGGGAATAGGGAGAGCAGGCCTCCGAAACCGAGTTATCTACTAGTTCATCTGCTTGGGTGAAGGGCAGCCATCAGGATTTTGGGGAGCAATCACGCGACTGCTCAATCGATCTACGACCTACGACTTTATCTTCTTCCCAGCATTCGTGACGGTGGCGGGAGTTCGGCACTGCAACCTCTCTGCACTACATCGAGCGGGACGACTACACCAACATGCGCTATGTCGACTAGCGCAACCGGCTCTGGTGCCGCTGGGTATGTTCTAATTCATCCCCTATCTTCAGCAATTAAAATCATGATTATTAGTATCATCTACATGTCCATCTCACTTAGATCACACGTGCACATATATGAGGCCACAAACTTGTTCTTAGTCTTTTCTGGATTAAATTAATACTGAAATTGCCTAAATTTCTAACATTATGTTTAATAAACGGTGCTCCAAGGATATCCAAATCCATATATCTTCCACATTGGGTACTAATCGGATATCTTTGGAACCAAAATATCTTGGTTTACCAATGCTTGATGGGAGAATGAAATCAGAAAGGTTTCTGGCCATACAGGTGAGTAGGTGCTTATCAGCATATACTAAGAAAGAGTTATCTATGGGTGGAAAAGAAATAATGATAAAGGCTGTGGGACAGTCCATCCCTGTATATATCATGAACATTTTTAAATTGCAAGATGGGTTGTGTGAAGACATGGAACAAACCATCCGGAATTTTTGGTGGGGCACAAAGAATGGAAAAAGGAAAGCACATTGGACTGTTTGGTGGAAATTGACACGAGAAAAAATAGAGGAGGGCTGGGCTTCAGAGATCTGAAGCTTTTCAACCAATCCATGCTAGCACGTCAGGCATGGAGGCTCTTGAAATACCCTGACAGCTTATGTGTTGAGTTCTAAAAGTCAAATACTACCCTAATGGTGATCTTGTTGACACAACCTTCCCTTCAGTCATCTCGCCAACCTGGAGAGCTATCACTCGTGTCCTAGGTCTCCTGAAGAAGGGGCTCATATGGAGAGTTGGTAATGAGGATAAAATTCATATCTGGAGGCATAATTGGATACCAAGGCAAACTGGTCTTCAAGTCACAGGAAAAAGACGACCCTCCCGTCGAAAAAGAGTTGGCCAACTTTTAAATGAGTCTAGAACCCAATGGGACTGGAATCATCTGGATCACTTTTTCCTCCCTCGTGACAGAGAGGCGATCTTGAAGATAAATGTCCACGGTCCGGATCGTGGGGATCTACTTGCTTGACACTACACATTCCGCAGTGCTTACCAGCTGGCTGTACAATCGAGGGACAGAGAAAAATTTTCCTATTACAGCAGCAGCAGGAACCCTTCAGGGAATAGATCCTTATGGAGTTCAATCTAGAAGCTTAATGTACCACAGAAAATAGTCTTCCTGTGGCGAGTCGTGAACCATGGCCTGGCAACGAGGCTAAACAAATGGAAACGCTCTTTAGAAAAGGATAATATGTGCGAGTTGTGTGGGCTGCAGGTTGAATCGGAATTCCATGCCTTGGTGATGTGCGATCATGCAAGAAACCTATGATCTGCTATGAGAAAGTGTTGGGCATTGCCAAGTGAGGAGCTGCTATCTTACACCGGACCAGATTGGTTACTTTTGCTTCTGAGCCATATTCCCAAGCAAATGGCGGAGCGGACGGCTATCATGTTACGGAGGACATGGTTTTTGAGAAATGAGGTCGTCCATGGTGCTAAACTAATACATGTGTCTGTTGCTGTCAATTTTCTACTAAATTATGTTAATTCTTTGCAATTAAGCCATTAATATTGCCTGATAGTGAAGGAGGATATGAAAGGTAAAAAACCTATCCTGTCTGAATATGAACAAAGCAGGGATGACAAAGAAAAAAGAAAAGCTCGGCAATTATCAGAAAGATGGAAGCCTCCTGAACAAGGATGGGTCACTACTACACGTTTGATTTTACGTGGCGTTAGGCTTTATTTAACGGAGGTGGGCGGCCTGGGGGCCGCCACGGTTAAGCCATGGCCCGGCCGGCTACCGAGTGACCACCTGGTTGATTGTTAACAGAGGCGGGCAGCATAAGACGCCCGCCTTGGTTAACCCTAGATTAATTGAGGCGGTTGCATTACAATAACCGTCTCCGTTAATTGATTTATGGAGACGAGCACCTTAAGACAACCTCTTCCAAAAGTGGCATATTTTTGGAGGCGGTTGTCTTAAAGTGCCTGCCTCCATAAATCAATTAACGGAGGCGGGCACGCTATAAGGCCCGCCTAAAAAAAGGGCGAGGTCAACAGGCCCATGCGAGGCTCGATAGTTGTCTTTGAAATAAATACAGGAAGTTAGGGTTTCTTCCTTCGCTCACTCAACCGAGCAGCTCTCTCCCTCCTCAGCCGAGAGCGGCGTGGCACTCCCAGCGGCCCTCTCCCTCCGAGCAGCACTCCCTGTAGGGACCACTCCAAGCAGCGCTCCCAGGCCCTGCTCCCTCTCCCTCTCCCTCTCCTCCTCCTCCTACCTCTGTAACACCTCGGGTGTTAAGCATGCATTAAGCATTTCAAATCATGCGCATGAGCATCCTCTTGTATTCATAATCACATGTGATATAAGTGTAACATGGAAATGAAACATGCGAAACATAACTTCGAAACATAAATGTTGCATGTGCTTGTTTAAATACAATCTTGCCATGATTATGCTTGTTAGGCCATTAAAACATGTTTGGTTATTAGTGAAAATCATTTAGAAATGTTTAGCATAAAATTTGGAGCAAGTTTGGTATTCAAAATTTCCTCAAATTTTGCTTTTAAAAAAATAATAATCTAGAAAACTGGAATTTGGATTTACAATGAACTTTGAATCTCTAATTCAAAATCTAGTTGGAATTTTAAAATGCACCTTAAAGCAAAGTTGTAGAGTTTAAAATTCTAAACAACTTTTGTTTTGGGGTCAAGTTTTGAAAATGTCATTTTCAACTTCAAAATTTGAATTTGGGGCTGTTTATTTGAAAAAGAAAAAGTAAAAATCGGTTTTACCTGTAACGGGCCGCCACTCCCTTTCCGGCCCACTTCGCGAAGCCAGCCCAGCTCCGCGCCTACCTCCGCTCCCGCCCCCGCGCGCGCGCTCGCGCCCGATAGCGGCAGGAGCTCGCCGCCGCGTGGCCATACGTCGCCGGCGCTGCCCGCCCAGTGGCACGCCGTGGCCCCCACTGTCGCGCCACACCTCCAAATTGGCCGAGCCGAGCAGCCGCTCCCCATCCTCGCCACTTCGTCTCTCCCCCTGCCCGCTCTCGCGCTCGCCAGCAAACCGCAGCAGCCGCGGCGCCATTGCCGCCGGCCCCGCGAGCTCCACCGCCAGCGCCTCGGCTTCGCGCGCCACCTCCCGCCTACGTCTCTGTCTCCGCCATCACCTTGCCAACCTCGCCGTGCCAACCCGCCTCCAATCGGCAAGGTGAGAGGCCGGAATGGCCGGCTTTCCTTCCACCGCCGCTCGCCGAAGCTCGGCTCCGCGCGGGTGAGCCGCTCCGTGCCTCCATTTCTTCTTCTTGTGCTTGCGTCCGCTCTGCTTGAGCACCGCGAAGCTCTAGCACCACCTAGCGCCCCCTCACCATGGGCGGTGTCGGCGTAGCCACGCTCGACCCCATCGTCGCTCGTCGGCGTCCACAACTGCAGTAGCTAGGGTTCACCGCTACCCCCGTTTTCTTCACCAGCGCATCCGCCTCGCTGTGGGGAAGCCATGGGTGCCAACTAGATCACCAGGGACCTCGCCGCCGGTGAGATCCCGGCGGTCAGCGTCGCTCCCCTGCTCCCGTTCGGCTGACGCGTGGGCCCGGTTGACCACGGGTCCCGCGTGGCAGCGCCTGTGTGAAGCTCGGCGGAGACCGTGGGGTGCACCCAGCGTTTAGATCTGGTTTTTAAAAGAAAGTGTTTTAAAAAGGATTTCAGAAATGGATTTTCAGAAATTATGTAAATGCTTTAGAAAATCATAACTTCATCAATATTGCTCCAAAAATGATGAAACCAATTTTGGTGGACTTCTTAGGAGTAGATCTACAGTATAAAAATATTGCATGTCAAATTTGTGATACTTTTGTATAGGGTTTTATTTAATTCTTGTAATTGCTATATTTCTTAGAAAATGCATAATAAACCATAGGAAGCTCAGAAAAATATGATTCTAAGTTTTTTATTCTTCTTATGTGATGCACTTTGTATGAAAAATATCTGTCATGCATGTTCTGTAGAAAAAACTTGATGTGTAGTTCAAGTGCCTTTATTGGCTGATTTTTGTTATTTTTTCTAGACAGAGAAATTTGTATAAAACATGCGTATGATAAATTTTTTATAGTATTTGTTCACTACGTAGATCATGGGAAAATATTAAATCTATTGTTTGATACTTTTCATAATACAAAGTATTTTCATGCCCATTTATATGCCATAGCTTGTCATTTTTGTGTAGGTTGTTTTACCTATCCAAATGCCATAAAAATTTTATGGTAGGCTAATTAGAGTAGTACTATGCTACTGTAATTTTCATAGATTTTTCTATGCACTAGAATTATAGGTTTCTGTTGTAACCCTAGTTTTAATTGAATAGAAAGTAATATTCTTTAGGTATAATTAGTTTAATAATGAAGCTTTGGTGTATCTTTAAAAATATTAAATCACTTGCTGATGTTACTTGACAAGTTAATATGGTTGTGATGATGAAGTATAGTAGTACTCATGTAGGGTTACATGTTAGTTAGCAGAAAAGAACAGGAGTTATTAGCAGAAGAGAATGGAGTAGATGACATGCACTAGTGGTAAATATCCTTGGATGACGTTGACTACCTTGTAGAAAGGTTTTACCTTTACGCTATCCAATAAGGTCTCAATGGGTTCATCTGCACATCATGTCATCATGATCGTCGCATGCCATCGCATCCGATGCACCGTTTGCATATTTACTTATACATTTGCATCATATAGGATCACAGGAGGAAGCACTAGTAGTAGTGCAAGAGGAGCAGACCGGGTCCGATCCACAAGAAATCCAGACACAGGAGGTGTCAGAGGTAGACGATCAAGAAGAGGATCTACCTGAGTGTGTGGACCACCAACCCAATTCCTTCGAACGAGGCAGACCCCGGAGCATTTTAAGTCTCCTACTTTATAAAAGCAATTCTTTATATATATGAGTTTTATATATGGTTGTATTAAGTTATAGGAGTTGGATGAAACCGTTGATGTATTTATTACTATCCTTACCTACCTGATGATATTCTTACTCTGATAGGTTTAAGATCGAATAACTGCTTGGCCCTGCTTGGACCGGTAGCGATCGGTAATTTTTGGTCACCTGCAATTATAGGTGGTTACTGGAATACTTTAGCTATGGAATGGATGATATCCTGGAAATAACCATGTATTGATGGATAATTGGAGACCGAACGGAAAAGTTAGAGGCAACCAGACAGGGTCTGGGGTGCTATTAGTTTTCCGTCTGTGTCGGTTAAGGACCGATCGTTGCTCGTCCCTCTTGTCATGTTGAACGCATGCCTCACATTTAGTTGGCCGAATAAAGTACTTTTCGACCGCGAAGCTAGTGACATTATTCGGGCTAGGATCTACACGGGTGCGTGTATTGGTGCTGCAGGGGGTATGACTGGGACACGAAGAGTGAGCCCAAGGTGTGTCCTGGCTGTCGAGCGGTTCCTGGGTACTGCGGCTTCAATTTGTCCCACGACGTTTGTAACAGAACCGACCAAATTATAAGAGCACAAGTACAAAAACAAGCACCGAAGCGCTCAAATTTTCAAACTTGAGCCCATATAATCCCGGTAGTCAATCGAAACCACGAAGGATTTCAAACCAACTTGCTTACAACCAAGATCGCATCATTCAACATACAACATCATACGTTACATTACACAAGTAGTTCCGAAATAAGTTTACACACACGGAGTCGCAAATATTACAAACCAAGTTTATAAAGTAGCGGAAGCATACACACACCAGTTGTTTAACTACTGCCAGTCTTGTTGATCAACAACCCGCAAAAGCATTAGGAAAGTACATAAAAGATGATCACGCCCTAGTGATCTAGTCTTCGTCACCCGCAGGGTGGAGACAATTTTTGCAGAAGCCTTGGTAGAGCAAATCATCTGCAACAGGAGGGAATAAACCCTGAGTACTGGAATGTACTCAGTTAGACTTACCCGTCAAAAACCAGAAATAAGATGACACCAAGGATTATGCAAGGCTTTCATAATTGGAGCTGGCTGACATTACCTTTTGCGGAAAAGCATAAGTAATTTAAACTCTTTTAACCTGTACTAGCATTTATTTTTAGCATTTACCTGTCATCTATCTTAGCACCTGTACTAAGCATGCACTTGATTATAATCAAACAATTATCATTATTATATCCAGAGCAGGTATGAATTGTGGCAACATTGTATCATTCCCTTAACCACCTGTTCATTTAATGAGATCTACGTTGCCGCTGCTCAAGTCAAGTGCTCACTAACCGGGAGCGACGACGATTCGAATCGAATTCTTATCCAGCTGGAGGGGTATTTCTAACACTCACCGTACAGACCCCTGCCAGGGTCGCATAGGCCACCGTTTCATATGATTCAGGAATCGCGGGTCCGAATAATGTCGCGACCCCAAGGGCGACACTCTGCCAGGTGATAGGGACTCTAACCCCCCCTTGGTCTCACGCCAATGTCCTCAAGCACATCCTTTCTCTCCTTCAAGAAGCAGCCTACCATTCGATTCCCGGCCTAAATCACATTACTCGGCTTCGCGGTCGGAACGACTTATCCGGCCAACTAAGTGTTAGACTGCGTTCAACATGACTCAAGGACGTACAGCGAATCGGTCCTTAAACGACTCAGACGAGCATAGCTCCACACCCAAGATGTGAAGTGTCTTGCGGCTGTACTATCGAACTCCTGCCCGGTCTCAAATTCATTTTAAAGCATGGTTCCATCCACGATAGCCATAAAGCCACTCGTGACTCCTTCCTACATCTCGCGGATGACCGGAAATCACCCGACTTCTACCGTACTAAGCAGGGCTAAGCATTGATACGTGCCTAAACCTAAATTAGGATTTAAGTACGATATCTGGGCAAGGATAGGTATAATGCAACAATTATTTTCATACAACTCCTACAACTTAATGCATTAAATAATTAAAAGTACTCAAGATAGATTTATAAAAGAATGGGTTCAGCATGCACCGGGGCTTGCCTTTTAGAAAGGTCGATGGCCGGTGGTCAGGACACTCGGGCAGATCTTCGGCAGGAGCTTCGTCGCCGGTTGGTTCCTCTGGCTGTTCCGGCTGGTCCTGGGCCTCCTCCGGTATCGCTGGCTCGAACTCGAGGAGTGTTACCCTCTCCGGAACACCTATTGCATGAGAGCACAATAAATATCATGGATGCATAATGGGTGCAACATGCTCGGAATGAAATGCATTTCAGCAGTAAAAGTACTCTATTCAAGTCACTTCACCATTACGTGCAAATCTCTTCTCCTGTGGAGAAGTACTTACCTAATCTACTCAACCTAAGGTATAGCTGTTCATCTTCGGTTAAGGCCCTAACACCTAACAAACACAAGAGTGACATTATTTAGGTTACCACATCCAACCCAAAATATCACAGTAAGATATTCTGGACAGCAGCTACTTGTTTCTAACATAACTGGAGATTCCCAACTCCAAAAGATATGATCTAAGACAATCTGAAAAGTTTATAAAATGCACCACAAAATATTTTCAGACCACAATACTTAATTCCAAAGTTTACCTAGTCGAAATTCCAAAGTTCCAGAATCTGTCCTCCCCAAACAGAGAGCAGCCAATTCTGGACTGTCACTTAAAACAGCAATAACTCCTAAACTACTAAGCCAAATGCTCTCAAATTTTGACACAAGCTAGTTTATCAAGTTTACTATAACTTTGGTATTCACAAGTTTTCCCGCAAACACTTTTATTAAGGGTCAAACCCAAAGATACTACCAGCTGTCCAGAAAACCTAGAATTGCAAAGATTAAATATTTATTTATGTGGCAAACATCCCATAAGACCAAACTAATATTACCAAAAGTTCACATAGGTCACAAAAACACCAGAACATAAGGTTGGCCCACCTAAAATATTTATTTAAACCCATTTCTTCATTTACTTAAGTAATTAAGTGAAATTTTAAACATATATGTAAACTGCTCCCAAAATTCTACAAAAATTACAGGAGACTCTAGGAACCAAAAAGAGACCACTGTAAAAATTTGAACTAAAATTATTTACAGGAACTCCCTAAACAAAATTCACAACCCCAAAAGGCTGATTTTTGTATAATTAACAAATCATATTGAAAAATATCAAACAACAGATTTTATATTTTTCTTAGACACTTTATGGTACCAAGACATTCTCCAAAAATTTATAAGAACATTGCACATGTAGAAAAATTACTAAAATTCATTCAAGTATTCCCTAAAATGACAAGATAGCATTATAACTGGAAAAGTGCTTAAGCACTACTGCCCAAATTTTTACCAGAGCTAGAGCAAGTATAAATTAGCCTACCCACCAAATGTCATAATTTTTGAAACACTGAAACTCAAGATATGATTTAAACAAGTTTGCATCTAATCTAAAACACATTTCAAAAACCTATTTAAATCTCCCAGAAACTAAACATCACATAACCAAATTCATATTTTTCTAAAATACTACACATCATGTAGATCCTAACAAAATTTATCTCATCATTTTTGGGCAAGTAAAACCCTAGATCTACATTTTCCAAACATCATCAAAATTCTATGGCAAAAATAAATGAAAATGAAAAAGATCTCATTTTATACTGGGCTGGCCCGGGAACAGGCGCGGCCCACGGTGCGCACGCGGCCTGCTCAGCCGTCCTGCCCGCGCACGACACCTGCCAGGTGGGGTCCGCTGCCAGAGAGAGGGGAGCAGAGAGGGAAGGCCGCGGACTCCGGCGAGCTCCTGCTCACCGACGACGACGGGAAGACACCGACGGCTTCCACGTGACCTTCTGCATCAACTAACCCTCAATTCGCGGATCCTACCCAGCCCTAGCTACGACGGCCATGGCAACCGCGGCTCGGAGGCAGCACCCGGTGGCGCTCCGGCAAGCTCTGAGAGCAAGGGACCTAGGTTGGGCGTGCTACGGCTTCCAGAGGAGATGGCAGACCTATCCATGCTAAGGACAAGGACAGAGGTGGGGCAAATGCAGCTGACCGCGTGAGCACCGCGTCGGTGGCCATGGCGCGGCAGTGCACGACCGCATTCCGGCGTGTACCGTCCACCTTAGCCGGTAACATCATCGCCTAAGCTTCTCTACCCGATCCGAACCCAGAACAGGAACTAGCAAGAATGGAGGGTGGCAGTAGGGAGATGGCCACGGTGAGCCACCGTGCGGACGATACGTCGGCGAGGTCTCGCGGTGGCGGAAATGGAAATTCACCCTCACCTCTACACAATTGGTTCAGGCAACGGATGGAGGTGGAGGGGACTCTGGCGGAGCGGTGGACGGGGTTTGGGTGACTGTAGTGAGACGATGAGCTCGTGCGAGCACGGAGAAGGATGCGACGGTAATGGCGCCTCCGTTTTTCGCCTCGGTGAGCATGACAAGAGCGAGAGTGAAAGGGGAGGGGTGAGCGCGAGTGGTGGGGGTTGAGGTGTCGGCCCCGACTTCATGCCCGCGCGCATGCTCGTGACGTGGAGGCGACGGCAGGGCGCGAGCGCCACGCGGCTCCCTTGCTCTGTGCGGCCGCCACGACAGCGAAGTTGTCTGTCGACTGAAAGGAGCCGACGTCGACTGAATAGAGCCCGACGTGGTGGTCTGACAGCGACAGTTTGACGTTGATTATCTCCCAAACCAGCTAGATTTAGTCGAAGATGACTACATCAATTATGTAGAGCTACATGAGGGTTATAAATTTGTCAATTGGAGCTTGGACTGGTTCGGCCTAGATTTGAAACTACAGAGCTCCAAAGTGGAGTACCCGAAAACTGAAACTTAGTTTCAGTCCATTATGCCGACTGAAACTCATTTTTCCAGGCACCATATCTCCTAAATCATTTAGAACTAGGTGATGGTGATGTTGGCAATGTTGTAGAGCTACATGAGTACTACAAAAGTGTCAACATGAGTTGGGGCTGCTTTGGTCTGGTTTGCAAACTACAAGCTTCCAAAGTAGGTCACACTAAAACTGGAGGGACACTTTTGAGACTTAGAAAAATTCTAAGTGTTGAGATAGCCCCTCTAGCTGACTTGTGGGCCATTTTTGAGCATGTTCTGGACAATTTCATGAGATGGCCATATTGAGACTTTTGTTCCCCATAAAATTCCCTACAACTTTGCTTAAGGGTGCTCCTCCATGCAAGTTCTTTAAGCTAGACTTTTTAATTGGTCAAACTAGAGTATCCTAGGTCTAAATGGTGGTCAACTACACCTTAGAGGGCATTTTGGTGATTTTGGTCAACATGAACCTTGCTCCATTAATGACCCTAAGTATAACTAAGGTGTTGTGAGACATAATTAGCTACTCTCCCCTTTTGTTACACCAACTACCTAGTGTCACATGATGTGAGCCAAACAAAATTCTAAAAACAATCACATTTGTTGCAACCACATAAAATAACATGAATGATGCATGCTTATGCTTATACAAATGCAATGCAATTATGGAGCTAAACACCTGAGGTGTACAACGTTTACCTGGATATTGTCATTGATGATCTGTAGCTCACTTTAGCGGGTGAGTGTGGTTTGTGTGAGGAATAAATCAACAGCTGGTTAGGAATCGATTCAAATCGTCATCGCTCCTGGATAGTGAGCACTTGACTCGAGTTACGGCATCGTAGTAATGATGATGGAACATTGATGGTTATATGGATGATGTTGGAAATGCTAAATCTGAAATGGTAACGGGATGTTATTGGTTAATCAAGTGATTGCTATAGCATAGGTGCTTACCTAGACGGATAGGTTATAATAAACATGATGCAAATTACTTAAAATGGTTTATTCATGATAGCTTATGCTTTTCGCAAATGAGTCAGCTAGTCTACTAAAGAAAGCCTTGCATACTCCTTGGTGTCTGAAAGGATCAAGATGCCCAAGAGGGGGGTGAATTGGGCTTTTCTAAAAATTAATTGCAAGAATTAAATCCTACAAACCAAATTTCACCCCTAGTGCCTACTTGTGTTCCTTGTGTTTCTACCGATAAAAGTTATGCACCCTAAGTTCCAATCCTAAACTAGCAAGGCAATTCTAGGAAAGTAATCAAGCAATGAAAGTAATGCAAGAAAGTAAATGCTTGAAAGTAAGGGATAGGAACACGGCGATGTTTTGCCGAGGTATCGGAGAGTCGCCACTCCCCACTGGTCCTCGTTGGAGCACCCGCGCAAGGGTGTAGCTCCCCCTTGATCCGCACAAGGATCAAGTGCTCTCTACGGGTTGATTCTTCGACACTCCGTCCCGGCGAATCACCCAAAACCGCTCACAACTTGAGTTGGGTCACCCACAATCTCGTCGGATGATCACCGAACTCCCAATCACCACCAAACCGTCTAGGTGATGGCGATCACCAAGAGTAACAAGGTAGAACTCTCACTTGACCACAACAAGTCTAATGAGAAGATGGATGCACACTTGCTAGACTCTTGTCACTAGAGAGGATTCTCAAACTTTGATTCGCAAATCTCAATCCTCACTATGGCTCTTGCACTCCCTTGCACTTCAAAGGTGTTTCTCAGCTAAACAAATGAGCAAGAGACCTCTAAAAGAGGTGGAGGGGTTGTATTTATAGACCCCTCAGACAAATCCAACCGTTACCTTTCGAAACAGCCAGACGCGCACTGACCGGACGCGCCTGTCGATATGACCGGACGCGCCGGTCAGTTGTAACGGTCGAAAACGGAAACCTGTACTGAGAGACCGGACATGCCGATCTATGCTGACCGGACGCGCTGGTCTGAGATGACCGGACGCGCCGCTCAGGGATGATCGGACGCGTCCGATCATGTAAGAGCTCTCTGGAAATTTGACTTGACGCAACACCGCGTCCGATCATAGGTGACCGGACGCGTCAGTTCACCACGGGACCTTACTGGAACAAGACCGGACGCACGACCGCATCCGTTCGTAGGTGACCGGACGCGTCAGGTCTCCGCTGGACCTTACTGGAACATGACCGGACGCACCGGTCTTTTTCACAGTCGCGTCCGATCTTTGCTGTTTACCCTCTGGAACACGTGTCAGCCTGACCACCGCGTCCGGTCCTCTCAAGGACCGCGTCCGGTTAGTCAGCCGAAAACACAGTTAAGATTTTGTACTGACCGGACGCGTCCGGTCATGACCAGGACCGCGTCCGGTCATAGGTAAACGGCTCAAACGTCTTCTAAACGCAATGCAACTTGAACCAAGTCGCTTCTAACTGTACTCTGAGCTTTTCTCGAGCTACCTAGTGCTAAGTTTGACAAGTGTGCACCACACCTAAATATAAGACTCACCTAGGTCAAGTTACTCGCTCATGCCCCTCTTCATAGTACGGTCAAAGGAAGAGACAAAGATCCTAACGACTATTCCAGATGTATCTCAACACCTTGACATCCGGAACTAACCGTCCTTAATCTTATCGTTGATCCTTTGAAAACCGAAACGATTTCCATCAAGGGACATGACTGCCATATTGCCCAAAGCAGTTATCATCTCCATGACCTAACTTACCGACGTTTCTACAAAACACACGTTAGTCATGGTAATTATGTGTTGTCATTAATTGCCGAAACCAACACCGGGGCCTAGATGCTTTCAGTGTCACTTTATTTTGGTTTATGACGAGTAAGTCTAGCTGAGTATTTTCTCATACTTAGGGCGTTGTTCCCATTGTTGTTATAGATGGTCATATGTATTACGGATATTGCATCAATTGCTTGTATCCTACGATGGGTAACAACTAAGACCAAGGACAGGGTTACTCCGGATATCTTACCTAATGCTTTTGTCAGAATGACTATATGCTGGCACTGTATTTGAACTAAGTGTGTGTATGAGGTTTATGAAACTATCTGCTTCCGCTACTTTATTTTGAACTTGATTTGTAATAACTTTATGTTCTAAACTCCGATGTATTCAACTATCGTTGCAAACTTTATGTAATATGTGTCTGTGACTGCTAAACTTGTACGATCTTGGTTGTATGTTGGTTGTTTGAAATCCTTCGTGGTTTCACGGACTACCGGGTTATACGGGCTTAAGTTTGCTAAATTATCTGCTTCGGCGGGTGATTCTCTTACTTAATTTCGTATAATTGGTCGGTTCTGTTACACCTTCGCAGGTGGTCGCGCCCCAGGCCGCCGCCGGTGGGACGCGCGGTGGCGCCTCGGGCCAGCGACGGCGCGCCTCGCGGTGGCGCCCCTGGCCGACGTGAAGCGGGGAGCAGCAGGGTGGAAGCGGTGGAGCTGTGCGCACCGCGGTGGAGGCAGCGGCGACGGGGAGGCGAAGGCGGAGCACCTCCAGCACCAGCGGATTTGACGAGGAGAAGCCCAATCTGGCGAGGAGGAGCCTGATCTGGCAAGGAACCTGGATCCGGCAAGGAGGAGCTTGGATCTGACAGGGCTCGTGCTGCGGCGGCGGCGCGAGTCCCGGATCCAGGCCCGGTTTGGGTTGTGGGCTTTTTTCTTTTTTTCTTTTTTAATTTATTTCCGGAGGCGGCAAAGCAACCACCTTCGTTAATCCGCCATTAACCGAGTCCTTTGGTTGGAGGCGGTTCTGTTGCCCTCCTCCATTAACCAATTTCGCCTGCCTCGGTTAAGTACTGTGTAGCAATGGGTGAAAGTTAATGTTGATGGAGCTTTTAACCAAGAAACTGGACGTGCGGGCATTGGTATTGTGATACAGAGCAGTGCAGGTGTGGCTATAATTTGTGCTTGGAAGGCCATCTTTGATGGGATGAATGCAGAGGAGGTTGAAGCTTTAGCTTGCTTAGAAGGGGTGCGACTGGCAACGGAATGGACACAGAGTAAAACCATTACCGAATCTGACTGCTCATCGGTTATTCAAGCTGCTTGCCGTCCAGGTGTGGATAAATCGCGGCTCGCTTTTATTGTAAATGATATAAAACATGTGTCTAGAATGCTAACAGAGATGAGATTCCAATTTGTGAGGAGAGAGCAAAATGAAATAGCTCATGAACTCGCGCAGCTAGCGAAACGCATGGAGTCGTTGATTGCGAAAGAATGTAACATGTTTCATGAATAATCAATAGAGCTCTCTCCCTTTTGGCAAAAAAAAAAAAGGATGAACGATCAGGTGTTGTGGTTTTTGTGGGCGTGCCTACAAGGCTAAATACATAGTCCCTGAACTTGCATACTTGCCTTTTATTCTTTGGATTATAACAAGACTCCCCCCCCCCCCCCCCCCAAAAAAAAAGTCACTAGGTTACTTGTATGAGCACTCATGAAGCAATGATTTCACTTTTGATACGTGAGTTTTGAAGGTTATGGTCCATAGCAAAGCATGGGAGGTTACTTGTATGAACACACATGAAGCAGTCTAGACGTCAAGCTATGGCCATCTATATTGCTCACACTACTGTGGCGTCTCTGGGATGCTCGAAATGAAGAAGTGTTTCAGGGTGATCAAACGTCCATAACGAAGATTATCACACGTGTGACTGAAGATCTTGCTGTATGGAAAAAAAGCGTTTTGTCCTCAGGAATGCCGGCACTGCAGATAGCATTCAGGCCTGGCTTTTATATCTGAATGAATGTAAACACTCCCCTCATGTACCCGTTCTGCCCCCTGTAACAACGGTCTCTGTAACAAACGTTTGAACTTTGGTAATATAATTTCCAGGTGGGGATCCTCTCCCCCACCCCCCGTAGTTTGCTTAAAAAAAACACCTGAAGCAATAATTTCACTTGATAGTTGATATGTGAGTTTTTAAGGTTATGGTCCATAGCAAAGCATAGGCGCCTTACTAGTAGTGAAGGAACAGAAATTGAAAAGATTGTGGTACCCTCGTTTAGAACTTAGCAGACCTGTAGGCACCACAGTTCACCACAACACATACATATGCATTGTTCAGTGAATCAATCTTGTCACAATGTGATTTGGTCACTAGGGAAAGAGTTTCATCACATCTTTCTTTACCCAAAAAAAAATGAAGAAAGAAGACCCTTGGTGTTCATGTAATGTAATTCAAACAAAATGTTTCCCAAACTGATCACAGTCACATTATAGAACACCATGAGACTACTTGAGACGGCTTGCAACTTTGAACCGCATACAAGGGGCACAGTGAGGAAAATGAACAGAAAAGGATATTGAGAATCAAAAGGAAGGATCAAACTCAAAAGTAGAAAACTATTATACTATACATATCTAGTCTGGCTGTGGTTTCTCTCACATTTCACTGTAGAATTACTGTAGACTATACTAGTTGCAGCCAGCCACAACAGCTGGTAACGCCAGCCGAACAACAATTAAGCGTGACCATGTCAAGTGTAAGCTTTAACTAGTCCATTGATAGGCTATGACACAAAAAGCATATCAACATGATGCATAACATCATCTACTGTTATAACATCATCGTTGTAGACCAGGTCGTTGGACTCTTACGTGGATCAGTCTTGTCTGGTTCCTCCCTGCATACAATACAAGGAATATTTATATTAGAAATAATCTAAGCAAGTATTGACAAATCATATTATGGGGGACGTACGAATGCGATGAGTAACATATTACCTGACAACAGCTGCTTGGCCATAGCCTCCCACGCCCTCTCATGCATGGTCTTAACGATGAAATGTGAAAGAAACATCAACTTGTTGGTGAGATTGTCTGGCATGGTCTTCACAAGGATATAATCCATGAAACCAAGAATCGATATGATAATCCATAAAGTAAATGCACCAACAGCCCTGGTAACCTTTGGTCCTTGTGCAATATGAGCTAGCAAGACCCCTAGTACACCAGCAGTCAAAAGAATCACAAAGAAGACCAAGACAGCCACCTTTTCTGAATTGATCTTACTGTTGTTCATTAGATTTTGTAGCACAGGGTGATTTTGGTTCTTGTCATATCTGGGAAAGAAGAACAAGATGATAGGCAGGACAAAGAACACGTAGGCCACAAGTAATCCTTTAAACGTCTCCATCCAGGTAGTTGTCACTCCCTGCAATGTCATGTAGCACTTGTTAATACCAAGTATGGTACAGAACACCAATAAGTACATAGCTACTGGTTGTCATGGAATTCAATATATCTGTACATTGAAAGTCAACAATGTTGGAAATTGTAACTCTATTGATTTGGGCTAACCCTAGAAGGGTAGCTATATAGTATGTCATACATGGGCCTAGCCTCATGGGTCTAATACACACATACTCCAACACCCCCCGCAGTCTGAACTACCGGCACAGCGGAGTTACAGACTGGACATGAAAAGAAGTACAAACACAAACCTTAGTCCGATAGCATGTTGGAAATTGTAACTCTATTGATTTGGGCTAACCCTAGAAGGGTAGCTATATAGTATGTCATACATGGGCCTCATGGGCCTAGCCTCATGGGTCTAATACACACATACTCCAACAAACAACAACAACAACAAAGCCTTTTAGTCCCAAGCAAGTTGGGGTAGGCTAGAATTGAAAGTCAATAGCAGTATTAATTTTTAGAGTAAAATGTGCAAATAGTACATAAACTTGGCATGTGGGTGCACTTAGGTACATCATCTCTCTAAATGTACATCTTGATTTGTGGGTGCACAGTTGCCATGGTCATGACACGTAGACAAAAAAAATTCCAGGTTGGCCGCTGATATGGCAAAGTTATACAAGGTCTAGCGTGCATGAGAGGGCGTGGGAGGCTATGGTAATTATCAGATGGCCCCTTAGTCCTTAATTTCCTCATTATTTTATCCTCCCAACTTTTGCACAAATAATAGACGGAGATGGTTTTGGCGGAGGAGAACGACAAACTGTTACGGCAACCGCACGGCTGCCAACGAGCGACCAGATGTATCCCTGGATCAATGGGTCCAAGACGACAGGAACCTGGTGGTTAGACTCCAGATTATAGTGAGTGCCAATCTTTACCCGCTTTAGGAGATTTCTTTTAGTGTTCATGATCAAGAGAGATTAGATTGTTTTAGGGCTTGTGTATGAGGCCAATTTTGCAGGTCCAATACTGAACACGTTTATGTCATTGGACTGTAGGCAATTCATCACTTTTCAGTTTAGAAGTACACCATGGGGGATTTTCTGTAGGCTTGCAAGGAACAGGGTGTATGTTGATGAAAAGATCGACTGGTTTGATGGTTGTGATGCTGAGGAACGGTCACTGCTATTTTTGCCAAACATTCTAAAAGAGTTAGACTATGCAGAGCACAGACCAGTCAGTTGGTATTGGTGTATTCCAGAGTATACTGTTGCAGAGTGTTTGCTTCCAGTGACATGTGATGCAGATACCATTAGGATGATCAATGTATCAGCACACCACAAATTTTTGAGAATTTATATTGATCAAACTTTATAGTGAAGCAAAGGCAGCAAATGGATGATGTCAATGTTTATGGCACGAGTGATCATCCCCTCCCACTTATCAGCCCCAAGAATGTAGTATCCATTGATGATAAAGAGGATAATTTAACCAAATTTTATGACAATGTGCCAAAGAGTTCGACTAATAATGCAGATTGCAATGGGTTTGATTCTGATGATAATGCTTCAGGTTCTGAAATTGATGGAATGGACAGTGACAATGAGTTTGGGCAAGATGATGATGACTTATTTCAGGACAATGTTGACTCTGATGTGGAGAACGGCATGGTGCAATATAAAGGCAAGAAAGTGAATGTGGAAGAGGTGGAGAAGGACAAGGACTTTGACATGCGTGATCCTACAAGAATACAGTGATCCTACAAAAGATACTGAAAACCTGGTAAACATTATGATGCAACAAGTAAGCTAACTTTTCAAAGCCAACTTGGTACTTGAAATAAGAACACAATGTTTTACTTTGTTTACTAATGTATTTGGTTTTTTTAAGGAAATGGAGCACCAAGCTTATGCTCAGGAGAATGTGCCATTACCAGATGAATCCGCATTTGTTGCTGCCCATAGAGAGGACATACCACCTCCCACAATGCATACAACTGCAACTAGAGTTGGAAGGGCCGCAACTAGAGGCAGCAGAGGGAGAAAAGGTGGTAGAGGGCATGGTCGAGAGAACCAGGAATCAGGCTTTCCTTCCAATGTAGGGAGACGGAAGGCAAGATCAAGAGGAAGAGGTGGCAGAGGATGTGGAAGATCAAGGGGACGAGGTGGCAGAGTACATGAGGACCACATTGATCTCAATTTAGTTCCTGATGAGATTAGTCTAACACAGACTCACCAGAGGCTAGCCAACAACATTACATTTAGCTAGATATTTAAGATGTGCACATTCCAACAACATTACATTTAGCTAGATATTTAAGTTGTGCACATTCTTGTATAGCTTCTATTTTTCCCACAATTGTGTTCACAGGCAGCTCTGAAAACTCACACAGATTCAACCAGGAAGATAATTTCATTGCTTTCATAACATAGTATATTACATAGGCAATGTCATACTACTGAACGTGTGGCCAATAAATCAGTGTCCGTTAATTGATCATTCATATGCGAACAAATTTTACATGTGTCGTGTTCCAAAAGAGATGACTGCACAGAATTTTGGGAGTACTAAATTGCAAGATGGGAATGGAAATTTTCAGATAAGACCAAAATATGCCACATCACTAGCCAGCATACCGTTTTTTGTGCCTATGTGTCGCGGTCTTGAGCAGTTGTGCACCCACCCACCAAGTTATTGAACCCATATATACATTTAGAGAGATGATGTAAAGTGCACCCACATGGCAAGTTTATGTACTAATTGTGCATTCTACTCAAAAGGAAACTGGTGGTCATATGGAATCACATTACCAAAATAATTTCGAGAGAGACTTTCTGGCAATACCTGCCCCGATGCACTGCCAGTGCCCACCACGGAGCCGAATGCACTGCCAGCGCCCATCACGGAGCCGGATAGAGTGCCAGCGCCCACCATGGACTCGGCTGCAGACTGCCCGGATACACTGGCCACGGAGGAGCTAGCAGCAGGCTGCCTGCCAGCACCAGAATCCTTGTTCAAGCCTTGGAAGCGCAGAGCCTGCCCATCGCCTACGCGCCGGTTCACCCACCGCGGCGGGGCTGAATTGGCTTTGACCATCGAGGAGGCCGGGTTGGAGAAGGAGGCAGCGGGAAATGCCATCTCAATGTCGATGTCGGCGTATGGTTCCTCGTGCCCCTGCTTGGTCCATGCGTCGAACACGTCGCCTACGCGCCTGAACGGCCTCCACCGCTTTGCTGCTGTCGCCCCGGGAAACTGGTGATCGGAGCCGGGTCGGAGGAGGCGGAGGTGGAGGAAGCCGGCGTGGCCGTCGCCCCCGGGAAACTGGTGGTCGGCGCCGGGTCGGAGGAGGCGGAGGTGGAGGAAGCCGGCGTGCCCGTGGAGATGAGGGGCGCACGCTCGTCATCGTCGCAGGAGTACGGCGCAGCGATGCGGATGCCGCGAACCGGCGGGAGCAGCTGGTTGAGGAGCGCGGCGGGGAGGGGCTTGTCGATACAGCGGCCAGCCACCAACGCCATGCGGCAGCGTTGTCGGTTGGATGCTAGCAGCCCGGAGCGAAAGAGCAAGGCGGCGAGGAATAGCCGAACTCGGGGGAGAACCGAGGAACGGCGAGGAATGATTAGCCGAGTCTTAACGACGGCCAGAGCTAACATGTTAGCTAGACAACAGTCGCAGTCCATCCCAGTCATATGGATTGTGATATGAGTTTTTTTTTAAGGTCACCAGGGGCCGCCCCCACCTGAATTTGTATTAAATTGCTTTGAACCGTAAGGCTAAAAGTTTTGCAAATTACATCATTTAGACTTTGTTTGTATATAGTTGATGTATATAGTCGGTTGGCGTGCAACCAGACAAAATCCACTTCAATTCAACTCAATTCAAATGTACTAGGGTTGATTGAATGAAAACTAGTTAATTTTCTGTCTTAATAATCCAATCCTAATTATATGAATTGGGGTGAATTAAAGTGCAGACAAACAAGCACTTTGGTGAAAAAAAATTACACTTCAATAATGGTTCTTTTTTATCTCTGGAAAAGTACTCCCTCATCCAAAAAAAAAGTGCTCATCTCACGTCCTGAGGAGTGAATCAAGATCAAATTTGATCAAATATATACAAAAGTATACAAATGTTTATAATAATACCAAATAAACATCATTATATTAATCATGTCATATATTTTAAATGTAAACCTATTTAGAGATACAAATACCAATACTATTTTTCTATAAATCAAGTCAAACTTAAAATTGGTTGACTCCTTGAGATACGAGACATACACTTATTTTGGGACGGATGGAGTACACACTATCGCATATGTCAAACATTCTATCATATACAAAATATGTCAAACATTCTATCATATACAAACATCCTAGCTCACATCTATAAGAGCATATCTAGCAATACTATCTAAAATAGACTCCTTATTTATCTGCTTGGGTAGCCATACATTTTTATACTACCTTTTTTTTTTGTTTCCTCCGTCAGCGTTACCTAAATTAGACTCCAAATCCATTCTACCAGAGAATGACACATGGGACTCATATGTTAATCTCTTCCTTTCCTTGTAGCCATAGAAAAACTCAGCCATTAGAGAAAAGAAGCACCGGACACCCGAGGGGACGGGGGAGGGAAGCACCGGCCACTTCCAAACTAGGGAAGGTTACAAGAAAGAAGACTACAGAAACGGCGGAGGGAGGATTAGGAAACAAACAAGGATGTCAATGAAAATGTGAAGAAAATAGATGCCAACTGAAGTTGCATCAGCATAAATAAAGTCACCTAGACTTTATTAAGAATAATGGTTTGGAAGTTGTAAAGCAAGTATTTCAACCTTAACACATTTTATGTAAAAATATGAATCACAGAATTTTTTTTTCCTTAGAAAGGGAAAAAAGGCACTGGGGGGCTGCGACAATAATAATATTAAGCTATAGAAGAACGAAAATCAAAATACCTAGTTACCTTTAACAGATTATTACAAGCTAGATCCGGTACATATATGGTACCATTATAATTTCAAAGTACCCTATTGCTATTGCACGAGCACCATTGAAACAATCTTCAGTCTTTTGCATTGTTAATGAGCCATGAAGCAGAAAACATAGATGACAAAAACGTCGATAATAATTAGAGTGGTCTGCAGAAAAGGTTTGAACTAGTCGTTAGTTAAATTCTTCAAAAAAAAAGTAATTAAAATCCTGACAGAATTAAAATACAAACAAAAAGGTAATTGGATCAAACTACAGAAGACCACAAATAACCAACTTTTACAGAAGATATAAATGAAAGGGTCGTCGATAAATGGTCCAAAATGATTTATATATTATTTGTATATGTTGTTTTCCACACAAGAAACAGAAAGAAGACTGACGAGGAACTAACTTGCACTTGCTTGACCAGCCTTTCTCACTAAGGGGACCTGCTAGGCAGCGATCCGGCTCCTGGTAGGCGCGAACCAAACACGCCCTAAAGTACCCACATTTATTCAACTATGCAAGAAATAGAGGCATCTCTCTTCAAAGAGCTCTGGACAGTGATGACTTGCTCCTACTTTTCAGATTGCCTATGTCTAGGCCAGCCTACAATGAATTCTTAGCTCTCAGGGACAGTTTTGGTTCCCTTCAGAGATGAGGACATACAAAATGATAGTTGGTCCTATATTTGGAACAACTCTACTTACAAATCAACCAAATACTACATACATCACTTTACTGTCATCACTCCCCCAGCTCCTTACATTTGGATTTGGAAAACCAAATGCATCCCAAAGACAAAGTTCTTCACCTGGCTTCTTTTGTCTGATAGGCTCAATGCAAGGAACATTCTCAGACGCTGAAACAAATTAGTGGAGGAAGGGTATAATTGTGTCAGGTGTCATGACAATGTGGAAGAAACTGTTGAGCACCTCTTTTTTGAATGTTCTTCCACTGGGCACCTCTTCGTCATGCTAAAATTCAGATTCCAGAGATCGGCTTACATCATGTTCAGGCACCACATGCTAAATTCAGATGTCAGAGACGAACTTAGATTATTCCTATTCCTCAAAAAACTTGGATTATTCCGTGCAGCAGCAAGAAGAAAATATTCCCCATTTCCTTCTGATATCATCAGCACTGCAAGTCTGCAACTCATGTTAGGTCAGATTTCAGAGCCGGGCATGCTTTAGGCATGTAGCCTTGTAGATATCATCAGACAGCACAACAAATAGGGCTGGACAAGGCATTATATCTGCTCCAACAACAAGTATATAAAGAAAAATGTTTATAGATGAGATATAATGTGGCGTTCTGATGTTACAATACAGATTTATTCCTCCACATCTGCAACCGGCAAATTTACATGACGAAGTTTGTCAATACTTTCTGAACCAAATGCTCCCCGTACACAACCTTTTCATACTTGGCAGAACCACCAGTTTTCTCCCGGCAGAACTCAACAGGCTCTATTGCAGCATCAAAGTTTGACTGCACCATTGGTTTCAGAGAAAAAAAAAATGAGTACGACAATAACCAAGTTGATATGAACGCACGCTTGTGTGTGAGAGAGAGGGTGTACCTCGTAGAAGAACGCAACAGATACACGGTAACGAGGGGAATTGTTGACAACTCTGTGAAGTGTGGGCTGATATATACCATTTGTCCAAACCTGAACCCAGAAGGATTACATACAAGGGCCTGATGTTGTGAAACAATCAGATGCAAATAAATGAGCAAAGAAGCAAGTAAAGAAAAACCTTCAGCATGTCACCAATGTTACAAACAAAGGTTCCGGGAATTGGCGTTGCATATATCCACTCACCAGAGCGATTTTGCACCTGATAGAACACCAAAGAATTTACACAGTTTTTTGTGGGTTTCACCAAGTAAAGATGTAATTCCTACAATGGGAAGATAGGATGCATAAACCAAACTTGAGGATGCAGAGCACTGTGAAAAGTATAGTAGCATCTCAAGAATGATTATCAAATCAAGCTACCATCTTGGGTACTAATTCTGTTCTCTTATTAGCAGAACAGAAGAAACTGGACAGGAAGTTTAAGAACTGGTGCAGAGAAAAGGAGGCATAAAGAGTAACATGTGATGTGATGAATAAATACAAGATATGCATGAGATTGAAGAAACAAATACCTCAAGGGCACATATGTCATCATCCTGGTTAACCAGTGTTAGAAATCCTGCATAACCAAATGGGGAAACAATCTCAAGATTTTGAGAATAGCCTCCACCAATCTTTGGAAATAATAAAAAATATCGAGAAAACATGTGGCTTCCTTAAGAGGCAAGTAGGCAACAAAACCATGGTATTGCGTTAACGGGATAATAGTAGCCTATATTGATCAGAAGTTATCATCGTCCACAGTTTCACATATGGAAACTTTTTTCTGAATAAAAAATCTTTGGAGAGATGTACGAACCATAATCTGTATGAGCCCCACTGGATTTGTCATATAATGCATGGAACACAAAAGAAAAGCAGTGAGAGCAAGTAAACATAATTGCCAGGACAAACTACAAAATAGCAATGGCTGACATTTACTGATTACCAGCCAGTATCAGTGCGCTGCTCTTCTGGAATATCTACTGGATAACCAATCAACCTTAACACCCAGAAAGGATCTCCAGCTGTTTCCCCTTCAAAAGCATCAATTGCCCCTCCCAAAGCCAAGGCTATACCTCGCATTATCTTTCTTGAAATATCTGTAACGAAAAATGGCTTAATGAACACTGTTGGTGATGAACGAAGATGAATGTTTAGAGTAGGCTGAGAAGTGGACCTCTACATAAGTTGATATAGTTTTCCAGCAGTACTTCAAAATTTGATGGGTATTCTGGCCTGTATGAAAGGCAAGTGATTAGTTACTTCAATAGAAACAACATATCTTTTTACACTATAGGAGTGACATGAATTTAGTAGCTGCTTAATAGCTTATAGGAAAATCATCTATTGATATTTGATACAGCTATTGTTTCAGTCCTACACATCTGACGAATGGTGAGGAAAATCTGCTTGAAAGATTGAACGTAGTGTGTCAATGCTTACTAAGTTACCTGGTAAGGCATGTTTGCACTTAGTTCATCATACATTGGTATGTTTTTTAAAAAATAAAAAATAAAGATGTATGTGTAAACCTATTTTATCTTCCTCTTTTCTGTTTTTAATTCACAAGACCAGGCTAGAGTATGCAGACATTTGCCGTGCTTGAAGATGTACATGTACCTTGAGAACAGAGATGAAGCTGGAATTTGGGAACATACCATAAGTTAGATCCTTCCATTGGTTTAGCGAGATCTCCATATTTGCCAGGTCTAATAGGAGTATAGCACTGCCATATTTGTTCTCAGGATTTAGCTCTGAACAGCTGAAAGCACAACATGGAAACAAAGAGACAAAGTAAACTTACATCGATTGCTTCATGCATATCAGGCTTGCCCTTGGTAATATTCTCCCCTAATCTTTGATACCCTCTAAAAATAAATAGTCAGAAATTTCCCAAAGACCAAACATAGAGCCAGAAAGTAACAGGACACGTTTAAGCAACCACACCTATATCCACTCTGAGGTGTCATCTTAATTTTTAGTTTTTCCTCATAAGGAAGCTGAAAGAATTTGCGGGTTACATTCCTGACTTCCCTCATCAGCGACTCGTCAATACCATGGCCTTTCTGTTAACATCATACATGCAGAATTTTCCTGGGTTAGCTTTTAGAATAACAGATTGTTTAAAGATTCAGCTTTTTTCACTGAACAAAAAGAAAAGCCAACTGTACATATGCACCTATGGCAAGACAGGGTATGGTATGGTATGAACATCGATACTTTACAGGATCCTACTGAAGTAATCCAGCACATACCTCAGACATTGTTAATGCTAAACATGCTTTGCTGATTAAAAAAAATCAAACTAGGCTGTTCGCTATCACAAAGTTGACAAGTCACTGTTTCTGGTCTTTGTTTCAATGTTGAAATACATCTGCATCGTCAGTGAAATAAACCAACACCAAGTCCCCAAGACCCTAACTGATGTGATTAACTTAGAGGTTTGAAGTGGGTTTGCTGCTATCAGAGAGTCAACGAGTGATTACCACATAGAAGAATCCGGCCTCCTTGCAAGCATCGTCCAGCAACCGGACAACCTGCAGCAAATCTCTGTCGTTGGCCAAGCTTGGATCATCAATCTTTTCGACAAGCGGGCTGATATCTGGCAATGGTAGGAACGAACAAACACACTCGTTATAAAATCGAGAGCTGCAAGCACAACGAGAGGACGGAAGACGCAAGCTGCTGCATCTATACGTTCAAAAAACAAGCTGCTGCATCTACTGAAGTGAGCGGGAGTCAAGTATATGAATCAAATCCTTGAGGAGCTGCGTCCCTTCGCTTGCAGAAGTTACTAGCACTGCAGCGGCGGCAGCGGCAGGAAGCGCACAAAAAACGGGGGCCGCTGGCTCTGAAGCCTGAACCCGCATGGAACATTCAGCCCAAACGGGCATCTCAGATTCTTGAGGATGAGGATGGGAGGAAGGTGTTACAGAACGATGGAGGTGGAAATGCGGGGGAAACAATTTGGGTGTCTCAGCGCAGCGCAGAGCAGAATCTGATCCGGATACCCGAATCTTGAATCTTTGAAGGGAGAAATCGCATCCAGAGAGCAAATGGAATCAATTGAAGAATTAATTAAGGCGTACCGATCAAGGGGATCGATTTGAAGTCGGAACCCATGGTGCGGACTGCTGCAGAGAGGGAGATAGAGATTTGGAGATAAGCGACGACGCTGATCGTGGGAGCGAGCGGCGATGACTAGCAGTGGCAGCACTCCCGGTGCGGTTAGCAAGGAGGGCTGGAGGAGTGGGAACAAATTGCGTGACGGCTTGTTCACTGCTCCCTCCCTCCCATTACCTGTGTCGTTTTTTTTTTTTGGTTTTCGTGTCATTTATATATTTAAATAAATTTATTAAAAAAAACTACTCCCTCTATCTCTAAAAAAATCAATTTCTAGAGTTGTCCGAAGTCAAACTTTTCAAACTTTGACCGAATTTATAGAAAAAATCATCAAGATTTATGATATCAAACTAGTATCATTAGATATATCTTAGAATATATTTTCATAATGTGCTCATTTTATATCACAGATGTTGCTGTTCTTTTATATAAAGTTGATCAAACTTTAAAAAGTTTGACTGGCACGGATTCTATAAATTGATTCTTTCAGAGACGGAGGTTAATGATATTAATTATGTATCATAAATATTAATAGTTTTTAATATATATTTTGTCAAAGTTGTTTTTTGAAACAAAAACGATAGATATTTTGGGACGGAGGGAGCAGCTGTATTTTGCCTCAGGCCTTGTTTAGTTCGTGAGTGAAAAATTTTTAGGTGTCACATCGGATGTTTCATGGAATGTCGGAAGGGGTGTTCGGATACTAATAAAAAAAACTAATTACATAACTCGCCTGAAATCCGCGAGACGAATTTATTAAGCCTAATTAATCCGTCATTAGTATATGTGTACTGTAGTAATTATGGCTAATCATGGACTAATTAGGCTTAAAAGATTTGTCTCGCGGTTTCTATGTAAACTGTGTAATTAGTTTTTTTATCTACATTTAATGCTCCATTTATATATCCAAACATTCGATGTGATGGGGCGAAAAGTTTTTGGTTGAAAACTAAATAGTGCCTCAATTATGTGGGGTGATGATAGTGTGACGCAGGAGTTGTTCGTTGCGTTCTGCTGTTTTGTGGCTGCCAAAAAGCAGCCACCGGAAGCAGCACGTTTTACAAATTGCACTCTCACCTTTGAGGTCCCTGACGTCAGATTGAATCCGTTATTTACGCGGTAACGCTTGGTTGAGGGCGTCCATCCGGACGAACTGACCCTGACCGTCCGCGGCCCATCTGCGCCGTCCGCACCGCCCACGCATCGCAATCCGCCGCCGCAGCCCGACACTAGACGTTGTCTCTCCGCGTCAAGCGGCTCACGCCCCTCCCAGTGTGTTCTCCTTCCCCGTCCATTCTCATGTCCTAGACCTAGCTAGAGGCTAGTGCTTGGATCGGTGTACTCTATGAGCTGAGTGCCAGGTGCAGCGGCCGGCAGGGCCTAGCAAAGCGTGGCGCCATGGGCAGGATCCAGTTAACCAAGGCCATTGTCCAGGTCCGTGCCGCCGATGACCTCCACACCAGCGACCTCCGCGCCACTCCGTGACATCGAGCTCCACGTCGGCGTCGAGCTCTCTTAGTTTGATGCGTTTCAAATGTATGTTTCAAATGTTCTAGAGGTATGTTGCAATTCATATGGATGTTGCAAAAGTAGATGGTGATGTTCCATATGTTGCAATGGTTGTACACTTATGTTGCAAGCTTCTATTCCCAATGTTTCATCTGTTATTTCAGACATATGTTGCAAGTGTGTTTATTTGATATTGCATATGTTTCACACATATGTTGCAAGTGTTTTTCTGGATGCTGCGTATGTTTTTACAATAGTTTCAAGTATTTTTTAGGTGTTTTTACAAATGTTTCAGATGTATGTTTCAAGTATTTCATCTATTTTCAGACGTATGTTGCAAGTGTTTCATCTGGATGTTTCAAAGGTAGATTAGGTTTTGCATCTCCCTCATCGCCTTCTGTCGCCTCGTCTTGATGTCTCCTCCTCCTCTCGGCGCTGGCTGGCATCCACCGTCCCTTCCCCTCTTCTCGATGTTGGTGGTGTTCGGGGAGGTGTGGGCCCCGTGTGGGCGCAGGAAACGAACTACAGACGCAGACATCCGGACGCCCTGTCTATCTAGACGTCCAGACGCTAACAAGCCCGTTATTTATGTGTTCTCATAGTTAAATTAACTAAGGAAAAAATTCTATACACTCGGAACACCTTCGCGAGCAGTCCCACTCGAGAGCCGTCGATGCATTGGTGCTTGACGGGCTCTATTGTGTGCCGCGAAAACACTGGCTGCAACATGGATCAAAAGTTGTATGTTGCATATAATAAGGGTGAGGAAACATTAACGTGATGAATCAACAGCGGCAGAACCGTGCTATACGGCCATATGGGGAATCTATGCATATAATAAGTGCAAAGAATTTTTTTTCCAGTCTGCTATGTGAGCACGATCGTCGTTTCTCTCCACACAACAGGCAAGGTTGTCACCGATTTTTATGCTCCTCCTTTCCGCTCCGAGCATGGCTCAAACCATGCAGGACCGGCCGGCCTGTTTGCTAGTGACCAAAACTTGTCACGTCTAACTTTTGACAAATTGTGGCTGTCAAAAAAAGTGTAGCGACCAAAATCGAAGCAACATCTTCTCGTGGTAAAGTTTGGCACGAAAATGAGCCTATGATATGTAGGACAGGGTGCTAAGAAAGTGTGACTTGCTATAGGTGTGACAGTGAACTAAACAGCTGCCAAAAAAACTATAGCACGACAAACCTTTGGCATGCAAGGTTTTAGTCACCAACCAAACAGACCCTCTAATATCCAATACCGCCATATTTTGATAATATGATTCGATACAAAACTGACTAGAACAGAGTTCAAGAGGCAGCAAAGCAGGAGAGTTGAGGATAGGAGGAAGAACAGACCAGCTCTAGAAGGTTCTAGATGTACAGCAAATGACCGAAGGTGGAATCAAACAGACAGTTCAGTTCTGTACGCAGACTCGGCAAATGTAGGAAGGTGGAATCAAACATCCAATACACATGGACAGACAATGTGTCGAAAGCTCATGATCCAATGGTGAAAAATAAAAGAGATGACGTGGCTTAACATGGTTGTAGAGAATTCAGAGTTAATGACTTTTAATGGGTTCCATCTATGTAGGTTATACGGCTAAATAAATTATGTCGTGATATATAATAAAAAATAATGTATTTAGAAAAACCAAAATATCTTATAATTTAATTTAAAACGGAGGGAGTATTATGAAGAAAGAAGCAAACAACACCGGTGGATGAATATTATTTCGTGGCTGGTGTTCTCAACGAGTGGCTGTGATACATCATATTGTGGATTCAAACTGGGTCGATAGTGATGAGCTTAGGGCTCCTTTGGTGCGAATCTTGCATCGGCTTCTCCATGGGTTCCAACACCAGAGCCGGCTAAGCCACAACATAGCATTTGAGAGAAGCACTTGGCACCAGATGGGAGGAGCCGGACGCCTTTTCGTGAGAGGAGCCGGAGCTCCGAAAAGTGGCTTCATCTCGGTGGCTCCGCCTCTAACAACCAAGGATCCACGTGGACAAAGCTCTGTCAAACAGGCCTTTATAGCAGTAAAGATCGGCGCTACTACTAGCGTCTAAAAAGCTAAGGTTGCCAATTTGAGCCATGTAGAAATGATAACGGATGGAATGGGCAGATTAGGTTCTCGAAAAAAGTTAAAATATGTCTTGAGCAAAAAGAAGAATTAATTGGAAAACCTGTCAAAGGGATCCAACATTTGAAATAGAAGCAGGCGATGGTACACATCCAACGTTTTCCTCGTTTATTTATTATATATCGAATCACCAAACCACCCTACGGTTCCTCCCAACACGAATTACAAACATACTCCTGGCCGGAGACACAGAGCATCGATCGATAACTTGAAGCGCCAAGAAAGAAGCTGCCATCACGAGGACGAGGAGTCGTTTCTTACAGCACGCAGAGTTTGTTGACGCATGTGCAGCCATCAAAGCGTGAAATTGTACAGGGTATTAAAACACAGGTTTCCCCACAGTAGTATCCTCGCACTGGCTTGGCAAATTCGCTCGCGATGGTGTTTAAGCGCAGGACGGGGGAGGTATCCACGTAGCCTGTTCGCTTGGGCTGATCTGGCTGGCTGGTTTTTTTAGACAAAAACACTATTGGTTGGCTAGCTGATCTGGCTGATAATCTCAAGCGAACACATGTCGTGCAGGGTGCGGGCGGCCATGGCCGTCAGCGGAGCTGCGGCCATCAGCTGCAGAAGCAGCAGCATTGTTGTGGCCACCGCAGCAGCAGCTGCCCTCCTCTTCTTGCCACCACCACTCTCCATGCTTGCTGCCCTCTCGGTGACTGACCGCTACTACAACACTACCCGTAGACGCCGCCCGCTGGCTCACACCAGTAAAGAATAGACCTTCTTTTTTTCTTTGTTTTTTTTTTTGCTTTAGTCTCACTCAATGTTAGGCTCAGAACTAATATGAGAATTAGTTTTGATTGGGGCCACCAACAGGAACTAAAATTCCTGACCCAATAGGTAGTCCGCAGGCTTTTGCAGGAGGGGACTTTAGTCCCGGTTGAAGGCTCAACCAGAACAAAAGGTCGCCCTCTAGTGCCGCTTTGAGCAACCAATCCGGACTAAAGGTCCCGCTGCCCTTTTATTCCGGTTGGTGGGTTCAACCGGGATTAAAGGATTGACCTTTAGTCCCAAACGACTCCACCTACTAGGAATAAATGTCCCCACTATATATTCTGCTTCCACGGTCCCTCAGCCGGAGCCATCTAGTTCGATCACTGCTCTCGGCTATGCGTGTGTTCTTGTTTGGGTGAGCAAGTTCATGTTCTTGATCGACTAGCTCTTTAGAAGATCTTCAATCCTCCATCCATTCTACTCTCTAAAGGTGAGCAACCTCATCTTCTAATCTTTTATTGTCAATAATATAGCTCATTTCATGGTTCAGAAATAAATAGAGAGAATTATTGTTTTTTAGATTAGGAATAATAATGGTGGATTTTATTTTAATTTATACTTTATTTCTACGTCACCTTAAACATTTGTAATGATTTCTAGATCTTTCTTAGGAATATTAGTCCTTGATGAGAGTTAATAATCGTTAAAATAAATTATGTGCCAACAAGTAGGGTGCAAAATGGTTGCAAAATGTTTAAGTTCACTTGGCACATATGTATCTTGACACATTTTATATACCTTTCTCTAATATATCGCATGGTATTTATATGGGGTTCTATGTTTATTTGAAAGTTTCTTTTTAGTTTTTTTAGTTATGATGAATGGCGGCGGACTTGCCCTGCCATAGGACTCAGGTTTCCACCCTGGCGCTCTGCCATTAGCACCACCGCCAAATAGAGCCGTTCCGCAGTTCCCAGATCCATCTATAGTATGAAATATTTTCACCATCTAAGTTTTGCATGCTAATATGATTCTTGCATATATACATTCATGCACAATATGGTTGTTGCATATGACACAAACTATATCCCTGATCGAGTGGCTGAAATCAGCACTATACTTGCTCGGGGTGTGGAACATCTTCGTGCAAACGACAAGTGAGGTTGTAAATGATGAACACATTTGACATCCCTATTAGGTATCGACAAGAGCATTGCACAGACATCGCGTACATGAGACGACAGATGCCGAACTAGAGAGGCGCGCCGAGTTCAATGACGAACCAGACTATATCCCAATTTGAGCCACGCGAGAAATAATAACCGAGGGAATGCGCAGATTAGGTTCGAAAAAAGATAAAATATATCTTACATTGGGCAAAATAAGAATTAATTGGAAAAGTTGTCAAAGGGTATGCAACATTTGAAATATACTATGGGAGAGGCTAGTGCTCGGACATCCGGATGGGGCTAGCGTCCGGACGCCCGCGCCGCACGCCTACTTCACGTGGGGTCTTGCGTCGCTCCGTGTCCCATGCCCGCTTTATGTCTCGCGCTGCTTCGTGTCCCACGCCCGCTCCGTCTCGATTTGCGCCTGCACGGTTTCCCGCGCCTGCCGCTCGCACCCCCTCCACACCCACGCACACGCTGGCGGGCCCAGCCGCTGCAGATGGGGTCCACAATATGTGCAACACCAGATCTACTTTTGCAATATTTAGAGGAAACATTGCAACATACGTCCGAAATAGTTAAAACACTTGCAACATATGTCTGAAACACGTGTGTAGCCATTTCAAAACATATGCAACATCCAGATGAAACACTTGCAACCTCCTAAAATCTATTAACCGAGGCTCGGCCTTATTAACGAAGGCGGGCCTGGGCGAGAGAGGAGGACGTCGGGGTAGGGGAGGGCGCACGCTGGGGTGGGCAAGCGAGCGAGAGAGAGAGAACAGGGAAGCACAAGAGAGAAGCTCGTTGGGCAGGCGGCGCGTGCGGAGCGAGGCGAGGTGGACATGAGTTGATTTTGTTTATTTATTTATTTATTAGGCGAGCGGCACGTGCGGCAGTGAGGTAAAGATACGTCTCGCCGCTCGTCCAGACTCCGGAGGGGAGTCGCTGGCGTCGGACATCCTGTTTGTAGCATTCTCAAACATTATGATCAAGTTGCGGGCAACTTGCAATCAGTCCTGATGAAATGGAGTAGATGTATGATTTCTAGGGATTTGAAGGCTAATTATTGTCTATTAAGATTGTTTTTTATGATAAATTAAGATGCTTTGCTATTTCAATTCTTATCCCTAACTTTCATGCTCGTTTTATCTACTTTTTCACATGATGACTAGTTCTTTTAGTGTATTTTGTGAACTCTAATCCAATAATTATTATCAACATATGTATGCAAATATATAATCCTTCCATTAAATTATTATTATGATTTTGACGGGACTTATGTACATGTCATATGAGGCAAAAATGCCCACCCCTATATTTTGCGATGAGCTCCGGCACTAACGAGTAACAAGTACTGATTATTCGCCGGCTGGGAAGCCCAAATCGAAATGATTATTCCATTCGTTGTCTATCATTTTCATGAACAACTCGAAAACAAAAGAAAAAAAACATGGATCAGATGCCGCCCAATGAGCTACCGTTGATCCGTGTTTTATTTACTTTTATTTTTGCTCTTTGCTTTTGAGTTGTTAATGAAAATGATAGACGAACGAACCTCCACAGATTATCAGTAAAGCTTCGTTGTTGGAAGGATAATATACAGATGGGATGTTGGAACACAATCACCATCGCCTAGAATTTGAATCCCCTAGACACGATTATCGAAGCTAGAACAAACTTTGGCGGGCTCATTTTAGAGAGATCATCATTACTGTATGTTGGGTCATTTGTACTATAAGAAACGAAGTGATCTTCGACAATAACCACTTTAACCTCAATGCTTGGAAGGCTCAGTTCAGAGAGAAACTTGGTTTGGTGTGCACCAAAGCCGAGCAATCTAGACAAGGTCCCCTCATTCTTTGGAGAGATAGCTATAGCTAAATCTTTTCTCTTTTATTTCTTTTTGGGCCGCAATACCGTGCTCGTCGTCGCCAGGTGTAATGATGCAAAACCTTCGCGCTCACCGTTGGCAAACGCGTACAGCTCGTTGAGCTCGTCATCTGTCATACATCGTGATGCACCACAAACGTCGTAGCCTGTGGCTCTCACCGTTGCTTATCGCGCTTGATGCTGCTACTTGCAATCCGCAACAGGATGCTGCCCCACCACCTATCATGCTTGAACAACGCTGATAGCTTCGCACAACTCACATTGCTTGCTTTACCTTCAACATTTGCCGCCATTCACAGAGTAGGAGAAAAGACAGACATGTGGTGAGGACCAGATGACCAAGCGAGATGATAATATATAGAGAGTTGGAGATAGGACAATCTAGATTCGTCGGTAAGGCTAGGACGTGCCAATGGTTTTTTTTTAAACAAATACAGGAGCTCTGCCGCTCAATTAAGTCGAAAGAATATTTATGTACAAGAAGGTTAGTCAGACGAGATGCCAAAAAGACACTTGAGGGGCTAACCACCCCATGTGATGCGGCTGAGCACAAATACGGCACACCGTCATGGGTCATCGTTGCCGAGCATAGCAGCCGAGCTGCCAGCAGCTCCGACTTCCCATGGCAGGCCACCCACAACACACACCCTCACAGGCCCAAAGCTAACGGCCACCACCAGCCATCGTTGCCAAGCACAAGAAGAGCAGCTCCGACTTCCAATCACAACCCTCTCCCCACATCGAAACCGCGACGATAATCCGGATGCGACGCCTTCAGGAAGGGAGCGGCGCCGATCGCGCCACCATCGCACGTCCAAGGTGGACCGGGTTTTCACCCATGGATGACATGCTAGAGAGGAAGCACGACGCCCCCAATAGGGTCACCAAGGCTTTCGCCCGAGAACCCTCAAGCACGAACGTCGGATCGCGAAGCCGGACCTCCTTTCTAACACCCCGGGTGTTATGGTTGCATTAACCTGCCATGTCATCATATTGCATCGCAAAGCATCCATGATTAGGTCAACCCTGTTATGCATTAACTAAAATGAGTTTACCTTTCTAGGTTAGATGTGCTTCTCAGTGGTGTGATCCGAACCGAAAACCCTAATTTCGAATGCCACCGCAAATACTTAGTCCATGTCCTGCGTAATTTGAGGTGTGTAACTGTGTTACGCACTAGTATTAAGTGTAGGGTATGAACTCAAGTACGACACGTAAAATGAAGCTCCAAGTTTGAGTTTGAATTGGAATCCAAAAACTTGTCGCGAGTTTTCTGATTCGAATTTAAATTCAAATTTGGGGAAATATTAAAAGATTTTCAAAAGTTAAATTGATCAACCAAGAGTGACATTTGGTCAACCATGTTATTCTTGTCTAAATGATGCCCTTGGATGATGGTTCGATCATTAAATAATCATCAATTAAGGTAGCAACAAATTTCAATTGAAAATTCCTCCAAAAACCCTAAAATCCAAAACCCTATTTACCCCTTTTGAAATAATTCAAAATCTAAGTAAAATTTGGGAAAAAGTTTAAAACCAAGTTTGTAGAACTTTTCAAGGGCTACAACTTTGGTGTTTTGAGTTTTCAAAGTTTTAGTATAAAATGTGCAGCAATTTTGAAAAGAAGCAAATTTCAAATTTGACCCCTTTTTATCCCCAAACTTAAATTTTAAAATGGAGGCAGATTTTGAAAATGGTTTGAGTAGCAAAGTTGTAGGTATTGGCTAGGGCTACAACTTTGATGTTTGGAGTTTTTGAAGTTTCAATATAAAATCCAAAGTAATTTCTAAATTACCAAATTTTCAAAAAGTGTCCCCTTTTGAATGTAAACTCAAATTTCAAAATTTAGTTAGAATTTAAAAAAGTGTTCAATACAAAACTTGTAGAGCTTGAAATTCTGAAGATTTCATATCTTGGGAATTTTTCAAGTTGCTACATGAATTTAGGAGTAATTTGTTAAAACAGTTTGAATTTACAAAAGTTGTGGGGGAGCTACAGTAGCCGACCAATGACCGCCGGGCACCGCGCGGCATGGGCGCCGGCGAGCCGCCGGGCTGCGTCCAGGACCTTCTCGCGCACGCCAGGACCGCCAGCGCGACGTCTCGCGCCTTCCAGTGACCATCAGTGGTCGTGCCCTATATAAACCCGAGATCACCGTGAGCCGTTTTTGCTTCTCTATTTTTGGTCACCGCCGCCGCTTTGCACCGCCGCTCGCTGCTGTCGCCGCTGAGCCGCCACCAGCCACGCAAACCGCACCGTCATGTTCGCCTCGCTCCCATGCATCTCCCCGACCACTCACATCCACCTCTACTGCTCGTAGCGCACAGATGGCCGCCGTCTTCCTCGCGTCCGGTCGGAGCCCCTCCATCACCGCCCTCACGTGGCCAGACCACTCCGACCCCTCTCCGTCATCACCGAGAGCACCAACGTGATCGCTGTGAGCCCCTAAACCTTTTTCTTGCATCAATTTGGTCGCTACGTCGCTAGTGGCGTGTTTCTGTGGCTCACCGTCGACTGTGGTCCGCCGTCGTCGTCGGTAAGGGGTCGCCGGTGCTCGAGCTATGTTGTTAGGGGGTGTAATGAGTTCATGGGATGGTGTAGATCGCTTTGGTCATGATGGTTGAGTCGTTGGCGGTGTGATCGTCGGCCGGCCGCCATGCGGGCATGGCCGAGCGCGTGAGAGAGAGCGGAGGAAGGGGATGACAGGTAGGGCAGAGTTGTCAGCGAGAGAGAGGAAGCGCGGGCGCGAGTGCGGCTGGGCTGGGTTGCTGGGCCGCGCGCGTCTGCTGGGCCGCGCGACGCGGGCGAGCGCGCGAGCGCGGGAGTGGGCGCGAGCACGCGGGCAGGCCGTTCGGTTGGGCCGAGCCGGAGGAAGGAAGGAGGAGTCGGCCCGAGTTGAGTTTTTGTTTTTCTTTTTCAAAAATGTGAATAGTAATAGTATTTGTTTATTTCATTAAAAATTCTATAGAGCTCTAAAAATAGTGAAAAATTTTGGTGTAAGCTTTTCAAGATGTAAACTACTTAGGAAAAATATTAAATGCTAAATTTGATTACTTTTTGCAAGTTATTTAATTAGTTTAATTAAATATTAAATGCAACTTTCATGAATTTTAGTAATTAAATTATTAATCCAAAAATCATGAAATTTATTCTGACACTGTTTTAGGCCATTATTAATCCTTAGAAAAAGTTTAAGCTCAATTAGATGAAGTTTGATTTATTATTAATTATGCCCTAATTAATTAAATGTTTAAATAATTGGTAAATCGTTAACTTTAAGTGTTGTGTGCCTTTTTGATTGAGTGATGACCTTGGGTCACTAATTCTTGATGATCCTTGACACCTTAATTTCATGATTGAGCTCGTTAGTAACATGTTTGGTAAGAAACGTTAGTATCGCTTAAGTTATCGCTATTAGTTAGTAGGTTTTACTATTTTGCGACTGTACCGCGAAGGAAAGTTGTACTCAAGTCGTAAATCGTGGCATATCATCATCAAGTATCATGTTTATCACCACATCATGTTGAGACATGTTATATACTCGTGTAGTCCCGCTTTCGAGGAAGTCAAAGTTGGCGAGCAAGTCTCTGGAGAAGAGTTGTTGTCGGTGGGTTCCGGACCGGACGTCGGAGTCTTCGAGTCCGAGTCAGTCATCGCGTCAGAGCAAGGCAAGCCCCGGTGCATTTAAACCCTACCTTGAGTTTTACAAATCTTTATTATTTTATACTAGGGTTTACTGCATTATGTAATTAGGAGTTGAGTGATAACCCAATTGCTGCATTGTCATCCTTGATTATTGTAATATCATCCTTGATACCTGTTTTACTGAAAATACGTAGTATGCTTCGCTATGCTTATGAGTTAAGCTTTTAAAATGAATGTTTACCTGGCCATGATGGCATACTTGATAAATATTGAAATATGAGAATAAACTTGTAAGATCGGACGGATGATTTGGCCACTGCTAACTTGCATTGGGAAAGGAGTCTCAATGTAATGTTTTCGCCTTATCAGTTAAAGACCGTACGTTGTTGGCCCTCGCGTTATGGAGTTTTTATTAGTACTAGCCATGTACCCATGTCGGGTAAGCCTTACTTCGACTATTCCATTACGAGAACATCTAACCTCGTACTGAGAGTGGAGAGATGGCGAAAGTAGTGTGTACCCTCGTAGCCAAGGACTGGATTGGAGGAGTACTGTGCTCTCAGGTGGCGATAGACACGTTCTGGTTTTGGGTTACTCGAGTAAGAGTTGATATATGCAAGATTCGGTTCTACATATGTCGTGTGGTTAGGAATCCCCAGCTGGGTAAATGAAGCGGTTCGAATCATCGTTGCTCCACGAGAAAGGAGTTGTGGCCTTGCACCAACATCGTAGTTAAGAACTGGAATTAAAAAGAAAGAATGAGAAATGTCTTGATAAGAATTACTTTGATCTAGATTAGGATCACTTAGAATTGGTTAATGAACCATCAATGGTAAAAGTAAAATAATGAAGGTAAGGATTTACTTTAGTAAGCTTTTCTGCAAAAGAAATTTTGATTCTTGAATACCCGTACCTTGATTTCCTAAAGCTAGCATGCCCTTGGAGTCTTTTCTTAGTCAGGTAAGTCTTGTTGAGTACTCTCGTACTCAGGGTTTGTTAAACCCCTTGTTGCAGGTGCGGTTCATGAACAAGTCTGCTTTGAGCCTTGTTGCATGACCGTTGTGGCTGAAGAAAGTGACGATGAGTAGACTGTGTGGCCTTTAGGCAAGGCACTTCGTTTGTGTGATTGTAATAAAGTTACTACTGATACTTCCCTACTACCGGTTTGTAATAATGTTACATAAAGTTTGAAGTTTGAAAACTGTAATTTGTAAACTTAAGTTATTGTAAGACTTCTGCTACTTTACTCTGATGATATTTTGAATAAACTGTTGTAATATTGCAATACTCCTGTGATTAGATCCCGTTCGGAGGAAAGCAGACCTTTTAAGTTATGAGGAACATAAGTACGATTGTCAGAGGTTATTATGATAATGACAGGTACATGTGGGCCATCACAATTAGGAGGTTCTGTGACATCCTTCCAGTCTCAATGCCCACGCCGTTGTCCCACCGCCCCACGGCAGCCCGTTCAGAGGGGCATCGACGCACCGGCTACACGCAGCAGCCGCACAGCTGCGTCGGTCGCCACCCCCTCCGACTAAGCAACGCAGAGCCGGACCTGACTCCACCTCTCGTGTCACACCACCGCACGCCGAGGCCGCCACTGACCAACGACGTCGGCTCTGGCACCCACCGCTGTCGCTGTCAACATTGCCGACAGCAGCCACAGGGCATGTGCCACCACATCACGGGCGCCGCCCCTGCCTTGGGGCCGCTAGATCAGGACAGTAGCATGTCTGGTGGAGCAGGAGCCCACAGAATCTGTACCAAAGGGGGCCATGGTACTAAACATTGGTGAGTATCAAGATTTTGCCTTCATAGGATACGAGGGTGTTCGAGATACGCTCTAAACCAATGTCGCTCCAGTTCAATGCATGCGATGTAGCGATAAAACAAAAAAGAATCAACTTTAGAGAATTGATGCGGAACTCTTTAATTTCGAGAGCCTCAGGCCATGATCACTTGTCTTATGAGCCGTACCTTTTCGGCGAAAGAAAAGTGTTTTTCTCTTCTTTGGGAGAGCTAATTTATTTATTTATATATAATGTTTGGAGTTACTCTTTGGTAGTCTTTATAGATAGATGGACTTATATGAGTGGGCTTTAACTATTTTCGTTGTCACAATGTTGAGAATGGTTGGGGTTTTAACTAGCAATTTTTTAAATAAAAAAAATCCATCTCAAGCCCAACCGTCCACCACCTCCCCCTCGTTCCCGTAGCCGTCTCCTTCCTCGCGTTCCTTTCGTCCGTACGCCGCCGCCGCCGCCTGCCTTGAACCGCCGACAGTGCCTCAACAGATCGAGCCTCCTCTTCCCAGATCGGGTCCTAGGCTACAGTCTCCGCCGCCGCATCCGTCACATTCCCTGCGCGTGCGCTCCCCTCTCTGTGTCTGCGACGACTGGGTGGGCTACCGCCGCCGCCGCCCTACGCAAGGTGCCGAGGCCTTCTCCGATCTCTTCTCCGGCGAAGAGCGCCCACCAGCCCACCAGGTATTCCCATCCTTCTTATTTTCCCTGTTTGCTGTGCGAAACCGAGTTCCCGAACTCTAACCTGAAGCTATTTGGCCATTTGATGCCTACTAACTTCTAACTAGATCCACCCCTGCTTGATGCCAAACAGTCCTATCTCTTTATGATCCAAAAATTTGTCACAATCCAGCGTTTTGCAATCTACAAGCTGCTGACAATCAAAATCTTATCTTAAACAAACAGACGCTGAGAGGGCCCGCTGGCCGGTGGATGACGATGGCGGGCGGCGGGGGACTGAACCGGTCTTCATCGAGGGGGCAGCTGCCGCCGCAAGAGTTGCTTGACGATCTCTGCAGGTATTTCCCTAACCCCCAAACCCCATCTCTCGAGTTCTTCTTGGATTTGCTTGGGTCAATCTAGAGTAAATCAATCTGAGCTGAATCGCCTCTGCAGCCGGTTCCTTCTGAATGTGCCCAAGGAGGAGCTGGAGTCGTTCGAGCGGATCCTGTTCCTGCTGGAGCAGGCGCACTGGTTCTACGAGGACAACTCTGTCGAGCACAACCCCAACCTCAAGTCCCTCTCCTTCAAGGACTTCACCTCCCTCAGTAAGCCCGCCTGTGCATGGATGCATAGGAGATTATGGTTGGATTGGTCGCTGACGCCAGTTCCGTTGCGTTGCTATGGTGGATTGGATTGGTGGTGTGTGCAGTGTTCAAGAGCTGCACTGCTCTCAGGCCCTACATCGCTCACCTGGATGATATCTACAAGGACTTCAACAACTACAAGTTCCGTGTCCCCGTGTCCGGCGCCATCATCCTAGATGACACTTATGAGAGGGTAATTTACTGATTTTTTTTGCCCCAATCTATTGCATTTTAGGAGTTCCCTGATTGGGATTTGTGAATTAGGAATCTGAATGTAGGTTGCACAATTGCCTTTTTCCTTACATTCAAAATCAGTAGGCATACATCATTCTCTGAGTTATAGTTGGCCCTATATATTGAAGGAAAAACTGTGACTTCTGATGCTAGGATGTGGTGTTTTCACTGAAAATCTCCTATATATTTTTTTACACATACAATTTCACATGCTGTTCTGCAATAAAATTAGGCACATACATGAATTTTAGATTTATTTTCTTTGACCCTTTTGAGCTCAATTTTGTTTGGATGAGGTGGGGAGTGGGGGGTTGTTGCGTTGGTTTTCAAGACCGATTAACTTTTTCCCCTTCTCTACAGTGCTTGCTTGTTAAGGGATGGAAAGCTGGGGCCAGCTGGAGCTTTCCTCGTGGAAAGAGGAATAAAGATGAGGAAGATCACACGTGTGCTGTTAGAGAAGTAAGCTTCTGACTGTATCATGTTCCTGCCTGCAGTTTATTTTCCTTTTTGAGTGCACCCTGCAATTTCTTTGAAGAATATTGTACTTGCAGCCATGGAATGTATATTCTTAGATACCATTCAACACCATTTGCTGCTTTGATACGATCATAGTCCCTGCTTGGTTTGAGTTTACAAATTGTTTAGTTTTCTTTAGTGCAATTTTGATATCTCTAGATCGCAATCCTCTTTTGAACACTTTCATCCCTTCTTCACTGCAAATGTCAGTTTGGTTAAACGTGTATACATTTCATTCGCAATGTCAGTTGTGGTCTGCAGGAGCAATCCTTTATGCTATCAGCAACATGTATCAATATTAAAGATAACAAGTGAATCACAAGTCTTAACATTTTTTTTCCACATGAAGGGAAAAAAACTTGATTGAAGTATTTAGTTTGTTAAAGGCATTCCTCTTGCATAATTTTTATTGAGTAGAGCAGGTTTTCATACGATAAAGCCAATGCTTTGCATGAACTACTTGAAGATCTGTGCTGATAATATTTCAGCCTTTCTATAATCTGGAGCACTTATAATGCTTTATTCGTTAGTTCCTCTTGTTCAGCATATAAGTAGTATTTTGCTAACTAACATCTACTTGAATAACAATACAGGTTCTAGAGGAAACTGGGTGTGATGTTTCTACACTATTAAATTTGGATGATTACATTGAAGTTTCAATTGGACAACAAAGGGTTCGGCTCTACATCATAACAGGGGTTAAAAGAGATACTCTGTTTGCACCTCAAACCAAGAAGGAAATCAGTGTATGCATAGCTCTGAATCTTGTTCGCATTGCTTTTATGGGCAGTCATGCACCTTTTCTTTCTAAGGCTTATTGCTGCTCTCCTTGGCCGATTGTCCTTCATTGTATTGTACCTTTTCTGTTTCTGTTGTTTTCTTTTCCCTTTTAAAAAAGTATGAAATGATCCACTGAGCTATCTTCCTCTGCAAATTTGTTAGGAAATCTCATGGCACAGAATTGATGAACTCTTACCAGCTAGTGATGATGCAGTATCTCGGGCAGTGAATGGAATGAAGCTGTACATGGTTGCACCATTTCTGACGTAAGTACCTTGTGATTCACATTCTACTTTAATTTTTGGGGAAAGATGCTGTTATGGGGCCATTGCCATTATTATAGATGCTCTCAAAAAAAATAAGGAAACCAACAATGTGCTTGTTTTATTCTGTCGCTTGATCTACTAATTTTCCAAAGCGTTAATTTATTGCTTAAACATTGTTGTCTCCTGCCTTGTTCTCTTTCCAGGGGTCTTAAGGCTTGGATTGCCACGCATCCTCCACCACTGCATCAGAAACCAGAGACATCTGCTAGAGGTTTCTTCTGCTCCCCTTTACCCATTCTGGCCAGGATTACAAAAATGAAAAAAAAACTTTGAATTATTCGTAATAGTTCTTGCTACAAATTCGCCTAGTTTTGATATCAGAACTCAGTCAGTTGACGTCTTACTTCAGACTAACCTAGGTTTTCTCCCTAAAGCTGTGGCATTCATTTGGTTATTATGTGGCGTCGGACAGGTACTGTGTGGAAGGCAAAGAATTCGTCAAGTGGCGGTGCCCCAGTAGAGAACCCTGTTGCTAAAGCAGGATCTGACGTGCAGGCGCAGCATGTTGACAACCGCCCCGGTCGCAGCTTCAGAAACTTCAGGTTTGACACCGCAAGCATCCTGCAGTCCATGGAGGCTTCCTTCCTACGCACCTAGGATCCTGACGAAGCATGATGAACCCTGCATCCTTGATGTGTATAGACTGAGGACCAGCACTATCGGGTGTTGTCAATCTGTCTTCATTTCGTCTCTCTCACTCGTTCGTTGTACCTGTAATCTTCCACAGCAACAGATGTTTCGTCTTGCATGTGGTGTGTGGTATATATATGTGGTGTCCTGTTAGACGCTTGAATCTGAATTTTCTGCCTTTTTTTCTTTTTTTGAGCAAATCTGAATTTTCTGCTGCCCGTTTCGTGGTGGTTGTCCCTAAAGTTCTTCCGATATTGCTGCCTGTGGCCCAAACGCAAAGTCTAGAACAGGCCCGGTAGCTATCGTCGTGCTGATGGCTCGGATCAGCCCAATCCCTTATTGGGCTGTCGGAGCCACGACCTGTTTTTTTTTATGTTTTAGTCATGCCATCTTATATTGAAATATTTGGACTCCTAATAAATAATAATCTCAAATAAACAAAAATTTAACTAGAAATTTTAAATCTCTTCAAGTACTACAAATTTAGTATAGAATGTGTCTCTATCCTAGTCATTTGAAAAAAATTTAAATTTTAAATTTCATAATCATAGAACTTAAAATGAATATGTTATATTTGGGTCTTTTAACGATCTCAAATAAAAAGCTTTTCGGTCATAAAGTTATAGATCACATGGAAATCTAACTTCGGTATAGACTATGTGTCCAAGGCTGTTTGAAAATTTTTAAATTTTTAAATTTCCAAATGTGAGAAATTAAAATGAATATTTGGATATCTAAATGATCTCATATAAAAATGTGCCAGCTACAAAGTTGTAGATCATAGTATAACTTTAAAATAGAAAGTTGTAGATCCTATGCTACATTGCTACCGCTTGAAATGAAAACGTGTCAATTAAGATCTTAAATGGAATGTGATTCTTAATTCTTGAAATAAGATTTAATTTCACGGAAACAAAAAAGGCCGTAAGAGATTTGTACGCTACATTGCTACTGCTTGATAGTCCATCGTACTTTTTCGTATGCTCTCATTTGGCCAAACATAAGTATTGTTTGGGTTCCAAGTTTGGGAAAATTGGCTACTTACCATCAAAAGATTGCAACTTCTGGAATGTACTATTAAGCTATATAGCACCGAAAGGTCACAACGTTATTGGTTTACCACTTCCGTTAACTTTGCTAACATTGCATGTATCTCCATTCTCCAAGTCGTCTTCTTCCAAGGTGCACGAGATCAGACGTAGTAGGGCTGTTATGAAGGCCACGCAGCGGACGTCGATGGCCGCACCTTCGCGCGCCAGCCCGGCCACGTGCGACACAAGCGCTGCACCTTGTCACGGCGGAGGGCCTGCTGTTGCGCGTCGAGGCGTTGCGGCGCGAAGAGCTCCGTGGAGCACACCTTGCGTAGGGCGCGCCACAGGGGGCTTCTCGTCGGGAACCAGCCCATGGAGCGTTCTTGCATGGCCGTGATTCCGTTACTACTCCATCTGCGGCTACGCTGACGATTCACGAGCAGGGAGCGAACGAGAGCGAGAGGATTGCCATGGACCATGGTCGTGTAGCTTTCAGAACCGCGGTGGTCATGAGGCACGGGTGAGAACGGCAGTCCACCGTTCACCACCACAGGGTAATTGCTGCTGCAATCGCATTAGATTAGCACGTAAGCAGCTGGCAATTCAAGGCATGCGGGGGTAATTCAAGGCAGCACGACCATCAGCAGGAGAGTCATCACTCATCAGACATCAAGCAAGAACAAGAACAAGCAGGTTGTCCTTTTTTTTTTCTTTTTACCGAGAAGCATGCAGGGCTCGTCGTCGTCGGGCAGGGCGGGACAGCGACGAGGAGACAGCGGCAATCGCACTGCAAAGCAGAGAGATTGCAATCCATCGATCGCTGGACGAACGGATTGACGGCTCCTCTGTTGGAATGTGGCCATGCGGATATAGCAGCAGCTGCGGACTCAACACGCATGCCACTGCGTCGCGCGCACGAACAAGCATGGGTGGCAGGCTTTCTTGCGAAGAAGTTCACGGGTCGTTCTCCTTATCCGCGCGGAGGTGCGGCCGCTGCTCTTACAAATGGAGGAACTCTGCGGCGTGTGTTCACAGATAAGTTCACGGAGACGTTCACGGAATGGCAGAAACATGTAACGTTGTAATCTTTCAATGGTAGATAGCTAAGACCAGATCTTTTAATGATATATTGCTAAACATGCAATCTTTCGATGGTACGTACCCAATTTTCTCTTAAAGTTTGGGCAGTATTCTATGAGGATTCACTGATTCAGGTAGTGTTGAATTGCTCGGTTCGGTTGGAACCAGAATAAGGGTGGGTTTATATCGTGAAAATTATTGGCTTTAGACTACGGTAGCACTTTCGTTTGTATTTGTCAATTAGTGTCCAATCATAGACTAATTAGGCTTAAAAGATTCGTCCCGTGGTTTTCTATCAAACTGTGTAATTAGTTTTTTTTCGTCTACATTTAATGCTCTATGTATGTGTCCAAACATTCGATGTGACGGAGAATCTTGAAAATTTTTTGGAACTAAACATGGCCTAAGTGTTGCTTTATTGGCCATTCTTTTTACAGAAGATGTAAGTTTGTGTAGAAAAAAGGACCAATAATATATGTGGTTCTGTCAGTCAGTCCATTTGGCTTGAACGTATTAGGGTGTGTTTAGTTGGTGAAAAGTGGGTGAAAAGTTCATGTAGCACTTTTCGTTGTTATTTGACAAATATTATCCAACCATGAAGTAACTAGGCTCAAAAGATTCATCTCGACATTTATAGACAAACTGTACAATTAGTTATTTTTTACCTATGTTTAATACTCCATGCATGTGTCCAAATATTTGATGTGATGGGTGGAAGAGGAAATATTTTGGGTTTGCATGGGAACTAAACGTGCCCTTACTACCTATATATGAATATGACGGCCCAACCTGCAGTGAGCTCCGTTGAACGGGATGGTATGGTACAAGCCCGAAAGCGACCCAGCTAGCGATTTTGGATTATAAAAAAAAAACAGAAATAAGGGGTCAGGGCCTCAGGGTCAGGGGTGGTCGTCGAGGAAGCAGGTCATTTTTTTTTTGGCGAACAAGAAAAATAAATCAGGTTATCTTGAAGGGGGGAATACATGGAGTTTCCAACTTTCAATCTTGATTTTTCTGTTAAGATTAATAAAAATCTCTCTCCAACTCCTCCTTAACTCCTCTACAACCAAGGTCCCCGTTGATTACCCCACACACACACATCTTATCTCAACTCCTACTCTTTCCACACTTATATGGGAAGAAGAGCATAAGAAAGAATAAGGAGAAATAACAGTACAAATGTGCAAAAGAGGAAGTCAGGGTGATTTAAAAATAGTTTTACATTTTTAATGTAAAATTATCTTCTAACTTTTAGTAGCGAGAAATTGGAAATAGATAGAGAATGCCAATATGTGTTCCATACTTTATTTTTAACAACTTAGAAAATTTATTGATTTCTCAAATTTTTTTAACTATTGGATTGGAGATGGTCAATTTGCCCCCAAAATAAAATCAGAAAACGCTCTAGGGCCTGTTTAGTTTTCAAAAATTTTCCCAAAAAAATTTAGATTCCCCGTCACATCAATTTTTGACACATGCATGAAGCATTAAATATAGATAAAAAATAAAACTAATTACACAGTTTAGCTGTAAATCACGAGACGAATCTTTTAAGTCTAGTTAGTCTATGATTGAACACTAATTACTAAATAACAACGAAAATGCTACAGTCTACTACAGTAGTTTTTTTGCAAAAAAAATGCAAACTAAACAGGCCCTAGTCGAAGTCATGGTTTACAGTTACCTGACCGGCTGACCCACCTCTATATAGTTCGACAGTCAACGCCGGCAACGAGGTCCGCAGCCGGAGCAGCCAGGGGGCAAAGAAACGGTCATGGCGAGCCCGTTGGACAACTCAAGCGGCCTGTGGACCGTGCTCGGGCAGGCCTCCAACGTGGTGCAGCTCGTCGGCGTCGACGCCCTCGGGCTGGTGTCCATGGTCGTGCAGGCGGCGCTGGCGGCGCGCCGCCACCGGGACGCGTGCCGGCGGCTGGCGCACCACGTGGAGCTCGTGGGTGGCCTGCTGCGGGAGCTGGAGCTCGCCGAGCTGATGCGGCGCGAGGCCACGCGGCGGCCGCTCGAGCAGCTGAGCGCCGCGCTGCGCCTCTGCTACGCGCTCGTCACGGCGTGCCAGGACCGCGGCGGGTACCTCCACCGCCTGTTCTGGGGAACGTGGATGGCCGACGAGCTCCGCGCCGCGGAGCAGGAGATCGACATGTTCATCCGCCTCGTCCCGCTCATCGCGCTCGTCGACTCTACACATGAACGCCCGGTCAAGGTACACGCATGCTTCGTTTTTATTGCTCACACTGTAATAGAAATTTTGTGGAGGTCTAGTTGGTCTCAGAATTTGATTCGTAATCCAATCAGACTTATCAGCCCAAGTGATACCTTGAATGATTGCGTTTGAATTGGAGCCTAGTAGCCAGTGCAACTGATCAAACTAGACATTTGTTTTTTTTTGTTTGGTTGGTAGAGTAGAAATTGTTGATCACCCCCCTCATTCTTAAAGTATTAATTAGTATATAAGTACAAAGAATAGTCATTCCACTAAAACTATGGGTTGAACTCATGATGCGTCATCTCATCTAAAATGGTTCGTTTTTTCAATAAAACATCTCCAATTGTGCTTATATATCAATAATAACTGTTGTTTTCGTTATACTTACCTGGCAGGCTACAGAACGTGTGCCAGTTGTGGCGGCAAGCTGTTCAAACCTTCAAACAAGGTTGGCTACCTTTTTAGAAAAGGGAATATATTAAAAATACCCCAGCCTCTGCATCGACCAATGCATATGGCTGTTCCTTAATACAGACACCAACACTGAGGTCCCCAGAAACACTAACACTAAGAGCACGGCCAAAGAGACGAAAGGAAAAGTTCCCAAGTTCGACAAATGCCGTGTTCTGACCACTGACATTAGTGATAGTGAACCACCAGTCTACCACTGATGTTGAACACTATTCTACTATTTGGCTGGAGTACCGATTGATTTATTTAGAGATGTAGCTGTTCTCTAGGCATGTCTTTGTGTTGACAGTTCTAGATTTGAAGTGGATGACGCTTCACATATATTCATTCAACTAGAAGGAATGAAAATATTAGTCTCTTATGAATTCTAACATCTTTGTCCTTATAACAATATGGATATGATTTAAAATAAATCTATGAAACATTGAAACTGCCTTTTAATAGTTAACACTGAACCTAGTATATGCATGTAATTGCCTGCCACCTGGTCGCTCTATTTCAGTCTTAGTAGAAAATGTTTATTTCCAAAATCAGTTGAACTCGGATCCTTAAAGCTAATTCGATATGACATATATATATCTTGTTAGGATTGAAATTAGAACAATTGATGGTTTTGCATATAGTAATGATAATGTGTATTCATTGTTAGGACTCAGACAAGAGTTGTGGAGTTTACAGAAATAAGTGTTCAAGGAGCCATTGTACCTTGTAATTGTAAAGGTGAGGAACAACTCTTAGAAGGTAGTTTCTCATACCAATTTTCTATCGCTTCCCTTTGGACTAAGAAAATGTAAACATATTGGCTTTTAAGAACTCGTGTTTTTTCTGCCATTTATGTCTCAATCTAACAATGTACAACTCCTGCTTGCATCTATATTGCAATTGAGAAATCCAGGTTGCTTGTATAATAGCATTTTCGTTATGCATGCATCCTAGCTATTAGCTAATGAGTGAAAATTGAGCACGATGTAAAAAAGAGTACATGGTAGTTTATTGTCACTGTTAAGGGGAAAATGATTAGGCCCTTTCAAGCCTTGTCACTTGTATCCACCTCAATCCATGTTCCATGTGTGTTGGAGTGGATTGGGATGGAACTTAGTTTAATTTCTACCCCGATCCACTCCAACACACATTGATTGAAGTGAATATGAGTACATCCAAATAAGCCCTCAACAATCCCCATGGATTGGCAAGGACATTTGTTCATGTCATTTCCCTCCCCATCTGAAGTGGTTGGTTCATCCAAACAAAGCCCTAAGATATCATACAATTTTGTACTTGATGAAGTCTATAACATGAGGAAATGCATGCAATATTCTTCTTTTCACTTTTTTTTGCGATTTTTTTAAAACATGACCCTAGGGAGAGACGGCCCCAAGCTTAACCACTTCTGGTTCAAGAAAATGCCCTGAAGGCCTGTTCACACCTATTGGGCACATTTGCCTATTTTTTTATATCTTTTGTTTTTTTAGGACGAGACACATCCGTATTTTGGGGAAACAAAGCGAGAGACCTTTTTTTCTCAAGACAGGGGTTTCAAACCTGGCTAGTTGGCTCCAATACTAGATGCTCAACCACTGTAATACTAGTGCATTTGCAAGGAATTTGGTTTCCCACAAAGATCCTGCAGAATTTAAATAACTATTGAACTTTGTAACATTAAGCTTAGCATTTTTCATCTTGCTTTTGCAATTGTTTGATGCAACGCTGCTTTGTGATTTAAAGAGATTGCCCATGATTCGGGAAAGGTGCATTTGCGAGAACAGAAAATCATGGATGTGGAAGAATTGGTGAAGCTTTGCACACGTACCGAAGAGAGATACCCAGGATTCAAAAATTACGATTTCTTTCAGATAGTAGATGGCACACAAATGTTTTCAGAGAAAAGAATAGTGGGAAGTGGTGGATTTGGTACAGTTTACCAGGTAAACGTTAACAGAAATGTAAGTCCGTTGGTTTATTGATAAATTCCACCTGAACCCTATTGCCAACCATTTCAGGGTGAGTTGAGTGATGGAACCATAGTTGCCATCAAAAGATTTGAGCATGGAATAGGTTTCAACAGTGAATTGCAGCTTTTATGTCTTCATCATATCAATATAATTAAGCTGTTGGGGTGGTGTGTACATGGACAAGAAAGGATTCTAGTATACGAGTTCATGCCCAATAGCAGCTTGGACCGTATCATCTTTGGTATGTATGTTTGTATTCATGACCATATATAGTTGTTTGCGTAGATGTATTTTTTCCATGTCTCGATAAATATGAGCATGAATTATAAAACCACTATGATCCAATGAAATAGTAAAAGGTTTGAACAATTTCCATTTCAGATTGATGTTAAGTCCTTTGACTATTCCACCTTTTTATTTATTTTAAAAGTATAGGAACAATAGGTCTTTATATGAAACAAATTTCTTGTTTAAACATTCTGCAGATAAAACTAAAGTGGCACTGCTAAACTGGTATAAGCGATTTGGCATAATTAAAGGGTTGGCAGAGGGGCTTGTTTACATGCACAAGCACTCACATCTATGGATGGTACATGGGGACTTAAAACCAAATAATATCCTCTTAGATCATGACATGAGCCCAAAGATCGCTGATTTTGGATCAGCTAGAACCTTGAGTTCAGATGTAGGGGAAGAGCAAACAAGCAGGGTTGTAGGAACTAGGTAAGTGTCGCGCAAATAAGAATCATATACAGCACACCACCAAAATTGTGTTATAGTGTGCTAATGCAGTTCTGATATTTATTTGCAGTGGTTACATAGCTCCAGAGTATGCATCTCGAGGCCTTTATTCTGTCAAGACAGATGTGTTTGGCTTTGGGGTGTTGGCTCTTGTGATCATTAGTGGACGAAATAATACCATACTAGAGCAGCAAGGGGATACTGTTGGTAACCTCGTACGAGATGTGAGTGAACAACAGAACCAAGCTGTTAAAGATTGCTATTTGCTATAGTTTTTCAACATAAATATTTTGTGTTAATCCTTGGTAACCGTTAGGTTTACATTACAAGTCATTGTGGATGCTAAAGTAACGCGAAAAAAAATGTTTCAGGCATGGCAATTGTGGAATGATGGAAGGCTACATGAGCTTGTAGACCCAATGTTACCTGATGGGTACGAACTCAATGAGATAGTGAGATGTGCTCAGGTGGCGCTACTATGTGCTCAAGAAGATTCGGTAGATCGACCCACCATGTCAGATGTTGTCGCTCTCTTGAACTTTGAAAGCTTAAGTTTGTTACCAGATCCTAAGCAGCCATCTGAGCTAATTAAGGGAGGTGCTACTAGTGACAAGTTATCGACATATGTTAGCCAATCAAGCAGGACCATAGATATAACCATCACAAGTTCAGCTCCTATGTCAACTAGAGTCCATATCATTGTAGACCAAGAGACCTGAAATGCTAAAGGGAAATAATATATAACAGGATGTTGAAAATTTGAAATGTTGTGGACTTTCGTCGGTTCATGCAGAAATCTTTGTAACCCCCCTTCATTCTCGGTTTCATTCTCTATCATAGTGCTTTGCTCATTATGTTAAGATCAACAAAATTTGCACCTTCTGTGTTGGGTTTTCCCATTCAAGGTGAAAAATTTGTTGATCTTAACATAACGAGCATAGACTGTAACTGTAAGCATTGTCTTGCTTGAGACTTCAACATGAACCCTATCTCGCGCTTTCTTGGTGATGTCAAGTTTGGCTCCAACATACATAAATTGCACATCCATATAGATGTTGGCTGGTGATTTGGTGAAATCGGGTCAAAATCATATGGCTATGAGTAACCTCATATAGCTGATTCTCTAGAATTTTTGTGGATCTCACACATGGAGGAATATCATAAAATCGGACTCTTGCATGAAGATTCGTAAAGGAGTAACCTTGAAACTCTTTATCAGGGTGGACTCTTTGAAGCAGGAAATTCTCACTGTTGACAACACATGGTTGTTCTACCCAGACATTTTGCATGCTACGCAGGTCCTTAAACTGGGCAAGAAAAAAAATAGGCTGCCAAGATCTCGCATGTGGGGGGTGGTTCTCTGCCAACACCATGGCTATTTGGATACAGGAGGAGGAACTGAATGGAAGAGACGAGAACCGGAGAACGTTGAAGGGGGCGAGGTGGGCTGGAACCGGCATATCGACTATCGAGTAGACACCATTTCCAGCCTTCGTTGATCATGTGGCCTTGAGAGAGACTTTTGGTTTTGGATTCAAGGGTGCGTAAGTGCGTTCAAATGGGAATCCCACAGCGGCCAAGCCAAATTTTGGCTGTTGACCACGCTTGCAGACAGTCAATTCGAGGTGGTAGTTTTAGCCGCTAGAGTTTGACAAGTTAAGGACCTGAGGTCACACATAAGTGTGTAACACTTGCACACTGTTTGGCCCGGCAGTGACCATAATATAGTCAATATGCAAAGCCACCCAATCCATCCTTTTCCGGCTCACGTTGTCTTGACGGCTTCACGCAAAGAAAAGACAACTCCTCAATACTCTTGCCCATTTTATTATTCCTGCAACCATATACATCACGACGGCATTCATCATTGCAAGTTGCAACAAAGTCAAAGCTAGGCATAGCAAAGAGATAAAATGTGTTGCTAATGAGAAGAGAAATAAACTGGACATCATATTTATTATTAACCTTGGATGTTAGGTACTTCAGTGCAAGCTTGTGACCTTCAATAAGCTGAAAAATATATACGCTTAATGATCAAGGCCATACTAGAGCATCGTAATCACAATCTGTTGAAGCTACAGAAGTTAGGATGCACAAGGGGTTAGTAATTAATAATATCATTGAGACAACAAATTCAGTTAAAGATGATGGCAAGTAAATCTATGGACAAAAGATGTACCTTTTGTTCCATAGTCCTTGCAACTTCATCTTCCAAATTATTCACCTTCTTATAAAACTCTTGGGAATATGTATCCATATGATGGGTGATTTTGTTTTTCAAATGACCATCTTTGAGCTTAGTCACGGTATCTTGAACTAAGATATGACAAATTGCCCCAAGCCTCTAAGAGCACCAAGAAACGAGAGAGTGGTTTCTGTGTCCCGATCTTCTTGTGGTAAGCATCACTGGCAACATTATGAAGTATAGTTGCATATGTCCTAACCATCTATATTATAGAGATAAGAAGATCATTAAGTTCACAAGTGTTATCTAAAGTGGCATGAACCTGGTAGTGAAGGTTACCTGATTTGTTTTTTTTTTTGAAAGTAATGGCAGGAGCTCTGCCTTTCAATTAAGAAGAATAGAATTGGCCTAGTTTATAAGGGAAATCAGGCCTGAAAACCTTACATAGTCACAGATTAAAACACAGAAAATACCCACAACACCAGAACATCATAGCCCTGACGACTAACGCATAGAGGTAACACAACTGCCAACGACGCCCACTGGGTGTCCTCAGTGCCGAACTGACCACAAACAGCAAAAAGCAGCTCCGGCTTCCCACGGCGAACAATAGCCAAACGCTTTGACCTCCTCCCATCATTCGGTATCTCCGACAAGATCATGTACCGAGTCATGCCTTGCGTCGTCATTTAGTCCCCTCTATAGTAGCTTGGCCTGGCACGGCCTGAGCGAGTCCTCGAGTAGCAAGGAAGCATTACGTGGCAATCTGCCCTAGCATGGCTGGTCCGTCGAGGCCACTGAGTGCCACCAGCGCCTTGATGACAAGGTCGGACATCGGACCTTTGAAGAGGTTGAGGTAGCGCAGTAAGGTCATCTCCATGGTTTCGCCTTCTTCCTATGTGATGCCTAGCCGCTTCATGAGCACTTGCCTTGCTTTGCTCTACGCGTCACCACACGGCCAAGCAATGGCTGCTAGGCGCGCACTGCGCCGGGACGGCTTGCTCGGCCTATTCTTTTCCTTCCGTGGCTTCACTAGGCCATGTTGTTGTGGAGGAAGCAGGGGTTGTTGGATAGGCTTGGTTATTGACTGGATGAAGTTTGCCAGCACTACCTCACGTGCAGTATGGCCACCATCCTCTGGCAAAGGTGGCGAAGTGTGCCCCTGTCCTACAATGCCTATGCAAGGGTCGGCACTAGAAGCAGCTCCAAAGCCACGACAGGGGCGTGCGGACTCACAGCGTGGACGTCTGGTGTACACGTAGCCTGGGCGAAAGCGACACCTCCTCAACTTGAACCCCGTCGTCCCCTCCAAGGTCGCCTTTGCCGGTGTATCTTCGAGCTGATGGCTTGTTAGCACACAGGACGATGCATTAACCTCTAGTGTGGGGGTAGTAGACTCAACAGTCTCTAACCTTAGCATTTGAGCGGACGAATCTATTGTCTGCTTCTCTAGTTGTATAACAGGACAGAAGGGTTCAACATTTGTTGAGGCCTGGAAGAGTAGAAGTGGGTCAGATTCCCCACCGGCGGCATGGGTAGGTGAGCAACATGAAACAGAATTCAATGGGGGTTCCTTAGCTGCGTTAATTTCTATTTGGAGAAGGGCATCTTCAACATCTTGGATTGTAACCTCCGGTATTGCTGACCTGTTAAACGAAGAAGAATTGATCTTGTTGGATGTTGTCGCCACTTTCACTAGGGAGCCACTAGGAGCAATCTCCTTGGGCCTATGAATTTGGTCTCCCCAGCCCCCCTTGGTTCCTGGCTCGGTGAAGTGGCCACGGCAGCTATTGTCCCCTGGTTCACGCTTGACCAATCTTGATTCAATGTCGAAGCTATCTTCAGCTTCTCTGACACGGCATGTATTTGAAGCATAAGATTTTCCGCGAGCTTCATCCATTTTTCGTTGGAATCTTGCAACTTTTGCAGCTGTGCACTGAGTAGCAGGGAGAACTCACTATGCAAGCTCTGTACCTCTTTGTCAAACATCTTCTTGATTTCATGCTGAAAATAATTAGCATATTCGGTGAAGAAATGCTGAGCTGCAAGATCATCGCTCCTTAGGTGCAGACGCTCCGTGCGACAATCATTCTGGTGACCTGATGATTGTTCCTCCCGTGGAAGACGCTGCGGCAGAAGTGGGCGACAAGGCATGGCCGATTGACGGGGATGTTGGTGACGCTGATGACAATCCCGCTCACGATGGCCCGAGCGGCGGCACCGGAAGCAGGTGATGGGATCACGGCAAGCCGCAGCCCAGTGGCCCCGTGCAAGGCAAATGAAGCAACGGCCTTCAATGATCTTCCGAATGCGAGGAGAGAGACGAGTCATGCTCCCATCATTGCTACTGGGATGTGTTGGCGAGTGGTGCAGCTCATCCTGTGGATAATCAATCTTTCTCCACAAGGTGTTCCTAGACGAATCGATGCCTGAAGTAGTAGAGCATGAAGGGCTGTCAGCGAAGCGAACTCGAAGACCTGCACGACGCGGAGGAACTTCACGATGAGCAGGATCTATGATAATTGATTTAAGCTTGTGGTCCTGCGGCTGCTGATGATGATTTTTGCCTGACGAATAATGCTTCACGATATCGGTGTAGGTACGGCTCGTCTTGGGCTCTGACTCGGGCGTTGGCAGCACTACCATGTCGTCGTTAGGCTGTGGTCGACGTTGATTGAGCGGCGGCGGCGGCGGCGGCGGCGGAGTGTCCACGGGGTTGTGTAGAACATCCGTCGACAAGTTGGGAATGGAGCACCTGTTGTTGGAGTTGCAACGGCTGGGAGGTGTCTGCTCTAGCAGTGGCGTGGAGAGAGGCAGCGACGATGGATGCGCATGGGATCCACTAGGATGAGGAAGCTGTGGTGGCGAGTCTACCAACAGGACCTCATCCACATCCTCATCGTCGGAATCGCTGTAGCTGAGCGTGGAGACGGAGGCTTCCGGCAGTCGTGGTTCGGGCATGACGGGGATGGAGGCTTGAGTGACGCGGTCTTCATCTCCGTTCTTGGGCTTGGCGGCGAGCTTGGTGGCCATGGGCGTCTTGGCAGCGACCTTGCCGGGGTTGGGTCTAGCGTCGGCGGCGAGGCAGGTGGACGACTACTTGACGGAGCTCCTCGCCCGCAGTCAGCTATCCGGCTGCGACGAGCTTCCCCACGTGCAGCCTCCACGTGGCCGGCCGGCGAGCAGCGCCCGCGAGGGCACCTCGACGGAGGGATGCAGACCCTACATGCTGGAGATCTGCTGGGGCTCTGTAGACTGCGATGGCAGCTTCCTGGCAACGGGGACTGGAAACCAGTATGTTGAGAAAATTCTATTGTACCAGGGCCGTCATGTGCAATATCCTAGATGGTTTTAAAACAACCGATGGATGTGGCAAGTTAAGAAAATCAAAATAATTATTGCATACTGTGCCTATATACAAATAAAGGAGCAAAAAAAATATAGTTGGACATTTAGGCCCACTTACCATGACCTTGGAAGCCAAATCCAAAGCTTCCTGTGCTCTTGAGCAAACTATTTTTGCCACTACCCTTTCATCTGAATTCTACAGCAGATAAACAAAGAGGAAAAGATAATGAGATATCTAGTCATTGGAAACTCGCTCGACCTTGCTTTACAAACATGTCTTAAATCCAATATGTAAAGAATGCTAATGACATCAGATTAAAAAAAACTAATAAACTTAGCGGTTCGTTTTCAACATTGAACAATTAAAATTTTATATACTAGTGTAGTAGTAACAAAGCAATTTGTCGGACTTGTTCCAACGTGATTGAGATACAAACAGAACTAACCCGACCGTCAGCTGAACGAGACAACTTCATCCTGTACTCAGAAATTCGTTCCTTCTCCTCAAGGAACATATCAGGAGGCACCCGCTGTGATATATAAAACAGTGACATGCATCATCAGAACTAATAACAAAGTCAAATATATATACCAAACAATACGAAATTACTAGTGGTTGATAACCATCGCGAGAAACACTTTACCACGCCCATAGCAGCTAAAAGTGCCTGTTGGAAGTTGAGTAGTTCCTCCACCAAGGGATAGTTCTGCCGGGTCGCGGCCTGGAGGAACAACAGCAAACAAAAGTAAAGATAAGTTCCAGCACTCGAAGAGATCGATCCGTTCTGTACAGCTCAGCTCTTGTTTGCGGGCTTACCTTATCGGGATCGTGGTTCTCTGGCTCCGGATCTGGCTCATTGAGTCGATCGGCACGCTTCTCGCAGTGGGAGCGAAACGAGTCGCGCGTGCGGGCCTGCAACTTAACCGGCGCCGACGAGGGACCTCGCCGGCCCAGCTGATGGACATTGATGGCCCCGTGGAACGGCCGCGAGATACCGGACGCGGCGGCCAGGGCCGCGGGGGCAGACGCGCGCAGCGGGAGCGCGGCCATGGCTTGTGAATTTTCGAGATCAGAGAGAAGGGGGCCGGGGAGAACACCGAGTTTACTTTGGATCTCCGAGGTATATATATGTGACGGTCGGCCAGTATCCAACTGAAAACTTTGGTATGAATACTGGAGCCTGGCTGGCGACCGACTCTAGATGTAATTCAACCTTGGCGCAGTCTAATCAAAATTCCAACTCTCCGTGAGACGAGTTTTAACTTGATGAGAACTCTCTATATATCAACAAAAAAAATTTATCAAAAAGAAGCCCATGGACCCTCCTCAATAGCCCTTCTCTTTCCCTCCGGCTGTTGGGAAGTTATCTCAAATAAATTGCAGCCAATCTCTGCATCTAGTACCTTTGATTGAGCACCAAATCTTCCTCAAAGTCTGAGTGATGCCATTTGCATGGCCCGGTTTCTCCGCGGATAGCTTCCCCACCACCTGGAGTTCTTTATCCTTGAAGGTGGCTGGCCCTGAGGACATAGTCAGGAACATTCCCCACACGGCCGTGCAGCCCGATATGCGCCGGCTTGGAGCCATAGTTACCACAAGATAAAGTCAGGTGCAGCCTAATCTTTTTCTTGCCCAGTTTAGGAACCTGCATAGAATGCCATGTCTGGGCAAAAAAAACAACCCTGGGTTGTCGACAGAGAAACTCTCCTGCTTCAAAGAGTCCATCCTGATAAAGAGTTTCAAGATTATTCTTTTAAGAATCTTCTTTCATACGATATTCTAATTTTATGGCATTCCTTTTGCGTCAAAAAAATTCTATGGCATTCCTTCATTTGTGAGATCCACAAAACTCCTAGAGAATCTGCTATATGAGGTTGGTCAGCCATCTGATTTAGACCGACTTCACCAAATCACCAGCCAACATCTATGGGTTTGAGCAATTTATGTATGTTCAAGCCAAACTTGACATCACCAAGAAGGCGGTCGATAGAGTCCAGGTTGAAAGTCTCAAGCAACACAGTGCGAGATGAAGCTCCCCACCCACATGGTACTTCTATGACTCGTCTGGAACAAATCCCTCAACAAGCGCTCAACAGGGATTACCTCCTGCCGAGTCAACAGGGAGAGTCTGATAGGCGGAGCGTGGTTGCCACAGATTCTGCGCAGTTATAAACCGACTACGTTACGGGCCGCCCATCAAACAGGCAACTGTTTCAACATTCTAACATTATATAGACCATTGATGTCCCCAAGAGAATACCTTCGGTGAAACGTTTCACGTCGTAACACATTGTCTTTACTACACATCCCTGAGGGGTGCGTACCAAGTATACAATCACAAAACCATTTTCCACAATGTGCCCTGAAACACATATACACTCTGAATTTCACCCCAAATGGTACCCCTACAAACTGCAGAATAATGGGTTTTGACCCGACTAACAACTACAATCGAAAGCTCCGGTATCTGTTTCATCGTCATCCCCTGGTTCCTTCTTGGCACGTGCAACTTCATAGCATCTGGCTTTGTCATCATCAGTCAAGTATAGAGCTGAGTAGAACAGAATGATCTTGTGATGGCCAGCTATGATGGAGGGCTCACTGAAGGTCTGATCCTTGCAGGCATGCTGCTGAACTCACTGTTTGTAGCCAGTGGATGGTAGAAAGTGCGGTGCGGTGTTATGGACATCTTATTCATCGAATACTCAATGTCATCGTCATTGTTAAAATCTATTTCAAAGTGATCATCCAAGCTGCCCACATTCATTCCGGGTGCGTCAATGTCGGCAAGCTCCTCGTCGTCCTCGTCGCTATTGTTGTTACTGTATGTCGTCTTGACCAAGGACCAGAACTCAAAATTTGGGCGTATATATCTGCAAGGATACAATGGATCATCAGGCAGGAAACACTAATATACACTAATTACAAGGACAATTAGCTTCTGAATTAAAACACCGTTCTGCCGATGCTGGTTGAGCTCATAATAAGGAGAAAAAAGAGGACCCAGCAATAGGAATTAAAATTTCTAGCAATTTCTGGTAAAGATGTTATAGCAATGGTATGACAACAGTTTTATAAAGTTCAGGATTGAATGATATGCAAATAACTATTCTCCAAGAGCACGCACTTGAAGGATTCGATGGCTGTGGGCTGAGAAAACTGATCCATCAAGACTATGGGCTGGTCTTCCAGTACAAGTCCCCCGCAAGGCTCAGGCCCTCTTCAATATTGCAGTAGATGCCATAGTAGGGAATGGTGAGAAAATTCGGTTCTGGACAGATAGATGGTTAAATGGTCACACCTTGGCTGAGTTGGCCCCCAACCTGTTTAATGCTGTCCCCAAACGTACAGCCAAGAGACGTACTGTTGCTCAGGCACTCCAGAACAGAAAATGGGTAGATGACATCAGGGGAGCTCGCACAGTACCAGTCCTCATCGAATACCTGCAGCTCTGGGATTTGGTGGATGGAATTGTTCTGCAGCAACAGGTTCCAGATCAATTTACTTGGAAGCTAGCCCAATCTGGTTTATACACAAGTAAATCAGCTTATGCTGCCTTCTTTGTGGGAACCATCAGGTTTGGTCCTTGGAGAAGAATTTGGAAAAGCTGGGCGCCTCCTCGTTGCAAATTTTTTATCTGGTTGGTTTTCCACAATCGGTGTTGGACGGCCGATCGCCTTGCGAAGAGGGGATTGCCCCATCCTGAGGCTTGCCTTTTGTGTGATCAAGCTGAGGAGACTATTCATCATATCCTGGTTGGCTGTGTGTTCACTCGTCAAATATGGGCTCGAATCTTCCAATACTTGGGTCTCAGTTCTCTATCGCCAGAACCTACAACATCTCGTTTCTCTAAATGGTGGTGGAAGGCAATATCGTCAGTGCCCAAGGCGGAACGGAAGGGTCTCAACTCCCTGATAATTTTGATAGCCTGGGAGGTGTGGAAGCACCGTAACTCATGTGTGTTTGAAAATGCCACGCCAAGCATCCAGGAGGTTCTTAGGGCTGTCAGCACTGAGGGCAATCTTTGGTGCAGGACTGGAGCAAGAAAGCTCCAAGAACTCTTGGTCAGGGAGCCGGCCGTGGGGGTATAAGGCAGGCAGTTTTGTCTGGTCGACAAGATTTTAGTTTGTGGCGTGCCTGTTTTAGTTAAGTGAATGAGTGTGTGTTGGTGGTGTTTTGTATTTGAGTAGGGTCTATTTAGACTCGTGTATTTTATTTCTACCTTAATGAAATGACGCGCAGCTCTCCTGCGTAGTTCGAAAAAAAAAGTAGAACATAATGACACTACAACTGGCTAAAAAGGCACTCTTATTGATATTCAAACCTGTCAGACTCTTTAAGCAGATATGGGTCAAATGGGAAGAACATGTCAAGCCTATTAAGTCCTCCAAATGCCTTCGATAGATCAGATTCAACTGCATCTTCATGTGTTGAATTCACAGATGCATGGAACAGACTTGCAGCCCTAGCCTGCCTCAAGAACTCATTCACTATTGAAGGCAAGCACACCTACAGCATCAAAAGGCATGCCAGTTACCACTATGTATTTATATAACGGCAAAACACAAGTGCGTGGCTGCTAAAAGATACAGTGAAAGTGGTAGGGAGTGTGATACAGACCTTTAATGGCTCCAATGGGTGGGCCAAGATATTCTGGATTCGCATTTGAAAAAGTTGTAGTTTAAGATTTGGGTAGTCCATAATAGATCTTAACCGAAAGCATAGGACATACATCACAGCCTGCAGGTTAAGAAACATGGCAGATAAAAACATTCAGAAAACATATGATGCTAGATCAGGAACAGGGGTGATTGAGTAATAACATGCATTTGACCAACTTCTTCTCTTGCTTAGTTAAATATACATAGAGAATATGGCATAACAAACCTGGCAGCTAGCATAAAATAGTTGATGTTTTATAGGATTGGCTGTCACCCCTTTGTCCAGCTGACAGCCACAATAGTCCCCACACCACTCCACTAACCTAAGCACATAACGTAACATAAATCTCAGATGTACAAATGCATAAAATGTAGATACTGTGTGAGGTGTTCAAAACAAATATTTTGCAAGTTCAGAGTGTAGCCACCTTTTGAGTACAGCAACAACTGTATTTACGGAAATGAACCTTGCCCGGGACAGATAGCTTCCAACATATGAAACTGCAGACATTCTGCACTTAGAAACAAATGTGGTCATTGGCATTTCTTTAATCGTCAATTCACACAGGTTGTGTATTAGCCTATTAGGTTAGCAACAAATTGATCTCAGAACAAAATATGCTAGTTATTTCGATCACTGAATCTCCTCCAATGATTATATTTGTAAGCCCAGACCTTTTTACCACAAGTGCAGTAAACTTTAGTGAAGATAGTATGTCTATAATAAATTATTCACACAGCTACGATGCCAAAATCTCCAAACTCTGTAAGGCAAAGTGTCAAAACAGAGCAAATAGTCAAGGCATGATTACAAGTTTACAACATGCAATGGTCATTATAGAGGTAAGGTTCAAACACTGGTGCCTCCAATCACATACACGACAGAAAGTTTCCCTACTGGATGTACTCCTTGCATAGCAAACAAGAGGCTTACCTAGTTATTGCATCCTCCTTTTTGTCCTTGTCAATAAAAATATCGGCAAGAAAAACAGCAAACCCATCACCGCAGATCTCTGGATACAGGGAACAAGCATAAAACATGATAAACTGCAAAAGTCAAAATAAATGTGTCAATCCAAGAGAGCAAGGCAGAAAGCAACTGAAAATACAAGTTGGGTACTAAAAATTGTGAATCTACTTTACAGAAGGTTAATCCTTAACCTGTGCAAATTTGGATTTGTGCACCCTTAGCACATGTGATTTAAATATAGCCTTCAAAGTGTTAAATTCCTGTCCAAGTCAAGACAAAACATGAGCAATATCAAAACAAAAGTGCTTATATGTGTTTACTTATCATTCACTCGTAAGTCATGAACTACCACAAAATAGAACATTTCTCAGACAGCATTAGATGAGTTGCAATTGACAACTATAAACACAATCTTGAAAGAATCAACCCTAAGGATAGAGCACAAAGTTAAATGGCTGTACACAGCTCAGCTCTACAGCGTGCCTTTGTTTTGCATCCCAATCTGCATACCTTTACCTGGTTAGGGCCTTGGGTCCACTCAGGATGGTGCCTCTTGGATTATCTTGTGGGGTTGGGTTGGTCTGGTGGTCCTGACAGTTTCTACTAGCCAGGTTAAGTCAAATACAGGACTAAGACAAAGATCAAATTCCTCAGGGCCTGTTTGTCTCTGCTTTATATTGAGGATTCTGGTTCAAAAAGCTGAAGCTAAATAAATGGGTGCTTTCTAAAAGCAGATGTTAGAATCCAACCACATTTACACCACAATCCACAAGAGCATCCCACCAGCTTACAACTTTTAACAGCCCACATCTACAGCTAACTTTTAAGAATCCAAAGCTTAAAGACCTTGGATCACACCATATTAAGACTAATAATCCTCAGTGAAAGAAGCTTTGGGTCAACAAACAAAGGCAGCAAAGGGAAGAGAAGCTTGAGCACAAAACACGATGCATCAATAAGCTAGAAAAGGAGAGAAAGCTAAACAAAACTTTGAACGGTTATGAAATACATCTCGTCAACAAGGTGATGACTGTTGCCGGTTACAGGATAGCCAGGAAATGTTAAGCTTCAAGCTGTCAGAGAAGCACATCCTGAGATGTCATGAAGCTACTGGCCATTGTCGAAGAAGACAACCATCCAGGAAGCCAACATCTAATACCCCTGAAGGAGAAGCTACCAGCCATACCCTTGATGCCTTGTTTGGTTTGGTGGGGATTGGAGGGGATTAAAGGGGGTTGAGGGCGACACCGAACAAAACCTGAAGAAGCTGCCGCAGTGCAGTACATGCCACAAAGTAGCTGATGTCCCACTTTCTTTCTCCAATAACGCTTTATATGGGATCGAGGGTCTCTGAGCTCCACTGGACTCCTCAGATGGGTTCGGCAGTTTATAACCACATCTAAATAACCATAGCATCTCTTTCTCAAAATGGATCAGCCCTGTGTTGTAACTGCATACGCATGTTAGTTTGGTTTGGGTTTGGTGAGGGTAGCCAGGTTAACCTGAGGTCCTGAGCCATGAACAGTCGTACAAAATATTTTGTGGCAAATTTACAAGGGGGGAACAAAGAAACCATGCATACCTACATGGGCATATTCACATATATTTAACTAAAATTGCCATTAATAAATGACTGTAGCCCTTATTAACTTTTTGTGGCAATGTATCTATCAGTAGTATAATTATGTTTTCATATTCCCAAATAGTGTAAGTTATACAAAAAAATATGACAAATGAAGGTTCAGTTTTTGAGTTAAGATTCCAGCCATGTGCTCACCTTAATTAGGCGATCAGGTTCTTCTGCGCGTGACTTGAGGTGCTCGCACACAACCACCATTAAACCATCAAGTTTCTCGGCACACACATTTCCTCCAAAAAGGACCTAACCAATCAAAGTAGGCCTTAATTTACTCACAGTTAATTATGTAATAAAGTGCAGACGTTTCCTATTAGAAGTACTCAATTAGTAACGCAAAGAACATTCTAAATATGACAAACCTTTGTTCCTTCTTGACCAAGGTTATCTTCATCCTCATCCAAATCCTCAAGCTCCATGTCAAATATACCTTTGTTGTGTTCATCTTGAAGAATATCTTCCCATGTTATATTAACCTGCATAATTCCAATCAATCAATAAGAGAAAAAAGCAGTTCCAAGATAGATTACCTAACCATAAAAAAGGAAAGGAGCATACATCCAATTCCGTAAGTAGATAAACAACTTTCTCCAACAATGACGGTCCAATGATGTCCCAAACGTCAGCATCAAGACCCAACATGCACTCGACAAATGATACCATCTTCTGCAAAGACAATCCCAGAAGGTAAGATTGATTGCTCATGAGCAGTGTAAGTGGTGCATGTGTACAGTTAAGTACTAAAAACTGCATAAAGGCCTCAAATCAAATAGTTATAACAGCACATAGCTTTACACTATGTTCAAACCGGGCGACTTTAGTTTGCATCCAATTTTTTAGTTACAACCCCCCCCCCCCCCCCCCAATAAAGAATCAGAGGAAAGAAAGGAGCCAAGGACAAAAACAGAGACATGGAGAGAGGTATTAGTTTTTCTGAACCATACACATGTCAATTGTCTATCAAGAATTCAAGTTGGGACTATCTGTAAACAGACACAGCAGCTAATGAAACATTAGAATAGCCTACAGAAATAACACTTACAGCTTTGTTATCAAACAACTTTGGCATACTCCTATCTATTATATCCTTTAACATCCTTGGTGCTAAGGGCACAGTGTCAGAAATCTTTTTCAAACTCGCTTGCAACTGAGAGTAGATTTCTTCCTTCTTTGCAAACCACCTTGGCTCCTCAATGTAACGAATAAGTGGTCCAGGTGGAGTGAAATTATTCACAAGCATCTGCAAACATTCTCTGAGGTACTGGTCTGCCACAGGAGCCTACACAAACACAGATCAATCAGAAACACACACACACACACACAAATGCAGAAAACTCTGGATATACAGCTGAGGAAGTATACCAATCTGGTTATTAAATCCAAAAGCGCAACCCTTGTGTAGCTGTTTAAGTACCAGACGCACATGGTAAATATCTGAAAAAGAATAATTTTAGTAACATTTCATTCACTCGACAAAAATAAAGGAATGAGCACTATGGATTACATTACATTGTGTAGAAGTGCGTGATGATACATGGTGTCTATCTTGGATACTGCTTCTGATAGTGCCTTCAAAGTAGTCTGGAAAAAAGTAGGGCATGAGCATGAAACAGAACTAACGAATCAAGTGTGGAAAGGTGGACAAGCTAAAATAGGGTTAAGAGTTAAGAACTTACAACAAACATAGCCTCCTCATCACTACTCCTTTTCTTGGTAGGGTCTACAAGGCCTAGCAGGAAATCATATCGATCTTTGTCCCTTAGGTCAATTAAAAATGGATCCTAAATGATAGATCGACATGTTAATACATTTACATTGTACAATTCATTAAAGTAGACAATAGAATTTTGCTATGAAGTTCTCATAAATCCTTGTTTGGATGACATCAATAGCAAAATGAGAAATGGAATGAATTCCTTAACGTAGGGGACTGAGTAAAGGCAGTGTACTCAAATCAGCAGACTGAGCTCAGACAAGAAAGGAAAATTTTACACGACATACACTGTTGCTAAATAATTTATGTATTTTGGGTTCTATTTTTTTAAATGACAAGGCATTACTCCAGTCTCCATGAAGTACATAGCTACAAGAAGCAAAAAGAACACGAATATTACCTAATCTCTAAGAAAGGCAAATAAACACTGCAGGTACTTTCATTTGTCCACCTGTTAAAACATGTATTGTGTACAAGCTTCCTTAATATAGTGGTTTTGAGGTGTAAAAAGCAGAAGAATCCTGCATTTGCTAATTTAACACCCGCAATTTGAAAATGATCACCTTTCAATTTCCCTAACTCCACACCTCACATGCATCTGGCGAATTTGGCCATGTCTTCACCAGCAAGCTTTAGTTTCGAACTTGAAAGCAGGAATATAAAGTTCACTGCAAGTCTCGGCTTTGTTCTGGAGAATATGTTTTCCATAACACGATAAGTGAATGCATTATTGCTCTTGTTATTCAGACCGCAAAACTTTAATGTTTAACAAATCTATCAACAGAAACTGGCAAAAGATGTATGTCATTTAATTAGTTGTTAACTTCTAGCAGATAGGAGCAATTTAGACCAGAGATCTACAGAACTGATACACAGGGGCGGAGGCTCATGGAGGGGAAACTGGGCCTCCCCTCCCTCCTCTGGGAGGGCAGTAACTCTGACATTAACTATGAAATCCTATAATCCTCATGGATGCTTTGTAGGACTGCACCTATAGTCATGATTTGAGAAATTTGATAGGTAATACAGTAGTAGCTTTTGTAATTGCCCCTCCTTACTTTTGGTCACCCTCCGCCACTGCTGATACGAAACAAAAGCAGAGCCAGAGGGCAACAATTGGTGAATTTCTGGACTTGATAACAAACATACCAAATCCTCACTTGGTTCTGCTTTAGTGTGGTTATCCAGGGGATGCTTAGAAATTCTGAAGATCATGCCCTCCTTTCAAATTTGCAGGAGATACAATGGAGTCAAAAACTGCATCGTTAGTTTTTTTGGGGGTGCTTTCTCAATACAAGGTTTGGATACTGCACTTCTCTATATCACATTCTAACGTCCTAAATCCTAAGAAACATTGGTGGGAGCACAAGCAGAGCTTGCATATTGCATTTGAATTTATAGTCCAAGTTCAGGGGGTGCAGGTGCTCCAATTTACTTGCCAAGCTCCAAAATGAATGCTCAATAATCGAAGCAATGAAGCAAAGTATTGAAAGATTGAAGCTACAGAGTCTTAAGTACTCCCAACTTCCAAGCCCAACGAGAATACTAATTGTCCAAAAGCAAATAAGTCATATTGCACGGCGACGAGCTAAGGATGGAAGGTCCGCACCTTCCGCACGGACTGCAGCACCCCCCCGACATACTTGAACGCCTCAGAGTCGCTGGTCACCTCCATATCGTCGTAGCCCTGTTCCGCCCCCATCGCCAGCTACCCCCAACACCTCCTCACAGGAAGAATCTCAGCGATGGAACCTACAGAAAACACAGACCGAATCAAGACGAATCCGGGGAAGGAGTGGAGGAAATTCGGGAGGAGGCGATCGGGTACACCCACCGGCTGTCTGTGAGGAGGGAGGCGGCGGCTGGCGCCGGCGTGGCGGGAGGTCTAGGGTTTTTTTGTCGGAGCGAGTGAGAGGGGGAGCGCGTGTGGAAGGGGACGCAAAGTTTACTGAGGCTTTTACCTGAATACCATTATAAAAGTTGATAATTACACGTGGGGCTATTAAAAAAAGTTGAGTTCTCTTAAGTGCCACTGCTCTGAACCTTTTTTTTCCCTCCACGTCACTTCCGTCAGATTTGGCTCCGATGGTGTGAAACTGCGGATGTGAAAAGTCGAAAATACCTTCAGGTGTAAATATGCAATTAATTTTTTTGAGCATCTTAACGATCTCAAATGAAAAAACTTAAAACTAGAAAGTTATAGATCTAGTCGAGATCTACAATATTTATATAAAAATTATTTTCATTTTATTTCGTATAAAAATGTGAATTTTCTAAGACATATTAATAATATCAAATCATATTTTTTATACGAAATCAAATGAAAATAATTTTTATATAAATATTATAGATCTCGACGAGATCTACAACTTTCTAGTTTTGAGTTTTTCCATTTGAGATCGTTAAGATGCTCAAAAAAAATTAATTGCATATTTACACCTGAGGGTATTTTCGACTTTTAACACCCGCAGTTTGATACCGTCAGAGCCAAATCTGACGGAAGTGGTATGGAGGGCAAAAAAAAAAGTTCAGAGCAATAGCACTTAGAAGAACTCAACTTTTTTAATAGCTCATATATAATTACCAACTTTTATAACGGCATTCATATAAAAGCCTCAAGTTTATTCGCGGCCAGTGAAACGCCGTGTCGGGGCTCGGGGGCGGTTCCGCCTCGCGGATCCTGGACGGGTGGATAATTGCCCGTGATCACTGACCCGATTTGCTTAATTATGGGCCGGGCGAACAGCGGTCCGGACCAAACCGGCCCATCACGTAGTGGAACTCCGTGCAGTGTGATGAACTGATAATTATGGAACGCCACATGATGTTCAGGCCCTCGATCAGAAAGAAACTATAAGATTGTTCCCAGGGTGCTTGATCTCATGATTAAACTTTAGTACCTATCACATCGCATGTTTAGATATTAATTGGGAGGATTAAATATGAGCTAATTATAAAAATAATTACATAAGTTGTGATTAATTCGCGAGACGAATCTATTAAGTCTAATCAAGCATTGATTAACACATGTTTACTGTAGCATCACATCGGTTAATCATGGGTTAATTAGGCTTATTCGTCTCGCAAATTAGCCACACTTATGCAATTGGCGGTTGTGGACTGGTGAGGTTGTTGACGATCTCTGAAGTCTGAACTTGTTTGACTCGAGCGGGTTGGGTTGGCTCGCCGCCTCGCTGGAGATAATAAATATCCTCATGCCAATGCCAAGTGGACCCACGCCATGTAGAGGCTTGTACTTTTTAAGATAATGGAAAAATATCGTTTTTCATCACAGAATCAGACTAAAATTATTACAAGAGTCACCATTATCCTCACTCAGCTCAATCACGATCAAGAATGGATATATAATTTTGCACAGCAACCCACAAAATTAAACCTATATACGGATTTGTGGGCTATCCCACTTAATCCCTACTTCTGATTTAACCCACGTCTAGCTCGTTTGCTTTATTTTTTTTAAAAAAAAGATTAGAGGTACAAAAGGATATTCATTGAGAGCTTACAAGTGCATCGCACATAAAATTTGCTTTATTTAAAAAAAATAAAGATTAAAGGTCTAAAAAGAATATTCAATGAGAGCTTACAACTGCATCGCACATAAAATAGATTAGAAGCTAAAGCATCGCAATAACAAGGACAAGACATAATTTCCCTAAAAAAACAAGGACAAGACATAAAGATTAGATGTAGCGCTCCCAACAAAAGAACATATGTAATTGATGATGATTTGTAGTCATGGATGGACGAAACATAAATACAGTCGAGGATTTAATCAATCTTATGTTCCATCAAATATATATATATATATATATATATATATATATATATATATATATATATATATATATATATATATAGAACACTAATATTTAGATTAATCATGAAATGTATATTTCTTTAATAAACCTATTTTGGGGGGACACATATGTTGAAATTGGTTTCAATAAACTTAGTATAACTTGAGATTGATTTACTACTCGGAAAACAAGATTTGTATTTTTGGATGGAGGGAAAATGTATGCTAGCTTGTGATGAGCCTTGAATTTGGTGAAATTACGTACTCCATTCCTTATACTAATATTAATTATTAGCTTGTTAGGAATACGATGGTGATGAATCAAAACTCATTTCATTGTATAAATAAAAAATGAGTGGGAAAATGATGAAGATGGACTAACACGTACTCACGTTAAAAAGAGAGAGAACCCACAGACGATTGATGTATAGCCAAAGCTCAAAACAACTACTTAGTACATAACCGTTCCTTGCATTACCCCTCACAGATGAGCTAAGTTTATTTATTTAATTTATGTTACATATGGTATTATCTCACTCACAAAATAGAGTATATATAAGTGTATTTACTACACAAAGCCTTATTGATATCTTTTTTATGTTCGTATACGTACACACCATGTACACGCGGGGCAAAAGATGCCAAGTGTAGATTTGATATTCCACAATCAACAATTCAACACCAGCGTCAACTTGTTATCAACGACGTATTGAATATGAAGTAAAACGAAATCAATCACAGCGGAGACACACGATTTAACGTGGAAAACCCCTCCAATGCGAAGGGGAAAAACCACGGGCACCAGCCAGCAACAATCTCACTATCTCAAGAGTTTTGGGTTACACGCCTGCGGCGGCTTACAAGAGAATCAAGTCTCCAAGAAACCCTAACAAGGGTATATATGTACCGTACAGCGGGGGGCTCCGGCCCAGCCTTCGGCTTTTACGGGCCTCCGCTTCGCTCCGTCAGAAGCCCGGCCTATATCTTGCAGTGAATTTGGAACAACTCCAGCAAACTTCACCTTGAGACAAAATCATCTTGTATCATAAATCAAACCCATCATCCTGAACAACAAAGATAGAAAACCACTGGTGCCAACAATAGTCTCTTGGACTATTCAATTAAACCAACTAAGCTTGAGCATAACTCAAACTTAGCAACAGGAACAGGCTTTGTCATCATATCAGCAGGATTATCATGAGTACTAATCTTGCATACCTTCAGCTTATCTTCTTCAATCACATCTCGCACAAAATGATACTTGATATCTATATGCTTAGTTCTCTCATGGAACATCTGATCTTTAGTGAGGTAAATTGCACTTTGACTATCACAGTGCAAACTTATGCAAGATTCAATTCCACTGAGTTCAGCGTACAAACCTTTCAACCATATCAATTCTTTGCACGCTTCACAAATAGCCATATATTCTGCTTCAGTAGTAGACAAAGCAACAACAGACTGTAACGTAGCCCTCTAACTCACAGCACAACTGCCAACAGTAAACACATAACCAGTAATTGATGTTCGCCTGTCTAGATCAGCAGCATAATCAGAATCCACATAACCAATGAGACCCTTATCAGTTCTTCCAAATTTCAAACAGTAATCTGTTGTGCCTCTGAGGTACCTGAAAATCCACTGAACTGCCCTCCAATGTTCTTTGCCAGGATTAGACATATATCTACTAACAAGACTCATAGCATATGACAAATCTGGACGAGAGCAAACCATGGCATACATCAAAGACCCAACAGCACTAGAATAAGGAACCCTTGACATGTACTCAATCTCTGCATCTGTACTAGGACACTGAGCAGCTGACAACTTAAAGTGAGGTGCAATAGGGGTACTAACAGCCTTAGCATTTTGCATGTTGAAACGCTGAAGAACTTTCTTGATATAATTTTGTTGACTAAGAAATAGCAAACCAGATTTTCTGTCTCTACTAATTTCCATACCAAGAATTTTCTTAGCACTACCAAGATCTTTCATATCAAACTCACTACTTAACAACTTCTTTAACTTAGTGATTTCAATCTTGCTCTTGGCAGCAATCAGCATATCATCAATATATAACAGCAAATATATAAGTGATCCATTAACATGCTTGATGTAAACACAGCTATCATATCTAGATCTTTTGAAACTGTGTGACAACATAAATGAATCAAACCTCTTGTTCCACTGACGAGGGGACTGTTTCAAACCATACAAGGAGCGCTTCAACTTGCACACATATTTTTCCTTGCCAGGCACTATGAACCCTTCCGGTTGGTCCATGTATATGTCCTCCTCTAGCTCTCCATGCAAAAACGCAGTCTTCACATCTAACTGCTCAAGCTCAAGATCATGTGAAGCAACAATACTCAAGAATGTACGAATTGAACTGTGTTTTACCACTGGAGAGAACACATCATTATAGTCAACACCCGGAATTTGACTATAGCCTTTTGCAACTAATCTTGCCTTATACTTTTGAGGCTCGCTTGGAGATAAACCCTCCTTTCTCTTGAAGATCCACTTGCAATTTATGGTATTCTTATTCTTAGGCAAAGGAACAACCTCCCATGTACTGTTCTTCTCAAGAGACTGCATCTCCTCATGCATAGCAGAAATCCAATTCTCACTATCAGCACAACGAACAACTTCTTTATAGGTTGCTGGCTCATGAACATTCTCCACCTGTTCAGCACAACTCAAAGCATAGTAAGACAAATTACATTCTTCGATAAGACGTTTAGGAGGTATAACTGTCCTTGTTGACTTGCGTTGAGCAATAGGTAATTCCTCCTGTAGCTGCAAAATAGGAGGAGTTTGCTGAACATCATCATGAGCATCATCATCAGCAACATCATTATTATGGTCATCCTGCTCATCAGCAGGCTCCACCTGCACACCTATATCATCATCAACATGCTCCACCTATATGCGCATACTCTGCAGCTCTTTTTCTGGAACATGATCTGAGGACAAACTGTCAGTAAACACCACAGATTCATTGAATACAACACTCCTGCTCATAAAAGTCTTCCCTGTTTCAGGATTCCATAATTTATAGCCTTTGATTCCCGAACCATAACCAAAGAAAAGACACTTAACAGCTCTAGGCTCTAATTTTCCATTGTCAACATGAGCATAAGCAGTGCATCCAAAAACTTTTAACTGTGATTAATCAGCAGGTGTACCAGACCATACCTCAATAGGAGTTTTCTTATTTAGTGGAATAGAAGGTGACCTGTTTATCAAGTAACAGGCAGTATTAGCAGCTTCAGCCCAAAAACGCTTGCTCATCCTTGCATGAGACAGCATGCAACGGGCCTTAGAGATAATGGTTCTGTTCATCCGTTCTGCCACACCATTCTGTTGTGGAGTATGGGGTATGGTGTGATGCCGAACAATGCCTTCCTGTCTGCAATAATCATTAAAGGCATACGAACAAAATTCTCCACCATTATCAGTACGAAGCAATTTTACCTTTCTTTCAGTTTGTCTTTCTATCATTACTTTCCAGTTCTTAAACGCAGCAAAAGTATCATCTTTCTGTTTTAGAAAATAAGGCCAAACCCTTCTAGAATAATCATCAATAATTGTAAGCATGTAACGAGCACCACCTAGTGAGGGTTTCTTAGAAGGACCCCATAAATCAGTATGAACATAATCAAGAGTACCTTTGGTGGTGTGAATGGAAGTGTTGAACTGTACCCTCTTATGCTTGCCAAAAATGCAATGCTCACAAAACTTGATCTTACTAGAAGTTGTAACACCCAAAAATTCTAAATTTTAGAATTAATGAGTTTCAAATAATTTAGATAACAATTAATGGGAAATTGAAATTTTGAAAACTATTTGGTGTTGCATTCAAGCTGCTGCATTTATTTTCTTTTGTGTAGTGGATTTATTTTATTTTGAATTGGTTTGAAGAATTCTATTTGGAATAGTTTGAAAACAAGTAAATAAAGAAAAGTAGAAAAGGAAAAAAAGAGAAAAGGAAACACTTACCTTTTTACCTGGCAGCCGCCGGCCTGTTTTCCTCCCCGCCTGGGCCGCACAGTGGGCCGCTGCCGCCTTCCCTCCTCCGCGCCCGACATCGGGTGGCCGGCCCAGTATCGGTGACGAGCCTCGCGCCCTCCTTGTTCCGCTGATCGGTGGGGCCCGGTGGTCAGTCGTCTCCTACCTTCCGTGAGAGCTCCGGACTCCAAACCGGAAACGACGACGACGATCGGCTTCGTGATTCCCGGGGAATCCTACTCGAACACGGCCAATAGAAGCTATAAATAGGATGCCTTGACCTTCCTATTTCAGTTTTTCATCTAAACCGTGAACTCCACCATAAGAAATCGAGGTTAAGGGTTTGAGATAGTTGGAGGTGTCGGTTGAACGCGGGTGGAGCCGTCGGGTGGATTCGAGGCCGATTTCATTGCGTTGGTGAGACCGCACTCTCCTACTCTTTCGTTCTATGTTTTTTTTCTTTTGGGCGGAGGCGGTTCTAGTCGTGATTTTGAAGCTTACCGACGGTGCGGTGATGGCGCCGCCGCCCCTTGTTGCCGCGCGTCACGTATGGTTTATCGTAGCTAGTTTTTATCGAGTATTTGAGTTCGCACAGAGCTTCTCGTTCAGGTGGATCAAATTTGGGGTCGAACGGTGGTCTAGATGGGTAAATCCGCCATCTCCGATGAGATGGAGCCGCCGGCCATGGGGGGCCGCCGGCCGGACTTGAGGGAGGTGACCGGGTGAGCACTGTGGAGTTGAAGATGAACGTGAGCCGTCCGATTTGAAATCAAGGGCCGAGATTAAAAGATACCCCTTCACGGGGTAAACTTCTTAAAGAGCCCCTGGACTTTTTAATAATTGAACCCGCCGTCCTTAGCGTATTATCTGAAATACGTTTCCTTGTTTTGAAAGCGTATTTTCTCTCGGTTAAATCAAAAATACGTTTTCAGGTATTTACAGTTTTGCCACTAGGATTGTTTTGGTCATAAAATCTTCGTTTTAACTCTGATTTGATCCGTTCAAGTTGCGTTAGGTTCGTATTTGCGAGCTCTACATGTTAGTGTAGTTGTACAGTTAGTTTTGATAATTTATTTTTTGAGTTTATAATTAAGTATTTATTTATCTATAGGAAATCTTAGAAAATTCATAATTTTCACGTTTTAACTCCGAATTTGGTGATCTTTGCGTCTGTGTGATCGTAGAAACGTGTAGAAGAGTTTTATAAACTTTTATTACTGTTTTGCTACTGTTGGTGTACTGTTCTAATTGTATCTCTTTGTTTGCTTCGTGTTTGTTTGATTGGATGCATGTGTGTTGTTGATTGATGATCGAGTATAGAAGATGAGCAGTATCTGGACGATTCGGAGTATTACTTTGAGCCAAGTCAGCAGTATCACTTGGAAAGCTTTGATCAAGGCAAGTATAACACAGGACTATCCTTGTTACCTATACATTGAATTGTCATACATATGCATGTGCTTACCTTGACAACCTTAGAGATTATAACTTAGTGATTGTTATCTTGATTCCTTGTCAACCTTGGGAATGCATATGGGTAGCTACTGCTAGTGCTTAAACTAAGAACAATGATCTTGTAATTTGATTAATGGATTAAGCAATCAACTATTAAGATGATTTTATTACTGTTAAAAGGGAGCTAGAGCATGTGTATTATTTTGATGCTCTGGTTTCTCTCCATAAGGACTTATCTGTAAGTGATAACCAGGATATACAGTACAGCTGTGAGGGCTATATGGCTCTGGCTTTAGTTGTTCAAGAGACCTTTTCTAGCTTGTTAGAGGTTACCTTAAATGGCGTAAGAATGGCTTGCCACGTTGGGTGTAGTGCGAGCCCCTGGCCTAGTGTGTATAGGCTGCGGTTGTTGTGCCACAGGGAAGGGGGGTTCTACATCTGCCTGCCGAGTGAATCTAATGGCCCTAACTTGTTAGACGAACTTTTGAGTGGCTTTATATGGTTCTCGGGTATTTGGGCTTGATCTCCCCACTCATTTGGAAATCATGACTCACAGTGAAAGTGTACACCTCTGCGCAGAGTTAAAAACTGGTATACTAGCCGTGCTCACGGATACGAGCGGCCTTGGGGATTCTTATGGAATAGTTGATCATAACTGTTATATCATGCTAAATTATTGTTGATTATTATTTGCTCATGTTAATGCTATTCATTATCCTTATTACAATTGATCATTGGTTCTTTAATGGGAAGTGGTTTATCTTGATGCTACTCAATTGCTAATATATGATTAAAAGCTAAACGCAGTTAAACAATGTCTAGCCTTTTTGAGCCTCATGAACCCTGTGTTATATTTGTTGAGTTCGACATGGACTCACCCTTGCTATTTCCACCATAACAGATGAAGATATAGAGGAAGATTATCGGAATGAGTACTAGTCTTGGTGTCAACCAGTCAACCGTGTCCCTGTGTGGAGTTTCCGCTAAAGAATTACTATTAGTTATTATTACCTATCGTTCAAGACTATGTCTTAAATACTTATTCGTTATGTAATAAGCACTGTGATGATACTTTATAATTTGTCAACTTATGTGTGCGACTGTTTCCTGGGGCGCACATGAGTCTTTTATGCATCCTATTTTTTTTCTTAAAAATGGGTGTGACAGATTGGTATCAGAGCCGTGTTGACTGTAGGACGCGAGCCTAGTTAGAATGGTCGTTAATAGCATCCATACTTCACTTAATTCATGCTTCCTCTTTTCACCTTGTTAATTACTAAAGTTTTATGCTTCCTCTACTTTATTCTATTGCGAAAATACATTGATTCTATCTAATCTATGTCTAAATCTTGTAGATGTCTCCTTATCCTCGTCTGTCAGCTGCACAGTACGTTGCCCGTTTCAAACCTCAGGAGCCGTATGAAGATGGTGATCAAGAGCTATCTGATGCTGAATCAAGAGTTGGTGATACACCAATGGAGAATGTAGTTATGGGGTGGACTACGAAGCTTCATATCATGGTTCCTAAAGCTGATGCTTTTCTTCCATGACATGTTGACAAGAACCTTGGACAACTACTACTACGACTGGGAAGCTACGTTGGAGTATCGTAGTACAGAGTATAGTCATCCATGGATGGATTCCTATTGGGAAACGGAGTTATGGGTTAAGAAAAGGGATCCTACCACTAGGGAGTCTAAGGTGGAGTCAAAGTTCATTACCAGAGTGAGCCGGGCAACCGTGGAGATCAGCATGGAGGATGTCGCTTTCAATGCATTTGTTTACTACCATGGTCTACGCTCGGACAAGACGTTAAAGGGTGCACTCCGGTATTTTCCTTGTTTCTTACATGACAAGGGTATTTGGACCGTGCCGCTTGCAGATGATTTCTCCTTGACTTTACAAGCTACGGTGGGATTAGCTCGTGAATTGGCTCTCCATGAGGTGGATTTGAAGGATGAGTTGCTGAAGGAAAAAGAACTTAAGGAGCAAGCTTATAAGGAGATTGACCAATTAAGGGCGGAGTTAGGTCATCCCAAGATTTATGAGAAGCTTAATTAGGAAATAGAAAAAATCCCTATGTAATAGGAACGATAGTAGTTGCGAGTTAATTTTAAGTTTGGATTGTTTTAAGAGTCAGTTTGTGGTGTGAACAATTGTGTGATTGATGGATTGTTATTATGATAATGTGTGATTTGGATCTTTGTAATGTGTGCTGGAGTTTTGTAGACATGCCTACAAGTTCCATGGTTAAGAATATTAAGTTTGATCAAAATATATTAGTTGGTTGTGAGGTTAACTTAGTTTTGTCCTTTGTTGATTTTTGGATCAGTCTGGGATGTTTTAGAAATAACTTAAAATCCATTCATGAGAAATTTAAGAAATTTTACTGGGAATAATTAAACTTCTATATCTTTCCAACCCTAGAAGAATCACTTTAATATCTATTATGAGCTAAGAGATATACCTGTTCCAAGTTGGAGTTACTGCACAGTATGGAATTCTGAAACAGTTTTGGTTAAGTTCAGTTTTTGGCCAATTTATTGACAGAATCAGAAAAAGTGTTGTGAATAAAAGTTGTAGAAAATTTTGTAAGCTTTCCAACCATGTAAAGATCATCTGAATTGGACGTCTGTAGCTCGAGATATGACAGTTTTACTGAGTTGCTGAAATTGGAGTTCGCCCAGAAAAATCAGATTTTGCTTATCTATTGAATACATCATCTCGGATCGTACTGAATTTTAATTTCTGTGTTTTTGGAAACAGATGTCAGGCAGAGGACGTGGCAGAGGTCGTGGAGGTGTTAACCCACCCATTACTATGGAGGAACTCATGCAAACTCAGAACCAGATGATGTAGATGTTTATGCAGCACATGCAGAACAATCTCCCTGCAGGAGGACCACCGCCTGTGCAAGTGAGGGATAAGCGTGGGGAATTTTTGAAGGGACGCCCTCCAGTGTTTTCTCATGCTGCTGATCCTTTAGAGGCAGATGATTGGGTGAGGGCAGTGGAGAAACAGCTGAATATAGCCCAATGCAATGATATGGAGAAGGTGTTATATGCATCTGGTCAGTTACAGGGGACAGCTCAGACTTGGTGGGAGTCGTATCAAGCTGCACGCCCTGACAATGCTCCTCCTATCACTTGGAATGAGTTTGTTAGAGATTTTCGAGCTCGTCATATTCCTGAAGGTATAATTGAGCTGAAGCAGGAAGAATTCAGAAACCTTAGGATAGGACAGATGAGTGTTAGTGAATATCATGACAGGTTCACCCAGTTGGCTCGCTATGCTCCTAATGAAGTGAGGGAAGATGCAGACAGGCAGCGTCTTTTCTTGAAGGGAATTTATTATGATCTTCGCTTGTAGTTGAAGGGGAACAACTATGCTAGTTTTCAAGAGCTGGTAAATAAAGCTATTGTGCTTGATAATGAGCGTAGAGAGATGGACAGGAAGAGGAAGATGAAGGTACAAAGCTCAGGAAGCAACAACCGTCAGCGCACTAATTCTCAGCATGGTTTTCATCAGAAGTTTCAGGGACCGGTTAGTCAATGGAATCGCAATCCGAATCAGAGGTGGTCCCAGAATTGGCAAAGTAATCAGTCACAACAGCGTTCATCATATCCACAGCGTCAACAGTATCAGCAGACTGGGCAACAGACTCCTCGCACTGGAAATTCCAATGTTACCCCCATGAAGAATAGTGCTCCCAGCACGCCTACTAGATGTTTTGTCTGTGGTAAAGAGGGGCATATGTCTTACCATTGTCCTGAGAAGCAGAACCAGCAGACTCCTCAGAGCCAGAAGAGCAACCAGAGGCAATCTGGTACTGGAAGGGTGAATCATGTGTCTTCTGATACAGCTCATGATGCACCAGAAGTTATGATTGGTACGTTCAATGTACATTCCACACCTGCAACTGTTCTTTTTTACTCTGGAGCATCTCATACATTCATATCCAACATTTTTGTTAAAATGCATAGTATACCCATGTTAGCTATGAAAGAACCTCTCTTAGTAAATTCACCTGGAGGTACCATGCAAACCAGTAATCGTTGTCTTCCAATTAGTATGGTATTAAGGGGGGTAGAGTTTAAGATAGCTCCTATAGTGTTGAGGACATCTGGTATTGATGTGATATTGGGTATGGACCGGATGAAGCAAAATCAGGCAGAGATTCAGTGTCAGCAGAAAGTGGTAGTTGTGACTGCACCTAATGGAGATAAAATCAATGTGGATGTAGCAGTGCAGAAGCAACCAACCGCTGTGGTGAATCAGCTTGAAGATACTATTAAGGAGAATTCAGTGATTGAGGAATTTCCGGATGTCTTCCCTGATGAATTGCCAGGTATGCCACCTGACAGAGACATTGAATTTCTTATTGAATTACTTCCTGGAACTGCACCTATAGCCAAACGACCATATAGGATGGGAGTAGATGAATTAGAAGAACTTAAGAAACAAATTAAAGAATTACAAGATAAAGGTTTTATTAGACCTAGTTTATCACCTTGGGGAGCACCAGTTATTTTTGTTGACAAGAAAGATGGCGGTCAGAGGATGTGTGTTGATTACCGGTCACTAAATGAGGTAACTATCAAGAATAAGTACCCTTTGCCCAGGATTGATGACTTGTTTGATCAGTTAAGAGGTGCTTGTGTATTCTCTAAGATTGATTTACGTTCTGGTTATCATCAGTTGAAGATTCGTGTTTCTGATATTCCAAAGACAGCATTTACTACAAGGTATGGATTGTATGAGTATACTGTTTTGTCATTTGGATTGACCAATGCATCTGCATACTTTATGTACATGATGAATAAGGTGTTTGTGGAATATTTGGATAAGTTTGTGGTGGTATTTATTGATGATATACTGGTATTTTCCAAGACGGAGGAAGAGCATGCTGAACATTTGAGGTTGGTATTGCAGAAACTTAGAGAGCATAAACTGTATGCGAAGCGAAGTAAATGTGAGTTTTGGTTGAAGGAAGTTTCTTTCCTTGGTCATATTGTTTCTAATGGAGGGATATCAGTGGATCCAGGTAAAGTAGAGGATGTATTAAATTGGAAACCACCTATTGATGTTAGCGAGATTCGTAGTTTCTTGGGATTAGCTGGATATTACAGACGGTTCATTGAAGGGTTTTCTAAACTTGCTAAACCTATGACATCTCTGTTAGAGAAGAATGCCAAGTTTGTGTGGTCAGATAAATGTCAAGCTAGTTTTGAGGAATTGAAGAAGAGGTTGACTACAGCGCCTGTTTTGGTTTTGCCAGATTTGAGTAAGAAGTTTTCTATTTATTGTGATGCTTCTCGTCAAGGTTTGGGATGTGTTCTTATGCAAGAAGGCAGAGTTGTGGCATATGCATCTAGGCAGTTGAGAAAGCATGAGTTGAATTATCCTACACATGATTTGGAGTTAGCAGCTGTAGTTCATGCTTTAAAGATTTGGAGACATTATTTGATTGGACATAAGAGTGATATATACACTGATCATAAGAGTTTGAAGTATATTTTCACTCAGTCAGATCTGAATTTGAGGCAACGCAGATAGTTAGAGTTGATTAAGGATTATGATATTGAAATACACTATCATCCTGGTAAGGCTAATGTAGTAGCTGATGCTCTTAGTAGGAAAAGTTATGTCAATGAGATACGGACGTTGTCTATGACTAGTGAGTTATGTGCTGAATTTGAATATTTGAATTTGGGCATTGTTACTAATACAATGGAATTAGTGATAGAGCCTACCTTAGAGCAAGAAATCTACAAGGGTCAGTTGAAGGATGAGAAACTAAAGAAGATAGCGGAAGATATAGTGATTGGTAAGTCACCAGGCTTTCGAATGGATGATAATGGAATTTTGTGGTTTGGAAAGAGGCTGTGTGTACCTGAGGATCAAACTGTTAGACAGGCAATTCTTCGCGAAGCTCATGAGTCAGCTTATTCTATTCATCCTGGTAGTACTAAGATGTATTTGGATCTTAAACAGAAATATTGGTGGGTTGGATTAAAGCGAGATGTGGCTGAGTATGTGGCATTGTGTGACACTTGTCAGAGGATGAAAGCAGAGCATCAGAGACCTGCTGGATTGTTGCAACCAATGAAGATTCCTGAATGGAAGTGGGAGGAAGTTGGTATGGATTTTATAGTAGGGTTACCGCGTACTCAGAGAGGTTATGATTCTATTTGGGTGATAGTAGATCGGTTAACTAAAGTTGCTCATTTTATACCAGTTAAGACTACTTACCATGGACCAAAATTGGCAGAGTTGTATATGGAGAGAATAGTCTGTTTGCATGGAGTACCAAAGAAGATTGTATCTGATCGAGGATCGCAGTTTACGTCGCATTTTTGGAAAGCTGTGCATGAATCATTGGGAACAAAATTGAATTTTAGTACAGCATATCATCCACAGACAGATGGACAGACTGAAAGGACCAACCAGGTATTAGAGGATATGTTGAGAGCTTGTGCATTGCAATATGGAACTAGTTGGGATAAGAGTTTGCCTTATGCAGAATTCTCTTACAATAACAGTTATCAACAGAGTCTTAAGATGGCACCGTTTGAAGCTTTGTATGGACGTAAGTGTAGAACTCCATTGTTTTGGGATCAGACAGGTGAATCTCAAGTGTTTGGTACAGATGTTCTTAGAAACGCAGAAGATCAAGTGCGAGTGATTCGTGAGAATTTGAGAGTAGCACAGTCTCGTCAGAAGAGTTATGCTGACAATAGAAGAAGAGATTTAGTTTTTGAGGTAGGTGATTATGTCTATTTGAAGGTGTCACCAATGAAAAGTGTGAAGAGGTTTAACATGAAAGGTAAACTAGCACCAAGGTATGTTGGACCATTTAAAGTTATTACTAGACGTGGGGAAGTTGCTTATCAATTAGAGTTGCCTGAAAATTTATCTGGAGTGCATGATGTGTTCCATGTTTCACAACTTAAGAAGTGTTTACGGGTGCCTGAGGAGCAGATACCTTTAGAAGAGTTGACTGTTAAGGAGGATCTTACTTATGAAGAATTTCCAATCAAGGTTTTAGAAACTGCTGAGAGAGTTACTCGAAGTCGGATTATTAAGATGTGCAAGGTTCAGTGGAATCGATATTCAGAGGCAGAGGCAACTTGGGAAAGAGAGGATGAATTGAGGAAATCATATCCGCAGTTGTTTGAGTAAGCAGTCCAATCTCGAGGACGAGATTCTTTTAAGGGGGGTAGAATTTGTAACACCCAAAAATTCTAAATTTTAGAATTAATGAGTTTCAAATAATTTAGATAACAATTAATGGGAAATTGAAATTTTGAAAACTATTTGGTGTTGCATTCATGCTGCTGCATTTATTTTTTTTTGTGTAGTGGATTTATTTTATTTTGAATTGGTTTGAAGAATTCTATTTGGAATAGTTTGAAAACAAGTAAATAAAGAAAAGTAGAAAAGAAAAAAAAAGAGAAAAGGAAACACTTACCTTTTTACCTGGCAGCCGCCGGCCTGTTTTCCTCCCCGCCTGGGCCGCACGGTGGGCCGCTGCCGCCTTCCCTCCTCCGCGCCCGACATCGGGTGGCCGGCCCAGTATCGGTGACGAGCCTCGCGCCCTCCTTGTTCCGCTGATCGGTGGGGCCCGGTGGTCAGTCGTCTCCTACCTTCCGTGAGAGCTCCGGACTCCAAACCGGAAACGACGACGACGATCGGCTTCGTGATTCCTAGGGAATCCTACTCGAACACGGCCAATAGAAGCTATAAATAGGACGCCTTGACCTTCCTATATCCGTTTTTCATCTAAACCGTGAACTCCACCGTAAGAAATCGAGGTTAAGGGTTTGAGATAGTTGGAGGTGTCGGTTGAACGCGGGTGGAGCCGTCGGGTGGATTCGAGGCCGATTTCATTGCGTTGGTGAGACCGCACTCTCCTACTCTTTCGTTCTATGTTTTTTTTCTTTTGGGCGGAGGCGGTTCTAGTCGTGATTTTGAAGCTTACCGACGGTGCGGTGATGGCGCCGCCGCCCCTTGTTGCCGCGCGTCACGTATGGTTTATCGTAGCTAGTTTTTATCGAGTATTTGAGTTCGCACAGAGCTTCTCGTTCAGGTGGATCAAATTTGGGGTCGAACGGTGGTCTAGATGGGTAAATCCGCCATCTCCGATGAGATGGAGCCGCCGGCCATGGGGGGCCGCCGGCCGGACTTGAGGGAGGTGACCGGGTGAGCACTGTGGAGTTGAAGATGAACGTGAGCCGTCCGATTTGAAATCAAGGGCCGAGATTAAAAGATACCCCTTCACGGGGTAAACTTCTTAAAGAGCCCCTGGACTTTTTAATAATTGAACCCGCCGTCCTTAGCGTATTATCTGAAATACGTTTCCTTGTTTTGAAAGCGTATTTTCTCTCGGTTAAATCAAAAATACGTTTTCAGGTATTTACAGTTTTGCCACTAGGATTGTTTTGGTCATAAAATCTTCGTTTTAACTCTGATTTGATCCGTTCAAGTTGCGTTAGGTTCGTATTTGCGAGCTCTACATGTTAGTGTAGTTGTACAGTTAGTTTTGATAATTTATTTTTCGAGTTTATAATTAAGTATTTATTTATCTATAGGAAATCTTAGAAAATTCATAATTTTCACGTTTTAACTCCGAATTTGGTGATCTTTGCGTCTGTGTGATCGTAGAAACGTGTAGAAGAGTTTTATAAACTTTTATTACTGTTTTGCTACTGTTGGTGTACTGTTCTAATTGTATCTCTTTGTTTGCTTCGTGTTTGTTTGATTGGATGCATGTGTGTTGTTGATTGATGATCGAGTATAGAAGATGAGCAGTATCTGGACGATTCGGAGTATTACTTTGAGCCAAGTCAGCAGTATCACTTGGAAAGCTTTGATCAAGGCAAGTATAACACAGGACTATCCTTGTTACCTATACATTGAATTGTCATACATATGCATGTGCTTACCTTGACAACCTTAGAGATTATAACTTAGTGATTGTTATCTTGATTCCTTGTCAACCTTGGGAATGCATATGGGTAGCTACTGCTAGTGCTTAAACTAAGAACAATGATCTTGTAATTTGATTAATGGATTAAGCAATCAACTATTAAGATGATTTTATTACTGTTAAAAGGGAGCTAGAGCATGTGTATTATTTTGATGCTCTGGTTTCTCTCCATAAGGACTTATCTGTAAGTGATAACCAGGATATACAGTACAGCTGTGAGGGCTATATGGCTCTGGCTTTAGTTGTTCAAGAGACCTTTTCTAGCTTGTTAGAGGTTACCTTAAATGGCGTAAGAATGGCTTGCCACGTTGGGTGTAGTGCGAGCCCCTGGCCTAGTGTGTATAGGCTGCGGTTGTTGTGCCACAGGGAAGGGGGGTTCTACATCTGCCTGCCGAGTGAATCTAATGGCCCTAACTTGTTAGACGAACTTTTGAGTGGCTTTATATGGTTCTCGGGTATTTGGGCTTGATCTCCCCACTCATTTGGAAATCATGACTCACAGTGAAAGTGTACACCTCTGCGCAGAGTTAAAAACTGGTATACTAGCCGTGCTCACGGATACGAGCGGCCTTGGGGATTCTTATGGAATAGTTGATCATAACTGTTATATCATGCTAAATTATTGTTGATTATTATTTGCTCATGTTAATGCTATTCATTATCCTTATTACAATTGATCATTGGTTCTTTAATGGGAAGTGGTTTATCTTGATGCTACTCAATTGCTAATATATGATTAAAAGCTAAACGCAGTTAAACAATGTCTAGCCTTTTTGAGCCTCATGAACCCTGTGTTATATTTGTTGAGTTCGACATGGACTCACCCTTGCTATTTCCACCATAACAGATGAAGATATAGAGGAAGATTATCGGAATGAGTACTAGTCTTGGTGTCAACCAGTCAACCGTGTCCCTGTGTGGAGTTTCCGCTAAAGAATTACTATTAGTTATTATTACCTATCGTTCAAGACTATGTCTTAAATACTTATTCGTTATGTAATAAGCACTATGATGATACTTTGTAATTTGTCAACTTATGTGTGCGACTGTTTCCTGGGGCGCACATGAGTCTTTTATGCATCCTATTTTTGTCCTTAAAAATGGGTGTGACAGAAGTGCAGCCTTTCAGTAGGTTTCTCTTCATCAAATCTGCCATACCATGGTGACTCATATGTCCCAAACGCATGTGTCAAAGGTTAGTTTTACTAGGTTCATCATTAGTAACAGCAGCAGCGGCGGAATCAGAACCATGTAAAGTACACCCTCTAAGGACATATAACTTTGCAGAATTAAGATCACCTTTCAAACAGACAAGAGAACCTTTTGATACCTTCAGAATACCATCTGAACCGGAACCGGCCCAGCCTTCGGCTTTTACGGGCCTCCGCTTCGCTCCGTCAGAAGTCCGGCTTATATCTTGCAGTGAATTTGGAACAACTCCAGCACAACTAGTGTATCGGGCCATCAATAGCGAGGGGCATTTCACATATGATGTGGATGACCTGCATGTTTACGCCATAACCATCTCTAGCTCCAGCACAGACTGTGCAGTCCTGTCCGCCCTGGGGCGATTCTTGACCGGGTAGTAGGTATCCATGGCGATGCCGCACTTGCCCGTGGGCGCGGCCACGTTGCGCCTCATGCGGATGTAGCCGGCCTCGCCCCAGCTGGTGCCCCACGAGTTCTTCACGATCCAGTAATCCTTGTCATTCTCGCTGCCATAGCCCACTGCTGTGACGCCGTGGTCTAGCTTCGTCCCGCATACGCCGTCGAAGACACCCTGTTGTGTGAGTGCGTGAGGGTAGAAATAAAGTTGAGGGCAGGGGGAGGGGTAAAGTTGCTAGGCTGTTTCGAATGAGTTTCCCAAAATATATTTTTTTAAATAAATAAACAAATGGCCTATATGCATGTTGTTTCCCTAGTCGTGGCATGCATGCATTATAAGCGATGGCTTTTTATTTTTACCGATTTATAGAGCTGGAACGAACGGCCGCCAGCCTCGATGGCGACGCTAACAGGCTGATTGGCCACCGCCGCCTGTAACGCCTTCTCATTGTTGGCTGGCAACACCCTCTTGTACGAATTTATGGACACAACCTTCTTCTTTATCTACATAACAAAACATGTACAAATATCCATCACCATCGACGCAGCGAGCAGGTTAGGTGTTCATGCAAATTTACTGCAGAAACAGAAACTTAATTACTTATCATGATAGTACCGTACCGACCTTGTTGGCATCACAAGTGCCGTCACGTCCGGTGAAGCGGTAGTCGGCCTCGGTGTCGATCCCGCCATTGCTGATAACCCACTGGAAAGCGTAATCCATGCGTCCGCCGTTGCAGCCATCGCTCTTGTGGTCGCAGTCGATCAGCTCCTGCTCCGACAACTCCACGAGCTTACCTGTCACGATCTTGTTGATGCCCTCCATTGCGGCCACCGCCGAGAATGCCCAGCACCCACCTGCACGCGTCTCTCACGGGCGCAAAGATCATCCATCAGTCAGACACATACCTAGCTCCATATTCTTACCGGAGATGAGAACTTCATAGCTCGATCGAGCTATGGAGCAACGACGAGGCGACGATCGAGTTTACGGACCGCATGCGCCTTGGTTCCTGACGCTGGTGACGGCGCCGCTCTTGCGCCAGTCGACGGCGGCTGGGACGGCCTGCGGCTCGCCAGCGCTGTGCAGGTCGAAGCGAGTGCTCCGCCCGTCGGCGGCGGCGTCTGCCGTCGTGTCGTTGCGGCGGCTCTGCTGGAAGCCGAGGACGCGGCCGCGGAACTCCTCCAGTGTGAGGTCGGCGAAAGGGGTGAGGCCGAGGTGGAAGCCGTGGAGCCCCAGGTCGGCCTCGGCGTTGTGGGCGTCGATGTAGCGGAGGTTGTCACGGAACACCTCCAGCCGCAGGAGGTCGTCGTCGTCTTTGCCGCGCGGCGGCCTCGCCGGGTGCTTTGACTTCCACGCCTCGTACAGCTGCCGCACCTCCTCGTCCACCCGCTCCCACGGCGCCGCCGAGCGGATGCTGCGGGGCGCAGCGGAGACGTCGACGGCGGCCAGTGCCACGGCCAATGCCACCGCGAGCATTGTGGCCGCCATCGCCGCGGGCGCAGGGGAGCGTGCTGGATGCATGGGCGCTCGAGAGCCGGACTGGTCTCAACTCTCAAGTCTTAAGACAAGTGCTGTCGTACGGTCGCGTGGGTCGGCTCGGTGCCTCAGCCTGTGAAGCGAAAGGGTCAATTTATAGCCACGCGGGACGCCAAGTGGACCATCCGGGCCCACCCACGGGGCCAACCAACAACCGTTGACGCGATTATAAAGATAACCGCCACTAGAACTACGAGTCTACGCCGATGCTTGTTTTGGCACGGTTTCTAGTTAGTTTTTTTTAAGTATTACACTATTGTTTTCTTACACAATTCTTATACAGATCCCCAACTATGAAATTGCATATCTAGGTCTTGAACTATTTTAGTATATCATCCGGGTCCAAAACAGTCACGTCACGTGACGCCTAGCATGAACTAACATGTGGGTCCATAGCTTATAATTACAGGGACGATGCCTAAACTATCACGTGATTCTCACATAAGACCCAAACTATAGATGTCCATGCAACCCGAGACACGATGGCCCAGCACGAAGCACGCTATTTTGACCCAGCCCAAGCACGGCACGGCCCGATGGCTAGCGGGCCCGGGCTGGCATGGCCCGATGGAGCAGGTCGTGCCTGGGCCACACCCTAGGCACGTGGGTTGGTATGGCACGGCCCATGTTTTATGCTAGGCTCGATGGAGGCCCGCTCCCATTCACATAACCCTATCTCATTTTCCCGTAACCTATTCCAGAATGCCGCCTCCAGTCGCCACTCCCCCCTTTTCCCACATGCGTCGCGAGAGTATCGCTCCTCTCGCCTTCGTCTCGCTCCCTGTCTTACCCATGCACCGTATCATCTCTCTCCCTCGCTAGCCAGGCGCGGCACAGGCACACCGCGTGCTCCCGTTCTCCGCCACTCGCCGACAGGGTGCGCCACTGCGGGCTCCTCTCCTCCGCGAGGTTGTGCCTTAGGAGCGAGCGTGGCATGCCCGAGCTCCGTCCCGCCGCCGCCTTGAGCTCGACCACTAAATCCCCTCCGCCCGCCTGCTCTCTTCGCCGGATCCGGCATCGAGGGCTTCGGGGAAGAGTGCTCCGGCGGCCGCTACCACCTCCCGCCTCCCTGCAGCTCACCGCTGCTGCAGAGCTAGCAAGCTGCCTCCCTTTCCCCGCCTCTCTCTCTTAGTCTCTTGCGGAGCGGGTCACGGGTTGGCCCGGCACGCTGAATAATGCGGGCTACTCGGGCTGGCCCGACCCGAAAAGAGGCATGACAGGTCGTGCCCATGTCGAAGGCTAGGCACGAAGCCCTCTTCGGCACGGCCCGGGAGGTACGACGTGCCGTTCCGGCCCAACCCCCATCAGGTCGTGCCTGGCACGAGCCCGTGTTGTGTCGGGCCGGGCTGGCCCGATGGAACATCTATAGCCCAAACTATAAAATTACCCATCTCGGTCCCTAATCTGTCAGTACGGTTGGATCAAGGGACGCGCCAGGGCAGGCATTTGTTGTCAAATGTGTGCTAAAACAACTCACTCACTCATTGTGAATTGGTGACATGGAACAACCGGTCAGGAACAACTTCGCAGGTATGTTGGTCAGTTGTTCTATGTCATCATAACGAGTGATGTGTCTTAGCACACACTTGACGATAGTGCGTGTCATTACGTTGCCCGGTCCAACCATATTGGCAGATGGCATCAATACATTTCTCTCCAAGATAAGATGAGAAGCAGACAATAAGAAGTTCGATGACAAGCAAAGGCTCGGAAACCTGTCTGGCAATCCACGCAACGATGAATGAAGCGTGAAGAGGTTGCTTTAGACAAGGATTACAGTAGTTTAATAGATTATCAGGGACTCAAATGAGTAATTTTATAGTTTGGGATCTAGGTGAGAATCACATGATAGTTTACACCATCCCTATGATTATGAGTTATGGACCTACATGTAGATTCCACGTTGGAGTGTCATGCATCTAACGGATTGTGACATGGCTGTTTTACACAAAGCCTTACTGACATCTTATTTACGTTCGTACACATCACACATGGAACCGAAGGTGCCAAGTCTAAACTTGATATTCCACAATCAACACCAGCGTCAACTAGTGTATCAGGCTATCAATAGCAAGAGGGATTCCATATATGACGTGGATGACCTGCATGTCTACACTAGAACCACATATGTAGCTCTAGCACAGATCGATTGTGCAGTCCTGTTCGCCCTGGGGCGATTCTTGATCCTTGATTAGGTAGTACGCATCCATGGTGATGCCACATTTGCACGTGGCCATGCAGATGTAGCCGGCCTCGCCCCAGCTAGCGCTCCACGAGTTCTTTCATGATCCAGTGTAGTCCTTGTCGTTCTCGCTATAGTATAGCCCACCGCTGTGACGTCGTGGTCTAGCTTCGTCCCACATACGTCGTCGAAGACACCCTGTTGTGTGTGTGAGGGTACAAATGAAGTGTGGGGGGGGGGGGGGGGGCAAAGTTCTTAGGCTGTTTTGAATGAGATTCGCAAAATGCATTTTTTAAATAAATGGTCTAGATGAGTAATTTTATAGTTTGGGACCTATATGAGAATCACATGATAAATTTTATAGTTTGGGACCTATATGAGAATCACATGATAGTTTAGACGGTTCCTATAATTATGAGCTATGGACCCACATGTCGGTTTCACACTGGAGCGCCACGTCAGCTAATGAACTATGATGTGGCTATTTTACACCGGGATGATATACTTAAATAGTTTAGGAACCTAATCTGCAATTTCATGGTTTGAGGACTTGGATGAGAATCGTGTAATACTTTAGGGACCACCGGTATAATTTGCTCTTAATTTTAGTTGCAATAGAGAAAAGACAGGGATCTACGTCAACTTAAAGAATGTTTATATAGAAGATATGACTGGATAACTGAGAAGCGGATGATGTTGTTTTGCTGCTTCTGGAATTTGACATAGCGTAATTGTTTTGACCCCGGCTTCTGCTACATTTTGTTTAAGTGAAGTACCGTACGTCATTGTCGTAGTTGCATAAAATTTTGATTATATATATAGGAGCTGACTTTGTGCAAAAACAAAAGGTGGCCAATGATGAAAACATATATAATGGTGAATTTAAGCCTTTTTGCTTTCAGAAATCAAACATCTTCGATTGGATGGAACTGGATTGCAAGATATGTTAATGGGATCGGTGATGTAATCTTCGACTTTTGTATTATGCATTTGCATGTTTGCTTATTGGAGAAGATTAAGGAGGCGAGGCGATCAACCAGTCAGTATCTTATTCCTTCTAAGACGTGCATATAGCCAAAATCTCTAATCTATATCTCTTACAATTCTAAACTCAACTAGCAATGTATCTCAACATGTAAGCTGTCCACTTCAGCAATGCACTATGACATGCAATTAAAATCCACTAGCACATGCAATTGTGATATCCACATCAGCAAAACACACAAAACATTTTGTTATCCATGTCAACATGCCACGCAATCCACTAGCATTAATTTATAATAATAGTTTATTTCTTCGTATAAGTAATTATATATAGTCTAATTTTATTCTAAATTATCCGCAATTCATGCAGCAACGAGTAAGCTATGCTTCTAGTTTGTTATATATACATTTGGATATACATCGATAAAATCTCTAATTTATGGAATTCCTTGAACAGTTGAACCGCAGAAGCAATCCAAACCATCTCCTTTAATTCCAATTTCACTCTTGAACGCCAGTCAGCAATCCAGCATCGATCTACATCGATCCAAAGTTTTGTTGCTTGTTTGCGACTGCATGAATGAGAAGTGTACGCCCACTCCATTGCAAAAATATTAAGTGTATTTTAGTTTTATCATATATCATATTTATAACAGATTTGTTCTAACTTTGACAGAGTCTATTAAAAAAATACTAGCGCGCACTATGTCAAACAAATGCACTATTGAGATATATTTCTTTAGTGATTTAATGAAACTAATTTGGTGGTGTCCAAGACTCCAAGTTGATGGATTTTTTAGTTAAAGTTAAACACAATTTAAGTTAAAACACCTTACACTTTTTTGAAGGACCAAGCTAGGAGTAGGCGAGTACACACGTGCATGCGTGATCCGAACATTGTTTGGGTTCAGTCGATCCAGCGGCGGTGCATGCCGGTTGGCTTCAAGTCTGACGACGAGGGTTCAGTCGATCCAGCGGCGGTGCATGCCGGTTGGCTTCTAGTCTGACGACGATTTGTCCACCTCTCTCTGACCCAGTGTTGTTCTGATGGAGAATCAACCCGAGAGGAGACCATATCTCTCCGCAGTCCGCACCGCAGATGAGCTAGTTCAGCGAGGGCAGGGCGTCATGGGCTCATGGCTGATTGGTTGCATTCACATTCTTTTTTTTTTGTGCGTGCATCATACACACAATCTAATCTACTTGGAAACAGTCGTGGAAGGTGGAACTAAAAAAATTGTTTAGTTGTACTCTCTGGCTAGGCAGAGGAGCAGAGTTTCCTTTTGGTTGTCTAATGAGAGGGCTGAATGCATTTCAGAACTCTTAAAGCTTTTTTGTTTTTGTTTTGTGTTTATTTTTTCTTCATTTCAGAACAACAAGATGCGAGCTTAATATATTTCCATAAAGGCAAGTACTAACCTGGAGTGTTACCTATTTTTTTTTCCTGATTTTGGATTTATCCACAGTATGCATAAAAAACTAAATTTTAGAAGGAAAAAACAGCGCGTAAAAAGTTCTCAATGTTCCATCTTAAATTTCCGGATGCCTATGATAGTCTGTAGAAATTTTCACAATTTTGGTCGTTTGAAATGGTACGGAAATAACGATTTAACTAACTGAATCACCCTAATAAATAACAAAACACAAAGAATCATCCGTGATCCATATCATTATACCAGCATCACGGTGCACCTTTGGTCATAACCTATAGTTCCATACCATAAGACTAATTTAACCAGGAAAAAGTCTAATTTACATCCGTCAACTATCGTAGTAGTCCAATTTTGCTTCTGCACTATGAAACCATTTTTTTTACTTTCCTCAACTTTTAAAACCGTTTGTTTTTGCACCTTGAGTGGCTTTGCTAATGTGCTATCACGTCAAAGGAGATAAATCAAACTAAGTTGAGAGTTTAAGGAGGTAAACCAAACTAGAAATATTTTTTAAAAACATTAAAAAATACCTAAATATTTTTGGATGGAAAAATAATGCAATTAAAAATGCTAAAATTTGGTTTAATCTAAGAAAAATTGTTTACCTCAAAGTTAAATCATGTTCTATCTTATGGTGCCTACCTTAAAATTGTTTGAATATTTATATACTCATTTTGGTGCTTATTTGCATGCAAAAGCTCTTGTTATCTATTATAATTAGTTGATACTGATCATCCGGACTACTAGAAGAGTTAGTGGAGCATTGTCAGGACCATAGTGGGTGTTGGTCCCCTGCCCTAGCTCTTGCCGCACATATGCATGCTCTCATTTGTCTATTATAATTGGTCTATATTAACGACCAAGTAAATTTGATGACAAACAAACAAGTCATGTAACCACGTCACACTCAAATACTATTTAGTAGCTCTGCGGCAGGGTTCATGCAACCACGTAGGTTAGCACATCTACTTTAAAAAATTATCTAGGATAGGGAATCGATCAGCAGCGTCCAATACAGTCTTGATGACGCTTTGTCGGCGCTTCTATGTGGCCCGAATGCTCAACATCGATTAGCTATAATAGACAACGAGAGCTTCTACTAGCAAATAAGCATCAAAATAAGTTTCGTAAATATTCAAACATTTCAAGCTTGAGAGAGATAAATTGGACCTTTTTCTTATAGAGAGCCAGTATCAACTAATTGCATTGTTTCAAGCTCTCATTATCTATTACAATTAGTTGATACCATAAGATAGAGCACGACTTTAGAAAATATCTTTAACTAGTTTCATAATTTTCTATGGTAAAGGGAATTTTCTTTTGATTTTCTAAGATTAAATTAGATTCTAGGATTTTTAGTTGCATTGTTTTCCATATAAAAGTATTAGGGTAACTTCTTGAAAATATATTTATGAATTTTTGTATAGTTTTTTAAAAGATTTCTTTTTGATTTTACCTCCCTGAACTTTCAATTAGTTCGATTTACACTCTTTGCCGTGGCGCCACATCAGCAAAACCACCATTAATAAAGTCACCTAAGATGCAAAAAAACAAAACAGTTGACGATAGAGGATAAAAAAAAACTGGTTCAGACGACTTGAGAGAGATAAATTGGACCTTTTTCTTTTATTAAGGATAAGGAAGTAAGTTTTTTTTTTGAACAGAGGATAAGGAAGTACTCCGTAGTAGCAGGCCCTTTCTCACGGCACATCGTTTCCTATCACCTCTCTTTCCTTGGGCCCAATCTAGCAACGCAGCCCAACCCGCACAACACGAGGAGGAATCTCTGTCCTTTGCGGATTGCCGTCTAAAAATCCTAGCTCGGATTTGGACTTGATGAACCCACATCACGAAGCTCCGAGTACAGTACTGTGTGTTTTCCTTCCAAGTTCCAACAGAGGAACTTCTCTGAAGCAAGCGAAGACGACGAGCGAGAAGCTGCTGGTGCGGTGCTGGAAAACCAAGATTCTTTGTTTTGCTTGTGTCTGGGTCTGGGAAGTAGAGGCGGTGCCGTGGCGGGGCAGGAAGGAAAACCGCTTTTGCAAAACTAGAGCATGGGACGGGGACATGCCACCTCGCCGTCTACCCTTTAACGGCCACCAACCCCCAGGCAGCAAACGGCGTGACCATCGTCATGCTATCTCCGTGGCAGACTGGCAGCCTCTAGCTTTTTTCCGGAGAAATTGCGTGGTGGGGAGGAACTCCACTGCCTTTGCCGCGGGGCCCACCACCTCACGAGACCCTCCCGTCTGGCTGCCCTTCTCTGCCCCCGCACTAGTCCCTCCCGTGTATAAATCGGCACCCTCCCCAGGCTAGTCGCTTCCCTGATCTATTCCAATCCCTAATCCCCAATCACCTCGAAGGAGTTCTCCCGCGAGCGAAGCAAAGGAGCGTCCCTCGATCCTCCCAAGGTATGCGAGTTCTCGACCCCTCTCCTATGATTCCCCTGTTCATGCTCGTCGTGGATCTATTTCATCATTAGGGTTTTCTTAGGGTCTGGTTAGGTCGTGAGGCGACAGGCTACGCCTTTAACTGTCTCACGCCGTGTGATCTGTAGTCGGTTTACGGGTAGAGGTGTAGATCTGCTGGCTGTGATAGGTTATTTGGTGTCGATCCGTGCTCGTGTGATTTCACATATTGATTGAGTTCGAGCAGATATGACATGGTCGTACAGTTTGGTTCGCTCTCCGTGCTAGGTTGGGCTGATGTTGGCACGCGTGTGATCCTGCTGCCGGAGCGGCTGGACCTGCGTTTTATTGTTGGAGTCATGTTACTGTCATGTGAATTGGTTTAGGGGGTGTTTGGTTTGCCCTGTTAAAGTGTAACCGGTACTGTAGCGCTTTCGTCTTATTTGGCAATTAGTGTCCAATCATGGACTAATTAGGCTTAATAGATTCGTCTCGTTAATTACTTTTAATCTGTGCCGACATACATGTAATTAGTCTATATTTAGTACTTCATGCATGTGCCGCAACATTTGATGTGATGTGTGTTAAAAAAAACAGAGGCAACCAAACAGGGCCTTAGATTGTTGGTTAGATTCGTCTAGATAACTCTTTTCAGAGGGATACTTGATTCATGTTTGCTCTTTATTAATATTCTCATCAAGATTTATTAGTAATTTCATCTTGATTAGTTTATATGCATGATATGACTTCTGCTCGTATGCCTGATGATGATCACTGATTGCTGTGGATAGGTTAGTTCATCATGGATACTATGTCATGGCTCATGTAGATATTGCTGTGCACAGCTGCACAATTGCTAATTTGCATCTTGAAATGTTTTTTTACTATATATAATCAGGAGGCGCAAGCCTCTACTGGACGTCTTGAATATGTTACTCATGTAGATTGGGTTTTGCTGAATTGTTGTACCCGATCAGGCAATATATATCATGTGTTGCCAAATTTGTATCTGGTAGTTTAAAGTTCAAATGCTAATGGTTATGATATAAGCTTTAAATTTAGTTGTCAACTCTAACCTAGAGTGTATGATGCTGGGCAGCTAATATCCATGGGATATTTTTTTCTGTCCAGATTTGACCAGTTTCCGTATAGCAATTTTCTGTATATTCCGTAGTTCTGTTTTTATGTTGGCTCACCTTTTTTATTTTTCTTGATGTTTGCAGACGCAGATCTTTGTTAAGACCCTCACCGGCAAGACCATCACCCTCGAGGTTGAGTCCTCGGACACCATTGACAACGTCAAGGCTAAAATCCAGGACAAGGAAGGCATTCCTCCGGATCAGCAGAGGCTCATCTTCGCTGGCATGCAGCTTGAGGACGGCCGTACCCTTGCTGACTACAACATCCAGAAGGAGTCCCCCTCCATCTGGTGCTCAGGCTCAGGGGAGGTATGCATATCTTCGTCAAGACCCTCACTGGCAAGACCATCACGCTTGAGGTCGAGTCTTCTGACATGATCGACAACGTGAAGGCCAAGATCCAGGACAAGGAGGGCATCCCCCCGGACCAGCAGCGTCTCATCTTCGCTGGCAAGCAGCTTGAGGATGGCCGTACCCTTGCTGACTACAACATCCAGAAGGAGTCGACACTCCACCTTGTGCTCAGGCTCAGGGGAGGCATGCAGATCTTCGTCAAGACCCTCACTGGCAAGACCATCACGCTTGAGGTCGAGTCTTCTGACACGATCGACAACGTGAAGGCCAAGATCCAGGACAAGGAGGGCATCCCCCGGACCAGCAGCGTCTCATCTTCGCTGGCAAGCAGCTTGAGGATGGCCGTACCCTTGCTGACTACAACATCCAGAAGGAGTCGACACACCACCTTGTGCTCAGGCTCAGGGGTGGTATGCATATATTTGTCAAGACCCTCACTGGCAAGACCGTCACGCTTGAGGTTGAGTCCTCAGACACGATAGACAATGTGAAGGCCAAGATTCAGGACAAGGAGGGCATCCCCCCGGACCAGCAGCGTCTCATCTTTGCTGGCAAGTAGCTTGAGGATGGCCGTACCCTTGCTGATTATAACATCCAGAAGGAGTCGACCCTTCACTTGGTGCTCCGACTGCGTGGTGGTATGCAAATCTTCGTCAAGACCCTCACCGGGAAGACCATCACACTGGAGGTGGAGTCTTCTGACACCATCGACAATGTTAAGGCGAAGATCCAGGACAAGGAGGGCATCCCCCCTGACCAGCAGCGTCTGATCTTTGCTGGCAAGCAGCTGGAGGATGGCCGCACCCTGGCAGACTACAACATCCAGAAGGAGTCCACCCTGCACCTAGTGCTCCGGCTTCGTGGGGGGCAGTAAGTCCCGCCGGGCCATGTCGTCCCTGGGTTCACAAGTCTGGTGATGCGCCCCCAATGAAATGGTCTGCTCCGTGTCGTGGCTGAGTCGTGTGTCCTCTTGTTATCATGTTCGATGCAGAGTCCTATGTGCTGCTTGGTTGTGTTTGTGAACGTGTGCTGCTGTGCAACAGCTTTGGTTGAACTATGTGTTGAAGAAATAAGTGAACCCTGAACTTCTCTACATGTTTGTTAATTACGATTTCTGGATATATGCCCTTGTTTGGTTTGCTCATGTTTGTTTGAAGCACTGATCTGTTCTTGGTGCAAGTTTTGCAATGCAGCTACTGAAACGCTTCAGTTGGTTGTGATGGATGCATTGGGTTTGGAATTGATATATTTCAGATCAAGGCCTTCCGTGGAGTGGCTTGTCGATGCAATCTTCGTTTGTTCATTTGCAATTTGTGTCTCCTTGGTTGTAATCAGTGGCGGACCTAGAAATTTTATAGAGCCTGGGCGAATATGATGGTGAGTTCACATAAATATATCGATCACTCATATAATTTTTTTTAACTCAAAACTTATACAAGTGAGGCAATTTTTGCGGCAAATGGTGGTAATTTGTAGCTAGAAAACAAAGAGGCTCTATGCCACTAACCTTAAGTATACTGCCAAAAAAAAGTCCAGTATACATTATGTAAGCTCAAAGTACGCATCCGCTGTATTTTTTTAAGTCTCTGAGTTTTGACCATCGAAGAATGATAATTTAACTAAGCAGTAGAAGTTAAAAATCAATATTAATCAGTACTAGTACATACTCCGTAGGCTGATAGCTGACTTTCCCCTACATGTCTATCACTCCGTGAGACACTGAGACTCGAGAAGTAGCAAAATCTGAGTGATTGAGCCTACTAACCAAAGCTATACAGTCTACAGACATGCGGTGCAGGTGAGCTGTGGTGCACTGCCCCTGCCCCTCACGGCCTCACTACTTCCTCACGTGTGCCAGCGAGGAGAGCCCGGGCAAGCGCCCAGGGTCGCCGGGCCCTGGGTCCGCCCATGGTTGTAATTCATACTCAGATTGGAAGCTAACTAAACTGAACAGAACTTCAAACATGACTACTTAAATAGATCGAGTACCATTTGCATCTGATTATCGCATTAAGTTTTCTATTTTCATAACGGAAATACATGAAGAAAAAGAAAAGGAAAAATGCAACGAAAATACATCGAACGTTTTCTCGAGAAAGATAACAGAAACATACTCCATTCTTGAAAAGGTAATAATACAGGATCCGTTGCTAGATTCTTAATCACTGTTATCCTGATTTGCCAGTTGCCACTCGTAGGGCTGCATCAAAATCAAGCAGGCTAAGGAAGTCAGTTCGCTGACAAACAAAAAAGAACTGCGCATGTCGACAGCGAGTATGTACTCGATCTGATATGTAACATTTTGATTACCCGTTTGCTAATGGGGGCTAAGAAACTTCTTCAATTTTCTTTTCACCCTTGTGGCATTGAACTGGATAGGTTTGCATGCTTTTGCAGCGAATTTTTTGAATTCTTGTATGAGGCAACTTGATGTACCGCTAGAGTGCTAGCGTATAATCATCGTTCCATCAATATCAGCCATTCACCCAAGAGCAGCTAAAACTAAAGAGAAGACAGACTGCGATGCGAGTCGAGAGAGATCTCAACCAGTCAACCCGGAATTGCAAATCGAACAGACAGGTCATCTGATCATGGATAACATGGGCCGAGGTGACGTTTTCCTTGGGTAACATGGGCCGCACAGGGGCTTCGGCCCCTATTGTGCTGGGCCCATTTGAAAGGGTGCCGACAAGATCACTAGGACTAAAAGCCAAGTTACGTACATAACGCACTCCGCTAGAAAATTTGATCAAACTTTTGTATATAGTTTGATTTAGGACAAGTTTGGATTCCTCGGATTTTACTTCCTTGGTCCTATTGTACAAAGATTTTAGAGTGCAAAATTTGTATCAAAATATGGGTATTCTAGATCATCAACCCTATTTTACTGTCTTTTTTTTAGAAAATATTGAGATTCCTTTTAAGCTTAGCATTGGCCAAGACAACCAGCACTAAATAAGGAAAATAACAACTGAACTATAGTTCCTCTATTTTAATTAGTGAGGAGTAAGGTGATCTCTAGTCAAGCTCCTTATTTTCTACTTCATCTGTTTTAAATTATAAGACGTTTTAGCATTTTTAGATTCATAATTTTAATCATGTATCTAGATGTAACATGTATCTAGGTGCATAGTTAAAGTTATGAATCTAGAAAAGTCAAAGCGTCTTATAATTTGGAACGAATGGAGTAAAAATTACTTGAATCTCTCATATTACAGGACGGAAGAGGTAGGAGAGATGAAGTATATGTTTTCTATATAAATGGGATCGAGATCCTTGTTCTGAAAATGAATATAACACTTAGGCCAGGCCCAACACGGGCTAACAAGTTTATTAGCTTGAACAAAAAGTAGAAATACATGTAGGCATGAAGGGTGCATGACTCTCAAATTCCCAATGCAAACTCCCAGAAACTGATATGTCTCTTTTTACTTTAGTTTTTTTTCTAACGCTTTGCAGAGCAGGACACCATCCCGCAACCCCACAACACGCTCTGGATTGCTGCCGTTGTATCTTTTGCAGGAGACATTGATGTTTTGCGGCCACAATACACCTTGATATAGAGGACCGATGCGGATGTGGCCTTTGAGGCACTGGAGAGTTGGGAAGCCAAGTACTCCCTCCGTACTAAAAAATGAAGTCGTTTTGGACAGTGATACGGTGTCCAAAACATAACTTTGACTCCTTGTTTTTATAAAAAATATTTTATCAAAAAGTGATGTGTATATTTTTATAAAAGTATTTTTCAAGATAAATCTATTTATATGGTTTTTATATTTCTAAATTCAACAACTTAAAAGTTATTAATGATTTATATTCCCATTGTTTAACCTAAACCTTATCAAAAATGACTTTATTTTTTAGTACGGAGGGAGTACGTGGAACTCTTGCAAAATATCAGGTCATGCATTGATCGATGGAGGTTTAGGCGTCACTATAACGGTGTTTATCTCGCCGTCTACCCTTTAACGGCCACCAACCGCATGCAGCAAACGGCGTGACCATCATCATATCTCCTTGGCAGCCTCTCTGCCTTTTTTTTCTTCCGGAAGAAATTGATTGTGCGGTGGGGACGAACTCCACGACACCACAACACAACCGCCTCTCGCCGCGGGGCTCACTGCCTCACGGGACCCTCCCGTCTGGGTCTGGCCGTCTCCGCCCCCCTCCCGTGTATAAATTGGCACCACCCCCGCAGCCCCGCGGTGCGCTTCCTCACCCATCTAATCCTCTCGAACAAATTCTCAAGCAAATTCGTCTCTCCCGATCCTCTCAAGGTATGCTAGTTCTTGATCCTCTCGTATGATTTCCCTATTTTTCCTGTTCGTGTTCGTCGTGGGTCTGTTTGATTAGGGTCTGGCTAGGTCGTGAGGTGATGCTTTTAGGCTTCTACTACTGCTCGCGCTCTGCAATCTGTAGTCGATTTGCGGGAGAGGTGTAGATCCGCGGGCTGTGATGATGCTATTGATGTTGATCTGCGGGTAGAGTTGTAGATCTGCGGGTTGTGATGAGATTATTGGTGTTCATATGTGCTCCGCGATTTTGCATGTTATTAGAGTTCAAGCACGGACAGATATGATATGGTTCTACAGGTTGGCTCCCTCGCAGTTAGGGTTGGGCTGATGTTGGCATGCGTGTCATCTTGCTGCCGTACCTGTGTTTTATTGTTGGATCACGATTGGGTTATGTGATTTTGTTTAGATGGTTATGTGATTTTGTCTAGATTGTTGATTCTATTCATCTAGATTCTGCTGTTCAGAGGATACTTCTTGATTGCTGGTTCTTCTTCATATAATTTCATCTAGATTAGTGGCTTATGCTCATACGTATGATGTGGCTATTGAACTTGTTTGGTTGCTAACCAGACAGCCTTGTCTGGCACACGGAGAATCCCCAGCGTCTGATTTTGGTTGCCTGGGGACAGGGACACGATTGCTGCCTGGTGGTTGGTTGCCTAGGAGGCTTTCAACCAAGCAATCTGTGTGCTTGATTATGATAGCTGATTGCTTTGGTAGTATTAAATTAAATAGCTTCATTACGGATTCTGTGTATCGCGTATGTTGATACTGCTGCACAGCTGCACAATTGCTTAATTGGATCCTCTATGACACTCATGTAGCGCTTTTTGCTAAATTGTCGTATCCCTATATATCATGTGTTTCAATTTTTACACTTGATTTTATGGTACTTCAAAGCTGTTAAATATTATATTCCTGGTACTTGCTAGGATAATTTGCTTCAAATTTAATTGTCTATCTTAAAATATAGGCTGTGGAGTTGTAAATATTCATGTGATGTTCCTTGATTCTTTTTCTGTTGACATTTAGTCAGTCTCCAGTAATAATTTTCTGCGTCCTTAGCGGTACTGTTTATGCTTACCTGACTTCTGTTCCTTAATTTTTGCAGATGCATATCTTCGTTAAGACCCTCACGGGCAAGACCATCACCCTCGAGGTTGAGTCCTCGAACACCATTGACAATGTCAAGGCTAAGATCCAGGACAAGGAAGGCATTCCTCCGGATCAGCAGAGGCTCATCTTTGCTGGCAAGCAGCTGGAGGATGGCCGCACCCTTGCTGACTACAACATCCAGAAGGAGTCCACCCTCCATCTGGTGCTCAGGCTCAGGGGAGGCATGTAGATCTTCATCAAGACCCTCGCTGGCAAGACCATCACGCTTGAGGTTGAGTCTTCTGACACGATCAACAATGTGAAGGCCAAGATCCAAGACAAGGAGGGCATCCCCCCGGACCAGCAGCGTCTCATCTTTGCTGGCAAGCAGCTTGAGGATGGTCGTACCCTTGCTGACTACAACATCCAGAAGGAGTCGACACTCCACCTTGTGCTCAGGCTCAGGGGTGGTATGCAGATCTTTGTCAAGACCCTGACTGGCAAGACTATCACGCTTGAGGTTGAGTCCTCGGACACCATTGACAATGTCAAGGCCACGATTCAGGACAAGGAGGGCATCCCCCCAGATCAACAGCGTCTCATCTTTGCCGGGAAACAGCTCGAGGATGGTCGCACCCTTGCAGACTACAACATCCAGAAGGAATCCACCCTTCACCTTGTGCTCAGGCTCAGGGGTGGTATGCAAATCTTTGTGAAGACCCTCACTGGCAAGACCATCACTCTAGAGGTTGAGTCCTCGGACACCATTGACAATGTGAAGGCCAAGATTCAGGACAAGGAGGGCATTCCCCCGGACCAGCAGCGTCTCATTTTTGCTGGCAAGCAGCTGGAGGATGGCCGTACCCTTGCTGATTACAACATCCAGAAGGAGTCAACCCTTCACTTGGTGCTCCGCCTGCGTGGTGGTATGCAGATCTTTGTCAAGACCCTCACCGGCAAAACCATCACCCTGGAGGTGGAGTCTTCTGACACCATTGACAATGTGAAGGCGAAGATCCAGTATAAGGAGGGCATCCCCCTAGACCAGCAGCGTCTGATCTTTGCTGGCAAGCAGCTGGAGGATGGCCGCACCTTGGCGGACTACAATATCCAGAAGGAGTCCACCCTCCACCTAGTGCTCCGCCTCCGTGGTGGCCAATAAGTCCTGCTAGGCTATGTCAGTCTCTGGGTTCACAAGTATGGTGCTGGTGCCTTGTGTGTCTCCCAATGGAGATTGGGAGAATGTCTGTCTTCGTGTCCTGTGGTCCGAGTCCTGGTTGAGTCTTGTCTCTTGTTTGCCTGTCTGATGCAGAGTCCTATGTTGAGTCCTATGTTGTCTGGCTATTTGTGAACACTTGCTGCTATGCGGCAGTTTGGTCAAACTATGGAATGAAGAATAAGTGAACCCTGAAGTTGTGGCTATCAGGCTGTGTTTGTTCATGGTTTCAGGATGTATCCTTGTTATTTGCTACGTTCATGCTTGTGTAGTGGATGTATCCTTGTGGCTATCTGATCTTTTCTTGGTGTGTTGCTATAGTAATTCTGCTTGTGTTGTAATGCTCGGTTTAAGCCTGGGGATAGGATATTATGCAATTTCTGCTACTGAAACCTCGGTCATGTTGGGTGCTCTGACTGGATTTAGATTGATTGATATATATGTACACTGTATGTTTCAGGTCAATGTATAGGTTTCTGCATGAATTATCATTTCAGTTTGCTTTTCAAGATGTCATTTGTGTTGGCAATGGTCGCATATGTAGTGCCACTGCAATCTTCTGTTGATATGCAAATATGTGCCTACTTGGTTAGTAATTTTAAGTTGTATTTAGATTAGAGGCTGAACTGAGAAAGAAAAGAAACTTTGAGCATGACTAGTTTCGCACAAATATCACTATACCCGAGTATTACACGAAATTCCCTCGTCGATTGTCAGCATCTCAGATTATTCGAAATGACAAGTCTTGGTTTTCTGGACAAGTAATATGTTGCAGGTATGAATCCATTGCTTGATTCTGGATCAATGTTACGCTGATCCTGGAATTGCTGCCCGAGATGCCTAACGTGCACCAATTTCTATTGCCAATTTGCAATCTGTAGAAACAAAATTGCTTGCTTTACGTGCACCAATTTCTGTAGCCAATTTGCAATTAGGGCTTGTTTAGTTCCTGAAATATTTTACGAAATACAACTGTAGCACTCTTCGTTGTTATTTAGTAATTAGTGTCCAATCATGACTTAATTAGGCTTAAAAGATTCGTCTCGTCCATTTCGTCTAAACTGTGTAATTAGTTTTACTTTTTATCTATATTTAATGCTCCATGCATGTGTCTAAAGATTCGATGTGACGAAGAATATACTGTTTTTTCGTGAAATATTTTGGAACTAAACAAGGCCTTAGTAGAAACGAAATTGTCTGCACTTCCTGCATCAGAATCAAGCAGCCCTGAACCCAAGGTGATAGCAAGTCTGAACTCTGATATAGTGATATGCTCATTTTGACTATCTGTTAGCGAAGCGGGTTGCGATTTTTCAGTCTTCTTGTCATCCTATGTCATAGAACTGGATAGGATTGCATGCTTACGCAGTGCATTGCATTCTTATACGAGGCATCATTTCCAGCCATGCAATGCACCCAAGGTGCTTGGTATGGCCGCCGAGGTGACATTTTCCTTGGGCCATGTGGCCTTGCACCTTATTGGGCTGGGCCCGATTGACACGGTGTCAACAAGACCGCGACGATGAAAAGCCGAGATAGCCCACGAGAAAAACGAACAAATAAGCACAAACAAACAACTTTACCATCTTATTTATTTATCTTGTAACTTCATTACATTACCACTCAGGCACTCAAGAAAGATACGTAATAACATACTACTACTTATTAACTTACCACGCCATACAAGTTCAACAAGATCCGCGTGCATCACACCTCAGCGCAACGCTAGTAATAAAAACAAGCAACTTCAGTTTTTTCTTATTTTATATAAGTGATGATCGAAGCAACTCCAGTTGAACCGGCTGCCTTCTCTGCCGGCTAAGGAAGAACCATCTTGAGCACATCCATGGCTGTCCTGGCCGTGGCGGGGTGGGAGGTATCCTTCACCGGGTACGACGCGTCCATGGCGATGCCACACTTGCCCGTGGGCCGTGGCACGTTGCGCCTGATGCGGATGTAGCCGGCCTCGCCCCAGTCAGTGCCCCACGAGTTCTTCACGATCCAGTAGTCCCTGCCGTTCTCGCTGCCGTAGCCCACCACCGTGACGCCGTGGTCCAGGTTCGTCCCGCATGGCCCGTTGAAGATGCCCTGCGATTGTTACAAGACAACAGTTCAGTTTCTCCTCCATCGATCTGACGATCTTGGAATCTCAACTACTCCGCCTTCCGTTCCATTCCGGGTGCATGCTTACCGAGCTGTAGAGTTGGAACGCACGTCCGCTTGCCTCGATGGCGACGCTGACGGGCTGGATCGCCACCGCCTCCTGCAGCGCCATCTCGCTGTTGCTCGCCACCTCCACGAACCCGTCTATGGTGGCAACCTTTTCATCGTTCTCCTGCATCGAACAATTAATGCAATCTCTCCATTATTAGTACTGAAGACTAATGAAGCAAGCAGCTTAACTTTTGATGATGACGACCTTGTTGGCATCACAAGTGCCGTCGGTTCCGATGAATGGGTAGTCGGACTCGGTGTCGATGCCGCCGTTGTCGACGACGAACTGGAAAGCGTTCTCCATCTGCCCGCCGTTGCATCCGCTGTCCTCGGTGTCGCAGTCGATGATCTCCTGCTCCGACAGCGACACGAGGTTGCCCGTCACGATCGCGTTGACCCCCTCGATCGCCGCCACCGCCGAGAACGCCCAGCACCCACCTGCGCCGCCCCAGAGATCATCAGATAAACAGCTGCGAGAATTCTCGCCGAAGAACATGCACGCATGGTGCCGATGGAGTAGACTACGGACCGCATTGTCCTTGGTTCTTGACGTCGGTGACGGCGCCAAGCTCGCGCCAGTCGATGGCGTCGGGGAGGTCGCCGCCACGAGGGCGGGGACGACGGTAGCGGGTGCTGCCGCCGCTCCCGACTCTGCTGGCCGCTCTCGCGCTGCTGCGGCGGCCGCGGAAACCGAGGACGCGGCCGCGGTACTCCTCAACGGTGAGGTCGGCGAAGGGGGTGAGGCCGAGGCGGAAGGTGTGGAGCCCGGCGTCCGCCTCCGCGTTGTGCGCGTCGATGTACCGCAGGTTGTCGCGGAAAACCTCCAGCCGCAGCCGGTCCTCGTCGCCGGCCATGTCGCAGTTGTCGCGCGGACGGCCGTGCTTCGACTTCCACGCCTCGTACATACGCCGCACCTCGTCGTCCGCCCGCTCCACCGGCGCCGGAAGGATGGTGTGGGAGTGGCGGGCCAACGCCGTGGCGGCCAATGCCAGTGCCACGGCGAGCGCAAGCAGCGCCATGGCCGGCAAAGGGAGGCGTGTTGGACGCATGGCGATCGCTGGACTGAGATCGAGCTGGGATAGAGATGGATGAGAATTGAGAAGACTACTATCTGTGACTGTGAACTGCTGTGTGTGTGACTTGTGTGTCTTCGTGCAAACGAGGCAGCTGCCATTTTATAGCCACGCGAGGCGACGAAGATCGAACGAACTGGGCCACCCGGCGGGCCCACTATTTTTATAGCCTCCACGTCTCTTCACGACGCCTGTCCTAAACAGAGGGCTGCCGCCATTATCTTCACATGTACGATGATGGCTTGTTGCGACACAGCTATAGAAGCATGTAGCAGGCTAGCAGCCATAACAGTGAATTATGGGATGCATGCATGCCTTGAGAAATTATAAAAATAATAAGCCTAGACTGAATGGCACTAGCTAGATTGCATTTCTTTTGTGGGATTATATATGTCATCGTGACGAAAAGATGGGAAGCTATCAAGATTCCAAGAGCAAATACATCGAGTGATGTAAAGGCCTTTTTAAAAAAAGGTAGTTTTGACGTGGGTGCAATAAAACACACACAATCTAGTGAATATTAATTAGTACATTAGATTGCGAGACCTTCTAGAAAAAAAATCAATTGACCACTTTCACCAACTGTTGCAACTCCAAGTACGATTTCTCGAATGATAAAAAAGTACGATTTCTCGAGAATAAACCAAGTACGGAGCATCAGGTAACCGAGAATAAAACCTGCAAAAAAAGAATACCTCCTTGAAATACTAAAATATGACCTCCTTGAAATACTAAAATATGAATAAATTCCTCTGGCGGTCTCAAACTTGTTGAGTTGCATTATCCTGATCCCTAAACTTATAAATCGCTCGTTTAGGTCCTTTAACTTGTTTGTCGTGTCATCCTAGTCACTAAAATTATAAATCACCTGTTTAGGTCTTCAAACTTGTTCGACTGTGTCAACCCGGTCTCTAAATTTGCTACTTGCTAATCACCTATTTAGGTACTGCATCTCTGTTTGTGTCTCACTAGCTGTAAGACCCGAACATACATCGAGAATATAAATAGGTGATTTGCGAGTTTAGGGAGCGGAATGACACAATTGAACAAGTTTGAATACCTAAACATGTGATTTATGAGTTTATTAGGGACTAGGATGACATGGACAAACAAGTTTAAGGACCTAAAGGGACAATTTTACGAGTTTAAGGACCGGAATGACACAACGAAAAACCGCCAATGGACTTTGTACTCCTTAAATAATTTCCGGTTAACCAAAGTGCCCAACAGGCCAACACATAGCGGCCGACCTCCCTAACAGGATTATCAGTTTTAATTCTTTACTAAAGTCTCCTAACTAATTGCCAAATATGTTGACATGTTACGGACCGAAATACATGCCATATATGGAAAAAAACAAGCGTCTAATTGTCTCCATCTTAATCACAAAAACAACAAGTTTTACTACTCCCTCTATTCCAAACTATAAGACCTTCTAGCTACGTATTTAGACATAATTTATATATAGATGTGTAGTAAAAACTATGTACCTACAGAAGCCAGAAAGTCTTATAATTTAAAACAGAGGGAGTACTTTACTATTTTCGCTTAGCAAGATTATATTTTGTAAGCACTACTCAACAAAATTATATTTTTTCCGAGTTAGGAAAATTTTGACTTGGGATGAAACTGAAATAACTTGTGTTTTGAAATGGAGAGAGATGAGTAAAGTCTTAAGATTTGAGCAGCCAAAATCTAATTTAGCCGCTCAGCATCTTCAGTGGAATCCGCATAAGAAACCCTCACCACATCATCGTCCAAGTTGGATGCTAGTATCAACTAACGTCAACTATTATGTTGTTTGGTTGTGATTGTTTGAAGCACATCTAGTTCTTCTCACGAGATATATCGGCGACACAACTATTCCTCAAAAATTATTTCTTCTGTTTTTTTAAAAACTTTAAGTTGCCATTATTATGAAGGGTGTGCGGCATATAATTTGCCACCATAGAGGCCCACCGTCAGTGACTCAAGTGGACCATATGATATGCCACTCGGATCCATTATTTCCAGTACAGATGAGTCTACATAAACAAATACAGCAGGTGATAGTTCATAGATGTGATTATCCCATTCTCGAGACCACTGCAAGTAGGTGGATTAGGGAGCTTGAGTCAGATTATTCCCTGTTCGGCGTCCCATTGTTTGAACCTAGCACCCTCCCTGTCTGGACTGCAATCACCTGTCAATCAGTTAAAAAAGATGTAGTACTATCCTCAATATATTTGCCTGGCATAATCTTGCCAGCAGTTTTCGAAAAAAAAAGGTGTAGAACTATCGCCATCAACATGCTTATCCTAGTATCCTACGATGTATAGGGCCGGTAAAAAGGCCTCTAATCATGGGTGCTTTGGTACTCGGATTTGGACGATCCCTCGATCGACATGGCCGCCGTGGGTAGGACTACTACAGCAGCCGCTCGTTTGGCGACCACTAGTAAGGATCTAGGCCTGAGGCACACTATTATTTACCCCAAGTTGAGCATCCTTTTGCCATTATTCTAAACGGCACCACGACCACTAATGCCAAGCGAGATCCTAATTGGCACCGTGCACTCTCACCACTCGATTACGCTCAGGCATGCAACTGCCTGCGTCCTATACCTTGTGCGCCGGACGGCGAGACCGCGTCTACTTGCGGCGGCGGCGGCCGCCGCCGGGCTCCGACTGTGGAGCGCGTCCCGCGGCGACGTACGCTTTGTTGGGCAACGCCTTTCTACGAGCCCCTCTCTTCATTTATTTCTTTTTTGCGCAAGAAGAGGTCTCTCTTTCATATGCAGAAACGTGCAGTAATTAAAGCATCTTGTCGAGGGATAGAATGATAGATAAGAAACGACGAAATTAAAAGGCCACGAGGGGCCATCAATGGCGGGCGTTCCGGGCAGGAAACAGGGTGCTTTTCCTTGCCCATCTGACCGTGTCTCACATTTGGGCACGCAGCTCTTGACGTTTGCGTCGTGGCTGTGGACGTCGATTCCACGGAAGATTAAATCGGATGCTTCACGCCTGCACGTGGTGATAATGTGATATTTTTTAAAAAAATTGTTTTAACTAGTACTAGAAAACATGCTCACACGTTGTAACAAAATGCATCATTTGTTACGCGGTCACATAGATAACTTGCGACTCAGAGATTTATACGATATGGTCGTGTTATCAGCTATTCCAATATACGTTGGCTACACAAAGATCATATGAACAAAGATCGTGTGTCTAGGTCAGAAAGAAAGGTGTGCAAAGCATTATTAAAAGTAAAATATGGTGAAGCGAATATTCCACTTTGAGGTTAATGTAACTAACGATAGATAAACATGTGTTATGATATGTAAATGAGTAAATCACTTTTTTGCATGTATGCACTCCCGAGAGCTCCATGCTCAAGACTTGTTTCCATGGTGCTGGCTTCTCCACTTCTTTTTTCTATATTGAAACAACATGATAACTCGATAAAGTGTGAAATAAGCATAGTGACTCAGTTGGTTAAGTTTCTCGTGGTGGAACCTATTCACCCATGTTAAATCTTTGACATGGCACAAGTGCTTGATTTATTCTAGAAAGGAACTTGTTGCTAGGTTTAGTTCTACAATGGAAAATGGTGGTGGGGAGCACAACATAAAAGGTGAGGCAACCACCCATCATATTAGTTTTTTAGGCTGAGTTAGGTCTGATGCCTTTGTTTGTTATAGACTTTGTTGGATTTGTGTCTAGTGTGGCGCTGGCTCGTGGGTATAACGAGTTGCGCTATATCCGTTGTGCAATCTAGGTAAGGTTTGGTTGGGAGACAAGTGGTATGGGATGGTCCTATCTCTGATTTCTGAGACGGGACGTACTCGTTTTGTGTTTGGTTGAGAAGGAAATGGACCGACTCATCTTTTGTTTGGTGTAGAGACACAAAAAAGTGGGATGAGACAATGACGTGCGGGACCTAATTGTCAGATGAGACAAGCTTACACGCCCACCCCAACTGGGATGACTCCATCCCTTAGTTTTTTATGGGCAAAATCATCTCACTTCTAGAGGAATATTTCTTAGTGGGATATCCCTCACTCTGGCTTGACTTTGAACCAAACACCACTAGAACTGGATTCTTCCCATCCCATCCAACTGTCACAGAACCTCCTAATTATGATGGCCCACAAGTACACTTCATTGTCATAATGACCTCTGACAGTCGTACTTATGTTCACCATAACTTAAAAGGCCTGCTTTCCTCCGAACAGGATCTAATCACAGGAGTATTGCCATATTACAACAGTTTATTCAAAATATTCAACAGAGTAAAGTAGCGGAAGTCTTACAATAACATAGATTACAAACCAGTTTTTCAAACTTCAAACCTTATGTAACATTATTACAAACCATTAGTAGAGAAGTATCGGTAGTAACTTTATTACATCACACAAGCGAGATGCCTTGCCCAAAGGCCACACAATCTACTCGTCGTCACTGTCTTCAACCACGACGGTCATGCAACAAGGCTCGAAGCAGACTTGTTCATGAACCGCACCTGCAACAAGGGGTTAACAAACCCTGAGTACGAGAGTACTCAACAAGACTTACCCGACTAAGACAAAGACTCCAAGGGCATGCTAGCTTTAGGGAATCAAGGTACGGGTAATCAAGAATCAAATTTTCTTTTGCAGAAAAGCTTACTAAGGTAAGTCCTTATCTTCAATGTTTTACTTTTACCATTGATGGTTCATTAACCAATTCTAGGTGATCCTAATCTAGATCAAAGTAATTATCATCAAAACCTTTCTCATTCTTTCTTTCAATTCCAGTTCTTAACTACGATGCAAGTCAGGTGATCAAGTCTCCATAACCGAGGAGCAACGACGATTCGAACCGATTATACCCAGCTGGGGATCCCTAACATCACGACATATGTAGAACCGAATCTTGCATATATCAACCCTCATTTAGATCTCCCAAAACCAGAACGTGTCCATCGCCACCCGAGAGTACAGTACTCCTCGAACCCGACCAAATTCTAGCCCCGAGGGTACACGCTACTCTCGCCATCTCTCCACTCCCAGTGCGAGGTTAGACGTTCTCGTAATGGAATCACCAATATTTTGGGCTTACCCAAGGCATGATGCTAGTTGCAAAGTCTCGAACACAACAGGCTTACAACGAACGGGCCTTAACTGACAAGGCGGAAACAATACATTGAGACTCCTTTCCCAATGCATGTTAGCAGTGGCCAAACCACCCGCCCGATCTTTCAAGTTCATTCTCATATTTCAATATTCATTCGATATGCCGTCATGGCTATGTAAACATTTCTTTTAAAAGCTTAACTTCTAAGCATAGCGAAGCATACTACGCATTTTCCGTAAAAACAGGTATCAAGGTTGATATTCCAATAATCAAGGATGATAATGCAGCAATTAGGTTATCACTCAACTCCTAATTACTTAATGCAATAAACCATAAAATAAATAATAAAACATTTGTAAAATTCAAGGTAGGGTTTAAATGCACCGGGGCTTGCCTTGTTCGCACACGACGACTGACTCGGACTCGAGGACTCCACTGTCTGGTCCGAAACCCACCGACGATCGCTCTTCTCCGGAAGCTTGATCGACGACTTCGGCTTCTTCGAAAGCGGAGACTACACGAATACATAACATGCTTTAACATGATGTTCGATGATAAACATGATGCTTGATGATAACATGCTACGAGTTACGACTGGAGTACAACTTACTTCTACGGTACGGTCGCAAACAGAAAACCTACTAACTAGAAGCGGCGATTCCAGCGATACCAGCTTTTAACCTAACAAGTTACTAACGAGTTCAATCATGAAATTAAGGTGCCAAAGATCACCAAAGGGTAGTGACCTAAGGACATCACTCAATCAAAAGGCACACAACACTTAAAGTTCTCAAATTAACATTTATTTTCTATTTAACTAATTAGGGCATAATTAGGAGTTGATCAAATTTTACCTAATCAAGCTCAAACTTTTTCTATGGGTTAAGAATGAATTACAACAGTGTTATAATAAATTTCATAATTTTTGGATAAATAAATTAATTATTAAAATTACTGGAAGTTGCATTTAATCTTTAATGAAACTAATTAATTCTACTGCTCAAAGTATTCAAATTCGTAATTTAACATTTTTCCTAGATAGTTTATACATTGAGAAGCTTACACAAAAATTTTCATAAATTTTGGAACTCTACACAATTTTTAATAAAATAAACAAATAGCAACACTATTCATTTATTTGAAAAAGAAAACAAAAACGAAAAACCGAACCGGGCCGATCTTCTCTTCCCTCCGGTCCGGCCCAGCCGAGCGGCCCGCTCGCGCGCGCCCGCGCTCGCGCTCGGCCCAGCGACGCGGCCCAGCAGCGCGGCCTGCCTCGCGCCCGCGCGCTCGCTCTCTCTCTCTCTCTCTCTGACACTGTGTCCCCACCTGTCATCGCCTACCTCCGCTCTCTCGTTCTCTCCCGCGCGCTCGGCCATGCCCGCACGGCGGCCGGCCGGTGATCACACCGCTAACGACTCAACCACCATGACCAAAACGATCTACACCACCCTACGACTCCACTACGCCCTTCTACAGCTAAGCTCGAGCTCCGGCGACCCCTTACCGACGACGATGGCGGACCACAGTCGACGGTGAGCCGCGAAAACGCGTCTCCAACGGAGTAGCGGCTAAATTAACGCGAGGAAAACATTCAGGGGCTCACAGCGGTTATGGTGGTGCTCTTGGTGACGACGGCGACGAGCTGGAGTGGCCTGGCCACGGGAAGGCGACGATGGCGGTGCTCCGACCGGAGTTGGGCACGGGAGCGGCGGCTGTGGTGATCTAGGCGGAGTTAAGCTCGCTCGGGTGGTTCACGAGGTGCGCGAGGATGAGACGGAGCTAATGGTGCGGTTGGCGTGGCTGGAGGTGGCTCGACGGCGGCAGCGACGAGCGGCGGAGCTGCGGTGGCGGCGGTGGCGAAAACAGGGAAAATGGAAATCGCCCCTGTGAGCTCGACGTATATATAGGGAACGGTGGTGGTGACTGTGCTGGAAGACGCGCGACGTCGCGCTGGCGGTCCTAGCGCGCGCGAGAAGCCCCTGGGCGTCGCCCGGCGGCTCGCCGGCGCCCATGCCGCGCGGTGCCCGGCGGCGATTGGTCGCGGCACTGTAGCTGTCCCCCCCCAACTTTTGAAATTCAAACTGGTTTTTCAAATTACTTTCAAATTCATGTAACAACTTGAAAAACTTCCAATCTATGAAATCTTCAGAATTTCAAGCTCTACAAGTTTTGTATTGAACACTTTTTCAAATTCTCACTGGATTTTGAAATTTGAATTTAAACTCAAAAGGGGACACATTTTTCAGATTTGGTAATTTAGAAATTACTTTTGATTTTGTATTGAAACTTCAAAATCTCCAAACATCAAAGTTGTATATCTTGACCAGACCTACAACTTTGCTGTTCAAAACTTTTTCAAATTCTGCCTCCATTTTGAAATCTTAGTTTGGGGACAAAAATGAATTAAATTTGAAATTTGTTTATTTTCAAAATTGCTCCACATTTTACACTAAAACTTTGAAAACTCAAAACACCAAAGTTGTAGCCCTTGAAAAGTTCTACAAACTTGGTTTTGAACTTTTTCCCAAATTTTGCTTAGATTTTGAACTATTTCAAAAGGGGTAAAACAGGGTTTTGAAATTTAGGGTTTTCGGAGGGATTTTAAATTGGAATTTGTTGCTACTTTGATTGGTGATTACTTAGTGATCAAAACCTCACCCAAGGGCATCATTTGGACCAACATGACATGGTTGACCAAATGCCACTCTTGGTTGACCAATTAGCTTTTAAAAATTCTTTTACATTTCTCCCCAAATTTGAATTTAAATTTGAATCGGAAAACTCGTGACAAGTTTTGGGACTCCAATTCAAACTCAAATTTGGAGCTTCATTTTAGATGTTGTACTTGAGCTCATACCCTACACTTGACACTAGTGTGCAACACAGTCGCACACCTCAAATTACGCAGGGCATGGACTAAGTATTTGCGGTGGCATTCGAAATTAGGGTTTTCGGGTTCGGAGCACACCACTGAGAAACACATTCAACCTAAATAAGTAAACTCGTTTTAGTTGATGCATAACAAGTTTAACCTAACAGGGATGCTTTGCAATGCATTATGATGACATGGCAGATTAATTAGCACTATAACACCCGGGGTGTTACAGCCCTTCCCCCTTAAAGAAATCTCGTCCCGAGATTTAAAGCCTTGAGTTAAGTAATAGCAAAGGAAACGTGTCAAGCAAACACGTCCAAGACTTGTCTACAAAACAGGTAGGGGTTTTCTGCATTACAAAGATTTTAAAAGGATAGGTTACAGTTTAAAGAAGAAATTGCAACCTAGATAGAAGCAAAGAACTCCGGGAAATTCTCCAACAGATAACCTTCCGATTCCCAGGTGGCTTCCTCTTCTGAATGTTGATTCCACTGTATTCTGTACCATTTTGTGGTTCTACTACGGGTAACACGATCTTTTTGATCCAAAACTCGGACAGGATATTCAGAATATGTCAAATCCGGTTCAAGTTCAACTCCCTCAACCTCAACCACTTGATCATGTACTTGTAGACACTTCTTCATTTGTGATACATGAAATACATTGTGCACTGCTGACAGTTGTTCAGGCAACTTTAACTTATATGCCACCTTTCCACATTGTTGAATGATTTGAAAAGGACCAATATAACGTGGTGCGAGTTTGCCTCTGACTCCAAATCTGCTAACTCCTTTCATGGGTGATACTTTTAGATAAACATAATCCCCTACTCGGAATACCAAAGGTCTACGCCTTTTATCAGCATAACTCTTTTGTCTGGACTGAGCAACTTTTAAATTATTCTGGATCTGTCGAACTTTTTCTTCTGTTTGTTTCACAAGATCAACACCGAAAAACCATCTTTCTCCCGGTTCTGACCAATTCAATGGAGTTCTGCACCTGCGGCCATACAATGCCTCAAACGGTGCCATTTTGATACTCTCTTGATAACTATTATTGTAAGAGAATTCTGCTAACGGTAACCACTCATCCCAAGTGTCTGAATAATTAAGTGCACATGACCTTAACATATCTTCTAGAATTTGATTGACCCTTTCAGTCTGACCACTTGTCTGTGGATGATAAGCGGTACTGTGCAAAAGTTCTGTACCTAGGGACTCATGTAGGTGTCTCCAAAATTTGTTAACAAACTGCGTACCTCTATCTGATACAATGGTCTTTGGTACCCCATGAAGGCTCAGGATTCGTGCAATATAAATTCTTGCATAAGTTATAGCAGAATAGTCCACCTTAACTGGAATAAAATGAGATGACTTTGTCAGTCGGTCCACAATGACCCAAATTGAATCAAAGCCTCTTGAGGTCTTGGGTAACCCAGTAATGAAATCCATACTGATATCTTCCCACTTCCAGGATGGAATGGGCAAGGGTTGTAACATTCCTGCCGACTTCAGGTGTACTGCCTTCACCTTACAACAAGTATCACATCTAGCAACATACTTAGCAATCTCAATTTTCATTTTGGTCCACCAGAATCTCTGTTTCAAATCTTGATACATCTTATTACTTCCTGGATGAATAGAAAACCTTGTCCTATGTGCTTCATCAAGAATGAGCCGACGTAACTCTGGAACCTTTGGGACCACTAGCCGGTTCTTAAACCACAATACATCTGCATCATCAATACTGAAATCTGTCGGTTGACCAGTTTTAACTTTTTCTTTGATGTGAGTTATTCCGGAATTCTTTCTCTGAGCAGACACAATCTGATCTTTGATTGTTGATTCCACTGTGACATTAGTCAACTGACCTTGTGGAACTATTTCAATATTCAACCTTTCCAACTCATAACACAAACTGTAATCCATTGGCTGCACAGTCGTACAATGGCAACGATTCTTTCTACTGAGTGCATCAGCAACTACATTCGCTTTTCCAGGGTGATAGTGTACTTCTAAATCATAGTCCTTTATTAACTCAAGCCACCTTCTTTGCCTCATATTTAATTCTGACTGAGTAAAGATATACTTTAAGCTCTTGTGATCTGTATACATGTGGCAAGTATTACCTAACAAGTAATGACGCCAGATTTTTAATGCATGAACCACAGCTGCTAGTTCAAGATCATGTGTCGGATAATGTTCTTCATGGCGCTTCAACTGTCTCGAGGCATAAGCAATGACTCTGCCTTCTTGCATCAATACGCAACCAAGGCCAATACCTGAGGCATCACAGTAAACATCAAATGGCTTTTCTATATCTGGTTGTGCCAAAACTGGAGCAGTTGTCAATGACCTCTTTAGAATTCTAAAAGCTTTTTCACATTCTGGAGACCATATGAACTTAGTTTGATTCTTCAACAACTCTGTGATTGGCTTGGTTACCTTTGAAAAGTCAGGTATGAATCGACGGTAATAACCCGCCATTCCCAGAAAACTTCGGACTTCATGCACTGAGATTGGTGGTTTCCAATTCAGAATATCTTCTACTTTGCCAGGATCTACTGCTACTCCTTCGGCTGACAACACATGTCCTAAGAATTGCACTTCTCTTAACCAAAACTCACATTTACTGAACTTGGCATACAGTTGATGATCTCTCAGACGAGTCAGAACAACTCTGAGATGCTCAACATGCTCTTCTTCACTTTTGGAGTATACCAGAATATCATCAATAAAAACAACCACAAACTTGTCAAGTTCCGGCATGAAAACTGAATTCATCAGATACATGAAATGTGCCGGTGCATTAGTGAGACCAAAAGACATAACTAGGTACTCATACAGTCCATATCTGGTGGTGAATGCAGTCTTTGGAATATCTTCAGGTCGAATCTTGATTTGATGGTACCCTGATCGAAGATCAATCTTGGAAAATACCTTTGCCCCCGCAAGCTGATCAAAGAGTAGATCAATGCGAGGCAACGGATATTTATTCTTAATGGTTACTTCATTCAGCGGTCGATAGTCAACACACATCCTTAAAGTCTGATCCTTCTTCTTGACAAAAAGAGCTGGACATCCCCATGGTGAGGAACTAGGTCTGATAAAACCTTTATCACGTAACTCTTGCAATTGATCCTTAAGTTCTGCCAATTCATTGGGTGGCATTCTGTAAGCTCTCCGGGATATTGGGGCAGTACCCGGTTTTAACTCAATCACAAACTCTACATCTCTGTCTGGTGGCAGACCTGGTAGATCATCTGGAAACACGTCTGGAAATTCACAGACTACTGGTATATCACAAATCTCATGTACTGAAGTTGCACATACCCTTTCAACTGTTCTCTTCGGGATAGGAAGTTGGATAAGAAGATGAGATTTATTATCTGGCAGGTTCAACCTTATAGTTCTGTGCAGTGCATCTATAAGGGCTCCTCTTTGGTACATCCAATTCATACCCAGGATTACATCTATATCCTGTTTCTGTAATATTATCATTGAGGTAGGAAATATATGCCCACCTAACTCTATAGGTACGTCACGTACCATCTCCTTAGTACACAGTCGTCCCCCGGGCGACTGGATAAAGAAATCCTCTTGTGTTCCCATAATTGGAATGTCATGCTTAACAACAAAGGTGCGATTTATGAATGTATGCGATGCACCTGAATCAAATAACAGTACTGCTGGATGATTAGCAACAGGGAACATACCCATCATAACAGGTTCTCCCTCTGGGATTGCACTTGCTTGAGTGTAGAATACACGTCCGGTCTTCCTCTTCTCACCCTTACTCTTCTGAACATTCAGATTATTGTTCTTACTCTGAGGTTGTTGCTGTTGTGGTACGGGAGCTCTGGGATAATTAGGATTGTACTGCCTTGGATACGGGCAATCCTTGGAAAAGTGGCCTGGCTTTCCACAGTTGTAGCAGGGAAAGTTATGGGTTACTGGAGTCTGGTTTCGAATACCAGGGGCATTCGGCTGCTGTAAAAATTGCGGGGTTGCGGCAGGACGGAAAAACGTCTGCGGCTGAACTTGGTATTGCGGTGGACGATAAGTTGGGCGGAAATGGTTCTGAGGGTGATAAACAAACTTCTGGCGTTTCTTAATGCCGCCAGACGGACTTGAAAACACTGGCTTCTTTTTCTTCGACTCCTTGTGCAGTCGGGACTTCTCTTCTGACGCAATAGCCACATTGACTATCTCATGGTAAGTAGCATTATAGCAGGTGACTAATGCTTCCTGGATTCTGGTACTCAAACCTCTCATGAAACAACTCTTCTTTTTTGCATCGGTATTCACATATTCAGCTGCATACTGGGACAGATGATTGAATTTGCCCACATATTGTAGAACTGTCTGGTTCCCTTGCTTCAGTGAGAGAAACTCCTCTAGCTTCATGGCCATGACACCATCTGGGATATAATGTGCTCTAAAGGCTTCACGAAACTCCTGCCAAGTGACACGGTGGCCAGCAGGCTGTGCGGCGACTAGATTCGCCCACCACGCCCCTGCGGCACCTCTGAGTTGTTGTGCTGCAAACACAGGCTTCTGGTGCTCTGTGCACTGTAAAAGTTCAAACTTCTGCTCCATGGTACGGAGCCAGTCATCCGCCTCTAGCGGCTCATCTGCCTTTGAGAACACTGGTGGACGGGTATCGGTGAAATCCACATAAGTGGTTTCCCCTCCATTGTTACGGCCTCGACAACCCTGATTCCCATTCTGATTCTGATTTTGAGCCAACAGGGTAGTGACATTAACCAGTGCGGCAATAGCTTCTGCCAAGGTAGGTGGAAACGGTGGGGGATTCGGAGTATTGTCCCCTTCCTGGGAAGTTCCAGTACCGTCCATCTGTTGTACACAAACCATGTTTATTTACATTGCTTTATTGAATTAAAAAGCAGTTAGCACAGAACTTGTATACACATACAAACTCATCTTACATATTTCATTACAAACTTGCTCACAAGCAAGAAACCACCCACTAAGGTTCTTAGAAAGCAGGAAAGACTACTATATTACACAACCATCCATGTCGACCCTTCACTCCTCATCATCATCGCTGATCACGATCACTTCCTCCTCATTCTCTGGAGCACTTGCACCAGTGACATGACTTGCATCATCCCCACTTTCCATCATGGGTTCATCTTCTTCCGGATCTTCTTCATTGTCCTCTCCATCAGGAACAACCACGGCACCAACATCATCTTCTACTGCCTGGGGCTGATGATTGGGATTCATCAGATCATTTAGCCTATGAACTTCCTCATGCAGAACTGTGTTGTACTGCTCCAGGTGTGTCACATAAAGCTCCAACTCACGAACACGAGCCCTGGCTTCTGTCTCCTTTTCCAAAGACTCCTTCTGGAACTGTTTCCAAAAACGCATGTTGCGCTTCAGTCGCTCCACTTCTGATGTAAGCCTTGCAACCTCTGACTCCGAATCCGGGTTCGGATTACGGCTACTGCTTGCTTCATCAACTCTGGCGGCCAACTGATGACGCGACACTCCTTGCGGACCCGTTTTCTTGCGAGGAGTCGTCTTCACACGTGCCATCCTAAAGCAAGACAGAATTAGGACGATAAGAACAGATAGAAGGGATATGAAGGTTAGCATGAATAGGATTGAACCTTACTTAACCCAAACCACTTTAAAAGGGAAGGTAACTTAAGTAGGTTAATTAAACATGATGCATGCATCGTACTTACGATCTAACAGAAAGATTTAAGTAACACATGCAATCTTTATAACATAGGGCACTATACATGATACTTCACTACGAAGCTTTTAAATATGAGCTAAGGAAACTATAGAATGGATTAAGAGAAGCAAAAGCAGTTTGGACCCAAAATATCAGTATTAAATTTGTTGACCCAAATCATTTTGAAGTTTTACAAGGTAATACTACAATAACCCGAGTGATTATGCTCTGGTACCAGCTGTCACAGAACCTCCTAATTATGATGGCCCACAAGTACACTTCATTGTCATAATGACCTCTGACAGTCGTACTTATGTTCACCATAACTTAAAAGGCCTGCTTTCCTCCGAACAGGATCTAATCACAGGAGTATTGCCATATTACAACAGTTTATTCAAAATATTCAACAGAGTAAAGTAGCGGAAGTCTTACAATAACATAGATTACAAACCAGTTTTTCAAACTTCAAACCTTATGTAACATTATTACAAACCATTAGTAGAGAAGTATCGGTAGTAACTTTATTACATCACACAAGCGAGATGCCTTGCCCAAAGGCCACACAATCTACTCGTCGTCACTGTCTTCAACCACGACGGTCATGCAACAAGGCTCGAAGCAGACTTGTTCATGAACCGCACCTGCAACAAGGGGTTAACAAACCCTGAGTACGAGAGTACTCAACAAGACTTACCCGACTAAGACAAAGACTCCAAGGGCATGCTAGCTTTAGGGAATCAAGGTACGGGTAATCAAGAATCAAATTTTCTTTTGCAGAAAAGCTTACTAAGGTAAGTCCTTATCTTCAATGTTTTACTTTTACCATTGATGGTTCATTAACCAATTCTAGGTGATCCTAATCTAGATCAAAGTAATTATCATCAAAACCTTTCTCATTCTTTCTTTCAATTCCAGTTCTTAACTACGATGCAAGTCAGGTGATCAAGTCTCCATAACCGAGGAGCAACGACGATTCGAACCGATTATACCCAGCTGGGGATCCCTAACATCACGACATATGTAGAATCGAATCTTGCATATATCAACCCTCATTTAGATCTCCCAAAACCAGAACGTGTCCATCGCCACCCGAGAGTACAGTACTCCTCGAACCTGACCAAATTCTAGCCCCGAGGGTACACGCTACTCTCGCCATCTCTCCACTCCCAGTGCGAGGTTAGACGTTCTCGTAATGGAATCACCAATATTTTGGGCTTACCCAAGGCATGATGCTAGTTGCAAAGTCTCGAACACAACAGGCTTACAACGAACGGGCCTTAACTGACAAGGCGGAAACAATACATTGAGACTCCTTTCCCAATGCATGTTAGCAGTGGCCAAACCACCCGCCCGATCTTTCAAGTTCATTCTCATATTTCAATATTCATTCGATATGCCGTCATGGCTATGTAAACATTTCTTTTAAAAGCTTAACTTCTAAGCATAGCGAAGCATACTACGCATTTTCCGTAAAAACAGGTATCAAGGTTGATATTCCAATAATCAAGGATGATAATGCAGCAATTAGGTTATCACTCAACTCCTAATTACTTAATGCAATAAACCATAAAATAAATAATAAAACATTTGTAAAATTCAAGGTAGGGTTTAAATGCACCGGGGCTTGCCTTGTTCGCACACGACGACTGACTCGGACTCGAGGACTCCACTGTCTGGTCCGAAACCCACCGACGATCGCTCTTCTCCGGAAGCTTGATCGACGACTTCGGCTTCTTCGAAAGCGGAGACTACACGAATACATAACATGCTTTAACATGATGTTCGATGATAAACATGATGCTTGATGATAACATGCTACGAGTTACGACTGGAGTACAACTTACTTCTACGGTACGGTCGCAAACAGAAAACCTACTAACTAGAAGCGGCGATTCCAGCGATACCAGCTTTTAACCTAACAAGTTACTAACGAGTTCAATCATGAAATTAAGGTGCCAAAGATCACCAAAGGGTAGTGACCTAAGGACATCACTCAATCAAAAGGCACACAACACTTAAAGTTCTCAAATTAACATTTATTTTCTATTTAACTAATTAGGGCATAATTAGGAGTTGATCAAATTTTACCTAATCAAGCTCAAACTTTTTCTATGGGTTAAGAATGAATTACAACAGTGTTATAATAAATTTCATAATTTTTGGATAAATAAATTAATTATTAAAATTACTGGAAGTTGCATTTAATCTTTAATGAAACTAATTAATTCTACTGCTCAAAGTATTCAAATTCGTAATTTAACATTTTTCCTAGATAGTTTATACATTGAGAAGCTTACACAAAAATTTTCATAAATTTTGGAACTCTACACAATTTTTAATAAAATAAACAAATAGCAACACTATTCATTTATTTGAAAAAGAAAACAAAAACGAAAAACCGAACCGGGCCGATCTTCTCTTCCCTCCGGTCCGGCCCAGCCGAGCGGCCCGCTCGCGCGCGCCCGCGCTCGCGCTCGGCCCAGCGACGCGGCCCAGCAGCGCGGCCTGCCTCGCGCTCGCGCGCTCGCTCTCTCTCTCTCTCTCTCTGACACTGTGTCCCCACCTGTCATCGCCTACCTCCGCTCTCTCGTTCTCTCCCGCGCGCTCGGCCATGCCCGCACGGCGGCCGGCCGGTGATCACACCGCTAACGACTCAACCACCATGACCAAAACGATCTACACCACCCTACGACTCCACTACGCCCTTCTACAGCTAAGCTCGAGCTCCGGCGACCCCTTACCGACGACGATGGCGGACCACAGTCGACGGTGAGCCGCGAAAACGCGTCTCCAACGGAGTAGCGGCTAAATTAACGCGAGGAAAACATTCAGGGGCTCACAGCGGTTATGGTGGTGCTCTTGGTGACGACGGCGACGAGCTGGAGTGGCCTGGCCACGGGAAGGCGACGATGGCGGTGCTCCGACCGGAGTTGGGCACGGGAGCGGCGGCTGTGGTGATCTAGGCGGAGTTAAGCTCGCTCGGGTGGTTCACGAGGTGCGCGAGGATGAGGCGGAGCTAATGGTGCGGTTGGCGTGGCTGGAGGTGGCTCGACGGCGGCAGCGACGAGCGGCGGAGCTGCGGTGGCGGCGGTGGCGAAAACAGGGAAAATGGAAATCGCCCCTGTGAGCTCGACGTATATATAGGGAACGGTGGTGGTGACTGTGCTGGAAGACGCGCGACGTCGCGCTGGCGGTCCTAGCGCGCGCGAGAAGCCCCTGGGCGTCGCCCGGCGGCTCGCCGGCGCCCATGCCGCGCGGTGCCCGGCGGCGATTGGTCGCGGCACTGTAGCTGTCCCCCCCCAACTTTTGAAATTCAAACTGGTTTTTCAAATTACTTTCAAATTCATGTAACAACTTGAAAAACTTCCAATCTATGAAATCTTCAGAATTTCAAGCTCTACAAGTTTTGTATTGAACACTTTTTCAAATTCTCACTGGATTTTGAAATTTGAATTTAAACTCAAAAGGGGACACATTTTTCAGATTTGGTAATTTAGAAATTACTTTTGATTTTGTATTGAAACTTCAAAATCTCCAAACATCAAAGTTGTATATCTTGACCAGACCTACAACTTTGCTGTTCAAAACTTTTTCAAATTCTGCCTCCATTTTGAAATCTTAGTTTGGGGACAAAAATGAATTAAATTTGAAATTTGTTTATTTTCAAAATTGCTCCACATTTTACACTAAAACTTTGAAAACTCAAAACACCAAAGTTGTAGCCCTTGAAAAGTTCTACAAACTTGGTTTTGAACTTTTTCCCAAATTTTGCTTAGATTTTGAACTATTTCAAAAGGGGTAAAACAGGGTTTTGAAATTTAGGGTTTTCGGAGGGATTTTAAATTGGAATTTGTTGCTACTTTGATTGGTGATTACTTAGTGATCAAAACCTCACCCAAGGGCATCATTTGGACCAACATGACATGGTTGACCAAATGCCACTCTTGGTTGACCAATTAGCTTTTAAAAATTCTTTTACATTTCTCCCCAAATTTGAATTTAAATTTGAATCGGAAAACTCGTGACAAGTTTTGGGACTCCAATTCAAACTCAAATTTGGAGCTTCATTTTAGATGTTGTACTTGAGCTCATACCCTACACTTGACACTAGTGTGCAACACAGTCGCACACCTCAAATTACGCAGGGCATGGACTAAGTATTTGCGGTGGCATTCGAAATTAGGGTTTTCGGGTTCGGAGCACACCACTGAGAAACACATTCAACCTAAATAAGTAAACTCATTTTAGTTGATGCATAACAAGTTTAACCTAACAGGGATGCTTTGCAATGCATTATGATGACATGGCAGATTAATTAGCACTATAACACCCGGGGTGTTACACCAACCTTATTCGTCCAACCCCAATTAAGCCTGACTCCAACCAAACACTGCCTAACATAATTGATAGAACTGACATAGACCTAATCCATGCATCAACGGTGGTTACCATTAGCAATGCTGACATGACCAAATTTTGGCTGTCAAGTTGGATAAGTGAAGAAGCAGCAAGGAACATTGCACCATCCCATCAAAACACATGGGTTAAGCATATTTTCCGATCAACTCACCAACGGAACTAACAAAATTTGTAAAGCTATGGGAAACGATCAAGGATATCATGTAAAAACATGGAGGAAGAGGACCAAATATGCTGGAGATGGACTAATAATGGAGAGTACAAAACGAGCAGTGCCTACCAAATACAATATGTAGGAGTGACATGTAAACTAAAGATCATTTCAATCTGGAAGGCAAGGACAGGGCCAAAATGTCCTTTTTTCCTTGGACACTACTAACAAAATTCTGACAGCTGATAATCATCATAAAAGGGTTGGCCTAACAACTAGATATGTGGAGTATGTAACCAACACCCAGAAAGTCCTTGACACCTCCGCAAGAGCTATCCATATGCAATACAAGTTTGGAGCAAAAGTGGCCCAATGGGAGATTCTATCAAATCTTCTAAACAACATCTGTCATAGTGGTTCAATTTATAAATGGTGGCAGCGGATGAGAACTAAATTTGACAAGAGCCAAAGGAAGCTTATTGATAAGATTGTTATCTGTTATCGGTAGAATTTATGCAATGAGATAAATTGAAGGACCTTTTCAGAATTTGGCAAAGCAACCGGAGGAGGTGGCCTTCATGATAAAAGAAGTCGTTACTCATGATGGGTGGTGTTTCTAGCTATGGAGATGCTAGCGCACGAACATCCGGACACACGGACGCGCGCGCTTGCTGGTCCGTTTCCCTACACCTCGTTTCCCGTGTCTGCTCGTTTGGTGCGCCCAGGTAGGGCCAACGCCGCCCGGACGTCTCCCGCCCGCTCGGCAGCGCCCCAGCAGCTGTAGTAGGTGGCTGCGGCAAGTAGGTCCCATACTCCCATTCAACATGTGCAACATCCGATCTACTTTTGCAACATCCAGATGAAACACTTGCAATATACGTCCGAAACAACTAAAATACCTGCAACATAAGGTCTGAAACACTTGCAAAACACCCAAAAAAAAACTTGAAAGCATATGTGTAGCCATTGCAAAACATTGGAACATCCAGATGAAAATACTTGCAAATATACGTATGAAAACACCTGGAACACTTGCATATACATGCAACATTTAAATCTACTTTTGCAACATCCAGATGATACATTTGAACCATACGTTTGAAATAGATGAAACGTTAGGAACATACACTTAAAACATACATGTATAGTCATTGCAACATGTGCGACACATCGATCTACTTTTGCAACATCCACATGAAACACTTGCAAATACCTCTAAAACATATGAAATATTTGAAAGATACATTTGAAACATGCGATGTATTCTGATGCGGCTTCCTCCGACGTCTGTAGCGGGGCGCCGTAGCCGGAGCGCGAGGCTGAAGGGCTTCCATGCTATGGCCCGACGCTTCTCCTTGCGCTAGCGGCGCTTGTCAGCGTTGTCGGGCGCATGCACGCGAGCGACGGCCTCGGAGGCTAGCTGACGGCCGAGGAATTAGTCCCCAGACGTGGGCGCGGTGGTGCCCGCGCCATCAGGCGAGGTAGGCGGCGGAGCAGGAGCAGCGGCAAGGGAGGTCCGACAGGCGTGGGGGCTTGGGAAGTGGAGGTGGCAGCGGTAGAGTTTTGGGGAAGAAAAGGAAGGGAACGTCATGGACAACATGGACAGTGGACGAAGCAGAGCAGGGGAGGTCTCCTTTTCTTATCATTGTCCGGCCGGCGCACGATAATAAAAAAAACTGGTCCACAGTCCGTGTAGTGCAGTTGCAAGCCTAGGAAGGTTTGTCCAGATGTTACCGTTCTAGCTATTGTTTGAGTTGTCCACGGTCCCTCTCTTTTCTGTTTGTTTTTCTTGTGGCGATCAGGCAGATCCCTTTAGTTTGTCTTTCTCCTAGTTTTCTTTCCTAGTGTTTTCTCAAGGTGAGTTTGGAAAAGTGGCTAGGCTGTTAGTAGTCTGGAGCATGCACGACGCTAAGTCACTTCTCTTTTGTCATCTACTCTGCCTCCTAATATATTTGCAGCTAACCTCTTGCTGCCCTTTTGAAAAAAAAAAGATCGATAAAACCATGCAAAACAGAATGAGAATCCATGGTTACTAAAGACAGAATTTTTATTACAATAAGTTATCAACTTATCACATCACAACTTTTTTTTTTTTGCGAAATTATCACATCACGACTTTATTATGAGGAGTAACTTATTTCCAGTGGTACATATATAAAGTTAAACTAGACCATGCATCGTGCATCACACAACTCAGAACAGCACTATAGTGGAAACAGCGATCGAGTAACTTCAGTTCAGTCGGCTGCCAGCCTCAGGCGGTCAGGCCTAAGCAAGAGCCATCTTCAGCACATCCATGGCTGCCCCAGCCGTCGTCGTCGGGTTGGGGCTGCCCTTCACCGGGTACGACGCGTCCATGGCGATGCCGCACTTGCCCGTGGCCGCGGCGACGTTGCGCCTGATGCGGATGTAGCCGGCCTCACCCCAGTCAGCGCTCCACGAGTTCTTCACGATCCAGTAGTCCTTGCCGTTCTCGCTGCCGTAGCCCACCGCCGTGACGCCATGGTCTAGATTCGTCCCGCATGGCCCATTGAAGATGCCCTACACGCATGTAATGCACGATTGGAAAAACAAACAGTTCATGGCCAGAAATAACACCTCCATCTGATGATCTGATCTTGGCACAGGTTCGTCACCGATGCTTACCGAGGTGTAGTGCTGGAATTTACGCCCGCTTGCGTCGATTGCGACACTCACAGGCTGGTTCGCCACCGCCTCCTGCAACGCTGTCTCGTTCCTGGTCGCCACATTCACGAAGCTGTCAATGGTCACCACCCCTTCATTTACCTGCAATCGAACAATGTATCCAGATGTCCATTACAGTTACAATCAGTTCCGGTTGAATTTGAATTGTAATTTAGTGCAGCAACTTTTGGCAGCAGTAGTAGTAGTACCGACCCGGTTGGCATCACAGGCGGCGTCAGTTCCGAGGAAGGGGTAGTCGGCCTCGGTGTCGATCCCGCCGTTGTTGATGACGAACTGGAAAGCGTTTTGCATCTCTCCGCCGTTGCAGCCGCCGTCCTGGGTGTCGCAGTCAATGATCTCCTGCTCCGACAGCGACACGAGGTTGCCCGTCACGATCTCGTTGATCCCCTCGATGGCTGCCACTGCCGAGAACGCCCAGCACCCACCTGCATGCATCTCTCACACGGCCCAGGGATCATCAGAAAACTAACTGCAAATCCTCTCTAGAAGAACGTACGTAGTTGGGTGCGAAGTAACGAGCTTGTATGCAAGAGTGGCACCGAGTACGCACCGCATTGTTCTTGGTTCTTGACCCCGGTGACGGCGCCAAACTCGCGCCAGTCGATGGCGTCGGGGAGGTCGCCGCCGCGGGGGCGGGGATGACGGTAGCTGGCGCCGCCGCTCCCGACCCTGCTGACCGCGCTCGCGCCGCGGCGGCCGCGGAAGCCGAGGACGCGGCCGCGGTACTCCTCCAGAGTGAGGTCAGCGAAGGGGGTGAGGCCGAGGCGGAAGGTGTGCAGCCCGGCCTCCGCCTCCGCGTTGTGCGCGTCGATGTACCGGAGGTTGTCGCGGAACACCTCCAGCCGCAGCCGGTCGTCGGAGCTGACGACGCTACGCGGCCGGCCGTGGCGGTGCTCCGACTTCCACACCTCGTACATGCGCAGCACCTCGTCGTCCGCCCCACCGGCTCCGGAACGATGGTGTAGGAGTGGCGGGCCACCGCGGCGGCGGCCAGTGACAGTGCCACGGCGAGCGCAAGGAGCGCCGCGGCGGGCACTGGGAAGCGTGGTGGGCGCATGGCGATCCTTCGAGTTGGTGTTGAGCCGGGCGAGAGATTGTCAGAAGAGAATATGTGAAGTATGTGTATCTCAGTGCAGTGCAGTGTGGCTTAGCCTGTGAAACGAGGCATCAATTTATAGCCATGCGCCCATGCGAGGCAACGTACTGGGCCTACCACCAATACTACTTCAGAAACTTCTTCGTCGCTTTGAGAGTTGAGACTTGTCTTAAACGGAGGGCTGCCGCCATGCATGCATGCATACTACCAAGCAGAGCCCAAGATGCTTGATTATGCTCTATCTAGTCTAGAGATAAAGTACGATGATGGCTTGGTTATTAAATGGGGACTGCATGCATGGCTTGTGATAACAATACTATTCCTCGTGGCAATGCAAACAGGGCTCTGTTTACCCTGCAATCAGCGGCGGCAATCCAGCGACATATATGATGGATTCGACATGCATGTACTGTTCGTCAATATGATCATTTAGCTCGTTTAAATACCGCATAGTCTGTTTAATTGACAGTTTCAGGGCATGTTTGTATCCTCCCCTCTAAGCTTCATAGCTCTAAACTTTAGAGTTAAAGCTCCAAACAACTGGTTTAAAGTAAGCTCTAAACTTTAACCCACATCATATTAGAGCTTTAAACATCAAAAGTCTGCTGAAGTGCTCTAAACGATAGCGACTCAAGTGTGTTTGTTGTTTAGCGTTTAGAAAAACGGATAGCGCTTAGGTACACAGGCCTCCAATGATGGGTGACCGGATTAGAGCACGCGCGCATGCAGCCGATCGTAGTGAAGGCACGATGGAGTCTGAGTGGCACCCCCATTCAGTACCCCCAAGTTAATCTTGCTTTGAGATTTTTTAATCGCCTGCAGCAGCAGGGCGTGCGATGCTTTCAGCTTTCGTCCCGAACCGTGGGCGACGGACGCCGGAACCATGCACTGCAGATGCAGGCAGTCACGCCGCCACGCGCCCACGGCAGCGCGCGCGCGGCGGCCGCGGGCTCCAACGGCGAGGAACCCAGAGGAGCAGTCCGGTGTCACTTTGATCGACGCCTTTACTTCTCTACGAGAGCGCCAGGCCTTAGCTTCCCTGCACCTTTTTTTTAATGCACAACGTGCAAGGCATGCTTCAAAGACAGAATATTCATGAGGGGGATATAACCGTCATATCTAGGGCTGTTTGAAATATCAGAATCTTTTTTTTTCTGTAAAATTACTAAACTAATTCCTGAAATTCTTGCGTGATTCCTATGAAATCCCTACGTTCCAAACAAACCTTGAATGTCGTTTTCTGATTAATCTCAGATTAACCTCGTGTCTGGATTCGTACCACCTGTGCTATTCACTGCATATAATAGCAAACATATCCGTGCTTTATGATGGAATTTTCATCTTGCGTCATTTTTTTTTCATCTCGCGTCATTTGTTCTAAAAAGTTTTGAAACCAGATTCCATACCTTGGTTGAACATACGTTATTCTAACTCATATAAAGATAGGTCAATTAGAGCTCTAGTCTCTAGTTCATTATATATAATTCACACCACATGTATTTTAACACATGAAAAGATAGTTAGGTTTACAACACGAGTATTTAAACTCTTACTTCAATATTCAAACATACACCACCAAAGTACGGTAGGTTTAAAATACATCTTGTCAGCCATGCCACACCAACAGGCTAACCCTTCATGGGCAAACTCTACTCCCACCCCAGCCTGAAGAGGGCTCATGGACGTAGAAGCACTCGTATATCGGCGTCCATTCACCTACAATAACAATTTAACGATAACACCGTAAATATAGGCTTGCACTCCACAAGGCTTATACCTAAATAATACACAAAGAAATATAAGGTATATAGCTTTAGCAAGGTGAACAAGGTGAAGCTGCATAAAACATTTGTTCATCAAGTAAATTGAGCCTAACACTACTTGTACGCTCTATATAGGTTTAGCATGAACAATATATAAACTAGAGGTGTGAGCTCGATCTTTCACGAGTTCAACAACATGGCAACTTTACAATAAGGGCCACAATAGAGAGTCCACTCGTAACCAAAAGTGCATCATTTTGAAGTGTGCAACTCTTTCAACATGATAGCAAGGTTTTGTCAGTTTGTAAGAGGTAACTCGTTGTCTCAACCTTTCCCACATTTGGCTAAATCATCTAATGAACGGTCATAAAACACAAAAGTACTAGCATCTTGTTAGTTACACCTCACCACGAAACACACCTATCAAATTACCTAGTCACAACATGATACTTAGCTTGCCATACCCATGTGTAGCATGCGGTAAGTACGAATATGTGCTCACATTGATGCAACAAGAGTCGATCCGTAGCTATCTCAGGCAAGTTATGCTACTCAAAACACCGTCTCACCGTGACCCAACCCATCGTCGAGTCTCATTCATCATGAACTCACATTATCAAGTTTTTAGCTCCTTTTCCTCCTAGGTCCACTCTCATGTACATGACATCACAACAAATCAATTATCTTGGATATTGGAGAATGATACTATGCACATTATAGAGGGCTTTTCTTCCTAACATATAATACTTGCCATATAATATGGTATCCTTGATACGACAGTATGATGTGGCGCCTTATCATGTACTGCCTCTGAACCAGTTTATAAGGCCATTCATAGTAAAGTGTTTCATTGCGTGGTTCCAAGAACGTAGAATGCAATGACGCATGAATGAAATCACCACTCTCATCAATGCATAGTTTCATTCTTTTGTTTTATAGATATTTAATTCTATGACATGTATTGAGTTGGTCACCGAGCCAAGAGAGTTTCATCCCCATAAACTCGCTTCTTCTCTCTCTTCTAAAAATGTTGCCTCATCATCAAAACGCTTACGTGGCAGCCTATTAAATGCACTGAAACTCTCACTAAGACTGCCCTAAGGGCACTCCTAGCCCAGAAACTAGGATGATTTCTATTTTCATTAATTAGGGTGCCAATTTGGAGAGAGAAGACATATGATTGGATAAAAAATGATTTTGAAGAAACTACCCATTAGGAATATAGTTTCTATGTGCAGCGTCTATATGATTTGACAGACATAGAATCTAGTTGTGGTTTCTAGCATTGGGGCTGGCCTAAGATGTTTGACATGTGAGTTTCCAAGTTATACTTTGATCATTTATTTATTTTATATTTATTGTTTATATAACATTATGATTATTGGATAGTACATTTGATTACAAATCGAACCCTATCAAGTTTGTATTATAGTAGTTAAAATTGTTTGCCAAATTATTATTCAAAAATTATAAAGCGTGAATCTTGATGTGTGTGCGCAACTTATAAGCTGGTCCGGTGGGAGTAAGTTTTATTTATTAGCTTGCATATTTTTTTCTCTCTACCCAAACTAACAAATGGCTTACATTGTGAGGAATGCTCCCAAAATTTTCTTGTGCAAAATTTTATTTATACATAATTTATGAGAGTTGCTATATTTCAAGTGTCCGAGTTTTGAGGCAACAATCTTACGCAACGAACTAGCAGTATATATAATTATAAAGACAACTTACAAGAGAATTTTTTTCTATAGCTAAACAATGACAAAATTATATATTGTCTGAACAACAAAAAAACAGACACTTGAAATATAGGATAAGTGCTAATTTATTCATAGTTTATTTTCCGTGGTACATAAATAAATAAAGTTCAATGAGACCATTTGCATCACAACTCACAACAACAAACGTGTAAACAAACATTCTTAAACCACAGCAAGGGACAACAAATCGGTGGTCAGCAGCCTGCCTAAGCACGAACCATCTTGATCGCCGGCTCAGCCGTCGGGTTAGGTCCATTCTTCACCGGGTACGACGCGTCCATGGCGATGCCGCACTTGCCCATGGGCAGAAACACGTTGCGCGCCATGCGGATGTAGCCAGCCTCCCCCCACTCGGGGCCCCACGAGTTCTTGACGATCCAGAAGTCCTCGCCGTTCTCGGTGCCGTAGCCCACCGCCGTCACGCCGTGGTCCAGCTTCAACCCGCAGATCCCGTTGAAGATGCCCTGCACGCACGCGAGATTGGGAAGAACAGTTTCAGAACAAAGAACAGCTCCTGCTGGCTGCTGCCTCTCACTCTCATGCTTACTACGGCTTACCGAGCTGTAGAGCTGGAATGCAAGACCGCCAGCATCAATGGCGACGCTAACAGGCTGGTTTGCCACCGCCTTCTGCAGCGCCTTCTCGTTGTTGGCCGGCACATTCTCGTATGAATCTATGGACACAACCTTTCTGTTTTCCTGCATGCGTTGAATAAAATGCAAACCTGCTCCGTCACCACCAATGCATGCATATTGTTCATGCAGAGATTTATGAGAGTGCTAACCCGGATGGCATCGCAAGCCATGTCAGTTCCGATGAAGGGATAGTCGGCCTCGGTGTCTATGCCGCCATTGTTGATGACGAACTGGAAAGCGTTGTCCATCTGCCCGCCGTTGCAGCCGCTGTCCTGGGTGTCGCAGTCAATCAGCTCCTGCTCCGACAGCGACACGAGGTCGCCCGTCACGATCTTGTTGATCCCTTCCATGGCTGCCACTGCCGAGAACGCCCAGCACCCACCTGCATGCATCTCTCACGTACGGCTCAGAGATCATCAGTGCAAATTCTTACTAACTGAAGAATTTACTGCTAGCTCGATCCGCTACCACTACGAACCGCATTTCTGTTGGTTCTTGACCCCGGTGACAGCGCCACGCAGGCGCCAGTCGACGGCGTCGGGGAGGTCGTCGCCGGCGCGGGGAAGGTAGCGGTTGCTCGCGACCCGGCGCTTATTAGTGGAGTTGCGGAAGCCGAGGGCGCGGGCGCGGAACTCCTCATGGGTGAGGTCGGCGAAGGTGGTGAGGCCGAGGCGGAAGGTGTGCAGCCCGGCGTCCGCCTCCGCGTTGTGCGCGTCGATGTACCGCAGGTTGTCGCGGAACACCTCCAGCCGCAGCCGGTCGGAGCTGACGTCGCAGGGCGGCCGGCCGTGCTCCGACTTCCACGCCTCGTACATACGCCGCACCTCGTCGTCCGCCCGCTCCAGCGGCGCCGCCGCCGCCGCCGCCGCCGCGACGGTCGCGGCGGCCAGTGCCACTGTGAGCGCGAGCAGCGCATCGGCTGGTGCAGCGGAGCGTGGTGGACTCATGGCGACCCCCAAGCTTGAGAGATGACGGAAAGCGGAAGGAGAAGGCCACGAAGAGTGTCTCTGAATTGCAGTTGCTGGTGTGTCTGTCAGCGAGCGGTGGCTCATCCATTTGTACTACTCTGAAAAGCTCAATCATTCGTTGACCTGTCTCAAGCAGAGGGCTTGGCTGCCGCCATGGCAAGGTGCTGATTTTGATTCAGCTCAGCGAGCCAATAGGTAACTACGCAGATGCTTGTTTGTGACACGGTTTCTGAATTCTGATTCGGCTTCAAGGATTTTAGAAAGCTGTCGCTGAACAAAGCAGAAGATGCATGTCTTGTTCGCAGAAGCTTCTACGTTCTAATTGGCGCTTACATTACAAGTGTGGCAATGTAGGATGATCCACACTTGTTTCTGATTGATGGATGAATGAATAATACATGGCATAGTGGATAGGGCGGCTCCAGCCTCCATCTCCAAGACCTCCAATGATGGGTGCTCGGATTTGGACGATCCCTCGGCAAGACCGTGGCCGTGTGTAGGATTAGAGCACACAGCCGGTCGTTTAGCGAACATAATGGGCTCGAACAAACCATATTATTTTACTTTACTCCAAGTTGAGCCTATATTGACCCCTAAAATGTGTTGTCACACTCACACGACTCGTGCACAAAGGCCGGGCCGAAAAAAGCCAGGGGCAAAAAAAATCAAATCTAACAACCGTCCTAGGGACCGGCTTCTTGGGGGCCAGAGATCACCCGGTCTTTACAAGAGGAAACTTCTGAATGCCTAAGTATGTCATCCGGACTCTAAATTAAACATTCAAAATATGTATTTTTGATTGTCTTAGCGAGAGCTACATAACGGTGAATCTCATTCTTTCGTTGGAAGTCATTTTCGAAGCTAAGGACTCGGTTTGGAAAACCGGATGACCCTATTTTCCCAAATAGCCCATGAAGTATCAGTTTTGATCGCGACCAACATACTTTGTGAACTCTGATTCTATAATCACCAATATATTATCACATGACGTCCGAGGCAGTGCCTACTCTTATGTTGTCAGTTCCCCAGCTTCCATTGCACCAAATGGGACATTCTTATCTGTAGTCCTCGTGGTTGTAAAGTATATTCTAGGGTTTATGTTTATGTCGCCGATCCTTAAATGGGGGGGGAATCTACTAGTGTTTTCAATAGTCATCTTCATAATAACTTTTCTCTATTTTTTTAATAGTGTGTCACCCCACCAAATTGTTGACTTACCTACAAATTTGGATTCACCATCTTGCTTTTGACCTCTCTAGCACTTTCACCTCCCGATAATGACACACAACATGACCAAGACTGCTCCTCAACATGGTTATGCCCTTTATGCACATCTGAGTTCCCATGTAACTATAGTCATAATGGAAAATCATCACAAGTAGCAAGAATCCGCACCAACGAGTCGCCACATCACCGAGAACCTACAATAATAGTCACATCATGCTCATTGGGGTTGCTGCCTATTTAGATGAGAACTCTATCCATTGAAGAACCGAATGACCCAAGAGGGGGTTGGAATTAGGCACTAGAAAGGCATAAATTAAAGTCAAGACCTTCAAATAATGTCGCACATTTGCTACTCACTCACACTAGCAATTTCATAATCTTCAATCCAAACACTTGTGAATGATCAAAATAATCTCCTATGGAAACTCAACTCCCAAGATGTGTCTATCCAAGACACGGATCAAAGAGCTCAGAATGAGCCATGGAACACAAATATATGTACGTAGTCCACCAATGAGAGCCACATAACACAACAAACACAACGATTCATGTGGAAAACCTCCTCAAGTGGAGGAGTAAAAACCACTAACCAACCGGTCTACTCCAAGCTCCTACTATAATCAATAAATGTGTACAACGAGTATTCTCTAGAGCATCTAGAGGATTATACAACAGACGCAATATTTTCATCTAGTTGCAAACATGGCATCAACTACAACCACAACCAACTAACAAGAGGATTGACAACAAGCAAACATAAAAGTTACATATTATGTCCCCCTTGGTAGTGACTTCATATCTCAGAAAATGCAATTCCACTGTGCATGAATTTTGGTAGGCATGTAGATCCATAAGTTCCCTAACCACTGACCAATTTCAGCTCAATACATAGTTTCATGACCCAAATCAACCATCTACTAAAATTGTAGTGCCAGAACTGACAAAACCCCTCTCAAATCAAATGCTCTACTCAATCAGTCCTCAAATCAACAGAATTGATCAAAGTACTCTAAGTGTACAACGAGCTCACCAAATTTTGTGCCAATTCAATCACGTTTGAACCTCCAATCACGAGCTTGAAGATGATAGGTTCAGAGCCACCAAATGTGGACATATTTTCTTTTCCTTCTCGTTCCTCTCTTCACACATTCTCTCTCTCTCTCTCTCTCTCTCTCTCAATAGGAAGAAATGAGGCAAAGAGGAGGCTAGGTTTTCTCTTCTCTCCTTTCACCGTTGATTCCAACCAAAATCAATGGCTTACAAGAGTTGGGTTCATGAGCTACAAATGGGCTGCTTTGCTGGGCTCGAAATCATCCTCTATGTAGAGGGACAGCCCACACATCTCTATCATAAAGAAAGCACCGAACCACGTCAACAAGTGGGAGCAACTTCTACTCAAGTTCTTATTATGTAAAGAAAACTAACAAATGTCTAACATTGTGACAAATACTCCCAGAATTTGACACAGGAAAGTTTGTTTTGTTACATAATAATTAACTTTTATTCATAACTTATTTATCGTGGTACAAATAAACAAATAAAATTCAATAATGAGACCATTTGCATCTGAACTGAATACAACAAACGCTTATAAACACTAAACAGAGACTCTTAGACACCACAGCAAGGGGCAAGCGGTCAGCAGCCAGCCTAAAGCGAGAACCATCTTGAAGTTTTTGATCCCTGGCTCAGCCGTCGGCAGTCAGCTACTAGCGGCCGTTCTTGACGGGGTAGGACGCGTACATGGCGATGCCACACTTGCCCATGGGCAAAAGCACGTTGCGCTTCATGCGGATGTAGCCGGCCTCGCCCCACTCGGGACCCCACGAGTTCTTCACGATCCAGAAGTCCTCGCCGTCCTCGCTGCCGTAGCCCACCGCCGTCACGCCGTGGTCCAGTATGTACCCGCATGGCCCGTTGAAGATGCCCTGCATGCATATACACAAGTTTATATTGACCGTTCGATCAACAAGAACAGTTCAGAACAAAGAACACGTAGTAGCTCCTGCTCCTGCTCCTAGGATTTTGTGCTCCGATTCACCAAAAATGCTTGCTTACCGAGCTGTAGTGTTGGAACGCAGGACCGTTCGCGTCAATGGCGACACTGACCGGCTGGTTCGCCACCGCCTTCTGCAGCGCCTTCTCATCGTTGGTTGGCACATTCTCGTATGAATCTATGGACACGACCTTTCTGTTCTCCTGCATTTTGGGAAAAAAAATGCAAACTTCCATCACCACCAAAACCAATGCACTGCAGAGGCTTATATATGAGACTTGTGAGATGCGTGGTACCGACCCTGGTGGCATCACAGGTCCCGTTCGTTCCGATGAAGGGATAGTCGGCCTCGGTGTCAATGCCGCCGTTGTCGATCACGAACTGGAAAGCCTTCTGCATCTCTCCGCCGTGGCACCCGTAGTCCTCACTGTCGCAGTCAATCAGCTCCTGCTCGGACAGCGACACGAGGTTGTTCGTCACGATCTTGTTGATCCCCTCCATGGCTGCCACCGCCGAGAACGCCCAGCACCCACCTGCATGTCTCACGATCGACCCAGAAACGATCACCATCAGTGCAAATCCTTAAACTATCTCGGCGAAGGAATTAACGAGCATGCATGGAGAACTGTGTACGAACCGCAGTCCAGCTGGTTCTTGACCCCGGTGACGGCGCCCTGCTGGCGCCAGTCGACGGCGTCGGGGAGGTCATCGCCGGCGCGGGGCAGGTAGCGGTCGCTCGCGACGCGGGGCAGAGTGGAGTTGAGGAAGCCGAAGGCTCGGGCGCGGAACTCCTCCAGGGTGAGGTCGGTGAAGGGGGTGAGGCCGAGGCGGAAGGTGTGGAGCCCCGCGTCCGCCTCTGCGTTGTGCCTGTCGATGTACCGCAGGTTGTCACGGAACACCTCCAGCCGCAGCCCGTCGGCGACGGAGATGCCGTCGCGCGGCCGCCCGTGCTCCGACTTCCACGCCTCGTAGAGCCGCCGCACCTCCTCGTCCGCCCGCTCCATCGGCGCAGCCGAGCGCAAGTCGCGCGCCGCGGCGACGGTCGTTGCGGCTAGTGCCACCGTGAGCGCGAGCAGCACCGCCGCCGCGGTGGCAGTCGGGGAGCGTGGTGAACTCATGGCGATCCCCTGATGCACTGGTTTGGATTGACCACCTCAAGCCTCAAGCTCGATCGATCGGCGCAGCAAGAGATGACGAGAAGCGGAAGGAGAAGGTGATCGACGACGACGAAGAGTACAATCTGTGAATTGCTGGTGTGGCTTATCAAATTTATAGCCACCGGAGGCAACGAACTGGGCCCGACCGGACCCACACGGCCAACCCCACCACCACGCAACCTAAAAAGCTCGTGCCCTGATGATGCCTGTGGTTCTCAAACAGAGGGCTGTCACCTTGTTAACGTGTTGATTTTGATTCAACTCTGTGTGTCAAGTGTCGAGAGAGCGATCGAGAACTACGACGATCCTTGCTATGACACGGTCTCTGATTTAGCTTGAAGCAGTTCAAATGGCAGGAATAATCCACTTCAACATATGGAAGGGAGTTGAACAAAGCATAAGAGATGACCTGTTCGCAGCAGCTTTGTACGTTCCAACTTGTGCTAGCTTGCAAGTGTGGCAGTTTAGGAGGATGTACCAGTACTGGGTTGAAAGATATTAAAGTGAGTTTTGCATTATTAAACATGTGCTTTATGAAAACGGAGTGGTAAACCATCATCGTCCGGCTCGATAAGAGCAGGATGAGTAACTGGGTTGTACAGTTGGAATAAAATTTTCAAGTCAAAATGTGAGGCTACATTACACGTCAACATACATCTTATATTAGACGTGAGGTTCCAGAAAATTAAGTTGGTGACATATCATCCTATTATTCAATTAGAAGCAAACCGACAATGCTAGCGTCTGCACTTCGTCTCTCTCTGCGCACCTGCATCCTGCGCCCGCCTACGCAGGGCCCGTGCCGCCCGACTGCACGTGGGGAGTCCCCGCTCGCGCCCCCTTCGCTTCTCACGCGCATGCACGCGGCCAGCAGCGCATCAGGTGACTATAGCAGGTGGCTACGCCAGCATCCAAAAGAAGGGGAGGTGGTGGAGGATGCCCAGCTGGCGCCGGGAGGAGGAGGAGACACCGAGGCGAAAGTGAGGCAACAGAAAAGCGAAGACAGAGATGCAACACCCGATCTACTTTTGAAACATTTGGATGCAACATTTGCAACATACGTCTGAAGGCAGATGAAACACATGAAACATGCATTTGAAACACTAGCTGCAACACCAGATCTACTTTTGAAACGTCCAGATGAAACACTTGCAACATACATACGAAACAGTTAAAACACTCGAAACATGCGTATGAAACACTTGCCAAAAACACCTAAAACACTTTATATGTGTGAAAACATATGCAACATTCAGATGAAACACTTGTAAACATATGTCTGGAAAACGAGATTAAATATTTGGAATATACACTTGAAACCAATGTTTTAAATAGCGGGCTAAGACGTTTAGCGGTATATATCTAAAATAGCTAATAGCGGAGCTATATCGGGCTATAGCGGAATATAGCGGCTAAATTATACATGAACTCAAATAGCGGCGTCCTGCCTCAAAAGGCTATAGCGGGCTATAGCGGCAGATTTAAAACTATGCTTGAAACATATGTCTATAGTCACTGTAACATGTGTAACATTCCGATCTACTTTTACAACATCAAGATAAAACAGCGACACAGGGAGAAAACGGCACAACGAGCATCGGGGTGCGCAGATGGGACGAGCGAATTGGGTCACTAGACGAGCGGCGCGTACGAGAGTGAGCGGAGGAAGGCGTTAGTCTGTCCGTACGTCTTAATTGTATCGTATCGTATCGTTATCCATATCGTCAGACTAGACAACAATCAGTCGTGAAGGTAAAAAAAAGCATATATACTCGCCCGGTCGCTCCGTCAACATCTCCAAGAGTATCTGCATAAGTGTCCCTTGTCTTGGGCGTTCGGAATTGGACGAGCGAGCCCTCGGCAAGGATCGGGTTAGACCACGCAGCCGGTGGTATTGCGAGCACGACGGAGGAATGGAATAGAACAAACCCCGTTTGCTTTTATTTCTCCAAATCCGAAGTTGAACCCTTTTTTATTCCAATATTCCATACAATCACCACCAGCAGAGGCAAATGAAAACGAGATCCCGGTTGGTCCAACGAACGCCTCCAGCAGCGTGCAACTGACTTGTCGCGAGCTGTGTGCGCGCGCCTGACGGAGGGTGGCTGGGTGGGTGTTACACCACCACCATGGCACCATGCACGCGCGTTCAACAGTCACAAACTCACAATGCATGCCGCCGCCGCCGTGGCGGTAAAGAGAAACACAAACCGGGGGGGCCGCGCAGGGAGCGCGGTCCGGTCCGGTCCGGCCGTCCGGGTGTCGCGCGTGCCCTTCGTTGCGTGCAACTGCTGCCTTTCTGATCTGAGTGCACACGCGGCACGGGGCCTCATGGCGCGAGGCTGGCAGTTCGCCTTCGCGGAAGTGATCGCGTTGCTTCACGCGGTGCGGATGGCCGCTCTGCTTCCAGGACAGTCCCGTTCGATACTGGACTGGACGGGTACTCGCCGGTCGCCGCGGCGGCACCAGCACAACCGATCTGCCCGTTGCTGATGCGGCGTCTTCCGATTGCCCCGATCGTAAGATCCAACATTCCGAGCAATCGCCAACGCCAAATGCTTAAGCAACTGTCTATGAGAGATGCAGCAGCATGCTGCACCCAACAGCAACCAAGGACCTCAGAAAACGATTGGTTTGCTCCAGCCTACAGGTATTATTCTCAAGTCTCCGAGACTCCCAACGGTCCAACCACGGCCATTTCTCAATCAGGCGATCAGGGCGGCTTGGCTCAATACGTGACGTGACCACCTCTCTACTGGATTGGAATCGGTGGAGAAAATAACCAACAGAGGCCTTTTTTTTTTTTTTGATGCGCATCCACTTCAATCCACATGCGTGGAAGTGGATTGAAATGAAACTTAGTTTAATTCTAGGGCCAGTTTAGTTCCCCAAGAATTTTACAAAAATTTTCACATTCCCCGTCACATCGAATCTTTAGACGCATGCATGAAGCATTAAATATAAATAAAAAATAAAACTAATTACACAGTTTAGACGAAATCCACGAGACGAATCTTTTAAGCCTAATTAGACTATGATTGGACACTAATTGTCAAATAACAACGAAAATGCTACAGTATCCATTTTGCCAAATTTTTTTGCATCTAAACAAGCCCCTACTTCAATCCACTTCAACACGTGTGGATTAAGATGAATACATACGCATCCAAACGAGACCAGATTTGGTCTAAAATCCATGCTTATCTCAATACACATGGATTTGGCCCTAGTAATAATAAATAAAGGAAACTCTTCCGGAGAGAAGATACGTATGCGCACCCAGCCATCAGCGCATGCTCGAGCATGCAAGACAGCAAGAGTTGATACCTTTCTTCAGAAGGATAGACAGACTTCCAGAATTCAGCCACCATTTTTCAGTTCCCAATGCAGCGTACATTACAACACAACAGATACAGCTACATTAAAATTGTGCACTCTACAGATAACATACCCATTACCCAAGCGTGGACCATCGCCACAAGAGCAAAAACATCAGCAAAAAAAAAAAAAAACACAGCCACCGCCAGATTAACCGGATACGCTTCCTACTGTGTTTTTGCAGGGTGTAAGAGATATACATTACAATGCCAGTACGTTCTCCATCAATTATCTTGCCCTTGAGGGTCGCCCTTCCGTTTCGTGGTGCCTCGGGGCCGAGATGATTTGTTGGCTCTGGACAGCCGCCTATCCTCCTGCTCTTGCTTGTCGTCCAACAACTCAGATGGAAGCTCGGTGGTGGTTTCAGGCCATGGAGTGCGCTTTGCAGGGACGACAACTTCCAAAGGTGGCTCAATTACCCACCTGCAAAAGAATGTATTTAGTTGTGGCTAAGAAAGAAAAGGAAAGCTAAATGGGCAAACAAATTAAACAAGAGAGACATGAATAAACAGCTAAGTACACTCTAAAGGACCCAGTTTCTTAGCTAAGGGAACCCAATGTTTTCACTCTTTGTTGGTTTCAATGAAACTAATGTTTTCCAAAGGGAACCCAATGTTTTCACTCTTTGTTGGTTTTCAATAAAACTAATGTTTTCACTCTTTGTTGGTTTGCAATGAAACTAATGTTTTCCTAAGGGAACCTAATGTTTTCACTCTCTGTTGGTTTCAATGAAACTGTTTCCCTTACAAGACCTTTTCCTTGTTCTAGGTCCCAGGAACAAGATACTTATCACACATTGTTATCAAAGACACCCTTGTCATGAGAACCCAGTTTTTCTTTTTTAATAGTGATGAGGACCTGGTCTTCAACCATGAGGATCAGCCTAGATACTAGATTTCATGCCAAACAAAACATAAAAATTTTAATACTTTGTCAAATGTTAATAATGATACGTTGGAATCTATCTCGCGCCTTAGCCATGTGGCACCATGTCAATGGAAGAGGCAAATTGTTAAGATAGCATGTAATCTTGCACTCTAGTAGGCATCAAATAAGTAGTGATTGTCTAAAATTTTCGAGAACCCAGTTTTTTTTTAGCACTTACAAACATCAAATTTACAGGTTCAGCAGTTTAAAATCAACAACAAAACCTTTTAGTAGAGGTACAAGTACAAATGGTCTGATACGGACGGATACCTACAGATATGAATACATATAGCTACTGTATTTCTCAAATTTAGATTCAAATAGTGTCAGTTGTGTCGGATAAGCTATGAATGGATATCAACATCATATATCTCCGATTTGGAGTATTCAGATACGGACGGATCTGAACTCTAAACGAATTCGAACCCAGATACAAACTGAAAATATCCGTTTATTTGCACCCCTACCTTTTAGTGCCAAAGCTAATTGGGAGAGGCTACATGCCTAAATCAGTTTACAATAAGAAAGCACATACGAATTGGACATAATGTAGGCAAAGCAAAGAAAGTATATTTAAGCTGCATATCAAAATCAAATCCCTTCTACAAAGTAAAATTAACATGATGTCTTCAGTAGCACAAAGCAAATTTCATACTTCGTTGATCACGAATATGAGATTTGTCCTAAGTCAACTTTGTACAAAAAAAACTTTGACTGGTAATATCTATAAAAAAATTATATCAAATGAAAAGAGTTATATGTTCTAAAAGTAATTTTACATAATGAATCTACTTGTGTTGTCAACATACATAAAATTTTAGTTATTGATTGTCAAAGTTGAAAATTTTTAACTTAGTACAGACATAGATGGGCTTATATTTACAATCAAAGCTTCAGAGGAAGTAGATTATAGAGTTTTCAATCACAGTGTTTGCCAGTATTATCACATCCTAGACAAGTATGGAAACTCTATGACCAGACCAGATTGGCTTAGTGACAAGACAACATAAACTATTTTACTTGATGTATCAAGGGACTACTGTAAAGCAGTTGTTGGTGACATACTTATCTCAGTGCAATCAATCAATGAGTCAATCACATTCAACATGTAAAATCCATATAAGATTCATATGTAACAAAGGGCCTGTTTGGCAGGACATGTGGAGCAGGTTTGGTGTGCACCGGGAGTGTTGGGGTGTCTCATTTTATTTAAAGACTAGAACTAGTTATTTAAGGAGATTTATTATAGCATACAAACTCCAAACCTGGTGTGGTCCGCATGGATCTTGAAGATGGAACTCAGCCAAACAGGGCCAAAGTTTCAGTTGCTGGGTAGCTATTAGACAGTTGGTTTATATCCAGTTGCCACAGATATTCATTGGAGATTTTGCGCCTGTGAACCTAGCTAAGAAGCTTGCTAAGGCCTAACTAACTTAACAAAGTTAAAAAGGGAGTTTCCATGAAACTAGATGTTTGAATCTTGGATGCTAACAGAACATTATAATATTTCCGAATAGCATAGCTGGGTAATCAAAATCTCAAATAATGAGATGTAAAAAAACTCACCCTTGAGGAAACTTGCTATCAGCCCGTGCTTCAACACGGAGCCACCACAGCAGGACCTTCTTCCCACAGTTGGCCAGTGGCTCAACAGAGGACGGATCATTCAACAGAGTAAGTGGATTCTCAATCTCCTCTCCATTCTCGCCCACAGCATCAAGATCCTTCACCCAGTCAGGTTTGCCGTCAGCCTCCTTCCACAGCATTCTGGAGTTCAACACAAAGCCAGCCCACTCCAAACCCCTGGGCAGAACAGGGGCTGCCTCACCAACCACTGTGGCGGTCTTCCCAGAGAAGGGCAATGAGTTGAACGTGTGCCATCCAGCCAGATGCCCTGAGGAGTTGCAAGCAGGGCCCTGGACTGGAAGAGGCATATTCTGCTTGTCCTCCTCGCTGAGCCGTAGTTGGTCTGCCGTTCCAGTATGCGCAAGAATTCCAACGGATACAGCACCCATCCACTGGACCTTCTGCACCTCATCGAACAGCTCCATGCTATGAACATTGCTGTCGTCCGCAAACACAACTACACCATCCATCTTCCTCTCACGGATCACGCTGCGCAAGGAAACCGATCCTTCATCAGCGACCTTCTTTCCATAAGTACTACTAGCTAGCTGAGGAAGTAGTAGTAGGAAACCATACATACCGTAGGGCGTGGAGGCGCATCCGGTTCTCAGTGGCGTGACGGTCGGCCCATTCGTGGGGCATGCGGTCAGGGAAGGGGATGTGGACAAAAGTGAGGCCAGAGCGCGCAAGCATCGACGCCGTGGCGTTGGTGGTGCCGCCTGCCTCGACGACGATCCAGGTGAGCGGGTACGGCACGTTGCGGAGGGAGTGGAGGAGGCCGGTGAGGTGGAGCGCCTGGAACGCGCGGGAGTAGGTCGGGGTGACGACGAGCACCTTCCTGGGCTCCTTGACGCCGTACCAGCGGCGCTGCTCCTCCTGCACGCGCTCCATGATCCGGTGCGCGCGCATCACCTCGACGGGGTCCGGGTGCGGCCACGGCCGGATCCGAATCCCGTGCCTCCCCACCACGACGTGGCTCTGCGGGTTCCCGGACGACGCCGCCCCCTTGTCGTCGGCCGCCGCGGCCGCCTCCAGCGCGGTGCGGTTCGCGGGGCCGGAGGGGGGAGTGTTGGCGGCGGCGAAGGAGAGCGTGAAGGTGTTGGTCGTCGTGGTCGTCGTCGTGGTCGTCGTGGTGGTAGTCGTGGTGGCGCGCAGGACCGCGGCCGAGGAGGAGGAGGTGGTGGAGTGGTAGAGCGCGGTGGTGGAGAAGAGCAGGAAGAAGAGGAGCCGCGAGAAGCGGAAGCCGAGGAAGAGCGAGATGAGGCAGCAGAGCGCGTGGAGCAGGAACCAGAAGGTGGAGGAGGCGGGCGCCCGCGGCCCCGCCCCGCCGCCGTCGGCCATAGCCCCGTCTGCCCCCGCTGCGCCGCCGCCCGACGACCGCACGGCCGCCGCCGACGAGCGCCGCAGCTGGCTCTGCGGCAGCAGCGACTTCATCATAGCCGCCGGATCTGGTGGGCTCCCCCCGCCGCCCGGCGCTCCCTCCTCCTCCGCCCGGCTCGAACCGAATCAATCGATCGCGCTCGTCGGCGGGTAGAGGTGGGGTGGGGTGGGGTGGATAGTTTTTGAGGGGGGGAGGTTGGTGGGGGGTGAAGTGCGGTGCACGAAACAGCGGGTGCGGAGGTGAAGGTGAGGTGAGCTATCAATTGTTGGGCAGAGGAAAAGGAAGGGGAGGAGGGGAAGCGAGGAGGGGGAGAGCGTTGGGTTGGGTTGGGTTGGTGCCCGACGGGGACAGGGTCGCTGGAGCCGCGAAGAAGCCAAAGGCGCAAGCGCGTGCGCGTCTGCGCGGTGCAGTGCGGTGCTGCGCGAGGAGGCGAGGACGGGTAGCGCTGGGCGATCGGTCTGACCGAACCGATCGGTCTCGGTCTTCGATCATTTCGAAAGTTCAGTCATCTAAAAATAAAGACCGATCGATTAGTTTTAAAATTCAGGACCGAATAAGTTCGGTCTCGGTTAGTTCGGTTCGGTCTCGGTCATGACCGAACTAACCGAACTTCACAAAACAACTACTAAATATTGTAATTTGTAGCAAATTTTACCAATATTTTTTCTATTTCAAGGCAAAAATACAATACAAAATATAGATTAAACATAGTGATAAGAGTGATGGTTGATATAAACCCACTAGAATAAATATTATGTCACTAATAATAGTCTAAATTACACATTATGTCAACAAAATTTAAATGTTCGGTTAATTCGGTTAGTTCGGTTACCCGAGGGTAATGACCGAATTAAGTTCAGTTAGTTTGGTTATTTCAAACTGAAGACCGAACTTGTGACCGAAATTTTCGGTCTCGGTCTCGGTTAGTTCGGTTCGGTCTTCGGTTAATTATGCCCAGGGCTAAGGACGGGGGAATCGGGTTGGGGGAGTTTGGTGAGGAGGTGGGGGCCGTGGGATTGCCGAACCCGCGCGGCGCGGCGTGGCGCGGGAGAGGGGTTGGACTGGAGTACTACTGGACCAGGCCGCGCGGGTCGGTCGCCGGAGACACTTGCGCGTTCGGTGACGGCGTGTCGCCGTGTCCCGTGTCGTCATTCTGTGTTTTTTTAATATATAAGAAAAAAATAAATTGCTTCGTTTTTTAGAGAATTGTGGTAGTGGTTTGTGTTTCTCACGTTTTCAATGATTGAGAGGCAGCTGCCGGCGTCGGCGGGACTCAGGTTTGTGCCAGCTGCGTTTGACTTCCGAGCTTAGCGTCGGTTCAGGGTTTTTGTCACGAAGGACTAAAGAAGCGCCATGTTGTGCAGGCTTAGCTTTGGCCATGATTCTTAGGATCTATCTAATCCAAATTGCATAGAAATTTAGTTCGTTAAATCCTACACGATCACGCTACTGCACAAATTTATGTTCAATTTTAGATACATAAATATAATTTATGCTCAATTTTAGATACACAAATAGTTTGTCAATAGTAAGTCTCGAGATTTATATTTTAAATCTTTTAAATGTGTTTATAGAGATAGAGTGTGTATGTGCATTTACAAGGGTAATCTATGAATGTCTGCATCTGATTCGGGAAAAAGACCACTCCAACTGGAGCATGTTGTCTGTGTGACTTGTACTCCAAATTTAGGAAATTTGCAGGAACCCTTTTGTTGTTCATGCGAATCTACAGTGTTATTGTAATGCTTATTAGACAGGACAGAAAAACAACAGTATTCTCCAATCTCAGATGGACAAATTTACTTGAGTTAATTTCTCAATGGTTCATATCAAAAATATATTTGCAACATATCATATCAGATTTTGCAGTGCCATAACATACATGACATTCATGAACAAATTCACATAAAAGCAAAACAAGGAGCCATGCTCAGGACAACACCCCACGGTGGTCCAAATATTCTTCATGGGCTGATAATTGACAGGACCACATTATCCAGCTGTTCCAAACGAATAAATACTCATTTGAGGAAACAATGAGCATCACAGTATATTCTTTAATGCTAAGATCACTATTTAGTCGATTTTACATGACCAGATGTCTGGTGAAAGATTGAGCAATGGCTCTATGATGCTTATGCATAAAGTTATATAACAATGGTGAAGCATGGATGGCAATGAACGCCCCACGGGACCTTGATCGCGATGATTCATCGTCGCCTGACAATTCCAAAGCTATGGACGGCAGCATCAATCCATGCCCCACTCAATCCCTCATTTTGGTGCAGATCAAAGTCATCTCTCAACCGCCTGTATGGGTTCACTCGTATGGGTTTCTGAAGTTCTTGAGAAGTTCTGGAACGTCATATCCAAGCATATCATCCACGGCCTGTATCATCTTGGGCTTGACCTTCTCAAACTTGTCGAAGCTATACCCGCTCAAGACCTCTTTGAAGTGTTCCACATAAGGAAAATCTCCCAACGGAAGATGGTATTCCCGTTGCACCTATTCCACAAGACAGCAGTTGTTGCTTAGAGCATGAAAATTATATGGAAAGGATATGTAAGGGAATGCTTCACATGGCATCCAGTAAAAGAAAGAGAGGACACTGTGTAACTGAAATGAAACAGGAAGAGCCCAGAATTCACAGCATCGGCAAACTCAACAGCTCTTACTGTCACTATTTTAGAATGCGCAAAGTAGTAAAATAATCGAAACTTAAGGAGCAAGCTGGTTACGTGAAGCAAGCCACAAGGCCATGATATGCCAGGGGAAAAAAATGTGGTAAAGAGGACATCTGACAGACAAAAGCTTCCATCCTAAGTTCCCAACATAAGCAAGGACCTCTGCGGCTCTTCAATCTACAATGATCTTATATCGACTAGAGAAGTTCAGAACCTCAAAATGCATACCTTTGCAAACTCATCAGGCAGATTGTCTATGAGTCGCTGTTGAGCTTTTGCTTTGCCCATCATTGTAGGCATCTCCTTCTTTAGATGGCCTATTATATAAGCATGGATCTTGGCAGCTCTAGCACGTTTAACAAATTCATTGATCTGCAGGCACAGAATACTGATGTCAATATGCAAAAACTAATTAGTTAGGACTCAAAAAATACATGGAAAAAAAAGAAAAAAATTACCCGACGATCACAGGCTTTCTTGGGGATATCTTTGAGATCAGAAAGGAGATCATCTTGCTCTCTCTCAAATAGTTCCTTTCCAAGTGGGCCAACAGCTGATTCATTTACTGGTTTGTCATTGAATGATCTACAAACAAACATGGAAGTTATTTGAATGATTTGCAGGCACTTGAATGATCTAAGGTCAATACCAGAACAAGATTCAAATATACTATTGTTTAAGTAATGGAGAAATCCAGTAATACCCGAGTCAACCTTTAATAAGGTAAATGAAATACATCAATACTCTACTAGTAATTTTGAAGTTACAATTTGAATATCTTATGTAATCTATCATAAAATACCAAATAGTGAAATAAAGAAGATCAGGGTATCAGAAGTTACCCGATATAAACACGTGAAACCTCAGGTGTATTCAGTACTTTCCCAAGAGACCACATCAATGCACCATAAACTCTCATAAGCTGCATGTCAATGAGAAAAGGACTATTAATATGTAGAGCAAAACAAAGAAAAATGTCCCATCACGAGTTAAGACACTAAAAGATCCACAAATACTACCTGTTGAGTGTCTACTTGATCTGCCTTGTTCAAAACTACACGTATTTTGTCATCATGTCCACGTAATGATCCAATGACACGTTTGAACTCATCGCTGATATCAAGCTTATGAGGATCAAACAGAAGAAGAATAAGATCACACTTCGCAGCAAACCATGATGTCACGCCAGTGAAATCGTAGCTGCGTTGCGTGCGTTGCTTTTCACCAGAAAGAACACCAGGTGTGTCAACAAATGTGATATGCTCTAGCAGCTTCAAGGTAAATGTTTGGTATCAGTTTCCAGATTACATGCCTTTTAGGTTTTCACTTGCATCAAAATTAAATCTTACTGGATGTCGCATCTGAGAGCACTCAAACTTGGATAAAAATGCAGTCCCAAATGTTGTAAGACCGCTAAAAGGCATGTCAGCTTGAACAGCAATAGTATTTCCAGGAATAGTCCTTTCGTCAGGTCCTGACTGGCAAGCATACATAAGTTAACTGGAGCGACAGAAATGGGAAAGTATTATAGGTATAAAACATGTAGTAATGTAATTGGTGGCACACAGGCAATTCATACTGCTTATACTGCAGTTACATTGTCCTAGGTTGAAAAAACTGAAATTGGTCAAAGAGTGTGCCAATAGGTGCTTAGTATCTATTGCCAGTTCCACAAGCAAGAGTTTGCATAAATCTAGCGATGATGAACTTAAACTTAATATTGATTTGGAGATGTGTGCATTATGCTTCTTTTACATTAGCTAACATTCCCAACAAACCCTAAGGAATCAGAAACAATCATAAATATGATGGCTGGCAATATAAGCGCAGCCCAGCATTTCAGAGAAAATTTAGAGAAAAAGGTACAGGCTGCTAATCACAACGCAACAGGTGTCAGCCAGAAAATTGACAGTATTTTCACGAAGCACAAAAAGACAATCAGATCCAAACATCTTATAGAAATGAACAAGCAATGCATCCCACAAGCACTAATTTTAGTTCTTGTTGGCAACAGGAAGACACGACCCCCCCCACCCCCCCCAAAAAAAAGAGAAAGAAATGGCAGACTGATAATTTTGCATGAACCGTAGCACTATCGCTATTTTTTTTTAATCACGTTCTGTTTACTATGTAGAAAACTCTTTACATGCTCTTGAGGATTTTACGAACTATATATAGAAAACTGTGACGATATTCAAAGGCATAATTATCTATCAACTACTATGTGATTCTATGATCTGTAAAGCCAACATCTTTGGAGGGATCCCATAGGTAACTAACGATGTAAATTCCCTATCCAAAGTTTTGAGAAAAATGTTGGATTGCTTCATCCATTCATCGTTTCAACTAAAATTACTTCACAAATCATAATAAGAAGTTTAAATCATTTGATGCACCTATTATACCTACAAAGAGAAATCCTAAGTTTTGTTCAGTTTACCATGACAACTACAAATCTGTCTGTTGTTGGCTCTGGTCCAATATGGGCACCTGCAAATGCAAAGCATAAACTGTCAGACAGCATGCTACTTGAACAAACCTGGGAAACTATAGAAGGTACATCTGGTAGATAAAAAAACCTGGATAGCTTGTTCTTAGAAGATGCTTGATAAAAGTTGTTTTACCAGTAGAATATTGACCTAAGAGCATAACCATTGGCTTTGCATCAAAATCACTACTTGTCTGCAACACAAAAAAAAGGATTAACAATATTCTGCATGAAAGGGAGTTATTTTGAACAAAATGACAAGGAAACAACAATAATGATGGCATAGGTTACACAGGAAAGTAGTCATTTCTGTTTCCTAAAGTATCCAGAAAGTGGGAATACAGTATGTACCAGCAAAGGGGAGACGAAATCATTGAACTTGTATGTAACTTCCAAAGGCTTCAACTTTTCGATATAAAGTTTTTTCAAGCCATCAATGACAGAAGTAACAGCAGTCAGAGGTATCTGTTTACATATAACACCATAAAAGGAAAGATCAGCAATAATGATAAATGTGTCATTTACAAAACTAGGGTCAACTGACAGCATTTCTTTATACAGGGAAAGGTCTTAATATTCGCACACAAAAATCTCTGTTGCTTAATAATGCACAATAGAAACACAATTACTGAGAGCTATGTTGTCCTACAAACATTTTGGTGGACTGTAGGCTTCCTTTTAGACAACTTGCATGCATCATATTTCCAAGCTCGTTAACAGACAAGATACAATTAAAATAAATAGGTAACCAGCTACAGAAGGCTTACACAAGCTAAACAAGTAAACTCGCGGCCTTTTCCTTTTGCTAACGTAAAAGGACAGATGACTGAACTATCAACAAATGCTCTCACTAATGAGGCCATAGTAGAATTTTCCTCAAAAGTTCCTTTGGTGTGGGTATTCAATAGATATTCACAAGAGCAATATTCTAGGAGCATACAGAAGTCATAAGAAAATTGAGTATTACCTTCTTTGATGACTTTGAGCTGAACCATTTGTTTGTTAAAGTAGATTGTTCCTGAGGATATCCTGCATGGATAAAAAAAGGTTTGTATAATAGATTTCCCCCCAAGCATGAATCTCCTGTTAAGGGTGCATTACTTACCATCCATTTCTGGATCAACACGCTTCACCAAATGCTTAGATTTCTGAAACAGTTGCCATCATATTTACTACAAGGCATTGAGATAAAGCACAAAATTGATAAAGAAAAACTGTAAGGACATAGTAATACATTACCGCAAGTAGAGCATCCAAACCTTCCATCACAGGTGGATTCAAACTGACCAAATCTGTCAGATATAACCTTAGACTTGTTAGCAGTAAATAAATGAGCATACTGCAATCAAATAGACTTGATTTGGAGGCTAGCAACAACCATCTCGTTTAAGGCTATCTTGAGTAATCTCATTCCCCGCTTGTGCCAGAGAGACTAGCTGCCAATTGAAACAAGCCCATTAGTAACTAACAATAACCCAAATCACCTAGTGGAAACAGAGAGCACAACAGAAACATCAAATAGACGAGGGAAAACCTGCATCGCCGTGACGAATTCAGGGAAACCCAGGTACCCCTGCCGTCTGGTGTCCGCGATAGCCCAGACCTTGAATCGCAGCACAGTTAGACAAAAAAAAATGACACATATAAAAACCAATAGCTCCGCAAGCAGAACAAAACAGGAAAGGGGGTGAGGGCTAGTAGCGAGAGCCAGCACCTGCTTGAGGTCGGGGCGGGAGAGCTTGGACATGCCGAAAAACTTGATCGCGTCGGGGCCCGTGATGCGACCATCCCCATCTGCAACGCCGTCGATTAGAAGACCACACCCAGGCGCACAACAGTGGAACTGGAGATTGGGGATCGAAGGGAAACAGAACAGGGGGGCAGGAATCGGACCTGCGTCCGCGAGCGCGAACCACTCCTGGTAGATCTTCTGGTGCTCCTTGGAGCAACTGCTCGCGGGGTACTGCCCGATCTCCATGGCCGGGCGCGCGGTGGTGGCCACGCTCCGCTTTACCGCCGGGCGAAGCAAGCAAAACCCTACGACGTGGCCTCACTGAGTGGAAACAGGAACAGAGTTTTCAAATGGGCTTTTACCTGAGCGAGCTCAACATCGACTCGAGGGACGAGGGATGGTGCGGCCGTGGAGTTTGGCTCGAACCCACGCGAGGTGGCAGGCGAACGCGTCAACCGTCAAGCGTTGACGCTGCCGTGCCAGCTCGTGGCACGATGGCCGGAAGGGATAAAGTGGGAGCGGACCGGATCCTACGTGTCCTATTCTTCCGAGGACCGATCAGCCCGGGTGTAGTATCAAGAAATCAGATGTGCCGACTCTGTCGAATTGTGATTGCCTACTTGTGCACAGATTCTGCTATCCCCATAGTAAAAAAAAGGGAGAGAGTACTCCCTTCATTTTTATCCTACTCTACTATATGTATAGTCAAAACATCTTATAATTTACACACGGAGAAATACCGTTTTATTTTTATCCAAATTCCTAAGTCAATCAGATAATATTCTATAGTTTGATCAAATTTATAAAAAAAAACTACAAATATACACTCCCTCATATACCATTTTGAGCATATAGTGATACAAAATACATATACAATGAAAATATATCTTATAATAAAATCTAATGTATTTGGTGTCAAATAAACATTAACATTTTTAATAAGCATGGTCAAATTTAAAATGGTTTGGCTCGTTTTTCGTTTAGCGAGCAAACTCCATGAGCTTTGTAGAGCATCTCCGAGAGTTTCCAAAACCCACTCTTAACCTTTATTTTTTTTGGCAAGATTTAAAAATTGCTCTCTAACAACTTCCTATCTCAACTCTCAATCTTTGTACATTTAGGAAAATCGACCTGATTGGGCTGATATATAAGCACGTATTCATGGACCAATCTGCAGGTGGAAGGGAAGGACGTGGGGAAGAATAAAGAGTAAGAAATGGTTCCTGATGCGAATGTATAAGAGAAAAAAGTATAAAAATAGTTATCATGATTTACAAATAACCTAGAATTTTCTATGCAAAATTATATTATATATTTTAGGATTCAGATTTTGAAAACTATTGGAGGACCAACAAATATGTGCCTAACTCTTTTTAGGCACTTGAAAAACTCATTGATTTATCATTTTTTTAGACTATTCAGCGGCGGAGCGCAGCATCCAACAAAGGAGGGGCTAATTCATGTAGCAGCTACTACAGACTGCTGGTTTGCATAGTTAAATATTATTTTGCTTACTCTTACGCATAAAACAATGAACGCATTGGCTAGAGTAGTAGCGGAACATCTTTGAGCAAGGGGGGCCAAAAGCCCAGCCTGGCCTCCTAAAGCCTCCGCCACTGAAACTATTGGAGATGCTCTACATAAACTCCCAATTTAACTTTTTTACAAGAAAAAGGGAAAAAATCCATCCAACGTCTTGGTAGAACAATTCCTTGATTTTTTTCTCAAAGAAAAAAGTCTAAATTACTCCCCTCAAGTTTGGCATATGTCCAGATTACCCCCTAAACTTACATTTGGTTTAATTTACTCTCTTCAGCTATTTCAATTGATCTAGTTTTCCCCTTAACATGATTTGTTAGTTTTGTTTTTTCATATATTAGTCGAGTATTAATATCAACTTTTGTGATATGATAGAGAACATAATAAGTTATGTTAGTAAAATATATCTTAACTTTTTTGTAAGTTACTCTCTTCAGCTTGTTTGTAAGTATCCGTCACGACTTATATTGTTATTTGCAATGCTTCAACAGACGACTGATCTCTTACGAGTCGTGGTATAAGTTAGTTATCGATCTGTATTGTTATTTGTAAGGCTGCAATAGACGACTGGTCTCTTCCAAATCGCGGTATGGATTAGTTATAGATTCGTATCAACTTTTATAAGGCTGCAATAGACGACTGATCACTTGTAAACGTTGGTATTGATCAAAGTTATCGATATTGTGTTAAGTAGTTTACTGTTTAACATAGTATCACCAATCGCACGATCTAGATTGAGATTCGTTGGTCCTATCTGTTTGATCTACCGTCTACTGATTACTATCACACTTAAATTCAATTCATAACGTTAGATCCTGTTTTAATGATCAATCTTTTCAGTCTTGATCGTACATGGCGGGTGTTTGAAGTCATGTCCCGTTAGGAGGTAGATCCATTGATCGCTAGTGCCCAGTATGATTTCGCTATCAATGCTACATCGGACGACTCGACCTGTTGGTAGCGTGTCAGATCAGACATTGGCGGTTAGTAGATCTATCTATTAAGAAGAGTATGGCGTCAGCCACCCGCTTTGTCTGCATCGAGGCTTGAGCTTTAATGCGTATGGCATGCTTTTATAATTTCTTTGCAATATATGTAGATCTATCGATTTTTTGTCTCTGATCTAGTGTCCTACCGTCAATGCTGCATCAGATGACTCGGCCTCTTGACAGTACAATAGATTGAGTCTAGCCGTTTGTAGATTTGCTTGTATCCAATGGAAAAGTGATCGTATGCCGTGCGACACGATCACTGGAAATCGGCTATTTTAGCCGATAGTCCGCTTTGTTGAGGATATACTGACTATTTACATGTTTTTATTTGCTCTTATCCTGATTTAAAGCTATTACGTCTCTCACATGTATGCTTACACGTCAACCTTTACATCTTTTGCATGCTTTCATGATCATCAGCTAAGCTAGATCCATCCAACTGAGTAAATAATTACCGATATGCTTGTTTTGCTTACATTACATTATGACTATGCTTGATATCGACTCTTCAGTCGATAGCCATATATTGCTGGCCACTTGCCGTATATTTGGAACTGTCTGGACCAACACCGACATGTTACGTCTTAAATTACTGATCAACTTTGTTCCGTCTTAAATTACTGGTCAACTTTCTCTCCTTGCTAATTGCTAGGTTAAATTGACTAGCACGTCCTCGGTCACGACCATCCGGTCCGGCGCTTACCCCTTAAGCCCGGAGAGAGCTTGGGATCGGCTCCACGCGGTTTCTCTCAGCTTGCTTCGTGTGCCACCTGACGGCGGAGAACGGCCATCCCGGTCACTTTTTGCCGTCCACACCCGCTGCCCAGAATTTTTTTTCTTGACCCGAGGTGGGCCCAAAATACTGTTTTTTTGCTATTTTACACTATAAAATCGCAGGTGGCCCGCCCATGCCCAGGTCTGGCTCGAAAAATTAGGCCCAACCTGCCCAGTGAGACGATAAGAGACGGGACTTTTTCGGCCTAAAATTACCGGGCTTTTTTTCAGCCCGGCCCGCAAAATGCACAGATCTTGCTCTATATCTAGGCATAATAAGTATATATATAAAAAATAACTATGTATCTAGAAAAAGCAACATGTTTTATAATTTAGAACAAAGATAGAATATCTCTACATATCGAAACGCGGGTCCAAGCTCGGGCTCCCGATTGAGCCACGTCACCCGTTAGCCCGCAACCGTCGGATCTGGCCATCAGACGATATCGACCATTCGATCAGGTCATGGTAGGTCTCAAACCCATTAAATTGCGAACCCGGACCATCGCGAATGCTCACGGGCGACTTGGCCTCTTCGCGGCGTGTTTCTCTCATCCACTCCTCCTAAAGATGGCAATGGGGATCCGATCCCCGATTCCCCACGGGGAACTCGCCTATTAGGGGACGGGGATGGAGGTGTCGGTACCAACAGTACGGGGGTACCCAAAGCTATCGCCAAAACACTAACATAACCGAAACCGCAATGAAAGATAGCCCACCTCGGCCGAGTATCACGCGGCCCGCTCGACGGGGCGCCTCGACCGCGCCCCGGCTCCGACTCGTACGAGGCCCGCTCGACGGGGCGCCTCGACCGCGCCCCGGCTCCGACTCGTACGAGGCCCGCTCGACGGGGCGCCTCGACCGCGCCCCGACTCCGACTCGTACGAGGCCCGCTCGACGGGGCGCCTCGACCGCGCCCCGGCTCCGACTCGTACGAGGCCCGCTCGACGGGGCGCCTCGACCGCGCCCCGGCTCCGACTCGTACGAGGCCCCGCTCGACGGGGCGCCTCGACCACGCCCCGGCTCCGACTCGTACGAGGCCCGCTCGACGGGGCGCCTCGACCGCGCCCCGGCTCCAACTCGTACGAGGCCCGCTCGACGGGGCGCCTCGACCGCGCCCCGGCTCCTCGACGTGTTTTCTTTACCTACCCCAGGACGAAAGCCATAGCATTCAATGCGGGTACCTACTACCACCTACCGGCATGGCTGCGGCATGGACCAACGTGGGAACAATACCCACGTCGAGTCTCACTGTTTTACCGCCCATCCCGTGATGGGAGGTGAAACCCGTCACTGTACCCACCTTACCGCACACTGTTCACCATCAATCACCCTCGAGGGAGGATAAGACAAGGTCCGTTCCCCGCGATATCAGGGATTCGGCCTTATCCATCCAACCTCGACCCGACCTCGACCCAGCTTCGACGCTCGGCTTAGTTCGAAGGACGGTATGGCATGGCGCTCTGGGTCATTTCGCCATCTTGTCTCCCACAACGTCAGGGTACCCAGGGATGGCCGGCCATTCCGAAGGCACGTCGCTACAGTCAACTCAACAGGAATCGACAAAGCATCACCTCAAAGCTCCCCTTGGCTTGGTCTCCTCTCGCCTTATAAAAGGGTAGGCCAGGGTTCGACAGGGGGGGGCGGACGGACGAACCAACCAACGAACAGACGAACAAAAAGAAGACGAAACAACCAACCACCCGACCGAACAACGAAAAGCAAGAGATCAACATCTCAAGCAACCGCCTTTCTCCTTTTTTTCTCTTTGAGACTTGGGCTCGACACCCTCTCTCGCCTGCTTGTAACCCCTACACGAGCACCTCGGTGCAAGGAAATACAAACCTCTCCCCCCCGCTGGACGTAGGGCCTTCTTTTGCCCGAACCAGGATAAACCCCCGTGTGTTCTCCTTGCATCACCATCTAGGAAAGAGTCACGCAGCATTTACTCGTTGGTTTAGGACCCCCCTCGGTCCGAACACCGACAGTTGGTGCGCCAGGTAGGGGAGCGCTGCGTGCAAACCTCGCTTTGTCGCCGTCTCTTCCTGGATGGCTAACCCCGAACGCCCGATCCCGTTGGCTACGGTGATCTGGTTTGGGAAGTTTGGAGTTCATGTCGCTCGGCTCTGGCTATGACATGATCCTACTTCCACCCAGGCACCCACCGACGAGGATTACGAGCTCTCCCAGCCCGGGGGAGCAGTCAACCGGCACCGTCGCTCCAGGCGGGCGCGGGCCGCCCGGCGACGGCGAGCCCGGTACAACCACCGTCTCCACCTGGCGGAGGGCGATGGGATCCCCCGGTCCGGCACCCCCCAGACAGGCGCCGGCCTAGATCTCCTTTTGGAAGATTTGGGAAGGACGAGGCTGGCTGAGGGTGGCGTGCCGACGAAGAATCCCGCCGCTCCCCCGTCCGGTGAGACACCACTGTCCGTAGCATCTATGTCGCCACGGGCAGCGACGTCCCCATCACCATTCCCGTTTGGGCTGGACTCGGTTGCCCGGGTGTATGCATCCTCCGTGAGCACTCGCATGAGCGCTTATGAGGAACTCCCCGGACACCATCTACGCTCCACTCTGGACCTCGTTGCGTCCACGCTGGCTTCTGATTATCGAGACTCTACCGAGACACCGGAAACAGAGCCTCGTGTGACTGCTTCTTCATATCGTCACCGCGGTGACGGTTGGCAACGGCCACACATTCCCCCGTCATATTACTACTTTGGCGCTCCTGACTCTGACTCGGCTGATGACACCTATGATCCGACTCGCGAGTGCTTCAACATCGACGTTGAAAGCACCTCGGAATCAGAGGACGAAGAGCCGGTCGAAGGAAGGCACACGCCCCCTCATGTCGAACTTCCTGCCGAGCGAAATGAGCCCCAGTTCCTTGCGGATCAAGGAGCGCAGCTCGAACAGATTCGCGAGTTGCAGGACCAGCTTGACGAGGAACGGGAAAACCTGGATCTTCTCCAGCAAACCCTCGAGCGTGAGCGTGCGGAACACGTATTTGGCGGGAGAGCTCGTGAGAGACCTCGCGACGTCAACCGTCGCATCGACGAGGACCGGGCGGTCGACCCTCCGGTTTTCGCTCGAGCTAGCCAAAACGTCGTCGCCGCCGCCATGCTCCTGCGCAACATGCCCGAGCCGTCAAACCCTGACGCTCGTCGGGCTCGAGACGAAATCCGAGGACTCCTCGAGACTGCCGCCATGCAGCAGGCCGAGAGCTCTGCCTCGAGGCGGCGCGAAGCAGCCTCGGAGCGGACCCTCGAGCCTTCCCGACAGGAGAGAGAAGCCTCGGTTCATCCCGAGCCTGCCCGGCGAAACCGGGTAGCACCGGCCCCTGAGCCCATCGCCAACGACCGCGAGCCTCGAGACACCCGTGGCAACATCGTCGAGCGTCGCACGCGCAAACACGGTGACAGTGTAGCTCGAGGCTACCACGTCCACAAGGGCGGACGCTACGACAGCTCGGAAGACCGTAGCCCTTCACCCGAACCCCCAGGTCCTCGGGTGTTCAGTAAGGCTATCCGTGAGACGGTGCCCCCGGCTCGGTTCCGTCCCCCCACGACTCTCACCAAGTATAACGGCGAGACCAAACCCGAACTTTGGCTCGCCGATTTCTGCTTGGCGTGTCAGTTGGGCGGGGCCACCGACGACCGGGTCATCATTCGGCAACTCCCCCTGTTCCTCTCCGACACCGCCCGAGCCTGGCTCGAGGATCTCCCACCTTGGCAGATCCACGACTGGGACGATCTCGTGAGGGTGTTCGAGGGAAATTTCAAGGGAACCTACATGCGCCCCGGCAACTCGTGGGACCTCCGGGGCTGTAAGCAGAAACCAGATGGGTCCCTCCGGGACTACATCCGGTGCTTCTCCCGGCAGCGCACCGAGCTCCCCAACATCACCGACTCCGACGTGATTACGGCCTTCCTCTCCGGTACCACCTGTAAGGAGTTGGTCCGGGAGTTGGGCCGTAACACCCCGCTCACTGCCAACGGATTGATGGACATCGTCACCAACTTCGCCGCCGGCGAGGAGGCGGTTGGTGCAATCTTTGGCGGCGAGCCGGCGAGGGGGGAGCAGAAGGTCGACGACCCCGCGAGTTCCACCCGAGGCCCCAAGAGAAACAACCGCAAGAAGAAGAAAGGCCAGCAGGGCAAGCTCGAGGCCCCGGCCGACGAGCTCGTCGCTGCTACCGAGCACAAGAAACCTCGAGGCCCCCCCGACGGGGGCGTCTTCGACAAAATGCTCAAAGAGCCGTGTCCCTACCACAAGGGACTCACTAACCATAACCTCGAGGATTGTCACATGCTGCGCAGGTACTTCGGGGGTGCCGGCGCCAAGAAGGACGACAAGGAGGAGGACCCTAAGGGTGACGACAAGGACGGGGAATTTCCCGAGATCCGCGACTGCTACATGATCTACGGAGGGCCCTCGACCTACCTCTCTGCGCGCCAGCGCAAGCGAGAACGGTGCGAGGTCTTCTCCGTACAATTGGCAGTACCCCGTTTCCTTGATTGGTCTGCGGTGGCCATCACTTTCGACCGTGATGACCACCCAGACTACGTCCCCAACCCGGGGGTCTATCCACTCGTCGTTGACCCCGTCATCGCCAACACACGCCTCACCAAAGTGCTCATGGACGGCGGAAGCAGCCTCAACATTATCTACTCTCAGACCCTCGACCTCTTGGAGGTCGACAGAGCGCGCCTCCAGCCTAGCGTCGGGGGCTTCCACAGAGTCGTGCCAGGGAAACGGGCGGAACCCCTCGGGCGGGTCGATCTGCCTGTTTGCTTTGGCACACCGGCCAACTTTCAAAAGGAAACTCTCACTTTCGAAGTGGTCGGATTCCGTGGAACGTACCACGCTATCCTGGGACGCCCATGCTACGCCAAGTTCATGGCGATCCCGAACTACACCTACCTTAAGCTCAAAATGCCTGGCCCAAACGGTGTCATCACTGTAGGGCCCTCGTATGAACATGCCTACGAGTGCGACGTCGAGTGCGTCGAGCACGGCGAGGCTGTTTTTGAGTCGGCAAGCTTGGCTGCAGACCTCGACGGTCTCGCCAAAACGATTCCCGACCCAAAACGCCATGCCGGCAGCTTTGAGCCCGCCGAAGACGTCAAACTCGTACCCCTCGACCCCGCTGATCCCAAAGGGAGGACGCTGAACGTCAGCGCCACCCTCGATCCTAAATAGGAAGCAGTGCTCGTCGACTTTCTCCACGCGAACGTCGACATCTTTGCGTGGAGTCCCTCGGATATGCCGGGCATACCCAGGGAAGTCGCCGAGCACGCCTTGGAGATCCGGGCCGGATCCAAACCGGTGAAGCAACGCCTGCGCCGCTTCGATGAGGAGAAGCGCAGGGTCATCGGCGAGGAGATACACAAACTGTTGGAGGCCGGGTTCATCATCCCGAGTGGCTAGCTAATCCTGTATTAGTTAGAAAAAAGAGTGGGAAATGGAGGATGTGCGTAGACTATACTGGTTTAAATAAAGCATGTCCGAAAGTTCCCTTCCCTTTGCCACGCATTGATCAAATCGTTGATTCCACCGCGGGATGTGAAACTCTCTCATTCTTAGATGCATATTCCGGCTACCACCAGATCAAAATGAAGGAGTCCGACCAGCTCACGACTTCATTCATCACCCCATTCGGCATGTATTGCTACGTTACGATGCCCTTCGGTCTCTGGAACGCGGGGGCAACGTACCAGCGATGCATGCAACACGTTTTCGGGAAGCACATTGGGTCGACCGTCGAAGCTTACGTCGACGACATCGTGGTCAAAACCCAACATGCCGACGATCTGGTCAGCAACCTCGACGTTGCATTCAAGTGCCTCAGGGCAAAAAACATCAGACTCAATCCGGAGAAATGTGTTTTCGGCGTCCCACGAGGTATGCTTTTAGGGTTTATCGTATCTAAACGTGGCATCGAGGCCAACCCTGAAAAAATCTCTACAATAACCAAGATGGGCCCCATCCGAGATCTCAAAGGCGTACAGAGAGTCACAGGTTGCTTGGCGGCACTCAGCCGTTTCATTTCGCGCCTCGGCGAAAAAGCACTCCCTCTGTACCGTCTCTTGAGGAAATCGGACCATTTTTCCTGGAACCTCGAGGCTGAGGAGGCTCTCACGAAACTGAAAGCCACCCTCTCTAGCTCACCGATCCTCGTCCCTCCGACCCCGGGGGAACCACTCCTACTCTATGTCGCCGCGACATCACAAGTAGTCAGTGCTGCCCTGGTTGTCGAACGGGCCGAGGAGGCACACACTTTGCTCGTCCAGAGGCCGGTCTATTTCGTTAGCGAGGTGCTCTCTGAAACAAAGTGTCGATATCCACAGATCCAGAAACTGCTATATGCTGTCATCTTGACACGGCGCAAGCTCCGACACTACTTTGAGGGTCACCCGATTACTGTGGTTTCTTCTTTCCCCTTGGGAGAGATAGCCCAGAACCGGGAAGCCTCGGGTAGGGTTGCTAAATGGGCGGTCGAGCTCATGGGCGAGGCATTGTCCTATGCGCCGCGAAAAGCTATCAAGTCACAGGCGTTAGCAGATTTTCTGGCCGAGTGGACTGACACACAACTCCCTCCTGCACAGCTCCAAGCGGAGCTGTGGACCATGTACTTCGATGGGTCATTGACGAAAACGGGAGCAGGCGCGGGCTTGCTCTTCGTCTCACCCCTCGGGGTTCACATGCGCTACGTCGTCCGGCTTCATTTCCCTGCGTCTAACAACGTCGCCGAATATGAGGCACTCGTCACGGGGTTGAGAATCGCCATCGAGCTCGGGGTCCGACACCTCGACGTCCGAGGCGACTCCCAACTCGTGATCGATCAGGTGATGAAGAGCTCGAGCTGCCGCGACCCCAAGATGGAGGCCTACTGCCAAGAAGTACGGCGCCTCGAGGACAAGTTTCACGGCCTCGAGCTCAACCACATCGCACGCAGGTATAATGAGGCCGCTGATGAACTGGCAAAAATCGCGTCCGGTCGAGCCACGGTTCCACCGGACGTCTTCGCGAAAGACCTTCAGCATCCATCCGTCGACCTCAGGCCAGACGGGGGGGTCGACGGGGCGTCGCTCGACCCTCCACCTGAGGCAGAAGCCCCCTCGACCGGGGCTCAAGCCATGCAGGTGGGAGATTTGACGCCACCGTCTGACCTCAAACCTGATTGGCGCGTCCCGTACCTCGACTACCTCATCCAAGGGGACCTCCCCTCGGATAGGACTGAGGCTCGACGGATCGCGCGCCGGGCCAAAACTTTTGTGATCATGGGCGACAGCAGGGAGCTCTACCGTCGTAGCCCTACCGGTATCCTCCAACGTTGCATCACGAAAGAGCAAGGCAGAGATCTGCTCGGCGATCTTCACTCGGGGGCTTGCGGTCACCACGCTGCGCCTCGAACCCTCGTCGGAAACGCCTTTCGACAAGGATTCTATTGGCCGACCGCGGTCTCCGACGCTGTCAAGCTAGTACGCTCCTGCGAGGGTTGTCAGTACTATGCGAGACAGACTCATCTTCCGGCACATGCCCTACAAACTATCCCCATCACATGGCCGTTCGGCGTTTGGGGGCTCGACCTTGTCAGACCACTGAAAAGGACGACCGGCGGCTTCACCCACTTGCTCGTCGCAATCAACAAATTCTCCAAGTGGATCGAGGCCCGCCCTATCACCAGCATCAGGTCCGAACAAGCTGTACTCTTCTTCACTAACATTGTTCATCGCTTCGGGGTCCCCAACTGTATCATCACAGACAATGGCACCCAGTTCACTGGCAAAAAGTTTTTGGATTTCTACGACAACCACCACATCCGTGTGCTCTGGTCGGCCGTGGCTCATCCAAAAACAAACGGGCAAGTGGAACGTGCCAACGGCATGGTTCTACAAGGCCTGAAGCCCAGAATCTTTAACAAACTAAACAAACATGGAAAAAAATGGGCTGCCGAGCTACCCTCGGTCCTGTGGAGCCTAAGAACAACGCCGAGTCGAGCCACGGGGTTCACTCCGTTCTTCTTAGTCTACGGGTCTGAGGCTATGCTACCAACCGATATAGAATACGGATCCCCGAGGTTGAAGGCATACAACGAAGGACACAACGACGCCACAAGACAGGACGCCCTCGACCAGCTCGAGGAAGCCCGAGATGTGGCTCTGTTGCATTCTGCCAGGTACCAGCAGGGTCTCCGACGCTACCACGACAGATACGTCCGCAAGCGTGACCTCAACGTTGGTGACTTGGTGCTACGGCGGAACCAGAACACCAAGGGACGGCACAAGCTCACACCACCATGGAAAGGGTCGTACATCATCGCAGAAGTACTAAAGCCGGGCACCTACAAGCTATCCAACGAGAAGGGCGAAATCCTCACCAACGCTTGGAACATTGAACAGCTACGTCGCTTCTTTCCTTAAAAAGCCTCGAGGCTCTGTATTTCCTTTTTCGTCAATAAAGAATACAGCGATGTTCAAAATTTTTCGTTTCGTAATGAGGAAGGATCGACCCTGCACTCCCAGAGTCGACCCTCCCTCGGGGGCTGCAAGGGGGGAACCCCTGGTCCCCGAAAAAACTTATGCTCTTTTTTAAATTTAAGAACCGCTTCTTAGATCGACTTCGCTGAAAGAGCACCCTAAGGTTCGAAAGGGCTCTCGAGTCTGGAGCATCACCTATGCCTCCGAGGCTACGGTACCTCCACTCAACCCTTACGCCTTTTAGAGGTACGCCTTCACGCTGAGAAGATCTAAACAACAGTTCCTAAAATTAAAAAAGAACATACCCCCTGTCGCTTAGATCAGGCTCTCACACGATTTACTAGGCCGCAACATCACCCTGAAGCTCGAGGGCAGTCGAGCCGCGAGATCACTTACGCCTCCGAGGCTACGGTACCTCCACTCGCTCCCTTACGCCAAAGGATGTAGCTGCGCGCTAAGTAAATCACGCGAGAACACGATCAGTGCGATAAAGGGAAGAAAAGCTCGAGTAAAACTGAATCAACCACGAACCGGTTTATGTTTCGAGTCTTTTAGGCCTCCGCGGCCACCACGATCAAAATTCGAAATACTAACTTATTACATGGGCCTTCATGCCCAGATTTGGCTCACAGGCCTTCGTCGTCGGCAGGCGGAACCACCTCGGCTTCAAAAAGCGAGGCCAGACGACTTCCAGGTTCTTCGGCGACTTCGATCAGCTCCACGCAGGCATCCTCGTTCTCCTCGTCTGTCCGATCGGGGTCTGTGATGAAGCCCTCGGCAATGAGCCTCATGTCAAACACAAACCCCGAACGGACGACGGCCAGCGCCCTCTTCACGCCGTGATGGAGGCCGTTCCGTATCTTCTCCCGGGCAAGGCGGCCCAGCGCCACCATCCGTCGGACGAAGGAGTTCCCCGGAATATCTTCCCCGGTGTCGGCGTTGGGCTCGACCCCTAGGCCATCACACACGGTGGTGATTGCGCCCTGGAGAAGTTGGGTCCTCCGGACCTCGGCTTCGAAGAGGCTCTGGAAGGAGTTGGCACACGATTGGGCCTCTCGGTTCTCTCTCTCCAGCTCTGAAACATGACAAGCAAATTAGTGCCCAACGCGGGGCCTTCAACGTCGTGACTATAACAACCACACTTACCCTCGATGTGGGTCTGCAAGCCCATGACCTCGTCGCAGAGCCCCCCACACGTTCGCTCGAGCCCCAGGAAGGCGCTGTCCTTGTCACGGATGGCTGCCTTTAGCGCCTCGACCTCCTGCCGAGCAGACTCGAGAGCTGCGTCCTTCTCTTGGACGGCTCCCTGCAGCGTCGTGATCTCGGCGTGGAAGGCGTCGCGCTGAAGGCCAACCTGGGAGACATCCTCCTCGAGCTCCCTCACCCGCGCAGACAAGGGCTCGAGGTCCCTGCGCGCCTGGGCAGCCTCCTCCCGAGCCTTGTCCAGGCTAGTGCGCATCACGGCCTCGGCCGCCCATGCCTGCGTCGCCTCTTCTTTCACCACGGCGTATGCGACGCGCAGCTCAGCCATCTCGGTGTTCCGATTGGATAGCTGTTTCTGGGCCTCCTCGACCAGGACCCATTGCTGGGACAGCGCGCCCCACACGCCACTCTCGTCCCAGATGAAGAGCGACTTGCGGCGGGAGTACTCCTTCAGCTCCTGAACGCAATTCGAAAAGGTCACAAATCCGAGGAAAAAACACATCAAGAAAGCCGATGGGTCGATCATACCTCGGTGGCATCCCCCATACTCCGCACGGCACCGGATGCCACTCGGAGCAACCGGTCAAGGTGCTGGCGGACGCCCTCGAGGTATTCCCATCGGTGCACTTCGTCTTTGTCGCTCAAGACAAAGATGGGCTCGGCGTCGGGGTTCGTAGCGTCCCTGAACTGAAGGGACGCCCCCCCCACCTCGGCAGCTCCGTCTCTGCCCGCGCTATCGCCAGCGCGGCGATGTCGGGCCACGACGAAGATGACCCGGCCGGGGCGTCTCCCGGTCCCGCGGAAGGACCAGCCTCGCCCGTGGTATCCACCTCTCCAACGGCCGTCGCGACACCGGCCTGGTCCGCGACCTCACCCCCCTCGACCCCCATCGCTTGTTTTCCCTTGTCCAGGGGGATGTTGTCGAGGGGAACGTGAGGGCGGGCACTTACGACCGCCGGCGCTTCTGGAGCCGGCGCCTCGACCGACGACGGCGCCGGTGCCCGCGCCTCGACCGTTGGCACCTCCGGAACCGGCGCTTCTTCTTCCGGTGCTCCGGATAGGGGCTCGACCGCCCTGACCTCCACCATGCCCGCTGGCTGTGCCAACGGGCCTTGTTGCGGCCGCGACCCCCTCGCCCGGGCCGTCTCTTGCCCTGACGCCGACGCGACCTCCTCCATGGTCACGTCAGCACCCGCCCGCTCCGCGTCGTGGACGGGTGCCTCGCCCGTCGCGACCGCGACGGCAGCCTCGGCCGTCCCCGACGACCTGGGTCCCGCCTCGACTACGTCAAGCGCCGCCGCCTTTACCGGTTCGGACCCCTCGACGGCAGGCTCCGGGCCGACAACCGCCGCGGCGTCGGCTGACCCCTGCCGTTGTCGCAGGCGCCCTTTCGCGGCCTCGACCTGACGGACCCAGGCCGCGTCCTGCTCCACCGTCCGGTTGAGGACAACGGCGCCGGCTCGCAGCGACTTCACAGGGGTAGGCCCCATCGGCTCCGCCTTCCGCTTCAGCCTGCGAAGTGAGAAGAATTGTCGGCCAACGGACTTTGGGAAAGGCAGGACAACCAAGCTGAGATACTTACCCGGAAATCGGCACTAAGTACCTCGACCCCGCGCGGCTCGAGCCTCCCGGGACGGCCGCTAGTGGCCTCGCGGCGGCCTCACCAGCAGGTCGAGCGCTCCTGGGAGCCCCGGCCGGTACACCGCCCTGCGCCCTCTGTGCTTCCGAGGCCAGCTGGCCTCGGGTCCTTACGCCCGCCGGCGCCGCCGCCGATGACGACGCCGATACCGCCGCTTCCGCCCCTGCCGGAGCTTGCGAGGCCCTGGCTGGTGCGGGCGTCCCCGTCGACCCCTCTCGCCGGGACCGGGGTAAAACGGCCCCTCCCGTCGAGGGCCCGGCTTCCTTCCCCACCTTCTTCCCCTCGACCTCCTCGACCACGACGACCGAGGAGGACGCCCCCCCCGATGGGCTCTAGCAGGGGGCGAATGTCGGGAAGGTCGCCCAGCCTGGTCGCAATCTCATACCGCGACAGGGCATCATCATCTTCGTCGCTGCTGCCGTCGTCCTCCCCCGAGACCGTCTCGGAAGGCGACAGCGACAGGGACACTCCGTCCATGGTCTGCTGGCGCCGGCGCTTCTTCAACGCCTCCGCCTCTTTGGCCTTGCGGACCGCCCGCTTCTTGGCCGTCTCCTTGGTCTGCTTCTTCTGGGAGGCATGCAGGCGTCGAGCCTCCCGGGCGGGCCAGTCCTCCGGGACTGGTGGGTGCATTTCTCGCAACGCCGACAAATCCTACACGCCGGCCTCGACCACATCAGCAAAATCCACAGAAAAACAAGAATAGCAATACCTCAGCCCCGAGATACGTACCACGGATTCGCACCCTTCGGTAGGCCTCATGGGAACCTGATTGGCCTCCTCCGCCTTGAAGTTCCTGACCATCCGGCGAGCCCGCCGGAGGACCTCCTCAAGGGTGAGGGATTCGTGGGACATCCGGGTACCCTCCAGGTTCGCCTCCGGAGTCATCTGGTCCAGGCGGAGACGACGCCGGCACAACGGCATCACTCTGCAGCGATGGAAGGCCGCAGCCACCGCCGCAGCCGTTAGGCCCCGAAGGCGAAGCTGCTGCAGCGCCGCCAGCAGCGGGTCCAAGCGCGTCTTCTCGGCCTCGGGCACTCCGTACGACCAATGCTCCTCTCGAGCAGTCAGCACGCGGCCGGTGTACCTCGGCAACTGATTTTTATCATTGCGGAGGTAGAACCAACCCTCGTGCCACCCACTGTTCGAGGAGATGAGGTGGGCCGGGATGTATAGATCCGTCCGACCCGATCTCACCTGTAGCACGCAGCTCCCAACTCGGGCCGCGCACAGGACGCCTTTCTCCCCTGCCCTCTTGGCGAAGAGCTCGGCCTTGAAAAGGTGAAGCCACAGGTTCCACTGCGGCTCCACCCCGAGGTAGCCCTCGCAGATCGCCGCGAAGATGGCGGCCTACGCGACGGCGTTGGGGGAAAGGTGATGAAGTTCCACCCGGTAGTGGTGGAGGAGCGCGCGCATGAAGATCGACGCCGGCACGCTGAACCCCCGCTCATGAAAGCTGACGAAGCTCACCACGTACCCTTCAGGGGGCGCTGGCTCCCGATGGGCAGGGGGCGGCGCCATCCACTCTGGCTGCAACAAGTTCGTCCTCGGCCGCAGCAGCCCGTCCTCGACCAACTCCTCCAACCTCCTCTCCGTCACCGAGGAGGCGGCCCAGTCGTCGGCGGGGAGGATCTGGCTCTTTCCTGCCATCGATGTCGTCGGAAGGGGGGATGGAAGGAAAGGATGCGGTGGCTGCGGCGATACGGGCGGAGAACGCGATGTGGTAGGGGATGTCTAAGGCAAAGGATTGCAGGGACGCAAGCGATCGGTGGGGAACGTAGACCCCTAGGCCTTAGCTTTATATGCCCAGACGGAAGCCCAACGGCCGCGCGAGAAGGTAGGAACAGTTTCCCGCATTAAATGCGCTCACCTAACCGTTTCCTTATATCTCACAGGAACTGGGCACGTGGCCGCTCCCCACGTCGTAACCATATGCCGCTACCGCGCCGATCTCGTCTCCCGAAAAAACGCGCTCGGCCAACGGAATATCCCCAGGTACGTGGTAAATGGGTGCGAAGCCCGCAATAAGTCTCGAGGGAGCGAAAGCTGGCCCTCGAAAGGGGTTCGACAGCTGCCCTCGAGCAACAGAGTTAGGGACGACCCGGGGTGCGCCCGTACATGGCCAAGGGCTCGAGCCGCGCTCTCGAGGCACCCCAGGACGTATTCGAGGCCGAAGGAGAAGGTTGTGGTAGGAATCCCTCCGGGGGAGGCATCGAGCCCTCGAATCCTGTCGAAGGGAATCGAGATCCACACGACCACTTCTTGGCATTTTTGAGGGTGCCTCCGGGCCACTAGCCGACCCCTAACGAACGGGGCACGGGTTCTCACTCGAATTCTCCCGTTAGCAGCTCACCGGAGATCGTCGGAACTCGGGCCCAAACGAGGGTAGTACGACGTTCTCCACCCCTCCTCCTTTTCTCGAAAAAGGAGCGTGAGGGTCGCGAAAGACGGCCGGGACTCTGATCGACCTCGTGCGTGCGAGGCTCGAGGTCCCGACCGCAAAAATGGGTGCGAAGCCCGCAATAAGTCTCGAGGGAGCGAAAGCTGGCCCTCGAACGGGGTTCGACAGCTGCCCTCGAGCAACAGAGTTAGGGACGACCCGGGGTGCGCCCGTACATGGCCAAGGGCTCGAGCCGTGCTCTCGAGGCACCCCAGGACGTATTCGAGGCCGAAGGAGAAGGTTGTGGTAGGAATCCCTCCGGGGGAGGCATCGAGCCCTCGAATCCTGTCGAAGGGAATCGAGATCCACACGACCACTTCTTGGCATTTTTGAGGGCGCCTCCGGGCCACTAGTCGACCCCTAACGAACGGGGCACGGGTTCTCACTCGAATTCTCCCGTTAGCAGCTCACCGGAGATCGTCGGAACTCGGGCCCAAACGAGGATAGTACGACGTTCTCCACCCCTCCTCCTTTTCTCGAAAAAGGAGCGTGAGGGTCGCGAAAGACGGCCGGGACTCTGATCGACCTCGTGCGTGCGAGGCTCGGGGTCCTGACCGCAAAAATGGGTGCGAAGCCCGCAATAAGTCTCGAGGGAGCGAAAGCTGGCCCTCGAACGGGGTTCGACAGCTGCCCTCGAGCAACAGAGTTAGGGACGACCCAGGGTGCGCCCGTACATGGCCAAGGGCTCGAGCCGCGCTCTCGAGGCACCCCAGGACGTATTCGAGGCCGAAGGAGAAGGTTGTGGTAGGAATCCCTCCGGGGGAGGCATCGAGCCCTCGAATCCTGTCGAAGGGAATCGAGATCCACACGACCACTTCTTGGCATTTTTGAGGGCGCCTCCGGGCCACTAGCCGACCCCTAACGAACGGGGCACGGGTTCTCACTCGAATTCCCCCGCTAGCAGCTCACCGGAGATCGTCGTAACTCGGGCCCAAACGAGGGTAGTACGACATTCTCCACCCCTCCTCCTTTTTTCGAAAAAGGAGCGCGAGGGTCGCACAGCGAAAGACGGCCGGGACCCTGATCGACCTCGCGCGCGCGAGGCTCGGGGGCTTGACCGCAACGAAACGTTCCCCAATCAAACGCGTACAAGACCTCGGAGGAGTCTCCATACTCCACCGAGGCCTCGGGGGCTACACCCGGCGGGTGCGCTCGCACGCCCCCACCGGAAAAAATCACAACGCCACGACTCCAGTTCTGACCAACCTCTGGGAGAGTGATCACACACTCACCCAAAGGCTCGGGGGCTACTGTCGGTACCAACAGTACGGGGGTACCCACAGCTATCGCCAAAACACTAACATAACCGAAACCGCAATGAAAGATAGCCCACCTCGGCCGAGTATCACGTGGCCCGCTCGACGGGGCGCCTCGACCGCGCCCCGGCTCCGACTCGTACGAGGCCCGCTCGACGGGGCGCCTCGACCGCGCCCCGGCTCCGACTCGTACGAGGCCCGCTCGACGGGGCGCCTCGACCGTGCCCCGGCTCCGACTCGTACGAGGCCCGCTCGACGGGGCGCCTCGACCGCGCCCCGGCTCCGACTCGTACGAGGCCCGCTCGACGGGGCGCCTCGACCGCGCCCCGGCTCCGACTCGTACGAGGCCCGCTCGACGGGGCGCCTCGACCGCGCCCCGGCTCCGACTCGTACGAGGCCCGCTCGACGGGGCGCCTCGACCGCGCCCCGGCTCCGACTCGTACGAGGCCCGCTCGACGGGGCGCCTCGACCGCGCCCCGGCTCCTCGACGCATTTTCTTTACCTACCCCAGGACGAAAGCCATAGCATTCAATGCGGGTACCTACTACCACCTACCGGCATGGCTGCGGCATGGACCAACGTGGGAACAATACCCACGTCGAGTCTCACTGTTTTACCGCCCATCCCGTGATGGGAGGTGAAACCCGTCACTGTACCCACCTTACCGCACACTGTTCACCATCAATCACCCTCGAGGGAGGATAAGACAAGGTCTGTTCCCCGCGATATCAGGGATTCGGCCTTATCCATCCAACCTCGACCCGGCCTCGACCCAGCTTCGACGCTCGGCTTAGTTCGAAGGACGGTATGGCATGGCGCTCTGGGTCATTTCGCCATCTTGTCTCCCACAACGTCAGGGTACCCAGGGATGGCCGGCCATTCCGAAGGCACGTCGCTACAGTCAACTCAACAGGAATCGACAAAGCATCACCTCAAAGCTCCCCTTGGCTTGGACTCCTCTCGCCTTATAAAAGGGTAGGCCAGGGTTCGACAGGGGGGGGGGGCGGACGGACGAACCAACCAACGAACAGACGAACAAAAAGAAGACGAAACAACCAACCACCCGACCGAACAACGAAAAGCAAGAGATCAACATCTCAAGCAACCGCCTTTCTCCTTTTTTTCTCTTTGAGACTTGGGCTCGACACCCTCTCTCGCCTGCTTGTAACCCCTACACGAGCACCTCGGTGCAAGGAAATACAAACCTCTCCCCCCCGCTGGACGTAGGGCCTTCTTTTGCCCGAACCAGGATAAACCCCCGTGTGTTCTCCTTGCATCACCATCCAGGAAAGAGTCACGCAGCATTTACTCGTTGGTTTAGGACCCCCCTCGGTCCGAACACCGACAGGAGGCAACTTCATCCCATGGAGATTAAAATGGTAGGAAGTTCATCCCCGTCGGGGCTGGCGGGGACGGGGATGGTTCGATGTCCCTCGTCCCCTATCCCCATATCCCCGCCTGGCTAGCAGCTACGCAAGCGGCGAACCAGCAAGGAAAGCCCATCTAAAGGCCCAACTACAAGCAGCCAATATATATACTGCGAGTCTGCGAGTAACCCTAAACCTATCCATTCATCGTTTCCTTCCCGTACCAGCCGCCGCTAGCTTCTGCGTCTCATCTCTCGCACCAGACGCGACACAACTCCGCCGAGGCGCCGACACAGCAGCAGCATCTGCGGCTCCGCTTCGCCCTCTCTCATCTCCTGCACCAGAGACCAGAGTCCCAGACACGACTCCGCCGAGGCATCTACATGCGGCATCCCGAGCGTCCGAGCCTGCTCTTGTCGTGCTGCATCTCAAATCCAGCCAGACTAGAGACGGCTCAAATCTGTTGGAGCCTGCTCCTTCTATCTAGATCAGAGTGCTAATAAGTGTGATGATGTCTGTAGCTTACTTGTACATTTAAGCCTATTCTTGCTCCTTCCCTCTAGATCTGTGTGCTAGTAGATCTGCTAGTGTAACGATGTATGTTCAAACGTGCTGATGTATGTACTGCGTGCTTGTGGAATGATGCTTCTATATTTCACGGTCTTCAATTTAGTCTGTTCTTGTCCTCTTTTATGGTCGTACTCTTCTATGACTATACTCTTCTATGGCTGTCATTGAAACGGGGACGGGTCCCTGCAGGGATCAATTCCCTGCTCGGGAACGGGATGGGAGCAACTCTGGCCCTGACGGTTTTGACGGGGATGCCGAAAATTTGTCCCCCGCGGGAACGGGGATGTGAAGTCATTCCCCATCTTGACTCCTCCCGCTGCCGTTCGCCGGCCCCGCATCTCTCGTTCCAGCCATCGCGAACCTCCCCGGGCCGCAGATGGCTCCGCGCGAGCACCTCCAACCCCCCCCCCCCCCCCCCCCCCCCCCCCCGGTGAACCCTCCTCGCCACAGCGGCGCAGCCCCACGAGCTGATGCCTGGCCACCGCGCCGAGGAAGCACGAAGCAGCCGCTCGCATCGTTGGAGCCGCTGTGCGCCCGGGGACCGGCCACACACGGGCCATCGAGCCGGCCGAAACCCGCGTCGGGGAGGCGGCCGCCCCCGCGGCGGCTCCTCCTCGCCGCCGCGCCGGTGGCAGAGGGCACCTCGCGCTGCCATGGCCGGGCGGCAACTCGGCGCCCAAGCGTACGACCGGGCGTCCCCGGTGCCGGCATCCCCGGCAACATTCTAGGCGGCACATCTCGCGGGCGGGCATCCTCAACGCGTCCCACGCAGGGTCCCGGCGGGTGTCCCTGGTGGCGCGGGTGTGTGCGAGCGCCACAGGCACGGGCGGGCGTGCCGTCCTTGGTGCGGCCGGACCCAGCGCGGGCGAGCCCGGCGTCCCTGGTTCGCGGGCTGGACCTTGCGCGGGCGAGCGCATCGCGTGGGGCGGAGTCCGCGTGCTCCACGGCGTCCTCATAGTCGCTCTCCTGCCTCAGCAAGACGCCGTCCACGCGGGGCCAGCCGAAGCGGTCCGTGCGATTCCTGGACAACAACACCGAGGCGCCGACGGCGGTGCTACCTGCTCCCGCGGAGTGGAGCCTTGTGCTCTGCAAATGGAGCAAGTACTTCTGCAATATCTATGATCTCGAGTCTCAACGACGAGCTGTTCGTCATGCTGCACTAGCAGGCCAGCCTCTGCCTAAGTCCTCTTCGTCTACCTGCTCAAATCCCTTCCCTGGTAACATGTTCTTTTTCCACATGCTCTTCATCTACCCTGCATGTCATATGTTCGACACAACGCCTAGGCCACTTTGGTAACATGAACAGAGAAGATTTAATTTGAGGACTTGCGATGACAATTCATATCAGATGTTTATGTCATTCAATGGCAATTAGTCCACATGACTACATCTGGAATGCTCAACAAAAAGGACTTCACATGTCCTTTTTCGTGCTTTCTCTTATTTCTTTACATAATTATTGAGTAGCCTACTGTTTTACAGGATTCTTCTAACAATCATGGTTTGATCTAACTGAAGCAGTTCTTTGCAAATTACTATATGCAGAGATGGAAGAAGACGAGGATTACTACATCGACAAACGAGGATTACTATATGGACGACCAGCTATACCGTAGGTGCAGAAAATTACTATGCTAAAATTCTCAGTAACAGGTCAATTCATCGCTGCCTGATAGTATAAGATTATCACATTAATCTTACATGTATCTACACTCCTTGATGCTGTGATGTGAAGTGGAAATAGGATTTGTTGTCATCATGGGGATCAATAGATTAGCCTACTATCTACCTGAGTACAAGGCCTCATTAGTCATAATGCTTGCTACTAATGATACATGTAGGATTGCAAGATTGGACAAATCTATTATATTTTGCATTGAACTTTATTAAATCAACTCAAGTCTTATGTCAAGTGAAAAGCTAAATCCTCTAGGTGAAGGAGTTACTGAATGGTTATCAGTAGGGATGAAAACGGATCGGATACAGACGGATATCACTGATATCGTATTTGTTTTTATATTTATGTCCGGATTCGGATTCGAATACGGATAGTATAAAAAATGCCGGATATGATATGATTGGATATCGACATCATAAATATATGATTTAAATATTCGGATACGAATACGGTATCGGATGTTAAATATCCGGACTCGGATACGGATAAACGGATTCGGTCTCGAATACGGTCGGAAAATATCCATACCGTTTTCATCCCTAGTTATCAGATTAGGATATAATAATATAATAATAGGTCTTCACGTGCTTATAGCTTGTGACAATATGACCTTTTGTCTATGCCTAAAATTATCTGAATGTGGTAATTTAGCCTGCAGAAGTCATGTTCAGAATTACAGCTATAGCTAAGGCATGGCAACCAATACAGTGGGTTTTTGCTTGGTATGATTATACACTGGGTTTTGCTTGGTGAGTCAAAACAGCTTAAAGCTGGGGACTCAATTTTATTTATGAGGTATGCATTCGAACCAAGTGACTGCTTAGTATATTTTTAATGGTAGTATCAAACAATTAAATCTCTTAGATTGTATAAAAAAATATACATCTCTTCTATAATTACACCGTTCTATCAGAAGCCAAAAAAACCCCACCTCTTTATCATTAACTGGGAAATAAAACAAGGGAGGCTCAATGCATATTCTCTGCATAATAAACTATACTAATTGATTTACTTGGTATGTATATCCCAAACAACACTACTTGGTATATCAATAAAAAAAATAAAAGAGAGCCATTGAAGAGTTGCAAATGAGAAGAACTTAAATAAAAAATGCATCCAATATTATAAAAATAAAAATGCATCCGATATTATAAAAGCAGTCATCCCAACTGTGTCCTTGTAATCTTTTCTGAGTTCATAGCGCTGCTGGAAACCAATGATGGATGATCACTTTGTTACTTCAAAAAGGTACTCAAAATTTGTGTAAACACATCCAATATAATCCTGTGATGAATGAAAATAATTTCACCATACATTCACGCTCAGTTTCAATTATATATTATTCTTGCATTATCAGCTTGCTCCTTCTCAATTTGTCTCCCTGTTGTTCAATACCTACATACTGTCACATACATAATATGGTACTTTGTTCTTTCATAAGCAATGAGAAAGCAAGCTGTCTATTTCGCAAATGCACATCTCTTGTGCAGCAGCACAATAATAAATCTTCCTCACACTAATTATATTTGTTTTGACAATGTTATTTTGCTTCAACTTCACCTACAGACATGTTTTCACAAAAACAAAACAGTAAGCCCTGTCAACACTAAATCCGTGTAATATGTGAAGAATTCATAATGTGTTCAACTATTCAACGTTATTGCATTTTCATTGTTCTTCAGTCAACCTTGCCAATGCAGAGTTGCAGACTACCGCTCTTTGTATGCTAAGATCTCTTCCCTCCCTCTGCTTAACACAAAACCTGGGCGAATACCTGGTACCAGTCCATTGTTTTCTACATCAATTGTAACATGAACTGTTTTCATTAGCTCAAACGACTAATATCAGGGTGAAGAGGCCACAAATTAAGTTTGAGGGAAGCCAACTTAATACAAATGCCCAATATTCAAGCAAGACACATCTATTTGATATTCCTTTTCTGCTTCAAGCTGCATGGCAAAACCCAAGATCAGAGTTCAGCGCAAAAACCACCCTGAACAGGACGATCTAGTAGGGCGCGGCAAAGCCGCGCCTGGGTTTCTAGTAATAGATGGAAGAGAGAGATGGTCAGTTCTCATTCCCTCTCTTCCGGATTTTTAAAAGAAATTGAGGTACGGTTATTTCATTGTCTGTGGTCATGGATGACGTTACGTTCCGTCCAGAAGATTGGACCATTGGGAGTGATGGTCCGATGTGATGGATAGACAAGCAGAGGAAGCTGTCAGGAACAAGCGGGACCGGGAGGCTGCTGGAGCCCGGCGGCAAATTTTCAGCAGCCAAGCAACAACCAGTCCAACGGTCAGTCCAACTATGGCCTTGTTTAGTTGCCGACTCGGCGACGATCGATTCAGCACAGTATCACCTCGAGTACTGTAGCACTTTTTTGTTTTTTAGTGTAAAAAATTATCCAAAAATTGATTAATTAGATTCAAAATGTTCGTCTCGTAAAGTACAACAAAACTATGCAATTAGTTTTTTATTTCATCTATATTTAATACTCCATGCATTTGCCGGTATTTTGATGTGATGGAGAATTTCCTTTTTGCATAGTAGAATTTGGGAGAGAATTTGGGAACTAAGAGCCTGTTTAGTTCAAAAAAGTGTACAGTACATGTCACATCAAATCTTGCGGCACATGCATGGAGTACTAAATGTAGACGAAAGAAAAAACTAATTACACAGTTTAGTTGTAAATCACGAGACAAATCTTTTGAGCATAATTAGTCAATGATTGGACACAAATTACCAAATAAGGCAGTGTTTAGATCACTTCAAACTTCCACAAATTTTACAAGATTCCCCGTCACCTCGAATCTTTAGATGTATGCATGGAGTATTAAATGTAGGTAAAAAAAATAACTAATTACACAGTTTGTCTGTAAATGTCGAGACGAATCTTTTGAGCCTACCCCTTGTTTAGATTGAAGAAAATTTCAACCTGATGAATAGTACCACTTTCGTCTTATTTGACAAATATTGTCCAATCATGGATCAACTAGGCTCAAAAGATTCATCTCGTGATTTCCAACTAAACTGTGTAATTAGTTATTTTTTTACCTACATTTAATACTCCATGCAAGCGGCTAAAAATTGATGTGATGGAGAGAGAGTGAAAAAACTTGGAATTTTGAGGTAAACTAAACAAGGGGCTAGTTAATCCATGATTGGATAAATTTTACCAAATAACAACGAAAAGTGTTACAGGAATTTTACACCATCTAAACACTACCTAAAACGAAAAGTGCTACAGTAGCCGAACCCAAACTTTTTCAGCAACTAAACAACCCCTAAACAAGGGCTATTCCAGTCCCCACTGACCCCTATATCAACCTATGGCCTCATCTGGCATCAGTCCAACTATTCCAGTCCCCAATTGTCACCCACTGGCCACTGCCTTTCTCAAGCTCGTCCGACGTTGATACCATTGGCGGTCGCCATGGCCGTGGCGCCGGACCAGCAGCAGCCACCTGCACGGGCAGGGGCCTCCTCGACTGGCTCGACATCTCCTCGCCTCCGCGTACACGTTCGCGACACCACCCTCGTGCCGCCGTCTCCGTCACCGCCGGAGACCTCGCTCCCGCTCACCTTCTTCGACGTCTTCTGGCTGCAGTCCCTGCCCGTCGAGCGCCTCTTTCTCTACCGCCTCGCCCCCGACGCTGACGTCGAAGCCATCATCTCCAACCTCCGGGACTCCTTGCAACAGGCCGTCCGCGCCTTCTACCCGCTCGCCGGCCGCGTCCGCCTCACCCCCGGCACGTCCGACCGCTACGAGCTGCACTACCGCCCGGGTGACGCCGTCACCTTCACCGTCGCCGAGTGCGACGACGACGACGCGGACGCGCACTTCGACGCCCTCGCCACCGACGAGCCCCGGGAGGTTGCCAAGATCGCCACGCTCGTGCCGCGGCTGCCGGGGGGTGGCAGGCTGCTCGCCGTTCAGGCCACGCTCCTTCCCGTGCGCCGCGGCCTCGCCATCGGCGTCACCGTGCACCACGCCGCCTGCGACGGCTCGGGCTCCACGCATTTCCTGCACACCTGGGCGGCCGCCTGCAGAGGCGGCGGTGCCGAAGCGCCGCTGCCGCCGCCTGTTATCCACCGGACTCTCCTCGCCGACCCAAGGCGCCTGTACGACGTCTTTGTCCAAATGGCGCCGAGCAGTGAAGAGTATCAGTTCGTCAAGATGTCCGCCGACCAGCTCTTCGCCACGTTCACGCTGTCCAAGGACGACCTGAAGCGCGTCAAGGATGCCGTGGCCGACGAGGCTCCGCGGCGCGGCGTCGCGCCGCCCCGGTGCTCGTCTCTCGTTGCCACCTTCGGCCTCGTCTGGTCGTGCTACCAGCGAGCCAAGGAGAGCAGCAGCGGCGGCGGCGCAGGAGAGGGCCCGATGGCCTTCCCCGTCGACCACCGCTCACAGATGAATCCTCCCCTGCCGGACAAGTACCTGGGCAACTGCGTCGGCCCAGCGTTCCCGCTGGCACCAAAGGACGAGCTGGCCGCGGCCGGCGCAGGCGGGCTCTTGAGCGCGTGCGCCGCCGTCGCCTCCTCCATCGACGAAGCTGTGCGCGACATCGGGACGTCAAGCATGGATGCGTGGATGGACCGCCTCAGGGAGCTAGTCCCGATGGGTTTACTGACCGTGGCCGGATCGCCGAGGTTCCGCGTCTACGACCTGGACTTCGGATTCGGCCGGCCGGCGAAGGTGGACGTCGTGTCCGTGGCCAGGACGGGCGCAGTGGCGGTGGCGGAGAGCCGGGATGGCGACGGCGGGATAGAGGTGGGTGTCTCTCTGCAGCCGGCTGCCATGGAGAGGTACACGAAGTGCTTCGCGGATGCTATCGCGTGGCTCCACCAGAGGACATGAGAGCGACTGGTCTTTTACGGAATCACCGTGTGATGAAAAAATAATTTGTAATAAAATTGCCACTGCAAAATAATTAGTGTTACAAAGTAATTAATACATTGATATTTATTCATGTGCAAGTGTTGTATAAATGTGTTCGTTTTTAGTACTTGCATTCTATGTTCTAAATTATAAATCGTTTTTTATTTTTTTTTCTAAATTTATATTTTTTATTATTTACTTAGATATAGTGTATATCTGGGCAGATAGTAAAATCTATGGATTAAAAAAGCTAAAACGATTTAGAATTTAAATAAGGGGAGTACTTGAAAGTAACGCACTCATATGGAGTGCTGTTGCATGGACTTATGAATCATTTTATGAACTTGCTCGTAAATGATTGGTTGTTCATACGCAGCAACAAAAACTCGTGAACAGTACAGTGAACAACAAACATAGGTAACATGCGCATAAAACATCGATGAACAGTGCGAGCAACGCTAAACAGTTAGCCCTGCTAATGGATTAAATTCCTCCATTCCCACCCGTTCCAAATCAAATTAACTATTTTGCAATTCCACCCCACCCATTCCAAATCAACTTTCACCCGACCCAGCCCAACCCACTCTGCCTTAGATTTCCATGGGTTCTGCAGTTCTGCTGTCTTGGGTTGCCATGGGGCTTAGCTGTGCAGTTCAAAAACTGAAAATAAAGCAAGTAGGAATCAACGATGCAGAGTCCAATACATAATAACTAGAAGGTAACTACTTTCCAAGCGATTCAGCCATGATATATCCCCAAACTGAGAACGAAGAACAGGGGCATCAAGTTCCATATTATCCCATACAAGTACAGAGGAATTTTTGCTTGGATTCAAATAGAAACTGATTGGTAATTGAAGGACCTTTTGCTGAGAATAAATCTTACGGCACCAATGTCTTTACAGCAAGAGGAGAGATTCTAGAAAGAAGATGCGTACATAGATCTAGCACGGGACCAAAGTGACGAGTGGCTGAGCTGAGCATGTGGACGTCGGGCATGACTCCGCCTTCTTGCCAGCGCCGGTGACGTCCAGACGCGCGATGACAGCAGCCATGCCGCCACGGCCGACACGCTGCCGTCGTCGCCGCCAAAATAGAAGGGCGATGAGAAGGCGAAGTGAATGATGCGGAGGAAGAGATAGGGAAGAAGCACCTCGATCGCTAGAGCAGGAGGCTGTGGCCTCGTCGGGAGCGGGGCGGTGGTGACGTCGCGTTTCTTTGTAAGCCTGGGGCCAGGGAGGCAGGGACGAAGGCACGGAGCACACGACATGACGTTGTCGATGTGTCATAACCCAATTTCAACCCGCCCCGTCCCGTCCCAACCCACACTTGCGCTAAACCCAATTCACCCCAACCCGTAGTCTATTAAAACCCACTCTCACCCATCCAAATAAACCCCACAAGAGAACCCGCCCCATAATACCCGTTTCTACCCGCCCCATTAGCAGGTCTATAAACAGTTCCAAACAGTACTATGTGTAGCAGTGAACAACGCGCGAGCGGTGGCTGGCTGAGCATCCTTGGATTTATTCATGTGTGAGGGCTGAGTTTCATCCAAATAAAACGCTCATCGTCTCTGTCTTCGTAATTAACTTTCTAAATTATTAAAATTGTTGATGTGTTACAATATTAAATGCAAATAAAATCTAAATAAAACTCTGGCTGAAACTGACTTTATAGATTTGTGACTCGGTACAAGGACCCCTAGCAGTTTGATCGGGAAATGCTTACAACGATGGCTCACGTGATGAACGATATAAGCACACCTGGCTGTTTGGATTTAGAGAACACGTCACGATGAAGTGTGATGTGCGCGGTGCGCCCGTGCAAGAGAGCTGCTTAGCTCACGCGGTCAACTGCAGGCCACTAGGCCAGTGTGGTGTACGAGCATGATGGGACATGTGCGTGGACGTGCGTGTGCTTGCATCGTACAGGGAGTGGCGTGTGATTTACATATGGGCCTTGTTTAGATGGCCGATTCGGGTGGCCGAATTTGCACAGTGCCACCCGAACACTGTAGCATTTTTATTTTAGTGAAAGAAATTATTTAAAAATTGATTAATTAGACTCAAAATGTTCGTCTCGCAAAGTACAGCAAAACTGTGCAATTAGTTTATGATTTCATCTACATTTAGTACTCCATACATTTGCCGGCATTTTGATGTGATGGGAAATCTCCTTTTTGCATAGTGGAATTTGGGGTGAATTCTGGAATTTAAACAAGGCCATGGTAAATAAAGATTTTGAAAAAGAAACTCTGTGACTGTGATGGTGTGTGGTACACCCACCGGGGACATATAAAATGCACGTGAGATGCATGCATGGCGTGCGAATTGTCCTGCATGTGCGCATGGAGTCGGTCCTTGCACGTGCTCATGGATGGCCACTATTACTCGTTTACGAGTAGTCCTAGAAAGGCCAAGACATCGCCGTCTACGGTTCCGGTCCTAGTTTTCCAGTCCTAAAGCGTGTAATTAAAAGAGATCTCTTGATATAATAAGCACCCGAAAACCTACTCATTTCAGTGGTGTTGCAAGGACCGATCCTGAGTCAATTCGTGGACTCATGCTCGTATATGACTAGAACTAAGGCCCTGTTCATCTGGCTTATAATCCGTCTTATTCAGCTTGTTTTTTTAGCCGGAACAGAATTTTTCTCTCACAAAAAATCAGCCAACAGTGTTTTTCAGCCGGCTTATAATTTCAGCCGAACGGCTCCTAAGTTTGGACATGGATATATTATTACCTAGATGGAATACAACTTATTTAGGCTTCGTTTAGTTACAGCGTGTAAAGTTTTGGGGTGTCACGTCGGGTGTCACATGGGGGTGTCGTACGGGGTGTTCGGATACTAATAGAAAAAATAAATTACAAAATCCGTCAGTAAACCGCGAGACGAATTTATTAAGCCTAAGTAATCCGTCATTAGCACATGTGTTACTGTAGATCTTTATTGTCAAATTATAGACTGATTAGGCTTAAAAGATTCATCTCGTAAAGTAGTCGTAATCTGTACAATTAGTTTCCTAGCTAACCGAACCTAGCCTAAGCCGAATGAGCGCCTAGTGCTACTCCTTTTGTGTGCGCGCGTCCATACCACTACGAGCTCACGCAGCCGAGTAACGAGGCGTTTGGATCAAAGGAACGGCTCCTTCCATTCCGGTGGAAAGGCCGGCTATCCTCCACAAAATGGAGGAACGAGAACATCACGACTCAAATTTTTCGTGGAAGCCCGAGGCAGGTGCATGCGACGGAGGTTGACAGGCGCATGCGATGGTGATTAGGTTGAAGTGCGTCCGTGCGAGAAGCTTGATGAAGACGAGATTGTTTCGCAAAGGAGAGAGTATGGGAGAGAGCAAGAAGATGACCAGTAAAGGGATAAGAACGAATGGCACAACTATATCTATATCGGTGCCTTTGCTGATGGCCCCACGTTATATCTATCTGAATAGATTTGGTCCATGGACCGTGCGTCCAGTACCCCGCTTGCATGGTTCCTGAGATACTAGTAATAAACTATCAAATTTACTAATAAACTATCATTAGTCTTAATACTTTGTATGATTCTAAGGTTTTTTATTCCTGCTTTCCAAACGATATTTTGTATCTCTTTCCTGTGTTTTGCATTCCTATGTTTTCTCGCTTCTATCCAATCCTATTCCCGTGTTTTCTATCGTTCCTGTATTTTCTATTCTTCGTTCCAAACAGGCCGGCGTTGGGTCGGTACGGGCACAACGATCATCAGGCCGTGCGCCGGTGTGCCTGGGCCAGACCAAAACGCCGGCCTATGGGCACGGCCCATAGGCTTCGGGCCTTATGGTCATCACCTGGTCCATTTCGGCCACGACGACAGGACGCCGCAAACAAGTCCTCTTTCTTCCGAGACCATCACTTGCCAAGAGGTGTTCTCACTCTCACCTCCCTCCACTATTTGCGCCTGCTGCAGTGCTGCTGTACTACCTGGCTGGCGTGGTGCGGTGGTGGTGGTGGTTCAGCACTTGGGAATCGATTGCCGCATGGTACATTGGTACCTCGCGAAGTCGTCATAATTGATCCACCCGTGGTTCGGTCAGGCTGAACGTTGAAGCCCATCGAGAACAATGGGGCGCACGGTGCTCTCAGATGAGGAAGGTACACGGTTTTTTTTCGCCGATTTCTGCCGTTTTGGGTGGGCTATGTGCGTTTACTGATGGAAGTTGGTGGCATTGTTGGAACCCTAGACGATGAGATCGAGGTCGATGAGGAGGAGGATCCACGGCCCTCCGGCGGTGGGGACGATGGTGACCAGTGGCGGAGCCAGAAATTATGGACAGGAGGGGCCGGTCCAAAGAGTTTCAACCATAAAATAACTGAGTGTAGCTTATTTGTTTAGATTTTTACACTATGGATGGGCTCATCCAAAGATAAAATATAAATTTGTATGATTTTATTGTCCAAAAGTCATAAAAAATATATAACAAAGCTTTTTATTATATCCTTCTAATATAGATCATTAAATTATCTATTACATAAAAAAAGTTTGCACTTATGTTGGGGGGCCATGGCCCCTGCCAGCCCCCTGGCTCCGCCAGTGATGGTGACGATGAGGGAGGTCACATTTTTTTCTCGCAACTTCTTTGTGGTATTGGTTCGCCCGGGTGTGGGGGTGTGGGGTGTGAGCGGTGTACCTAGTTTGCGCTCCCCATTTAGGCCTTGATTGGATGCGTATTTATTTATCTCAATCCATACGTGTTGAGAGTGGAATTAAACTAAGTTCCATTCCAATCCACTCCACCACTTGTGGATTGAATTGAATACACATGCATCCAAACAAGGCCTTATGGTTACTTTTCCTTCCTTTTTTTGAATTATTCAGTCTGTTTGTTATTTTGTTTGCTATTGGATGGGATTGCAGTGGTTTCATTTTTATTCCTTTTGTTCTATATTAGCTTCAATTATGATTTCGCCTGGGGCTAGTGAAGTAACAGCTGCATAAATCTGTTGATCTGCAGAGGATGGTCTGGACGAATATGATGACGAGGAAGAAAATGTGGGAGGAGAGGAAGAACAGAAGAGTGATGATGAGAGTCGTAAAAAGAAAAGGTGCTTGCAATTTGTTCCTGCTAGAAATAGATGTAATATCTATTGTGTACATTGTCCTGAAATATATGAGATCACCCACGGATTCAGAAGACTTCAACCTTGATGAGGATGACTACATTTTCCTCAAGAATAATAATGTCACTGGCATTAGTGGGCCAAAACCTGCATGTTTTTTAGTCAAAGTTGGCTTTCTTGTCCCTTTTTTCTTGGTGTGTTTATGAAGAATGCTTTTTTTTGTCTTGTTATAGGGAAACCAGTTTAAGCGCTTGAAGAAGGCTGGAGTTGATGAGTTGTTAGCACGAAGAAAGCAAGGGCTTGAGAAAGAGGCTTCTAACTCAGGTGAGTTGAGAGCAAAGTGGCTTGAAAATGAGTTTGAGCCATTTATTCTTGAAGAGAAGTCTATGACAACAAAAGATGAGGAAATAAAAGAAAATGATTTGCCTGAGAGGATACATGCATGTATCAGCTAACTTGATTTTACACTAAATCTTAATTTAGTTTAAGACATACATATGATTCATTTATTTTTCTTTGTGACAGTTGTCTGAAGAGTTGACTGGCGACCCTCCCACGGATAACACGACGATAGAGGAAGAAAGTTCATGGATACACAACCAACTAACTGGCGATGGGTTTCTATTCCTTTTCGGTAATGAGCATGTGAACAAGGATATTGACCTGAAGGACATTGCTAACGTTCTGACCATGTTGCATGTCAACAAATTTGAAGTATGCAAATTTGTGCAAATCTGCTTCACAATTTATTATGCTTGCTCGTCTGACTTAGTTTTTGTTACCTGTTAGATTCCATTCATTGCAATGTACAGAAAGGAGAAATGTTCAAGCCTGCTAAAAGACCTATATTCTTATCAGGGTTATGAAGATTTGACATGAGGTGGCATAAGGTAAGTATGCTTCATGACAAATTGGTTCCTCTCCCTGAACTTAGCAACTATTTGCATTACTAACTCAATGTGTTCTATGTAGCTGCTCTGGCAGTTCAGACCTTAGACAGAAAGTGGCTACTTCTTCAGAAGCGCAAGTTCGCTTTAGAGTTGTATTATGAGAAACGGTTTGACGATGAGAAATGGAGGATAGAAGATGTCACAATGCAAAAACTTAACAGGCAACTTTATAATTCTATCATTGAAGTATTAAAGGATGCTAAATCTGACACAGAGAGGGCGCTCCTCTAGGGTGTTTGTACATTGGCAGATTGCCAAACCGTGTTAGCCCTGAAGAGGAAGAGATTGCCAGACAGCTTTTCCAGGGTGTGAATCAAATTAACTAGCTGTTCATGTGGCTTATGTGACGGTGAACATGAGGGACTGTAGCACAGCCGACAACGGCAGGAGTGGGTGGGACTGTAGGGTTTCCGACAACGGCCGGCATGGGCGCCATCTCACGCTCGCTCCAGCGACTAGGCGTGCGCTACGACCATCTTCTCCGCTGGCAGTCTCCGACGAGGGGAAGCAGATGAAGAGGACGATCGGCGGCGGGCGGAGGGACGTGCAGCACTATCGAGTGTAGTGTCATTGGCGGTGGAAGCAAGTCAGCGGCCCGAAGCCGATCCATGGAGTTTGAGATCAAGCCGGGGCGTCTCCTATCAAGTCCAAGTTTTGGGCTCTGGGGGGCGATTCCGATTCCGAGGAGGATGAACCGGCGACTTCCACGCCAGTGACTCCTTCAAGGATGCCATGAACGCAGGCTTCATGATAGATCAATTATCTAGAGCGAAAGAGGCTTTGGTCTCAGGTAAGACTCCGTCGTCCGATGACCTCCATCTCCCGAAGTCCATCATCTCCTTGATGGTCCAAAGGAAGCTTGCGGAGGTGCCATGGCAGGGACGTCTACTCGAACCTCGCGTCTCTCCACCTAGAACGCTGGGTGATTTCCTTGCCAAGGCTACTCACTAGAATTTGGCTTCTCGTGGCGAATCGAGATCGTCGTCTCTAAATTCGAGATCGCCGGCAAGGCATTCTCCGACAAGGAAGGAGGAGGATTCAAAAAATTTTGAAAGGCCAAAACTTCAGGGCTCCGATCCGAACTTCCCTTCGCTTACCGGTGCGACTTCACTGGCCTTGGCCACGTGCGTTGCTCGTGGTGTGGCAGGAAAGGAGGAACGGGGGGCGTCCTGGACCTACGGACCAAGTACAAATTGGGACCGGGAAATTCTTTCGGCCCATGAAGGGGTTATGCGCCCTATTCTTACGCACTGGCACCAAACGACATCTTCGTTGTGTACCTAGGCCACCGCCATCGCCCTCTTCATCACATCGTCGTTCATTCGCGGACGTTGTTCGTGAGGGCAAGGCAATGGCTTCGCAGGGGTCGGGCAACGGAGGAGGTTTTAGCGAGCACAGTGGAGGTAGGGGCGTGGGCTTCAACCCTGGGTTCAACCCTGGATTCGATCCAGGGTTCGAGGGACGGGGCCGAGGCCGTGACTTCCATCCGCGTGGTCGAGGTCGCGGACATGGTGGTTATGGAGGCGGATGTGGTGGTCACGGTGTCTTCAGCTACAACGGCTTCGGCTACAACTCGGGCTATCAAGGAGCCGGGCATGGTGGACGGCCTTATGGCAGTGGCTATGGTAGCGGGCGAGGTCACGGTGGGTGGGCGAACCACGGCCGGCCTCGCCACCAACAGGCCATGGGGCCGGCGCCGAACACCATGGGTGGAGGCCATCTTACCCAGCAATAGAGCAACATAGGAGGGCAACCTCCCCTCCCTAACACGTCGGCCATCCAAGGGGGTGCCACAGATGGCGGCTCCGGCCATCCAGGAGGGGCACCTTCCCCCTCCTAACCCAGCCATCCAAGGGGGGACGCCGCAGATGGCAACCATGGTGGAGTTAGGGCAGGGAAAGGAGCCGGCAGGGCATGGTGCTGTTCCCAAGACCACGGGGCAGTGCTTACACCTGCTACTAGATCGACATCGACACCGGCATCCGCAGCAGCAACGACGCAAGTGACACTAGAAGCACACAAGGCAGCTGTCCCACCAAGCGCAAACCAATCCACAATGAATAATGAAGTGCCTGAGTCATCTCATCATGGAGGACAAAAGAGCAAGGGTAAACCATTTTGTTATCGTTGCCATACTAAAGGTCATACCATACATGAATGCACTATGGTTCTTTGCTGTGACATCTGTTGTGGTGATCATGTTACTAAGATCTGCCCAAACATGAAAAAAATGAACACTACTGTTATACCATGTGGATATGCTGTAGAAGGTTTGGGTTTTTATTTTATTCCAGTTGCCGAGAACCATAAGGTAAACTTAGAGGAAAAATCAGCAGTGGTACGTGTTTTAGAAGGTTATCTTACTGCTGATCAGTTGGCAGTGGAACTGGAAAAACTACTACCAGATAAAAACAAGTGGGTGATTGAGGAGAAAGGCAAAGATGTCTTCATCACTAATTTCCCATCGTCTGACCTACCACTATGGTGAACTGGGGTACCATGGACACAAAATCAGTGAAAGGAAAAATTCGCTTTGAGAAGGGTGTTGAAAATGATGTATGCAAATATGAGATTGACAAGGTTTGGGTGCAATTTCGTCGTCTACCAAAGGAGCTTAGGGAATTTCCTATTATTTGGGCAATTGGCTCAATCTTAGGTGTTCCTCGAGCAGTGGATACTAAATTCACAAAAAAGTTTGGTAGATCAAGAATGAAAGTAGCCATGCTCGATCCTAATCTCATCCCAGATCTAGTGGATGTTGTTATTGGGGATTTTGTTTATGAGCTACAATTTAGGGTTGAAGAAAACATGCCCAATGGTGAGCCTCAGGTCATTGACATGGACTCTACCATGGATGATGAGAAACCTAATGAGGAAAAACCTGTTGAGGAAGAACCTAATGGGGAAAAAGAGGGAGAGAACATGGATGTGGATGGTAAGAAAGAGGAGGAACAAGAAAAAAACAGTGGTAATCAGTTACCTGCCTCTGGTCAGCACAATGCCACTGGTGGTGTTGTCCAACAAGAGGGTGAAGGAGCTGATTCTATGGTCCAGCAAAGCAAACCAGTGAAAGCAAGTAACAAACCAGTGATAGTGCTTTCTCAGAATGGGGCGTCAGCAAATGGTAATGGCCAGTGGAAGGCTAAATTGATGACTCCACAAAATGACTATGGGTTTCTTAATAAAATGAAAGCGCAAAATGGTGGGTCAGTGTTGCCTATGAGATCAAGTAAGAGGAATGCAACAACTGCGGATCAAGATTCGTCAGAAAAGGCAACAAAGTTGAAAGCTCGCAGAAAACTTAGATTCCGTGCCAGACAAAGGTAAAGAACCCCAGCCTTGCTCTTTTATTTCTCGCGATGATTCATTTTTACTATATACAACTAAGTATTTAGGGGTTATTCTTGGGGATAATGAACAAGCTATTTCGGCTTCTTTAAAGTCCTTAAGAGATGTAGAATTGTATAGAATGAATGATAAAAAAGAATAGTGGAGGAAAACTTAGTTTTGCTGGATGATGCATCGACGGTTTGTTCTAATGATGATAACATGGACTTAGAAGCTTTAAATCTAATATGTTCAGAAATTTCGGAAGGGCTAGGTGATGGGGGCTGCGACCCTGTGTGTCTACAAACCCCTGTATCACAGAAGAAAAGGCCCGTCCTAGACAGAAGGAAAAAAAATAAGAACCATTCTAGATGAAAGGTGTTTTTTGGAATTGCAATGGGTTCGCTGATCATAGAAAATATAGATTTCTTTTTTATTTAACAAAGGAAAAAAACTTAGATTTCATTGCCTTATCGGAAACTGGTAGAGCCAATTTTCTGCAATCCACTTTGAATAATATTTGCGCAGGCATGGCTCCGCGGGGTAGGTCCTATGGAATGATTCTAGGTATTGATTTATTATCTTTGGACATTGGGGAAATTGAAGAAGGGAATTTTTTCATATGATTCAAAGTTAGACATAGAGAAGATGATTTTAAGTTTAATCTGATTTCTATTTACGGGCCAGCGCAATTGGATAAAAAATCACAGTTCTTATCCGAAGTGGTACGTGTATGTTTAAAAGAGGCTTTACCTATTGTTATAGGTGGCGACTTTAACATTATTCGTAGACCGGATGAGAAAAACAATGACATTTATAATGATAGATGACCTTTTATGTTTAATGCGGTGATTGACTCCCTAAATCTCAGAGAAATAGAAATGTCAGGAAGAAAGTTTACTTGGGTAAATCATTTACAGAATCAGACCTTTGAAAAAATGGACATGATCCTTGTTTGCATAGAATTTTAGTCCAAATATCCACATACCATGGTACATGCCTTGACTAGAGAGATTTCTGACCACACACCTCTCCTTTTTTTGGCACAAATAATCCATCTTCATCTTATCAACCTCAATTCAAATTTGAATTGGGTTGGTTGCTGAGAGATGGATTTTGTGATATGGTTACTGATGTGTGGCCGAGTACTTCAGTCAATGGCTCGCCTATAGAGAGATGGCAAGCTAAAATCAGAAGGTTGCGCCAATACCTTAGAGGCTGAGCAAAAAATGTGAGTGGTGCTTATAAGAAAGAAAAAACGACCATTCTAAATAAACTGAATGAATTAGATAAGAAGGTAGAAACTGCTATTCTTAATGACTTTGAACTAGATCTAAAACATGTGCTAAATGAAAGGCTGGCTAAATTACTTCGGGAGGAGGAACTCAAATGATACCAAAGGGCTAAAGTTAAACATCTTTTAGAAGGTGATGCGAATACAAAATACTATCTCCTGTTGGCGAATGGTAGACATTGAAAAACTCGTATTTTCCAGTTAGAGGATGGGTATAATATAATAAGTGGTGATGCTCAACTCAAAAAAAGGCATTTTATCATGTTAGATGAGTCAAAGACTGATGATATCCCTTAGGTTTCTGATCTGGAAAATGAGTACTTGACAGATACTCTCTCATAAGAGGAGGTGAGGGTTGCGATTTTCCAAATGGAACATAATAAGGCACCTGGACCAGATGGTTTTCCTCCAGAGTTTTATCAGATCTTCTAGAATTTAATAAAAGACGATCTGATGGCTCTGTTTACGGATTTTCATCATGGATCCCTACCACTAAATTGCCTTAACTTTGGAACTATAACTCTGTTACCCAAAAAGAAGGATGTGAAAGTGATTCAACAATACAGGCCTATTTATTTATTGAATGTTTCTTTCAAAATCTTCACTAAAGTTGCAACCAATAGATTATCTACCATAGCCCAAAAGATAACTAGACCAACACAGACGACCTTTCTCCCAGGAAGAAATATCATGGAGGGCGCAGTAATACTTCATGAAACGCTACATGAACTTCATTCAAAAAACAGGATGGGGTCATTTTTAAAATAGACTTTGAAAAGGCATATGATAAGGTGAAATGGAGCTTTCTACAACAAACGTTAAGGATGAAAGTGTTTTCACAAAAATGGTGCCCATGGGTGGAAAAATTCACTCAGGGGGGCAATGTTAATATTAAGGTTAATGACCAATTATGTTCCTACTTCCAGACAAGAAAAGGCTTACGACAAGGTGATCCCATGTCGCCAATACTATTTAATATAGTGGCCGACATGCTAGCCATACTGATTGCTAGAGCAAAGGAAGCAGGGCAGGTGAAAAGGGTCATTCCTAATCTAATTCAAGATGGTCTGTCTATTCTTCAGTTTCCTAATCTAATTCAAGATGGTCTGTCTATTCTTCAATACGTGGATGACACAGTGATTTTTATGAGTCATGATGTTGAAAAGGCGATAAATATGAAACTATTACTTAGCACCTTTGAACAACTATCAGGGCTTAAAATAAATTTTCATAAAAGTGAAATCTTTTGTTTTGGCAAAGCCAAAGATCAGGAAGTGTTCTATTCGCAGTTGTTTGGTTGTGAGATTGGAAAGTACCCCTTTCGTTACTTTGGCCTACCCATGAACACTAGGAAACTAAACAATAAAGATTGGTAGACAATTGAGAACATAATCAAAAAGAGGCTTAGTGGATGGAAAGGCAAAATGCTCACGGTAGGGGGTCGATTGGTTTTGATAAACTCGGTGCTGTCTAGTTTACCGATGTTTATTATGTCCTTTTTTGAACTCCCAAGAGGCGTTCTAGAAAAAATAGACTGTTTTAGATCACAATTTTACTGGCAAAACGATCACATAAACGGAAATATATATTAGCCAAATGAGAAATCTTATGTCAACCTAAATCTCAGGGCAGTTTAGGCATACAAAATCTGGATATACAAAACAAGTGCTTGCTAAGTAAATGGCTTTTCAAGCTATTGAATAAAGATGACATGTGGCAGGAACTTTTGAGGAACAAATACATCAAAGATAAGACTCTAGGGAGCTGTGTCAAAAAACCAACAGACTCTCATTTCTAAAAAAGTTTAATGAATATCAAATACTCTTTTATGGGCTTTAGGTCGTTTAAAGTGAAAGATAGGACGCAAATCAGGTTCTGGGTAGACAATTGGTTGGGAAATAAACCTCTTAAAGATAGATTCCCGGTGTTGTTCAACATTGTAAGAAGAAAACAAGATTCTGTGGCACAAGTCCGTAGTTCATCTCCACTAAATATTTCTTTTCGCCGAAACTTAGTGGGTGTAAACTTAAGGGACTAGCATAGAATTGTTGCCTCTTTACATGATGTTAACTTACTGGAGGAAAGGGATGTTTTTGTTTGGGGGCTGAATACATCTAGAAGTTTTACGGTGAAATTCATGTAGGCTGCGTTAATTAACAATGGGGTTAGAGTATCACAAGATATATGGCAAACTAAAATTGCTATGAAAATTAGAGTTTTTCTATGGTATTAAAAAAAAGGGTGTGATTTTAACTAAGGATAACCTGGCCCGAAGAAAATGGAATGGTGACAAGAAGTGCTGCTTTTGTCATTGTCCAGAGACCATTCAATATCTTTTTTTAGATTGTTTTTATGCCAACTTCTTGTGACACGCTATACATATACTTTTTGGAATATCGCCCCCTCAAGATATAGATGACCTTTTTTAATAGGTGGTCAAAAATGGCTAACAAAAAGTATAATTTATTGTTATTAATAGCAGCATCTGTGCTTTGTTGGGTAGTTTAGATAACAAGAAATGAGGTGGTTTTTGATAAATGTAGACCAAAATCCTTTTTGCAGGTACTTTTCAAGGGAACACACTGGTTTCGGCAATGGGCAAGATTGCAGCGGCATGATGATCCATGGGATGAGCTGATCCTAGTCGGACAATATCTAGAGATGTCAGCTTTGCAGTTCTTTGATTCCAATGGGTGGTTGTCAACTAGACATATTGGTCATGTTTAGTCAAAACTTTATCATCGTTTCGGTTATTCTTTTGTTTGGCTGTAAATTGGTTTTATTCATAGCCCGCGTGTGAACTTTGTAATAATTGGCCTGATTCTATCAGTTGATAGATGAAGCCGGATATAAACTATCCTTTATCTTAAAAAAATCTAACACAGAGGTGGAGGATATTGATGCAAAATTCTATTTACATTTTCCTCCTGTTGAAGTTGAAGAAGGCCAGTTCAAACGTCCAAAAAGGAAATCCATGTACAATATCTATCAGAAGACAGGGTTATGGGAGGTTGCCAATCAATTTGGGCACAGTTCTGAGCAATTTGGTCACCGTCTAACATTAACAAATATACCTGTATGTGATCTAAGCTGACACTTCGCTTTATTTTTCTCCTTTAGAACAATACTGCCTGTGCAACCTACCCATTGTTTGCATATATTTTCATGCCGCTATAAATTGTTTTATACAGAAAAATTTTCTAAGTTTGACAACTTCACATGTATATCATTGTTTAGCATGTTAGTGTTATGACCGGCGCCCATTATACCAGGCGCAAGCCCCATTAGTGGCTAGGGCGTCGGCAGTCGGGGGGGGGGGGGGGGGCGGGGGGGGGGGGGGCTTAATAGCCCAATTTATCATTTATTTGGTATTTTCTTAGAGAGAGTTCTTATTCCATGCTCTCTCCACGCCGACAATCGCCCTCATCGACGACATCCGCACGGCTACGGCAACCGCCGCGGATAGCCGCCAGTTGCTCCAGCGCCTCTAGGATGGCGCGTTGGCCGCGCCCTGGCGCTTCGACGACGGGCTCCTGCTGCACGGTGCCTGCATCTTTGCGCCGCCCCATGATGACCTGCGCCACCAGGTGCTCCTCCTGGCTCACTTGGCGAGCCATGAGGGGGTTCAAAAGACGCTTCATCGCCTGCGCACTGACTTCTACATTTCGGGCGACCGCGCTCTCGTCCAGGACTTCGTGCGGACGTGCAACACGTGTCAGCGGAACAAGACGAAGTCGTTGCAGCCCACCGGCTTGCTACAGCCCCTCGATGTCCTGTCCCAAGTTTGGATGGATATTTCCATGGACTTCATCGAGGGTCTACCCAAGGTCAGCAGCAAGTCCGTCATCCTCACTATGGTCGATCGCTTCTCCAAGTACGTCCATTTCAGCGCCCTCGGCCACCCCTACACCGCCACCTCAGTTGCTCATGCCTTCTTCGACGGCATCGTGTGGCTGCACGGTTTCCCCTCCTCCATCGTCAGCGACACGAATCCCGTGTTTACTGGCCATGTGTGACGTGACCTCTTTAGGATGGCCGGGGTTACGCTATGCATGAGCACGACTTTCCACCCACAGACGGACGGCCAGTTTGAGGTGGTCAACAAGGTGATTGCTATGTATCTATGATGTGTCACAGGTGATCGGCCGCGTGATTGGGTTGACTGGTTGCCATGGGCGGAGTATCGCTACAACACCTCATTCCACACCGCTCTGCGTACCACGCCGTTTGAGGTGGTCTACGGACGGCCGCCCCCGGCCATGCTACCCTACAAGGCCGGGTTGGCTCAGACGGACACGGTGGACAGCCTCCTCCGGGATCACGATGAGGTGCTTGCTGAGGTCCGTGAGCGGCTTCTCCAAGCGCAGCAGCTGTCCAAGAAGTACTACCACGCGTCCCACCGTGACCGGGAGTACGCTGTTGGGGATTGGGTGTGGCTGCGCTTGCTTCACCATACTGCGCGGTCACTCGAGCCCCGGGCCAAGGGAAGGCTTGGTCCTCGCTACGTTGGGCCGTTCCAAGTGTTGGAGCGCATCGGCTAGGTTGTGTACCGCCTACAGCTCCCGGAGGGTGCCCGCTTGCATGATGTCTTCCATGTGGGCTTGCTCAAGCCCCACAAAGGTGATCCTCCAGCTACGCCTGGTCCTCTACCGCCGACAGTGGATGGCTAGCTGCTTCCAGCTCTGGAGCGCGCCCTCCATGCACAACTTCGGTGGGATGTCTGGCACGTGCTCATCAAATGGCATGGCCTGTCCGAGGAGGACGCTACCTAGGAGCCGCTCTAGGATCTTTGTGACTTCTACCCCGACTTCCAACTTGAGGACGAGCTGTTTGCGCGGGCGGGGAGAGATGTTATGACCGATGCCCATTATACTAGGCGCAGGCCCATTAGTGGCTAGGGCATCGGTAGTCGGGGGGGCTTAATAGCCCAATTTATCATTTATTTGGTATTTTCTTATAGAGAGTTCTAATTCCTTAATTATAGGATCTTAAGGAGAGGATAAATACTTTGTAAACATTGGTTATTGGAATTAAGCAAGAAGCAACATATTTGTTGCTGGCTTCCCTCAGGGAGCCCTAGCCGCACCCCCTTTCCCCTCCTCGCGCCGTGACCACGGCGCCAATACACCGTCCTCGCCTTCCTAGAGCTCGCCCACTGATCTCCCATCCATACACCCTCCGTAGCAAGCCTGGTAGGATCCGCAATCCTATCAGTTAGCGAGCTTGATAGCGGGAAAGATTCTCCTAAAGAGGTTGCTGCAAATTTCACATTCTCCTAAAGAGGTTGCTGCAAATTTCACATGTGCCATGTTTGAAACACCACAAGATGTCCTTTGTGGCGCAAGACACATGGTATTCAATGGACCTCAAAATCTTGACAATTTTTTGTAGCACACACATTTAGTTCATCTTGATCTATTAATTCAAGCTGACAAAAATAGTCTATGTCCCGTTGTTTCTTCTTTGTTATTAGGCAGCAATTGAGATAAGTCGTGAGCCAATTGTAAGAAAGCATATTCGAAGCATCTTCATGAATAAAGCAGTTGTGTCAACATGTCCCACACCTGAGGGCAATACGATCATAGATCCATATCATCAATTATCTGGTGTTAAGTGGTTGAGAGAAAAACCACTTGATAAGTTTGTAGATGCACAATGGCTTCTTATTCAGAAAGCAGAAGACGAAAAGCTCCTCAAGGTTATCGTAAAATTGCCAAAAGATGGTAAGAAAGAACTAATGTCTGGCGCTTGTGAGAATTATCTAAGTGACTGTGTCAGCAAGTCTACACAATTGTGCGATGAGCAACAAAAGATGATACTGGATGATGCCTTCTTTAGTTTCCTTCTTCCATCAATGGAAAAGGAGGCTCGATCACTATTGACAGCAAACGCCAAACATTGACTCCAGATGGAGTATGCAAAACAGTTGTGGAACAAGGTAACTGTTGCTCCTTGGAAGAAGAGAGGGGATGCTGACATTGATTTGGATGACGAGTCGAAGTTGAGAGTTATGGCCTGCTGCTTGGGTCCTAGGAAGCCAGCAATCACCTTTGTAATATTAGACTCATTCGGGGAGTTGGTTGATGTTTTACATGTGGGTTCTATCGGTAACAGGTCTCAAGGTGTAACCGTGAAGCAGAAGAAGAAGAATGATCAGCAACGACAACAAGTTTTAAAGTTTATGACTGATCAGCAACCACATGTTGTGTGTCTAGGAGCATCAAGCTACAGTTGCAAAAACTTCAAGTATGATATTTATGAGGTATCATTACTCTGTCTTATTTGTGGGTATACAAATACATTTCTAGTCACGTTAGAACTAGTACTATGTTTCTTTCAGAATTATACGGCTACACCTGCACAAAAGTCTTTAAGTTGACCCCAGAATGATAAGTTTCATGTTATCATGCTAGTTGTACAATCTGACCATTATATGAACTTGGTGTTATTATCAGTGCAGAGGATTTCTTTTTTTGTGGAAGAAACAAGAGGGGTAGCCCCTACTGGTTAAAATATATTAATAATAAAAGAAAAACCTGGTTTTGTAGTTGTTATCTCCTGAGTTCTCCATGCTGTTGCAGCTAAGGATCAGCTATTGTCTTTGCTGTACACAGTTGTTTTATTTTTTAGTTATGATTTTGTTACTCTCCTGATTTCACCTTGTAGGCTGTGACAATCTTGTTCCTTAGATGCAGCAGGCAACCGGTTAGGTTTTATGAAGCATATCAGGCTCAACTGCCGGGTGAACATGTTTGCTGTGCTTGTTTGTATATAGCTGTTTGGTTAAATTTTCATTTATTCTGTCTGTTTGGGCTGTCCTGCATAGTACTACGTGGAAGTTCATTTTTAAGTTTTATGCTCTCATTGCTAATGTTAAACTGACATTTTCCTTGTGGCAGGTTATTTTTAATATCGTAGAAGATCATCCCAGAGATGTTAACCCTCACATGGAAAGTCTTAGCATTGTCTATGGTGATGAGTCTTCCTCGCTTGTATGAGAACTCTCGAATATCTTCGTATCAACTTCCTGGCCACTCAGGTATAGTTATAGTAGCAACATGGTGATTTAGCGTTACTTCTTCTGCTCAATAACTTACAAACAGATGTTATCTCTGTATCTCAATCACTATACAGGCATTGTGAAGAGGGCTGTGGCACTTGGACGTTTCCTTCAGAATCCATTGGCGATGATTGCTACACTATGTGGACCTGGAAAAGAGATACTTTCTTGGAAACTGCACACGCTGGAACAGTTTCTTACTCCTGATGAGAAAAGTATGAAGTTGTTGAGGAAGTAATGGTTGATGCAACAAATCATATATGTTTCGATATTAATCTTGCTTCTAGCCATGAGTGGCATTTTTCAACATTACAATTTATTTCTGGCCTAGGTCCTCGCAAAGCTTTAGCTTTGAAAAAAGATCTGGTAAGAGAGGGATCAATTTTTAGACGCAAGGATCTTGTAGAACCTCTAGGCAGGAAAGTATTCATGAATGCTTCTGGGTTTTTACGTGTAAGACGGAGTGGTGCAGCTGTAGCCAGTGCTCAAATCATTGATATGCTTGAGGATACAAGGATCCATCCTGAATCATATGCATTAGCAAAGAAACTAGCTAAGGATATAGATACCTTTTCTGATGATGAAACGGATGATGACGAGCAAGAATTTGGCGATTGAGCGTGTTAGAGAAATGCAAGTCATGCTTCGAGGTCTATGTATTGAGGAATATATAAAGAGCATTCCAGAAGAATACCAGAAAAAGGAAACACTGTATGATATACGGAATGAGCTGATGCGTGGTTTTTATGATTGGAGGACACCCTATATCGAGCCAAGACAAGACGAGGAATTCTGGATGCTTTCTGGTGAAACTGTGGATACCATATCTGAGGGAAGGATTGTTCAAGTAACTGTTTGCAATATACAAGAGAACAAAATAATTTGCATGTTTGATTCTGGTTTGAAAGCCATACTTATGGCAGACGACTATTCTGATGAGGGTTTTGACCCAGAATCATCGCATTTACATGAAGGTGATGTATTAACTGGCAAAATCCAGAATGTGGATAAAAATGGGTTCATGGTTCACCTAACCTGCAAGGCTAGTGAAATGAGGAGAATACCATTCTCCAGAGGTGATCAGGATCCTTACTATCATGAACAAGACATGACCTCACGGACTGCAAAAGATAAGGCTCGGAAGCAAAAGGAACTAGAAAAGAAGCATTTCCAGCCTCAGATGATTGTTGATCCCCACTTTAAGAACCTGACAGCAGAAGAAGCTATGCAGGTTTCCTGCCTTGTTAAACTCAGCAATCCACTCTGCTTCTCTTCTGTTGTGCTATGCCTGTCTTATCTAAACTCTTTTCTTGAAACAATTTTTATCAGATAAAGAGCCTGGTGAAAAGGTGATCCGAGCAAGTTCTAGGGGACCATCATTTTTCACTCTTACCCTAAAAATTGCCGATGGTATTTATGCACACAAGGAGATATCTGAAGATGGAAAGGATCACAAAGATATCATGCTTCCCCTGGGAAAAACACTAACAGTTAACAATGAAACTTTTGAAGACCTCGATGAGGTTGGTGCACCTGATATATACACTCCCCTGTCTTCTCATTTCTTTTGTCCGCTTCAGTTCTCCCCGTTTATTTCTTTGGGATAACATTTTGCTGCATAACTGGGCCTTCCACTTACGACCCTAATTTTCATATAATATACATGTTATTGATAGATTTGTGGACCCGTTGGTAGGACACCTCAAAAGCATGCTCTCTTACCGTAAATTCAGGATGGGGTTGCAAAATGAGGTTGATGAGATGTTAAGGGCAGAGAAGGCAGAGAATCCCATGAGAATAGCATATAGTTTTGGCATATCTCACGAACATCCTGGAACCTTTATATTGTCATATATTAGGGGTACGAATCCACAGTATGTCGGATTATACCCAATGGGCTTTAGATTTAGGAAGAGAGAGTTTCACAAAATTGACCGCCTTGTGTCCTAGGCCTTGTTTAGATGCACTCAAAAGTTAGAATTTTTTCACTCTCTCTCCATCACATCAATTTTTAGCCGCTTGCATGGAGTATTAAATGTAGGTAAAAAAATAACTAATTACACAGTTTAGTTGGAAATCACGAGATGAATCTTTTGAACCTAGTTGGTCCACGATTGGACAATATTTGCCAAATAAGACGAAAGTGGTACTATTCATCAGGTTCAAAAAATTTGCAATCTAAACGTGGCCCTATTTCCAGAAGAATATTGACAAACCACCACCTGATGCTGCACCATCAATACAAAATGCTGCTGCAGTGGTGATTATGAAAAACTCAGCTTGCGGTTCTGGTGGTGATGCTGGTGATGCAAATGATGGTTGGCGGAGAGATGATAATTATAGGGATAGATCTTTATCTGGAACTGGAAGATCAGGTCAGTTATTAATGAGCTTATGATGTTGATCAATTTTATATGCATTTTTGGATATGGTAATCTTTGCGATGCTTAGCATGGATTAGAATAATAATACTTTCACCCAGTAGAGCATTATTATTGTTCTCATGATTAGCTAGTGTCCATTGAATGTAGTGTTGGCATACTTGTGGTGATCCCCATGGCACTTTGTGCTTTGCGAGTTAAAAGCGATATCTGTAATAGAAGTGATATTCATCTGGTTTTATTTGTTGTATGAGTCTGAAATAATTCTTTCTTGTGTTTGTCTTTCAGTTTTCTGTTAGTAGTTTGCTTCTCAGACTGTCAACATGTTGCTATGATTTTTACTAATATCTAGTCATCTGAGTTTGATATAGCTGGTAACCAGATTTACCACTGTTTTGTCTGACATTTGTTTGTGGTTTGACTAGTTACATTTGCTGAGACTTCAGAAGATCCTTTGAAATATGTGAGCATTATTTTTATGTCCTTGTTTTCTCTGAAATAGGAGGGAGGTTTGATTCAAGGAACAGCTCTGGTGGTCACGGACAAGGACGTGGGCGTGGTCAAGGTAACTTTGGCAATGAAGATGGTGGTGGCGGCAACAGTGGAGGATGGACCAGTAACATTGGCAGCAGCCGAGGCGGTCTGGGTACAGGCGGCAATAGTGGCTCTTCCTGGGGCGGTGTTGGTACTGGCGGAGGATCTGGAGGTAGGAATGCTGCTGGATAGGGTGAAGCTGGCGGTGACAGCAACCATAGCACTGGTGGCGGTCGAGGCGGCTGGGGATCTGCTGCAAGTCCTGCTGATGTTGCTGGTGTGGGGTGGGCAGCGCCAAAAAGGTCGTGGTGGCGTTTGTGTACATGTTGATACTGTTGGGATGGGAGAAAACCGCCACTTATCTGTGACTTGCTAGCCTTGTAGTTGTAGCTGCTGAATGCTGATGTTGCATCTTTGCTCCTCTGGCCCCGTTGTGAAACTTTTCGGCTTTTTTAGGGCTTATTTGATGTCCGTCCGTTGTGCTCGAGCGGTCCTGGCTGCCTGCATCTTGCATGCATTCTGGCATCTGTAGCATCGTGTGAACCGTGGGCTGATCACACCAGCAAGTGAGCAGCCTAGTGCCCTACATGCCAAGTTCCACACTTATCGCGCGATAATGAATTGGTTGAACCAGATTGTTTCCAGTGCTAGGTCCTAACCTCCCATTCTCCCAGAGGTGTCCACACTCTTGACCCTTGAGAGGCCGTTGAGTGGGGAATGTTTTGCAATTTTTCTGTGATTCTTAGGCAAGCAGTGTGGCATCAAACAATCTAACTTTTTTTGCAAGAGTATTTAGCTACACCATGGACAACATACATGGTAGGCACGCCCCGTGTACATATCACTGTGTAAAGTGCTAAACAGCTTAAGAAGTTACTCCATACACAAGCACATACATTCACCCAAGGATACGCTGTTCACTGGTACTACCAATTTTACATTTTCTAGCAATCTTTCAGAAATATAATATAACGCCGTAGGGGTCAAACGACATGCACATGGTTGAAGCGCAGCATATGTACATCCTTGTGCCCTTCCATAAGAAAATGCAAAAATAAATAAATAAATAAATAAATAAGTAAAATCCCTAGATGGAGAATCCTGAAACTATGATGTTTCAGTGCTGATTGACACTCTTAGTTTGACAGGGCAAGAGCAGCCTGCGATGGTCATTGCAAGTTTCACATTCACTGCAGATGTTGACATGGTGTGTGTTATAAGCAAGCTAAAATATTCCATAAATAGGTCTTAAAATGCTGATCAACTTTGACCTAAGTAGAAGATGAATGGAAGCCTTCCAGTGATGGCAGAGCACAGCATGCTAGCTTTACATGTTGCAGCCTTCTTGCACGTAGTATTCATGTGGCAGACACTATTTTGCTGCTAAATTTTTGACAAAACTCAGTGTCTCGTCGCACTAAAATCCATGCTATTTTTCAATATTGTTAATATTCAGGACGGAGCAAGAGGAAAAGCAAAAGTTGACAACGCATCTTGGAGCACTCCAACAGCAGAGATCCCATCAGGCCAATCCGTCAACCTCTAATAGTATCCTGTGACATGGTACCGCTTGAGATGTAAAAGTTGATAAGTCCATGTACCTTGTTATGCGCTTTGTTCGCCTGGCAACTGGCGTAAGACTTGAGGGTAGTAGAGACAACGCAGGCTAATAGAAACGTTGGTAGTGAGCCACGTAGCTAGAGAAGCTAAAAGAAGAGTGCTTTTTGCCAACTCCAATTTCTCTCTCTCTCTATGTCTAGGAGAGACTCCCCGATGTCCAGAACTCCAGATCTGTCAAGTGTTAATAGGTCTAAGCATTTGGCTTGGCCACAATGCGTGTTTCAATTGGACTTTTCACCTTGTCATTTGTCAAAGCAAGCATATTACCTCTGCAAGCTACTCTGCAGAGTCACTGGCCCACTGCTCAGTTATTTCGACAGTGACGGTAAGCCATGTACAGTCCCTAAATTTGTTAAAGGGATCTCACTTAGGCTCATAAATTTAATATAAATTTAGGGATCTCTAGTATGGTCCATAAATGGACTTACGGTGCATCATTTAATAAATTTAAGGATGTACGATCTATCACTTAACATGTTTAGCTTAAAAAAATCGGTAATGCTCTGGACGCTTCACTCTGCTCACTCCTGCACCTAGTCCCTTGCTTCTTGCTCCCTTCCGCGCTCACGCCCCGCGGCTACCCCGACGCATGGCTATGGCTGCCTCCCTGGCCGGCGACGGCGCGCTCCCACCCCGGCATCCTCCTCCCCCACCCTTGCGGCGCCCCTCCCCCCACCCTAGTGTCCTCACCCACTGAGAGCGCCCAACGCCCACGGATCCGATGGCCCCCTCCCCCCGGAGAGATCCATGGAGCACGAGCAAGATCCATAGAGGTGGCGCGGCAGTGTTGCAAGAGAGTGGGTGGCTCTACCCCACTCTGGCGCGGCGCCCTCTCTCACCCTGGTGACCGAGCTCCCCCTCACCCCAGTTGCCGAAATCGACCGGCCAGCCTTCCCCTCCCCTATATTGAATATGTATGTTTCAAGTGTTTCAGACGTTTCAGATGTATGTTGCATTTGTTTCATATGGATATTGTAAAAGTAGATCGGGGGATGTTGCTTATGTTGCAATTGTTTCAGAGGCATGTTGCAATTGAGTGTTTCAGATGTTTCAGAGGTATGTTTCATCTGTGTTTTCCGGACGCATGTTGCAAGTGTGTTTATCTGAATGTTGCATATGTTTCACACATACGTTGCATGTGTTTTTATTTCGATGTTTGCGTATGGTTGCAATGGTTTTCAAGTGTTTTTCAAGTGTCTTTTCAAGTGTTTCAGAAGCATATTTCAAGTGTTCAACCGCCTTCAGACGTATGTTGCAACTGTTGTATTTGGATGTTTTAAAAGTAGATCGGGTGCTGCATCTCTACTCCCCACCTTCTGCTGCATCATCTCTTCCGGCGTCGGCAGGGCATCCATACGACGCCGCAGTCGGGTCCTTCTGAATCGGAGGCGCCGTGCGCCTTTCCCCTCTTGTCACTCGGGCGGCGCGGGCCCCGCGTGGAGCGCAAAATGGAGTGTAGCACGTGGGCGTCCGTCCGAACATCCACGCGCTAGCACTTCTGAAAAAATATACGATTCCAAAGTTTAACAAGTTTAAATTTAAAAATATATTTCTAAAATTTAAGGACCTAAGTGACACCTCTTGACAAGTTCTAGGTCTTCGAAACAAACTAGGCTAGAGAAATGTGAAGATCTAGCGGAGGTAAGCAAAATGTTATTTACTACGCGAATTAGTGCTATTCGTGCTAGACCTATGAATCTAAGTATGGAGACTCTATACTTACTTTTTTTTTCTCGATACAAGATGAATAGTATCATTGTATTAAAAAAGATTGTTTCATAACAAGTAGCACGAGGCCCAAGACCTTAAGCTCAGAGGCTATTACATTACTACAATGACTTTGTGTACATCTTACACAAACGGGTTGTTGAATTGGTTAGATGACTCTAGCTGTATTCTTAGGTTCTAACTTTCCATCGAAGTGAAAGGTGTTTGTTAGCGTCCTGTTCGCTTGAACTACTTTTTAGCCAACAAATAATGTTTTTCTCTCACAATAAATCAACGTAAACATCAGCATAAGTCAAATTTCAGACTAAGCGAACAGGGAGTGTTTTTCCCCTTCAGGACCGTTTCCATAGCGACGAATCTCAACGAAGCTATCAGATTTCTTTTCACCGATCGGCTTCATCGATGAGACATGTACGTGACTTCGCCCCAAAGGTGTAACCTTCAGTCATATTCTTTTACTTTGACTAGCACGCCTCTTTTTTATATGTATAAATAAAGTAAAACAGTTCTGGCTTAGAACAAGTCAGATAGACTTTATTTGTGAACCGAAGAAAATACTCCCTTCATATCTAAATAAATCAATTTCTAGAGTTTGACTGTATTCATAGACAAAGTACAAATATTTGTGATACCAAATAAATGTATTATGAAAATATGTTTATGATGTATCTAATGATCTAATTAGGTGATCAGACATAAAAAAAGTTTGACTTTAGATAACTGTAGGAATTGATTTATTGAGGGACAAAAGTAGTAAATATTCCCCCTTTTCTAAATTATAAGACATTATGACTTTTTTAAGTTGCTAGATATATAGTAAAGTAGTTAATGTACTTAGGAAAGTCAAAATGTCTTATAGTTTAGAATGGGAGGCGTATTATATTAGAAAATCTATTCTTTTTTAGAAAGAACAGCAAAAGTTTTGCAGTGATTTTATATTAGAAGAAGAAAATCTATTTAGTTATTGAAAATAATCTCTTCTGATAGAATAAATATCAATAAATACTCCTTAAAAGTGGTGCGGCAAAAGAAAAGAAATTATAAAACAGACGGAACAGAAAGATGTGTGCTAGATTCTCATTTCCTCTCTTTTGTCCTTTTTTTAAGAAAAAAAGAAAAGGAATTGAAACTCGGTGTTTTTTTTATTCCTCAAGTCTAGGTACAAGTTATAGTATCTGTAGTATCTGAACGTACGCCCCAACACAACACACATCACACCCTATACACACCAACACACACCTCCTAGAGTGCACGCTAGACCTAGAACCGATACCAGTACATGCCTACAATACCAGTATATGCCTACAAGAGATTCACGAAGACTTAAACTTTGCTAGCGACGGGTGCGTCGCCTCCCCTTATTGTCCATATGCGTCTGACGATCTTGCCACCCGCGCTAACGCGTGGTCCTCAGCTCGGTGATGTTTTGTGGTCATGGATGACGCAGACGAAGCTCACAGGAACAAGCCAGGGAGACAGGAGGAGGCAAATTTTCAGCAGCCAAGTAAAGCAACCACTGACCCGGTGACTCCTATATCTACCTCGCATAATGGCATGGCCTTCCATCTGGCATCTGCTGATCTGCGTCAGTCCAATTCTCATCCAGTGCCTGCCGGCTGCCGCCAGCTCGAATTGGCGGCCGCCATGGCCGTGGCGCCGGACCAGCAGCAGCCGCCTGCAGGGGCAGGGTCTTCCTCGCCGTCTTCTCGCCTCCGCGTCCACGTCCACGACACCACCCTCGTGCCGCCGTCTCCGTCACCGCCGGAGACCTCGCTCCCTCTCACCTTCTTCGACGTCTTATGGCTGCTCTCCCCGCCCGTCGAGCGCCTCTTCCTCTACCGCCTCGCCCCCGACGCTGACGTCGCCGCCATCATCTCCAACCTCCGGAACTCGTTGCACCAGGCCGTCCTCGCCTTCTACCCGCTCGCCGGCCGCGTCCGTCTCACCCCCGGCACGTCCAACCGCTACGAGCTGTACTACCGCCCGGGTGACGCCGTCACCTTCACGGTCGCCGAGTGCGACGACGACGACGCGGACACGCACTTCGACGCCCTCGTCACCGACGAGCCCCGGGAGGTTTCCAAGATCGCCACGCTCGTGCCGCCGCTGCCTGGGGGCGGCAGGCTGTTTGCCGTTCAGGTCACGCTCCTTCCCGCGCGCCGCGGCCTCGCCATCGGCGTCACCGTGCACCACGCCGCCTGCGACGGCTCGGGCTCCACGCACTTCCTGCACACCTGGGCGGCAGCCTGCAGAGGCGGCGCCGAACCGCCGCCGCCGCCTCCTGTGATCGACCGGACTCTCCTCGCCGACCCAAGGCGCCTGTACGACATCTTCGTCCAAACGGCGCCGAGCACGGAAGAGTATGAGATGGCCGAGATGTCCGCCGACCAGCTCTTCGCCACGTTCGCGCTGTCCAAGGACGACCTGAAGCGCATCAAAGACGTCGTGGCCGACGAGGCCGCGAGGCGCGGCGTCGCGCCGCCTCGGTGCTCCTCTCTCGTTGCCACCTTCGGCTTCGTCTGGTCGTGCTACCAGCGAACCAAGGAGAGCAGCAGCGGCGGCGCCGGAGAGGGCCCGATGGCCTACATGGCCTTCCCCGTCGACCACCGCTCGCGGATGAAGCCTCCCCTGCCGGACAAGTACCTGGGCAACTGCGTCGGCCCAGCGTTCGCGCTGGCACCAACGGGCGAGCTGGCCGCGGCCGGCGCAGGCGGGCTCTTCAGCGCGTGCGCCGCCGTCGCCTCCTCCATCGACGAAGCTGTACGCGACATCGGGACGTCGAGCATGGATGCGTGGATGGACCGCATCAGGGAGGTACTCCCGATGGGTGTACTGACCGTGGCTGGCTCGCCGAGGTTCCGCGTCTACGACCTGGACTTCGGATTCGGCCAGCCGGCGAGGGTGGACGTCGTGTCTGTGGCGAGGACCGGCGCAGTGGCGGTGGCGGAGAGCCGGGGTGGCGACGGCGGGATAGAGGTGGGGGTCTCTCTGCGGCCGGCTGCCATGGAGAGGTACAGGAAGTGCTTCGCGGATGCTGTCGCGTGGCTCCACGCCTCCACCAGAAGAAATGAGAGCGACAACTCAATCTAAATCTACAGAAACGGGTCTTTTACGGAATCTATCGTGTGAAAAATTAGCTTTCCCTCACTTCCAAATTATTCGACGTTTCTAGCTTTCGTACTGAATAAACTTTTGTTATTCATTTAGATATACACTATATCGAGATATATTGTAAAAAATAATTATATATCTAATAGAAATATTAAAGCGTCTTATGATTTAGAGCAAAGAGAGTAAAAAAATTATCATTGCAAAATAATTAGTTTTATAAAGTAACTAGTACATGATATTTGTTCATCCACAAGAGTTGTATAAATTTGTTGGTTTTTAGTGCTTTCTCCGTACTAAATTGTAAGCCGTTTTGTTTTTTTTCTAAATTCATGGTTTTTACTGTGTATTTACATACAATGTATATCTAGATGCATAGTAAAATCTATAAATTTGGAAAAGACAAAATGACTCACAATTTAGAGGAAGTACATTAAAGTAAAGCGAGTGGTGTTGTATGGACTGATTCTAAATCAATTTATGGACTTTGTCTCGTACATGGTTGGTTGTTCATATACAGTCATTACTTAAGGCGCGGAATATGGTCGGAGATGGACTCGAATTAGATTTGAGTTATTGGAGAATTGTGATCTTATAACAAGAATATCGTATGGGATATTCGGGTTAAAGAACACTGCACAAGAGAATTTATCTATACACGAGTTTATCTGTGACTCGATCGCTTGTTTGATCGGGGGTGCTTACTATGATGACTTACGTGATGAATGATATAGGCATACCTGGCAGTTTTGATTTAGACAACACGTCACCACGGAGTGTGATGTGCGCTGTGCGCGGTGCGCCCGTGCAAACGATCTGTTCAACTCATGCGGACAACTGCAGGCCGCTAGGTCAGTGTGGTGCACGAGCATGATGGCGTGCGTGTGCTAGCTTGCATCGTACAGGAAGTGGCGTGTGATTATATATATGGTAAATAAAGATTGAAACCCTGTGACTGTGATGGTGCGTGGTACCCCGGCCGTGGACATAAGATGCATGGCGTGCGAATTGTCATACTATGCTTGGGCCGAACTCGTTAACAATGGGAAAGATACCAAGCCGTGTCTAATAGGATCGTGCCTCGTGCCGCCCATTGGGCCAGTCCGTTTTGGACCATGGCATCAATCTCTGCATCGACGGCGCCTGCGCCTACGATATGGAGCCACCAGCCATGCATTGGCAAATTTTTAACTTCCCATCCACCCAAAAAAAATAAAAAAAAACATTCACCCTAATAATGATCCAACAGTGAGCGAGTAATTTAATCACGCCGATATGGAAGATAGTAACAGAAGAAGGCAACTGCAGCCATGGATTTGGAAGGACTCGAAGGAGCCTTCCAGTTCCAGATCACCGGAGCTTGTTTTTTAGGTAGGCAAGCAGGCCTCTCGGAGGGGACGCCGCCGTGATCGACCACTGCCTGTATATATAAGAGATGCCGCGCCACGCTAAAACCCATAAGTCCGTCGTGCCTAGCATTCGCCGGCCGCCATGAAGCTGCTCCAGTTCCTCGCGGCGTGGATGTTCCCCGGCGCCGTGTGCTTCGAGCCCGCGGTGGAGGTAGCCGCGACCGACTCCTCTGAGCTCGACCGCGCGTCGTCGTCGCCGTCGTTCAGCGCTAATACGGCCGGATCGGGCTCCTCCCTCTCCTCCCCGTCCTCGACGTCGTCGAGCGACGGCCACCGCGGCTTCTTTAAGTCCCGTTCCCGGCAGGAGAGCCCCTCCACGACGCCGCTGTGCTTCGGCGCAGGCGGCGCCGGCGCCGGGAGGAGGCTGCTCCGGGGCTCCCGCGCGCGAGCGCCAGCGAAGCAGCAGCCGCAGGAGGAGTCTGCGGTGACCATGGCGCCCAAGGTCAAGGGAGACATGGTCGGGAGGTACCTGCGCAAGATTTCGAGGAGGCTGAGGAAGGCCAGGAGCGACGGTAAGCGTTCGTCGTCACCCATGGCCGCCGCCGCTGATGACACGGCCCGCGAGAGGGCCGAGTCCGTGGCCCGCGCCATCTGGTACTGCAAGGACACGCTCCGGCGCGGCACGTCGCGGTCGCGGTCGCGGTCGCCGTCCCCGCCGCCGCCTCCCTCGCCTAGCCTTGACGAGTGGCTTCACGACAGACAGTAGGAGATCATCGCGACCGCCGCCGTGCACTGCGACGAGTGCAGTGACCCACGGCCCTCACCGCCGCGTCCTCGCCGGGCCGCCGGTTGGCCCCTAGGGATGCAGACGATGGCGAAGCGATTCAAGGAGTCGCCGTGCCCGTGCTTGGCCTCGCCGAGCCGGGACAGTTCGCTCGCCGCGTGCGCCGTCACGCACGGCGAGGAGTCACCGCATCCACATCACGGCCACGGTAGATGTCCCTGCTACTGCAAGCCACACAGCATCCCATTCAATGCAACCCTGATGCACTGGCAACGTCTATCGTCTAATGCGTTGGCCCTCCATGGATTCGTGCAGGTTGCCGTGGCGAATCGTCGATGAGCAGCTTAGACGAGATGGAGTTTCTGAAAACATTCGATGGGGACGAGGAGATGATCAATCACCATTTCATCACTGTGGAGATCTGAAGAAGCGGCTATCAAGTGTTCAGGAAGCAGAGTCCGCCGGATATGAAAAGGAAGCTTATATAGATGAAAAGAAAATTCGTGACAGCTTAACTACCAAGTGCCAACACTGAACGTATTCCAGCTTCTAGGAGTTAGAGAATTTATCAGCTTAGGCTCTTTTTGGCAAAGCTCTAGCTCTAGATAATCTGTGGACTTTCTTTTAGGTCTCGTTTAGATGAATGTGTATCCACTCAATCCACATGGGTTAGAGTGAATTGGAATGGAATTTAGTTTAATTCCACTCCAATCCACTTCAACCCATGTGGCTTGAGATAAATACATGCACATCTAAATAAGGTCTTAAAGTTTGTCGTCTGTAGCTCTAGAAAATCATGGATCTAAGCTACATGTATATTAAGTGCATTCATATGTGACTCATTTCGTTTATATTTAGATTATAAAAATATATAAACTACTTTAATTTAATCTACAACCTACAGGTCCATCATAGATTTTAGAACTAGAGTTGTGCCAAACGGGCCCTTATTAAGTTGTTTTTCCATCAATCTAAGGGCTACTTTGGTGGAACTTTCACTTCTTGATTCTTGAGCTTCCCTTCTTGGTCTTCTGAAGGAATGATTTTAGTGTTTGGCTTCCATGTCAAATGCTCACGCGGCCTCAACTGAAAGCCAAACACGCCATCCACCTCAAAGATCCATCTGGACCCAGAACAAGTTCGTTGTTACTGATGAGGAAACCCTTTATCGCTTTTCGATGGGTTGCTATGAGTCCACCTGGCCAGTTTGCTACAGATTTGTTTGTCATGTGGATTGGTACTCCGCAGATAGAAGTAAATTCGTAGGAATTTTGCGGTTCGAGTTAACTAAATCTGATACGGATACATAATCAGGGCATTTCTAGTGGAATCAATACACTGGGCACCTATGGTTTTTGAGCTGGACTTGATGGGTACATGGGCAACCATGTCGAAGATGAGAGGGAAGGTGGCGAGGAAGCTAGTGCAGCTAAAGAAGGTGAAGCAGAAGATTTAAGCTAAATACCGTGCTCTCTTTCTAGGTTTAGATACAATTTTTAAGTTTGCAAAATTCTATATAGAAAATATAAATACTGCCTCAATAATTCTTTTTCTGATGACAAGATGGTGGATAAAACGACAGATGAAAGATTTAGAGAGCTGTGGGCAGCTGGAAACCTGACATGACTCTAACAGTAGGCTACGCCCAGGTAGCCGTTTGCGGGCTTCCTCTCACCAATGGCAAGATCATTCAGTCCTACGGCAACAGACTAAAGACGCAAAAATAAGCTTATAATTTCACTTCTGCTGGCACATATGGATTGTTCTAATTAATGGGTTACTGATCTTGGAGCTGATGCGTATGACAAGGGAAGAGCAGTTGCAGAACCATTATTATGGTGGAACATTGAGTATTTCACGAAACTCCTTAGCCTACTCATGATCGAATGTGTTATGCAGGTTGCTACATTGGCCTTGTATAATTGATAATTCTGTCATTTGAAATTTTGAACAGACCACAACTTGTTATCTATTATATGAATTCTCTTGAGTGTGTGTATTATTATTTCTCGAAATTTTTACTATAATTCGTCTTTTACGAATAAACTTTTTTATGAACACGTGTGTGCCTCACGTGCATGGCTACTAGTACAGTAAAAGAGAGAGGGATGGGGCTGTTGCAGCGACAGGATCTGTCTGATATTGTAAGTGTGCTCAGTGTTAAGGCCCTTGGCAAGTTGTGGTTATGGTTCTTTTTCTAGATAGAGTTTTTCTTGTCCTGTTTAGCGAGTTTTTCCTTAGCGAGCTGAGTTTAGCTGGTTTGGAGGCGAGCTAGTTATGCTTAGCTTGGGGGAAAAAATTGGTGTTCATACAATTGATACCCCCCCCCCTCTCTCTCTCATCTCATCAGGTTTTATAATCTAAACCTCTATATTATGGGGTCGTGGGCCTTTACCCGATCAGTGCTAACAAGTATGTTTACCCATTCTAAACCCATTACACGTTTATTGGTCGCCTAGCTCTAGGCTCTGCTCTTGTCCTGTTTGCTTCAGATTGTTGCCCATCCGGCAACGAAGAACGAAGTGATGACAGTAACTTGGAGAACAAATTTCAAAGTATTCGATAAAATTTTAACTTCGCCTAGACGGTTACTTTGTGATATGAGCAATGAAATCGTCAATGTCTTTGCGCGATGAGCCGCCGTCAGCCAGGCAGGCACGGACGGCCTCTCCGAGCACCTTCGCTCGCTGCCGCACTGCCACTCCTTGGTCAGAAAGCATGGCATCCTCGATTACTTGTCTGATTGCCTCCGCCGGAATCACCTCACCGTGCTTCTCCCAGGGGCGCACAAGGATGCCGGCGTTGAGATACTTGCACACCAGCTCCGCATCCCACGGCTGGTCGGAGTGCATGGGCCAGGCAAGGATAGGCTTCCCGTTGCTCAGGCTCTCCATAGTCGAGTTCCAGCCGCAGTGGCTCATGAAGGCCGCCGTGGCGCCGTGCGCCAATATCTCCAGCTGCGGCGCCCACCCGGTGATCACCCTGCCCCTCCCTTCGGTCTGATTGGTGAACTTGGACAGCAGCTCCGCGTGTCTGTTCTGGCTCTCGTCGTCGTCCGCCGATTCGTTGCCGCGGTCTGCGTCGCGCAGCACCCAGATGAACCGCTGGTCGCTGTCGCGCAGTGCTGCTGCAAGCTCTGCGATCTGCTCCGTCCGCAGCGATGATGTCGTGCCGAACGACACGTAGAGAACCGAATCCGAAGGCTGCTTGTCCAGCCAGTCCAGGCACTCGTGACGCGGCTTGCTCTGCTTCTGGGCGTCCGCGCGGAGGTGGAGCAGTGGGTTTAAGGGCCCGATGGCGAAGTACTTCTTGCCGTCGGCGGCCAGGTCGCCTGCAACGACGTCCATGAACTCGCCCTCGAGCGTGCGACATGAGTTCACGAGGATGCCCGCGCCAGGAGAGATCTCCTTGGTCGGCATCGCGCGTTTGGCGACGTACTCCGCGAACTCCCTCGACGTGCAGCGCGCGACGTCGAGGAACGCCAGGCCGTGCTCACGCAGGAGCCGGAGCCCGGCGTCCGTCATCACGGCGAGCGTCGACGCCGCCAGGCAGTGCAGCCCGAACGCCTCGCCGTTGGGCAGCCGCGCGGCCTCCTCGCCGGCGTACGCGCTGACGCGGTCGTGGCGGTGGGGAAGGGCGAGGGCACGGTGGGGTCGGGCGGCGGGGAGACGTACTCGGAGATGCCGAGCTCGTGGAACTCGACGGAGCGGAGCGCGCCCTCGTCCCAGCCGTGCACGCGCGCGCGGGCCTGGCGGACCTGCGCCGCGTAGTGCACGGGCAGGCCCCGCGACGCGAGCTGCAGCAGCTGGTTCAGGTGGCCCTGCGCCGGGAAGGGAACGGTCACCACGGCGACTGACTCCATCTGCCTCCCGTTCACCAATCACCACCAACACCAACGGGAGAGAGCTGGTAAATAAGATAACTCTCAAACGCGCTGCTCTCTCGTTCATTCGACGACTGTTGGCCTATCCTTGCACGCCACCTGCTGTGCTTAGCGATTCACTTGGCTTGCCGTCTCCTGCCGTTCCTTTGTACTGCTGCTTGCCGTCTCTCGTGTGTGCCGTCTTGGGACACCCGTCGTTGCCCTGTTCGTCTGCTCCGTCGGCCCCTCCCCCAATGCGACCTGCTTATTGGGCTGCGCCTGCGTTTTCTCGGCGCTGCCGCTGCAGTCGCGGAGTGCTGCTCTCGGCTCCTTCGCCCGCCGCCTCAGCGGTGCCGTCGGGATCAGCGGACACAGCCCTCGCCTCCGTCGCCTTTCTCGGAAGCGCCGCCGCCGTTGTCTGGGTGCTCCGCTCGGCTCGTGCGTCCGCGTCGGTGCCGTCGGTGTCAGCGGGGGCTGCCCTCGGCTCCGTCGCCGCTGTTCTCTGCCGTGCTTTCCAGGTGCCTTTCTTTTATCTACCGCTTCCTGCGTATTTCGCATCTCATCGCGTCGTCCTCTGCTTCGTTCGTTCCTGCTTGCTCCTCTATCTTTTCCCTCACGCGTCAGCGCACCTCGCAGGCACCGCCGTCGCGGCAGCGCGCAGGTGTGGCATGCACCTCCGTACGGGCGGGATGCGTGCCAGGCAGGCGCGGAGAGGGAGGTTCGCCGGTCGACTCCACTCCTCACTCGCCCCCCGCCGTTGGGCGAACAGGAGGCACACCAGGCGCGGCGACGGAGGGCGGCCGGTATGCCGTCGAGGAGGGCGACCTAGCCTGTGGGTGCTCTTGCCGGTGGTGTAGGTACAACCTCTCTCAGCTCCCCAAATCGATTTTACGGTTCTTATGTTCCCAGATCGATTTGGTTCTTCATCTTGGGTTACTACTTACAAATCGATTTGGTTCTTGATCTAGGGTTCCATCTATTATGGCTCCAACTTGAGGCCCAACACCATTGAGGTGTTTCCAGTACAGGTCGAGGGGAGCATCATTGCGGCGCGTTTGCATATCGATGGCGACATGCCTTTACCGGTCATCCCCATGTCCTTTGTCTATCACACATTCCTGTTCTCATGTCAGCTCGCTAATAAAACACGTTCCCAAGTTCTTCTTCAGACCTTACATCGGATATGCCAGTTCGTTTTTCTTTAATGTATGCAAATGATATCCGTGTTTTCACGGTCCAAAAAAACATAGTTTTGCAGATCAGATGCAGTTTGACTTTGCTAAGACGACCCGCAGCGGGAGCCGGTAAATGATCCTGCAGGATCGATTTACCGGATGAGAGCCCTGCAGCGGCGTCCGCTACCGTCCACGCGGGCACGCTATCGCCTGCGCCGTCCACCAGAAATAGCGCGGTAGCGGACATTCGCTATGCTCCACCGCGGCGCTGGGTCCCGACGGCGGGCTGGACGCGCGGCGCGCCGCCGTGGCCAGGATACGCCTGCTCGGTCGCCAGCCCGGAATGGGATGGAGAGGAGGAGCGCTGCCGCGAGGAGGAGGACCGGCCCGCCACTCGCCGCGAGGAGGAGGACCGGCACGCGCGGAGCTTTGCCGCCAGAGCAGATGTGAGCTCCACCGCTGTTCGCCAGTGCACGACATTTTACGCGCTCGACGCTGTTCGCCAGTGCACGCCGCCGCCGCCCGACGCGCACTGCACGACGCCGCAGCCCGACGCTGCTCTTCACGACGCCGTCCCCTACCGCTTCCTCAACGCCGCCGTCCCCTACAGCTACGCCGACGCCGCGAGGAGCTCCTCCACGTCGCTGTTGAGCGCGCCACCCCTGCTTACTCGGTGAGTGCCCATAAGGTGTTTGATAGAATGCCCACCTCAATGTTGCTTTCTGCGAGGGTGGCTGAATTGCTTGTTAGGTTCGTGATGCCTTTGATTGCTAATAAAACTTGTGTGCTTTGGGTTCTTCTTACCTGCTGAAGTGCTGATTGGCCTACTAACATGTATAACGAATTTGGATATGGCAACCTTCTTGCAAAATGCAGTTTCCCTTTTAGTGCTGAATCACATGTTGCCTAGAACTCAATATTTATGATATCAAATAAGTATTGTTAGATTTGTCATAAGATATATTTTTATAGTATACTTATTTGGTGTCATATATATTAATTTTTTTACCAATATATTTGGTCAAACTTTAGGCACTTTAACCAAAGAATGCATCAAGAATTACATTCTTTTTGGGACGGAGGTAGTATGTTGCTCATGTCTAATTGTAAGCAGTACAGGGACACGCTGTGTTATGACTTTTGGTGATTTAGTTTGCTACTTGTAGTGAATCCTATAATTTTGTTTGCACAACATGTTTGCCACTAAAATTGCCAATCAACTATACTACTATAGCATTAGAATATATATGTATTATATTCTGGGTGATTGTTAAAAGCCATCTGAAAATCAGTATGTGGTGGTATGAAAAGCAAGACGAGGTGGCAGCGTGTCGGCAGATGGAGAGGTATGGTGGGTGGTAAAATAGTTGATAGAAAAGTAGGTAGCCACATGTGGGAATAGATAAGTGAGGAGGGATTTGGAGGGTCTCTACTTCTGAGGGGTCGGATAGGAAGCGTTCAATAACTTGGGGCACATATTATCAAAAGATAACTCTGTGTTTAATCTGGAATACCGTCAAATAATGAAAACTTATACCATGTTACTTCAATAATAGACTGCTAGTTTCTAACAAAAAAAAATGCAGTCCTTGAATAGATTGCCAGCAGGCTTACCATATGCCTACATGGAAGGACAGTAGTATCCCTCGGCTTTGAGAGGCAAATAAGGTTTCTATTTTTTTAATTGCCTGTCGAAATGCATGTCCAGAAACATGACTCGTCATCGCCAATTCACCACCCGTCGCCAAACTACTGATACCCCACAAGCAGAGAGCACTGCGACAGGAGCGCCGCAGGATCCAACTAATGGTGGTGGTAACAATCAGGACGATTGGAGCCCTAGCCATTCTCTTCTCTACAAGATCCTCATTCTCCCTCTCCTGCCTCGAAAGAGAAGACACCTCCTCCACCGTCAAAGGAGAAAACACCTCCTCTACCTCCTCCACCTCCTCCACAACCAAAGGAGAAGACACCTCCTCCTCCTCCGCGAAAATCCAAAGTGCGATCAGGTTCGACCTCGCAACACAAGAGGTCATCAGTTTCGGTTGGTAATGCTCCCCAGACAAGTAAAAAGAAGGTGGATGCTAGCATTACGAGTAAGATGAAGGACCCGACTGTGGAGCCTCCAAGCAAGAAAGCCGCCGTTGCCTTCTTTAATCAAATAGCCAGTCTACCTAAGTGGAGACAACAGACCGAATTTGAAAGGCAACACAACAAAGAGAGTAATCAAATCAGAGCTAGAGAAATACACACCAAAGAATTGCTAGAGATACAGAACTTGGCCAACATGGGCATATCCATAGAGAGGGCCACAGAGTTGTATTACGGAACGAGAGATTTTGAAAAAGCCACGGTCGCATATAAGTATTCAAGAGGCAATCCTTTGGTCGCCACCGAACAAGAGTATAGAGATTTGCCAACATACATGCGACAGTTGCATGGTTATTACTCCCTGGATACTGCCAACGGAGACTGTGTCGGTTTTGAAGTTTGCATCCCTCCCGGACTGGTTTTTAATCATCCTGAAGAAACGGTGCTTATTATTTATTATGAACACCTCTTTCAGCTCTTCCAACGGCGCTCGCTCGATACGCAGATTTTGATGATATGGTCTATGTAAGTACCCTACCCTCACAACGTTATAATAAACTACGTGATTTGCATTTGAATATATCATATGTTTATTATGCAGGTGTATGGCAAAATGGTGCCTAAAGAAGCAATTGAGCAATATAGACTTCTTGGATCCCATATTTGTAAATGAGACAACATGTACCGCTCCTGGTGAAGATGACTATGTACCAACAAGTTTGAAGATTGAGTTTGAAAGGATGTTCAGAAACAACAAAACAAACGTACTCCTACCCTACAACTGCGAGTATGTGTTCTCGACTCTTATTTTAGTGTTTCTTTTCTTGATATATCATTCAATAACATGGACTTTGTGATTGCAGCAACTATTTTATCCTCGTAGATATCTATCTTGAAGATTCACATATCGAGGTGTGGGACTCAAAGAAAAAGCCACTTTCTCTTATCGACCCCCTAGTCAAAGTGCTGAATAAGTAAGTGAACCCAATATCACAACACTTTCTAATCACATAGGATATTGTAATGTCCTCGGTCTTCACACTTCATTTACAATGTAACATAGAATGAAGGCATTACCTAATTGGAAAAATCTCGATAGCAAGATGCAAAAGCAATGGAGTGCCCTATTCAGTGTAAAGTATATGGAGGATCTCAAGACCCTAGATCAACCGATGGGGAACAACGAATGCGGGTTCTATGTGATGTGGACAATGCTAAAATACTTTGGCGCAAAAACAAATAAGGGAGATGACATGGTACGTAGGCATCCCATTTCTATTGTTTTGTCTTACGTTTGTGCATCTCAATATCATCTTGCTTCAATTACAGCGCAAAGCAAACAATCACAACCAGTTGCTAGATTTTGAGATGAGAGGAATTCAAGAGGAGATAGCAAGGTTTGTGATGGACGAGATATTGACCAAGAAAGGATCATTCTCCATTGCGAGGACTAAGAAGTACAAGGCGCAGTACGGAAGAGACCACATTGATAGGCTATTGTAATGCTTAAAGTTTTTTTTGAAACTTTTGTAATATAAATGTTGATGGGTTTGTATTGTCGCTGATCAACAATCACCTTCACATCGATATCAAATTGATCGATAGCAACCACCTCCACCTCCCCGACCTCCCACCCCACCACCTCCCCTCGAAATGAAAATAAAACAATTATTAAAATGCAAATTGTGAAAAGTATATCACTACCGGTTCAAAAGAAAACCGGCAGTGATAATATAATCTACACAACCGGTTGGTTAAAACAACCGGCAGTGATGGCTCAAGTATCACTGCCGGTTTGTAACACGAACCGACAGTGATACATGAGCTATCACTGCCGGTTTGGCATAACCGGCAGTGATGTGATCAGCTCATCACTGCCGAGTTGGTTATGGCGGTTCAAAATCCGCCAGTGAAGGGGGGTTTTGAACCGCCAGTGATGTCCTTCTCTGCTGTAGTGAATTTTGATTGGACTGAAATACCAGCCTGACCGCAGTAAATAAAGAATACCAGGACTGTAATTGGAACGGAACACGAACACGGTTTCTTTTTTTGCCACTACAAGGTCACGTGGTCACATCCCCTACACCGTTGGATGTGTATGGGATAGAAGCACATGGGCAAATTAAACTTTTCCGAAACCGAACATAGCCCTGACAATTTTTCAAGCGCCGCCCATCCAGAGACAGAACGTCCAATGACCTATTTTCAGCTGTTGTCCAATGACCTTTCTGCATGATAGATCCGTCAGATTTTGATAAGCTAGTAGTAGGTTTGTGGATCGTCATTGTCCATGTCAGTGTTAGCCAACGAGCAAAACCTGTTCAAAAATATTTGCACACGTAAGTAACCCGTTTTTTTTCGCCATAGGGTAAGGTAAAATTCGTACTCGTGACGGGAGCGGAAATTGATATGAATGTAAATATGGTATTGGTGCTTAGCAACCAACTCTGGTTGTAAATACACAGTTTGCTTCTACATGAATTTTTTCTCTTCCATCCATTATATGAATTGAGCATCCAACTCCTGTGACAAATACATATTTTTATTTCTATCTGAATCCATGTTATCTATTATATGAATTCTCTCGGGTGTGTGTATTATTATTTCTCGAAATTTTTACTATAATTCCTCCTTTACGAATAAATCTTTTTATGGACACGTGCATACCGCATGTGCATGGCTACTAGTATAATTAATGCATGTGAGATGCATGGTGTGTGAATTGTCGTGCATGCGCGTTGCACGTGTCCAAGTGGTGTGTAAGGATCGTGACACCTAAGGGGTTGAATTAGGCAACTTAATTAAAGATCTACTTCTAACTATAACCTCTAATTTTCACCTTGACAGAACCTATGCAAATAAAAAACTATCTAAATGTGCAACTACAATTTTGTTAGGTGTGTTGCTATCTCTACCGCAAAAGAGTTATGTACCCTAGGTTCCAATCTTATCAACTAACCTATCCAACTAAGCTAGGAAAGTAAGCAAACAACTAATGTACATAATATAAACGCGGAAGGTAAAAAGACGATAGAGATGCAAACTCCCGTCGATGACTCTAGTAATTTTACCGAGGTATCGAGAAGCTCATGCTTCCCTTGGTCCTCGTTGGAGCCCCTCGCAAGAAAACCCTCGCAAGGGTCAAGCTCTCGGTCGTGTAACTCCGTGGATAGCCTCGGACCTTCCCTATGTGTAAGTGGGTCTCTGACGTGCCTTCTGGCAAGCTTCTCCTAGATGCTCCCTGCCGTCTTCATTGTCAAGCTTCCGACCGAAACGCCGTGGGCCTTGTTCCCTCCGTACATGGTGGCGGCCACACCATAAACACGATTGGTGTTTTCACTTGCAAACACGTTAGTCTAATTTGATATTTTTGATCATCAAACACCAAAATCCAAACTAAATGGACCAATGGTCCATTTTACTTACGTGGTGGAAGATGCAGAGCAGTTTCTATAACTAGAAAGACCAAAGACATCGCTGTCTACAGTGGTCCTAGTTTTCCAATGCTTTAGGAAAAAGTTCACTTTACATCCCTCAACTTTTGTGAAAGTTTATTTTTTCTCCCCGAACTCTAAAACCGGCTAAACCACCTCTTTGAACTTTTAAAACCGTTCGTTTTACCTCCCTGACTGGTTAGTAGCGGTTTTCAAAGGTTGTATGTCTTTTTCTTTTTTATTTATTTCAGCTGAATCTTTGAAAAACCATAGTAAATCATAGAAAAATTATAAAATAAAAAAAAATCCAATTTTGTTAGACTCCACATGAGTAGATCTGTAGAGTGAACATATAATGTGGTATGCTGTAGTACAATTTTTTTTACTGTAGATTTAGATCTATACTTTTCTGTAATAAATTCATAGCTGCAGTTATAAATCTATAACTAAGTTATACCTGATCCAATGAGTATGAAATTTTTACTAAGTTCAAGCATACAATAATTATCCCACTATAAAAATTTCACCACAATTGGATCATAGAAACTGCAGCTATGAATTAATTATAGAAAAACATAGATCTAAAGCTACAACAAAAATTTATACCAAAACATACCACATTATATGTTCATTGTATAGATCTACTCATGTGGAGTCCTTGGATTTTCTATTTTATGATTTTTCTGTAATTTACTATGAATTTTCAAAGATTCAACCAAAATAAATAAAAAAGAAAAAGACAAAACCGCCTTTGAAAACCGCTTATAACCGATCAGGGAGGTAAAATGAACGGATTTAAAAGTTCAGAGGTGTAGTTTACCCAGCTTTAGAGTTCAGGAAGGAAAAGACAGAAGTTAAGGGAGCTAACGTGGACTTTTTCCAATGCTTTATTCACATGCAGACAATGTAGGCTGAATGAGCAGCCCAGCACAGCACTATGCTTGGGCCGAACTCGTTAACAATGATACCAAGCCGTGTCAAATAGGATCGTGCCTCGTGCCGCCCATTGGGCCAGCCCGTTTTGAACCATGGCATCAATCTGTGCACCGAATGCGCCTGCCCCTGCGATATGGAAGATAATCAATGGAAGGCCACTATACAGCCATGCATTGGCAGACTTCTTTTAACTTACCATGCACCCTAATAATGATCCAACAGTGAGCGAGTAATTTAGCCACGCCCATATGGAAGATGGTAACAGAAGAAGGCAACCGTGTAACACCCAAATTTTAGAGTTAACAAATTTTAAATAATTTAGATAACAATTAATGAGAAATTAAAAATTTTTAAAAAAATATTTGGTGTTGCATTCATGCTGTTGCATATATTTTTATTGTTATTGTGTGGTGTGGATTTGTTTTATTTTATTTTGGATTAGAATGTATTTTAAATACTTTTGAAAACAAGTAAATAAAAAAAAACAAAGGAAAGAAGAAGGGGCTTACCTGCTGTGGCGGCCTGGTAGCCACCGACCGGCCCGTTCAGCCGAGCCAGTCAGCCCAGTTCGCGACGGCCTGCTCTTTTGCGCCGGACCGGCCCAGCGACACCGCTCGCACGGCCCAAGTCGGCCCAGTGCCGAAGCAGCCGTTCTCTTTTCTCTTGAGCTGCTGACCGACGGACCCCACCTGTCGGTTTTCTCCTACCTCCAGACGTGACCGAGCCGGACTCGAAGTTGTTCGTTCAACCGACTTTGATCGCGAATCTTTGGTTTCCTAGCAAGATAGGGAATGTGGTCTTATAAAAGGGTAGCCGGGTACCTCTAGTTTCCGTTTTTCAACTAAAAAGCTAGGGTTGCCACGGGAGAATCGAGCTTTAGGGTTTGAGTTCGTTGGAGGCCGGCGGTAGATTGGGGAGGGAGCTTTCGGGAGGAATCGGGGCCGATTTCTTTACTTGGGTGAGCTTATTTTCTTCTCCTCTTGCTTTCCACGCTTTCAATTGAGGTTTTGGTGAGGTGAATCAAGGTATTGGAGCTCACCGTCGGGTCGGCCATGGAGCCGCCGCCCTCTTGTCGTCGCGTGTTGCGTTCGGGTGACCGTAGATAGTTTGTTTTCGGGTAGATGAGATCGCGTGGAGCTTCTCCACCGATTGGAGTTGGTAGGGGGTTGAGTGGTGGTCGGAATTTGCGGGGCCGATGAACTCCGGCGAGCCGGCCATGGCGGGTATGGCGGCCGGTGGCCGGATGGGAGGAAGAAAGGTCGGAGTTGTAACTGTGGAGATGCAGGTGATCGTGAGCCGTTCGATTTGAAATCAACACCAGAGATTAGAACTTACCCTTTCGATGGCAATCTTGTTAAAGAGCCCCTGCGTTTTCTAGTAATCAACCCGCGGTCCCAAGGCGTAAAGCTGAGATTACGTTTTTGTATTTTGAAAGCGTATTTTCATCCGGTTAAATCAAAAATACGTTTTCAGCAATTTACAGTTTTGCCACTAGAATTGTTTTAGTCATAAAATCTTCGTTTTAACTCCGATTTGATCCGTTCAAATTGCGTTAGGTTCGTATTTGCGAACTCTACATGTTAGTATAGTTTTACAGTTAGTTTTGATAATTTATTTTTCGAGTTTATAATTAAGTATTTATTTATCTATAGGAAATCTTAGAAAATTCATAACTTTTACGTTTTAACTCCGATTTTGGTGATCTTTGCGTCTGTGTGATCGTAGAAACGTGTAGAAGAGTTTTATAAACTTTTATTACTGTTTTGTTACTGTTGGTGTACTGTTCTAATTATATCTATTTGTTTGCTTCGTGTATGTTTGATTGGATGCATGTATGTTGTTGATTGATGATCGAGTATAGAAGGTGAGCAGTACTTGGACGATTCGGAGTATTACTTTGAGCCAAGTCAGCAGTATCATTTGGAGAGCTTTGATCAAGGCAAGTATAACACAGGACTATCCTTGCTACCTATTCATCAAAATGATCATACATATGCATGTGCTTACTTTGACAACCTTAGAGATTATAACTTAGTGCTTGATGTCTTGATTCCTTGTCAACCTTGGGTATGCATATGGGTAGCTATGGCTAGTGCTTAAACTAAGAACAATGATCTTGCAATATGATTAATGGATCAAGCAACCAATTATTAAGATGATTTAATTTTTGTTAAAAGGGGGCTAGAGCATGTGTATTATTTTTGATGCTCTAGTTACTCTCCGTAAGGACTTATCTGTACGTGATCATCCGGGATATACAGTACAGCTGTGAGGGCTATATGGCTCTGGCTCTAGTTGTTCAAGAGACCTTTTCTAGCTTGTTAGTGGTTACCTTAAATGGCGTAAGAATGGCTTGACACTTTGGGTGTAGTGCGAGCCCCTGGCCTAGTGTGTATAGGCTGCGGTTGTTGTGCCACAGGGAAGGGGGGTTCTACATCTGCCTGCCGAGTGAAATCTAATGGCCCTAACTTGTTAGACGAACTTTTGAGTGGCTTTATATGGTTCTCGGGTGTTTGGGCTTGATCTCCCCACTCATTTGGAAATCATGACTTACAGTGAAAGTGTACACCTCTGCGCAGAGTTAAAAACTGGTATACTAGCCGTGCTCACGGATACGAGCGGCCTTGGAACATTTACAGATAGATGATCACCATTGTTATATCATGTTTAATTACTGTTGTTGTTATTATGCTCTTGTTAATGTTATTCGTTATCATTATTGCAATTGATCATTGGTTCTTTAATGGGAAGTGGTTTATCTCGATGCTACTCAAATGAAAGTTATAAGATTAAAAGCTAACCGCAGTTAAACAGTGTCTTGCTATTTGAGCCTCATGAACCCTGTGTTATATTTGTGGAGTTCAACATGGACTCACTCTTGCTATTTCCACCATAACAGATGAAGATAATGAGGAAGATTATCGGAATGAGTACTAGTCTTGATGTCAACCAGTCAACCGTGTCCCTGTGTGGAGTTTCCGCTGAAGAATTACTATTAGTTATTATTACCTATCGTTCAAGACTATGTCTTAAATATTTATTTGTTATGTAATAAGCACTGTGATGATACTTTGTAATTTGTCAACTTATGTGTGCGACTGTTTCCTGGGGTGCACATGAGTCTTTTATACATCCTATTTTTGTCCTTAAAAATGGGTGTGACAGATTGGTATCAGAGCCGTGTTGACTGTAGGACGCAAGCCTAGTTAGAATGGTCGTTAATAGCATCCATACTCCATTTAATTCATGTTTCCTCTTTTCACCTTGTTAATTACTAAAGTTTTATGCTTCCTCTACTTTATTCTATTGCGAAAATACATTGATTCTATCTAATCTATGCCTAAATCTTGTAGATGCCTCCTTATCCCCGTTTGTCAGCTGCACAATATGTTGCCCGTTTCAAACCTCAGGAGCCAAAGGAAGAGGGCGATCAAGAGCTATCCGATGCTGAATCAAGAGTTGGTGATACACCTATGGAGGATGTAGTTATGGGGTGGACTACGAAGTTTTATATCATGGTTCCTAAGGCTGATGCTTTCTTCCATGATATGTTGACAAGAACCTTGGATAACTACTACTACGACTGGGAGGCTACTTTAGAGTATCGCAGTGCAGAGTATAGTCATCCATGGATGGATTCCTATTGGAAGACGGAATTATGGGTCAAGAAAAGGGATCCTACCACTAAGGAGCCTAAGGTGGAGTCAAAGTTCATTACCCGAGTGAGCCGGGCAACTGTGGAGACAAGCATGGAGGATGTCGCTTTCAATGCATTTGTTTACTACCATGGTCTACGCTCGGACAGGACGCTAAAGGGTGCACTTCGGCACTTTCCTTGTTTCTTGCATGACAAGGGAATTTGGACCGTGCCACTTGCAGATGATTCCTCCTTGACTTTGCAAGCTACGGTGGCATTAGCTCGTGAATTGGCTCTTCATGAGGCGGACTTGAAGGATGAGTTGCTGAAGGAAAAAGAACTTAAGGAGCAAGCTTATAAGGAGATTGACCAATTAAGGGCGGAGTTAGGTCGTCCCAAGATTTATGAGAAGCTTAATTAGGCAATAGGAAAAATCCCTATGTAATAGGAACGATAGTAATTGTGAGTTAATTTTAAGTTTGGATTATTTTAAGAGTCAGTTTGTGGTGTGAACAATTGTGTGATTGATGGATTGTTATTATGATAATGTGTGATTTGGATCTTTGTAATGTGTGCTGGAGTTTTGTAGACATGCCTACAAGTTCCATGGTTAAGAATATTAAGTTTGATCAAAATATATTAGTTGAATATGAGGTTAATTTAGTTCTGTCCTTTGCTGATTTTTGGATTAGTCTGGGATGTTTTAGAAATAACTTAAAATCCGTTCATGAGAAATTTAAGAAATTTTACTGGGAATAATTAGACTTCTATATCTTTCCAACCCCACAAGAATCACTTTAATATCTATTATAAGCTAAGAGATATACCTGTTTCAAGTTGGAGTTACTGCACAGTCTGGAAATCTGGAACAGTTTCTGTTAAGTTCAGTTTTTGACCAATTTATTGACAGAATCAGAAAAAGTGTTGTGAATACGAGTTGTAGATAATTTTATAAGCTTTCCAACCATGTAAAGATCATCTGATTTGGACATCTGTAGCTCGAGATATGACAGTTTTACTGAGTTGCTGAAATTGGAGTTCGCCCAGAAAATCAGATTTTGCTTATCTATTGAATACATCATCTCGGATCGTACTGAATTCCAATTTCTGTGTTTTTGGAAACAGATGTCAGGCAGAGGTCGTGGCAGAGGTCGTGGAGGTGCTAACTTACCCATTACTATGGAGGAACTCATGCAAACTCAGAACCAGATGATGCAGATGTTTATGCAGCACATGCAGAACAATCCCGCTACAGGAGGACCACCGCCTGTGCAAGTGAGGGATAAGCGTGGAGAATTTTTAAAGGGACGCCCTCCAGTGTTTTCTCATGCTGCTGATCCTTTAGAGGCAGATGATTGGGTGAGGGCAGTGGAGAAACAGCTGAATATAGCCCAATGCAATGATATGGAGAAGGTGTTATATGCATCTGGTCAGTTACAGGGGACAGCTCAGACTTGGTGGGAGTCGTATCAAGCTGCACGCCCTGACAATGCTCCTCCTATTACTTGGAATGAGTTTGTTAGAGATTTTCGAGCTCGTCATATTCCTGAAGGTATAATTGAGCTGAAGCAGGAAGAATTCAGAAACCTTAGGATGGGACAGATGAGTGTTAGTGAATATCATGATAGATTTACCCAGTTGGCTCGCTATGCTCCTAATGAAGTGAGGGAAGATGCAGACAGACAGCGTCTCTTCTTGAAAGGAATTTATTATGATCTTCGATTGCAGTTGAAGGGGAATAACTATGCTAGTTTTCAAGAGTTGGTAAATAAAGCTATTGTGCTTGACAATGAGCGCAGAGAGATGGACAGGAAGAGGAAAATGAAGGTACAAGGCTCAGGAAGCAACAACCGTCAGCGTACTAATTCTCAGCATGGTTTCCATCAGAAGTTTCAAGGACCGGTTAGTCAATGGAATCGCAATCCGAATCAGAGATGGTCCCAGAATTGGCAAAGTAATCAGTCACAACAGCGTTCATCATATCCACAACGTCAACAATATCAGCAGACTGGGCAACAGACTCCTCGCACTGGAAATCCCAATGCTACCCCCATAAAGAATAGTACTCCCAGCACTCCTATTAGATGCTTTGTCTGTGGTAAAGAGGGTCATTTGTCTTATAATTGTCCTGAGAAGCAGAACCAACAGACTCCTCAGAGCCAGAAGAGCAACCAGAGGCAATCCGGTGCTGGAAGGGTGAATCACGTGTCTTCTGATACAGCTCATAATGCACCAGAAGTTATGATTGGTACGTTCAATGTACATTCCACTCCCGCAACTGTTCTTTTTGACTCTGGAGCATCTCATACATTCATATCCAATATTTTTGTTAAAATGCATAGTATACCCATGCTAGCTATGAAAGAACCTCTCTTAGTAAATTCACCTGGAGGTACCATGCAAACTAGTAATCGTTGTCTTCCGATTAGTATGGTATTAAGGGGGGTAGAGTTTAAGATAACTCCTATAGTGTTGAGAACATCAGGGATTGATGTGATATTGGGTATGGACTGGATGATGCAAAATCAGGCAGAGATTCAGTGTCAGCAGAAAGTGGTAGTTGTGACTGCGCCTAATGGAGATAAAATCAATGTGGATGTAGCAATGCAGAAGCAACCAACCGCGGTGGTGAATCAGATTGAAGATACTATTAAGGAGAATTCAGTGATTGAGGAATTTCCGGATGTCTTCCCTGATGAATTGCCAGGTATGCCACCTGACCGAGACATTGAATTTCTTATTGAATTATTACCTGGAACTGCACCTATAGCCAAACGACCATATAGGATGGGAGTAGATGAATTAGAAGAACTTAAGAAACAAATTAAAGAATTACAAGAAAAAGGTTTTATTCGACCTAGTTCATCACCTTGGGGAGCACCAGTTATTTTTGTTGATAAGAAAGATGGTGGTCAGAGGATGTGTGTTGATTATCGGTCACTAAATGAAGTAACTATCAAGAATAAGTATCCTTTGCCCCGGATTGATGACTTGTTTGATCAGTTGAGAGGTGCTTGTGTGTTCTCTAAGATTGATTTACGTTCTGGATATCATCAGTTGAAGATTCGTGTTTATGATATTCCAAAGACAGCTTTTACTACAAGGTATGGATTGTATGAGTATACTGTTATGTCGTTTGGATTGACCAATGCACCTGCATACTTTATGTACATGATGAATAAGGTGTTCATGGAATACTTGGATAAGTTTGTGGTAGTGTTTATTGATGATATACTGGTATTTTCCAAGACAGAGGTAGAGCATGCTGAACATTTGAGGTTGGTATTGCAGAAGCTTAGAGAGCATAAACTGTATGCGAAGCGAAGTAAATGTGAGTTTTGGTTGAAGGAAGTTTCTTTTCTTGGTCATATTGTTTCTAATGGAGGTATATCAGTGGATCCAGGCAAGGTAAAGGATGTATTGAATTGGAAACCACCTACTGATGTTAGTGAGATTCGCAGTTTCCTGGGTTTAGCTGGATATTATAGACGGTTCATTGAAGGGTTTTCTAAACTTGCTAAACCTATGACATCTCTGTTAGAAAAGAATGCTAAATTTGTGTGGTCTGATAAATGTCAAGCTAGTTTTGAGGAATTGAAGAAGAGGTTAACTACAGCGCCTGTTTTGGTTTTACCAGATTTGAGTAAGAAGTTTTCTATTTATTGTGATGCTTCTCGTCAAGGTTTGGGATGTGTTCTTATGCAAGAAGGCAGAGTTGTGGCATATGCATCTAGACAGTTGAGAAAGCATGAGTTGAATTATCCTACACATGATTTGGAGTTAGCAGCTGTCGTTCATGCTTTAAAGATTTGGAGACATTATTTGATTGGACATAAGAGTGATATATACACTGATCATAAGAGTTTGAAGTATATTTTCACTCAGTCAGATCTGAATTTGAGGCAACGCAGATGGTTGGAGTTGATTAAGGATTATGATATTGAGATACACTATCATCCTGGTAAGGCTAATGTAGTAGCTGATGCTCTTAGTAGGAAGAGTTATGCCAATGAGATAAGAACATTGTCTATGGCTAGTGAGTTATGTGCTGAATTTGAATATTTGAACTTGGGAATTGTTACTAATGCAATGGAATTAGTAATAGAGCCTACTTTAGAGCAAGAGATCTATAAGGGTCAATTGAAGGATGAGAAACTAAAGAAGATAGCGGAGGATATAGTGATTGGTAAGTCACCAGGCTTTAGAATGGATGATAATGGAATTTTGTGGTTTGGAAAGAGGCTGTGTGTACCTGAGGATCAAGCTATTAGACAGGCAATTCTTCGCGAAGCTCATGAGTCAGCTTATTCTATTCATCCTGGTAGTACTAAGATGTATTTGGATCTGAAACAGAAATATTGGTGGGTTGGACTAAAGCGAGATGTGGCTGAGTATGTGGCTTTGTGTGATACTTGTCAGAGGGTGAAAGCAGAGCATCAGAGACCTGCTGGATTGTTGCAACCAATGAAGATCCCTGAATAGAAGTGGGAGGAAGTTGGTATGGACTTTATAGTGGGGTTACCGCGTACTCAGAGAGGTTATGATTCTATTTGGGTGATAGTGGATAGGTTGACTAAAGTTGCTCATTTTATTCCAGTCAAGACTAATTACACGGGAGTACAATTAGCTACCTTGTATATGGAAAGGATAGTATGTTTGCATGGAGTACCAAAGAAAATTGTGTCTGATCGGGGTACGCAGTTTACATCGCACTTTTGGCAAGCTGTGCATGAATCTTTAGGAACTAAATTGAACTTTAGTACAGCATATCATCCACAGACAGATGGACAGACTGAAAGGACCAACCAGGTATTAGAGGATATGTTGAGAGCCTGTGCATTGCAATATGGAACTAGTTGGGATAAGAGTTTGCCTTATGCAGAATTTTCTTACAATAATAGTTATCAACAGAGTCTTAAGATGGCACCGTTTGAAGCTTTGTATGGACGAAAGTGTAGAACTCCATTGTTTTGGGATCATACAGGTGAATCTCAGGTGTTTGGTACAGATGTTCTTAGAAACGCAGAAGATCAAGTGCGAGTGATTCGTGAGAATTTGAGAGTGGCACAGTCTCGTCAGAAGAGTTATGCTGATAATAGGAGAAGGGATCTAGTTTTTGAGGTAGGTGATTATGTCTATTTGAAGGTGTCACCTATGAGAAGTGTGAAGAGATTTAACATGAAAGGTAAACTAGCACCAAGGTATGTTGGACCATTTAAAGTTATTGCTAGACGTGGGGAAGTTGCTTACCAATTAGAGTTGCCTGAGAATTTATCTGGGGTGCATGATGTGTTTCATGTTTCACAACTTAAGAAGTGTTTGAGGGTGCCTGAGGAGCAGATACCTTTGGAAGAATTGACTGTTAAGGAGGATCTTACATATGAAGAGATTCCGATTAAGATTATAGAGACTGCTGAGAGGGTTACTCGAAGTCGGGTTATTAAGATGTGTAAAGTACAGTGGAATCGATATTCAGAGGCAGAGGCAACTTGGGAAAGAGAGGATGAATTGAGAAAATCATATCCGCAGTTATTTGAGTAAGCAGTTCAATCTCGAGGACGAGATTCTTTTAAGGGGGGTAGAATTTGTAACACCCAAATTTTAGAGTTAACAAATTTTAAATAATTTAGATAACAATTAATGAGAAATTAAAAATTTTTAAAAAAATATTTGGTGTTGCATTCATGCTGTTGCATATATTTTTATTGTTATTGTGTGGTGTGGATTTGTTTTATTTTATTTTGGATTAGAATGTATTTTAAATACTTTTGAAAACAAGTAAATAAAAAAAAACAAAGGAAAGAAGAAGGGGCTTACCTGCTGTGGCGGCCTGGTAGCCACCGACCGGCCCGTTCAGCCGAGCCAGTCAGCCCAGTTCGCGACGGCCTGCTCTTTTGCGCCGGACCGGCCCAGCGACACCGCTCGCACGGCCCAAGTCGGCCCAGTGCCGAAGCAGCCGTTCTCTTTTCTCTTGAGCTGCTGACCGACGGACCCCACCTGTCGGTTTTCTCCTACCTCCAGACGTGACCGAGCCGGACTCGAAGTTGTTCGTTCAACCGACTTTGATCGCGAATCTTTGGTTTCCTAGCAAGATAGGGAATGTGGTCTTATAAAAGGGTAGCCGGGTACCTCTAGTTTCCGTTTTTCAACTAAAAAGCTAGGGTTGCCACGGGAGAATCGAGCTTTAGGGTTTGAGTTCGTTGGAGGCCGGCGGTAGATTGGGGAGGGAGCTTTCGGGAGGAATCGGGGCCGATTTCTTTACTTGGGTGAGCTTATTTTCTTCTCCTCTTGCTTTCCACGCTTTCAATTGAGGTTTTGGTGAGGTGAATCAAGGTATTGGAGCTCACCGTCGGGTCGGCCATGGAGCCGCCGCCCTCTTGTCGTCGCGTGTTGCGTTCGGGTGACCGTAGATAGTTTGTTTTCGGGTAGATGAGATCGCGTGGAGCTTCTCCACCGATTGGAGTTGGTAGGGGGTTGAGTGGTGGTCGGAATTTGCAGGGCCGATGAACTCCGGCGAGCCGGCCATGGCGGGTATGGCGGCCGGTGGCCGGATGGGAGGAAGAAAGGTCGGAGTTGTAACTGTGGAGATGCAGGTGATCGTGAGCCGTTCGATTTGAAATCAACACCAGAGATTAGAACTTACCCTTTCGATGGCAATCTTGTTAAAGAGCCCCTGCGTTTTCTAGTAATCAACCCGCGGTCCCAAGGCGTAAAGCTGAGATTACGTTTTTGTATTTTGAAAGCGTATTTTCATCCGGTTAAATCAAAAATACGTTTTCAGCAATTTACAGTTTTGCCACTAGAATTGTTTTAGTCATAAAATCTTCGTTTTAACTCCGATTTGATCCGTTCAAATTGCGTTAGGTTCGTATTTGCGAACTCTACATGTTAGTATAGTTTTACAGTTAGTTTTGATAATTTATTTTTCGAGTTTATAATTAAGTATTTATTTATCTATAGGAAATCTTAGAAAATTCATAACTTTTACGTTTTAACTCCGATTTTGGTGATCTTTGCGTCTGTGTGATCGTAGAAACATGTAGAAGAGTTTTATAAACTTTTATTACTGTTTTGTTACTGTTGGTGTACTGTTCTAATTATATCTATTTGTTTGCTTCGTGTATGTTTGATTGGATGCATGTATGTTGTTGATTGATGATCGAGTATAGAAGGTGAGCAGTACTTGGACGATTCGGAGTATTACTTTGAGCCAAGTCAGCAGTATCATTTGGAGAGCTTTGATCAAGGCAAGTATAACACAGGACTATCCTTGCTACCTATTCATCAAAATGATCATACATATGCATGTGCTTACTTTGACAACCTTAGAGATTATAACTTAGTGCTTGATGTCTTGATTCCTTGTCAACCTTGGGTATGCATATGGGTAGCTATGGCTAGTGCTTAAACTAAGAACAATGATCTTGCAATATGATTAATGGATCAAGCAACCAATTATTAAGATGATTTAATTTTTGTTAAAAGGGGGCTAGAGCATGTGTATTATTTTTGATGCTCTAGTTACTCTCCGTAAGGACTTATCTGTACGTGATCATCCGGGATATACAGTACAGCTGTGAGGGCTATATGGCTCTGGCTCTAGTTGTTCAAGAGACCTTTTCTAGCTTGTTAGTGGTTACCTTAAATGGCGTAAGAATGGCTTGACACTTTGGGTGTAGTGCGAGCCCCTGGCCTAGTGTGTATAGGCTGCGGTTGTTGTGCCACAGGGAAGGGGGGTTCTACATCTGCCTGCCGAGTGAAATCTAATGGCCCTAACTTGTTAGACGAACTTTTGAGTGGCTTTATATGGTTCTCGGGTGTTTGGGCTTGATCTCCCCACTCATTTGGAAATCATGACTTACAGTGAAAGTGTACACCTCTGCGCAGAGTTAAAAACTGGTATACTAGCCGTGCTCACGGATACGAGCGGCCTTGGAACATTTACAGATAGATGATCACCATTGTTATATCATGTTTAATTACTGTTGTTGTTATTATGCTCTTGTTAATGTTATTCGTTATCATTATTGCAATTGATCATTGGTTCTTTAATGGGAAGTGGTTTATCTCGATGCTACTCAAATGAAAGTTATAAGATTAAAAGCTAACCGCAGTTAAACAGTGTCTTGCTATTTGAGCCTCATGAACCCTGTGTTATATTTGTGGAGTTCAACATGGACTCACTCTTGCTATTTCCACCATAACAGATGAAGATAATGAGGAAGATTATCGGAATGAGTACTAGTCTTGATGTCAACCAGTCGACCGTGTCCCTGTGTGGAGTTTCCGCTGAAGAATTACTATTAGTTATTATTACCTATCGTTCAAGACTATGTCTTAAATATTTATTTGTTATGTAATAAGCACTGTGATGATACTTTGTAATTTGTCAACTTATGTGTGCGACTGTTTCCTGGGGTGCACATGAGTCTTTTATACATCCTATTTTTGTCCTTAAAAATGGGTGTGACAAACCGCTGCCATGGATTTGGAAGGACTCGAAGGAGCCTTCCAGTTCCAGATCACCGGATGCTTGTTTTTTAGGTAGGCAAGCAGGCATCTCGGAATCTCGGAGGGGACGCCGCCGTGATCGATCACTGCCTGTATACATAAGAGATGCCGCGCCATGCTAAACTAAAACCCAAAAGTCCGTCGTGCCTAGCATTCGCCGGCCGCCATGCAGCTGATCCAGTTCCTCGCGGCGTGGCTGTTCCCCGGCGCCCAGTGCTTTGCAGTGGACATGGCCAACGCCGACTCCTCTGAGCTCGACCGCTCGCCGTCGTCGCCGTCGTTCAGCGCCAATGCGGCCGGATCGGGCTCCTCCCTCTCCTCCCCGTCCTCGACGTCGTCGAGCGACGGCCACCGTGGCTTCTTTAAGTCCCGGTCCCGGCAGGAAAGCCCCTCCACGACGCCGCTGTGCTTCGGCGCCAGCGGCGGCGGGAGGAGGCTGCTGCTGCGGGGCTCCCGCGCGCGAGCGCCCGCGAAGCAGCCGCAGGAGCAGGAGAATGCGGTGACCATGGCGCCCAAGGTCAAGGGAGACGTGATCGGGAGGTACCTGCGCAAGATTTCGAGGAGGCTGAGGAAGGCTAGGAGCGACGGTAAGGGGGCGCCGTCATCGATGGCCGCCGTTGATGACACGGCCCGCGAGAGGGCCGAGTCCGTGGCCCGCGCCATCTCGTACTGCAAGGACACGCTCCGGCGCGGCAAGTCGCGGTCGCCGTCCGCCCCGCCGCCTCCTCCCTCGCCTAGCCTTGACCAGTGGCTCCACGACAGACAGGAGGAGATCATCGCGAACGCCGCCGAGCATCACTGCGACGAGTGCAGTGACCCACGGCCCTCACCGCCGCGTCCTCGCCGGGCCGCCAGATGGCCCCTCGGGATGCAGACGATGGCGAAGCGATTTAAGGAGTCGCCGTGCCCGTGCCCGTCCTCGCCAAGCCGGGACAGTTTGCTCGCCGCGTGCGCCGTCGCGCACGGCGAGGAGTCACCGCAACCGCATCACGGCCACGGTAGGTTGTCTCTGCTAGCCACCCGGCATCCCATGCAATGCAACCCTGATGCAGTGGCAAAGTCTATCGTCTAATGCGTTGGCTCTCCATGCATTCGTGCAGGTTGCCGTGGTGAATCGTCGATGAGCAGCTTGGACGAGATGGAGTTTTTGAAGACATTCGATGGGGACGAGGGGATGATCAATCACCATTTCATCACTGTGGAGATCTGAAGAAGCGGCTCTCAAGTGTTCAGCAAGCAGACTCCGCCGGATATGAAAAGGAAGCGATTATATATGAAAAGAAAATTCGTGACAGCTTAGTATTACCAACACTGAACGTATTCCTGCTTCCAGGAGCTATAGAATTAATCATCTTAGGCTCTGTTTGACAAAGTTCTAGCTCTAGGTAATCGGTGGATTTCTTTTAGAGCTTGTAACCTGTAGCTCTAGGAAATCGTGGATCTAAATTAAAGCTACATGTATGTTAAGTGCATTCATATGACTCATTTCGTTTATATTTTAGATTATAAAAATAAATAAACTACTTTAGTTTAATCTACAATCTACAAGTCCAGCATAGATATCAGAGCTAGAGCTGTGCCAAAAAGGCCCTTATTAAGTTGTTTTTCCATCAATCTAACAAAGCCTAAGGATACTAGCTAGAGCTGGTCTAGATCCAAAATTTCTTGGAGCTATGGCACACTGAAGATATTTATTAAGCAATTTTGATTAAACACTTAATTTATTCTATCTGATTAACATCAAATCATGCATGGACTTTTGGGTGGAGGAATGCCAAATTAACTCGGCCTCAATATAGCAAGCATTTGATGTCACTATGCTGTAGGTTATTAATTAATACTTTTATATTAACAAAAACGTTGAAGACAATTTTTCTTGTTATTGGAGTATATTTAAATCCATTTATTGCACAATGTTTTTATTGAAGCACTGCATAATCCATATGTCCTGTGTCCAGCTCAAGCTTCTTGCTCCTTAAGCATTTCATTCCTCAAATTGAAGGTGCCACACAACTGTCGACTAATAAATCCCTACCCTCACCAAATGCAACCTCGTATCCTAAGGGCATGGAGCTAACTTTTTCATAGAATGCCATATCATCCACGGACCTACGGTTTCCCCTAAGTGGGTCCTACAACACAACAACAATATGAACTTGTTTGGCATTGTTTTCCCTCAAGTGCTCTTCAGGAGAAGTCTGAGCACTTGTGGAGGGCACAAATTGCAACCCCTCCTCCAGACCGAAAAATAGTTCCAATTTCTCTACTGTTCAACAAAAAATGACTCCTCCTAAAGCGTTTTATGGCTCCTCCACAGTTGTTGGAGTCGGAGGTAGACTCATACCAGACAGGCCCTAAAAGAAAACAAATTGCACCGATCATCCTCGACTGGTTCCTCAGTCTATTCTCTATGTGTTGATGGTGACAACATAGAGAGCATGGAAAAAATAGCGGGCTATAGCGGCGGGAGAGGCTTGACGCTAAGCTCTTCGTATTTATGCCGCTATAACAACTTTCACCGCTATAACGCGCTATAGCGCCTCTAAGTTGCATAGCTTAGCATTTTAAATAGCGGCGCTATTCCAACAGTGACAATTTAATTAGTGATATATTTCCTACTTATCAGTTATAATTTGCTACTAATTTGGTATTTTGGACAATTAAACTTTCATGAACCATGTTGTAATGTCATATTGGTATTTGGTAATGTCACCTAGACTTGTTTAGGAAGTAGAGTGTCCACTGGATATGAAAAAGGAAATTCATTTCAGCTTGAGTTGTTTTTTCCATCAATCAATCTAGCAAAGGCCTATAGATTCGAGGTTGGAGCTGGAGCTGTGGGCTGTGACACACGGAAGATATGTTTAGTTAAGCATTTCTATTAATTTTGATTAAACACATACTTTATTCTATCTGATTAACATGAAATCATGCTTGGATGTAGGGGTGAAGGTATGCCAAACTTGTCCTTAATATAGCAAAGCATTTGATGTCACTCCGCTGTAGGTTATTAATTTATACTTTTTATAATAGACAAAGTTTTTAGGAAAATTTCTCTAGTTATTATATTCAAATTCATTTGTTGCACAACGTTTATTCAAGCATTGCATAATGCATGTCATGTGTACAACTCAAGCTTTTTGCTCCTTAACATTTCATTCCTGAAATCACTTAGACTCCTCTGCACTGTTTTGTCGTGTTTGGGGAAGAAGAGCACAATCAAGGTGCCACACGACCAATAGTCTCGATCCCTTCCCAACCAACGTATCCTAAGAGCAACTCTGGCACGAGACCTTGGTGGTGTTTGATGACCAGCAACTCACCACAGGGTTATCCGGGACGATGGTTGGTGGGCTTTGACGTACGCGGAACTCAACGGTGAAAGCAAAGAGATAAACGATTTATACTGGTTCGGGCCCTCGTGATCGAATAATAGCCTTTAAGTCAAGTCAGCGTGTATCCTTTTACGTTGGATTGATTGGTATGATTATATGTCATGGTCTGTCGATTTTGGGAGCTTTGCCCTCCTTTATATATTCCAGAAGGCAAGTCTCCTAGTCGGTTACAATATAAGAGTCCTAGTAGGATTATATGGTGGCAATGTTACTAGAATTACATGTGGAAAATTTCTAGTCGGACTAGATCTTCTTCCTTCCTTGCGGGGTACCCAGGGACTATGTCCCACAAGCCCCCGAGCACTGTATGGTTGATCTTGGAAGCCTTCTTGTTCCTTCAGGTCTTGCCAAGTATAAACAAGCTTTGTCCGAGTGATTTCTTGAGAGAAATCATGAAGTGCTCTTGAGATCTTCGAGTGGTGTGGACTTTTCGGAAAAGTGCACTCACTGAGTGTAGCCCCCCGAGCCTCTTGCTGTTTGGAACAAAGAGTTGGATGGTCTTGTATGTAATTCCTTGTCAAAGAAATTTGAATGCATCCTCTGAAGATATGTATCCCGCAGCCCCCGAGCCTATAATCCGACTACTTGGTAGTCGATCTTGTAGACGTCCTCAAGGGTGCAGCCGAGTAACCCCCGAAGACAATGATCAATGATCGCTTGTCGCGGAGTGGTTGGAATCTTGTAAACTTGGCCTTCCATCCTTGGTCCGAGCCCCCGAGCGTCATTGGAGTGAAGCCGAGTAAACTGTGACAATGGCCGAGCACCCGAGCTTAGTGGCGTGGTATCCGAGTAGATGGATGAGCATATACATGTACGCCTGTAGTAAGAGCACGTATGTATGTACGATTTAAGTCTCTAGCTTGCTAGCTTGAAGTCATCTTGCATGTTGAATGAAGTGATGAATACGTGCATGTAGCTTGTGTGGATCTGATAATGAAGTTTTGCATGTCGCTGTACGCCTTCCTTCGTGTTGCTGATTGACGGCTGGACCGGCTTACTTGAGGGCTGGATGTATACTCCGTATATGCATGCAAGCTGAAGTATCATGAATATCCATATAATTAGCCTGTACGTGTACGGGCTCTATGTTGCTTCTTGGCCGGTGGAGCACCATGATTCGCAGAGTATCATCGCGAGCTCGTCGCAAGACCTCTCGATGTCTAGTGTTGTGCCCTCCGTCCTGGAGGTTCAGAGTGGCCGTCGGGGCTTGGATTGAAACAGCTTGCCTGTAGGAGCCATTATACGTGCATGAATGCATGCAAATCCTACTAGCTTGCACGGCTTCTTAGCATGTACGGCTTACTCCTTGAAATTGCTATTGGCTTGCAGTTTGGATATCTTTGCTGCTCGGCTCGCTCGGGACGGAGACGGCTCGCTTACGGCTTGCTTAACGGCTCGCGATTAGAAAAGGCATACGAGCGGTAAGAACAGCCGTCCTTGCTGCCAGCCAGAGTACTCGTCACCGTCGTTCTTTGCTGAGTGCTTGCATGCATGTCTCCATGACCGGTGCATGCTCTTTTAATTTGCTTGCTTGTGAGCAACAGAAGCACACATAACCATGTACGTGCATGCTCATATTTGCGACCATCTTGCTGACGTAATAATAGATCTTTATCTCCGTGTCACATGCTGGCCTGAAGCTGATGCGGAGCGCCGATCGTCATGGCCGTGTAGTCCTCCGCATCCTGATTGACTGAGGACGAGTTGAATTTTGGTGACCGCATCATGATTTACTTAGGGCGAGTCAGATTGTAAGTGTGTTATTGAACACTTTGAGGGATGGATGTAGTTGATCAGACGTCTCGACCGACTTCAGAGTCGTGAAAGATGAGTCTGTCCGAGTGCGTGTATCAGCACTGTAGATAAGCCCTCGTTTAGTTGGGCCGATTCGGCGCCGGCAAAGCATTGTAGCGCACTGCAGCGCACTGTAGTATTTCGTTTGTATTTGGTAACAATTATTCAATCGTTGACTAATTAGACTCAAAACGTTCGTCTCGCAAAGTACAACCAAACTGTGTAATTAGTTTTTGATTTCGTCAACATTTAGTACTCTATGCATGTACCACAAGTTTGATATGACGGGGAATCTTCTTTTTGCATAGTGCCAAAATTTGGATTTTGGTGAAACTAAACATGCCCTAAGGGACTTGATGACCGCTTCTCCGTTGGCATCCGTGCCGAGAGGGACAATGAAGAGATAGCTTCCACCTTTGCTTATCAGTTAAACCTGTCGTTGACCAGTAGACAATGTAAGACTGTGTTGAATCGTCAATGAATTCTGTTAGTCTATTAGTAAGCCGAGTACATCAACGGGTTGGCCTGTAATATATCTTTTTGTTTATAAAAAGTTGTTTTGGACTGTTAATCTGTGGGTAAGATTGTAGTCTACATATATTGGGCTTGTATTGTCTTTTATAGTCCTTTGAAAAGGCGCGTAAGACGGATTAGCCGAGTAAAAGTAGTCAACGTAGTCATTATGATGAAAATCATGTTAGACCCTTCTGTCGACATTAAGTGCGTGATAGCACTTGTTCAAGGGGCCTTTGTAACGATTGTTCACTGTTAGGATCCCGCCCCATAGCGAACGAATCAGGTATCTTGCTTCCGGGAATCATCCTACTCAGGACGACATGTGATAGCCAGACTAAATGTCGGTAATTAGCGCACACCGGCCATAGAATACCCAGCGTATGCGGTGTAAGACCACGTTCGGGTGACGTCATCATAGTTAGAGATGCATACTGGCGGCGTGGTGAGCCAGCCTATCTCGAATAAATGAGGGCATAGTAGTATGACTGCCCATCAAAGGTGTAAACAACATGCGGTTGTGTACCTTGTTATTAGTCGTAGAGATGTGTGGCAGTGTGGAGGCCAGCCTATTTCTATAGCAGACATAGGGTAGCAGCGTGGCTACCCATCGAAGGCGTGAACAACGCTGGGTTGTGCGCCTTGTTGTAGAAAGGAGAGGCCGGAGCCATTGCATGCTGACCGCCATGTATACTGACAACGATGGCCAGAGCCATTGACGACGAGAGCTGGAGCCATTGCATGTTGACAGTAATGACCGCCATGTATGCTGTCGATGAGGGCCGAAGCCAATGCATGCTGACGGTGATGACCGCCGTGTATGCTGTCGATGAGGGCCAGAGCCATTGTATGGTGACGGTGATGACCGCTGTAGATGCTGATGACGATATGCCAGCGGCGTGGGGAAGATGTCGATGACCAGAGGTGCAATATGCTGCTGCTGATGGATCCACTACTCTGGGAGTCGGAGTCAAAATAGCCAGCGTCGTTTGAGCTGGAAGCCCGTGGGCATGGTGCCGGCCGTCGTGTAGCCTGCTGTCGAGGAAGCTGGCCGAGTAGGTTTTGTGGCTGTGCTTGCATGGCCGTACAAGCAGGTCTCACCAATATCCATATCTAATGCATGCATGCGAACCTCAACTAGCTTGCACCACCACGTTGATCATGGAGTCCTTGCTTATTTGCTGGCCGGTGATGAAAAATCTGGAAAGAACGTGGCATGTTGCGTCGTAGAGATGCAGTATGCCGGCATGTGAATTTTCCTTTCTAGAATTTCAGCTTCGCGAGAGCCGTCGGAGTGAAGCCCACTAAACCGAAACAAGAATTTCCCTGTCGGGTGCTAGTCCTCCCCCTTCTCAAAAGCAAGAACATACAGGCAGATGGAGGCCCCGGCGCCAAGTCATCCTTAGATCTGCTCCTCTCCCCTTCTCCACTAGATCTGCAGCATGGAGACCCAAATCAAAGCCAAATCGATTGGATTAGGGAGGGAGGGGAACCTACCGGTGGGGCTGCAGCTTTGGGGCCGGATGCGCAGCTGCCAGGGGGTGGGTGGCCGCGCCGCCGCCAGAACTGCAAGCAGCGTCATCGCCTCGAGGCCGCGAGGCCTCCCGGGGTGCGCGTCATCGCGTCAGGGCTGTGCCGCCTCCCGGGGTGCACGCTGTCGCCTCTGTGCCACACCGCTGCAACCGCTGCCGGGGGTGCACGCCGCCACGTCGGGGCCACGCTGCCGCATCTGGGCCGCGCGCACACGGGAGAGATGAGAGGAGGACGGGAGGTGTGCCGGTCTAGGGTTTTGGGCACGCCACTTATATACGTTCGCCCGCACAAGAAGTCCATTTTTGGGCCAGCTGAAAGGCCGGCGCAGCCCAGGCCCAGGTTAGCTGTTGTGTGTCGTTTCTGTTTTCCACCTAAATGATTTTTCTGTCGGTACTAGCCTAACACACAGGTAAATATGATATTTTTCTGTCGGTTGCACAAAAACCGACAGAGAAATTGATATATTCTGTCGGTTTCAATATTTCTCTTTCAGTTTAGAGTCTCTGACAGAAAATTTTCTAATTTTCCTATTTGTTGGTGTCAAACCGATTGGGATTTTTTTTGTTTCCCGTAGTGCGTGGCCATGGCTAAGCCCCCGAGCCCACCGGCGACTAAGCTGTGGAGGCGAGAAGAAGTCCGATCGAAGCGGCGAAAGTAGCTAGCGCAGGGACAAGGTTGTCGGTGGTGGCATGAGCGACGTCCAAGTAGAGGTAACCCGGATAACGTGTCCCGTCCTCACCCTGCAGCGTGGTGTAGATCTGGTCCCCTGCAAGGTAAATATACAAAATTTTGTAGTGATTGATATTCAGGGTATCAAGTTGGGAGTAGGTCCCATGCATGTAAAATAATAGGTCGGAAGTGGATCCCAGTATATTATGAAATGCATGTAAAATTTTTCGCGTCTTGCTCTTGCTAGGCTGTGTAAATTCCTCGAGTAGTTGACCTGTATTTGTAAGCACTTGTATCTCCAGCGTATGATCGTTAGTTTCATGACCGTAACCATGTGAGCCGTGCGAGTAAATAGTGCGTCACAAATATGAGTTCGTACTACTCAAGTATTTTTACAACTGTTAAGAGAAGAATAGAGCAGTCGGCACTGCACGAAAAAAGAGAATGCACACAAAGCGCATGTTACATACTCGTTAGGTGTAGTTCCGACTTCAAGCTTGGTGCTGTGTAAGTAGTCAGGAATACAATTTTATAGTATGACCACGAAGGCACATATATAATATTTGGAGATATGTAAATATTAAAGAATATTTAGAAAAATATTAAAAGTTAACTTAGCTTGATTGACGGCCGAGTGAAATAATCAGCGTGTCGTAGAGCCACAGTATCAAGTAGATGGACGTCATGCTCGTGACAACTCGATGGGGCCTCCTTGTGGCTCGAGTCGACAATTTGCTTTTAGCTTGGACGTCTTGATGCAGTCGGCCTGCACGCTTCCAGCTAGATGGAGTGGGACAACTGGCTTGGTTGGCTAATCGGCTCGCTCACTACGTAAAAAACGATTTTTAGCAACGGTTTGAAGTTTTTTTTTTGTAGGGGCGACTGGCTATGGAGCCGCCCCTACAGTGACGTGCTCGGATGCCCAGACACCAACCGCCCCTATAAATGAAACAGCAGGAGTGGCTGGTGATACGAGCCGCCCCTGTAAATGGAGTCTAATTTGTAGGGGCGGCTCAATCACCAGCTGCCCCCAGCGTTACTATTTATAGGGGCGGCTGGTGATTGAGCCGTCCCCCGTATAAATAGCTCTAATTTGTAGGGACGGCTCAATCACCAGCCGCCCCTACAAATGACCCACATATAAAACAGCTGCAGCACCTTCTTCCTCCTTGGGTTACTCACTCCAACCCATGAAAGAAAGGTGGGGAGGTCTTGGGCAACTCTCAAAAATTGCTCTACTAAGGGGAGAAGGTTTTGGTCTCAAATCCTTTGGTGGAGAGGTTATAGAAGGTAAGAAAATGCTATTTCACACCTTTTTTAAGTTTTAATGGTTGGTTAGTGAGTAATTAGAGTTTTGTTTTTCTCTCTCTTCTATGGTGCTTGAGCTACTTATGAAGCAAATTAGACCCAAGTTTTAAACGTACTAGGGTAAATTAGGGAGGGGAACAAGATCATACCCTTATTGGTCCATGTTTCTTAATTTTAGTGAACAATTAGTTAGTTTTATGGATGTTTCATGTGCATGTGGATCTAGATCTAGGGTTTGATTTTTTTTTATTAATTTTGTTTTTGTAAATTTATATTTGATGAAATTGGACTAGGGTTTGTATGAAAGATATTGGGTAAAGTATAATTGTTGCTAATTGTTGTATTTGAAATTATTTATTGTAATCAATAAATATGTATTTTAATTATTTATGGATAAATGGGCCATTCATTAATTTTCCTCTACCATGGTGTGTTTGTATGCTTCATGTAATTATATTAGATTTATATTCATATATATCTGAAGTATATACAATTATTCTCAAGTAATTATTAATTTGATATATATATATATATATAAGTAGTCCTTTAATGTTTGTTTTGTTGTTGTTGTAAAAGATGGAGTACAGGAACTCTTGGATGTATGGTTCGTTAAGCTTCAAGCAGGTTTTCGTGAAGAGGTGGATAAATTTATTGAAGCCGCAAAGAAGCATGCAACGACATTGAAAGAGAATAATGATACAATTATTTGCCCTTGTAAAGATTGCAAGAACCGTATGGCATGGACAGATGTGATTATCATCAGATCACATTTGATTAGGCGAGGATTTATTGAGGACTACACAGTGTGGATTTATCATGGTGAAATGGTTATGTTAACGACGAGGATGAGGAGTAATACGACGACGAAACCATAGAATCCATGTCCCAATATTCAGCAGAGCTTGATGCACGAATGGATTTCGAGTTTGGCAATGAACAAGGTGGTATGCTGGTGGTTGGGATGGTAACGACGAAGGTGGTGCTAATAATAATGGTAGAGCATGTGTCGGGGATGAAGATGATTTGGAGGACATGATTCGAGCACTTGGACCAGAGATTTTACTAAATAGCCTGAAAGGTCTAGAAATTTTGGAAAGGGTGACAAAAGCATCGAAGGAGATTGTGTATGGTGTTAAAAAGGGATGTCCGACACATTGGACATTGCTACGTTTTGTGCTTGAGCTGCTCATCCTGAAGGCTAAGTACGACTGGTCAGACTGTAGTTTCAATGATATATTGCATCTCCTATCATGGGTGCTGCCACAACCAAACTCAGTTCCCGCCAACACATACCAAACGAAGAAGGTCATAAGTCCATTGACAATGGGGGTTGAAAAAAATCTATGCATGCCCCCAACCACTGTATATTTTTTCATGGCGAAATGTTCAAGTCACTGGATAAATGTCCCCGGTGTGGGGCCAGCCGGTGCAAGAACAGTGACCTTTACGGTGGGGATGAACCCTCCCCTAGGAAAAAGAGGAATAAGAAGGGTATAAAAAAGGTGGTACAAGAATCTCAGCCCCCAGAGGACACTCCATTAGGCAACGATGCAAAGCAGAGAAGAATTCCTGCCTTGGTAATATGGTACCTACCAGTGACCGACCGCTTGAGACGTATCTTCCTAAACACTAAAGAAGACACACTCATGACATGGTGGGATGATGAGCGCAAGGTGGATGATGATAAGATTGCACACCCAGTTGATTGTAGTCAGTGACAAAGGTTTGATGAGAAGCACAAAGAATTCAGTGATGACCGAAGAAATGTACGATTTGGCTTGAGCACCGATGGAATGAATCCCTTCAATGAGAGGATGAGCGACCACAACACATGGCCAATGATCTTGACCATGTATAACATCCCAACATGGTTGTGTCAAAAGAGAAAGTACCTTCCCCTCACTATTCTTATTTCTGGCCCTAAACAACCAAGCATTCATATAGACATGTTCCTCGAGCCTTTGATGCAAGAAATGGAGAGGCTATGGAGGCATGGGGAGCAGATGTACGATGCGTTCCGAAAGGAGGACTTTATATGTAGAGCAATAATATTTATTACTACCAATGATTACCCCACGTTGTTTGCTTTGTCTGGACAGATCAAAAGAAAGACGGGATGCTTGGTTTGCTTGGATGGTACTACATGGGTGTACCTAGATGCATCTAAGAAGATAGTTCACCTAAGGAACCGATGCTTCTTAAAGACAAGTCACAAGTACCGTAGCAAATTGTTCTTTAGATTTTATGACAATGCCCCGGAGATTGAACCACCTCCGGAGAGATGTCATAACGGAGAACGTGTGTACAGAATGGTGAAAAACATACGCGTCATCTATGGAAAGAAGAATCCAGATGGGACAAACAGAGATAGAGGCACACCTCCTATCGAAGGCGTACCTTTCAAGAAACAATCGATCTTCTTTCAGTATCTACCTTATTGGCTGGACTTGGAGGTCCCCCATGCCATTGATGTTATGCATGTGCAGAAAAATGTCTTTGAGAGTCTCATTGCTACCTTGATGGACACAGGCAAGTCAAAGGATGGTCTGAAAGCACGGAAAGACATGGTGCAGCTAAACGTGATGCCATAGCTTCACCCGGTACCTGAGGCCAATAGAAAATACACTCTGCCTGCGGCGTGCTTCAACCTAACACTAGACGAGAAGAGAGCTATATGCACTTTCCTAAGGGGGATCAAAGTCCCGACTAGGTTTTCAACAAATGTGAAGAAGCTAGTGTTGATGAAGGACTTGTCAATAACACATTGCAAGGCTCACGATTGCCATGTGATGCTGATAGTGTTTCTACCTATTGCAATCAGGGCTATAAAGCCAGAGTTCTTAAAAATGGCCATCACCCGCATGTGCTACTTCTTTTCGAAGATCTCACAAAAGACGATTGGTAAGCAAGAGCTGAGTGACCTATATGAATTTGTGGTAGAGACACAAAACCAACTAGAGATGTGTTTACCTCCTGCTTTTTTTTATATATAATGCCACATCTCATGATTCACATGGTTCATTAGAAACAGGCGCTGGGCCCTTGCTACTTGCATGAAATGTGGTCCTACAAGTGGTTCATGTCGGTTCTAAGTCGATACATGCATAATCGAGCATACCCAGAGGGCTCCATGATAGAGGGTTACAGTACTAAAGAAGTCATCGAGTGTTGTCAAGAGTACCTAAAAGTACAAAAAGGGATTGGTAAACCCAATTTACTGTAAAATTGCTAGAAGATGCTAAGAATGAACTGATGTCTGATACACATGAGAATTATCTAAGTGACTGTGTCAGCAAGTCTGCACAGTTGTGGGATGAGCAACGAAAGATGATACTAGATGATGCCTTCTTCAGTTTCCTTCTTCCATCAATGGAAAAGGAGGCTCAATCACTGTTGACAGCAAAAGCTAAACATTGGCTCCATATGGAATATGGGAAATAGTTGTGGAACAAGGTAACTGTTGCTCCTTGGAAGAAGAAGAAGGATGCTGACATTGATTTGGATGACAAATCAGAGTTGAGAGTTATGGCCTGCTGCTCGGGTCCTGGGAAGCCATCAATCACCTTTGTATTGTTAGACTCATCAGGAGAATTGGTTGATGTTTTACATGTGGGTTCTATCAGTAACAGGTCTCAAGGTGTCACGAGGAGCAGAAGAAGAAGAATGGTCAGCAACGACAACAACTTTTAAAGTTTATGACTGATCATCAACCACATGTTGTGTGTGTAGGAGCATCAAACTACAATTGCAGACAACTCAAGGATGACATTTATGATGTATTATTCTCTCTTATTTGTGGGTATACAAATTCATTTCTAGTCACATTAGAACATGTAATATGTTTCTTCTAGACTTATACAGTCACACCTGCACAAAGGTCTTTAAGTTGGCTGTTGGCCCCAGACTGATGAGTTTCATGTTACCATGCTGTTGTACAATCCGGCCACTATATGAACAGGGTGTTATTGTCAGCATTTGCAGAGGATTTATAGCATCTGGTTTTGTAGTTGTGTTATCTCCCGAGTTCACCGTGCTGCTGCAGAACATAGTATCAGCTATTAGCTTTGCTGCACACATTTTTTTTTATTATTATTATGGTTTTGTTACTCTCTGTAAGGTCCGAATAGCTAGAGGGGGGGTGAATAGCCTGTTTAAAAATCTACAAGCTACACTAAACAACCACGTTAGTATAAAAGATGGCTAAGCTAATTCTAGCACTAGCTCAACTACACTATGCAAGCCACCTATACAACTTAGTGAAGCAAGGCTATGATCTTTAATACACACCAACAAAGCTAGGTCACTAAGCTACTTACTCCTATGTGATAAAAGCTACTCTAAACAAGCTACACTAGAAGTAGTACGAGAAAGTAAAGAGCAAGTGACTTGATTCTTATACCAACGATGTAGAGAAGTGAAGCACTCGAAGAATCAATCACAATGATCAACCACAAGAGAAATCCTCGGTAAAGAGAAGACACAAGATTTTTTACCGAAGTTCACTTGCTTCCCGTCAAGCTACTCCTCGTTGTGGCGATGCACCCACTTGTCGGTTCGCGAGCTAATCGACTATCAAGAGTCGAGCCCTCGGCGGGCGCCGCACAACCGCACACAAGATGGGGATCCTCCAAGCCACGAGCTCCACTAGAGTATCCAATTTGCGAACTCCCGCGGGGAAGGATCAAGAACCCCTTACAACACTTGGTGAAGGCTCCAACAATCTCCAATTGTGAGCTCAATCACCTCCGCTGCTCCAAGCCGTCTACCGTGTCGGGAAACACGGAAGACTAACAAGAAATTCGTAGCAACTCGAAGATCAAGTGCCTCTAGAATGCAACTCTCAAGCAATGCACTTGAATCTCACTCAATCTCACTCAAGATGTGCAACTATGCAAAGAGATGAGTGGAGGGGTTGTTCTCTAGCTCAAAGTATGTCTCTAGTTCTCAAAATGTGCAAGAGTTATCCTCAAACCCCGGCCAACGTCTATTTATAACGAAGGGGTACGCAGCTAGCCGTTACAGATGACGCAGCGAAAAACGCGCTGACCGGACGCTCCGGTCAGGGTGACCGGACGCGTCTGATCACTACACGACAGCAAGAAACAGTGCGTGTCAGAACTAGCCATTGCCGTGACCGGACGCGCTGAACCGATTGACCGGACGCGACAGTGCCCGCGTCCGGTCGTATTCCAGTATGCTCCCGTTGAGACCGGACGCGTCCGATCGCACGTGACCGGACGCGCCGCGCGTCCGATCGTTACTCCGCTTCGCTCTACCCTTCTGGACGCCTGACCGGACGCTCCGGTTACGTGAGGGACCGGACGCGCCGGTCGCGCGCTCTGATTCGCTCAGGAGAACTGACCGGACGCGCTGTTGAACTGACCGGACGCCACAGTGCCAGCGTCCGATTAGAGTCCAGTAAGCTCCCTGGATGACCGGACGTGTCCGGTCATCAGTGACCGGACGCGTTGCGCGTCCGATCATCAAACTGAAAACCGCACAGACGCTGAACACTGACCGAACGCGTCCGGTCATACAGAGACCGCGTCCGGTCCAGCGTCCGATCACCTCTGTGACCTCCGTTCGCCTCTGTTTCTTTTCCGACTTTCGGCGCAGTAGAAAATAAGCATTTCACTTCTCCAAAAAGCGCCGAATCCCGCCTCGCAAGCTCGGCGGGAGGGAGAGAGGAACCCAAACCCCTCTCTACTGCTCAAACTCCACCGCCTTCTCAAACATGCTAACACCACCAAGTGTACATCACCATGTGCATGTGTGTTAGCATTTCACAATCATTTTCCAAGGCGTTATGTTAGCTCTTTACTAGATCCTAATGCATATGCTCAAGACATTGATCTAGTGGCACTTGATTCCCGAGCTAACCGTGATTGCCCCTCTTGATAGTCGGCTATGTATCCTAAATCCGGTCAATCACTTCTCTACTCATCTTAGACCGGCAAAAGGAAAACCCTATAGTTATACCTTTGCCTTGCGCTCTTAGATCCTTCTCTTTCACTTGATCATCATGTGCATCTCCACCATGATCATCATTTTATGTCCATGCACCATCTCTTTGTGATCTTGTGGCCACCACTCCTTGCCACATACACCTTCATCACATGTGTTGCTTATGCCTAACTCAAAACACTTAACACATGGCATTAGCAACTTGGTGTCATTAATTACCAAAACCAAACTTGGGCTTTCACTCTCCTGATTTCACCTTGTAGGATGTCACAATCTTGTTCCTTAGATGCATCAAGGCAACCCATTAGGTTTTATGAAGCATATCAGGTTCAACTGTTGGGTGAACGTATTTCCAGTGCTTGTGTGTATATAATTGCTAGTTGGTTAAATTTTCAGTTATTCTGTCTGTTTGGACTGTCCTGCAATAGTACTAGGTGGAACTTCATTTTTAAGCTTTATAATGCTCTCATTGCTATTGTTAAATTGACATTTATCCTTGTGACATGTTATTTATAAGGGAATCATAGAAGATAATCCTAGAGATGTTATCCCTCACATGAAAAATCTTAGCATTGTCTATGGTGATGAGTCCGTGCCTCGCTTGTATGAGAACTCTCGAATATCTTCGGATCAACTTCCTGGCCACTCAGGTATAGTAGTTATAGTAGCAACATGGTGATCTACTGTTACTTCTGTTCAGTAACTTACAAACAGCTATTCTCTGTATCTCAATCATTATACAGGCATTGTGAAGAGGGTTGTGGCACTTGGACGTTACCTTCAGAATCCATTGGCAATGATTGCTACACTATGTGGACCTAGAAAAGAGATACTTTCTTGGAAACTACACATGGCCCTTGCTACTTGCATGAAATGTGGTCCTACGAGCGGTTCATATCGGTTCTAAGTCGATACGTGCATAATCGAGCATACCCAGAGGGCTTCATGATAGAGGGTTATAGTACTAAAGAAGTCATCGAGTGCTTTCAAGAGTACCTAAAAGTACAAAAAGAGATTGGTAAATCCAATTCTCATCATAAGGGTAGGCTAGCTAGGAAGGGCACCAGTGGTAGAAAAGTGTTCATCGACCATGATTACAAAGAGGTGAGTCAGACGCATTATAGTGTCTTGCAGAGTACACAACTGATGCAACCGTACATTGATGAACACTTGGCTATCATTATGGCAGAGAGAAATGGCCGTTTGGATGATTGGGTCATGAAACAACACAAGCAATAACTAACTATATGGTTGAAGGACCAAAACATACCGTCTGAAGAAACCATAGACTCTATTACCATCAGTAGGTTGGCGGAAGGGCCATCGAGACAAGTGACATCTTGGAATGCTTAAGACGTCAATGGGTATACGTACTATATCCACGCAAAGGATAGTAAATATGTGAACCAAAACAGCGGCGTTTGAATAGAGGCTCTCGATGGATTGGGGTGAAAGATACAATACTTTGGCATCATTGAAGAGATATGGGAACTTAACTATGGAAGGGATATAACGGTGGCCCTGTTTCGATGTCACTGGATCAAACAACACCAAATGAACGAGATCGGATTGAGACTCCTGGACCTCGAGAATCTAGGCTGCCAAGATGACCCTTGGGTGCTCGCTTCACGTGTTGCACAAGTTTTCTATATGTCTGACCCACAAAGTAACCTTCCCCCGAAGAAGAAGACAAAGCATGTGGTTGCCTCCGGGGAAACATCACATTATTGGTGTTGATGGTGTGGACGATGTTGAAGCTTACAATAACTACGAAGAGATGCCGCTATTCATTGACTTTCCTAAGAGGATCAGTGTTGTGGAAAAGAAACTCCCCAAAGACATAATGCCATGGGAACGAAAAGGTGTCAAAGGGAAAGTCATTATAATGGGCTGGCTAGTTGTTGAACGTGGAGTGTTTGTGTAAGTGTGTGTTTGTAAGACTTTATTTATGCATGCGTGTGAGACTATATATTTATGTACATGTGTAAGACTACATATTTTTGTATGTGTGTGAGACTTCATTTATGCATGACTCTATTTGAACATCCACTCTATTACTACTAAAACTTTATGAAATCTCTTAACACTTTATGAAATAAAGAAATGACCAACATAAAAGTAGGAAATCTTGACGAGTTATACAACTTTTATATTCATCACCTTTATAGCTGAAATCATTTAGTGTTTGAAAATCAGGTTTGAAGTTATTATTTTCTAAAATTTAAAATCTGAATTATTCAAAATTAGTGACAAAGATAGATGACTAGACTAAAATGATATAGCATGATTTTAGAACATTTTAGGAAAAACATCACATTTGGAGTTAGTATGAGGGAGAAAAACTAGTTACAAGTTTCAGCCATAGAAAAAGAGAAATCACACTTGTTCATCATTGATCATCATGAACACTTGTGATTTTTCTTTTTAATCTCTGGGTAAAATTTATAATTAGTCTTTCTTCTTCAAACTAACTCCAAATGTGATGATTTTTTCCTAAAATTTTCTAAAATCTTGCACTATGAAGTTAGTGTGTTGATTTGGGCATTCTTTTCATTTGACAAAGTTTGAGCACTTTAAATTTTCAAATTTAAAAAAATGACAAGTTCGAACGAGATTTTCAACCATTAATTGATTTTAGCTAAAAAAGTGATGAATACCAAAGTTGTATAACTTATTAAGTTCTACAACTTTTATTTTAATCATTTCTTCATCTAACAAAGTGATAGTAAACATTGTTCACAAATCAACATGTTTCTCGTATAGTTCATGAAACTATGAGTCATACGTGAATTTATGAACAATGTTTACTAATACTTTGTCACATGAAGAAGTGACCAAAATAAAAGTTTTAGGTAGTGATGAGTTCAACAACTTTTATGTTCACGACTTTTATTATTGAAATCATTTAAGGTTTCAAAATCTTGTTTGAAGTTGCTATTTATTGAAATTCAAAATTTTAACAGTACGAATTTGGTCACATGAAAATATAATCAAAATAAAAGTTGTACATATTGATGAGTTCTACAACTTTGGTATTCATGAGTTTTTCATCTGAAATCATTTATTCTTTTAAAATATTGTTTAAAGTTGCAATTGTTTGAATTTCAAAATTTGAATCGTTCAAATAAAGTCACATGACAAGATGACCAAAATAAAAGTTGTACATTTTGATGAGTTATACAACTTTTATGTTCACCACATTTTCATTTTATTTCATTTAATGTCATAAAATTGTAGTCGAAGTTTTAAAATTCAAATTTTTAATTTTTAATTTTTTGTTTTCTATATTGTTTTTACTACAATTGTTTATATATATATATATATATATATATATATATATATATATATATATATATATATATATATTTCTTCATATATAGAATAATACAAAATATTATATTTGTGCATATACATAATTTTTTATATTACTTTGTGTTTTTATGACATAAAAATATAGAATTTATAATTTAAAAAATAGAAAATATTTGTAGGGGCGGTTGGATCACGAACCGTCCCTACAAATGCATTTGTAGGGGTGGCTGGATCAGGAACCGCCCCTATAAATGTATTTGTAGGGGCGGCTGGATCAGGAATTGCCCCTAGAAATAGTCCTGACTATAAATACTAGGGCGCTCGGGAGCCAACCTGTTGGGTGCTGTCTTCTTCCTCCGATGCCGTCAAGCTACCCCATCGACGCCGCCTCCTGGTCAGACCTGTCCCGACGCCGGCCTGTGCCCCCTCGTACCCGCTCACCCCTCCCCGCACCCACGTGCCCCCTCCCCGCACCCGCGTGCCTGCTCCCCGCCCTAGGGTTTCCAACGGCGGGTGGCCTCCGCGCACCTCTACCGGCAGGCAGCCTCCACGCACCTACACCGGCGGGTGGCCTCTGAGCTAGGGTTTCCGAGGTTGAGGTGCCGTGGCGCACCCGCGTGCCCCATCTCCACACCCGTGTGCCCCCTCCAACGGCTGGGCGAACCCCGCCCCACTTCGCCACCTCTTCACCGGCGACGATCACCCACCAGGTATGCCCGCTCCTTTCTCTCCCCTTCCTTCCTTTGCGGAGCCGAGCACCCCAAAATGGTACACTATCCCGAAATTAACAACACTTACATAGCCCTAAGGTTGATAGAATAGAATGGAATTTCATTACCGAGGCTCTTAGAAGGCAGGGGTTTACAAACCATTTCATCTCCTTGATCTATGCATGCATTTCCACAACCACTATTTTTGTTCTTGTTAATGGTGAACCTACTAATGCCTTTCATCCTCAGAGAAGAATTCAACAAGGCTACCCTCTATCTCCCTACCTGTTTGTTCTTCCTGTTAATGAACTCTCCATCAGACTCCAAAAAAATATAGATTGCAATAATATTCAAGGAATCACTCTAGGACCCAACAACCCCCACATCCATTCTCTGCTTTTTGCTGATGATTTAATTATTTGTGGTCAAGCCACCCTTGATGAAGCCACCAAAATTAACTATGTTCTTCAAAATTTTTGCACTCTTTTTGGACAAATGCCAAACTTATCTAAGTCTTCTATCTTGTTTAGCAAGCGCGTTGACCAAAATAACAGGCAAGTTGTTCAGAGTGTCTTCCCAGTTTCCATTCATCTAGGCCACCCACTCATTTTCAATCATAGTGGTAGATCTAAGGCATATGAATTCATCTTAACCAAATTCCAGGCTAAATTTACTACCATCAAAGCAAACAAGCTAAATCATGCTAGCCGTTTAACATACATTAACTCTGTTATGACATCTATACCTATATACTACATGTCAACGGTGTTGTTTTCAAAGAATTTTATTTCTAAAATTACCTCTATCATTAGAAAATTTTGGTGGGCTGGTGTGCAGGAGGATAACTCTACTTCACCCTTTCATTTTTGTTCCTGGGAAGATATTTGTCAAAATAAGGAAAAAGGAGAACTTCGTATTAGAGATCTCAGCACTGTTAATCACAAAAAAAAGAGATCTCAACACTGTAAATCGCAGTCTAATTCTTCATGCTGCTTGGAATATTGCCACCAAAAAATCCTTTCATCACTGCCATTCTCAAATCCAAATATTACCCTAACACAAGCTTCTGGCTCTCTAGCAACTCCAATACTAAATCCATCTTCTGGGGCTCCATCTTACAAATGAAACAAATTCTAACTAATCAATGCACTATTTAGATTCACAAGGGTGATTCATCTCAACCTTCCTATCATTGTACCTTCCCTTCCTAAAACTGTAAGTGACCCTAATGTTTTAATTTGCAAGAGAATTATACAATATTTTAATTTACTATCCCAAAAGGCTATCTCCACTCTTTTTCATGGTCCATCTGTGCCTCATGTCTGACTACACACATTGATGTCAATGCCCATTTCTACATGTTGCTACCAGTACCACTTAATTCCATTGCATGTTCACCATTCACCATGCTGGATGCACGTTGTGTGCCACCTGTGACTTTGTGAGCTTCTTTTCCTGTTGTCTGCCAGTAATTTGCCTAACAAAAGTTCTAATATATGCACATGGCTCTGCAATGATATATATTCTTCTGACATTGTCTCTCTTTGTCCATGCACTGTTGGTCTATCTATCCTAAAACTGGATTATGCTTGAAGTTATGGGATGTTTAGTTTTGTTGCTGGTTGCTGGCTACTGGTTGGCTGCTGGCAGCTGGCTGTTGGTTGGCTACTTGTCTCTCTTTGGCTGCTGGCTGCTGGCCTGCTGCTCCTACTACTACTTGCTACTCCTACTACTACTCTCTCTACTTACTACTATTGCTACTTATTATCTTATGTCTTCTATCAACTCTTACTACTAGTGGCTGCTGGTTGGTCTCCTACAACTCCTATTACAACTACTTGCTACACCTACTACTACTCTACTACTATACTGTACTCCTGCTCTTCTCCTACTACTCTACCACTCCTCTTCTACTACTACTCTCCTCTACTCCACTCTACTCCTCTCCTCTCCTAAGCAGCTGTTGCTTTTTTTGCTACTACTACTACTACTACTCTCCTCTACTCCACTCTACTCCTCCCCTCTCCTCTATTTCTGTCACCTTTCCTATCCTCTATGTTTAGGAAGCAGCAACTGCTTTTTTTACACCTTTTCCTCTCTATGTTTGTTAAGCAGCTGTTGTTTTTTTGCCAAATCTCCCCTCTCCTCTCCTCTCCTTTGTTTTGCCGATGATGAAATTGTCCAAGTCCATACATTATATGGAATATGAGCTGATGATCAAGAACTTGTGAGGAACTTGGTATCATTAGCAGCCGCCCCTACATTACCTTCTCCTCTCTTCTCTGTTATGATGCCTTGATGCTTCAAGTTTATGATCAAATGATGATTGACATGATTCTGAGGCCTCTACTACTGCTACTACTCATTTTTTTGATATATTGTTGTTTTATAGGACTAGTTTGGTTTATAGACCTTTTTATTTCTTATACCTTCTCGTGTACCTAAAGCACACTTTCTTGCATCTATTAGAACAAAGAGCAAAATAACGTCACAGACACCAGACAGTGCAGCCCGATGCTCCAAGCATGATGAGCAGCCAACCTATGAGGAGCAAGCACTAGATGACCAGCTAACTCAGGAGCATTTCAATAATGAGTTAGAAAAGGATCTAGAAGTGATGTTTACTCAAGAGCAGTGTGATGAGGAGGAAGGGGGAGCAGAAGAAAGAGCAGGAGAGGCTGCTGAAGGTGAAGAAGAAGAGGATGATGATGATAATGACTCAGAAGAGGGATATGAAAGTCCCGAGGATCCTTTCCCACGTGAAGCCAGAAGGAGGCCAATGGAGGAAGATTTGGACAAGGATTTTGACCCAAACGAGGAGGTAGGGAAAAGCCTTAGCTTGTAAATTTTGCTAAAGCTTTGGCTGTGTTACCTCTGCTAACACTTTGATCTATCATATATATAGGTCCCTCCTAAAACTCAGAAAAGATGACATCGATGTCCATGACATATCGCTGGACAAGATGGAGTAGAGGAAAGGAGAACAGAGGCAACAGGCATAGAGACGGATCACGGTGCCTTTGCTCCACAACCTTAAGACACAACCATGACTACCAAGCCTAAGAGGAAACAAGGGGGTAGAAAAGGAAATCTATATCTAGATAAGGCATGCTATGTGATAACGAAGGTCGGGCCAGCAGGGGAGATCCTTGAGCCAAAGAATTAAGAGGACAATTCCCTAATGCGATCGAGGCCCTAATAAGAGATAAATTGAACCCAGTAATCGCTAACTGGAAAGAGGTACCAGAGAACACAAAGAATGCACTATGGGATAGGCAGCTGAAGCTCAATTTTAGATTTCCAAAGGGTAAGCATGAACTGGTAAAAAATGCTTTTAGGATGATGGGAGAGTCATTCCGATGTTGGAAGTTGGAGCTCAACATAAAGTATATCCAAAAGGGGTTAACTCCCTTCAACGAGTTTGGCAAAATAACTCCTAGTCAATGGAAGGAGCTCGTGGCTCAAAAGACTTCACCGGAGGCATTAGAGCTCAGTGCACGTAACACCGAGCTGGCGAAGAGGAACAAACACCACCATCATCTAGGCCCCGGTGTCTACTATGTCAAGGAAGAGCAATTTAGGAAGATGGATGAAGAGGCCGCAGTTGTTGGGAATATCGATGTGACGAATTTGAAGGTATGCTCAAGGAATTTGATATATGTGAGGAGTACAGAATCATCCGACGGTAATCTTAAGTTGGATAAGCCAGAGACCCAAGAGGCAGTATCAAGGATACTAAAATATGCTGAAGACAAGGAGAAGGGCTCATTCAGTCCTTCCAGAGAGAGGAACGAGCTTAGCCTTGGCTTGTGAAACAAGGAGCACATAGACCGCACCAGGAGGCTAGGGAAAAGGATGACATGGAAGCAAGAACTTGAAGAGGACAGTCACATGTATAAGAAACATGGCAGAGACCAGGAGACTAGTTTTGAGCTGCAAGTGAAGGCTCTAGTTGCGAAGGCACTGGAGGAGCAAGGACTGTCTACGGGGCCACGGATATTAGTGACGCCATCGGGAGAACTGGCATTAGTTGGCAGCCCTCCGAAAGTTCCTAGCAGCCAAGGTTCCACTGCAGCCACAACCCTCATCAATCGCATACGGGAACCAACTAGTTGCACCATGGTGTTTCTCAGTGGCCGGCAGAACACTGTGATGGAGGTGGCAACGGGTGTGGCACATCCTCCCGGTGGCTTACACCACAATAATAAGATACCGCCGAACTATACTAGGGTCAAGGTGCATACAGTGAAGCTCGAGTTCATGTAGTGGAGGATAGACTATGCAACTCCTGAGGGGCTGGTGTTACACAGAGACGTTATGGGGCAGTTCATCCTCTGGCACAAACGGGACATTATATTAACTGCTTCTTTGCCGCCTCCCCCTCCCCCAAATTTGGATCGAGTTGTTGAGATTGGGGAGATATTTTCACCGTCTCATGACCACCACATTCCTAAGATGCCACATTCTTCCCCGCCTCCTAGCGAGCATGTGCCTAATAAGATGCCATATTCTTCTCCAGCTCATACCGAGCAAGTGCATCATGAGATACCACAGTCTTCTCAACAAGCACAACCGATACATGAACAACGAGTGCTTCCTAAAGAAGGTCATGCACAAGACGATGAGGACATGCCTGAATGGGAACTTCGAAAGAAGCATCCAATCACCATAAGGCTAGTTTATGTTTCGATCAAAGACATCTTGTCGGTGTCCAAGTGGTTTTCCCATGACCAGTTCAATCCTGAGAACCAAGTTAAAAAAGTCCCATCACGGGGTTCTGAGGAGGCTGTCACTAGCAAACTCCACCAAATTACAAAACAGTTTCCAAATGTTGATGCCATCAAATGGTCAAAGGATTGCCCAAAAACATATGAAAGAGGCAAGCCCTTCCTACCAAACCGGGACATCTAGCGCCTACCACTTGGAATGAGAAGGTTCCATGATTGGTACTTGCGTGTTCTCCCAATGAGCATAGATCTCATACAAGCATGCTTCCCCACTGGCACATTTAGAAGCCTAGCCGGGAAAATTGTCTTTGACTTCAATGACATACACACATGCTTTCACCTAGGAGAAATGGAGATGAATCTAATTCGCATGTGGTGCCTATAAGTCCTTTTCCTCCCGATATGATATGAATGTAATCTTTGAATTTTGTTGTAACTAACCCACACCATGATTGTAGAATGCAAGTGCACATTGTCAAACCAATGTCAAGTGTAAAAGCCGGGTATCTAGACCCTCAAGCTATAGCCCAAACAAAATTTAATTACCCTAAATGGTGGACACAGGATGCCAAAGAGCTAGCTGCTGCAAAGACTCTTCAGGAGAAAGAGTGCATCCGTACGGCGAAACTAAGGGAAGAGTCCCTTAAGGTTGCGGCATACATTGCCCTAGCTTTCAAAAATCTCCAACAACACTCTACTATATGGCTACCATACAACTTCGAGTAAGTTCAACTCTATACTTAAAGCTTTATTCGATATATTGTATTCGATGCAAAAGAGCTTATCTAGTTCTATGATTAAATCTATACAGTAACCACTGGATTTTTATAGCCGTCGATGTCGAGAGGAGCATGGCATGTGTCTTTGATTCATTAGATAGGGACACGGTGACATACAAAGACTTCATATCGATTCTCAAGATGTATATATATTGACAATCCTCATTAGCTTATATGTTTGTATACATACTTGTAATGTTCACTTTTGGATACTAACAAGTTGTATTTGCTAAAATAATTCAAACAGGGCATTTAGGTTCTATGTCACTAATCATCATGGAAGGCATAATCCAGCAAGGAAGGGAAAGTTGGCTATAAAAACACTATGTGCGGTAAGTGTAACTTACTTCTTCAATACTCCGTTACATGGCTATCAAAAGCATTACTTAACATTTTCATATGCAAAATACACAGTGTCCCAAGCATAAGCCTAGGAGTGTACATTGTGGATACTATATATGTAGTATGATGAGTAACACCGGTGCCTATAGGAGACACCCCTTAAGGCTAAGTTTGAACCTCTTCACCCATAGTATAAAACCTTCGTACATGGTATGAAATACTAAACCAAAACTTGTTCTCTTGTAGTGGAGAGAAGAGAAAGGAATGAAAAGAGACCCATACAAGGATGACCAACTCTTAGAGCTCGTTGGCGACCTTTGCAACTTCATATTGGACCAGATTGTACACGTCAGAGGCGCCTACCATGACTGAGAGTTTGAGTTAGGTACAAATCCTCAGTACCAACACCTTCGTGAGACTGAAAGGCTAGCTCTAGCACATTGATAACAATATGTATGGAATTTATATATTTAATGATGGATTGTATATATTCTTATGAATTGAACTTGTAATTGTAGTTTATATAATACTCTTGTGCTTGTAGTCGGGTTCATGGGGCATTCGGCAACACGAACGTGGTTTGGAACGTTGGTCACAGGGCGTTCGGCAACACAAACGCTGGTCGCGGGGCGTTCGGCAACGCGAACGCAGTTTAGAACATTGGTCATGGAGCGTTCGGCAACATGATTTTGAATTGTAAATTTGAATTTTTTGGCGGGAAAACGTACTGTAGGGGCGATTCTAGATTGAACCGCCCCTACAAACAGGTATTTGTAGGGGTGGCTAGTTGAAAGTGCATCTAGCCCTTTAGTGGGTTTTGGATGACTGAATGACAACGTGATTAAAGAACTAACCCGTTTGCTAAGTGTGGATAGGTAATAGGTTATCTCATAGGTACTTAATAAAAGCCAAAATGATGTGTTGTTATATAAATAATCTAGTTCAAGCATAAGACAACAATGCAAATGAAATTCATGCAAATGCTTGTTCATTGTGGGATTTCCATGTACTGTGTGAAAGCAAGCTCATGAGTATTAATTAATAAGACATGAGGGATTGCATATGGAATGGTCTCATATTTGAAGCTTGCTAAATTGAAATGAAAAAGATAACAATACATATGAATGGATGATTCAACACAAGATGTGACTTAATGGCTTGAGATGATGAAGATAGCAAGGAAAGGCTTCGAGGTACTAAGCAAGGGTGAAGGGCAAGTGATGGCTTGGCGGCCGAAGAACCTAGCTAGGGTGAAGAAGAAAGTACTTGCATTTAGTTGAGGTACTAATCAAGCTAAGATGGTCATATTAATGTGAAGGATCAAATCTATATTGGACAAGTTGATTAAAGTGACTTGATTCATTTGGAGTCATTCATATTTGATGAATGGAATCAAGTCACGTGCTCAAGATGGCCATGCTCAAGTGACAAGATCAATATTGACATGTTGGCACCCTCACTTGATGAAGATTGAAAGACACGGCATCAATTTAAAGAAGATCAACTCAAAAGGTTTAATTTCATTTTTCTTTTGATCTTGAGTTAATAGGTATGCCGTACTATTAAGAGGGATGCAAGTTTAGGTGGTCTGAGGAAGATAGAGTGCTCAAGCATAATAATAAAATCAAAAGAGAGACACTCTAGCACTTCACGAGCACATAGAATAATTTTCTATGACTGTCGGTGTCGGAAGTCCCGACGTAAGACAGAACTCCCGACAGTCGAAAGTCATGACTCTTGCCAGAAGTGCTGACTCCCAGTCATAGCTTGCGCGGTGACTGTGGATGTCGGAAGTCCCGACGTGAGTTAGAACTCCCGACAGTCAGAAGTACCGACCCAAGCCGGGAGTCCCGGCATCGATGGTTCTACTGACCTACTGACTGTTCACGTCAGAAGTCCCGACGTTCATCAGAAGTTCCAACGTTGGCTGTCTCGAGTGGACTTTGACCTTGCATGAACAGTGTTTTCTTCATACATCAGAAGTCCCAAGATCTGCGTCGGAACTCCCGACGTAGATCTGAACGGTTAGATTTTGCCTTGGAGTATATATACCCCTCTCCTCATTTCTAACCATTGCCCACTCATTTCATTGTGACAAACACTCGACCGAAATAGCCCCCAAGCATTCTAGGCTCGCCACTCTTCTCTCCTTTGCTTCCATCTTTGATTCCCAAAGAGTTTGAGTGGTTGGAGAGTGGATTGAGTTAGAAAATCACTTTGAGCAAGCTTGAGCACCTGATTTCTTCATCAAGCCGATTTGATTTGCATTTGTTACTCTTGGGGATTTTCCCCTAGCCAGCTAGGCGTCGCCCAAGAGCTTCCATCTTGTGGAAGAGCCTTGGGAAGTTTGTATTACCCTTGATTTCTAGTGAAGAAACTCAAGTGACCTTTGTGGTATCCTTGAGTGAGGCAAGGAGGTGGAAGAGACTCCAACCAAAGTGGTCACCTCAACAACGAGGACGTAGGAGCTCCTTTGTGGGGCTGCCGAACCTCGGGATAAATTCTTATCTCCCGCGTGCTTATTGCTGTTATGATTTGCTCGAAACTACTTGTATTTGGTTGTCTTCCTCTCTCTAGCTATTTCTTAGGGTTTGGGACTCGATCTATGGAGTGGTGGCTTATCAACATCAAGAGAGTGACCCAACACCTTACCTTACCACTAGGAAGTGGGTTTGTAAGTTATCGGTATCACAAAGTTCATTTTAGCACTTGTAGTTCATTTCTCATAGGGGTCGGAAGTGCTGATAGTTTGCGTTGGAAGTTCTGATCCAAACTGTCGGGACTTCTGACACGTCAGAAGTTCTGACCCAAACGTCGGGACTTCTGACATGTCAAAAGTTCTGACCCAAACTGTCGAGACTTCCGACATTAACTGACTAGTGCATTTTGATTCAACTCTTTGGTTGTCGCTGTTTGGCTCCCTAGGTTTATCTAGTATCTTTTATATACTTTGTGGCTAACTTGTGAGGGGTTGTATTACTCTGATTTGGAGTTTTCACTCCTATTACTAATCATTTCCGCTTTGAAAGGTGTTGATTTTTCAGAAACGCCTATTCACCCCCCTCTAGGCGACATCCTAGATCCTTTCAATTGGTATCGGAACGAGGTTCTCACCTAAAGCTTCACCGTCGTGCGAAAAGGATGTCGACGCCTATCAAGTTGGAGCCGATGCTTCTCCAAAATACTTGTTCAAACTTTCTACCTTGGTCAATTCATGTACTTAATGCTTTTAGAGATATTAGTCCTCTTGTTGAGCATATTGTGTTTGCAAGCATACCTCTTCCTATAGTTGATTGGAGCAACTATAAGAATTTATCAAAAGAGGAAGAAATATGCGTGCAACTCAATGCTCAGGCTATTAATATCATTTTGAGTACATTGAGTGCAGAGGTTCAAGATGAGGCAATATTCAATGGACAACCACCTCCTGAGAGTGCTCATCTCATTTGGACCAAACTCGTTGAGGTATATGGAAAATCCAAATGCGATGATGCACTTGAGGTCGAGTCAATGGAAAATATGTCTATTATGTCTTCATGCAGCGAAGGAGCCTCACAAGACCTTAAGAGCGTCGAGCCAGAGCAAGAGGTGCAAGCTGAGGCGACTGCGCTATCTGCAAGCACATACCGGACGTGTCCAGTATCCCTACCAAATGTGTCCGGTATGGCTGAGGCAGCCAGACAACAGGCAGTCTGTGATGATGAGGCTCAAGCCTGGTGGCAGCCAAGTGATGAGTAAACCTCAGTATCTCATGATACTCATCACTTGTGTCTCATGGCCAAGAAAAGAAAGAAGAAGGCTAGCAAGAAAGATCAAGCCAAGGAGATAGCACGAGTAGATGATCAAGAAGAGAGTGATATTGAAATTGAAGATAGCTACACTCTTGATCATCTAAGCAACAAAGACAAGCTCATTCTCATGAAGCTAGTTGAGAAGAATGATGAGCTAGAGGAAGAGAATGAGAAACAAGAGCAATCACTTCAAAATCAAGAAAAGTTTCTCATCTCCAAATTGCAAGAGCTAAAGGCCATAAATGAGATGTATGAAAAATTATCAATTGAGCATGCTTTAGTTACTAACTCCTCTTCTAGTGTTTCACAACTAGAGAAGGAAAACTTTGAGCTCAAGGCAAAATTAGATGAACTCTCAAGCAAATATAATGTGCTACAAGCAAACTATGTTCATCTCAAGTGCTCTCATGAAGAATTAGTAGAATCAAGCATCATGCTTGAGGTGGCTCATGAGGTTGTGATTACAATGGTAAAATCATCTCAACCTCCCACTCACACACTCACTTGTACACAATCTCAATTGAATATTTCTTGTGCTAATGAGTGTGCTTCTCAAGCAAGCCAATCTTCGATTGAGCAAAAATTTATAGAAAATGTAGAGCTTAAGGAAGAAGTGGAAAGGCTAAGAAATGATGTGATTTGATTGAAGGGTAAGGAGAGAGCACAACCTTCGCAAGATAACCGTGTTAACATGGTGAAGAAGCTTGAGAAGGGTTCAAACCTTGCTTCCTACAAATCCCAACAAAAGAATCATATTTCAAGCAAGGCCAACACAACCAAGAGCAAGAAACATGGAAAAAGACTGTGCTATGGTTGTGGAGTGAATGGACATGAGATTACCATGTGTCCACACAAGAGTTGGGCTGACAAGTGTGAAGTGGCCGATCAAACGTCCTCAAACAAGTTGGCCAACCAAAGGAAAAGTGATGGACAAAGCACTTATCTCATGTGCAAGAAGTTGGGGCATCCAACCAAGAAATGCCCAATGTACAAGGAGGCAAGAAAGGAAGCCTAAGTTGCAACAAGAAGATGCTATGGATGCAATGAGATGGGCCACAAGGTTGATGGATGTCCATACAAGCAAAACAAGCACAGAGCAAACAAAGGTCGCATATGCTATGCTTGTGGAAGAAAGGGGCATCTAAGCTATGATTGCCCAAATGGTAACATCCCTAAGCCAAACACATTTGTTTATGATAATATACTTAGGAAGACCACAAATGGAATTAGCACTAGCAAGGTGATGTGTTCACCACAAACTAGTACTAAGGCCATTTGGGTGCCTAAGTACTTGTTGACTAACCCAAAGGATCCAACAAGAGTTGGGTACCAAAATGTGCTTAGGTTGATAATGTAGGTACTTGGTGGTGAGATGAAAGCTTCGGGGTAATTGAGCAAGCAAATTGAAAATATTCACTCAATCTATCAATCAATTCTTATCATAATCTCATATATGGTTGACCTAAAGATAAATCAATGACCATATCGTTTACTTCATCTCTACCATTGGTAACAAGTACCTAAAGACCTTATAGGATAGCCACTTTGTGTTTAGTGCTCAATGGCTCACAAATAAGCATATTTGTGAAATAGTTAGAAGTGACAACAACAACAACATAGCCTTTTGTCCCAAGCAAGTTGGGGTAGGCTAGAGATGAAACCCAAAAGAGATGAGAAACAGGGAGACACATAAAGGGACATAAAGGGCACAAGACAAAAGAGGTCATGGTTCAGGCATGTTGATTGCTAATCTCCAAGCGCTCCTGTCCATAGCTAAATCCTTGGGGATAGAAGTGACTAATTAGTTTTATTTAATCATTATCATATTTGCCATGTGATGCTTTTAATGGCTCTCTAGTAGAGCAATGCATTTGTTCAGATGCAGGCATACAAGAAGTACTAGAGCTAAAATGAAGAATCACAAGCAGCGCTTCGATTGTTTCTGTCCTGTGCCTACCAGACGTGTCCAATATGGCCAGGGTAGAAAGGAAAAGTGTTTATGTTCTTCACATGCCGGACGTGTCTGGTATGGCAGGAACCAGAGCACTAATTGAGATTCAATTGAGGTTTGATCCATATGATTTCATATATCCTTAATTTGCTCAGAAGCTTGTGATCTATCAAACCTAAGTGGGTTGTGAGTATGTCTCAACGAAATTTAAATATGGCAAATTACTTTGTGTTGGTCAAAATAGAAAATTGACTCCCAAATTCTTAAAAGAATAAAGTGCTTGTTGAAAGTCATTCAAATTATTTGTGGTACTTATTTAGGGGGAGCTCAGTTTCTATTTTGCACCATTATGGACTAACAAATTTATCTAGCATTACTTGTAGTCCTTTAGATGAAAATTGATTTCATATATGGTATGATTATTTGACAAGTGAGGTCAACATGATGTTGTCATGCCATGTATTATCTCAGTGGTGATATTGTGGGCTCAAGGCAAAGGTATGTATTTACATACATGCATTGTAAGTGCATCTAAGGCCCTTTATATGCTAGTGTGTGCATTTGTGTGATATAGGATAGATGTTTTTGGGTCTTTGTGACCTAGTCATGTCATATTGTGATTATTGCTACCCTTGGTTGATTATTTGCCTAATCACATGTGACATGGTTCTCTCAAGTCCATAAAAATCTCTATATCCATCTAAAATCTCTCTCAAGTTTTTGAAAATCATAAATTTGCCAAATATTCAAAAAGGAGAAAATCAATTCTTGGCCAATTCATGTTCCCTAAGTGAGAATCCTAAGCCTATTTCAATTGATGCAAATATTATGCCTAGGAAGGTTTGTTATGGTACCTTATTGGTTAGTATTGCAAAAAACGCTATTCATACTAAGACTATGCCTAAGTATGTTGTGTCTAACATGAGAGGACCCAAACTAGTTTGGGTACCATCGAAAAGTGAATGATCGTTTGTAGGTACCATGGCATTAGAGACTTGATTCAATGGAATTATTATTGTTCTTGTTATGTTGAGTCAAGTATTGAAACCTAGTGCAATTCTATCCCAATGCCAAGTCAAAATTGAGTGAAGTCCATATGTTATCAACATACAAGTGTCATATTCAAGTTGTAGGAATTTATTGTTATATTTGAAGGCCTGCAAATAAGTAGAGTTGAAGCTTGCAAAGATGATCATAAGCTATCAAGGTATATCTCTTGTTGATCAAAGTTTATTTGGGTGCATATGAGTTAATTGAATTGGATATATATGCATATGTTGCTTGCTATGAGATGTTTGAATGGATTAAATACTTAAGTAATCAAGTTTGAAGTTGGTTTGATTAGATATATTCATAAGATTTCTTCTAGTAAGTGGTTTGAATGGACATATGTCTTGTGAGAGTATTCAAACAAGTTAATTTCAAGTTTGGTTCAATTTGAAGAAAAATAGCTCAATTATTGAAATCGTTCCAATATTGAAAATCTGAGGTAGCAGTGATCATAGACATGTTTGAGTAAACAAATCTATTTGTATTAGCTTGAAATTTGGTCTGCATGCTCTACACTTATGGTATTAGTTTTTGTGCAAATTTCATGAGATTTGGATAAGTGATACTTCGGATTTGGAGTAGATCTTGTCAGCTATAGTGCAACATTTTTCAGCATGTAGCAGTGTAGAAAGATATGAAATCTGGTAGCAATAAAGAAGTCAAAAGAAGCTAAAATTTTACAGCTACTAGAAGACTTAGTGTGTCACATCTTCACCAAATTTCGTGGTTTTTGGATATGTACTTTGGGAGATATCATTTATTCTTTAAAGAGTACAGAATCTGCCAGGAAAGTGACAATTATTGGATTGATCAAAAGTCACTTAGATGCAAAGGTCCCCAAATTAGAATCATATCTATAAGTGATTGAGGTACCTATGTTTTGGTTTTGGTTTGAGATAGAAGCATAACAAATGATTAGTACAAGACAATTTGTTTGAAGAGTGTATCTGGTACGCATTTGGTACTCAAGCTAGAGATCAAGACTAAGATCAAGATAAAGATGAAGTTTAAGTTCTAGTAATAATTGGATATCTTTTGATAGAAACAAAAGGACTTAAACAAGTAGAAAGAAAATGACTTAAAGAAGGATTCAAAGTTATTCATCAAATTAAGTCCAACAATATGGATCAATCAAACAAAATCTTTCAAGTGGATCAAGTGGTTTTCTTTCAAGTTATTTCAAGTGAGTATTAAGGATGGTTCTTTGGAGAGAGGTCACTTCGCCCTAGGCTTGGATGGCTAAAATTGAAGTGGTAATCTAAAGGGACATTTGAGGTACTTGGTTGAAGAAAATCAAGAGATTAGTCTAGAAAGCAAGCAACACCCAAAAGAGAACAAGTCATGAAATTTCAAGTGGTATCATGAAATTTCAAGTGGTATTACATGTGGTGCATCTTTTAGTTCTCTCAAGCAAGCAATGATCAAAGAAGAAGCAAGCCAACCACAACAAGAAGAGTGCACTTGATCATTAGTGATTCTCAATTCATATGGGTGAAGAATAGGAATTCAAATAATTGGTATCTATTGGTCTTCACCAAGCTTATAATTGGACTTCATGGTGCTATTGGAGAAATGAATTGAAATCTATATGACTATCTTCCTCTCTAATATAGCAAAGGTATCATTGTATTGTGTATGATCATTTTTCATCCCTTACTAGTATGCGGTTAGTGCATATAATACATGCTTATAGGATCATGCATTACAAATGAAAATTTTTTAGATTCATAGACTACCACTATTGCTTGAATGATTATATAATCTAGTGGTTAGTGTATGAGTTTGTTCATGAGCTAGTAAATCTATGTGCTTGATCTATTTTGAATTGCAAATAAGTGACAAGTACAACCTCTTTAAGATGACAAAGGGGGAGAGTTTAATACAAAGGGAGAGATTAGTACAAAGTTTGAACCTTAAGCACCCTTTGTGCTTTGTGTGACAGCTTGTAGTGTAACACCTCTGGGTGTTAAGCATGCATTAACATCCCAAAGCATGATCATTAGCATTTCATACATGTTCATCATCACATGCAATATAAGTTGAAATTAATTAAATTATGAAAAACATATGTTTGAACCCTAAATTATTGCAATTGCTAGCTAAGAGTGGTAAAACTTGTTTGGCTATATCTTTAAATGGCTTAGAATTAATTAGCATGATTTTTGGAGCAACTTTTGTATTCAAAATCTCCTCAAATTTTGCTTTTAAAAATATTCTAGAAAAATGAGTTTTTATTTAAAAATTGAACTTTAAATCACTAATTCAAAATCTATTTAGAATTTTGAAAAGTGCCCTAAATGAAAGTTGTAGAGAATTAAATTTTGAACAACTTTTGTTTTGGGGACAACTTGTGAAAATGCCTTTTTCATCTTCAAATTTGAATTTGAATCAATTTTATAAAATCTGTAAATTTCTTTTAAAAGGAAAACGAATTCTCCGGCCTTAACGGGCCGCGGCCACCCTTTCGGCCCGCGAGCCGAAGCCAGCCCGGCCCCGCTCGCCCGCGCCCTCCCTGCTCGCGCGCGCTCGCCCACGCCAGCGCGACCGGCCGTGTCAGAGCGCGCCCGCCGTGTGGTCGCCGCTCGACGTCGCCGGCGTACGGGTGGCGCCTCGACGGGTCCCACCTCCTCGTCCGCGCCTTAAGCAGCCGCATCGCCAGCTCCACTTCACCTACCTCCCTCCATTCTGCCCCTCTCGGCCTCGCGCGAGCCGCAGAGACCGCCGCTGTTCCCGCTCAACGGCCGCATCTCCCTCCGATTCGCCATGCCACCCGCTCCGCCACCTACTCCTCTCCTCTGAACGGGCCACCGTGTGCCTTGCTCATCGACGATAAGGCTCAATCAAGCTTCTTCCCGCACGTGCCACCGAGCCGGGCCGCCGAGCTCGCGCTCCGCCGCCGGCACCCTCGCTCTCTCTTTCTCCCCTTGCCTCGCACTACCGTGTTCGCCATCCCTTCGCGGAAACCGTGCGCACTCTAGATGGCCGCTCAGGGCTGAGGGTTGGCCATTGGCCGACGGTGACCGCCGCGCTCCCGTGACGTCGGGGACGCAGGCACCCCGTGGCCATGCCCCGCTCTCGCCCCCCCTCTCTGTTCGCTGGGCAAGATGGCCTTGGGCCGGAGCCCAAGCCGGGCCGACTCGCCTCCTTCCCCGCGCGCGTGCTCGGGCCGTAAAGCCGTAGCCGGCCGGTTGGTTTCACTGGGCCGGCCCGTTAGCGATAAGAAAAATTGTTTTTTTGTTTTTCTTTTATTATTTAGGGAAATAAATGCTTTGGAAATTGGTTGTGTAATCATTTTAGCTCCAAAAATTATGAAACAAATTTTTTAGTGTTCCTCATAAGTAGATCTATGATCTAAAAATGTTGCATGTCAAGTTTGAAATACTTTTCTGTAAGGTTTTTATTTAATCACTAAAATTGCTGTTTTCTTGATAAATATGTAATAAATCATAGAAAGCTCAGAAAAATATGGTTCCACTTGCAATAATTTTATTGTGTGATGTAATTTCTAGGAAAAATATGTGCCATGCATGTTCTATAGAAAAAATTTTATGTGTAGTACAAGTGATTATTATTGTTAATAATTGTTATTTTTGATGGAGAGAAAAATATGAATAAAACATGCATATAATAATTTTTCTATAGTGATTGTTTATTGTATAGAATGTAGGAAAAATGTTAAATTTGTTGTTTGATACTTTTCATGGTACAAAGTATTTTTATGCTTATTTTTAGGCCCTAGCTTGTTATTTTTGTGTAGGCAGTTCTAGTAATCCAAATGCAATGAAATTTTTGTGGCATGCTAGATTAGATGATAGTAATCTACTGTAATTTTCTTAGATTTTTCTATGCTAACAAAATAGGTGTTGCTGTTCAAACCTAGTTGCAATTAGGGTTTAATTAACCTTGTTAATACAAGATTAGTTAATAAGATTTACTTTGGTGTATATTTGAAGCATCTTAGATTTCTGTGGTGACTTGGCCTGGTAGAGAATGTTAGTAGTAGTATACGAGTACATGTTCTTGGATGATGTTGACTACCTTGTAGAAGAGTTGTATTCCTACTTTATGAAATAAAGTAAAACCAATTCATTTACATTTTATTCATCATGATCATTACATGTCATTTCTGCAATGCACCTAGGCATGAGCACTTATACATTTGCATCATACAGGATCGTAGGAAGTAACTCCGGTAGCAGTTCCCGAGGAGCCGGAAGAGCAGCCCGAGGTGCAAGAGCAGGAGGTGCCCGAAGCCGAAGAGGAGGTCGGTGAGGATCTTCCAGAGTGTCCCAACCACCGTCCAAGCTCTTTCGAGAGAGGCAATCCTCGGAGCATTTTCTCTCCCGGTTTGAAATTATTTTATTAATGCTTTACTTTAACTGATGCATTACGGTTAGGAGTTGTTTGCAACCGTTGCTGCATTATACCTTGTTTACCATGTTCTACCATATCCTTGTTACCTTGGTGTTCGCAGTCAAGAAATGCTTAACTTGCTTAGACCGGTAGAAGTCGAGTGATTTCCTGTCACCTGCGAGCTATAGGTGGTTACCTGGATCTGCTTGAGTAAGTATGTCATTGTAAAATAACTAAGTGTTAATGTAAAATTGAGACCGAACGGAAACTTGCAGGGTTTCGGACTGTAGTGTTTTCCGTCTGTGTCGATTAAGGACCGACTGTTGTTAGGCCTCGAGTCATGTTGAACGCATGCCTTACATTTAGCTGGCCGAATAATGTACCTTTCGACCGCGAAGCTGGGAGATTATTCGAGCCGAGTGGATTGCCCGCAACGCACTGTACCGGAGCAGTAGTGGCAGGATACGGGGGCGCGATGATAAGGCCAAAGAGCAGTCAGGCGGTCTCCGGATACATGTGGTTCCTGGCAAGCTCGAGACTTTACCTGAATGGTTGACTCGGTGACCAATATCTCACTTTAATGGGTGAGTGAGGTTTGTGTGAGGAATAAATTACCAGCTGATTAATAATCGATTCGAATCATCATCGTTCACTGGATAGTGAGCCCTTGACTTGAGTTACTTCATCGTAGTAATCTTGATGGAACACTTGGACAGTTATATGGAATATGACATGATGGAACTTGTTAATGATCATTGGTCAATCTTACCTGTTTAATTACATGTTACTCTAGTACAGTGCAAATATAGTTGACAGGTTAATAAAGATTTAACTTGATGCAAAGCTTCTAGAAAAGATTCTTTAAATACTAAAAATATATTTTTGCCAATGAGTCAGCTACCCTACCATAAAGCCTGTCATGATCCTTGGTGTCAATTTATTTTCGGTTATATCGGGTAAGTCTAGCTGAGTACCTTCTCGTACTCAGGGCTTTGTTCCCACTTGTTGCAGATGGGCAGATGTATTATGGCTACTGTATCAACTGCCTTTATCTTGTGATGGGAGAAGCTTAGGACCATGGGCAATGGTCATTTACTACGTCTCGTCTGATGCTTTTGTTGGAAATGATCCTGAGCTGGCACTTTATTTCGAACTCTGTGTGAGTGTGTGGTTTGAACTAAATGCTTCCGCTACTTTTATTTGAACTTGGTTTGTAATAACTATGTTTAAACTCTGATGTATTTGCGATGTGAACTTTTATGTAACTTGTAATGGTGACCGCTAAACTTATTACGATCTTGGCTGGTATGTAAGTTGGTTTGAAATCCGTCGTGATTTCACGGACTACCGGGTTATACGGGCTTAAGTTTGCTAAATCGTCTGCTCGGTGAATGATTTTTTTACTTAATCTCGTATAATTGGTTGGTTCTGCTACATGTAGCCCCTTTGTCCTTAGTATGTCGTTGTTGGACCTTTATGGTGATAGATGACAAAGGGGAAGAGAGACTGATTAAAGCTTTAGGATAGTTTCAGTTGCTTATCTTTGTACCTGAAGACATGTACTGTAGACTGTCGTTTCTTGTTTTTGAGCTTCATTGATGTATCTTGGATTTGAGATAGATTGCATCATGTGAGAGATGAGACTTACTTATGCTTTATCTATGTATCTCTTGAGACATGATCTTTATTTATTTTTTTAGTGGCTTATGGACTTGAGAAAATGTGTAATGAGTACTATGTGTGAATTACATGTGTTATATTTATTTTTATAAGGACTATGCATGCTAGAATGAAAATATTTGATGTGATGCCTTTATATTTATTCTTGTGTGATATATCGTGTCATATGCATCATGGTTTCACTTTGTCACACACACATGCACCCCACGGATGCAATGATTTAGGGGGAGTCTCCTATATGTTTTAGTATCTGCAATTGACATTTGAGGTCATTTTGTGAATTCTAATCATAAGCACATATTAAGGGGGAGCCTCTCATAAATCATTGAACCCAAAAGTTTAAATGTTTATATCATTTTGTAAGCTTTAATCAAGTTGTCATCAATCACCAAAAAGGGGGAGATTGAAAGTGCATCTAGCCCTTTAGTGGGTTTTGGATGATTGAATGACAACGTGATTAAAGAACTAACCCGTTTGCTAAGTGTGGATAGGTAATAGGTTATCTCATAGGTACTTAATGAAAGCCAAAATGATGTGTTGTTATATAAACAATCTAGTTCAAGCACAAGACAACAATGCAAATGGAATTCATACAAATGCTTATTTATTGTGGGATTTCCATGTACTATGTGAAAGCAAGCTCATGAGTATTAGTTAATGAGACATGAGGGATTGCATATGGAATGGTCTCATATTTGAAGCTTGCTAAATTGAAATGAAAAAGATAACAATACATATGAATGGATGATTCAACACAAGATGTGACTTAATGGCTTGAGATGGTGAAGATAGCAAGGAAAGGCTTCGAGGTACTAAGCAAGGGTGAAGGGCAAGCGATGGCTTGGCGGCCGAAGAACCTAGCTAGGGTGAAGAAGAAAATACTTGCATTTAGTTGAGGTACTAATCAAGCTAAGATGGTCATATTGATGTGAAGGATCAAATCTATATTAGAGAAGTTGATTAAAGTGACTTGATGCATTTGGAGTCATTCATATTTGATGAATGGAATCAAGTCACATGCTCAAGATGGCTATGCTCAAGTGACAAGATCAATATTGACATGTTGGCACCCTCACTTGATGAAGATTGAAAGACACGGCATCAATTTAAAGAAGATCAACTCAAAAGGTTTAATTTTATTTTTCTTTTGATCTTGAGTTAATAGGTATGTCGTACTATTAAGAGGGATGCAAGTTTAGGTGGTCTGGGGAAGATAGAGTGCTCAAGCATAATAATAAAATCAAAAGAGAGACACTCTAGCACTTCATGAGCACATAGAATAATTTTCTGTGACTGTCGGTGTCGGAAGTCTTGACGTAAGCCAGAACTCCCGATAGTCAAAAGTCATGACTCTTGCCGGAAGGGCTGACTCCCAGTCACAGCCTGCGCGGTGACTGTGGATGTCGGAAGTCCCAACGTGAGTTAGAACTCCCAACAGTCGGAAGTCCTGACCCAAGTCGGGAGTCCCAGCATCGATGGTTCTACTGACCTACTGACTGTGCACGTCGGAAGTCCCGACATTTATCGGAAGTTCTGACCGTCAGAAGTCCCGACGTTCATCGGAAGTTCCAACGTTGGCTGTCTCGAGTGGACTTTGACCTCGCATGAACAGTATTTTTCTTCATACGTTGGAAGTCCCGAGATCTGCGTCGGAACTCCCGACGTAGATCTGAACGGTTAGATTTTGCCTTAGAGTATATATACCCCTCTCCTCATTTCTAACCGTTGCCCACTCATTTCATTGCGACAAACACTTGGCCAAAATAGCCCCCAAGCATTCTAGGCTCGCCACTCTTCTCTCCTTTGCTTCCAACTTTGATTCCCAAAGAGTTTGAGTGGTTGGAGAGTGGATTGAGTGAGAAAATCACTTTGAGCAAGCTTGAGCACTTGATTTCTTCATCAAGCCAGTTTGATTTGCATTTGTTACTCTTGGGGATTTTCCCCTAGCCAGCTAGGCGTCGCCCAAGAGCTTCCATCTTGTGGAAGAGCCTTGGAAAGTTTGTATTACCCTTGATTTCTAGTGAAGAAACTCAAGTGACCTTTGTGGTATCCTTGAGTGAGGCAAGGAGGTGGAAGAGACTCCGACCAAAGTGGTCACCTCAACAACAAGGACGTAGGAGCTCCTTTGTGGGGCTGCCGAACCTCAGGATAAATTCTTGTCTCCCGCGTGCTTGTTGTTGTTGTGATTTGCTCAAAATTACTTGTATTTGGTTGTCTTCCTCTCTCTAGCTATTTCTTAGGGTTTGGGACTTGATCTACGGAGTGGTGGCTTATCAACATCAAGAGAGTGACCCAACACCTTACCTTACCACTAGGAAGTGGGTTTGTAAGTTATCGGCATCACAAAGTTTATTTTAGCACTTGTAGTTCATTTCCCATAGGGGTCGAAAGTGCTGATAGTTTGCGTTGGAAGTTCTGACCCAAACTGTCAGGACTTCTGACACGTCGGAAGTTCTGACCCAAACGTCGGGACTTCTGACACGTCGGAAGTTCTGACCCAAATTGTCAGGACTTCCGACATTAACTGACTAGTGCATTTTGATTCAACTCTTTGGTTGTCGCTGTTTGGCTCCCTAGGTTTATCTAGTATCTTTTATATACTTTGTGGCTAACTTGTGAGGGGTTGTATTACTCTGATTTGGAGTTTCCACTCCTATTACTAATCATTTTCGCTTTGAAAGGTGTTGATTTTTTAGAAACACCTATTCACCCCCCTCTAGGTGACATCCTAGATCCTTTCACTAGTACTACAGGGGTGGCTGGTAATACGAGCCACCCTAATGGAGATGGAGATCTCAATCTTCCGTCAGGTGATGGTAACTATCGTTGTGGCGGAGAATGACACACCAATCCGGCTTCAGATCGAAAGATCGAACCCTGCAATCTTAGCACCATAGCTCCTCTGGTTATCAACCAAGTCATGGACCAGGTTGACCTCACCAAGAAGGCTAATCCCTGCTTGCGCAATGAAGAACACAAGCAAGAACAAGAAAGAACACTACCAAATTGCAGATGAAAGATTAATCTCACAAGTTGGGGTCTCACAAACCGATGAACGACGAAACTGTTTCTTGACAGAATAATCTAAGCAAAACCCGAACCCTAATGGAGAGGTGGTAGCTGTTTATGAAGACTCTAGGGTCATGCAAGACCCCTGGACGCGCCCCTAATGGGCCCAAACTCGATACATGGTCCAATGGACCAAAAGACGGTGTCGCAGCACCCTGGTAGATTCTGCACACTGACTTGTTTCGATGATTTCTGTTGATTTTGAAAAGCTTTTGAGTCCTAGCTAACTTAGGAACATTGGCTTCCTTATCAAATTATCTTTCTATCCATATGTGGATCATCAAAAATGGAGTCCAGATGAGTCCTGGGTGACTAGTTTAAGGCAGACTGGTCCTAGAGGCCGAGGCAGACTCGAATTCTTATTAGACTGGGCCTCCGGCTTGTGTTGGACGTCCTTGCTGGTCATCATCACCTCCACCACTTCCTCTAAGTCCTTCATGACCCTCTCCAATGTTCCTAAGCAAGATAACATCATTAGGTAGTAGTCTATTCTCAAAAATATGAAAAGTATCGCTTAAGAACGAGCTCACCTCTAAATTGAGTTCTCACTTTCGAGCCTGGGTCATTGGACCTTGCATGACGGTTGGAGGATCAGCGGGTACCTCTGAAGAAGTGATGTCCTCATCATCCTCCCCCTCTTGAATTGGAGTCATCCTCGACTCAAGCTCATCTTCTTCTCCTAAATAAGGTTTCAAATCTGCAATGTTAAAGGTGGAACTAACCCCGAACTTGGGTGGCAATTCAAGTTTGTAGGCATTATCATTTATTTTCTCAATGATCTTATAAGGACCAGCTGCTCTTGGCATTAATTTAGACTTACGCAGCTCAGGGTATCTATCTTTTCTCAAATGTAACCAAACCAAATCACCCGATTCAAGTTTAATCTCTTTTCTACCTTTACTACCAGCAATTCTATACTTTTCATTCATTCTTTCAATATTTGCTTTAGTTGTTTCATGCAACTTACGAATAAAATCAGCACGCTCTCTAGCATCACTATGTATTCTCTCAGTGGTAGGTAAAGGCAAAAGATCAATAGGAGCATGGGGGTTAAAACCATACACTACCTGAAAAGGACTTACCTTGGTGGTGGAATGTTCCACCCTATTATATGCAAACTCCACATGCGGCAAACACTCTTCCCACATCTTCAAATTGCGCTTCAAAATGGCTCTCAACATGGTGGACAATGTTCGATTCACAACCTCAGTTTGCCCATCAGTTTGGGGATGACATGTTGTAGAAAACAGTAGCTTGGTCCCCAATTTATTCTACAACGTGCGCCAAAAATGACTCAAGAATTTTGCATCGCGATCTGAAACAACAGTAGAAGGCATACCATGCAAGCAAACAATTTCTTGAAAGAAAAGGGCAGCAATATGAACAACATCATCGCTCTTATGACAAGGAATAAAATGTGCCATCTTAGAAAAAAATCAACCACCACAAAAATACTATCCCTTCCCCTCTTAGTCCTTGGCAATCCCAACACAAAATCCATAGATATATCTGCCCAAGGAGTAGAAGGAACAGGAAGAGGCATATACAAACCATGTGGGTTCAACCGCGACTTAGCTTTTTGACATGTGGCACACCGAGCCACGTACCGCTCTACAACTCGCCTCATCCTTGGCCAAAAAAAGTGTGTGGACAGCACCTCCTCCATCTTCTTGGCACCAAAATATCCCATCAATCTGCCTCCATGTGCCTCCTGCAACAATAAAAGACGAATGGAACCTACTGGAATGCATAGGCGGTTAGCTCTAAACAAAAACCCATCATTGATCATAAACTTATTCCATGCACGTCCCTCTCTACAATTAAGCAACACATCCTTAAAATCAGGATCAAGGGCATATTGTTCTTTAATGGATTGAAGACCAAAAATCCGCCAATCAAGTTGGGACAGCAATGTATATCTTCTAGACAAAGCATCAACAATCACATTATCCTTCCCTTTCTTGTGTTTGATAATATAAGGAAAATATTCAATAAATTCAACCCATTTAGCATGCCTACAATTCATATTATTTTGAGAGCGAAGATACTTAAGCGATTCATGATCAGAATAAATAACAAATTCTTTAGGCCACAAATAATGACGCCACGTCTCTAAAGAACAAACAAGTGCATACAATTCTTTATCATACGTGGAATAATTAAGAACAGGATCATGCAATTTTTCACTAAAGTAAGCAACTGGTTTACCATCTTGCATCAAAATACCACCAATGCCAACTCCACTAGCATCACATTCTAGCTCAAAAGTCTTACCAAAATTTGGAAGTTGCAGCAATGGTGCGTGTGTAAGCTTGTCCTTCAAAGTGTCAAAGGACTCCTCTTGTGCCTCTCCCCAATGAAACACCACTCCTTTCTTCGTCAACTCATGCAATGGGGCAGCAATGGTGCTAAAATCTTTGACGAAGCAGCGATAGAATCCTGCATGACTAAGAAAACTCCTAACATGTGTGATGGTTTGGGGAACTAGCCAGCTCTTTATGGCTTTAATTTTCATCTCGTCCACCTCAATTCCCTATGGAGTTACAACATAGCCAAGAAAAGAAACTCGATTCGTGCAAAAGATGCACTTCTCAAGGTTACCAAATAGACGTGCATCACGTAAAGCATTCAAAACAACACGTAAGTGATCCATATGTTTATCAAAAGACTTGTTGTAAATTAATATATCATCAAAGTAAACTACCACAATATGTCCAATAAAAACTCTTAAAATCCCATTCATTAAGCGCATGAAAGTGCTAGGTGCATTTGTCAAACCAAAAGGCATTACTAACCACTCATACAACCCGAATTTAGTTTTAAACGCAATTTTCCATTCATATCCAAGTTTCATTCTAATTTGGTGGTAGCCACTTCGCAAGTCAATCTTAGTGAAAAATATAGAACCACACAACTCATCTAGCATGTCGTCTAGCCTAGGAATAGGATGACAATACCGAATAGTAATATTATTGATGGCTCTACAATCAACACACATACGCCAAGTTCCATCTTTCTTAGGAACCAAAAGTATAGGAACGGCACAAAGACTAAGGCTTTCACGTACATACCCGTGGTCCAAAAGGTCTTGGACTTGTCGCTGAATTTCCTTAGTCTCCTCAGGATTGGTTCGATAAGCAGCATGGTTGGGCAAGGTTGCTCCCGGAATCAAATCAATTTGATGCTCTATCCCTCTCATATGTGGCAGCCCTAGGGGTATCTCAGCTGGAAAATATCCTCATACTCCTGCAAAAGGTTAGTGACAGCAGGAGGCACCGAGCTAACAATATCATCAAGCGAAAACATAGCTCGTTTGCATACCAAAGCATAGCAAATATCATCATCAAAAATTTTAGCAAAGTCACATTTTGTTGCAAGCATAACCCCACCCTTCAAGCTTCTTGACCAAATCAGAACTCACCAAATTGTTGCAGCTACCTCCATCAATATTGACATGTTCTTGACGGTCGCTGATGACGAAGAAAATCTAGAACAAGTTATGGTGTTGTAGCTTCTCAGGTTGCTAGACTTGTGAGCTGAGCACCCGCTGTACAATGATGCTCCTATAGGACGCTGTGGCCTCGTCACCAAGGACTTCGCCATCCTCCTCATCTGCATCTTGGTCTTCTTCATCCTCAATGTCAGAGGTGCTGATGTAACCATCTTCTGTAGCAATATATGCCCGCTAACTTGGGCAGTCCTTCTACACATGGCCAATGCCATGGCAGTGGTGGCACTGAATACTCGAAGTGTGTCATGTCGATGCAACGGATGAGGAACTCTTGGTAGGCACCTACAAAGAATTTTTACCTGAATCTAAAGGTCGTGCGGGAGGTGCCTTAGGTGTAGCGGAAACTCCAGAGGCTGTTGGTCGCTTGCTCGCTGGTGGAGGCATCTAAAAAGTGGTTGTCTTGGTCAGCCTCGAAGATGGTGCCGAGCATGGCGTGTATGTGCTAGTGCTAACCTTGCTCTTGCCCTGTTGTTCACGCCCCTACAATTCCTTTTCTGCAAGCATAGCAAACTGAAACAACTGGTTGACAGTGTTAAATTCTTTATAATCAACAATATCCTGAATCTCATGCCTTAAACCCGAATAAAAATGACAAATGGCATCTTCGTTTCCCTCCACAACACTACAGCGCATCAATCCCTTTTGGAGCTCACCATAGTAATCCTGTACAGATTTATCTCCTTGTTCTAAACGCATCAATTTCTTACGCAAGTCTCTATGATAAGAAGGAAGAACAAAACGATCACGCATAGCTACCTTAAGTTCTTCCCACATACCAGGTAAAGCATCATGTGCAGCTAGCCCATTCCACCAAATAATGGCAAAATCCTTAAACTCACTAGTAGCTTGTCTAACTCTATGCTGCTCAGGTACAAGGTGGGCACTAAACTTTTGTTCTACCGTCATCTCCCAATCAAGATATCCCTTAGCATAATAATGACCCAAAAAAGATGGTATTGTGAACTTAATTTTAGCATAAGGATCATCGGGCACACAGTGATTATTACCTTAACAATGGTGGTGGTGGACACCACCCATACCTGTCGTGTTGCGGCGAAGACGTTGTCAAAATCTCTCTTGTCGGAAGGCTGCTCGATCCATGTTTCCAGCGACATCATGCACCATGTCTTCTGGCAAGAGACCATCGGTGTTGCTGCCAAAGACGTCATTGTTGTTGACCGCCACCAATGTTTTTCCAACTCAGTAACCTTGTCGGTTTGTGTGGAAATTCATTTGTCCAACCTCTCCATGCCGTTGCCAATGTTGAGTTCAATGAGTGCGTCAGTGACGGCCTTCCTGACGGCCTCATTCATCCTTTTTTGGGCATCCTCTACAACAGCTTGTAGTTGCTCTTGACTGACACACTCGTTGAAACCCTTAGGGTTGTTATCTCTAGTCTGTTCACCTCCTGCCATTGTAAACACAAAAACATGAACAAACGGTGAAAGTTATCCCTACCAAATGACTACGTGGTTGTAGTGGTGTCACTTTTCACAGCAAGTGGAAGCGTCTTATCAAGCTCTTACAAAGTTCTTACCAACGCAAGCAGTGAGTGGTACAACCGGCGGCTGGTTCGTGATACCTATGAGGTAGTGGTACCGAGATTGCAAGGCCCTTTGTATGTACTGATCTGAAGAATTTGTGGAGCTTGGAAGGCAAACAAAGAGTAATATGTATATCTGGCACACAAGTCAGTAACAGAAAGTAATGTTGAATTATAGTCCAAAGTATTTGTTCTTGTTGTTGGTCTAAAGTGTTGCAAGTACAGGTGTGTGACAAAAGTATGGTGGATAGCAAGGTGATAGGTGTGAAAAAAACAAGTACGGTGGATGGAGACAGCAACACAAACAAGGAACCAGACAACACACGCTAACACAGCTCACTTTTGTGTCCTCTATGTGCTCCTCTAAATATTGTTTCTCTTTTGCCCCTCTCTTTTTTCTATTTTTTGGGCTGTCGTTGTTTTTTTGGAAAATTTTAACTTTTTTATTTTATTTTTTTGATATTTTACTTTACTTAGGAGCACAAAAGAAGTAACCACAGAAAGTATAAGCTCAAACAAGTGAAAGACGTGGCATGTGGAATTTTCAGAAAACTGGATCAAAATCGACAAAAACCAGGATCTTGTGACCACAAAAAGAGGATCTTGTGACCACTTTTTGACCAATCTAAAAATCTCCGACACCGACAAAGCAGGGGATGGATGAATCCAAAATTTTTCTGATCGATTTGCATATATGGAACGATGAAAACAGAGTTCATATGCGAAAACTAGACCAGTTTTAAGAATTGGCTCCGAATTAGAGGACAAAACGGGAACAATATGTGCAAAATTGGTCACAACAGCCAAGATTTGATGGAAACGATGGTGAAAAACACACGAATTGGACTCTAACATAACCTAACCAGCAACAAGACCTCAACTAGGACACAAACTCAACACGACGGACTCTGAAACTGAAATATGCAAAGGCTATGGCGTGGAAGGTTCTAGGACAGGAAAAACGAGTATGGCACTGGACTATGGGACGAATGCGAAACACTCAAACTGGAAATAAATGTGAGCCTAATGGTATACCTTAGCTCTGATTACCACTTAATGGAGACGGAGATCCTGATCTTCCGTCAGGTGATGGTAACTATCGTTGTGGCGGAGAATGACACACCGATCTGGTTTCAGATCGAAAGATTGAACCCTGCCATCTTAGCACCACAGCTCCTCTGGTTATCAACCAAGTCACGGGCCAGGTTGACCTCACCAAGAAGGCTAATCTCTATCTGTGCAATGAAGAACACAAGCAAGAACAAGAAAGAACGCTATCAAATTACAAATGAAAGATTAATCTCACGAGTTGGGGTCTCACAAACCGATGAACGGCGAAACTGTTTCTTGATAGAATAATCTAAGCAAAATTCGAACCCTAATGGAGGGGTAGCGGCTGTTTATGAAGACTCTAGGGTCATGCAAGACCCCTGGACACACCCCTAATGGGCCCAAACTCGATACATGGTCCAACGGACCAAAAGACGGTGTCGCAGCACCCTGACAGATTCTGGATGCTGACTTGTTTCGACGATTTCTGTTGGTTCTGAATAGATTTTGATGTGAAACCACTTGGATTGGCTTTCTTATCAAATTAGCTTTCCATCCATATGTGGATCATCAAAAACGGAGTCCGGATGCGTCCTGAGTGACCAGTTTAAGGCAGACTAGTCCTGGAGGCCGAGGCAAACTCGAATTCTTGTTGGACTGGGCCTCTAGCTTGTGTTGGACGTCCTTGCTGGTCATCATCACCTCCACCACTTCTTCTAAGTCCTTCATGACCCTCTCCAATGTTCCTAAGCAAGATAACATCATTAGGTAGTAGTCTATTCTCAAAAGTATGAAAATTATCGCTTAAGAACGAGCTCACCTCTAAATTGAGTTGTCGCTTTCGAGCCCGGGTCATTGGACCTTGCATGACGGTTGGAGGATCAGCGGGTACCTCAAAAGAAGTGATGTCCTCATCACGCCCCTACAAATAGATTTTTAGAGGCGGCCTGGGAACCGCCCCTACAAATGCATGATTTGTAGAGACGGTTCGGTAGGGGCGGCTGGCCAAATCGCCCCTACAAAGGGTTACGAGCTATCCCTAAAAATCGATTCTGTAGTAGTGGCTGCAGTTGGACGAGGTGCTTTGGTCTCGTGTTGGAAACGCAGATGAGCACAGCAGCAGCAGCCGATCTGATGCAGCTTGGTGAGTAGACGAGCCATAGGAAAAATCATCTCGTTGGTGGCTAAAAGCATGGATCTGTTCCGTACGCGTGTATGATGTATACGTATATGCTAGTTGCATATGGTCTTTTTTTTAGGGAACAGGAGGGACTCTGGAAGCCCCTACAGGAAATTTATTAAAGTAACCAAAGAGGTTAACAAAAAAACAAATGTTTTACTAGAGGTTATAGGAAAGACCACAGGCAGAGAGAAATTCAGGAAACAAAAAAAAGAAACAAAGAAAATTAAAACAATTACAGAGAGTGCTCTAGCCATAATTCAATTGAAGGAAAGTATTTCTTTTTAGCCCTCCACAGGAGCAAGTCAAAAGTGCGCTTAAAAATAGTTGAAGCCCTTTGAACGGTAACATGTAGTCCTCTGAAGATGGCATCATTCCTAATATTTCAGATACTCCAACTCATAATGATGATAACTTCCATATAAAAACTGACATTTAGCTGCATTTTGAAACTCTCAAAGATCTGTATAGGGTCCAGAGCTAAATTAATTGTGATTCCAACAAGATTCCAGCAGGCTTGAGCCATTTCACATTCCAAAAATAGATGTTGAACAGTTTCCTCAGAATTCAAAGAACAAAGCACACAATTGTAAGAAGGAAGGTGCATGTGCCTCCTCCTCAAAATGTTACGGTGCTCAGTCTGTCATTAGTGAGCAACCAGAAGAAGATCTTGTGCTTATGCTGGCAAGAGGATTTCGAAATCCATTTATAGATTGGGTGTGACCAACTTCTTCCACGTAGCTGACAGTAAGCCTTCTTGGAGGTGAAAATGGAGTTGTCCTAAATATACATCCAAGTGTCAACACCATCAGACAGCTGAAGGTTTTGTAGGATGATTTCAAACTGCTGAAATTATGCAAAGGCCTCTGTTGAAAGAGGAAGGCTGAACAGACGGGAGGTGTTAGTAACTGAGGCTGCACATTAGAGTGAAAGGAGAGGCTTCTTGGCAAAAGAGAACAATTCAGCAAAGATTAATCTTAGAGGTTGACCTATCCAGCAATCATTCCAGAGAAGGCAAGAAGCACCATCTGTCACTAAAACTGAGGCCATACTTTTGAACTTATCTAACAATTTCAAGACATCTTTCCACCAGAATGATCATTTCTTGACATGATTAGGGAGTCTACCATTACTATAATATTTCTCCCAGATAAGATGCACCCAAGGAATGTTTGCTCTATTGTAAAACTTGTGAAAGTTTTTTAGGAGCAGGGCCTCATTTTGAGTTTTGAGGTCTAGGACCCCAAGTCCACCTTCTTCTTTTGACTTGGTCACCATGTGCCAAGCAGCCTTGGCATTGATTCTGTTGATTTCTTCAGACCCTTTCTAAAGACAGTGCTTTCTGTATTTATCAATTTGCTCCCTGACAATGGAATGAAGATGGAAAGTGCTCATGAAGAACATGGAAAGGGATGTGAAGACAGAGTTAGTCATCTGGAGCTTCCTAGCTTGAGAGAGAAAAAGGGAGGTGCTGACTAGCCTCCTTTCACATCTAGTCACCAAAGGCAAGAAGTCCTCAACCCTTGATTTAGTAGTACCCAATGGTAGCCCCAAGTAGGTGAAAGACAGATTACCAATGGAGCAGCGAAAGGTGGCAGATTACGTATATGCTAGTTGCATATGGTCTTGGTTGTCATATCCAAGTGGAGCTCCAGAACTCTTGCCATAGCTGACGCAACCCGATCCATTTTGGTTTGCATAGCCTAGAGACAGGTTGTCACACGTTACGTGCCGAATTTGACAAGTCTGTTGCTGATCGGACTCGGATGGATTGCGGCAAAGGACCTGTTCGGTTTACCCAGAAACCGGGTTGTTCGGCTTGTTTTTTCAGCTAGAACAGTGTTTTCTCTCACAACAATTCGGCCAGAACAGTGTTTTCAGCCAGTTTCCGCCAAATTTCAGCAAGCCGAACGGGGCCCAAGGCTCGACTAGCATGTTGCTAGCTTGATGTAATCTATGACTACAACGGTAGCACTAGTTGCTAGGCTTGCTGGAGTCGGAATCCTGTGTGGGTGCCGCGTTCGGGTCCGGGGACCCCGCATCCAGCGCCGAACGGAGCAGGACTGATCTAGATGAGGCATTGGCCAACTTCATGATGAAACACATCTAGATCGATGTAGTCAGAGAGTTGATGTCGACTTGATGTTGTCGACAAGTTGACCGTGTAGGACGACGGGGATCAGCATGAAGAAGCCAAGCTGCAACGGAAGGGCGCTGAAGGTGCATGTTGATCCCAATAGGAACACGGTGATGGTGAGGTCCGTCGAGCGCTGGACTGTGAATTCGCCGATGGCAAATTGTCACGGGGTTACCCGGGACGATGGTCAGTGGGCTTCGACGTACGTAGAACTCGACGGTGAACGCAAACGGACAAACGATTTATACTAGTTTAGGCCCTCGTGATCGAGTAATAATAGCCTTTATGTCCAGTCGGCGTGTAGCCTTTTGCGTTGGATTGATTGGTATGATTGTATGTCATAGCCTACCGATCTAGGGAGCATTGCCCTCCTTTATATATCCCAGAAGGCAAGTCTCCTAGTTGATTACAATGTAAGAGTCCTAATAGAATTACAGGTAGCAATGTTACTAGAATTACATGTGGGGAATTCCTATTCGGACTAAATCTTCTTCCTTCCTTGCGGGGTACCCGGGGACTATGTCCCACAGACCTCAAATCAGGACCCCTACTTTTAATTTCATGGATCCTCTCCTTTTTAGGGTCTGATTTCTTTTTTCCTCTGCTCTAATTGAGCCCTCAAATCCTTTTTTATAGACACTGACACTCGGGACCCACTTGTCATTCTCAATGCTTTATATCAACACTTTACCCAATTGAGCTATCCCAACGCATCGAGGAGCGCCTCGCTCGTTCAAGCAAAGGCAGATCTTGCTAACCGGAGGAACCACACCGCAGGGAAGGGGAAGGAGATCTTCCTGGGAAGGCCGGATCTTGTCAATATCCGCTAGGGGAAGGCCACACCTCGCCAACCGGAGGAGCCAAGTAGCGGGGAGGGAGGAGCAGTGGTGGAGGGAAGTTGTGCCAAGTGAATGGAGATCCGCCAGGGGAAGTAGCGCTGCCGTTGGAGGGGAATCACGCTAGTGGAAGGGTCTCGCTGACAGTGGGCGGCACAGCATTCGGGCGGGCGTGATTTCTCCTGCACGCATAGCAAAGACGGCCACAATAGAATTTTGAGGGCCCAAGAATGAGGGATGATGGGGAGAATTTGAGAGAACCCTCAAATTTGAGGGTTGTAGCAGGGGCCTTGCTTGAGCACTTGTTTTTTGTTTTGGCTTGGACCCTCTTATTTGATTTTGTGGGCTCAAATAGGAGCCTGACTGGAGTTGCTCAGTATGGAGCTGCTTTTTTTATGAAATGGCATATCATCCAAGGCCCTAAGTGCGTCCTACAATAACACAATCAATAATAAAAGAAAACAAATTGCACTCCATCATCCTCTACCGATTCCTCTTTCTATTTCCTATATATGTGCTGATGGTGACAACATAGTTGATGACAAGTAGGCTCATTTAGTTTCTCATTCAGAGAGACCAGGAATCTCAACTTTATTCGATGCTAGGAATCTTTGCTTCTTTTTAGTGCAACGGTTAGAACCTAGGAGCCAAAATGTGTGGTTGCCTCTTTAAGGCATAGACCCTGTTTAGTATTACGATCTCCCACCACGTGATGCGGTAGACAAGCGACAGTGAGAGCTGCCATACGTAAAATCATGGTCATAGTTCATTTTTGTGCCTTCATTTTCATTGTGGCTGATTTAGACACGGTGACAAGAATCAAGTAGACCGAGTGGCCACTACCGGATTCAGCTTCTTTGCCGAGTGCCTCAGACATTCGGCAAAGACCAATATACACTTGGCAAAACCTTTGCTGAGTGTTACACTCGGCAAATGGCGCTTGGTAAACAATTTATCGGCTAAGATCTCTTTGCCGAGTATACTTTATCGGACACGTGCTAATCTGATACTCGGTAAAGAAAAGTCGCCGTGACGGCGAGCGTCACCGTTACGGCAAAGCCTTTGCCGAGTGCTAAATCGACACTAGGCAACAAATTTTCGAAAAAAATATAAAAAAAAACCCGCCGCCGCTGCCTTTCCGCGTGCGGCGCGTGATGGATCCCGGGCGCGTCCTGCGCGGTGACGGTCTGCAGCCTCCAGCAGCGGCGGTAGTCGGCGAGGGCCGCGCTGGGGCCGAAGCTGATGGGCTCTTCGCCGTCCCTGACGGCCTCGACGTGCAGCGCCGGCGGGGCCCCGGGTTCGAGCTTGCAGTTGATGGCGTGCAGCATGTAGCGGGCCGTCGTCCCTGCCGCGAACCGCCGGACCTTGCCGGAGCTCCTGCACGTCACCTTCAAGAACTGCCAAGCGGCAAGCAGACAGCAAGCGCGTCAGTTTGAGGAGAGCGGGTGCAGCAGGAGGAGGAGACCTTCCACGGCAAGCAGACAGCAGACAACAAGCAGACCTTCAGCGGGATGAAGATGTACAAGAAGGTTCGTGGGGCTCTGTGCAGCAGGAGGAGAGCGGGTCTTACCGGTTGCGGTGGAGGAGAGTCGCCGCCGCCGTACTTGCCTGGCTGTTGCGCGTCGCCGGGCTGCTACGCCCGCCGCTCCATCGCAGCGCACGCTGACTCGCGCCCCGCTGGGTGAGCTGCCCACCATCGGATTTGCCTGGCTGTTGCGCGTCGCCGTGCAGTTATATAATATAGCAGCTTTGCGAGTGTCTTAGATCTGATACTCGACAAAGCAGTATTTGCCGAGTATTCTAGATCTGACACTTGGCAAATAATTTTTTTATTTTTTATTTATTTTTTACCGAGTGTCCTAGATCTGACACTGGGTAAAGCAGGGTTTGCCGAGTGTTCTAGATCTGAACACTCGGTAAAGTTTTTTTTATTTTTTTCTTCTCCTTTTTTAGAAAAAAGATTTTATTTCTTTGCTGAGTGTTTTTTGACACTTGGTAAATCCCCTCTTTGTCGAGTGTTTTTTTGTTGACACTCGGAAAATCAACCTCTTTGCCGAGTGTCTTATCGTGACACTGGGCAAAGTCGTGATTTGTCGAGTGTCATTTTTTGACACTCGGCAAACCATATTTTTTCACTTTTGACCTCCAAACTTTTTCTGCAGTCCTCATACAATACCTGGTACTCCATATGGCAAATTTCTCATACTTTTTCTATATTTCTCTAATTTATTTTATTTAATTAAATTTTCTTGGATAATTCAAATTATAACAGCTAGTCATTCGAATAATGAAAAAATGAATGGGAAAATGATATTCATGTTATTTAGTATGATGTGAGGCCGTATCTAGGAACAGACCACCAATTTCGAACATCTTGTTCACGAAACATGACCATGAACTTGCGGTCGAGTTGTTTTTAAATTCTATAAAAAGCAAACGAAGACCGAAAATCTTAAAACTTGTTGAGATGTCATGATATCATATGTGGAGGCTGTGATAAAAAATTGAGGAGGTTTCGCACAAGTTTGTCACGTACGATGCTTACCACCTCGTCGGCCCCTTCACGAAATCATGAAACTTCTTCGTAGATTCTTCGGTTTGCAAGCATCCTATATGCTGCTGGAATCCCCTTACACTCTTGCCGTGCGTGTTGCCTCAGATGTTTCGCTTCTGAGTTCTGACAATCCCTGTTTTTCTTATATTATTCATCTATACAATCTATGAAATAAAAATGTTGATCTATTATTAGTATATTTTGTATATTTCTTTGTGGTGGCATAGCCCAGGTAGACATCAATCATGCCAGGAAGCTAGCTTCACATTTCCTACAAGGCTACAAGTATACACTGATGCATTTGTTGGCTTCCAACTGTTCATATCGTCCCATCTTCAGGCATATGCTGTACGTCTGTACATGTTTATGACATATACAACCTATCATTAATTGAATTAACTATTTCAAGGGTACTCTATAGCCAGGTGTGGCGACTCTATATTCAGGTGTTTTATTGTCGTCCAACTCTGTACTGAGGCAAATGATTTTAAACAGTATATAGCGGATCTGCTAGTATCGAGGTAAAACTCTTTGTGATCTATTTAAATTTATTCGAATATATTTTTAATACAATATAGTAACAATCACTAGAAGTTACTAGCGTTTAACGTCAAATCTACTGCATCGGTTCTTTTTCTTTCAATCTCCCTGCTCCATCATGGCATGTGTATTGTTTTCTTCGCTGCCAACCTAAATTATGGGATATATATGTTACCCATTTAGACTAGCGTTGTCTATTCCTTTGATTTTTTTGGTTCATCAATACTCACCAAAGTTCATGTGTTCCTACAAACAATTCACGTGCAATATATCGAGCATCCATAATGAAAGGGCAGTAGAGTACCTATCCTTCCCTTTACGCTCCTTGCAGAATAAAAAAAAGGTCTAACTATCATAGTACTACTATTATCTAAAACAAATTAAACAAAATACTAGACCTTTTTATCCAAACTAAAGTTGTTCATAAATTATTTTTCTTTCATGATCTTTTTCTGGTAGTCCGTTTTTCCCTTTCTTGAAAAGATTTATACCATTTCTACACATTCTCTAAAATTTCATCTTTACGTGTATAGCCCGTTTTTCTGGTAGTCCGTTTCTGGTAGTCCGTTTTTCCCAGGGCATCCGGCTGGGCGAAGGCCTTCCGTGTATAGCCCATCGGAAACCTGGTTTTCCAACACTATTGGATCAACAACTAATGGCTAGGAAATGTGGCTGATGGATAAGCTAAATACCAGTGATGTGTGAAGGAGACAGCCCGTAGTTAAGTGAGCATTCTTGTGCCACTGCTAATTTGCAATTTTTTTGAGATTACTGCTAATTTGTAATGTGAGAAAAGAAAACTGGTTGGATCAAACGCTGGAGAGGCTAAATGAACCGGCCCTGCCGGTGTACTGAACTGAACATGTCAGCTATCAAGTGCCTGCCTGCCTCATCTCCTTTCCCTTGCAGAGATACAGAGCATGGCCAAAGCCCAAAGGATAAATCAATCATTTTCTTAGAGTCGAAATGGCCATTTCAGAGTTCTAAATGGAAAATCACAGGTGTTACATATACCTTTTTGCGAATCATACATGGCAAAATCTACAATTGCCTAGAGCATGAATGTTTGCTATGACTGATCACGTTTTCTGAAGCAGAGTTTCATGCTGTCGACGCTGGGCCTGTAAGCAAGCCCACACCTGAGTCAAGTGTAGTTTATCCTAGATACCCGTGTAGTACCTTATGTTTTGCATCACGAGTAGATATCCGATTATCTAAAACTCGATAGCCGGAGCACGGTATCCAAAAACAGTACCAACATCTTCTTCGGTGAATTTTATCGTGATATGCTCACCAATCTATCTATATATCTCTTATAAGGGCTGTTTGGTTTGAGGAGTTAAAGTTTAACCAACACTGTAGCACTTTCGTCTTATTTGACAAAAAGTTTCCAATCTTGGACTAATTAGGCTTAATAGATTCGTCTCGTAAATTACTCCTAATTTGTGCCGACATGTATGCAATTAGTCTATATTTAGTACTCTATACATTTGAGGGAACATTGATGTGATGGGAGTTAAACTTTAACAAACTGAAACCAAATAGGCCCTAAAGCAAAACTCCACTGATGCATCGTCTCAGTTAGTGTTGTTCGTCCGATTCATCCACCAGACTAATCCTGTCATCCATGTTCTTGGGTTTTATCCCAGTTGGCAAAACAACCATGTCCATCTAGAAACTCCCATCCACCAAACCAAACTGATCGAAAACTGCGCCACCAACAACTGTACAGCTGCCGAGGCCTTGTTTAGATATCAAATTCATCCCCAAATTCCACTGTGCAAAAAGAAGATTCCCCATCACATCAAAATGTCGGCACATATATGGAGTACTAAATGTAGATGAAATAAAAAACTAATTGCACAGTTTTGTTGTACTTTCGAGACGAATGTTTTAAGCCTAATTAATCAATATTTGGACAATTATTACCAAATAAAAACAAAATTGCTACCGTGTGACGGGACATTTACTATGCAAAGTTTGGATCCCAAATTTGGGATCTAAACAAGGCCCAAGGTCCAAGGATCTCCCTTCTGTAAATCCCTTCCCCAATTCTCCACCATCATCTGACACCTGCATTATCATGACACCACCGCCTCTCCCAGCAATCAGATGCTGCACTGTTGTTTAGTAGTAGTGGGTGCCTCGCATATGCTGCTGGAATCCCCTTACACTCTTGCCGTGCGTGTTGCCTCAGATGTTTCGCTTCTGAGTTCTGACAATCCCTGTTTTTCTTATATTAGGGCGCGTTTAGATGCAAAAATTTTTAGGTTACGGCTACTGTAGTACTTTCGTTTGTATTTGGTAATTAGTGTCTAATTATAGATTAATTAGGTTTGAAAGTTTCGTCTCGCGATTTCTCACCCAATTGTACAATTAGTTTTTTTCGTCTACATTTAGTACTCCATGCATGTGCCGCAAGATTCGATGTGATGAGTACTGCACAAAAATTTTTGGGAACTAAACAGGCCCTTATTCATCTATACAATCTATGAAATAAAACTGTTGATCTATTATTAGTATATTTTGTATATTTCTTTGTGGTGGCGTAGCCCAGGTAGACATCAATCATGCCAGGAAGCTAGCTTCACATTTCCTACAAGGCTACAAGTATACACTGATGCATTTGTTGGCTTCCAACTGTTCATATCGTCCCATCTTCAGGCATATGCTGTACGTCTGTACATGTTTATGACATATACAACCTATCATTAATTGAATTAACTATTTCAAGGGTACTCTATAGCCAGGTGTGGCGACTCTATATCCAGGTGTTTTATTGTCGTCCAACTCTGTACTGAGGCAAATGATTTTAAACAGTATATAGCGGATCTGCTAGTATCGAGGTAAAACTCTTTGTGATCTATTTAAATTTATTCGAATAAATTTTTAATACAATATAGTAACCATCACTAGAAGTTAATTACTAGCGTTTAACGTCAAATCTACTGCATCGGTTCTTTTTCTTTCAATCTCCCTGCTCCATCATGGCATGTGTATTGTTTTCTTCGCTGCTAACCTAAATTATGGGATATATATGTTACCCATTTAGACTAGCGTTGTCTATTCCTTTGATTTTTTATTCTGGTTCATCAATACTCACCAAAGTTCATGTGTTCCTACAAACAATTCACGTGCAATATATCGAGCATCCATAATGAAAGGGCAGTAGAGTACCTATCCTTCCCTTTACGCTCCTTGCAGAATAAAAAAAGGTCTAACTATCATAGTACTACTATTATCTAAAACAAATTAAACAAAATACTAGACCTTTTTATCCAAACTAAAGTTGTTCATAAATTATTTTTCTTTCATGATCTTTTTCTGGTAGTCCGTTTTTCCCTTTCTTGAAAAGATTTATACCATTTCTACACATTCTCTAAAATTTCTTCTTTACCTTGTACAATCATAGTGCTTGAAATAACACTTACTCACATAGTCACATATGGAGAAGTTCATGTAGCACCTTGGTATCTTAGTTTACTAATGACTTAGGATTTCCTAAGCAGTGCTGCATAATTGGCAATAAGATACTACAGTAAAATGCATATGGAACACGTCTCCAGTCCACTTGCTGGGCATAACCATTTGGGAACAATAAGCTCTTATTTTGCTTCTGGCTTTTATATCTTAATTTACACTCTTCTATAATTTGCTACAAATAATAGTACTATAAATACTTCTCAAAATCCCACAAGCAACATGCGACAAATTATATTTCACAAAATCTCACGTGTCTGGCTCGGATGGTGTGCTTAGAGGACACGAGGTTTATACTGGTTCAGGCAGAATGTCCCTACGTCCAGTTCATCGCCGTTGCTCGTGTTACTAGCACTAAAAATTTATAGTAGGGGTTACAAACGGACGAGAGAGGGACAAGTCCTAAGTCTCTGGTGGAAAGAGTGAACGGGTGCAGAGAGCTCGGTTGCTGCTCAGCCGTGTGCTTGTGTTGTGTTGTGTTCTGGTCGGTTCGAGGTTCGATGGGTTCGTGATGGTTCGATCGGGTCGGGCCTCAATCGATCGATCGATCCCCTTTGTGGGGCGCCCTGCTTTCCCTTTTATAGGCCAAGGGAAAGCACGGGTTACAGCGGAGGGAAAGAGAAGAACGAGAGAGAGCCGAAGGCCTTCAGGATCGCTAGCTCCTTCTTATCCTTCATGCGGGTCCCTCTGACCCTGTAGATGTCAACAGGGACGGCTCCACGTCGCGGCCCTGTCCGTCACTGGTGCTATGTGCAGGCGTCGTCTGTGGGTCATGGCGCTCCACTCTATCCTGGCGGACGTCGTGGTGAACCGACGCGCCTGTCAGTGTTCGTGCGAGGGTTAGGCAGAACAGCACCGGTACGCCCGACGTTGTTCCTAATGTGAATCCTCTGGTATGGCCCGTCGTGGCCGCATGTTACATCGAGGCTTGCCGGTCTCCTCCCTGGTGTCAGAGCTTTGACCTAGGCCTATACACTTGGACCTGGAGTGGTTGGTGGCAGCATGGGTCTCCGTCGGGTGAGACAGAGTCTACGGCCTTAGGGTCGGGCGAGGCGGAGGTGACCTAATAACAAATCAGGCGTAAGAAACGTAAGACAAAAACCAAGAAAACAAAAAATATAGAAATATAAACCTCCTATATCATTATAAACAGCTTCAAGAGTATCCGCCCACCCTCTTATTGTGCTATCGGAGGCACCCGAAATAGCAACTAAACATCAGTAAAACTTAAAAAAAATGGAAAGCACAAAAACAGAAAACAAGCAGAACCAACCTTTCCCGCTAGCTAGGCCCGGGGCAGACGGGTGAGGAGTCGCACCCACAAGCGGAGGCCTTGAAGGTCCCCCCAAACCGATCCGAGCGAGATCCACACCCAAAGGATCATTAGGGTTCGCGTTAGGGTTCCTAAGGGCCTTCGTCAAACTCGCTGAAACAATCAAAACAAGTCAAGTCCCGATAAAACTAAAAAACACAAGCAGCAAGGAAAAACAAAGTTAAAAGGGAACTCACCCAGATGCAAAGGGCTCGGAACAGCATCTGAGTGAAGCGCCCCTGGGTAACCAGTAACTCAAATGTGATACAATACTGGTCCCAGAAGGCTAGTAACACATTTATTACATCAGATAGGTCTCATTGCAGTAGTCTCGACAAGCGTGGACAATGAAGACATGCCATGATTAAAAGTAACCACAACACAATACAGGTCTAACAGACCCAGAAAGAGGTCTCGCTAATACATATCATCTGACGGATCCTAATGCCACAGGCTTAGTTGGGTGCAGACACGACCTTATTCGTACACCACGTCAGGATTGAAGTCCGGATCTTCCTCTGGTCAACAAAGCAAGGGTGAGTACAAAGTACTCAGCAAATCCAACCTTACCCTACGGAATGAGATATCAGTATATGCATATGGATAAATCAAGGATAAGGCTTGGTTTATTTGCATAAAGCTATCTTTTTACACGTGCAGGGTTTCATTTTATAAATACCTTTGCAAAAGACATATATTTTTCATATATAATAGTATTTCTGAAAAAGGGGTTGATCATAATTTTGGGTGTTGCTGAACCCTATGTTCCCGCAACATATGGCAGACAACCATTCATTTCCAAAATCACACTCACTCTCATGTTTTCACTCATCCCAACCCATCTAGTTGTTGAAACCAAATCATAACTCGTCCGATACCGCGGACACGTCTATCCGGATAAATTTTACACTCTGCAGAGGTTGTACACTTTCCCCACAAGTAGGATACTGTAACTTAACACCGTCGTGCAAGCACACATCCATCAAAGTCATTACCCTCCATAGCTAAATAATGGCGCTCGCCACGGGAACACTAAGACCACATCTCATAATTCAATAATTTACAGAGCTCTTTACATTTTATACAATATCTATCAATTTTCACATACATCTCTTAGTGTCCCATTGCACACCTGCCTCCAGGTGATTGCCATACCAACTAGAGGGATTTAGACTAAGCCTTTCCCATGCAAGGCGAGTGGTTGTACGAAAATGAGTTAGGCAAGATGAATCATCAACTCAGTCCTTAATCAAGACAAGGCGGATATCTTCGTGCTTAACCACAAAAGGTACAAGCCCCAACACTACGACATCCCATAAAAGGAACACCGATCCACCCCATCTATAGGGTAATCACCATCTATAACTTGTTCATTAACCCTTTCATCATACCCATAATTCATTTTCATAACTCACACAGTTTTTCTTTTAAAATTATTGTATTTGAGGAAGCATAGTAATGAGTATCCATGATGAGTATCAAATCCTAAGCATACTAAATAATTATATTTTACCACAGCATATTATTTGTCCCTAAGTTTGAACAAGACAATTATCAGGTAATATCAATTCAAGGATGGTTATTCAAACAGGTCTTAACTAAGCAGCAAAAATACTTTGTATGTATATCGTACATGCAATATTTAAAACAGCTTCTACGGGTTGTGTTTAAAAATAAGATCAACATGCATCAAAGGGGAATAGGCTGGACTTGCCTCCGTCGGCGTCCTCAGCAAACTCCTGTTGGCAGTCTGGTTCCTCGGCGTCGAACTCGCGGTACTCGCCTCCGACGTCCTCGTTCTCCGGTTCGTTCACTCCGTCAGCTAACGAGCGCAACAGGCAAACAAGCACAGATAAATAATCACATAAATTCAAATGAGCTCTAAAAATAATGAAATTTATATGAGAGATAGATCATGATTTAAGGTGAATTTAGAAAGAATAATATTTGGAATCGGAGTTGGCATGTGGCTCTGCAAGATGGCCGAATTTTAATCACACAAAAAAGAATAATGCGCGATTAAGGAATGGATGCTCACGTGGATATTTTGCTTGGCTGGTAGTGCATGGTGTATACTATGCGTGTGCTATTTAGATGGAGTTGTAGCTTAGGACCCACACGTTATACACCCATGCATGGGAAGGGAGAGAGAAAAGCTAGCAAGGGTCTTCTTCTTGCTTCTTGTATGGACGACACCATGGTTAAGCTCATGGAGCTCGGGAGCAGCTCGGCACAGGCAAGGGCAAGGAGGGAAGTAAAGAGAAGACCACAGGGAGAGTGGGAAGAGCAAGGGGATGCTCATGGGCTGCTCACCTTGTCGTGCGACGACGGTCGAGCCCAGCTCGTGCGTACGACCGTATACGGTATACGCGAGGCAAGTGAAGCGAGAGTAGACAAGTGAGTGGTGAGCTGAGTGTGCTGCTGTGGAAGAGCAACCAGGCGTGCCTTTTTATAGTCCAGGAAGCAGGGATGTGCCACTGGCTTGCTTGCTAGCCTCCAATGGCATCGCTGTGGTCGGATGCTTGGGCGGTGCGGCGCGTAGTGAGTACATGCTTAGCATGCAAATAGATGGTGCCTAACCTTGCATGGTGGTCGGTGCCTAATTTTGCATGGTAGTCAGTGCCTAATTTGCATGCATGCATGAGCTATCTGTATGTGTGCATGTGTGGGTACACTGCTGACACTTGTTTGCTTGTGCTTTACATGCTGGTGGTACATGCATGTTGCCTGTGTGCCTTGCTTGTTTGCGTGGTAAATGGTAAAAGTGAATATTGCCTCGGTGGGTGCTTTGTCTTGCTTCATTTGCCGTGCATATATGAATGTGTTGTGGCCATGCATGGAGAAGAAAGATAGAGGAAAAGGTGGGAGGTGGGACTTGCTATCGTGGCGGTGTGCGAGCTATCGTAGTCGGTGAGGGGGTCCGAACACGGGAGCGTGCTGCGGCGATGGTGGTGGGGTCGGCGCACACGCCGCTGTCGGGACATCGGACAAAGCGAGTGAGCGAGAGAGAGGGATGGGGAATGGGTGGGTAATGCCACGGTGCATGATAAATTGAAGAGAGGTAGTTGGAATGGATATAAGATGGATAAGATTTAGAAGGATATAGAGCTCATATGACTTATAGTTTTTGAAATGCATTTGAAAATAATTTTTAACGCGAGTGATTTTTAAATGTGAATTTTTGGGATGTTACACTGAGCCACCAGCATCCTCGGCGTGATGACTTCTGGCCCGAAACGCCATGCTCTAGAATGGAGCAGCTAGAGGACTCGCCTCCTCCTCATCCTCAGACACCTCCATAAGACCAGCCACAGGACGAGGACGGTCAGTGCTAGCGGCCTCCTCTTCTCTCGCCGGAGAGGAATCGACACTACCGGTACCTTCACCCTCGGAGCCGGAAGAGTCGTAACCCAAAACGCCGGGCATAGGCGCCATGACGGAGGGTTCAGCAGTAAGGCCACTGCCCATTCCTTGAAGGGCAGTATCGACAAAGTCATCACCGCCAGGATCTAAAGAGGCGGCAGAATGCTCTTCATCCATCCTAGCATCTGCGAAAGCCGAGCCTCCGCCAACATTCTCCGCAACCTCCTCATCGGCCTCAACAGAGGCAGCGGCGGAGGCGGCAGCAGAAGCAGCCGCGGTCTTCTGTTTCTTGCTCATGACCTTGGGCGCACCAGTCCCCTTTCTTTTCTTCGCCTCCACCGTAGCAGTCGCGTTCTTGGCAGCGGCCTTCCTTGCCTTGTCTTCAAGTGATTTATGTACCTTCGTAGGCATATCACGTTCTTCATGATGAATCCTAGGCTCCTCAAACACACGATTGAGATGGGGCATCGTACCGGTGATGGCCCTGCACGCTAGATACTCCTTGTCGGACATCTCGCCGAGTATCTCACGAGCCCCCGCCTCCGTGGACTTCACAAACTTTCAGTGGCCTCGCTCTCCTTCTGCTGCAAACCGAATCGGGGAAATAGAATCCCAACACCTTCTCCAAAATATAGGAAGGTTGACCATCTCAATGGTCATAGGAGGTCTTCCTACCAAGGGGCCAGTAGTTAGCAGCCACCATCTCATCCACCAGATCCCAACCTTTGGAGTACCGGTAGGCCAAAGCCAAAGTCTTGTCGTAGGCTTCATGGCCCTCAGAAGCCTCTGTACATGGAGTCCCTTGAGTCAAAGGCTTAATCGGAGTCATCACTGAAGCCAATGGATAGCGAGTGTTCTTCTTTCCATCTGGGCCAGTAGATGTCAAGCCACCAATCCTCACGTAGAACCAGTACCGCTTCCAATCCTTCGGCCACTTGTTCTTCTGAGCGTATGAAATCTCCAGCTTCTCGCCCTTCTGGTTCCTTCGCGGCATGAAAGCGTAGCTTCCATACTGGGCTACCAACTAGCCTTCGCCAACCCGTTTGGGCTTACGCTGAAGCTCTTAATACTCACAAAATGTACCAATATTAGGCTCCGCTCCATAAGACAAACACGCCCAACAAAACTTGCTCCGAGTAACAATGCCATTGGGGATTAGTTGATGCAGTTGTACCTCAAACGCTTCCAAAACATGGCGAAGGAAACAGGCAACAGGGAACTAAAGGCCGCAAGGGAAAAAATCCTTAAACACCACGGCGTCAGCAGCCTAGGGTTTGGGAATGGTTTCCCCCTGCGGAGGCTTCACTTTAGCATCCCAAAAAATGCCCAACTTCCATAGATCTTCGATCATATCCCTCTTCATGAGCGAAGGCCCAAAATCCCATGTCCTCCTCAGGCCAGCCATATCCTCTACCTCCTCCGCCGTAATGAGGTCCGCGACGGAGGCTTCAACACTCCCAGGATCCTCCACAAACTCCTGCTCCTCTACACTAGCGACCATACACTCCTCAAACCGCGCAGACCACTCGCTCGCCCTAACGCCGAGGAGACGGCGATATGGACCAAAGAAAGTAGCCCCATGCAGAGAAGGACTAATAGGTGAAGCCACTTTCAAGACTTAGCAGCAGCAAAAGGGGAGCGAAGGCAAGCACCAACTAAGCGAAGACTAAGCTCGAAGGAACAGTGTAGAAAGCGACGGCGGTGAAAGCGATGGTTTAGAATGGGATGGGGGGCCCTTCACCTACCACCCCCCTTGTATATCCCCTACCCCACCGCTTCAACTTATGGCGCCAACGGTCGCATCCATTTGAAAAAACGACGGTTCCAGAGCCACCGTAGCTAATTAAGTGGTGACACGTCACCAGCACAACGGTTTGATCCAGGCAACCCATGGGGAAAAGGGGGGGAAGCCTCCGCATGCGCAAAAGCCTCCGCGCCTCAGAACCTGAGGACTAGGTTTTAAGGGCAAGGCCCACCGGCATCGGACCATGCCCTCAAGGGGGGGAACTGTTGGGACACGGTTATGAGTCGCGGAGAGCAAGGTTCATAGCAACAATAAGAACTGACGGTTAACAAGTTTTATAAGCAATGTGCAGGGAAAGAAGATGGAGACCTCCGCTCAGGCGACCCTTCAGAGCGAAGGCCTGGAGGCTACGGCGAAGGCACCTAGACACGGCTGAAGGCGAAGGCTCTTGCGGCACGGGCGGAGGCCATGGTCCCTGGCGGCGGTAGCGGAGGCCCCGACGAAGGCATCCCAAGCGGAGGCTCCAAGACCTAAGAGAGCTCCCGCTCGACGGCGATGCTGGGCCATGGGCCGATGACGGGCCGTCGTCGGTGGCCCAACAGGCAAAGGCGGTTGAAGAAGAAGATATCCAAACTACCCCTGACGGCTTGTATCACCATAGGAATATTCCGAAGATGTACCGTAACCGACAAGGGGTAGAATTGTAAAGAATAGCCTTACCAAACAATGCCCTATAAAAGAGGGGCTCAAACTCTGTGCAAGGGAGGTTGGTGAGTACATTAATGAAACCCTAGTTGTGCCTAGGTCCACCTACCACTGTCCCGACCTTCGCCCAGGGCATCCGGCTGGGCGAAGGCCTTCCGTGTATAGCCCGTCGGAAACCTGGTTTTCCAACACTATTGGATCAACAACTAATGGCTAGGAAATGTGGCTGATGGATAAGCTAAATACCAGTGATGTGTGGAGGAGACAGCCCGTAGTTAAGTGAGCATTCTTGTGCCACTGCTAATTTGCAATTTTTTTGAGATTACTGCTAATTTGTAATGTGAGAAAAGAAAACTGGTTGGATCAAACGCTGGAGAGGCTAAATGAACCGGCCCTGCCGGTGTACTGAACTGAACATGTCAGCTATCAAGTGCCTGCCTGCCTCATCTCCTTTCCCTTGCAGAGATACAGAGCATGGCCAAAGCCCAAAGGATAAATCAATCATTTTCTTAGAGTTGAAATGGCCATTTCAGAGTTCTAAATGGAAAATCACAGGTGTTCCATATACCTTTTTGCGAATCATACATGGCAAAATCTACAATTGCCTAGAGCATGAATGTTTGCTATGACTGATCACGTTTTCTGAAGCAGAGTTTCATGCTGTCGACGCTGGGCCTGTAAGCAAGCCCACACCTGAGTCAAGTGTAGTTTATCCTAGATACCCGTGTAGTACCTTATGTTTTGCATCACGAGTAGATATCCGATTATCTAAAACTCGATAGCCGAAGCACGGTATCCCAAAAACAGTACCGACATCTTCTTCGGTGAATTTTATCGTGATATGCTCACCAATCTATCTATATATATCTCTTATAAAGCAAAACTCCACTGATGCATCGTCTCAGTTAGTGTTGTTCGTCCGATTCATCCACCAGACTAATCCTGTCATCCATGTTCTTGGGTTTTATCCCAGTTGGCAAAACAACCATGTCCATCTAGAAACTCCCATCCACCAAACCAATAGAAACTGCCACCCCACCAAACTGATCGAAAACTGCGCCACCAACAACTGTACAGCTGCCAAGGTCCAAGGATCTCCCTTCTGTAAATCCCTTCCCCAATTCTCCACCATCATCTGACACCTGCATTATCACCGCGACACCACCGCCTCTCCCAGCAATCAGATGCTGCACTGTTGTTTAGTAGTAGTGGGTGCCTCGCATATGCTGCTGGAATCCCCTTACACTCTTGCCGTGCGTGTTGCCTCAGATGTTTCGCTTCTGAGTTCTGACAATCCCTGTTTTTCTTATATTAGGGCGCGTTTAGATGCAAAAATTTTTAGGTTTTGGCTACTGTAGTACTTTCGTTTGTATTTGGTAATTAGTGTCTAATTATAGACTAATTAGGTTCGAAAGTTTCGTCTCGCGATTTCTCACCCAATTGTACAAATTTTTTTTCGTCTACATTTAGTACTCAATGTATGTGCCGCAAGATTCGATGTGATGGGTAATACATAAAAATTTTTGGGAACTAAACAGGCCCTTATTCATCTATACAATCTATGAAATAAAACTGTTGGTCTATTATTAGTATATTTTGTATATTTCTTTGTGGTGGCATAGCCCAGGTAGACATCAATCATGCCAGGAAGCTAGCTTCACATTTCCTACAAGGCTACAAGTATACACTGATGCATTTGTTGGCTTCCAACTGTTCATATCGTCCCATCTTCAGGCATATGCTGTACGTCTGTTCATGTTTATGACATATACAACCTATCATTAATTGAATTAACTATTTCAAGGGTACTCTATAGCCAGGTGTGGCGACTCTATATCCAGGTGTTTTATTGTCGTCCAACTCTGTACTGAGGCAAATGATTTTAAACAGTATATAGCGGATCTGCTAGTATCGAGGTAAAACTCTTTGTGATCTATTTAAATTTATTCGAATAAATTTTTAATACAATATAGTAACCATCACTAGAAGTTACTAGCGTTTAACGTCAAATCTACTGCTAGCGTTTAACGTCAAATCTACTGCATCGGTTCTTTTTCTTTCAATCTCCCTGCTCCATCATGGCATGTGTATTGTTTTCTTCGCTGCTAACCTAAATTATGGGATATATATGTTACCCATTTAGACTAGCGTCGTCTATTCCTTTGATTTTTTTTTGGTTCATCAATACTCACCAAAGTTCATGTGTTCCTACAAACAATTCACGTGCAATATATCGAGCATCCATAATGAAAGGGCAGTAGAGTACCTATCCTTCCCTTTACGCTCCTTGCAGAATAAAAAAAGGTCTAACTATCATAGTACTACTATTATCTAAAACAAATTAAACAATATACTAGACCTTTTTATCCAAACTAAAGTTGTTCATAAATTATTTTTCTTTCATGATCTTTTTCTGGTAGTCCGTTTTTCCCTTTCTTGAAAAGATTTATACCATTTCTACACATTCTCTAAAATTTCTTCTTTACCTTGTACAATCATAGTGCTTGAAATAACACTTACTCACATAGTCACATATGGAGAAGTTCATGTAGCACCTTGGTATCTTAGTTTACTAATGACTTAGGATTTCCTAAGCAGTGCTGCATAATTGGCAATAAGATACTACAGTAAAATGCATATGGAACACGTCTCCAGTCCACTTGCTGGGCATAACCATTTGGGAACAATAAGCTCTTATTTTGCTGCTGGCTTTTATATCTTAATTTACACTCTTCTATAATTTGCTACAAATAATAGTACTATAAATACTTCTCAAAATCCCACAAGAAACATGCGACAAATTATATTTCACAAAATCCCGCAGCAACGAACAGGGATTTCTTCTAGTAACCAATGTTTATGACAACTCATCTACACAACTCATGATCTATAATGCAAACTTCCTATTGATCTGCTTAATAGGATCATTAGGGTTCAATGCACATCCTTGCCAGGTATATACTACATTACTACTACTGGAGGCAGAGCATTTACTATCATTAAGCCGGCGAGCTTTGGCCGCCGCTCAGCCTGGCCACGATAGCACAAAAAAATTTAACCGTCTAATCTTCTTTTGACGTACTGGGTTCACCCCACCGTTTGTTACTGTATCCAGCCCCGCGTGTCATCAGTTCATTGGCTTGGGAACAAATATCTCTCCGCCTCCTTCTCGACTCCTCCGTACAAAAAAAACACCGGCCTCTCCTCTCGCCTCCTTGGGCTGTGTTTAGTTGAGAAAATTTGGGTGAAAAGTTACTGTAGCACTTTTCGTTGTGATAGGTGGAAGAGAAAATATTTTGGGTATGCATGGCAAGTGAACGCGGCCTTGGTCCTCCTCTTGCCTCCTCGGTCCTCCGCTCGCCCGTCGCCAGCCTCCGGTTTCCTCCGAGCTCGAGCGCTCCTGCTCGTCCATCCCGCGCCCCCTTCTTTCCATGGTTCCTCATCGGCTCTGCCGTCTCTCCACCCGCGACAGCCATCCTCACCTGCGCCGCCACCATGCCGTGCCCTAGGGTTGGCAGGCCTGATCCTTGCCGCCTCCTCGCCAAGCCCTAGGGCTGGCCAACATCGCTCCCCACGCTGCGACGAGCCGTAGAGCTGGCTGACCTCGCCTACGATGCCATCACATGCCCTAGGGCTGGCCGTCCTCGCTCACGCCGCTGCCCGACGGTCCCTACGACCATCTTATTGGTAAGATCTAAGATCTGATACTTGGTTTCTCGATTTGGTATACCTATGTACCGATTCTATCGGTATGTATTTTATTTATTTTTTGCCAGTTGCATCGGCTCTTGATATGGTGGTAAATCGATAAACGCCCTGCTGAGACGGCTGTAGTGCCATCTACCTCATCGTTTGCTTCAGAATTATTTATGTGCTCATCACTGATGTGAGTTGCCATCTACCTCTTGCAATTTAGTATCCATCTACTGCAGCTTCGGTCAAGATTATTGCTTCGATATTTGAGATGTTATTTGTAGTTAGTGATGGTACATGCTGTTGGTTATGTATATTGCCTGCAGCCACGTTGCAGTGGAGCTATCTTTGTTTACAAAAAAATTACATTAATCGGGTGCTAAAATTTCCCCTTTAACTGCAGCTTCGGTCAAGATTATTGCTTGGATATTTCAAATGTTCTTTGTAATGGTACATGCTGTTGGTTATGTATATTGCCTGCAGCCACATTGCAGTGGAGCTATCTTTGCTTAGAAAATAATTACATCAATCGGGTGCTAAAAATTACTCTTTATCTCCTTTCCTACCTTGCATGCGCGCGTGATGGACTAGTATAGTACATACGAAATTGAATGCGGTGCCTGAACGGACAGTGAAATTAAACAATTATGTAGTGCACCAGAAAAAACAAAATAAGCACGCCCATAGATCTCGAGAGTAAGTAACGAGAAAAAATTCCGACAAGCCAAATTCATTAACAGCGGCAAAAATAGGGTCAAAATTAAGAAAAAAAACAGGGTACATGTTAAACCACATATCCGTGTAGTGTCAGCAGGCCATTGCGGACGGCAGGCCATCGCGGACGGCGGCTCCGTTTGCTTGAATTGCTTATCAGCAGTGAGTCATGGTACATTGTTCTTTTTTTTCACAACAGTATCAGCCGGCTTATCAACCACAGAACAGCTCGGGCATGTGTGGATTTACAAATATGAAGACAAGACATTATTCGCGTTGCCGGTCCCAATTACAGCCGACTGAAGCTCCTATCTCATGACTGAAGCTGCGTTGTGATACACAGCTAAGTTCCACCTGCGAAATTACAAACCCTAGCAAGCGGAGGTGCTGAGAAAAAGGAGCTTGCGTCTAGAGCTGTTCGGCTGATGGTTTTGCTATTGATAAGCTGACTGATACTGTTTATTGTGAGAGAAAAACATTGTACTATAACTGATAAGTTCAAGCGAACAATAAAAAGGTCCGGGGTCGATCGTGCCAAACAAACAGTACAGGCAATAAATGTACACTATGCAAACATAACGGACAAGAGTTGTTCGGCCGATGGTTTTTGTGGCTGATGAGCCGGCTGATGTTGTTTTGCTGGGAGAGAAAAATGGTGTACACACACTGTGCACTATACAAACATTGTACAAACACTATGCAAACACTGTACAGACAATAAAATGTACACTATACAAACACTGTACCATAGCCGGCTTCCTCCCCACTGTACCGGGAGAGGAGGATGCAACGGATGGGCCGCCACTGAGGAGGTCTAGCAGGCCGAGGGCCCAGAGCACACGTGTGTGAAACGACTAGCTCTCTAGACTAGTGTATTCGAGCACTGCTATATATATGCAATGGCTTACTTGTAGAAGGGATCAGCTATCAACATTGTAACAAAAAACTCTTATTGCTCTATATATAAACCAGACCTCGTCTAAACCTATCCCCTTCTTGCTATTCCACCTCAATTCTACTTATTTCTCCTATTGGTGCACAAAATGAATCAAGTCCCGGTCCTCCCTCTCCGCCCTGTCCTCGTTCAGCGTCACCGTCGTTCAGCGTCAATTTGGCCGGATCGGGCTCCTCCCTCTCCTCGTCGTCGAGCGATGGCCACCCCGGCTTCTTTAAGTCCCGGTCCCGATCCCGGCAGGAGAGCCCCTCCGCAACACCGCTGTGCTTCGGCGCTGGCAGCGGCAGCGCGGCCGGGAGGAGGCAGCAGCTCCTGGGCTCCCGCGCGCGAGCGCCCGCGAAGCTGCACCAGCAGCAGGAGGAGCAGGCTGCGGCGATCATGGCGCCCAAGATCAAGGGAGACGTGGTTGGGAATTGGGAGGAGGTACCTGAGAAACATTTTCAGGAGACTAAGGGCGAAGCACAGGAGCGTCGGTAAGGGGTCGCTGACGTCATCCATGGCCGCTGTTGATGACGACACAGCCCGCGAGAGGACCGAGGCCGTGGCCCGCGCCATCTCGTACTGCAAGGACACGCTCCGGCGGTCGTCGATGCCCCCGCCGCCGTCTCCCTCGCTTAGCCTTGACGACTGGCTCCTCGACGACAGAGACAGACAAGAGGTGAAGATCATCGCAAGCGCCGCTGAGCAGCACTGCGACGACTGCAGGACCAGGGACTCGCGGCCCTCGCCGACGCGTTCTCGCCGCGACCAGGACGCCGGCTGGCCCATCCGGGTGCAGACGATGGCGAAGCGATTCAAGGAGTCGCCATGCTCGTCCTCGCCAAGCCGGTACCGGGACGGTTCGCTCGCCGCGACCGCCGCCGTCGCGCACGGCGAGGAGTCACCGCATCACGGCCACGGTAGGTCTCTCTGCTAGCCACCCGGCACCGTCGGCTGGTGATTGGTGGGATGCCCTGCAATGCAATGCAACGTCTATCGTCTAATGCGTTGGCTCGCCATGAATTTCGTACGTGCAGATTGCCGTGTCGAGCCGATGAGCAGCTTGGACGAGTTGGAGTTTCTGAAAACATTCGATGGAGACGAGGAGATGATCAATCGCCATTTCATCACCGTGGAGATCCCAAGAAGCGGCTCTCGAGCGGTCAGGAAGCAGAGTCCGCTCGATATGAAAACAAAGCGATTAGATATGAAAAGAAAAATTCGTGTCAGCGTAGTAGAACCAACAATGAACGTATTCCAGGAGCTAGAGCTAGAGCTAGAGAATCAATCAGCGTAAGGCTCTGTTCGGTTACTCTGTTTCCGGACTGACGCTACAGAAAATATTGAAGAAGCGGCAGGCCAGAAATAGTTCTGGCTAGTAATTGTGGTAACCGAACAGGCCTAAGTAGTTTTCCTATCAATCTAACGAAGGCCTAAGAATTCTAGAGCTGGTCTAGCTCCAAAAATTCCTGGAGCTAGAGCTGTGGCACACTGAAGATATTTAGTTAAGCTATTTTTATTTTTATTTTTGCGAAACAGTTAAGCTATTTTTATAGCATACTTTATTCTGTCTTATGACTATAACATCAAATCATTCATGGATCTAGGGGTGGAGGTATGCCAAACTTTCGCTTAATATAGCAAGCACTTGATGTCTCTACGCTGTAGGTTATTAACTAATACCTTTTGATTAACAAAAAGTTTTTAAAAATATTTTCTCTAGTTATTATAAATTAAACTTATTTGTTGCACAACGTTTATTCAAGCATTGCATAATTCACATGTCCTGTGTACAACTCAAACTTTTTCCTCCTTATAAGCAATTCATTCCTGAAATCACGTTGACTCCTCTCTCTTCACATTAAATTGCTAAGTTAGGGGAAGAAGAACGCAATCGATGGTGCCACACAACCAACAACCTCAATCCCTACCACCACCCAACCTCGTATCCTAAGGGCATGGTGCTAGCTTTTTCATGGAATGCCATATCATCCCCTACGTACGGAGCTATATCTTCCCTCTAAGCAGGTCCTACAACACAACCAACGATATATAAAAGGAAACAAATTGCACTCCACCATCATCTACCGATTCCTTGCTCTATTTGTTGATGGTGACAACATAGTAGATGATGAGTGGGCCTGTTTAGATTCTCATCATTCAGTTAGACCTGGTATCTCAACTTGATTCGATGCTAGGAATCTTTTCTTAGTTTCTTTGTGGTGCAACGGTTAGACCCGAGTGTCGCGGGGTCAAAACCGCGGCAAGCATTGTGTCATTGAGTGTGTGTCTCCGGTGGCTTAGGTGGACTCAAGAATACAAAGAACATAGAGAGGACGCAACGGTTTATCCTGGTTCGGGCTATCGGGGCCTTACGTCCAGCAGCAGATAATCCTTGTATTTAAAAGCACCCAAAATCGGGGTTACAACAGAGTGTAAGAGAGAGCTTTAGCAAGGGATTGCTTGGTGCTGATCCTAGAGCTTCATCACCAGAGAGGTCTCCCCCCCTCGTCAGAGAGGAGGAAGACGATGGACGAGGGGAGGAGCTCTCGATACTCCTCTTAGGGTGGCTCTGCTCTAGGTGCAGAGGTCGAGCTATTTGATAAGGACAGGAATGATCTACTTGGAATAATGCTCTCCACTGTAGGATCCGACCTCCCCTTATATATCAAGGTAGGTCGGGTACATGGCTGTTTGGGGAAGTTTAGCTTATGGTTTACGTACATGCACCGGAGTCCAGGAGGGTTTTGCAGTGGCGTGGATGGACCTTGGTGTTGTCGTGGAGCCGAAGAAGCTCTGGGCGTCGTCCGGCTGCTCTGTTCTGACACACTGAGTGTCAGGCTCTGTCGGCTTGGACCATCCTCCACCAGGTGCACCTTCTAGAGGCTTCTTGGCGGTGAAGGCAACTGGCTTGACGGGCTGACGAGTGGGCCCGGACCCCTCGAGCCCCTGAAGCCAACGGAGGGGTTTGTCCTCTTTGTATCACGTGCCCCATGCATGACCTTGTCGGAGGAGTGGTTGACAGCGTCGCGCCCATTGGGCAGCGCTTGGGGCCCTGGAGCCTTGGTCGCTCGGGGCGCCTGTCTCCAGCCCGGGCCTTGGCTGGTGCCGAAGGCCGGAGGGGGGCAAGGATCGGGTTCAGACTCCTGTCGATCGGGAGCCTGAGGCTCGGGCAAGCCCCCAAGCCCTGAGCAGAGGCGGAGGGCGTGCTCGGGCTTGGCCCAATCCTTAGCTAGAAGGTGCATGTGAGCGCACCTGAGGGGTGTAGCTCCCGAGCCCCCAGGCGATCCTGATGGGATCGGTCGGAGGGTCCCATGGTCGGGAATCTTTAATCCCGAAGCTTAACATACTCCTATGTTATGATCTCATCACCGAGCCTAGAGCCAAAAATGGTTTCCTCTTTTAAGGCATAGGTTCTGTTTGGAATCGTGATCTCTAACCACGCGATGCGGTAGACGAACGGCAGTGAGAGAGCTGCAATATGTAAAATTATGTTTGTGGTTCATTTTTGCGGTGGCTGAGCCGTGATGTCAAGAATCGAGCTGACCGCGCAGTTTTGTTTGGTGAGATTCTCTGCTTCCCTCGACCGCCACCGCAAGATACGCAGTCCCAAATAGGCCCATAGGTTACAACTTACACATGCCCTAGTGGAATCGTATCAGAGTCTCATTGAAAAACTCCATCCCATAATCTCCAAGGTGGAAACCCATTCGCCTTGAACTCTTGAAGCAGAGAAAATTTTCAATCCCTTTGCTATCATTGTAATTTAATTTCCCCAATACTGAGATAAACCTCAACTCAAAAATATAATTCCCCACACAAAAATACATGGTCATGAAGAATGACGTATCAATGCAAGATTGCAAATCATGCTCGCCCACAAAGTCCAACCTTGACGCGTGTTATTAATTATGGAATGACAGTACGTACTGCCATACTGTCTACCATGGAATTGGGAAGGGCCTTCCATATACACACGGCCGCCAAGTGAACCATTCAGGCAAGAATGCTTGTCATCTGCCAATCTCCAGGAGGACGCGCCGTCGAGAATGATCACGACGTGAATATAAAGACACGCCATGCATGCACCGATGCACACGCACACCTCCAACTCCCATTCCTACGAGAACGAGAGCCACCAGCACGCAGTCACTGTCGCTGCGATGAATTGGCTGTTCCCGTACGTACGCCGTGGGCACCACGACGGTGGCCACGGCCGCGACGCCTGCACCCTCCGAGTCTGACTGCCCGCCGTTGCCGTCGTCCTCGGCGTTCCGCGCGGGCGGCGCCGGCGCGAATAAGCAAACCGATTCGTGCTCCTCGCCATCGGCGTCCTCCTCCTCCTCGTCGAGCGCCGACGACTTCAGCTTCAACACATCCGGGCAGCAGAGCCCGTCCAGCTCCGCACTGTGCTTCGGCGCGGACGGCGCCGGGATGCGGCCGTGGAGCTCCAACAAACCCCTCGCGCGCGCGTTCAACAAAGTCCATGCGGAGGAGGAGGAGGAGGATGCGCAGCATCAGGCGGCGGCGAGGGTGGCGCCGAGGGGCCACGCGGTGGGGAGGCACCTGCGGAAGATCTCCCGGCGGTTGAGGAAGGCCAGGGCCGCTAATAACGAAACGCCGGCAGCGCCACGAAGGGGCGCCGTCGACGACACGGCCCGCCAGCGCGCGGAGGCCGTGGCGAGCGCCATCGCCCACTGCAAGGAGACACTCCGCCGCGGCACGCCGCGGAGGCGGCGGCTACCCCCGCGGCTGTCCTCGCTTAGCCTTGACTTGTGGCTCCGCGACAGGCAGGACGATATCATAGCTAGCGCCGCCGATTGCGGCGACGCGCGGCGCCCGGCGCCCGCGGCTGCGCTTGCACGGCAAGCCCCATTCATGCGGTTGCCACTGCCACATATAGCTCCGCCAGTGGCGGCGGCAACTGGAACGCCGCAGTCACAGATCAGTGGTGTGGCCAGCAGGGAGGCGGAAACGCGCGGCAGCTTCAGCGAGCTGGAGTTTCTCGAAGCCTTCGATGGGGATGAGCAGCTGATCGATCGTCACTTCATCACTGTACAAATCTGAACAAAGCGGCTGCTGTGCCAGTGTCTGCGTCGATGTCAGCTCTCGTTCTCACGAGAACTTTGCATGGGGACGACGGTGGGTCGGCGGCCTGCTTCCAGCTAGTGTGGGAGCGGGGAGGACGGCAGAAGATGGGTTGACGGCGGCCGGCTTCGGAGTACACCTGTAGGATGGCGGCCGACATCGAGTACACCTGCAGGACGACGCTGGATCTGGGGTATGGGAGGCGCGAGTGGAGAGAAGTGGAGGGCCAGACGCGAGTTGGCGGCGTGAGATGGGAGTGACCAGGTGCCTCGGTGGGATGAATGGAAAACCTAGGATAGATTATGGGTGTGTTTAGATGGTTATAAAGTGTGTGTAAAGTTTTTGTAGCATTTTTCGTTGTTATTTGGTAAAATTTATCCAATCATGGACTAACTAGGCTCAAAAGATTCGTCTCGACATTTACAGACAAACTGTGCAATTAGTTATTTTTTTACCTACATTTAATGCTCCATGCATGCGTCCAAAGATTTGATGTGACGGGGAATGTTGTAAAATTTTGGAATTTTGAAGGAACTAAACACTGCCTATATACCTCTTTTGCAATGGCCCCACATTTCAGAGTGGGTTGGCGGTTTTTTGGGTGCGGGTATTGTCAGGTACCAATATAAGGGTATCCGGAGAAAGGGAGCTAATGGTCACCAATGTTAATTCACCCGGACGATTAAGGGCGTGACTACGGCCTCACCCGACCCCGAGGGCGCGGGCTCCGTCTCGCTTGACCACGGGGCCGCGAATTCAGTCTCGGGCGGTAGCGCAGGCCTCACAGGGGCCCGCGCTGTACCCAACTACTGCAGACGTAAAGGCACGATGCCAGAGTCAAAGTTCTGACACCAGGCAGGGAGCAGGCGTGCCTCGACGTGACCCGTGGGCACAACAGGCCATACCTAGGAGCGCACGTCGCCAACAGCGCCCCGCAAATTAGCACTGTCCTGCCTAATCCTCGTACGACTCCCGTCAAGGGAGCATGATTGACCATGTCAAGCGCCAGGACGGGATGGAACGCTACGACCGGCTAACGATGCCCGCATGTGGCGTCAGTGGCAAACAGGGCCACGATGTGGAGCCGCCTCCATCATCCTCTGCAGGACCAGCGGGACCCGACTAATAGGAGAAGAAAGATGACGCGGCCTCGGGGCTCTCTTCCTCTCTGTTTTTCTCTTTCTTCTATTCCTCTTTCTCTTTCTCTCTCTCGTGTACCCCACGCCTTTCCCTTGATCTATAAAAGGGAAAGTTGGGCGCCCCTTCATGGGAAAAAAAGCGATTTCAAGCACACGCAACTCACCTCGTTCACAGAGACTTGAGACATCCTTCCTCTCTCGGCCGTTTGTAACCCCTACTGCAAACACAGAGCTGGTAACATGAGCAGCATCGCACTGGACGTAGGGACGTTCTGCCCGAACTAATATAATTCCTTGTGTCCTCCGCGTTCACCATTCGGGCCAAACGCGTAGATACAAATTTACTATTCGACGGTTTAGAACACTGACAGTTATGCTATTTTCTCACCCATCTTCCTTTGCCCGTTGGGTACAAATTTATACCTGTGCCCATGCCCGTGGGCACAAGTTGGCGCCCGTATTCACGGCCACCGGGTCCGGTGCTCGCGGGTCCACAGGTTTTTACGACCTCTTGCCATCTTGAGTGGAAGAGTGCGAGTGCCTCCTACTAGTGGAATGGTAGATGCCATTGGCGTCCTACTCCACTTCCATTCTTAACTTCCCATGTTCTTGCAGCCATCATCACCATTGCATTCGAAGAGACTTGGAAATAGATACCAGACGAGCCGCAACAAATAGGTTGGCATGAGGCCCGTATATTTTTGCCCAGGTCTAAGCATAGCCTCTGCAGTGATTGGCCGACATGATCTGATGTGTCGTGTCGTGCTTGGACCAAAAACCAGGCCCATCAAGCGACTTGGACACATACCATTTAGAGAGTCTGCCTAATAGTCCACTATTGCCCTCACCACATGTATGCCCGCCAAACCATCCCAAAACCCTAATCCCACTCGATCATTTCCTTGCCCCCACCCACCTTAGATCTGCATTTGCTTGTATTGACATATCTTGATTTCTTGATCTGTAGTTTGTGAACTGGATTTGATCGTGCCTGTGTTGATCTATGATCTATAGTCCTATATGTACATAGTTATTACTACTTGACAGGGCTGACACGACCCGTTAGCTTGGCCGGGCCTAGCTACCAGGGCAGCACGACATGGCTATGCTTGGGCCGTCGTCAGCTGAGCCCGTCGGGCATCATGGCATTGCCCGTCAACCTTACAGTGGCACAGTGCCGTGTCTTAATTACCTGATGTAAACGGGTCGTGCCTTAACCGATCCGGACTGCATCTGGCCGAGGCCGTGTGCCATCTACACCACGCAGCAAGTGGCAGCGCACGACGGCAGGGAGGCGCCAGCCGCCAGCTCCTACTAGCGTCGGTGCCACCGTGCCAGTCGCTGGCGCTGCTGCAGTCTTGCAATGTGCTGCAACTGGCGTGCCGTTTTGTCGGTGGCAAGGCCGCACGGCCGCATGGACGGGAAGCGCGTGCGCGGCTACAGTCCCGATTCCCGAACGGAGGCCGCCGCAGCCCACACCGCGCCATCCAAAACCGGCCACAGGGGAACGGCACCCGCCGCACACCCACCACCGGTGCAAGTGCAATGCCAATTCAGTTTCGTACTAGTATGTGGCGAGCACCATCCGCGATTCAGCGCGGAGGCAAGCACCGACGAGCCGCAATGCACTGACCCTGCTGAGACTACCACAGTACGTGTCTTCCGCATAAACCAACAAGCGTACTGTCCGTCTCACCCAGTGCTCGATCAGTCAACACTTTGTTAGTTAACTGTCACGCGAGTCATAACTCATACTACACTACTCTACTTAACAATCCATAAACTAATACTCGTATTTTGTTTATTTTACATTTTTAGTGTCAAGGTCTGCGCTAACAGACAACCGTGCGGATGCCAAACCCCCATCTTATACCCGTCGCTGACTTGCACACTGGCGAAGTACTGTAGCAGTATTGGCCTGCTGGCCCAACGACGACGACAGTGGCATCAATGCGATGCGCCGGCGCACGCGGCGTTCCGTGTCACTTCGACGTCCCAGATATGCCTCCTGTCTCGCATACGTGGCAGGGAACAAGGCTTCAGAATCGCACGTACGGGTAGTATAGTGGTATAACACCCGATGCTTAACGTTATGCTACTACTCATGTGCGTGCGACTGCCGCAGGATGGCTGCGTGTCACGGCGTTCAGGACACTTCAGGGGCATCTCCAGCTTATCTCTAGTGAACGTCATAGGGGGAAACTGATTACTGGATAGTGGATACCAGTGGCTCTTAATCTGAATATATCTGATCTACTAGACAATAGACTAATACAGTTCCATACTAGTCACATAGTAACAACCTTTGAAGCATTCTGTTCTGATTACCTCAGGCGTTTTTTTTTGTTCTCTTGCACGCGTGTCTTTCTTCCTTCGTTACCCTACTCATCACCAACCATCCCATATATATATACCCACCATCAGCAGCCGCCTCCCACTGCCGCTCCATCCTCCGCCCCTATTGCTAAGTTACACATCCCTACAATCTGAGCAACTCTCTCATATGACATTCTCCCGTAAGATATGTGTCTTTCTTCGTTACCCTACTCACCACCAACCGTCCCATATATATCGCAGCCACCTCCCACTGCCGCTCCATCCTCCGCCCCTATTGCTAAGTTACACTCTACCGCCGCCATCCCTACAATCTGAGCAACTCTCTCATATGACCTTCTCCCGTAAGATATGTGTCTTTCTTCGTTACCCTACTCACCACCAACCGTCCCATATATATCGCAGCCACCTCCCACTGCCGCTCCATCCTTCGCCCCTATTGCTAAGTTACGCTCCACCGTCGCCATTCCTATAACCTGAGCAACTCTATCATATGGCCTTCTCCTGTAAGATCTAATCACTTTACTCTTAAACCTCAAGCACTAAATCTTAATTTAAAGCTCGACAAAACTCAAGACAAACTTCCTAATTACTTACCGCCTTTACCAGTTGGCCCAAAAAAAGAGTGCTAGAAAGCTACCAAATCACTTTAGTGAGAGTTAATTTTGCTAAAAGAAAGTATGAATGGCTAATCCACAAGTAAGGGTGGGCTGAAATGGATATATGATTCCGTTTTACTCCATATCACATTTGACGTTATTTGACCTCTTTCTAACAATAGTATCTAGCTTTATGTTATATATGTTATTACTTACCTTTTTCCTCAAAAACAGGAATAGTTATCCCACATATACGGGTGGGTGATTTCTCCATCAACTCATCGTAATATCTGTTTTTATTCCATTCCACATTAGAGCGTACCTCTATGCAAACCTCTTTTTTTTACCAAAAATGTCAAACCTCATCCTATTATATTTACAAGTATACTTTTGTTTCTTTTCTGCTAATTTTATACATAAATAGTCTATTTCTCTTTATCAACTCTCTTGGCACATCATGTTTCATCGTCTCCTTGCTACCGCCCATCTAACCAACGGTCGCCTTTGGATCTTCACGTTTTGTTTTTTTGCCAATCAGTATAATTGTCACACTTCACGTCATCTTTTTTTGCACTTGTAACACAACATCTGTGCCACCTTTCCCGTTACACTTTATCCATTTTATTTCGCACCACGTAAGATCATATCCAACCTTTTTGCTTTACAAAACTATATAGATTTCCGTTATCCATTTCCATCATTATCCGCAAGTGTATTTTTGTTTTATTTATGCTAACTCTCCACGTGTCATTGTATCGTAAGTGGCGGGAACTTTGCCTTTCAATTAATATACAAAGATTGAACATGACCTCAAAAAACAACTCCGACACTTAGGTCACTCCTCGAGCAGCCTGTTGATGACACCACCACAATATGGACCAAAACAAACACAGAAATAGAAGGTAATTATGGTACAAAACCAAAAGGCCTTATACGTCGGCCAATGTCATCTTCCACCTTTTAAGCCACCTGCGTCGGCTTCACTCTTTCCAAATATTCCATATGATATAGATGACCATACTATTGAACTTGTGTCGTTGGTCTTTTAGAAATCCTTTTGTTGCTTCTTCCCACGGCCCCACCAAGAACACACATGCTTTCACTTGATTGTGGGGGTAACAGCACATTGCAGCCTTTCTTAGGTTGCAATTGCAACCGGTAGCCAAACCGCTAGGCAGAGAGCGGGGCAGAGTAGGCATAGGTAGTCAATTTATTTCTCTTTATATCAACCTTCACTATCGGCTGCCTCACAATACTCCACGCCGTCGTGTTCGTCTGCCGATCCATTTCATTGCCACATTCCACGTCCTTTTATAACCCAACATCTACGCCACCCTTCGCCGTCATCCTCCCCTCTAACACCGGCGTTGCCGTGACCTCTAATAACATTGCCCCGGAGAAGACGGTGTTGAGCGGCTTGAGCCCCCCGAACTCAACCCCAAATGGCACGGGTGAAGTTGGGTGGGTGGATGAATCCGTGGCGGCTGAGCTGTCCGCGAGGGAGACGGCGACGGCGACCGGGAGTGGAGTGAAGGCGATGATGCTCTCTGGCGGCACGGGCAGGTCGGGCTCCAATCTGACCCCGAGTTAATAGCAGCAGTCACAGAAGACACAAGTGTCACTTGTTCGTTCCACCGCCGTGCCCCGCGCGACCCGGCACGACCTCGCGTCGCGTCAGGCTCGGGCCAGGCGTCGATGGGAGGAGAGACGAGGCAACAGTCATCGGCGCGGGGGGCGACTGGCGAGGCCGCGAGGCACGCTCCACTCCACAGTCCACCCCCACCGGCCGGACAGGACGGGCCACCGCCCGTCCTCTTCCCGTCTTCCCAGGCCCGGCCCCCGCCACGGTCCACGAGGGAAACAGTGGGGGCTGGCTGGCTGGCCGGCCGTGGGCAGGCAGGCAGGCCGGCCCCGCGTCAGGGACCAGGCTTGGGAGAACCAAAAATGGCAGCGTCTTCATTGCTGCCAATTCGGCGCTCCCTCCCTCCATGCTTCCTTCATTGCAGTTGCAGTCGCAACACTGATGACCTCCGGGGCCGCCATTGGTGTACTTACGTGATGTTAGAGCGACCATTTCTATCGACAGTAGGTTCGTGGTGGTTGCGTTGAGGAAACGCGAGAAGATGGCCATGGAGTCGTCAAGGACAGACACACATTCCTCTGCTTCTTTCTTTTCGTCACACCCAATTTTTACAGGCTTCATTCACCTTTCTCTTTTCCATCCTTTTTTCCACTCACATGAACATCATCATCATTAACCGTCATCGAGATCTCGAGAGGTTAAAAAAAAAGGTAGAAGAAGAGGGGTGGTGAGGTGAGGTGAGGTGAGGTGAGGTGGGTGAGGTGAGGTGAGGTGAGGTGAGTGACGGGAGTAAAACTACTAGTGGGCCGCCGCCGCCCCCGACGCGGCGCCGGAGCAGAAGGCGTCCCGGCGGGCGGAGCTGCCGCCGCGCACGACGAAGTGGGCGAGCGACCGCGTGCTGGTCTCGGCGACGCGGTTCTCCTCGCACAGGAACTCCCTGGAGCACGCCCGCTCCACCTCCCGCTCGTAGTCGTGCACCAGCACGTCCGTCGTCGCGTCCTCCCCGGCCCGCGTCCGCGCCAGCACCCCCGCCGTAAATATCGCCGACATCCTCCCCGGCGACGTCGCCGTGTACCTGTCCGCATTGGAGAGGGCATTAGCTAGGGGCCTAGGGCGAGAAATGAACGGAGCTGGGAAAAAAGATTGGATCTTTCTTCTTTTTCTTTTCGGGGAGAAGAAACTGGATGGATCTTGGGATGGTGGAGAAGTGGAAATGGGGATGGGTTACCCGCGCGGGCCGTCGACGAGGATGACGTCCCAGGAGACGTCGTAGAGTTGATTAGGGAGGTCGTTGATGGCGAGTCGGCAGTCGGAGAAGAGGAGGTTCTGGACGGGCCGGCACTCGGCGGCGCGCGCGGCGCGGGCGGCGTCGAGCAGGTCGGGAAACTCGCGGACCGTGGTGGTGTAGGCGACGTCGTAGGCCTCCAGCCCCGGGTGGCGGCCCTCCAGGTGGGACACGTAGTACTGGTTCTCGTCCAGGAACACGGTGCGGCCGCCGTGGTTGAGCGCGCGCCACAGTGGCGTCTCCCCGCCGAGCCCGAACACCAGCAGGTTGCACGGCGCGCGGCGCTTCAGCACGGCCGCGATGGCGCGCACGTCGCCCCCCGGCATGCTCGCCGTCGAGTTCCCGCCCGCCGATGCGTACTGCACCAGCGCGTCGAACACGTGCCCCGGCAGCCACTCGCCCGCCGCGGCGGCGGCGGCGCCAGCAGCCCCCGCTGGCACCGCGAACGCTGCCGCCGCCCTCCCGGACGCGGCGGCGGCCGCCCGAGCGCCCGCGCCTGCGGCCCCCGGGTCACGCGCGGCCGACAGCAGCGTGGTGGCCAGGGAGACGCAGGCGAAGCAGGCCAGGAAGACGGCGGCGCACACCCGGCGCCGCGCGCCAAGAACCGCCCCGGGTGACCCCGCGCCGCCGGGCGACTTGTTGGACGACGGGTGCACCACCAGCAGCTTCGGCCCGCTCAGCCCCTTCATCTCCTCCTGCTCGGCTGCTCCCCTGCCGCTACCAGCTTGGTTGGAGCAAGGCAATGGCGAGGCGGAGCCGGCGCGCAGGTGGGGGGAGCGTGACGAATTTGTTGGTAAGGACTGATCTACTCCTCTTCCTCCTCCTTGGCCCGGAGAGAGGGAGCGAGCGAGAGAGATATGGACGGGGAGGTGGTGGTGGCCGCGTGGGATGGGGATGGGGAATGGATGAAGTGTCGGCTCAAGTGGAGGAGGAGGGAAGGAGGCCTGCGCGTGCGTGCGAGATGAAGAAGATGGGTTCGTTCGGTCCGGAGTCCGGACTCGGGAGGTGGTTGGAATTGGAATTGGATGATGTAAACGAAAGAGGAGTTCCGTTCAGTCCCGCCGGGATTTGCGGTGGGTGGCGCTCTTCGTTTTCGTGACCACCGCTCTCGGCTCTGGCAATTGGCATGGAGGATTCGGCAAGGTTTGCGTGTAAAAAATGTTGACTCAAATAGGAGTGTAATGCTACTGCAGCTTATCGGTCTGGGGCTTGTTTAGTTTTCAGAAAATTTTATAAAATTTTTCAGATTCTCTGTCACATCGAATCTTTGGACACATGCATTAAGCATAAAATATAGATAAAAAATAAAATTAATTACACAGTTTAGACGAAATAGACGAGACGAATCTTTTAAGCCTAATTAGACCATGATTGGACACTAATTACCAAATAACAACGAAACATGTTACAGTGTCGTTTTGCAAAATTTTTTGCAACTAAACCGGCCCTTGGTCCATGGAGATACCAAATCTTGTTTGAATTTGCTGTGGAATTGGTTTGGAGAATTCGTGTGACTAGTCAATGTATTAGGAGTATGCATAATGTATTTAAAACAAATGGTGATTATTATCTACTAACACTACTAATGATTCAACAGTAGTTCAATCTGGTTGCGTCAACGTAAGGCACGAGTTTTGTCGAAGTGGAAAAAAAACCACGTTGTTAGGCCGTCAACGCTCCTTTGAACGGACGAAACGTTGAGGCACGAAAGCTTATCGCTTTCTCTGTTTCTGGCTGGCCTCACCTCAGCCAGCATGATGAGATGAAACCTGCCGCTGTACCGCCCCGGCCCCTCCCACTTTTTTCTCCCCTGCAAAATGTCAGTCCCAGAACGGCTAGGGCCCTTTGTTTAGTTCGCGAAATTTTTAAGGGAATCAGTACTGTAGCACTTTTGTTGTTATTTGATAATTAGTGTTTAATTATGATCTAATTAAGTTTAAAAGATTCGTCTCGTAAATTTCATCTAAATTGTGTAACTAGAAAATCAGACGCGCCCTTGCTAGAGCAGCCAGCCAGCCGAGAAAATGGGAATTTTACCATCCTCGTAAGCGGGCTTCGCTACTTTGCCATCCTACAAATGGAATTCGTTGCTTTGCCACTACGAAACCCAGACATCACGCTAGAATACCATTTTGTGCTGCTGTCCCGTTTTTATTCCAAAGTTACCCTTCCCTTCCTTTCGCTATGCTGCTGGACGCCCGCCGCAGCCATGGCTGCCATTCGGTGGCGCAGCAAGCTCCCTCCTCCTTTTCTTCTCCGTCCGAGCCGAGTAGCCCATCGCCCTGTGACCACGGAACGCCATCTCTCTGAGCGACCCTGTCGCGGAGCACCTCTGCCGCACAGCGCTACCGAACGGCCGCCGCCGGCTTGCATGCGACTGGGTCGCGTGCGCGCACGGCCAGGAGACTCGGTCCACCTTCGACGGAGCCGAGATCACCCACGAGTCCGCCTCCGCCCCTAGGTGCTTCCCCGCCACTTCGCCGCTGCCGGTGACCTTCATGCCGGGCGCTCCTCTGCTCCGATTGAAGAAAGACCGAGAGGGAGGCAAATGTAGAAGTGCCTTGATAGTCGTTTCCCCATCAGACCAGACCGCAGTCACAGACTAGTTCGGTGGCGGCTGCTGCTCGTGCGGGGCCAGCGGAGGCGTGTCTGGAGGCGGGTGTCGGCGTCGGCGGCGCTTCTGGAGGCAGGGGCCAGCAACGGCGGCGCATCTGGAGGAGGGTCACCGGGCCGCTGCCACTCCGAGCACCTGGCCGCCGTGCCACCGAGCAGGTCGTCGGGCCGCCGACGCTCTGATGCGCCTGGCCGCCGCGCGTCCGAGCGGGTCGCCGGGCCGCCGCGCTTCCGAGCGGCGCTGGTGAAGAGCTTGCTGCGCCGTGGGCGCAGGCGTCGGAGAGATCAGGGGTGGGCCGTGGGCGTCAATGGCGTACGGGCGGCGCTGGTGAAGAGCTTGCTGCGCCACCGAACAGCAACCATGGCTGCGGCCTCGCGTGCAAACATAGCAAGAGGAAGGCAGGGGTAATTTTGGAATATAAACTGGACATCGACACTGAATGGCATTCTAGCGTGATGTCCGTGTTTCATGATGGCAAAATAGCGAATCTCATTTGTACGATGGCAAAGTGGCGAAGCCCATCTGTGAGGATGGCAAAATTCCCATTTTCTCCGGACAGCCGGGAGAACGAAATGATTAAATTTTGTAGTCTTCCTTTGATGTGGTTTGGATGAGATCAATGCGGACATGAGCTCCAAAATTCTTGATATATAGGAACAATATGAGTAACTAAATACTGCAAGTTGATATACTGATGTGCTACAATATGCAACAATACTGCAAGCCAATAAAGCTCCTAAAGTGATGTTCAGATTGTGGCTGGTGTTTAGCGATCTCCATGATACACAGATATGCAACTTGTAGAGTTGTAGGTTGCAGCTGCAGCTGCATTTCTTGTAATAGAAATGCATATAGTACTCTGTGCACTTTGAAAGGGTAGGTGGGACATAAGATGCTCTTTAGGAGATTTTATTCCTGAAATTAAGGACAGTAGGAAGCATCAGTTTAATGAGAAGAATGAAAGGTAAAGGCGCGCCAAAGGTAAACCTGTTTCTGCTGGCTGCGAGTGGAGTGGCACACATATAGAGCTCCATTTGGACCATATGAAGAGAGAAAAAATATATGTAGCTTTCTATCCAAAATGAGGATTGGGCCACTAATGCAGTTCAATCACGTATGATCACACCAAGGAGCAATCAATTTTTAGATACAGATACAAGCTAGGATCAACTGACAGGGAAAGCAAACTTCTAGGAGTTAAGCTAGAAGTTAATTCTTGTTACCTACGAGTAGGTTCTACACTTGCTAAGCCAATCCACTCCGATAAAATGAATCAGCTGTAAATCAGAGTGTAAGTTTATCAGAATTTTGATGAATCATGTTTGCCATTGCTACAGGTGGTCCTTCGTCAAACCATCCAATAGGACATAGGTGTGGTTATAATACAAAGATAATATTTAATCTCTAAACAAATTTAATATTGTTCACAACATAGGGCAATTAAAGCATATAAATCATTATTAATGCAAAAATGCTTGTGCATATGCATTTCTCAAGGAAAGGCCACATCATATAAATCAATATAAATGTAAAAATGCTTGTGCATACGCATTTCTCAAGGCAAGGCCACATCATATAAATCATTATAAATGCAAAAATGGTTGTGCATATGGATTTCTCAAGGTAAACAACACTTCTAACAAAACTGGTGTTGCAATTTGTAGGGCCCTAGGGAATTTATTTTGCATTTAGCAAGTTATGCAAACATATTTTCCACCGGTGGAGGCTAAAGTTATAAATCTAACAAAATTAATTTCATATTATTTGGATATATAATTATTCTCCTATGATTTTCTCAAGTGCGTGGATTAGTACAAATGTGTAAGTCTTTATTAGCTTGTACTGTTCAACTTCTGGAGAGAACGAAGGACCAAATCTGCCATAGATCCACGGGAGATCCACATCAAGAAGCAATCAAAGGGGTGCACAACCATTTGAAGGAGCTAAATATATGAGGAATTTGGCTCGGGTTTACCGTGTGCTGCTAATTTGAAGGAGACCAAAGCTCAGCGTGGGCATGACCTCCGACTAAGGTGAAGAATGAGCGACTCTGAGACGGCCTCGTCGGTCATCTCAAACCAAGGAGCGGGAGCGGTGGCCGCTCGTGTCTAGGCCCTGAGCGTGAGGCATGACTCTGGGGGCCGCCGGCGCTGGTGTGCCGTCCCGTCGCCGAGGCGGGTTCCCTGGCGAGCTCCTCGGCTGTGAGGCATGACAGGATGCAGCGAGATTCTAGGCGAGCGGCGCGACGGGCTCCAGGCGGTCAGCGGGGTGACTGGCTGCAGGGCCGCGCGGTGGCGCAAGCCCCGGTCATGGTAGTGCGAGGCGCCGTCGGCCACCGTCGCGGCAGCGATGTGGCCTCAGTGCAGTCGCATCCCGCGGGCTGGCCACAGGCAAGCATGACGCGGCCACGCTGCTCGCAGCTCCGCAATGAGGTGGCTCACGCCGTTGGGCGAGCGAGTGGGGGCCAGGCCGGCGGCGAGGAAGGTGATGGCCGAGACCCAAGGCCTGAGGCATGGCCTAGCCGCGAGCTCGGCGGAAAGATCTGGAAACGCGGCTGCTGTGCCCGTTTGAGACGTCCGATCGAAATCGGCTGGCTGAGAAAAACTGGCGACGTGGCCCAATCAACGGTATGAGCTTGGCTTAGGTTTATAAGTGAAGAGATTAGTTTTATTTTTTTATCTATATTTAGTGCTTCATACATACGTTCAAAGATTATTTGATGTAACAAAAAATCTTTTAAAAAAATTAAAATTTTGAGAACTAAACAGGCCCTAGAATAGAATGGTCACGCTGCACGGCTGCACGCTGCAGCTCGAGGAGCGCAGTCGATTAGTTGGAGGTACATTTTGCAGAAATCAGCTGAAACAGTGGGCACAAGAAACAGCTCGAGGAAGGAGCAGAGTCAGTTTCAGAACGCACACTTTCTCCCTCCCTCAAAAGTCAGCATGGGTTGAGAAGCCATAAACCAACGCATAGCATAGATGTTTGCTTTCCTCACCTAATATGTAGCAATGTCACCAAGAAATGTCATGAGATATACAACCAAAGTTTGGTGCCAAGGCCAAGAAATGTTGGGCCACGTTTAGATTGCAAAAAATTTCAAACCGATGAATAGTACCACTTTCGTCTTATTTGGTAAATATTGTCCAATCATAGACCAAGTAGGCTCAAAAGATTCATCTCATGATTTCCAACTAAACTGTATTTTAGTTATTTTTTACATACATTTACTACTTTATGCATGGGTCCAAAGATTGATGTGATGGAGAGAGTGAAAAAATTTCAACTTTTAGGGTGCATCTAAACAAGGCCTTGCTTTGACAAAAAAAAAGAGTGGGATATCTTCATCCATAAATGATTTAGATGGGGAGATGTTATCAGAATACGCTTGGAATTTAAGTCACGGGCCGGACACGTGTGTCTGAGCCAATCTTCCCATCCGTCGACGCCCGTCCGTCCATGTCTTCAGTCTTCACTGTCCTGCACTGCATCCATCGCCGTTTCACTGACGCCTCCAAGAGCACAAGCTAGCTGCCAACACGCTGACGAGCCGAGCCTATGATATGCGGCCCGTGCTGCTGCTGTCCTGAACCTGAAGCGTTTGCCTGCCCCACACTTTCCCTAAGGATTTCTGAACCACTGGCATTAGTTTATTGTGCGACCCAGAATGATGCAACTGCTAGCTAACCTTATATTAGTAGAGTTAGCTCAGCGATTAGCGCCTGAAAGATTTGTCTTGCTGGTAAAGAATGCAGTGATTTGCATCCAGCAAAGTACAGCACCCCAGTGTATATTATCCTACAGAATCTTTGTACTGTCGTCACCAAAGTCCCTATGCATGAATATAGGTGTGTCTAGTTCCTAAAATATTTTGGGAAAAGGGTACTGTAGTTTTTTTAATTTGACAATTACTGTTTAATCATGGACTAATTAGACTCAAAAGATTCGTCTCGCGATTTCACGGTGAACTGTACAATTAGTTTTTTGTTTTGTCTACATTTAATACTCCATGCATGTGCCACAAGATTCGATGTGATGTTTTGGGGTGAAATATTTTGGGAACTAAACACACCTGTATTCATGCATAGGGACTTTTGGATACCAAATAGGACAGTGTTACTGTGTTAGTACTATTACAAATTACAAATGCATTTCTTTTGGACGAATCCATGAAAACCACGAAGACTGACGGGCTGCTTGCTCTACAAATACTGGTCACATTTCAGTGACACAAAGGGAGTAGAGATATTTCAGGCATCATCAATCAAGAGCAAGAAATGGTCAGTGCATCTGAAGAAAGGTGGAAGCAAGCAGGCTGTCTTGGTCTCTTAAAATTGACGCCCACAATTCATAAACTTTATTAGGTGGCTTCCCAAGAACGTTTGGCATGCGCCAAACTTCCATGCCGTGGCAGGAGACGCTCCCCCCTTGCAAGGTGAAAACTGAAAAGGAGGGCTGCTGCTCGTCTGACGCTGCTCCTCCACCAGACAATTAAAATATTAGGTCGATTCGATAATGGTGTCAACAGATAATGGAATCGTCGAAAGCAAAGTCTCGCCTTCTTTTCAGATCTGCAGTGCTAGCTCATGGAAGCTGTGTGATTGCTCTTGCTTGCTCCCAGGATCCGAATGTGGCTGAAAGGTTTGGGATGGACTATCATTAGTGTAATGCTAGTAGTAGCATGCAGGTCACTGCTCTTTTCATGTTTTATGCAGTTTGGAGGTTCTTTTCTTTTTTCTTTTTTAGAAAAGGTGAGTTTGGAGGTTCAGAGAATGGATATGGATATGGGAGGCTGGAAAGCCTAGCGATCCAGCTGGGATCAGAAGGCCAAAGTCTCTGAGAGCCTTACACTTGACGAATACTCAAGGACTCACGCTTAAAATAAAAGAGAACAAAGTGGCAATTGGTTCTCAGGTAAAATACAAATACATTCAAACAAGTCAGCTCCAATGTGTTAATCTGACTGCCGCATTGGGGGGACAATGTATTTTGACCTTCTTGTATTCCAAACATAAAAATGTCAGCTAGGCAGGTACCCTCTGAACTCAAAACATGGACAGAAAAACAAACAATGTCAGCTGTCCCTTTTAACAGCAGGCTAGCAAACAGTGTGGCATAATGCAAGGCAGACACCATTTCAATGCACCATAAAATCAGTTTCAATTTTCTAACAGAGCACGAGCACATCGCTATTAGTGCAATTAACGGGAGCTGTTGGGGTCTGACTGCACTAGTGCTTCAGAAAGGTGCATCCGAACTCTCCATTGAAACATCGTACTGGAACCGGAGATCCAAGCAGCAAATCTGACGTAGTAGTAGTAGTAGCGCTCTTATGAACAGCACCTGAATTAGTGTATCATATCTGACGAAAACCAAAAGGTATTGTACTTGTCTCTCCACTTATAAATAAATGGCTCCGGTATTTTGATCTCTCTTTCTTGGAGGGCGTGATGGCTTTTGCAGTTAAGTGGGGACAAAGGCAATCACTGAGGGATAATCCAGTGCGCTGTTCTAAACAAAAGGGCGGCAAACCCAACCACTCGCTAGAGGTACAAGGAGTTCAGGTTGCCTAGGCGTTCGGTTGCAACAGCCAACAGCAAAGGGGTCGGTTGGTGACTGCAGCTGAATTTGACAGTGAGTTGAGATGATCGCCTTATCCTGTCAGGTCCAATGAACAGTCTCTCAGTCTCAGATATTTGCATGGCATGGCAAACATGCAGAGGATATTTTCATCGAAATGGTATGCAATTATCCCTGGATTATCAAAGCAAGCACTCGCAGCTTCTGTCTTTAGTACAGTGTGCACCTTTTCAGAGACCATAACCTTTCCTGTTAACGGAAGGCGTGAACAATCATTATTCAAGGTAGAGAAACAAAAGAGCTGCTACAGTTCATCAGAAGTCAGAACCATCACTATTTAGATACAGTACTTTCATGCAGAAAGTAGGACAACCTGCAAAACTAATCTCTTGCATTTTCTTTTCTACTGCATTTTTCTGAGTATTTCTGGGGGTGCAAGATAGACAGGTGGCAAGCTTTTAGGTTCCGTCTATGCTGAACTTTATTGCCATTTATTTACAAAATTTCCCATAAAAGAGTAGATTTGATCAAACCTAGTAGAGGCAAATATAATATTTTTTTTAAAAAGGAGAGAGCATGAGCATGCACCATCTAGTTTAAGCACACATACAACCCTGATCAATGATAAACAGGGGAAAATATGATGCAATCTTTGAGCTCTTCTGAGTACCTTAAGCGACAAACTGCACAATCTCACAAGTATTTAGCACGAGAAAATAAATAGATCTCGCACAATGGACACCAAATCCACCTTTCTAATATGTATTTAGCATGAGAAAATAAATAGATATCGCACAACGAACACCAAATCCACCTTTCTAATATCTGTTTTCACATGAGACACGGAATGCGAACAGCAGACACACACTATTCACAGTACACTCATCGACCCGCCAGCCCACCTGGATCTTATTGTCACCCATCGACAGGTACAACAGATTTCATACTGCACAACTGATTTCTCAAAATAATTTAACTGTAAATAAGGGACAATCCTAGCTTAAAATCTGAAGACTAGGAGGCAAGATCCAGAGAAGGAAAAAAAAAGATGAGGTGTACAGGTAATAATAAGTGGTGAGATACAACCAAACCCAGTTACATAATGTCACGCATCTTAAGGACCTCATAGCCTAACTCATGAGCAGAACATTCGCTGCATGAAGATGTCATTGGACTTGGGTGTCAGTACAAGTTGTGTGCGAACATCAAACATCACTGAGTATGCTCAGCTGCCGTTTGTGCTGAATGGAAAACAACTGCTGTCTCGTCTTTCAGCTGCACTTAGGGGTGCTTATCACGCTTCCGAAGGCCCATCCGAGATTTTGCATATCTATAACATGTTAAGGAACTAGATCAAAAGTACAAGAAAGATGAATGGAAAGTATTGCAACCATACATGGTACATGTTAACAGATATAATATGCATCATCACTATTCAGAGTTTCAAGCTAGTTTAATCAGAGACGACAGTTACTCTCACAATGATTGTTAAAGGTAATGTGCAACTTGCAATGCCAATCTCTCATGAATTGAAGTGACAAAGTGAGACTGAACAGACATGAACTAAGCTCAGACTAGATATTTCAGATATAATTTGAAATCAAATAAAACGTAAGATAAAAATTGCAGCAAAATATAATAGTATAGAAAATTTTAATTATAAGGATACTCTAAACGTATTCCCTCGCCAGGTGATGAGTACAGGATAACTCCTTGGAGACGATATATGGCTTCAGTTGAACTGAATGCATCCTGCAGACATGAGAACTTAGGTTTAGGGTTTACTTTGAAGTTTGGAAAGAATTTCAAACACATAGATAACAGTAGTTCAGTATTGTAAAAAATCTTTAAGGAGTAATTCAAAAAAATGTCTACAGAAAAGGAAGCATTGCATTGCAAGCGACATATGATGTGTTTAGTTCCAAAAACTTTTCACGAAGAACTACAGTAACGAATCTTGCGGTATATGCATGGAGCATTAAATGTAGACGAAAAAAAACTAATTGCACAGTTTGGTTGGAAATCGCGAAATGAACGTTTTGAGCCTAATTAGTCCGTGATTTGACACTAAAGTGCTACAGTAACAAATGTGCTAATGGCGGATTAATTAGGCTTAATAAATTCGTCTCGTGGTTTCCAGGCAAGCTATTAGCTATGTAATTAGTTTTTTTATTAGTATCCGAAAACCCCTTCCAACATCGCACGAAACATCCGATGTGACATTTTTCCAAAAACTTTTCACCAACTAAACCCACCCATAGTTCTAGTTTGAGCTATTTAAGGTTGCTTCCCACTATTTAATGGCATCACATCACAACAGCTTTGTATTCAAAACTCTGTACACAGTAGATTATAAATACTAAATGGGGCATTGTATTGGCAACTGTGTATGCTGCAAGCCAATGAGATTCATGTACACTTATAAAGTAAGATCAACCTGAAAGCATACAAATCATTCAAAGAAAGAAAAAAAATAACCCAACCTTAATTGATTGAGTACATCTTAATTATTTAACATGCCAAACTGAGATAATTGGAATTAACTACATTACTACATATAATGATGCAGTGATATTGTAATACATGTTCTTTCATAACCTGCTTCACTAGAGCAAATACCAAAACGGCATAACTGCAATTCAGTTCCAATTTCTTGGACTCCAAAACACATTAAACAGAGAATCACTGCAGGATTCAATCGTTAGGAAGGAATATGATTAGATACTCTGAAGGTTTAAGATGTCTTCTTGGATTAATTTTTAGGAAATTGTTTTTCCCATATCTGCCTACTCATGAAATCAAGTGTGCAATTCTTGTGTCAGCTCTAATTAAAGCTTCTATATTTCACATTAATTGAAAGGTTAACCATCATACAAATTGAAACCTGTATATTAAAGCCACCTAACAAAAAAAACCATTATTAGTCCAACACTCCAACTAGGGATGAAAAAGAACAGGATCGGTCAGGATAAACCCTCTCCTGTTTTCATTTTTACATTTTAATACAGAAACAAAATCGAATTCGGGAAGGTTGGAAACGAGGTTCACCGGAAATCAAAAACGGATCAATTCGAACGGGAACGTGTCGATAACGATTGGTATACAGACAGACAAAACGTAAACATAGAACCAAGAAACATCACAAACTTACCTACCGACCTGGCATGGCAACACTGCCAACACAAATAATTCTAATTCATACTGTAAGGTCATAAGATGACAAAAGTATAAGAGTGCAAGACCATAAGATGACAAGGCTACTATGATGTGGCATAGATGACTGTGCTGCATAATTGCACTTCCTAAAATGGGATATTCTATGCGGACAAAAGCAGGATATCCCAGAAAAAATGGAAAAAGCAAAAACGGTCGAAAAAAACAGCCATATTATTTTCGTCCGTTTTCAGATTTACCAAAAACAGAAAAATCATAAACGGTCGGAATGATCGTCAATACAAATTCGAGCAGGTCAAATGTAGAAATTGGGACGGGATGGAATGGAATAGTATTTATGGCAGCCGTTTTCACCCTTAAGTCCAACAGTGTCTGGACATTAAGAATAGGCAATGATAGTTCACATCACTGATTCAAAGGAAATAAATTAAAATGGAAATCGGGGGCACAGGAAGAATGGTGTTTTTCTCCACGTATACCTTGAAATCAACAAATGCAACTGGAGCTCCAAGCTTGTTTTGCATCTTGAGCTTCACAAATCCCGCACAACTAATCATAAAAATGTGTCAAACCAAATAAAAAAGTCCATATGATGGTAACTCATCTCATGAAGCGTCAGTATATTGGCAATACCTTGAGAAAACATCTATCAGCTCTTGCTCCGAACAAGCTGGACCAAGGTTCGCAACAAAGAGAGTAGGACATGGAGGATTATTTCGAGGGGCAAATGTGGATGGGTCCTGCAGGCAAGTGCATGAGACAACTACTACATAAGGCTTGCATCTCTTCAAATAAAGCATCTCATCCAAAAACAGGAGAAAATAAACTCAAAACTGACAGTATCAAAACATTTTTGTTTCTTAAATCCTAAGCTTTGCAGTTCTTGTTCATAGAGACATGGATCTTTATTCAGAGTTTCATTGAACAAGTTCAGTTAGTAATATATGGCTTACTCAGCTGGTCAACATCAAAGGTTATATTCATCATTGTTTGAACATACAATCAAAACCATGTTACTGGAACCAACCAAATGTGTCCCCCATTCATATAATGATACAACTTGGTAAAAGGTAGCATGCTTTGTGGCAAGCGCTTACATCTTCCATCTTAAATACCAGAATTATCTGTTAAAGTGGCATATAGTTCTTCATACAGAACAATCAAGGATGAATATCACAAAAAAAACTTTCATATCAAAATCTCAAAGTAACTACATTGGGAGTACTGGTGGAGAGTGCCCCCCCCCCCCCTCTAAATCCAATATTTTCGCTTCATTTCTTCAAAGTTCAATCTCGAAACAATAAAGCATGTCATACATGTTATGCATATCAAGGGAGAAGGTGTGAGACCATGAGTTACCTTGCTGAGAGAAGTACTAGACTCAAGGCTTGTGTAACTGCAAGATGGAACAATGTCAACTATAATTTCCTAAAAGCATAGCTTCAATCTGGATTGATGATCTACATTCTAGTATGAGCTAGAGGGTAGCTTAAACTGGGTCCCCCAACAAAATCACATGATAAAACTGTGCTCGAGTAGTGTGCCATAACCTTTGTGCAGAGGGATAACCACTCAAGCTGTGTGAAGAATTACCCATTCCAGATATGTAAATATTGCTTCCAGCACCTGATAGGGCGCAAAGTGTGCCAAAGATGTGCAATGTGAGTGCTTTGTAAGAATTTTCAGCTATGTGAGTAAAGAGGCACTTCATTGAGGATATGAAGTCACTAATAACACATTTAATAGCGTATGAACACAAAGAAAATAGTGGAATATATACTATAGGAACTCAAGATAAACTAATTCCCCTGAAAGTTACAAATCAATTGTGACTGCTAGGAGGGAGAAGAACTGTGGATTTGGAACAGTTTATATTGTTCAAGTGATTGTAGTGGAGCTGCCATAAGCTGTAAGCACTAACATTGCCGTGGTGTGAAAATACAGATGGTTTTCTTTCATGGCATGCTGCCCGAAAAGCTACTTGAGTGATACCTGAATCAGGAAATCCCCTTGGTTTCCTAGTTCTTTTTTCAGGAGAATAAGGTGAAGTATCATCTGAATGGCAACAAAAGTGGGTCAATGTCAATAAAGAACCACATAGTACAGAAGGAACATATGAAGGAAAGATGTTCCAGAAGTGAAGGGCAACTGTCTACCTGATCTCAAGCGCTTTGATCTGGAATTGGATTTGGCGAGATCTACATGAAGAGAACAATTCTTCTCAAGATCAAACACCATCCCCTGCAACAAGAAATGACTCAACAACACTACTGTAATTTGATATAACATATTACTAGCATCCATAACTTGTGACGTGGAAAGAATTACTTCAGAAGCAAGGTGAATCGAAAATTGTATGGATGTGGGACCAATAGTTTTGCTGCACTCAGTATAACTATTGTTCAGCAATGCCGTGTGCAGTAATGCAGCACTTACATTTGTGGCACTCAAGGCAGTTAGTGCAGACTGTTGATCTGCAAACACAGCAAACGCATACGCCTGCAAAGGGGGAAAAAAACAGGTCGGTTAGGTTAAGGGGATTTTTAACTTTTTGCCATCCTAACGAATAGCACTCCTTGGTAGAAGTGCAAGCCCTAGCGTGAGACAGACGGAGGGGTTGGGGGTAAGGGGAGGAGAAAACCTGGGAGGATTTGCCCGTGCGGAGGTGGGAGGAGACGTATCCGGGGAAATCGCGGAAGAGGTTGTAGACTTCGCGCGGCTTGGCGTCGGCGGGGAGGCCAGCGATGAAGAGGGTGCGGAGCTCGTCCCGCGCCGGGAGGGCCTGCTCCGCGCGGTCGTAGTAGGCGCTGTAAGCGGCCGGGGGTGCCGGCGCCGGGGGGTAGGCGTGGCGGTACGCGCCGTACGGGGAGGTGCCCGGCGGGGGAGGCGGCGGCGGGTAGGAGGACGAGGAGTGGTTGAAGTACGAGGCGGCCATGCGGCGCGTATAGCGAGGGGTCGGGTAGGCGGTGGCGGCGGCTATGGGCTGCCGCGGCGCCGGCGTGGGCGGTGGAGAGTGTCACGGTGGGTGGTCCAGGGGGCCGTGCGGTGGTGACTGGTGAGGGTGCGGCCGACGGAACTGGGGTGCTTTTTCGGGTGCTACCGTGGGATGGTTTTGGAGTCAGGTTTGGTATCTTTGGCCTCAAAGTTTCCTTATTAAGACCTGTTTAGATCAATTTATAGGATTTTCAAAGAAACTATAGAAGAAAATCAACATCATTACGGTTTTTGCTGTTGTATAAAGCGTCGGGAACGTGCAAACTCTAGCTGACCTGGTGACCCTCTAGCACAAGTGCGCGACCCACGCCCATGCTCTCCCTCTCTTCTACTCGATCTACGACAGACTTAGAAAAGAGGATTGGGGGCAGGCAAGGAGACAGGCCCGATGCGAAAGAGACAATGGCGAGCGCGGAGGCAGAGGTGATGCCATCGGAATGGGTGGTGGAGGAGGCGGCTGGTAGGGTTGGGACGGGAACGACCATGATCATGGCAGCTGTGGGAGGAGGGAAAGAATGAGGTCACCGCGGGCATGGTAGGGTCTTGCTGGAGCTCTAGGGCCATGGCCGGCGATGAAAGGTCCAAATAGGCTAGAGGAAGGTGAATAGCCTAATTAAAATTTCTACAAGATTTACTTGACCACAAATGTTAGTACAAAAGGTGGCGAAGCGAAATGCACTAGCTCTAACTAATTAGGCAAGCCACCTACACAAGTCTAGTACAAGGCTATCCACTAAACACAACAACAACTACAAGCTAGAAACAAGGAGTAACGCGAGAGAAGAGCTTTGAGTGATTATACCGCCGTGTAGAGAAGAAAAGAACCAATCAATCAAACACATACAAGAAAATCTCGGGAAGAGAATGATACAAGAATTTATCCCGAGGTTCACTTACTTCCCGGCAAGCTACTATCCATTGTGGCGATACACCCACTTATCGGTTCGCGAGCTAATCGACTATCAAGAGTCGAGCGCTCGGCGGACGCCGCACAACCGCACACAAGATGGGGATCCTCCAAGCCATGAGCTCCACTAGAGTATCCAATTTGCGAACTGTAACACCCCTGGTGTTACTAGCTTATTTAGTACCGCGATTTAGGCCTAAGAAAAATTTCCGAAACGAGTTTCTCGGGTTTTTAATTTAAAACGTACTTGCTGCGACAAGTGAATCCCGTGTGACTTAGTTTCGTGGACTCAAATAAATGCTCAGGATAAATTACGCAGTGCATAGAAATATTCAGGAATGTCCGACAATGATTTTAGAGAACGGTTTGTCCTGTTAGATTAAGCATGAAAATCAACTTTTATAAATAAAATAAAATCCATTAATAAATAGAACGATACCTATATATAAACTCACGGGTTTATTTTGTTGAGCACGAACTGACGAGAAAGAGAGCGCAACAACTTCGTTTAGTTTGCCAGCATGCAATGTACTCGCCTGGCATTACTTTTTACTGTCTCGTTCTCATCGTGGCCCAGCAATTCGCTGTATTTCAAAGTCTCCTCATCCATCCGCATCCATGCTCTCTGGCTTTTGCTTTGTTTCTCTTTGACTTGATTACTTGCTAACCCTTTGCTGTAACCATGATCGTGTTGGATAATCCTGTCAAGAAGCTAGTGCTTATCGTTATGATCATGTGAGGAAGTGAAAATATTACTGATCATGATCATTGCTTTAATAATGATAGAGTTAAATTGTGCACGAGGAGCGCTTTTAATAATGGCAGCGGAAACATTACAGAGCATGAGCTGTAGCACCATGGAAATAACTGTAGCATGAGTCAACACTGCCACTGAGTCTTGCATGGAGCGCACACGACACGCAGAAAACACTGTAGCATTGTGGAAACACTGTTCATCCGAAGCATCACGACTTGCAGCAATTCGAAGTCTCCAACTGCTGCAGCTCCGACACAAAGACTTGACTTGTTAGTCACTATTCACTCTAAGTTTCCATCTAGCTACATGCCTCTTGTTCTCCGTAAATCGTACACCTTATTCTTTTTATTCGAGTTCGTAGAGCTGAATGATTTAGACGATAATGTTCTATACCAATAGATTACTATTCCCTCCGTTCCTAACTATGTCAGTGCACGATCAGATCTAAGCCGACCTCGCACTGGACGCGCACGCTCTGTATTTATGCGGTGTATGCAATGCTTTTAGGCGCGTTAACTCAACCGTGCCTGTGCTTTGTTTTAGTGCTTGTTGCAACCGCTTAGCTAAAAGTATTAACAACTGATATTTAAATAGATATACAAACTTAAATTGTGCCAAAATGTATTTTTGGGTACATACATATATATTCGTATCTCTCTTTTATGTATATATAATTATTTGTTTAGTGGACGGTTTGCTTTCTAAATAAAGAATCAATTAACTTATTTTACAAGTCAAGAAATAGCTTCCTGGTAGTTAGTATCTATTGTGCTGTGATTTATAAAAAAAGAAATTGCATAGCTGAACTTAGTCGATCATTAAATTATTTAGTATTGTTAAGCTCCTTTCTTCCTCACGTTAGCTGAACCTGTGCTGCATAGACGCATAATACTACTAGTACTAATGTCTTAGGCCCCAAAACCAAAAGCACTAGCTGCAGCAGGTCAAGTGTTGACCAGCAGCACCCACGTTCAGCACAGGAACTCCATCCCTCTCTCTGCTTCGTCCCTCACTCTACCGTGACTCCCGCTGCCCACGTCTCTGCCTTCTCCGGTCTTGCTGAATAAATTGATTGCGCCCTGCATGCCTACTGCAGCCATTTTTTTTACTAAGCAAGTGAGACAAACGGGGAGAGGACAGGGGCGTATGCAAACCATAGTTATATGATTAGAAATGACTTGTTTCCCTAATCCTTACTTGTCTTAATTTTGTAGATTGCTTTCTCTGCCTGTATCACCTAGGATAGGACAACACGACGGCGGACTGCGTTTGAGCTTCTGAACGGACTGTTGGCCTGTTGCGTCAATATGATGTATAATTTCAGCAGCCTGCTAGCCTCCTTGAGTCCAAGTTCAACGTTCACGCAGTGGCCTTGTTGCTTGTAGCCTTCAATTTTCTCGTGACTTGTGAGTTGGGTCGTCAAGCTACCGCGGTTAGGTATTAATTTTGTTGGGGTCCCAGCTGGCCAGGAAATAGAGGGCATAAGAGTTTCACGCAAAGTCATCCGTATGGAGTAAATTCGCCCCAGAGTACACGGCGGTGCACTATCTACATCCAAGAGAGAGATTGGCTGCTCACCTGAGAAAGAGAAGGAGAATGTGCGGTGCATGCCCGTTTGCCTGTGCTTGTCCGAGCGACTCATCCTGCCTCGATTAGTTTATTTAAACCAGCCGGAGTAGTGGAGCACTAGCAGCCGAGCAGTATGCTCTTTAGCAACACCAGCAGGCGAGCAGCCGTGCATCCGTGTAGCCTGTGTGTGCTCTTTAAGACCAGCAGAAGCTCAGCCATCCAAGCTAGGCTCTTTCTTCCTGACCTCCAACCGCGCTCAGCGCCCGGCGTCTAGCCCCGTCATTCGCGCTTTGCAGCCCGGCACTTTGTGATGCCGCGCCACCACCGCACACCGGTGACCGCGCTCTGGTTGCCTCCGCATGCCCGCGGCATAGCGATGTCCTCACGTGAGTCCATCTCTACCAACCTGTGCCTTGGCTAAGTTCCAACTTATCTCTTTTATCTTTTAAATATCTTGTTTATGCATGTTTCGCTTAGACAAGCATATTGCAACGGTGTATACCATTTAGGTGCGATGGTGGATTAACTGGAGTAACCGAAAGAAGGTGTGATGGTGACCACACCCCGCAGATGGAAATGCTAACTTAGTTATAATGATGTTTCCCCAGGCAAGCCCCGGTGCATAACCTCTATTGTGCTGCACTTTATTTATGCTTGTGCATTAAGTTTTAAGGAGATGAATGAAACCCACTTGCATATATATATCCTGATCCCATGAGTCTTACTAGTATGTCAAGATCGTGTAGATTGCTATGCTACAGGACTCCGGTAGAAGTCGAGTGATTGCCTGTCACTCGCGAGCGATAGGAAATATATTATTGTTACTATTATCATGTTATTATCACATGGATTATATATGGATAATAATTGGAGACCGGGCGGGACTATACGTGGAATTGGATATGGACTTGGTTGAGCAATCTGAGCGAGGCTCTGGTTGCATTTGTCCCGCCTGTGTCGATTAAGGACCGTTCGTTGCACTGGATCCCCGGTCAAGTCACAGATTTATTATCCCGAGCATATACTAGCGGATGGGGGCTAGGAAGACTTGTTACTCTCTTGTCATGGGCTCCGGCTCTTTCCGGACCGACTGATTGGAGGCGGGGATAGGTGGAGGTCTTAGCACCGTATTGAGGCCGGGCCTCAAGTGCGGGAGCTAGGAGTCCAAGTTTGGACGGGGACCTGGAAACCTATGACAGGAGGGGAACGGGTTGGTCTCGCTTGTGCCTGGGGTACAAGCGAGGCGTGTGTTTTTCGGGGTACCCAGCTGGGCACATTGATTCGCGAATCGCCGTTTCTACGTGACGGTACGGCTTGACTGCACTCTGGCACCGTAGTAAGAAATGAAAGACGAAAGATGGAAAAATGGTTCTGATGGCTCAACCTTTGCTTGAAAGTAGAACAGGTGCTTACTAGAATGGTGGGTTAATGAACTACCGATGACTGCTAATAAAAGTTAAATATAAGGATGCACCTTTAGTAATGCTTCCTGCAGTTGCAATAACCCACAAGCCAGATAGCCTTGCATATCCTTGGAGTCTTTTCTTTCCTTCTGACGGGTAAGTCTTGCGGAGTACAATTGAGTACTCAGGGTTTGTTCTACCCTGTTGCAGGTGACAGGTGTTCTTGAAGATGACTCTTGTGTGTGGAAACCTCCTGGTGGGCTCAGTGAGGATTTCCTTTACGTTGCGGATGTAGAGTTGATTTATAACTCTCACCAAAAATGTTTTATAAGGGAAAGATTTACCACCTGTTATCATTTCCTGTATATAAATGTTCATCATGATAATATTTAACTCATCATTAACTGGTTTCATTTCCGCTGAACTCTGATAACATTTTATTTTCCACTGTTATAATTAAACAATGGATTACCCTGATGTTGTACCAAAAGTGTTGTAAGAAATGGCAAAGATGTTGTAAGCTTTATCTCTCATTTATGATCCTGAGGTAAAAATGTGGATTTTCGAGTTCTCCCTCGGGTGTGCTCGACGGAATCGCAGAATTTAGTGCACTCTCTTGGGTACTTAGTGTCTAATGGAAGACAAGTACTCTTGAGAGGGCATTAGATTAGGCGGTTCTGCCACAGGTGGTATCAGAGCATAAATGAAGAAATAAAGCTTCAAAACTCTTTTCTAAATTAAAATTTGACAACATATTTTGCAAAAAAGTTAGGGCGTTTGCGTACGAAGTTATATAAGTAGCCCTATTACTACAGTTAAGTATTCGGAATAAGTTTAAGTAGACTTTCGTCCGGTGAACTAACTGGTGTGTAGCGTGCGGTCCTAAAGTCAGACGCGCTGTTACTGCTATAGTCGTCGTGCCTATATTGCTTGCAGGTGCCCTGTTCGTAGGTACCACGCGTTCTTGTCCTGGAGTGACTGTTGTACTGTGGCTTCGTGTTTCGCGTTCGCTCGTGCTTCACGACTGTCGGGGTTTACGTTTTCGGCACTCCTTCTGCGCCCTTGTCGGACCTCTGCCCTGCAACCGTGCTAGTCTTTATGGCCTCGGACACCGCCCACCTCGTGTGCGTAAAAATCCTGTTGTTGTACTTTTACTGGTTCCCACACATGGCTCGAGGGTGGTCTGCGCCAGGACCACTAGCCGCTCTGCCTTTTTAAGGGGGCCAAGCCCAGCCACTTTGTGTCACCACTCAGTGCATTCCAGCTCGCTTAGCCCTTTTCTCTTGAGCAAGCTTCTCCTCAAGCCTTCCTTGCAACCACCACCCACCTAGGATGGCAGGAGTTTGGGTTAGCAGCTACTGCCTGAACACCGAGGGTTTTCCCAAAATCCTATATGCTACCCTGCAAAAACTCGGCATTCGGGAGCGTCCTGAGTATGAGGGTCGTGAGTACATGAAGCATGGCATGGAGCGATGCAAGGTCACCATCTACATTGGCAAGAGTGAGGAGTTTCCCGACGTCACTGAAGCCTGGAATGTGACCGCAACCGGGTTTCGCTTCGGCGACACCTACCAGGTTGTGGCCCGCAAAGCCTTGCGGCATCTGTGCCAGATCTATGAGCAGCCCATTGCTCGTACCCCCATGCGGTTCTTTCCACCTTTGGACAAGAATCGGCGAGTATGGAGGGCTCGCATGGAGGCCTTGCGGGGTCAGGACGTGCAAGAGGACAACCCGACCGTGGTGCACCTGACCACGTACTTGCTCGCTCTGGATGAGCAGTACGACCGGCAGGCCTCGGATCTGAGAGAGTGTCTCCACCGAGCTGAGGAAGCCGAGATCTTCTCCAGGATGCTCGAAGTGCAGCTTGCTGAAGCTCATGCCAATCTAGCAGCCGCTGAGAGTCGAGAGGCTGCCATGGCGGAGGCCGTCAAGGTGGACCAAGACCGTCATGCCCAGGAGCTGGAGGACGCCTATCTTGTCACCCGGGCCAAGCGTAGGACGATGGCCACGGAAAGGCAGGAACCCTTGATCTTGGAGGGGATCCCTGTCCATCCACTGGAGAGAAGGAGAACTGGTTTTGCAGCACCTCCACCCACGGAAGCCTCAGAAGTAGAGTCATTGCTTCCCCTCACCCAGCCACCACCACAAGAAGGAGCAGATCTACAACCTAGTGCGGCAGAAGAACCCCAAGAGCCCAGGAAGGAAGCCGTTTGGGCCGACGAAGTAGATTAGTTGTCCTAGGGGACATGTAACCGTCGCTAGTAGTGCTTTTTCATCATTGTTCCCTAGTGTTGTAATCTTTCCGTTGTGCCGCATCCGTAGTTGTTAAAGCCACCTGGTTGTACGTTTCGAGCGCTGTGTCGAGTGTGGGAGAGTGAATGCATGTATGTTGCACCCCGTGTAAGGCCGTTGGGAATGTGTATTTGCTTTATCCGTTGTGTTGTTACGCCGATTTTCCTTAAGACCTTGTTCGATTGCTTAGGGTTCTTGAGATGACAACAAGCAGGTTACAAGGGGAACATCTATTCGGATGCAGCAGATTGGCCGTGATTGGAAAACAGAGGACACTGTATCACTAATTGTGGATGTCCCAGCAGAACACTTGAATTCCCTTGATTTAAATCCGCCTTGGGATTTACTTTACTTGTTCCTTATTTTGAAAGGAACCCGTGTTGCCTGAATTTTTTTCCCTTACTCCTCTATTCTGTGGTCTATGACCCCGTTGTTTTTACTGCGAGTAAGTTGGTAATAGTTACTTAGTTAATAGCTTATGGTGCCGCGACGGAACCGAGGGCCACCGGTGGAACAGCTGCCACATGGTGACGCTGCTCGGCGCGCGCTGGTATCGAGGTTGTTGACCAAGTGTTGTTACCGAGTTACACCGCGGTACCGTTCTTGCTATAAAAATTCTCTTTGGTAAAAATATCCATGTGTTCAAACGGGAAATCCACAACGGGTTGATGGAATTGTGCTCTATCAAAGTAACAGGGGTAAATAGGTTTTTGAAGAAAGGAAAAAGAAGAAAGAGAAAAACAACAGGAAAGTTAGCCGCACGTAGGTCAGAGAAATTGCATTGCCCGACTCGACGTCGTTCCTGTGACCGGTTTGACAACGCTACGCATGCCGGGTCGCCGTCACTGTGTGCCCTGCGGACACTGTCTGTGGTGGGGCCCACGTGTGCCGCTCTCACGTGGCCGCAGCGTTGTGCCGCACTCGCCTTGTCTTGTCGCACAGTACGCCCCTCTGATCCCGGCACCCGTGTCGGCTCTCGATTCTCGCTCTCGTCCCCGTATCGGGCCCCCCCCTCTTTCTTTTCCTTTGGGGCCCCGTTGCTCGCACGCCGCCTGGTCGAGCGAACCCCATCCCCTCCTTTCCCCTTTGCCCCACTCAAGCTCGCACAGGGAGCGCACCATGGCCGATGCTCTCCCCACCTTGTGACCCCCAGTGATTCCCATCTCCTCTGCTTCCGGTGCACTGCATCACCACCTCCGTCCACCAAGCTTTTATAATGCCCACCTTGCTTGTTTCTCCTCTATTCAACCCCCAGATCTAGAGTAGAGCTCATAGTATCGACTTCCTCCGTCATGCGCTCAGATAGGAGAAGCTCTAAAAGCAATCAAGTGGGGGAAGGAAGTAGTTAGAGGCAGAGCTACCAGATCAGCCATTGCTCACCAGGTCTAAGGCCGTCAGTCAGAGGTGCTAGTGTAACTGGAGAAGAAGAAGAGACCTGGTCTCGCCAAAGAAGATTAAGTTCACCTCTGGTTAGTGTTGGCCCTAGGATGGCGTTGTTCGAGTTCTAAGTATCTTGTTTCTGGATCGTCTGGACATATTTCATGTTCTGGATAATCGTTTTCCTTTTACTTTTTCATTGTCCCCGTCTCCGTCGGTTTCTAGAGAGGTTGTGAGTAGTATTAAATTTGTTCTTAGCCGTGTTATCTCTAGATCCCGGAGTATTTTGGGTGTTCGAAGTCATGTAACCTCTCGTGTATGTTCAGATCTATGAGGTGTAATCGCATTTCCATCTTTTGATTCTTGTTCTGGATCTCGGGGCGAGATCCTTTTTAAGGGGGGAAGGATGTAACACCCCTGGTGTTACTAGCTTATTTAGTACCCGCGATTTAGGCCTAAGAAAAATTTTCCGAAACGAGTTTCTCGGGTTTTTAATTTAAAAACGTACTTGCTGCGACAAGTGAATCCCGTGTGACTTAGTTTCGTGGACTCAAATAAATGCTCAGGATAAATTACGCAGTGCATAGAAATATTCAGGAATGTCCGACAATGATTTTAGAGAACGGTTTGTCCTGTTAGATTAAGCATGAAAATCAACTTTTATAAATAAAATAAAATCCATTAATAAATAGAACGATACCTATATATAAACTCACGGGTTTATTTTGTTGAGCACGAACTGACGAGAAAGAGAGCGCAACAACTTCGTTTAGTTTGCCAGCATGCAATGTACTCGCCTGGCATTACTTTTTACTGTCTCGTTCTCATCGTGGCCCAGCAATTCGCTGTATTTCAAAGTCTCCTCATCCATCCGCATCCATGCTCTCTGGCTTTTGCTTTGTTTCTCTTTGACTTGATTACTTGCTAACCCTTTGCTGTAACCATGATCGTGTTGGATAATCCTGTCAAGAAGCTAGTGCTTATCGTTATGATCATGTGAGGAAGTGAAAATATTACTGATCATGATCATTGCTTTAATAATGATAGAGTTAAATTGTGCACGAGGAGCGCTTTTAATAATGGCAGCGGAAACATTACAGAGCATGAGCTGTAGCACCATGGAAATAACTGTAGCATGAGTCAACACTGCCACTGAGTCTTGCATGGAGCGCACACGACACGCAGAAAACACTGTAGCATTGTGGAAACACTGTTCATCCGAAGCATCACGACTTGCAGCAATTCGAAGTCTCCAACTGCTGCAGCTCCGACACAAAGACTTGACTTGTTAGTCACTATTCACTCTAAGTTTCCATCTAGCTACATGCCTCTTGTTCTCCGTAAATCGTACACCTTATTCTTTTTATTCGAGTTCGTAGAGCTGAATGATTTAGACGATAATGTTCTATACCAATAGATTACTATTCCCTCCGTTCCTAACTATGTCAGTGCACGATCAGATCTAAGCCGACCTCGCACTGGACGCGCACGCTCTGTATTTATGCGGTGTATGCAATGCTTTTAGGCGCGTTAACTCAACCGTGCCTGTGCTTTGTTTTAGTGCTTGTTGCAACCGCTTAGCTAAAAGTATTAACAACTGATATTTAAATAGATATACAAACTTAAATTGTGCCAAAATGTATTTTTGGGTACATACATATATATTCGTATCTCTCTTTTATGTATATATAATTATTTGTTTAGTGGACGGTTTGCTTTCTAAATAAAGAATCAATTAACTTATTTTACAAGTCAAGAAATAGCTTCCTGGTAGTTAGTATCTATTGTGCTGTGATTTATAAAAAAAGAAATTGCATAGCTGAACTTAGTCGATCATTAAATTATTTAGTATTGTTAAGCTCCTTTCTTCCTCACGTTAGCTGAACCTGTGCTGCATAGACGCATAATACTACTAGTACTAATGTCTTAGGCCCCAAAACCAAAAGCACTAGCTGCAGCAGGTCAAGTGTTGACCAGCAGCACCCACGTTCAGCACAGGAACTCCATCCCTCTCTCTGCTTCGTCCCTCACTCTACCGTGACTCCCGCTGCCCACGTCTCTGCCTTCTCCGGTCTTGCTGAATAAATTGATTGCGCCCTGCATGCCTACTGCAGCCATTTTTTTTACTAAGCAAGTGAGACAAACGGGGAGAGGACAGGGGCGTATGCAAACCATAGTTATATGATTAGAAATGACTTGTTTCCCTAATCCTTACTTGTCTTAATTTTGTAGATTGCTTTCTCTGCCTGTATCACCTAGGATAGGACAACACGACGGCGGACTGCGTTTGAGCTTCTGAACGGACTGTTGGCCTGTTGCGTCAATATGATGTATAATTTCAGCAGCCTGCTAGCCTCCTTGAGTCCAAGTTCAACGTTCACGCAGTGGCCTTGTTGCTTGTAGCCTTCAATTTTCTCGTGACTTGTGAGTTGGGTCGTCAAGCTACCGCGGTTAGGTATTAATTTTGTTGGGGTCCCAGCTGGCCAGGAAATAGAGGGCATAAGAGTTTCACGCAAAGTCATCCGTATGGAGTAAATTCGCCCCAGAGTACACGGCGGTGCACTATCTACATCCAAGAGAGAGATTGGCTGCTCACCTGAGAAAGAGAAGGAGAATGTGCGGTGCATGCCCGTTTGCCTGTGCTTGTCCGAGCGACTCATCCTGCCTCGATTAGTTTATTTAAACCAGCCGGAGTAGTGGAGCACTAGCAGCCGAGCAGTATGCTCTTTAGCAACACCAGCAGGCGAGCAGCCGTGCATCCGTGTAGCCTGTGTGTGCTCTTTAAGACCAGCAGAAGCTCAGCCATCCAAGCTAGGCTCTTTCTTCCTGACCTCCAACCGCGCTCAGCGCCCGGCGTCTAGCCCCGTCATTCGCGCTTTGCAGCCCGGCACTTTGTGATGCCGCGCCACCACCGCACACCGGTGACCGCGCTCTGGTTGCCTCCGCATGCCCGCGGCATAGCGATGTCCTCACGTGAGTCCATCTCTACCAACCTGTGCCTTGGCTAAGTTCCAACTTATCTCTTTTATCTTTTAAATATCTTGTTTATGCATGTTTCGCTTAGACAAGCATATTGCAACGGTGTATACCATTTAGGTGCGATGGTGGATTAACTGGAGTAACCGAAAGAAGGTGTGATGGTGACCACACCCCGCAGATGGAAATGCTAACTTAGTTATAATGATGTTTCCCCAGGCAAGCCCCGGTGCATAACCTCTATTGTGCTGCACTTTATTTATGCTTGTGCATTAAGTTTTAAGGAGATGAATGAAACCCACTTGCATATATATATCCTGATCCCATGAGTCTTACTAGTATGTCAAGATCGTGTAGATTGCTATGCTACAGGACTCCGGTAGAAGTCGAGTGATTGCCTGTCACTCGCGAGCGATAGGAAATATATTATTGTTACTATTATCATGTTATTATCACATGGATTATATATGGATAATAATTGGAGACCGGGCGGGACTATACGTGGAATTGGATATGGACTTGGTTGAGCAATCTGAGCGAGGCTCTGGTTGCATTTGTCCCGCCTGTGTCGATTAAGGACCGTTCGTTGCACTGGATCCCCGGTCAAGTCACAGATTTATTATCCCGAGCATATACTAGCGGATGGGGGCTAGGAAGACTTGTTACTCTCTTGTCATGGGCTCCGGCTCTTTCCGGACCGACTGATTGGAGGCGGGGATAGGTGGAGGTCTTAGCACCGTATTGAGGCCGGGCCTCAAGTGCGGGAGCTAGGAGTCCAAGTTTGGACGGGGACCTGGAAACCTATGACAGGAGGGGAACGGGTTGGTCTCGCTTGTGCCTGGGGTACAAGCGAGGCGTGTGTTTTTCGGGGTACCCAGCTGGGCACATTGATTCGCGAATCGCCGTTTCTACGTGACGGTACGGCTTGACTGCACTCTGGCACCGTAGTAAGAAATGAAAGACGAAAGATGGAAAAATGGTTCTGATGGCTCAACCTTTGCTTGAAAGTAGAACAGGTGCTTACTAGAATGGTGGGTTAATGAACTACCGATGACTGCTAATAAAAGTTAAATATAAGGATGCACCTTTAGTAATGCTTCCTGCAGTTGCAATAACCCACAAGCCAGATAGCCTTGCATATCCTTGGAGTCTTTTCTTTCCTTCTGACGGGTAAGTCTTGCGGAGTACAATTGAGTACTCAGGGTTTGTTCTACCCTGTTGCAGGTGACAGGTGTTCTTGAAGATGACTCTTGTGTGTGGAAACCTCCTGGTGGGCTCAGTGAGGATTTCCTTTACGTTGCGGATGTAGAGTTGATTTATAACTCTCACCAAAAATGTTTTATAAGGGAAAGATTTACCACCTGTTATCATTTCCTGTATATAAATGTTCATCATGATAATATTTAACTCATCATTAACTGGTTTCATTTCCGCTGAACTCTGATAACATTTTATTTTCCACTGTTATAATTAAACAATGGATTACCCTGATGTTGTACCAAAAGTGTTGTAAGAAATGGCAAAGATGTTGTAAGCTTTATCTCTCATTTATGATCCTGAGGTAAAAATGTGGATTTTCGAGTTCTCCCTCGGGTGTGCTCGACGGAATCGCAGAATTTAGTGCACTCTCTTGGGTACTTAGTGTCTAATGGAAGACAAGTACTCTTGAGAGGGCATTAGATTAGGCGGTTCTGCCACACGAACTTCCGCGGGGGAGGATCAAGAACCCCTTACAATACTTGGTGAAGGCTCCAACAATCTTCAATTGCGAGCTCAATCACCTTCGCTGCTCCAAGCCGTCTACCGCGTCGGGAAACACGGAAGAGTAACAAGAAATCCGCAGCAACTCGAAGAACAAGTGCCTCTAGAATGCAACTCTCAAGTAATGCACTTGAATCTCACTCAATCTCACTCAAGATGTGCAACCAAGCAAAGAGATGAGTGGAGGGGTTGTTCTCTAGCTCAAAGGATGTATCAAGGTCAGCAAGAATTCAAGAGATGTCCCTAAACCCCGGTCATCTTCTATTTATAGCGAAGAGACACGCAGCTAGCCGTTTACAAGACGTCGCAGTGAAAACGTGATGACCGGACGCATCGGTCAGGGTGACCGGACGCGTCCGGTCACTACAGGACAAAAAGTAATAGCGTGCGTCAGAGAGAGCCGTTGTCGTGACCGGACGCGCTTCACCGTTTGACCGAACGCGCTGCACCCGGCGTCCGATCGGAGTCCAGAGAGCTTCCACCGCGACCGGACGCGTCCGGTCGCACGTGACCGAACGCGCCACCGCGTCCAATCGCGTCATGCCACCAAGCCGCACAAGTCAAAGTTAACCAGACGCTCCAGTCCCGGGGACCTTCGGACGCGCCGGTCACGCGCTCTGCGTGCACCTTTCCTCTGTGCCCAGGTGAACTGACCGGACGCGCTGGTCAGGCCAGACCAGCGTCTGGTCACAAACCCTAGACGTGGTGCGCCTCTGCCCTCGACTAGAGCTGACCGGACGCGCAGGTCCACCCTGGACCACGTCTGGTCCAGCGTCCGGTCACTGTTTTTCAGTGAGAAACACACCGGACCTACGCCTCCGTTTCTCCGCCTCCGGCGCAGTATAAAATAGGCATTTCACTTTCCCAAAAAGCACCAAATCCCGCCTCGCAAGCTCGGCGGGAGGGAGAGAGGAACCCAAACCCCTCTCTACCGCTCAAACTCCACCACCTTCGTAAATGTGCTAACACCAACAAGTGTACACCACCATGTGCATGTGTGTTAGCATTTTACAAACATTTTTTAAGGTGTTATGTTAGCTTTCTACTAGATCCTAATGCATATGCTCAAGACATTGATCTAGTGGCACTTGATTTTTGAGTTAACCGTGATTGCCCCTCTTGATAGTCGGCTATGTATCCTAAATCCGGTCAATCACTTCTCAACTCATCTTAGACCAGCAAAAGAAAAACCCTATGGTTATACCTTTGCCTTGCGCTCTTAGTTCCTTCTCCTCCACTTGATCATCATGTCCATCATTTTATGTGCATTCCTTCATGATCTTGCTCATCATTTCATGCGCCAAATCATGTGGTCTTGTGGCCATCTCTCCATGCCATTTGCTCCTTTATTACGTGTGTTGCTTATGCCTAATTCAAACCACTTGACACAATGGCATTAGCAACTTGGTGTCATTAATTACCAAAACCAAACTTAGGCTTTCAATCTCCCCCTTTTTGGTAATTGATGACAACCACCACAAAGATATGAAATGAAATCAATTTTCAATTTCGATAGTATTAGCTCCCCCTACATATGTGCTTCCATGAGTTTGGTTCAATTATACACATATGTATGAATTTGAATTTTAGAAGAGTTACTACTATCAAATTGATGCTAAGATATATAGAATGGACGCCAAAGGATGTTAGATCAGTTGGTCTAGCACTCCGGCGGCACCCCTCAGGTCCCAAGTTCGACTCCCGGTGGGAGCGAATTTCAGGTCTGAGGGTTAAAAAACCCCCTCGCTGGTCCCGTGTGCCAAAGCACTAGTGGTGCGGCCCGTCTGGCCTGCGGCAACGGAAGTCTGGGCAACGGATGACCCGGCCTACGGGCAACGGAAGTCACCGGCCCAGCACCGGCCTAGGTAACGGTCCCCGCGGTGTCCGCTCCTAGTGTTGGGACGGGGCCAGGGTTCGGGGGTTTTCTCGGCTCGGGGAACTGAGAGTTCCTTCTTATTTGAAAGCCGTGGGGGCGGTCTTTCCCCCACCGGTCGAGTTTTTTTTATATAGAATGGACCTTTGAAGCGTGATACCAATCGGAGTTGCCAAAATATACCATCCTTAGCACGAAAGTAGCTAGACACCACTTGTATTACATCACTTGTAAAGATCACAAACACTAAAGTACCCCGTGAGATCAACATTATAAGCAAATATGTCTAGATACCACTTGTAAAGCTACTTTCAATAAATCATCATTCAAGTTCTATTTCTAGCATACATTATACAATCATAAATATGAATTTAAGCTTTGCAATGCAACAATTCAACATGTTAATGCACATACAAATGCAACAAATGATTCATGAGCTTGCTCCCCCTACTTGTGTGTTCAATTTTAATTGATCTCTTTCCAATGTCATATCTTTGCTTTCTCTCTCCCTTACTATACCTTTGTGACTTACTTCTCTCCCTTTGCAACTTAACTTTTTATCTTTGTGACTTCTCTCCCCCATTGTCAACAATCACCAAAAGATGCCAATTTTAGTGAGAATTAAGTCAATCAATATGAGGGAGTCCAAATTATGGTTCAATCTATATCACTTGCCTAGAATATGTAATTCGGTTTGATCCAAGGACAAGCTTCTTCACACCTCATAAAGTATAAGAGTTATCTTGACCATGTTAAATTACACATCATGAGCTCGTTTTCTAGATTCAACACTAGGTTTGCAAGCCCACAAACATGTCATATGCTACCACTAGATCAAACAAACATAGAAGCAATAGTGGTTCCATATATACATCGAAATCATTTAATTTTCATGAATGAGCCTATTTGTCATGCAAATATATCTATATGTTATAACCATGTCCTTAACAAAGTATGAATGGTATGCCAAACAACTTTACCTTGCATTGTCGAAGGGGAGACATGTCATATAAGAATGTGGGAGTGCACTCATTTCAAGTTGGAGAAGATAAGTATGTTCAATTCATTCTTCAACTTGTAAAATTTTTTCTCATCAAGTGGCTTTGCGAATATGTCGGTTAATTGATCTTCGGTGCCAATGCTTTCAATGCTAATATCACCCTTTTGTTGATGGTCTCTTATGAAGTGATGCATTATGTTAATGTGCTTCGTTCTTGAATGTTGAACCGGATTTTGAGTTATCTTGATAGCACTTTCATTGTCACAAAACAATGGCACATTCTTAAATTTGATTCCAAAGTCATTTAAGGTGGCCTTCATCTAAAGCAATTGTGCACAACAACTACCGGCACTAATATATTCGGCCTCGGCGGTAGATAGTGCAACACTATTTTATTTCTTTAATGACCATGAAACAAGAGACCTTCCAAGCAATTGACAAGTGTCACTTGTGCTCATTCTATCAATCTTGCATCCACCATAGTCGGAGTCTGAATATCCAATCAACTCAAAATTAGACCTCTTTGGAAATCATAATCCAACATCATAAGTGCCCTTAAGATATCTCAATATCCTCTTGGTTGCTTTCAAGTGACTTTCTCTAGGTGAAGCTTGATATCTTACACACTTGCACACACTAAACATTACATCCGGCCTAGAAGCGGTGACATAGACCAAACTTTCAATCATAGACCGATATTGCTTTTGATCTACCATGTTGCCACTAGCATCAACACCCAATAGATCAGTTGTGCCTATTGGTTTACTCATTGGCTTAGCATCTTGCAATCCAAACTTCTTGATCATGTCCTTGATGTACTTGCCTTGACTTACAAAAGTGTCATTCTTCATTTGCTTGATTTGAAGTCCAAGGAAGTAACTAAGCTCTCCAATCATAGACATCTCAAACTTATTAGCCATCATTTTTCCAAACTCTTCACAAAAGTCTTGATTTGTTGATCCAAAAATAATATCATCTACATAGATTTGTAACACAAACAAGTGATTTCCAAGCTTCTTGGTGAAGAGAGTGGTGTCATCCTTTCCCATATTGAACCCTTTAGAGAGGAGAAAGTCCCTCAACCTCTCATACTATACTCTAGGTGATTGCTTCAAACCATACAATGCCTTCTTGAGCTTGTAAACATGGTCAAGCTTCTTGTCGTCTTCAAAACCGAGAGGTTGTTCAACATAGACCTCATTTATGTACCCATTGAGAAATGCACTTTTCACATCCATTTGATCTAACTTGATGTTGTGGGCACAAGCATAGGCTAAAAGAATTCTAATTGCCTCTAATCTTGCAACCGGTGCATATGTCTCTCCAAAGTCAAGACCCTCAACTTGAGTGTATCCTTGTGCTACTAATCTTGCTTTGTTCCTCACAACCATGCCATCTTGATCTTGCTTATTTCTAAAGACCCATTTGGTGCCAATTACATTGTAGTTCTTTGGTCTTTCCATAAGTTCCCAAACTTGATTTCTAGCAAAGTTGTTTAGTTCTTCATGCATGACATTTACCCAATCGGAATCCTTCAAAGCATCATCTATTTTCTTAGGTTCTTCAAGTGACATAAATGGGTAGTGCTCACAAAATGATGCTAATCTTGATCTAGTTTGAACACCACTTTGAATTCAACCAATGATTTGATCCAATGGATGATCTCTTACAATATTGGTAGGTTGGAGTATTGGGAGTTGGTTGCTTCCACTATCTTGACCTTGATCTTGAGCTTCATAATGAGAACCACTAGAGCTTGCTTGATTTGTATCAATTTGCACACTTTGGTTGATCACATGAGTACCATCATTATCATCAACTTGCCTTGGCCTAACATCACCAATGTCCATGTTCTTCATTACATTTGATAATTGATCTCCTCTCACATCATCAAGGTTTTGAGCTTCATTTTGAGACCCTTGGGTTTCATCAAACTCAACATCATGAACTTCTTCCAAGGTGCCATTTGTGAGATTCCAAACTCTATATGCCTTGCTTGTGGTAGAATAACCAAGTACGAACCCTTCATCACATTTCTTTTTAAACTTGCTCAATCTAGTGCCTTTCTTGAGAATATAGCATTTGCAACCAAACACTCTAAAGTATGCAATGTTGGGCTTTCTTCCATTCAACAGCTCATATGGTGTCTTCCCAAGCTTTCCATGGCAATAGAGACGGTTGCTATAATAGCATGACATGTTGATGGCTTCACTCCAAAATGAATGACTCACATTGTATTCACCAAGCATTGATCTAGCCATATCAATCAAGGTTCTATTTTTTCTTTCAACTACACTATTGGATTGAGGAGTGTATGTTGGTGAGAATTGATGTCCAATACCAAGATCATCATACAAATCTTCAATTCTTGTGTTCTTGAACTCACTACCATTGTCACTTCTAATCTTCTTGATGGTAGTCTCAAACTCATTTTGCACTTTCTTGATAAAAGATTTGAATAGATCATAAACATCACTCTTGTCATAGAGAAAGAACACCCAAGTGTATCTAGTGTAGTCATCCACTATCACAAAACCATACTTGTTGCCACCAATGCTAGTGTATGTTGTTGGCTCAAACAAGTCCATGTGCAATAACTCAAATACCTTTGATGTGCTCATTTCACTCTTACTAGGATGTGCATTTCCAACTTGTTTGCCGGCTTGACAAGCACTACAAGGTTTATCCTTCTCAAAGGTGACATCCTTCAAGCCTCTAACTAAGTCATGCTTCAAAAGTTTGTTCAATTGTTTCATTCCAACATGACCAAGCCTTCTATGCCACAACCAACCCATACTAGATTTGCTAAGCAAGCATGATGTCAATTGTGTCTCACTATCATTGAAATCAACCAAGTATAAGCTACCATGTCTAAATCCTTTGAATATCAAATTTGATCCATCAACACTAATGACTTCAACATCATCACTACCAAATATGCACTTGAAGCCAAGATCACAAAGTTGTGTCACCGACAAAAGATTGAAATCCAAGCTTTCAACTAGCAATACATTAGATATGTTCATGTCATTTGAGATAGCAATTTTACCAAGCCCTTGACCTTGTCTTTCTTATTGTTGCCGAAAGTGATAGCATCAAAACCATCATTTTGACTTGTATCAATTAATTTGAACATACAAGAGTCCCCAGTCATATGTTGAGTGCACCCACTATCAAGCACACAATGCCTTCCTCCGGCTTTATAATTGACCTACAAAACAAGATCAATTCTTTTTAGATACTCAAACTTGTTTGGGTCCTCCAAGGTTAGTGACCAAGCTCTTTGGTACCCAACTTTCTTCTTTGAGCCCATCCATGGTGTACCAATAAACTTAGCATGAACACTATTAGTACCCTTGGTAAGCACATAGAAAGAATCAAGCTTAATTAAGGATACATTAGCATTGGATTTATTGTTCATGCATTGTTGCTCTATGTGACTAACTTGCTTGCACACTTTGCAATAGATACCATTGTTCTTCACAAAACGAGTCTTGTGAGGAGCAAAAGCGGCCTTGCCTTTCTTGGGGTTGTAGCCCAATCCCTCTTTATAGAGAGATGTCCTTTGGCTACCCAAGCACATAAGTAAGCGGTCCTCACCACCATAAGCCTTAGCTAATGTGTGATTGAGCTCTTTTACCTCCTTCTTGAGATTTTCATTCTCAACTATTAGTGTGGAGTCACAAGTGAAACCATCACTACTAGATGAGGATGATGTAGATGAGCTACATGAAGGGTTAGTGGGAGCAACAACAATAGGCTTATGAAAAGATTCATCAATTATATCACATGCTATGCCTATGTTGCAAGTTTTAGCTTTCTCAACATTAGTTGACATGTTTTCACATTTTTCAACTAGAGAGGAATGAGCTTCTTCAAGCTTAGAGTGAGACTTTTGAAGCTTCTTATGGTCAACCTTTAGACTCTCATAAGATGCTCTAAGCTCATCAAGTTCTTGCATAAGGTTTTTCTTTTCCTTAAGCAAGCCCTTGCACTCCTTTCTAAATTCGTTGAAATGCTGAGTGCAATCTTCTAGCATAGTGATTAGTTCATCTTTAGTTAGATCATCACCATCACTATCACTATCACTAGCACTATCATAATCACTCTTATTGTCAGATGATACCTTAGCGGCCTTAGCCATGAAGCATGATGGAGTGTCAAATATGGAGCTCTTCTCTTGAATAGCAATGCTAGCATGCCCCTTCTTCTTGTAGTCCTCATCATTACTTGAGGAATCATCACTATCCCATGTAGCAACATGAGAATCATTCTTCTTCTTATGAGAACTCTCCTTTTCTTGCTTCTTCTTTTGCTTCTTCCTCTCCTTCTTAATAGCATCTTCATTATCACTATCATAAGGATATTTGATGATGAGATGGTCCTTGCTATGACATCTAAAGCATCTCATAGTTTGCTCATTCTTCTTGGATAAGTTCTTCCTCCACCTTGTACGATAACCTTTCTTCTTCATGAATTTACCAAATTACTTGACAAAGAGAGTCATCTTCTCATCAATGTCATCACTATCACAAGAGCTTGAGTCTTCATCACTTGATGATTCAATCTTGGACTTGCCCTTGGATGTGGTGGCTTTGAATGACACACTCTTCTTCTCATCATCCTTCTTCTCACTTTCCTTCTTCTTTTTGACCAACTCCTCTTTCTCATCATCTTCTCTATATGAATCATCGGTCATCACTTCTTAGAATACTTGTTGAGGAGTTGAATCTTTCAATATTGTCCTCACAAGTACGGTGATCAACATGTCAAACCTCTTGGGTAAGCTTCTCAAGAACTTCATGGAGAATTGATTGTCCTTGACCTCCTCACCAAGTGTCTTGAGTTCATTCACAATGACATGTAATCTATGAAACATCTCCGACACACTCTCATCTTCTTGCATCTTGAAGCTAGAGAACTTTTCTTGTAAAATGTATGCTTTGGCGGTCTTGGTGCCTTCGGTGCCCTCATAAGTCTCTTCTAACTTTGCCCAAGTATCATGAGCAATTTCAATGTTCTTCACTTGCTCAAATGTCTTGTCATCTAGTGCCTCATGAATAGCACTAATGGCAATGTCATTGTATTGGAGCTTCTTTTCTTCCACCGGTGTTGGTGCTTCCGGATTAGCAACCTCAAATTTAGTTTTAGTGACCTTCCACACTTCTCTATTGATTGACTTGAGGTGTGCGGTCATCTTAACCTTCCAATATGCACAATTTGTGTCATCAAAGTGAGGTGCCTTCTTGGTGTTGTTGATGTGCAAACTTAATTGAGCCATTTCTTCTTCACCGTAGGTTGTTAAGCCTCAATTAAATGGTTTCTCGGCTCTGATACCACTTGAAAGGTCCAAATAGGCTAGAGAGGGGTGAATAGCCTAATTAAAACTTCTACAAGATTTACTTTACCATAAATGTTAGTACAAAAGGTGGCGAAGTGAAATGCACTAGTTCTAACTAATTAGTCAAGCCACATACATAAGTCTAGTACAAGGCTATCCACTAAACACAACAACTACAAGCTAGAAATAAGGAGTAACACGAGAGAAGAGCTTTGAGTGATTATACCGCCGTGTAGAGAAGAAAAGAACCAATCAATCAAACACACACAAGAAATCCTCAGAAAGAGAATGATACAAGAATTTATCCCGAGGTTCACTTACTTTCTGGCAAGCTACTCCCTATTGTGGTGATACACCCACTTGTCGGTTCATGAGCTAATCGACTATCAAGAGTCAAGCCCTCGACGGGCGCCGCACAACCGCACACAAGATGGGGATCCTCCAAGTCACGAGCTCCACTAGAGTATCCAATTTGTGAACTCCCGCGGGGAAGGATCAAGAACCTCTTACAATACTTGGTGAGGGCTCCAACAATCTCCAATTGCGAGCTCAATCACCTCCGCTGCTCCAAGCCGTCTACCGCGTCGGGAAACACGGAAGAGTAACAAGAAATCCGCAGCAACTCGAAGAACAAGTGTCTCTAGAATGCAACTCTCAAGTAATGCACTTGAATCTCACTCAATCTCACTCAAGATGTGCAACCAAGTAAAGAGGTGAGTGGAGGAGTTGTTCTCTAGCTCAAAGGATGTCTCAAGGTCAGCAAGAATGCAAGAGATGCCCCCAAACCCCAGCCATATTCTATTTATAGCGAAGGGATACGCAACTAGCCGTTTACAAGACATCGCAGTGAAAAACGTGATGACCAGACGCACCGGTCAGGGTGACCGATCACTACAGGACAAACAGTAACAGCGTGCGTCAGAGAGAGTCGTTGTCGTGGCCAGACGCACTTCACCATTTGACCGGACGCGCTGCACCCGGCGTCCGGTCGGAGTCCAGAGAGCTTTCACTGCGACCGAACGCGTTCGGTCGCACGTGACCGGACGCGCCACCGCGTCCATTCGCGTCATGCCACCAAGCCGCACAAGTCAAAGTTAACTAGACGCTCCAGTCCCGGGGACCTTCGGACACGCTGGTTGCGCGCTCTGCATGCACCTTTCCTCTGCGCCCAGGTGAACTGACCGGACGCGCTGGTCAGGCCAGACCAGCGTCCGGTCACAAACCCTAGGCGTGGTGCGCCTCTTCCCTCGACTAGAGCTGACCGGACGCGCAGGTCCACCCTGGACCGCGTCTGGTCCAGCGTTCGGTCACTGTTTTTCAGTGAGAAACACACCGGACCTACGCCTCCGTTTCTCCGCCTCCAGCGTAGTAGAAAATAGGCATTTCACTTCCCCAAAAAGCGCCGAATCCCGCCTCGTAAGCTCGTCGGGAGAGAGAGGAACCCAAACCCCTCTCTACCGCTCAAACTCCACCTTCGCAAATGTGCTATGTAACACCTCTGGGTGTTAAGCATGCATTCACATCCTAAATCATGAGCATTTGCATTTCATGCATGATCATCATCACATGTAAGTTAAGTTAGAAGTTATTTAAAACTGTGATAATCATGTTTGAGCTCTGAGTTTGGTAAAAATCCTAGGAAAAAGTGGTAAAAATTTGTGGAGCTATAACTTTAAATAACTTAGAAATAATTAACATGATTTTTGGAGCAAGTTTAGTATTCAAAATCTTCCCAAATTGTGCTTCTAAAAATATTTCAGAAAATTAAGTTTTCATTTAAAAATTTGACTTTAAATCCCTAATTCAAAATCTATTTAGAATTTTGAAAAGTGTCCTAAATGAAAGTTGTAGAGAATAAAATTTTGAACAACTTTTGTTTTGGGGGCAATTTGTGAAAATGTCTTTTTCATCTTCAAAATTTGAATTTGAATCAAATAATAAAATCTAGAATTTTATTTAGAAAAAGAAAAATGGTTTCTTACCTTAACGGGCCGCCGCTCCACTTCCGGCCCAGCGGCCGAAGCCGGCCCGCGCCCGCACCGTGTCCGCGCCTGCCTCCGTCCGCCCGCGTGCGCGCTCGACGCCGTGGCGCCGCGGCAGACGCCGGCCGCCGCGTGGCCGTACATCACCGACACCACACGCCACGCGCCCTCCGGTGGCCCCCGCTGCTCGCGCTTACCCCCGCCAGAGCCACCTCCTCCCCCTCCACTCGCTCATTCCTCCTCTCTTCGCCTCACAGCAGTGCTCCAGCAGCAGCCGCGCGGCCACCACGCCATTGTCGGCTCTCGAGCTCCGCCACCGCCGTTGCCGCCGCCCCGGCTCACCGCCATAGCCTCCGTCTTCCTCCTCGCTTCGTCTTCTCGACGCGCGTCCCGTGCTCACCACTACCCACGAGGATTCGGCCTCTAAGCCACGGTAATGGCTCGCCGGAGTTCCGGCCGAGCTCACCAGAGTGAACCGCTCCGTGGACTTCACCCCTCCATCCTCCTTCTCGCTCACTTCTCGAGCGCACGAGCACCGCATTCGCGCGGTGAAGCTCACAGACCACACCGCGCGGCCCCTCTCGGTCGGTGTTGGTCGGCCGACGGCAGGCCGAGCCACCGTGCCGCCATGCACGCCGGCGAGCTCGATGCCGAGCTCGTCTGGCCACATGCGAGGCACCCTCGGTTTCGCCTCTCCGCGAGCTCACCGGCGGTGAGAACCGCGCAGTCACCGGCGGCGAGAACTGCTTTCATGCATGCATGGGGAATTGGGCTGAAATGAATCTTCTGCAGGTACATAACAGCGTTTCTCGTGTAGAACGTATTAGTTACGTATATGAGAGATCGCCGGTATGCCACCGAATTCATCGATAGATATCATTATTTCGTAAGTTTGTGAGAATGTAAGAAACGTGCATGCATCATGTTGCTTGTGCATTTCATTCATGCCATGCATTCCTCCCCTTATAAATTGATTATCCCCTTTCAATAAAAATTGTACCAACTTAAAATATGTCCTCACCGGGTAATCAAAACTTTTGGTACAGATGGCCCGCACGAAGCAGACTGCCCGTAAGTCCACAGGTGGAAGAGCACCCCGACGCCAGTTGGCCCTGCGGGAGCGCCGCAGCATGGACACCTTTCTGAGCGAGTTTGGCATGCCAACTTTGCTTTGGAGAGTGCTCCATGATGTGGGGTACCCGGAGGGTCAGGAACCGGTGTACTCTTGGAGCGAGAACCAGTTGGCAGAGGATGGACTGGCAGTAGTGGAGATCACTGTCCCTGCTCTTGGTGATGCTCCAGAATAGGATGGTTGGCACTTGGAGTTTAAAGGACACACTCCGGTTGAGGGTGCAGAGGGAGCAGCTTTCCGTGTCATCCGGGACATAATGAGCCGATTTCCCAACGAGCTGGCAGCAGCCTTGGCTGGAACTTTTCCGAGAGATGATCCTCGCGATGCTATTTGGGTGCAGCCGCAAGGAAGTGCTTTAGTTAGAGGCCCAAACGAAGGACAGGCTAGGGACAACCACGCTATGAGTGCGATGTATGCAGCTATCAGAGCATACCAGGGTCTGGAGTGCACCTATTGGACTTTGACTGGTTTGCGTGGTGATGATCGGCTCAAAGCAAGAAAACAAAAGAAGAAGCAGGCACGTGCTATCGCTAGTTTGCAGGAGCAGTTGGCTGACATGAGCTTACAGCGAGACCCGGCTCTAGAGAGAGGTGATAGTTCTCTCCAGCGGGTGCATATGTTGACTCAGGCCAACAATAATGCAGACCGCATGATTGGATAGTTGGTTCAGGAAAGGAATGAAGCCTGGAACGAGAGGAACCTCCTGAGGTAGAGGGTCGAGGAGCTAGAAGAGTACAATGTCAACTTGCATGAGGAGTTTCATGCGCTCTACAATGGGATTGGCCCATATGCTCCTCCAGAAGCCGCCGGTATGGACGTCGATGACAATGAGGACGAGCCCGCAGCTGCACCTGCTGACGACGACGCTGCTACTGATGGTAGCAATAGTGACGTCTCCGACCCCGACGATGGCCCCGAGGAGTAGGCTAGTTGCTTCGCGTTAGCTGCTAGGCCCTGTCACGATGACCTTCTTTTGGTTTCATGTATCTTGATGTATCTCGTTTGAACCTTGAGACTTAGTAGAATGTTGGATCTTGGTTGTTCGTGTGATACCTGAACGCATAAAGTCCAGTGTGTGTATGCTGGCAACGTGGTTGTATTGGACACGATGTTGCATTTGAAGTAATTTCATTAGTGGTGTTGTTTTAATTGGAATGCGATTATTGTGCCTCTGTTTTATTGTATGACTTTGTTCTCTCCAATGAATTCAGTATGGCATAATTTTTCATTCACTCACAATTACTACAGCTTCACTTAATCATTACTTGTTGCTGAAATATGCAGATGGCAAACACTCGACGCGTCACGTATGAGGCTGCTGAAACTGGTGGAAATGGTGCCGGTGCAGGTGGGAGTGGTGCTAACAACGCCAACCATAATGAGCCACACCCGGAACCGCATTTGCCACCTCCTCCACCGCTCACTGCAGATGTGTTCTTTGCACAGTTTCTGGGAAGTCAGCGCAATGCCGAGTAGTCATAGAAAAATATGGAAGATTTCCTGCGTACCATTGCCAACAACGTACAACGTGGTAACAACCAAGGTGGTGGCAATGGAGTGAATCAGTACAGCAATTTCAAGGATTTCATGGACACTAGGCCGCCAATTTTCAAGGAAGCAATCGAGCCACTTGACGCTGAAGAATGGATCAACACTATGGAAGATAAGTTCCGTGTGTTAAGGCTGACGGAAGTACTAAAGACAGAGTATGCTGCACATCAGTTACAAGGACCAGCAGAGATATGGTGGAAGCATCATCGCACCACCTTCCCTCCAAATGCTCAGATCTCGTGGAGAGAGTTCACCGAAGCCTTCCGTGGAGTTTATATTCCATCAGGGCTAGTTGAGATGAAATTGGGAGAGTTCTTGGCTTTAAATCAGGGCACCAAAACCATAACACAGTATTTGCATGCCTTCAACAACTTGTGTCGTTATGCTCCCGACATGGTTGACATAGAGGCTAAGAAAATTGCTAGCTTCAAGAGAGGGTTAGGTCCAAAGATGATGAAGCATGTGGGTACCAATACCCGCGCCAGATTCAATGACTTCATCAATGATTGTCTGAAATAAGAGAAGAACAACAACGCATACACAGCCTCCAAGACTCGTAAGAGAGCCTTTGAGTCAGGACCATCACAGTCAAGAGTTATCACTGCTAATCATTCGACCTATCGTCCATCTGCACCTGGTGCAAGGTTTAGGCCATCGCAGCATAAGACCCAGAACTACAAGGGACCGCAGAAGCCGTACAAGATGGCAGTGCCGCCAGCAAGGACAGCCGCAACCGCGGGACAAGGTAACGCGAAGGGAGCTATCGGATCTACTGGTACAGTGAAGGGACCTTGCTATAATTGTGATCAGTCAGGCCACTTTTCCAAGTTCTATCCTTATCCGCCTAGAAAGAAGCAACAGACTTATAATGCTCGAGTGCACCACACCACTGTAGAAGAGATTCCTGAGGGAGAGCCTGTAACTGCTGGTAAGTTTCCTGTTAACCAAAACCCTGCAGTTGTTCTATTTGATTCTGGATCATCGCATTCTTTCATGAGTCAAGCATTTGCACGAAAACATGAACAACTATACACAGACTTAAGTTATGGTTACCGTATAAGTTCAGCAGGGGCTGATGTTTTAACCAATCAAATGGTTAGAGGGGCAACCCTTGAGTTAGGTAGTCGAAAGTTTCGAGTTAACCTGATAGTCATGCCTGGACTAGTTCTGGATGTCATCATAGGGATGAATTGGATAAAAGAATGGGGAGCAGTTATAGATACAGGAAGTCGGGTACTTACCCTGAAGGATCCCCAGGGAGAGGATACTTTTCAGGTACCATTGCCCAAAAGAACAGACCTTGTGAGTGTGACATATGCTCTGGAAGTCATTCCGATTCATCAGATTCCGGTCGTGTGTGAGTTTCCGGACGTGTTTCCAGATGAGTTACCTGGTCTTCCGCCGGATAGAGATGTGGAGTTTGGAATTGAATTGATCCCCGGGACAGCTCTAATTTCAAGGAGACCTTATAGGATGCCTCCAGATGAGTTAGCCGAGTTGAAGAAGCAACTAGAGGAGTTGTTGAACAAGGGGTTTATCTGGCCAAGTAAGTCTAAATGGGGATGTCCTGTCTTGTTTGTGAAGAAAAAAGAGGGTACTTTGAGAATGTGTGTGGATTATAGGCCTCTTAATGCTGTAACTATCAAGAATAAGTATCCCTTACCTCACATTGATGTTTTGTTCGATCAGTTAGCCAAAGCCTGAGTGTTCTCCAAAATAGATTTAAGATCGGGTTATCATCAGATAAAGATTAGACCACAAGATATACCAAAAACCGCCTTTTCTACCAGATACGGGTTATATGTGTATCTTGTTATGTCCTTTGGCTTAACAAATGCTCCTGTATACTTTATGTATCTGATGAATACAGTTTTCATGCCAGAGTTGGACAAGTTTATGGTTGTGTTCATTGATGATATTCTCGTATACTCTGAGAATGAGAAAGATGATGAAGAGCATCTGAAAATTGTCTTAACCAGACTGAGAGATCATAAGTTGTATGCTAAGTTTAGCAAGTGTGAATTTTGGTTGAAGAAAGTTCCTTTCCTTGGTCACATTCTGTCGGAGAATGGAGTATCCGTAGACCCGAGTAAAGTGCAAGAGGTTATGGATTGGAAGACATCAATCACAGTTTCTGAAGTTAGAAGTTTTTTTGGGTTTAGCTGGTTACTATCGTCGTTTTATCCTAGATTTCTCGAAGATTGCCAAGCCAATGACAAGTCTGCTACAGAAAGATCATAAATTTATATAGACAGAGGAGTGTGAGACAACTTTCCACACCTTGCGGAAACTGTTGACCACTGCTCCAGTTCTAGCGCAACCGGACATTGAGAAGCCTTTTGATGTATTTTGCGACGCATCAAAAACAGGATTAGGCTGTGTTCTTATGCAAGAAGGAAGAGTCATTGCTTATGCCTCCCGTCAGTTGAGAAAGCATGAGATCAACTATCCGACGCATGATCTTGAACTTGCTGCCGTAGTGCATGCCTTAAAAATTTAGAGACATTACTTACTTGGTAATGTGTGCAATATTTTTACCGATCACAAGAGTCTCAAGTACATCTTCACCCAACCTGAATTGAACATGAGACAGCGAAGATAGTTAGAATTGATCAAAGATTACAACTTGAATGTGCAATATCATCCTGGAAAGGCCAATGTAGTGACAGATGCTTTGAGTAGAAAGTCACATTGCCTGAATGCGCAACCTTTGCTCGAAGATGGTTTTGATCTACTGCATCCTGTAGTGTTACACAGTATTCAGATTAGTTGTTCTTTGGAAAGTAAAATAATAGAAGGCCAGAAAACCGATAAAGGGATATTCCATATCAAAGAAAAGATTAAAGAAGAACCATCCAAGCACTTTAGATTGGATGAACATGACGTGTTATGGTTTGACGACCGTCTTGTTGTTCCTAAAGATGGAGAGCTTAAGAATAAACTTATGGATGAGGCTCACCTTTCAAAGTTATCTATCCATCCCGGAAGTAGTAAAATGTACCAAGAACTAAGACCTCGTTTTTGGTGGACCAAGATAAAGAAAGAGATTGCAGCATATGTAGCCAGATGTGACACATGTTGCAGGGTAAAGGCTATTCATATGAGACCTGCTGGATTGTTGCAACCTTTGTCTATATCCAGTTGGAAGTGGGATGATATCAGTATGGATTTCATCACCAGTTTGGCCACTACTCAGAAAGGACATGATTCGATTTGGGTGATTGTGGATCGTCTTACAAAGACAGCTCACTTTTTACCTGTCAAGACAGATTATAGACCACCTCAATATGCCGAGAAGTATATTGCTGAGATTGTGAGATTGCATGGCATACCGAAGAATATCGTGTCTGACAGAGGGTCACAATTCACTGCTCACTTTTGGGAGCACTTGCATAAAGGTTTGGGAACGAGTTTAATTCGTAGTACTGCTTATCATCCTCAAACAGATGGTCAGACCGAAAGAGTTAATGCTGTTCTGGAAGACATGTTGAGAGCCTGTGTGTTATCTTCTAGAGGTTCATGGGAGTCATGGTTACCTTTAACAGAGTTCGCTTACAATAATAGTTATCAAGAAAGTATCAAGATGGCACCATTCGAAGCTTTGTATGGCAGAAAGTGTAGAACACCACTTAACTGGATTGAGCCAGGAGAAAGAAGATACTACGGTATTGACTTCGTAGAAGAAGCTGAGAAGAAAGTTCATATCATTCAGCAAAATATGAAAGCCACTCAATCCCGTCAGAAAAGCTATGCAGATCGAAGAAGGAGACCGCTTATGTTCGAGGTTGGTGACTATGTTTATCTGAAAGTCACGCCAATGAAGAAGAAACGGTTTGGAGTACGTAGAAAGCTTGCAGCTAGATTTGTGGGACCATATAAGATCTTGGAAAGAAAGGGTCCCGTCGCTTATAAGTTAGAGTTACCTGAGACAATGGGTGCTATATTCCCAGTTTTTCATGTATCGCATCTCAAGAAGTGTTTGCGTGTTCCAGAGGAAAGAATTGAATCTCAAGGCATAAAGCTCAAGTCAGATTTGGTATATCGTGAATAACCGGTTCAAGTGTTGGACTCTAAGGAAAAAGTTACTCGGAACAGTGTGGTGCAAACATATAAGATATAGTGGAGTCATCATGATGAAGGAGATGCAACTTGGGAAACGGGTGAATATCTGCAAAAAGCTTATGAGGATTTTTATAACAAATGGTTCGTAACCCAAAATCTCGAGACGAGATTCTTATAAGGGGGAAGGCTGTAACACCTCTGGGTGTTAAGCATGCATTCACATCCTAAATCATGAGCATTTGCATTTCATGCATGATCATCATCACATGTAAGTTAAGTTAGAAGTTATTTAAAACTGTGATAATCATGTTTGAGCTCTGAGTTTGGTAAAAATCCTAGAAAAAAATGGTAAAAATTTGTGGAGCTATAACTTTAAATAACTTAGAAATAATTAACATAATTTTTGGAGCAAGTTTAGTATTCAAAATCTTCCCAAAATGTGCTTCTAAAAATATTTCAAAAAATTGAGTTTTCATTTAAAATTTTGACTTTAAATCCCTAATTCAAAATCTTTTTAGAATTTTGAAAAGTGCCCTAAATGAAAGTTGTAGAGAATAAAATTTTGAACAACTTTTATTTTGGGGGCAATTTGTGAAAATGTCTTTTTCATCTTCAAAATTTGAATTTGAATCAAATAATAAAATCTGAAATTTTATTTAGAAAAAGAAAAACGGTTTCTTACCTTAACGGGCCGCCGCTCCACTTCCGGCCCAGCGGCCGAAGCCAGCCCGCGCCCGCGCCGTGTCCGCGCCTGCCTCCGTCCGCCCGCGCGCGCGCGCTCGACGCCGTGGCGCCGCGGCAGACGCCGGCCGCCGCGTGGCCGTACATCGCCGACACCACGCGCCACGCGCCCTCCGGTGGCCCCCGCTGCTCGCGCTTACCCCCGCCAGAGCCGCCTCCTCCCCCTCCACTCGCTCATTCCTCCTCTCTTCGCCTCACAGCAGCGCTCCAGCAGCAGCCGTGCGGCCACCACGCCATTGTCGGCTCTCGAGCTCCGCCACCGCCGTTTCCGCCGCCCCAGCTCACCGCCACAGCCTCCGTCTTCCTCCTCGCTTCGTCTTCTCGACGCGCGTCCCGTGCTCACCACTACCCGCGAGGATTCGGCCTCTAAGCCACGGTAATGGCTCACCGGAGTTCCGGCCGAGCTCACCGGAGTGAACCGCTCCGTGGACTTTACCCCTCCATCTTCCTTCTCGCTCACTTCTCGAGTGCACGAGCACCGCATTCGCGCGGTGAAGCTCGCAGACCACACCGCGTGGCCCCTCTCGGTCGGTGTTGGCCGGCCGACGGCAGGCCGAGCCACCGCGCCGCCATGCACGCCGGCGAGCTCGATGCCGAGCTCGTCTGGCCACATGCGAGGCACCCTCGGTTTCGCCTCTCCGCGGGGAAGCCGCTGGTGGTGACCTCACCGTCGGCGAGCTCACCGGCGGCGAGAACCGCGCAGTCAGCGCTTCCCTCTCCTCCGTGTGGCCGACATGTGGGGTCACGGGCCCACCTGTCTGCCTCCTCTCGCGCTCACGTGTGCACTGCACCGGGTGCATCCAGCATTTTCAGCGGCTGCAGTTAAATGGATTTTTGAAAATGATTTTTCAGAAATTGTTAAAAGGGTTTCTAAAATCCATAACTTGCTCATTTTAGCTCCAAAAATTGTGAAACAAATTTTGTAGTGTTTCTCTGGACTAGATCTACAGTTTAAAAATATTGCATGTCAAGATTTAAATACTTTGCTGTAGAGTTTTTATTTAATCACTAAAACTGATGTTTTCTTGTTAAATATGTAGTAAATCACAGAAAGCTCAGAAAAATATGGTTCCACTTGCTATAATTTTCTTTTGTGATGTAATTGATAGTAAAAATATATGCCATTCATGTTCTGTGGAAAAATCTTGAGTTGTAGTACAAGTGTTTAATATTGCTAATAATTGTTATTTTTGCTAGAGAGAAAAATATGAATAAAACATGCATGTAATAATTTTTATATGGTGATTGTTTATTGTGAAGAATGTAGCAAAGATGTTAAATCTGTTGTTTGATACTTTTCGTAGTATAAAGTATTTTTATGCTCATTTTAGGCCCTAGCTTGTTATTTTTGGATAGACAGTTCTAGTAATTCAAATGCAATGAAATTTTTATGGTATGCTAGATTAGATGATAGAAAGCTACTGTAATTTTCTCAGATTTTTCTGTGCTACTAAAATAGGTATTGTTGTTCAAACCTAGTTGCAATTAGGGTTTTATTTAACCTTGTTAATGCATGACTAGTGAATAAGATTTGTTTTGGTGTATCTTTGAAGCATTTAATAAAATGTGCTGGCTTAGCATGGTAGTGGTAGAAGAGAATGCAGTAGATGACATATGCTTTGTAGTCTGTATTCTTAGATGATGTTGACTACCTTGTAGAAGAAATATATTCCTACTTTATGAAATAAAGTGAACCTAATTATCTGCATTTCATTCATCATGACCATTACATGTCATTTTCGCAATGCACCTAGGCATAAGCACTTATACGATTGCATCATACAGGATCGCAGGAAGTAACGTCGGTAGCAGTTCCCGAGGAGCTGGAAGAGCAGCCTGAGGAGCAGGAAGTGCCCGAAGCCGACGAGGAGGTCGGTGAGGATCTTCTGGAGTGCCCAGACCACCGTCCGAGCTCTTTCGAGAGAGGCAAGCCCCGGAGTATTTCTCTCCCCCCGTTTGCAAATATTTTATTAATGCTTTATTTTAACTGCTGCATTATGTTTAGGAGTTGTTTGCAATCGTTGCTGCATTATACCTTGTCTACTCCGTTCTACCCTATTCTTGTCACCCTGTTATCCGCAGTCAAGTAATTGCTTAGCTTGCTTAGACCGGTAGAAGTCGGGTGATTTCCTGTCACCTGCGAGCTATAGGTATTTACCTGGATCTGCTTGAGAAAAGATGTCGTCAGGAAATAACTAAGTGTTAATGTGAAATCGAGACCGGACGGAAACTTGCAGGGTTTCGGACTGTAGTGTTTTCCGTCTGTGTCGATTAAAGACCGACCGTTGTTGGGCCTCGAGTCATGTTGAACGCATGCCTTACATTTAGCTAGCCTAATAATGTACCTTTCGACTGCGAAGCTGGGAGATTATTCGGGCCGAGTGGATTGCCCGCAACACACTATACCGGAGCAGTAGTGGCAGGATACGGGGGCGCGATAATAAGGCCAAAGAGCAGTCGGGCGGCCTCCGGTACATGTGGTTCCTGGCAAGCTCGTGACTTTACCTGAATGGTTGACTCGGTGACCAACACCTCACTTTAGCGGGTGAGTGAGGTTTGTGTGAGGAATAAATTACCAGCTGGTTAATAATCGATTCGAATCGCCATCGTTCACTGGATAGTGAGCACTTGACTTGAGCTACTTCATCATAGTAATGTTGATGGAACACTTGGACAGTTATACGAAATATGACATAATGGAAGTTGTTAATGATCATTGGTTATCATTATCTGTTTAATTACATGTTACTTTAGTACAGGTGCAAATGTAGTTGACAGGTTAATAAAGATTTAACTTGATGCAAAGCTTTTGTGAAGATTCTCTAAATCCTAAAAATACCTTTTTGCAAATGAGTCAGCTACCCCACCAGAAAGCTGTCATGATTCTTTGGTGTCTTTTATTTTTGGTTCTGTCAGGTAAATCTAGCTGAGTATATTCTCGTACTCAGGGCTTTGTTCCCACTTGTTGCAGATGGGCAGATGTATTACGGCTACTGTATCAACTGCCTTTATCCTGCAATGGGAGAAGCTTAGGACCATGGGCAATGGTCATTCACTACATCTCGTCTGATGCTTTTGAGGGAAGATGATCCTGAACTGGCACTGTATTTTGAACTCTAGGTGTGTGTGTGATTTGAACTAAATGCTTCCGCTACTTTCTTTCGAAACTGGTTTGTAATAACTATGTTTAAACTCCGATGTATTTATGACGTGAACTGTTATGTAATTTGTGATGGTGACCGCTGAACTTATTACGATCTTGGCTGGTATGTAATTTGGTTTGAAATCCGTCGTGATTTCACGGACTACCGAGTTATACGGGCTTAAGTTTGCTAAGTCGTCTGCTCGGGGGATGATTTTCTTACTTAATCTCGTATAATTGGTCGGTTCTGTTACATGCTAACACCGACAAGTGTACACCACCATGTGCATGTGTGTTAGCATTTCACAAATATTTTTCAAGACGTTATGTTAGCTTTCTACTAGATCCTAATGTATATGCTCAAGACATTGATCTAGTGGCACTTGATTTCCGAGCTAACCGTGATTGTCCCTCTTGATAGTCGGCTATGTATCCTAAACCCAGTCAATCACTTCTCAACTCATCTTAGACCGGCAAAAGGAAAACCTATGGTTATACCTTTGCCTTGCGCTCTTAGTTCCTTCTCCTCCACTTGATCATCAAGTCCATCATTTTATGCGCATTCCTTCATGATCTTGCTCATCATTTCATTCACCAAATCATGTGGTCTTGTGGCCATCTCTCCATGCCATTTGCTCCTTCATCACGTGTGTTGCTTATGCCTAATTCAAACCACTTGACACAATGACATTAACAACTTGATGTTATTAATTACCAAAACCAAACTTGGACTTTCAGGCGAGACCCTACTAGGCCGCAGCGGGGCGATGGGAAGCGGTCACGCGTGGAGTGGCGCGGGGTCGCGCGCTGGTTAATAGCACGGCCCATCGCGCGTTATCGGCATCCTTTGGAACAAACGGGATCCAGTGTAGCGGTCACTGCTCCTGCAACTTAAGCACTGCACGCACTCTCGCCCGTTCAATTTTCCACTAAATGGACCCGATCTAGTGGTATAGTGCTAAACAATAATTAACAACACCATGTCACACAGAGTCAAACATTTTGTGTTTACACTACCGTTTAGATCATTATTTCTCTATTGTATTAACAAGAGATAGCATATGGTAATATATATCTCTTTATTTACCCCTTTTTCTCGCTATATGATTCCTTCGTTAGTACTAGAAAATTCGTCGTAATACTAGATTTTTATTCTGAATCTGCCACTGGTCCCCACTGGCCGCTGGAGCAGCAATTCGGCGGCTCTTAGCAACGCCAAGGCTATGCAACATGTGAGCACAGCATGGCCAACGAGAGTTGCTGCGCGAAAATCTAAGGCTACTTTGGATAGTTCTCTTTAATTTTTCTCTTGTGTAGTATGTACAAAATTAACGAGTGTTGCATTTGTGATGTATTGTCATTGAAAGAATTGTTTCATTTCCAATGTATTGTATCCCTATATTATCATTTTTAATGTATAAAATTTTATATGATTCTTGAAGTCCAGTTTCAACTTTTAAGAAGCATGCTATAATGCACCTGTGAGAAAAAAAAAATAGTCCACGTTGGAAAATTGTAGCTATATGAGTGTGAGTGTGACTGTATCATCTGTTCCGTCACCAATGGTCAATGGAGCAGCAGAGAGAAAAACAAACGCAGTGATAGCTGACAACCTGAATGGATTATGGTCAATGGAGCAGCAGAGAGAAAAAAAAACGCAGTTATAACTGACAACTTGAATGGAATGAATGGATTTATCAGACGCTCGGAATCTCCAATATGTGAAGTACAGGAAACTTTCGACGATTGATTCCTCTTATTAGTAGTTAGAATAAAATAATGGGAGATGCCGATCTATAGCTCGACTTTGAAACGCTAGTTTTGACTAATTATTAGTCAAAAAGTTGAATTGAATCTTTCATTCTTTCAAATCCTAGTATGGCCTGCGTAAGAAAATAAGGGAATATATATCTCAAATTCTCAATACCCACTACAAGCTAGCACACACAAAGTGCAAGTGGAACCATGCATCATTCTTTTTAGAAAATCTCAACTAACCATTCGGCAGAAAATCTGTTCGGCAGATAAAACAGCAGCGTAGCAATGCACTAACATGCTCTAGAAGACCAATAAGCATCAGAAATTGTGATGCTGCCTTAGCAGTAAACGCATGAAGCATACTTCTTTACAGCACTTTCCAACCAACAATTCAGTTGCCTAACACCTTAGTCCGCTACCTCACTTACGAGCACTGTGCTTCACCTTGCAATGAGTTTCCAGACCGACAGAGGAGTAGAAAGTCCTGAACACGACAGAAAAGGACGTCCATGTATGAGAATGCATGACAACAATAAGTTGGAAGAATTTCTGATACAAGAGGCGAGAAATTACTTGCTGCACGACTTGCAGGCATAGCCAGTGGATTGCTTAGAGTTGTCAATGATTGAGCGAGTCATCTTCACCTGCTTCGATGATGGATAAGGTGTGGCAACATGGATGTGGTTACTTTTCTTAGCATCATCACTGACTGCAAAGTACATCACAAAGTGAGGTTCCGGTACCATGGAAAAGAACTGTGAGCTATACAAGTTTGCGATCGAATGTAACACTTCTCACCAGGTTTTTTGTCCATAGACAGTGTTGTGATCCTTGCCTTCTTCCCTGGAGGTGTCTTCAAGGGTGTTTCTGCTGGCCTATTCTTGCGCTTAGTACTCTGCATAAAAAACTAATATCAGAATATCATACAAAATAAAGATTAGGAGAATGTCAAAAAAAGACAAGGCAGCTTAAAAAGCTCACACCTTTGGAGAGTCTTCATCATCATCTTCATTTGAACTCTCCCCATCATCCTCATCACTGGAATTCTGAGCATCAACCATGTCACGCAAAAGAATAATATGGTCAGAATACATGTGATATCCAGTGCTGGTAGAAATGCATCGTGCACTTACAGGAACAATGCCTAGTTTCAGGCTGAACAAGGTACAAGGTTCAGGAAATGGATAACAGACCCAAACCAATAGTAGTATATATAATAAACAGAGCAAAAAATGTATAATCGTATACATAAGAAATTTGGTCCACAATAGATGATTACCTAGGTTATCTTCAGTAATACAACAAAATGACTTATACTTTGGCTGTTCACTCAATTCTTTATACCGGCATCACAATAAACCAATCTAGAGAAATGAGAGAAAAAACCGAAACATGGAGGAAATGATATCTCAGTCATGATTCATCACTTATACCAACCTCATCATCACCCGATTCACCATCTTCTGAATCAACATCTTCGTCACTTTCATCATCGTCAGTGCCACCAACATCAGCTTTATGCTTGTCAGGATCCTTTGCTTCCTCCAAGCTAACCTTTGGTTTAGAGGACTCAGTAGCAGCAGGCTTCTCCACACCACATTTACTTTCTTGGCTTTTATCATCTGAACGTAAACAATGTTAAGCAAGTGAGTGCTTCAAGGATCCAAATGTGAGCTCATATTATCTAATTTAGCGGATTGTCACATATACAATGAGGATAGTGGATAAATGTGCTAAACATATATATGTGTGCAGTCATAATGCAAAGAGAAGAAATGCAATCTTAACTCTTAAAAACAAAATTGCTTTGTAGAACAAGGATATACCATCTGCGTTAGGGTATAATGGAATAGCCTGTGGAACCTCCTCATCAGATTCATCATCTAAAACATCAATCGCTATGCTGCTTATGCCAAGTGATAGAAAAAATAGGGATGTCCAATATTGAAAGAACAAGAGCCTGACCTTCTTCAGTATTTGTTTCACTGTCATATGTGATAAAAGACAGAGAAGCGGTTAAGGAACAGAAATTTGTGTTCGAGCTTCTTTGAAAATATAGAAGAAAGTAATATGAAAGGATATTTTCTCTTGCAGTGCCTAAATTTGTAGCCAAGGGCAGAGATGGTGCTGGTTTTCGAGGTGTGTAGTAACTCAAACTCCTTCTCAAATACCAAACTAGTTGTATACTGAGGGTATTTGTCAACTGATAGTGTTCCAATTGGAAACTCTTTGCCATCAACCTTCGCAAAAACTCTTACATCCTCATTCCCCTTGCTATCCTGTAATGCTATCTTAAAAGACCAACAACTGAAAAGTTAAAAAAACAGGAACCTCCCAAAAACAAGATAAACCAAGAGTGATTATTACTAGTAGAAACCAACCTGTGAAACATGGCACCAGAACTCTCCTGGGTCGCACTTCACTGTCGCTCCAGGTCTGACTACAACTCCTAGAAATGTTAGCATACCTTTTAGTATCCACAATAAGTAAGATAAACTATTGACATAGCAAATTGCAGGAAAATAGGATATTTCTTCTGAGGGAACAAGGCCCTTGACAGTGCGAACATCCAATTATAACATCAATTGCATTTATATCGTCAAAGAATACAATATCATGAGGAGAATGTAACCAAAGTTGTTGACTAGGTGCATTGGAGTAAATGTAATGTTAAGCCTACACAAGCACAATGTAATCGCACTATCGCAGCATCATGTTTATCTGAAAACGTTACAAGCTAAAATTGTCCCCCTCGACCTTGTTAGTCATGAAGCATTCTGATTTACCATGCGTCACTGCGGCAATGACTGCATAAGCTAAAAATCACCCAACCTTAAACTCATGGAATTACGAGACTGAATCACACCAATCAAGGAAATTTACAGAACGAAGCAGCAATACACAGTACTGAATACCAGTAGCAGACAAGTCGTAATCTTAACCTGAACCAGCCTCACCCAGGAAATAACCAAAACCTATCCCCAATCAACAGACCGAGACAAACAAGGCGAACGCATAATCGCACAAAGGCCATTTATACGAACCCTAAGGGATGAACAGGTTGATCGAACCTCTCACTCTTTCTACATTGGATCCAGCATCTCCAACTACCAGCACAAATAAGCAAACGACGAGACACAATACAAGCACGGCGATGCACCCTAATATCCACTAAAGCAGGCGCAATCGAAGAAAAAGAACAAAAGGGAAGATCTCGGCGTACGGCACGGACCCCAGTACTCAAATATTCCGTTCATCGTGGCTCGTCGAGGAAGAAAGGCACGCGACGGGGTCCTCGGCGGCCGGCGGGTTCTCTCCGCCGCGGTGCTTCTCAACTCTCAAGAGAGAAGAGGGTTTTGGGCTTTTGGGAGCGGCTGTGAGGTGAGGGACGCTGAGGAAGAGCGTATGCCTAAGTGGGCCTGGGAATGCGAATTCTCGTTTGGCCCAGTGGGCTCGCAGCGTTTCGTGCCTGGTGTGAGAATTCAGTCCTGCGACTGCGAGCAGCCGAAGCGGGTTCAGCACTTTAGGTGTGTTCACTTCGCGAAAAGTAGGCGAAAAGTTACTGTAACATCTTTCGTTGTTATTTGTCAAATTTTGTTCAATCATGGACTAACTAGGCTCAAAAGATTCGTCCCGACATTTACAGACAAACTATGCAATTAGTTATCTTTTTTACCTACATTTAATGCTCCATACATGCGTCGAAAGATTTGATGTGATGGTGTAAGAGGAAATATTTTGGGTTGGGATGGGAAAGCGAACAAGGCCTCAGCCTCCACGAGGAGGACACGGCCACCGGGCCACGCATTCACACCGTCACACGGGTGACGGGACCGCGGCCCCCACCCGCTTCCGGCTTCCCTGCCGGCTGCCGCGCCTCGTATCATCCTGCTCCCACCAATCCGCCGCTCTCATTTGCTTCCCTATAATGGTCCCTATAATTTGCCAGTACGCGTTTTCCCCTTCCGCCCTTGCGCGTCTGCGTGCGTGAGGTGAGCCCCACGCACGCCGCCCCCGCTCCGCCGCCGCTACCACTCATGCCGACGCCGCCCGATCAGTGAAGTAAATACGCCACGGCGCGAGCGGGAACGGCAATGAGGCCGCCGCTGCCGCAGGGCAGGGGAGCAGGCGGGGGTGGCGCGCTGGGCCGGCGCGCATTCGCGTCCCTCCTCGGGGCGGCCGTCGTCGCGCTCGCGCTCCTCTGCCTCTTCTACGGCGCCGCCTTCGCCCCCTCCATCCGCCGCGCGCACCCTCGCCTTCCCCTCCGGCTGCGGTTCGGCGCCCAGGGGACGGAAGCGCTCCCGGCGGACCTCGTCGTCTCCTCCATCCCGGTGCGCACCGCGGCCGCCCAACCCCCCGCGCTCTCTGCTTCTTTCGTTAACGGAGTCGTGATGGGCGGTCTGTGCTTTGCTGCGTGTGCTGACCCCGCGTGCGTCTGTCGTGGGGTTCGAAATCGAACAGGTGTGCGACGCGCGGCACTTGGAGCTGATCCCATGCTTGGACAGGGGCCTCCACTACCAGCTCCGGCTCCGGCTCAACCTCTCCCTCATGGAGCACTACGAGCGCCACTGCCCGCCGGCGCCGCGCCGCCTCAACTGCCTCATCCCACCGCCCAACGGCTACCAGGTGAGGGAGAAGCAACCGACCACCGTTTGTGACATTGCGGAGTGCTGTGTTGCACCTTAATTGTTTTGCTCTCATGCTCACGCTGATGTGATGTGATGATATGATGTGCGCGCGATGCTTGCTTTAGGTGCCCATCAGGTGGCCGAGGAGCAGGGACGAGGTCTGGAAGGCCAACATACCCCACCCGCACCTTGCTGCTGAGAAGTCAGACCAGCGGTGGATGGTCGTCAATGGCGATAAGATCAACTTCCCTGGTGGGGGCACCCACTTCCGCACTGGCGCTGACAAGTATATTGTGCACCTTGCGCAGGTTTGAGATATTCCTGAGGCTAATCTCCTGCACATGGTTGCTATCGTAGGCTAATGTTACCAATGTTTTTCAACTGTCGTGGTAGATGCTGAATTTTCCAAATGGCAAGCTCAACAATGGAGGGAACGTCAGGAATGTGCTTGATGTGGGCTGTGGGGTTGCCAGCTTCGGCGCTTACCTTCTTTCGCATGATATACTTGCGATGTCCCTCGCTCCCAATGACGTGCATGAAAATCAAATTCAGTTTGCCCTTGAGAGAGGGATCCCGGCTACCCTTGGTGTGCTGGGTACAAGGAGGCTGCCATACCCAAGCCACTCGTTTGAAATGGCACACTGCTCTCGTTGTCGGATTGACTGGCTGCAGAGGGATGGGATCTTGTTGCTGGAAGTGGATAGGGTATTAAGGCCTGGAGGATATTTTGTGTATTCATCACCGGAGGCCTATGCTTTGGACCCCTTCAACAGGAAGATATGGAGAGAGATGAGTGACCTTGCTCGAAGGATGTGTTGGCGGGTTGCATCTAAGAAAAACCAGACGGTGATATGGGCTAAACCATTGACTAATGGATGCTATATGAGGAGAGAGCCTGGAACACTTTCCCCCATGTGCGAACGTGATGATGATCCAGATGCTGCTTGGAATGTACCCATGAAAGCATGTCTAACTCCATACTCTAAGAGTAAGTTCATTGCCTTCATTTTCCTTGAGGTCACCAAATACCATAATAGTTTATACTGCCTTGTGGAGTTTGAATTTTATATTGGTTATATGTGAAGAAAAATACATGTAGCCAAATCGTTACTGCTCAGGTTGCCCAGTCAGCTGCCAATAGGCTCAAACCCCAAATATGGTTTGCTCTGACAATTGCAGGAAGACACCACCACCCCCTTTATTGTGCAAATGTAGATGAGTAGATCTCATAGATTACTAACTTTTTTTTTTCTTATAAGTTTGTTGGTGATGCCCACTCACCTTTGTTGGTTACCTTCTACTATTTTTTGCACACGCCACAGGGCCTATTTTGGTACCTTTTCTTAAAATACCTTAAAAATTGTATTAGGACAGTCACGACATATAGTTACTGGTGACCATTGGTGAAATGATTATCCTATAATTTTTCGAATTTTTACTGTTACAATATGACCTGCTGTACCATTTGCTAGAATTCTGTACATTTATGTGCTGAACCACCATATGTATTCTGATAATCATAGCATTGTATTCTGTATTTGGTTGAGCTCAACATGCATGTTTTTCTGGTTTTGGAACTATAAATCAAATTCTCCTTGCATGTTTCATAAGGAAATGGCGAACCTAGTTGTCATTCTATACTAAATAGCTTAGGTATCAATCATGAGTCCCTATTGGTTATTTGGTTTAGCACATTGCAATCTCATCTTGGCATGTTTTTTCACCTAAACAGGAGTTAGCAAGGCTAAAGGCAGCGAATTACTTCCTTGGCCACAAAGGCTCACAGCACCACCACCTTGCCTGAAAGAGCTCGGAATCAGTTCAAACAATTTTTCTGAAGACAATGTGAGTTAGTATGAAACACCAGCGTTTTGTAACATGGCCACATATACCCCTTTCTGATGGCAATCTTTTTGACCTTGAAATATTATTTGCAGGACATTTGGCATTCTAGAGTAATTCAGTACTGGAAGCACATGAAGTCTGAGATACGGAAGGATTCGTTCAGAAATGTTATGGATATGAGTGCTAACCTTGGCGGATTTGCAGCATCTCTGAAGAAAAAGGATGTCTGGGTAATGAATGTAGTTCCTTTCACGGAATCTGGAAAGCTGAAGGTTATATATGATCGTGGTTTAATGGGGACTATCCACAATTGGTAAGATTTTTTTACCTACTACTTCCCATCTATTTATTTAATTGTTTCAAGGTGGAATTTGCATATCTAGGAATTAGAACTGTTACATTTGTGTTGTCTTGTCTTGTGGCATACAGATAACAGTTCGATTGCATGACTAGTCTGCAATTAATTTAGCCATAAATATAAATTGTCAACTTGTTTTCTCATGGTTGTCCATATACATTCGTTTTCATGTGTGGAAAGGGGTGATATTATCTTGTTTGATTTCTAAAATGCAACCATGTGTAATTCTTAATCTGTGCAACTAGCATCGTGGCTGCAGTTATAAACATGGTTTTCAGAAATTGAGGTACTTTGGCTGTCATATTTTGGAACATGTGGATGGAGTGTTTGAGTCTTGAGGCCATAGTTCTGTCCATTAGAAAATTACCTGCATTGTTATTATGATTACACAAAACTGAAAAAAAATGAGGCCTCCTCGCAAAAAAAAAAACGTGAGGACTATCAACACATCTGATCCAGGTGTCCTGTTCTGTTGCTTCTTTCCATTTTTTTTTGAAATACCTTTTTTTAAAGACCCTTCTTTCCTTGTAACCTCTTCCATAGTTAACTTTATGCCTGACATGGTGATAACCACTAAAATAAATTTCTTGTGCATTGTCCTGTATCTGACTTACTTGCTGTTACATATGGCTTATGCTAATTTTCTTTATTTATGATTTGTTTAACTGAAGGTGTGAATCATTCTCGACATACCCACGCACCTACGACCTCCTTCACTCCTGGCTCCTATTTTCTGAGATAGAGAAGCAGGGATGTAGCCTGGAGGATCTTCTGATTGAGATGGACCGCATCCTTAGGCCTTATGGGTACGCCATCATCAGAGACAAAGCTGCTGTCGTAAACTACATCAAGAAGCTTTTACCAGCGCTAAGGTGGGATGGCTGGACATTTGAGGTGAGGCCTAAGAAAGATGCGCTCACAACAGGTGACGAAAGAGTCTTGATCGTGAGGAAAAAACTCTGGAATCAGTCGTTGCAAGATCCGTCGTAGCAGCAGTAGCTCTTGTTTTGATCCTAGTCCTATAGCTGTAGTTAACTGGACACCGGCAAGGTCCTAATCCTCTAATTGTAATATAGTGTCCGACTTTTTTTTGTTTTAACCGCAGAATCAGATGCAGGCTTCAATCGTTAATATACATATTACAAGGTCGGATTCAGTGTCGCACCAACCTCCTCAAGAAGAAGGTAGTGGACTCGGCCACTTGTGAAGTCTGTACCTCTGATGATGAGTCCGCGATACATGTCATCTTCGAATGTCCTTTTGCCAAGGCTTTCTGGATTTCAATCGGCTTCCAGCAGTTCCCAGCGAACATTGCTGATCTTCACTGCATCCAACGCCCAATTGAGGTTCCACAAAATTTCTTTAGCACCTTTATTGCACTTTGTTGTTGACAATTATGGAAGAGACGGAATGGAGTCATCTTCAGAGATGAAGCAGCATCTAGAAGGCAAGTTCTGGCTGCATGTGTGGCAGATGCACAGCTCTGGAAGCTACGACTACCAAAGAAGGACGCTGCAACAGCAGATCATTGGGCTGGTGTTTTCAGAAGTTCTATGTTATAAGTAGCTAAAGAAAACCAGAGTTTAAAAGATGTAATTTCTGAACATTGTAGCCTTCTAGCTCAAAGCAATCAATATATATTCAGGTGGGGATCCTCTCCCCCGGTGACCTTCAAAAAAAAAACATATTACATAGTCCAAATAGATTTGCTTCGATGCTCAGCTTTGCTTGTGAACGATTTGTTCCGCAAAAATCCTTGCGTTATTGTCACTCTGTCAGTGCCCCAACTATCACTCCCAGATTTTAAAATGACCAAAATGTGAAGTGCCTCTGCTTATACCGTGCCACGGGAGATCTGGCGAGCAGAGGTACGGCACCCACAACAGATTACGTCGGTGTTGTCAAATCTCTGTTGAAGCTGTAGCGAACGACTGACAGATCCGATGAAGTTAAATGAGCTTCAAATCTCTCAAGACTCATATAGGACATAGGCTGTGTTTGGTTGGTGCTGTAAAATTTTTGGAAGCACAGTAACTCTTTTGTTTGTATTTGATAATTAGTGTCCAATCATGGACTAATTAGGTTCGAAAGATTCGTCTCGTGATTTATAACCAAACTGTGTAATTAGTTATTTTTTACCTATATTTAATGCTCCATGCATGCGTTCAAAGATTCGATGTGACGGAGAATCTTGTAAATTTTTTTGGAAGTTTAAAGTATCTAAACACACCCATAGTGATCAAATGTTTGAAAAATACCTATTTGAAAGTAGAAGAAATTTTGCATAAATCAGTTGAAATTTAGAAGGATGTCCAGGAAAACAGTGAGCGCATCTAGAAGGCGGCAAGCCGGTGCGTCGGTGACCGTGGCACACCTGTTCTGTTCGAGTAGCGCAGGGCCTGCGGCCCAGTCCAACGAACCCGACCTCGCCTCACTTCACTCGGGAGTCCGGAGATCCGAACAGTTCGCTGCCGTCGCCTCCGCCACCGCGACACTACACACACTAGCGCCGCCGCCGCGGAAGGAGCAAGGGAAAAGAAGAAGCGGCGGCACCCGCCGCACGTACGCCGCGCGGCGGGGCCGGCGGCGCCATGGCCGAGCTGCGGCACGCCACGGTGGCGGCGGCGGCGACCCGCGCCACCAGCTCCCCATCCAAGCGCGACGCCGAGGCCGCGTCCGCGTCCTCGCCCTTGGTAGCGTCCCCCCGCGTCAGCGGCGGCGGCAAGGACGGGCTCCGCCCCCACCAGAGGTGGTCACTCCCGCCCCCCGTTCGCTCCCTCCTCGCGCTCGAGGACCCCAGGTCCCCCACCGCCTCCGCCTCCTACCGGATCCTCGTCGCCGCAATCGCCTGCTTCGCCCTCGCTGCGCTCTTCTCCGCGCCTTCCGTCTGGGCACGCCTCGTCAGTTCCTGGTTCCCTGATCGCTTCTTCCTCTCATACTCGTTACGTTTCATCGAGATCTCTAACTCGCTGCTTACGCTCATGTTGCTGCTGGACCCTAGAACGCGCCGTACCTGTGCCGCAAGGAGGGGATTCGGCTCCACTGCCCCAGGGTAAAGTGGCCTTCGCTTGAACGATGCATTGAGGGGAACCTGATTGTGCGTGCAATGTGATTGGAGCCTGGATGTGATTTTGTTTGGTTTGGTATTATACCGTAGGTCAGCCAGCGGGACTCTCTGTGGGAGAATCCTCATGCAGCAGCGACTTCGTGGAAGCCGTGTGCTGAGCGTCAGAGCCATGAGGTCTCAGGCAAGTACAAAATCTGAGGTGTTCTAGCTAAAAACGAGATGCTAATTGGGTGGCTGCTTTGGTTATATCCTAGTTTGCCGTATTTATCACCCTGATTTGTTATATTGACTTGGATGTGAGCCATGATAGTTGATGAGGCCCCACTCTTCGTCTGGAATCACACTAGTTGGAGAAAAATAATCATGGATGAGCAATCCGTATAACGACAGAGTAAATTTACAATAGAACAGTTATCCCAAGAAAAAAAGTTGCAAAACATAACCTCTTTGATACCGATGATGCCTGTTAAAGAGATGATGTTGTTACGCCATTAAGCATATATAGAAGTTAATATATCCGAAGTAAATTGGAGTGTAAATAGGCTCAACCACCTTGTTAGCGCATCTTAAGCTTGTAGAGCAAACTTAAGCACCTTATTCACCTTATAAGCACCTGCCAGTTTTCTTACCAAAGCACCATATCTAAGGATCTCCCATTGTACATGGCTACATGCCCTCTTGGGGAAGAATTTTAACTTAGCAAGTCATGACTTTCAAATTGTGCTAATTCCTCATTATTGTTTTTGTTTATCAATCTTCAACTTAGCACAAGACAAACATTCACTTGAAGCTATGGTTCGATCCTGAAAACAACCATTTTGATCTCTATTTTGCAGACCTTGTGTCAGAGAATGAAACTTCTGGGTTCATATTTATTCATGCTGAGGGTGGATTAAACCAGCAACGTATTGCTGTACGTATGTGCCTTTCACAATTTTTTCCCTTTGAGTAGTTGCCTTGTAAAGAGTAAATTCCTGACTTATTTCGCTATTAGGCTTAAAATGGAAAATGTTGACCTAACTAAGCTTTTCTACTTTATATTTTTTCTTTATAGATGTTTCATTCTTAATACTAGAGTTTCAGAAGATCATCATTCTATTGCCAGATTTTTTTTGTCTTCATGTTATCTTAGTAGCATTGCACATTTATTAATTTTGTTGGGATATTTGATTTGTTTACAGATATGTAATGCTGTTGCAATTGCTAAGATAATGAATGCCACACTTATTCTGCCAGTGCTAAAGCAGGACCAAATATGGAAAGATCAAACGTAAGTGATGAACTATGATTTCCTTTTAAACATCTTATTGTTACATTATGTGTTCTCTTTTCGTGATTCCTGTAGTAGTTGAGAACTTCTATCCCTTTGTGCAGAAAATTCGAAAACATCTTTGATGTAGACCATTTTATAAATTATTTGAAGGAGGATGTGCGCATCATTCGAGACATTCCTAACTGGTTTACAGAAAAGGATGAGCTTTTCACCAGTATAAAGTTAGTTGCTTCATTTTCAGCTATCCATTGTGTCTTAACTGTTATCTACTGAATAGCTTGTTGCTAAAATTTACACACAGGATTTATACTGATATTGGTGATACTTCTTTTTTTCATCAATATAAGCACTATGATTGTTAGTGAGGATTATTACACCTCAACCACATGAACCAGAAGGGCATCCTGACTGGAAATTGCTGCTGGGCTTGTATTGTTCACGTTTGTTTTTACAATCCTTACACAAAGTTGATGCACTAGAGATTGTGCTTGTAACTCTCACCTCTAAGGTTTTGTATGCTTATTGTAACAGGCGCACTGTGAAAAATGTCCCAAAGTATGCATCAGCACAATTTTATATTGACAATGTGCTTCCAAGGATCAAAGAGAAAAAGATAATGTCTATCAAGCCATTTGTTGATAGGTTAGGGTAAGTGTATCACAGCATCAAGATGGCAATATAAGTAAACCATTGTCCTACCTTTTAGATACATCTTTAGATGTGTTAGTTATGTATAAGCATTCCGTTTCAGATACGATAATGTTCCAATGGAGATTAACCGACTGAGGTGCCGAGTTAATTATCATGCTTTGAAGTTTCTACCTGACATTGAAGAAATGGCTGACAAGCTAGCAACAAGGATGAGGAATCGGACAGGAAGTTTAAATCCATACATGTAAGCTTAGTTCACTCTCTTCTATTAAGAGTCGGCTGTCTGCAGTTGACAAATTGATATCTCATGCTTGATCACACCTGCTTCCAAAGGGCTCTTCATTTGCGATTTGAGAAAGGAATGGTGGGGCTTTCATTTTGTGATTTTGCTGGAACTAGGGAGGAGAAAGCTATGATGGCTACTTACAGACAGCAGCAATGGCCAAGGCGGTACAAGGTGATGTCAACTCTCAGTTTTTCTTTAATACCATAAAATTTTCAGTTTCCCTTCAGCTTTATGAAAGAATGGTGGGTCTTTCTTCACTGGTGAATGCACTATTTGAATATACTGTTCTCTTGTTGCTTGCAGAATGGATCTCACTTGTGGCCACTAGCACTACAAAAGAGAAAAGAAGGCCGCTGCCCACTTGAGCCTGGGGAAATAGGAATCATTTTGCGTGCGATGGGGTATTCCAAGGAAACTCAGATATATGTTGCATCTGGGCAGGTATATGGTGGAAATAACAGAATGGCACCCTTGAGGAATATGTTCCCCAATCTGGTAGGTGTTTCTGAAGTTTCCTTTATGGAAAAAGTCTAATTGACCCCCCCAACTATTGGGGGTGGTCTAGTTTACCCCCTCAACTATGAAACGGTCTAATTTACCCCTTGAACTTTGCAAAACCGGCCAAATCACTCTCTCGAGCGGTTTTGGGCGGTGGTTTGCTACAGTAACAACGGGTTTACTACCATATATCCTTTTCTTTTTTATTTATTTCGTCTGAATCTTTGAAAAATTATAGTAAATCACAAAAAAAATCATAAAATGGAAAATCCAATTTTGTTGGACTCCACATGAGTATATCTACACAGTAAATATATAATATAGTATGCTTTAGTACAAAGTTTTTGTTGTATGAATTATTCAAATTAATTACAGAAAAAAATAGATCAAAATTTACAGCAAAAACTTTGTACTAAAGCATACTATATTATATGTTCACTGTGTAGATCTACTCATGTGGAGTCCAACAAAATTGAATTTTTCATTTTATGATTTTTTTGTGATTTACTATGATTTTTCAAAGATTTAGACGAAATAAATAAAAGAAAAGGACAAAACCACTGTTACTGTAGCAAAACCGTTGTTACTGTAGCAAACAGCCGTCCAAAACCACTCGAGGGGTGATTTGGCCGGTTTTGCAAAGTTCAGAGGGTAAATTAGACCGTTTCATAGTTGAGGGGGTAAACTAGACCACCCCAATAGTTGGGGGGGGTCAATTAGACTTTTTCCTTTACTTTATCCAGTAGGTCTTCCTTTTTCTACCTTGCTATTTAAAATCTAGCCAGAATGCAAAATATTCTCAAAGGAATATGTATAATTGAGATAGTTACCTTCTTGTTACCACTGTATATTTATAGAATCTGCACAAGAAACAACTAACCAAGGTACGTGCAGCTGACCTGGCCTTTGGTAATTGCAGGTTAGCAAAGAAGATCTTGCAAGCAAGGAGGAGATGGAGCCTTTCAAGAAGCATGTAACCAGCCTTGCTGCGCTGGACTTCCTGGTATGCCTGAAGTCGGATGTGTTCGTCATGACCCATGGTGGCAATTTCGCCAAGCTGATCATCGGCTACCGTCGCTACATGGGCCGCCACAGGCTCAAGTCAATCAAGCCAGACAAGGGTCTCATGTCCAAGTTCTTTGGTGACCCTTACATGCCGTGGGCGACATTCGTGGAGGACGTGATGATAACCCATCAGACACGAACCGGCCTCCCCGAACCCACCTTCCCGCACTATGACCTATGGGAGAACCCTCTCACCCCTTGCATGTGTAGAGCTTAAATTATAGACTACGAGTGATAGTGCATAGTTATTCTTTGTTCATATGCTGATATGCAAACTGCAAAATTTGTGTAGGTTTTTTTAACCACTTCTGATGTACAATTTTTAACAAAGCAAAGCTCAGTTCATGCAGAATCCTCTGCTATCTTTCCCCTGAAAATTTTCTGGATGCGTAAATATATAATCTGATGTAAGTCACTTTAAATAACTCACGCCTGTAAATTATAGACTACTATTGCTTGGTTTTGACAATAACTCACGCCTGTAAATACAGTGTCAGCCGGAGCAGCAGAAGCGCCACCTGCTGCCGCCGCCGCCGCTATGCTGGGCGTCGTGCAGGATCATTCCGGCTGGGCGATTAGGCCTCAGCTTCACCAGCCTTTCAGCTGGCAATGCACAAGCACAGACATGGTTAGCTTAGCTAACCAACAACAAGAAGTTGACCGACACGACAGCATAGCGATCCACAAAACTGAAGCTGAGACAACAAGCACTTGCCAAGCTCGTAGAACAGCTCGCTGACGTTCTGCGCTGTCTTGGCCGAGGTCTCTGTGAAGAACAGGCCATTTGCTTCAGCGTAGTCCATGGCTTCCTGAAGGAGGAAGGATCGGGGACCAAGTTATTCAGCAACACGAAGGAGAAGGGATTGCAGGGATATACAGTTGTGCGTACCTGAGTCCCAACCTGCCGCCTTTCTTGCAAATCGACCTTGTTGCCCACTAATGCCATCACCAGATGTGGATTCCCTGTTTTTGATCGACATGTGCAACATGCCAACAACAGCAACTCTTGTAACTGATTTGGAGAACTACTGAAAAATATAAAAGTGACGAAATGAAATGTATACCTTGTCTCTGAAGCTCGTCCACCCATCTCTTTGCTCGCACGTACGAGTCCTGCACGGACACGATCAAAACAGGGCATGCAGGAGCTTTCTAGCTCATCAATCAGGTGTGCAGTGCAGAGTTCGATCGAGGCCAGTCAGTCAGCTGCCACCTACCGTGTTCGTGATGTCGAAGACGACGACGGCCGCGGCGGCGCCGCGGTAGTACATGGGGGCGAGGCTGTGGTAGCGCTCCTGCCCGGCGGTGTCCCAGATGTCGAGCTTCACGGTGGCCTCGTCCAGGGACAGCACCTGCGAGAAGAAGGCGGCTCCGATCGTCGACTCCTGGAAACTAACACGTCAGAATATATAAAAACGAGATCGGGAAACCCAAACCACAAGTATCGTAGAATCACGAGGCATGTGGTGTGCGTGCCTGGCACTCGTAGTAGAGCCCTTTGGCGAACCGAACAACAATGCTCGTCTTCCCGGCTCCCAGGTCCCCGAGAAGCACCTGCAAGCAAATCCATGGCGCTGCGTTACCGAGCGAGCGTGTCGTGCGTGAGCACAAGTCCTGCGTGCATGCCTAGCTAGTGTATGTGTGTGTATTGCACATTTGCACCCACCAGCTTGCCCTGGATGATGGCGCTGCTCTCCATCGACGATGAACGTGCCCGGCCGGCCGCGAGGCAGATGATATGAGCGGAAAGGTTGTTGCATCTGTTCAGCACGTAGGGGATACATACAAGGAACTAGACGCATGATGACGAGCCGGTAGGTGCAGTGGGCTTCTGAGTTCTGACCGTTAGTTAGGTTATGTCTTTTAGGATTACAAGTGTTTTTTTTTTACTTCTGTGATTGTTAAATTTTTTAAGTGCTTATGTCCCGTAATAAATTTGGTCTAATTCCTCGTCGGTCACAAGTGCTATCCTAAACGTTGAATGGCAAACAATCAGTCACTTGCTGTTTAGCCATTAATCAGCCTAAACAGTCACTTAATAAATAGGTTAAACAACCATTTAAATGGGATAAACGGTCGTTTAAACAAAAATGCCATACCTCCATGTAGCGTTTAACCGATGTGAAGATGGGGTTGTTAAACGACCGTTTATGCGAACAATGTTTTACTTGTAGGAACGAAATTCACATTATCTAAAAAAGGTTAGGTTTGCGGGCACGTTCGGGTGCGACCGGGCGCACGAGTCATTTCACTGTGTAATGTGGCGGGAAAAATCCTTTGTCTCCATCAACTATTTAAGAAAATTAAATAAGCTTATTTTTATTCGTGTCCAATTTACTTGTGCTTAGACATCAAAGTCAACTCACACAGTTCCTCCATCCAAAAAGAAACGCAATTTAAGAATAGTATCTATGCAAGTCAAACTGCATCAAGTTTCACTAAGTTTAGATAAAAAATTAATATTTGAGGCACCAAATAAAATGGAATATATTTTTATAATATATCTATATGGTATAATAAACATTGATATTCTTTTTTTAGTTATAAGCTTAGTCAATTTTAAATACTTAACTAGGAATGGAACCAGAATTATATATTGTTTTTCAAGACGGAGGTAGTACCTATTACCCAGGTAGTCAATTGCTTTAGACATGACACATGCATGTCCATGTGGCAAATTAATAAAGAAGAAAAAAAAACACACGGGATATCGAGATCTTCGTCTGGTGCATAATAATCTATACCTAATACTAAAGAGGCAAAATTTCTACCACTAATAATTTTTCATCCATCTTAACCTAAAGTGACTTGGTTTCGGCATCAGCTCTGGGAAAAAAAAATCCCGCGTCTGTGTTTCTCCATGAGATGGAAACGTTTTCTGAAAAAAAAAATCCCATCTCGCGACCCTTTTCCCGTGAAAGACGTTCCCGCTCATGGAAACCACGACTCATTAACGTGTTTGTCTGTTTTCCTTTTATCTCATATATTTGTTTATTTTGCAAAACTTCGAGTGAAACAAAAAAAATGGACTAGAGAATTTGACGCTGACAAATGCAGCTACTCAAAACATTGCACTTTTTTTTTTCTCTGTTAGCCATGTTATATCCTAAGTAAGGATGGTTTATTATATCTAGATATTTTGACAAAAATATATGGCTTGTTATATCCAGATATTTTTGTAACAAAGCGATAGTTTCAGACTGCAATTATTGACGCTGTCAACACGGTTCGTGACGCGACATCGATATTCACTGTTCACTTTCGTTTTTTTTACTCAAGCAAATTTAAAATAATTTCTTCCCTGTTCAGCGCGCCCACCGTGCTAGTATATATAAGTATCCCTCAACCACAAGTAAACTGGAGGCCGGAGGTGACCTCGGGCATCGTTGAACACTGTTTATAACGTGACGTTGACACTGTTCATAACTTGACATTGACGTTTATTGTTTGGTTTTTTTTTGCTCAAGCAAATTTAAAATAATTTCTCCACCGTTCATCACAGGCGCGGCGGCAGGGCGCCCACCGTGCGTGCTAGTATATTTCAATCCGGATGAAGCTGCTGCCATCGCCGAGGCAGGAGCTCATATCGTAGTTGCACATATGGGTCTGACAACTGCAGGGTCTATCGGGGCAATGACAGCTGCCACTTTAGATCGATGATAGTGTTTTACGTGTTCAGGCCATTGCGGATGCGGCACTTGGGGTTAATCCTGATATTGTTCTTAACGCTCTTTTGCAATGATTTTCATTGTGCAAATAATCTAACTTGCATGAACGACTCCATAGGCCCCATATCTGGACCCCAAGAAGCTGAGTTCATATTGAAGAATACTATAAGGGTTCATGGATTTTACGGTGCATCAAGCATGGAAAGATTATCAGTAGAGCAAGCTATCACGAACACCGTGAGAGAGTACAAAAGAATTTCCTTAAAATGAGAATAATCGTTTACAGGTGTGATTTACAACCTGCTGTTCTTCCGATACACTTCGCAGATTCTGTCGTGTTTGGCTTGCAATGTTGGATTCTCTGGAAGCTCGGCTCTTTATTTATCATGTACATTTTCTTCCCAATGTGCCTTTCTTGTTGGAATATAATCATAACTAGTAGACATGGACGTGCCACGTGCGACACGCACGTATATATGATCCATGACAGCACAACAACATTACCAATACAATAAACATACATTCTATTACATGCACTACAGGAAACTGGCTCTTTGCCGACTGCAATTTTCTTTGCCAACTGTTTTTTCTCGACACTCGGCAAAGAGGTCCCTTTGCCAACTGGAATTTCCTGCAGTCGGCAAAGCAGGATTTGCCGACTGCCAAGCTTTGCCGACTGCCAGGCAGTTGGCAAAGAATTGCAGTCGACAAAGGCAGGCCATGGTTGACGCCATCCACACCGTCACCTTTGCCGACTGCCACTCCGTCAGCAGTCGGCAAAGGCGCAGGCTTTGCCAACTGCCATCCTCCCTCGCAGTCGGCAAAGAATTTTTATTTTTTTTTGATTTTCGATCCCAGTTTTTTGTGTTGCCTTGATACAGTAAGTACATGATATATTCCAAGTTTGGGATCATTTTGATTTATTTTGCTATATTCCGTAGATTTTTTCTGTTTCTTTGATTTTTTCCGGCAGCTCCAGATTTGAACTGCAGGTACATGAAATAATGGAATCCGGCGATTCAGAAAATGATATTCATGATGTTTGGAGCATGTTGAGGCCGTGTGCGGGGCCTCGCGTGAAATTTCGACCGTGTTGGTGTCGGAACACGCCGAGCCACGCGCGTGAAAAGTGTTTTTAAATTTTATAAAATCGAAACGGAGTCCGAAAATGACGAAACTTGACGACGTGTCTTGTCATCGCATGCGGAGGCTGTGGTAAAAATTTGAGAAAGTTTCGAGCAAGTGGCGACGTCGGGTGGCTAAAACCTGGACATATCCACATGTGACCGTGGGCAAACCCTGGGGGCTCTAGGGGCGGAGCGGACGACGAGACCGGGGACGGCGCGATGAGCTAGGTACTTGTCGATTCTGTTATCATGTATTCACCGTATCGTCGAAGTTGTTGTCATGTATTTCTTTTCTTCGTTATGGACCTAGACTTATTATGTTGAACTTCGTGTGATGGACGTCGACTTGTGGTGTTCGACGTGTTGGACTTCATGTGATGGTTGTAATGCACTTGTGTGGTTGTTATTGTGACATATATGTGAGATATATGTGATGTTGTGCGTTATTGTGATATATGTGGTGATGTTGGCGACAAATGTGATAAAATTGTGATATAAAATGGTGCTACCGGTGCTTCTGGTGAAATTGGATTATAATTTGTGATTTTGCAGAGTTTTGATGCGAGAAAACAGAAAACAAAAGAAAAAAAATTCCAGCTTTGCCGAGCTGGGCAAAAAAACCCAGGACAGAGTCTTTGCCGACTGCAATGGGAGGCAGTCGGCAAAGAGGTCACATCTTTGCCGACTGCAACTCCGAAAGCAGTCGGCAAAGAACATTTCAAAAAAAAAATATTTTCTTTCTTTGCCGACTGCCGAGCTGGCGGCCAGTCGGCAAATAATTTTTTAAAAAAAATTCTTTGCCGACTGTCGAGGAACCAGCAGTCGGCAAAGCCTGCCGTTAGGGCTGACGGCGCCACGTGGCTATGCCGACTGCTGGCGTGGCAGTTGGCAAAGGATTTGCCGACTGTGTGCCATGCCGACTGCCACGTGGCTTTGCGGTCGGCAAAGCCTTTGCCGACTGGGTTTATGCCTTTGCCGACCGGGGCAAGCAGTCGGCAAAGAGGCGTTTTCCTGTAGTGATTGTTTGTATGACTTTATGATCTAAGTTAATCGGGTTGAGTTTTCGATTCTGTTATTATGTCTGTCCCATCTCCCACTTAATCTCCGGATCCCTCTAAATGTCCCACGTAATGCACTAATGTATGTATATATATGTATGTATACGATATACCACAAGGAGCCCTACCATACCATTGCAATAATCACTAATGTATTCGGTAATCTTTCAAGTTGAGTCCAACAATCAGCCTGCATCGTTGAAAGGTTACTGATAGTATTAGCTAATGATGAGCCCAGCTCATTACCCGAACGAGTGGCCGCTGACACTACCATTGGGCTGGTACTCACTCCCTTCTTGGCAGTAGCCGATCTAAATTTGGTTGCAAACAAGATGTCGCATGTAAAGCAAATGAATGGTTTGTCTCCATCATTCAAAAGACTGAGGCACATCTTCAAATGCAGATCAGTATGGCGTCTTATCTTCTACTGCTTCAATGAGGATGCAATTAGTGACTTCAACTCAAGAACCAATTCAAAATCCCCCTTGCCTGCTGGTGATGACCTCTGTCATGACAAACCAGCAACTGCAATACTCTCTTTCTCATTTAAAATTGTTCTCCTTTTACTCATTGTTCTCCTTTGAGTATTTTAATCTAAGTATTGAAATTTCATGAACACTGTATTTGAATTAAGATGGTAGTTATTTGTTTAATTTTCTGGAAATGTGAGTGATCTGTTCATTGAAATAATTATGCAAATAGCTTGTTTTGTTGCATTTGGATGGTGCTTGGGCCCGCCAACCTCCATCCAGGGAAACAAACAACATCCCTACATGGTGGTTGAAAGTTGTTAGGATTGGACCAGCTCGGGTGCTACACTGCTACCCAACCAAACAAGCAACCTGCACCGTCCAGGCCTGGCTGGTCTGCCTTGGCCCGGCCCAGCAAGTGCAGACACCCTGGCCAGATAAACAAACCCGCCCTTGAAGTTGCTCTTTCAAGGTGTCGTCGGTTTGGTGGGATTTGTCAATGATCGTGAACAGCATTTGGTCTCTCTGTTCTGTGAACATTTTATACTCCGTATTTTTCCGTTGACGGTCCAGAATAGGGTCTCGTTTAGCGGACGTTTCATGGACGTCGGAAGAGATGTTTAGATACTGATAAAAAAAATTAATTACAGAACTCGTCTGTAAACTGTGAGATGGAATAATCACTAATCACGGACTAATTAGACTAAAAAAAATCGTCTCGCAAAATACACGCAATCTGTGCAATTAGTTATTTTTTAGTCTACATTTAATACTTCATATATGTGTCAAACATCCGATGTGATAAGGTGTAAAGTTTTAGGGAGAAACTAAATAAGGTCTAGCAAAGAAAATGTAGATAATTTTTAAATAAATAGGAGTACTACATAGGACTGTGCAAGCTAGCAATGTGCTATTCCGTCCATGTATACGCAGCCTGTTTGCTTGGAGCTTTCAGCCGCTTATTTTCAGCCAATCAGCAGTGTTTTTTCTCTCACAACAAATCAGTCAACATTACTTTCAGCCGTTTATTTTCAGCCCAAGCGAACAGGCCGACGGTCCAAATGGCATTCTTGCATCAATTCCAACTTCGTCGGCACAAGCATCTGGTTTCTTTAGAGCAAGTATAATAGCAGGCTGTAAGCCAGCTAAATGCTAAGGTGAAAGAGAGATGGAAGGAAAGAGAAGAGAAACGAGCTGTAAGTTTACAACCGGTTTAAACACATGAACTGAGAAACTATATGAGAGAAACAAATGTGTCATGTATTAAATACTGACGAGCTAACTACTATATGGGTGGACTGAGAAAAGGCTGTAGAAATCCTTACACCCGGCAGATCGGCTGTATTATTAGCCTTTATTAATCATCTGCTAATCTTAATGACTTAATCCGCTTCTGTCGGTAACCCGGCAACGTCTCGGCTCTGGTGGTCAGACTCGGGAAGAGAACCTATCAGTCCTCGCCACGTCCCCTACCGACAACATCCTACGCTTGCATTTGCATGGAGTATAGGTAAATTCTTTTTTTTTCGGTATGGCACTGTATTCCTTCGAGATTGTAATGGCAGACAGGCACGGCATCTTTTTATTTTCCACTCTGTAATGCTAATTTTCTTCTCTCCTTTTTAATTGGAATGGTTTTTCTTCTCTTTGACGTACCTACCATCTACTGTTAGAAAAAAAGGCTGTGTCAACGTCTCAACGTCCTGCTGCCATAGCTCTGTAGCAGCAGCAGCAAGATTCCTGGTCACAGACACGGGAGACAAACATGCCCTGCGCCTCCCTGTTCGGCTGGCCGTAAAAAAAAAGACTGATGCTTAGTTCTGATAAGCCAGCTGAAAAATACTGTTGGCTGATTTGTTGTGAGAGAAAAATACTGTTCCAGCTGAAAAAAAACAAACGGTTTCAGCTGGCTTATCAGCACAGCCGAACGGCTGGTTGATTCTGGCTGATAAGTTCAAGTGAATAGGGCCTTAATGAAGAAAAATAAGGTTTGGCTTGTGACATTTTATTTTAAATACAGTAGATTAGCTCATGTCCATGTCCAAAGGGTTCAATTTGATTTGCTGCTGACCTTGAAACCAGAAATGAGAAATCTCTCTGGATCAGCCAGCCAAATCATGTTGGCCTACAGTTCTTGTGGATTTGTGGAGGAGTGTGATAGACGCCAGCGTGCCATGCCAGAACGGAAGCTTTTCTGCACGGCCCTTGCCTGTCCAACGGGAAAAGGAAGGCATGATGAGGGTGAGTGAGGCCAGGGACGTCTCCGTCTCGCAGAGCACGTGAAACCATCTGCGGTAATCACTTTGTTATCCCATGCGGGAGGTTACTAATCATTGTTGTTTACTAGTTCACAGAGAGAGAGAGCCGCAGTTGAAATTAGCCTTTGCCGGAGTACAGTACAGGAGCAGTACTATTATCCAACTTGCACCTATATTATAACCTTTAAAATATAGTTTTGCTGTATTAGCACAATACTAGTATACTGTTTTATCCGCTTGAAACAGAGATTCTATGAAGCAGCAGCATGTCGGACGGAATGTGGGGGAAAAAAGTCAACAAGACTATACAACATGTTTCGAAACGGGTTAATGCTACCCACAAAGCTATAGTATGAAATTTTACTGAGAGGGATCTCACATGTCAATATCTGACACTTCAACATTCCCTGCTAAACTTGTTATAAAAAAAACATTCCCTGCCAAAATCCATACTAGGCCTAGGGCATATCTGAATCACAAAGAAAGTAACATAGGCAGTACAGTGCTTACTACATTTACCATTTACCATGTTTGTATGAGCATCGACATAACCCAACTATGGCGTGATGAGATATGAGTTCCTAAACTGTTGAAAAAGTCAGCAGGTGCTTCGCAAGGATTCCGCAACGGGCCACTGCTAAGATTTAGGAAAGGGCAGGGCTACGAATTTCGAAAGGCGGTTGCTTTATTCCGCTTCTGCCGTTGCCGTCCCGATCCCGTTCGTCGATCTCCAATCGGACGGACCACGACTGCCCGAACCCCTCTCGCCTCCACCTGGCTGGCCTCGCGTCGCCGGCCGCCACGACCAGCTCGCTCGCCTCACGTCCGTTCTGTTATGTCCTCCTGCAGAGTCTGTCCACCACCACCACCATCTCCATTCTCCACTTCGTGGTTCGTGCCTCCCCCAACCGTCTCTCCCCTCCCCTCCTAAAGCCGCCTCCTTCCCGCACCTCATGCCTTGACGACGCCATTGGTAGCTTCGCCTGTTGGTCGGAGCGCGCAGGGGAAGCGAGAGGGAGGAGGGCGAGGGCTAGGAGGAGGGAGGAGGTCGCCGGAGCAGCGGCAAGATGTTCGACAGCTTGCTCAACTCCAAGTTCTACAACAAATGGTACCGAAAGATTGCCTTTTCGTCGTTAGTTTCCTTGGTTCTCGGCTTGCTCTGTTACCTGTCTCCGTAGGATTCGTTCGTTATCGCGGCTGCTGTTCCTCGGATGATTCTACTCGGGTTCTTTGGTTTCTTGGATATTTCTTCGCTGCGGCTGGATTTCTTTTTTTTTCCTGCCTTTTCTTTTCTTTTCTTTTCTTTTCTTTTCTTTTCTTTTCTTTTCTTTCTCCGGGATGTGATGCTAAATGCAGTTTCCCTCCCCCATGTTCGCGACGATTTGGTTGCGTTTGTTTAACCTGAGCGAGAAAAGCGGCTTCTGTTCTTGGGTTGGGCTTAACCAATCTTTGGTTTGTTTGTCTGTTCCACGACGGATGCAGTAAGCACGCCTTCAAATGCATCCGGACGCGGATGGCTCCGATAAGGCGGAAGAAGCACGCCATGATCCGGTTCCTGAAGAAGGACGTAGCCGACCTCCTCGCCAATGGCCTCGACACCCACGCCTTCGGAAGGGTATGTTTCTTTAGCCGGGAGCTCTGTTGTTCAACGTTGCGTATGCATCGCTCTAGAATCGCGAATGGGTTTTGTTCTGGGGCAAAAGCGAGTAGGGGAGTCTTGTCTAGGGGGTTTAATTGATGGATTTTACCGGTTGGTGGTCAAGCTGTGGTTAACTTGGTGCAGTGTATTCTGTTTCCTGGCATTAATTGCTATTTGGAATGCAGATGGATGGCCTGATAGTTGAGCTGAACCATGCATCGTGCTATGATATGATCGAAGGGTTCTGTGATTACATTGGGAAGCAACTGGGAAGCCTTCAGAAGCAGAGGTAATAAATTCAATCAGCTCAACTAACGTTTGGTTTTGTTTCCTCATTTCTGTTCTCAACGACTAACAATCATAGTAACATCGAAGAATTAATCTACAAAACACATTGTTAATGGGCTAGGGTGTTGGTTATGAGCCTTATGGCATACCACCCCATGTTTGTCGAGGCTGGCTGCGATGCATTCTGTTAAGTAATCAAGACAGTAGTTCAGTAGCATTAGCATTCATAATACTTCTGCTGTGTATGTTTGGTTTTTGGTGTTAGTAAAAGTATTCGTCGTAGTTCAGTTTGTGATTCCAAGTTTCCCACTACCGTTTAGAAGTATGCAAAGAATGCAAACAGGAAAACGTTATCTTGATGCTGAAACAATGAACACATTTGTTTTGTGTTTTTCCTTTCCAAACAGGGAATGCCCCCCAGAATTCAGGGAAGCTGTGTCAACCCTGATATTTGCTGCTGCTCGGTATCCTGATTTACCTGAACTTTGTGACCTAAGGCACATTTTCACAGAGAAATTTGGAAATTTCGTTGAGCATTTTGTTAGCCGGGAGGTACGCAAGATGATGCTAATTTGTTGTTATCAAATTGTTTTATGCTTTTGTGGTCCTCTTCATTATATTCACAGTATTATAATTCAATCCTTCTGTCTGCAGTTCATTCGGAAACTTGACAGTACAGAGTTCACTAATGAGGAAAGGTTGCAAGTCATGCAAAGTATTGCTGAAGAATCATCCATTAGTTTTGATGCCAAGGAATTGCAACTCAAGTTATGGGCCACACCGGAAACTGAACATGTAAGTGCTCCACAAATTTATTACCTGAACATGTAAGTACTCCACAAAATGTGTCCTTAACTTGAAATTATGTAATGTGTTTTCCACTTTTCCTTAGGATATGCTTGAGAAGGGTTCAAGGAAGCCAGCAGAACTAGCAATGCCTTTATCCAACAAGCAGAGATGTGTCGAGGGTTCTCCATATGAAGAACAAGAGGATATTCTTGAGAAGGGTTCAAGGAAGCCAGCAGAACTAGCAATGCCTTTATTCGACAAGCCAAAGTGCGATGAGGATGCTCCATGTGAAATAAAAAATAAGGATATGCTTGGGAATTACTCAATCAAGCCCACAGAACTAGCAATGGCTTCATCCAACAAACAGAAGGGTACTGAGGATGTTCCATATAAAAGAAACTATGATGCTGAACCTGGACACCATACTGAGAAAGTGGAGATACAGTTTATCCGAAAAGATATTCAAGTTGTTGCTGATGGCATCAGTCTAATTGATGAGAATTCAAGGAAGCAGCAACCTGATGATTCTGATAAGAAGGAACATTTGCAGAAACCAGTGTCTCCTGTGGACACTAACAGAAGGAACACCCAAAAAGATGTTCAGAAGCTTAACAGAAGAACTGTCCGCCCTTTGGAAAAGGAGCTGCTGGAAGCAGTGGAGCTTGATCTCAATGGCCTACCTAAGAATGGATTTGGTGCAGTCAAATTTCCTGAAACAGAAGGCAACAAAACAGTTCAACTAAATGCCAAGCCAAACGAGGCTGTGAGAGATTACCATATTGAAAAAGAGAATAACGAAGTCCTTCATGGTTCACGCATGCCTGGTGGTCCTGAACACAATGGTAGACATGCAGATTCAGGGCTAAGAGCTCAGTGCCCAGACAATCAAGGAAGTCCAGTGAATCCTCTTAGTGGTAACACTAGAAACAAGGCTCCTTACACCAAGCGGAATGTTGCAAACATGAAGAATCCTACTAAAAAACAAGCAAACAATGGTTTCTTGCATGATAAACCACAGCATTTAGCTGATCTGGGATACCCAGTGCAGAAAGGACATGGAGTGCCAGAGAGGGCGGGTACTATGCTGCCTCCTTATGTTAAACCAAAATCTAACATGCAACCTGTGAATGTTGATCCTGAAAAGCAAACTCCAAGTGGTTACAGCAAGCCCAACATCCCTGGACAAACTGATCACTTGGAGAACAAAGATGTGCTTCGACCTGTTTCTGTTAGAAGGAGAACTGCAAAGCTGCCAGCACCTGTTGATGCTTATGTTGAGGTGCCTAACAATGAGAAGGTCACAAGCCAAACTCCCAAAAGTCACAGAAGCCACTCAAGCAGGCAGAATGGTGCTAAATATGACCAGAACCGGAAATGCAATGGGACTGATGATGTTGGTAGCGGGACGAATGCTCAGATAACTCCAAGTAGCCAATCAAAGCACATAGGCAGGAGGAATGGAGCTTTAAACCACAACAATGGCAACGGCAGGTTGATGCAGCGTAGGCAACCTGAAGCAGATGAGACTGCTATTGATTTTGGTAATCTGTTGCCTCGAAATGCAAATGGACAGAGGAGACACAACAGCGGCCGCAACGGATACCTTGATGAGGAGGAAAGGATGATGGACAAGCTTTTGATGCACTATAGCAAGAAGAAAGGTTCGGACCCGACCAACAATGAAGCATATACAGATGCTCTGCAGGAGGTTTCCTTGCATCCCCCGGGTAGAACTATCTCGTTACCACCTGAATATGTTGGCCCGGGTAAAGATGCGAAGGTTCCTGCTCGGTCCACCTCACTTCAGCCGAATGGTCCTAGGAGTGCGCACGTGCACCCTAAAATGCCAGACTTTGATGAATTGGCTGCTCGGGTCAAGGCTCTGAGGAAGGCTTGAGGTGGCATAAGATGGCCTCTGGCTTGTGTACACGTTCTTTCAGCTGATGAGTTTGATCCTTTGTTGATGGTTCCTTGCAAGACAACCACTGAGTCGTTCTTTGATGTGCAGTTCCTATTAGAGATTAAACAGATTTGTGTATGTGTTTTACTCTCTTTTTTCTGTTAGACTTTTTTTTTACAGTGCTCTTGTTATAGGTTTTCCTTTGAACCAGGTGTTTGTGTAGAATAGGAGCACTGGTCTCAGGTTAACACGATATACAGTTGATAGGGATTTTCCATTGCTTATTCTTTATTTGATTGATAAGGATTTGATTGGATATATTGTACCTCCAAATTGCATTGCCAGATGTACTAAATTGACCAGTTCATGGTGGATGGTGTGTAAATGATGATAAATTCTCAGGGATACTTTCTCTTCAGCTGCTTAGATTTGTATGAGCGCTGTGTATGTTTGTGCATACTACATATAGCTGGATTTACAGCCCTGCCGTCTGCAAGGGAGATTTAACTTTTACATTCCTAGTCACCTGTACTGGGCTCCGTAGTCCTTGTCTTTTGTCATTTGCAGGAGGTACACTTTTTTTGTTCGTTCGTTCGTTTGTCATGTGAGAACCATATTTTGCAAGAGGTACGCTTGATTCCTACATCTATCCGTAATGCTGAATAATTTTTTCTGCGAATTTTTGCCGGATTGTTAAAACTTTGTCGTTTAGCTGTAATGCCTTCAGTTGAGAGGTGGTGCAGAAGGTAATGGTTAGCATTGCAATGCAAGTTCCCTGTCACAAATTTCAAGGTGAATTTCCTCCGAACAATGGAGTCCATTTCCCCTCTCTCTAGCTCTACCTAGCCAACCGAATCTACATACATCGACCTGCACATGTCATTGCTACGGCCTACGTGCATGTCATGTCGTCCATGGCCAGCATTTGCTGCGCCACCTAGCAGAGGCAGCGCATGACGCCGACGACGAAGCTGGCGATGCAGTCTTGGCCACGGCCGTCGCGGCCGCCGAGCGCGTCGTCCCGGACGAGGCGCTCCAGGCCCCGGTTCCTCGGCAGCGCGCCGGCGCGGTGCAGGATCGTCGCCGCCGCGACAGCCGGCCCGCCGGCCGCCACGCGCGCCGCGAACCGGACCACCGGCCTCAGGAACAGCTGGAGCAGGGCCTGCACGAGCACACGAGGGTCAAACAAGGAAACGCATTAGCGTCGTCAGCAGCCAAGAAGACACAGCGCGAAGATGCCAGCCAGACACTCACCATGAGCTAGCGATGGCTACTGGCAATGTGGCTGCTGGATGGAGGCGTCGCCAATTGGCAACGAAGATGCCGACTCCTCGAGAGCGCCGCCAGACAGCCGAAATGCAGGCTTCAGATGTATACGGAATGCTTGACGGCGACGGCTCTTGGTCAGAGCTTCACAGGAGGGTGATATATACACGGGCACGGGATCGAGAGGGAAGGAAGCCGGAGCCGGCGACGCATGCGTGGCGTGAGCCGTCAGAAGTCAGATGCATGCGCGCGTGTCCCCGTGGCGACGCAAACGGGTGGCGGTGGCTACGGACAAGGAACGCGCGGCCATCATTCATCCTGGGGCTGCTGCTGATCGAACCACCACGCCGCCCACGCGACCCTATCTCGGAGCCACGCCCATTTCGTCACTCCATTTCGGCGTCCGTGTTGCTTCTGCTCCGCGTGGCGTGGCACCCCTCGCGCGGCCTGCGCACTGCGTTCGTAGTCTAGCAGCAGGCCAGCAGTCATGGGGGTTGGTTTTCCGTCGACTTGTTTCTTTGGAGGTTTCGTACCGGCTTCCTCATCAACAAACAAGAGATGGGTCATGGATGGGTACGGTGTACATGTACTTGGATAGATATACATGTACATGTACGGTGTACCGTGCACGTACGGTGACTTGTCAGGAGCGTCCAAAATGGAAGTGTCGAAAAACTTTGGATAAGTATACAGTAGTCACATGATCAATGCTGAATGAAGATCACACCTTTGGTTTGGAGTATTTGGACAGCACACAGCAGCAAGCAAATTTTTTTTTTGAAACTAGCAAGCAAGCAATTTCTTGCCTGCACTACACAGTCCACACAGGCAGAAACCCCAACGGCACACAAAACAGCACATTACGGGCCGAAAGAGCCCATGCCACGACCAAGAGATCCTTCCCAGCCCATTATACAACACAGGCCGACTCTACCATCCATCCATGGCCCATCAGCCCATACCACAAAAGGCCCGGCCCGGGTTCCCCGACCGAAAGATTCCCACGGGCTCGCGTCGCGTGCACGCAGCCTCCGTGCATATCACTCGCCTCCTCGCCCGTCTCCTTTCGCTCTCGCCCTCGCGCACCCGATTCCGCTTGCCTTTCCCCACCTACTCGCCGTCGCGGCGCTCGCCAGCCTAGGGTTTCGCCCCCCGCCGGCCATGTCGAAGCAAGGTGCGTTCGTCTCGTCGTTTCCTCTCTTCCCCCTCTCGCGATCGGGTGGGATCCCGTTGGTGTTTCGTGCCGATTGGTTGGTTTTTTTCGTTCTCGAGGGTTCTGACGCGACGGCTGGGTCTGGGGTGGGTTTTTGCTTTGCAGGAGGGAAGGCTAAGCCGCTGAAGGCGCCTAAGGCTGACAAGAAGGAGTACGACGAGGTATGCTGCTACGCGTTGGACTTAGTTCCCGTTTCTTTGCTCGATTAGTTCCTTGCCCCGAATAGCGATCTGCGTCTGTGAAGTGCCTAACCATACGGTGTGGGGGTTGACTGGTGGAGCCCGTCTTGTGTTTTAGATCGATTCATGTTTTGTGCTTAGTTCGTAGTTAAAATCCTGCAGAAGGGGAATTTGGCGAATGATGTGTGGGGCGTCAGAACTTCTGATGATTGGGTTGTCATGTAAGACGTGCTCTTGACGTATTTTTAGCAGATGTGCACGTTAGTGGGTTCATCATGTATTACAGCTAGGATAGCTTCAAAATTCTGCACCTAACCATCTTTTTTCTTCTGCCGTGCTGTAAAACGCTGGTCACTGGATGTATTCATGACTTTCCATATTCCAACTATTGGCACGAACATCCTCTGAAGCATTAATTGGGTTTTACGGCCCATTTACTATTGTTTGCTTCAAAGACGCTTACCCGAAGCTGAGGTTGGAATATAGTTTTCAGAATTAAATTGCCTTGAGTTGGCATCTCCATACCTCTGAGTAAATGTAATGGTACAGAGGTAGCTATGCCAGTGGATGCTTTACAAGTTTGTATGGTTTTCTATTTCAACATAGATGGATACCTTAAGTATTTTGAGGAATACCATCTTAACACATATTAATAAATGAGGGAGGATGGAGTGAGCATGTTTGTATAGTTGTCTAGTTCAACATAGATGAATACCTTAAGTATTTTGATGAATGTCGTCTCAACACATATTAATGAGGGAGGATGGAATGCGCATCTGACTTAGACGATGGCCATGCCTTCAAAATTATGAGCACTTCTTTCTTACTTGGAGAACTAGGCTTTGTTTAGTTTCTTCCCTAAAGTTTAGTCCCTATCCTATCGAATGTTTGGACACATGCTGGAGTATTAAATATAGACTAAAAAAAATAATTAATTGCACAGATTGCGACTAATTTGCGAGACGAATCTTTGAAGCCTAATTAGCCATGATTTGACAATGTGGTGCTACAGTAAACATGTGCTAATGATGGATTAATTAGGCTTAATAACTTCGTCTCGCGGAGTACTGAGGACTTCTGTAATTTGTTTTATTATTACTATCCGAACACATGTAACACCCCGATGTGACACCCCAAAACTTTAGCCCCTGGATTTAAACACTACCCTCGTTAGTGAGCAATTAGTATAAGGTGCCATTTGAGCAGCTTCAGTGATCAGTCCACAATTGATCTCTACTTGACATTATTCTGGTATCCTTCCTGTGCAGAGTGATCTTGCTTATCTGCAGAAGAAGAAAGAGGAGGAAAAGGTGAGACTTTGTGGTCAATTTTATCTGGTATCTTGTTCTATTCTGCTTGGGTGGAGGATCCTTATTTGCTGCCGTGGATTGTATGGTTTTTGCACCAACAGGCACTGAAGGAGCTGAAGGCCAAGGCACAGAAGGGCGCAATTGGAGGCTCGGGTCTCAAGAAAAGTGGAAAGAAATGAGCCTGGTCGCCTGTTTCTAGTACCTAGAGAATGATAAGGCAGTTGCTTATTTGTGTTGCGGTTCACTATATGTGATTGTAACAGTGCTACATATTGTGTTCTGTGTTTCGCAATGTTGCAGTTGGTTGCTTGATCCGAAGATGTTTCAGCCTCGCATCTGCTAGCTATGGTACTGATGGTTCCCTGATAATAATGATGACATTCAATCTTCTGTGCGGTGCCTTGTAATTTCGTTTCTAGGGTTTTGGTTGTTTTCTCTTCTCATTTTCACCTTCCTTTGCCCCTATGTCTAACTCCTGGCTAGGCATCTTCCTTCTCTCTGTAAGTTGTAACTTGTAACTTGTTCTCCCTTTGTTTAATTATAAGTTGCCGGGGGGCTTTCTGCCCCACGGTCTTCGTTCAAAAAATAATAATTATGACATTATGTGATGGATGCCACAACACAAGTATTTTGCATTTAGATCTTTCAGTTTCTGTGTGATCCCAACTAGGAATGGGAAGGCACTCTGTTGGCCTGGCCCGCACTCAAGTGAGAACAATTTTCTGTGGTAGTGCCGAAGATTACATACACCAGCAGGGGCTCAATATAAATCGGTGCTCCATCTATAACATCTTCAGTTTGCCCAGCAATTTCTTTCTGATACTGACCGTCCCAAGTGTCCATGTATACTCTAGTGGCGCGATGCGATGTTAAAGAGAGTATACGGAGTTCGTCGATGTTAAAGAGAGTATACACATCCAACTTTTCACATTGGTGTGTGTTTGTTTAGGCCACGTTATTCAACAGACAAATGCACTTGCTTGCACCCCTGGCACAAATGTTTGCATCTGGATCTTTGAATCTTTTTGTGGTAATTTTACAGCTTCTTGATCTAGTTCTGTTTGTGTTTACCTAATCCTAACAAGGTGATCCATTGTTTTCGTTGTACTATGCGGACGAAGCATGTCTTCCAGGGCTAGCGTACACAGGAGAGAGTAGTGATGAAAAAGAGGTCATATACCAGTTGTAACTCTGTAAGTGGAGCGACACCCATCCTGTCCGTGGCTCTACGCCAGGCCTAAAAAGAGTCAGCGCGCTGGATGGCAGAATCACCTCTACCCTGTGTAGCTCTAGTGCCCTAACACCTCTCATGCCCAACCTGGCAAACTAGCCAACAACATATTGTTACATAAAAGGTGGTGACTAACAGAGCCTACTGCATTGGTGGTGAAGAGAAGAAATATATGTGCGTAAGTAGAATGAGTTTACCTTTTCAGGGTTTGGGTATTTATACATATGAGAAGGTTGAGAACTTACCCTATGAGAGCAGGACGTTTTTAGACCATTTATTGCCCTGACTGGAGGGGTAATAGAGTCACTTTGCTAGAGGGAAGTAGACAAGTAGTTATTGGCATATGCCGTTCAACACCTTATCATACCGCCAATGCCGGGGCCCTACACTTCCACTGTTTTCATGCTTAATTTAGTTTATTTTACATACATGTATGATGCCTCAATAACTAACATAAATTATCTAGGATAGGATAGTCATATTCTGATTTCCAAGTACCACCGGCGAAGCCATGTTATGGCCATAGAGGGCTCCGCCCCCTCCCCCTTGCCACACAAAAAATAAATGAAGATCTATGCCGCTCTGTAGCGTATCTGTGTTGTTGTGCAAGTCTGGATGGCTAGGCTAGCTAATTCAGGCCCACAAGGCATAGGCGATGGGCCACCGGCAACATGCAAGCCAGCTCATTACGCACGCAGGAGCCACATGACTGGTGGCATCTGGGACCTGGCATTGCTCAACATACAAAGCAATGGGGAAGAAAATAATCCACATCCACCAAGTGGCCGAGATGGCCGGTGGAGGCTCACAGACGATGATAAGGCGACGAGCCGGAAGCTAGAGGCCAGAGCTGTCGATGCCTCGCGGCGGCCTTCCCAGTTGACTCGTCGACTCATCATCGGCCCCGGCCGGCGGGTGGCGGCGCCCCATGCCCACTCTCGTTCGGCTCTGTTTCATAGACCATGTAGTTTAGAACCAAAACTTTATTTCTATGCAACTTCTCTATATATTGTCTCTTGACAAATGAAACCCCTATATTGCCAAGCTAGGGTTTCTTGGAGTGAATTTGGAACAACATATTGGTCTTCATGTCCCAACACCTCTCATGCCAAATTGCCAAGCTAGCCAACAACATATTGGCCTTGTTCGCTGTGCTGATAAGCCGGTTGAAAAATACTATTGGCTGATTTATTGTGAGAGAATGAAAGCCCAAGTTTGGTTTTAGTAATTAATGACACCAAGTTGCTAATGTCACGTGTTAAGTGTTTTGAGTTAGGCATAAGCAACACATGTGATGAAGGTGTATGTGGCAAGGAGTGTGGCCATAAGATCACAAAGAAATGGTGCATGGACATGATGATCAAGTGGAGAAGAAGGATCTAAGAGCGCAAGGCAAAGGTATAACCATAGGGTTTTCCTTTTGCCGGTCTAAGATGAGTAGAGAAGTGATTGACCGGGTTTAGGATACATAGCCGACTATCAAGAGGGGCAATCACGGTTTGCTCGGGAATCAAGTGCCACTAGATCAATGTCTTGAGCATATGCATTAGGATCTAGTAGAGAGCTAACATAACGCCTTGAAAAATGTTTGTGAAATGCTAACACACGTGCACATGGTGGTGTACACTTGGTGGTGTTAGCACAGTTTGCGAAGGCGGTGGAGTTTAAGTGGTAGAGAGGGGTTTGGGTTCCTCTCTCCCTCCCGCCGAGCTTGCGAGGCGGGATTCGGCGCTTTTTGGAGAAGTGAAATGCCTATTTTCTACTGCGCCGGAAGTCGGAAAAGAAATGGAGGCGAACGGCGGTCACTGTGGTGGCCGGACGCTGCACCGGACGCAGTCGCGGTTTGACCGGACGCGTCCGGTCAGTTCTCAGCAGTTGTCAGGCGCGCGGGTGTTAGGGTTTCTGACCGGACGCTGGTCTGGCCTGACCAGCGCGTCCGGTCAGTTCACCTATGTGCACAAGAAGCGCGTGACGGGCGCGTCTGGTCCCTCACGGAACCGGAGCGTCTGGTCAGGCGTCCAGAGGGGCAGAGAGCAGCGGAGTGCTGATCGGATGCACGGCGCGTCCGGTCACGTGCGATCGGACGCGTCCGGTCGCGGTGGGAGCTTACTGGACTCCGACCGGACGCCAGGTGCAGCACGTCCGGTCAAACGCTAGAGCGCGTCCGGTCACGGTAACGGTAACTTCTGACGCGCACTGTTCACACTTGTCCTATAGTGACCGGACGCGTCCGGTCAGCGCGTTTTAAAGTGTGTCGTCCGGTAACGGCTAGCTGCGTACCCCTTCGCTATAAATAGAAGTTGTCCGGGGTTTGAGGATAACTCTTGCATACTTTGAGACCTAGAGACATCCTTTGAGCTAGAGAACAACCCCTCCACTCATCTCTTTGCTTAGTTGCACATCTTGAGTGAGATTGAGTGAGATTCAAGTGCATTGCTTGAGAGTTGTATTCTAGAGGCACTTGATCTTCGAGTTGCTGCGGATTTCTTGTTACTCTTCCGTGTTTCCTGACACGGTAGACGGCTTGGAGCAGCGGAGGTGATTGAGCTCACAATTGAAGATTGTTGGAGCCCTCACCAAGTGTTGTAAGGGGTTCTTAATCCTTCCCCGTGGGAGTTCGCGAATTGGATACTCTAGTAGAGCTCGTGGCTTGGAGGATCCCCATCTTGTGTGTGGTTGTGCGGCGCCCGCCGAGGACTCGACTCTTGATAGTCGATTAGCTCGCGAACTGATAAGTGGGTGTATCGCCACAACGGGGAGTAGCTTGCCGGGAAGCAAGTGAACCTCGGGATAAATTCTTGTGTCATTCTCTTCCCGAGGATTTCTCTTGTGTGATTGATTGATTGGTACTTCTCATCTCTACACGGCGGTATAATCACTCGAAACTCTTCTCTCGTATTACTTCTTGTTTCTAGCTTGTAGTTGTTGTTGTGTTTAGTGGATAGCCTTGTACTAGACTTGTGTAGGTGGCTTGCTTAATTAGTTAGAGCTAGTGCTTTTGCTTCGCCACCTTTCGTACTAACTTGTGGTTAAGTAATTCTTGTAGAAGTTTTAATTAGGCTATTCATCCCCCTCTAGCCTATTTGGACCTTGCAGAGAAAAATATTGTTCCGGTTTAAAAAAATAAGCTAAAAAATATGGATTATAAGCCGGATGAACAGAGTTACATAGAGGGTGGTGACTAAGTAATTAACGGAGCCTACTGAATTGGTGATCGAGAGAAGAAATACACTAGCACGTAAGTAGAATAAGTTCACCCTTTCCAAGGTCTTTATACACAGAAGGTTCTCAAAGACAAACTTACCCCCTAAGTGCAGGGCGTTCTTAGGCCATTTATAGCCCTGACTAGAGGAAAGTAGTCATTGACGCCTGCTGTTCAACACCTTATTAGGCTATCCGCACTCATGGACCTCTATATTCATCCTCTATACGTCCTAGTCAGCAAGATTCTCTCCTCTATACTCAATTCTCCTGCACCCATCCATCCTCTATATCATCATCTATCCACTCTATCCACTGTGGGACCCACTTGCCACTTTATCTAAATATATCCATGTGTGATCTAGTTTTGAAGGATTTATTAAGACGAATTTAATGGTGCAATCAAAATTTAATTTGAATTTTTGGTTTGTGAGTTATAGCATTTTTTTCCTTTGTTTAGCTAGTGGGGTCCGCCACTGTCCACCATAGAGTAAGCACTGTACCACTCTAAATATAGAGTGAGAGAAATGATATAGTATCGTTTTATAGTATCCAGTGCAACAGTTTTACTCTATATTCATACTTTAAAGCTTTAGAGTATCCCTTTAGAGTACCCACTGCGGGTAGTCTTATGCCGTCAATGCTAGGCCCTATACTCCTACTGCTTGCTTCTTAATTTCATCCTCAATTTAGTTTCTTTTACACACATGTACCATGTCTCAATAGCTAACATAAATTATCTAGGATAGGATAGTCACATTCTGATTTTCAGGTACACCGCTTTAATTCTTGTGCCTAACTTTTTTTTTTGCGCAAGTTTGTGTTTGGCAGCGGACAGTTACTGGTCCCCCTGCTGTTATTGATGGCCTACCCGTGCCAGCAGTTCCTGTTATACATGGCCAAACGGGCCGCCCAAGCACGACACGACAGGGCACAGCATGATGGCCATGCCGCGTAGTGCCGCCGTGCCGGTATCCTGGCCTAGGCATGGCACTACGGCCGCACATCCGTGCCGTGCCAGCACTATAAGCACAACGGCCCAGTGTGCCCGTGCCAGCCCGGCATCGTTGCCGGCTCCGCCGTCGTGAGGAGCGAGCTCGTCGACGTTGCTGTAGTCCGCGTGAGCTGTCCGCGCCGCCGCCACCATCACAACGCGTGAGCGTGAGGCCGGCGTTCGCGCGAGGGGCTCCGAAAGGTGGACGACAGGGCGAGGCGGCCAGGCGAGGAGAGGTCGGCGCTCGGGAATGGAAGGAGCAGGGAGACGGCCGCGCTGATGGGTGTCGGCGTGTCACGAGACTCGCGAGGCTTCGAGAGAGAGAGGAGTGCGAGAGAGAGGTGTCCGTCGACCTTTTGGAGGTATGGTTTGGGATTTTTCTGTTATATATTTGTTCATCTACATCTAACGGCTCTAATATATCCAAGGCAATCCAACGGCAGAGAATGATCGGGCCAAAATCGTGCCGGCCCATTAGTCGTGCCATGCCCATGCCGGCACTGAGGGCCGAACTCACGGCCTAGGCACGGCACTACACCGTGCCCGTGCTGGTGCTGGCACTGGCACTGGCACTATGGGCTTCGTGTCGAGCCAGGCCCGTGCCATGCTTTTTCGGCCCAGGCTCGTGCTAGGCCCATCTGGCCATATATAGTTCCTGTGAAGTTTTTGACCAAGCCAGATCCCTTTTGGTTGGTGGTACTAGTAATGTCATCACTTGCTTCCTTGGTTAGGATTACAGTAAGATCCAGCTAAAAGCTTTGCTCCATTGGTGACTTGGTGAAGATAGACATCAAGCTCTGCCTGTCTCGATATACACTCTCTCTATTTTCACACGAGTATCTGACCCGAAAAGTTCTATTTTAGGTGCTCTGGTGCAATCCTTATCGACAGAAAAAGATTGCAATCGGGTTGATAATAATCGAGTGCCATTACTTCGTCAGTCCGAACCAAGGAATTCATTAGAAATGTTTTGAAATGGATATTGTTCTCTCTTTGATTAGGGATGCTATATGAAAAGAAGTGGAGTTTGAAAAAGGAATTGAATGGTCAAACCGGAACTGGTCGAACCTCGAACTTGGCTCAAGGTATCGTGTAGGTCTCAAAGTTTCTAAAATGTAGAATCCACATCTCTAAACTTTCTAATCGTATCATTGATGTTGAAATCACTATAACTTTAAGTTAATACGTTTGTGTGGCACGCTGATTGCATGATAAAATGATGTCTACATGTGGAGCACATTTCGGTAGTAGGGGAGAGAGAAGATGAGACCGGCATGTGGATCTCACATGTCAGCCAAATCAGTGTGCAATCAGCGTTCCACGCAAGCTGATTAATTCAAGTTACGATGGTTTAGACATCGCATGACAGGATTAGTAAATTTAGGGATCTGGATGTGCTCTTTAAAAATTTGAGAACGCATCCCGGCCTAAGTTCGAAGACATGCGCGGTGAATTTTGCTCTTAAACCCTTTCCATGGTATAGATGTGGTCTGTGGACACTACTTTCTTCCAAAGCGGAAAGGCTACCATATTTGCAAGGAAATGATGAGGTCCTCTACGAAGTCATCAATGGGAAACGATTCCTTGCATGCGAAGCTTTTTACCTACAGTACAGATCAGCTACGTTTTGACCACAGGTTGCATAAGTACAATTCTGAATACTGCTGGTTGTTGACTAAACAAATTTAGTAGGTGGTTACTTGCAAGACCAGAACACAACATGACACGGAGCTCGGTTCACACGCTAAGGTAGAACAATGTCAGTACATGCTGAAGATGAGGTAAGTGTGATGAGAAAAAAAAGGCTGCATGTTAAAACATGGAGTACTCCCTCCAACTCAGCCCTCGTTTAGTTCCCAAAATATTTTGCAAAATGTAACTGTAGCCCTACTATAGCACTTTCGTTGTTATTTGCCAATTATTGTCCGATCATGGACTAATTAGGCTTAAAAGATTCGTCTCGTGATTTACAACTAAACTGTGTAATTAGTTTTATTTTTTATCTATATTTAATGCTTCATGCATGTGTCCAAAGATTCGATGTGACGGGAATCTGAAATATTTTGCAAAATATTTTGGGAACTAAACCAGAGCTAAATATCATTCTAGCTTCCTGAGAAATCAATCTCTTTTAACTTTGACCAACTATATACAAAAATATATTAATATTTATAGTACTACTTGGAAATAAGAGAAGCCGCATGAACAGAAGGAAGTACTGCTTAGTCATCAATCACAGACGATGCAATCCGAAACCATAAACTGAAAACTAATCCTACTTGTTATATCTACAAACCATAACCAGATACTACACAACTACCCATAATACAATCTACCCAATACTGCCGAGGGGTGCATCGCCAGCAGAGCCATCGGCCAAGCTCGTGCGGCTGGAGCGCCAACCGGAGACGCCACAGCCCACGGGGCCTAGCAGCAGGCTCCATCGTGGCACCAACAGCAGCCTCTATCGTCCGTCGGCATCTGGGTATGAGCGGTAGCAGCATCTGTCAGCACACAGCAGGGACTAGGAATTGGAGAATATTATAGAACAGAGGATTGGATCATTGAATTTGGGGTTTCAAACTGGAATGTTTTTTTAGATCAAAGGCATTATGCCCAGCTTATATTGAAAGCTGAAAAGGGGTACCAGTTTACTGCTGGGGATACCAGCTTTTACATCAAAGCACAGCAAAAGAGAGGCGCACCTCCATCTAAAACCTCCACAAAGAGTTTACAACCTCCGAACGACACTTCAAACTGGAATGTTTAGAGGAGTTTAGAGTAAACTTTGTACAGTTTCCTGATACCCCCAAATGAGCGTTCACAGACACACCTATGGCTCACAGAGCCACACACGCACACAGGCACATTGATCCACTCTGGATCGAATAGTTTTGAGTTTTGCCTCCTGACTCGACCCATTTGCGTTCATTGTTCATCTGGACTCTTAGGTATGGTAATAGTATCACAGGCTACAGAGGCGGAGGCGGCAACGAGTCCACAGATGTGCACAGAGTCCCTCTCCCTCTCTTACCCTATTACCCATTTGTTACCCACGCCCTGTTGGACATTACCTGTTGGTGATGGATCATTTGCGGGTATGGGGATGGATCACCCGTGGTGTCCCAAATGGCATTGCTAATTAGTCTTCGCTAGCATACACAGAAGGCAGAGACGAGAAGGACATCATATACCGGTTGTAACTCTGTAAGTGGCACTACAACATTGTGAAGCAGTAGTACAACTACCAGTAGAGGCAGTCTCCTGGATTGCACCATCACATCTATCTTGTGTAGCTCTTCGTGTCCCAACACCTCTCACGCCCAAATTGGTAAACTAGCCAACAACACAATGTTACATAGATGGTGGTGACTAACGGATCCTGCATTGGTGGTGGAGACAAGAGAGAAGAAATATGCTAGTACTACTACGTAAGTAGAATGAGTTCACCCTTTCTGGTGTATTTTTTATACACCTCGAGAAGGTTCTCAAAGACTGACTTACCTTGAGAGTAGCAAGTTCTTGAGCCATTTATTATAGCCCTGACTGGGGGATAATATAGTTATTTTTCTAGAGGAAAGTAGTCATTGGCGCCTGCAATTCAACACCTTAATTATGTCGTCAATGTCAGGCCTTGCACTCCTACTTTATTTTTAGTTTCATCCTTAATCTAGGCTTTTTTCTTACATGATTCAATGGTTAATATAAATTATATGATTTCCGAGTACAACTCTTTAATTCTTGTGCCTAAATTGAATACAGGGGAGTACTGCTTAAATACAATGTACCCTTAGGCCAGTCCCAGTGGAGAGTTTCATAGCGTAGTTTCCAAAACTGCCTTGTCATACCCACTCTCAATGGAGAGTTTCATTTTATAGTTTCATTGACATTTAATTTCGTGACTCATAAAGAGTTGGTAATCGTGCCGAGAGAAACTTATTTCTTCTCTCTTCTTAAATACGCTGTCATGTCATAAAAAATGCCTACATGACAATCTATTTAATGTAAATAAAACTCACATGAAACTCCCATTAAAACTGGCCTTACTGCATAAACTCAAATAATAATCCAGCTTGTTATATCTACAAACCATTACCAAATAGTACACGGCTGCCTTTAATACAATGTACCCTTACTACTCCAAATTAAAGCTAAGGATTCGTGATTCATGACATCAATAATTAATTAATGGAGAATAAATGTCCCAAGTCATGAATGACGAGGGACTAACAAGTTGTCCAAAGAAAACCAGCTACTGTACTAAACCAGCACAACCAACTCCTCTAAAGGGCACTGGAGGAGCTCTGAACCACAACAATGGCTATTACAGGTTCGCGCAACGTAGGCAACCAAAAGCAGATGAGAGAGATTGCTATTGATTTTGGTAATTTCTTTCATGAAATGCAAATGGACAGAGGAACAATAATGAAGATATAGATATAGTGATGGGCAGGTTTATTGTTTGGATCCGACCAACAAAGAAGCACACATAGATGCTCGACAAAAGGTTTCCTTGCATCTCTCGGCTTGCTACCGGCTGAATGAATTCATTGGCCCGCGCCAAGATGCCAAGGTTCCTGTTCGTTTCACCTTACTTCAGGCAGGGTTGAAACTATAGCAGCCATAATAAGAAAAAAACATCATTGTGGAGCTATATCAATATAACTGGAGTAGGGAAGGCATGAGCCACCACCGGTAGGATTGGAGGAATGAAGTGAGGAGCCGTCGTCGAGTATAGGGTGTGGTTAAGGTTTGGCAATTGTAAGAGAGAAGGGATGAGTTCATATACACACACATGTATAGTTTACTCTATTTTTCTTCTATTTTTTCTCTCTCGTTAACCGAGGCTAATAACCGACTTAAAATGGCTTTGTTTCCAAGTTCATGAGCAATATAACAACAACTGTAAGTAGAATCATATTACTCCCCAGGAGTAGTATTCTAGCTACTAGTGGCGATCCTTCAAGATTAAGTAGAGGCATGATACGACATATCGGCATCACACTTACTTTTCTGTAGCTCAACGTGTCCAGAAACCTCTCATGCCTAAACTGACGAACAACCCAATGTGCTAATTGTTGGAGCAAAGAGCCAACCTCACATTTTACATAGATGGTGGTGACTAATATGGAGTCGATCTACTGCATTGGTGGTGGAGAGAAGAAACATGGTCGTACAATGAGTTCACCCATTCCTGTGTACTTTATTTATACACCTCGAGAAGGTTCTCAAAGATAGACTTACTCAGATAGCAGCACGTTAGTAGGCCATTTATAGTCCTGATTGGAGGGGTGGACTGGAAGGAATACGACAAGGTATGCTGCTACACGTTGGACTTTGTTACTGTTCCATTGCTTGATTAGTTCCTTCCCCAGAATAGTGATCTGTTCCTATGAGATGCCTAAACATCCATAGGGTAGGTGGGGGTTGACTGGTGGAGCCCGTCTACGTGTTTTAGATAGGTTCATGTTTTGTTCTTAGAGCATCTCGAAGAGTTCCCAATAATCTAGGATTTTTGGTAAAAATGAAAAAACTCATCTCCAAGAGTTCCCAATCCCACCTCCCAATCTTTCTACGCTTGAAAAAAATAGACCGATCACGCGGGTATATCCGCGCTTCTCTCACGCACGTATCCATCGGCCAATCTAAAGCTGGAAGGACGTAGGAAAGAATAAAAAGTAGGAAATAGTTCCTGATGCAAATGTATAAGAGAGAAAGAATATATAAAAGTGGTTAGGATAATTTAAAAATAGTATAGAATTCCTGATGTAAAAATTGTGTTCTATATTTTAGGAGTTAATTATTTGAAATTGTTGGAGATGGTCTTATTTATTCCTCCCAATAATTTTTGGCGAGTTGAAAAACTCCATGGTTTTGGAAAATAATTGTTGGGAACTCACGGAGATGCTCTTAGTTCGAGCAGAAGGCGAATTTGGCGAATGATATGTGGGGTCTCACTATGTCAGAACTTGTGATAATTGGGTTGTCATGTAAGATGTGCTCTTGACGTGTTTTTAGCAGATAATGTGCACGTCAGTGGATTAATCATGTAAAACAGGGATTAATCATGTAAAACAGCTAGGACAGCTTCAAAAATCTACAACACCAATTCATCTTTTTCCTTTCTTCAGTACTGTAAAACACTGGTCACTGACTTTTCATATTCCAACTACTGGCGCAAACTTCCTCTGAAAACATTATTTGGTTTTTACTGGCGCAAACTACTAATTGCTCACTAACTAGCTGATGAATGTTGTCTTAGCACATATTAATGAGGATGAAATGAGCATCTGACTTAGACGATGGCCATGCCTTTAAAATTATGAGCAATTCCTTCTTACTTAGGGAGAACTAGTTAGTGAGCAATTAGTAGGTGTCATTTGAGCAGCTTCAGTGATCGGTCCACTATTGATCTCTACTTGACATTATTCTGGTATCCTTTCTGTGCAGAGTGATCTTGCTTATCTGCAGAAGAAGAAAGAGGAGGAAAAGGCGAGACTTTGTGGTCAATTTTATCTGGTATCTTGTTCTATTCTGCTTGGGTGGAGGATCCTTATTTGCTGCCATGGATTGAATGGTTTTTGCACCAACAGGCACTGAAGGAGCTGAAGGCCAAGGCACAGAAGGGCTCGGGTCTCAAGAAAAGTGGAAAGAAATGAGCCTGGTCACCCGTCTCTAATACCTAGAGGATGATAAGGCAGCTGTTTATCTGTGTTTTGCAATGTTGCTGTTGGTTGCTTGATCCGAAGATGTTTCAGCCTCTCATCTACTAGCTATGGTACTGATGGTTTCCTGATAATAATGATGACATATTCTGTAATGGATGGCACAACACAAGTTTCTTGCATTTAAATCTCAGTTTCTTGGTAGTTTTACATTTTCTTTTTTGAACCGGGGCGTAGTGTCTCATTCCCATGCACTGTGCATGGAAATATGGTGGGCACCGGGTTTCGAACCCGGGTGGCGAGCGCACGGCTCGTGCTGCTTGACCAAATGAGCTACGCGCTTACATGATCCCAACTAGGAATGGAAAGTCACTCTGGTGGCCTTGCCCGCACTCAAATGAGAATCTAGATTTTCTCAAATTTCTGTGCTGAAGAATACATACACCAAGTCTTCACATAGGTTCTGTGCCCGTTCTGTTTGTTTAGGCCACGTTATTTAAGTAAGTTGCCCACTTTAAAATGGCTTATTTGCAAGTTTGAAGACAAAATGCACTTACTTTCATCCCTAGCACACAAATGTTTTGGGGAAGTTTTACGGCTCAGGTTTTGTTCGTGTTTACCTAATCCTAACACGCTGATCCATTGTTTCCGTTTTGTTATACTGATCAGCCAAAGCATGTCTTCGTTTTGTTATACTGCTCAGCCAAAGCTTGTCTTCATTATTTTTCCAGGGAGCAGACTTACATTAGTCTTCGCTCTTGTACACGAAATACGAGACGAGATCTCTTCGCTCTTGTACACACAGACGAGAAAGTGGATCTCTTCGCTCTTGTACACGGAGACGAGATCGCTCTTGTACACAGAGACTAGAAAGTGGAGTTAAAGCACTGCCTTGCAGCAGCTCGCCAGATATCAGCGGCCATGACGCCGACGGATTCACGCCTCACCACGGACATGGAAACGGAGCCCCACCCTGCCGTCTACGACCCACCCGGCCGTCGTCCACTCGTCCTGTGCGGCTGCGCCCACGCGGACGTCCGCCGCTCCGCGGTGAGCCGGCGAGGCCCGAGGGCTAAATAGAGTCCGCCCCTTTGATAGCAGCAGAACCTCTACCATCATCTGTAGCTCTTCGTGTCCCAACACCTCTTATACCCAAATTGCTAAACTCGCCAACAACACATTGTTACATAGAGGGTGGTGACTAAGTAACTAACAGAGCCTACTGCAGGTGTTGAGAGAAGAAATACACTAGCACGTAAGTATAACTAGCAAAATATGTCCGTACATTGCAACGGGAGAAAAAATTATCATATATTTATAAAAATAACAACGAAACGGTACACACGCACATGCACACACACAATAATATAAGTTAATGATGCTAATAATATACCAATATCCTATTAAAATATATCGAATTAAAATATAATCTTGATAGATTTCTTTTTCTCCCAATGCAAAGCATAGAAAAATTTAGACATATTATCATGACTTACTAACTTTAATTTTCATACTATTCATGTGTTGTAATAGTTAAATGTCATGAGGATCTAGAAAAATCCGTAGTTCTAATAAAAATTATAAGACGTTTTGGCATATCTACACTCATAGCTTTTAATATGAATCTAGACATAATATATATCTAGATGCGTAGCAAAAGTTATGAATCTAGAAAAGCCAAACGTCTTATAATTTATAACAAAGGGATACTTAATTAAAGCCGATAAGTAGTTAGTTGTTGACGTGTGAATAATTGATTTGTCCATTAATGACTGTGACGGAAGACCTCTTCTAATTTTCCACATGGCAGCCCCGGTCGAGGATTACATGGTTATATTTAGATTAAATTAGGCAACAAACTACTTAAGAGATCTCAGTTAAATTAGGCAACAAACTACTTAAGAGATTTCAGTTCACATATTGATCTGTTAGACCATCTGCTAATCTAGGTAACTTGCGGATACAGTTCAGCATAAAAAACAAAAAAAGGATAAATGATAGAAGCAAAGAGAAGCCACAGATAAAAATTCTGAATATAAAACATGGAAATGGAGAACGTTAGTAGGGAAGTAGTTTTATTTTTGCAAACAAAAGGCGAAACCAATGAACGGATGAAAAACTAAATTAATATTAGGTATTATAGATAGCAATGATGTACGTGCATTGCAACGAAACATATAGGAATCGAATCCAGATTATCGCTAGACCTACACGTAAGCTGTTCTAACTTGTATGAATGCGTGTCATGAATACCAGACACATATATACGAGATACAGAGGGTGCAACCAAAATCGCTACCGTATGAGATAGGGACTCAAGGAAGAAAATAAGATACATGTTAATTTCTAGAGTCCGATGTATCCATCGTGAACTATTTGCTTTGATAACTTGTATTTACGTGAGCTAACGTGACCGAAGCTAACATAATAGAATTGAGTTAGAAGTCTATTCAATTTATTAACATAATATCAGAATCAATCCAAAGGAACTTCTAGAAGTAGATATAGATAGATACGATATATTTTTATTTTTTATAAGAAAAATTGAAGAATACCATAAAAGAAATAGAAAACAGGAATAAAAAGAGGCATATCCGTGCACCCCCAGGAGTCCAATTCAGAATTTTCCCTTGTGCCGTGTACCACATAGAAGGTAACGTCTTCATGGAAGGAAAAAAAATGGACGCACGGCGTGAAAAAAATGGGTGACGTATTCTATTTAAAGTAAGCTTGCACCAGGCGTTTGGTATATGGATTCTAAATATACGTATATCTATTACCTAATAATAACACATATGAGCACTTACACAATATATTTTGGAATCGGACTCTGTATTACGCTAGACAAAAGCTATTCTAACTCATATGAGCACAGATTGTATATGTAAGTCCGGATATAAGAAACTCTCCATTGTCCGGTAGTTAGAGGGAGACGGACAAAAAAAATGGATGGACGAAAAAAAGGCTTGAAATTTTGCCTCTTTATTATTAGGTATAGATGAGTTCACCAGTTCCAAGGTCTTTATACACCTGAAACCTGAAAGTGCAGGACGTTCTTAGGCCATTTATACCCCTGACTAGAGGGGTAATGTAGGCCTTGTTCATTCGGCTTATAATCCGTTTTTTCAGCTTGTTTTTTCAGCCGGAACAGTATTTTTCTCTCACAACAAATCAGCCAACAGTGTTTTTCAGCCGGCTTATCAGCACAGCCGAACGGCTCCGTAGTCACTTCGCTAGAGGGAAGTAGGCACCTACCGATTGACACCTTATTATGCCATCAATGCCGGGGCCCTACACTCCTTCTGCCTACTTCTTAATTTCATCCTTAATTTAGTTTCTTTTAGGGCGTCTGCAATGGCAATTTGCAAATAGTTGCTAGATAAGGCATATAAATAATAAAAAAATGAACACTATAGTAGAGAGTTACGTGAGCTGTGAGAGAGGTGTTTCTAGGAGATTATGCTAGACTAGCTATTTAGAAGTCGCTAACTATTTGATCTCTCGCCTTGATAGCCAATAGAAATTTTCCTATACTAGCTATTTAGGAACAATTGGAGACGCCCTTCCATACATGTCTGATGTCTCAATAGCTAACATAAATTATCTGGGATAGGATAGTCGTTCTGATTTCCAAGTACACCTCTTTAATCCCTGTGCCTAACTCGAAGCCTAACTTGAATATGAGGGAGTACTGCTTAGTCATCAATCACAGACGATGCAATCCAGAAAGCATAAACTGGAAAATAATCCTGCTTGTTATATCTACCAAACAGTACACTACTATCTTTAATACAATCTACCCAAATGCTGCCGAGGGGCGCATCGCCCGTGGAGCCATCGGCCATGCGCGACCAGAGACGCCGCAGCCCACGGGGGCAAGCAGCAGGCTCCATCGCGGCACCAACAGCGGCTTTATCGTCCGCTGGTGTCATGGGTACGAGCGGCAGCATCTGTTAGCACACAGCAGGGACTAGGAATTGTAGAATATTATACAACAGAGGATCCGATCATTGAATTTGAGGTTCCGAACTGCAATGCATAGGAGTTCAGAGTAAAGTTTATACAGTTTCCTGACACCCAAAAATGAGCGTTCACGGAGCCACACACGCACACGATGGATTGGACTTCACTCGTTACTTTTACTTCATTGCCAGCACATTGATGCACTACGGCCCAAATAGCTTTGAGTTTTGCCTCCCAATACGGCACATTTGCGTTCCTTGTTCCTCTGGACTCTTACAGTATCACATGCTACTTTTTTTCAAAAACAGTATCACAGGCTATTTTTTTTTAAAAAAAAAAACAATATCACAGGCTACAGAGGCGCTGGCGGCATCAAGTCTACGGAAGTCTACAGAGTCCCTCTCCCTCTCTTACCCTTTTACCCATGTATTATCAACGCCCTGTTGGACATTACCTGTTGGTGATGGGTCATTTGCGGGTATGGGGATGGATCACTCGTGGTGTCCCCCAACGACATCGCTAATTAGTGTTCGCTAGCGTACCCAGAAGATAGAGACGAGAAAGACATCATATACTAGTTGCAACTCTGTAAGTGGCACTATAGCATTGCGAAGCAGTAGTACGCAAGCTACCAGTGGCTCTAAGCAGGTCCTAAGTAGAGGCAGTCCCCTGGATTGCACCGTCACATCTACCATGTGTAGCTCTTCATGTCCCAACACCTCTCATGCCCAAATTGGTAAACTAGAAAACAACACATGTTACATAGATGGTGGTGACTCACGGATCGTACTGCATTGGTGGTGGAGACAGGAGAGAAGAAATATACTATAGTACTATGTAAGTAGAAGGAGTTCACACTTTCTGGTGTTTTTATTTATACACCTCAAGAAGGTTCTCAAAGATTGGCTTACCCCTGAGAGTAGCAAGTTCTTAGGCCATTTATTATAGCCCTGACTAAAGGGATAATATAGTCATTTTTCTAGAGGCAAGTAGTCATCGACGCTTGCAGTTCAACACCTTAATTATTCCGTCAATGTCGGCCCTGCACTCCTATTTCATTTTTAATTTCGTCCTAAATCTATTCTTACATGATTCAATGGCTAATATAAATTATATGATTTCCGAGTACAACTCTTTAATTCATATGCCCAAATTGAATACGAGGGAGTAGTGCTTAGTCGTCGGTGAATCAAGAGCATAAACTCAAATAATAATCCGGTTTGTTATTACATCTACAAACCATAACCAAATAATACACGACTGTCTTTAATACAATGTACCCTTAGTACTCCAAATTAAAGGTAAGGATTGCATGATTCATCACATCTATAATTAATTAATGGAGAATAAATGTCCTAAGTCAAGAATGACGAGGAACTAACAAGTTATCCAAAGAAAGCTAGCTAATGTACTGAACCGGCACAGCCGATTCCTTTAAAGGCACAGGAGGAATAGAGCTTTGAACCACAACAATGGCTATGACAGGTTCGTGCAACGTAGGCAGCCAAAAGCAGACGAGAGAGACTGCTATTGATTCTCGTAATTTCTTTCACGAAATGCAAATGGACAGAGGAACACTAATGAAGATATAGTAGTAATGGGCCGGTTTACTGTTTGGATCCGACCAACAAAGAAGCACATATAGATGCTCGACAAAAGGTTTCCTTGCATCTCCCGGCACGCTACCGCCTGAATGAATTCATTGGCCCGCGCTAAGATGCCAAGGTTCCTGTTCAGTTCACCTCACTTCAGCCGGGTTTGAAACTATAGCACCATAATAAGAAAAAAAACATCATTGTGGAGATGTACCAATATAATTGGAGTAGGGAGGACATGAGCCACCACCGGTAGGATTGGAGGAGCTGAGGGAGGTTGTAACAGAACCGCCCAATTATACGAGATTAAGTAGGAAATCATCCAACGGAAGGACAATTTAACAAACTTAAGCCCGTATAACCCGGTAGTCCGTGAAATCTCGACGGATTTCAAACCATTTCACATAACAGCCAAGATCGTACTAAGTTTAACGGTTACCATCATAAGTTACATAAAAGTTCGCGGCATAAAATACATCGGAGTTTAAACATAGTTATTACAAACCAGGTTTGAATAAAAGTAGCGGAAGCGGTAGTTCAAATCACGCACACACACAATATTTTTGGAATAAAGTGCCAGCTTGTGATCATCTCCAGCAAAAGCATCAGACGAGAAGTAACGAATGACCATTGCCCATGGTCCTATGCTTCGCCCATTGCAGGATAGAGACAGTTGATACAATAGCCATATTACATCTGTCCATCTGCAACAAGTGGGAACAAAGCCCTGAGTACGAGAAGGTACTCAGCTAGACTTACCCGTCATAAACCAGAAATAAGAGACACCAAGAAATCATGATAGGCTTTCTGGTGGGATAGCTGACTCATTTGCAAAAGACATTTTTAGCATTTAGGAAAACCTTTACAAAAGCTTTGCATCAAGTTAAATCTTTATTAACCTGTCAACTACATTTGCACCTGTACTAAAGTAACATTTAATTAATCAGGTAATGATAACCAATGATCATTAACAACTTCCATTATGTCATAATTCATATAACTGTCCAAGTGTTCCATCAATATTACTACGATGAAGTAGCTCAAGTCAAGTGTTCACTATCCAGTGAACGATGGCGATTCGAATCGATTATTAACCAGCTGGTAAGTTATTCCTCACACAAACCTTACTCACCCGCTAAAGTGAGGTGTTGGTCGCCGAGTCAACCATTCAGGTAAAGTCGCGAGCTTGCCAGGAACCACTTGTACCCGGGGGCCGCCCGACTGCTCTTTGGCCTTATCATCGCGCCCCCGTATCCTGCCACTACTGCTCCGGTACAGTGCGTTGCGGGCAATTCACTCGGCCCGAATAATTTCCCAGTTTCGCGGTCGGAAGGTACTTTATCCGGCCAGCTAAATGTGAGGCATGCGTTCAACATGACCCGAGGGACAACAACGGACGGTCCTTAATCGACACAGACGGAAAACACTACAGTCCGAAACCCTGCAAGTTTCCGCCCGGTCTCAATTTCATTTCACACTTAGTTATACCATGACTTCATAGTCATTCAAACAGATCCAGGTAACCACCTATAGCTCGCAGGTGACAGGAAATCACCCGACTTCTACCGGTCTAAGCCAGCTAAGCATTGACTTGACTGCGGATACCAGGGTAACAAGGATAGGGTATAACAAAGGTAAACAAGGTATAATGCAGCAACGCTTGCAAGCAACTCCTAAACGTAATGCATCAAATTAAGTAAAGTTAATAATAAATTATTTGCAAACCGGGAGAGAAATGCTCCGGGGCTTGCCTCTCTCAAAAGAGCTCGGACGGTGGTCGGGGCACTCGGGGAGCTCTTCACCGACCTCCTCTTCGGCTTCTGTCACCTCCTGCTGCTGCACCTCGAGCTGCTCCTCTGGCTCCTCGGGTAAGACGACTGGGTTCTCGGTTTGCGATCCTGTATGATGCAATGCGCGTAAGTGATTATGCAAACGTGCATCGAAGGAGATGAATGCAATGAATATGTTGAAATGCAAGGTAGTCAACATCATCCAAGAAACTATACACTATAAGCACATGTCATCTACTGCATTCTCTTCTACTACTAACATGTCAAGTTAACATATCTTATGAAATGCTTCAAAGATACACCAAAGCTTTACTAATTTCTTAATCACACTTAAAGCAACACTTGCTTAAACCCTAAATGATAATAGGTTTGAATAGCAACATATATTTCTGATGCTCCTAAAAATCTAAGAAAATTACAGTAGCATAATACTACTCTAAACAGACTACCATAAAAATTTCATGGCATTTGGATAAGTAAACTATCCTATACAAAAATGACAAGCTAGAGCATAAAAATGAGCATGGAATTACTTTATACTATGAAAAGTGTCAAACAACAGAATTAATATTTTTTCTAGGTTCTTCATAGCATACTATGACTGTACAAAAATTATCACATGCATGTTTTATACAAAGTTTGCTCTCTAGCAAAAATAACAAAAATCAGCCATTAAAGGTACTTGAACTACTTCTCCAAAGTTTTCCATAGCACATGCATGAAACATATTTTTTTCTAGGAAGTACATGATATAAGAAGATTAACAAACTTGAAATCATATTTTTCTGATACATATAGGATTTACTAGCCATTTTACAAGATATCAGCAATATCAAGGATTAATTAAAGCTCTACAGAAAAGTATTCCAAAAATGACATGCAATATTTTTAGATTGTAGATCTGGTTCCAATGAATCTAGATAAATTTATTTCACCATTTTTGGAGCTGAAATGACTGCTAAGAAATTTTCCAAAGCATTTTAATCAAGAATAATAAAAGAAAATGAGAAAACGGTTTTTATTAATGAAACTGGGCCGGCCCGGGAAATCAAGTGGCCCATGGCCGTTCTCGGCCTGGCATCGCGCGCGCGGGAAAACGGTCGAGCCGGCCTGCTCGGGGCGCGGCCCACAGGCGCAGCCCAGCGACGACCGACGGGGGAAAAACAGGGCGCCCTCGTCGGCGTTCGGAGCCGCGACGGCGTGGCGGTGGCCGACGGCCAATGGCCGCTTCCGTGCCCGAGCGAGCAAGGCGAGGCGCGCAACACTATCGCGGGGACACGGTGAACATCGTCGAGCAGTTCGAGAGAGATGGGGAGGAGCGGAGGCGACGGTGGCCGGAGCGCAAGCGCGGCGGCTCCGTCACGGTGGCGCGACGAGGAAGCCAAATTGGTGTCCTACCGGAGTGAGCAAGGCGATGGTGGCGCTCGTTCGGAGGAGGCAAGGGAGTGGCGAAGCTTGGTGCAAGACGAATTTGGTCGCGGTGGAGGGTCGACATCGAAACGGGGAAGCGGAGGTGGAGCTCCCGGCGGTGAGCCGCTTGCCCGCTCGGTTTTGGAGAGGGGAAGTGGATGACGAGCGGGAGTGCGAGTGAGGGGGCGAGGAGGGTTCGGGCAGGCGCACTTGAGCGCGCTCGAGCTGGCAGGAGGGCAGAGCGGGGGCGACGCGCGGCGGCTCCAACGGCGCATGAACACCACGCGGTGGGAGCTCTCTGCCGCGGTGGACAGCGAGGCGCGGGGCGAGCGGGAAGAGGAGGAGCGGCGCGGAGGCAGGCCGGGCCGAGCGGACGTGGGCCGGGCCGAGGCGGCGGCTGCGGCGCGCGCGCGCGTGGTGGCGCGGGCCGATTTGGCCAACGGGCCGAAAGCGAGGCGGCGGCCTGTTTAGGTTAGAAATTAAATTTTCATTTTCATGTTTTCAAATAATTTCAAATAATTGTTTTCAAATCTCATTTTGAGCAAGAAAAGGACCTTTTCTGAAAATGACCCAAAAATAAAAGTTGCTTAGAATTTAATTCTCTACAACTTTGATTATGGGGCCAACTAAAAATTCCCAATAGATTTTGAATTGAAGAATAAAAGCTAATTTAGAGAGGATTTTTGAATATTTTCAAATAACATTTTAAAAACAAATCTTTGACAAAACTTTGAGTAATTTAGTTGCTCCAAAAATTTTCCTTATAATTATAAGTGATATAAAATTTTTAGGTGCACATTTTTTGATGGAATGTGATTAGCACATTAATATATTACATCTCAAATACCACTTTCTAAGCTTTTATTTCACTCAAATTATAATATTAACATGTATGATTATGATAATATGAAATGTCATGCATATGATTGCCATGCAAATGCTTGCGTAACACCGGAGTGTTACAGAGGTGAGGAGCCATCGTCGAGTATAGGGTGGTTAGGGTTTGGCGATTGAAAGAGAGAAGGGATAAGTTCATATACACACACATAAAGTTTATGTTTAGACATAGACCATATGTACTATTAGGCCCATTAGTTTACTCTATTTTTTTCTCATTAACTGAAGCTAATATCCGACTTAAAATGGCTTTGTTTCCAAGTTCATGAGCAGTATAACAATAGCTGTAAGTAGAATCATATTACTCCCCGGGAGTAGTATTCTAGCTACTAGTGGCGATACTTCAGGATTAAGTAGATGCATGCTACGTCATGGTGGCATCACGCTTACTATGTGTAGCTCAACATGTCCCAATTGATGAACAACCCAGTGTGCTAATTGTTGGAGCAAAGAGCCATCCTCACATTGTTACATAAGTCGATCTACAGCATTGGTGGTGGAGAGAAGAAACATGGTAGTAGAATGAGTTCACCCTAGACTTACCCAGAGAGCAGCACGATAGTAGGCCATTTATAGTCCTGACTAGAGGGGTAACACTAACACAATCATTTTGCTGGAGGGAAGTAGTCACCGGCGCCAGTCGTTCAACACCTTATGCCATCAATGCTGGGCCCCTACACTCCTACTGCATGCTTCTTGATCTCATCCTAAATTTACTTTTTTTTCTTTCATACATGACTCAATAGCTAACATAAATTATCTAGGATAGGATTGTCACATCTGATTTCCAAGTACAGATCTTTAATTCCTTTGCCTAACTTGAATATGAGGGAGTATACTACTTAGTCGTCAATCAATCCGAAAGCATAAACTCAAATAATGATCCTTCTTACTATACCTAAAAACCATAACCGAATAGTAAATGACTACCTTTAAGACAATCTTCTCTTACTACTCCATATTAGAGCTAAGGATTGAGTAATTGACATCTATAATTAATGGAGAGTAAATGTCCAAGTCATGACTAACAAGGAAAGGAACTAACAAGTTGTCCAACGAAAGCCAGCACACAGTCGGGCACAGCGCCGGAGGAATGGGGCTTTGAACCACAACAATGGCTATGGTAGGTTTGTGCAAACATAGGCAACCACAAGCGGATGAGAGAGGCTGCTATTGATTTTGGTAATCTCTTCCACGAAATGCATGCAAAAGAAGGACAGAGGAACAAAAATGAAGGTAACTTAGATAGTAATCGACATGTTTTATATTTGGGTCCCACCAACAATGAAGCGCACATATATAGATCTTAAAAAATTGGTTTCAGTACAAGGATCGATATGATACACCTAGCCAAGTTTGAGGATTGGCCATACACTTTACTCTATCTATAGAATTTGTGTGTTAGTCATTTTTATGAAACTTAACTTAATTATATAATCCATAGAACATATTGTGTCATGTAGGAGTGCATACTAACTACAAACCATAGATGTCCAAGTGGTTAGGCCCAATACCCAATGATCAGCATGAGGCCCGATGCTATTATGCAAAATGCGACACCATTGCTACCAATTCGTGCTGGCATAATCCAAGCGTAGAACCATGCATGGCTAGACTGCTCCTCTGTAGTGCCGATATGAGCATGACACAAATTGTTGTATGTTCTCGGTCCGAGAACCTCTTGTGCGCTCCTATCCCACCGTCTTCCCTCCCCGAGGTGACCCAAGCTTATGCTGCGCTCTCCCCCATATCGCTCCTATCCTACCCCCTTGGGCCTCCACTTTTTCTTCAGATTTGAGCTGTCACCGCTTGTTCCCCTCCCCTCTAGCCTTCCTGGCTTTGCCACATTTGAGCGGCTCCTATTGCTCGCTCCCCTCCCCTCCCCTCCGGTTTGCCCCACCTTGCCCTAGATTTGCACCACCTTATTTAAGGGCTTGCTTGAGTTAGCTAGAGCTAATTAACATTTATGCTAAAAATTAGTCTAAATTAGTTAGAATTGGCTAGCTAGTTGGATAACAGCTAGCTGAAGGCTTGGCTAAAAATATGCTCACCTGTTAGGTCTGCTGTTTGGATGCACTAGGGCTAATTTAAGCTAGCTAATCTCCCCTAAAAAAAGCTAGCTAATAACAATTAGCCTTCGAATTTAAAAAAGGCACTAAGCTATCCCGCCCGTTCGGCCCTCTATTCTGCAAACATACTAGATAGGGGGGAAGGGAGCGGTGCAAAAACAGGTCGCGCCCCTCCTCGTACTGGACCAGGAGTCAACTGCTAGGCTAACATGGCTTGCATGTATATACGACTACGTGAGCCCTCGAGTTTTTTGCGTCGCAGACTCCTGCACAATCCTCTAATTTTCCTAACGCTAACACCCCGACGCCAGTTCTCAATCAGTCAATCGGGTCTGCAGAAGCCATGGTCGTGCGCTTTCTTCGATCCATGCTTTCTGAGCGAATCTTCACCCATGTGGTCAGTCTCCAAATCTTTGCTTACATACACTTCTATCAGTTATTCATCATACGAAATTCAGGTGAGGTGTTGATGTGTCTTCTCTTTCTTTTTCCCCCTCTTTTTTCTTGTTTTCAGCTAGAGGACGCGCGGATCATGCCGCAACGTCTGGTGAAGGGGCTACCACCGCTGGCGTCCGAAGGGACTAAGGTTGCCCCGTTGGTATGGATAATTTCATCACTTGATTCATTGGATCGGAATGGCTGTCATATGTCGATCTTTGCTGTTGGCGGATTTGAGGTTTGCTCTATTTTCAGGCAATGCATTCTGCCATTGGTTCTACTATGCCAATCGAGAACCTGACGTTTCAGTCTTTCAAATCGGCCAAGGTCTCTTTTTCCCCTGGTTCCTCTACAATAGTCGTTTTGCGTGTCCTCCTTTGGACAATGTGGTATACCATTATAACATCAAGGATTATTGTAAGGAATTGTTGACACTCAAAAATATCCATTTTGTAAAGTTGTCAAAATATGGAACAGACTTCACCATTGAGTTCCTCTCATCGAGACTGTCAAAAAGCATATATGGAACGTCTAATTCAGAATCGGGATGGAGTTATGCCCCTGAAAAGATGCTCTGTTGTCGGGACTGCTGACCCGAGTCAGGACTTCTGACCTATGTCGGGACTTCCGACGGCTGGGACTGCTGACCCAAGTCGGGACTTCCAACCCATGTCGGGACTTCCGACGGTCAGGACTGCTGACCCGAGTCGGAACTTCCGACAGACCTAATAAAAAGGGTTGTTCGGATCTAGCCTTCTGGATGTCGATCCGAACTGTTCTAAACTCATGGAAAACTTAGAAAATAAGGCTTGGAGAGGTTTCCTACTAGGATAAGACCACCCTCCTCTATATATATGAGAGGATCATGGCCGATTGAGTTCTCATCAATCCAATCGTCATACAAACAAATCAATCTACTCATTTTACACATTTTCTCTTCTCCTTCAACCTCCATGTTGTTCATCCCTTGATCCACGACCAAGGATGGAGCCCTTGGCTTGCCGGCCGACCTAGGGCAACCTGGCGACGTCCTTGCCCTGACGGGATCCATCCCGAGCGAGAGCTTTGACGGTTCCTTTGCTAGTTTGCCTGAAAACTAGCCGGTTCTTCGTCACGCAAGCACGTTGATTATCCTTTGGTGGTTTGCTTGTAATCCTCTCCGTGCTTCACCACGTAAGAGTGATATCCTCGCTACGTTCTTTGGTCCATGGCGGCCCGGGCGTCCAATGCCCTTTCTGGTGTGTGATTCGGACCACATCCGACGTCAACACACTTTTTGGCGACTCCGCTGGGGAAGAATTTACTTCGGCTCTACTTTGTAGCCAATTCTTTTTGCCCTAGCCTTACTCCTCGCTGATCTATCTTCTTGAGCTCGCCATTACCGTTGCATCTGGCCCAAAAGGCCGATCGCATCTGGTTTTGACCCCTTGTGATCTTGCTTGTAATTTTGCAACGTATTGTGCTTGATATTAAAAAATTCAGCAAGACGGTTAAGTTCTAAATCATAGAGTACCAAGGTGGTTCATCACAAAATTACTACAATTGCCCCCAAGGTACAACTTGCAAATATATCTTATGATCCTAATGGTTATTTTGCAAGTCATATAAGCTCTCATGTTGGTGTTGCTAGCTGTAATGATACTAGATATGTTGCATCGGCTGATACTTTTGATAATGTTTCTCATCATACACATAATAATTATGGATATCAGGTCAAGAGCCGATGTCAACTATAAATTCTTTGAGTTTTGATGCTACTAGCAACATACAACATGTAAATCCTTGTTTATCGGCTATGAGTTCACAATATGTGGTTTCACCACATGACATGCTGATGAAAGAGAGAATTGGATATGACAATGCTAATTACTTTGCCAATTGCTCTCAAAATTCAGCACCATATGCCAATGCTCTTATTCATAATTTGGCTCCACATGTTACTTCTAACTTGAGCCGAATTAATGAAAATTCAGCAATGTATGTAAGTGCTAATACCCATGATTTGGCTTCACGTGTTATTAGTAACCATAGCCGAATTAATGGAAATTCAGCACCTTATGCAATGATCAATACCCACAATTCGGCTTCGTATTCTGCTCACGATCAAAGCCGAATTAGTGAAATTTCAGCAAGGCATTCGAGTGCTAAAAGTTGTGATTCGGCTCCACATGTTACTAATAATTATAGCCGAATCAATGAAAATTCAGCAATGGGTGAGGAAATCCTTGTCAAGTCTACAATCATAGCTAAGCTAAAGGTAGATGGAATCACTGAAGATTCTCCTCTTTTCTATACTATGGTTAAGGTAAATTCTACATTTCATAAGTTAGAGGAAGGAATCTTTGATACTCCTATTGCTACTTCGCCTCATGTTGGACATACTAGTGAATCGGCCCCGGCTTTTAGTCAACCTCAATATGAGAGGCTGTTTTACTATTATTTTGACCAGCATGGTAGAGTGATTGTAAAGAGTCAATATAAATTGGCCTCTTCGGCGCCTAAAACCGATAGGGCCAGTTCATGAGGGGCAACCCTATACCTCCTGGTAAGAGGTTGTCTTACTGTTATTTTGATCAAAATGGCAAGCTTATTTTTAGGAAGAAACCTGTATTGGTCTCTTCGGTGCCTGAAACAGATAGGGCCAATTCAGGAGAAGCTACCACTATACCTCCTGAAAAACATGGGAAGCGATAGAAATCAGCTAGACTTGATTTTTTAGAGCTAAAGGGGCTGTACATTTATCTAGCGATTACTACATCATTGATGGAGATCAAGTCCCTACAAGCAACAAAGGAGGGTTGTCTGCCTACTCAAAATCGGTTGAGCCGACTTTGAAGTCGGCTAAGCCGACTCTTGCCTGCTCTAAGTCGGCTAGGCCGACTTCCCAGTCGGCCAGGCCAACTGCCCCTACCGCCTACTCTGAGTCGGCTAGGCCGATTTCCCAGTCGGCTAGGCCAACTACCTCTACTACTTGCCCTGAGTTGGCTAAGCCGGCTTCCCAGTCGGCCAAGCTAACTGCCTCTGCTAGTGCCCAAGTCGGCCTAACCGACTTCTAGTCGGCTAAGCCGACTTTCCTAGTTCTGGCAGCTGCTGATGTGTCTTCAGGTGATTTGACCCCTCTTGTTGATTGGTTTCTGGAGAAGAAGAGCAAAATCATGCAAATCAAGGATATGCACTTCTCCAATATGGTCAACAAGGTAGAAAACACAAATATTTTGCTCAAATTCCAATCCGGTCATACTATTTCAATTTCAGCATCTATTAGAGATATCCTTACTAACAGTTGTTGTAGACCAATTGAGAATAGCAATTTATTTGTTAATGATAAAATAAATTCAGATTCTATCAACCAATACATTGTGCCATATGGCAAGGCAGATGGTGATACTTCATCAAAGCTAAAGCTTCCCATAAGCAATTGCAAAGGTGTGGCCGAATGGATTGATAACAAATCTAATCCATTTGTTTTCCTAGCTTTAAAGCCGACCCCACAAAAGAATCGGCTAAAGAAATCAAAATACACCTTTGACTTTACTTTTTGTGATCATGTCTTTGATATCTTGCTCGAGAAAAATTTTATTAGAATCATTGATCACAGTGCTTTGTCATTTGTTCAAAACTTAGAAGAGCTTACATATTGCAAGTGGCACAATTCTTCTGATCATAATACTTCTAACTGCAATGTGTTTCGTCGAGTGATCCAATCGGTCGTTGATAATGGACGATTGAGGTTTTCTGAAGCTCAACAGATGGACCAATTAGATTCAATTAGTCTTGATAGCAAACAGGTTTTGAATTGGCTTGCAATAGCCGATTCACTCAAAGCTCAAAGCTCAAATGCCCAAGAGAGAGATGTGGAGCCCTCAAGTGAAGACAAGGTTGTTGTCCATGAATTACAAATTGAAGATACTCAAGAGAACAGCAATGTTATCATAGTTTCAGAAGACATTGGGGAGCAGGTAAAATCTCTCCAACTAAAGCAAAAGCTGATTGATCCCATTGAGCAAGTGGAATCGGCTAAGGATCCTCCTCTGAAGCATGTCTATCAAGATGGGGAGAAGAAGGAGGATGCTCATAAAGTTGATGGAGGTAAAGGCCGTGACAAGCTAAAAAGTAGAAGGCCGAAGCTTAGCTTCGAGAAACTTCTAGCTAAATATGAGAAGATAGCAGAAGCAAATGTCACCAATCGGCCAAAGAAAGTGCAATCATCAAAATCACCTCTAAAGCACAAGTTTCAAGAGTAGGATTGGCAAGGAGATAGATCTCACAAAACAGCAACATATTCTCCTTTTGAGCAGTCAATTCCTATGTCATATGGATCACAACCCGTATATTTTTATTCTTATTCATCTTGGGGCTGGTTTGATCAAGAGGCACATGTTCCATCATATTTTAGGCCACAATATATAGAATATGCAGCTCCTTGACATTCAGAGGGATCATCATCTTGTAAAGACCGTTTTGATCAAAATCGGTCCGGAGCTCAACCAAAGAAGAAAGTGGTAAAGCAAATTTACCGCGTGAAGTATGATGGCCAAAAAGATAAAAGTTCAGATCTAAATTCAACTATTGAAAAGCCGATTATGTTGTTGAAAAATCCGGCTAATGATGGCAAAGAAGTAGAGAAATCATCTATTGATGTTGTAGGTGCCAAATTTGAACAAAAGAAGGTGAGAGTGCTCAAAGTCAAGAATGATTTGCCGCTATCCTTATTTTGATCCTTGGTATGGATCTGTATGTTTTAGAGGGTTACCAAATTATTTTGCTTATCAATGATCAAGAGCCAAAATATTTATTTCGGTTATGCATGCTCTTATGGATGAATTCATATGACTGATATTTTGATATCGCCCTTAGTGTAAAAATATAGCCGATGAGTGCTTGTGACCATCGTGCTATTAGAAAGCCCCTATGAAATTTACTTTGATGGTTTTCAAGCCCGGGGGCATGATATATGTATTTTGATTTACTTTATGGATGTGACAATATGATTAATCGGCTTGCAAATAAGGCCAAGGTGTTGGCATAATCATTATTTCTCACAATAGTGTTGTTTGAGACATCAAGCCGATTAAAATTATATTTGCACCAAAATTGAAGTCGAATGTGAAATTTTCTTATTCGGCTTGGCTTATATTGCAATCCATGAAGTATGACATGTTGAAGCCTATGATGATTCTTTACTAGTGGTGCAGCAAGTCGTTGGTATAGAAGAGTCAGTAACCAACCCCTCTTCTCTGGCAAGACAGTCAGCTTGGTCGACTTTACTAGTCGGCCTAGCCGACTCCCCTGTAGCTAGCCCGGTCAATGTACATGATGAACTTTTGAATCGGCCCAGCAAAAACTTCTAGTGATGTTGGGGCTGATTTACATGATTAAAGGACTACCTTATTGGGATATCTACGAGATCCAAGTGCCAAAGTTGATAAAATGTTTGGCGAAGTGCTTTCAAATATGTGTTGTACAACGATGAGCTTTACCGAATAATCGCCGAAGACTTGCTGCTAAAGTGCTTGAGATCTGATCAAGTAAGAGTGGCTATGAGAGAAGTCCATGAAGGTATTTGTGGTACACATCAATCGGCCCTAAAGATAAAGTGGTTATTGCGTAGAGCTGATTTCTATTGGCCTACTATGATGGCCGATTGTTTTTGATACTACAAAGGTTGCGAAGAGTGCCAAAGGTTTGAGAATATTCAACCGGTGCCTGCTGCTATGCTTCATCCTATTATCAAGTCATGGCCTTTTCATGGTTGGGGGCTAGACTTTATTGGCCAAATTCATCCCCTATCTTCTAAGGGACATCGCTTTGTGTTGGTTGCTATAGATTATTTCACTAAGTGGACCGAAGCTGTTCCTTTGAAGAATATGACACATAAGGAGGTTATTGAGTTCATCACTGAGCATATCATTCATAGGTTCGGCATACCCTAAACATTAACTACAAATCAAGGGACATCATTTATGTCTAAGGAAGTGAGGGACTTTGCCGAATTATATAAGATCAAGTTACTCAAATCATCTCTATATTATGCTCAAGCTAATGGCCAAGCTGAGTCTAGTAATAAGACTTTGATCAAGCTTATCAAGAAGAAAATTGAGGAGAATCCAAGAAGGTGGCATGAAGTATTGTCTGAAGCTCTATGGGCACATCGCATTTCAAGGCGTGGTCCTACAAAAGTTACTCCTTTTGATCTAGTATATGGTCAAGAGACCGTGTTGCCTGTCGAGGTAAATTTGGATGTATACAGGCTTACTAAACAAAATGATCTATCAGCCATTGTGTATCATGATTTGATGATGGATAACATCGATGAGATAACTGATGTAAGATTAAAAGCTTTCAAGGAGATAGAGAAAGATAAAGCCCCAGGGCATACAACAAAAAGGTCAAGAGCAAATCTTTCCAAGAAGAAGAATTAGTGTGGAAAATCATACTACATATTAGATCGAAGAGCAATCAGTTTGGCAAATGGTCACTAAATTGGGATGGTCCTTATAAAGTGATCAAAGTCATGAGTAGTAATTCTTATTTGCTAGAGACATTGCAAGGTGAACGTCTCAAAGTAGCATTTAACGGAAGATACTTAAAAAAGTATTTTTCAAGTGTTTGACAAGAAGTCTAAGTGCTCTTCAAGCAATGGTCGATACATGTATCGCCCTTAGAACAAAAATGGTCGATGTATACATCGCCCTTAGTCGCTGAGCAGCCGATGAGATGGGTATCATCGCTGTTCAGTTTTATTGTGTTTGGTTTGACTAAGTGTTTTCAGGTTCATGCATCATTCATCTGAAAATAGGGGGGCATATGTTGACACTCAAAAATGTCCATTTTGTAAAGTTGTCAAAATATGGAACGGACTTCACCATTGCGTTACTCTCGTCGAGACTGTCAAAAAGCATATATTGAACGTCTAATTCGGAGTCCAGATAAAGGAGTTATGCCCCTGAAAAGATGCTCTGTTGTCGGGACTGCTGACCCGAGTCGGGACTTCTGACCTATGTCGGGACTTCTAACATATGTCGGGACTTCCGACGGCTGGGACTGCTGACCCGAGTCAGGACTTTCGACCCATGTCGGGACTTCCGACATATGTCGGGACTTCCGACGGTCGGGACTGCTGACCCGAGTCGGAACTTCCGACAGACCTAATAAAAAGGGCTGTTCGGATCTAGCCTTCTGGATATCGATCCGAACTGTTCTAAACTCGTGAAAAACTTAGAAAATAAGGCTTGGAGAGGTTTCCTACTAGGATAAGACCACCCCCTCTATATATATGAGAGAATCATTGCCGATTGAGTTCCCATCAATCCAATCGTCATACAAACAAATCAATCTACTCCTTTTACCACTTTTCTCTTCTCCTTCAACCTCCATGTTGTTCATCCCTGGATCCACGACCAAGGATGGCGCCCTTGGCTTGCCGGCCGACCTAGGGCAACCCGGCGACGTCCTTGCCCTGACGGGGTCCCTCCCGGGCGAGTGCTTCGATGGTTCCTTTGCTAGTTTGCCTGAAAACTAACCGGTTCTTCGTCACGCAGGCACGTTGATTATCCTTTGGTGGTTTGCTTGTAAACCTCTCCGTGCTTCACCACGTAAGAGTGATATTCTCGCTACGTTCTTCGGTCTGTGGCGGCCCGGGCGTCCAATGCCCTTTCTGGTGTGTGATTCGGACCACATCCGACGTCAACAGGAATCCCTGCTCTCTTTTGCCCACATTGTATAATAATTCTTGCAGTACCCATTATTAGAATGTTTTGCCCACATTGTCCTGAATACTTCTTGTCAGCATCCATATACATAACAATGATCTTCCCCATACCCAGGATATTTGAAAACACTTTGTTTGTTTGTTTGCCTTTTCTATACCCTGGCAGTTTATGCCATATTTGTCAAATTGAAGAAAAGTTCTATACTGTATTTTCTTTTTTATCTATTTATAATATATATTTAAGCAGCAGGGGAAACTCGTTTTGCTTTTTTTTTCTTTTTTATCTATTTATAATATATATTTAAGCAACAGGGGAAAAGTTATATACTGTATTTTCTTTGCCTTAAAGGAAAATTGAAGAAAAATAATTTTTTTTCTTTTACTCTATAGTACCTAATAGAACTCGTTTTGCTTTGTTTGATTCATGAAGGTGGCTAAAATATCTTTTTGGAACTGGTCAACATCTAATCATTTTTTACTGAACCACAAACCTTAAGAGCATTAAGCTGAATTTTTCCATAGCAACCCACGGGCAGTCAGCTCTGTGTTGAAAAGAAAATGAGTTTGCTCCTCACTAAATATCCTGAACAATATTTTTCCTCAGTCCATCATGTAGGACCTTATCTTCAGTTCTTCACTTAAGTGGTTGTGCAATTGGCCTTTAATTCATATGTGGGATGTCACTCAAACCCCTTGGTATGTGTCTTCCTATTTTACAAGAGAGAGCATGCCCTTTGGTTTCCTACCTAATGCCAAGAACGTACTTTACAATGAGACTGGCTATAACCTTTCTTCATCCTTCAAGGTATTATTCTCTTTTTTTTTTACCTTATGGACTGGCTACCTTTCTAACTTCTCGTGTCAGTAGCAGGTGGATTTAATTACAATTCACTAGTATATGGTTTATTACTAGTATTTACCTTATGGATCAGACAGCCAACGTGAAAAGGCCTTTCCTTCCAATTTGAAAAGAGAAACGTGAAAAAGGGCTCAGGTTTTGACTGACGGACTCCAGATCCATCCATGTACAGACCAGGGGACGGTTTCTTTCTTTCGCAAAAGATCTCGCGTCGCTCGACAGATATCGGAGGAGTACTTTGTGTGTGTGCTAACGGAAAGTAAGAAACGGGTGGATCAGATCCGGCCGGAGCAGCAACAGCGGCGAGAAAGTTCGGTGCTTATCATGATGAGCTTGGCTGGAGGCTGGAGCCCCCCATCAAACACCCATCAAGTGGCGTCCAATTCCGCTGGGCCGACGACGCCGACCCAGTGGACTCCGCGATGCCGCCGCTGACGGCGACTCGGGGGACATCCTGCCGCGCCCGTGGGCCGTGCCTAGGCGACAGCCCGGAGCTTCGTCGGATCTTCCGGTGGATCGATCGTGTCGTGCACGGATAGAGCATCCGCGTCCATGCTCCATGCTCCTCCGTACGTACGCAGCGGCAGACCCAGCTGACTGACTGATTGATCGGTGTGGGCGTGTACTGCATCGCAAGTTCTCGTGCGTCTGGATGCGCCGTGCGCGTCGTTATCAGTTGGCAGTGGGCCACTGCCGGTCGTATCCGTCCGTCCATAAGTCATTGTCGTTCTTCATCAGAGAAAGAGAGAGGGCAAAACGTTCATCTGTCGGTCGGTCGACAGAAGGAATAATATCTCACGGCACGGAAGACACACCAGTCACCATATAATAAGACCTGATGATGTTCCATCACCAGGAGATGGTGGTTTGGTTCGTGACGTGGAAAGCCCAGCAGCGGCAGCGGGAACGGCGAAGCTCCCACGCCGACCGACGCAACTCAAGCGCGACGCCGCAACAACGGATCGGAGCGCCAAAAGCCAAGGCCGGCAAGGCGGCAACTCACTCGTGGATTTCGCAGGAAAACGAGCAGGTTCTCCCGTGATCGGCCGGGGCAAACCCCCCCTCCCCGCCTTTCAACCAGTTTTCCCGCCCGGAGTTAGTTGCCCCGTACGCCAAGGAAAACAAAGGGGGCGGCAGTAGTAGTCCTCGCTCGTGGCGCGCGCGGGCGCCGGGCGGACGTGGCTTTCGTTGGTCCGGCAGCGGAAAATGACGGCGCGGGCGCGGGCGCGGGCGCGGCGGAGAAACTGAGAAAGGCCAGGTATTAGGCGACGGCGGACCGCGGAGGTATAGTACGGTACGAGAAAGCGACCGATCGGCCTGGATGCGACGGGGACAGGGGACTGATGGGTTCGGGTGGGAGATGCGTCGATCCAGCACCACCCGCTGGTCTGGTCCACTACGGCGTTACCGGATCGATCGATCGCCACCTTTTTCCCGTCGATCCGTGCACTGAACCTGACCGGATGTCGGCTTGCTCCCCCGGACGGACGGACCGTGGTGGATGCGGATCGGATGCGCGCTCTCGCCTTTGGTGGCCTCGGGGACACTGGGTAGAACGCTACGCACGCCGTTGCGTGGCAATGGCAATGCTTTACCGCGAGCAACACGGACAGACCAGGCCGGTCCGTCCGTGCCTCCGTGGATCCAGGCATCCGTCCGTTCAGCACCTTTGCTTGATTGCTTCGCCATCACTTTGGTAGACCTCTGTTTGTTTAGTACTACTAATAGGGTAGTATATACCAAAAGATCTAGCACTAACTAGGGACCTGTTCGGAGATCGCACGAGCCATGCTTCGACGGACCGTGCTCACTGTTCACTGACCGATGGGCCTACGGCCACGAGCGCCCTGTTCCGAATTGAAAGTCGCCAGCGCGAGGTCTGAAATCTTCGCCGATGTGCAGAAAGCGTCGGTTGCAAGCAGACGAAGCGAAAACGAGGAGATCGGCCGGCGGGACCACGGCCGCCGTGGGCGCGCATTCGCAGCTGACCCATCCGGCATCCCGGGGTCCGGCGCTCCGGCCTCGGGGCAGGCAGCTTCTTCGCAGTTCGGCCAATCGGCCCGGGCCAAAAGGAGAGCACGGGATGGATGGGCCTTCGCTGCTGTCCATCTCGACGGATGGCGCCACGTCCATGCCAACACCACACGTGGGTCACACCAACGGGTAGGGCGGCGAGTGCCGTCCCCACTCCACCTCTCTACAGCACAGGGAAGCTCCCCCTCCCATCCGCCATCATTCCCTCCCGGTGGGCTGGCTTCCCGCTTCCGCCTTCCGGCTTCCTGATGATCGAATCAGTGGATGGCCGGCACAGTCGCGGAAACACGCCCGAGCTTGTCCAGTATTGCGGACCACCTCCCCGTTTATCTTAGCATTCTGCTCAACCTTTTTTTTTTAAAAAAAATACTGGCTTCTGTCATGGAACGTGCGGTACGGATCGTGGTTGAAAATTGTAGGGGAGAACAGATGACATGATGAGATGTGGTCGTTCACTTACAGTACATGATTAAAAAAAAAAGCGGTGCCTTTGTAATGCGAAGGATGAAAACATCTTGTACCAATTGGAAATATTACTATGAAATAGTATCAACATTTATGTGTCTAAGTAAGTTTACTATAAAAATATATTTCATAACTAATCTTATGGTATTAATTTAGTATCGTAAATGTTACTAGTTTTTCATATAGCATAGTCAATCTTTTAAATTATTTTACTTCTCGGGAAGTGAGAAATGCTTTTTTTTAGATGGAGAGAGCTGATAGAATTTACAGAGTCTATAAATGGGTATTCAGTTAGAACTTAGAAATGGATAGATAGAGTAAATATAACTAATTATGTTTACCTGTGCATATTAAATTTATGCACGTAACTTGCAAAATTTGAAACTGCGCTACAGCACAAAGTGGACAAAATCGGTAAAGCATCAACCATTGTAGAGAAAAGAACTGACCAAACTTTCTCGAGTTTTAATTAAAACCATAGATAGAGGACAAGGACAATGATCATCACTAACCTAGTGGTTGAGATGCGTACCCCTGGACCCTTATGGCAAAGGCCGTATATTCTTGAGATGCAAATTAATTAAAACCATGAAACTGTTCTTGTTCCAAAAGGACTAACACAAAATTGTTATTAGGCTTTAAACCCTTATTAGTTAGGAGACATGAATTATGATGAACTTCTATAGTGCATCTTATATAACCTTTAGTGCCCCTAAAACTTTATTGAAAAAAAGGCCGTAGATTCTTGCGCTAAAACTGCAAAGACGAACCTACATGATTATGATTAATCAAGGGACACGACACGAGCCCATCGATCCATCCTCTCCGGTCGTAAAGGGGAACCAAATGGACTTGCTTTAGCAGAGCTACAAAACACGAGGTTGTCGACGCAAAACCGCCTAACAAATCAAGTAGAAAACCCCAACCCTTTATCACCTCCCCCACTCTCAATTAGTAGCTTCGTTCATTCATCACCCGCCCCTCCCCTCACTCATCATCTCCAGCAGCACACACAGAGAGAGAAGCAAATCCAAGAAAGAAGAAGAAGAGGATCCATGGAGAAGTGCAGGTCGGTGCCGCACGAGCACTCGTCGGCGTACTACGGGTGCGGCGGCGGGTACGACTACGAGGACGTCGGCGGCGGGCCCGGGCAGGCGGGCAAGTCGTATAGCTTCAACGGACCGAGCGGCCGCGACGACCCGGAGGCGAAGCGGCGGCGCCGGGTGGCAGCGTACAACGTGTTCGCCACGCAGGGCCGGATCAAGACCACCGTCCGCAGCAGCGTCAAGTGGCTCAAGTCCAAGTTCTCCGACATCCGCTACGGTGGCCTCTGAACTCAACCTGCTGCATGCAATCCATCCTACTCCTACACCACATATATATACATGAGATATATATGCATGAATCATGATGCTCATATGCATATGCAATTATGTATGCACGCACAAGTTATATGTGTGCTAGCAACGCCAACGGCCAAGTTAAATAGCTGCTGCATATATATATATATATATATATATATATATATATATATATATATATATATATATATATATATATATATATATATATATAGGCACTACTGTGTACATGCTATGTTTATAAGCATGTTTCATGTGTGCGTGTATGAAGTGTGTGTGTTTGTGTATGGTTGGTCTCTCAAGTCACAGTGTGCTTGCTTTCCAGACTGGCCCGTGAGTTTTCTGTTTGCTTTTGCTCTGTCAGGAAAGAAACGGTGGTTGGTTGTACTCTGCTTGAATCTGCAAAACAAGTTGTATCATCAATCATCATGCGCTTGCTTTGATCTGGTTTGCTTTTCAGTTTCCACCACAGTTGTTTGTGTTTTCTGTTTTGGGAGTAGAGGATTTCAGAGGTTGAAAATCGACCTCGCTGATTTGGATTCGGATGGTTTATTTCTCCCGGAAAGGCGAAAGCCGAAATATCTCTTTTTTATCTTTGGAAAAGGTGCTCTTGAGCACAAACGACGCAGGCTTTTGGCAGCAAAGATCGATCAACCAGCTGGATCTGAATGAATAATAAAACTAATGATTCTTCTTTTCTGAAGAGAAGAAGATTATTGGTACATGTAATGATATGAGGCATCGGTCTCCACAATTCAGAGGATGCTCAAAGCTCAACCGGAGAAGAACAGCCGCGCGGCCGGCCTACAGTCCTACACATGATCCACAAGAACGTACTGCTTGGAAGAAGGTAATTCGTCCGATCCGCGCAGCGCCGCGGCGGCCGCCTCGAACTCAGACACAAAGGCAGCCGACCTGCTCTCCGGGCCGCCGCGGTTCACCGTGCCGCCGCCGCTGCCAGACGGCGGCTCGCCTTTGGCCTCCTCCTCCACGCCGTCATCGCCGTCATCGTGGTCCGGAGCCGCGACCAGGTGGTGGTCCTCGGCTCCTCGCCATCGTCGTCGCTGCCTGAGTGGTGCCAGGTGTTTGCCGTCGGCGCCTGCTTCTGATCTTGCGCCAGCTTCTGAACCGTGCTCGCGTCCTGAACGACAGGGCTAGCCGAAAACCGTTTCGCGACTGTGCTGGATGAGGCGCTGACGATGGTTTTTTCTGATGACCCGTCGTGAGCGCTGGAGGAAGCATTAGCAGCAGCTGATTCTTGGCCTGGATTTCCCGTGTTAATCACTGGTTCTTGGCCTGAGTTCTCCGTGTCAGTCGATTCATCATCAGTCCATCCATCATCCTTCTGGTCCTGGACACGTGTGAGCAACAGAGCCCAAAGACACAGCAGGCAGTCAGGATAACAATGGCAGAAGCAGGGATTATTCATTTGTTCCTGCAAGAGTTTAGTTTCACAGTATATGTAGTAATATAAAACGGGCCTAAAAATGCTGGATTTACCTGGAACAATTTCAGGGGGACACCTGGTTTTACCCGGATAACCAACGGCAGCCTCCGCCTGCAAGCAAGATCAGAGAGCACCCGTCAGCCAACGAAAGAGGCGTTCTCCGCAACCGCGGCCACGGTTCTCACTTCCTCTCGTCGACTCCCTCCTCCACCTTGTACACGACGGGGAGCGCCGAGAGGTCGCACGGCAGCGGCGGCGTGCTGAAGAGCTGCAGCAACGGCAGCAGCGGCACTTTCAGCAAGGAGCAACAAGAACAGGAGCGGGCCAAGAAGTAATCAGGTGACGACGCACGCTGCTCTGCAGGGCCTGCGCGGCGGTGCCGCGGGCGGCCGGGTCGAGCGCGAGGAGCGTGGCGAGCAGGCCGATCGTCGACGGCGGCAGGTCGCGGAACCGCTCGGCCGTCGTGGAGTTGTACGTCTCGGGGGGCTTGAGCGACGGCGGCAGGTTCATCTTCCGCCAGTAGTCGTCCGGCGGCGACCCGAACAGCGTGAAGATCTTCAGCAGCTGATCCTTCTGAACGCACCAAACAAAGCAGGGGCAGCTCTTTTGTCGTCCCATCACAATTTCTCAAGAATTTTGCAGGACGAGAATCGAGAACAAGATGTGCTCAGCTCACCTCGCCACTGCCGTGCATGAGAGTCTTGCCGAAGAACATCTCGGCGAGGAGGCAGCCGACGCTCCACAGGTCGACGCCGACGCCGTAGCTGGTGGCGCCCAGCAGCAGCTCCGGAGCGCGGTACGGGAGCGAGACGACGCGGTTGGGGGGGGGGGGGGGGGGGGGGGGGGGGGGCTGCCAGCGACCGGCGCCGTAGTCGTTGGAGAGGCCGAAGTCGCCGATCTTGAGCACGCCGTGGCGGTCGATCATCAGGTTGCCGTGCTTGATGTCCAGGTGTGCCGCGCTCGTGGCAGTGCTGCAGCCCCTCGAGCAGCTGCTGCATGTAGCACTTGATCTGAAACCGAGCGAGCATTGACAGCCATCAAAAAAGAAGAGTTTCAAATGTGCTAGAACTTTTTTTTAAAAAAAAGTAATATTGACATTCGAGAAGCTTAGCTTAGGCAGTGTTTAGTTCCTTCAAAATTCCAAAAATTTTATAAGATTCTCCGTCACATCAAATCTTTGGACGCATGCATTGAGCATTAAACGTAGATAAAAAAATAACTAATTGCACAGTTTGTCTGTAAATGTCGAGACGAATCTTTTGAGCCTAGTTAGTCCATGATTAGATAAATTTTACCAAGAGGCTGTTTAGTTGGTGAAAAAGTTTGGGTTTGGCTACTGTAGCACTTTTCGTTTTATTTGGTAATTTGTGTCCAATCATGGACTAATTAGGCTTAAAAGATTTGTCTCGTGATTTACAACTAAACTGTGTAATTAGTTTTTTCTTTGGTCTACATTTATTACTCCATGCATATGCCGTAAGATTTGATGTGACAGGTACTGTAGTACTTTTTGGGTTTACTTTTTGTGAACTAAACAGGCACCAAATAACAACGAAAAGTGCTACAGGAACTTTACACACACTTTACAACCATCTAAACACACCCTTAGATTACTTCTGTTCTGTGTGCACATTTCAGGTGGACTGGACTAGTTCTTTGTAAATTTCGATAAATTCAGGCATTAGGCGTTTCACCGTTCAGGAAGCAGGTTATCTGCCTTCATTGGCAGGATTCACTGTTTGCAGCTTGAGGAGCAGAGCAGGACTAGAGTACCTCTGAATTGACCAGTTCACATGTGCCACAGACCATAGATGTGACCAAGACATGTGCTAACAATATGCCAAACACAATCACTGTCAGACAATGGACACCAGTAAGGTTGATAGGGGCCGTGTCCGTGTAGCTTAGGAAAGTCTATTTCCAGACGGTGGAATACTGGAATATCCGAGTGTTCGATCTTCACTGGCACAAGGTGCCCAACATATGGCCGTTAGTCGGTCGGTCAGATGGATGGATGGGTCCAAAAGGGGAAACACTGGCCACAGGCGCAACAACCAGAAAAAGGCGGCGTATCCAAGGCGAGTGATGAGTGGGTTCTGTTCTAGCGAGGACGGCCACCCACGGCCGCCATGGTCAGGTGGCCGTCGACTCCTCGTCGTCGTGGTGCATGATCTCCGAATGAAAGAAAGGAAAGGGAAGGACGACGATACCTGCGGCTCGGTGAGGCACTGGCCGGAGCGGAAGACGAGCCTGCTGAGGTCGTCGTACATGAAGTCGAAGACGAGGTAGATGCTGCGGCGGGAGGTGGCGATGCCCTCCAGCTTCATGACGTTGGGGTGGTCCAGCCGCCGCAGGAACTGGATCTCCCTCGCCATGAACCGCACGCTCTCCGAGTCCGACCTGTTGAACCACACCTTCTTGAGCGCCACGATCCGCCCCGTCCCGCGCTCCCGCGCCTTGTACACGCTGCTGTACGAGCCCTCACCGACCTTCTCGATCTTCTCGTACTCGTCGACGCTCTTGGTCAGAGCTTCACAGGAGCCAGGAGGGTGATATTACACGGGGGCAGTGAGGGAAGGAAGCCGGAGCCGGCGACGCATGCGTGGCGTGAGCCGTCGGAAAGGCGAAAGCTGAAATATCTCTCTTGAGCACAAACGAAACGACGCAGGCTGTTGGCAGCAGCCACTCCGAGCCAGCAAAGACGGATCGACCATGAACTGAATGAATAATAAAACTAATGATTCTTCTTTTCTGAAGAGATGATTATTGGTACATGTAATGATATGAGGCATCGGTCTCCACAATTCAGAGGATGCTCAAGCTCAACCGGAGAAGAACAGCCCGCGCGGCCTACAGGTGATTCGTCCGATCCACAAGAACGTACTGCTTGGAAGAAGGGAATTCGTCCGATCCGCGCAGCGCCGCGGCCGCCGCCTCGAAGTCCGACACGAAGGCAGCCGACCTGCTCTCCGGGACGACGCGGTTCACGCCGCCGCCACCGCTGCCGATGCCGGAGGGCCGCTGGCCACCGGCCTCCTCCTCCTCCTCGCCGTCGCCGTAGTCCGGAGCCGCAACCAGGTGGTGGTTGACGTGATCGTCGCCGTCGCTGGCCGAGTAGTGGGAGGTGTTTGCTGTCGGCAGCTGCTCCCGATCTTGTGCCACCGTCTGAACCGGGCTCGCTTCCTGAACGACCGGGCTAGCCGAAAACCGGTTCGCGACTGTGCTGGATGAGGCGCTGACGATGGTTTTTTCTGATGATGCGTCGTGAGCGCTGGAGGAAGCATTAGCAGCAGCTGATTCTTGGCCTGGTTTTCCTGTGTTAGTTACTGGTTCTTGGCCTGGATTTACCCGGATGGTAATGTCCAACGGCGGCCTCCGCCTGGGCTGCTGCGCCTGTTTCTCAGGAGGAGACCCGCTGTTGATCTCCGACTGCTGCTCCTCCTCGGCTTTCTGCTTGCCGTCCTTCCACCTCTGCGAGCGCTGTCTCCTCGGCCTGCACGCAAGATCAGAGACCACCCGTCAGCCAACGAAAGGGCGTTCTCCGAAACGTGCTTGTCTGGTTCTTCACGCCCACGGTTCTCACTTCCTCGCGTCGACGTCCTCCTCCTCCTTGTACACGACGGGGAGCGCCGAGAGGTCGCACGGCAGCGGCGGCGTGCTGAAGAACTGCAACAGCAGTGGCGGAAGCGCTTGTCAGCAGGGAGCAACAGGAACCGGCCGGAGCGGGCCAAGAAGTAATCAGGTTGCTTGGTTACTCAGGGGACGCACGCTGCTCTGCAGGGCCTGCCCGGCGGTGCCGCGCGCGGCCGGGTCGAGCGCGAGGAGCGTGGCGAGCAGGCCGAGCGACGACGGCGGCAGGTCGCGGAACCGCTCCGCCGTCGTGGACTTGTACGGCTTGGGGGGCTTGAACGACGGCGACAGCTTCATCTTTCGCCAGTAGTCGTCCGGCGGCGACCCGCACAGCCTGAAGATCTTCAGCAGCTGATCCACCTGGAAGTATCAAAGTCCCACCACTATTTCTCAAGAAATTTGCATGATGGAGACGACGGCGAGAACGAGATGGAGATGAGCTTATCACCTCGCCACTGCCGGGCATGAGGGGCTTGCCGAAGAACATCTCGGCGAGGAGGCAGCCGGCGCTCCACAGGTCGATGCCGACGCCGTAGCTGGTGGAGCCCAGCAGCAGCTCGGGCGCGCGGTACCAGAGCGTGACGACGCGGCTGGTGAGCGGCTGCCGGCGCCCGGCGCCGTAGTAGTTGGCGAGGCCGAAGTCGCCGATCTTGAGCACGCCGTGGCGGTCGATCAGAAGGTTGGAGCCCTTGATGTCCCGGTGCAGGATGCCGCGCTCGTGGCAGTGCTGCAGCCCCGCGAGCAGCTGCTGCATGTAGCACTTGATCTGCAACCGACCATGCATTGGCAACCATCAAGAGAAGAGGTTTCAAATGTGCTAGTCTGCTAGAATTTCAAAAAAAAAAAGTAAAATTGACATTCAAGATGCTTAGCTTAGATAACTTCTGGTCTGTGTGCACATTTTATTAAACAAACTACAAAGTGATAGTAAATTTCATGAAATTCAAGCCTTGGGCGTTTCACTGTTCAGGAACCAGGGTTCTCTGCCTCCATTGGCAGAATTACAGCAAATTGCCACTGTCACTCCTATATGGCCGCGTCAGACAAAGAACAGTGGTGACATATCATTTTGCTACAGGTTTCCTGCTGCAGTGCCCAGGGAGCTACCCGTACAGTGATATGGTCTCTGCAAAATTTGCTACTCCCTCCGTTTCAAATTATATATCACTTTGACTTTTTTGATACATCTATCTATATACATAGTAAAATAGATGAAAAAAAAGTGAAAGTGACTTGTAATTTAGAATGGAGGGAGTACAATTTTTATTTGTAGCTTGAGCAGCAGAGCAGGACTAGAGTACCTCTGAATTGACCGGTTCACATGTGCCACAGACCATAGATGTGACCTAAGATGTGTGCTAACAATTTGCCAGACACAATCACTGTCAGACAATGGCAAACAGTAATGTTGATAGGGGCCGTGTAGCTTCGGAAAGTCTATTTCCAGACGGTGGAATATCCGAGTGTTCGATCTTCACTGACACAAGGTGGCCATTGCCGACCGGTCAGATGGATGGATGGATGGGTCCAAAAAGGAAAAGACAAACGGCCAGAAGCAACAGCCAGAAACAGGCGACGTATCCAAGACGAGTGATGAGTGAGTTCTGAAGAGGACGGCCGCCATGGCCAGGTGTCCGTCGTCGTCGTCGTCGTGCATGGTCTGCGAATGAGAAAAAAGAAAGGGAAGGACGACGACGATACCTGCGGCTCGGTGAGGCGCTGGCCGGAGCGGAGGACGAGCCTGCCGAGGTCGGAGTACATGAAATCGAAGACGAGGTAGATGCTGCGGTGCATCCGGGAGGTGGCGATGCCCTCCAGCTTCATCACGTTGGGGTGGTCCAGCCGCTGCAGGAACCGGATCTCCCTCGCCATGAACCGCACGCTCTCCGACTCCGACGTGTCGAACCGCACCTTCTTGAGCGCCACGATCCGCCCCGTCCCGCGCTCCCGCGCCTTGTACACGTTGCTGTACGTTCCCTGCCCGACCTTCTCGATCTTGTCGTACGCGTCCGCGCTCTTGGGCACGATGCCCTGCAGCGCCTCGCGGGGCACGTTGTCCAGCAGCCACGTCGGCCACCCGTCCACCAGCTCGTCCTCGCGCCGCGGCGGGTGTGGCGGGAGCGGCGACGGGGTCGCCGACGTTGCGGCCGACGATGACGCCTGCTGTGCCGCGGCGTCGGCGTCCGGCGTCTTCCCCGCTGGGACGACGGCGGCGGCGCCGGGGGCGGCGGCTCGGCGGGCGTGTTCTTTGTGTGGCGGAGCCGGAGGGCGCTCGGCGGCGGCGGCGACCGGGAGTGGGTCGGAGAGGCGGGAGACGCTGGAGCCGGGACGGTAGGCGTTGTCGCGCTTGAGCCGGTCCACACCGCGGCCGTCGCTGCGGGCGGGCGAGCCCCGCGAGGGCTTCCCCTGCGCGCACCCCATGCCGTCTCCGCCGCCGCCGCTGCTGTTCCCGCGCCGGCGCCGGCGCCGGCCCAAGAGGAGGTGGAGCTGGAGGAAGGACACTGAGGGAGGCATGAACGAGGCGGGAACGGCCCCCCCCCAGGTCGCACCAAGCTTATAACGCTCGCTCGCCGCCCACTAGAATAATAGTATTACCAGCGGCCGGCCGGCTCGGCTCGCGAGCGCCGCGCGGCGTCAGAGCGTCGAGCTGACGTCGACGTCGCTGCCTATACCGGCAGCCGTGTACGTGCCTGCGACTTGCGCACGTTGCCGTGCGGTGCCGCTGACCTGTCTGGCAATCTAGCCTCGTGTCGTGGCAAGGTCAGTGAACTGCAAGACCAGGCCAGTGCTCGGCCAGCTCGGAAAAGGGCGGACGCTGCGGAGGCCATATGGCGGCGCCATGCAGGCCAGGGCTGGGCTCGGCGACGCATCAGCCTCGCGGCGTTCCCGAGGCTTGACGACGGGGTCCTACGGATAGAAACAGCAGTACCACAGCCCACAGGACGAGTCATTTTGCCCTTTTTCTTTATCACAGTACCCGTTGCATATATTACCAAGTAAGGAAAACGTACAGATACGCGTACACATACGAACACATACGCAAAATATACGGGAGAGGAAGCTGCCCCATCCAAACTACACAAAGGCCCTCAGCGAAAAAGAAAGTTATAAGGAAGTCCTTGAGAGCCTTCGATTCCATCGGAGTCGCTGCCTTTCCCCAACTTCCGCCATCGACCATGTCGCTCGAGAAAGCTGAGACGAACAGCCCCCATCTGCAGGCCTAGGAGAGCACCATCGTCCAAAGGCTTTGAGAACAACCGCAATAGCATCCCACAACGAACAGGAAGAACCCTAGCAAACATCGGTCAGGGACACACCCCATGTAAACCCAGGCCTAGATCTGAACATCCCAGCGGAGACCAGGAGAAGAGGGAGCCCGACCGTCATACCTGTCCACCGCAAACCTGACAAAAACTTCGCATAGCGCCGCCAACACCATCACTCCTACCCTTTTGGCACAGCTAAGAAGCAGAAAGCTGGACTGCCAGATGGGCCAAAAAGAACGGAAGGAATATTGGCAGATGCTGGCGGAATTTGCGTTACGCAAGAACTTCTGGAAGTAACAGCAGCTGACGATGCCTTGATGGCTGTCCTGTGTGCTGTTAAAGAGCAACATAGACGAGGTGCCTTCGCAGGGCAGTTCGTCAGCCACTTGCAGCTGTTGCCACGGTGTTTTTGTGAGAGGGCCTGCAGCCGCTGCAGCAGCAACAGCTGTTTTTTTTACCGCAGCCGAACATTGAAATACTATCTCTCTCCCAAAAAAGAATACAACTATAAGGACATTGTCCTATGAAATACTCTCTCTCTACTTGAAAAGAATACAACTATGAGTTACACACCGATTAAAGTAGTTCACGTTTAACCAAATTTCTAGTAAATAGTATTTATATTTATAACTCTAAATTAATTTATTATAAAAATATATTTTATAATTAATCTAATCATATTTATTTAATATCATAAATATTGATATTAGCCTACCCCAACTTACTTGGAACAAAAGGCTATGTTGTTGTTGTATCATAAATATTGATATTAATACTTTTTATCTATAATTGGTCAAGTTTAACATAACATACTAAAAAATGGGACACTATGCTTCTTTCTGGGACGGAGGCACGGAGCCACACGGAGAGAGTATACATACTCTCTGCTGTAGTAGAATAGTGATACGAACAAGCACCGACTTTACTTGGACAGGCTGTTCAAGTCGGTGATAGAGAGCTGAGCTCCATTCAAAATCTTTTCCTTGTTTAAAAGAAACGAGCAAGGCATCAATCACACTCTTCTGGTCACCATTTCACTCTTATGATTTAGTGTTATAGCTAGGAAAACCTATAGGGCCGACAGTCACTTCATCATAGCATTTAAGGAAAAATCCCAGACAACGGGAGTAATATGGTACCGTCATGGCGTCACCTCTAGTAAAATTTGACAGATTACAAAACCATCCGCAGGTGAAACTATGAAGATAACGTATGCCTGGGGGTATAATCCAATTTCACATCAGAATCCTGTAGGGATAACCAATTATCTTGCCAAGAATCCCAGAAGAATATACCACCTTCATCTTCCGCTAGCACCACCGATGTATGCCGAGAGGTAAGCACCAGAACTCCAGCGACTCTGCCCCTTCCAGGTTAGCTCAAGCTGAACGACGCCAGCCTCCGCCCCCACAGTGGTATTTCACAATCCAATTTCTTTACACAAGGAACCAATGTTAGGGATTATTCCACTCCCAGAGTTTCTAATGATGGCATCACCTGCAAAATCCTTCAGCAGGGATGATGGGTCCTTTGACCCGCCGAACCGCAAGAATTTGTCCCTGATGGCACTGCCTGCACTGCAGGACAATGGGTCTTCTTGGCATACTTCTTGCCATATAGTTGTGGCAAAACATCTAGCATAGAGATAGCTATAGTAGCCTGCAATAGTGTAATATAATTGATGTAGCTATATGTCTACGAGGAGTGAAGAATGATGCAATTCACGGACTAGAGGACAGCTCAAATGCTTACCAGCACCATAGGTTATGAGATGAGTAAATCGAGTATGCCAGTGTGTGCCTTCTGCGTATTTCCAACTTGTATGTTTCCTTCTCAAATCGGCAACAGTGGAAATCGTGTCCATAGGCTTGGATGCTTGCTCCCCAAACAAGGTTAGGTCCATTATAGAGTAGAAGATCTGGGAAGGGGAGCATAACAGCACTAAGTGAAACAAGAAATAGGATACGCCAACTGTTCCTGCTTCCTAGTGGTGTAAGAACTGCAAAGAAAAACGTACCTGCCTCTGGAGCTCAGTAGCAGGAAACATATTCCGAGAAGCATTTAGTGCCTTTACCAGCTTTTCTGGTATTGCATCTCCAGTTGTTTCATCTAGAGCAAATGTCTTCAAGACACGATAGTCCCAGGCATAATATCTGTAAATGTGACAAAACTCAACTCAACTGGGTTGACAATAAAAAGATCATATTTGGATTAGCCAAAATAAGATGTGCTACAGAATAAATTGTCATCTTAAGTAAAAACTAAAAACTTGTACATACTCAAACAGGTTTGAGGGGGTTTCAGCCACATCAAGAGCAACCCTAGTACCAGAGAAATGCTGATATTCCTGCAAATATAATACACTACCAGGTAACTAGAGTAAAGGTAATAGCAGAACTAATATATTAAGAACACGCAAAATACCGTTCTTGACAGCAGAGAATGAAGGGCATGCCCAAACTCATGAAAAAGAGTTTCAACATCTCCATGGTTAAGCCTTGCAGTTATTCCACAAGCACCTGAGAAGTTGCATACTAAGGCGATGATCTGAAAAGTGAGCATGGAGTCCATAAGTTAAAAGACCAAATGAAGCAACTTCGTGAAATTGTACTAGAGCGATATTCTATGATATATCTATCTGATTTTTACTTTACTTAATGTCGTTCAATATAATGTATGAGCATTAAGTTATGCAGATGGAGCCATAACCTGTAAAAGTTGATCCACACAGATGTTTAGGCTTATAAGCTGTGTAAAATAACTACCAAGCAAACTATTGATGCTTTTAGCTACCATTTCCTTCTATGGAAAGCCTTGATCTTGATAGAAGAACTTTGCATATTGTCCAGCAACATGGAATGAATAATGAACAAGAGAATACATACCGGCAGTTGGTAGTTTGAGTCTGATAATCTCCGCCCCCCTTGGACAGCAAAATGAGCGCATCCTGGATGTTTACCCTTTCTGGAGTAGAGGTCAAGATACATGAATCCTAAATCACCCTGTTCATGAGACATCATAGCCTTTAGTTACTTTCGGCCCAGCAAACATTAGAATGGGTAAGAAAAGAAGGTAGTACACTGTCCAAGTAGTAGTAAAGGGGATCCTTGATTAGATTTCCCCTAAGCATTTAATATTTTATGAAATTTGCATGATTACAAACAACAAGAACTGACAACAAAACATATAACATTACTAGATAATGATCTCCATCGTCATCAAGATAGCACAGTGTAAACCATCACTATCAAGCAGTCTAATTTTAACCGTGAAGTTGGGAACCATCTACTTAGCCCAGATGAACACAAACAGGGCAAGACACATTGTAAAGGATGGTCATTCAAGCCACCGAGTACGTGTTTAGCCTTAATTTACGATTTGTCATTTCAGTTTTGATAATGAATAGCAGAAAACCATGGTGATGATGGTAACATCTGCATATTTCCAAGAACTGCAGCTCAAAATTACAGATTTTATCTTATTATACATAAGTTGGGCACATACACAAATAACCAAAGCAGAGAAGCTGAAAGTATTTATTCTGTGTTTGTTGTAGAATTATCATTAAAAAGGATGCTTGACACGATTGTACCTCATCAGGATGATGGAGACAGAGCTTTATCACATCTGGATGCCATGACTCCCCATCCCTCATAGGAATTTGATGAAATGTTGCACCAAATAATGATTCAACCAGAACATTTAGCCCTTTTAGGCACTGCGACAAGGGAAAGTATTTTGCAATGACCTGATAGATACCAAACAACGGGGGGTCAATGACTTATCCTACAAAAGGGTAAGGATTATATATATGTCAAACCAGAGTTTAACATTAGCTTCAGATACAGTTATTTCATCTCGGAGATGCTTCTCAGTTTAGCACATACTGAAGCGTCCAGGTCATATACGGATGATTTCATCATTCCAATGAAGTAATCCTCATCCCAGGGTTCTAGATTGGCGCTCTTTTCATTACATGTCCTTCTCTTGAAATTCTGTCTGATCTTAAATTCCTGCATAAGAGATGTTATCAAGAGAGAGATGGATCATAGAATTTAATGATGAATTTCAACAGACAGAACACCGCAATGCATATTGCCAAAATATGCCAATATTAGTTGAATCCATTCAAACCTCTTCAGCTTTATGCTTAACAATGTTGCTCAAATCTTCAAGAAATGACATAACCACATCAGCTGATGCAGCCATGTTAGGACGAATAGCAAATTCAGCATATGATTTGCATCCCATAATCTGTAAGGCCATGAACAGGGGGAAACTATGTTACTCATTATTTAGGGCAGTTGTGCACCACGAGTTACAGTTAAGATCAATGTCAATGCTATGATTTGAATAATACAACCAATAAACTTCATAGAACGAAGAAGACACATTACCTTTGCAAGTTCATCACGAGCATGTATAAGTTCATTAAGAACACCAATATTTTCATGAGGTGCAGAGTTCCCAACAATATATACCTGTTTTCTGACCTTTGGAAATTTTAAATAGTTAGATTTCCACTGGCACTAGATTGATAGTATGCAACCGTACTCATTGAATCAATCAAGAGGAAAAGTTCGTGGTGACATAAGAATACAAGAATTGTTCGATGCTATAGAGACATCTTTATCCAAGTTACAAAGTTTGGTTCTATGAATATTAGAGATGTTTTGCAAGTGGAAGAAAACTTACTTCCTCATCAGAAATCCATCTTAGTGCTGATGATAGATTTCCTGATTCTGTTACAATCCTTAGGCCTTTTTGCTTTTCAGTGTTCATCTGTTTGCTAGTATTAAAACAGGAAACAGACTTGAAAAGACGCTGCATATTCCTTGGAATCCGTGAAGCTGGATACACATCCACAAAACCTGGTTTGTTCATTACATTTTCATTGAACCTGGCACAGCCAAAAAAAAAAGTATACACTATCACCAAAAGGCAGTATCAATCGACACTCTCAGCATAAATTCTGAAGCAACTAGTCAATTCACTAAAATGAGGCATTGCACAGCGAAGGGAAAGCAACAGGATCCACGGAGAGATGTAGTCAAACTGTCCATAAAAGTTTCTAGTAAAACAAACAGAGTTCCACTCCACAGCTTAGAGGGCTATTTGGTTGACAATGGGATCAACTAGTTGCATGCATAATAGGTGCACAATGGAGCAAAATACTTTAAAATCAACCAACACCATTTTTTTCATTTTTCAGCAGTAAATGAAAAATATCAAAGGCAATCATCAAAAAAATTTTGAATAAATGCAATAACTCAACACAAATACTCTTTAACCTCAAAATATGCAATGCATGCAACCTAATTGCTTTATTAAGAACATCAAGACTACTGGGCATATAGAAAAAAAAATCCCAATACCTTTAAGCACTGAAAGAATAAGAATCAACTAGTAAGCCATTCCAAACATCTCAGTTATCACTAGTAAGCCATTCCAAACATCTCAGTTATCTTTCTTCATTTAGCAGAACTGGCAAACAAGCAAGCAGAAATCTATTCTTCAAGACAGAAGAGACTCTAGGGCTTGTGCAAACATCAAGAATGGAACATATATAGCTTACCAAAAAGCCATGTCGTTAAGTGATGAAATTACTTGCCAATAGATAGCTTGAAAACATGCAACTAAAAATACAGATTACAAAGCAGTTCAGCAGCAAAGATGGTAACGACTATATACAGAAATGGTCCAATTAATATATTTTTTTTGACAGAGGTAATAGCCAGCTTTTATAGAAAGCAAAAGGAAAGTGTCCAATTAATGTACCTACTTTCTACCCAGCTGGGCAATCTCAAGGTTCAGCTGATTAGCATTCTCAAGTTTATCTGCCAAAAAGGAGAACTATGATTTACTTTAACAGTCAAATGTCATTAGTAAAGAAAAAGAAATATAAAGTTCAGTTGTGCAACCTTTAGGAAGATGTATCCCTCCTTTTTCAAAGTCAATGCGCAAGGTAGTTGCTGCTCTTCGAGCTTCCTCTGTGAGCAGGACACTTTCACCTTCAGCTTTCAGTATAGCATTGTACAAAGTAGTGTTTGTATTCAGGTACTGCAGCGCGTTACAGAAATCAAAATGTTACTATAAATTGATCAAGTGATTTGATTTCACATCTTTTGCAATTAGCTAAAGGATGGCTAGGTTTCACAAAAGTGTTTGACAACCTATCATAATACTTTATGATCACTATACTATGCAGACATGTTGATTGTTTAAGCCATTATTACAGATAACAGTCCAAGTCCATATCAAGCAATGTTCGATGTCAAGCTCACCTGAAGATGCTCATAAATCCTCATTGACGCCTTATCTGCCTCCTCCACAAACTCCCTAGCACACAAGTATATCTCCAATTCACAAACGAGAAGACACATTGCCACCCAGCACCCAAATTGCATGAGAAGCACAAACTCACCTATCAGGGTGTGTATTCCTGCACAGCTCGGCCGAATCAATGACAGAACAAACCTAACAACACCATCAAGACATAGACACATCAGCTACGCGCCTACTCCTACGCTGCATCAACTCAAACAGATTTATTCAAAAAGGGACATTCAAACAACACTAGCAAAGGAGGATGTTGATTACTGTATTGGAAATCTCGTCCATGGTCCGCACTATCTCGGGGGACGACGGCAGCCGCGCGACGCGTGCCACGAGCTCGTCCGACCTGCGAGTTGGAGCAAGCTTTCACTGAGGTTTAGCAGCCCATAATTTGATAGAGGCGTGATAGCACTTGGTGAGTGGTGTCGGCCTTCAGGCTTCCCCCTTTACCGCTGGATGGCGTCGTCCACGAAGCGGCGGAACCCCTTCGCCGTGCGCAGCACGTCGAAGCCGTATAGCCCCGTCTCCGGCTTCTCTGAGACTGTGGATAACGCCGCCGCAGCGCCGCGACGGATGGCGGCGGCGCGCGAGAGCATTGCGGCGGGCGCTCAGTTGGTCAGCTTTGACTTTGAGGGCTACTTTAGGGCTTCCGTGCTGGGTCTCCCTCTGCTTGTAGTTGATATACCCTCGCGATTTGTGTCGACCGCGTTGTGCTGCTCGCTCGGCTTCCGTCTCCGCCGCCGCCGCCGCTCGCCGGAGCTCGGGAGCGACAGAAAGTGGGATGGGGAGGCGAAGCCGTGGAAGTCACTGCAAAATGAACGGGTTCCAGGGTGCTTACACGAAAGATCCCTTCGCCCGTCGTTTCCTTTTGCTCAATCAAAGCCGCCTATAGTTGATCGAGCGGTCAAAGGTAGCTCCAGTTCGGATGGCCGTTATTCATCGCGATCCAAATTGTGAGGGCATGTACGGCAACAAAGAATAGTTCGAGGGCCTCCTACGGAAACGTCCTCCAGTTCCCTAACCGGGTTCTTCGTTCTGGGCCGGGCTGACGGCCGACAAAAAACACCAAACCGGGCTGACGTAAATAACACGATTAGCTCGCTTGCCGGAGCAGAGCGCTGCCGTTAGCCGCCGGACAGCAGCTGACACCCTCCTCCTCCCTGGCATCTACACCTCGTGGCTGCTCGCCGGATACCTGCCACTAGCTCATCACCGGCATTCTGCAGTCTCAGCCTCCTGGAGGACACTCACCTCCACTGTAGTGCCTGCTTCGCCTTCCAAATGGAAGTGGACAAGCGGTTCAGTAATCTGTACTGGTGAGTAGTAATGATGGCAGCAACTAGCAAGAACCTTTCAATTAATTGTGCAGAGTCTAATACAAACAGATGAAGAAACCAATGAGAAATTCTGATTCAGATACCCCAATCTACTGGCTGACCATATCAAATACACAGCAAAACAAAATCTGATTCAGATACACCAGTCTACTGGCTGACCACATCAATACACAGCAAAACAAATGTTTATTGTGTCGGAATACATTATAAATACAGCCATAGCATCACTATGTCAGAATATTGTAAGTGCAAATCATCTACCGCGGGATAAGACAAGAGTTGTCCACTGAAGCATGCTAAAACTTTATGCCAATACAGACCACAAAGCTAGGAACAAGCTCATCAATCCTGGTAAACCGACCGACAGAGCGTCTTTTTTGTTTTTTGGCCCTTTTTTTGAAAGATTCTCTCAAATAGGCCCCTGACGGAAAGATTTCAAAAAATGGACCCTCAGCTTGGCGCCATGGACCATGGCGCCAAGCTACAACGTCATGGCGCCATGTATCCTGGCGCCAAGAGGCATCCGACGTGGCTACACGGGGATCTACGTGGCGCGTAGGCTTGGCGCCAAGATCCGTAATATCCTGGCGCCAAGCCTTGGCGCCACGGATCTTGGCGCCAAGCCCCTTAATAACTGTCGGCCCTTCCTTTTCTTCTTCCTTCTCTTTCCTTTCTTCCTCATTTCTTCTTCCTCTTCCTCGCGCCCGACCCCGCCGCCACTCGCCGTCGCCGCCGCCGGTCGTCGCTCCGCCCGCCGCCGCCCGTACCACGCCGGCCGCCGCGCCCTCTGCCGGCTCCCGCCGCCGCCGGAGCCGCCCGTGCCGCGCGCGGCCACCGCCGCCCCCGCCGGCCGTAGCGCCCGCGCCGCCGCCGGCCGGCGCCGCCACCGCCGGCCGCCGCCACTAGGCCCGGCGCGGCCCCCGCCGGCCGCCGCCGCCCCCCTCCGCCGGCGCCGCATCACCCGCCGCCGGGCACCGGCGGCGGCCGCCGCCGGCCACAAGTAAGTTTTTTTTTTTAAATTAAGTTAGGATTATTGAAATTTAATATATTTTTGAAGTTATTATTTATTATTTAATTTAGTATGAAATTTAGTTAGGATTAGTGAAATTTAGTTTAAATATATATGTTAATATTGTTTAGATTGATTATATAATTTAGTTAGTTATTTAGTTAGCTAAGTAGTTAGATAATTATTTAGTTAGCTAATTATATATTCATTAGTTAGTTATTTAGTTAGCTAATTATTTTTTTAGTGTTAGTTAGTTTTTTTTTAGTTATTATTTTATTTCGATTAAGTTATTTAGTAAGTAAGTAGTAGTATACTAAATTCGTCATTTTTAGTTATAGTATGTAATTTTTAGTAGTTAGTAGTAGTTAATATCTTTTTTTAGTTAATTAATTAGTTAGTTAGTAGTGAATAATTAGTAGTTAGTAGTTAATTCATATTTATTAGAGACCTATTACTTATTATGTTTTAAATATACTGGAGTAAAATAATTATACTTAGTACGCTTAGTTATGTTTTCGAACTAGATGGACAACCTAGTGAGCATTTATTATGGAGGAACTGTAGAACGAGATCGCTATGGATATGTTGAGCTTGTGGACATGCAAAGTGTGCCTGTGCTATTCAATGAGAGGCCATCATTCAGTGAGTTGACTGCAAGAGCTCGTGAGGAGGTACATAGCCGGACGGATGATGGCATCATAGTTGATGGTGTACTTCACTTTGGTTACCCTCCCAACATGCTAAGGAAGATGATCCCAATAGGTTGTGCAGATCAGTGGGACAACTATGTGAGATCGGCTATGAAAAGCCAGTTCCAAAGTTTGGATGTGGTTGTGCAGCGGGTGCTCGTTGATCCAATCCCTCTTGGGTTGTCCCCGCCAATGGGTGAGCACGCATGTTTTGAACCTCCCGTCTTGGAACGTGATGTGGATGCGGAGGTCCCGCCTATGGTTCCCGATGCACAATCTGCCCCTAACGATGTGGCACATCCTCCTCAGGAGATCCCGTTGACACAGAATCATCCTAGTAAGTGTCAATTAGGTGTCCTATTTTTCTTTGAAACTTAAGTCTTTTCTTTTCATCCACTCTTCTTATCATCTCTTCTTCGTTGTTGCAATATTGCAGGAGATGTTCCCGATAATGAGGGCGCTCCTGCGGATGATGCTCAAGTCCAGATTGGAGATGGAATCCGCGCCTCCAATAGTGTTGAAATTATGAATGATTCAGAGCCATATGAGATCGCAAGGGCTGTTGATTCTGACGATGATCGTCCCGTTGGAGAGCTCACAGAGAGTGACGTTGAGATGCTTAGGCGTATTTTTCCCGGCCGTCGTGATCCTCTGATTCATGAGTTCAGTGATCTTACTCATTCAGATCAGGCGTTTGCAGAAGGACGTGATGATGAGCTGCAGGAAGCTCCAGAGGCTGGTCCTAGTATGGAGATAGAGAAGGGTAGGGTTTTCAATGACCTCCCTGCATTGAAGAGGTGGTTGCAAGCGTTTGCAGTGCTACGCAAGAGACCGTTTAAGGTCCTGCATTCCTATGTGGAGCGGCGTTACACGGTTGTGTGTGACAAGGAACGGTGTCCATGGAGAGTTTGTGCAAGGAAGCAAAAGGTTTCAGGAAAGTGGAAGATCACAAGAGTTGTTGGGCCGCATACCTGTTCCTCACATGACCTGAACACAAAGCATCGGCAGTTGACATCAACCCTCATTGCCAAGCGGTTGATGAAAGTATTACAGGGAGAGCCGAATATGAAGGTCAGGACAATTATCAAAATAGTTAATGAGGTATATGGAGGATATGACATAAGTTATGGCAAAGCCTGGAGGGCTAAGCAGCGTGCGTGGAAGATGATATATGGGGACTGGGAGGATGGCTACGAGCAGCTTCCAGTACTTCTCAATGCAATCCAAGCAGTGAATCCGGGCATGCATTACGAGTACATCCCTAGGCCAGACGCATGGAAAGATGGGAGGCAGATATTCTTTCGTGCTTTCTGGTGCTTCCCTCAGTGTGTCGAGGCCTTTAGGCACTGCCGTCCAGTCTTCTCCATTGATGGTACATTCTTGATTGGCAAGTACCGTGGCACACTACTCATAGCCATATCATGTGACGCAAACAACAAACTTGTTCCTTTGGCATTTGGTTTGGTTGAGAGGGAGAATAATGATAGCTGGGGATGGTTCTTGAGGCTAGTCCGGATACATGTGGTTGGGCCTGGCAGGGAGGTGGGCGTCATATCGGATAGGCACTAGGGCATACTTCATGCTGTGCGAGAGGAGATAGAGGGGTACGCGCTTTTGCACCATCGTTGGTGTACTCGGCACCTTGCTGAGAATCTACTCCGAAAGGATGGTGTCAAGGATAATTTTGATCTTTTCCAGGAGGCTGCTAGACAGCTTGAGGATAAGTATTTTCGGAGGAAGTTAGAGGAAGTTAGAACCGCATCTAATGCAGAAGGTAGACAGTGGCTGACAGGTTTGATGAGAGATGTGGAGAAATGGACAAGAGCTCATGACGCAGGTGGTTGGAGGTACGAGTTTCAGTGCAGCAACATGGCAGAGTCATTTAACAAGCTGTTGCTGGGGATTCGTGGTATGCCCGTGAACGCTATCGTTCAATTCACATTCTATAAGCTTGTTGCATGGTTCAACGATCGGCACGCCCATGCATTGCAGTTGCAGAGTGAAGGTAAGATTTGGGCTCCAACACCTCAGGCACATTTAGAGAAGGCGAAGGAAAGGGCTGGGACACATGAGGTCACATGTTTTGACCATGCGACTGGAAGGTATGAGGTGAAGCATATCGGTGGTACTACATCTGATGGCGAGGTCCGAGATGCGAGGATTCATGTTGTAGTCCTCCAAGATTTCTCATGCACTTGTGGGAAACCAAGGCAGTATCACTTTGTATGCTCTCACCTTATAGCAGCTGCTAGGCATCGCAACTATGATATTGAGGCTAGGATACCTCATCAGTTCAGTGTCCACACGCTGGTCGAGACATGGAGGCCCCGCTTTGTGCCTTTCCGAGACCCTGGAGAGTGGCCTCCATATGACGGTCCAAGGTACGTCGCAGATCCAGCCTACCGTTGGGACAAGAGGGGCTCTAGAAAGAGGACGAGGCACAGGATGGTTATGGATCAGATACCTGGTAGAACGCGACGTGGTAGAGTGACGCCATTTCTTAATGACCCAGAGCAGTACGAGTGTGGCAAGTGCGGTAGACTTGGGCACAACTCCCGCACCTGCCATTGGCAAATTAGTGAGGTGCGACTTGTAGGTGTTTTTATTATTTAATACTTATCATATTGATTATTCGATTCTTACTTTACGTTTAATTGCTATTTATTTAATAAGTTACTGACACTAATTTCTTTAGGATGGCGCAATTCCACCTTCTGGATCCGGTGTACGACGAGACCCACCGAGGACGTCTCGTAGCGTCGGGGCAGGTAAGATTTGACAGTCTCATATCACATACTTCGAATTATAAGTGCATATATGTGTGCCTAGTAACATTTGTATTTTGTGTAAATGCAGAACCTTCCCCTCCTTCGTTCTAGAGTACATGGAGGGTTCTTGGAGATGCAGTACGACGACAGGTACACCCCGTACCTATCGAGAGCCGGCCTCGACGTCGTATCTTTTCAGGTTCGCCGTGGCCTACCTTTGTTCAACTCGGCGGGCTTGACTGCGTTGGTGGACAGGTATTTTTTTTATCAAATAGGTTGTATTAATAATCAATTGTCGACGCGCCAATGTTTCTAATAAACATTTTTTTTGCTAAAATTATAGGTGGCGACCTGAGACTCACACCTTTCACCTGGCGTTTGGAGAGATGACAGTCACGCTACAGGACTGTCAGAAGATGCTCGGTCTGAGGATTCGTGGGAGGGCGGTGACTGGGCTGTGTAGGTCAGAGGGATGGAGAGCTAGGGTGGAGGCCTTCCTTGGGCGTGAGGTGGGTGACCAAGGAGACCGCACTTCTGGTGTCCATCTCTCCTGGCTTAGGGCGGAGTTCGGACAGTGTCCTCCTGACGCAGATGATCAGACGGTTCAGTACTACTGTAGGGCGTGGATCCTACACTTGTTTGGCTCTGTTCTCTTCCCCGATGGAACAGGCGACACTGCTTCGTGGATGTGGATCCCTTGCCTCACAGACTGGGACCAGGCCGGTCAGTACAGCTGGGGCTCAGCGGTGTTGGCATTCCTGTACCGTCAGCTCTGCGAGGCGTGCCGGCGTTCTTCAGCGTCAGCCTCACTTGGTGGGTGTGCGTACCTACTCCAGCTGTGGATGTGGTCGCGGCTGCCAGTTGCTCGTCCGGTGATGTTGGCTCCGCGTGACTGGTTCCCAGTGCATAACGCACGTCTACAGCCGACGTGGGCGTACCTATGGGACCAGGTGACAGTCCCTCACGCGAGGATGGAGCGGGCGTATAAAGAGTACACGGACGAGCTAGACAGGCTAATGGCCTCTAGTGTAAGTACAAATTATTATATATGTTGGTTCGAAACTAAATTATATATTACGGTATCTAACTAATTGTTTCGACACGTTGCAGGTGACTTGGGACCCGTACGCGGACGAGGCCGCACTTCCTTTTGTGGTGAGCAACATATGTGACAGCGACAGCGATCTCTACAGGGTGAGGTGCCCTCTTATCTGCTTCTATGCTGTCGAGTACCACCTTCCACATCGAGTTGCACGTCAGTTTGGAGCAAGACAGCGTTCTCCACCATCTCCAATTTCGACAAGTGTTGACTTGCACAAGTATGTGTCCTCTTCTTCGTAATTCGACCTTTTCCAGAAGTTGCACTTATCCATACCACATTATATATGTCGAGTAAGATGGATGAAATCTTTGTTGGTATGTTTGTATGTCTATGAAATGCATATATGATAGCTGGGTATGCTGCAACATATAAAGGAAACTCTGCCGAAATTTTTACCTTTACCATACATGTATGCTTCAACACGATGTTCACTAACTTGTATACACGTTGTGCAGGCTCGATCGTAAGAAAAACAGGAAAATCTTTGATTGGGCCCATCACCACCGAGACTTCATCGACATGTGGAATTTGTTCGATGGGAACGTGGACACCAACAACGAGGCGCACACAAACATAGACTACAGGCGGTACCAAGCTTGGTACCACCAAGCTACTCGTCCGAGGCTTAGGCTGCAGTGGACACAGGATGACTACGCTGACATCGAGTCATCAGAGGATGAGGACACGGCGTACGACACCTCTACTCGTACCGGTCGCCAGGTCGGAGCAGGACCCATCTTGGACAGAGTGGTATGTCATGTGCTCTACTTTTATATATCGATTAGCGTAACAATGAATTACAACCTAAAACTTTGTTGTAGGGTAACTCACTCAAGATGTCTGTCCAAGAAATCGAACGGTTTCGTCCGAGGGTGAGGGACGACGAGACACGTAGTTTCCTCGATGTAAGTACCTATAAATATGCAAATATTACAGTACTAAAATGTTAAATTAATTGACTAAACATGATTTTGTGCACCAGAGATTGGCACGTCGGCTACGCCGTACCGCGGCGCGTTGTGGTTGCAGGACAGGCACGACGGAGGATGTGTACGTGCCTTCTGCACCCAGAGGTGGCGTAGGCTCGTCTAGCCACCCACCTACAGGGTCGCGAAACCACGGCACCGAGGAGGACGACGACGAGGACGACGATGACGACGACGAGGACGAGGACGAGGACCAGGGCCACGAGGAGATTGGACCGTCTCAGCTAGACGATGCTCCCTGGACTCAGCCTACGCAGCCGGTCGGTACCAGGCGACGTCGACCACCTGACCCTTATACTCCAGGCACCCACGCTCTTGGACACAAGGGCAAGGGTAAGTCTAGGAGACAGTGAGGGACTGTAGGCTAATTTGGGACTGTATGGACTATTATTATGGACTTTTATATCCTATTCTTATGTACTGAATGAGCTTCAGATGGAGTTTATGACATATGCACTTTAAACGTGGGTGCTGATGATGATCATATATTTGTTTAAGGTGAATGTCATAAATAATGGTTGATGACATGTTTATGTGATATCTGTGTTTGGATTGAATCAAAAACAGGGAAAACTCTGCCAAAATTTTATGAAACATGTCAAGTCGTGCGGTACACCGATAGCATATAGCCTTTTCAGTGATTTATCATGTCACTATCGTATGGTACATCCTCTTTTACAGATGAATTGATTGATCAAGGAATCTAGCCTTTACAGATGAGTTTTCAAATAGGCTTTTCAGTAATTCAAATAGGCTTTTCAGGGATAGCGTGTAGGCTTTTCAGGAGCGTTAAAGTCACAATACAGCGGCTCTCCACTACACTTCTGGCTATATATACACCTTCCTCCATACAATGCTAGTCACTTGAAACGAGAAGTTTGTTATCTACGAGTAGCAATGTCTGGAGGGTCATCTAGAGGGAAGGGAGCGGGGGGAGTAAGGGTACTCCCATTGTGTGGGAGGGGTCTCTGGGTCCGGAAGACTTTGATGAGCCAGTGTATCATTTTCCTGTCGAGACCAAGAGAGATTTCACCAAAGAGTGTCCACTCCGAGGATATGATAACCGGAAAGAAGAATGGCCAAAATGTAGGCATGGTGAGGACTGCTTAGTGCAAATGTTCGTGGAGGGTTTGGATGGAGGTCGCCGATTCTTCAAATGTCCACGAGCAGAGGTAACTGGTTTTAATATTTGTTACTCAATTTTTTTCTCCATTATTTTGCATCTCATAGGCGTTACCAACTGCATGTTCAATGAAATCTTTGAAATGCAGTGTTCAGAGTCCAAAGAAAACTGTGGTTTCACTAGATGGGTCGATCCTAGACCAATCTATCCCCACGCACAGTACATCTACTACTTGCAAGACCGTATCTTCGAACTAGAAAGGGAAGTTAGCAACGGTTACAAGGACGAGGAACCAGACGATGCCAGTAGTGGTGCTGTTTCACAGGACGGACCATGCCATGATCCATATTGCAGCTGCCCTAACCACAAGAACAACGGGCCTCCACCACCACCCCCGCCACCTCCACCATCGAACATGGGAGGGTACTATAGAGAAGGGGCTACACAGTTCGCTATGTGGCCGCACTACTAGATAGAACGAAACTAGCATATGCATATGCCATGTAATGTACTTGTTGTTCGCTATAATTACCTAAGGCATGTTAGGTTTAGTCCAGGACATATGTGCCCTTGTTTGGTACAAGTTCTGACATGCCATGTCCTATGTTATGCGTGGTGAATTATGAAATCCAGTACTTCCTTATGTTATATGTGCAACTCCATAACTAGTTTCAGTAACTCAGAAACATTAAACATTACATATCACAACACCAAGCACGGTCCAAAAACTTAAAGTGCACATGACGTACATGACGACGAATTAAATAACAAAGAACATGTCCTAGGCACATGATTTACCTAAAGTACATCGACCATGTTCTGGGCATACAAGTAGCATACTACTGAGTACAACGAGGCCACTTTCCCTTGTTCTGAGCATCGGGATTCTCCTCCATCGCTGCCTTCGCTCGGCGCACGCGCTCAAGCTTCCTCTCCCTCTCCTCCCTACAAGCAGCAACACGCCTCATTTCCTCCTCTTCCTTGTGCTCCTTCGCTGCTGCCTCCTCTCTACGTCTCTTCTCTAAGATCTCCAGGCGCTCCGCATCCCACTCCTTCAAGCCTTGTAGAAGCCGCATGTCAGCCTCCTTGATCTCAGTGTCAATCCACTGTTCAAAATCACATAGCGGTGGAGGGGTCTGCAGCAAATTCAATTGTTTGAAATCCAATTATTAAGCAGAACTTCATATGACACAAATTAATTAATAAACAAAAGCAGTTTCTCACAATAAATGTACTGCGGCGCTGACGCTCTGTTGGTTCCCATGCAAAATTAGAACACATCCAATATCTCTGCTTATATGTTGCCTCATCTTCGGAAATTTCAACCTTGCAAGGATCACCACAAAAACACATTGGTATTGGGACACCGCTAGGGAGCGGCTTTAGGACGTATGGACTTTCGGTCATCCGTCCATAGCTATAATTCAATAAATACGGTCAATATAACAAAACAATTAACAATAAATCTTAAAAATAAAGGTTTATTATACGATGAAACGAATGTACACATACCTTTGTTTTCTAGCTTTCCCACGCCTAGGCATCCTACGGTTCAACAATACATATGTATTTCAAAATTTTGAAGTTCATAGGTAAAAAATATGCCTTCATTTTACCAAATCGATTCGAATAAATTAAGGAAGGGTGACAGGATACCTACCTCTCGAAGATCCACGGATAAAATCCAACTTCTCACGGTCCAATTGCTCGATTATAGAGCAACGGAAAAGTGTCTAAATGAAAAACCCGAAGAGAACGAGTAAGAAAACGGGAATGACCGGGGATAGGAAGGGGGCAGGCTATATTATGGGTGCTTGGCGCCATGCAGCATGGCTCCAAAGCTTGGCGCCATGGATCTTGGCGCCAAGGCTTGGCGCCATGCTCCATGGCACCAAGCTACGCCACGTAGATTCCCGTGGAGCCACGTCGGATGCCTCTTGGCGCCAGGATACATGGCGCCATGACGTTGTAGCTTGGCGCCATGGTCCATGGCGCCAAGCTGAGGGTCCATTTTTTGAAATCTTTCCGTCAGGGGCCTATTTGAGAGAATCTTTCAAAAAAAGGGCCAAAAAAACAAAAAAGACGGACCGACAGAGTGCGATGACCGGCGTTGCTGCCACTGCCACTGCCACCACCTGATGGTGAACCTGCAAGTACAAGGAGTTTATTAGGCCGAAATTGCATTGTCTAGGTGCCGTTCGGAAAGGTTTATTCAAGGTCTCTTCCTGTGTTGAGATGAAGTTGCATTGACATATGATCTGAGTTGATTCAGTTAAAGAAGTTTAGTTAATAGTTAAACAGTCAGATGTACAGTTTTTTTTTTTTTTGGGTGTGTGGTGCACTGAACCACTGCTTCGAACTTCAAAGTTAAGAGCCGGAAAAACTAACCATACTTACTACAAGGATTCAGGATATATACTTCATGGAAAATTAGCAGGTTTGGTGACTAGCATGTAAAAGTAACATCACTAATAAAACACTACGAGCATCACACTGTTAGGCAGGCCCAACAGATTGTTAATATAGTTCCATTTTAGAACAAACTGTTCATGTGAAGCAGTGTTGGGCCACCATCAATTACGATGAAATTATACTCCTGAGTCCTGACATAGTGCTCGACTGATCTCTGCGGAGTAGTTGTTTGGTAGCAATCCTATCACCACTATAAATAAGCAGACGAAAATTCCTACTTTGTACTGCATTTATTATCTGTTTCAGTAGCTGGTGGCTTCTGCCAATAACTGGTTTTCCAAATGGGTACACACATACAGAAGCGATCCAATCTGCAAATGAATGTGCTACATTGTTGGCAATAGTAATCCTTGGGACCATGCCTAACCATACAGAAACTTTTAAGCATGCTAGTGCAATCGATGTGCTCTCACTTGGTTAGGAGTCGATTTGGATGCGCTTCATCCTTTGCTAAGTAACATTATGTCTGAAAAGTTTCTCACTCAATATATATGACTTGAAACAATTTTCCCTAAAAATCACACTTGAATTTTAAACACATGAATTTTTTATTTGGTAATAGAGGAAGTTCCGGTTAGCAAGATATCACACAACAAAGTGTTGTTGTTAGACATAATCTGCTGATCCTCCATTACAGTCAAGGGCAGGTACATGGTCAGCTCTGCTGTCCAGTCCTGAACACTGCAGCTTGTATGGCAATAGGCCATCTCTAGTACTATAGTTGGTAGAAGGTGATGTATACCATGTTCTAGGAGTAGGTAGAGGTACACCAGCCATGTCTTGGCTGTACTAAGGTGATGGGGGCTGTACTCAGCCATACCATCATGTACTATGTAGTTGATAGTTTGCTTGTATAAATTAGGAAGCAATGCAATGGAAAATGCAGCTCTTGCCACTATCACTTGAGTTATTCAGGTTTCAGGAACTGAAACCGTGTAGAGTGTGTGTGTGTGCTGAAGAGAGCTGAGCTCTTCTTCTTCCTCTGTGTAGGGAGGAGTAGAGGGAAGGTGAGCAGGTGCTGCTCACCTGGGCATTGGGTACCGGTGCTATCAGCTAGTATCGGAGCAGTACAAGTCGCTGGGTGTAGTCGCCGGTGATGGACACTGCTGCAGCGGGCGCAGGGGGCGGTGCAGAGGCAGCTGCGGCGGCGGCTGCAGCAGCGGCCATGGAGAGGCAGCTGGCCTTGGCATCCCAGCCCGCAGTAGAGGTGCGCACGGTGAGGGAGGTCGGCGGGTCCAATACCTGGCCGATGCTCACCCGCACCAACTACGGCGAGTGGGCTGTCCACATGAAGTGGAAGCTGCGCGCGCGGCGGTGGTGGGCGGCGGTGGAGACCGGCAATGCCGGTGAGGATGCGGAGGTGGGCGTCATGGAGGCGCTCATGGCGTCCACGCCGTCCGAGTTCCATGAGGCCATCGGGTCGAAGAACACGGCGAAGGAGGCGTGGGACATGCTTGCGTCCTTCCGCCTCGGCTCGGACCGAGCCAAGAAGGCGAAGGCGCAGCAGCTGCGCCGCGAGTTCGACGACCTTCGTTTCAAGCCCGGAGAGGCCGTGGAGGACTTCGCGCTTCGGCTGCAGTTGATCGCGAGTCAGCTGGCCACCTACGGCAAGCCGGTCGACGACGAGGACGTCGTGGCCAAGCTGCTGCGCGTCGTGCCGGCCAAATACGCGCAGCTTGCCCTGTCCATCGAGATGATGCTGGACTTGTCCACATTGTCGCTCGAGGACGTCACCGGGTGGCTCCGCGCGGTGGAGGATCGCGCGCCGACGGAGAAGGAGAAGCCCAAGCTGCTGCTGACGGAGGAGGAGTGGTCGGCGCGGATGAAGGAGAAGCGCAAGACCGGGGAAGGCTCCAGTCGCGGTGGTGGTGACCGTGGCGGCGGCAACAAGCAGCGTGGCAAGGCTCCGGCAGAGAAGAAGAGGGGGAAGAAGAAGTTCCCTGACCCCAATGCTTGCCGCAAGTGCGGCGAGGTGGGGCACTGGGCACGGGAGTGCCCAAACAAGAAGCCAGAGAGGAAGGAGGAGGCGCACCTTGCTCGGGACGACAGTGACGGCGAGCACGCGCTCCTGATGGGGGTGTTCTGCGCGGAGAGCGGCGGAGCAAAGGCGGTGAAGCTGGAGCAGAGGTCTGCGCCGCCGGTTGTTCACCTTGATGAGCCGCGGGCGCAGGTCCTTTTGGGAGCTGCCGGAGACAAGTCAGAGCCGAGGTGGTACCTTGACTCCGGGGCGAGCAACCACATGACAAGCTGCCGCGCCGCCTTCTCCGAGCTGGACGAGAAGCACGCCGGGAGCGTCAGGTTCGGCGATGGCTCCCGGGTGCAGATCCGAGGGCGCGGTACCGTGCTCTTCCGGTGCAAGAACGGTGAGCACCGCGCTCTCACGGACGTCTACTACATCCCGGAGCTCCGGTCGAGCATCGTCAGCCTAGGACAGCTCGATGAGCACGGTGCGGAGGTGCTGATACGCAATGGGGTGCTGCGCATCAGGGACCAGGACGGCCGACTCCTAGCCAAGGTATCGAGGTCTCGTAATCGCCTCTACCTTCTCGATTTGTCTACCTTCTCGATTTGAAGGTGGAGCAACCGGTGTGCCTGGCGGCGGCATACGCAGAGGAACCTTGGCTCTGGCATGGCCGTTTTGGCCATCTGAGCTTCGAAGCTCTGGGCCGGATGGGGAAGATGGTGACCGGCATGCCACGCATCGAGCACGCAGGGGAGCTGTGTGACAGCTGCCTCGCCGGAAAGCAGAGGAGGCTGCCCTTTCCCAAGGCGGCGAAGCACCGAGCGGCGACGCAGCTCGAGCTGGTCCACGGGGACCTCTGCGGGCCAATTACACCGGCAACCCATGGCGGGAGGAAATACTTCCTCCTGCTGGTGGACGACTGCAGCCGCTACATGTGGCTGCAGCTGCTGACTAGCAAGGGCGACGCGGCGGACGCCATCAAAACCTTCAAGCAGCATGCAGAGGCGGAGTCGGGGAAGCGGCTTCGGGTGTTGCGGACGGATCATGGCGGCGAGTTCACGGCAACAGAATTCACTGAGTACTGCGCCGATGAGGGGGTGGGGCGCCATCTCACCGCGCCCTACTCGCCACAGCAAAACGGCGTGGTAGAACGCCGGAACCAAACCATCGTCGGAATGGCTAGGTCGATGATGAAGGCCAAGGGGACGCCGGCTGCGTTCTGGGGTGAGGCGGTCACGACGGCCGTCTTCATCCTCAACCGATCGCCAACGAAGGCGCTGAAGGGGATGACGCCGTACGAGGCGTGGCACGGGCGCAATCCCAACGTCTCGTACCTGCGCACCTTCGGCTGCATCGGGCACGTGAAGGCCACCAAGCCAGGCCTCGGCAAGCTGGAGGACAGAAGCACGCGCATGGTGTTCCTCGGCTATGAGGGCGGATCGAAGGCATATCGCCTGTACGATCTGGTTGGCGGCAAGGTGGTGGTGTCCCGGGACGTGGTCTTCGATGAGGCCGCGGCATGGAGCTGGGACGGGCCAGAAGCAGCGGAAGGCCAAGGCGGTGGCAGACTCTGCAACACGTTTACTGTGGAGCACTTGGTGATCCGCGGCCATGGTGAGGCGGTGGAGCCGCCGGTGGCCGGGGAAGCACAGGCGCCAGAGCCTACGGTGGTGGAAGCAGAGCAGCCGGCGGCTGCAGAGGTGGAGCCACTCAGCCCAGGCGGGGCGGGCCATTTGAGCTCGCCTAGGCCAACTGGGGAGCAATCCCCTGCTTCGCCCGAACTAGGAACATCGGCGGCAGAGGCCACAATCGAGTACGCATCCCCACCATCGGATGTCTCAGAATTCGTGGATGCTTTCCATGAAGGGGAGGACGTCAGATTCCGGCGGGTGGACAATGTGGTCGGCGAGGCGATGGTGCCAGGGCTGGCGGCACGGATGCTCGACGACGCTGACCAGACTCTGCTTCTCATGAGCGCAGAAGAGCCAGCCACGTTTGCTGTCGCGGAGCGCGATTTGGCGTGGCGAAAGGCAATGCTTGAAGAATTGAAGGCGATCGAGGACAACCACACCTGGGAGCTGGTCGATCCGCCGGCGGCATGCCGGCCGATCGGGCTCAAATGGGTGTTCAAGGTAAAGCGGGACGAGCGTGGCGCCGTGGTGAAGCACAAGGCGCGGCTCGTCGCCCGCGGTTTCGTCCAGCGTGAAGGAGTGGACTTCGAGGAGGTGTTCGCGCCGGTCGCTCGCATGGAGTCGGTCAGGCTCTTGCTCACGCTTGCGGCGGCTAAGGATTGGCCGGTCCACCATCTCGATGTCAAGTCCGCATTCCTCAATGGGGACCTGGCCGAGACCGTCTTCGTCAAGCAGCCGCCGGGTTTCGTCGTCAAGGGAGCGGAGCGGAAGGTCTTGCCGCAAGGCGCTCTACGGCCTGCGTCAAGCCCCGCGGGCCTGGAACGCCAAGCTCGACGCCACCATGGCGGAGCTTGGGTTCGCTCGGTGCGCCACAGAGCACGCCTTGTACACCCGTCGACGGGGGAAGGAGCACCTCATCGTCGGGGTGTACGTCGACGATCTCATCGTCACCGGAGCTCGAGCAGAAGACATTGGACGCTTCAAGGAAGAAATGGCGGCGCGTTTCCGGATGAGCGACCTCGACGCTCTGTCCTATTACCTCGGCATCGAGGTGAGGCAGGGGAAGGACATCATCAGGCTAGGGCAGCGTGCCTACGCGCTGAAGTTGCTCGAGCGGGCGGGCATGGCGGGCTGCAAGGCGATAGCCACGCCAATGGAGGAACGCATCAAGCTCTCGAAGCAGAGCACCGCGGCAAAGGTGGACGCCACTCTCTACCGGAGCATCGTCGGCGGGCTGCGCTGGCTCACGCACACGCGGCCGGACATCGCGTTCGCGGTGGGCTACGTGAGCCGGTTCATGGAAGACCCAAGGGAGGATCATTGGACGGCGGTCAAGCGGCTGCTCCGCTACGTCCAGGGCACGACGGAGCTGGGCATCGCCTTTCCCAAGCACGGGGGCATCCAGCTCTCTGTGTTCAGCGAGGCACCACCTAAAGCCTCAGAAGATGCAACACTAACGGTCTTCAGCGATGCGGACATGACCGGCGACGTTGATGGACGGTGGAGCACTTCGGGCGTCCTCGTCTTCCTCGGATCGTCGCCGATTGCCTGGCAATCCTTGAAGCAAAAGATGGTGGCGCTGTCGACATGTGAGGCGGAGTATGTCGCAGCAGCCACGGCGGCATGCCAGGTGGTCTGGCTGCGGCGGCTGCTGGCAGAGCTCACCGGAGCCCAGGTCCAGCCGCCGGCACTCAAGGTGGACAACCAGCCAGCAATTGCGCTGGCAAAGAATCCAGTTCTCCACGACAGAAGCAAGCACATAGATGTGAAGTTTCACTTTCTTCGTGATTGCGTCGATGGAGGGCAGCTCGTCATCGAGTTCGTCGACACCAAACGGCAACTCGCTGACATCCTCACCAAGTCACTTGGTCGGCTTCGGTTCCAGGAGCTGAGGGGGATGATTGGCATGGTTGAGGTCAAGAAAGGACAGCAGGATTAGGGGAAGATTGTTAGACATAATCTGCTGATCCTCCATTACAGTCAAGGGCAGGTACATGGTCAGCTCTGCTGTCCAGCCCTGAACACTGCAGCTTGTATGGCAATAGGCCATCCCTAGTACTATAGTTGGTAGAAGGTGATGTATACCATGTTCTAGGAGTAGGTAGAGGTACATCAGCCATGTCTTGGCTGTACTAAGGTGATGGGGGCTGTACTCAGCCATACCATCATGTACTATGTAGTTGGTAGCTTGCTTGTATAAATTAGGAAGCAATGCAATGGAAAATGCAGCTCTTGCCACTATCACTTGAGTTATTCAGGTTTCAGGAACTGAAACCGTGTAGAGTGTGTGTGTGCTGAAGAGAGCTGAGCTCTTCTTCTTCCTCTGTGTAGGGAGGAGTAGAGGGAAGGTGAGCAGGTGCTGCTCACCTGGGCATTGGGTACCGGTGCTATCAGTTGTAACCATTTCCTCAAAAAAAAGGTGTTGTAACCAAGCAAAGCAAGGGGAAGAGGACTATAGTTTACCTGGAGGAGACTGTGTAGGAGAAAGGCCTGTAAAATGATGTTTAAAGACGTTTATCAGAAAACAAAAGATACACATCAAAATTATTTAAAGAAAAATCTATGTGCAGCTAATGTAGAACAAAAGTGGAGCACTTGGATAGATACAGCGCACCTAATACCAAAGTGCAAGGTTTGGGGTTTCGTTATGTGGCTTTCAGAGGAGAATTTCTGAACCCCTCTGAAGTTCGACCCACAGTACGAAAGTACTAAACATAACCAAGGGTCTATTTCTGAATGGATTTGTAAATATTATGCTAGATTTCTACTGCGAAGACTGGGCTGAGATCATGAGGTCATGGTATTTTAATGGAAAGCAAGCTGGCACACAGCTAGATTAAACTAAGCTCACGCTCATCACGGGTCAGACTGAGGAAACATACAGCTGCTACAATTTTAATGGCTCTGAGCCTTTAATCAACACCGACCATGGATCTCATTTCAATGTTCGCATCTACTGGATGTTTTCCCGTAGTTGCCATTGACCTGATGGAGATGGCAACATACCCAACTTTGCCTACGCCACTAACGCGGAAACGCAAGTCACGGGCCCTTTACACACTTGTCCCGGCCTAGTGCTGCTGGCTTGTTGTTTAATGCCTTAATCACTTAGCTGATGCCTACTTTGCGCAGATCGATCACTGAGCATGACAGTTTGATCGCTAAAGATGCTTGCTTTACCTACTTTTGCAACCGGTCGCTATTAATCGGATGCTGGAAAATCTCACCTGAAAGATAAAAGGAAGAACATTCATTTACTGCGGTGAAAGAGAAAGTAGAATTACCCTTGCAGGCGGCGGTGGTGTCGTCGAGGCCGCAGCGCTTGGAGAGGCCGAGGGCCGCGTCGAGGCTGATGTTGAAGGCCTTGAAGATCTCCGGCGTGGCGTAGAGATCGCAGAGGCACTTGAGGTCGTTCTGGACGGCGTCCTTGAGCGGGGTGCAGCAGGCGTCCGGCGGCGTCCCCGTCGTGTTGATGTACGGCGAGCACGGGACCAGCTTCGCCGCGCAGTTCGGCGTCGTCTGCGCCGCCGCTCGGGGCGCCAGCACGCACATCACCGCCACCAGCGCCACTGCTGCCGCCGCCGCCATCCGCATCGCCATCTCTCTCTTCTGTGGAGCGTGGACACAGTGGACAGACTGCCTCCCCTCTCCTCTCCTCTCTGCTGCAGTGCCTTTTTTACAAGTGCGAACTGCGAAGTGTCTGGGCGGTAGGTGTGCTTTGGACGGTTTTGCTTTTGGAGAGACTGGTCAGATGTGTATTTCTTTTTTAAGGAAATATTCAAAGATGGTATGCCTACTTTTCATTCCCATTTGTATTTTGTGGTAGTATATACATTCATGGTATATGTATTTTTCATTCCTTTTGTCCTTTAAAAGTTGGCAAATTATGGTCCTCTTGGAAGCTGACAGGTTGCACTCTTTAAATAAGCTTTGTTCACTTTGGGTGTGTTTAGATCCTTCAAACTTCCAAAAATTTTACAAGATTTCCCGTCACATCGAATCTTTGGACGCATGCATGGAGCATTAAATATAGGTAAAAAATAATTAATTACACAGTTTGGTTGTAAATCACGAGACGAATCTTTCGAACCTAATTAGCTCATGATTGGATACTAATTGCCAAATACAAACGAAAGAGTTAATGTGCTTCCAAAAATTTTACGGCAACAACTAAACACAGTCTTTGCTGAAAAGCCAGACTGAAAAGTACTGTTTATTGATTTGTTGTGAGAGAAAAACATTGTTCCTTCGCTGAAAAAGTACGACTGATAAGCCAAGCGAACAGGGCTATACGTATTCCTCGTATTGACCATTTATCTAAGTTTTTGCCTTTCACGTCATCAACAAAATTTGTCCTGACCAGAGTTCTTTGTGATTTGTTGGTTTTTTTTCTGGGTCGACAAAAGCAACACCAAAAGTGAGCGGTACAAATCGAGTTTTAAATCAGAAAATGCATAGATATTTGACAATGACACCTAAAATTCGGCCATCATGTGATAGAGTTTGTGTGCTAATCCACCGTTCTCACAGCCCAGCCGCAAACTGCAAAATTCTCTTTTTCTCTATTTCGTCTGTATTTTATTGTCATTTTGGCCCCGTTCGGCTGGAATTATAAGTCGGCTGAAAAACACTGTTGGCTGATTTTTTGTGAGAGAAAAATACTGTTTCGACTGAAAAAAACAAGTCAAATAAGACGGATTATAAGTCAGATGAACAGGGCCTTTGACCGTTACATAATCCTGTAGTCAAGAACAGCTTCATAAAAGAGAATCATGTTTAGCATACAAAATGTACAGTAAACAGTTCCAATGAATACATCATGCATGGTAAAAAAAAAAGAAAACACAGAATCGGTGGCCGAGCCCAGGCAGCTGCTAGGTGTTTAGTTGCACCTCCTAAACTTTAGTCGTTGTCCCATCGGATGTTTGACACATGCGTAGAGTATTAAATATAGACTATTTACGAAACTAAATGGATAGATTGAGACTAATTTTTTCCAACGCAGTCAGTTCTGACCTCTGACCGAGCCTTGCAACGAGCTGCCTGCCACGGGTCCCAGGCGAAGCTGCCACCGTAGACTGTGGACGCGCTGGGCAAATACTTCGCTTGGATTTTGTGCTCCGTTCCATCCATGGCATGAAGAAAACCGGCAGGGCTGAAGCGGTTGCGGCAGAGACGGCACGCAGAGCGTGAGTTTCCTCGAGAAAACGTCGATGATCCTCGTGTAAACATTTTACCAGTTCTGCACTTTTACGGAACAAAATCGTGTGGGAAAGGAAAGGTAGGAGAGGGGAAAATACTGGTACGGACGGACCAACGGTTGGTCACGGGTCAGAAATGCAGAGCCTAGTCCACCTCAGAATCTCAAATCAACATGATACTGACTAAGATATTGTACCAATGCCGTTCATTATCCATGAATCAAGCAAACATCGGACTTGTCATGAAAGGTTGCCAGGGCAAGTGCTGACCGACCTGACTGACTCGGTTCTAGAACTAGAAGGGCCAGGTATCCTCGTCAGTCAACTGATACGTGTTCCTCTGAGTCTCAGTCGATCCCTTCCCGCAGTCCTCACCAACGCCATTCCCAGCGTTTGCTTCTCCCTCGGCGAGCCTCCACCAGATGGGATAAGCTCCCAAAACCTTGCTTAGTTAGTGGTGCTCAAAAAATTGGTTGATGGGTAATATGAGTTTCAAACAACTGGAGCAGAACCATCCCGTCAGAGTTGTACTTATAGAAACTATGATGATAATATGCCGGTCAGATAGCATCACAGCACATGTATAGAAACTCAAGATTTTCAAAAGCAAGACTTCGACTAGCAGATGCTGCACCACAACTGGAACCCCGGGTATAGCAGTAGCAGTGAAGTATGACGTCGTGTCAGCCACATCATCACGTAACACGATGGCTGAACTTCAAGTATAGACCACTAACACAAATCAACACATATATATCTACCTAGAGCATAGCAGCAATCAGTCGTACATGGCTTTACCTGAACGAAATTGTTGACCATGATCACTGAGTTCCATGCACGAGCATATAAAATTATACTTTATCAGCTTCAAACGTTACCTCGTAACGGCTGAAAGCGTACCGAATCACAACAGATACAGGCTACACTACAAATATGAAATATGTGGGGAAGCGTTCCTCTCTAACAAGCCAGGTATCGAAGCAGCTCTAAAAACAATTCACCATGTTTCAGCCTCCATAGCATCGACCTGATGGTCCAAGTACAGTTCCTCAAGCTCTACTTGTCAAGAAATTAAGTTTGAATATGTGTGAAGATACTACAAAATTCTGCCCCCAAAAACCGCTCCAAATATAAGGGATTAGTTTGCAATATTCTGGTCTCTGTTAAGCAAACAGACTGGCTATGTGATGATCACTGTCCATTACTCATTCGTGTTGCTCATATATTTGCATGTAGGTTTCTGAGAGAGCTACCATTTGAGGAAGAGTCTCAGTAACATGGAGATCCTGCATCTCATACCTGAGGAAGAGAGTATCAAATGATTAAATCGAGGTTACTGAGACATAAAAACAAATCCGTTAAGATGCTGAGGAACGTACCAGGCCTCTTCAGATTTCCGCTGTACAAATACTCTGTAGCATCCTTCGCCTGGTTTGCCATCATGGACAATGTTTGCTATGAGGTCATACTTTGAACGTAGCTTATGATTCTCTTTCGGCTTAGGTAATGGAATGTAGTCCTTCAGTTCCAAGTTCTTCACAGGAAAATTAACTGTCACATTGAATGTTAATACATATTAGAATGAGTTACCAGGGAGCATGACAGCAAATTTAATCAAGCAGGCGCGAAATCTCACCTAGAGTAGGGTTTTTCTCGACAAAGAAGTTATTCTTGGTAAACCTTCGCATATGAAGGATCAGATACTTCGGCAGTCTAGTGACTCGGTACCTCATTCGGGCAATGGATGGTCGGACAACCTCTGTCACAGTCTCACCATCAAATTTCTTCAGTATGTTAAATAATGGTACCTGAACCGTATGATGGATTTAGAATCCCAATATACAGTCACAGCAAACTAGCCCACCCCCCCACCACCACCACCAGCAGCACACGCACACCCAAAAAAACTCAAAGTTGGGGAAGAACATGGAAATAAATGACAAGGTTTCAAATGGGGTATCAGATTGAAAAAAAAAACTGCTTCAGCAAATGTGATTCACACAATGGGATCAGTTAGGCGCCATAGAGGTGATAGGTCATTTGACCCAAAAAGCCTTTAACAATATGGTATTTAACAATGACACAACAGGTCGATATGCAACATAAACACATAAATATATTCTGTAACTGTAAGCATGTCTATGATCCATGGAAATTTATGTGGACTGGAAAGGATCGGATAAACATGTACAACTCCCTCAGTTCCAAATTATAGTTAACTTTGGCTTTGTCCTAAGTCAAACTTCTTTAACTTCGACTGAGTTCATAGAAAGATCCACCAACATCTAGAACATCAGATTTGTTTCATTAGATTCTTCATGCAATATGTTTCCATAAATAATTTATTTGAACTTGTAGATATCAATATATTTTTCTAAAACGTGGTCAAAGCCAGAGAAGTTTGACTTAGGACAAAGTCAAAATGAACTATAATTTGGAACTGAGGGAGTCGGAGTATTAAGCAAGTAAGCATTATTTAAGCAAGACTGCAAGAGAAAGCATATTCTTTATCCTAAACAAGAACAAAACTAAAAGCATGGGGTTACAGTGAAGTTAAGTTTGAAGTGCTAAGCCAAAACATTTGTGTAACAGATATCATCTTACAGCTGTTCACAGGTAGTTTTATATGTAAGGTGTAAGGAATATTGAACAAACATCCTCCCAAAATAGTTCTAGCGATCAGACAGGGGAACCAAGATTCACTGATGCATTGCTCAAGCACACTGTAATGTTATTTCTTTTGTTCTAACATCAATCCCAGAAATCTTAGCAGCCTACATCATCATCCTAGAGTCTTACTATAAGCATCGAAGCTAAACATCCACGTGAGATCATAACCGGCGGATGGTTTTTGCTGCTGATAAGCCAGCTGATGCTGTTTTATTGTGAGAGAAAAACATTGTACCATGGCTGATAAACCGGGCTGATAAGTTCAAGGGAACAGGGCGATAGGTGCTTGTGAAAGACATACCTGTGGAATGATATTTTTCTCCATGGCGTCTTTAAAAAGAGGTGGAGGTGGCAGGTCAAGACCGAGCATCAAGAATGGGACCTTAGATGTTTCAGTAACAATTCCATCTGCAGTTCCAACCACTGAACCTGCCTCACCATTCAGCTCATCGCCATCCTCTCTTTTTTCCATTATATGCTTCCTATGAACCTCCTTAACAACTTCAAGTTCTCCCTGCAAAAACAGTTCCAATGTGACCTGATAAGTTGCTGAAATGATATCAATTACACTGTTGATGTCCACTTGTCCAGAAAAGCTAACCTGAAAGCAATCATGTATTATGCTTCTGTTTTTCTTCTTTGAGCTTTTTAGTTTCGCATGCAGTGTGTTTAATAGCCATGACATAAATTCCACTGGATCTGACTGTACACCAATCTGAAACCGTTTGTCGCTGGCCTTCATAACTGCTTGCAGAAACTCATGTGGACTAACCTGAACAAAAAACAAAGGGTTGTTGCATTATTGGTTTACAGACAAATCTTCATACAAAGTGATAGCATGAAACATGCCGCAAACTGATTTAGCAAACCAACCTGGCCCTTGAAGTTCCTAGCATGCCAAATCTTACGTGTCAATTCCCCAAAACGATGAACCAATGGTGATTTGCTATGCTGATAGTTTTCAGGGATTAGAAAGAAATTTCTCAGAGGCGTAACTCTCATTAATGACTGTATTGTGACATTCACAAAATCAGTCTCCTTGATGTTGTTAAGACCCACCTGCACAAAGCAGTGATTATTTAGATAAGATAAAAAGGCAATAAAGCATTAATAGCAAAATACCTGATTCCAATGTGCAATAAAAGTATACTCTTGAAATTAGATTTAGTGTTATTCATATAACAGAATAGTAAAATCCAACAGATCAACTGAAGAAAAAAACTGCTATGATCAGTTAAGTGGACAGTGTTTGTATGCAAGTCCACAGCATATTCAGGCTTCACATAGTAGTGCAAAAAATCTTTAAAATGCATTTGCTAGCTGTTTTGGGATACGCCAACAAACAATTTTCCTAGACCATAAAAGAAAAAAAAATTGAAAGAATTGATTAAGGAAGATTCCTTCCACAGCATAGCAAAGAAAGTGCAGCAGGTAAGCCAAACAAGATAATCTAAGGGCCCTTGTGTCAATTAAGTATACATACCATTCCAGGTAGATAATTGGAGCCATCAAGTGCTCTAGACCACTGCTTATTTTTGTCAAGATTTAGAACCTGCTCTTTAGTGAACCTGCCAGAACAGTATGCCAATTAACAGCCTTCACTGCCAAAGCCATCAAGTGATGTTGGAATGTAACATCAGAAGCAATGAAGAATCACCTTGGATTGAGAACATGCCGAATATCTTCTAACGATGGATCATTAATCTCATATCCATCAGGAAGACAGTAAGCCTTCTCGGTTTGAAGATTAATGAACACGTGATGGCCTGCTTCAAGACTGTGTGTATATGCATGAGATTTTAACCCTCTTCCTTGGAAATATTTTCCACAGACCAAGCACGCATACACATTCAAATTTGACAAGGAGATTGAACAGAACTTCTCAAAATCAAAATCAAGAACCTGCAAAGCAGCACAAAATGAACTCAGCTGTAAATAACCATGAGAAGTAATGAAAAAATGTTACAGGGACCAGATCAACAAAGAAATAAGCCAGCAGAGAACAGATTGTAGATAGATAACATACACACAATAAGGGCCTGTTTCGATACCAGGACCAATGTTTAGTCACCTAAAATTTCCAAACAAGTGAACTAATAGGTGGACTAATTTTAGTCCACAACACAATTAACAACTAATTCACTAGCTGGCAAAGGGGACCTAAAGTGGACTAATAGCTACTAGTCCATGTATCCAAACACAGGACTAAACTTTAGGGCCTGTTTGGTTCGCCCTGTTAAACTTTAACAGGTGTTGACCATGGGGTTGACCATAGGGTATTCGGATACTAATAATGGACTAATTAGGCTTAATAAATTCGTCTCGTAAATTAATATCAATCTGTGCAATTAGTTTCATAATTAGTCTATGTTTAACACTTCATGCATGTGTCCAAACATTCGATGTGATAGGTGTTAAAAAAAACAAGGGGAACCAAACACCCCCCTTAGTCACCTAACAATTAGTTGTAGCAACTAGAGGACTAAAAATTAGTCCTGGGTGATCCAAACAGGCCTAGTAGTCATGCGTAATTGATATAATTATACTATGCTGGACATTCTACCAAGATGAACAGGCATCACTGATGAATATCAGGAGCTATTAGGATGTCACTCGGCCATAATACTGTAATTCACTTTGAAGATACTAGTAAACTATATACATGTTAATCAGCCATTTCAGATCACATAGATTATATACATTTCTAGCAAAATATCAGCAGTTAATAATTCGACAGTAACTAGTACATCGTGTATCTCAGGTCACTCTTGTACTGTGAACAAAATAGTGTGTTTAAGCCAGCTAGTTCGCACCAAGGCACACGAAACTGACAAATGAATGCAAGTGCACCTGTCTGTTCACGGTGTCGAGGTACGGGCAGTCCCGGCGCAGCTCTACCTGCCTGGGCCTCCTCTCCGGAGCCCTCCTCACGTCGTCCTCCTCATCGTCATCATCCTCCTCCTCCTCCACCTCAGGCTCCACCGCGCGTCGGCCATTCGCGTGGCCCCTGGCCGCTTCGTCTTCCTCCTCGTCCTCGTAGGTGGCCAGGCCCAGCAGGGACGCGCCCTCCGCGCGCGGCCGCTTCTCGGCGGCGCCCCCGTCGGAGAGGTCCTCCCCTTCTTCCTCGCGGTCGCGTTTCCGCGTCGGGGATGGCTGCTCGTCTGCGCCCATCGGCCGCGGCCGCAGAGGGGTCTAGGGTTTGGGGCGTGAGCGGAGGCGGGCTCGGAGGATGGATGGAGGGTGGATGCGGGGTTAGGGTTTCGTGAGGACGATGGAGGGGCGTAGATCGCCGCGGCAAGGGCGGTGCCACGACCAGCACGAGTGTGCGCTCTGAGAAGACGTTTCGCTAAAGTTCAGCCACCGGCTCCATCTCCACACGAACTCACCGAGCAAGTATTACGGCGTGCTTTGCAGCGAAATTTCGAGACCTTTGAGGCTTTCATACAGCTCACGTTTACAATTTTGTTGCCATAAAGCCATAACAAACGGTAGTCTTACAAAAAAAAGTTAATTATAAAAGGTTTGGAGGAATCAGAGCTTTTTTATCATGGTTTTTAAGGCGTCACTTAGACGCTAAGGGGTACTCTAGCATGCGCTATAGGGTTTTAGTTACGCCATATCGTCTGGACGTTAAAAAGGGGCCTAGACATCTAGACATACCTCAGCGCTACAGGACGCCGCAACGTCTTAAAACCATATTTTTTCCTGCCGAAGTAAAGAAAACATAATTTCTTTTTTTTTAAAAAAAAAGGAGATTTACTCGGCTTTTGAGAAAACCAATGGCCTCGTTCGGCTGGCTGGTGGTTGATGGCTGGTGCTGATTTATTATGAGAGAAAAATACTGCTGGCTGGCTGGTGGCTAGTGGCCGGTGCTGAAATGATGTGAGAGAAAAGCACTGTTGGCTGGCTGGCAGCCAGCCAGCCGAACAAGGCCAATATTAAGGTTCTTACGTACTGGTGTTACCAGTTCCAAAAATAAACGCAAGTAAACAGAATCCAATCCTACCCACGAAGAATAAAAATCTGACCAACTCCCAGATAGAGAAACGTAGCGGAAGACCGCCTAGAGGCTATACCACAATAAAATCAGACCAGAAGTCTAGGTGCTGCTCCTTCTTCCCTATCCAATCAATTAAGCATTGCACTGTCTCCTCCGTCTTGATCTTGTAGGCCTCCTAGAAAACATTATCTAGTTTTAGTCTTCTAAATTATAGCTCTTTTTAGTCTTATATCTTGAGTAAAAATTATCTAGTTTTAACTAAATTTAAAAGTTAGAAAAGTATCAGCATTTATAATATCAAATTAATCTGTTTCATTAAATTATTCATGAAGATGTATTGATAGTGCATTTTTGAAATTGTAGGCAAGATAGTCAAGGCAGAAAAAATAACTTAGAACAAATCTAAAGACCCGTGTAATTCACAAAAATTAAAAAACTGTAGTTTGAAATATAGGGAGTATTTGACATTTTTTAAGCGCAGATAGGTTCATTTTCATGGTTTCCTTTTAGGGCTACACTAGTGCCCGGATAAAGTGTCTGTCCGTACACAACTTCGCGTCTATGCTCGACGCAGCGCCAACGCCAGCACCCGTGCCCACGCCCATCCTGCTCCGAATGCGGCGTCTGTCCAGAAGTCCGAAGTAGACCGCGAACATGGTGATGGGATAGGCGAGCAGGCCGTTGATTTAGGCGCAGCGCCGCAGCACGATGAGGACCCACTCTAGGGTCGCGTACTGTAACACCCCGGGGTGTTAAGCATGCATTCACATCCCAAGCATGATCATTAGCATTTCATGCATGTTCATCGTATGACAATATAAGTTGGAATTAATTAAATTGTGAAAAACATATGTTTGAACCCTAAATTATTGCAATGGCTAGCTAAGAGTGGTAAAATTTGTTGGGCTATAACTTTAAATGACTTAGAACTAATTAACATGATTTTTGGAGCAATTTTTGTATTCAAAATCTCCCCAAATTTTGCTTTTAAAAATATTTCAGAAAAATGAGTTTTTATTTAAAATTTAGACTTTAAATCACTAATTCAAAATCTATTTAGAATTTTGAAAAGTGCCCTAAATGAAAGTTGTAGAGAATTAAATTTTGAACAACTTTTGTTTTGGGGGCAACTTGTGAAAATATATTTTTCATCTTCAAAATTTGAATTTGAATCAAATTATAAAATCTGGAATTTTATTTATAAAAGAAAAAGGAGTTTTCAGCTTTACCGGGCCGCCGCCCCACTTCCGGCCCAACGGCCGAAGCCGGCCTGGTCTGCCCCGCGTCCCGCCCGCGCTCCTCGCGCCTCGCCTCTCCCTCGGCCCGGCCCACGCCGCGCGGCCTCCTTCTCCCGCTCGCTCGCGCGCAGCGCTGGCGATTGCTGCAGAGCGCGCGCGCCACGTGGCGGCCGCATGCCGGCGAAGCCCCGCACGTGGCCGTTGTGGCCCCCGCCGCTCACGCACTGCCTCCGCCTACATCTCCTTTGTCCCCTGCTTCCCTCCGCGCTCGCGCACTCGCTCTCTACCGCAGCAGCAAGCCGAGTGGGAGCTCTCGCCACCGCACACCGCCGCTCGGTCCGCCAGCGTCAAACTCCTCACACGCACCGACATTTCGCGATTGCATCCACCAGCAGCTCCGCCTCGGCCTTCGCCAACCCGTGCGCCCGATTTGGACCGCGTTCGCACCTTGGTGAGGCCCGTGTGGCAGTTTTCCTCCGCGGCGGCGCCATGGCCGCCTGGCTCGGCTTACCGCGGCTGGCGCCTCCCCACCCTTCCTCTCTCCACTCTGGGCCATTTTTTGTGCTCGCCATCATCCCGCGGAGCTCGCGCGCACCTCGTTGGGCGTTACGGTGGCTTGCTCCGGCCGGCCGTCGTGCGCCAGCGCCGCCGTGCCGCCATGCACGCCAGCGACCGCGCTCCCTTACTCTAGCACCTCTCTTGTGTAGCCTATTGGGTGCGGGTCGTCGAGTGGAGTGTGGTGGTGGCCGTCTTTCCGCCGGAGACCTCACCGGCGACGAGTTCCGCCGCCGATAGCCTCCCCGGTTGGTGTGTGTGTGTGACATGTGGGACCTCAGGTCCCACTGTCAGTCGGAGCAGATGGTCGTGTGTGCACTGCACCGGGTGCACCCAGCGTTTTCAGCGGCTAATGTTAAAAGGATTTTTCAAAATAATTTTTTTAGAAATTGTTAAAAGGGTTTCTAAAATCCATAACTTGCTCATTTTAGCTCTAAAAATTGTGAAACAAATTTCGTAGTGTTTCTCATGAGTAGATCTACAGTTTAAAAATATTGCATGTCAAGTTTGAAATACTTTTCTGTAGGGTTTTTATTTAATCACTAAAATTGTTGTTTTCTTGTTAAATATGTAATAAATCATAGAAAACTCAGAAAAATATGGTTTCACTTGCAATAATTTTCTTTTGTGATGTACTTTCTAGAAAAAATATATGTCATGCATGTTCTGTAGAAAAATTCTTATGTGTAGTACAAGTGTTTAATATTGTTAATAATTGTTATTTTTTCTAGAAAGAAAAATATGAATAAAACATGCATGTAATAATTTTTCTATAGTGATTGTTTATTGTGTAGAATGTAGAAAAAATGTTAAATCTGTTGTTTAATACATTTCATAGTATAAAGTATTTTTATGCTCATTTTTAGGCCTTAGCTTGTTATTTTGGTGTAGGCAGTTCTAGTAATCCAAATGCAATGAAATTTTTGTGGCATGCTAGATTAGATGATAGTAAACTACTTTAATTTTCTTAGATTTTTCTGTGCTACCAAAATAGGTGTTGCTGTTCAAACTTAGTTGCAATTAGGGTTTAATTAACCTTGTTAATGCATGACTAATTAATAAGATTTATTTTGGTGTATCTTTGAAGCATCTTAGATTTCTGTGGTGACTTGTCATGATAGAGAATGTTGGTAGTAGTATACGAGTACATGTTCTTGGATGATGTTGACTAACTTGTAGAAGAGTTATATTCCTACTTTATGCAATAAAGTAAACCTATTCATCCACGTTTCATTCATCATGATCATTACATGTCATTTCTGTAATGCACTTAGGCATAAGCACTTATACATTTGCATCATACAGGATCGCAAGAAATAACTCCGGTAGCAGTTCACGAGGAGCCGGAAGAGCAGCCCGAGGTGCAAGAGCAGGAGGTGCCCGAAGCCGACGAGGAGGTCGATGAGGATCTTCCAGAGTGTCCAGACCACCGTCCGAGCTCTTTCGAGAGAGACAAGCCCCGGAGCATTTTTCTCCCCCGGTTTGCAAATATTTTATTAATGCTTTACTTTAACTGATGCATTACGTTTAGGAATTGTTTGCAACCGTTGCTGCATTATACCTTGTTTACCTTGTTCTACCATATCCTTGTTACCTTGGTGTTCGCAGTCAAGAAATGCTTAGCTTGCTTAGACCGGTAGAAGTCGGGTGATTCCCTGTCACCTGCGAGCTATAGGTGGTTACCTGGATCTGCTTGAAAAAATATGTCATCGTAGAATAACTAAGTGTTAATGTGAAATTAAGACCGGACGGAGACTTGCAGGGTTTCGACTGTAGTGTTTCCGTCTGTGTCGATTAAGGACCGACCGTTGTTGGGCCTCGAGTCATGTTGAACGCATGCCTTACACTTAGCTGGCCGAATAACGTACATTTCGACCGCGAAGCTAGAAGATTATTCAGGTCGAGTGGATTGCCCGTAACGTACTGTACCAGAGCAGTAGTGGCAGGATACGGGGGCGCGATGATAAGATCAAAAAGCAGTCGGGCAGCCCCCGGGTACATGTGGTTCCAGGCAAGCTCGAGACTTTACCTGAATGGTTGACTCGGTGATCAATACCTCACTTTAGCGGATGAGTGAGGTTTGTGTGAGGAATAAATTACCAGCTGGTTAATAATCGATTCGAATCGCCATCGTTCATTGGATAGTGAACACTTGACTTGAGTTACTTCATCATAGTAATTCTGATGGAACACTTGGACAGTTATATGGAATATGACATGATAGAAGTTGTTAATGATCATTGGTTATCCTTACTTGTTTATTTATATGTTACCCTAGTACAGGTGCAAATGTAGTTGACAGGTTAATAAAGATTTAACTTAATGCAAAGCTTTTGGAAAGATTCTTTAAATGTTGAAAAGACCTTTTTGCAAATAAGTCAGCTACCCCACCATAAAGCCTGTCATGATCCTTGGTGTCTTTTATTTTCGGTTATGTCGGGTAAGTCTAGCTGAGTACCTTCTCGTACTCAGGGCTTTGTTCCCACTTGTTGCAGATGGGCAGATGTATTACGGCTACTGTATCAACTGCCTTTATCCTGCGATGGGAGAAGCTTAGGACCATGGGCAATGGTCATTCACTACGTCTCGTCTGATGCTTTTGTTGGAAGATGATCTTGAGCTGGCACTTTATTTCAAACTCTGTGTGAGTGCGTGGTTTGAACTAAATGCTTTCGCTACTTTTATTTGAACTCGGTTTGTAATAACTATGTTTAAACTCCGATGTATTTACGACGCGAACTTTTATATAACTTGGGATGGTGATCGCTGAACTTATTACGATCTTAGCTGGTATGTAAGTTGGTTTGAAATCCGTCGTGATTTCACGGACTACCTGGTTATACAGGCTTAAGTTTGCTAAATCGTCTGCTCGGTAGATGATTTTCTTACTTAATCTCGTATAATTGATCGGTTCTGTTACAGCTGGCATCGGAGCATGGTTTAGCGTGTTTACTGTTCACAAGTGTATTTAAACCAAAATTTTATTTGAAAAACGTAATTTTCAAACTAAAAGTGTGTCAGTGGTCATATCCTTTATGCCCAGTAAGGACTCTATGTGGCTTATTTAAGTACTGACTTAGGGGTTCTTGCACCATATTTCTTTTTGTTGCTCATACGGCGTGCTATTGTATGAGTGCCACTTAATTGAGTGGTAATGTATGGATCAATTGTCTCTACGCCTCAGTAAGTGTGAGATGTGAGAGCATGATCGGATACACCGCCGATCTAGGGAGAGTGCTTATATGATGCTGGAGTAATTACATGTTTTACGCATGTTTTTACAAAAGTGTCACATGTGTGGTTGTTCCGTCCGTTGAGGCGATGCTATCAATAGGACGATGTTTTGGGTAGTTACTACCGTTGTACGCATATCCGGGGATTCGTGTAGAGCGTGTAGATAGATTTACTGCTTCCATGCATTCATGGGGAATTAGGCTGAAATGAATCTTCTGCAGGTACATAACAGCATTTCTCGTGTAGAACATATTAGTTACGTATATAAGAGATCGCCTGTATGCCACCGAATTCATCGCTAGATATTATTTATTTCATAAGTTTGTGAGAACGTAAGAAACGTACATACATCATATTGCTTGTACATCTCATTCATGTCATGCATTCCTCCCCTTATAAATTGATTATCCCTTTTTGATAAAAATCATATCCATTTAAAATATGATCTCACCAGGTAATTAAAACTTTTGATACAGATGGCCCGCACGAAGCAGACTACCCGTAAGTCCACAGGCGGAAGAGCACCCCGACACCAGTTGGCCCCGCGGGAGCGCCGCAGCACGGACACCTTTCTGAGCGAGTTTGGCATACCAACTTTGCTTTGAAGAGTGCTCCATGATGTGGGGTACCCGGAGGGTCAGGAGCCGGTATACTCTTGGAGTGAGAGCTAGTTAGCTGAGGATGGACTTGCAGTAGTAGAGGTCACAGTCCCTGCTCTTGGTGATGCTCTAGAGTGGGATGGTTGGCACTTGGAGTTTGAGGGACACACTCCGGTTGAGGGTGCAGAGGGAGCAGCTATTCGTGTCATCAGGGGCATAATGAGCAAATTTCCCAATGAGCTGGCAGCAGCCTTTGCTGACACTTTTCCTACGGATGATCCTTGCGATGCTATTTGGGTGCAGCCGCAAGAAAGTGCCTTGGTCAGAGGCCCAAATGAAGGACATGCTAGCGACAACCACGCTATGAGTGCGATGTATGCAGCTATCAGAGCATACCAGGGTCTTGAGTGCACCTATTAGACATTGACTGGTTTGCGTGGTGATAATAGGCTCAAAGCAAGAAAATAGAAGAATAAACAGGCACGTGCTATAGCTAGTTTACAGGAGCAGTTGGCTGATATGAGCTTGCAGCGAGACCAGGCTCTAGAGACAGGTGATAGTGCTCTACAGCGGGTGCATACGTTGACTCAGGCCAACAATAATGCAGACCGCATGATTTTTATAAGGGGGAGGGCTGTAACACCACTGGGTGTTAAGCATGCATTCACATCCCAAGCATGATCATTAGCATTTCATGCATGTTCATCATATGGCAATATAAGTTGGAATTAATTAAATTATGAAAAACATATGTTTGAACCCTAAATTATTGCAATGGCTAGCTAAGAGTGGTAAAATTTATTGGGCTATAACTTTAAATGACTTAGAACTAATTAACATGATTTTTGGAGCAATTTTTGTATTCAAAATCTCCCCAAATTTTGTTTTTAAAAATATTCTAGAAAAATGAGTTTTTATTTAAAATTTGGACTTTAAATCACTAATTCAAAATCTATTTAGAATTTTGAAAAGTGCCCTAAATAAAAGTTGTAGAGAATTAAATTTTGAACCACTTTTGTTTTGGGGGCAACTTGTGAAAATGTCTTTTTCGTCTTCAAAATTTGAATTTAATTCAAATTATAAAATCTAGAATTTTATTTATAAAAGAAAAAGGAATTTTCAGCTTTACCGGGCCACCGCCCCACTTCCGGCCCAACGGCCGAAGCCGACCTGGTCTGCCCCGCGTCCCGCCCGCGCTCCTCACGCCTCGCCTCTCCCTCGGCCCGGCCCACGCCGCGCGGCCTCCTTCTCCCGCTCGCTCGCGCGCCGCGCTGGCGACCGCGGCAGAGCGCGCCCACCGCGTTGCGGCCGCATGCCGACGATGCCCCGCGCGTGGCCGCTGTGGCCCCCGCCGTGCGCGCACTGCCTTCGCCTACATCTCCTCTGTCCCCTGCTTTCCTCTGCACTCGCGCACTCGCTCTCTACCGCAGCAGCGAGCCGAGCGGGAGCTCTCGCCACCGCACACCGCCGCTCGGTCCGCCGGCGTCAAACTCCTCACACGCACCGCCATTTCGTGATTGCATCCGCCAGCAGCTCCGCCTCGGCCTTCGCCAACCCATGCGCCCGATTTGGACCGCGTTCGCACCTTGGTGAGGCCCGTGTGGCAGTTTTCCTTCGCGGCGGTGCCATGGCCGCCTGGCTCGGCTCACCGCGGCTGGTGCCTCCCCACTCTTCCTCTCTCCCCTCTGGGCCGCTTTTTGTGCTCGCCATCATCCCGCGGAGCTCGCACGCACCTCGTTGGGCGTTACGGTGGCTTGCTCCGGCCGGCCGTCGTGCGCCAACGCCGCCGTGACGCCATGCACACCGGCGACCACGCTCCCTTGCTCTAGCACCTCCCTTGTGTAGCCCATTGGGTGCGGGTCGTCGAGTGGAGTGTGGTGGTGGCCGCCTTTCCGCCGGAGACCTCACCAGCAACGAGTTCCGCCGCCGGTGGCCTCCCCGGTTGGTGTGTGTGTGTGACATGTGGGGCCTCGAGTCCCACTGTCAGTCAGAGGAGATGGTCATGTGTGCACTGCACCGGGTGCACCCAGTGTTTTCAACGGCTGATGTTAAAAGGATTTTCGAAAATGATTTTTTCAGAAATTGTTAAAAGGGTTTCTAAAATCCATAATTAGCTCATTTTAGCTCCAAAAATTGTGAAACAAATTTTGTAGTATTTCTTATGAGTAGATCTATAGTTTAAAAATATTGCATGTCAAGTTTGAAATACTTTTCTGTAGGGTTTTTATTTAATCACTGAAATTGATATTTTCTTGTTAAATATGTAATAAATCATAGAAAACTCTGAAAAATATGGTTCCACTTGCAATAATTTTCTTTTGTGATGTACTTTCTAGAAAAAATATATCCCATACATGTTCTGTAGAAAAATTCTTATGTGTAGTACAAGTGTTTAATATTGTTAATAATTGTTATTTTTGCTAGAAAGAAAAATATGAATAAAACATGCATGTAATAATTTTTCTATAGTGATTATTTATTGTGTAGAATGTAGGAAAAATGTTAAATCTGTTGTTTGATACTTTTCATAGTATAAAGTATTTTTATGCTCATTTTTAGGCCCTAGCTTGTTATTTTGGTGTAGGCAGTTCTAATAATCCAAATGCAATGAAATTTTTGTGGCATGCTAGATTAGATGATAGTAAGCTACTATAATTTTCTCAGATTTTTCTATGCTACCAAAATAGGTGTTGTTGTTCAAACCTAGTTGCAATTAGGGTTTAATTAACTTTGTTAATGCATGACTAATTAATAAGATTTACTTTAGTGTATCTTTAAAGCATCTTAGATTTCTGTGGTGACTTGGCATGATAGAGAATGTTGGTAGTAGTATACGAGTACATGTTCTTGGATGATGTTGAGTACCTTGTAGAAGAGTTATATTCCTACTTTATGCAATAAAGTAAACCTATTCATTTACGTTTCATTCATCATGATCATTACATGTCATTTCTGCAATGCACCTAGGCATGAGCACTTATACGTTTGCATCATACAGGATCACAAGAAGTAACTCCGGTAGCAGTTCACGAGGAACCGGAAGAGCAGCCCGAGGTGCAAGAGCAGGAGGTGCCCGAAGCCGACGAGGAGGTCGGTGAGGATCCTCCAGAGTGTCCAGACCACCGTCCGAGCTTTTTCGAGAGAGGCAAGCCCCGAAGCATTTTTCTCCCCCGGTTTGCAAATATTTTATTAATGCTTTACTTTAACTGATGCATTACGTTTAGGAATTATTTGCAACCGTTGATGCATTATACCTTGTTTACCATGTTCTACCATATCCTTGTTACCTTGGTGTTCACAGTCAAGAAATGCTTAGCTTGCTTAGACCGGTAGAAGTCGGGTGATTCCCTATCACCTGCGAGCTATAGGTGATTACCTGGATCTGCTTGAAAAAGTATGTCATCGTAGAATAACTAAGTGTTAATGTGAAATTGAGACCGAACGGAGACTTGTAGGGTTTTGGACTGTAGTGTTTCCGTCTATGTCGATTAAGGATCGACCGTTGTTGGGCCTCGAGTCACGTTGAACGCATGTGTTATACTTAGCTGGTCGAATAACGTACCTTTCGACCGCGAAGCTGGGAGATTATTCGGGCCGAGTGGATTGCCCGCAACGCACTGTACCGGAGCAGTAGTGGCAGGATACGGGGGCGCGATGATAAGGCCAAAGAGCAGTCGGGCGGCCCCCGGGTACATGTGGTTCCTGGCAAGCTCGAGACTTTAACTGAATGGTTGACTCGATGACTAATACCTCACTTTAGCGGGTGAGTGAGGTTTGTGTGAGGAATAAATTACCAGCTGGTTAATAATCGATTCGAATCGCCATCGTTCACTGGATAGTGAACACTTGATTTGAGTTACTTCATCGTAGTAAGTCTAATGGAACACTTGGACAGTTATATGAAATATGACATGATGGAAGTTGTTAATGATCATTGGTTATCCTTACTTGTTTATTTACATGTTACCCTAGTACAGGTGCAAATGTAGTTGACAGGTTAATAAAGATTTAACTTGATGCAAAGCTTTTGGAAAGATTCTTTAAATATTGAAAAGGCCTTTTTGCGAATAAGTCAGCTACCCCACCATAAAGCCTGTCATGATCCTTGGTGTCTTTTATTTTCAGTTATGCCGGGTAAGTCTAACTGAGTACCTTCTCGTACTCAGTGCTTTGTTCCCACTTGTTGCAGATGGGCAGATGTATTTACGGCTACTGTATCAACTGTCTTTATCCTGCGATGGGAGAAGCTTAGGACCGTGGGCAATGGTCATTCACTACATCTCGTCTGATGCTTTTGTTGGAAGATGATCCTGAGCTGACACTTTATTTCGAACTCTGTATGAGTGCGTGGTTTAAACTAAATACTTCCGCTACTTTTATTTGAACTCGGTTTGTAATAACTATGTTTAAACTCCGATGTATTTGCGACGCGAACTTTTATGTAACTTGTGATGGTGACCGCTGAACTTATTACGATCTTGGCTGGTATGTAAGTTGGTTTGAAATCCGTCGTGATTTCACGGACTACCGGGTTATACGGGCTTAAGTTTGCTAAATCGTCTACTCGGTGGATGATTTTCTTACTTAATCTCGTATAATTGGTCGGTTCTGTTACACGTACGTGCACGAACATGACCCTGCACGTCCTTCGGTGGAGTGCTACCGCCAGCTTAGCCGACGCCGCCATGGCTCCCGCACAAGCTCTCTCTTCTCGTTCGAGAACCCTACACTCAAATCTACTTTTGCAACACTCAGATAAAACAGCAACACATGTCTGAAACAGACGAAAGATTTGGAACATGCACTTGCAACATAGACATTGCAACATATAAGCAACATACGTCTCAAACAGAATGAAACATTTTGAGCAAACTCTTACAACATACGTCTATAGCCAGCGCAATATATGTAACCTCTGGATCTACCTTTGCAATATACATATAAAACACTTCCAACATACATCTGAAACACTTGTACCATATGTTTGCAACACGCATTTTCAGCGCAACATGACGTAGGCGGCGCGTCAAAAATGACGCGGTGGAGATGGTCGTTGTAGGCGGATGGAAGCCCCCAACATGGTGCAGACGGATGGAGCGGCTACGACAGCGCGCAATGAGGTGGAGGCGTCAAATCCGAGCGAGCGGGGTGGACGGTGTGGGCAGATGGAGACTTGTGGCGGTCATGGCGCGCAGAGCGGGTAGACGAGGGAGCACGGCGCGAGCGGGAGTGAGTGGAGCGAGATGTTTGGACGGACGCTCTCCGATGAGCATTAACGTTCCTTTTTTTGGGCCTTGTAGGTATGCTCTCCAAGTGCTAAAAAAACTCTGCAAACACTTTGCGTTTCCTTTTGGTTGGACGGTACAAATACAGACCTTAAGACGCGGTGAAGTATGAGGCCTCGGCTATGTGCTCGCTATCGTTGGCCCGGCCCAAGAGGACATACGCTGGAGCTCTAAAAGTTCTACGGCCCATAGAGCTTGATAGGCTACGGCACCTAGAGGTGTGATGGGCCTTGCGATTAGGGAAGGCGGGAAGTGTGTGCTATACGTTGCATGTGGATCCATACGCATCGATCCGGCCCACACGAAGATCTAGAAAAGCGTAGGAACCAAATGGCCAAACGTCCAGTCCCAGCTTGAACAACGACGACCCCGTTCCACCATATATCGCCACAAGTCGTTCTCGTTCTCGTAGACAGGCAGCTGAAATGACGATGATCTGGTCAGTGTGGTTGCGGGGAACACGGAGCGACACCACGCGACGGAGCCTAGGCAGGCAGGCAGCAAGCCACAAGTTTTCTGAAACCGACGGAATGGAACCCGACGTGCCTGGGGATCCCATCCAGACTGCAGGCGCAGGAGGAGGAGCAGGCAGCCGATGGAGGCGGCGCGGTTTCCTCTCGCCGGATATCGGAGCGCGTAAAGAAACCACGACCGGGCCGCGACGGCCGGCCGGCCGGGGCGCCCGTGCGTGCATGGCGGGCAGCGGCAGCGATAGCCACGCCGTGCGCGTGCGGCAGCTCGCGCCCCGTGCCTTGGATCTGCCGATCGAGACGTATACTGTGTACGCTGTACACAGCAGTTGCACGCATGGTAGTATGATAATCACACCCAGCACCGAAAGATAGGCGGATTTGATTAACTGATGGCGGCGCTAATCCCCCTGCTCGTGATAATAATTACGTGCTGACTCCTAGATGCATCGGATGGATTATTATTATTAGGGCTTCGCAGCCCAGGTTGACCTGCCATTGACGTCAGCTGTATTTATTTTTTAATTTTCTACTCGTACTGAAGATCCGTTTGGATACAAGGTTAATTGTTTGCTGTCTAAAAATTAACCTAAAATGAGGTCTAGAACACATCGGAACAGGAGAGCTAACATGAGGGCTAATTTTTAGACTATGTTTTCAACTAATTGTTGCCGACTAGCAATCCATAGCTAATTGAGCTAATTTTTAGGCTTTGTTAGTGTATCAAATATATCGTAAGAATGATGGGATACACGAAACGATACGTAAAAAAAGGATTAACCCAGCTAGCTGCTTATTATGCTCATATTGAAATCATATAAAGTTTCATTTTGCTGGGATTTTCCAACATATAGTACGACGGCGAACATCAGTAAGCCACGGAGCTTGATCATCTGCACGCAACACACACACACACACAAAAAGAAGAAGAAGCTGGTCCAAAGTCTTTGGCAGCTAACAAAAACGCAAAAACACACCTAATCAGATCCTATCAACCGCGTTCAATTATGACAGACCAGGTAAATTCTTTTGTTTGAATCAATCGCAGGGGGGAGTGTCTGGCTGAGTCGCTGTCCTAGCTTTGTCTGGGCAAGAAAACAACGGTGCATCCATGCGCTCGTCATGTTTATTTTTTCAAAGAAAAAATTATACTCTGCTAGTACCAGTAATGGCCGGTGTTGTTTTTCTTTGCCCAGTTGACGGAGCTTTGTTTGTTGGTCACCACATTGAAAATCAGCGAACACGTACACGTACGCCAGGAAGTAGAAGTAGCGTTGCGAGTACACGGCGTAGCATCGTTTGTGTGTGTGTGTAATAATACTCTCCTAACTACTCATTAATACTACTGTATATACGAATGTCAAATTCTTCCACGCCATCGTGACGACGGCCGGCCGGCCGCTTGGTATATACATACACGATACAATTTCCACAGCGGTTTCTATTGGTACACGGCCGTGGACCGTGCTACATGGCTGCAACAAGGATTTTTTGGCCATCACTACAGGAAAACCTGACTTTGCCGACAACATTTTATTTTGCCGACGGCCGTAAAAGCAAGCCGTCGGCAAAGAACCTCTTTGCCGACGACTGAGCCGTCGGTGAAGAACCTCTTTGCCGACGGTCAGGCCGTCGGTAAAAAATGCCGTCGACAAAGGATCTTCTTTGCCGATGGCCAGACCCTCTGTAAATAAGGGCCGTCGACAAAGAGGGTCGGGCTAACGGCAGCCCGTGCCGTCCCCTTTGCCGACGGCCTTGCCGTCTGGCCGTCGGTAAAGATGCAATCCTTTGCCGACGGCCGATTGGCCAGGCCGTCGGCTGGCCCTCGGCAAAGGGTAAATTTTTTTTGTTTTTTTCATCCCAATTTTTTCTTGGTGCATTCCTACACCAAATACATCCCAACTTCAAAATTTGGGACAATTTTGACTTTTTTTGCTATATTTGGTTTATTTTTTTGTTTCTTTGAATTTTTCTGACAACTCTAAAGTTGAACTACAGGTACATGAAATAATAGAATTTGCTGATTCAAAAAATGGTATTCATGATGTTCGGAGTATGTTGAGGTCATATCCAGGACCTCGCATGAAATTACGACCATGTTGGTGTCGTAACATGAGTAGTTACGTGCGCAAAAAGTGTTTTCGAATTATATAAAATCCAAACGAAGTCCGAATTTGACGAAACCTGACGAGTTGTGTTGTCGTCACATGTGGAGGCTATGGTAAAAATTTGAAAATGTTTAGAGCAAGTTGCGACATCAGATGTTGAAAACTCTGACATCTCACATGCGTCGGCCCGCCAGCCCTGCCGGCCGCCCCGCCTCGCCGGCCAGCCCCACCGCCGCCCTCCCTGCTGGTAAGCAGAAGTAGGAGGAAGGGGAGAGAAGGGAAGGGAAGAAGAAGAAGAAAAGGAGGAGAAGGAAGAGGAGGAGAAGGTGGGAAGAGAAGGAGAAGGAGAAGGAAGGAGGAAGGAGAAGAAAGGAGGAAGGAGAAGGAGAAGGAGGAGGAAGGAGGAGGAGAAGGGAGGAGGAAGAAAGAAGGGGGAGGATTCTCGGTCGCCGTTCACGTCCCTCGGTCGGTGTCCCGGTCTCTCGGCGGAGATGAAGGTAAAGCCCTAGGGTTGTCGGCTTTCGTGCCGTACGTGTCGTTGACGGCTTTCGTGGCGGAAATGTGGATGTGTGGCCTTCATGCCGTATATGTGCTGCCGGCCATCGAGCCCGCTTCTTTTTTTTGCAGGTTTTGGAAACCTCCCCGTGCAGGGGAGGTTCTACCGTAATTTTCTACTTATAGTGTTGTTTTTCTTATTTTGTAGAGCAGGACCTGTTCGAGGGGACTCTGAGCACCTCGGCATAGCGTCGCCTGGCCAGTGCACTGACTCGCCACTATGTCGCTAGCCTATCTTCACCGCCACCCTAGGTATAAACCACCTCTCTTCCTTATCGTTGTCATACTTAGGTCGCGTAACCGAGTTAGGCGTCTCCCGTCTGAAAGGGATACGCGGTCGTTGGTATGCGGATCAGTGCATATCTGCGACGGTATATCTTTCGGATTGTCCATGTTTTTTGGGTAGCCCTAGGATGCGTAGATGGGTTAGCTTCCATGTTCCACCCCTGTCCGTGTCGGAGTTTCGGTAGCACTTTCCTGTTGTTCTCCGGATACACACTCTCCCTTTCAGGACGTGTATCAGGAGAACAACGGGGAGGTGCTGCCAAAATTCCGTCTTCGATGGGAGCGGAGCATGGAAGCTAACCTCATCTACGCATCCTCGGGTGGGATTAGGATCTATCCTTCACCTATTAGATGGTAGGAACCCCTTGTAGATGAAGATGGTGCTTTTATTACTCGCTTACATTGGAGCATGACAGAGGATGGCTGACCGTGAGTGGATGTACGCGGGCTTCAAAAGTAAGAGCCCAAAATGGGTTTTGGGGACGAATAACTTCCTAGAAGTAGCATTTTCTAATGGATTTCTTTGGATGTCGTGTCCCTGCACCAAGTGTAAGAACAAGAAAAGGAAATACCACCAGCAGATGTACAAAGATATTTTCACGAACGGGTACGTTCCAAACTATACCTGGACACTCGGGCAATAATATGGGTGTGTTCATGCAGCCAGTGTGGGATGAATTGCAACATGCTTGGGAAGAGGGCGAACGGACGTACGACCGAGCTACAAAGATGAACTTCACAATGCATGTGTGGTACCAGTACTCAATGCATGACTTCCTGGCGTATGGCTTATTCAGCGCGTGGTGTGTTCACGGGAAGTTCCCTTGCCCAACATGCAAGGAGGATGTGATGTTCACCTGGCTGAAGAAGGGTGGCAAGTACTCTTCTTTAGATAAGCATCGTCAATTCCTGCCTGAGGACCATGAACTGAGGCTAGATGAAAAGCACTTCATGAAAGGTGTTCAAGTACATGACCCTATCCCTCGGGAGAAGAGCCCTGCCAACGTCCTTATGCAGATAGAGGCTCTCCAAGTTGATGAAGATAAGGGTGGTTTTAGAGGATATGGTACCCACCACATGTGGACTCATATATCGGGCTTGACTAGACTCCCCTATGAAAGTCCTATGTTTGGTGTTGGTAATTAGTGACAATGTCTAAGTACTAATCCTATGCCTAAGTTGTATGTAGCATATGAGGATTAGTACATTCCAAGGTTGGTGGCAAGATGGACTTGGTGATCATGATGGCCACACTTGGATTTGGGCGCAACCCTACGTGATCAAGGCAAAGGTATATGCTTAAGGGATGCGTTTTAGTAACCAAGACACCTAGTGGGTGTGGTTACATTATAGGATAGATAGCCGTACTATAAAGAGAGGAATGACACGGCTATTGAACTCCTAAGTGCCTCTAGGTGTGCATTTCATAATCATATGCATTTGGATAGAACTAATAACGCCTCGAAAAATGATTGTGAAAATGCTAACACACTCACACATGACGAAGATCACTTGGTGGTGTTAGCACGTTTGCGAAGGCGGTGGAGTTTGAGCGGTAGAGAGGGTTTGGGGTCCAGAAAAGAAACGGAGGTGAACGGAGGTCACAGAGGTGACCGGACGCTGAACTGGACGCGGTCTTTGCATGACCGGACGCGTCCGGTCAGTGTTCAGTCTCTGCGTGGTTTTTAGTTTGATGATCGGACGCGCAGCGCGTCCGGTCACTGACGATCGGACGCGTCCGGTCGTTCAGGGAGCTTACTGGACTCTAACCGGACGTTGGCACTGTCGTGTCCAGTCATTTTCTTCAGCGCGTCCGGTCACTGTTTCGTTGAGCGTTGCTCAGGCGACCAGCGCGTCCGGTCTACGTGATGAGTGCGTTCGGTCGTTGCTTCGTAGTTAGCCGTTGGGCGACCGGCGCGTCCGGTCAGTTGGACCAGCGCGTCCAGTCAGTGTTTCGTGACTTAGCCGTTGTGCGACCGGCGCGTCCGGTCAGTTGGACCAGCGCGTCCGGTCAGCACGATTTCGGCTGTTTAAGTTTCTAACGGCTCTATTCGAAGGGGTACGTCTATAAATACTCATTGGCCGGCTCAAGGCTCTTCCTCTTGAACATTTGATATACTTGTGAGCACTTTGAGCTAAGCAACTCCCCTCCCACTCATCTCTCTTGCTTCTTTGCATATTCGAAGTGAGATTGAGTGATCCAAGTGCATTTGCATTGTGAGATTGCATCTAGTTGGCACTTGGTGGTTGATTTGCTGCGGGATTCTTGTTTCTCTTGGTGGTTGCCGCCACCTAGACGGCTTGGAGCAGCTTGGAGGCGTTGGCAAGAGTTGGTGATTGTTCTTGGCCACCTCCGGTGATTGTGAGGGGTTTGTGCCTACCTCGGCGAAGCGCCAAAGGCAACGTTAGTGAATTGCTCGTGTCATTGCAACCTTTTGCCATTTGGTAGGTTCTTGTGGCGTCTTTTGAGAGGCTCGGTGTGTGACCGATTAGCCACTGAACCACGTGGTGAAGAGGGACACAACGAGGACTAGCGTGCCGGCAAGCACGTGAACCTCGGGATAAATCTTCGTGTCATCATTCTTATTGTGTTTGATCGATCCCGGTGGTTGTATATTGTGGTATTCATCTCTTGATCATATTGATTGGTTGGCTCAATACTTCACCCCTCGGTGATACCCTCCTAACTGTCTCTTGTATTAATTTCTTAGTTACCTTGCTAGCTTGTTAGTGTAACTCTTAGCTTGTGTAGCTAGCTAGCTTTAGTTGTAGTTAAATTGTGCGGTTTGACTTGTACTGTTGAGTGCAAATATACTAGAATTGTGAATTGGTTAGGTGGCTTACAAACACCCCGTAGGCTAAGCAAAACTCGCATCTCGCTACTTGTTATATTGATAAACTTGTTTAGTTTGTCTTTGTAGAAAATTTTATAAGGCTATTCACCCCCCCTCTAGCCATCAAGACCTTTCAAGTGGTATTAGAGCCCTGGTCACCGTTTGCAAGGCTTAACAACCTCGGTGTAAGATGGCTCAAGTTGTGTTCAACCATATCGGGGGCAAGCCTCCATTCTTTGATGGTGTCACATCTTTTGATCATTGGAAAAGAAAGATGAAGCAATATCTTGGCTCTATTCATGAGAACGTTTGGAAGGTGACACACCATGATTATGCTATCATTGATCCTGACAACCTCACCAACAATGATCGCATCAACAACCAATGCAACACTATGGCTCTCAATACTCTCTACAATGGGATTGATGCAAAGGTTTTTGAGCAAATCAAGGATCTTGAAATGGCAAGTGAAGTGTGGACAAGATTAGAGGAAACATATGAGGGCACTTCAATGGTAAAGAGTGCCAAGCTCTATATGCTTAAGGATAAGTTTGCAAGCTTCAAGATGAAGGATGATGAGTCCATACCGGAAATGTTCTATAGGCTACAAGTTATTGTTAATGATCTCAAGAGCCTAGGAGAAGATGTCAAGGACAAGGACTTCTCACATAAGTTCTTGATGAACCTACCTAAGAAGTTTGGTATCTTGAGAAAGATGATCCAAAGAGAGGGTTTAGACAAGGTGACTCCAAACCAAGTGCTTAGAGATGTCATGACCGATGCTCAATATGATGATGATGAAGATGAAGATGAGAAGAAGGAGATCAAGGTTAAGCAAGAGAAGACCACCGCATTCAAGGCTTCTTCTTCCAAGGGCAAGAGCAAGGTTGATGATGATGATGATCCATTTGATGATGAGATCATGGCCCTTCTAGTGCAAAAGATGGGTCGGTTCATGAAGAAGAGAGGCTATGGTGCAAGAAAGAGAAGGGACTTCATGAAGGCAAAGGAGGTGCTTTGCTACAACTGCAATAGCCCCGATCATGTAGTGGCAAAGTGCCCCTATGAAGACAAAAGATATTATGATGGAGAGTTGAAGTTGAAGAAGAATAAGAAGGAGAAGAAAGCAAAGAAGAGCTTCACATTCAACAAGAAGAAGAAGGATGGTGGCTATGTGGTCACTTGGGATAGTGATAACTCCGATAGTGATGATGATAGCTCTTGTGATGATGAGAAGACCACTCGGCGAGCCATTGCAAACATCGCCCTCTCCAACAAGCCATCTATCTTCGACATTACATCGACATGCCTTATGGCCAAGACTACCAAGGTAAAACATGATGATAGTGATGATGATTCTTGTGCTAGTGATGATTGTAGGAGTGATGATGAGAAGGACGAAGACTACTTCAAGGATGATCTATTAGGCATTATAGATCAAATGAGCAAGGGCTACAAGAGGACAACCAAGAAGTGCAAGATCTTGGAGCAAGAGCTCATTGCCAAGAGCAATGAAAATGATTCCTTGATGGAGGAGCTTGTTGCTCTAAAAAAGAGTAAGGAGTGCAAAGGAATTGAACAAGAGCTCAAAGCTCTTAGAAAATCCTTTGATGAGCTAGAGGCCTCTCGTGAGTGTCTAAAGGAAGACCACGAGGATCTTGAAATTGCTCACACTAGGCTTAAGGAAGCCCACTCCACTCTACTTAAGCTCATCAAGGAAAAGGACCTCAAGTTGGAAAAGCTCATGAAGGAAGCTAAGGAGGAGCAAGTGATTGTTACTTGTGATATTGGACTAACATGTGATATTATTGATGATTCTTTATTTGTTGGTCCTACTAATGCTTCATGTAGCTCATCATCATCCACCACAACCAACTCTACTTCTACTACTAGTGATTCATCACTTGTGGTTGAGAATGAGACTCTCAAGAGAGAGGTGGATGATCTCACCCGCGCATTAGGCAATATCTATGGTGGGGATGCCCGCTTGCTAAAATGCTTGGGTAGCCAAAGGTTCTCTCTTAACAAAGAGGGTTTGGGCTATACTTCCAAGAAGGGCAAGGCGGCCTTTGCTACTCTAAAGCCTCGCTTTGTAAAGGGCAATGGTCGTTATTGCAATAGATGCAAGCAAGTTGGGCATCTAGAGATTAATTGCAACAAAATGAATAAAAACAAGAAAAATGCTAATGTACCTTACATTCCTTTTGATTCTTGTTATGTGCTTACCAAGGGTAAGAAAGGTGTGCATGCTAGGTTTGTTGGTACACCAATCGTGGGCCTAAAGAAGAAGGCCATTTGGGTACCAAAGAGCTTAGTGACTAACCTTCAAGGACCCAAACAAGTATGGGTACCTAAAAGACATTAATTTGTTTTGTAGGTAAATTACAAGGCCGGAGGAAGGCATTGGGTGCTTGATAGTGGGTGCTCTCAACATATGACCGGTGATTCAAGAATATTCAACTCTCTCAAATCAAATGATAGTGGCATTGATAGCATCACATTTAATGACAATAGCAAGGGTGATGTAAAGGCTCTTGGAAGGATTGTAATCTCAAATGATCATAGCATTTCCAATGTGCTCTTAGTTGAGAAATTAAACTTCAATCTTCTCTCGGTTGCTCAATTATGTGATCTCGGTTTCAAGTGCATATTTAGTGTTGATGATGTGGAGATAGTTAGTGTTGATGGATCTAATTTGATCTTCAAAGGGTTTAGATATGAGAATCTATACTTGGTTGATTTCAATGCTAGTGACACTCAACTTTCAACATGCTTGCTCCCCAAATCAAGTATGGGTTAGTTATGGCATAGAAGACTTGGTCATGTTGGCATGAAGCAATTGAACAAGTTAGTGAAGCATGACTTAGTTAGAGGCTTGAAGGATGTCACATTTGAGAAGGATAAGCTATGTAGTGCATGTCAAGCCGGAAAGCAAGTAGGCAACACTCATCCATTGAAGAGCATTATGAGTACTTCTAAGGTATTTGAGTTGTTGCACATGGATCTATTTGGGCCAACTACATACACAAGCATTGGTGGCAATAAGTATGGCTTTGTGATTGTGGATGATCTCACTAGATATATATGGGTATTCTTTCTTGTGGACAAGAGTGATGTATTTGACATATTCAAGAAGTTCATCAAGAGAGTACAAAATGAGTTTGAAACCACAATCAAGAAAGTAAGAAGTGACAATAGAAGTGAGTTTAGAAACACAAGAGTTGATGAGCTATGTGATGAGCTTGGAATCAAACATCAATTCTCGGCAAAGTATACACCTCAATCAAATGGCCTAGTTAAGAGGAAGAATAGAACCTTAATTGATATGGCTAGATCAATGTTGAATGAGTATAATGTGAGTCATTCATTTTGGGCCGAAGCAATCAACACGGCTTGCTTTTATAGCAACCGTCTCTATTGCCATAAGTTCTTAGAGAAGACACCATATGAGATCTTAAATGGAAGAAAGCCCAACATTGCATACTTTTGGGTATTTAGTTGCAAATGCTACATCTTGAAGAAGGGTACTAGATTGAGCAAGTTTGAGAAGAAATATGATGAAGGCTTCCTACTTGGTTACTCAATACTAGCAAAGCTTATAGAGTATGGAACCTATCTAGTGGACAACTTGAAGAAGTACATGATGTTGAGTTTGATAAAACAAATGGCTCTCAAGATGAAGAAGAAAACTTAGATAATGTGAGAGGAACTCAATTAAGTAATGCTATAAAAGAAATGGATATTGGTGATATTAGGCCAAAGCAAGTGATTGATGTGGATGACAACAAAGATCAAGTGCTCCAAAGTCCAATTACACAAGCTAGTGGTTCTCTAATGCAAAATCAAGCTAGTACATCATCTCAAGTGCAACAAGATTAACAAGTGGCTAGTTCATCATCTCTGACTCATGACTAACATCAACATCCAAGCAATCAAGTGCAAGTGCTTCAACCAACTAACATTGCAAGAGACCATCCATTGGATTCCAACATTGGTGACATACAAAGGGGAGTTCAAACTAGATCAAGATTGGCATCATTTTGTGCTCACTCTTCTTTTGTGTCAATGGAAGAACCTAAGGACATTGATAAAGCATTGAGAGATCCGGATTGGGTAAATGCAATGCATGAAGAGCTTAACAACTTCAAGAGAAATGAAGTATGGGAATTAGTTGAGAGGCCTAAGGATCACAATGTCATTGGAACAAGATAGGTTTTTCGCAACAAGCAAGATCAAGATGGGATAGTAGTAAGAAACAAAGCAAGACTAGTGGGTCAAGGTTACACACAAATAGAGGGTCTTGACTTTGGTGAAACTTATGCCACGGTTGCAAGATTGGAAGCAATTAGGATTCTACTTGCCTATACTTGTGCTCACAATATCAAGCTATATCAAATGGATATGAAGAGTGCATTTCTCAATGGGTATATTCAAGAGGAGGTGTATGTGGAGCAACCTCCCGGTTTTAAAGATGACAAGAAACCCAATCATGTCTACAAATTGAGAAAAGCTTTGTATGGATTGAAGCAAGCATCTAGAGCATGGTATGAAAGATTGAGGGACTTCTTGCTATCTAAAAGATTTGTCATGGGCAAAGTTGATACAACACTATTCACCAAGAAGATTGGGAAAGACTTGTTTGTGTTGCAAATATATGTTGATGATATCATATTTGGTTCAACCAATCAAGATTATTGTGATGAGTTTGGAAAAATGATGGCAAACGAATTTGAAATGTCAATGATTGGTGAACTTAGTTTCTTTCTTGGACTTCAAATTAAACAAATGAAGGAAGGAACATTTGTAAGCCAAACCAAATACATAAAGGATATGCTAAAGAAGTTTGGTATGGAAGATGCAAAAGGAATCACTACTCCAATGAGCACTAGTGGAAGCTTGGATAGTGACAAGAATGGCAACATGGTGGATCAAAAACTATATAGATCAATAATTGGTAGCCTACTCTATGTGACGGCATCAAGGCCTGATGTGATGTTTAGTGTATGCATGTGTGCAAGATTTCAAGCCTCACCAAGAGAAAGTCATTTGAAGGCAACAAAGAGAATATTGAGGTACTTAAAGCATACACAAGATGTTGGATTGTGGTATCCCAAAGGTGCAAGCTTTGAGCTAGTTGGATATTTGAATTCCGACTATGCCGGTGATAAAGTTGAGAGAAAGAGCACCTCCGAGACTTGTCAATTGTTGGAAAGATCACTTGTCTCATGGTCATCCAAGAAGCAAAATAGTATTGCACTATCTACCGCCGAGGCCGAATACATCACCGCGGGTAGTTGTTGTGCACAAATCTTGTGGATGAAGGCAACATTGAAAGATTTTGGAATCAACTTCAAGAATGTGCCACTGCTATATGACAATGAAAGTGCCGTGAAGCTAACCAACAATCCGGTTCAACATCAAAGAACAAAGCATATTGATGTTCGCCATCACTTTATTAGAGATCATCAACAAAAGGGTGACATTGCTATTGAGAGTGTGGGCACCGAAGATCAATTAGCCGATCTATTCACCAAGCCACTTGATGAGAAGAGATTTCACAAGCTAAAGAATGAGTTGAACATACTTGACTTCTCCAACATGAGTTGACGCACCCCATATATGACATGCCTCTCCTTCGAGCCCCAAGGTACAATTGGTTGACATGTCATACATTCTATGCTAAGGACTTGTTTAGTGCATCTAGTCATAATTTACATGTTCTAGGCTCATTTATGAAAATAAAATGAATTTGAAGTTTATATGGTGCCACTATAGTTTCCATGACTTGTATGATCTAGTGGTAGCATATAACTTGTTTAAGTAGCTTGTGATCCTAAGTGTTTAATCTAGAAAACTTGTCTAAATATTTGCTTCAACATGGTGCATGATAACCCTACTAGTGAGGTGTGAAGAAGCTTGCCCTTGGATCAAACCGAAGCATTTTATTTATGCAAGCAATCTAGGTTGAATCACAAACTTGATCCTCACCCATATTTCAACATGATGATCTATCTAAAGTTTGCTCCTTGTGGTCAATTGGTGCCAAAGGGGGAGAAAATGTTGTTCACAAAGATAGAACTCAAAGGGGGAGAAGCACAAAGGGGGATAAAAATGTTGTTCACAAAGTTAAATCCTAAAGGGGGAGAATTGATAAAAGAAGCACACAAGTAGGAGGAGCAAGCTCTTAAACATGAATGTTGCATTTCTATGTGCACTTCATATGTATGATGCATAGTTATGCATTTCTTTTTCTCCGATGCTTTGCTTGTGTGGTGACTTGCTAGTTTAATTTGAATGGTATTTTGAGGGTACTAGCATGAATAGGAAGTAGTTAGATTTTTCTTGCTTCATGTTTTTCAAAGTGGTACTAGAACCTTGCTTATAATGTTGATCTCATGAGGTTTCTAGTTATGTTTGTGTTTTTACAAGTGGTATCTAACTACACAAGGTGCTAAGATGGTGTTTATCGCTACTCCGATGGTATCATGCTTCAAAGGTCTATAATCTCAAACACTTAGCACTATTGGTAGTCAATGCTCCTAATCTTTCCTATCTAACATGTATGCTTCCAAAAATCCAAACATATAGCATACATGTAGGGGGAGCCATTGCTATCAATTTGAATTCATGATCACATGTCCATAATTTTTACACATGGTAATATACTTGGACAATGTGACATGGGTTCAATCAAAATTTTATCATAATATCTTTGTGAAAGGTTTGTCACCAATTACCAACAAGGAGGAGATTGAAAGTCCTATGTTTGGTGTTGGTAATTAGTGACAATGTCTAAGTACTAATCCTATGCCTAAGTTGTATGTAGCATATGAGGATTAGTACATTCCAAGGTTGGTGGCAAGATGGACATGGTGATCATGATGGCCACACTTGGATTTGGGCGCAACCCTACGTGATCAAGGCAAAGGTATATGCTTAAGGGTTGTGTTTTAGTAACCAAGACAGCTAGTGGGTGTGGTTACATTATAGGATAGATAGCCGTACTATAAAGAGGGGAATAACATGGCTATTGAACTCCTAAGTGCCTCTAGGTGTGCATTTCATAATCATATGCATTTGGATAGAACTAATAACGCCTCGAAAAATGATTGTGAAAATGCTAACACACTCACACATGACGAAGATCACTTGGTGGTGTTAGCACGTTTGCGAAGGCGGTGGAGTTTGAGCAGTAGAGAGGGTTTAGGGTCCTCTCTCCCTCCCGCCGAGCTTGCGAGGCGGGATTCAGGCGTTTTCGAGGAGTTGAAACGACTATTTTCCACTACACCGAAAGTCCAGAAAAGAAACGGAGGCGAACCGAGGTCACAGAGGTGACCGGACGCTGAACTGGATGCGGTTTTTGCATGACCGAACGCGTCCGGTCAGTGTTCAGTCTCTGCGCGGTTTTCAGTTTGATGATCGGACGCGCAGCGCGTCCGGTCACTGACGATCGGACGCGTCCGGTCGTTCAGGGAGCTTACTAGACTCTAACTGGACGCTGGCACTGTCGTGTCTGGTCATTTTCTTCAGCGCGTCCGGTCACTGTTTCGTTGAGCGCTGCTCAGGCGACCAGCGTGTCCGGTCACTCACGGGACGAGCGCGTCCGGTCATTTCCAGCGCGTCCGGTCTGCGCGATGAGCGCGTCCGGTCGTTGCTTCGTAGTTAGCCGTTGGGCGACCGGCGCGTCCGGTCAGTTGGACCAGCGCGTCCGGTCAGTGTTTCGTAACTTAGCCGTTGTGCGACCGGCGCGTCCAGTCAGTTGGACCAGCGCGTCCGGTCAGCACGATTTTGGTTGTTTAAGTTTCTAACGGCTCTATTCGAAGGGGTACGTCTATAAATACTCATTGGCCAGCTCAAGGCTCTTCCTCTTGAACATTTGATATACTTGTTTGCACTTTGAGCTAAGCATCTTCCCTCCCGCTCATCTCTCTTGCTTCTTTGCATATTCGAAGTGAGATTGAGTGATCCAAGTGCATTTGCATTGTGAGATTGCATCTAGTTAGCACTTGGTGGTTGATTTGCTGCGGGATTCTTATTTCTCTTGGTGGTTGCCGCCACCTAGACGGCTTGGAGCAGCTTGGAGGCGTTGGCAAGAGTTGGTGATTGTTCTTGGCCACCTCCGGTGATTATGAGGGGTTTATGCCTACCTCGGCGAAGCGCCAAAGGCAACGTTAGTGAATTGCTCGTGTCATTGCAACCTTTTACCATTTGGTAGGTTCTTGTGGCGCCTTTTGAGAGGCTCGGTGTGTGACCGATTAGCCACCGAACCACGTGGTGAAGAGGGACACAACGAGGACTAGCGTGCCGGCAAGCACGTGAACCTCGGGATAAATCTTCGTGTCATCATTCTTATTGTGTTTGATCGATCCCGGTGGTTGTATATTATGGTATTCATCTCTTGATCATATTGATTGGTTGGCTCAATACTTCGCCCCTCGGTGATACTCTCCTAACTCTCTCTTGTATTAATTTCTTAGTTACCTTGCTAGCTTGTTAGTGTAACTCTTAGCTTGTGTAGCTAGCTAGCTTTAGTTGTAGTTAAATTGTACGGTTTGACTTGTGCAGTTGAGTGCAAATATACTAGAATTATGAATTGGTTAGGTGGCTTGCAAACACCCCGTAGGCTAAGCAAAACTCGCATCTCGCTACTTGTTATATTGATAAACTTGTTTAGTTTGTCTTTGTAGAAAATTTTATAAGGCTATTCACCCCCCTCTAGCCATAAAGACCTTTCACCCTACTACAAGGACCTCCTTCTTCCACACAACATCGATGTAATGCACATAGAAAAAATGTAGTCGAGGCACTCTGGGCAACACTCATGGACACTGATAAGAAGTCAAAGGACAACGTTAAGGCTAGACTAGACATTGAAATGATTTGCGATGGGCCAAAGCTAGTGATGAAGACCCCTATCGATGGCAAGAGATGGAAAAAGGGGCTGGCCGATTACGTCCTAAAGAGGGAATATAGGAAGGAAGTACTGTAGTGATGAAGATGTTAAAGTTCCCTGATGGGTATGCAGCGAATCTAAGTAGGGGAGTGAACTTGCAGACTATAAAAGTCTTAGGGATGAAGAATCACGACTTCCACATATGGATTGAGCGGATCCTTCCTGCGATGACATGGGGATACCTCCCTGAGCCAGTGTGGCGTGTCCTGGCAGAGTTGAGCTTTTTTCTTCCGACAGATTTGTGTGAAGGAGTTATCTCAGGATGTTTGTGTTGATCTGGAGAAGGTTGCACCTCTGTTGCTCTGCAAGTTGGAGATGATATTTCCACCCGGCTTCTTCCTGTCCATGCATCATCTCATTTTGCACCTACCGCACGAGGCACGGTTGGGGGGCCCGTGCAGCACCGTTGGTGCTATCCAATCGAGAGGTGTCTAAAGCTTCTTCGAAAAAAGTGTAGAAATAAAGCCAAAATTGAGGCTTCCGTGGCAGAGGCATTAATTCTAGAGGAGGTGTCTACATTCATGACCGCGTACTATACTGAGAAACTTCACAGACCCGGCGATCCAACCCTCGTTACAACATCGACGAGAATTCATCGAACCTCAGCCTCTTCAGAGGGGATCTCGAAAGCAGAGGCGTAGGGACCAACAAGTACTTGCAGCATGATGAGTGGCACACTATGATGATCTACTTGTTGTTGAACCTTGACGAATGCATTCCTTATCAGAAGTAAGTTCTCGATGAGCTTGTTACATACGCCACTATCCTTGACCTATCAATCTGACCCCTTGTGTATTGTTTTTCTAGGGAATATATTGATGAAAATTGGACAGGTAGTATGGATCCTACCATGGAAGAAGAAGAAAATATTCTCAGAAAAGGATTCGCCACTTGGTTCGGTAGCAAGGTACCATCCAACTAACCTCGTTCCGACTTAGAGATTCCACTTCGCTCCTAGGAGCGAGTAATGTAACGATCTACCTGTCCTAACCTTACAGGCCTTTTCCGATACGGAAATGAGTGATGAATTGAGAACGGAGGCCAATGGCTTCGACCGAAGGGTCAAGTCATTCAATGTTTATGATGTGAATGGCTATCGCTTTCGCACGAGAGGCTCTGAAGCGAAACGGGGCAACCTAAAAACCACGTGCAGCGGAGTTCATACACCCGGCTCAGATGGGAAGGACTATTACGTCCCTCCACAGGTTGTCGAGGAGGCTGTTCTTGGGGGGCGACGGCCACGATGACCGGTGACGACGACGTTGACGGTGACGGCGGCGACGACCACGGTGACTGCGGCGCGCGACGATGACGATGACCTCTGCGGCGATGATGGGGGCGACGAGCACACATCAGGCACCTTGAGCTCCTCAGCTGCGGATAAGCCCTACCAGCGTGGGCCCTCGTCGCAGCACGACGTGTCGCTCCCCGACAGACGCCTGGTGATTCGACCCGTGGGCGCGAAGTTAGTAACCATTGTGTATTCCACTAGTTTATACATATAACATGTTCACATTCAAACTGCATATTAACAACTGATCTTAATGACTCGTGCAGGGGCTAGGTGGTGTTGCCTCCAAAGGCCGGTGCACGCCATCCAAATGGCACCCAGGGCCTGCTGATTCGAGAGCACCACCCTGGCTTGGTGAATGGCCGCGTGCCATACAAATGGAAAAACTTCTACGAGGTCAAGGATGCAGATGGCGAAGTCCTGGCTGAGAAGATCAAGAGGGAGTTCTGGGTGAGTCTCTGATACTATGCATTCGCTGGACTTTCTTTAAACAATGAAATGATGTGTGATGTCTGTGTGCAGTTGTACTTTAGGTGTGACGAGGGTGTGACCGACGCACGGAAGGACAAGCAGCAGGAGGCGGTCTGCAAAGACTGTCTCAAGGACTTATACTACGAGGCGCATATCCAGGCCTTCATCGACTACTACGCCAATAAGCTTGGACAGACCATAAAGAAGCCGGCGGTCAGGCAGCGCATACTGAACAGGGAGACCGACCCCACCGAGGAGCAGTACCTACAGGTAATGAAGTAGGAAACATCCGTTACGATTCCTTACGTGACACATTCAATTCATCTTCTAAAATATCGAATGCTTGGATGTCATGCAGGTGTGTCCAGACTGGTTGGGCACCAAAGAGGACTGCTAGGAGCAAATGGTGCGTGTGTGGACGACGGATGAGGCGTACGAGGCACATAGAGAACGTCGGGAGTGCCGCCAGACGAATCCTCCGGTAGCACACAAACAAGGGGACGTGTGCCTCCTGGTGTACATGGAAAAATGGGTATGCTTCTGTTGGTTTATTTATTATACCTCTCAATTATCACTACTTGTAACCATATTTGTGTTATCCTCACAGATGGAGGCACATCCGGGGCGGGACATCAACGAGTACATGGGGTACGCCCTTGCTCACAAGGGCAGAGCAAAAGACCCGTCCAACGTCTATGACCCGGCGTAAGGGCCAGAGGTCTACACCAACCCGAACGTCTACGAGAAGCTCGCCCAGTACACCGCCGCAGCTCACGTGCGCCATGGGCCTGACTTCGACCTCACCACCGCCCCCTGGACCCTGAGCTCGTTATGAGGATAGGAGGAGGGAAGCAGCACGTCTGGTTAGCCTTGTTCGGCAATGTCATCGACGAGGCTCCGACACTGAGCGAGATCCGAAGAGCCGACGCGGAGGCGGGCGGATCACAGATCCCCATAGCGCCACGGCAGCAGAGCAGCACGCAGCAAATGGCGACACTTCAGGTAAGTGTAGTTTCATTCGTCATTCACACATGATGTACCTTGCCTTCACATATACCATCAACCTTGCGGGTGTAATATTGCAGGCCACGGTCGCACAGCTGCTGGCCAACTAGGAGGCCCAGGCAAGGGTCTATGACCAGAACCTAGCGGCACTTTCGCAGCACTACCAGCAAGTGCACGCGGAAACCGTCGGCTACTTTCGGTCCAGATGTCGGGGTCGCAGGAGCTTCCTCCCTCGATCTTCGCTCCGCCACCATTTCCAGTTCCTATTCCAGTGCACACTCCGGGACCAATTTCGGTGAGTATATTGCCTGTCGCTTTAACTTGTGCGGCCATACACGAGGTATTAATCACATAACTTGGCCTTTGTGTAGTCACCGTCAGCGGGTTCAAACCCGACTCCAAATGCCAGCCCTCCACTGCGTCCTTCGCCACCACAGGGCTATCCAGCGTACTCGACCTTCCCCACACAGCCCTTCATGTGGCATCCTCCAACGTCGCATCAGGGGTACTCCTCGTGGCCAGGGGAGCCGACGCAGTAGGGGTACTCGGGGCCGCCAAGAGGCCCTGCGCCGCCGTACATGTGGCACTACGGTACGTACTCATAGTCGGGTTGGAATCAGTTTGAGCAAGGTGGGGGCTCTGGGACACTAGGGGACGACGTATAGAGCTAGATGGTCATCGATGTTGATGTTGGACATGTTTTTTTGTGTATGTTAGACATGTATGAATGGATTTGAGCACGTTGTGAATGGATTCATGTTGAAACTGCATTTGTTGCTGAAATACGGTCCATTTGTGATATTGTGTGAATCATGTGATGAAATGTTCAATATATGTGAATATATCGTGCTGAGAATGCAGGAAACAGAAAAAAGAAAAAAAATTCCCAACTTTGACGACGGCAAAGCTGGGAAATTTTTCCAGAAACTCCCAGCTTTGCCGACGGCTGAGGCGGCCATCGGCAAAGTGACCATAACTTTGCCGACGCCCGACCGTCGGCAAAGACATTTTTGTGCAAAAAAAATTAAAAATAAAGAAATTCTTTGCTGACAGTATTTTTAAAAACCATCGGCAAAGAAATACAAAAAAAAATCTTTGCCGACGACCGCCCCGTCAGCCGTCGGCAAAGACAACCGTCACCGTGACGGCTGTCGGCCTCTTCGCCGACGGCTGGCGCGGCCGTCGGCAAAGGTTGCCGACGGCCTAACACGTGGTCGTCGGCAAAGATGTCTTTGCCGACACTTTCTTTGCCGACGGTGCTTTGCCGACGGCCACATGGAAAACCGTCGTCAAAGCCTTTGCCGACGACGAAAACGTCTTTGCCGACGGCGTTTGGCCGTCGGCAAAGAAGTCGATTCTGGTAGTGCATGATCACTTGATGTTTGCCTGCCAAGTCAATGAAATACATAACTATCTACACACGGCTCCATTCATTCATTGTATACGTGTGTAGATAGTTATATAGACAGACGGACAGACACCGGAGTCGCGTAATTAAGGTGATGAGAGTGAGACTAATCATCGCCTAGCTCATTCTTTGTTTTTCTCGTTGGAGAGGGAGGAGAGGTGGACTAGTTCATCAGGTTGGAATATACTGACGACGGCCGGCTCGCTGCTACTTGTCTACTTGATGACGATGATGTTGGAATTTGGTGGTCGACCGTCTAACCTACTCCTTAGCTAACTTCATTCTTGTTCCGGTTTAAATACTACGAGTAGTATTATTATACTCTATAATTTGACGTCACCATTATGCAAATGCAAAACAAGAAAGGGTGGTGACGTGTACAATTCATCAGTTAGTTAGTTTATTTGAGCACTTGCTGGTGCTTTCTTGGCCACGCCCTGTTTTTCTTTCCAGATACAAGAACAGAAACAAGCAAAGGAAAATAAAAGGATCAATAAGGATGGCATGTCATGTCTACCTACATCGTTGCATTGCTGCTAGCGTACGCTTTTGCCACGCACGACGGCGCCAGCACTACGAGAGACCACTGAAGCGCTTACTTGGATTGGATCCACAAGCTAGGCTTTAATGCTCCATACCATCCAGACTAACTCTAGAGGGCTACTTAATACTCCCTCCATTTCATATTATAAGTCGCTTTAATTTTTCGCTACATCTAAATCTATCTATATCTCTTATAAAAATAAACCTCACTAGCAATTTATCTTGTCATGCAAAGTGTCCACATCAGTATCTACTGGAACATCTCACTAGCACATTCAACTATCCACATCAGCTTCCATTAGAACATCTCACTAGCACATCCAACTATCTCGCCATACAAAGTGTCCACTTCAGCATCCAACTGACACATTGCATTATGTCTTCGTTCAAACTATTTACATTAGCAAACCATATCATTTACTAACATATATTTAGTTGTCCACATCAGAATGCTCAAAATCATCCAATGGCATGTATTATGTATTTATTCAATCATATTAGTAAATATAAGTAGTATAATTTCATCAGCGATTCCCACAGCAACGAGTGGGGTGTTCTTCTAGTATAATAATATGTTTTGATACATAGCTAAATAGATGAAAAAAAATCAAAACAACTTATAATTTGGAACGGAGGGAGTACCAATATATAATGGCGAATACAATTTGTTTTTCTATGCTATCTAAATATAATATAACACGTAAGTACGGTTGCTAAACAAACTCGTGCGGCTGCAGCTGCACCACCGCACATGTGTATGTCAGTTGCGTGGCTCTAGCTAGCTAGCCAGGCCGCGCCGGCCGCTCCCGTGACGGAACGGGCAACCGTGTCCGTGCCAGGCACGCCCGCCCGGCGCATCTCGTACACCTCGCCGTACAGGGGACTGCTCCGCCGCGCGCTGGCCGGCGAGACGGACCGGACCGGAGGAAGGGAAGGCCGGCGAGGCGAGCGAAAACTAGCCGCCGGATTCGGATTCCGATCGGAGGCGGAGCCTCTGTTTCGCTGGGCGTACGTATGTACATGTCCCGCGCCGCATGCACTGAGTCGCCGAGCTACGTGCTCCGATCTGCTTCGCCGCCTGCGCCTCAGCTCTCTATCTGCCTCTCTCCCGGGGTGGGGAGTGCGGGCCGCCAATGCAAAGCTGGTGCCGCGCACTACACAAGATGCTGGACTAGTGCACTGTGATACGATTGCGACCTACGACTACGGTAAGCTGCCCTTGTTCAGAGGCAGAGCCAACAACTTTGATTAAGGGGGCTGGACAAATAAGATGACACACATAAGTGTATATTTCAATAATTTTTTTAGTACTTTTACATATGTAGTTAGTATTCATAACGAAAAATAGATGAGTTATCGCATTTTCGCAATACTATGATTAAAAATAGATGAATTGTCACGTTTTTTGGCGTAAATTAACAACGCTTATAGGGGTACTTAACTAACTTTGACTCTCTGGGGGTGGGGGGGCACGGCCCCTGCTCGCCCCCTGGCTCCGCCTCTGCCCTTGTTGCATTGTGTTTTTTTTTCGAAAGCGAGTATTTGCTTGTGCTTTATTAAGGGAAGTGGGAACGTTTACCAAGCCCGCGGCTTGCGACAGCGAGATGCCTCAGCAAGCCAACAGATCGAACACAGACGGTGATCACTGGCTTGAACGGTGGCGCTAAACGGATGTACTAAGAGATGAACAATTTGTGTGACAGGTAAGGTGACTGCACTCTCTAGGTCACCCCAGCAAGCAACGACGACAAGGACCGGAACCCGGTGGCAATGCAGGCGTCAGCTTCCTCGTGGATGACGGCGATGACTTGAGCGGTTGTTCGCGCGTCGTGGTCGAAGGTTCACCTGTTGCGTACTTTCCAAATGATCCGAGAGATGAGTAGGACAAGGGGGTCGAATCCACCCCTGCTTGAAACAACTGGTTTTTTTATATACTAATAAAGCAGGCTTTGTTGCGTGTGATCTTGACGTACTCTCTCACGTCGTGTTTCTCCGAAGAGGTACGTGAGAACGAAAGTACGTTATTGGTGCTGTTGCCATCCAATCGCGGCCTTTGGTCGATCGATGCGCGTCCAAGTAGGCTAGCTAGCCAGTTGCTGGTGGTTATTCTACGGCGATGACACGGTTCGAGCTCACTTTGTCCCGTGATGTTTTGTTTTACCTTTAATTTCCTGACATGTCGCTATATATTTAGGAGATTATAGGAGTATATACAAGAAAGCCGACGGCTCTAGCTTCATGCCACGTCGTCCGTGTAGAATCACCGCTACGGGAACGGATCAGTTTCCCAGCAGCAGCCTCACTGTCACTGCTACAGAGACGACGTTGCAGCCGAATTGGTTCCCTCACCGCCCACCACGTGACAATGTCCATCTATCAGCACCTTTTTTTTCTGTTTCGTCCGTCGTAACGACGTGTCCTTTTTTCTCGCCACAGAGATTATTATATAAACGAGACGTCGAGACGACACATCGTCCCCGTCGCTCGCAGCCCGGTGGCACGCGAAGGGACGAAAGGAGCGTGCCATTAGTAAGGTGCCCGATCCGGACACGACGACATCTAGTCGAGACCAGCCGAGCAGACAGCGACGCCACTCGCTCGCCGACACGGCCGAGCGCGGAGCACCTGGGGTCCACCGCACCCCGGCCGCGCCCGCGTGTGACGCGACGACATGGCCGGGCGGCGTGTGGTGGTAGGCGAATTTACATGGACTCTCCATATGTTATATACCAATATATATTAGCCACATGTATTTGAATATTTGATATGGTATGGTACGAATAGACCTTCAATGCTTATCATCATGTATATTATACACACATACTCTCTCTGTCCCAAGTTATTTATTGTTTTGGGTTTTCGTGCTACAAGTTTGACTAGATTTGTAGAAAAATATGCGCAATATTTGTATATCCAAATAAATTTATTATAAAAATAGATTCGACAATCTATCTAATGATATTAATTATGTACCATAAATACTATAATCTTTTTATATAAATTTAGTTAGAGTTATTTCTCAGGAAGCGAGAACGACAGTTATTGTGGGACGGAGGGAGTACGTGTTTTTTTAAATAACTTTAGTGTCGAACTATAGGAGTGATGGTAGAAGGTACACCATATCATTTAGTATCATATTGATAGCTCATATAAGAATTGAGAATTTTTCTTCACATACATATCCACGGACAAACCTCCTCCTACAAAACATTGGAAAAAAAAACTATACCATAAAAGAGTCTCTAGGTTACGAAATTCCTAAAATAGTATATATTTCTCTCTTTCGCTCTGATGATGCGCTCAATTGTCTACTCTGTCTCTTAATAGCTTGCATCAACAAGCAAGGACGTACAAAGTTGGAGCAAATTCGAGGGGGTTCGATACATATATTTTTATTGTATAGGGGTGCCAGTATATATGGTAACTCACAAGAATATCTCCATGCTTTATTCAGTTACTAGTACCACCGAAGCCATGAGAAAATCCTTAATTGTCAAGATTTATATAACCCAGAACATAATTATTGTTTCTCCAACGGCGTCGCCGGGCACCGGCAGGGGCTGCCGGCCGGCGGGCGCATGGGCGCACGCGCGCGTCGCATGGGCATTGGCTGGCCAGGCCAGCTTATTACGTTACGTTACGCAGCTGCCGTCTGGTCGACCGTGTCCTTGTCACCGTCATCGCGATTAGCAGCCGCAGGCGTCTCGTCTCGGCTATCGCTTTTATTTTTTATGTTTTTTTGGCAAAAAAATCTCGGTTATCGCTTTGACCCAAAACAGTTGTGCACGTACCGTCAGCGAGGCGGAAGGCACGAGACGACGACGACGACGACGTCGACGCATCGCATGCAACGCAAACCGTTGGCAAGCGCACGCACGACACACGTACGCGTCCCCGGCCCGGGCCAAAGAACCAGATCGAGCCGCCGGCCGGCCCGGCCATGCATGCCACCGCACCTCTGTCGCTGGACCGGCCGGCCGGCTTTTGCTTCTCGTCGCAGAATGCCGGTACGGGTACGTACGTATACTCACCATCAATATGGATCGATCCTATTGCCCTAATACGACAAGCTATAGCCGTGTCCAGCTACTACACCTAACGGTTTCTGTCTCGTGCGACGGCCGTGCGTGTGCGTTCTCTGAATTCCAAGCTACGTGCACACGTACGACGACGACGGCGACGATACGGCTAACGGTGTCCATGCATGCACGTACGGATACGACGGCTGCGATAGATTCGCCAAGGTTTCACCGCGTCTGTCTGTCTGTCTGTCGGTACGCACTAGTAGCCCCGTTTCACTTTTCACCCACCCGTACGTGTAGCAGAGGAAGAGGATAACGACTAACGAGAGGAGGCAGCTAGCCGGCAGTGCCGTACATGAACTACAATGTGTACCCTACGGTGTAGACGACGTAGCTCCCACGGGTCGCGCGCGGTAGAGATCATGCGTGTTCGTACAGTCCTGCAAGAGGAGCACACGGCAGATATGCCAAGATCCTCGAGCGTTCGACACGCAGTGCACAGTGCAGGTTGGTTGGTTACCTGGCTGGATAGCCAAAAAAAAAAACTATTAGTAGGACCGAAACGCCTCACATCGTGCAATCAATAATCACCCTGAACTGATTTGGTTAGGGCCTTGTTCACTTCCCCCACCCAACCCAAAATATTTCCTCTTCCACCCATCACATCAAATCTTTCGACGCATGCATGAAGCATTAAATGTAGGTAAAAAAGATAACTAATTGCATAGTTTGTCTGTAAATGTCGGGACGAATCTTTTGAGCCTAGTTAGTCCATAATTGGACAAATTTTAGCAAATAACAACGAAAGATGCTACAGTAACTTTTCAACTACTTTTCGCGAAGTGAACACACCCTAGGTGTGCCGTGTGCAGCAGCGTCCACGTCGAAGCTGACGTGGTTGCTTGCTTTGCTGCGCCTTTGCTTGCTCTGCTTCTTCCTTCCCTTCGTAGAGGGGCCAGGCGTCTGTCCAGGCGGCAAAAGGCACGCACGCACGCTATTTTGTTTGACACGGTAAAAGACAGGTGCACCTTTTCTATTGCTTTTTACACGTGCAGACGAGGGTGGGTAAAGCCGTAAAGGGGATACGGCCGACTAGTGTACCTCCTTTCTGCCCGTAACTACTGTTGACGCTTTTCACCCGTGCACATCAGATGAATCCCAGAGGATAAAAAGCGGACCGTGGGACTAGCTACACATGAGAGTACTTCAACTCCAGGAAAGATCACTGGACAACGGACGCCATGTACACCAGGACTACTAGTAGTAGGTACTGTAGGAAGCACGGGAACTTGCAGTTGCAGCTCAGCTCAGAGAAGGGGAATGGCAGTAAAAGGTGAAAGGTGTAGGCAGGACGGCGTGCGTACCACTGTCCCAGGCAGAGCCGCGGCTTCACTGGATCACGTCCGCACGGCGCGGCGCGGCCTGGCTGGTCGACTCCGTCCGTCATCCTTATCCTGGGCGTTTGGACAACACCCACGAGGATCTCCGTAGGATTCCCCGGCCCCGGAACTAGAAGCATGGACGTGACAAGTAGTACTGCGTGCGTGCTGACTGTCGTAGCACTAGCAGCGCGTCAAAAACATTCTTACAGCTACAGACAGCAAAAAGCTGAAACGACCGACACGACAGCAACACCGACGGACTGACGGTGGAATGCGATGAATTTGATGCGTGAACCAAGTCCGCCAATCCCAGTCCATCCTGAGAGGTGGTGAGAGCACCGAGCACTCCATGACTTTTAGGGCCTGTTTAGTTGCAAAATGATACGGTAGCAAATTTTGTTGTTATTTGGTAATTATTGTCTAATCATGGTCTAATTAGGCTTAAAAGATTTGTCTCGTCCATTTCGTCTAAACTGTGTAGTTAGTTTTATTTTTTATCTATATTTAATGCTTCATGCATGTGTCCAAAGATTCGATGTGACAGGAAATTTGAAAAATTTTGCAAAATTTTTTGGAAACTAAACAGGGCCTTATTAGTTGGGAGTGCAGACAAAACAGACAGAGGCACAGAGCGAGAACACAGAACACTTTAGCATCTCAGAGACTACCAGAACCAACCAACCAAAGCCGTTTATTGTACCAAAACTTTCAGTAATCGCGTTTGCAAAGCAACGGGGTTCATGGCGGAGGTACGTAACATAGGATCAGTCAGTGACCAAAGGCAACTGCAATGGCCACTCGAACTGACAACAGCAACAAGAATGTGTTCCGGGGCGCCTCCCAAATCCCAATCATCGACGAAAACCAAACTGAACTGCCCTCTCTTTGAAGTTGCACCAGCAGTCCAGCACTTTGGAAGCGGCGATTCCTCCTTCGAGATCGCCACCGCGCTCCTCCCGCTGTACAAAGTGACGAGAGCTGTCCTGCCTCCTACCTCGCTAAGCTATCGCTGCTCGGCGTCCGTTAGTATGGTCAGCCTCCGGGCGGTCTTCGTGAACTCACTGCAAATTCAGAAGTACAAGCATACATTAGTAACCATCCATGATCCATCCCTGCCTGTTCTCTGGAATAGTTGTCATCAGATCAAAACAACAAGGGGACGATGTGGGACATAAGGGGAAAAAAAAGAAAAAAGAAGGGTCTCCTCCAGGCTCCAACCACATGGGTGCAAGATGTACTAGTCCTGGCTTGAAGCGATGCAAGTCAAAGTACCATATGAATGCTTCCAAGGAAAGAACACCTAGAGTTTGATACTTCAAGATAACCGTGTCTAGTTAGGTTGTGGTACGAATTGACCATTGAAAGGTTTAGCACGGTCAGGAACAGCCATTTCGCTGCTCTTTGATGCTCAGCTTGTTGAGGTCATGAAATGCATATTTTCAATGCAAATTTTCTGGAAATTGAACTTGAAACATTGTGGCTATCCAACGAACGACATACCTAATCGATTCCTAATCAATTCCTAAAGAAAATCCAACGATTTAAAACAGGAACAGAACGCTTCAACCTGAAATCATACGGACCTGAAAGGCTTGTCGCCGGTGTGCTTGAGCGCTCCAGAAGCGTCGTCACGGTAGAAAACATGGCTCATCAGCTCGGCCCTCTCGACGCCGAACATGTCGGCGAGCCTCTGGTAGAGCTCCTCATACGACCCAACAGCGGAGAGATCGAGCGTGCGCCCAACATCCTCCGACTGCATGAACACCTTGCAGTGCCCGGTCTCCAGCCCGAGATCAGGCACCTTGTTGTCCTGGCACGACAACGGGGCGCCGCCACTGGACGAGCCATCCTGGTTGCTCCTCCCAGGGCTTGAAACATCCGAGTTGCTCACCGTCCTCTCAGCAATGTCATCAGAAGGGCTCTTCTTCGTCAGCGGGAAGCCCGCGACATTGCCTAGAGATATCTGCTGCTCAGTGAGAATTGGTTTCCCAAAGAGCATCAGCTGCGGTGGTGCCACCGCCACCGCCGCCTTCTTCACGTCTGATGGTTTTTTGTTCTGTGGGGTGGTGCCAATGGTGAGCAAGCACGAGATGTCATCTCGAGCTGCTGCCGGGTGGCCGATGATGAGGCCGGCGGCGATCCTCGGCTGCACGCCGTGGTCCAGCTGGTGGTGGTGAAACCCGTGCGGTGACAGACTCGACTGCAGCTTGTTGAGGTGGAGATCTGATAAAGATATGCCAAATTGAGCATGCCTGGCTCCCTGTATGCCTGCAGGAGTGCCATCCGGGAAATAGCACATCGGGCCAACACCACGGCCGAGAGGGCTTCCATGGAACATCGGCGCCGGGAACTGGTGGCCCTCGAGCGGAAGCTCCGGGTACAGTGGAACACACAGCTTCTTCCTCGGCGGTGGCGAGAACGGCGTGAGGTGGTGGATGGCCGGCATGTTTGAGACAATCTCAACCAGCCATGGGCTCACTCTCTTCACGTTCTGTAACAAGTCCGGTTCATCCCAAGCGACCTGTCAAAAAAAATTGATCAGCATGCATTTCTCCCGCAAACTACTCTGTAGTTTGTACGCTCCTCCTAAACTTGATTGAAGTGATGATAAGCTGGAAGGAACTTTGAGATGCCGTCCTTGAGATGAGAGTACACATTGGCAGTTATGGAGGTTCGTTTTTTTTACCTGAAGAAGCCTCCAGGGTGAATTGGGCCATCTGATGGGGTCAGCGACCTGCACGGCGGAGACAGTGCCCATGAACCAGCTGATCCTGGACGAGTCCTCCGTCTCGAAGGCCATCTTGAACCTCATCCCGGCGCACCACTGGGTGTGCATGGCGGCGCGGACCGCCCCCGCCTTGACGCAGAACTCCGGCGTGCTCGCCCTCGGGTAGTACACAACCTCGAACGGCTGCCCGCTCACCGCGAGGTTCGCGGCCTCGACGACCTCCTCCGGCCGCACCCGCACCCTGACCTTATTCCCCCTCATGGCCGCGCCCGTGGCCATCATCTTGCCGCCGTCCTCCTCTCCTCCTCTCAGGAACATGGAGAACCCGGCGTACCCGCCGCCCGGCGGCGGGGGCGGCTGCTGGTGGTGCAGGAATTCGGGCCCTCCGATGCCGCCCTTCTTGGCGCGCCGGATGCCGACGCAGAGGTCCCCGTTCTCCGTCCGCATGAACACGATCGAGTCCCCGGCCACGAGCTTCTTCTGGTTCACGAAGGTGCTCCACCCGGTGGTGAGCAGGTGGCGCCGGGGCGTGCCGCGGTAGATGTGGCGGAACTTCCAGACGACGCCGTGCACGTCCTTGGCGAGCACCGTCTGGACGGGCGGGTCGGCGGAGTAGTCCAGCCGCGGGAAGATGGTCTCGGCGCAGTAGCGCGGCACGGAGAAGCCCCCGCCGTTGTTGGCGTCGGACTGCGTCAGCGTCTTGGCGAAGGAAGCGGGCTTGTCCTCCTGCGCGCCGCCCGCCGCCGCGGCGCCAATGGCGTCGGCGGCGTCGGCGGCGTAGCCGGGCTCGTTGGAACGGACCGGGGCGAGGCGGATCTTGGCGAAGACCTCGTCTGTGTCCGGATCGGCCATGAAGCGGACGGCGGCGACGCGGCAGAGGACGAGCGCCGGGACCCGGCCGGCGGGGAGGTCGACGACGGGGCCCTGCGCGTGCTCCGCGTGGCCCTGCGGGAAGTAGTACACCTTGGAGTGCACCGGCGGCATCTGGACCATGCCGCCGGCGCAGGCGTGCCACAGCTGCGGGTCCAGGCACCTGTCACTCTCCCGCTCCCGCTCCATGGCCGCCGAGTCCACGAAAGTAATCATCTCCAGGCCACCTCCCACGGCCGCGCTACTACCACCCCGGAGAGGCGATTTCAGCGGGAATTGAGCGCGATCTCCACTCACCCACCGCGACAGCCTTTATGGATGAAATTTCACGCCTCCTCCACTAGCACGACAAGCCTTTCCGCTGCACAGCCGCCATCACCACCACCATCATGATCAGAGTCTGAAAAAGGCTGGGGAAAAGAAGCAGCGGAAGGGGGGAGGGGAGAAAAGCAAGGGAGGTTTTTTTTCTTTTCTTTTCTCCGGCTCAGAAAATCTTGCAGGGAAAGGGAACCCAACCAGCAGCACGGCAGCAGCAGCACCACAAGATTGCCGAATTCATCCGGTCAGTCACTCACCTCTGGGCTCTGGCGGGCAGCGGCAGCTTCAGATCCCTCCAAAGCTGGGGTAACGACGGATTCGGGGGGCAAAATCGGCACAGCTCGACAGGCTCGTCGTCTCCCTCCCCTCTCTCCTCTCTGCAGCCTCTGCAGCGCTTGCCTCCCCACCCACAGCCACACACCACAGGCTCTCAGGTGAGCAGCAGGCTCAGATTCCCCCAGGCTGCTGCAGCTGACATGAGGGCAGCAAAATATAGGCCTTGGCCTTGTTCACTTCCCCATCACAACCCAAAATATTTCCTCTTCCACACATCACATCAAATCTTTCGACGTATGCATGGAGCATTAAATGTAGGTAAAAAAGATAACTAATTGCATAGTTTGTCTGTAAATGTCGGGACGAATCTTTTGAGCCTAGTTAGTCCATAATTGGATAAATTTTGTCAAATAACAACGAAAGATGCTACAGTAATTTTTCAGCTACTTTTCGCGAAGTGAACACACCCCTTGTTTAGACGGAAGAGAGAGTGAAATTTGGCACTGTAGTATTTTCGTTTGTATTTGGCAATTATTGTCTAATCATAGACTAACTAGGCTCAAAAGATTCGTCTCGTAATTTACAATCAAACTGTGTAATTAGTTATTTTTTATCTACATTTACTCTTCCATGCATGTGTTTCTAGATTCGATGTGACCAAGGGAGAGTGAAAAAACTTAGGCTGTGTTTAGATCCAAAATTTGGATAGCCAAAATACACTGTAGCATTTCGTTTGTATTTGGTAATAATTGTCCAATCATTGACTAATTAGGCTCAAAATGTTCGTCTCGTAAAGTACAACCAAACTGTGCAATTAGTTTTTGATTTTATCCACATTTAGTACTCCATATATGTATCGCAAGTTTGATGTGACGGGGAATCTTATTTTGCATAGTGCACTTTTCAGTGCATCTAAACACAGCCTTAATCTAAACATGGCCATAGAAAGAGGGAGAGACAAGAGCGAGGAGAGAGAAAGGCAGTCAAGGCCGGGAAGCAAGCTCTGCATCTCAAACAAGTACCACTGCCAACTAGTGGTAGTACTGCTAACTCCTGGTTAGTAGTGGCTTAATTAATTGTTTATTAATACTTTTCAGCTGCACACCCAAAGTGCCAGCGCTAAACATATTTCCCGCACGATGAGCTGCATCATTGTACCATTATCCACTGCTGTCTCTTCTTTAACAAGTTCTGATTTTTTCCCCCCCTCTCTCCCCCCTCTCTCAATCAGAATAAGGAAACAAACAAACGGGACCACACACTAAATCTAGAAGTGTTGTTGTTTTCATCCTAGTATTATATAATAATAATAACACTTTTACACGGAATTATGTCGTCCAAATTGCATTGGACGCACAGGGGTTAAGCTTGTATATATACGTACTACTATAGTGTGTCTACACACACGTTCTTCAGCAGTTTGTAATATAGTATTTCCTTGTTTCAGAATTATCAAGCACTTCTACTCCTACTAGTGTACTGTGTACATAATCTGTTTTTTTTTCCTTTTTTGATTTTTAAGGTAGCTATCTTGAAAACTCTAAGCCTGAAAATGCACAGGCAGAAACTTTTTGAATGATTGCACAAGCAAACTGAAACTCAAAGCCGACTTACATGACCGGCACCGTGTTTCCGCCGCTTTCTCGTGATCACGACATGGAGATTTGGAGACTGAACCCGTGACTCCTCTTCTGAACCTAAGTTTTTCCTCCGCCTCTTTAATGAAAAACGTGCTAAGAACGGTCTCAGAAAAAAAAAACCCAAGTTTCTTTACCGCGGAACAGATTTTCACGGGAGCTCATGGGAGAAGAAGAACCGGTGCACGGTGGCGTTGGCGATGGCAGCTTGCTTTGTTTGCTTGGTGATCACTGCCATGGAGACATGGATCAGTGCTCGTAGCTCTTCCTTGGAAAAACTGGCAGAGTTTGTCCCTTTTTTTTTTTACAAAGTTAATATCCAGCTTTTATAGAAAGCACACGGAGCTGTCAGCACATTACAGACCAGCGTAGAGTTTGTCCTCAGTCGCGGTGGAACAAGTTTGATGACTACTCACTCGCGGATATCGCACACCATGCAGCAGCTGAGGGTGAAACTGAATGAGGCTGTCGTGTTATTTTCCACGGACACGGAGGAGCAAGAGAGAAAAAAGGCTGAGAGAGACTTTTGAGTCGCCGGGAAGCACTGTACATTACCCCCTGAGGTCTGAGGAGAGAAGACGACGAGACGAAGAAGAAGAAGCCACGTGCACACAAGTGCACGTCATCCTCGGCAGAAGATTTCAAAAAGGAAGAGCGAGGAGAGCGATCGGTGGCGCAAATGGACCAAGTTGCGGCCATGTATGTCCTCGCGCCCCGCTCTTAATTCTGACGTACTGCATCCCGTTCCGACGCTGTCAAAGATGGAGCTAACAAGCACACAGCCCATGCATCATCTCTTCCTTATTATCCTCGCCTAGCAGCACCAACAGACCAGGAAATGAAATCATCGGCAGGCGGTTCTTGGTCATTAGTTCGAGTGTCGCTGGACGATTTGGACAGACGACGGACAGGCGTGTAATGTGTAAAAGATGTGGTCGAATTGCTCGCTGTCGTCGCCGACGTTGGCCCGGCTGGCAGTTGATGACTCCCTCTGCTCTACTGGCCTCCCGGCGATTGGTCGCGTGGGAATGCCCAGGTCACCGTGATAGGGGTGGACTCGTGCTCGACGGTTCCTCGGTTCGGTATTTGATGTGATGTTGCCCGGTCATTTCGGTTCCCAAATATAACCCAGGATTAGGTGCGTGCGGCGAGGCAATTAAGAATGTCTTTTTTGGTTAACTATAACCAGGGGCGTGACGTGAATGGAATTTGATCAGATCAGACCACCTACTTTAGCCACTACTCACTGCTAGTCGTCGAGACACCAGACACCTGGGTTAATTAACCTGTAGTTGCGGATTAAGAATTTAAGACACGATCGATGGACGGATGGGAATCGCATCACCATTGATACAGGACTAGTAAGACCCTGATTAGTTCCCACATCAAAACTTTTCACCCCATCCCATTAAATATTTAATATATGCATGGAGCATTAAATATAGATAAAAAATAACTAATTGCACAATTTGCATGATTTTGCAAGACGAATCTTTTAAGCCTAATCAGTCCATGATTAGCCATAATTGCTACAGTAACACACATGTGCTAATGATAGATTAGTTATGCTTAATAAATTCGTCTCGCGGTTTCTAGACGAGTTATGTAATTAACTTTTTTATTAATACACAAACACTTCTTTCGACATCTAATGAAACATCCGACGTGACACTCAAGGACTTTTCACCCACAAAGGCTTTGTTTAGTTCCCAAATCCAACCCCCAAATTCCACTATGCAAAAAGGAGATTCCCCATCACATCAAAATGTCGGCAAATGCATGGAGTACTAAATGTAGATGAAATCAAAAACTAATTGCACAGTTTTGTTGTACTTTGCGAGATGAACATTTTGAGTCTAATTTATCAATGTTTGGACAATTTTTACCAAATAAAAACAAAAATTGCTACAGTGCGACGTGACCGATACTGTTCCAAGTTGACCACGCCAACTTTAGAACTAAACACGGCCAAACTAAATAAGGCCGCAAGATCCTGCTGTGGCTCCAAGTTCCCCTGTCCCATTCCTCGGCAGACAAGTTGTAGCCTAGCTGGTGAGCACCTAGTAGCTTGCTAGCAGAGATGTCATGAGAGGGATCGATCTCTAGCCCGTGTTTGGCATGGCTAAGGGACCAGCATTAGGCTATGATTAATTAGGCATGACGGACAAGCAAACCGCAACGCCATCTGCAGTCACTTCCGGTCCATTCCATCATCGCGCTGCTCTAATTTCTCCCGGCGGACCGGCCGCGGACGGATCGTTGTCTTGTCCCGCTCGAATCTTGCTGTCGGCAGCCCCGCAAGTCCAGGCTCCGGAGAGCGAGCTGAGATCGGCAGGAGCATTTGGCCGGTACACCAACCTGTTGTTCGTGCGACGTGCTGCGCTCTGATTTGTTTGCTTGCTTGTTTCTTTGTTTAGCAGGATAGATAGATGGATAGCTAAGGCATCGATCGTCATTAAACCGGAGGAGGACTAAACCCAGCCCAAACCCAACCCAACCGTGAAAGATACAGATGCTTTGCCGCGCTACAGTACCGGCCATCTGCTCTGCTAGTTTTATTGGATATGATTATATGAAGGTCGTGCGTGCCCGGGGTGACAAAAATAGGAGGTGTCTTACAAGGCACAGGAACTCCAAAAGGGATTGAATAATGAATATGAATATGCTTGACCACCCGGCGAGTACCGAGAGATAGGGAGGAAGGAACAAGGAAGCTACAGAAAAGCAAGTCTGATCTGATGCCTGTCTGGTGATCTGCTCCTCCTCCATCCACAGGATTGGCCGGTTGGATGCCATGGAGATCTATTTTTGTTTTTGTTTTTTCCTCTCTCTCTCCTCAGGTTTAGATATCAAAGTTTAGCCACCAAATTCACTACGTAGATTTCATATTCCCGTCACATTAAAATGTCGGCATATATATGGAGTACTAAATATAGATGAAATAAAAACCTAATTGCACATTTTTGTTGTACTTTACGAGACGAATATTTTAATCCTAATTAATCAATGTTTAGACAATTATTATTAAATAAAAATAAAATTGCTACAGTATGACATGACGTTTACTATACAAAGTTTGCCCCAACTTTGGCATCTAAACGAGGTCTCTCCCTCGTCTGTGAGTGTGACTGAGCTCACGCAGCAACAGGAGTACTAGTAGTTCCAGTACCATACGCTGACAGATGGCTACTTTATGCCTGCCTACGAGCCTGGCTAGCACTCCGTAGTGTGATCCTAGCAGTGTCCATAGGCTCTGTTCGTTCTCTCACAGCAAATTATCCTACCGTTGCTGAAAAATGGTGTTTAGTCTTAGTTAACGCAATGTAAAAGCTTAGTAAAACGTTGTAATGTTTCCCAAACATCTGGCTTTTGGAGCCACACTATAATTTAAATCAGGTGGGGGATTCTCTCCCCTCCCGTCGAGGTATCAAAAAAACAAATTATGCAACAATACTTTCAATCATAGCTTATCAGCCACGCGAACAGATACTCTGGTAGTTCGTGTGACACATCAGAAACGATACTTTACGGATAGGTTAGGACGGCCGGGCCTCTCGTTATACCTCCAAATTGTTGGCCGCTAAAATTTAGCTACAAACGTCCAAATAGATGTGCTAAATAAAAGTATAATCAAAATTCAGTTAGTAATAGATTAACTAATAGCTCATCACCTGATTGAATACGAGTTAAGAGAGGCTAATGGATGTGATAACCATTCCCTCCCTTCTGATCTCTCGGTCTCTTTCGTCGTCATCCTTGATATGTTCGCATCCACCATATGAATTGACAAAAGTCATAACATGGGACATTCGCCACAGCTCACCACCCACTACACATGGGTGTCAACTTGTTGGTGGAGATCGATCTTGGTGTTCAAGGTGTGTTGAGCAAGATACCAACATGCATGGGCCATTCTAGGAGGTGCATGTGTACCGCCATGGCACGAAGTCATAAAACTGCATGCACACACCCATACGAAGGTCACCTAGGCAATCCATCATGCCACAATCACATGACACCTTCGTCATTGTTGGGGCCTCACCCTTTGTAGCTCCCCTTGTAGGATCTGTTGCCCTAACCCCCGATATGCCTGCCCTGGTTATGGATCTATTGACTTGGTCTTTGATTCACCTGCCTTGACATTCGATCCTAAGCATCCTTGCCAATGGAGAGACTAACGACAACAAGGAAGGAGGACCACGCGCCTCTACAGGTGCCTATTGCCAACGCTGAAGGAGCTCCGACCCGTGGCTAGGATAGACACACGTATCCGCATCAAGGATGTTGCCCATAGCAAAGGAGATGGCCCTACTCTTGGTTAGGGGATGGTGGTGGTGAGAGAGAGAGATGCCGACGAGGATGAATGGGAAAGTGCCAGAGAGAGAAAGGGAGACCGAGTGGAGTGTGTGGGTGGGCAAGAGCTCAAAAAATGAACACACCCTAGCAAAAATTTACTGTCTAGGTGACTAGTCATAATCTACTCAAAGTTGTCCTTCAACGAAACTACGCTATAACAGTAGTTAAAACAATTGACTCAATACGTTTTATTCACTAAGAAGAATAACAAAATAATGAAGAGCAACTAGTCATCTCTTCATGAAAAGCTAAGCTTGCACACGTTTTTTGTGATTTATGTGTCTATGCTCATACAAGTTTTTATGCTAGCATGTTCGGCTTTATCTTTTTAAAAAGTTTATGAGTTAGTAAGGTTTTAACAAACGGAGGTGCTAGCGACCGACGTCCGGCACCCGCAGCGCATCCGGACACAAACTCCCGGTCCCAGCGAACCGAACTGTGGCCCAGCTCCTAGTCACAGGCCCACCGCAGCCCGCTCCCCGTCTGCCTTCACCCCGCCTCACGCGTGCACTTCGTCCCTGTCTCTCCACCTGCTGGTTGCCCCTGACCCCCTCCTCTGTCTCCGAGCGGGCAACACCTAGGAGACGAGATGAGCAGATGAGGACGAGCATGCCCCCAACGTGCCTCGACCGCAGCACCCGCGTTCGCCGGCCCCTCGTGCCTCCATCCGCTGGCACCCGGCTCAACCCCGGCCGAACAACATGAAACACCTGCAACATAAACGCAACATAAGACTGAAAATAGATGAAACATTTGTAAACATACTTTTTGCAACATGTGTGTGAAACACATGAAGCATTCAAAATAAAACACTTGCAACTTGCAACATCAAACCACTTGCTACAACATAAGACTAAAAGAACTAAAACATTTGGAAACATATTGTTGCAACATATGCAACATCCAGATAAAAAACGATTGCAACAACATCTGAAAATAGATGAAGCATTTTGAACAAACGCTTGCAACATGCCTCTGAAAACGCTTGCAACATGTGCAACATCTATCGATCTACTTTTGCAACATCAAGATGAAACAATTGCAACATAAATTTAAAACGCTTGAAACACTTGCAACATACATATGCAATATAGGGGGGAAGGCCGGGCTGATCGATCCGGCCGTCGGGGTCGGAGCCAGCGGCGCGCGAGCACCACCAGCACCGCCCCACGCTCATGGATGCCCTTGGCTCGGCCGGGGAAGACCTGAGGCGCCACGTCACACGCGCCCTAGTGGCCATGGAAGGGTTAGCGGCGTGCGTGACGACGATGGGAGACAGACAGACGGTGGGAAAGCGAGCGGCACAGGTGTCTGGGATGGGCACACGGCGCGGCCGGCGATGGGGCTCGGGGCGGTGGGGCAGGGTGCGGCACCGGACGAGCGCGCGGTGGGGGAAGCGACACGGACAATGAGTGGCCACGCAGCTTCGAGGCATGGCAGATAAGCACGAAGGAGTTGGGGGCGGGTGGACAGATAAGCACAAGGGAGTTGGGGCGGGTGGGCAGATAAGCACATGGGAGTGGAGGATTTTGTTTTTTTGCTTGGGGTCCGCTCCTGACGGGATTCACGAACGGACACCCGAGTTGGATCATTTCTATTTAACAAAGGTCATCGGAGACGCCCTCGCAAAGCCAATGCAAGGGTGACCGTGCTTTTTTATTTACAGGTGAAGGCGTGTAAAGATTAATTAATGTAACACTGAGCAGATTATTGCAAGATCTAAAAAGAAAAAAGAAAAACAATCCTCCGCTCCACGCACGGATGGATCCGAGCGAACCCGGCCGCTCCTGCTAGACAGTAGACAGCGCTTAATTAAAGCAGGGACACACGCACACATGATGCACAGCCACGGCACATGCATGTGTGGATGTCACACACACGCAGTACAGTGCACTGCGGGGCTCGCATCCATGGCCATGGATCGCATGCATGCGCAGCTAACCCAAGTACCCACCCAACAACCCATGGACAGCAAGCGGCCAAGTGAACGGCGCAACTGGCCATGTGCGCGCGCGGGGCAGCCGAGCTGTCCGTCCTCCCTCGCGCGTGCCCACGCGCTCGGGGGGCCGGCCGCCCGGCCGGGGCAACCGGTGGACCGGGACACGCGCTCGCGTCGCGCACGGACACCATCGGAGAAAGCCGGCCGAAAGGCTCTCGGCGCTCGGCGGGCGCCCAGGGGCCACCACCACCCCGGCCGCGCTTTTGACCGCGCAAAAGCAGAGCTAAAGGCGGAGGCGGCGACGCCAGGGGGGCAGGGAAGCAGCACTGCCGCGACCGCGACGCGAGCCAGAGCGGAGCGAGGAGAGCGTCCCCCTGGGGCCTCGGCGGGTCGGGGTCGGGGTCGGGTCGGTCGGTCGGTGTGGTCACGTCACGGGGTTAATGGCCTGCTCGTACGCGTGCGCGCGGCGCACGCAGACATGCTTGTACCTCTCGCGGGTACTGTTTGCTTTTAGCGACATATGCAGCATGTCCACGTCGGCTAAGACCATGTGCAGCCACTGCATTGCGAACAAACGTAATCTTTTTTTTTTCTTTTTGTTTTGCGATTTGAACGTACCTATATCTAGGCCTGCGTTGGGCGGGGAAAAAGGACCGTCGAGCTGGCCCGATGGTGGGTTTATATCAAAATTGTTTTGACTGCACTCGTTTTTTTTTTGGAATAAAATTTAGTTGGTTCTGATCGATTCATATTTAGGTTTCAAATATCACATGGGGGCTATATGTTAAACAAAAATGTAATCTATCCACTTGGAAAAAAGGATTAGTAAGCCCGATATTCATCTCGGTTTATGTATGTGCTTCTATTTTTCGCAGTAGGTGAATAAAGTTCTTGCTTGGAACACTATTATCCCGGGTTTTTCATTCCATCCCATTAAAGCCTTGTTTCGATGCCCATATGCATTCGCCGCAATCCATGTGTGTTGCATTGCTCTGGTGGGGACTTTAAACTACATTTCACACCAAATCACTCTAACCCACGTGGATTGAGGTTCATACATAGACACCTAAACAAGCCCTGAGTTATTATCGCTGCGTATCAAATTTGGGCAACCTTTTTCCATTATTAAAAAAAAAGAAACGTGTTTAGTTTCGAGAAATGGCCGGGTCCAGTTGGCAGCATTGTCGCCGTATGCATGTTTTGGCCTGATCCGGGGCGTCCATCTCGAAACGACTGGCCAGTTGGGCGCCAGCCTGACACAAGGCATATAGCTCCATCCTGTGGTCCTCGCCACGCTCGCTTCCGTTCAAATGCTGCTGTTACAAGCAAGTACACATGCCCACGCCACTGCATGCGCGTTCTTACAACGTTGCCGTCGGTCGCAACGATAGCGTAACCGCGTCGTTTCCTTGTAGGCAAGAGAAGTTGCATGCAGTGTGTGTATTCATTCCGGCATGGAAATGTGTATGTGTCTACGTGTTAGGCCCTGTTTGGTTCATGAATGTTAAAGTTTAACTCCCATCACATCAATGTTACGGCAAATGTATAGAGTACTAAATGTAGACTAATTGCATGCATATCGGCACAAATTATGAGTAATTTACGAGACGAATCTAGTAAGCCTAATTAGTCCAAAATTAAAAACTTTTTGTCAAATAAGACGAAAGTGCTACGGTGTTTGTTAAACTTTAACACCTCTAACAAACAGGCCCTTAGATCTGCAGTTAGGTAGACGCAGGCACTCAGCTGCGCGCGGGGTCGTTGCACCACCAACACGACCACCCTCTCCGGCTCTCCCTAGTGGCGATCCCATGATGGGTGCAGGGTGCGTGACCCAACCAACGAGAAGAACAGTGCGCGCGACCTTGACACTGGAAAGTCACGCACCACCAGTCCCACCACACACGGATGTGAGACGAGAGACCATGGATCGGGCCGGGGCCGGGGAAGGCATCAGGCAACAGTGCAGGCAATATCTATTGCCACACGACGGAGCTAGGCCCGCCGCGCTTTCAAGCGCCTCAGCATGCAGGGCCCCTGGTGTCGGAATCAATGTGCCAACAGCCTCCCTCCTCCATTACCGACGACCGCGTCCCGGCCTGGCCCTCTCTCTCTCCTCGCCGCCCATCTCCGTGTGCTGCCGTGTCGCGTCGTCGTCGTCGTCTCATCGATCGACGGCCATTGCATTGGCGCTGTGATGATGTCGTGATCGATCTTCTGCGCTAGCTCCATGCACTCAGGTAACGGTGTTGGTGTGGCTGGCTAGCTGCCCTCACCTAACACGGCCGCTCACTCGGCTGCTGCTGATGCGTCGGAGAAGCGGGAACAGTGTCCGAGCCATGCGCGTGACGTCGTGCGCGTGCTCGTGATTGTTCCTGTTCCTGCATAGGCCTGCTAGAAGAGATGGATCGATCGTTGCACACTGTTGCGTCTTTACTCGCTCCAGAGAGGCAGCTATAGCATGCATTATTTCTCACCACGCACGCATGCATGCGTGTGCACATATACCGCCGGTAGCTGTATAAATTCAGTAAAACCTAGCTAGTACTTCTGTACATCACTCTACCACCCCACACCGTCTCAGTAACGCACGTACGCATGCAAACTCGCGGTGGCAGTAACGCCAGATGTGTGTTGCACGCGCGGTGTACGTGTTACCTTTTTTTGTACGCGCTGGCTGCACGCCCGCGTACGTGTCAGCGCTCGCGCAGGGTACGTGAACGTACACGTACGCGTACGCGTGCATGCTGATCTCTCTGTCCCGATACACAGCAGATTGGTAAGCTATTTATTTCCAACGGATTGTTGTGCGTACTCCGTCGATGCCGCCGCCGGCGCCCGGCGCCGTCCGATCGAGCGCATGTGTGTGATCCTTGAAGAAGTGAAAACCCAGAGCCACCAGTGTGTTACCACTACCGCCGTACACGTCGAGGGCACACAGATGAAGCACCGATTACAACGCATAAAAACTGTATCCGATCAGTATCTTGCCGAGCTAGGACAGACATCAGCGGCGGCAGCTCAGTCAGATGCAGACAATAGTGCAATATCTAGTTGCAAGTTGCAGCGAAACCTCACAGACAGCAGGATGCTGTATTTGCCAGCTGCGTATATATATTTACGGTTTTGTACCTTGTAATGCTGTCACAGCTAATGATGAGCTTATCATTCGCGTACGTCGCGTACGTTGCTTGGTGTTTTGTCAGGCCGTATAAGTCCAGAACAAGAAACAGCCATATCTTGTCAATCTAGGACACAGCTGCTAGCTACTAGTTTCTAATACTCTCCATCCGTCCTGTGATATAAAAGTGCATTTAAATATTCAAAAAATATACTCAAATAGAAGAAAATTTTAGGGGATAGTTTTACACCACTAAAATAATGGGAGCGTATGCTATGGAAACCAGCTTCTTGTGGAAATTATGGAAACTTCAATCAAGTCCACAGATATCTAATCCGATGGCCTCACCTGATCGTGGGTCATTTAATCACTTAAACCCTCCCATCAATCTCTTCCAATCATTTTTTTTTGCAAATCAACCCCCCAGCCCCACCGTCCCCTCAACTCCATCAGGTCTGTTCCTCGTCTCGCGTTCGTCTCCTCTCGCGCCGCCCCCGTGGAGTCGCGACTCCCTGAAGACCGATCGACGACGGCAGCCACCCCCTGCAGATTGACGGCAGCCGCCCCCTGAAGACTCCCTGAAGACCGATCCCTGAAGACCGATCGATGACGACAGCGCCCCCCTGAAGACTCCCTGAAGACCGATCGACGATGACGCCAGGGGGTCCCTCGATGCCACCCCCTGCAGACTGTAACGCCGCCCCCATGGAGTCCCTTGATGCCACCATGGAGACCACCGCGCTACCCTACGACAGCTCCGTCATGGAGACCGGCATGGAGTCCCTCGATGCTGCCATGGAGACCGCCATGGTTGGACGTATATGCAAGCTCCTGTATATGCAAACTCCTGTCGTGCCCCAGCAGTTTGGTTGGACGTATACATGCATGGTCCTGTTCATAGGTTGGATGTATACATGCATGGTCCTGTGCCCCAGCTCCTGGGACCTGCGGACGAACTGCGGCCTGCCCTAGCTGAAAATCATCACAGTCAGCGGTCCGGCAGAGATGCCGGTAGAGACGCCCCTCACTAGGCTGCTCCCGAGGCTGGTGCCGGGCGTCCAACGACGGGAGATGGGGCGGCGCCACGATGACGGGAGTCGGGGGCGGCGCGATAATGGGAGTCGAGGGCGTAACGGAGATGTGACCTGCTGGGGGTGTTTGGGATTGGTGGGGGGGTTTAAGTGCTAAAGTGACCCACCTATACCTACAGCCATCAGATTAGAATCCTGTGGACTTGATTAGAGTTTCCGTAGTTTGCATAGCTAGTTGGTTTCCATAGCATAAGCTCCCCTAAATAATAGCATAAATTTATATCATTATTTGTCATTTATCAACCAAGCTTTGTTAGTCACATTGATGATAGCGTCTGATAAGAAATGGTAGGAGTATATGTGTGTCTTTTGTATTCTCTTTTAGAGTGCCCTACAATCTCTAGAATACACTATATTAAAAAATTGTTGATATGATGTCTTCCCTAGGAGACAAGTCGTCCCTTGCAAGAGGTTATGATGTTGGAATTATGCAGCAAGTTTGGGTGGTGGTGGAGTCGATTAGAATAGGGACTTAATAATCTCATTCCTCTGTTTTGTCTTAACTTTGTATCACCATACAATGTTGTTTTAAACAGCTATACTCATTCATATGTGAGTGTTGGATGCTGGAATATTATATTCCTTTATCTAGAAACAATCTCTAGGATACATTATACATTAGGTGCGTTTGGCAGGGTTTCAGAATCTCGTACAAATGTTTTGAATCCAGAATCCTATTTAGAAAAGTTTGTCCGATGAATCAGAATAACCACTTCGCAGAACTGTTTGGCTAGCTCAGTGGATTTTTAAAACTAGAACGTGAACCAAAAGAAACCAACTTTCGGTTGTTTCTATGGACTAAAACAAAAAGAGAATCAGCTTGAAGTTATTATCTCTAAAATGTTTCTCTCCTGGTGATGTTTAATAAAGATTCTAATGACTTTATTAATAAGAGTCTAAAATATTTCTTGCTGGCAAACGGACCTTGCATACTACCCTTAACCCCTAGTACTAGCTCCTACGTGTGTGTATATATATAGAAATATATTATATACCCCTACAGGACGTACTACCAGGTACTCAGGCCTTGTTTAGATTCTAGAATTCACCCCCAAATTCCACTATACAAAAAGGAGATTCCCCATCACATCAAAATATCGGCAAATGCATGAAGTACTAAATGTAGATGAAATCATAAACTAATTGCACAATTTTGTTGTACTTTGCGAGACGAACATTTTGAGTCTAATTAATCAATTTTTGGAAAAATTTTTACACTAAAAAACAAAAGTGCTACAGTGTTCGAAGGTGGCACTGTGCAAATTCGGCCACCCCCGAATCAGGTAAGGCCGTGTTTAGATGCCAAATTCCGGTGCCGGAATCAGAACACTGTAGCATTTTGTTTTTAAGTGCAAAAAATTGTCTAAAAATTGATTAATTAGACTCAAAATGTTCGTCTCGCGAAGTACAACAAAACTATACAATTAGTTTATGATTTCATCTACATTTAGTACTCCATGCATTTGCCGGCATTTTGATGTGACGGAGAATCTCCTTTTTGTATAGTAAAATTTGGGGGAGAAATTTGGCATCTAAACAAGGCCTAAGAGCATCTCCAAGAGTTTGCCAAAACCACTTGCTATCCTTCTTTTTTTTTGGCAAAACTAGAAAATTTATCCTCCAACAGTTTGGCAAATGGCTTGGCATATTTTGGCAACTTGCAATCCAGAGGCTCCACACGCGCAAATTTGCGCGCAATGTTTCACTTGCCATCGCACGATTTTGCCGCCGCCGCCGCCTCCTCTCCCGCGCACGAGGAAACTTCATCGTCTTGTTCCCGCGACGCCAGGACTCTTTGGTCGCGATAAAAAACCCCCCGCGAGTGCGACCCCTGGCCTGGACTCGTACCGCCTCCTCTCCCGTGATCGGCCGGCCTCCGCCCCGGCGATCAGACGCCCTCAAGCCGGCCTCCGTACTTGCGAGCAGTTCCCGACCTGGTCTTGAGGTATGGTCTTCGTCGATCTAAATTCCAGTCGATCTCCATGGCTCGATCTGTCCAGTCCATCTCCATGTCCTGAGGGCAAGAAGCCTCCGTAGTTGGTAGTCATCTAGGGTTCTTGCCCTCTGTTCGTAAATCATGGTGCCATCTGCTAGGTAGCTGCCGCTGTTCGTATTCATGGCGTGGTGGCCTTGACCTGATAGTCAAGATAGGGGTCATATGGTGTTTACTTGCCATCGATGAGTTGAAGTTCGTGATGAACACTGCATGATGATGCTACTGCTGCTGCTAGTTCGTTGTTCATACGTGGTTGTTCATATGAGTTTATCTGCGCTAGGACAAACTCGAGGCCCTGGAACACATCGGGAGAGGAGAGGCACCACGCCGGCGGCGCCCTTCACGCACCGAGCAGAAGCCCTTCACGCACGGCAGCAGAAGCCCTTCACGCACGGTGCAGAAGAAGAGCGGCGCCCTTCACGCACGGGAGATCGCTCGCGGCGCCCAGACGAAACGTCACGGCGGCCAGGCCAGGAGTCGTGAAAAAAACAGTTGATCTGGTTGGATGTGGATCTTCTTTTTTTAATTTTACCAAGCCCAAATAACAAACTATTGGAGAGACTACATTATTTCACTTGCTATATGTTTTAGCCACTTGCCAAATCACAAGATTTGCCAAGTAAATTTTGGTAAACTCTTGGAGATGCTCTACCTAAACAAGGCCTCACATGGTCACTCTGTCATGCATGCAGCAGGCTTTACGAAATCAAGGCTCGGATCCTGAGAAGATCTTGCTGCTGGGGCGCAGAATTGCAGGGAGAATATTTTACTGTCATGAGAATTAGCCCTCGTTTAGTTCCCTCAATTCTCCCCAAATTTCACTATGCAAAAAGAAGATTCTCTGTCATATCAAAATGTCGGCAAATGCATGGAGTACTAAATGTTGATGAAATCAAAAACTAATTGCACAGTTTTATTGTACTTTGCGAGATGAACATTTTAAGCCTAGTTAGTCAAAATTTGGATAATTTTTACCAAATACAAACGAAATGCTACAAGAATTCTGATACAGCGTTTTTCTCCCCAATTCACCGAACTAAAGGAGGCCTTACAGAATCACCCCAGCAAGACAGAGAGTAGTACTCGTACAACCAGTACCGGCCAGGGCAGACACAGCAGCTGTCCAGGACAGATACCCTATTGGCTCATAAAAAGAACAGGCCGGCAAAATAGGGCCTTGTTTAGATTGCCTCAAAATTCTAAGTTTTTTTACTCTCTTTCCATCACATCAATTTTTAAACACATGTATGAAGCACTAAATGTAGGTAAAAAAATAACTAATTACACAGTTTGGTTGTAAATCACGAGACGAATCTTTTGAGTCTAGTTAGTCCATAATTGGATAAAGTTTGTCAAATACAAACGAAACGTGCTACAGTGTCCAGGTTGCAAAATTTTGCAATCTAAACGAGGCCTACTTCAAGAAACAAGGGGAAAAAAAGAACAGGCTCATCCGCTCCTGTCATCCCGTGTCCTATATGCGTGCTGTGTCTGGCTTGATTGCCTGTACCGCCACAAGAAGGAAAAGCTGTGAACATACGCTGAATACATGGATCCGTGTGTCCGGACGGTACATGCATCTTCGTCTATGTACGTGCATGTGTACACTCGTCGTATACCAGCACGCAAACGCAAAGCAAGAACTGAAGATCCGTGAGCGTGTAGTAGCTGGATCGAAGAATAAAGTAGCTGCGCCTGAGCGTCGCGTTTTCAGCGCCTGTCCCTGCGAACGCATGTGAGCTTCAACTTCAAGTGGCCCGGTACAGCTAGAGGTACTCCTACACAGACAGACAGGGTACTGCCGCTCTACGATCATGCTGTTTCAAAAGCGGGTAAATGATTGGCGAGTACGTATCTTGACAGGCCCCGGTATGTACGTACGTACGTACACGGAAGCTAGCTAGGGACCGCCAGCTAGCGGTTCGGTTCTGCTTCTCCAAAAAGAAACCTAAACCTCTTCTGATTAAGCTCTCGTCTCGTCTGTCTGTGAGACGTATTAGCCTGAAACTGAACATGCGAGGGGTTTCAGAGCTAAACATTGCTCTGCCACGAAACATGTAGCGTCGCCGGGCACAGATCGACTGAAACCACCTTGTTTTGGCGTTTTGGGTATGCATGCATGCAGTGACAGATAAGAATCGCCAGGAGTGAAACGGTGCCTTTTGGCCGCAGGCATGAATGAAACAGCAAATATTCCAGCAGGGGCAATGCCGCAGGCAGCTCATGTTTATGTTACTATCATGTATAGAGTAGAGTAGAGTACTTGACGGTTGACACTACGCAGGCAGCGTGCGCTGGGCAGTGGCAGTGTGTAGTACTAGATAGCATAGAGTATTCAGGCGCACGTGAGACGGTGAGAGTGAGACGTACGTGCCGTGACGACCACGCGCGTGGGCGTGGCCGGCTCCGGCGGCGGCGGCGCGTTGCCCTGGCCGAGTGGCCGGCCGGCCAACTGCATCTGCATCTGCACGGGGACGCCGTGCCGACCACCGTTTGCCGGCCTCAACGGCAATCCTCGCCTCGGGATCCAACCCAGGCCTTGTTTAGATCCCAAATTTGGGATCCAAACTTTGCATAGTAAATGTCACGTCACACTGTAGCAATTTTGTTTTTATTTGGTAATAATTGTCCAAATATTGATTAATTAGGCTTAAAACATTCGTCTCGCAAAGTACAACAAAACTATGCAATTAGTTTTTGATTTCATCTACATTTCGTACTCCATATATGTGCCGACATTTTGATGTGACGGGGAATCTTCTTTTTGCATAGTGAAATTTGGGGTGAATTTAGTATCTAAACAAGCCCCCAACAGAATTCCTACAGCTAGGTCCCCCTGTCTCCAGGGGAAATTGCTACCGGCACGCAACCAAGGCCCAGGTTGCACTGGGGTCTTGGGGATGCCATATGCCCAAATCGGCTATCAGACAACAGTGGGGCAGCGTATAGCCAACTAAGCTAGCCACACAGATATTCTCCGCTTTATTGTCAAAAAATGAGAAAAGGACATATTAGTAACAGACTCGATGTTCGAACTAGCAGCTACAGTGTGCGCGTGCATTACTACCACACTGGAAAGACTGGTCCATTGTTTTGCCAATGAGCTGTCACTGGATTCAGAAGCTTGCAGCTGCAGCTTCATTTTAGGATGTCTAGTTTAGCAAGTGATAATCCGATTACATAGCCCAGCCGCGGCTTGCTTAGACACCCCGATGCGCATCGCGATGTGTAATAATCTGAACTGTTCTTTACCCTAATACGATGAGACGCCATTCTCTGATGTGTACGTATCTGATAGACCCAAAAAAAACAAAGGGTTCATTTCAAGAGGGGGAGAGAGATCTGGCTGCAAGGCACCAGCTGAGGTCCAAGGCATATGAAATAAGCATTTGATTACGGGCAGGCAGGACCACATGACACATATAAAGTCTCCATGTTTTTTTCTGTAATCATACACCGATATTTTCCTGTCTGTTGCAACTTGCAGGGTTATTGACAGCATGCACGCATACAATATCTGATTGGTGTTTAGTACTACCTGTACACTGTACAACTACTAGGATCGTTGTGTTGATCACCGGCCCATCTCATCTGTCCGGACTCGAGAAACGGTGAAGAAGCCCTCCCCGGGTGGAGCCTCCCGCCTGCGTGCATTCGTGGCGCCAAAGTAGATACTAGATAGGCACCATTGGTCAATTGCCATACGTACTCATTTACAGTCCAGCAGCAACAAGGTAATGGCAATCCAAACGAAGCATGTGACTACTATGTCTTTAGACTGAGATCGAGTCTCTGATAGAAGTATTGGCTGGGTGCCTGGGTTTGATCGACCAAGCTGAAAACAACAGCAACTTGACTGGCAGGTGAAATTAACCAAGTCCTTATTGTTTGCTGTAAATTAAGCGAACACTAACTAATTGCTGGGAAGTATACAGCCGTCGTCAGTGAGAGTCAACCTTAGGATTTCCCTTTTCGAAGAGGATCAGAGGAAGGCTCCCTAGGAATCTTTTAGACTGATGTGCCTCCCTAAATAAACAAACTTTTAGATAGAGTTATCTTAAGGCAAAAACTTTTTAAATTCAACCAAAATTATATATAGAAAAAGAGTATTAATATTTATGACAACAAATTAGTATCATAACACATACCACAAAATATATTTTCACAGCGTGCTTGTTTGTTGTCTCGGACCCTACCTAATCCATGTTTGTAGAACAATCAATCTAACCTGTAGAGGTCAAGATTTGGGCAACTTTTGAAATACTTGTGCGAGACACCCCCGTTTGGTGATCCAATGCAATGCCTGCTTGCTTGGCTGCTTGGTCTGCACGTGCACTTGTTTACTCGACTACTATCTTCCTAGCGTGTGCATCGGTCATGTAGTAGCAGAATCGACGCATCATCGGGATCCGATCACTCTTTTATGTCGTCGTTAACACCATGTCTCCGATCCATGCCTGCTATTTCTTGTTTAATCGCGTCTGGGTCTGGGGATCGGCGCATCAGCGATTCAGCAGGCCATCATCATCAGTGCGTGGACGTGAATCAAGGCCGGCCCCTTTGTCCGTGTCTCGAGTGGGCTTTTGACTAGAAACGGAGAACCTGCGCGCGAGCCCGGCCGGCAGAAACGTAGGAGACTGCCACCGCTGTTGCTGGGTCGCTCTCCCTCACTCACACACTGGTTCGATTCAGCTTGCTGCCCTGCTGGATCGATCAGCTGTGACCACGGTCATCAGCCAGTCAGTGCCATGAGGTGCCCCGACGACCCGTCTTTTTTTTTGCCTTTTTTTTTTTTTTGAAAGATTCTCTCAAACATGCACCTGGCCGAAAGAATTCAAAAAAATGGACCCTAATCTTGCCGCCATAGTAATTGGCTCCAAGATATAACGTCTTGGCGCCAGTGACATTGGCGCCAAGACCATGCGTTGTGGCGCTGACGTGGAAGGGGCCTGGCAACCTGGCGTGGAGGCTTGACGCCGTGGATCTTGGCGCCAAACATGACGCCGTGGATCTTGGCGCCATGCTTGACGCCATACATCTTGGCGTCAAGCCCCCTGTAATAACCGTTTCCTTTCATTCTTTCTTCCTCCTCTCTTCCTTCCTCTCTTTCTTTCTTCCATCGCCGCCGCGCCCCTATGCCGGCTCCTCCGGCCGCCCATCGTTCCCCTGCGCCGGCCACCGCCGCCCGGCCGGCCGCCCTCCGCCGCCGTTGGGAGAAGCCCGGCCGCCCTCCGCCGCCGGCCGCCCGGCCGGCCGCCGCCACCGCCGTTGGGAGAAGCCCGGCCGCCCTCCGCCGCCGCCCGCCCGCTCGGCCGCCCTCCGCCGCCTGTGCCGACTGCCCGGCCGGCCGCCGCCGGTGAGGCGGCCCTCCCCGGCCGCCCTTGCCACGGGAGGCCGCGGCGGCATCTCCAGTGCCGCGCGTTGCTGCCCCTCCCTCCATTACCGCGCGCCGCATCTCCGCTTCTCCTACATTGAAGCAAGGTAAAATACTTTGTTGTTCTTACTTAACAATAAGCTTGTTGCTTCCCCATATCGTGTGACACAAACAACAAGCTTGTTCCTTTGGCATTTGCTTTGGTTGAGAGGGAGAACAATGATAGCTGGGGATGGTTCTTGAGGCTAGTTCGAATACATATGGTTGGGCCTGGCAGGGAGGTGGGCGTCATATCTGATAGGCACCAGGGCATACTTAATGTTGTGCGAGAGGAGATAGAGGGGTATGCACCTTTGCACCATTGTTGGTGTACTCAGCACCTTGCTAAGAATCTACTCCGGAAGGATGGTGTGAAGGATAATTTTGATCTTTTTCAGGAGGCTGCTCGACAGCTTGAGGATAGGTATTTCCGGAGCAAGTTAGAGGAGGTCAGAACCTCATCTAATGGAGAAGGTAGACAATGGCTGACAGGTTTGATGAGAGATGTGGAGAAATGGACAAGAGCTCACAACGCAGGTGGTTGGAGGTACGAGTTTCAGTGCAGCAACATGGCCGAGTTTTTTAATAAGTTGCTGCTGGGGATTCATGGTATGTCCGTGAACGCTATCGTTCAATTCACATTCTACAAGCTTGTTGTCTGGTTCAATGATCGGCACGCCCATGCATTGCAGTTGCAAAGTGAAGGTAAGATTTAGGCTCCAACACTACAGGCACATCTAGACAAGGTGAAGGAAAGGGCTGGCACACATGAGGTCACATGTTTTGACCACGCCACAGGAAGATATGAGGTGAAGCATACCAGTGGTACTACATCTGATGGTGAGGTCTGAGAGTCGAGGATTCATGTGGTAGTCCTCCAAGATTTCTCATGCACTTGTGGAAAAACAAGGCAGTATCACTTTGTATGTTCTCACCTTGTAGCAGCTGCTAGGCATCGCAGCTATGATATTGAGGCTAGGATACCTCACGAGTTCAGTGTTAACACGCTTGTCCAAACATGGAGGCCCCGCTTCGTGCCTTTTCGAGACCCTGGCGAGTGGCCTCCATACGACGGTCCAACGTACGTTGCAGATCCAGCTTACCGTTGGGACAAGCGGGGCTCTAGAAAGAGGACGAGGCACATAATGGTTATGGATCAGATACCCGGTAGAACGCGACGTGGGAGAGCGACGTCATTTCTTAATGACCCAGAGCAGTACGAGTGTGGCAAGTGCGGTAGACTTAGTCACAATTCACGCACTTGCCACTGGCAAATTAGCGAGGTATGACTTGTAGTTGTTTATATTATTTAATACATATCGTATTGATTGTACAATTCTTGCTTTATGTTTAAATGCATATTTATTTTATAACTTACTGACTATATTCTTTTTGTAGGATGGCGCAATTCCATCTTCTGGATCTGGTGTACGACGAAACCCACCGAGGACGTCTCGTAGCGTTGGGCAGGTAAGATTTTACACTCCCATATCACATACTTCGATATGGGGGCAGACGAGCAGACAGTTCAGTACTACTGTAGGGCGTGGATCCTACACTTGTTTGGCTGTGTTCTCTTCCCCAACGGAATGGGGGACACTGTGTCGTGGATGTGGATCCACTGCCTCACAGACTGGGACCAGGCGGGTCACTATAGCTGGGGCTCTGCAGTGTTGGCTTTCCTTTACCGTCAGCTTTGCGAGGCGTGTCGGCGATCTTCACAGACAACCTCACTTGATGGGTGGGTGTACCTACTCTAGCTGTGGATGTGGTCGCGACTTCTAGTTGCTCGTCCCGTGGTGCTGGCTCCTCGCGACTGGTTCCCAGTGCAGAACGTACGTCTACAACCGACGTGGGCGTACCTATGGGACCAGGTGACAGTTCCTCACGCGAGGATGGAGCGGGCGTACAAAGAGTACACGGATGAGCTAGACAGGCTAATGGCCTCTAGTGTAAGTACAAATTATTATACATGGTGGGTAGAAGAAATTATTTATTATGCTATCTAACTTCTTGTTTGGACACGTTGCAGGTGACTTGGGAGCCGTACACGGATAAGGCCGCACTTCCTTTTCTGGTGAGCAACATGTGTGACAGCGACAGCGAGCTCTACAGGGTGAGGTGCCATCTTATCTGCTTCTATGCTGCCGAGTACCACCTTCCACATCGAGTTGCACGCCAGTTTGGAGCAAGGCAGCGTTGTCCACCATCTCCAGTGTCGTCCGGTGTTGACTTGCAAAGTAAGTGTTCTCTTCTTTGTAATTGGACCTTTTTCTGAAGTTACACTTATATTATTACCACATGATAAATGTCGAATAAGATGGATGAAATAATTGTTGATATGTTTGTATGTCTATGGAATGCATATAGGTGTGGTTTGCTTCAACAAACAAAGGAAACTCTGCCGAAATTTTTAACTTTGGCATACATGCATGTTATAGTCACACGATGTTCACTAACTTGTGTACGTGTTTTACAGGCTCGATCGTAAGAAAAATAGGAAGATCTTTGATTGGGCCCGACACCACCAAGACTACATCGACGAGTGGGAGATGTTCGACGAAAACGTGGACGACAATGACGAGCCGCACACGAACAGAGAGTACAGGCGGTACCAAGCTTGGTACCACCAAGCGACTCGTCCGAGGCTTAAGCTACAGTGGACACACGATGACTACGCTGACATTGAGTAGTCTGACGATGAGGACATGGCGTACGACCACTCTACTCGTGTAGGTCACCAGGTGGGAGCAGGACCGATCTTGGACAGAGTGGTATGTCATTTGCTCTACTTTTATATATCGATTTGTGTAACAATGAATTATAACTTAAAACTTTGTTGTAGGGCAACTCCCTCAGGATGTCGGTCCAAGAAATAGAACGCTTTCGTCCAAGGGTGAGGAATGACGACACACGTAGCTTCCTTGACGTAAGTATCTATAAATATGCAAATACTAGATTACTAACATGTTCAATACATTCAGTTGACATGATTTTGTGCACCAGAGACTGGCACGTCGGCTACGCCGTACCGCTGCACGCTGTGGTTGCAGGATAGCCACGGCGCAGGACGTACACGTGCCTTCTGCACCCAGAGGTGGCGTAGGTTCGTCTAGCCACCCACCTACAGGGTCGCGAGGCATTTGCACCGAGGACAACGACGAGGACGACGACGACGACCACGAGGACGTGGACTAGGGGCACGAGGAGCTTGGACCGTCTCAGCTAGACGATGCTCCCTGGACTCAGCCTACGTAGCAGGTCGGTACCAGGCGACATCGACCACCTGACCCTTACACTCCAGGCACCCATGCTCTTGGACACAAGGGCAAGGGTGGGTCTAGGAGACAATGAGGGACTGTAGCCGACTTGTGGACTGTATGGACTGTATGGACTATTATTATGGACTGTTATATCCTATTATTATGTACTGTATGAACTACTATAGAGTTTATGGCATATGCACTGTAAACGCTTTGAGGCTACTCATATATATTGTTTTAGGTGAATGTCATATATAATTGTTGATGACATATGTTAATGTGATATTTGTGTTTGGATTGAATCAAAAACAGGGAAAACTCTGCCAAAATTTTCTGCAACATGTCAAGTCATGCAGTACACCGATAGCATGTAGCCTTTTCAGTGATTTATCATGTCACTATCCTATCGTACATCCTCTTTTATAGATGAATTAATTGATCAAGAAATCTAGCCTTTACAGATGAGTTTTCAAATAGGCTTTTCATTAATTCAAATAGGCTTTTCAGAGATGGCATCTAGGCTTTTCAGAAGCATTAAAGCCACAATACAACGACTCTCCACTCCACTGCTGGCTATATGACCTTCCTCCATACAATGCTAGTCACTTGAAACCAGAAGTTGGTTATCTACGAGTAGTAATGTCTGGAGGGTCATCTAGAGGGAAGGGAACAGAGGGACTAAGGGAACTCCCATTGTGTGGGAGGGGTCTCTGGGTCTGGAAGACTTTAATGAACCAGTGTATCATTTTCCTGTCGAGACCAAGAGAGATTTCACCAAAGAGTGTCCACTCCGAGGATATGATAACCGGAAAGAAGATTGGCCAAAATGTAGGCATGGTGAGGACTGCTTAGTGCAGATGTTCGTGGAGGGTTTGGATGGAGGTCGCCGATTCTTCAAATGTCCACGAGCAGAGGTAATTGGTTTTAAAATTTATTACTCAAATTTTTTCTCCATTATTTTGCATCTCATAGGTGAAACTAACTGCATGTTCACTAAAATCTTTAAAATGCAGTGTTCAGAGTCCAAAGAAAATTGTGGCTTCACTAGGTGGGTCGATCCTAGACTAGTCTATCCGCACGCACAGTACATCTACTACTTGCAAGACTGTATCTTCGAATTAGAAAGGAAAGTTAGCAACGGTTACAAGGATGACGAAGCAGATGATACCAGTAGTGGTGCCGTTTCACAGGACGGACTATGCCATGATCCATATTGCACCTGCCCTAATCACAAGAACAACGGGCCTCCACCACCACCCCCGCCACCTCTACCATCAACAATGGGAGGGTACTGTGGAGAAGGGGCTACACAATTTGCTATGTGGCCGCACTACTAGATAGAACAAATCTATCGTGTACACATGCCATGTAATGTGCTTGTTGTTCGCTCTAATTACCTAAGGTATGTTAGGTTTAGTCCAGGACATATGTGCCCTAGTTTGGTACAAGTTCTGACATGCCATGTTCTATGTTATGCGTGTTGAATTGTGAAATCCAGTACTTCCTTATGCTTTATGTGCACCTCGAGAACTAGTTTTAGTAACTCAATAACATTAAACCTGATATATGACAATACTATGCAAGGTCCAAAAACTTAAAGTGCATATGAAGTACATGATGACGAAACAAATAACACAGAGCATGTCCTAGGTACATGATTTACCTAAAGTACATTAGATTAAACACATTGCATACTACATCGACCACATTGTTTATGATTAAACCATACAACTAGCATACTACTAAGTACAACGAGGCCACTTTCTCTTTTTCTGGGCATCGGGATTCTCCTCCATCGCTGCCTTCGCTCGGCGCACGCGCTCAAGCTTCTTCTCCCTCTCCTCCCTACACGCAGCAACACGCCTCCTTTCCTCCTCTTCCTTGTGCTCCTTTGCTGCTGCCTCCTCTCTGAATCTCTTCTCTAATATCTCTAGGCGCTCCGCATCCCACTCCTTCATGCCTTGTAGAAGCCGCATGTCAGCCTCCTTGATCTCAGTGTCGATTCACTGCTCAAAATCACATAGCAGTGGAGGGGTCTGCAACAAATGCAATTGTTTCAAATCCAATTAATATGCAAAACTTCATATGACACAAATTAATTAATAAACAAAAGCAATTTCTCACAATAAATGTACCGCGGCGCTGACGCTCTGTAGACTCCCATGCAAAATTGGAACACATCCAATATCTCTGCTTATATGTTGCCTCATCTTCGAAAATGTCTACCTTGCAAGGATCGCCACAGAAGCACATGGGTATTGGCACACCGCTAGGGAGCGGCTTTGGGACATACGGACTTTCGGTCATCCGTCCATAGCTACAATTCAACAAATTCTGTTCTAATATAACTAAACAAATAACAATAAACCTTAAAACTAAGGGTTTAATATATGATGAAAAAGATCTACGCATACCTTTGTTTTCTAGCTTTTCCACGCCTAGGCATCCTACGGTTGTACAATACATACAAATTTTAAAAAGTACATGAACAAATAACATGTGAAGTTTATAGGTTAAGAATATGACTTCATTTTATCAAATTGATTCGAAATAAACAAGGAAGGGTGAGAAGATACCTAGCTCTCGAAGATCGACAGATAAAATCCAACTTTTCACAGTCCAATAGGTCGATTGAAGAGGTTGGTCGAAGTGTACAAATGAAAAACCTGAAGAGGAGGAGAAAGAAAACGAGAATGACTCGGGGAGGAAGAGGGGCTTGGCTAAAACGTGGGCTCTTGGCGCCAAGATCTATGGCGCCAATGACGATGGCGCCAAGCTCCCTGCCACGTTAGCGCCACGACGACAGGGTTTTGGCGCCAATTACCCTGGCGCCATGCCGTTATATCTTGGCGCCGACGACTATGACGCCAAGATAAGGGTCTATTTTTTGAATTCTTTCCGCTAGGGGCATATTTGAGAGAATCTTTCAAAAAAAGGGCTAAAAAACAAAAAAGACGGCCCGATGACTTGCGCCGAGCTTCAGAGGTCATGGCCCATTTCGGCGCGGCTAGGCCTGACGGCGGTTTCGGTGTGTCTTTTTCAGTGGGCCGCAATAAGCACGCGGCTAGGATGGGTTGCGTGCTACATGGGCCGAATCGTTCCGGTGAAAAAAGGCCCTTTTCTTCCTCCCTGCAGTGTATCGCTTTGTTACGTAAAAGTCCGTCCTTGCATCCCTAAACTATTCTTTTTTTCTGGAAAAATGTCTTTATTGACTCTCTTGAAAACCACTTCTAACAGATTCAGTGAGGTAATTTAAACAGTTTTGAGAGTTATAGGGGATAAGTTTAGAGTTAAATAATTCTATAAAAGTTTAGAGTTCGATGGTCAATCCTAAACTATAACGATAGTCGTCGTCCAAGATTCTTTTGGGCTTGGACTATTGTGAGTTTTGGACGATATGTCCATCTTATTTGGGACTCTTTTGCTTTGTGCCTCTTCCAAACTCGATTCTTACACTCTCAACAACGAGCAAGTCTAGCACCTTGTTCGCTTGGCTGATAAGCTATGACTGAAAGTACTATTCGTTAATTTGTTGTGAGAGAAAAACACTGTTGAATGCCTGGATGATTTGGCTCGTAGATTATTTTTTGATTGATTTGGTGATTTTCATGTTAAACTCAATTTTTCCTATGAAATCAAAACATTAGTGATTTCCATATGATTTTAAAATGATTTTCATCTTAGATTTCCTTGTTCTCGTTTTCCTATGATTTGGAAATGATTACATAAATCCGGAGTGTTACGCGTATCCATCACATAGCGCAGGCAATCGTTGCGGAGGCCACGAAGCAGGTCGAGGCCGGCCGTCAGTGGGGAGTGCGGAGAGGATAGGGTGGAGGGCAGGACCACAGGAAGCAGGAGCGCTCACGTGGATCCAAAGACCGGCAACCGACCTCGGCTCCTGTAGGAAGCAGGAGCGCTCACGGAGAGGATAGGGTGGATGGTAGTGGACGGCAAGGATCAGTGCTAGGAGCAGTCGTTGAGGCTGACTTTAGAAGATAAAAAATCTATTTAGGGCCTTTGCCGAGTTTTAGATCATGGCACTCGACAAACTGTCCAGTTTGCCTAGTGTCAAGCGTCTGACACTCGGCAAAAACTGTGGCAGAATCGCCTAATCTAATGCCCTCCCAAGAGTACCCGTCTTCCATTAGACCCTAAGTACCTAAGGGAGAACACTAAACTAAGTGATTCCGTCGAGCACACCGCAAGAGAGAACTCGAAGATCCACATTTTTACATCTGGATCACAAATGAGGGAGTAAAGCTTATAACATCCTTACCATTTCTTACATCACTTTTAGTACAACATCAGAGTAATTCCTTATGTAGTTATAACAGCGGAATATCAAATATTATCAGAGTTCAGGGAAATGAAACCATTTAATGACAAGTTAAATATTAACATGAAGAACGTTTAAATGCATGAAATGATAACAAGTTAATAGTATTTTCCCTTGTAAAACTTTTGGTGAGAGTTTCATAAATAACTCTACTCCGCATCGCAAAGGAAATCCTCGCTGAGCCCACCAGGAGGTTTCCACACATAAGTGTCAGCTTATCAGCACCTGCCACCTGTAACAGGGTAGAACAAACCCTGAGTACTCAATTGTACTCCGCAAGACTTACCCGTCAGGAGGAAGTAAAAGACTCCAAGGATTATGCAAGGTTTTCTGGCTTGTGGGTTCTTATTTGTGAGAAACAGCGCTAAGAGTGTGTCCTTAATTTATTACTTTTAATAGCTGCATTTCATTTCTTATCCAACCTTCTATGTAAGCACCTAGGCTATAATCAAGCAAGGGTTGAGCAAAAGGAACCATTTCTTCATCTTTCAACTGCCAGTTCTTACTACGATGCTAGAGCGTAGTCAAGCCGTACCGTCACACAGAAACAGCGATTCACGAATCAATATGCCCAGCTGGGTGCCCCGAAAACACACACCTCACTTGTACCCCGGGCACAAGCAAGACCAACCCGTTCCACTCCTGTCAAGGGGTCCAGGTCCCCGTCCAAGCTCGGACTCTAAGCCCCCAACACTGCAGGGCCGACCTCAGTATGGTGCTTAGACCTCCTCAACCCAATATATATAACCACCCAAAAAAGCCGGTCCGGAAAGAGCCGAAACCCATGATAAGAGAAACAAGTCTTCCCGCTCCCATAAGCAAGTATATGCTCGGGACAATAAATCTGTGACTTGACCAGGGTCCATGCAACGAACGGTCCTTAATTGACACAGGCAGAACAAATGCAACCAGAGCCCCGCTCTGTTGCCCAACCAGGTCCAAGTCCATCCAACCTGTTCCGTCCGATCTCTAATTATCCATATACATTTATATTCCATGAGATAGCAACATGATAATAGTAACAATAAGATATTCCTATCTCTCGCGAGCGACAGAAAATCACTCGACTTCTACCGGAGTCCCGTAGCATAGCAATCTACATGATCCTATCATACTAGTAAGACTCATGGGATCAGGATATATATATGCAAGTGGGTTTCATTCAACTCCTTTAAACTTAATGCACAAGCATAAAATAAAGTGCAGAATAATAGGGGTTATGCACCAGGGCTTGCCTGGGTAGAAATTAACCAAGTTAGCATTTCGTCAAGGCGGCATGATCCTCTGGACACCATCATTTCGGCTACTCCAGATGACTTCTCGATCCATCATCGTTCCTATTATGATATGTGCGAGTGTAATCGTAGAGACATAATTAATCAACGAAACTTGCAATACTTAAAATACGATCGTGCTCTCAAGTTAACGAGCTAACTCTAATGGCTAACGCACTAGCCTGGTAACCCCGTCGATGAGTATAGCGTCATTTCCCGACACGTGTTTTAGTTACTCGGACCCAATACGTTGCTTTATCCATTTTATCGATTTAATAGGTATTTAAACCAGGCTCATTAGCTATCCTAGCAAACTAAGTATTTTGGAGCTATAAAAATTACGGAGAGCAGATAATGATATTAGGAGTTTACTGTAAAATTTTTAGAGTCAACACTTTTATCATTTCCTTACAAAAATTCTCACAAGTTTATTCTTAGCAATATTAAGCATTTTAGAATAATTAGCAAACTCCTAAAAATATTATACAGCTATGTGGACAACAGCATACTAACAGTTATAGCATGATTTTAGGAACCTAACAAAATTGGTTTCACCATTTTTGGATTTCCACACTACTTTATATTGATTTTACAAATTCATGGCATTATAGAAAAAGAAAACTATTTGATACGCTGGAAAAACGAAAAGGACCGGCGGCAACTAAACCTGCCCCGACGGCCCAACGCAGCCCATGCGGAGGCATGACCACGCGCGGCCAACCGGCCCAGCAGACGGCCCAGGGCGGGGAGCCCGCGCCCACGCTTGTGTTTTTGTGAAAAGGTACTCGCACTTTTGGTTAATCGAGTGGCACAGTAAACGCTATTCTAACAGACACAAGCTTCGCACTAAGATCCCTGGATATTCTCATCTTTACAACAGGGAGGTCCCTGACCCTCCCTGAGCCCACCGGCACGGCGGCCAACGGCCTGGGCGGCGGCGCCGAGCACCCTAAGCCCGCCCCACCGAGGGCAAGGAGCCAACCTCCACCCGTGACCAAACGCGCATGAAAAGGTGGTGGTGAGGAGCTCGGAGACATCGCACCAAGGGTTGCAGCGGCGAGCGGCCCTGTTGCGGCGATGGCGTGGCGGTTCCCCCGAACCTACGTGCTCCCGGGCGAGTGCAAGAGGTGGAGAAGCATCAGAGGCTCACCGCGGTGCACGCAGGGGCGATGGTTGCGATGGAGGGATGCCGAGGTGGCCCGGCCGCGTGCACGCCGTCGGGGCGGCGGCGCTCCGAGGCTGACATGGCGGCGTCACGCCACCACCGGAGGGGCCATCGACCAAACCCACGCGCGCATGGAACCAGTGAGGTCAAGGCGAGCTTAGATTAGGAACTAATCAAAATAAAAGCAAGGGAGAGGCTTACCCCCCAAACACGCTCTCCTCCGGCGACTAGATGACCGGCGATGACCCAAATGCCTAAAAGGCGGCCATGGCGCACACGACCGAGGCTTGGTGCGGCGAGACGCAAAGCTGGCTCCCTACGCTACCCACAGGAGCGAGCAATCAAAAATGGAAATCGTTGTGCTTCTCCTATTTGAAAAGGGCAGCGACGGGGCGACCGGTTCACGTGCACGTGGAGAGGATGGACAGCGCGGTGACGTTACGCCACAGTTGGGGCTAATCTTTACGAGGCAACGCGACACCCAACATGCCTGCCATCTATACCACACCCGAGTGCGCGCTTAGATGCAACCAACGGTGCCGAAATTGTGAAGTTAGTGTTTAAACATTTTTGTTAGAGTTCGAATGCCAAATTGACCTTGACTCACGCCGGTTCCAACTTGGCGAGATCTAGAGTTGAGCAGAACCGAATTTCAAATTCAATTTATGAGCTTGCAAAATACTATTTAACAATATTGGTTTTCCAAAACCAAAGTTGTATTTTCATCCACATAACTTGCTCGCCAATCATTGCTTAAACGTGACCCACCAGTCACATTTTTATTTATGTTCATAAAAATTGTTTTTCACATCAATTACGTCAACAACTTAGACCGCATTTGTAACAGAACCGTCCAAATTATAAGAGCACAAGTACAAAAACAATCACCGAAATGATCAAATTCTCGCACTTGAGCCCATATAACTCCGGTAGTCCAATGAAATCACGAGGGATTTTAAACCAACCAACATACAAGCCAAGATCATAGTGATTCAACATAACAAGTCACATGTTACAACCATTTTACAAGTAAATCAATTTACATCAGAGTTCAACATAGTTATTACAACTTAAATTGAAAAGTAGCGGAAGCAAAGTAATGTAAAACTAACATAAATCTTATTTCAAATACATGCCAGTACCCCGGTCAACTTCCAACAAAAGCATTAGAGATAAGGTAGCTCAGAAGGATCATGCCCATGATCACACTCCGCCACTAAGGCAGGAGCCAACCAACTCTTGCAGTCGCCGTGATACATCACAACCTGCAACAAGTGGGGATAAAACCCTGAGTATAAGAAGGTACTCAGCTAGACTTACCCGTCAGAAACCAGAAATAAGGTGACACCAAGGATCATGCAAGGCTGATATAAAGTAGGGCTAGCTTGACAACATTTTGCATAAAAAGCTTAATATAGATGATCAATCATTAATGCTTAAGCATCAAGTTAATTATCGTTAACCTATCATCTATATTAGAACCTATACTAGAGCACTCACTTTATTAGGAGCAAACAATATTAACCATAGCAGGTATAAATTGAGGCAACCTTTCCATCGTGATCCAATTAACCATCCGTTCAATTTAATGGAATCTACGTTGCCGCTGCTAAAGTCAAGTGCTCACTAACCGGGAGCGACGGTGATTCGAATCGAATTCCTATCCAGCTGGAGGGGTATTTCTAACACTCATCGCGTAGACCCCTGCCAGGGTCGCACAAGCCACCTTTTCATATGATTCAGGAATCGCGGGTCCGAATGATGTCGCGACCCCAAGGGCGACACTCTGCCAGGTGATAGGGACTCTAACCCCCCCTTGGTCTCACGCCAATGTCCCCAAGCACATCCTTTCTCTCCTCCAAGAAGCAACCTACCATTCGATTCCCGGCCTGAACCATATTACTCGGCTTCGCGGTCGGAACGACTTATCCGGCCAACTAAGTGTTAGACTGCGTTCAATATGACTCAAGGACGTACAGCGAATCGGTCCTTAAACGACTCAGACAGGGATAGATCCACACCCAAGACCTCCATGCCTTGTTGCTTCACTATCGTCATCCCGCTCGGTCTTATTTCATTTTATTAACACATGGTTCCATTCCACGATAGCAAATATAGCCAACCGTGCCATATATGTATATCCCTATATCTCGCAAGTGACAGGAAATCACCTGACTTCTACCGCTTGAAGCAGGGCTAAGCATCTACTCGATCCTAGTCTATGTAGGATTCAAGGATTCATATATCTGGACAAGGAATGATATAATGCAGCAAGGGTTTCCAACCAACTCCTACCACTTAATGCAACAATACTTATAACACACACACACACACACACACACACACACACACACACACACACACACACACACATATATATATATATATATATATATAAATTGCTTTGAAGATAGGAGGCTTATAATGCTCTGGGGCTTGCCTGGGATCCGACGCAAGTCAGTGGTTGTCAGATGACACTCGCTTGGCGAGCACCTCCCATTCTCTCACTTGTCCAACTCTTCCGTCTCCGAGATAGGTCCACCAAACATCATCTTCTGGCTTGGGTCCTCATCACGTCCTTCACGTGGTGCATCTAGCGTACCTAAATGAGATGCAAGATGCAAGTGTATGAATACAAGGAAATGCAATAGATAATGCATCGCACGTTAATCAAGGCAAGTATAAGGTTATAGTAAAGACACGTAAGCACATCACATTACTTAAGTAACCTTACACAAACAAACATGCTAAAATAGCAAAGAAAGCAATACCAAGCATGACATAAGATTTACAAAGTCTCAGGTGTACTAGCTTAATCACCAAAGACATGAATCACACTAGCAATACGCAAGCAAAGTAACCAAGCAATCATGTATTTTTAACAATTCTGGCCATACATGCAGTAGCTGAGTAAATCAATCATATCTGAAGTTCTACAAATCCAAATTACTTGCAAGAAGACATCCTAGAAAGATTATGAAATTTTTCACATTTCATTTATAAACATCTAAACCTGATTCTAACATTTACCAGGTCGAAATATAGAAGGTACAGAATCTGTCCTGGAAGGACAGAGAGCAACATAAATCTGAACTCAACTTAGAACAGCTGTAGTTTCTAAACCATATGGCCAAATGCCACCAAAATTTAACAGCAACTAGATCATGAAATTCACAACAACTTTGTTATAGCACACAAGACATGAAAACATCATTTGCATAGGGTAATTAACAATATTCTCAAATCTGTTCAGAAACCTCATTTGCAAGAAATAATTGTTAACTTATGTTGCAAACATATAATTGGATAAAACAAACTTTACCAACATATCATACATGACTAATGAACACCATAAAACATAGTGTCCATTACTAAATAAATTCTTTTAATATATTTTCTTACTTTATTTAGATAATTAGGTGGAATTATGAACACCTATCAAAAGTGAACAATAAATTCTACCAAAATTACAGTGGCTCTCATATACCCCCAATAGTCTACTATCCAAATTTTAAGCCATTTGGACAAGTATATTAACCTCTATGAAAAAGACAAAATGCTATAACAAGAATTCATGTGAGGGCAAGATGAATCAATCATTCACTCATACTACCACACAAATTCATGAAACTTTTACCACACATCAAACATCATAGGAGTAGCATTCCACAAAAATTTCACTTCAGTTTGAGCTCTAAATTTGCAGTTATGAAAATGACAAATACAACTAGCATTGAAAACCTAGTTGCACAAATCTATTTTTACAGCTAAAATATTAAACTAAAACATGACATATTATAGATCTACTACATAGAGAATTTCACAAGGATTCCAAAAAGTCATCATTTACTATTTTTGGAGCTTCCTAGCATGAGATACTAATTTCCAAAGTTTTAGCCAAAAATCTGCATAAAAGAAAAAGGAAAAAGGAAAACACTTTCGCCTCGAGACCCCTGGATTTTTGCTAAATCAACCCAAGCTCTGCTTGTACTGTTCATATGAGTCACAGGCTTCGCAGTGAGGCCCCTGCAAGAACTTTATTTAAACCGAGCAAATAGGTCCTAACCGTACTATTCAAATGAGTCTACGTCTTTGCATTTAGGACCCTTATTTAGCTTGAATTTATGCCCGCGGGGTCCCTCCCTGGCTTCACTGTAGATCGGGAGCAGGGGAATTGGGGGCCGGCCGGTCTCCGGCGAGGAGGGTCACTGACGGCGATAGCGAAGGACGGCACGAGCACCCGGGGATCCACGCGCACCTGCTGGTGGCCGCGGCTTGGCCTGAGATGGTTGGAGGAAGCGGGGCCACGAGCGCCGGCGACTTGCAGCGGTGGCGGCGGCTCTCCGGCGAGGTGGACGACCTCCGGTGGCGAAGTAGAGGTGGCACAAGCACCAGCGTGACTAACCGCACCCGAGGAAAGTTGAATCGCGGTCGGAGAAGAACCGTGGACTCCGGGCCACGCGCACCGGCAGCCCAGCTGTGGCCATGCCGGTGGCGGTGGCTGTGGCCGGTGCTCCAGGCGGCAGGAGGTGGCGCTGAGGCATCCCGGGAACCAGGCGCACCAGTGGGGCTGCTCGGTTCAGCTGGAGATGACCCGAGGCGGCCTAACCACATGCGCCGGCGGCGGTTCACCGGCCATGGCCGCGCGATGGCGTGCTCCGGTGACCTGGAGTTTGGGAGAGCGTGCGTGTGGGGCGGAGTATGACGCTACGAAGGCGGTGGTGCTTGCTGTGGGACGCAAGGAAGCCCAGAATTGGAAGAACAGCGGCGACGGCGCGGAGCTCCGCTCGGTGGTTGACATGGCTGCGTTCGTCGGGCCTGCGCGAGCACAACAAGGGTGAGCGAGCGGGAGCCGGGCAATGAGGGCACGTGAGAGTGAGGGCGACCTCAGCTCCTCCATTCCTTGCGTGAGGAAGGGCAGGGCACGCGGCATCAGCACGGACGCGCGTCGGCTCGGTGGGGTGCGCTGCCTTGCATGGTCGCCACGGAGGCCAGACGTCGAACACGTTGCGGGCGACGTGGTAGGCAGCTTGGGTTTCAGTTTTGGGCCATCTACGTGCTGAGTTAGGTCATGGGCCCAAAAGCAAAATTGAAGCCCACATAACCCTCTACAAAACTTGTTTAAGGGTCATGGTCATTAGGGTTATGGATTAGTGGATAATGAGGCTCCAAACTAGCATTGTCAGTGACTTAACAAAGGTAAGCCTTGCGCTGCTCGAACTCAAATTATTTGGTCCAAATATGATCAAACTTGATCCAACTTCTTTCATGCTCTTCCCCAATGAGTTAACTCCAACTTCTATTTTTGGGTCAAATCAAGTTGCTTAAAGAAAACATGAGAACGCGGAATGCCAATGTCGATGACACTGAAATCAGGGCTTTAAATTTCTAAGTGCTGAAATCAGCCCTATTTCTAACTTGTGGGCCCTTTTTGAGCATGTTCCACACATTTTCATGACTTGACTCTTAAACAAAGTTTGTTCATTATAAAATTCTCTACAACTTTGTAAAAGGGTGCACAGTCACACAAAGCTTCTAGGTCACACTTTTGAAATGGTCAAACAAAAGCGTTCCAAGGTCCACACATGGTCAACCATCACTTAGAGACACAATTAGTCAACATGGTCAACATGAACATTGTTCCATTAAGTGTCCTAAGCATAGTTAAGGTGTTGTAGAGGCCAAACATACACACCATGCATAGGTTGCACAAAAGTGTAGGCCTCACATGCCTTGAAACATAGAACTCGAGTGAAATGCTATAGTTGTTTCACCACCATGTTTCAATTGTCTCATGTGTTTGTTTCAAGATACATGCTACACATGTTTCACTAGGTTGTCCCACATGTGTCCAAGATGTGTTGCACATGTTGCATTTGTATGTTGCATAAACACTAGTTTCCATGGGATGTAAGGCAGGTTTTAGTTATAATCCAAACAAGCATATAACTTATCATTTCATGTGACTTTTTGATTCCAAACTTCATGAAACTTTTCCAGGGATCACTATAGATAGGCACTAAGGTGAGACACATGAAGATATTGCCATAACACCATCCAAGCATATATCTTTGAAAATGGCCTATATGTAAAGCAATGGTGCAACATCCAACTTTAGGTTAGGCTCATCTCCATAGGTTGACCTTGACATTGTCATCTCCACTTAATCTATCATGTTTAAGCTCAAACCCACTGCTTAATGAGTGACAAACACCTGGGGTGTTACAGCCCTCCCCCCTTAAAAGAATCACGTCCTGAGATTCGGAAGGGAAGACCTTTTAAGGAAGAGAGGTACGTTATCTAGTTCCCAATATTTGCTATAGCATTCAGCTACAAATCTTCAACATCGATGAACAATTTGGTCAAAGGCACTTTCTGATACTTGCTCTTCATGGTAAACTTTGTCTGAAGAATTTCCTTCATTGACTTCCATGAAGCATTGTTACTTTTGGAGGAATCCAAGATAGCACAGTACGGCATTCTCAATGTACGGAGATCATTTGGTCCATGAGCGACCACTCACAAGTATTTGATTCTTTAATGAACATAACATGGTCCGTATGACTTGACACTAGACCGAAATATTCAGAAGTATGCTCGTTGAAATGACTCTATGTGCACATGGTTTTGAAAAGCAGTTCTCTACCAAAATGGCTTGAGTACAACCTTCCAAAAGGGTGAGATCATAGATGACAAATATACTCTGAGGCTATAGGATACTGACTAACCAATAGACAGGGTCTATGTTGGTCGTAAATGTTCAAACATTCATATATCAACTAATGGAAAGCTACTTACTATTCCATGCGTGCAGTTCTCTTTCTCTGATGACAACACTGTATTATCTGAGTCTATCGATGGGTTAGTAAATCTGATAGCTGACTCTGTCGGCTTCGTATTCCTGCCAACAGCTACCTAATAAGATTTTTTATCCAAAGACAACAGTTATCTAGGTTGAATCAGATGCAACCTCTTGGTAAAAACATGTATAAGGTACCAAAGTATGTCATCATTGGAAAATAATTCCCAAAGAAAGATGTAACGAGGCCTTAAGGACAACAAACATTGTAATATTTACTAAACCACGGAAAGTAGTCTACCACCAAGCGGTTGAGTAAAATTTTCCTTTGTGACTTAGTTGCACTATAAGTTGAGTTGACTTGCAGTGTAGCAACTTTGTTAGGCCAACCTTTCACCTTGAGGCTTCCTTTTTAGGATCAAACAGCAGCTCTAAGATGGAAATCTGTTGTTTGACACTTTTCAAATTGCTTTTGATTCGCGATGGTATAAATTGATTTGCCGAAACCAAGGCTGCTCGTACATTGGGGATACGAGAAAGCAAAAGCAATTGAAAGAGTGTAAACAAGTATCTGTGGGACCTCAAAAGGGCCATCCAACAACAGATCTCGCCTATTAATTTACATAACAATCCGAGGATGCACACGCTTTGAATTTGCAGGTTACTTTTGTAGGGCAAAACACATACTCTGCCTGGAGAACATTCCTACAAGGATAAGGAACCATTTTTGAATATTCCTCGCCACTTCGTCCAATAAAGTTATGAACAAACCATTTGTGGCACCTAGGGCACAAGAATGCTGATCGGAACTAGGGTATACTTTCTCTAATTCTTCACCTCAGCTGATTGAACACCTTGCACTATCTATATGATTGTCCAAGATGGAATTGACTTGATCACAATGGCTCTAGAAGATGGAGTATCACTCAAGTTGTTGGCTAGTTGATCAACTTCTTGTTGGTTTTTGCTCTGTAAGACATAGCCTTCGTAGCTACCAAGGAGTCATTACCTAGTCGGAGGTTAACGTTCCTATTGGTAACTAATCAGTTGTCTCTCAACACTAAAAAGTTCCAAATCTTCATTCTTGATCACAATAATTGTGGTTGATACAAGGCAAATGGTTGCCATCGAAGTCAGCAGATACGGAGTCTCACTAGAGATGGTTGATCTCAATGGTATGGTCATTATGCATACCAAGGTTAAGACTTGTGTAATGTGACAATCGATTCTTATCCAACAGATGACTTGTTCAACATTAAATGTTGTGTGTCCTTTTTATCCAACAGGAATGAGATACTTTGCTCACCCGATGACGTTCGTCAATACTGGGACAACTAAGTAGAGTCACTTGTCTACCACCTATTGCAGTCTGTTAATGTTTATGTCAGTATTCGGTTCTTCAAAGGTTATCCTCTTAGCAACTTCAGGAGGAATCTCTACTACTTTTGGTCTAAGATATGGATCTTATGATATGATATAGAGAGATAACCAAGGAACATCTCACCAAAAAAACACACATCGATGTAGTTCCATAATGGGCTATGACTAGCAACCTCGATACCAGCGCGTGCCCAGTAGCACAACCATGTGTCGGCCGATCACAAGGAGGCCCTAGGTTTCATCGCGGCACCATAGAATGCTAATCGTAACACCATTACTGAACATACGCCCGATGAGGAATTTCAAATGACACAGATTGGGTGGTCCGAACAAGCACCATACCAAGGAGAGATAGCAAGTAAAGGTAGTCACAAGGTTTAGAATCAACAGGGAAGCTATCTGTAAATCAAAACACCTCACAAGAGAACATAGCTCAATTGCTGAATGCGACTAAGCACGAGATTTTTGCTTAATTCCACATACACCTAGCGTTCACCACAGTGAGGCCAAAATGAAAGATTACCACGAGATTTGGTCATGTTGGACCACAACATGAGATCAAGACTGGTAAACATCTCGAGACTTGAGAAGGTTGGGGATGGATTAAGCAAATTTCACGGGCGAAAACCGATCTATAGTCATAGATTGAGTTGATAGGGTAGATGCATGAATTTGCAAGCACACGATTTAGAGGCCATAGCAGAGATACATTGCGTCACACTAGCTAACCTTTAGAAGAGGTAACCAAAAGGTCTAACATAGATTTGGGTATGGTCTCCACAATTGGCAACGTATGAACCATGGTCAAAGGCTAGCGTTGATGAAAGTTAACTTGGTTGGTCAGTCGATAAAGGTCTTCACAAAAAGGGTTGCAAAACATCCACGACTCATACAAACATATAGGAGAACTAAACTTTAGGCTTTCGGTCAAGCAAAGGCATGGATACAAACATTCAAAGGCTAACCACCAAGTCTACAGGCTCAGGCTCCTAAGAGAGAAACCTAATTGAAGACAACAACCATACAATTACGTAACGTGAATGTTGTTCTAGGATAAAGCTATGCGACCCTTGTATGCTCACCGAGGACAAACGAGGTGACAACTATGGCCTACCTAGATAACAAGCATACATACAACATCACAATCAAGTAGTCATTTGAGAAAATTCAAATGAATAGGCTTAAGCAACCAATACAAGGCACAAGGCTCACCTAAACTAAGCATTCATCTCAAGCACGAACTAACTACAAGTTTAGCTCAAAACAAACGCTAGCTAAGGTGACTAACTTAACATGTGCATAGAATCTGGACAACAGCACAATGGTTACTTGTTTCAACCATAACTGAGGTTGTAGACATTCTATAAAGGTGATCCTAGACTTTCTAGAAAGCTTAGGAAGATGAATACACTTTAGTTACTCATACCAATAGCTAATTCATAGATTAACATAACCAAACATGCTAATGTTTCAGGTCTGTACAAACATGGACAGAAAACTAACATGAACTTCAAAAATGCGTAACTGGAGCTCTAAGGACCCAACAAGGCTGAGCCTTAACTTTATGTAAAGATTATTAAGTTGTCTATAACTTTCTTATTATCATATTAAGATGATTCTATAGCTAACAAGGCCAAACAAGATAAAGAAGACATCTCTGCCCAGATTTGGACAGATTCTGTCATTCCACTTTGCAAGCTCATAACTAGAGATTTATACCACCACAATTAGTGCTATAGGACATTTTGGAAAGCTTAGAAAAAGTACTACACTTCTTCTATTATCTCCAAGACATGATTCCATATGCACATAGGTCAAACAAACCAAACATTCAGATCTATTTAGAGCATAAGCAAAACTTGACAGTAAACTTTTAAAATTCATAACTCTCAAACCATAAGACCTAGGGTCATAAAATTTCAGGACAAGCTAGATAAGTAAGTTAGCTACAACTTTAGTATTCTCTATAACTAAAGAAAACACCATTATGACCACAAAAACATCACTACAACAAGGGTGAGAGGAGCATAGCTATGCATGAAGCAACAATCATGAAGATGCATGCTTCGTCCTATTCGTCCTCACAAGATTGCCAACCTAAGGTGGCGATCATGTTCTATGTCGGTGGCATAACACGCACTCTTTCGATATATAGCTAGTCGCCAGCTACATTCGACTTACGCATTCATGGTTAGCGTACCTGCAGAAAAGTTTCATTGCAGCCCAACATTTCCCAATATAGCACACAATGAAAGCAGAGAAGTAAAATTCTAAGTACTCCCATGTACATATACCCCCGTATATATACATGTAGCACCAAAACTACCCGAATCATTCGATCACCCACAATTAAGTACCTTCATATATACATGTGTGTAACATGTAAATAATCCAGTAACCAAAACTAGCTCTCCCCTAGACCGCGGGTTGTACGGTCATGCTCTCACAACTTACACTTACCCTGAGCGTAGGTGCGACGTTGCATAAAATTAAACTAGCAATATATATGGCTATTTCATATATGAAGGCTACCTCTAATCTGACACACCGGGTAGCATAGTGTGGGAGAGTCATCACACATACATACCTTAGCCTGGGCGTAGATGCAAAAATGAAAAACCCCCAAGTTAGTACTTATATAAGCCACCTAATAATCCTTATATGGGCATAAGGAAATTGACCACTGGCATACTTAGATTTAGAATTCAGTTTTCACAAATCTATATATAGCTATAAGTTGATAAAACTGATTTTATAAAACAAAACCTTTGTTTTAAATACATATACAACAAGTTTAATGTTGAATTTTGCTCCGATACTAGCTGTAACAGAACCGTCCAAATTATAAGAGCACAAGTACAAAAACAATCACCGAAATGATCAAATTCTCGCACTTGAGCCCATATAACTCCGGTAGTCCAATAAAATCACGAGGGATTTCAAACCAACCAACATACAAGCTAAGATCGTAGTGATTCAACATAATAAGTCACATGTTACAACCATTTTACAAGTAAATCAATTTACATCGGAGTTCAATATAGTTATTACAACTTAAATTGAAAAGTAGCGGAAGCAAAGTAATGTAAAACTAACATAAATCTTATTTCAAATACATGCCAGTACCCCGGTCGACTTCCAACAAAAGCATTAGAGATAAGGTAGCTCAGAAGGATCATGTCCATGATCACACTCCGCCACTAAGGCAGGAGCCAACCAACTCTTGCAGTCGCCGTGATACATCACAACCTGCAACAAGTGGGGATAAAACCCTGAGTACAAGAAGGTACTCAACTAGACTTACCCGTCAGAAACCAGAAATAAGGTGACACCAAGGATCATGCAAGGCTGATATAAAGTGGGGCTAGCTTGACAACATTTTGCATAAAAAGCTTAATATAGATGATCAATCATTAATGTTTAAGCATCAAGTTAATTATCGTTAACCTATCATCTATATTAGAACTTGTACTAGAGCACTCACTTTATTAGGAGCAAACAATATTAACCATAGCAGGTATAAATTGAGGCAACCTTTCCATCGTGATCCAATTAACCATCCGTTCAATTTAATGGAATCTACGTTGCCGCTGCTCAAGTCAAGTGCTCACTAACCGGGAGCGACGGCGATTCGAATCGAATTCCTATCCAGCTGGAGGGGTATTTCTAACACTCACCGCGCAGGCCCCTGCCAGGGTCGCACAAGCCACCTTTTCATATGATTCAGGAATCGCGGGTCCGAATGATGTCGCGACCCCAAGAGCGACACTCTGCCAGGTGATAGGGACTCTAACCCCCCTTGGTCTCACTCCAATGTCCCCAAGCACATCCTTTCTCTCCTCCAAGAAGCAACCTACCATTCGATTCCTGGCCTGAACCATATTACTCGGCTTCGTGGTCGGAACGACTTATCCGGCCAACTAAGTGTTAGACTGCGTTCAATATGACTCAAGGACGTACAGCGAATCGGTCCTTAAACGACTCAGACGGGGATAGATCCACACCTAAGACCTCCATGCCTTGTTGCTTCACTATCGTCATCCCGCCCGGTCTCATTTCATTTTATTAACACATGGTTCCATTCCACGATAGCAAATATAGCCAACCGTGCCATATATGAATATCCCTATATCTCGCAGGTGACAGGAAATCACCTGACTTCTACCGCTTAAAGCAGGGCTAAGCATCTACTCGATCCTAGTCTATGTAGGATTCAAGGATTCATATATCTGGACAAGGAATGATATAATGCAGCAAGGGTTTCCAACCAACTCCTACCACTTAATGCAACAATACTTATATATATATATATATATATATATATATATATATATATATATATATATATATATATAATTGCTTTGAAGATAGGAGGCTTATAATGCTCCGGGGCTTGCTTGGGATCCGACACAAGTCAGTGGTTGTCAGATGACACTCGCTTGGCAAGCACCTCCCATTCTCTCACTTGTCCAACTCTTCCGTCTCCGAGATAGGTCCACCAAACATCATCTTCTGGCTTGGGTCCTCATCACGTCCTTCACGTGGTGCATCTAGCGTACCTAAATGAGATGCAAGATGCAAGTGTATGAATACAAGGAAATGCAATAGATAATGCATCGCACGTTAATCAAGGCAAGTATAAGGTTATAGTAAAGACACGTAAGCACATCACATTACTTAAGTAACCTTACACAAACAAACATGCTAAAATAGCAAAGAAAGCAATACCAAGCATGACATAAGATTTGCAAAGTCTCAGGTGTACTAGCTTAATCACCAAAGACATGAATCACACTTGCAATACGCAAGCAAAGTAACCAAGCAATCATGTATTTTTAACAATTCCGGCCATACATGCAGTAGCTGAGTAAATCAATCATATCTGAAGTTCTACAAATCCAAATGACTTGCAAGAAGACATCCTAGAAAGCTTATGAAATTTTTCACATTTCATTTATAAACATCTAAACCTGATTCTAACATTTACCAGGTCAAAATATAGAAGGTACAGAATCTGTCCTGGAAGGACAGAGAGCAACATAAATCTGAACTCAACTTAGAACAGCTGTAGTTTCTAAACCATATGGCCAAATGCCACCAAAATTTAACAGCAACTAGATCATGAAATTCACAACAACTTTGTTATAGCACACAAGACATGAAAGCATCATTTGCATAGGGTAATTAACAATATTCTCAAATCTGTTCAGAAACCTCATTTGCAAGAAATAATTGTTAACTTATGTTGCAAACATATAATTGGATAAAACAAACTTTAACAACATATCATACATGACTAATGAACACCATAAAACATAGTGTCCATTACTAAATAAATTCTTTTAATATATTTTCTTACTTTATTTAGATAATTAGGTGGAATTATGAACACCTATCAAAAGTGAACAATAAATTCTACCAAAAGTACAGTGGCTCTCATATACCCCCAATAGTCTACTATCCAAATTTTAAGCCATTTGGACAAGTATATTAACCTCTATGAAAAAGACAAAATGCTATAACAAGAATTCATGTGAGGGCAAGATGAATCAATCATTCACTCATACTACCACACAAATTCATGAAACTTTTACCACACATCAAACATCCTAGGAGTAGCATTCCACAAAAATTTCACTTCAGTTTGAGCTCTAAATTTGCAGTTATGAAAATGACAAATACAACTAGCATTGAAAACCTAGTTGCACAAATCTATTTTTACAGCTAAAATATTAAACTAAAACATGACATATTATAGATCTACTACATAGAGAATTTCACAAGGATTCCAAAAAGTCATCATTTACTATTTTTGGAGCTTCCTAGCATGAGATACTAATTTCCAAAGTTTTAGCCAAAAATCTGCATAAAAGAAAAAGGAAAAAGGAAAACACTTTCGCCTCAAGACTCCTGGATTTTCGTTGAATCAACCCAAGCTCTGCTTGTACTGTTCATATGAGTCACAGGCTTCGCAGTGAGGCCCCTGCAAGAACTTTATTTAAACCGAGCAAATAGGTCCTAACCGTACTATTCAAATGAGTCTACGTCTTTGCATTTAGGACCCTTATTTAGCTTGAATTTATGCCCGCGAGGTCCCTCCCTGGCTTCACTGTAGATCGGGAGCAAGGGAATTGGGGGTCGGCCGGTCTCCGGCGAGGAGGGTCACCGACGGCGATAGCGAAGGACGGCACGAGCACCCGGGGATCCACGCGCACCTGCTGGTGGCCGCGGCTTGGCCTGAGATGGTTGGAGGAAGCGGGGCCACGAGCGCCGGCGACTTGCAGCGGTGGCGGCGGCTCTCCGGCGAGGTGGACAACCTCCGGTGGCGAAGTAGAGGTGGCACAAGCACCAGCGTGACTCCGGGCTCTGCGCCACGCGCACCGGCAGCCCAGCTGTGGCCATGCCGGTGGCGGTGGCTGTGGCCGGTGCTCCAGGCGGCAGGAGGTGGCGCTGAGGCATCCCGGGAACCAGGCGCACCAGTGGGGCTGCTCGGTTCAGCTGGAGATGACCCGAGGCGACCTAACCACATGCGCCGGCGGTGGTTCACCGGCCATGGCTGCGCGATGGCGTGCTCCGGTGACCTGGAGTTTGGGAGAGCGTGCGTGTGGGGCTGCTCGAACTCAAATTACTTGGTCCAAATATGATCAAACTTGATCCAACTTCTTTCATGCTCTTCCCCAATGAGTTAACTCCAACTTCTATTTTTGGGTCAAATCAAGTTGCTTAAAGAAAACATGAGAACGCGGAATGCCAATGTCGATGACACTGAAATCAGGGCTTTAAATTTCTAAGTGCTGAAATCAGCCCTATTTCTAACTTGTGGGCCCTTTTTGAGCATGTTCCACACATTTTCATGACTTGACTCTTAAACAAAGTTTGTTCATTATAAAATTCTCTACAACTTTGTAAAAGGGTGCACAGTCACACAAAGCTTCTAGGTCACACTTTTGAAATGGTCAAACAAAAGCGTTCCAAGGTCCACACATGGTCAACCATCACTTAGAGACACAATTAGTCAACATGGTCAACATGAACATTGTTCCATTAAGTGTCCTAAGCATAGTTAAGGTGTTGTAGAGGCCAAACATACACACCATGCATAGGTTGCACAAAAGTGTAGGCCTCACATGCCTTGAAACATAGAACTCGAGTGAAATGCTATAGTTGTTTCACCACCATGTTTCAATTGTCTCATGTGTTTGTTTCAAGATACATGCTACACATGTTTCACTAGGTTGTCCCACATGTGTCCAAGATGTGTTGCACATGTTGCATTTGTATGTTGCATAAACACTAGTTTCCATGGGATGTAAGGCAGGTTTTAGTTATAATCCAAACAAGCATATAACTTATCATTTCATGTGACTTTTTGATTCCAAACTTCATGAAACTTTTCCAGGGATCACTATAGATAGGCACTAAGGTGAGACACATGAAGATATTGCCATAACACCATCCAAGCATATATCTTTGAAAATGGCCTATATGTAAAGCAATGGTGCAACATCCAACTTTAGGTTAGGCTCATCTCCATAGGTTGACCTTGACATTGTCATCTCCACTTAATCTGTCATGTTTAAGCTCAAACCCACTACTTAATGAGTGACAAACACCTGGGGTGTTACAACATTCACATGATCTTACGTGAAACAACTGACTTACATTATTCATTTATCATTTCTGATGAGGTAAAATTGTAAAACTTAGGAACTTGTTTACTTAATTTCTTTTAGGTTTAAAGTGAGGTGCTAAGCGGCTCGTAACACCAGGGTGTTACAATCAACCCCCCTTAAAACGAATCTCATCCCGAGATTCAGAGCAAGAATCCGAAAAGGGGAAAACACGATTTCATTTCTTAGTAGAGATTACAATAGAAGATTACATGACTTTGAAGACTACAACACTCGGGGATCTAGAGGCATCACGGCTAGGAACAAACTGATACAACTCACAACCTCTCTAGATATCGACGAAGACGGGACAGCGGAAAAGCAATAGGAAAACGATTATCCAGAACATGGCGTATGCCTAGCAGATCCAGAAACAAGAGACCGAGAACTCGAACATCGCGAACCCTAAAACCTAACTAAACATAGATGAATTTGAACTTCTTCAATGAAAATCAGATTCCTTCTTCCTCTCAAGTTACTCCCTCATCGTAGACTGTTGACCATGGATCTGCGAGTAACGGCTGTAGCTCTGCCTCCAACTACTTCCTTCTCAACTGCTTCCTAGGCTTCTCCCACCTGAGCTCAGTCAGAAAGGATTGACTCTACGAGCTCTACTTCAGATCTGGAGGTGGGATGGAGGGGAGGCAAGCAAGGCGGTATTTATAGCCTGGTGGACGGAGGTGGTGGCGCAGCGCACCGGAAATGGAGGCGGCGTGGAGGGGGATCACCAGCGGGACACGAGGTGGGAAACAACATCGCCATGGTGCGCTCCCAGGCGAGATTGAGTGGGGAAAAGGAGAAAGGATGAGACAGGGTTCGCTTGGCAAGGAGACGGGCGAGCGATGGTGCCGGCGAGAAAAGAAAACGAGAGGGGGTCCGGTACGGGGACGGAGCGAAAATCGAGAGCCGACACGAGTGCTGGGAAAAGAGGAGCGTGCAGTGCAAGGGGACGAGGCGAGTGCGGCGCCATGCCACGGCCACGTGAGCACGACACACATGGCCCCGCCATCGACGGTGTCCGTAGAGCACGCAGTGACAGGGACCCAGCAAGTGTAGCACGGTCAGCGGGCACAGGGGCAACGTCACCTCGGTGTTCCAATTACTCCAGACTACAAGAGGGCTAACTTTTCCTTATCGCTCTTCTCTTTCTTCTTTTTCCATGGGATCCAACTCGCACTAGCCTTTTGTATAGACTGAGATCGGAACATACCTGCTTCTTCCAAAACCCCGCCATCTCAGTCACAATTGTGAGAGCACTACTCCATCAACCCATTGTGGATTTCCCGTTAGAACACAAGGATATTTTTACCAAGGAGAATGTTTATAGCAAGGGCAGTACTGTGGTGTAACTTGGTAAAAGTGCTTGGTCAACAACCTCGATACCAGCGCGCGCCGAGTGGCACAACCATGTGGTCGCGATCCACAGGTGGCCCTCGGTTCCGTCGCGGCACCATAAGCTATTAACCAGGCAACTATTACCAGCTTACTCGCAGTAAAAGTAGTGGGGTCATAGACCATAGAATTAGAAAAGAATTGCAAAGAAATTTAGGCAACAAGGGTTCCTTTTTCAAACAAGGAACAAGGAAAATAAATCCCAAGGCGGATTTAAATCAAGGGGGTTCAAGTGTTCTACTGGGACATCCCCAATTAGTTGATACAGTGTCCTCTGTCATCCAATCGCAGCTGATCCGCTGTATCTGAAAAACTGTTCCTCTTGCAACCTGCTTGCGGTCATCTCAAGAACCCTAAGCACGTCTATCACGGCCGAAAGGCAACTTGACGTAAACAACACAACTGATAAGCAAACACTCATTCCAACGGTCATATAGGGTGCAACATGCAGGCACTCACTCTCTCATACTCGACACATCACTTGCATCCTATGACTAGATGGCCTTAACCACTATGGACGAAGACAACGGAAAGATTACAACCCTGGAGGACAGTGATAAAAACACTACCAACTACGGTTACATCTCCCCTAGGACGACTAATCCACTTCGTCGGGGCGAACGACTTCATTCCTGGGCTCTTGGGGCTCTTCTGCTACACTGGGTTGCGGATCCGCTTCTTCTCCGGGCAGTGGCTGGGTGAGGGGAACGAAAGGCTCTATCTCTGAGGCTTCCATGGGTGGAGGTTCTAGCGGTACAGCAACACTAGTCCTCCTTCTCTCCAGTGGATGGATAGGCACTCCCTCCAAGATTAAGGGTTCCTGCCTTTCCGTGGCGAGCGTCCTGCGCTTAGCTCTTGTGGCAAGATAGGCGTCCTCTAGCTCCTGGGCATGTCGGTCTTGGTCCACCTTGATGGCTTCCGCCATGGCAGCCTTTCAACTCTCAGCGGCTACTAGGCTAGCATGGGCTTCAGCAAGTTGCACTTCGAGCATCCTGGAGAAGATCTCGGCTTCCTCAGCCCGGCGGAGGCACTCCCTTAGCTCCGAGGCCTGCCGGTCGTACTGCTCATCCAGGGCAAGCAAGTATGTGGCCAGGTGCACCAGGGTCGGGTTGTCTTCTTGCGCGTTCGGACCTTGCAAGGCCTCCATGCGAGCCCTCCATACTCGCCGATTCTTGTCCCAAGGTGGAAAGAACCGCATGGGGGTACGAGCAATGGGCCCTTCATAGATCTGGCAGAGGTGCCGCAAGGCTTTGCGGGCCATAACTTGGTAGGTGTCGCCGAAGCGAAACCCGGTTGCGGTCACATTCCAGGCTTCAGTGACGTCGGGAAATTCCTCACTCTTGCTAATGTAGACGGTGACCTTACATCGCTCAGTGCCATGCTTCATGTACTCACGGCCCTCATACTCGGGACGCTCCCAAACGCCGAGTTTTTACAGGGTGGCATACAGAATTTTGGGAAAACCCTCGGTGTTCAGGCAATAGCTGCTGACCTAGACTCCTGCCATCCTTGGTGGGTGGTGGTTACAAGGAAGGCATGAAGAGGAGTTGGCTCAAGGGAAAAGGGCTAAGTGAGCTGGGATGCACCGAATGATGGTTCCAAGCGGCTAAGCCCGCCCTTAAATAAGGCAGAGCGGCCAGTGGACCTGTCGTAGTCCATCCTAGAGCCATGCACGGGGCCAATAAAAGTGAACAGCAAGATCTTCACACACGCACGACGAGCGGTGACCGAGGTCATAAAGAGTTAGTACGACGGTAAGGCAGAGGTTCGGCAAGAGCGCAGAAAGGGGGTACGACAATGTATGGGCTAGATAGGCGTGAACCAATAGGCGTGCGCGACGCACGAGACTACAGTACCATCATGGCTACATGAACAAGACTGGCCGACCTAAACAACAATTGCACGACAGGGTATGCATGCATGCATGCCCTATCCATCCTCACACTGTCACCAACATATAGGGTAACCGTTCTCAGATTTTTGGCACATCGTGCTCTCCCTATAGCTAGTCGACGCTAGCGAACTAGGCACGGGGTTAGGGTACCTGTAGAAAACTTGATTAAGCCTAACTAGGTCAGCAGAGTGCCATCTATCCTGGATACATAACCATAGTAATAGGGCATACTTATATAACTTCGCATGCAACGTCCTAACTTTTTGGAAATAATTTGTTGTCAAATATTTAATTTAAGAAAGATTTTGAAGCTTTATTGTCTCATTTATGCTCTGATACCACCTGTGGCAGAATCGCCTAATCTAATGCCCTCCCAAGAGTACTCGTCTTCCATTAGACCCTAAGTACCCAAGGGAGAACACTAAACTAAGTGATTCCGTCGAGCACACCGCAAGGGAGAACTCGAAGATCTATATTTTTACGTCAGGATCATAAATGAGAGAGTAAAGCTTACAACATTCTTACAATTTCTTACATCACTTTTAGTACAACATCAGAGTAATTCCTTATGTAGTTATAACAGGAGAATATCAAATATTATCAGAGTTCAGCAGAAATGAAACCATTTAATGACAAGTTAAACATTAACATGAAGAACGTTTAAATGCATGAAATGATAACAAGTTAATAGTATTTTTCCCTTGTAAAACTTTTGGTGAGAGTTTCATAAATAACTCTACTCCGCATCGCAAAGGAAATCCTCGCTGAGCCCACCAGGAGGTTTCCACACACAAGTGTCAGCTTATCAGCACCTACCACCTGTAACAGGGTAGAACAAACCCTGAGTACTCAATTGTACTCCGCAAGACTTACCCGTCAGGAGGAAGTAAAAGACTCCAAGGATTATGCAAGGCTTTCTGGCTTGTGGGTTCTTGTTTATGAGAAGCAGCGCTAAGAGTGTGTCCTTAATTTCTTACTTTTAATAGCCGCATTTCATTTCTTATCCAACCTTCTATGTAAGCACCTAGGCTATAATCAAGCAAGGGTTGAGCAAAAGGAACCATTTCTTCATCTTTCAACTGCCAGTTCTTACTACGATGCTAGAGCGTAGTCAAGCCGTACCGTAACGTAGAAACGGCGATTCATGAATCAATATGCCCAGCTGGGTGCCCCGAAAATACACGCCTTGCTTGTACCCCGGACACAAGCAAGACCAACTTGTTCTACTCCTGTCAAGGGGTCCAGGTCCCCGTCCAAGCTCGAACTCTAAGCCCCCAACACTGCAGGCCCGGCCTCAGTATGGTGCTTAGACCTCCTCAACCCAATATATATAACCACCCTAAAAAGCCGGTCCGGAAAGAGCCAGAACCCATGACAAGAGAGAAACAAGTCTTCCTGCTCCCATAAGCAAGTATATGCTCGGGACAATAAATCTGTGACTTGACTAGGGTCCACGCAGCGAACGGTCCTTAATTGACACAGGCGGAACAAATGCAACCAGATCCCCGCTCTGTTGCCCAACCAGGTCCAAGTCCATCCAACCTATTTCGCCCGATCTTCAATTATCCATATACATTTATATTCTATGAGATAGCAACATGATAATAGTAACAATAAGATATTCCTATCTCTCGCGAGCGACAGAAAATCACTCGACTTCTACCGGAGTCCCGTAGCATAGCAATCTACACGATCCTGTCATACTAGTAAGACTCATGGGATCAGGATATATATATATATGCAAGTGGGTTTCATTCAACTCCTTTAAACTTAATGCATAAGCATAAAATAAAGTGCAGAATAATAGGGGTTATGCACCGGGGCTTGCCTGGGTAGAAATTAACCAAGTTAGCATTTCGTCAAGGCGGCATGATCCTCTGGACACCATCATTTCGGCTACTCCAGATGACTTCTCGATCCATCATCGTTCCTATTATGATATGTGCGAGTGCAATCGTAGAGACATAATTAATCAACGAAACTTGCAATACTTAAAATACGATCGTGCTCTCAAGTTAACGAGCTAACTCTAATGGCTAACGCACTAGCCTGGTAACCCCGTCGACGAGTATAGCGTCATTTCCCGACACGTGTTTTAGTTACTCGGAACCAATACGTTGATTTATCCATTTTATCGATTTAATAGGTATTTAAACCAAGCTCATTAGCTATCCTAGCAAACTAAGTATTTTGGAGCTATAAAAATTACGGAGAGCAGATAATGACATTAGGAGTTTACTATAAAATTTTTAGAGTCAACACTTTTATCATTTCCTTACAAAAATTCTCATAAGTTTATTCTTAGCAATATTAAGCATTTTAGAATAATTAGCAAACTCCTAAAAATATTATACAGCTATGTGGACAACAACATACTAACAGTTATAGCATGATTTTAGGAACCTAACAAAATTGGTTTCACCATTTTTGGATTTCCATACTACTTTATATTGATTTTACAAATTCATGGCATTAATAGAAAAAGAAAACTATTTGATACGCTGGAAAAATGAAAAGGATTGGCGGCAACTAAACCTGCCCCGGCGGCCCAACGCAGCCCATGCGGAGGCATGACCGCGCGCGGCCAACCGGCCCAGCAGACGGCCCAGGGCGGGGAGCCCGCGCCCACGCTGGCATTTTTGTGAAAAGGTACTCGCACTTTTGGTTAATCGAGTGGCACAGTAAACGATATTCTAACAGACACAAGCTTCGCACTAAGATCCCTGGATATTCTCATCTTTACAACAGGGAGGTCCCTGACCCTCCCCGAGCCCACCGGCACGGCGGCCAACGGCCTGGGCGGCGGTGCCGAGCACTCTAAGCCCACCCCGCCGAGGGCAAGGAGCCGACCTCCACCCGTGACCAAACGCGCATGAAAAGGTGGCGGTGAGGAGCTCGGAGACACCGCACCGAGGGTTGCAGCGGCGAGTGGCCCTGTTGCGGCGATGGCATGGCCGTTCCCCTGAACCTACGCGCTCCCGGGCGAGTGCAAGAGGTGGAGAAGCATCGGAGGCTCACCGCGGTGCACGCAGGGGCGATGGTTGCGATGGAGGGATGCCGAGGTGGCCCGGCCGCGTGCACGCCGTCGGGGCGGCAACGCTCCGAGGCTGACATGGCAGTGTCATGCCGCCACCGGAGGGGCCGTCGACCAAACCCACGCACGCATGGAACCAGTGAGGTCAAGGAGAGCTTAGATTAGGAACTAATCAAAATAAAAGCAAGGGAGAGGCTTACCCCCCCCAAACACGCTCTGCTCCGGCGGCTAGATGACCGGCGACGGCCCAAACGCCTAAAAGGCGTCCATGGCGCGCACGACCGAGGCTTGGTGCGGCGAGACACAAAGCTGGCTCCCTCCGCTACCCACAGGAGCGAGCAATCGAAAATGGAAATCGTTGTGCTTCTCCTATTTGAAAAGGGCAGCGACGGGGCGACCGGTTCACGTGCACGCGGAGAGGATGGACAGCGCGGTGACGTTGGCTAGCAAGGAAGGGGACCCCAGTGCACGACGACCTCGCACCTGGTGGTAAAGTCGGGCCGAGGCGAGGTGTCTATCTAAGCCGCGAAGCTTGACAGAGCGGGACAGCGACACACGGCACTGTGACGGCGTCCATCAAGGCAGGACGAGCAGGGCGTGGGGGTGGGGGTCGTTGCCAATAGCACGGCTGGGCCAGGTGGCTACAGCATGTCGGTAGCGGCAGCACGATGGCCCGCGGCATCGCTTGCACGCCACGACCACAGACACGCGCGGCCAGGGCCTGGCTCGGCGGAGCAGCGCGCGGGCGTCAGCAGCGAGCGAGGGCAAGGGGGGAAGGCCGAGGGAGAGGGTGAGCAGAGGGGCGCGAGGATGAGCGAAGCCTCGACTTCCACTTGAGTGTGACCGAAGGGGCAGGGCGGCAAGGCCGCAGTGACGCTGCCCGACGACACGACCAGGTGTGGCCCCCGCCACGGTGCCTGTGGTCACAGGACGAGCACTAGCAAGCGTTGACAAGCACGAATATTAAAGTGGAGCAAGGGTTGCAAATAAACTCGACTACGTCCACCAAATTTCACGAGCCCACAATCGATACTATCGCCTAGCTAAAGAAGCGATACGCCTGCCTAGAGGGTCACCAGATCGGAAACTAGGAGTATGTCAACATGGGTTTGCCACGCCGAACGTCAGTTCGCGAACCGATCACCGAAACACGGTCCAACGCGTGCTCTAGGCAGTTGGGGCTAATCTTTACGAGGCAACGCGACACCCAACATGCCTGCCATCTATACCACGCCCGCGTGCGCGCTTAGATGCAACCAACAGTGCCGAAATCGTGAAGTTAGTGTTTAAACATTTTTGTTAGAGTTCGAATGCCAAAATGACCTTGACTCACGTCGGTTCCAACTTGGCGAGATCTAGAGTTGAGCAGAACCGAATTTCAAATTCGATTTATGAGCTTGCAAAATACTATTTAATAATATTGGTTTTCCAAAACCAAAGTTGTATTTTCATCCACATAACTTGCTCGCCAATCATTGCTTAAACGCGACCCACCAGTCACATTTTTATTTATGTTCATAAAAATTGTTTTTCACATCAATTACTTCAACAACTTAGACCGCATTCACATGATCTTACGTGAAACAACTGACTTACATTATTCGTTTATCATTTCCGATGAGGTAAAATTGTAAAACTTGGGAACTTGTTTACTTAATTTCTTTTAGGTTTAAAGTGAGGTGCTAAACGTCTCGTAACACCAGGGTGTTACAAAAACATCCTTTGCCGAGTGTCAGACCTCGGCACTAGGCAAACTATTTTTTTATTTTGACCTCCCAAAATTTTCTATAATCCTCCTATAATACCTTGAACTATATGTTCAAATTTGGCACCTTTCTCAAACTTTTTGCTATATTTTTTTAATTTGTTTTATTTAATTGATTTTTTTTGATAAAGCAAATGTGAATTGTAGCAGGATCGAATAATGTAATTTAATGTATGGAAAAATGATATTCATGTTATTCAATCTAAAGTGAGGCCGTATTCAGGAACAGATCAGAAATTTCGTACATCTTGTTCACGAAATATGACCACGAACTTGTGGGTGAGTTGGTTTTAAATTCTATAAAAAGCAAACGAAGTCCGAAAATAATAAACTTGACAAGATGTCGTGATATCGTATGTGGAGTTTGTGATAAAAATTTGAGATGGTTTCACACAAGTTTGTCACGGCGTTGCTTACAAACCAAGACATCTCCACATATGATATCTATATATTATATGGAGATGTCTTGGTTTGTAAGCAACGACGTGACAATTTGCGCGAAACCTTCTCAAATTTTTATTACAACCTCCATATACAATATCATGATATCTTGTCAAGTTTTATGATTTTCAGACTTCGTTTGCTTTTTATAGAATTTAAAACCAACTCGCCGACAAGTTCGTGCTCATGTTTCGTGAACAAGATGTATAAAATTTCTGGTCCGTTCCTGGATACGGCCTCACTTTAGACTCAATAACATGAATATCATTTTTCCATACATTAAATTCTATTATTCGATCCACCTGCAGTTCAAATTTGCTTTATCCAAAAAAATCAATTAAATGAAATAAATTAAAAAAAATATAGCAAAAGGTCCAAGAAATGTGCCAAATTTGAACATGTAGTTCAAGGTACTATAGGACGACTACAGAAAAATTTGGAAGGTCAAAATAAAAAAATCTAGTTTACCTAGTGTCAAGGTGTAACACTCGGCAAAGGGTCATTTTACAGAGTGTCAAACCCTTGACACTAGGCAAAGCATATGTTTGCCGAGTGTCGGCCATGTGACACTCGACAAACTTAAACGGCAGGGCATGGACGTCAGTTGCTGTCAGTGTTTGCCGAGTGTCAAACGTTTGCCAAATGTCCGGCACTAGGCAAAATGCAGATTTGCCTAGTGCCCAATTTTGCCGAGTGTTTGACACTCGGCATAGGCTACCTTTGCCTAGTGTCGTTCTTTGCCGAGTGTGGCACTCGGCAAACCATCTGTTTGCCGAGTGCCCGACATATTACACTCAGCAAACCTTTTTACACTAAGCAAATTAGACGTTTCCGGTAGTGTTGCTTGGTATTTTGTCAGGACGTATAAGTCCAGAACAAGAAACAGCCATATCTTGTCAATCTAGGACAAAGCTGCTAGCTACTGGTTTCTAATACTCTCCATCCGTCCTGTAATATAAAGTGCATTTAAGTATTCAAAAAATATACTCAAATAGAAGAAAATTTTAGGGGATAGTTTTACACCACTAAATAATAGCATAAATTTATATCATTATTTGTCATTTATCAACCAAGCTTTATTAGTCACATTGATGATAGCGTCTAATAAGAAATAAAGTAGGAGTATATGTGTGCCTTTTGTATTCTCTTTTAGAGTGTCCTACAATCTCTAGGATACACTATATTAAAAAACTGTTGATATGATGTCTTCCCTAGGGGACAATTCGTCACTTGCGAGAGGTTATGATGTTGGAATTATGCAGCAAGTTTGGGTGGTGGTGGAGTCGATTAGAATAGGGACTTAATAATCTCATTCCTCTGTTTTGTCTTAACTTTGTATCACCATACAATGTTGTTTTAAACAGCTATACTCATTCATATGTGAGTGTTGGATGCTGGAATATTATATTCCTTTATCTAGAAACAATCTCTAGGATACATTATACATTAGGTGCGTTTGGCAGGGTTTCAGAATCTCGCACAAATGTTTTGGATCCAGAATCCTTTTTACAAAAGTTTGTCTGATGAATCAGAATAACCACTTCGTAGAACTGTTTGGCTAGCTCAGTGGATTTTTAAAACTAGAACGTGAACCAAAAGAAACCAACTTTCGGTTGTTTCTTTGGACTACTACAAAAACGAGAATCAGCTTGAAGTTATTCTCTCTAAAATGTTTCTCTCCTGGTGATGTTTAATAAAGATTCTAATGACTTTATTAATAAGAGTCTAAAATATTTCTTGCTGGCAAACGGACCTTACCTTAACCCCTAGTACTTGCTCCTACGTGTGCATATATATATATATATATATATATATATATATATATATATATATATACCCCTACAGGACGTACTACCAGGTCCGATCGAGCGCATGTGTGTGATCCTTGAAGAAGTGAAAACCCAGAGCCACCAGTGTGTTACCACTACCGCCGTACACGTCGAGGGCACACAGATGAAGCACTGATTACAACGCATAAAAACTGTATCCGATCAGTATCTTGCCGAGCTAGGACAGACATCAGCGGCGGCAGCTCAGTCAGATGCAGACAATAGTGCAATATCTAGTTGCAAGTTGCAGCGAAACCTCACAGACAGTGAGACAGCAGGATGCTGTATTTGCCAGCTGTGTATATATACTATGTATATATATTTACGGTTTTGTACCTTGTAATGCTGTCACAGCTAATGATGAGCTTATCATTCGCGTACGTCGCGTACGTTGCTTGGTATTTTGTCAGGCCGTATAAGTCCAGAACAAGAAACAGCCATATCTTGTCAATCTAGGACACAGCTGCTAGCTACTAGTTTCTAATACTCTCGATCCATCCTGTAATATAAAAGTGCATTTAAGTATTCAAAAAATATACTCAAATAGAAGAAAATTTTAGGGGATAGTTTTACACCACTAAATAATAGCATAAATTTATATCATTATTTGTCATTTATCAGCCAAGCTTTATTAGTCACATTGATGATAGCGTCTGATAACAAATAAAGTAGGAGTGTATGTGTGCCTTTTGTATTCTCTTTTAGAGTGTCCTACAATCTCTAGGATACACTATATTAAAAAAAACTGTTGATATGATGTCTTCCCTATAGGGGACAAGTCGTCACTTGCGAGAGGTTATGATGTTGGAATTATGCAGCAAGTTTGGGTGGCGGTGGAGTCGATTAGAATAGGGACTTAATAATCTCATTCCTCTGTTTTGTCTTAACTTTGTATCACCATACAATGTTGTTTTAAACAGATATACTCATTCATATGTGAGTGTTGGGTGCTGGAATATTATATTCCTTTATCTAGAAACAATCTCTAGGATACATTATACATTAGGTGCGTTTGGCAGGGGTTCAGAATCTCGTACAAATGTTTTGGATCCAGAATCCTTTTTAGAAAAGTTTGTTTGATGAATCAAAATAACCACTTCGCAGAACTGTTTGGCTAGCTCAGTGGACTTTTAAAACTAGAATGTGAACCAAAAGAAACCAACTTTCGGTTGTTTCTATGGACTAATACAAAAACGAGAATCAGCTTGAAGTTATTCTCTCTAAAATGTTTCTCTCCTGGTGATGTTTAATAAAGATTCTAATGACTCTATTAATAAGAGTCTAAAATATTTCTTGCAGGCAAACGGACCTTACATACTACCCTTAACCCCTAGTACTAGCTCCTACGTGTATATATAGAAATGTACTTATATAACCCTACAGGACGTACTACCAGCACATGGTCACTCTGTCATGCATGCAGCAGGCTTTACGAAATCAAGGCTCGGATCCCGAGAAGATCTTGCTGCTGGGGCGCAGAATTGCAGGGAGAATAGTATTTTACTGTCATGAGAATTACAGAATCGCCCCCAGCAAGACAGCAAGAGTAGGACTCGTACAACCAGTACCGGCCAGGGCAGACACAGCAGCTGTCCAGGACAGATACCCTATTGGCTCATAAAAAGAACAGGCCGGCAAAATAGGCCCTTGTTTAGATTGGGAAAATATTTCAAACCCGATGAATAGTACCACTTTCGTCTTATTTGACAAATATTGTCCAATCGTGGACCAACTAGGCTCAAAAGATTCATCTCGTGATTTACAACTAAACTGTGTAATTAGTTATTTTTTTACCTACATTTAATACTCCATGCAAGCAGTTAAAAATTGATGTGATGGAGAGAGAGCGAAAAAACTTGGAATTTTGATGTCATCTAAACAAGGGGTAGTTCAAGAAACAAGGAAAAAAAAAAGAACAGGCTCATATCCGCTCCTGTCAGCCCGTGTCCTATATGCGTGCTGTCTCTGGCTTGATTGCCTGTACCGCCACAAGAAGGAAAAGCTGTGAACATACGCTGAATACATGGATCCGTGTGTCCGGACGGTACATGCATCTTCGTCTATGTACGTGCATGTGTACACACGTATACCAGCACGCAAACGCAAAGCAAGAATTGAAGATCCGTGAGCGTGTAGTAGCTGGATCGAAGAACAAAGTAGCTGCGCCTGAGCGTCGCGTTTTCAGCGCCTGTCCCTGCGAACGCATGTGAGCTTCAAGTGCCCCGGTACAGCTAGATATACTCCTACACAGACCGACAGGGTACTGCCGCTCTACGATCATGCTGTTTCAAAAGCGGGTAAATGATTGGCGAGTACGTATCTTGACAGGCCCCGGTATGTACGTACGTACGTACACGGAAGCTAGCTAGGGACCGCCAGCTAGCGGTTCGGTTCTGCTTCTCCAAAAAGAAACCTAAACCTCTTCTGATTAAGCTCTCGTCTCGTCTGTCTGTGAGACGTATTAGCCTGAAACTGAACATGCGAGGGGTTTCAGAGCTAAACATTGTTCTGCCACGAAACATGTAGCGTCGCCGGGCACAGATCGACTGAAACCACCTTGTTTTGGCGTTTTGGGTATGCATGCATGCAGTGACAGATAAGAATCGCCATGAGTGAAACGGTGCCTTTTGGCCGCAGGCATGAATGAAACAGCAAATATTCCAGCAGGGGCAACGCCGCAGGCAGCTCATGTTTATGTTACTATCATGTATAGAGTAGAGTAGAGTACTTGACGGTTGACACTACGCAGGCAGCGTGCGCTGGGCAGTGGCAGTGTGTAGTACGTACTAGATAGCATAGAGTATTCAGGCGCACGTGAGAGGTTATGATGTTGGAATTATGCAGCAAGTTTGGGTGGTGGTGGAGTCGATTAGAATAGGGACTTAATAATCTCATTCCTCTGTTTTGTCTTAACTTTGTATCACCATACAATGTTGTTTTAAACAGCTATAATCATTCATATGTGAGTGTTGGATGCTGGAATATTATATTCCTTTATCTAGAAACAATCTCTAGGATACATTATACATTAGGTGCGTTTGGCGGGGTTTCAGAATCTCGTACAAATGTTTTGGATCCAGAATCCTTTTTAGAAAAGTTTGTCCGATGAATCAGAATAACCACTTCGCAGAACTGTTTGGCTAGCTCAGTGGATTTTTAAAACTAGAACATGAACCAAAAGAAACCAACTTTCGGTTGTTTGTATGGACTAATACAAAAAGAGAATCAGCTTGAAGTTATTATCTCTAAAATGTTTCTCTCCTGGTGATGTTTAATAAAGATTCTAATGACTTTATTAATAAGAGTCTAAAATATTTCTTGATGGCAAACGGTACATACTACCCTTAACCCCTAGTACTAGCTCCTACGTGTGTGTGTATATATATAGAAATATATTATGGCCTTGTTTAGATTTCAGAATTCACCCCAAATTCTACTATGCAAAAAGGAGATTCCCCATCACATCAAAATGTCGGCAAATGCATGGAGTACTAAATGTAGATGAAATCATAAACTAATTGCACAGTTTTGTTGTACTTTGCGAGACGAACATTTTGAGTCTAATTAATCAATTTTTAGACAATTTTTTGCACTAAAAAACAAAAGTGCTACAATGTTCGAAGGTGGCACTGTGCAAATTCGGCCACGCAGAATCAGGGATCTAAACAAGGCCTATATACCCCTACAGGACGTACTACCAGGTACTCACATGGTCACTCTGTCATGCATGCAGCAGGCTTTACGAAATCCAGGCTCGGATCCTGAGAAGATCTTGCTGCTGGGGCGCAGAATTGCAGGGAGAATATTTTACTGTCATGAGAATTAGGCCTCGTTTAGTTCGGTGAATTGGGGAGAAAAACACTATATCAGAATTCCGGTAGCATTTCGTTTGTATTTGGTAAAAATTATCCAAATTTTGACTAACTAGGCTTAAAATGTTCATCTCGCAAAGTACAACAAAAACCGTGTAATTAGTTTCTGATTTCATCAACATTTAGTACTCCATACATTTGCCGATATTTTGATGTGACAGGAAATCTTCTTTTTGCATAATAAAATTTGAGAGAGAACCGGGGAACAAGGGCTTACAGAATCGCCCCCAGCAAGACAGCAAGAGTAGTACTCGTACAACCAGTACCGGCCAGGGCAGACACAGCAGCTGTCCAGGACAGATACCCTATTGGCTCATAAAAAGAACAGGCCGGCAAAATAGTTCAAGAAGGAAAAAAAAAGAACAGGCTCATCCGCTCCTGTCATCCCGTGTCCTATATGCGTGCTGTCTCTGGCTTGATTGCCTGTACCGCCACAAGAAGGAAAAGCTGTGAACATACGCTGAATACATGGATCCGTGTGTCCGGACGGTACATGCATCTTCGTCTATGTACGTGCATGTGTACACTCGTATACCAGAACGCAAACGCAAAGCAAGAATTGAAGATCCGTGAGCGTGTAGTAGCTGGATCGAAGAAGTAGCTGCGCCTGAGCGTCGCGTTTTGAGCGCCTGTCCCTGCGAACGCATGTGAGCTTCAAGTGGCCCGGTACAGCTAGAGGTACTCCTACACAGACTGACAGGGTACTGCCGCTCTACGATCATGCTGTTTCAAAAGCGGGTAAATGATTGGCGAGTACGTATCTTGACAGGCCCCGGTATGTACGTACGTACGTACACGGAAGCTAGCTAGGGACCGCCAGCTAGCGGTTCGGTTCTGCTTCTCCAAAAAGAAACCTAAACCTCTTCTAATTAAACTCTCGTCTCGTCTGTCTGTGAGACGTATTAGCCTGAAACTGAACATGCGAGGGGTTTCAGAGCTAAACATTGCTCTGCCACGAAACATGCATGTAGCGTCACCGGGCACAGATCGACTGAAACCACCTTGTTTTGGCGTTTTGGGTATGCATGCATGCATGCAGTGAAAGATAAGAATCGCCAGGAGTGATACGGTGCCTTTTGGCCGCAGGCATGAATGAAACAGCAAATATTCCAGCAGGGGCAACGCCGCAGGCAGCTCATGTTTATGTTACTATCATGTATAGAGTAGAGTAGAGTACTTGACGGTTGACACTACGCAGGCAGCGTGCGCTGGGCAGTGGCAGTGTGTAGTACTAGATAGCATAGAGTATTCAGGCGCACGTGAGACGGTGAGAGTGAGACGTACGTGCCGTGACGACCACGCGCGTGGGCGTGGCCGGCTCCGGCGGCGGCGGCGCGTTGCCCTGGCCGAGTGGCCGGCCGGCCAACTGCATCTGCATCTGCACGGGGACGCCGTGCCGACCACCGCTTGCCGGCCTCAACGGCAATCCTCGCCTCGGGATCCAACCCAAACAGAATTCCTACAGCTAGGTCCCCCTGTCTCCAGGGGAAATTGCTACCGGCACGCAACCAAGGCCCAGGTTGCATTGGGGTCTTGGGGATGCCATATGCCCAAATCGGCTATCAGACAACAGTGGGGCAGCGTATAGCCAACTAAGCTAGCCACACAGATATTCTCCGCTTTATTGTCAAAAAATGAGAAAAGGACATATTAGTAACAGACTCGATGTTCGAACTAGCAGCTACAGTGTGGCGTGCATTACTACCTCACTGGGAAAGACTGGTCCATTGTTTTGCCAATGAGCTGTCACTGGATTCAGAAGCTTGCAGCTGCAGCTTCATTTTAGGATGTCTAGTTTAGCAAGTGATAATCCGATTACATAGCCCAGCCGCGGCTTGCTTAGACACCCCGATGCGCATCGCGATGTGTAATAATCTGAACTGTTCTTTACCCTAATACGATGAGACGCCATTCTCTGATGTGTACGTATCTGATAGACCCAAAAAAAACAAAGGGTTCATTTCAAGAGGGGGAAGAGAGATCTGGCTGCAAGGCACCAGCTGAGGTCCAAGGCATATGAAATAAGCATTTGATTACGGGCAGGCAGGACCACATGACACATATAAAATCTCCATGTTTTTTTCTGTAATCATACACCGATATTTTCCTGTCTGTTGCAACTTGCAGGGTTATTGACAGCATGCACGCATACAATATCTGATTGGTGTTTAGTACTACCTGTACACTGTACAACTACTAGGATCGTTGTGTTGATCACCGGCCCATCTCATCTGTCCGGACTAGAGAAACGGTGAAGAAGCCCTTCCTGAGTGGAGCCTCTCGCCTGCGTGCATTCGTGGTGCCAAAGTAGATACTAGATAGGCACCATTGGTCAATTGCCATACGTACTCATTTACAGTCCAGCAGCAACAAGGTAATGGCAATCCAAACGAAGCATGTGACTACTATGTCTTTAGACTGAGATCGAGTCTCTGATAGAAGTATTGGCTGGGTGCCTGGGTTTGATCGACCAAGCTGAAAACAACAGCAACTTGACTGGCAGGTGAAATTAACCAAGTCCTTATTGTTTGCTGTAAATTAAGCGAACACTAACTAATTGCTGGGAAGTATACAGCCGTCGTCAGTGAGAGTCAACCTTAGGATTTCCCTTTTCGAAGAGGATCAGAGGAAGGCTCCCTATGAATCTTTTAGACTGATGTGCCTCCCTAAATAAACAAACTTTTAGATAGAGTTATCTTAAGGCAAAAACTTTTTAAATTCAACCAAAATTATATATTGAAAAAGAGTATTAATATTTATGACAACAAATTAGTATCATAACATACACCGCAAAATATATTTTCACAGCGTGCTTGTTTGTTGTCTCGGACCCTAGCTAATCCATGTTTGTAGAACAATCAATCTAACCTGTAGAGGTCAAGATTTGGGCAGCTTTTGAAATACTTGTGCGAGACACCCCCGTTTGGTGATCCAATGCAATGCCTGCTTGCTTGGCTGCTTGGTCTGCACGTGCACTTGTTTACTCGACTACTGTCTTCCTAGCGTGTGCATCGGTCATGTAGTAGCAGAATCGACGCATCATCGGGATCCGATCACTCTTTTATGTCGTCGTTAACACCATGTCTCCGATCCATGCCCTGCTATTTCTTGTTTAATCGCGTCTGGGTCTGGGGATCGGCGCATCAGCAATTCAGCAGGCCATCATCATCAGTGCGTGGACGTGAATCAAGGCCGGCCCCTTTGTCCGTGTCTCGAGTGGGCTTTTGACTAGAAACGGAGAACCTGCGCGCGAGCCCGGCCGGCAGAAACGTAGGAGACTGCCACCGCTGTTGCTGGGTCGCGCTCTCTCACTCACACACACTGGTTCGATTCAGCTTGCTGCCCTGCTGGATCGATCAGCTGTGTGTGACGACGGTCATCAGCCAGTCAGTGCCATGTGGTGCCCCGACGACTTGCGCCGAGCTCCGGGGGGCCATGGGCCCGTTCCCGTGCGTTCCGGCGCGGCCAGGCCTGCCGGCGGGCTCGGTGTGTCTTTTTCAGTGGGCCGCAATAAGCGCGCGGCTAGGATGGGATGCGTGCTACGTGGGCCGAATCGTTTTGGTGAAAACAAAGGCCCTTTTCTTCCTCCCTGCAGTATATCGCTTTGTTACGTAAAAGTCCGTCCTTGCATCCCTAAACTATTCTCTTTTTTTCTCTTCTGGAAAAATGTCTTTATTGACTCTCTTGAAAACCACTTCTAACAGATTTGAGGTATTTTAAACAGTTTTGAGAGTTACAGGGGATAAGTTTAGAATTCGATAATTCTATAAAAGTTTAGAGTTCGATGGTCAATCCTAAACTATAACGATAGCCGTCGTCCAAGATTCTTTTGGGCTTGGACTATTGTGAGTTTTGGACGATATGTCCATCTTATTTGGGACTCTTTTGCTTTGTGCCTCTTCCAAACTCCATTCTTACGCTCTCAACAACGAGCATGCGGCCCTGTTCGTTTGGCTGATAAGTTATGGCTGAAAGTATTGTTCGCTGATTTATTGTGAGAGAAAAACACTGCTGAATGGTTGGATGATTTGGCTGATAAGCTCAAGCGAACGGGTAGATTGTTTTCTGATTGATTTGGTGATTTTCATGTTAAACTCAATTTTTCCTATGAAATCAAAACATTAGTGATTTCCATATGATTTTAAAATGATTTTCATCTTAGATTTCCTTGTTCTCGTTTTCGTATGATTTGGAAATGATTACATAAATCCGGAGTGCTACGCGTATCCATCACATAGCGACGTCATCATTTTCTATTACTCCGTAGAAAACAATACGATAAAAGTAAATAAGGTTTATAAATTCTTATGAAAAAATATGTTCATGCCTTCAAAAAGTTTGAGAACACATGTTTTTTTAAACATACACCAAACAACGCGACGAGTATCAATATTTGTGTAGTAGTAAAATAAATTCAATAGAAAACATACACCAAACAACTAATCTACCGATATTTATTATCAACCATAAATACTAAGTGCTTTTTATTGTGTATTTAGTCAATCCTAATCCAAACTTTTTTGATTCCTCCGCACGGGTACTGTGGGTCTTCGCCTTCGGCCTCGGCCCTTTGCACACGGCGGAGCGGGCCAACTTTTTTTTGTTTTTTTAGCCCTTTTTGCGAAAGATTCTCTCAAATATGTCTCTGGCGGAAAGATTTTTAAAAATAGACCCTTCTCATGGCGCCATAGTCGTTGGCGCCAAGATATAACTGTATGGCGCCAGGGTCACTGGCGCCATGACCCTGTCGCCGTGGCGGTGACGTGGCGCTATGCATTGCGCCATGGATCTTGGCGCCATGCATGCACGTAAAAACGGCCCTCGAATATTTTTTCTTTCTTCTCTCTTTCTCTTCTCTTCGCCCGGCCGCCGGTCCTCGCGCTCGCGCCGCCGCCCGCTCGCCGCGCCGCCGCGTGCCGCGCCCGCCCACGCGCCGCCGCGTGCCGCGCCCGCCCCCGCGCCGCCGCCGCGCGTGCTCGCCGCGCCGCCACCGGTCGCCACGCCGCGCAGCCGCGTGCCACGCCCGCCCCCGCGCCGCGCCGCGCCGCCATCGCTCGCCGCGCCGCGCCGCGCCGCCGCCGGCCCCGCGCCGCGCTGCGCCGCCACCGCCCCCGCGCCGCGTCGCGCCGCCGCCGCCCGCGCGTCGCGCCGTCTCCCCGCCTGCCCCCGAGGTCGGCCGCGCCGCCGCCCGAGGCCGCGGTCTCAGCTCGCCCGGTCGTGTGCGTCCGGCCGGACGCCGGAGGCCCCTCGCGCGCCCCTGGCCGCTCGTCTCCGCGCCCACGGCTCGACCGCCCGCCCGCGCACGAGCTTGGCAGCGCGCGCGCCCGCCAGTGCCCGCCCGCCGCTCGCATCTCAAGCGTCGGCATCTCCGCTTCTGCACAAGGTAAACTAGTTTGTTGTCTGTCACTAATAATAGTACATTAGTCATGAAGCTAGTTAGTAAGTTTATTATAGATGGACAACCGTTACTGAGATAGTTAGTTAGTAGTACTGTGATGTTAGTTACTGAGATAGTTACTTGACATCGTTAGTTAGTAGTACTGTGCTGTTAGTAGTTGTTATTAGTTATGAATACTTAGTAGATAGTAGTATTTTTGTATTTACTTTTTGTGTAGATTGTAGTAAAGCAATTGTGCTTCGTTATGTTTGGGAACTAGATGGACAACCTAGTGAGCATATATCATGGAGGAACTGTGGAACAAGATCGCTATGGATATGTTGAGTTTGTTGACATGCAAAGTGTGTCTGTGCTATTCAATGAGAAGCCATCATTTAGTGAGTTGACTGCAAGGGCTCGCGAGTAGGTACATTGCTATGGAGATGATGGCATCATAGTTGAGGATGTACTTCACCTAGGTTTTCCTCCTAACATGCTAAGGAAGATGATCCAAATAGGGTGTGCAGATCAGTGGGACAACTATGTGAGATCGGCTATGAAAAGTCAATTCCAAAGTTTGGACGTGGTTGTGCATCGTGTGCTCGTTGATCCCATCCCTCTTGGGTTGTCCCCGCCAATGGGTGAGCAGGCATTTTTTGAACCTCCCGTCCCGGAACGTGATGTGGATGCTGAGGTTCCGCCTACCGTTTCCGATGCGCAATCTGCCCCCAATGATGTGGCACATCCTCCTCAGGAAATCCCTTTGACACATAATCATCCGAGTAAGTGTCAATTAGGTATCATTTTATCTTTGTAGCTTAAGTATCTTCTTCTCATCCACTTTTCTCTTCCACGTGGACGACAACGACGAGCCGCACACAAACAGAGAGTACAGGCGGTACCAAGCTTGGTACCACCAAGCGACTCATCCGAGGCTTAAGCTACAGTGGACACACGATGACTACGCTGACATTGAGCCGTTCGAGAATGAGGACACGGCGTACGACCACTCTACTCGTGTAGGTCGCCAGGTGGAAGCAGGACCGATCTTGGACAGAGTGGTATGTCATTTGCTCTACTTTTATATATCCATTTGCGTAAAAAATGACTTACAACTTACAACTTTGTTGTAGAGCAACTCCCTCAGGATGTCGGTCAAAGAAATTGAACGCTTTCGTCCCAGAGTGAGGGACGACGACACACATAGCTTCCTTGATGTAAGTATCTATAAATATTTAAATACTAGATTACTAACACGTTCAATACATTCAGTTGACATGATTTTGTGCACCAGAGACTGACTCGTCGTCTACGTCGTACCGCTGCACGCTGTGGTTGCAGGACAGGCACGACACAGGACGTGCACGTGCCTTCTGCACCCAGAGGTGGCGTAGGTTCGTCTAGCCACGAACCTACAGGGTCGCGAGGGGTTTGCAACGACGACGACGACGAGGACGAGGACGACGACCACGAGGACGAGGACCAGGGCCACGAGGAGATTGGACCGTCTCAGCTAGACGATGCTCCCTGGACTCAGCCTTCGCAACAGGTGGGTACCAGGCGACGTCGACCACCTGACCCTTACACTCCAGGCACCCACGCTTTTGGACACAAGGGCAAGGGTAGGTCTAGGAGACAGTGAGGGACTGTAGCCGAATTATGGACTATATGGACTATATGGACTGCTATTATGTATTGTATGAACTACTATGGAGTTTATAGACTCTAGGCACTCACGATTTGAGGAAACTGATCTACATTGTTTAAGGTGATTGTCATATATAATTGTTGATGGCATATGTTACTGTGATATTTGTGTTTGGGTTGAATCAAAAAACATGGAAAACTCTGCTAGAATTTCCCCTAACATGTCAAGTTGTATCGTACAGCGAGAGCAAGTAGCCTTTTCAGTACACCGATAGCAAGTAGCCTTTTCAGTGATTTATCATGTTATTATCCTATCGTACATCCTCTTTTACAGATGAATTGATTGATCAAGTAATCTAGCCTTTTTCAGATGAGTTTTCAAATAGGCTTTTCAGGGATGGTGTCTAGCCTTTTCAGGAGCATTAAAGCCACAATACAACGGCTCTCAACACCACTGCTGGCTATATATACACCTTCCTCAATACAATGGTAGTCACTTGAAACCAGAAGTTGGTTATAAACGAGTAGTAATGTCTGGAGGGTCAAAATATAGGCATGGTGAGGACTGCTTAGTGCAGATGTTCGTGGAGGGTTTGGATGGAGGTCGCCGATTCTTCAAATGTCCGCGAGCAGAGGTAACTGATTTTAAAATTTATTACTCAATTTTTTTTCTCCATTATTTTGCATCTCAAAGGCGAAACTAACTGCATGTTCACTAAAATCTTTGAAATGCAGTGTTCAGAGTCCAAAGAAAATTATGGCTTCACTTGGTGGGTCGATCCTAGACCAATCTATCCGCACGCACAGTACATCTACTACTTGCAAGACCGTATTTTCGAACTAGAAAGAGAAGTTAGCAACGGTAACAAAGACGACGAAGCAGACGATACCAGTAGTGGTGCCGTTTCCCAGGACGGATCATGCCATGATCCATATTGCACCTGCCCTAACCACAAGAACAACGGGCCTCTGCCACCACTCCCGCCACCTCCACCATCAATAATGGGAGGGTACTATAGAGAAGGGGCTACACAGTTTGCTATGTGGCCGCACTACTAGATAGAACAAATCTATCATGTACACATGCCATGTAATGTGCTTGTTGTTCGCTCTAATTACCTAAGATATGTTAGGTTTAGTCCAGGACAAATGTGCCCTAGTTTGGTACAAGTTCTTACATGCCGTATCCTATGTTATGCGTGTTGAATTGTGAAATCTAGTACTTCCTTATATTTTATGTGCACCTCGAGAACTAGTTTCAGTAACGAAGTAACATTAAACCTGATATATGACAACACTATGCAGGATCCAAAAACTTAAAGTGCATATGAAGTACATGACGGACGCAATAGATAACAAAGAACATGCCTTAAGTACATGATTTACCTAAAGTACAATAGATTAAACACATTGCATACTAGATCGACCAAATTGTTTATGATTAAACCATACAACTAGCATACTACTGAGTACAACGAGGCCACTTTTCCTTTTTCTGGGTATCGGGATTCTCCTCCATCGCTGTCTTCGCTCTGCGCACGCGCTCAAGCTTCTTCTCCCTCTCCTTCCTACACGCAGCAACACACCTTATTTCCTCCTCTTCCTTGTGCTCCTTTGCTGCTGCCTCCTCTCTAATATCTCCAGGCGCTCCGTATCCCACTCCTTCAGGCCTTGTAAAAGCCGCATGTCAGCCTCCTTGATCTCAGTGTCGATCCACTGCTCAAAATCACATAGCGGTGGAGGGGTCTGCAGTAAATAAAAATTTTCAAATCCAATTAATATGCAAAACTTCATATGACACAAATTTATTAATAAACAAAAGCAATTTCTCACAATAAATGTACTGCGGCGCTGACGCTCTGTAGGTTCCCATGCAAAATTGGAACACATCCAATATCTCTGCTTATATGTTGCCTCATCTTCTGAAATGTCTACCTTGCAAGGATCGTCACAGAAGCACACGAGTATTGGCACACCGCTAGGGAGCGGCTTTGGGACGTACGGACTTTCGGTCATCCGTGCATAGCTACAATTCAACAAATTCTAGTATAATATAACAAACCAAATAACAATAAAACTAAAAACTAAGGGATTACTATATGAAGAAAAAGATCTACGCATACCTTTGTTTTCTACCTTTTCCACGCCTAGACATCATACGGTTGAAAAATACATACGATTTTTAAAAACCACATGAACAAAGGACATGTGAAATTCATAGGTTAAGAATATGATTTTATTTTACCAAATCGATTCGAAAAAATAACGAAGGGTGAGAGAATACCTAACTCTCGAAGATCGACGGATAAAATCCAACTTCTGACGGTCTAATAGCTCGATTGAAGAGGTTAGGCGAAGTATACAGAGGAAAAACGCGAGGAGTGGAGAAAGAAAACGAGAAAGAGTCGTGGGAGGGGGGCGGTTAAAACGTGCATGCATGGCGCCAAGGTCCATGACGCCAAGATCCATAGCGCCATGCACCCTGCCACGTCACCGCCATGGCGCCATGCAGTTATATCTTGGCGCCAACGACTATGGCGCTATGAGAAGGGTCTATTTTTTAAAATCTTTTCAGCATGAACATATTTGAGAGAATCTTTCGTAAAAAAGGGCTTAAAAAAAAAAGCTCGCGGAGCGGGTCATCGGGCTTCGACTGGCCAGTGCCAGGCCCGGCGCCTCGTACACACCATCGTGCTGGGGTTGGCCGTTGGCGCCTCTTTTTTCCGTTCCCCTCCAATTTTGGCTATCTTCCCCCCAAACCCGCCCAAGACCCCAACCCCTCCGCTCCCCAATCGCCGAACCCTAGCTGCATCGCGCCAGCGATGGCGGCCCCGCGCGCCGCCAAGCGCCCCAAGTTCGCCTCCGGCGCAGCGCCGCCCCAGCGAGGGGAGGACGACTACGTGCCGGGGAACATCGTGGAGATTGAGCTCTTCAACTTCATGACCTACGACCGCCTCGTCTGCTGCCCCGGCCCGCGCCTCAACCTCGTCGTCGGGCCCAACGGGTCCGGCAAGAGCTCGCTCGTCTGCGCCATCGCTCTCGGCCTCGCCGGAGACCCCAACGTACGTTCTCGATTACCCTAATCGCCACCAATCTGCTATGTTTCCTCAGCGGTTTCACTGTACTGTTGTATGGTACTCCCTCCGTCCCTGAATATCGGTCTTTGTCGTTTCCCGAGAAATAACTTTGATTAATTTTATATAAAAATATTAATATTTACGGTGCATAGTTGATATCATTAGATAGATCTTTGAATCTAGTTTTTTAATAAATTTATTTAGAGATACAAATGTTGCACGTATTTTCTACAAATCTAGTCAAAGCTGTGACACGGAAACCCAAAACAACAAATAATAAGGGATGGAGGGAGTATGGTTCAGTTGTCACCGCTGTTGCGATATTCGTTGCAGATTCTCGGGAGGGCGTCCAGCGTCGGTGCATTCGTCAAGAGAGGGGAGGTTGCCGGGCACGTCAAGATATCCCTCCGCGGGGATACACCTGATGACAAGATCTGCATTACTAGGAAGATTGATACGAAGAACAAGTCCGAGTGGCTCCTCAATGGTACTAGTGCTTCACTCCTAAAGCACCCGCATTTTCTGTGAAGTATCGGCAAGTATAACAGAGGCCACACACCTTTTTTTTTCTGTTGCAAACATAAGGTCAATTACGTGCAGTGAGTTACCCATGAAAGGGATTTATTTACCTTTTCCCAGCAGATGCATGCTCCTGACATGTGCCACCGCTTGTTTTTTTTCCTTTATGGTTGGTGTATTGAGTCACTTGTCAAAATCTTGGCTTGCTGTATTACTGTCTTGGTTTTATGGTTGGGATATTTCCCCTTTTTCCATTCTATCTTGTACACCTTAGACAAGCTGATACTGTGATTGATGGTGCTCTTAGTTGTCCTAGAGGAAATTACTGAAAGGAATGTTGTATTCATCCAGTAAATAGAAATGCTTATATTTTACATATTTTTGAGTACTGGTTACAAGCATATAGCACAGAGGCTGGAAGAAACTCCTTTTCTAAAACAAGTTACAAGCATACACATGATTCTGTCGTAATCTCTGCTGGTATAAATTTCATATCAACTTCCTCTACTTCAGTTGGCTGAACATCTTATTCTTAAGGATGTTAATTAATGTTGCCATGTTAGCCCTTATCATGTAATTTCAGCAAAGCCATTTCTCTGAGTGTATGCATGAGTAGCTTTACTGTTTCTGTTTCTTTTAGTATTTTTTGGAATGTGTGCCTCTCGTTTGGAGAAGTAGTTCTTCCTCTGTGTAACTGAAATTTGTTTCCTGCAGGTGCAACTGTCCCTAAAAAGGAAGTTATTGATGTGATTAAGAAATTTAATATTCAAGTTAACAACTTAACTCAGGTTGGCCTTTACGTGTGGCTTCAGTTCTTGTAGATTCTAGTGTGTTATATCACACATCTATATTTGCTCTGCATGTTCATGATAGATTAATGAGCTGTTTGTCCTTAACAAAAGCAACTGTGGAGTTTTAACTTATTTGGCTGGTCTGTGCAAAACCTTCTCTAGTTCTTGCCACAAGACCGGGTATCTGAATTTGCAAAGCTAAGTCCCATTCAACTTCTAGAAGAGACTGAAAAGGCCGTTGGTGATCCTGATTTACCTGTTCAGCATCGTCAACTTGTAGAGAGAAGTAAGGAACTGAAAGCGCTTGAAGTGGTAATGCCGAATCTTGCTCCTATTATTTTTTATTTGCTTGAGAGTTTTAAGCTCACCTGACTTTTTCAGAAACAGTTTGTTAGGTGTCAAATCTACTCTATCGATTTACCATTTATCTTCTGCTCAATTTTAGGCTATAACACAAAAAGAAAAGACTTTGAATAATCTAAAGGCCCTCAATGCCGAACAAGAAAAAGATGTTGAACGTGTTCGACTAAGAGATAATCTCCTTAGAAAGGTATGTACCTTTTTGTCCATGTGTATGATTTTAATAATAAGTTTGGCTGGTGCTATGATAATACTCTGTTTAATGTGCCATAGGCTCAATTAATGAAAAAGAAGCTGCCATGGCTGAAATACGACATGATGAAGAAGGAGTTCATAGAAGTCATACAAGAGAATGAGAAAACTGCAAAGCAAGAAATGGAAGAAGCAGCCAGAGTCTGGGAAGATTCAAAAGGCCCTATTGAGTATGTTCCATGGTTCCAGAAAGCTTCAATTGTTCATTTTGGGAATATACATTCCTTCTAGATGTTTTTTTAATTATTTCGTACTACATGATTTTCTATTCATCCTGGGAAAAATAGGTTTCCTTCGCATGGATGACAGAAATGCACCTACATTATAGTTCTATTTCTTTTAGTGAGTACTCCAATAATTTGAAATTGGATCAGCTTAACCTCCAGTTTCGATTGGGATCGATACACTTCTACTTTTTAATTTGTGTTTTTTTTGCTTGCTTGATGAGAAGGGCAGGCCTGGTGCAGTTGGTGAGTGCTAGCTCACCGAGTCACCAGGTCCTGGGTTCGAAGCCGTCTCTCTGCAGAATTTCTGCGGGGGTAAGACTTTGCTTCGGTTATTCCTTTCCCCAGACCCCACTCGTGTGGGAGCCTCTGGCACTGGGTCTGCCCTTTTTTTTTTGCTTGCTTGATGAGATTGAAGCAAAGTTCCTGATTGCCATAGTTTGTTGACAACATAGCAATCTGTGAATTCAGTCACTTTACATAAAATTTGAAAAATGAAACTTCCCATCCCTATGTGGCCAAATTTTTGTGAGAGACAAAGTTAAATGATTGCATCACCTACCCAAGGTGGAGATGTGAGGGGATTAACTCAGATCATTAGTTGTGCATCAACTTCTTTGCCGTCAAGCATCTACAAAGTGTGATGCACCTAAGTTCCCATCCACACAATTCCTTATTAATTTCATAAATAAAGCTTCTGTGTTTATGTGGTCATGGTCCTAGCCTCAAGAAAGCTTAAGCATCATTTATAGTCCTATTTCCAGCTAAGATTTTATGTGGACTATTTCATTTCATTCAGTTAAACCCTTTTGGGTCCATCTCAGGCTCAGCTGAATTCCCTCTACAAGATATTTACTTTGAAGTTGCTTATACAATTTCCATTTCTGGCTTCAAATACATAGGGGAGAATAAAATAACAATTTAAACATAGTATAAAAATGTTCTTTACTTGTTCAAAACAAACAAAAATCACAAAGAAAAGTGGGCATTGAGAGGTTAGGAATATGCTATTGGTATATGAAACAACTTATCTTTATGATCGTCCCGTTACATTGAGGAAATCCAATTAGGTTATCGTGTGCTTTCTGAATGAGGCAATGTTTGGATTTTAAGGTCTAAAGGGAGACTCCTTTTTTGCCATTTTTTGTAGCAAACTCAAGAAACACAAGGCAACTCATACTTCAAATATAAAGAAGATAAACAGCCAAGTAAATGAAAACATGAACAACCGTCAGAAAGTTATGGACCTTGATTTAAAGCTGGTATGAACCATTCTTTACTGTAATCAGGCATGCATTACTGTTTTGCTGCTTTCCTTCTTTGACATTCCTTGGTATCAGAATGCAGAACTGAAAGCTACATTTGATGAAATTGAAGATCTGAAAAAGCTAGAAAAATCTCGCCAGCAAAGGATCCTGAAAACTAAGGAAGATCTTGCTGCTGCTGAAAAGGAACTCGAAGATCTACAGCCGTATGAACATCCTAAAGCTGAAAATGTCGGTTGATTAGCCTTACTCCATTACACCCTGCTTTCTTTGCATAATTTTTCTTACTCTCTGTGATTGACTGGTATCATGTCCAGTTTATGTGCTCATAATAACACAATTTTTCATGATGGTTGTATTTACACTAGTAGCTCTATTTTTTTTGTTTTGTTTTTGCAATAGGCACAGCTAACAGACCAAATTGCACGAATAAATGTTGAGATAAAAAATCTAAAAGCGGAAAGGAATGCCGCGGAGTCTCAGTTAACCCGAGAGGAAGAAAGCATGAGGAGATGTTGTGATAGGTAACCTGCTTGCGAACTGCTGTCCACTCCACAAAAGACTAGGTTACCTAACACTAAGTTGTTCCAGGCTGAAGGAAATGGAAAGCAAGAATAGTAAGCTACTCCAAGCATTGCGAAGTGCTGGTGCTGATAAAATCGTTGAAGCATACCGCTGGGTGCAAGCTAACAAAAAAAATTTCAGGGAAGAAGTTTACGGGCCTGTTCTCCTTGAGGTTCGTGTAGTATTCCTGTCTACAGTCCTTTTATTTGCAGCCATGATACTATACCTTGTTTCAACTGTCCCCAGGTAAATGTTCAGGATAAACTTCACGCCACTTACTTGGAAAATCATGTTCCAAACTATATATGGAAGGTACAAATTCAGTGCTAATGCTTCATTTCTTGATTGTTGCTAAATAATGTTGCATGCATTGCATGTTTTTAGTTTATACTCCCTCCGTTCTACTTTATAGTTCACAAGGTTTTGTCCTAAGTCAAAACTCCTCTTATTTTAACCATGTTTTCAGAAAAAAAATATTAACATCTATAGGTTCAAACAAATGCGCAATCAAAACATATATCATGAGAATTGTAATGAAAAGAATTTGATGTTCTAAATTGTGGTCCAATTTTTTTATAAACTTAGTCAAAGTTAAAGAGGTTGGATTCAGGACAAAGCCAAAGTGAACTATAATTTGAAACAGGGAGTATTTAGCATTCATGTAGAACTAGAGAAAACATCTAGGAGAAAATTTTACGAGTGGCTGCTGGATCTCCTTGTGCTATACTGCCATTGCACATTCCCATGTTGTATACATAGTCCATGTGCAGAAGCAGATTTATCCTCCAATTACTGAGGATGACCACCATCCAATCATATGCCATTTCCGTATATACAACCGTAGTTTATTGTCATTGCTGACTTGTGAACAGTTACATGCCATCATCTTGTTTCTTTTCTTATGGAAAACCATTGTAATTGCTGTAATCAATTGTATGTACCAGGCATTCATCACTCTGGATGCTTCCGACCGTGACTACATTGTTAGAGAAACGAAGCAGTATGGCATCCCTGTTCTGAACTACTTGGCGCACGAAGGCACAAGGAGACAACCATTAAACATCACTCCGGAGGTAAAGCAGATACGGGCCAAGCATTTTCCCTTATTTGTTGCACCCTCGCAACTTTTATTATTCATGAGCATCCACACTAACCATCATCCCTACTTGTTCCTGAGCATTTTGAATGAATGGGCACCACGGTTATTCCTTTTGGTGACGTGACTGACCTTAGTGCTTTCTTGACCTCTGTTCACACTTAAAACATGACCTGAGAACTTTGTGATAGTAATATTGAATATTCTACTTTTCTTCCTTTGGCAGATGAAGGAACTTGGGATCTACTCCCGACTTGATCAAGTATTTCAAGCCCCTGACACTGTAAAAGATGTTTTGATTAGTCAGGCGGGTTTGGATAATTCGGTATAACTACTTTACTACTTATGTTCCGTTCATAAACCTTGACCAAGTTGCATTGGTTATTGCCCCTCCAATTACAAAAGATTGACAGATTTGTGTATTGGCATGGTCCCTGAAACATACCTTTGACTAATTTCTTATAACTATTATAAAATCTCCCCATATCATCATCAGGTGTTCAATTTCAAAGCACATTTTTTCCTTCTCAAATATGCATGAGAGCCACTTAACATTGCATGGAGAACAAGAAACAAAACAAGAACACCAAAGAACCCCCCGCGCGAACCTTGTGCATGAAGAGTACAGCCCAGCCCACCCACAAACACACACAACACGCCAGATAAAAAAGACACGTCCTTCACCAAGTGACCTCAAATTGAAGGGAGTACCTGAAACCCTTCACTCAAAGTTGCTTTTTGTCTCACTTTTCTTCTTTTTATGTGTATTTAGTACATAGGTACAGATGAAACTCATCGCAGAGCAGATGAGGTATCAAAGTTAGGCATTTGTGACTTTTGGACTCCGGATAACCATTATCGATGGTCCAAATCAAGATATAGCGGTTATATGTCAGCCAATGTAGATGCAGTCCGTCCTTCTCGTCTCTTCAAGAGCAGTATGTCATCTCAACCTTGATAAAATTCATATACATAATTCACCTATCGTGTCTTATTCTTGTCAGCCTCCCCGCAGATCTGGATGTAAGCGACATTGAAGATCTAAGACTTCAGAAAGAAAACCATGTAACGAATATTGAAGGAATGCGTGAAGCTATAAAGATGCTTCATAGAAAACAGAGGCAGCTAGAAGACGAAGAGGCAAATATACACAAGCAGAAGGTTTGATCTATTCAGTTTCATTGATTTTTTATTTTTCCCTACAATTTGGTGTTTTCTTATCCCTTTGAATGTAATCAGCTGATGAGCTTAGAACTTGTAAGAAATTGGCTGTGTGCGATTGCCGAGGCCGGAACTATTCCTATTTTTTTTTTTATAAAAAACTTCCATTGATTTTAATTATTAGTAAGTTGTTCCTTGTCATTCTTATAAAAAAAAGGGCAGACCCAGTGCCAGAGGCTCCCACACGAGTGGGGTCTGGGGAAGGGAATAACCAAAGCAAAGTCTTACCCCCGCAGAAATTCTGCAGAGAGACGGCTTCGAACCTAGGACCTGGTGACTCGGCGAGCTAGCATTCACCAACTGCACCAGACCTGCCCTTCTTCCTTGTCATTCTTATATTTTTCTAATTAAATTTTGTAGGAAGAAATCATTAATGCGATGAGGTGCCACAAGAAGAGACGAGAAGAGATACAAAGGCGTGTTGGTATGATACTTTCTCCTGTTTTTTTTTTCCTTTCATGTAAATCATATAATAATTGGTCTTCCTTCCAGATATCAAAAGGAGAATGCTGAAGGACATATCCAGAGAAGAAGATGTAGAATCTAGCACAAGAAAGCTTCTTGATCAGGTGGCTAAGTTAAATGATGAGAGATTTCATGCAACGATGAAACTTAAGGTTAGCAGGGCCTTTATGCTAACAAACTTTTTTAGTTGTTTGTCCTGAAAAGCATCAAATTACTTTGTACTTATTTCAGTTTTATTTCAACTGTCATAGGATTTGCTTACTGAAGCTGTTGCTCTCAAATGGAGTCACACAGAAAAGAATTTGGCTTCAATTGAGCTTGATACAAAGGTATATCCCTCTAACTACATTTACAAAAGTAGGATGTCTGTACTATCATTTCTTAGAAGGGATTGCCTGTACTATCATTTCCAATCGGATTACATACTACATTTTGAAAAGACATCAGGCTTGTCGCTGTTGTCTGGTCTCACAAATAAGGTTTGCTTTAATTTATCTTATATTACAATGCTGATGACACTAAAATCATAATGTGTAAATATGGGTCTGGTCATACTAACTCCATCTCACAAAATCTACAAATCGTTAGGTTAGTAGTTGGTAAAAATAACGAGCTTTGAATCTTGAAATGCATGCACATCGTATGAATGAAATGGGCGGGTGTGGATGGAGGGACATTAATATATGTAGAAATATGTGGGTGTTTGTATTGAAGGGCACTAATATATGTAGATAATTTGATGTACTTGTTTAGCAATGATGTGCAAAATGAACAAATGAACATACAGTTAAGTGGGGAGTGAACTCAGTTGAATGTAATGGTTGTTTTCTTGGTTTTTTTTCATAGTTATACAGTTTGTGAGCTTGCAGAACTGTAGCAATTTTTCTTATGTTGTCCATAATGTTTGCGCTTCATGGAATTATCTGGCTGGTATTACTGATTTTTTCCTCTTTCTGTTTGACCATAATTGATCATGTCATAGATATGGGAGATGGAAAAGGATGTGAAAAAACTTGAAAAGGAGGCTAATCAGAAGGCTAGAAACTATGAAGATTGTAAGTTCGTTTTAAAATAAATTCTCTTGCTGTTTTCTTGTGATATTTGTGAAGTCAGGAAAGTTATAAATGGTGAAATGTGGCCAGGGCGACCTCCCCTCTCCCCACTTAACATCAATAATTTGTTAAGTATGATCTTTTGGTTGAGCCCATAATTATCAGGGACAACTCACATCATTGCTTCATAGTCAATTATTTTGTAAGCGGTGGCACAATATATTTGTGCATCTTTTTAAATGTAAAATGCACACTTTTTCGGTGTGCTTTACCAATTATGTGCAACATAAATGAAGAGTTAATCGAAGGTGACAATGTGAACAAACAACTAAGTGGGAAGCTAACTTATAAATTGAGTTGAATGACCCTTTGGTTTATCTATTTGTTGTTTTCTACTTGCAAATACCACAAATTTCAGTTTATTGTTCAATCCATGGCTGCATTTAACTTACTTTTTAATTGAAATGAGAAGTAGAAGCAAGTTATCTTGAAATATGGTTGGAAGAGCAATTTCCTTTTCCTTGTTCTACAAATTATTATCTGCAGTTGAATATGCATAAACTGATTTCAACTGTCACATTTTTTATTTTCTTCAGGTAAAAGAATCACTCTGGAGCATAGGCGGAGGCTGTCTATTGCGAAACAGAATGCAGAGTCGATAGCCATGATTACTAAAGACCTTGAAAAAGAGTTTCTTGCGGTATAGTTAAAATTTAGTTTGTGCAAACTTCATTCTGAACTTATGGTAGAGTACCAATTCATGACAATGGGTTTTGTGTTATCTGAATGTACTGATTCAACAACAACAACAACATAGCCTTTTGTCCCAAGCAAGTTGGGGTAGCCTAGAGATGAAACCCAAAAGAGACGAGAAACAGGGAGACACATAATGGGACATAAAGGGCTGCATGTAGTATTGATTCCTTTTTTGAATTCTCCGAAATGACAATCATTAATTCATCACACTAAGCATTTCACCAAGATTGATCATGGCCATTAATAATGTCTGTTGTATTAGTAATAACAACTGGATTTTTTACGTGGTTATTCCATTTTATCATCGAATCCTGTTTTCCTGCACCTTACTTGAATCTCCAATAGTAGTTTAAGCCATACAGCACCTGCATGCTCAATCCACCACAAACTACCTTTCAGTCAAATGCGACAAAAATGATTTCCAGCTCTAAAGTGCTCACGCTGAAAATTGAGACTTCAAGAGCCTTGTCATATCGTATACTAACCATGCGAGGTTGGACACGACACACGTCTAAGTGATTATATACACTAACAGAATCTTCTAGCACTGCTCTTAGTGGCATCATTAGCACTAATAATCCGTTTATTGATTCTTGACTCCTTTCTAATTGTAGATGCCCACTACCGTAGAAGAACTGGAAGCTGCAATACAAGATACTGAATCAGAGGCAAATTCTATGCTATTTCTTAACCAAAATGTTTTGCAGGAGTATCAAAACCGGCAACATGAGGTATTAAAATATGTCTTATTCATATGTGCTGGTCAGTTAGCAATGATTATGTTTTACTGTCTTGGTATTGTCACTGGCAGAATTATCTATTGAGAACTTAACAGATGGCATTTTATGGGATTATTGATGTGCATTTTTAAAATCTTTTCGAGATGATAACATAGTGAGGGAATCCAGGGAGGCGTGTTATGAAATGTCTATTTCCTGAAGTGCATTAAAATTGTGGAGGTTGCATGCCAGCGTGCTCTCCCTTCAGACTACCACCCTTGCGGAACATGCTTGGCTATGTATGATATGGTCTGTTGATCGGGAACTGATACAAGAACAGCAGGATAGATCGGCTAACTTGCCCTCCATAGAGACTCTGAGCTGCTTTCTTTGATCTATTTTCTGCTTTCCTAACCTATTTCTCAAGGATGCCTTTATAGACCAGGTGCCTAACAACCTACTAACAAATCTCCTGGTAAAAAAACTACTAACAAATTTTATCCATGTAACTAATCAACCCTATCTACTACAAATTAATCCCTAAGCTGCTGTTGCTGCACCTTGTCCAGAGCCACAGCCGGCCCACTTGCCCTAACAATGTATGAATAATAAGCTGTTATCTGGGTGTAATCATGTAGCCTTCTTGTCGTTTGTTAATAAATTAGGGTAGTAGATGAAGCCTTGGACAGTTGAACCATCCAAAAGAAGTCAAATTTGAGTTGAGCCTTGGACAGTTCAACAGTTCATCTACTGAATCATAATCTGTTTTGAGCTACTAAATCAATCTCCTCTGCCTAGAGTTTCGTTGATACAATTTTGATTTTACAGATAGAATCAATCTCAAATAAACTTAAGGATGATAAGGGTGAACATGAGATATGCTGTTCTGAAATCGAAACAGTAAAGGTTTGTATACTTCATCTTGTCACCTGAATTGAAATGATTTTTTTTTACTTCTTTTTTGGATCCATCTCCTATGACTTGACTTAAGTCGTTTTGTAGGGTAAATGGCTTCCAACTCTGCGTACTCTTGTTTCAAAAATAAATGACACATTCAGTCGTAACTTTCAAGAAATGGCAGTTGCTGGAGAAGTTTCACTGGGTATGTATGGTTCTGTTTCTTCACCATTGTTTGTTTTCTTGATAACACACTAATTGTCGTGTCAAAACTTCCTTGCAGATGAGCACGGTCTTGATTTTGATCACTATGGCATTCTTATAAAGGTGAAATTTAGGTGAGCTTTCACCAAATGAGAGCAATTTTGATATTTCTGAAACTGGATGAATAAATAACCATCACCCTGCACCATATTAATCAATGTACTGTTTTGTAATGGTAAGCTAGCTTGGTATCGTCAACTAATTACATTAGCCTGGAGTACCAGACTCAGCCCTTCCAAGTTGACTAAAGGGAAACTAAGTAGTTTTAGAATTTATGTTGACAAAATCTTATGATTATTAATCTACAGATAATGTATTAGTCAGTCCTACAGATGATCTTTCTGTGATCCCTGTATCTTGTGAAAGTTTTTTAATCAGAATTGGATGTCATGGAAATGAAATAGCACGCTAGCATTATATTCTCTTATCCAGCCTTCCAGAGCTCCTCAGTGCATGTTGTGAAGTGGGCTTGCCTTGTTTTGTCGCGTGCTATATTTGTAGTGGACTTCTCTTCCTTGAAGCACTCGCACACACTTTGAGCAGTTCCACTATTCTATTCCTTATCATCTAAAAGTGAATAGTGGTCTTGCCATCATATGAAGTAGGTTCCACTTCGATTCACTGAAGAGTCGTGCAACCAGCGTCCCACTGAATTAAAATGTAATCTCCTAATAACTACAACATGACTGATTCAACACTTGCTGTGAAGCACAGTTCATAGATGAAGATGGTTTATCCTTTCTCAAGTCTATTCCTCCCTCTTTTGTGACTTGCATGCTTCTTTTTTTCTAGTCTCTATCAGGAGATTTTTGTATATGTAAATATTTCTAATTCTCATGGAAGAAATATTTTTTTTATTTGTGTGGCCAGTATCTATTCTTTTGATTGCATATTTGTTGCTGATATTGTTTTTTTTCTATGCTGTGCTTCTAGCAAGGGTTTTGATATATTCTCTCTTGGTTGTCAGGCAAACAAGTCAGCTGCAGGTGCTAAGCTCTCATCACCAATCTGGAGGGGTATGAAGGATCAACAAGTGTCAAGTCAAATGTGAAACCTTTTTCTCTTCACCTACTTATGGTCATTATTATTTCCTTCCTGTTCATAGGAGCGATCAGTATCGACCATCTTGTATCTTGTGTCACTTCAAGATCTTACCAACTGCCCCTTTCGGGTTGTTGATGAGATAAATCAAGGTAAGACAACTGAATTGCCTCATTCCTCCAACAACTGTATGACTGTTAACTTGTAGGTATTGAGGTGGTCTAATGCATTCATCCGAATATGCAGGAATGGACCCCATAAACGAGAGGAAAATGTTTCAGCAGCTTGTCAGAGCTGCCAGCCAAATCAACACGCCACAGTGAGTGACAGTGCAGTCAACACATTGTACAGCATGCAGATCTGCAGACCTCCCGACATCTGATAACCTCCCGATTCTTTTGCCTGCAGATGCTTCCTTCTGACGCCCAAGCTTCTACCTGATCTGGAGTACAGCGATGCCTGCAGCATTCTCAACATTATGAACGGCCCATGGATTGAGGAGCCAGCAAAAGGTACTAGTCTCGCTTATGCTTTCTGAAAAGGAAAACATGCTGATCTTACTGGCGAACTGAACATGTAAACATTCCCAGTCAGAGTTGTATCTAATTCGTGTGATGCTTGCAGCATGGAGCTCCGGAGATTGTTGGAGGACAGTGGTCAGCGCTGCTGGGCACTGATCAGCCTATAATATTTTGCCTTGACCGCAGGAGGCTTGTAAAGTTTAGCGTGTAGAGCTGGAAGCAACTTTTGGGTGGTTAATTTAAGCTTTAGTTGTACTCCATGTAAATATAGGAGAGCGTTGCATTATCTATCTAGAACTAGTTGCTGAGCTGCTCTAGTCACTTGGCAGCCCTTTTGTCACTGGAGGGTACTGCACTGCGGAATGATCCCTACCCGGTAGCTCACCACAAGCCAGTATTTCTGCAAGTGACCAGCTTAGTTCAGTAATTATTTTGCAGCGTGGCAGCCGAAGTCAGTCTGTGGTGTGTGCCTGTCTAGTTGCTATGACTAGTGTGACCCCTCTAGGCGTGTTTCAATTCACTGTTGCCTATGATCTCTTGATGAGATTTGTTTTAACGTTCAAATACTGGCCAATCTGTTTGTCAGATATGCTCGACGCTCATTCGCTGCAGCCAGCCTGTTCCCTCACAGCGCGCTCTGATCTTACTAGCTTTTCGTCGTGGCCATGCTGATTTTTCTTGACGCCACTCGCCAGTGGAAGCGTGGCCAGTGGCCATGATATTCGAGATACCCATAGGAATAGTTTTGCCAAACAGTTTTTCACTTTTTTTTTGGTCAGCGTTTGTCTTTCTCATCAGCTGATTCTTGCGGTGGTAACGTTTGACTACTCCAGAGGATTTGGTACTCATGCCTCACCAAATGTTGCCAGTGCAAGGCTGCAAATGCAAGCAACCAAACAAGCCCTGATCGGCTTTATAATAACAGCTAACAACACAAACCAGTCACACGCCTCTTGGCAGCCCATTGATGCTACAAACTTTTTAGCTGACAGCGACAGATGGAACATTGCACGAGCTGAAGCTGCATCAGACGAGCACAAAAGGAGTGTGGTGAACTAAACTACGTACAACAGAATAATCACACCGTGCTCCATTTGATCTCCACGTGTATCATCCCGTTCCTCGAGTTGATGAGGTGGTACTTCTCGTTGATCCGGCGGTTGTTCACCACATCCACCAGGTTTATATTCACATGCCCCAGCGATTCCTGGAAGATCGAGAGATCGAGCGTTAGGCGTTAGCTATGCGTTATGACAGCAAAGAGAGGAGATGCTTCGGCCTGCAACTGCAGCATGAATGACTTGCCTTGTTGCGGAAGGGAAGTCCGCGGCGTTTGCTTTTGACTTCGATGTAGATCTTGTCTTCCACTGGAGGCTCGTCTACCATGAACTGGAACTCCTCGCTCCATCTTGGATCTCTTGTTTTCCTTATAACCTGCAACATCAACAGTGCGGATCTAGAAAAAATGTATAGGGGGGGCTGAAGAAAAAGGGCAGTAGTTGGCACATATCCTGTCCAGCTATCCCAAATCTCCAATACCAAAGGTGTAGTGTAGTCAAGATTCTTCGGCGATCCAATCACTAATTTTTACAAAACTGATTAAATGGATACCATTACAATCATATAAAATCAATGTTGTATGTATTCTTAAATCAATTTACATCAATTCATCAAAATAGGGCCTAATTGTAGGTATGGACAAAAAAGGCATGAGTGATTGCATTTCTACCTAAATAGTTGCTTGATTTCTTTCTCAGTTTTTTCTACCAAATTAGAAAACGACCTCACGGGCTCAGGTGCTGACCTCACGGGCTCAGGGTGCCGTACTTGTATCGAAGACCTGCGCAAGTGCCTGCCAAGTCGGTGATGCCGCTAGCGCTAGATGCTGTTGCCGCGCTGGGCTACTGGCCTGGCCGCTGCTGCCTGTGCCTGGACGGGGGCCGCCTGCGCCTATTCTTCCGCGGTTGCGCAAGCGGCCAGCCGCGCACTCCGTTTGCGCTTGCGCCGCCGCCCCTCCTTCCAGCGCCTTCGCTGCTCGCTGCTAGCGGCCTAGCGCGCTAGGGTTAGGCAGCACTGCCGCCGCCGCACGGAGTGAAGGAGGGAGTTTGGGAACGGCGAACGGGGTCAGGCAGCGCCGCACGGACAAGTTTGGAACGGAAGCACTACTCAGGTAAAGAGAAGTTGAGCTTCGCTGGGCTTAGACTGTCCGCACCGCGTCCGTTATCATCCGCTAAACGCGTGTAGCGGATGAAATGGCCGCAGCGGGTACGCTACCCCGCACGTTATCGTTGCGGACGGGCGGGCGTCCGCTACTCCTGGCGGATGAGCAGAGCTTCCGCTATGCGCCTGCGTGGCGCGGGGCCCGCGTGGCCTCGTCCTCCGCTTGTCATGTGCGAAGGAGAGAGAAGGTCCGGCGTCGGAGGGGAAGAGAAGGAGATGGCGCGCCGCCGGCGGAGGAGGCCCGCGCTGTGCCCGGCCGTCGGAGGGGAAGAGAAGGGGATGGCGGCGCCGCCGGCGGAGGAGGCCCGCGCTGCGCCCGGCCGTCGGAGGGGAAGAGAAGGGGATGGCGGCGCCGCCGGCGGAGGAGGCCCGCGACCGTCCCGCCTCGCCCGAGCCGCGCTCGCCCGGCTCGTCCGCCGCGCCACGCCCGGCCCGCCTCGCCCGAGCCGCGCTCGCCCGGCTCGCCCGCCGCGCCACGCCCGGCCCGCTCGCCCGGCCGCCCTCGCCCGCGCCGCGCCCGACCATCGGAGGGGAAGAGAAGGGGATGGCGCGTGGCCGGCGGAGGAGGCCCGCGACCGTCCCGCCTCGCCCGCGCCGTGCCCGGCCGTCCCGCCGCGCCACGCCCGGCCGGCTCGCCCGGCCGCCCTCGCCCGCGCCGTGCCCGGCCGTCCCGCCCGCCGCGCCGCGCCCGGCCGTCCCGCCCGCCGCGCCCGGCTCGCCCGGCCGCCCTCGCTGGCTGTCCGCCCGCGCCACTAGAGAGACGCCGTGGGGAGAGAGAGAGGGGGGAGCGAGGGGAGGGGCCAGCGGAAGTGGGAGAGAGAGATAGAGGAGGGAGAGAGAGAATGGGAGGGAGGGAGACCGGCGGGGGGATTTTATTTAATAAAAAATCTTGACAAGTGGGACCCACGTTGGATAGAGGATGAGATAGATTATGAATGGGTGCGGGAGAATTAGAGATAGAGGAGAGAATCTTGATGACTAGGATGTATAGATGATGAATATAGAGGACCATGAGTGCGGATAGTCTTATACTCTTGGTGCTTGGTGGGCACCATAATTAGAGTTTCTAGCCCAGAATCGAGGTCCTTCGTCTTCAACCTCAGGATATCTCTGCTCAGCCCCTCCTGCACAGGAAGAACACAGCAAAACAGCACATTCATCGCCAAAATTTCTAGGAGGGGCTTAGGGGGGCTCCATGGCGCTAGTGGGGGCCCGCGCTGGATCCGCACCTGAACATCAATGTACATAGGACTGGACCATGGGGAGGTTGTTGCTTTTGGTTGTTTGATTTTGTTCCAAAGGGTTCAATTGAAGTTGTGTGAAAACTGAAACATGCAAACCTGAGGTATGGGCAGTTTACTCAGATTCAAGTGCTATAAAAATCAGAGGGAGGGGTGGCGTCGGGGAGCGACGCGCGGGGTCGGGACTCGGGAGTGCGTGGGGTGGGGGGGGGGGGGGGGGGGGGTGCATTTGCCGCACCGCAGCAATCAGGATGAAATCAGGGAGATACACACTATGGTAAAAATATTTGAGGCTATGGTAGTCTACCTTAATGACTATTATTGTTATCTATGGAAACAACCCAAGCGAACGATGAAGCCCCGCGACGTCCTTGACCATATATAAGCTCCGGCGCAATAGCAGTACTCATTACATTACCCTCCCGATCAAATCCCGGCGGCCACGCCACAAAAGATGGGAAATTGTGTCCGCGGCAGCAGGGACGACGACGGCGTCATCAACGTGTTCGGCGGGGGCGGGCCCCGGGAGGTGAACTTGACGGCCGAGTTCATCGCTGCATCAAGATCGGGAAGCGGCTGTTCATCACGCTGACGAAGGAGAAGCAGGTGGCGCTGATTGCAATCCCAGAGCGCGAGCTGCTGCTGCGTAACGTGGAGCGGAGCGGTGGAGGAGCTCAGCGCGATAGAGCCCGGCACGCAGCGTCTCTTTGTAAACGACGAGGGCCTGCGGCTGGAAGTGTTGGTGCGCAATAACAGCATTGCGGGGGTCGAGGATCTTTGTAAATAACCTCCGTCTTGGAATTAATATAAGAGATTCTACTAGTGTTAGACGTGTCCTTGATACTGCCTAGATTCTACTAGTGTTAGTACGTACTACCTTCGGTAAAAAAAAAAGGCATTATGGTTTTTGTCCTAATAAGTCAAACTATTGTAAGTTTGACCAAGTTTATTGAGAGAAATATTAATACATACAACATCTAGTAGGTATATTACAAAAATACATTTCTTGAGGTATGGGCAGTTTACTCAGATTCGTGCTATTCCAGTTTTTTTATTTGCCACCTTTCAGTGAAATGATTATGATGCAAGTTTCTTCATAGTAGTCATGGCAAAATGAACTGCGCCAATGTGGCAATGTCTTTCTGTGGACGGCTGGACGCAGGAGCTAGTAGACTAGTACTGTTATGCTAGTGAAATTCTGGATCAGTTCTCCAAATGAGACTATAGGATGAACAGAGAAATTACTCCTATCGTTCTAAACCTTTATGCCCAATTAGTTGTCCACAACTTTAGCCTACCAGGCCAAGATCTCTGAAGTCTGGACCTACCTCTTCTCAGCTTAGACATTGCTACCAGTTAGGTAATTCAGTTCATCTGACTAAAAAATGAAAATGAAAATCATAACCAATAAAGATGAAAGAAGTCTCAATAGGATTAGGCTGTATGGTAACGTAGGCTTAATCAATAATCATATACTGTAACTAGAACAGGTAAAAAATGTCAGAGAACTTAAGATATGGGCTTGCTACGTTTCGCAGTACAAATTTTAAAAAATAAATGAGCATTGCTACATAAGAAAAAATAATTTGGTAGTGTTACCTTTGTTTTCTTCCGTTCTCCCCTGAAAAGTACCTCAGCATATGGATTAGTATGCCGCTTCCCTTCAACATCTTCTGCACTTTCTACTGAAACCAACAGCACCCCACCACTGGATTCACCGTCTGCTTCCCTTCTTATACTAGCATTACCTTCACCATCTGAAGCCATATTGTCTTCTCTGAAGGGATCAAATGTCAACTCAACAATGAGCTTTCCTCTATTCTTCTTGTTCTGTGGATCATTTGGGTTCATGCTTCGAACAAGGTCGAGTGTGAATAACTTGCTCTCGTAAGGTGTAAGCAAGCGGAGGGGAATTACTTGCATCCCCAATTTATCATGCATCTTAACCTGCACAATCAAAAACGCACTAAGGTTATCGATTGGTGTCTCTCCTGCCAATGCAAATCTGGAAAAAAAACATATAGTTCATCACAATGAGCCATTATGGGGATATCAGAAGTAGAAAAGTAAGTTGCATACAGCTAGAAACCTTTTCCCAATCAAACATGTGAAGCTCAAGGACTTGAGTGTCAGGATCCTTGACTATGAACCTGAAGTGTTCATTCCATTCAGGATTCAGGTTGCTCATCTTAACAGATGTTTTCTTCCAGGGCAGTCTTTCACCACTCAGGCGCATCTTGACATAGGGATCAGATTTGCCAAGAAAGTCCATCTTGAGAAGATTCAGGGCTCTAATTACCTTTACATGCAAGATTCCAACTGGCTTCTTTGTAGCACCACTGCAATATGGTTCATAGAATAAAGAGTAATTAAATCCAAGTTCAATTGGAAATTTTGTTTTAAGAAAACTGGAAAGTGTTTGTTAAAATAGGACGATGAGTATTGCTTGTGATAACTAGAAATTGTTTGTATTGCCATCCTATTCTTTTTTACAAACATTTGGATATGTCATAAATAATAATTAAATCCACATTAAGTTTTGTTGTGACTCATAGATGAAGCACTAGCTGTTTGGATTTCATTGCTGGAGAATTTCACCTTGCTCCGTCTAAGATAGGAATCTGTATAACCTTAGGCCAGTGATACAAAATTGAGATTTGCTTTGATATTTGATCCTGTGAGAAAAAAAAACGATAATAAGATCAGAGTGAACATATTATGTGCTTCTACGGTACATTTACTCAAGGGTTTGGGAATGTTTTTTTAATACAAAGCCAGAAGAGCAGTTACCTGAACATATTGATACAAGACTGGTATGGCCATGACATCTCCCCCCAACAATTTGAATCCAAAATCTATACGTGGCTATACCCACAAAACTTGAGTTAGTAGTCTTTAATAAAATTATTAAGTGCAGGCGGAAGGCGCATATAATACATACCTTTTCCATTAGTGAAACACACAAGTTAGCAAAACAGGGAAAGCTTGGCACAAGTGACTTCAGAGTCACACGTGGTGTTAGCATTATATGCAAATCTTCAAGCTGAAAATTGCAGATATAGGACTTCAATACGTTAGTGAACTACCAAGCCTTATATGTATAATGCAGCCAGCCAGGGAGAAAAGCTAACCTGAACCGTCACCTTGAAAGAATGCACCTTTGCATTCACTGTTACATTTGCTGTGCTAGCCCACCGAATCACAGGCTCAATTACCAACTCTTTTTCTAGCATTTCGTAAGCTTTAATGCCTGTTTTAAGCAAGTAAAGTTATGTGAAAGTTATATTCAGATGGAAGCCAAAACAAGTAGGAAACAAAGTAAACAGTGATCAGACAGCCGTTCCAAACTACAGTACAACTATAATGCATCATATCAGAAGAGTGGGATCAGCTTTATATTCTAGGAATAGTTGAGTTTCACACATTAATAGTGTTTGGTTTGAGGAATGTTTAGTCCATCTTCTCATTCGTCATTTTTTTTGGTTTGTGGAATGGAATGGGTTGATGCATCGTCACCACCTCATTCCTCACAAGCTAATAATTAGTATTAGTGCGAGGAATGGAGTCATTCCACCAAATTTGAGGATTGGAATCACGATACACCACCTAATCTAGAATGGTTTGATTCCTCAAACCAAACACCCTATAAATTTTCCACCAATCATTTCCTTCAAAAACTTTATAAGTTTGCACTAAGTTAGAGTTGGTTAAAGCTAATCTTATTGTTTAAACAAGGACAGTTGAGGGATGGTGGGTGGACTAGACTTTGAGCTGCAGTACCTATTCAATCTGTTCATATCACAGACATAAGTTATATAACAGTAGGAAAACAAAAACATATTTCGTGTAGTAATGATAGTCATCGTTTGAGGAGCCAACGTGCAATATCACTCAGCACATTGCACCACAACAGTAAGCTATCTAAGAGAAATGGCAGACCTTGAAATGTAGGTGGAAGAGTCCCAAGTGTCAACTGTCCAAATTCAATTGATTCTATACCATATTGTCCAACATATTGATCAAATATTGGCCTCGTCGCACGTTTTATACTGTTGCATATTGCCTGTGTTCGCGGAGCAGAAGAACATTATTTTGGCTAATCATGCCTCCATTTAAAATTTATACAACACAGAAATGATGTACTGGTGCAAAATAAACTAAATTGTACCAAATAAGCCAAATAAAAGTTGAAAGAACCTTATCCAGAAAAGGCCACATGTCAAAAATAAACTTGTTCATCCAGTCAACCTGCAAAACAATAAGATGTTGCAAACCTTTAATCAGCGAAATATTGTGTTTGAGCATTTGCAACACCAGCTTCCAATTCAAAAACATTGGAACATTTTTTAATAACAGTGGGATGTGTGGAAAAAATATGACGCATGCTAGACAACCCAATTCTCGTCTAACTCCTCAAGAACTTCAGCAACTATATAGGATCTTTTGACGTGACACCTAAACTAAAATGACGCGGGTGCCGGTGTAGAAGAGGCGGGTGGTACACCGACGGCGCACTCCGGGCCGCCGGCGGCTGCGGCGGCGGTGGTGTAGGTGTCGACGGTGGAGAAGAGTCCCCGGGCGGTGGCGAAGACGGCGGCGGCGGGACCGACTCCGGGTGCAGCGGAGCTGGCCGCTCACGCCGCTGGTAGACGTGCACCGGCTGGGCAAAACGCGCCGCAGGCGCTGATGGGACCGGCTCCGGGTGGAGCGGGGCCGGCCGCTTGCGCCGCTGGTAGACGCGCACCGGCTGGGCGAAACGCGCAGCAGGTGCTGAAGTCGAGGGCTCCGGACCCGCGCAGGGCGCAGGGGCAGGAGCAGCGCCAGAGGCCGGCGCCGCTGGGCCTGTGCAGGGAGCAGGGCCCGGGGCCGATGGAGGGCCCAATGGAGTAGTACCTGCAGGAAACGCCAATGGTGGCTGGTCCACCGTGTCAGTGGGAAACGAGGAGAAGAGGTCGAGCTCTGAGGTAGTAGGTGGTGGGGAGGTGGTGGAGTAGGGGAAGACAGACTCGTCAAACACCACGTGTCGAGAAATGAGGACCCGACGAGAGACAAGGTCGAAGCAGCGGTACCCCTTGTGATCCGGAGAGTACCCGAGAAAGACACACTGAGTCGAACGGGGGGCGAGCTTGTGAGAGGCGGTGGCAGCGTTGTTAGGGTAGCACGCACACTCGAAGACTCGGAGGTGGTCGTAGCGAGAAGGAGTACCGAAGAGAGCGTGGTGAGGAGTGGGAGCTGGGCAGGCAATAGAAGGTAGACGGTTGAGGAGATAGGTGGAGCTGTGCAGATTCTCAGCCCAGAAGTGAGCAGGAAGGGAGGCCTGGAACAGAAGGGTGCGCATGGTCTCGGTCGTGGTGTGAATCATGCGCTCAGCCTTGCCGTTCTGGGAGGAGGTGTAGGGACACGACATCCGTAACTGCACACCGTGAGAAAGAAAGAAAACACGAGAGGTGGAGTTATCGAACTCACGCCCATTGTCACACTGAATTGCCTTGATGGTGAGACCGAACTGAGTAGACACCCAGGCGAAGAAGTGACGAATCGTGGGAAAAGCATCAGACTTGGCACGAAGGAAAAAGTTCAAGAGTAATGAGAGAAATCATCAACGATGACCAAATAATACTTATAGCCATAAATGCTCAAAATAGGCGATGTCCACAGGTCGCAATGTACAAGATCAAAAATATGGGTCGCATGTGAGGAGGAGGTAGGAAAAGGGAGACGAACATGACGGCCCAGTTGGCACGCCTGACACAAGTGCTCATCAGGAGCCCGATACTTGGAATACCGGAACTACGACTAAGCTGTGTGAAAGCATCGCGGCCAGGATGTGCAAGACGCCGGTGCCAAGTAGAGGAGGTAGTGGTGGTCAAAGCAGCTGACGATGTAGATGTCGAAGAGGAAGTAGCGGAAGCAGGAAAGCGAAGAGTATAAAGGGGCCCAGTGCTGTCACATCGGAGAAGAGGACGCTGGGAAGCCAAATCCTTCACAGTAAGACTAGAAGAGTCAAATTCGATAGAACAAGAATTGTCAGTTGTAAAATGACAAATAGAAAGGATGTTGTGAACCATAGAGGGAGCCACAAGAACATCGGGAAGGCGAAAGGGGCCGTGGGTGTGAGCGGCACCCACGGAAGTGACAGGAAGACACGAACCATTTGCGACCATGATGAACGAGGGGTGAGAGAAAGAAGGAGGATGCACAGAAGAAAGTATATCGGGTTCGAAGGTGGTGTGGTAAGTGGCACCCGAGTCGGCGATCCAGGCTAGATCGACTGGAGGAGTCAGGGTCATGGTATTGAAAGAATGGGCCAGAGACGCCGGGTCCCATCCGACAGGCCCGGGCTGAGCATCGGGAGGTGGAGCCCACGGTGACGAGAGTGGGGCCACCAGAGCGCCGGTGAACATGGTGGCCGCTGGTGGACGGTGCGCGCTGCCTAGAGCGTCGGGAGCCTAAAAGGGCCACATGGAGATACGCCCTGCCCATGGGTTGCTGAAGGAGGACCAGGGTGTACCCCCACTTGGAGCACCAGGAGCACGTGGAGGCATCGGTGTGCTCCCATGGCCAGCACCACCACGCCCCCACAACGACGACGGCCGCCACGCCCCCCCACTCCTGCTCGGCCCGAGAGGAGGAGGAGAACCCAGCAGAGAGGACGTCGGAGGAGGGGTGGCCGCCAGAGCAGTAGAGGAAGACGAGGGCCTCGCCACGGGAAGCGACCCAGGCTGGATGCCCTGAGTGAGCTCCTCCATGACAAGGTCGTCACGGACCTACAGGAAGGTGGGGAAGGGCTGCTGCCGAGTGATCCACGTCCGGAGGTGGCTGTAGCGCTCACTGAGCCCCCGGAGGACGTTGAGGACAAGAACCCTGTCCTCCACGAGCCAGCCAAGGTTGCCGAGGGAGTCCGCCATGGCCTTCATCTTGCGGTAGAACTCGCCAACAACAAGGTCACCCTGCACGAAGGTGCGGAAGCTCGCATTGAACCGCAGAGCCCGAGCTTCAGCATTGTCCAAAAAATAGCCCTCGAGCGCCAGCCAGGCCTGGCGAGCGTCAGCAGTGTTGTGGATGAGGTCGTAGAGGTCGAGGGAGATCATCCCAATGATCTAGGAGAGCACGATGCTGTCAAGGCGCAGCCACGAGGGTGTCTGGACTGTGACCGAGGCGTCGACGAGGAAGTGGTCGTCGAGGGCATAGCGACAGAGGGTGAGGAGGACCAGGTCCCGCCAATAGACGTAGGAAGGCGACTCGGGCTCGAGGACGACCGGGACGAGCGACCGGATGTTCTGAACACCCCCGGCTGGTAGTGAAGCTGTGCCACCAGTGGATCGACCGGATCGTGCCAGATGACCGCAGTGGTGGACGCGCGGTGACCCGTCGAGCCAGAGGAGGTGGCCCCAACATCGTGGTAGGTGGGGGGGGACGAGGAGCTGCTCCGCCTTGGTGATCTGGCGGGCCAGTGCATCAGCGGCATCCCACTTGAAAGCATCTAGGCCCCGGTGTTGGTTTCGACAATTGATGACAACGCATTATTACCATGACTAACGTGTGTTTTGCAGAAACAGTGGTAAGTTAGGTCATGGAGTTGATAACTGCTTTGGGCACTATGGTATTCATGTCCCTTGATGGAAATCATTTCGATTTTCAAAGGATCAACGACAAGATTAAGGACGGTTAGTTCCGGATGTCAAGGTGTTGAGTTATATCCGGAATAGTCGTTATGATCTTTGTTTCTTCCTTTGACCGTACTATAAAGGGGGGCATGAGCGAGTAGCTTGACCTAGGTGAGTCTTTTGTTTAGCTGTGGTGCACACTTGTCAAACTTAGCACTAGGTAACTCTAGAAAAGCTCAAGGTTCAGTTGGAAGCAACTTGGTTCAAGTTGCGTCGTGTTTCGAAGTCGTTTGAGCAGTTTACCTGTGATCGGATGCGGTCTTTGTCATGACCGGACGCATCCGGTCAGTACTAACAAGTCACTGCGTCGTTAACTGATTGACCGGACGCGGTCCTTGAGAGGACCGAACACGGTGGTCAGTCTGACACGTGTTTCAGAGGGTAAACAGTGTAATCGGACGCGACTGTGAAGTGATCGGACGCGTCCGGTCACGTTCCAGTAAGGTCCCAAGCTGACCGACGCGTCCGGTCATCTATGATCGGACGCGGTCGAGCGTCAGGTCAAAGTCCAGTAAGGCTCTTACATGATCGGACGCGTCCGGTCATCCCTGACCGGCGCGTCTGGTCACTCAGCGCTGACTTTCGGTTTTCGACCGTTACACTCGACCGGGTCGTCCGGTCATGTCGACCAGCGCGTCCGGTCAATACGAGTTTTGCTGATTTGACAGGTAACAGTTGGATTTGTCTGAGGGGTGTATAAATACATCCCCTCCACCTCTTTTAGAGGACTCTTGCTCATTTGTTTAGCTGAGAAACACCTTTAGAGTGCAAGGGAGTGCAAGAGCCCTAGTGAGGATAGTGATTTGAGAATCAAAGGTTGAGATTCTTCTCTAGTGACAAGAGTGTAGCAAGTGTGCATCCATCTTCTCATTAGGCTTGTTGTGGTCAAGTGAGAGTTCTAGCTTGTTACTCTTGGTGATCGCCATCACCTAGACGGTTTAGTGGTGATTAGGAGTTTGGTGATCATCCGACGAGCTTGTGGGTGACCCAACTCATGTTGTGAGCGGTTTTGGGTGATTCGCCGTGACGGAGTGTCGAAGAATCAACCCGTAGAGAGCACTTGATCCTTGCGCGGATCAAGGGGGAGCTACACCCTTGCGCGGGTGCTCCAACGAGGACTAGTGGGGAGTGGCGACTCTCCGATACCTCGGCAAAACATCACCGTGTTCCTAACCCTTACTTTCAAGCATTTACTTTAGTGTATTACTTTCATTGCTTGTTTACTTTCCTAGAATTGTCATGCTAGCCTAGGATTGGAACTTAGGGTGCAAAACTTTTATCGGTAGAATCACAAGGAACACTAGTGGGCACTAGGGGTGAAGTTTGGCTTGTAGGATTTAATTCTTGCAATTAATTTTTTAGAAAAGCCCAATTCATCCCCTCTCTTGGGCATCTTGATCCTTTCAATTGGTATCGGGGCCGTGTTGCTCTTTATTTAGGCTTCACCGCCTAGAGCAAGATGTCTAACGGGGAAGGACCACCTCCCACTTTTGAGGGAGATGATTTTCCATATTGGAAAATTCATATGGAGGCGTACCTCGAAGCCATAGATGTTGGGTGCCTTGGAGCCGCAACTGAAGGGCTTCCCCCTATTAGGGATCCCACCAACCTAAGTGGTGACGAGGAGAAGTACGACCGGTGGAATGCAGAGGCAAAAAATGCACTCTACCGGGGCTTAGGCAAGGATATCTTCAATCGTGTGCGTAATGCCAAAAACGCTCATGAATTGTGGGAAAACCTTTGTGCTCTCCATGAGGGAACTAAGAGTGAGTGTGAGGAACGCTATCACATTGCTTTAAAGAAAATTAATTCTTTTGAGATGCTTCCCAAAGAAAGTGCTAATGAAATGTACACTCGATTGAATGTTCTTGTAGAAGATCTTAATGCTCTTGGACTCACTCAAATAAGTCAACCGGATGTTGCAAGGAGGATCTTGAGTGTTCTTTCCGTTGAGAAGTATGGACATATTGTCACCGTACTTCACCAAAGTGATCTCTCCGCCGCAACACCGACTCAAGTATTGGGAAAGATCAATGCACATGAGATGTACATGCACATCACTCTGGAAGAGGGCTCATCATCTTCCAAGAAGAAAGACTTGGCCTTCAAAGCTAGCCATGAAAAGAAAAAGAAGAAGGGCCAAGCCATGATGGTGCAAGAAAGCTCAAGTGAGAGTGATATTGATGATGCATCACTTGCACTCATGGTGAGAAAGACCACCAAGATGCTAAAGAAGCTCAACAAGAGTGGCATCAAGTTCGATGGCAAGAAGAAAAAATTCTTTACAAGTAGCAAAAGGAAGCCAATATCCGAGATGGATTGCTTCAATTGTGGTGAACTTGGCCACTTAGCTCATCAATGCCCGAAGCCTCCAAAAGACAAGTACAAAAACAAGAACAAGGGCAAGAAAGATGATTCAAGTGACGAAGAAGATGAGAAAAAGAAGAACAAGCCATACAAAAAGAAAGATGGCAAGAAAAGAGAGTTTTACAAGAAGAAGGGAGGCAAATCTTACATTGTTGGTGATTGGCTCACCGACATTGAGTCATCATGTGAGTCCTCCGGCGATAAGAGCGACGATGAGAAAGAGAAGGTCGCCGCATTTGTGATTGGGCCATCATCATCTTCACCGACATCTTTATCACCACCTTCACCGCCACCTTTACCATCATCTTCCACTACTCATCTATGCCTTATGGCTAAGGGTGAACGAAAGGTACAAAATAATGATAGTGATGATAATGATAGTGATAGTGATGATGAATATGATGCACCTTCTTATGATGAACTTGTAAAATTGTTGAACAAATATTCTAAAATCATAAGAAGAACTAGAAATGAAAATGATGAGCTTCAAAATGAAAATGAATCACTCTCATCTAAGCTTGAGAATGCACATAAGACTAGTGATGAGCTCAAAGATCAAAATGAAACTATGTCTTCTACTCTCAAGGAGCTCAAAACTTCTAACAAAAAGCTTAGAGATGAACATGATAAACTTGAGAAGAAGCATGGTGAATTCATCACTAGGCTCAACTTACTAAAAGATGAATATACTACATTGAAAATTAACTATGATAGTCTTATTGTTGCTAATGAGCTTGCTCTTGAGACACATGATGCTACTAACCAAGTTGTTAATATTGATATAGCTACATCATGTGATGATTTGATTGTTGAGAACTTTGAGCAAGGCTCTAGCGGCAAAGGCAAGAGTGTGGTTGAGTCCGACAACTATGATGAGTATGTCAAGCTCAATAGTGAAAATGAGATGCTTAAGAATGAGAACAAGAAGTTGATGGCTCTTGAAAAGCAAGCACCAAATGAGTCACTTATTGAAGAAAATAAAAAGCTCAAGCAAGAAAAAGAGCATCTCAAGACCGGCCTAAGCAAGTTCACAAGAGGCCAACATTTGCAAAGTGAGCTACTCATGAACACCATCATGAAAATGGATAGAAGTGGCATTGGTTACTTGGCAAATCAAGAGAAGAAGGCCAAAGCTCAACAACAACAAAGCAAGTCAAAGCCTAAACCAAAGAGATATGTTGAGTGTGGACAATAAGGCCATTTTGCTCATGAGTGCAAAACTCCACCACCACAACCCTTGCCCAAGCATGCTTGACCCTTTGCTTTCAATGCTCATTACATGCTTAGAAAAGATTCAAGTGGAAAGATGAAAGTCATGTTCTTGGGTCCCCCTAACAAAAATAGGCCAAAGAAAATATGGGTTGCCAAGTCACTAGTTGAGAAAGTCAATGGTCCCTCTCAAGTTTGGGTCCCTAAACAAAAGACTTGATCTCTTGTGTGTAGGTGAACTACAAGACCGGTAGATCTTATTGGGTGATTGATAGTGGTTGCACACAACATATGACCGGTGATCCTCGTATGTTCACCTCACTTGAAGAGAATGGGGAATGTCAAGAGTAGATCACATTTGGGGACAATTCAAAGAGCAAAGTCAAGGGTATAGGCAAGATTGCAATATCAAATGATCACTCTCTCTCAAATGTGCTCTATGTTGCTTCATTGAGTTTCAACTTACTATCCGTTGGGCAACTTTGTGACCTTGGCTACCAATGCTTGTTCACTCCTAATGAAGTGGTAGTTACAAAAATAGATGACAAGCAAGTGATTTTCAAAGGCTTTAGATACAACAATCTCTATCTTGTTGACTTCACCTCCGAAGATGCAAATTTGATGACATGTTTGTTCACCAAAACTGCACTTGGATGGCTTTGGCATAGGAGGCTTGCTCATGTTGGAATGAACACTCTCAACAAGCTATTAAAGAAAGAATTAGTGAGAGGTTTGAAGGATGTAAAGTTTGAGAAGGACAAGCCTTGTAGTGCATGTCAAGCCGGCAAACAAGTTGCAAATACTCATCCAACCAAAGCTTACATATCAACATCAAGAGTGTTAGAACTTCTACATATGGATTTGTTTGGTCCTACAACTTACAAGAGTTTGGGTGGAAATCTCTATTGCCTAGTGATTGTGAATGACTACTCAAGATACACTTGGACTTTCTTCCTTCATGACAAATTTGAAGTGGCAAATTGCTTCAAGAAGTTTGCAAAGAGAGCTCAAAATAAATTTGAAGTCAAGATAAAGAAGATTAGAAGTGACAATGGAAAAGAGTTTGACAACACAAACATTGAAGCTTATTATGATGAAATTGGAATCAAGCATGAAGTTTCATCAACCTACACTCCTCAACAAAATGGTGTAGTTGAGAGAAAGAACCGGACCTTGATCACCCTTGCAAGAACAATGCTAGATGAGTACAACACACCAGAGAAATTGTGGGCCGAGGCAATCAACACTGCATGCTATGCTTCAAATCGTCTCTTCCTACAAAAGTTTCTTGGCAAGACCCCCTATGAGTTGCTAAATGGGAAAAAGCCGGACGTCTCATTCTTCCAGGTGTTTGGTTGCAAATGCTACATCTACAAGAAGTGTCAACACCTAGGGAAGTTTTAAAGACATTGTGATATTGGTTTTCTTGTTGGTTACTCATCAAAGTCCAAAGCATATAGAGTATTTAACCATGCCACCGGTTTGGTTGAAGAAACATATGATGTGGAATTTGATGAATCTAACGGCTCCCAAGGAGCAATTGAGAATTATGATGATGTAGGTGATGAACCATTGAGGGAGGCAATGAAGAACATGTCGGTGGGAGACATCAAGCCTAAAGATGATGAAGACGATGTACAAATTATCAATCCACCATCTTCATCACATGTGCCTCAAAATGATGACAAGAATGAGAGAGTTGAAAATGAAGATACTCATGTCTCTCATGCACAAGCCGAGGCACAAGCTCAAGATGTTGATGCTCCCCAACCCTCTCCTCAAGTGGTTGATAGAAGAAACTCACCTCTACTTCAAGCACATCCACAAGATCTCATCACGTGGAGTCCTACAAAAGGTGTAGTGACTCAATCCCAAAAGCTTACTTCTTTTGTTGAACATCACTCTTTTGTCTCTTGTCTTGAACCTAAGAATGTAGAAGAAGCTCTTCAAGATCCGGATTGGGTGAATGCTATGCATGAAGAATTGAACAACTTCGCCCGCAATCAAGTTTGGACACTTGAAGAGCATCCAAAAGGTGCAAGAGTCATTGGAACCAAGTGAGTGTTCCGCAACAAGCAAGATGATCAAGGCGTATTAGTGAGGAACAAGGCAAGACTAGTTGCAAAGTGGTTCTCTCAAGTTGAAGGTCTTGATTTTGGAGAGACTTTTGCACCCGTCGCAAGACTTGAAGCCATTCGTATCCTTCTTGCATATGCATCACATCATGAAATGAAACTATATCAAATAGATGTGAAAAGTGTATTTTTAAATGGTTTCATAAATGAACTAGTCTATGTTGAATAACCTCCCGGGTTTGAAGACCCTAGATATCCTAATCATGTTTATAGGTTGTCCAAGGCGCTATATGGGCTTAAGCAAGCCCCTAGAGCGTGGTATGAGCGCCTCCGGGACTTCCTCATTGAGAAGGGCTTTACTATTGGGAAGGTTGACACCACACTATTTACCAAGAAGCTTAATGAAGAGATCTTCATTTGTCAAGTCTATGTTGATGATATCATCTTCGGGTCAACAAATGAAGACTATTGTAAAGAATTTGGTGAATTGATGTCGAAGGAGTTCGAGATGTCAATGATTGGTGAGCTAACATTCTTCCTTAGTTTTCAAGTCAAGCAAATGAGAGAAGGGATTTTCATCTCTCAAAAAAAGTATACCAAGGATCTTCTCAAAAGATTCAAGATGGAAGAGTGTAAGTCAATCAAGACCCCAATGCCATCTAATGGACATCTCGACCTAGATGAGGGAGGTAAACCAATTGATTAAACTCTTTATCGTTCTATGATTGATAGCTTGTTATACCTTACCGCATCTAGGCCCGATATCATGTTTAGTGTGTGCATGTATGCTCGCTTTCAAGCATGCCCTAAAGAACCTCACCTAAGTGCCGTAAAAAGAATTTTAAGATATCTTAAGTATACCCCAAGCATCGGTCTTTGGTACCCCAAAGGAGCTAGATTCCAACTAGTTGGCTATTCCGATTCGGATTATGCCGGTTGCAAAATTGATAGAAGAAGCACATCTGGAGGGTGCCATTTGCTTGGAAGGTCCTTAGTATCTTGGTCATCTAAGAAGCAAAATAGTGTGGCTTTGTCCACCGCCGAGGCGGAATACATTGCCGCGGGGGCTTGTTGTGCACAAATCTTATACATGAAACAAACCCTCCTAGACTATGGAGTTGTTCTTGAAAAGATGCCGCTTTTATGTGATAATGAAAGTGCCGTTAAAATTGCTAATAATCCAGTACAACACTCACGCATCAAACACATTGATATCCGCCACCACTTTCTAAGAGATCATGTTGCTAAAAATGATATATCACTAGAAGGTGTAAGAAGTATAAATCAATTAGCGGATATCTTCACTAAACCCTTAGATGAGGCTACCTTTTGTAGGTTGAGGAGTGAACTAAATGTGCTTGACTCTAGTAACTTTAAAAAAATGAGCTTGTGTTATCCGTTGCATTTCATTGTATTGTTTGTTATGTTTAAATTTCCCGTAATGCATCTAGAACTTGTCTAACACGGTTACGATAACCCTCCTTTGGAGGAGTGAAGAAGCCTAACCGTGGATCAAACTTGACAAGCAACCTAGTCTTCCTTTCTCGCTTTGCATTGCATATGCATGGTTGTTGCTTTGTCGTTTCTTTTCGGTTTAGCTTTGAGTAACCTCTGTGTTCGTCCATGAATAGAGAGAGCATTTGAAGCTCCCAAGGGTTCACAAACTCTATTGCATGGCCATACGTTGCTCCTCGGGTGTTTATTGCATATTTTCTTAAAAATAATACTAGCCTAAGGCAAAATACTTTGAAAAACTTGAGGGTTTGAGTGAGGTCACTTATATCAGGTTTCAATTGGTGTTCATTTGAGTCTTTTTGAATTGGAACTTGATTGGGAGAAGTTGCGTCGAAGATCGGATTGAAGAAAGGCGTTAAACAGCGACCAAACGCTGGACCGGACGCTGCACCGGACGCGTCGTTGCTGACCACCGCGTTCGGTCCTGGCATCCACCAGCGCGTCCGGTCATTCCCGAAGATTTTCTTTAAGATCTCTAACCGGACGCTGCACCGGACGCGTAGTTACTGACCACCGCGTCCGGTCCCAACCACCACCACCGCGTTCGGTCATCCGCTTGAGTTTTTCGGGCAATCCATGACCGGACTCTGTCAGCGTCCGATCGTGCATAATCGGACTCGTCCGATCGTTCCAGGAGCTTACTGGACTGTGACCGGACGCTGCCTCCACCGCGTCCGGTCATGCGACCACCGCGTCCGGTCTTCACGTGAAAAGCCGATCTCACCCTTTTAACCGTTCGTTCGGATCTCGTTCGTCTTCTCTTCCGTTTCAATCAATCCGCCGCCAATACCTAGCCGACCTCGCCGCGCTGCCGCGCCACCGCATCCGCATTCGTCGTGCCGTGCCTCCACAGCCGCGCTCGCAGCCGCGCCGTCCACGCCCGCGCCTGAGCACTCCCCCTGTAGCCGCGCACGCCGTGCCTCTGCGCCCACGAGCTCGCTGCCCGCATGCCACCGGAGTCGCCCCGCGCACCACCGCGCCCGAGCACCGTCGCCGTGTGCCCGTGCTCTTTGCCACGCGTGCGCCTCCGCAGCCAAGCCGCCATAGCCGAGCAGCCCCACATGCCAGTGACCTAACCCTAACCCTAACCCTAACCCTAGCTGTGTTTTCGCGAGTTTCCATCTCCGCGAACGTCTCCGTCTCCGCAAGGTGACGTTTTTGCCTTGGATTAGGGTTTGTCGTTGATTTTCCGGTGAATTACTAATACAATCTTTGATCTCATCGGTACTCCAGGGTTTGGATCGTCGTTTCCGGGTAACCCTAGCACGTCGAAATCATCTTCCGTTCATCGGAACTTTGCTCATCCGAGGTAGCTATCGCAGTCCTTTCACATCTTATCTAATATGCTTCCTTTCATTAGGATCTTACTCATCTATTAGATAATATATGTTGCTTATAGTAGATCCATCTATTCTATCGTTTCAGTTCGTCCTGTCGGTGCTGTGTGTGTCATGTGATCAGTTGTGAATCCGAGGCCAAGCCTGCGGATACGGATTGAGGCCAAGCCTCACGAGTGTCAGTTCATCATCTGTTACTTTCCAGATTTTCTCAGATACAACAGTTTGTCAGTATGATTCGCTGCAAGAATGCTGGTGGTGCACCTAGTGACGGGGACGAGAGTCCTCCTAGGAGGACAGAGGTCGCTCGCGGCAAGCGAGTAAAGATAGCCGCCAAGAAGAGAAAGAGAACACTTACAGAGGCAAAGGTGGCTCAGGCAGTTGCAGATGCAGCAGAGGCAGCAAAGAGAGGTGGCAGGAGTAGTGGTATACGTATTGGCGAGAGTCGCTTTCACCTTGAAGGTCGACAGCTCGGTACTGAGGCTACCGAAGAGACAGTGGATGCACCTGCAGAGCAGGCTACCGAGGACCCAGAGGAGACTGAGGAGCAGACAGTTCACTCTCCACAGCGTCGTCGCTCAGGATGTACACGAGCTCAGGTGACTCCCAGGCCAGAGGGTCAGCGTCGTGGAGGTCGTCCATCTCCCAGGGCTCGAGGTCACCTCCTAGTTGAGCACTTTGACCTCAGGGGAGCTACAGCTAGATAGGTCTAGGCCCTCAGGTTGGTTGAGGTCACTCGGTGGTTCCCACCTCAGCGGGATCCCCGGGCTTCAGAGGGTTTCTACACACCTCTGCACGAGGACTTCTACAGAGCCTATATCGACAGCGGGATTGCTTTCAGACCTCAGAGAGTCTGTCGACTAGAGGCCTTAGTTGAGATGGTTGGTGAGCAGCTTCGTCCGCATCTGTCCTTTCTACCTGGATTGTCAGATCTTCTTGGACGGACTGGAGCATACTGCGGGGCCTGGGTCAGAGAGTTCTATTCTTCACTTTGGATTGACCCAACACATGAGTTCATTCACTTTGCATTCAGAGGCCGTGACCGTAGACTATATAGCACTAGGGTACGGGAGATCCTCAGACTCCCAGCTTCAGAGACGAAGATACACCAGTTGTGTTTTGAACAGACTGCACCTCCGAGACGCCTTCATGGCGGGACAGTGCCCCCTACCGACATGATCAGACCCTACTTCCGTGAGCCTTTTGGCGAGGGGTCTAGACGTACACCTGCCAGCCTGACACCGCTAGCCAGAGTACTTGATGCTATTGTGAGGCGGACACTACTTCCGAGGCTTGGATACAATGAGGGATTGACTCGCATGCAGCTATGGGTAATACATCACCTCATCTCACAGACACCGTTCGACCTTTGGGATCTGATGCTATGTGAGATGGAGGACACCTTGGCAGAGGGGTTCAAGGGTCACAGGCAGCTTCCGTATGCTCATTGGATATGTTTTATCATCAGATCTGTGTGTGAACTGCCTGCAGAGATTAGAGCAGAGATATCTGATACCACTACAGCTTTTCTAGAGTATGACATTCGACAGCTGTGGGCATCAGTTACCAGAGAGCAGGCACCTGGCCTAGGACAGCGTCAGAGGCTAGAGGTACCAGAGACAGTTGCTGAGCAGGACGAGACCGTTTAGGGTCTTACTGAGGCAGAGCTAGCAGATCTTAATGCTTAGCCAGCTGATCCAGTCGAGGATGTTGCTACTGACAACACAGATGAGAATTATCAGCCCATCTCCCGGTACTGCTCTCCTCGACCTCACGACCATGAGGCCGGTGGTTCAGGCTCAGCCTCTCGCTCAGATCCAGCCATGGTGGCTATTCTTGAGAGGCTGACCCAGGCCTAGGAGAGACAGGAGATTCAGATGCAAAGACAGGCTCAGGACACAGCTGCAGCGTTCGCTCATATTCAGGCTCGTCAGGACGAGTTTCAGAGGCAGCAGCTAGAGTTCTAGAGACAGCAGTTCGAGATGCAGAGGCAGCAGGCAGCCACCCAACAGCAGTACCTAGAGCTTTTGCGACACCTTGTCACTATTGGGGTACCTCCACCACCGTCTGTCTTGACTCCAGCACTACAGTTCAGTGGACCTCAGAGTCAGGGATAGCCGAGTTTTTAGTACACCTCTCCCCAGCAGCAGGTGCCTCAGACGTTTCAGTCCCTGAGCTACACTCCTATACAGACAGGGTTCACTCCACCAGCTCAGCCGAGACCTCACCTCCTCTTAGGCACTCCGTTCCCTGACTTCAGTGCCACCTACAGTGAGCTGACTGGACAGCCGACTCCCTCGTACACCATAGTTGTGACCTCTTCAGGGACGTCAGCTTCAGAGACTGTCGGTCTCCCAGTGACAGGAGCCACAACTACAGAGATTGTGCCATCCTCAGTTGCTTCGATAGACCCTCCTACTCTTGGTGTCTTTCAGGCTCAGGTGACAGTGACTGCTCCTATTGTTGCCTCTACACCTTCAGTTACTGCACCTGCTCTACAGACCCAGACCGCTTCACTGCCACGTCTATCTACAGAGGGTCAGCCTGATAGTTCAGAGTCTGAGGAGAACACTTCACAGTTCGTGATCACTCCACGCTCCTCTGCACCCGACACGACAGCGTCTGTTCCCCCGTCGGATCCTTAGTTTAGTTTTTGGCATTTGATGCCAAAGGGAGAGAGAGAACATAGATTCAGGAGGAGTGTTGATAGAGGGTTTCGTTTTTTCCATGTGTGCTACATTCATGCATCATGTTTATTTTCTCGCCCTGCATTGTGTGACTATGAGTTTGTGAGTTTATATCATATCATGTCACTTGTGTTTAGCTCATAAGGTTGTGCTTCCGTGCCTTACTCCGATTTCATATGAGCTATGCTTTTTGTGTACTAACTCTTCATGTTTTATCTTATGAGTACACTCAGTTGGCTTGGAACACATAAGTAATTTCTAACCCCTTGTGCTTACAGCTTTTTGCTTATGTGAACTAAGCATGATCGAAAACCTCAACTCTAATATCTTCTGAATCTAAGTGTTGTCATCAATCACCAAAGAGGAGATTGAAAGCATCTAGGCCCCGGTGTTGGTTTCAGCAATTGATGACAACGCATTATTACCATGACTAACGTGTGTTTTGCAGAAACAGTGGTAAGTTAGGTCATAGAGTTGATAACTGCTTTAGGCACTATGGTATTCATGTCCCTTGATGGAAATCGTTTCGGTTTTTAAAGGATCAACGACAAGATTAAGGACGGTTAGTTCTGGATATCAATGTGTTGAGTTACATCCGGAATAGTCGTTAGAATCTTTGTTTCTTCCTTTGATCGTACTATAAAAGGGGGGCATGAGCGAGTAGCTTGACCTAGGTGAGTCTTTTATTTAGGTGCGGTGCACACTTGTCAAACTTAGCACTAGGTAGCTCTAGAAAAGCTCAAGGTTCAGTTGGAAGCAACTTGGTTCAAGTTGCGTCGCGTTTCGAAGTTGTTTGAGCAGTTTACCTGTGACCAGACGCGGTCTTTGTCATGACCGAACGCGTCCGGTCAGTACTAACAAGTCACTGCGTCGTTAACTGATTGACTGGACGCGGTCCTTGAGAGGACTGGACGTGATGGTCAGTCTGACACGTGTTTCAGAGGGTAAACAGTGTAATCGGACGTGACTGTGAAGTGATCGGACGCGTCCGGTCACGTTCCAGTAAGGTCCCAAGCTGACCTGACGTGTTCGGTCATCTATGATCGGACGTGGTCGAGCGTCAGGTCAAAGTCTAGTAAGGCTCTTACATGATCAGACGCGTCCAGTCATCCCTGACCGACGCGTCCGGTCACTCAACGCTGACTTTCGGTTTTCGACCGTTACACTCGACCGGCGCGTCCGGTCATGTCGACCAACGCGTCCGGTCAGTACGAGTTTTGCTGATTTGATAGGTAACGGTTGGATTTGTCTGAGGGGTGTATAAATACATCCTATCCACCTCTTTTAGAGGACTCTTGCTCATTTGTTCAGCTGAGAAACACCTTTGGAGTGCAAGGGAGTGCAAGAGCCCTAGTGAGGATAGTGATTTGAGAATCAAAGGTTGAGATTCTTCTCTAGTGAAAAGAGTGTAGCAAGTGTGCATCCATCTTCTCATTAGGCTTGTTGTGGTCAAGTGAGAGTTCTAGCTTGTTACTCTTGGTGATCGCCATCACCTAGACGGTTTGGTGGTGATTGGAAGTTTGGTGATCATCCGATGAGCTTGTGGGTGATCCAACTCATGTTGTGAGCGGTTTTGGGTGATTCGCCGCGACGGAGTGTCGAAGAATCAACCCGTAGAGAGCACTTGATCCTTGCGCGGATCAAGGGGGAGCTATACCCTTGCGCGGGTGCTCCAACGAGGACTAGTGGGGAGTGGCGACTCTCCGATACCTCAGCAAAACATCGCCGTGTTTCTAACCCTTACTTTCAAGCATTTACTTTCGTGTATTACTTTTATTGCTTGTTTACTTTCCTAGAATTGCCATGCTAGCCTAGGATTGAAACTTAGGGTGCAAAACTTTTACCGGTAGAATCACAAGGAACACTAGTGGGCACTAGGGGTGAAGTTTGGCTTGTAGGTTTTAATTCTTGCAATTATTTTTTTAGAAAAGCCCAATTCACCCCCCTCTTGGGCATCTTGATCCTTTCACCGCTCGCGCTCCCAAGCGAGGGCAGCCGCACGTACACGAGCTTGGCCCTCTGCAGCTGCAGCACGGGTAGGGACGAGGGCGGCGGCGAGAGCGGAGTCAGGACGACCGGCGTAGAGGTGGGACGGGGGCAGCAGAGATGGGGCGGGGAAAGTAGAGGCACTCTGGGCCATCAGCCCCCCCCCCCGCGGCCATAGCTGCAGCGGCAGCGGCGGTGAGGGCACTGGGAGCGGTGCCTGAAGGAGGAGGACGGGCCAGAAGAGGAGGGGCCGGAGCCGGCATGCCCAGCCCGGCAGCAATGGCGGTGGCCGCGTCCCCGGCGCCCGTGCCCGGGAGGACGGCTCCCTCAGCGCCCGCGCCTGGCGCGTCCTCGGTGCCCACGCCCGCGCCCGCGCTAGCGGCGGCGCCCCTGCGCCCGTGGCTAGAGCGGCGGCGGCGCTGGGAGTGCTTGGGGCGGCGGTGGCGGGCCTGGCTGCGGCGGCCGACGGCTGGGTACGCGTGATCTGCGCCCAAGTCGAGGTGGGGAGGGGAGGGAACGAGTGGAAATAGGTGGGAGGAGGGGGAGGAGGCCGGCCGGCCATGGCTGTCGGCGGCGGCTGCGCCTGGCGGCTGGGAGGGGAGGGAGGAAAGAAAACCTAGCTGGATACCATACTGGAAAATTGTGATTGATTTTCTAGGCCAACCCTAGGAGGGTAGCAGTATAGCATGTCATACATGGGCCTCATGGGCCTAGCCTCATGGGCCTAATACACTCATACTCCAACAGGAATGTGTCATGTGATTCTTCTCATTGGTGGCAGAATGGTACCACTTTGTAAGTCTCATTTCTCAAAATGGATGAATGAGTTCGCATATCCTTATTAGGTGGGGAATACATGTTTTAAAACTAATGTCTCCAAAAAAGGACTAAATATAGTGAATATATTTTCCACATCAATTTAAAGGTGAATCACTGTCATGATTTGTTTTAATTGAGAAACTTAATGCTAATATTAAGATGTTTTTTTCACAAAAAAGGTTGTTTTATGAATCAAAGTATATTAGTTTCAAACATAAACAATGCATAAATTTATTTTAGCAGAACACAAAACGAGGTTCAATTTCTTCCGTAAGACTTACATTCCTACAGAGATGTTCCTCAAGGTTTGAGTAACATGCAGTTTGTCTTACACCTGCATTCACTCATTAAACAGGCACTAGTAGCTTGTCTTACTACGAACATTCAATCAAGAAACAATAATAAATTATTGGATTAGTAGTGTAAGAACTATGAAGTATGTACTCACCCGCTCATAGTCTGGGCTCTTCACCCATAATGGAATATCTGGTATTGTTCCCTGCAGGGTTTCAGAATCTAAATCTCGTAGAGGTTTAATGACAGGATCCTGTAAAGTCAACCATGAGAAACCAGATTACGCTGCAATATTATTGACACAGCACAATAATTACCATAAATGCAACCTCTATGGAAATTTGTATATTCATAATTCATAATAGTATTGGCTGCTATAACAAGGTAAAAATGATGTGAGGAAAAAAAGTATTTGGGCCCAATATTTCTGGAAAAATTAAGACTATCTCTTACGGATTGAATTCGGTTAAAAAACGGACTAGTTATTGGTAGTTACAAATTCAAATTTCAATCTAGCTGCAATAAATGAAGATATCGTTTCACGATCTCAGTTTGCGCTACTAGAGAACACTACGCCAAAGTTATCTTTTGAAAATGTATATGCCTTCATGAAACATGATCGATAGTAATTAACTAATTGGTGATCCATAGGTACAAGGGTAGCATCAATTACATAAATAAAGAGGAAAAGGTGAAAATAAAACCCAATAAGTTCTATATTTTTGTCCAAAAAGCTTAATAAATGGTCTAAGCAGGTCCATATTACGGAGTTGGAAATAATGTAAAACGGATATAGTTCTCGACTCTGCAGAGGCAAGTTGTTAGTGTGTGCTATATTGGTGTTAAAATGAAATTGATTTTATGACTTTCGGTTGCACAATATCTCTGTAAAAATGACAGTTACGGCTTTTTTTTTTACTTAGCGTCGTTGTGGATCTGATTCTTTCTTTTCTTACCAACTAAGCTATCCAAGTGTCATTGTAGTCTCAAGTAGACTGCGTGTTCAGACAAGTACGCTATAGATATATTTATTAAGTTCCCAAGTTGGATGTTGTTCCCATCATATTCAACAACTGCACGTCATCTTCATTCCTATGGGCAAACTGATGAAACCACCTGTAATCTAGCGCGAACCACATGCTGGAAAATGATTCCAAGCATATTATTAGACAGCTATGAAGAAAAGCATCACTCAAATATGCCTTAATTCGATGCTAATTAAATAACTATTATTACATGGTTAATTATTGTCAGGTGATAACTATGCACCCCACCATAATATGCACTAATCCCGTTTCACATTGGCGACATTAAACAAATGCATACACGTACGTAGACGTACAGATATATCTTACAGTCATGCACTTGGCATATCCTTTCTGTAATCTGCAGCCTGCTTTGTCCAACATAGACAGAGACACATAACCTACACGGTGAATGGATCATGTCACTGATCCTCTAAAGGAAAACCCCCTCACACAAACTCCCGCCGAATCCTTCTCCACTCAACAGTACAATTTCTAACCTGAAAGTCGATACCTGCCTGGCAGTGCCCAACCGTGCAACTTGCCACTGGGGAACGGATGGAGCGAACATAATCGTTCGTTGGACAAGGCAAAAAACGAATCAGATACGCAAGCCGGCGTCAGTCGGCAGGCCATTCAAAGTAAGGCTTAAAAGCTGGAAAAAGGTTCTCTCATCTGGCTGCTGGCCAACTATTTCTGGAAGGAACCTACTGGACAACCCAAGACTCGAGAGGCGTACGTATATACTCGACCGGCCACAACGGAAAATCGCTCCAGCTGAGGTAATCTCACCTGGACTTTGGAGGACCGCACGCACAATCTTCCCCACGTCGCATCTCCACCGTGTACAGTAATATAGAATAAAGCCAACGAGTCACTGGTTTTCTTAGAAAAAAGAGAAAAAAAAATCCTCAGCTTTTAAGAAATCAACATGACATAAATAACGAGTCACTAGTCACTACGTGCTTGGTCGCTGTTTTTCCTCCTGGCAAAGACGCGATCGAAGGCAAAGCCACTATAGGTACCCAATAGAGGTAGGGGGGAGGAACCAAGCAAAAATGTATCTCCACATCCCAATCCAATCTTCCCCAGCCATACACGGCGGTGCTGCGTAGTAGATGGCCAGCTTGCAGCTTCGATTCGAGGAAGCCGTCGTGCTCATACCTGACATGAGTGCATCCTGATTTGGTGCAGACGATCGGGTGGTGGTGGACCTGGGCCCCTGCCCGATACGCGCACGCACAACGCACGGAATGAACGCGCATGGATCGATCATCGACGATTCGATTCTCACGGCACAACCGATTAGCGTGACCGGAGCACGGAAACTCGGAGTACGCAATCAGCAGCGCGAGGATAGAGAGAAGGTGGTCACCGTACGCACGTACCTGCAGGCGGCGAGCGGCGGCGAAGTAGCGGAGGTAGACGAAGTAGGCGGCGGCGAGGCCGATGGGGAGGCCGAGGCAGAAGCCGAGGACGCCGCCCACGAGGCCCATCGTCTATCGTCGCCGTCGACGTCCCTGCCGCGATCGCGAATGCCAGCCGGCGCCGCGCCACGCCACGCCACTACCCCAGGCACCGCGGCAACCGCCGCCGCATGGGGAGTCGGGAGCCGACCGCGCGCGCGCGCGGAGGTTGCTGGCTGGTTTTGGGTGTGGTGGTGTGGTTTCGTGGTTGCTGCTGGTGCTCCTCGTCGGATGCGTCGAACGAACCGAGGCGGCGGGGGCAACAACTGGAGTAGTATAGTACTAGACTACTAGTACAAGTGTTGAGGGAAGCAGCGGAGGCGGCGAGCGAGCTGGCGCTGGCGGCGGGCGGAGTTTTATTGCTCGGGATGGGGACGGAGACTGGGATGCTCCGTGCACGGCGTGGAGAGGGCGGCAGCTGCACTTGGCAGCGCGGGGTTTAGACTACCGCAGTGGTACTCAAACAATACTCTACAGCTTTAGAGTACGAATACAGGGTGGGTTCACTTCACGAAAAGTAGCTAAAAAGTTACTGTAGCATCTTTCGTTGTTATTTGGCAAAATTTATCCAATTATGGACTAACTAGGCTCAAAAGATTCGTCCCGACATTTACAGACAAACTATGCAATTAGTTATCTTTTTTACCTACATGTAATGCTCCATGCATGCGTCGAAAGATTTGATGTGATGGGTGGAAGAGGAAATATTTTGGATTGGGATGGGGAAGTGAACAAGGCCACAGAGTAAAAACTGCTGCACTTGGTACTCTAAAACAATACTCTATCCTTTCTCTCACTCTATATTTAGAGTAATACTATGTTTACTCTATACTCCCTCTGTCTCTAAATGTTTGTCTCTAGAAAACCGTGTTTCCCTCACAGACACGTTTTCTGGACGACTAACATTAAGGGACGGAGTAGTACTCTATAGTGGCGGACCCTACTAGTTAAACAAAGGAAAAAAATGTTATAACTCACAAACCAAAAATCTAAATTAAATTTCGATTTCACCATTAAATTCGTTTCAATAAATCCTTCAAAACTAGATCATACATGGATATATTTAGATAAAGTGACAAGTGGGTCCCACAATGGATAGAGTGGATAGAGGATGATATAGAGGATGGATGGGTGCGGGAGAATTAAGTATAGAGAAGAGAATCTTGCTGACTAGGACGTATAGAGAATGAATATAGAGATCCATGAGTGTGGGTAGTCTTATAAGGGTCGCGGTCCCAAGGCGGCCGGCGCGACGTACGTGCCGCGCGGCTTGGTCTGGCTCTGGCCGACGCCTGGTGGCTGGTGGACTGGAAAAGGGAAACACCACCCGAAATGACGAGATCGCACGCCTATTTTGAGTGGAACTCCACGCGGCCTCGCGCCCGTTGCGGCGGCGGCACAGGGCCGGGGCTTGGCACGGGCGCGCTGCCGGGTCGCGTGTTGCTTTCGGTGACGGTCCAGGCTGTTTGTTTGGGTCAAGTTGGAAGTAGGTTTGCTTGGCGTCGTGTCAGGGATTATCCATGTAAAGCCCAGACCAGGCATTCTCAATTACCCCTCTCGTCTCCCTTCTTCCTAATCCAAAGTCCAAACCGTTCATAAACTGAGAGCGTTGAATGTTGTTTGAACACCAATTGAGAGGTGTGTGCTAACACGTCGTCGGCGGCTGACATGTCGCCAGATGTTGGCATTTGTGCAGGCATTCAGCCCGCTCGCACTTGGGCTTCTTTGGAAATCTGGCTGGACCATAACCTGACAACATTCATCGTAGGAAGATTAGATCGAGAAGAACTCTCTCCATCCTAAATTATAAGACATTTCAAGAATCTCGGAGAGCTAAAGGATCTCAAGTTTGACCAAATTTATATGATAAGATAATAATATTTATGACACCAATTAAGTATCATTAGATTCTTCATTAATTATATTTTCATAGTATAACTATTTGATGTTATAAATTTTTGTAATTTTATCTATAATTTTAGTCAAACTTAAAATGTTTTGACTCTTCAAGATTCTTAGAATGCCCAATAATTTGGAATGGAGGGAGTAATAGAGTATTGGCTAACGCTTCACCGTTCGAAACGCAACGCGGCAACCGGCAATGTAGCCCCGCGCATGGCCGCATGCACGCGAGAAGGTACGTCTCCCAGTCTCCGGCTCTCCGCTTAGCTTCCCTTAATTGCCGCCCCACGCGGTTCGCACAGTGCGCTCTACGCCGCCGGCCGCTGCAGTGTGCAGTATCACGCCGTGAGGAACGAATCAATTGTGCAGAGCCGCTGAGTCGCACACAGAGCCACAGAGGCCATCAGGTTTGTTGCCTTGCCGCGCTGTGTTTGAATCATCTAATTTTATAGATAAAAAACTTATGTACATAATTGTTTATCAATAATTATTTGTTTATCGTGGAGATTAGGTAAGATCACTCATCACTAGATTAGAGATTGGTTCCTAGTTTGCCCAAGATTAATATTAGATGACATATGACACACACACAAAAAAAAACAACTAACTCTTTGCTTGTGTAAATTATGTTGATAAATTGGTAAGATCATGTGAAGATTTCATTGGAAATGTTCATGTAGATGACACATTACACTACCTCTAGTCACATTTATTAAGCGGATATTTCCTTAGAGGCGGATAAAGATGATATAATCGAGACATTAATGTCCTTTAGAAAGCAGCGACTAAAAGTCGGTGATTAAGTCTCTTTTATGGCTATATTTCAAACTATAAATATTACATTTGAACTATTTATATATATTGTAATTTGGTAAATTTAAGATTTATTATGTTACTTAGTGCCTACATAACGAATTATGTTGTGAATTTTACAATTGTTTACTGAATTAGTAAATAACTTTTTACCGAATTGCATGCAAAAATTTTTGCGTGCCATATCCTTTGTAGAAATCCTAAGTCTGCCACTGATCAGCCTTGACCCACTAAAAAAGTGCAATCAACCTTGACTAATCGGATCCCAGTCTTTGACTCTTTTCTCGGACGCATGCCTCATGCATTCCTCACCCCTTAACACTGTTGATGCACTGGAGCCATTAGGTTAGGGTTTCGGGTTGGGCCATTTTGGTTGTCGCTGCCTTAATTATTATTGTTACAATAGAGATATATAATCTAGTTAATAACTAATGCCACACCATCCATCTTCGATCCTCCACCCAAATAAAAATTTGACTTTTGGAGAGAAAAAAGGTGAAGTGATAAATATTTTTCCTAACGTGTGCATGCCACTTCTAATCGTAGTATATATTATTCACCTTATTTCCTCAAAAATCTTTGTCACCTCATGTTCCTGAAGGCAAAGTTTATAGAAATGCTCTCCCTATTTATTTCTTCTTCCCATCATTTGTGAAGGCGCGTGGTGAACACATGCCAACCAAAAAATAGCTATCTAGTCCTTGTGTTTTGTTTGAGAGAAAATTCTTTGACCCTAAAAAAAAGCTCACTTGACCCTTTCTATTTTGAACTTACTTATTTGGACTGAAAGCTGCCCTTCCGTTGGTTTTGGGACTCAATAGTGTGAAATTAGAGGTGAAATGACAATTTTACCTTGGACGAAAAATGAATCACTGCAGGGTTTAATTTGTTTGTGTTCGATTTGGAGCAATATTCAACATTGTTTAGGATTTTCATAACTAAACCATGCGAAATATTGCTCCATATTAAACACAGACAAGAGTGCCCCTCCAGCTCAGCACGTTGGCAATCCATCTCGATTAACTGGAATTGCATTACAACCGATAGACATGATTATCGAAGCTCGAACTGCCTTAGGAAGCCCCATCTTTAGGTAGTTGTCATCACAACATGCTTGATCATTTGGACAACCGGAAATAGAGTTATCTTTGATAATGCTAGTTTCACCTTAAATACCTGGAAGGATGACTTCAGGAAAGAGCTTGAGTAAGTTTGTATCAAGGCCAAGCAAAATGTTAGTGTTCTTCTATATTTGAGGAGAGAGAGAGTCTACTATAATTGTAATCTTCCTTTTCTCTTTAAGAAAACCTTGTAAACCGTACAATTCACCATATAATAAAAATTTTAAGTAGAGGGCTCCCTTGCTGACTCCTTAAAAAACATAGGTAAACTGAACTCTGCATCTGATTCATTTTTTGCCTAGAGGTAAAATCGTCATTTTCGCTCGAAGAATTGTTACTAAGTCTCAAACTAACACAAGGGCCAAACTAAAAATAGCTTTCAGACCAAATAGGCAAGTTCAAAACAGAAAGGCTTTAGTCGCAAAACAAAGGAAGGAAGCTGAACTTTTTTTTTAGGCCGAGGAAGGAAGTCATTACAGGGCAAACTCGGCGAGAGCACAAGGTGATACAATGAAAAATGTCCAGCCCAGTTCATGTTTTGAGACCACAAGAGAGAACTCGCCCGGCCCATCTAGTCTTATCCGTCATATTGGCCCTGCTGGGGGTCCAGCCTGGCACCTGGCTGGCGAGCAACCGCCTGGCCTTTTTAGCCATTTCGGTTGTGCCCCCTCTCCAGCTCTCGTCTCCTTCCAAATTCGAATCCAAGGAGGGCGGCAGAGAGCAGAGACAAGCGCACGAGTGGCGGGAGGGTGAAACGGCGAGGAGGTCAAGGTGGGGAGAGCAGCGTCAATGGCGTACCAACTCCGCGGCGGCGGCGGAGTCGCCCTGGACCTGAACCTGCCGCCTCCAGAAGGCGGTGAACAGGCGCCTCCCCCGGCGGCGGGGGTGGACCGCATCTCGTCGCTGCCGGAGAAGGCGCGGCTGCGCATCCTGGGCTTCCTCCCGCTCAAGACGGCGGTGAAGTTGGGGATGGTCTCCAAAAGTTGGTCGCGTCTCGTGAACACTCCACAGTGGCCGTGCGACTCCATCCTCGCGATCCACATCCGCGCCGCGACTCAGGGGCCGTGCGGCTGCCTCGTCCCCACACACATCCGCTCCGACCAAATCGTGCCGCTGCTGGCTAACGATCTGGGCAGCCGCGGCCGGGGCCCGGGCCACCGCCTCCTCCGCTTCTTCCTCAAGGTCGACGACGCCCAGACGCGCCCCACCGACTTCTACTCCCTCCTCGACTACGCCGCCGACTGCGACGTAGAGGACTTCTACGTCAACGCGGGGCTGGGGCCGCCCGAGGTATCGTTCAACTTCCAGCGGGCGAGCCACCGCCTCTTGCGCTTGGTGCTCTTCGGCGTCGGCGTCAACGAGGCCCATCGTCGACCTATGGGCCAGGTCCGCTCCATCAACACGCTCGAGGTCATCACCATCGAGAACACCAGCCTCGGCGACCTCGAACTCAAAAGGGTACTCCTCTTGTGCCCCCGCCTCCGCACCCTCGTCCTGCGCAACTGCCGCGTCCTCACCTGCGTCGATGTCACGGCTGCAAGCGAGCGCCTGGTGAGGCTCACCGTCGCGGAGTGCCCCCAGGTCGACAAAATCAGTGTCAGCGCCGCCTTAGGCCTCCATTCCTTCCGCTACAGCGGCGGCTTCCTCCGGTCCGTGGCCCTCTCTCCAACCTGCTTCGGGGATCTCCGCATCTGCTTCACGAAAACGACACTTGTCGACCCGATCCAGTACCACAACTGGCTCGATGCACTTCCAAATCTCTCCTACCTCGTCAACCTCACCATATGCAGCAATGCTCTCAAGGTTTGTGATCGATCGATCGGACTCCATGCACGCATGCATGTTTGGTTTTGTCGTCGCGATGTCACCAACTGACAGAATCTGTGTTGTTGCTTTTGCTCTGCAGATTATGTCTGCCTTGCGTAACAGAGAAAATTTCCAGCCCCAGGTGGCCAAGTTGAGCAACCTGCAGAATTTGAGAGAGCTGCGGCTGGCCTTGTATAGAATGGACACCGTCATGCTATCCCACATATATGGATTCCTCAGGATGTGCCGCTGTTCTCGGCTGAGAAATCTCTTCCTGGAGGTTAGCGCTTGGTACACGCTAGTGAAATGCAGTTCTAGTTCTAACTAGTAGTAACTCTGTCTCATGTGCGTACTGCGTACGCTCATGCTCGTCGTATTCACTTCTATGTTTCTGATGAATGCTTACAACTGTGATTTATGCCTCAGCTCCCAAAAGCCACAACTGATTCCTTCGTGGATGCTGTCAGAGGGTTTGCCGAAGAGCCACCAATGGATGGCTTCGAGAGCCTTGTGAAGGTAAAGATAACCAACTTCCAGTGGCAGTGCAATGAGATTGAGCTGGTGCACTTTTTGTTCAGAAAGGCCAGGTCCCTCCAGAAGCTGATACTTGTTGTTCCCAAGGGGACAAATCCAGAAAGGGATCAGTCCGGCAATGCCATTTTGCCAGATTTAAACCTGCTGTGCGTCGAAAAAGCTCCAGCGAATGTCAAGGTACATGTGCCCAGTGAGTTTTTTGGTGTTAAAATCGAGATATCTTTTTGAGCAATTAGTTTTCAGTCAGCAGTTAAGTTCTGGCCCTAAGGTTTGGTTTGAGATACCATTTCACTGACAAGTTGGACATATATTGGACAGCCTTTTAATCGGGAATGTGCATGGAAATAAATGCTGATTCTGCATTCTGTAATTTCCCCTCTCAGTTGTACTACAGCAAAGAGATCCGTTGTCTATAACTGATAATTCCATATGGTGTTCACACTATCGACATTTTAGCCTTATTTTTGAAAATAGAGCAGCTGCTGCTTTCATTTTTCTTGTGCTATCTATGTGTTTGATATGCTGGTGAAGTATCATCATATCATTGGATTCAGCTACATGTTTGAGATACCAATGAACATCATCATATCAATCTGTGTGAATAAACTTGAATAAAGGGTTAATGTGGGGACTCCTTAAGAACAGAACTGGTTTGATTTCAACTTTGAACATAGTGAGAGGAACTGGATTACACTGATTGTTAACACATTAGATGAATGTAGTATGCGCTATTGCGAGGATGTTTAATAACATGAGAACTACTTGGCAGCTTGTGTTGTATTGCCCTTACTTTACTTCTGGTACCTGGTCTAGGCTGAACTTCATATGCGATTGCCGTGATTGACCTTTATTCGTTTTTTTAACATAAAGGACGTGCTTGCTTAAGCATTTTGCTGAGTTATATATTTCAGATACTTGTGAAATATCATCATATTGGTATGGCCGTATGGGGTGCAGATGCTAGTGAAATATCGCATCAAAACTTCTGCAAATAAAAGTAGTCCACTTAACAATATCTGATGTGGTGGGGTCTCAGGAACAGAACCATTTTCATTTTGTCCTTCACCAACGCATAAGGAACTGAATTTGGATTCTACATTGGTTGATTAAGTTGTCTGTAGCAGATGTATTTGAATTTTGAGTGTACTAGAGGTTGGTGATTGTGTCACTTAGGACTGAGGATTTCCCTTATGTTTTCTCTCTTAGGTTGGTGGTTGTGAATTTGGATTATTCTGCATTCTGTATTGAAAGAGATAAAGCACTAATAACATTTAACAGGCTAAAATTAAAGAGTGTACTGTGGGGACGAACTAGACATGTGGTAGACAATAATAAAAAGAAACAAAAGAGATAGAGAAAATAATAAAAAGATTAATTCTTAATTATATAAAGATGTTATTAGAGAAAAAATTAAGTACTAACAATATCATTAACTAGCTAATTACAATATTAAAATAATTAATTAAGAAGACGTACTGTGAGGCCATAGAAATATTTGGGGGTGCCGCCCCCCCCCCCCCCCCTCACTGCCAACACCATCCATCCTCTGCAGCCAGATGAAAAATTGACTTTTGAGAAAAGGTGAAGTGATAAATATTTGTTCATAATAACGTATGTATGCCACTTCCAATCGTAGTATACATTCACCTTATTTCCTTAAAAATCTTCGTCACCCTATCTTCCTAAGACAAAGTTTATATGGATATACGCGCTCCCTATTTATTTCTTCTTCTCACTCAGGGCTCGTTTGGCAATTCGGGGATGATAACCACGTGTGGGGCAAACCACACAGGATTGGGTGGTTCCACTCCGTCCACCCGTTCCCCTCGTCCATGCTCCACACAGGGATTGCCAATCCCGTTCCCCTCACACCGTCACACGTGTGTGCAGCAAAACCATGGTGGCCGGCCACTACTAGGTTGTTGCTGAATACAACAAGCTCTGTTCTTTACCAAGGTACCATATCAAGTAAAACACTAAAAAAACAAGTATGAAAAATCTAAAAATGAAAACCTTGAGTACTAACCCAAAAATTCAAAACCAACCATAAAAAACGGAATAGAATCTGAAACTATAACAGTGCATATACTTGAGCAAATGACAGTACAGGAAATATTTATACATGGCCTTTTTTTTTGAGGAAAAGAGGAGGGGTCTGCACCCCTACTGCAAAATATATAAATAAAACCAGATAAAATGTACAAGGTAGAAAAAACTCGAGGAGTACAGGGGGAAAGATTAAGGCACCCAGAAAGAATGAAAGAAGAGCATAAAAATAGTGGGGGAGGGGAAATTTACGCTAGACTATGTAACCATTCTTGTATCCTTGGGAAATATTTCTTATTTGCCCGCCAAAGTAGTGAAGTAAATTCATGTTTGAAAATTTATACATGACCTTAAATGACGCATTGGGTCATCCCAGAAACTATGCATGGATAAAACATTTCAAGTAACCTAAACTAGAGCTCTGCAAGGTTTCAAGTAATTCTCTCATAACAAATAACATTAATCTCTTTGATTTTTGGCATCAAGTTATCAACACGCCGGCATGTCAATTCTGATTTGCATAACCATCTTAACATTTCAGCTCCAACTTGAACCCGCTACAAATGCTAGTAGCATCTTAACCGCTCGGCATATTGAACAAATGAAAAGGACGGAGAAATCGTTTGTAAGTAGATCAAATAAATAAACTGTCTAATAAACTATAACAGTGCATATACTTGAGCAAATGACAGTACATGAAATATTTATACATGGCTTTTTTTAGAGGAAAATAGGAGGGGTCTGCACCCCTACTGCAAAATATATAAATAAAACCAGATAAAATGTACAAGGTAGAAAAAACTCGAGGAGTAGTACAGGGGGAAAGATGCACCCAGAAAGAATGAAAGAAGAGCATAAAAATAGTGGGGGAGGGGAAATTTACGCTAGACTATGTAACCATTCTTGTATCCTTAGGAAATATTTCTTATTTGCCCGCTGTAACACCCCTGGGTATTAAGCATGCATTAACATCCCAAAGCATGAACATTAGCATCACATACATGTTCATCATCACATGCAATATAAGTTGAAATTAAATTGAAGCGTGAAAAACATCTGTTTCAACCCTAAATTATTGCATTTGCTTGCTAAGAGTGGTAAAACTTGTTTGGCTATAACTTTAAATGACTTAGAATTAATTAGCATGATTTTTGGAGCAACTTTTGTATTCAAAATCTCTCCAAATTTTGCTTTTAAAAATATTCTAGAAAAATAAGTTTTTATTTAAAAATTAGACTTTAAATCATTAATTCAAAATCTGTTTAGAATTTTGAAAAGTGCCCTAAATGAAAATTGTAGAGAATTAAATTTTGAACAACTTTTGTTTTGGGGACAACTTATGAAAATGTCTTTTTCATCTTCAAAATTTAAATTTGAATCAATTTAAAAAATCTGGAAATTTATTTATAAAAGGAAAAGATATTTTCGGCCTTAACGGACCGCCGCCTCCCTTTCGGCCCGCTGGCCAAAGCGGCCCAGCTTCTCCCGCGCGCGCGTGCCCGCAGCAGCACCCGCGGCCCGGCCCACGCCCGCGCGGCCTCCTCCCTCTCCCGCTCGCTCGCGCGCGCTGCTGGCCGCCGCGGCAGACCGCACTCGCCGCATGGCGTTCATGCGCCGTCGAGCTCGCCGCGTGGAGCCTCCGGCTCGCCTTAACCTCCACCCGGTCGCGCACTGCCTCCGCCTCCATCTCCTCTGTCCCCTGCCTCCCTCCGCGCTCGCGCGCTCGCTCCCTACCGCAGCAGCAAGCCGAGCGGGAGCGCTCGCCACCGCACGCCGTCGTTCGGTCCGCCGGCGTCTAGCTCCGCCACCGCAGCACCATTCTTCGATTGCGTCTGCCTCCAGCTCCGCCTAGACCTCCTCCGTCCCGTGCGCACGCTTTTGCCCTCATTTCCCCCACGGTAAGGCCAGTGTAGGCTTTTCCTTTGCACGGCGGTGCCATGGTCGCCGAGCTCGTGCTTTCATGGAGAGAGTCCTATTCCCCTCCTTTCTCTCCAATTTCTCGTGCTTTCGCGTTCGCCTTGGCTCCGGGGACTTCGCGCGCCGAACCCACCCTCGCCATGGCCGGGGCCGGCGTGTCGTCGGTGAACCGCGCCACTGTCCCGCCATGCGCGCCGTCGAGCCCACCCAAGAGCTCCTCCGGTGCCCTAATCTAGAGCGTGGAGTTCGCCTCTCCGCGGGGAAGCCGCTGCTGGTGACCTCACCGCCGGCGAGTTCACCGGCGGCGAGATCCGCGCGGTTAGCGCCTCCCCCGCCTCTGTGTGGCTGACGTGTGGGGTCCGGTTGCCCCACGGGCCCGCCTGTCTGTCTCCTCTCGCGTGCGCGTGTGCACTGTGCCGGGTGCACGTAGCAGTTTCAGTCGAGTTGTTTTAAAATGATTTTGAAAATGAATTCCAGAAAAGAAATAAATGCTTTAGAAATTCATAACTTGCTCATTTTGGCTCCAAAAATTATGAAACAAATTTTGGTAAACTTCTTAAGACCAGATCTATGATGTAAAAATATTGCATGTCAAGTTTGAAATACTTTTCTGTAGGGTTTTTATTTAATCATTGAAATTGCTGTTTTCTTGATAAATATGTAATAAATCATATAAAGCTCAGAAAAATATGGTTTCAATTTTGTTAATCTTTTTGTGTAATATATTTTCTAGAAAAAATATGTGTCATGCATGTTCTGTAGAAAAAATTTGATGTGTAGTTCAAGTGCTTTTATTTGATGGTTTTTGTTATTTTTTATAGAGAGAGAAATATGAATAAAACGTGCATATAATAATTTTTATATAGTGATTGTTTACTGTGTATAATGTAGGAAAAATACTAAATCTATTGTTTGATACTTTTCATAATACAAAGTATTTTCATGCTCTTATTTAGGCCCTAGCTTGTTATTTTTGTGTAGGCAGTTCTAGTAATCCAAATGCAATGAAATTTTTGTGGCATGCTAGATTAGATGAGAGTAAGCTACTATAATTTTCTCAGATTTTTCTGTGCTACCAAAATAGGTGTTGCTGTTCAAACCTAGTTGCAATTATGGTTTAATTAACCTTGTTAATGTATGACTAGTTAATAAGATTTGCTTTGGTGTATCTTTGAAGCATCTTAGATTTATGTGGTGACTTGGCATGGTAGAGAATGATTGTAGTAGTAGCATACTAGTACATGTTCTTGGATGATGTGGACTAACTTGTAGAAGAGTTGTATTCCTACTTTATGCAATAAAGTAAACATGTTCATCTACATCTCATTCATCATGATCATTACATGTCATCTCTGTAATGCACCTAGGCATGGGCACTTATACATTTGCATCCTACATGATCGCAAGAAGTAACTCCGGTAGCAGTTCCCGAGGAGCCGGAAGAGCAGCCCGAGGTGCAAGAGTAGGAGGTGCCCGAAGCCGACGAGGAGGTCGGTGAGGATCTTCCAGAGTGTCCCGACCACCGCCCGAGCTCTTTCAAAAGAGGCAAGCCCCGGAGCATTTCTCTCCCGGTTTGCAAATATTTGATTAATACTTTACTTTAACTGATGCATTACGTTTAGGAGTTATTTGCAACCGTTGCTGCATTATACCTTGTTTACTCTGTTCTACCATATCCTTGTTATATTGGTATTCGTAGTCAAGAAATGCTTAGCTTGCTTAGACCGGTAGAAGTCGGGTGATTTCCTGTCACCTGCGAGCTATAGGTGGTTACCTAGATCTGCTTGAAAAAGTATGTCATCTTAGAATAATTAAGTGTTAATGAGAAATTGAGACCGGACGAAGACTTGCAGGGTTTCAGACTGTAGTATTTTCCGTCTGTGTCGATTAAGGACCGACCGTTGTTGGGCCTCGAGTCATGTTGAACGCATGCCTTACATTTAGCTGGTCGAATAATGTACCTTTCGACCACGAAGCTGGGAGATTATTCGGGCCGAGTGAATTGCCCGCAACGCACTGTATCAGAGCAGGTGTGGTAGGACACGGGGGCGCGATGATAAGGCCAAAGAGCAGTCGGGCGACCCCCGGGTACATGTGGTTCCTGGTAAACTCGAGACTTTACCTAAATGGTTATCTTACTTTAGCGGGTGAATGATGTTTGTGTGAGGAATAAATTACCAGCTGGTTAATAATCGATTCGAATCGCCATCGTTCACTGGATAGTGAACACTTGACTTGAGTTACTTCATCGTAGTAATATTGATGGAACATTTGGACAGTTATATGGAATATGACATGATAAAAGTTGTAAATGATCATTGGTTATCCTTACTTGTTTAATCACATGTTACTCTAGTACAGGTGCAAATGTAGTTGGTAGGTTAATAAAGATTTAACTTGATATAAAAGTTACTAGAAAAGATTCTTTAAATACTCAAAATGCCTTTTTGCAAATGAGTCAGCTACCCTACTATAAAGCCTGTCATGATCCTTGGTGTTAATTTATTTTTGGTTATGTCGGGTAAGTCTAGCTGAGTACCTTCTCGTACTCAGGGCTTTGTTCCCACTTGTTGCAGATGGACAGATGTATTACGGCTACTGTATCAACTGTCTTTATCCTGCGATGGGTGAAGCTTAGGACCATGGACAGTGGTCATTCCCTACATCTCGTCCGATGCTTTTGTTGGAGATGATCCTGAGCTGGCACTTTATTTCGAACTCTGTGTGAGTGTGTGTGGTTTGAATTAAATGCTTCCGCTACTTTTATTTGAACTTGGTTTGTAATAACTATGTTTAAACTCCGATGTATTTGCGACGTGAACTTTTATTTAATTTGTGATGGTGACCGCTAAACTTATTACGATCTTAGCTGGTATGTAAGTTGGTTTGAAATCCGTCATGATTTCATGGACTACCGGGTTATACGGGCTTAAGTTTGCTAAATCGTCTGCTTGATGGATGATTTTCTTACTTAATTTCATATAATTGGTCGGTTCTGTTACACCCGCCAAAGTAGCGAAGTAAATTCATGTTTGAAAATTTATACATGACCTTAAATGACACATTGGGTAATCCCAGAACTATGCATGGATAAAACATTTCAAGTAACCTAAACTAGAGCTCTGCAAGGTTTCAAGTAGTTCTCTCATAACAAATCAACATTAATCTCTTGGATTTTTGGTATCAAGTTATCAACACGCCGGCATGTCAATTCTGATTTGCATAACCATCTTAACATTTCAGCTCCAACTTGAACCCGCTACAAATGCTAGTAGCATCTTAACCGTTCGGCATATTGAACAAATGAAAAGGACGGAGAAATCGTTTGTAAGTAGATCAAATAAATAAACTGTCTAATAAACATAAGAAATTGGTGGCCAATCAACAGAACGCAGATGCTCATGAGCTATTTCCAGAAGAGCAGGTTCACCAATCTGCACAATATTGCCGTTTGCTATAACGAGTCATCTCCAACTAATTTCAGTCAAATTCATGAAAATTTTAAGGTGTAAATGCGATATTTTAATTTTAGGGCTCAACTTTTGATGTGGGACCCACATATATAACTAGCAACATTATTCTGCACAAAGTTGTTGCCTGTTATAACTAGACAATTTAGTGAAAATTTTAAGATGTTAACATGAGGTTTTAATTTTAGGGTCCAACTTTTAACGTGAGGCCACATTTAAATCTAGTTGCACCAGTCTGCACAAAGTAGCCTGATGTCTTGCCGACTCATCCCAAAAAAGTTTCGATCGGTTTTGCTCAAAATTTTATGTGTGAATGCAAGGTTTTTTAATATCAAGGCCTCGTTTTTTATGTTGGTCCCACATATAGATCAAATCTTGTTAATTTACACAAAGTTGCAGACTATTATAATGTGTTATTTTATCAAGTTTTAGTTAGTTTCACTAAAATTTTAAGGTGTGGACATGAGATTTTCAATTCAAGGGTCAACTTTGATATAGAGCCCACATGTATAAACCAGTAGTTCAACTCAAAACAATGAGTATGGATAAAATTGGAGGGGTACGAATAAGAATTGGGGAGGGTGAAAAATGAATAATGATATAATGGATTTGGGCATGAAAAAGTATGGATTTGTCTACCCTCCCCAGTGACAGTTATGGATGAAATGTCCAGCCCAGTTCATGTTTTGAGACACGGGATTGCTAGTGCCTAGACGTCCAGACGGATGGGGCGTTCGGACGCCCGCGCCCGCAGCCGTTTTCCACGCCATTTCGCGCACCAAGCGGGGCCCCTGCTGCTCCGAACGACACTAGCATCAAGAAGAGGAGGAGGGGGCGACAGATGCCCAGACGACGCCGGGAAGGAGGAGGAGACACCGAGGCGAGGCATCAAAAAACGAGGAGGGAGATGGAACACCTCATCTAGTTTTGAAACATCCAGATGCAACACTTGCAGCAGATGAAACACTTGAAACATGCATCTGCAACACTTACAAAAACACATGAAAACCATTGTAAAACATATGCAATATCCAAATAAAACACTTGCAAACATATGTGTGAAACATATGCAACATCCTAATAAACACACATGCAACTTACGTCTGGAAAAAAACAGATGAAACATTAGGAATAGAAGCTTGCAACATATGCAATATCCCGATTTACTTTTACAACATCCGCATGAAACATTTGCAACACCTCTGAAACATCTAAAACACTTGAAACATACGCTTGCAACATGCGCTTTCAGCACAATATCACTTCGCTGCTTGGACGAATGGACGCTCGTCGTTGCAGAGCTCGACGCCAGCGCATGGAGCTCGCCGGTGCAGCAGTTGTGCAATTACAGAATCAAGTTAGATAAAGCTTTTTTCTTCAATCTTAGAAATAAGATACCTTCCTGTTTTACTCTTTGAAACCGCCGGAGCCTGACAGGTGGATTGTAGTTGCAATGTAGTAGAGACTACCAGTGACAGGAATGCATTGTGAGAGGTGGATGTCCAAATGAACAGCAAGTGGGGATTGGTGAATGGTGAGTGAGGGTGAGGTGATGGTCATATCACTTGCTGGCTATCGATCATCAAATGCTCTCGGTGGCCAGCTGGGGAAGGTGAGGTGATTGTGATTTCCTTTTTCTTGTGATGGCAACTGCATCTTCGGAGGGTTTTCTGAAGCTTTGATCGTGCAGGTTTACTTAGTCAAGGACTCAAGGTAGATAACTGGAGTAGAGATGATGGACGATTAACTCATAATAGTTCATTGGGTCAGTTATATGATTCTTTCTCTCTCTTGATTAAATATATTGTCCGTCTCACCCTGCTGATGCTAAGCTTCCACAATATCTTATTGTTAATAAGGCAAGCATATATATCATGGGAAATTAATATGAAACGACAATGGAAATTTGAATTAGCAAGAGTTGGTCAGTGACTACTATATAAATACTAGCTCAAAGTACAAATTTGTTTCTTTCAGTGATCGACAAATTTGTTTCTACCAAATTGACGTCCACCGAAGGGCAGGCCGGGTGCAGTTGGTGAGTGCTAGCTCGCCGAGTCACCAGGTCCTGGGTTCGAAGCCGTCTCTCTGCAGAATTTCTGCGGGGGTAAGACTTTGCTTCGGTTATTCCCTTCCCCAGACCCCACTCGTGTGGTCCGCCCAAATTGACGTCCACCAGAAACTAATTTGCAATCATTTGTGAAGATTTAGGGCGTCTAAACTCCAAAAATGTTGAATTTAATTGTTAGAATATTAGTATGAAATGGAGTATGGCATGCCATAATGTGTTAAAGAAACATATTGTGGTTGCTTTATTTACACTATTAAATATCACCCAGCGGGGGCAGCAGGGCGCCGGTCAAGCCCAACACGACATTGTCCATGTCCTCGTCCAGCGAGGCGGCGGGCGGTGCTGCCGGAGGAGGAAGCTTTGGTGCTGGGGAGGACTCGCCGCATGGGAGGTGCAAGAAGGAGAAAGGGGATGGGGAGGAGAGCAAGGCGCTCGACAAGGGGGAGGAAGACGCTGACAAGGACAAGAAAGAGTGAGTAGCATGACCTGGAATTCTTCTTGAGATTGTACTAGCTACGTCGACCGAATCCTGTGGTATTTCCTTTCTTTTTTCAACTTCTTGATAGATGTTTCTGGTAATCATCAATTTTACTTATGGCAAACATGGCAATATTGTGATAGAATTTACCATTTGAAGAATGCCTTTTATTTTTCTTCTTTGAAAAAAAATGAAATTAGTGGACAGTAGGCACTAATGCTTTGCTGCAAATAAGCTCCCAGTTATGATTTGGCATGCCTTTTTCCTTTTAAAATATTGATACTAATATGTGGAAAAGTACGAGTTTCTTTTGAATACAAGAAAAATCCACGCTTGCTTGAATACTAATAGATCTCTTTGCCTCATATATTCTGTGGTACGTAGATGTAGATCACATTAGTTGAAAACAGAATACTTTTGAACGCATAAATACTCTATTGGTTGTGATAAAATGACATATTTATACGGTGAGTATAACATATTTTGTTTTAAGATTTTGTGAAAGATTTTTCAAACATGCAGTATTACTCATGCGAGAGGCACTAATATTTACATATATACTCGAACATGTGTACAAGATACTATGGAGATGCGGCGGAACTTACTTTCCGTGACTGTGTTAGGCCCGTTTGGTTTGGGTGTTAAAGTTTAACAAACACTGTAGCACTTTCGTCTTATTTGACAAAAAGTTTCCAATCTTGGACTAATTAGGCTTAATAGATTCGTCTCGTAAATTACTCATAATCTGTGCCGATATGCATGCAATTAGTCTACATTTAGTACTCCATGCATTTGAGTGAACATTGATGTGATGAGAGTTAAACTTTAACTCCTCCAAACCAAACGTGGCCTTAATTTCACGAACTTTGCTTTTTGGATTAAATGCTACTTTTATGTTAATGTTTAATTTCACAGTATTATTATTTTATCGTGCGATCCCGTATGGTGTTAGTACAAAGTTTAGCTGTACTGTAGCATCACACGGGCACCCTGTCTAGGAAAGTAAATGCTTACGCGGGCCAATAGCCCAAGACTGTGGCAGCACGCCTGGTGACCCTGGTCTGCTTGAGCGTCCACGTTTCGGCCCAAGACAGTAACCGAATCTTTAAAAAATCATAGTAAATTATAGAAAAATCATAAAATGAAAAATCCAATTTTGTTGGACTCCACATAAGTAGATCTACACAATCAACATATAATATTATATACTTTAGTACAAAATTTTTGTTATAGCTTTAAATTTATTAGAAAATCTTAATAAATTTAAAGCTACAACAAAAACTTTATACTAAAGCACACCATATTATATGTTCATTGTGTAGATCTACTCACGTGGAGTCCAACAAAATTGGATTTTTCATTTTACGATTTTTCTATGATTTACTATGATTTTTTAAAGATTCAGTTACTGTACCAAAACCATGGTTACTGTAGTAACCCCTGTCCAAAACGGTTCCATAGAGTAAAGTAGACAGTTTTGGAAAGTTCAGAGTCTAAATTAGATCGTTTAGTTTAAGGTTAAATAGACCATCGGGGTGATCTAGACTTTTTTTTCCTTGTGGGCGGGGACTCGGGGAAAGGGAGAGGTAGACTAGGGCTGTAGGGTATTCCCCAAATTGGGGATGAATGGGAAATGGCCATGAACTCGGGCGGCGGCGGCGGCGGCGGATCGAAGAGGCAAAGGGCGGATGGGCTGGATGACCGGTGCGAGGCGGTGGGTTCGGATGCGATCCCGGTGGACCGCATCTCGGCGCTGCCGGACGAGCTGCGGCTGCGCGTCCTGACGCACCTCCCTCTGAAGGACGCCATCCGCACGGGGGCGCTCGCTCGCGGGTGGCGCGACCTGTGGAGGGGCCGGTGGGCGCACCGCTCCTCCCTCAAGGTGCACCTCTGCTCCCGCGACGACCTGCGGAGAGAGCTGGACGCCCTGGCGCGCGAGCCGCGCCCGCGCCGCCGCCTCGAGCGCTTCTCGCTGATCGTCGACACCTCGTGTCGGTACCCACAATACGGGGGTACCCACACCTAACGCCAAAACACTAACATAACCGAGACCACAATGAAAGATAGCCCGCTCGACGGGGCGCCTCGACTGCGCCCCTGTTCCGCCTCGTACGAGGCCCGCTCGACGGGGCGCCTCGACCGCGCCCCGGCTCCGACTCGTACGAGGCCCGCTCGACGGGGCGCCTCGACCGCGCCCCGGCTCCGACTCGTACGAGGCCAACTCGACGGGGCGCCTCGACCGCGCCCCGACTCCGACTCGTACGAGGCCCACTCGACGGGGCGCCTCGACCGCGCCCCGGCTCCGACTCGTACGAGGCCCGCTCGACGGGGCGCCTCGACCGCGCCCCGGCTCCTCGACACCCTTTCTTTACCTACCCAGGACACAAGCCATAGCATTCAATGCGGTTACCTACTACCACCGACCGGCATGGCCACGGTATGGGTCAACGCGGGAACAATACCCACGTCAAGTCTCACTGTTTTACCGCCCATCCCGTGATGGGAGGTGAAAGCCGTCACTGTATCCACCTTACCGTGCACTATTCACCATCAATCACCCTCGAGGCAGGATAAGACAAGGTCCGTCCCCCGCGATACCAGGGATTCGGCCTTATCCATCCGACCTCGACCCAGCCTCGACCCGGCCCCGACGCTCGACTTAGCTCGAAGGACGGTATGGCATGGCGCTCTGGGTCATTTCACCCTCTTGTCCCGCACCACGTCAGGGTACCCAGGGATGGCCGGCCATCCCGAGGCCACGTCGCTACAGTCAACTCAACAGGAATTGACGAAACATCGCCTCAAGGCTCCCCTCGACTTCCACCTCTCGCCCTATAAAAGGACGGGCCAGGGCGACGAATAGGGGGGCGAAGCATCACGGAAAAAACGAAAAGCAACCATCTTTCTCCTTTTTCTCTTTGAGACTTGGGCTCGACACCCTCTCTCGCCTGCTTGTAACCCCTACACGAGCACCTCGGTGCAAGGAAATACAAACCTCTCTTCCCCGCTGGACGTAGGGCCTTCTTTTGCCCGAACCAGGATAAACCCCCGTGTGTTCTCCTTGCATCACCATCCAGGAAAGAGTCACGCAGCATTTACTCGTTGGTTTAGGACCCCCTCGGTCCGAACACCGACAGTTGGCGCGCCAGGTAGGGGAGCACTGCGTGCAAACGTCGCTTTCTCGCCGTTCTTCCTGGATGGCTAACCCCGAACGCCCAATCCCGTTGGGTACGGTGATCTGGTTTGGGAGTTTGGAGTTCATGTCGCTCGGCTCTGGCTACGACATGGTCCTACTCCCACCCAGGCACCCAACCGACGAAGATTACGAGCTCTCCCAGCCCGGGGGAGCAGTCAACCGGCACCGTCGCTCCAGGCGGTCGCGGGCCGCCCGGCGACGGCGAGCCCGGTACAACCACCGTCTCCACCCGACGGAGGGCGATGGGACCCCCCGGTCCGGCACCCCCCAGCCAGGCGCCAGCCTAGATCTCCTTTTGGAAGATTTGGGAAGGACGGGCCTGACTGAGGGAGACGTGCCGACGAGGAATCCCACCGCCCCCCGTCCGGCGAGACACCACTGTCCGTAGCATCTATTTCGCCACGGGCAGCGACGTCCCCGTCACCATTCCCGTTTGGACTAGACTCGGTCGCCCGGGTGTATGCATCCTCCGTGAGCACTCGCATGAGCGCTTATGAGGAACTCCCCGGGCACCAACTACGCTCCACTCTGGACCTCGTTGCATCCACGCCGGCTTCTGATTATCGGGACTCTACGGAGACACCGGAAACAGAACCTCGTGTGACTGCTTCTCCACGTCACCACCTCGGTGATGGTTGGCAACGGCCACACATTCCCCCGTCATATTACTACTTTGGCGCACCTGACTCCGACTCGGCTGACGACACCTATGATCCGACTCGTGAGTGCTTCAACATCGACGTTGAAAGCACCTCGGAATCAGAGGACGAAGAGCCGGTCGAAGGAAGGCACACGCCCCCCCATGTCGAGCTTCCTGCCGAGCGAAACGAGCCTCGGTTCCTTGCGGGTCAAGGAGCGCAGCTCGAACAGATTCGCGAGTTGCAGGACTAGCTTGACGAGGAACGCGAAAACCTGGATCTTCTCCAGCAAACCCTCGAGCGTGAGCGTGCGGAACACGCATTTGGCGGGAGAGCTCGTGAGAGGGCTCGCGACGTCAATCGTCGCATCGACGAGGACCGGGCGGTCGACCCCCCGGTTTTCGCTCGAGCCAGCCAGAACGTTGTCGCCGCTGCCATGCTCCTACGCAACATGCCCGAGCCGTCAAACCCTGACGCCCGTCGGGCTCGAGACGAAATCCGAGGACTTCTCGAGACTGCCGCCATGCAGCAGGCCGAGAGTTCTGCCTCGAGGCGGCACGAAGCAGCCTCGGAGCGGACCCTTGAGCCTTCCCGGCAGGAGAGAGAAGCCTCGGTTCATCTCGAGCCTGCCCGGCGAAACCGGGTAGCACCTGCCCCTGAGCCCATCACCAACGACCCCGAGCCTCGAGACACCCGTGGTAACATCGTCGAGCGTCGCACACGCAAACACGGTGACGGTGTGGCTCGAGGCTACCACGTCCACAGGGGCGGACGCTACGACAGCTCGGAAGATCATAGCCCTTCACCCGAACCCCCGGGTCCTCGGGTGTTCAGTAAGGCTATCCGTGCGACGGTGCCCCCGGCTCGGTTCCGTCCCCCCATGACTCTCACCAAGTATAACGGCGAGACCAAACCCGAACTTTGGCTCGCTGATTTCCGCTTGGCGTGTCAGTTGGGCGGGGCCACCGACGACCGGGTCATCATTCGGCAACTCCCCCTGTTCCTCTCCGACACCGCCCGAGCCTGGCTCGAGGATCTCCCACCTTGGCAGATCCACGACTGGGACGATCTCGTGAGGGTGTTCGAGGGAAATTTCAAGGGGACCTACGTGCGCCCCGGCAACTCGTGGGACCTCCGGAGCTGTAAGCAGAAACCAGATGAGTCCCTCCGGGACTACATCCGGCGCTTCTCCCGGCAACGTACCGAGCTCCCCAACATCACCGACTCCGACGTGATTACGGCCTTCCTATCCGGTACCACCTGTAAGGAGTTGGTCCGGGAGTTGGGCCGTAACACCCCGCTCACTGCCAACGGATTGATGGACATCGTCACCAACTTCGCCGCCGGCGAGGAGGCGGTTGGTGCCATCTTTGGCGGTGAGCCGGCAAGGGGGGAGCAGAAGGTCAACGACCCCGCGAGTTCCACCCGAGGCCCCAAGAGAAACAACCGCAAGAAAAAGAAAGGCCAGCAGGGCAAGCTCGAGGCCCCGGCCGACGAGCTCGTCGCTGCCACCGAGCACAAGAAACCTCGAGGGCCCCCCGGCGGGGGCGTCTTCGACAAAATGCTCAAAGAGCCGTGTCCCTACCACAAGGGACTCACTAACCATAACCTCGAGGATTGTCACATGCTGCGCAAGTACTTCGGGGGTGCCGGCGCCAAGAAGGACGACAAGGAGGAGGACCCTAAGGGTGGCGACAAGGACGGGGAATTTCCCGAGATCCGCGACTGCTACATGATCTACGGAGGCCCCTCGACCTGCCTCTCTGCGCGCCAGCGCAAGCGAGAGCGGCGCGAGGTCTTCTCCGTACAATCGGCAGTACCCCGTTTCCTTGAATGGTCTGCGGTGGCCATCACTTTCGACCGTGATGACCACCCAGACTACGTCCCCAACCCGGGGGTCTATCCACTCGTCGTTGACCCCGTCATCGCCAACACGCGCCTCACCAAGGTCCTCATGGACGGCGGAAGTAGCCTCAACATCATCTACTCTCAGACCCTCGACCTCTTGGGGGTCGACAGAGCGCGCCTCCAGCCTAGCGTCGGGGGCTTCCACGGAGTCGTGCCGGGAAAACAGGCGGAACCCCTCGGGCGGGTCGATCTGCCTGTTTGCTTTGGCACACCGGCCAACTTCCGAAAGGAAACTCTCACTTTCGAAGTGGTCGGATTCCGTGGAACGTACCACGCTATCCTGGGACGCCCATGCTACGCCAAGTTCATGGCGATCCCGAACTACACCTACCTCAAGCTCAAAATGCCTGGCCCAAACGGTGTCATCACTGTAGGGCCCTCATTTGAACATGCCTACGAGTGCGACGTCGAGTGCGTCGAGCACGGCGAGGCTGTTTTTGGGTCAGCAATCTTGGCCGCAGACCTCGACGGTCTAGCCAATGCGATCCCCGACCCAAAACGCCACGCCGGCAGCTTCGAGCCCGCCGAAGACGTCAAGCTCGTACCCCTCGACCCCGCTGATCCCAAGGGGAGGGCGCTGAACGTCAGCGCCACCCTCGATCCTAAATAGGAAGCAGTGCTCGTCGACTTTCTCCGCGCGAACGTCGACATCCTCTGCAATCACCAAGATGGGCCCCATCCGAGATCTCAAAGGCGTACAGAGAGTCACAGGTTGCTTGGCGGCACTCAGCCGTTTCATTTCGTGCCTCGGTGAAAAAGCACTCCCTCTGTACCGTCTCTTGAAGAAATCGGACCATTTTTCCTGGAACCTCGAGGCTGAGGAGGCTCTCACGAAACTGAAAGCCACCCTCTCTAACTCACCAATCCTCGTCCCTCCGACCCCGGGGGAACCACTCCTACTCTATGTCGCCGCGATGTCACAAGTAGTCAGTGCCGCCCTGGTTGTCGAACGGGCCGAGGAGGCACGCACCTTGCTCGTCCAGAGGCCGGTCTACTTCGTCAGCGAGGTGCTCTCAGAGACAAAGTGTCGATACCCACAGATCCAGAAACTGCTGTATGCTGTCATCTTGACACGGCGCAAGCTCCGGCACTACTTCGAGGGTCACCCGGTTACTGTGGTTTCTTCTTTCCCCTTGGGAGAGATAGCCCAGAACCGGGAAGCCTCGGGAAGGGTTGCCAAATGGGCGGTCGAGCTCATGGGCGAGGCATTGTCCTATGCGCCGCGAAAAGCTATCAAGTCATAGGTATTAGCAGATTTTCTGGCCGAGTGGACTGACACACAACTCCCACCTCCACAGCTCCAGGCGGAGCTGTGGACCATGTACTTCGATGGGTCGTTGATGAAAACGGGAGCAGGCGCGGGCTTGCTCTTCGTCTCACCCCTCGGGGTTCACATGCGCTACGTCATCCGGCTTCATTTCCCTGCGTCTAACAACATCGCCGAATACGAGGCACTCGTCACGGGGTTGAGAATCGCCATCGAGCTCGGGGTCCGACACCTCGACGTCCGAGGCGACTCTCAACTCGTGATCGATCAGGTCATGAAGAACTCGAGTTGCCGCGACCCCAAGATGGGGGCCTACTGCCAGGAAGTACGTCGCCTCGAGGACAAGTTTCACGGCCTTGAGCTCAACCACATCGCACGCAGGTATAATGAGGCCGCTGATGAACTGGCAAAAATCGCGTCCGGTCGAGCCACGGTTCCACCGGACGTCTTCGCAAAAGACCTTCAGCACCCATCCGTTGACCTCAGCCCAGACGGGGGGGTCGACGGGGCGTCGATCGACCTTCCACCTGAGGCAGAAGCCCCCTCGACCGGGGCTGAAGCCATGCAGGTGGAAGACTCGACGCCACCGTCTGACCTCGAGCCTGATTGGCGCGCCCCGTACCTCGACTACCTCATCCAAGGGGACCTCCCCTCGGATAGGACTGAGGCTCGACGGATCGCACGCCGGGCCAAAACTTTTGTGATCATGGGCGACAGCAGGGAGCTCTACCGTCGTAGCCCTACCGGTATCCTCCAACGTTGCATCACGAAAGAGCAAGGCAGAAATCTGCTCGGCGATCTTCACTCGGGGGCTTGCGGTCACCACGCTGCGCCTCGAACCCTCGTCGGAAACGCCTTTCGACAAGGATTCTATTGGCCGACCGTGGTCTCCGACGCTGTCAAGCTAGTACGCTCCTGCGAGGGATGTCAGTACTATGCAAGACAGACTCATCTTCCGGCGCATGCCCTACAAACTATCCCCATCACGTGGCCGTTCGCCGTTTGGGGGCTCGACCTTGTCGGACCACTGAAAAAGACGACCGGTGGCTTCACCCACTTGCTCGTCGCGATCGACAAATTCTCCAAGTGGATCGAGGCCCGCCCTATCACCAGCATCAGGTCCGAACAAGCTGTGCTTTTCTTCACTAACATTGTTCATCGCTTCGGGATCCCCAACTGTATCATCACAGACAATGGCACCCAGTTCACTGGCAAAAAGTTTTTGGATTTCTGCGACAACCACCACATCCGTGTGCTCTGGTCGGCCGTGGCTCATCCAAAAACAAACGGGCAAGTGGAACGTGCCAACGGCATGGTTCTACAAGGCCTGAAGCCCAGAATCTTTAATAAACTAAACAAACATGGAAAAAAATGGGCCGCCGAGCTACCCTCGGTCCTGTGGAGCCTAAGAACAACGCCGAGTCGAGCCACGGGGTTCACTCCGTTCTTCTTAGTCTACGGGTCTGAGGCTATGCTACCAACCGATATAGAATACGGGTCCCCGAGGTTGAAGGCATACAACGAAGCACACAACGACGCCACGAGACAGGACGCCCTCGACCAGCTCGAGGAAGCCCGAGATGTGGCTCTGTTGCATTCTGCCAGGTACCAGCAGGGTCTCCGACGCTACCACGACAGATACGTCCGCAAGCGTGACCTCAACGTTGGTGACTTGGTGCTACGGCGGAACCAGAACACCAAGGGACGGCACAAGCTCACACCACCATGGGAAGGCCCGTACATCGTCGCAGAAGTACTAAAGCCGGGCACCTACAAGCTATCCAACGAGAAGGGCGAAATCCTCACCAACGCTTGGAACATTGAACAGCTACGTCGCTTCTTTCCTTAAAAGGCCTCGAGGCTCTGTATTTCCTTTTTCGTCAATAAAGAATACAGCATTGTTCAATTCTTTCGTTTCGTAAAAAGGAAGGATCGACCCTGCACTCCCAGAGTCGACCCTCCCTCGGGGGCTGGCAAGGGGGGAACCCCCGGTCCCCGAAAAACCAAAAAAACTTGTGCTCTTTTTTAAATTTAAGAACCGTTTCTTAGATCGACTTCGCTGAAAGAGCACCCTAAGGTTCGAAAGGGCTCTCGAGCCTGGAGCATCACCTACGCCTCCGAGGCTACGGTACCTCCACTCGACCCTTGCGCCTTTTAGAGGTACGCCTTCACGCTAGGAAGATCTAAACAACGGCTCCTAAAATTAAAAAAGAACATACCCCCTGTCGCTTAGATCAGACTCTCACACGATTTACTAGGCCGCAACATCACCCCGAAGCTCGAGGGCAGTCGAGCCGCGAGATCACTTACGCCTCCGGGCTACGGTACCTCCACTCGCTCCCTTACGCCGAAGGATGCAGCTGCGCGCTAAGTAAATCACACGAGAACGCGATCCGAGCGATAAAGGGAAGAAAAGCTCGAGTAAAACTAAATCAACCACGAACCGGTTTATGTTTCGAGTCTTTTAGGCCCCCGCGGCCACCACGATCAAAATTCAAAATACTAACTTATTACATGGGCCTTCATGCCCAGATTTGGCTCACAGGCCTTCGTCGTCAGCAGGCGGAACCACCTCGGCTTCAAAAAGCGAGGCCAGGCGGCTCCCGGGTTCCTCGGCGGCCTCGATCAGCTCCACGCACGCATCTTCGTTCTCCTCGTCTGTCCGATCGGGGTCTGTGATGAAACCCTCGGCCACGAGCCTCATGTCAAACACAAACCCCGAATGAACGACGGCCAGCGCCCTCTTCACGCCGTGATGGAGGCCGTTCCGTATCTTCTCCCGGGCAAGGCGGCCCAGCGCCACCATCCGTCGGACGAAGGAGTTCCCCGGAACATCCTCCCCGGTGTCGGCGTCGGGCTCGACCCCTAGGCCATCACACACGGTGGTGATTGCGCCCTGGAGAAGTTGGCTCCTCCGGACCTCGGCTTCGAAGAGGCTCTGGAAGGAGTTGGCACATGATTGAGCCTCTCGGTTCTCTCTCTCCAGCTCTAAAACACGACAAACAGATTAGTACCCAACGCGGGGCCTTCAACGTCGTGACTGTAACAACCACACTTACCCTCGATGTGGGTCTGCAGGCCCACGACCTCGTCACGGAGCCCCCCACATGTTCGCTCGAGCCCCAGGAAGGCGCTGTCCTTGTCATGGATAGCGGCCTTTAGCGCCTCGACCTCCTGCCGAGCAGACTCGAGAGCTGCGTCCTTCTTTTGGACGGCTCCCTGCAGCGTCGTGATCTCGGCGTGGAAGGCGTCGCGCTGAAGACTGACCTGGGAAACATCCTCCTCGAGCTCCTTCACCCGCGCAGACAAGGGCTCGAGGTCCCTGCGCGCCTGGGCAGCCTCCTCCCGAGCCTTGTCCAGACTTGTGCGCATCACGGCCTCGGCCGCCCATGCCTGCGTCGCCTCTTCTTTCAATGTGGCGTATGCGACGCGCAGTTCAGCCATCTCGGCGTTCCGATCGGATAGCCGTTTCTGGGCCTCCTCGACCAGAACCCGTTGCTGGGACAGCGCGCCCCACACACCACTCTCATCCCGGATGAAGAGCGACTTGCGGCGGGAGTACTCCTTCAGCTCCTGAACGCAATGCGAAAAGGTCACAAATCCGAGGAAAAAACACATCAAGAAAGCCGACGGGTCGATCATACCTCGGTGGCATCCCCCATACTCCGCACGGCACCGGACGCCACTCGGAGCAACCGGTCGAGGTGCTGGCGGACGCCCTCGAGGTACTCCCATCGGTGCACCTCATCTTTGTCGCTCAAGACAAAGATGGGCTCGGCGTCGGGGTTCGTAGCGTCCCTGAACTCGAGGGACGGCCCCCCCACTTCGGTAGCTCCGTCTCGGCCCGCGCTATCGCCAGCGCGGCGATGTCGGGCCACGACGAGGATGACCCGGCCGGGGCGTCTCCCGGTCCCACGGAAGGACCGGCCTCGCCCGCGGTATCCACCTCTCCAACGGCCGTCGCGACACCGGCCTGGTCCGCGACCTCACCCCCCTCGACCCCCATCGTTTGTTTTCCCTTGTCCAGGGAGATGTTGTCGAGGGGAGCGTGAGGGCGGGCACTTACGACCGCCGGCGCCTCCGGAGCCGGCGCCTCGACCGACGACGGCTCCGGTACCAGCGCCTCGACCGTCGGCACCGCTGGAGCCGGCGCCTCTTCTTCCGGTGCTCCGGATAGGGGCTCGACCGCCCCGACCTCCACCATGCCCGCTGGCTCTGCCGACGGGCCTTGTCACGGCTGCGACCCCTTCGCCAGGACCGTCTCTTGCCCTGACAACGACGCGACCTCCTCCCTGGTCACGTCAGCACCCGCCCGCTCCGCGTCGCGGACGGGTGCCTCGCCCGTCGCGACCGCAACGGCAGCCTCGGCCGTCCCCGACGACCTGGGCCCCGCCTCGACCACGTCAAGAGCCGCCGCCGTTGCCGGTTCGGCCCCCTCGACAGCGGGCTCCGGGCCGGCAACCGCCGCGACGTCGGCTGACCCTTGCTGATGTCGCAGGCGCCCTTTCGCGGCCTCGACCTGACGGACCCAGGCCGCGTCCTGCTCCGCCGTCCGGTTGAGGACAACGGCGCTGGCTCGCAGCGACTTCACAGGGGTAGGCCCTATTGGCTCCGCCTTCCGCTTTAGCCTGCGAAGTGAGAAGAATTGTCAGCCAAACGGACTTTGGGAAAGGCAGGACGACCAAGTTGAGATACTTACCCGGAAATCGGCACCAAGTACCTCGACCCTGCGCGGCTCGAGCCTCCTGGGACGGTCGCTGGTGGCCTCGTGGCGGCCTCACCAGCAGGCCGAGAGCTCCTAGGAGCCCCGGCCGACGCACCGCCCTGCGCCCTTTGTGCTTCCGAGGCCAGCTGGCCTCGGGTCCTTACTCCCGCCGGCGCCGCCCCCGATGACGACGCCGGTACCGCCGACTCCGCCCCTGCCGGAGCTTGCGAGGCCCCGGCTGGTGCGGACGTCCCCGTCGACCCCTCTCGCCGGGTCCGGGGTAAAACGGCCCCTCCCCTCGAGGGGCCCGCTTCCTTCTCCACCTTCTTCCCCTCGACCTCCTCGACCACGACGACCGAGGAGGACCCCCCCTGATGGGCTCCAGCAGGGGGCGAATGTCGGGAAGGTCGCCCAGCCCGGTCGCAATCTCATACCGCGACAGGGCATCATCGTCTTCGTCGCTGCAGCCGTCGTCCTCCCCCGAGACTGTCTCGGAAGGCGACGGCGACAGGGGCACCCCGTCGATGGTCTGCTGGCACCGGCGCTTCTTCAACGCCTCTGCCTCTTTGGCCTTGCGGGCCGCCCGCTTCTTGGCCGTCTCTTTGGCCTGCTTCTTCTAGGAGGCATGCAGGCGTCGAGCCTCCCGGGCGGGCCGGTCCTCCGGGACTGGTGGGCGCGTTTCCCGCAACGCCGACAAATCCTACACGCCGGCCTCGACCACATCAGCAAAATCCACAGAAAAACAAGAATAGCAATACCTCAGCCCCGAGATGCGTACCACGGATTCGCACCCTTCGGTAGGCCTCATGGGAACCTGATTGGCCTCCTCCGCCTTGAAGTTCCCGACCATCCGGTGAGCCCGCCGGAGGACCTCCTCAAGAGTGAGGGATTCGTGGGACATCCGGGTACCCTCCAGGTTCGCCTCCGGAGTCATCTGGTCCAGGCGGAGACGACGCTGGCTCAACGGCGTCACTCTGCGGCGATGGAAGCCCGCAGCCACCGCCGCAGCCGTCAGGCCCCGAAGGCGAAGCTGCTGCAGCGCCGCCAGCAGCGGATCCAAGCGCGTCTTCTCGGCCTCGGGTACTCCGTACGACCAATGCTCTTCTCGAGCAGTCAGCACGCGGCCGGTGTACCTCGGCAACCGATTTTCATCATTGCGGAGGTAAAACCAACCCTCGTGCCACCCACTGTTCGAGGAGATGAGGCGGGCCGGGATGTATAGATCCGTTCGACCCGATCTCACCTGTAGCACGCAGCTCCCAACTCGGGCCGCGCACAGGACGCCTTTCTCCCCCGCCCTCTTGGCGAAGAGCTCGGCCTTGAAAAGGTGAAGCCACAGGTTCCACTGCGGCTCCACCCCGAGGTAGCCCTCGCAGACCGCCGCGAAGATAGCGGCCTGCGCGACGGCGTTGGGGGAAAGGTGATGAAGCTCCACCCGGTAGTAGTGGAGGAGCGCGCGCATGAAGACCGACGCCGGCACGCCGAACCCCCGCTCATGAAAGCTGACGAAGCTCACCACGTACCCTTCAAGGGGCGCTGGCTCCTGGTGGGCGGGGGGCGGCGCCACCCACTCCGGCTACGCCAAGTTCGTCCTCGGCCGCAGCAGTCCGTCCTCGACCAACTCCTCCAACCTCCTCTCCGTCACCGAGGAGGCGGCCCAGTCGTCGGCGGGAAGGATCTGGCTCTTTCCTGCCATCGATGTCGTCGGAAGGGGATGGAAGGAGAGGATGCGGTGGCTGCGGCAAGACGGGCGGAGAACGCGATGTGGCAAGGGATGTCTAAGGCAAAAGATTGCAGGGATGCAAGTAACCGGTGGGGAACGAAGACCCCAAGGCCTTAGCTTTATATGCCCGGATGGAAGCCCAACGGCCGCGCGAGAAGTAAGGAGCAGTTTTTCGCGATAAACACGCTCACCTAAACCGTTTCCTTATATCTCGCAGGAACTGAGCACGTGGCCGCTCCCCGCGTCGTAACCGTACGCCGATACCGCGCCGATCTCGTCTCCCGAAAAAACGCGCCCGGCCAACGAAATATCTCCAGGTATGTCTTAAAAGGGTGCGAAACCCGCAATAAGTCTCGAGGGAGCGAAAGCTGGCCCTCGAACGGGGTTCGACAGCTGCCCTCGAGCAACAGAGTTAGGGACGACCCAGGGTGCGCCCGTACATGGCCAAGGGCTCGAGCCACGCTCTCGAGGCACCCCAGGACGTATTCGAGGCCGAAGGAGAAGGTTGTTGTAGGAATCCCTCCGGGGGAGGCATCGAGCCCTCGAATCCTGTCGAAAGGAATCGAGATCCACACGACCGCTTCTTGGCATTTTTGAGGGCGCCTCCGGGCCACTAGCCGACCCCTAACGAACGGGGCACGGGTTCTCACTCGAATTCCCCCGCTAGCAGCTCACCGGAGATCGTCGTAACTCGGGCCCAAACGAGGGTAGTACGACGTTCTCCACCCCTCCTCCTTTTTTCGAAAAAGGAGCGTGAGGGTCGCGAAAGACGGCCGGGACTCTGATCGACCTCGTGCGTGCGAGGCTCGGGGTCCCGACCGCAAAAATGGGTGCGAAGCCCGCAATAAGTCTCGAGGGAGCGAAAGCTGGCCCTCGAACGGGGTTCGACAGCTGCCCTCGAGCAACAGAGTTAGGGACGACCCAGGGTGCGCCCGTACATGGCCAAGGGCTCGAGCCACGCTCTCGAGGCACCCCAGGACGTATTCGAGGCCGAAGGAGAAGGTTGTGGTAGGAATCCCTCCGGGGGAGGCATCGAGCCCTCGAATCCTGTCGAAAGGAATCGAGATCCACACGACCGCTTCTTGGCATTTTTGAGGGCGCCTCCGGGCCACTAGCCGACCCCTAACGAACGGGGCACGGGTTCTCACTCGAACTCCCCCGCTAGCAGCTCACCGGAGATCGTCGTAACTCGGGCCCAAACGAGGGTAGTACGACATTCTCCACCCCTCCTCCTTTTTTCCGAAAAAGGAGCGTGAGGGCCGTACAACGAAAGACGGCCGGGACCCTGATCGACCTCGCGCGCACGAGGCTCGGGGCCTTGACCGCAACGAAATGTCCCCCAATCAAACGCGAACAAGACCTCGGAGGAGTCTCCATACTCCACCGAGGCCTCGGGGGCTACACCCGGCGGGTGCGCTCGCGCGCCCCCACCGGAAAAAATCACGATGCCACGACTCCAGTTCTGACCAACCTCTGGGAGAGTGATCACACACTCACCCAAAGGCTCGGGGGCTACTGTCGGTACCCACAATACGGGGGTACCCACACCTAACGTCAAAACACTAACATAACCGAGACCACAATGAAAGATAGCCCGCTCGACGGGGCGCCTCGACTGCGCCCCTGTTCCGCCTCGTACGAGGCCCGCTCGACGGGGCGCCTCGACCGCGCTCCGGCTCCGACTCGTACGAGGCCCGCTCGACGGGGCGCCTCGACCGCGCCCCGGCTCCGACTCGTACGAGGCCAACTCGACGGGGCGCCTCGACCGCGCCCCGGCTCCGACTCGTACGAGGCCCACTCGACGGGGCGCCTCGACCGCGCCCCGGCTCCGACTCGTACGAGGCCCGCTCGACGGGGCGCCTCGACCGCGCCCCGGCTCTTCGACACCCTTTCTTTACCTACCCAGTACACAAGCCATAGCATTCAATGCGGTTACCTACTACCACCGACCGGCATGGCCACGGCATGGGTCAACGCGGGAACAATACCCACGTCAAGTCTCACTGTTTTACCGCCCATCCCGTGATGGGAGGTGAAAGCCGTCACTGTATCCACCTTACCGCGCACTATTCACCATCAGTCACCCTCGAGGCAGGATAAGACAAGGTCCGTCCCCCGCGATACAAGGGATTCGGCCTTATCCATCCGACCTCGACCCAGCCTCGACCCGGCCCCGACGCTCGACTTAGCTCGAAGGACGGTATGGCATGGCGCTCTGGGTCATTTCACCCTCTTGTCCCGCACCACGTCAGGGTACCCAGGGATGGCCGGCCATCCCGAGGCCACGTCGCTACAGTCAACTCAACAGGAATCGACGAAACATCGCCTCAAGGCTCCCCTCGACTTCCACCTCTCGCCCTATAAAAGGACGGGCCAGGGCGACGAATAGGGGGGCGAAGCATCACGAAAAAAACGAAAAGCAACCATCTTTCTTCTTTTTCTCTTTGAGACTTGGGCTCGACACCCTCTCTCGCCTGCTTGTAACCCCTACACGAGCACCTCGGTGCAAGGAAATACAAACCTCTCTTCCCCGCTGGACGTAGGGCCTTCTTTTGCCCGAACCAGGATAAACCCCCGTGTGTTCTCCTTGCATCACCATCCAGGAAAGAGTCACACAGCATTTACTCGTTGGTTTAGGACCCCTCGGTCCGAACACCGACACCTCGTATCTCAAGTCCTCGGAGTTCCAGCGCTTTCTCGACTACGCTACCGAGTGCGGCGTCGAGGACCTCCACGTGGAGACGCAGACGCGCAGGACCACGGCCGCGGCCAAGCTAAAATTCCACCTGCCACTGTCGAGCCCGGCGCTCGCGTGCCTCTCGCTCCGCGACATCCCCGTCTCCATGTTCTACAAGGGCGCCCAGCGGCCATTCCACGCTCTGGAGGTCATCCGGCTCGTATCGGTCTCCTTTCGCCTGGAGGCTTTCAGAAAAATGATGGCGCTGTGCCCCAACCTCCTCACTCTCGATCTGCGGCTCTGCCGCTGTAACGGTAACGGTTTGGTGTTCGACAGGCTGCCGCCGAACCTGAGGAGTCTTACCATTGCGTGCTGTGATAGGATCACCAGTCTGGACTTGGTGCGTGTGCCTACCCTGCGTTCCTTCCGCTACAGTGGCTGCCCCTCCAACTTGCCCTTCTCCATTCCACGCGATGCCGTGCTTTCTGATCTTTATATTCAGCTATACTCATATGATTCAGCACTGATGAAAGAGTGGAATATCGATAAGTTGAGGAAATCTCTCCCGGAGGATTTATCCAGCCTCAGTGTTCTCACCATCTGTCACAAAGCCCTCACGGTACTTTCTTGGTATTCAATCTTGTTTATTATTTCTGGTCTTCTTGTCACTTAGGAGTAACTTTTAGTTGCTTGATTTCCGTAAATATGAAACAAAAAAATCTTGGTTTCTTTAACCTAACCATGCCTTTTATTTTAGGGTGCATCTGTCTTGCCAGCCGATGGAGCCAGTGCCCAGTTGCCCAATTTCAACTTACACAGTTTGAAAGAGCTACACCTACTCATGTTAGGAATGAAAGCTGTCAACCTATCCAACCTGTATCTGTTCCTCAAGACCTTCCAGTGTCCTAATCTGGAGAGGCTCTTTGTGCAGGTTAATGCAATCAATGCCTTTGTAATTTCTTTGCTTCATAGTCATCCTGTCTTTTTGACTATGGTTTTTCATTGTAGTTCCCGGACTATAGATATGCGCCCATGGAAGGTTCTGTTGATCAGGTGTGGGAAGAACCACCAGAAGATGGCTTGGACAACCTTGTCATGGTAAAGGTCATGGACTTCAACTGGAACCCTGCCGAGGTGCAGCTAGTGAGTTTTCTGTTGAGGAAAGCTAGGTCTCTGCGCAAACTGTTAATAGTTTCTCGCAATGTCACTCCTGTGGATTTGCCTGATGCACCAGAAGCAGACCTTTCGCTTCTCAAAGAAGCTTTGGTCAATGGCAAGATAATGTTTACTGAGTCTGACAATGCGGCAACTCAACCATATCATGATGCCTTTATCATGATATAGTTTAGTCACCAGTCGAGTCAGAGCCCTATTGATAGTAATATCAGCCTATCAGGACATTATCCTTTTGGCTGTAGTTCTTATTGATAAAATGATAAGATATGAAGAAACCAATGCTGTCTCCTTAATTTCTTTCTTGAATATTACTACTAGCAAATTATTTAAAATGCATGGTCTTCCAGTATGCTCATGCTTTGCTGTCCTGGCACCTTTTGCATGATGTATTTGACATTATCGTTATGATGATGAATCAGAGAAGCTCTGCAGCTTCATATTATCTTCCACAGCTCAAATGAAGATGAATTATGTTGTGGACCAAAAAAAATGATAATGCTATATGTTAGTCGGTTATCTTCCTTGTTGATATTTTTCCTTGAGGGATCAGATTGAATCAAAGTGAAAGGTCTGCGCTTGCTTACATGACCTGTAGTCTTGTTGCCAACATATATATATTTTTTTGATATGGTGACTTTCTGGAAGTAGCCTGATTGATAAACAGAGTGCAATGCTGATAGTGATGGATTTAATCTGTTATGAATGCCATGGAGTGCGAACTAGAGAAGCAAACTTGGTTACAAAATTCTATTGTCAATGTTTTTTATGGTTTATGGTTGCTAATTGAGTAATGGTTCTCTATCTCCCTTTGCTATGGACCGAATGGGAAAAGGGATTTCTACCTGAAATATGGTGTAGCGCATGGGAGATTGGATAACCTTATGTCATTAAATAGATGAATTATGATACTAAAACCACTCTTTGGAGCTTGCTTTCTACTTTAAGTAGCATTTTTTTTGGTTGTGTGTGTGTTTTGGGGGTTGGGGCTGCTTAGCCATATTTCTTATTATATATATAGGTACTCTGCTCTGTTTACTTTTCTGCCTTCTTGTTTTCTTGTCAATGTTTTCAAACATTATAGTTATTGCTCCAAGCATACTATATAAATTACAATGTAAAAAGTCTAATTGACCCCCCAACTATTGGGGGTGGTCTAGTTTACCCCCTCAACTATGAAACGGTCTAATTTACCCCCTGAACTTTGCAAAACCGGCCAAATCACCCTTCGAGCGGTTTTGGACGGTGGTTTTGGTACAGTAACAACGATTGCTACAGTAACGATTGTTTTGTCCTTTTCTTTTTTATTTATTTCGTCTGAATCTTTGAAAAATCATAGTAAATCATAAAAAAATCATAAAATGGAAAATCCAATTTTGTTGGACTCCACATTAGTATATCTACACAGTAAATATATAATATAGTATGCTTTAGTACAAAGTTTTTGTTGTATGAATTATTCAAATTAATTACAGAAAAAAATAGATCAAAATTTACAGCAAAAACTTTATACTAAAGCATACTATATTATATGTTCACTGTGTAGATCTACTCATGTGGAGTCCAACAAAATTGAATTTTTTATTTTGTGATTTTTTTGTGATTTACTATGATTTTTCAAAGATTCAGACGAAATAAATAAAAAAGAAAAGGGCAAATCCACGGTTTACTGTAGCAAAACCGTTGTTACTGTAGCAAACCACCGTCCAAAACCGCTCGAGGGGGTGATTTGGCCGGTTTTGCAAAGTTCAGGGGATAAATTAGATTGTTTCATAGTTGAGGGGATAAACTAGACCACCCTCAATAGTTGGGGGGGTCAATTAGACTTTTTCCAATTACAATCGAGCTTTGTGCCTTCTGAGTATGAATCAGACTTTTTTTTTGTAGTGCATAGAGCTCATAGTTTCAGTCGGAAAGAATAATCTTTCATATCTTGGGTCTTAATTTAGTCCTTAAGTCCTGCATTTGTTTAAGCATTCAGGTGGAACAACATGTGTCAATTTTTTTAAGTTCCTCACTTTGGTTCCTGTGAGTTTGGTATTTTGCTTTGCTGAATCGTTCCTGCCTGGTACCCCTCGTTGCTACCCATAAAGACATTAAAGGGCAGTGATACCGTGGAATTTTTTTTTCGAACCGAGGGTTAACCCCATTTCCATTATCATGATAACGGAAATACATTGTTCAGAGTGACATAGAAGATAACAGCCAGAAAAAAAGGGATATCAAAAGGGAGCCAACTAGACTTACTACGCCTGCCCAACTATCACGACATAGACCTGGCAACCGAAGTACCAGAACCAAAAGGAAGACGCCCGCAACAGTATCAGACTGGACGAACATTACAGAGATCCCAAGATGTATCATCAGACAATTACAGAGAGTATATCACCACCAGCAACATTCCAAAAGCCATGCCACCTCTATCAACGACATAGCTCTGCAACAGAAATGAGATGACTCAACCATCCTGGTGATCTTCATTAGGCTCCATCAGCGAGAGTTGGCCATCCCTCCTCAGTTTCTTGTTCAACAGATTGGTGGCGATCCGGAGCATCGTCTTGACTCCCTCCTCCAAAGCTTCTCTATCCATCCCTGCATATAGCCCTGCTCAGTAGCTCGTTAGGGCACAAGCATGACATACTATAGCAATCGGGTTAAGTATCAATTTGCCCTCAAAGCACAGTTTATTCCTGGCTTTCCAGATCGCCCAGCATATAGCAGCGATCCCAAGAGTATGAATTTTTTCCCTAAGGGTAACCATCTTTCACACCATTCCCAACATTGACTCAATGATCTGGGGACATTCTTCGCCCCAACACACAGAGCTACTGTGGCTCATACCACCTTGGCCGTGCTACACTGGAACAAGAGATGATTGACGGTCTCAGGTTGAGAACAGAAGTAGCAGGAAGGATCCCCAGACCAATTTCTCTTAATCATGTTATCCTTGGTCAAAATGGCGTTATTTACTGCCATCCACAGAAATATTTTCAATTTCTCAGGGTTCTTGCTCTTCCAGATCATCTTATGATATTTGCCTGATTCATTTACAGCAAGAGCATTATACACCAACTTGACAGAGAAAAGGCCCTTATTACCAAACTTCCAGGAAACCATATCTGCCCTGCCATCTAGAATTACATTAGAAGTATCAAGCAATATTTGTTCCCAATTATCTCTCCAGCTGTCAACCAACCATCTGGTGAAGGTTACAGCAGAGGGGTTCACCTCTACTTCTTCTACCGTTATATTTTGCTGAGAGCACATGGCAAAGAGATAAGGAAATAATTGAATCAAAGATTTCTCGTACAACCATTTATCATGCCAAAACAGCGCTTTTCGCCCATTCCCCACAATGACTTTCCTACCCCGTAGGTAAACATCTCTAATCTTTAACAGGTCTGTCCAGATAGGCGAATCCGTCTGCCTGTGCTTCACAGTGCAGATAGAATCCTTTTTGAGGTAATTGAAATTAATAATCTGTTGCCATAGCCCAGACTCAGTTTCCAATTTCCATAACCATTTACAAAGCAAGCTAACATTCATTTTTCTGATATCTTTAATTCCCGGGCCCCCTTTCTTCTTACTCTTACAAATTTTGGTCCATCTGACAAGGTGGTACTTTTTCTTTGTGCCACCCCCTTGCCAGAAAAAAGATCTCCTGGTTTTATCCATCATGTTCACAATTGTTTTAGGAAGCAAATAAATAGACATCTGGTATATAGGTGCATTGCTTAAATTAGAGTCAATCAGCGTTTTTCTACCAGCTATGGACATAGACCCACCTTTCCAAATGTCTAGTTTCTTATTGGTCTTCTCAGCGAGAGGTAACCAATCAGCAATGTGGAGCCTACTAGGACTGACAGGTACTCCCAAGTATTTGATAGGGAAAGTGCCAATCTAGCAGTTAAAAATCTCAACATAAGTAGCTGCCCAGTTCTCTTCATCATTGGTAGTCATAATTTCACTTCTCATAAAGTTGATTTTAAGACCTGTCATCACCTCATACATATATAACAAAAGCTTCAAATTTCTAGCACCCTCCAAGTTGTGTTTTAAATAAATGATAGTATCGTCAGCGTATTGTAACACAACAATGCCTTTATTAATGATATGATAAACTAACCCACAAAAACGATCATTAGATTGAGCTTTTAAAATCATTCTTGTAAGGCCATCAACCACAAAATTGAACAGAATAGGTGATAACGGGTCATCCTGTCTGACCCCTTTGTAACTTTTTATATAAGGACCAATGAGATTATTCAATTTCACACTTACCGTTCCACCCGAGACAACTTGTTCTATCCATCTACACCATTTAACACTAAAGCCCCTGGCAGCTAAACATTTAAATAGGAAGTGATACCATGGAATGATATCAAAGGGGTTATCTTGTGCATCCAGAGCTGTGTCATGCTCTTAGTTTTTGTTGTTCACATGTTTTAGCTGCCTATATGGTGTCTGCTTGATGTAACCTTTATGTTTCTGGAGTACGGCAAGGCTGATGCCCTGATGCTTCAGCAGGTGCATGGTACATTGGTACTCCTACCAAAAAAAAAAAAACCAGAACTCGAGCTTGTCTTTGCAGTCAAATTGCACATGCTTTGCTTGTCTACATGAGCATCAGTTCAAGTTACAGTTATTTTCTGCTCAAGTCAACCTGGTACTGCATGCAAAGCTCAGTGACCTATTGTATGTATTTAATAAACTTCACCATCGGTATGTTTGAACCGATACTGAATCCATGAATTGCAGGATCAATGGATGCTGACAGCAATCTTTTATATGAAGCAGTAATTCTCTAAGTTCCATTCAGCAAAGGTGCATTTAGGATTATGAGCAATGCACATATACAATTATAAGAAAAATATTTCAGATATATAGTAGTCACAAACAGAATAAAAATGGAGCTTGGCTCTATTAGTCAATTACATTAGGATATTTATTATGGTTGGTTGATACCCCAATGCTTAAGATAACAAATGGACAGACAAGTTAGTCACCAGTGAACGACTAAAATTCAGTACTTCATACGTACACTGTATTGAAAAATGAAAACTGGCTCAGTCCTGAACACCATTTTTGATATTGTTAAATGAACAACATTTTTTTTTTGCATAAGTTGGTACGATAGCATTTCACTAGTATCTGTTAGTATTTTTTTTCTGCATTATCAAGTGGTGAATTTCTTGAATCCGAGTTCAGAAGCTTATGCATACTATGATAGGTACCATCATTTCCATTTGGTGTTACTTGGCCCATTAAATTCATTGCTGTAATCGTCCTCTGAGAAACCAATGTTATTGGGAAATTCATAACATTTTTCTCATCATCTGCATAATTTTATGCAGTGTCACTGTCAAACCTGTTGCCGTGAACTCTCTTCAAGTATGAGCTTTATATTTCGCGTGATCGTTTCAAGTACGATTCCAAAGTTGTCCATATGCATATGGATGTAGAGCACTAGAGCTCCATCTTGTTTTGGCAAATTCTTTTTCAGACGGGTCCAGGCTTCCTGACTATTGAAAGAAATCTTTTCTCTTTTATTATTTTCTTTCTCTTCTATTTGAAATAAAAGAAGTATTCGTAACTGGGAAAATAAAGAAAAAGAAAACGTTTATACCAGTACAAGAAACTTTGCATGGCAGCATGGGCCGAAAGCTCAAAATTCAGTCCGCATTCCGTGGTGGTCGGTCGGATCGGATGCGATCCCGGTAGACCGCGTCTCGGCGCTGCCGGACGAGCTGCGGCTGCACGTCCTGACGCACCTCCCCCTCAAGGACGCCATCCGCACGGGGGCGCTCGCGCGCGGGTGGCGCGACCTCTGTGGAGGGGCTGGTGGGCGCACCGCGCCTCCGTCGAGGTCCACGTCCGCTCGCGGGAGCCGCGCCCGCGTCGCCGCCTCGACCGCTTCTCCCTCGTCGTCGAGACCAGCAAGCTCAAGTCCTCGGAGCTCCGACGCTTCACCGAATACGCCGCCGAGTGCCGCGTCGAGGACCTCCACATCGAGATGCGGAAGAGCAGCAAGCTCAACTTCCACCTGCCGCTATCGAGCCCGCTCCTCGCGCGCCTCGCGCTCCGCCGCATCAGCATCTCCAGCATGTACTACAAGGACGCCCGGCCGTTCCACGCTCTCGAGGTCATCCGGCTCTACTCAGTACCCATTAAGGTGGGGTTTGACAAAGTCATGGCGCTGTGCCCAAGCCTCAATCACTCTTGACCTGTGCGGCTGCCATTGTGACTTCAAGAGACGCTGGACCATTATGCATTGGAACCTGAGGAGCGTCACCATCGTGGAGTGCGACGGATACACCAGAGCGAATTTGGCCTGTTTGCCTAGACTTGGCTCCTTCCGCTGCAGTGGCGACTTCGGCCTTGTTCGGCTGGCTGGCTCCCAGCCAGTCAGCAGTGCTTTTCTCTCACACCAGTTCAGCACCAGTCATCAGCCACCGGTCAGCCAGCAGTATTTTTCTCTCACAATAAATCAGCTTCAGCCACCAGCCACCAGCCAGCCGAACGAGCCCTTCCTCGAGATGCCGTTCTTCGTTCAAAGCCACACCGCACTTGCTGATCTTTATATTCGGTTTACTCACCCAGTAAAAGAGGTTAACCATAAGTTGAAATATTGTTATTTCCCAAAGGATTTATCCGGCCTTAACGTCCTCACCATATGTTGCAATGCCCTCCCGGTATGTTCTTTGTATTGGATTTTATTTTATCTGGTCTCCTAATGACCTTGCTACAAGTTGTTTGATTTTATAAAAAATAAAAATACAAAGGTCTTTTAACCTAATCATGCTTTTTTTTAGCTTTTCTCTTCGTTGCCAAATATTCGACCAAGTGCCCCAAGGCCCAGTCTCAACTTATACGGTTTGAAAGAGCTACAGCTACTCATGTTAGAAATGGAAACTGTTAACCTTGCTGGCCTCTATGTGTTCCTCAAGGCCTGCCAATGTCCTAATCTAGAGAGGCTCTTTGTGCAGGTATACCTTCAATGTTTTCTAAATTCCATTGCTTCATAGTCATCCTGAGATCTTGTCTAATTGTAATGCTTGTGGATGATTATGGTTCATCTTTGTAGCTCCCGACATTTAAATATTTGCCCAAGAAAGGTTCTGTTGATGAGGCGAGGGAAGAGCCACTGCAGGATGGCTTAGAGAACCTTGTGATGGTAAAGGTCACGAACTTCAATTGGTGCTGCATTGAGGTGCAGCTAGTCAGTTTTCTATTGAGGAAAGCTAGCTCCCTGTGGAAATTATTAATAGTTTCACCCAATGTCACTCCACTGGATTTGCCCGGTGTACCAGAAGCAAGTGTTTTGCTTCTCAAAGAAGCTTTGGCCAGTGGCAAGATAGTGTTTAGGGAGTTTGATGATGGTGCAACAGAACCGTATCATTCTGAGGTTTTTACCAAGCTTTAATTGTCAGTGATCAGTCAAGTCAGAGCCCTTTGGATAGTAATAACTATCTGGTCACTATCCTTTTGGTGGTAGCTTTTATAGATAATATATGAAAAGCAATGTTTTCTTGTTAATATCTTTCTTCAATATTACTACTAGCAAAGTTAAAATGCATGCTATCCTGTCATGTATGTGCTTGCTTTCATGTTTTGATACCACTTGCATCTTGTATTTGCCATATTATACCTATGAATGGAAGCAGCTTTGTATCATATTTAACAATTCAAACAAAGATGAATGAAGTTGTGGATCAGACATATTGATGATGCTATATGTTGTCGCCTTGTCGGTCTTCTTCCTTGTTCATTTGTTACCTTGAGGTATCAGATTGCATCAAAGTGGGGAGGCTTTTTCTTATTTACATGAGTTGTAGTCTTTTTGCCATTCTTCGATATGGTAATATTCAGGAAGTTGCCCTATTGATATACAAAGTGGCAAAGTGCAATGTTGCTAGTGATGAATTTAGTTGTTTGTTGTGACTTCTATGGAGTGTGAACTAGAGAAGCAAATTAGTAACATAATTCTTTTTATCAATAATTTTCATGATTTATGGATGCTAATCCCTTTACTATGGACTAATCAAGAAATGGGATTTTACCTGAAATAAAGCTAGTGCATGGGAGATTGGATACGCTTCCATCATTCAATTGTACCTTGTAACTATGAAAGAGGGCTGAAAAACAAAGATTATCGTTTCTTTTCTCTTTATTTTTTGAGTGAGAACATCTCACAGTTTCAGTAGGAAAGAGTGAAGATTTACCTTGGAACTCAACCATGTCATTCTGAAGTATCTAGTTGTTAATGACGAGTCTAGTTGGAGTCCTATGGATAGAATACCAGACTATTAGGGAATTATCCTGTTGCTTGTAGCTCTTATATTGATAAAATATGAAGAAACCAAAATTGCGGATGAGAAATATTAGTGATAATGTTATATGTTGTTGGTTTCTTGCCTTGAGGTATAAGTGCATCAAAGTGGGGAGGTCTGCACTTATTTACATGACTTTGTAGCCTTGTTCCCAACATATATTTTTGATATGGTAATTTTCGAGAAGTAGCTTGATTGATATACAAAGTGCAATGCTTATAGTGATGGATTTAATTATCTGTTGTGACTGGCATGGTCTCATAGAATGTGAACTTGAGAAGTACGTATTTGGTAATAGTTTTTCTGTTAATAATTTTAAATGGTTCACTATCTCCCTTTGCTATGGAAATTATGTGATTTCTAACTGAAATAAGGTGTGGATGAGAAACTGAATTGTTACCAAATTATGTGATTTCTAACTGAATTGCTAAAACTACTATTTGGAGCTTGTGTCTACTCTAGTCCTGTGGGGCGTATGTGTAAGGGTGCGGGGGGTGTGGTTGTGGGTGTGGGTGTGGGTGGGTGGGGAGGGCTTCTCGCCGTATTTTTTATAGCTGTTCTTCAATGTTTACTTATCTTTCTTATTGTTTTCTTGTCATTTATCAAGGCTCACAATAATGATGTTTTCTATTTTGAACATTGTACTTATCATCTGAAAGAATGAAAATCTTCCTATTCAAGTCTTTATTTACTGCTGGATTTGTTTATGCATCCAGTGTGGCACAATTTATGTAAATTTTTCAAGGTTTTCCCCCTGTATGTTCCTTTTAGTTTGGTGCTTTGCTTTCTGATTACTTATGATAACTCAGTGATTGACAATTCAGTCCACCAATGTGTCACGCGCCTAATGGGGCGCCTCCCCAGCCCTGGCCAATGGGCCAGCCACGGCCAGGATGTGGTACTGTAGCGCCGCGCACTGTAGTGCCTCCGCCGCCGGCACGGAGTTTTCTTCCACCGGAAGGAATTAGAAAATAAGAAATAAAGGAATAGAAATAAATTAGGTGATTGAGTTGGTTTAGGAAAGAGATTCCAATCTATAAGGAAATCTCTCTTAGTTTACTTGGGATACAAGTCCATTAGGGACTATAAATATAGGGCTATTATACCTATTGGAAATTAAGAAAGAAAAGTGCCTTTTTGCTTATCCCTAAGCTCTCAAGCTCTCGGCGCCTCTCTCCCTCTCCCAAACCCTAGCTCTCCTTCTCCATTGCCGACCACAACCAGCCCCCACCACCATAGCCGCTGCCCTCCCCAAGGGGCCAAACCCCTGTAAGGTCCTAGATGGCTAGAGGGGGGGTGAATAGCCTATAAAAATTTCTACACAAGCAACTAAGCAAACTTGTTAGAATAATAAACGGCGCAAAGCGAGTTTTGCTTAGCCTACGGTTGTGATGCAAGCCTCCTATCCATAAGACTAGTAGATTATGATCTCTAGTTCACACAAGGGCTATGTCACTAAACTTACACTAGTGAGCTAGCTAACAACACTAGCAAAGGCTACCACTAGAGCTTACACAAGATAATCTAGTAAAAGTAAATGCAAGAGATAGGATTGTGAGTCTTATACCGACGGTGGAGTGAAGATGTTGCCAATCACCAAGATGATATACAATCAATTAATATTGACAACAACACAATATGTAGGCCAATCACCGGGAGACAAGAGACACAATATTTTTGTTCACCCGGTGTTCACTTGTGCACCGACAAGCTACGTCACCGGTTGTGTCGACCAACACTTAGATGGTTCCTCGGTGTGACCCTCAAGTCACTTGCCCCTCAAGGCACGCCCCGCAAGGCACCGCAAGACACCACTCTCAAGTGAGGTAACTCAATGACACGCGCAATCCAATAGAGTTGCTTTTGGCGTCCCGCCGAGGAAAGCACAAGAACCTCTTACAAACAACCGGAGGTGGCCAAGAACAATCACCTTCTCTTGCCAACGCCTCCAACAATCTCCAAGCCGGCTAGGAGCGGTACTCTCCAAGAGTAACAAGAAATCCACCGGCTAAACCACCCACAAGTGCCACTAGATGCCCTCAAGCTATGCAATGCACTTTGGGATCACTCAATCTCATTTTTGATTTGCAATCAAGCAAGAGAGATGAGTGGGAGGAGTAGCTCTAGCTCAAAGGATGCACAAGAGTGTTAGAAATGTCAAGAGACCTCCCCAAGGGCCGGCCAACGAGTATTTATAAGCACCCCAAACAAATAGAGCCGTTGCCACTCCACTGACCGTTATTTCGGGACGACCGGACGCGCCGGTCGAAACTGACCGGACGCGCTCAACCGCGTCCGGTCGCCCTCCGACGTCCACGTGTCCTCCAAATTTCAAAACCGACCGTTAGATCCTCCAACGGTCACTGCGCGCCAACGGTCAAACGCTATGACCGGACGCGCCGCTCAACCGACCGGACGCGCCGGTCGCTTAGCACCGCACGCGCGAAGCAACGACCGGACGCGACAGTGCCAGCGTCCGGTCGGAGTCCAGTAAGCTCCTTCGACGACCGGACGCGTCCGATCGCGTGTGACCGGACGCGCCCCGCGTCCGATCGTCCTTCCGAACCGCAGATCCTCCTGGGCACCTGACCGGACGCGCCGGTCCCGCGAGTGACCGGACGCGCCGGTTGCAAACCCTAACCCGCGCGCCCGACACTGCGCTGTACCGACCGGACGTGTCCGGTCATACCGAGACCGCGTCCGGTGGAGCGTCCGGTCACCTCTGTGACCCCGTTCGCTTCCGTTTCTTTTCCAACTTCCGGCGTAGTGGAAAATAGGCATTTCATTTCCCCGAAATCGCCTGAATCCCGCGCTCGCACGCTCGGCGGGAGGGAGAGAGGAACCCAAACCCCTCTCTACCCGCAAACCACAGCGCGACCAACGCCACCTTTGCAAATGTGCCAACACCATCAAGTGTACATCTCCATGTGCTTGTGTGTTAGCTTTTTCTCAGTCATTTTCAAAGGTTTTCCAGTTAGCTCACTAGGCCCTACATGCAATGCACTTCATGAATTCACCTAGTGGCACCCGTGCGTCGAATAACCGATAAGACTTCCCCTCTTAATAGTTCGGCTATCGACCCTAAACCACTCACACCCTCTATGGTGTCTTGAGTGTAAAACAAAATGGCCCTATGGTTATACCTTTGCCTTGAGCCCATTTTGTTTCTCCAAATGATATGATCCACTTCATATCATCACATGACCATCTCGATCCATCGACCTTGACTTCACTTGCTCTTCACCGTTGCATTGGTCCGTCGGCGCTAAGTCTTGCTCAAGCTTCACCATCGCATGGTCCTTCGCTTCGAAGCCTCGACTTGCCCTTCACCTTCACAACCGGTCCATCGAGCCAAGCCTCATCTTGGTCTTCACCATCTTGGTCATATGAGTCAATGTCATGTCTCATATGCAATGACCACCTTTATCTAAATCATCCACTTAGATACAAAGGTTAGTCCTAGGTTTCATCAATTAGCCAAAACCAAACTAGGGACTTTCAATCTCCCCCTTTTTGGTAATTGATGACAACCCTCACAAAGATGATTTTGATAAGAGTTTTAAACTTGTCATACTTGTCCAATCATTTTGCTCAAAAGTAAAGTTTGGACAATTATCACAAGCTCGGTTTTGGTAGCATTAGCTCCCCCTACATATGTGCATAGAGTTTGGATTGAAAGCTTTGCACATATGCATGGATAGAAGTGTTGGGAGAGTAATTCTACCAAAATGATGCTATGGTGTAAGAAATGGACCTTTGAAGCGTGATACCAATCGGAGTTGTCTTTTACACCATCCTTAGCATCATGAAGTAACTAGACATCCATCAAAACTCAAGAACCCCGTGAGATCAACATTATATGTAAAGGTTCTTGGACCACTTGTAAAGCTAACCACTTGTAAAGCTTTAGGCAAGTCTAGATACCACATGTAAACTATTCCTATGCATGCTAGTAGATCATTTCATCATCCAATTTCTATACTAGCATTGCACCACACAAGCATGTAAATTAAATTTAAATACATGTGCAATGAGCAAGTCATATGAGAATGTACAAACAAATGCAACAACTTTGTTTATGAGCTTGCTCCCCCTACTTGTGTGCATCAACAAATTTTATTTACCCCTTTATCAAGTTGAATCATCTTTTTCTCATCATAAATTTTGTTGAATCATCTTTTTCTCATCATAAATTTTATGTACCCCTTTATCAAGTTGAATCATCTTTTTCTCTCCCCCTTTGTCAACAACTTACCCAAAAAGGGATCAAATTGTGGAGAGAAGGAAAAGTGTTTGATGGAGTAGATTAATTCGATACCACATGTAAGGTTAAAAAAAATTTATCAAATTTGGTTTAACCTAGAATACTTGCCAAAGATATTTAATTCGATTTGAACCAAAGACAAGCTTCTTGACTCCTCAAAATAAGGGTTATCTTGCTTATGTTGAATTAAACACTTATAGCAAATCTTCTAGATTCAACACTAGGTTTACAAGCTCACAAACATGTCATATGCCACCACTAGATCAAAATAAGCATAGAAGCAATAGTGGTAACATATATCCATCAAATTCATTTGATTTATCATGAATGCTTATGCGTACCACTTATTATGTCTACATGCTCTATCAAGTCCTTAGCATAGGATGAAAGACATGTCAATCAATTTTACCTTGCAATGTCGAAGGAGAGGCATGTCAATAAGTGGGTGGGGTGCATTCAACTCATGTTTGAGAAATCAAGAATGTTCAATTCATTCCTTAACTTGCAAAACCTCTTTTCATCAAGTGGCTTAGTGAGAATATCGGCAAGTTGATCATCGGTGCCAACACTTTCAATGGCAATATCTCCCTTTTGTTGATGATCTCTAATGAAATGATGTCTTATGTCAATATGCTTTGTTCTTCCATGTTGAACCGGGTTTTGTATCATCTTGATTGCACTCTCATTATCACATAGCAACGGCACATTCTTGAAGTTGAGGCCATAATCCTTCAAAGTTGATTTCATCCATAGCAATTGTGCACAACAACTCCCCGCACTCACATATTCGGCTTCGGCGGTAGAGATTGCCACACTATTTTGTTTCTTTGAGGACCATGACACAAGTGATCTTCCAAGTAATTGACATGTGCCACTTGTGCTTTTCCTATTGATCTTGCAACCCCCATAGTCGGAGTCCGAATATCCAATCAATTCAAACTTTGACCCCTTGGGATACCATAGTCCAACATTTCTTGTTTGCTTCAAGTACCTCAATATTCTTTTTGCCGCCGTGAGATGACTTTCTCTAGGTGAGGCTTGATATCTAGCACACATGCAAACACTAAACATGACATCCGGCCTTGATGCCGTGACATAGAGTAGACTTCCAATCAAAGACCGATATTCCTTTTGATTCACCATTTTGCCATCAAGATCACTATCCAAATTGCCATTTGTGCCCATTGGAGTTGAAATTGGCTTTGCATCTTGCATTCCAAACTTCTTCAACATGTCCCTTATGTATTTCCCTTGACTCACAAATGTTCCATTCTTTAATTGCTTGACTTGGAGACCAAGGAAGTAGCTAAGTTCACCAATCATAGACATTTCAAACTCTTTGGCCATCATAGCACCAAATTCTTCACAATAAGCTTGATCGGTTGATCCAAAGATGATGTCATCAACATATATTTGCACTATGAATAGATCATTTCCAATCTTCTTGGTGAATAGAGTAGTATCAACCTTGCCCATTTTGAATCCCTTAGAGAGAAGGAAATCCCTTAGCCTCTCATACCATGCTCTAGGTGCTTGCTTTAAGCCATATAAAGCCTTCTTCAACTTGTAGACATGGTTGGGTTTCTTGTCATCTTCAAATCCGGGCGGTTGCTCAACAAATACCAACTCATTGATGATCCCATTGAGAAATGCACTTTTGACATCCATTTGATATAGTTTGATATTGTGTGCACAAGCATAAGCCAATAGAATCCTTATTGCCTCCAATCTTGCCACGGGAGCATATGTCTCATCATAGTCAAGACCTTCTACTTGAGTGTAACCTTGAGCAACTAGTCTTGCTTTGTTTCTCACTACAATGCCATCTTGATCTTGCTTGTTTTTAAACACCCACTTGGTTCCAATCACATTGTAGTCATTTGGCCTTTCTACCAATTCCCAAACATCATTTCTTGTGAAATTGTTTAGTTCTTCTTGCATAGCCATAATCCAATCGGCATCCCTCAAAGCTTCTTCTATTTTCTTTGGTTCAATGGTTGACACAAATGATGCATGCTCACAAAACATAGTCAATCTTGATCTTGTTTGCACACCACTTCTAATATCACCAATAACACTATCAATGGGGTGATCTCTTGCAACATGTTGTGGTTGGAGTACTTGCACTTGATTGCTTGAGCTTGGTTGATCACTTGATGTATCTTGATGAGATGAACTAGCACCTTGATCTTGTACTTGAGAGTCACTAGCTAGCTTGAATGGAGAATTGAGCACTTGATCTTTATCATCATCTTGAATATCGATAACTTGCTTTGCTCTAATGTCCCCAATGTCCATGTTTTTCATTGCTTCCACCAATAGAGTTCCACTAACATCATCTAGATTCTCTTCTTCATCTTGTGACCCATTGGTTTCATCAAATTGCACATCATGGACTTCTTCTAGAATGCCACTTGAGTTGTTCCAAACTCTATAAGCTTTGCTTGTAGTTGAATAACCAAGTAGGAACCCCTCATCACATCTTTTGTCAAACTTTCCCAATCTAGTGCCCTTCTTCAAGATATAGCATTTGCAACCAAACACCCTAAAGTAAGAAATATTGGGCTTTCTCCCATGAAGTAACTCATATGGGGTCTTCTCTAGCAATGGATGACAATATAGTCTATTGATGTAGTAGCAAGCGGTATTGATTGCTTCATCCCAAAATGATTGACTCACATTGTACTCATGAAGCATTGATCTAGCCATATCAAGCAATGTTCTGTTCTTCCTCTCAACTAGGCCATTTGATTGTGGAGTGTACTTGGCCGAGAATTGATGTCCAATACCATAATGATCACAAAGCTCTTCAATTCTTGTATTCTTGAACTCACTTCCATTGTCACTTCTCACTTTCTTGATTCTAATCTCAAACTCATTGTGAACTCTAGTGAGAAATGTCTTAAAGGTGTCAAACACTTCACGTTTGTCACTAAGAAAGAATACCCATGTGAATCTTGTGAAGTCATCCACTATGACAAAGCCATACTTGTTACCGCCTATGCTTGTGTATGTTGTTGGTCCAAATAGATCCATGTGCATCAACTCAAATGCTTTGCATGTGCTCATTGTACTCTTCTTTGGATGTGAGCTTCCAACTTGCTTCCCGGCTTGACATGCACTACAAAGCTTATTCTTCTCAAATTCAACATCTTTCAAACCATTGACAAGATTGTGAGTTGTAAGCTTCTTCAATTGTTTCATGCCAACATGACCAAGCCTTCTATGCCAAAGCCAACCCATGCTTGATTTGGAGACTAAACAAGTTGTCAAAGAAGTTTCTCTAGCATTGAAGTCAACTAGGTAGAGATTCTCATATCTAAAGCCCTTGAATGCCACATTTGAACCATCCACACTAATAACTTCCACATCATCAACCCCAAAGATGCATTTGTAGCCTAGATCACATATTTGTGCCACGGATAGAAGATTGAAATCCAAACTTTCAACTAGCAACACATTGGAGATACTCATATCATTTGATATTGCAATCTTGCCCAAGCCAATAACCTTGCCTTTCTTATTATTGCCAAATGTGATAGAGTCAACACCACTATCATTGTCATTGAATGAATCAAACATTCTTGATGTACCGGTCATGTGTTGAGTGCACCCACTATCAATAATCCAATGCCTTCCTCCGGCTTTGTAATTGACCTACAAGCAAATCAATGAAGCTTAGGTACCCATTTTTGCTTGGGTCCTTGTAGGTTAGTAACTAAGCTCTTTGGTACCCAAATAGCCTTCTTCTTTGGGCCCACAATTGGTGTACCAACAAACTTAGCTTGCACACCCTTCACACCCTTGGTAAGCACATAGCAAGAATCAAAAGGTATAGCATTAACAAAGTTCTTGCTTTGGTTCTTTTTATTGCAATTATGCTCTAGGTGCCCAACTTGCTTGCATCTATTGCAAAACCGACCATTGCCCTTCACAAAGCTAGGCTTTGGAGTTGCAAAGGCCGACTTGCCTTTCTTGGGGGTGTAGCCCAATCCCTCTTTGTTAAGAGAGAACCTTTGGCTACCCAAGCACTTAAGCAAGCGAGCCTCACCACCATAGGCCTTGCCTAGGGCGTGAGTGAGCTCATCCACCTCTCTCTTGAGAGTCTCATTCTCAACCATTAGTGAGGCATCACAAGTGAAACCATCACTAGTAGTAGAGGTAGAGTTGGTGGTGGTGGATGAAGAGCTACAAGAAGGGTTAGCATTTGACATGATGATAGGTTCATTAAAGGATTCATCAATTATATCACATGTAACACCTATATCACATGATACAACAACCTCCTTCTTTTCTTGTTGCTCAAGTAACAATGAGTGAGCCTTTTCAAGCTTGAAATGAGCCTTACCAAGATCCTCATGGTCTTCCACTAGACTCTCATGAGTGGTCTTAAGCTCACTAAGGACTTTCTCAAGTATTACTACTTTCATTGAAAGCTTCTTACACTCTTTGTCCTTGGCAATAGCTATGTCTCTAGTTTGTTGCATCAAGTCATATAGTTGTTCTTTAGTTGGTTCATCATCATCATTTTCATGATTATTATCATTATCACTATCATGAGCATATTCCATTTCACTTTCATCATCACTCTCATCATATAATACCTTAGCTTCTTTAGCCATGAAGCATGAAGAGGATGAATCAAATAGTGATGGCTTCTTGTTGATAGCAATGGAAGCAAAAGCCTTGTTGGATGATTCTTCTTCTTCTTCATTATCATCACTTTCCCAAGTGATCACATAGGCACCACTTTTGCCTTTCTTGAATGTCATCTTGGCCTCTCTCTTCTTCTTTTCAAACTTGTCCTTTTTGTTCTTCTTCTTATCATAAGGACATTCCGCTTGAAGGTGCTCGGTGCTATCACAATTGAAGCACTTTCTTTGTTGCTCATTTCTTTTCTTAAAGCCTCTTCTCTTGATGAATATGTGACCCATCTTCTTGACTACAAGAGCAAGTGCCTCATCATCAATTTCAAATTCCCCATCTTCATTGTTGTCTTCTTCTTCTTCAATGATGGTGGCTTTGCCCTTGGAGGAGGTGGCCTTGAATGCCACGGTCTTCTTCTTCTCATCTTCCACCTTTTCCTTGTCATCAACATCTTGATCATATTTGTCATAGGTCAATACTTCACCAAGCAAATCATTAGGCTTCATTGTTTCAAGCCCATCTCTTTGCAACATCATGATCAACATCTTGAATCTTCTAGGTAAGCTCAATAAGAACTTGTGACAAAAATCTTGATCTTGAGTTTTGTGCCCTAAGCTCTTGAGATCATTGACTATCACTTGCAATCTATGAAACATTTCAATGATTGTTTCATCATCCTTTTTCTTGAAGTTCTCAAACTCACTCTTGAGCCCATATAGCTTGGCACTCTTCACAACCTTAGTGCCTTCATATGTCTCACTCAACCTTGTCCATACTTCACTAGCAAATTCCAAATCTTTGATGCCCTCAAACACTTTTGTGTCAATACCATTGTAGAGTGTATTGAGAGCCATTCTATTGCATGTTCTATTTGCTCTATCTTCATCGGTGAGATGATTGGGATCAATGATAGCAAAATCATTCTCGGTGACTTGCAATACTCTCTCATGAATAGAACCAAGGTACATTGTCATCTTTCTCTTCCAATGAGCAAAAGAACTAACACCATCAAAGAACGGTGGCTTGCCCCCAACATGATTGAACACAATTTGAGCCATTTTTCACACCGAAGGATGTTAAGCCTTGATTAAAACGGTGACCACGGCTCCGATACCACTTGTAAGGTCCTAGATGGCTAGAGGGGGGGGTGAATAGCCTATAAAAATTTCTACACAAGCAACTAAGCAAACTTGTTAGAATAATAAACGGCGCAAAGCGAGTTTTGCTTAGCCTACGGTTGTGATGCAAGCCTCCTATCCATAAGACTAGTAGATTATGATCTCTAGTTCACACAAGGGCTATGTCACTAAACTTACACTAGTGAGCTAGCTAACAACACTAGCAAAGGCTACCACTAGAGCTTACACAAGATAATCTAGTAAAAGTAAATGCAAGAGATAGGATTGTGAGTCTTATACCGACGGTGGAGTGAAGATGTTGCCAATCACCAAGATGATATACAATCAATTAATATTGACAACAACACAATATGTAGGCCAATCACCGGGAGACAAGAGACACAATATTTTTGTTCACCCGGTGTTCACTTGTGCACCGACAAGCTACGTCACCGGTTGTGTCGACCAACACTTAGATGGTTCCTCGGTGTGACCCTCAAGTCACTTGCCCCTCAAGGCACGCCCCGCAAGGCACCGCAAGACACCACTCTCAAGTGAGGTAACTCAATGACACGCGCAATCCAATAGAGTTGCTTTTGGCGTCCCGCCGAGGAAAGCACAAGAACCTCTTACAAACAACCGGAGGTGGCCAAGAACAATCACCTTCTCTTGCCAACGCCTCCAACAATCTCCAAGCCGGCTAGGAGCGGTACTCTCCAAGAGTAACAAGAAATCCACCGGCTAAACCACCCACAAGTGCCACTAGATGCCCTCAAGCTATGCAATGCACTTTGGGATCACTCAATCTCATTTTTGATTTGCAATCAAGCAAGAGAGATGAGTGGGAGGAGTAGCTCTAGCTCAAAGGATGCACAAGAGTGTTAGAAATGTCAAGAGACCTCCCCAAGGGCCGGCCAACGAGTATTTATAAGCACCCCAAACAAATAGAGCCGTTGCCACTCCACTGACCGTTATTTCGGGACGACCGGACGCGCCGGTCGAAACTGACCGGACGCGCTCAACCGCGTCCGGTCGCCCTCCGACGTCCACGTGTCCTCCAAATTTCAAAACCGACCGTTAGATCCTCCAACGGTCACTGCGCGCCAACGGTCAAACGCTATGACCGGACGCGCCGCTCAACCGACCGGACGCGCCGGTCGCTTAGCACCGCACGCGCGAAGCAACGACCGGACGCGACAGTGCCAGCGTCCGGTCGGAGTCCAGTAAGCTCCTTCGACGACCGGACGCGTCCGATCGCGTGTGACCGGACGCGCCCCGCGTCCGATCGTCCTTCCGAACCGCAGATCCTCCTGGGCACCTGACCGGACGCGCCGGTCCCGCGAGTGACCGGACGCGCCGGTTGCAAACCCTAACCCGCGCGCCCGACACTGCGCTGTACCGACCGGACGTGTCCGGTCATACCGAGACCGCGTCCGGTGGAGCGTCCGGTCACCTCTGTGACCCCGTTCGCTTCCGTTTCTTTTCCAACTTCCGGCGTAGTGGAAAATAGGCATTTCATTTCCCCGAAATCGCCTGAATCCCGCGCTCGCACGCTCGGCGGGAGGGAGAGAGGAACCCAAACCCCTCTCTACCCGCAAACCACAGCGCGACCAACGCCACCTTTGCAAATGTGCCAACACCATCAAGTGTACATCTCCATGTGCTTGTGTGTTAGCTTTTTCTCAGTCATTTTCAAAGGTTTTCCAGTTAGCTCACTAGGCCCTACATGCAATGCACTTCATGAATTCACCTAGTGGCACCCGTGCGTCGAATAACCGATAAGACTTCCCCTCTTAATAGTTCGGCTATCGACCCTAAACCACTCACACCCTCTATGGTGTCTTGAGTGTAAAACAAAATGGCCCTATGGTTATACCTTTGCCTTGAGCCCATTTTGTTTCTCCAAATGATATGATCCACTTCATATCATCACATGACCATCTCGATCCATCGACCTTGACTTCACTTGCTCTTCACCGTTGCATTGGTCCGTCGGCGCTAAGTCTTGCTCAAGCTTCACCATCGCATGGTCCTTCGCTTCGAAGCCTCGACTTGCCCTTCACCTTCACAACCGGTCCATCGAGCCAAGCCTCATCTTGGTCTTCACCATCTTGGTCATATGAGTCAATGTCATGTCTCATATGCAATGACCACCTTTATCTAAATCATCCACTTAGATACAAAGGTTAGTCCTAGGTTTCATCAATTAGCCAAAACCAAACTAGGGACTTTCAACCCCGCTGCGCATTACATCTGGTATCAGGAGACCGGTCTGATCCTGTAATGGCTGCCACCACCACCAACGTGCAACGGCTGACCTAGAACTTCGACGACGAGCTCGCCAATGAGCTCGCTGAACTGGATGCACGCCTACTCGCCTTCGAGAAAGCATGCAGCTACGGAGACACCATCATCACCAACAACAGCAGCAACCCGCTGCCGCCCGACGCCGATCCGATCATCAATCTCAGGGCTACCATAGCCACCAACAACAGCAGCAGCCCGCTGCTGTCTGACGCCGCCAAACCCTCGCTGCCTACTGCACCTCACAGCGAAGATGCCACCAGCCACGTCGCTGTCGACCATCTCCACAGCGACCTCACCATTAAGACCGGGAACAACGACGCTCGCCGCAATGACGAGCACCCACGCCCCAACCTAGATGAATGCCTCCACGCCACCAACAGCTTCGCAACAGAGACCAAGCACATCATGATCTCCACCGACAAATCGATCCTCATCAGCAAGATGGAGAATCCCCACCCCTCCAACACCCCGGAGATAGTCAGAGAGGTGTCGAACAGCTTGTTCGTGGCACCAACAGCACTACAGCCACCCTTGCTGACGTGCCCCGGAACCCCAATATGGCCCCCGGTCAGTCCAACGGCCGCTCCGCCAGCCTAGGCAAGCCGCCATCTACCGCAGCCGGCCATCTGGCCGCTAGCACAACAGGTGCCACCATCTCCACCTCAGGAGCGTCCAATCCCCTCGGTAATGCAAGCAACCATCGTGGCTCGACAGACAACCCTAACATTCGATGGATCCATAGATCCATTACCGTGGATCTCTAGGCTGCAGTTCCTCTTCAGGCTGCAAGGCACACCAGTAGATGACCAGGTTTGCTATGCAACTTTTCATCTAATTGATGCAGCGCAGCTCTGGTCCACCCGAAGGATGCAAGAGGCGCCAACATCAGACTGGGCAGCCTTCACGCAGCACTTCATCCGCGACCTCGGCCCACCCATCGACCAAGAAACAATTGGCGACCTCGCACCCCTCAGGCACACCGGCACCGTGCACGACTATGTCATCATCTTCACCGCCTATGGACTATACGTTGGCATCGCCAGCACGCTTCACCAGGTCCATCTCTTCATCGTCGACATTGACTACAGCCTCCTCATGATGATCGTCGCCCCACAGTCAGCTATGCAAGGCTGGCAAACCATGTTGCTCGCAGGAGCAATTTTTGGTACAGGCGACATACCATTCCACATGGATGCAGAGACGCCCCAGATCGACGCCTTCCTCTTCGACATCGGCAACGACATCGACATTGTGTTAGGCACACCATGGCTAGCTAGCCTTGGATGCCTCACAGGGGTCTTCACCACCATGGAGCTCCACTGCTACCACAACGGACATCCGATCACCTTCACCAACTTTAAGCCACGACGCACCCCGGTGACCGTCCTCGCCCCACCGGTTCCTTCTCCTATCAGGAGAGCACCACGTGCAGCACCACCATCACCGCCTCGCAACATCATGAACCGGGCCAGCCGCGCCGGTTGCCTTAACGCCCTCGACCACGTCGACACCACCAGCTTCATCTTCGCTAGCTTACGGCGCGGGGTCCTTCAACAACAGGAGCTGCGCCTCATCTCTCCCAACATCACCAATGGCACAACCGCACCAACTTGGCTGCAGGTACTGCTACAGGGAGGACCAATGCACATGGCACTGCCTGTGTTGGGCTGTCGCTCACCGTCGACAACACCCCAGCCCAATGCTGCTCCGACGGGCATTTTCCTTGGGAGTCTCTGGCCCCAAGGCAGCACGGTGTACCCCACTACGGTCGTCTTCATCAACAACTTGGGACACCAACTCCCACGCATCGACGACAACTCCAAAACAACACCAGCTCGCCATGCCATCAACAACCCCAGTCATCATCACCTAGCTCCACCTGGCCGCCATGAACGAAATTCAGATCATCTCAGCCACCATCGAAGTCAACGCAGCAACACCGACATGGTCGCCCCAACAAGGCGTCATCTTCTACACGGGTGCCATGACATACCAGCAACTTCTCTGTTGCTGCAGGAGCTACTAGAACCCCTCGAGACGACATCCACACCGACCACCCAGGCGTTCGCTCCAAGCGTCTTGCTGACTGAGGACTGGCCACAACACACCCTCTCATCGGCAACCGTCGCCTTCTTCACCACCAACGCCACCTATGCCAAGGACGACCTCCTCTTCGGCACCCTAGAGAACCGGACTTCATCAACCCCATCCAAGGTGGCCACAACATTGAACAAGCGCATCATAGGACAACTCGTTGCGGGACAAGTACACAATCTTCCTCGATCACTACAGGTGATACTCCTCACCGGAGTCCTACCCAACGCCACCCAGATGGACTCTTCTACACACCAACGCCTTCACTGCCCCTGGTGGATTTGCTGGACGCACTGCTACTCAGAGGACAGGCACACATGAGGTTTCTGGCACTCGATCTACATCCACCGCCAATAGCTCTAGACCACAATGCCTCCCCATCGGCCACTCTCCTAGGGCGCCCATCGCTGTAGGACACCGCCTCGCCAACCACGGTCACCTTCCTCGACGACCTCGGCCACTAGCTACTTTCCGTCGGGAACGCCTACATCAACCTGCGCCACAACAATGACCAACCAAACCTCCCTCGGGACATCTTCAATGGTGACGACATCTTCTCCAACATCGATAGCTTTCGGAGAGCAACAACAACAACCAAGCAAGACCGCAGCACGAGGACGCGCTGCCTCACGAAAGGGGGAGTGATGTCACGCGCCTAATGGGGCGCCTCCCCAGCCCTGGCCAATGGGCCAGTCGCGGCCAGGACGTGGTACTGTAGCGCCGCACACTGTAGCGCCTCCGCCGCCGGCACGGAGTTTCCTTCCACCGGAAGGAATTAGAAAATAAGAAATAAAGGAATAGAAATAAATTAGGTGATTGAGTTGGTTTAGGAAAGAGATTCCAATCTATAAGGAAATCTCTCTTAGTTTACTTAGGATACAAGTTCATTAGGGACTATAAATATAGGGCTATTGTACCTATTGAAAATTAAGAAAGAAAAGAGTCTTTTGGCTTATCCCTTCGCTCTCAAGCTCTCGGCGCCTCTCTCCCTCTCTCAAACCCTAGCCGCCACTTCTCCTTCTCCATTGCCGACCAAAACCAGCCCCCACCACCATAGCCGTCGCCCTCCCCAAGGGGGCCAAACCCACAATGCTTGACTAAAATTCAGTACTTGAAACATTGTCGAAAAATAAAATGAAACTAGCTCTGTCCTAAACACTACTTTTGATTTGCTACGTGAACACTTCCATTTACATAAGACTGATGCCATAATACTTCACTAGTATCTCCGACGTTCAGATGCCGTAGCACTTAGCATTAAGGAATCCACATCAATTTGTCGATCTGTTGGTTCTTTTGTTTCTGCATTACAGAGTGGTGAATTTCTTGAATCAGAGTTCAGAAGTTTATGCATACAATTATGGAATCATCATTTCCATTTTGTGTTACTTAGACTTAGTGGTTTAAATTCATTGCTGTAATACTCCTATGAAAAATCATTGCTATTGGGGATTTCACACACTTCTTTCCATCATTGGAGACAACCTAATGGTCAAAACTGTTGCTGTGTGTGAACTCTATTCATGTATGAGCTTTATATGTATAATGCCTGATCATTTCAAGTATGATTCTAAATTTGTCCATCTGGGTGTAGACCTACATCATGTTTTTGTAAAACCTTTTTTTTCGATGGGCTACTGACTAGCAAGGTTGCAGGCTGCTGGTTATTGGAAGCATTTTTTTCCTCTTATTATGGGAAACAAAAGAAGTAGTTTTCTTAAAGGGAGAGTAAAATAAAAACTGCCTGTACAAGGCTTACGCATGGGCCAAGAGCCCAAAACTCTGGCAGCACGCCTGGTCTGCTTGACTGTCCATGCTTCGGTCCTGAATGGCCCAGCTCCTTTTTTCTCGCCGCAGGCTCGCAGTCGCATCACCCAAAATTGGTGCATCGGTTTCTAGAGCGAGAGGGAGAGGAAGACGTGAAGGGTTTTCTAGAGAGAGAAGGGTTTTCCCCCAAAATTGGAGACGAACGAGAAATGGCCATCGACTCCGGCGGCGGCGGCGGCGGCGGAGCGAAGAGGCAAAGGGTGGATGAACTCGATGGCCGATGCGAGGCGGTCGGATCGGATGCGATCCCGGTAGACCGCATCTCGGCCCTGCCAGACGAGCTGCGGCTGCGCGTCCTGACGCACCTCCCCCTCAAGGACGCCATCCGCACGGGGGCGCTCGCTCGCGGGTGGCGCGATCTGTGGAGGGGCCGGTGGGCGCACCGCGCCTCCCTCGAGGTGCACATCCGCTCTCGCGACGCCAAGCAGAGGGAGCTGGACACGCTGGCGCGCGAGCCGCGCCCGCGCCGCCGCCTCGAGCGCTTCTCCCTCATCGTCGAAATCTCCAGTTTCAAGGCTTCGGAGCTCCGGCGCTTTCTCGACTACACCACCGAGTGCGGCGTCGAGGACCTCCACCTGGAGATGGGCAGGACCACGCTCGCGGACACTCTCAAATTCCACTTGCCGCTGTCGTGCCCGTCCCTCGCGTGCCTCTCGCTCCGCTACATCAGCGTCTCCAGCATGTACTACAAGGGCGCCCGGCCATTCCTCGCTCTCGTGGTCATCCGACTCATATCAGTCTCCTGTGCCCGGGAGGCTTTCAAAAAAATGATGGCGCTGTGCCCCAACCTCCTCACTCTCGATCTGCGCAGCTGCCGCTGTAACGGTTACGGTTGGGAGTTCGACAGGCTGCCGCCGAACCTGAGGAGTCTTACCATCGCGCACTGTGGTAGGATCACCAGTCTGGACTTGGTGCGTGTGCCTACCCTGCGTTCCTTCCGCTACAGTGGCAGCTCCTCCAACTTGCCCTTCTCCATTCCACTCGATGCCGCGCTTTCTGATCTTTATATTCAGTTATATTCATATGACTCAGTACCGAGGAATGAGTGCAATATCCGAGTACCGTTGAATGAGTGGAATATCGATAAGTTGAGGAGATCTCTCCCAGCGGATTTATCCAACCTCAACGTTCTCACCATATGTTACAAAGCCCTCATGGTACTTTCTCCGTGTTCAATCTTGTTTATTATTTCTGGTCTTCTTGTCACTTAGGAGTACTTTTAGTTGCTTGATTTCCATAAACATGAAAGAAAAAATCATGGTTCTATAAACCTAACCATGCCTTTTATTTCAGGGTGCATCTGTCTTGTCAGCCGATAGAGCCAGTGCCCGGTTGCCTAATTTCACCTTACACAGTTTGACAGAGCTACACCTACTCATGTTAGAAGAGAAAGCTGTCAACCTATCCAACCTGTATCTGTTCCTCAGGACCTTCCAATGTCCAAATCTGGAGAGGCTCTTTGTGCAGGTTAACACAGTCAATGCCTTTGTCATTTCTTTTCTTCATAGTCATCCTGCCCTTTTGACTATGGTTCTTCTTTGTAGCTCCCAGCATATAGATGTAAGCCCATGGAAGGTTGTATTGATCAGGTGCGGGAAGAGCCACCGGAAGATGGCTTACACAACCTCGTCATGGTAAAGGTCATGAACTTCAACTGGATCCCCACCGAGGTGCAGCTAGTGAGTTTTCTGTTGAGGAAAGCTAGCTCTCTGCGGAAACTGTTAATTGTTTCTCACAATGTCACTCCAGTCGATTCGCCTGGTGCACCAGAAGCAGGCATTTCGCTCCTCAAAGAAGCTTTGGTCAATGGCAAGATAATGTTGACTACGTCTGACAATGCAGCAACTCAGCCATATCATGAGGCCTACATCAAGCTACTATAGTTGTCAGTCAACAGTCGAGTCAGAGCACTTTGGATAGTAATATCAGACTATCTGGGCACTATCCTTTTGGTGGTAGCTCTTATATAGATAATATCAGACTATGGTTCTTTCTTCAATACTACTGCAAGCAAAGTTAAAATGCATGGTATCCTGTATGTGCTTGCTTTCATGTCCTGATACCACTTGCATCTTGTATTCAACATATTTTATCCCTATGAAGTGAAGCTGCTTTATATCATATTGAACAATTAATTATTGATGATGTTATATGTTGTCAGTCATCTTCCTTGTTTTTTTTTGTTACCTTGAGGTATCGGATTGCACCTAAGTGGGGAGGTATGTGCTTATTTACATGACTTGTAGTCTTGTTGCCATTTTTCGATATGGTAACACTCAGGAAGTTGTCCTATTGATATACAAAGTGGCAAAGTGCAATGCTGCTAGTGATGAATTTAGTTTTTTGTTGTGACTTCTATGGAGTGTGAAATAGAGAAGCTACTTAGTAACAAAATTCTTTTTATCAATAGTTTTCATGATTTATAAATGCTAATCTCTTTGCTATGGACCTAAGCAAGAAATGAGATTTCTACCTGAAATAAATCGTAGGAGATTGAATATGCTTCCATCATTCAATTTTACCTTGTACTGTAAGTATGAAAGTGGGCAGAAAAATCAAAGATCATTGTTTCTTTTCTCTTTTTTTTTTTTTTGGGGGGGGGGGGGGGGGGGGGGTGAGAATCTCGGTTTCAAATGGAAATAATGAAAAAATTTCTATTTCTAGTCTTCATATAGTGCTGCATTTATTTATGCATTCAGGGTGGCACAATTTCGTTTCAATTTTTCAAGGTTTTGCCCCCTTCGGTTCCTGTTGGTTGGTGCTTTGCTTTCTGATTTAAATTTATCATCTTTCCTGAATGGACCCCCTCTGACTGCTATGGATGAAGGCTAGTGATACCATTGACTTTTGTTTTACATGCTCGCATGTTTTAGGCCTTGTTTAAATCAATGGTGTAAAGTTTTAGGGTGTCACAAATGGCTATTACATCGGGGTATCACATAGGAGTGTTTGGATAGTAATAATAAAACAAATTATAGAAGTTCTCATACTCTGCAAGACGAATTTATTAAGCCTAATTAATCCGTCACTAGCACATGTTACTGTAGCTTTACTGTATCACCACATTGTCAAGGGCCTCGAACCCCTGACTGGCCGGACCTCGGCTACGTAGCTCGTAGCCGTCGGCTTACAGAGAAGAGAGGTAGATTAGAGATAACTTCTTTTTTTGCCTCAATTGGTTTCCCGTACAAGCCTATATGGCTCTCGGCCAACATAAGGAGAAGGATCTCCTTAATTGTAGGACTAATCTTAACAATAAAATAACTAACAAAGGAAACAACTAATCAGGTGGCTAACTTTCCTCCTAGCCACTCGCCTGCCCTTCCTGCGTCCTGGCTGCGCGCTCGGCCTCCCGGCACATGTCGCGGGCTCGCCTGCGCCTGGCGTACGTGCGCCCGCACATGACATCTCTCCCGCCGTCGAAGACCAGCTCGTCCTCGAGCTGAAAATCAGGGAACCGAGCACGGAAGTCGTTGTAGTCCTCCCAGCTTGCCGATGCAGCCGGCTCATCTTGCCACTGGACCAACACCTGCCGTACTCCGCGAGCCAGCCGGCCGGCTGTGACCGCCGTAGACGCCGGCACCATAGCGCCGTTGTGGGTTGGTGGCAGTGCCGGGGGGCGTTGTAGGCGGCGTGCCCACGAACTTCTTGAGCACCCCAACGTGGAACACATCATGGAGGCGGGCCCCTGGTGGGAGATCTAGCCGGACAGCCACGGCGTTGATGACCTCCACGACGCGATACGGCCCGACGAACCGGGGCTTGAGCTTGCCGGTGGTGGTACGAGGCAGTGACGCTGCGGGGCGCTGTCGGAGCCGGAGGAGTGCCCAGTCACCAACTTGGTAAGCCACTGGCCGATGGTGCTGGTCGTAGACACGCTTCTAGACCGCCTGAGCCTGTTCAAGGCGGTATCGGACGTCGTCGAGGAAGGCCGCACGGTCCGCCATCTCCTGGGCAACAGCAGCAACGCCCGTCTCGCCAGGCTCATAAGAGCGGATGGTTGGCGGATCGCGGCCATAGACCACGCGGAACGGCGTCTCCCGGAGCGACGATTGGAAAGCCGTGTTGTAGGTGTATTCGGCCCACGGGAGCCAGCGAAGCCACTGTCGAGGATGGTCGCCGGTGAAGCAGCGGAGGTACATGACGATCACCCTATTGGCGGACTCCGTCTGGCCATCCGTTTGCGGGTGAAAGGCTGACGACATGAAGAGCTTGGTGCCTGTGAGGCGCATGAGCTCGGTCCAGAACGCCGACGTGAACACCGGGTCGCGGTCCGAGACGATGGACTGTGGAACGCCATGAAGACGGACGATGTCGCCGAAGAACGCGTGGGCGACGGATTCGGCGGTGTAGGGGTGCGCCAGCGGAATGAAGTGGCAGTACTTGCTGAAGCGGTCGATGACGGAGAGGATAACCGTTTGCCCTGCACCCGGGGCAGCGCTTCAATGAAATCGATGCCGATGTCGGCCCAAACGCTGGATGGGATGGGCAGCGGCTGGAGCAGCCCGGCCGGCCGCAGGTGGTCCGTCTTGTACTTCTGGCACGTGGCGCACGCCTTCACAAAATCCTGCACCAAACGATGCATGTTGGGAAAATGAAAGTCACGCCGTAGGCGGTGCAGCGTGCGATGAACGCCTTCATGGCCGTTGTCGTGGACCGCGGCCAGGATCTCCTGAAGGAGTGGCGACGCGGGCGGAATGTAGAGGCGGCCATGAAGGGCGACCATGCCATCGATGATGGCCCACGGCGCGACGCGGGTGCCCGCACGGAGTTCGTCGTGGACGGCGACCAGCGCGGGGTCGGTGGCCTGGGCATGGCGGAGGCGCTCGATGAAGTCGAACCGGGGCGCTGAAATGGCCAGCAGCTCGCCCTCATCGTTGTCGCGGTGGGATAGAGCGTCGGCGACAGTGTTCGTGGCCCCGGAGCGGTACTCCACTGTGAAGTCGAAGCCCAAGAGCTTGCCGACCCAGTGGTGCTGCGGAATCATGGCGAGGCGCTAGTCGAGGAGGTATTTCAAGCTGTAGTGGTCCGTCTTGACGAGGAAGCGGCGCCCCCACAGGTAGGGCCTCCAATGCCGGACCGCCTGAACCAGGCCAATGAGCTCGCGCTCGTAGGCGGCGAGGGCGCGGTGGCGCGGTGCCACTGGCTGGCTGAAGTACGCCACCGGGTGTCCCTCCTGGACTAGTACCGCCCCAAAGCCGACCGTCGATGCGTCGCACTCGATGACGAATAGCTTGGCGAAATCGGGCATGGCGAGGATGGGGGCCGACGTGACCGCCGCTTTGAGCGCCGAGAACGCCACGACTGCTGCGTCGTCCCATGCGAAGCCGTCCTTCTTGAGCAACGCCGTCAGGGGCGCGGCCACCGTGCCATAGTTATGCACGAACTTGCGGTAGTACCCCACGAGTCCGAGAAAACCACGAACAGCACGGGCGGAGCGTGGCGCCGGCCAATCATGGATGGCCTGCACCTTGGCCGGATCCATGGCGACGCCCGCAGCGGAGATAACGTGGCCGAGGTAGGCGACGGCGGAGGCACCAAAGGAGCATTTGTTGCGCTTGACGAAGAGCTGGTGGCGGCAGAGCTCGTCTAGGACAGCACGTAGGTGATCCACCCATGTCCTGCTGTAAATCAAGATATCGTTAAAAAATACAAGGACGAAGCGACGGAGGAACGGTCACAGAACATTGTTCATCAAGGCTTGGAACGTGGCCGGCGCGTTGCAGAGTCCGAACGCCATGACCAGGAACTCGTATAGGCCGTCATGCGTGCGGAACGCCGTCTTGTGGATGTCCTCGGGCCGCATGCGGACCTGGTGGTACCCCGACCGCAGGTCGAGCTTGGAGAAGAATTTGGCGCCGTTGAGCTCATCCAGCAGCTCATCCACCACCGGAATCGGGAAGGCGTCTTTGACCGTCATGGCGTTCAGGGCCCGGTAGTCGACGCAGAAGCGCCAGGAACCGTCGGGCTTCTTCACAAGGAGGACCGGCGATGAGAACGGGGAGTCGCTGCGGCGGACGATCCCTTGTTCAATCATGGCGGCACATTGCCGCTCCAACTCATCCTTGTGGGCAGCCGGGTACCGATAGGGACGTACGGCTACCGGCTGTGCGTCGGGCTTCAGCAGGATGCGATGATCATGGGCGCGCTTGGGGGGCAGGCCAGTCGGAGTGGCAAAGACCCCTGCAAACGCGTCGAGGAGAGCCTCCAGGAGCGGCTCGTCAGCGGACAAGGCGCGCCCCGCCGGCCCCGCCGCCGTGGCCAGACCAGCCCAAGAGATGGTGCGGCCCCCACGCTAGAAAGACATGCGCCGATTGGCCAGGTCCCAGATAATGGGCCCCAACGCGCCGAGCCACTTGGTGCCGAGGACGATGTCGTACCCGGCCAGGGGCATGACGAAGAGATCCGCCGGAAACGCTTCACGGGCGATGAGCAGCGGCGCGTCGCGGATGACGCCGACGCAGGTGATCTTCTCGCCATTGGCTACCATGGTCGTGAGGCGGGGACGTTGGTAGAGAGGAAGCTTCGAGCGCCGCGCGGCCTCCTCGGAGATGAAATTGTGGGTGCTGCCGGAGTCGAGGAGGGCGACGAGCGAGGCGGCCCCCAGTGTCACCGCGAGCTGCATGGTGTCCGTCATGGCCACACCGTCCACCGCCTGCAGCGAGAAGCAGGAGGCGTCCTTGTCCCCGGCGTCAGCAGCGTCTTCGGTGTCATCAATCTCCACACCATCCACGAAGAAAATCCGTTTGCAAAACCTGTTATGGCCACGAGAATATTTTTCATCACAGTTAAAACAGAGGCCAAGACGGCGACGTTCCGCCTGCTCCGCCGTGGAGAGGCGCCGCTGGTTGGCCTCGCGGCGTCCTGAAGGGTCGAGATGGCGGACTAGAGGGGGGGTGAATAGTCCTTTCTAAAACTTAAACGCGTAGGCTAACCAAAACAAATACGGAATTAAACTTATCGGTCTAGCCAAGACTACACCCCTCTATCTAAGTTCTCTAGCACCTTGCAAAGATCCTAATTAAGCAACTAAGGTGCTAAGCTTACCAAGAGCTCACCTAATCAATTCTAGAGCAAGGTCACACAAACCTATGCACTAGTACTTTGCCAAACGAGGGAGCTCCTACACAACTAGTGAAGCAAAAGCACAAAGCTTAAGCTCGCTAGCAAAGCTCAATAACAAGGCAACTAATGCAAAATTAGAGAGCGCAAAACACTTAGCTATACAAACTAAGCAATGTGACTAACAAGGTTACACAAACCAAATTAGTCACGCAAAGGGAAGCTTCTATCTACACAAGCAAGAAGACAACTAGCAAGCTACACAAGCAAACTAGTTACGAGAGCAACTACACAAGCACAAGTATATATGAAAGTAAATACAAGCTTGTGTTACACGAAGGCAAACCACCGAGAAGAGTAGACAATGTTGACACGGTGATTTTCTCCCGAGGTTCACTTGGTTGCCACCAAGCTACGTCCCCGTTGTGTCGACCAACACTTCGTGGTTCGGCGGCTAATCGGTCACACACCGAGCCTCTCAAAAGGCACCGCAAGAACCTACCATAAAGTGTGGTAGCTCAATGACACGCTCAACTAGAGTTGCTCTTCGCGATCCCCGCGGGGTGAGCACAATCCCCCTCACAAAGCTTCTCCGGAGCCTCGCACAATCTTCTTGCGAGCTTCGACGGAGCCACGAGCCACCAAGCCGTCTAGGAGGTGGCAACCTCCAAGAGTAACAAGCACCACCGGCTTGCAACACGATCACCTAGTGCCACACGATGCAATCTCTTAAAGCAACGCACTAGAATCGCTCTCTCACTCGATCCGATGAACACTATCAAGCATGAGTGAGTTAGAGGGCTCCCAAGCACTACCACACAAGTCACAAAGACTATAGTGTGCTCAGCTACCGGCCATGGCCGGCCAAGGCATCTATTTATAACCCCACGGTCAAATAGAGCCGTTACCCCTTCACTGGGTCATTTTCGGGACGACCGGACGCGCCGGTCATAACTGACCGGACGCGCTCAGCCGCGTCCGATTCTCCAACGGTCACTGACCCCAACGGTCAAAACAACGACCGGACGCGCTTCTCAAAACGACCGGACGCGCCGGTCCCGATGACCGGACGCGCTGGTCCAACTGACCGGACGCGCCGATCGAACAACGGCTAACTGCGAAGCAACGACCGGACGCGCCCCTGGCAACGACCGGACGCGCTGCTGACGACCGGACGCGCTGGTCCCGAGAATGACTGGACGCGCTGGTCGCCTGAGCAGCGCTCAACGAAACAACGACCGGACGCGCTGAAGAAACATGACCGGACGCGACAGTGCCAGCGTCCGGTTAGAGTCCAGTAAGCTCCCTGAACGACCGGACGCGTCCGATCATCAGTGACCGGACGCGCCTCGCGTCCGATCATCGAACTGAAAAACGCGCAGACAAAGAACACTGACCGGACGCGTCCGGTCATACGAAGACCACGTCCGGTTCAGCGTCCGGTCACCTCTGTGACCTCCGTTCGCCTCCGTTTCTTTTCCGGACTTCCGGCGTAGTGGAAAATAGGCATTTCAAGTTCCCAAAAACGCCTGAATCCCGCGCTCGCAAGCTCGATGGGAGGGAGAGAGGAACCCAAACCCTCTCTACCGCTCAAACTCCACCGCCTTCGCAAATGTGCCAACACCAACAAGTGATCACCACCTTGTGCACATGTGTTAGCTTTTTCATAATCATTTTATCGAAGGAGTTAACCACTCAACTTGCCTCGCCACTCGATCCTAACACGTATGCAAAGTTAGATCACACGAGTGGCACTAGATGACCGATATGCAAACAAGTTTGCCCCTCTTGATAGTACGGCCATCTATCCTAAATCCGGTCATCAACTTCTCTACACACCTATGACCGGTGAAATAGAAATACCCTAGGTTATACCTTTGCCTTGCGCATTCCACTCCATCTCCTTCGACGTTGATGCAACACATGCACCAACCATATCACAAATGATATGATCCACTTCATATCATCATGTGACCGTATTGGTTCATCGATCTTGACCTCACTTGCTCTTCACCGTTGCCTTGGTCCTTCGGCGCCAAGCCATCACACAACTTGCCCTTCACCCTAGCAACCGGTCCATCAAGCCAAGCCTCATCTTGATCTTCTCCACCTTGGTCACATGACTCCATGTCATGTCTCATATGCAATGAGCTCCTTCATGCCACCATCACATGTGGACTAATCTCCTGTGTATCTCACATAACCACATATTAGTCCACCTAAGTTGTCACTCAATTACCAAAACCAAACAAGGACCTTTCAATCTCCCCCTTTTTGGTAATTGATGACAACTCTACAAAGATATGGAAATTAAGTTCCTTTGGACTTTATGCCACTTATCCAACATTTAAGCTCTATGTTAGAATTTGGATAAGCACCATAAAATCCAACTTGGTAGTGATAACTCCCCCTACATATGTGCTCAAATGGTTTGGTTTCAAGCTTGCACATATGCATAAATATGAAATTTGTGGGAGGGTTAGCACTACTAAGTGATGCTAAGGTGTATAGAATAAACCTTTGTAGCTTGATACCAATTAGTAGCTTGATACCATTTGAAAATCACAAGTTTGCCACCATCCTTAGCATCATGAGTAGCTAGACATCAAAAACACTAGAAACCTCGTGAGATCAACATTATAAGCAAGGTTCTAGTTTTTGCATGACAATCACAAGTCTAGCTAACATCCTATGCATGCTAGTTATCAAATCATCATTCAAGTTCTATAACTAGCATACACCACACAAGCATGCATATTGAATTTAAGAACTTATGCAATGCAAGCAAGCACATGAATTATGCACATATCAAATGTAATCAATCAAAGTTCATGAGCTTGCTCCCCCTACTTGTGTGCTTTCTTTGTCCAAGAATGTTTGATCCCCTTACATTCTTAAATGTTGCTCCCTCTTTGTTCATGTCCATGTCCAATCTTTCTAATCTCTCCCCAAAGCTCAAAAAGCTTTCATATATTTGTCCAACTTCTCCCCCTTTGTCATCAATTTCCATAAAAGGTGTTCTTCTCAATTGATACAAAGGCTTGTATTGGGGTAGATGGTTGAGACTTGAATATTGCATTTTTGATGGACATTACCACATATGTTGGAATGACAAACTTTATGGTTGCTCTTGAGATTCCACATAGGATCTTTGACCTTGATACCAATTGGTGGGGCTCCTCCCCCTATGTCATAGCATGTGTCATTCACTTGAGATATCACTTGAAGATGAGGGTAGCATTACTTGATTTGATCACTTAAAGTTGAGGATCACTTGTGAAACCATTGTCTTGCATGAATGATACCACGTGAAGATACCATGAGTAGAAATGTGATACCATTTGAAAGAATTTTCTAGTATGGATCCACTTTGAAGGATTTGACAATATTATTCATTTCTTGAACATTTGCTATCTTCATGAGTACCATTTGTAAGATATCACTTGTAGATTGATGATCTAGACACTACTAGTGAATACCACTTGGAAGATCAATTTGAGTCTAGATACCACTTGAAAAACTAGATATCCGATTGCATTTTTTTTGTACTCTTATCATCATCATGAGCTTCTAGTATGACTTGAACTAAGTTGATTTGCCTAAGATCCCAAGTCCGGTTTGATCCAATGACAAGCTTCTTCACACCTCATGCTAAGGGTTATCTTGCCAATGTTGTACTTGTCACTTGTTAGCAATCCAAACTGGATCAAGTACTTGGGTTTACTAGCTCATGAACAAACTCATATACATACCACTAGAACATTTTAATCAATTCAAGCAATAGTGGTAGGCTATGAATTTAAATATTTCATTTGTTATGCATGATCCTAGTAGCATGTACTATATGCACTAATCACATACTAGTAAGGGATGAAATGATCATGCACATTACAATGATACCTTTGCTATGTTGGAGTAGAGGATAGTCACATAGATTCTAATTCATTACTCTAATAGCAATGTGAAGTCCAATTTATAAGCTTGGTGAAGACCAATTATCATAGATAAATCCATTCTTCACCCATATGAAAATGTAAACCACTTATGATCAAGTGCACTATCTCTTGAGTTGTGGTTGGCTTGCTTCATCTTTTTGATCAATGCTTGCATGAGAGAACTACTTAGAATACCACTTGAAATACATGACTAGCTCTCTTTTGGGTGTTGCTTGCTCTTTAGATCAATCCTTTTGATTGCTTCAACTAAGCATCACAAGTTCCTCGGATCACCACTTCCATGTTAGCCTTCCAAGTCCCAAACTTGGTTTCACCTACACACGGCGGCAAGCCCCTCACTAGGGAGAAGTGACCTTTCTCCAAAGAACCACTCTTGATACTCACTTGAAATGATATAGTTTGATTGATCCAAATGATGAACTCAATCTTGATAAATAATCCTTGAATCTACATTTGAGTCCAACTCTTTCTACTTGTTTAAGTCCTTTTCCTTCTACCAAATGATCTCCAATCATCACTAGAACTTAAACTTCACCTTCATCTTAAGTTTGATCTTGATCTTCAAATTGAGTACCAAATAAGTATACCAAGTATATTTCACAATATAAAAGTCTTGTACTCATTGCTTTTCATGCTTCTAGATCAATCCAAAACCAAACTTAGGTACCTCAACCACTTGTAAACATGTTTCCAACTTGAGGACCTTTCAATTAAAACGACTCTAGATTAATCTAATGATTGTCACTTTTCTGGCAGATTCTGTACCCTCAAAGAATAATTCATATCTCCCAATATACAGATCCAAATGCTATAAAATTTGGTGAAGATGTGATTTACTAAGTAATCTAGCAGCTGTAAAAATTTGAGATTCATTTGACATCTAGATTGCTACCAGATTTCAAATCTTCCACCACAGCTACATGCTGAAAACTGCTGCACTATAGCTGACAAGATGTACTCCAAAGCCGAAGCATCTCTTATCCAATTCTCATGAAATTTGTACAGCATCTTACAACATAAGTCTAGAGCATGCATACCAAAATTCATGCCAATCCAAGTAGATTTGATCACTCAAACATGGCTAAGATCACTGCTAGCTCAGATTTTTAATGTAGGACAGATTTCAATACATGAGCTATTCTTCATCAAATATGAATCAAACTTGAAACTAACTTGTTTGAATACTTTCACAAGACATATATCCATCCAATCCACTTACTAAAAGTCATCTCATGAATTTATCCAACACAAATCAATTCAAACTTGATTACTTAAGCATTTAATCCATTCAAACATCTCATAGCAAGCAACATTGCATATATATCCAATTCAATCAACTCATATGTACCCAAGTGAAATGATCAACAAGAGATATACCTTGGTTAGCTCATGATCATCCAATAGCAAGCTTTCAACTTGAATATTTGCAAGCCATCAAATATATCCAATAAATCACCACAATCTTTAATATTGCACTTGTATGTTGTAGCACTTGGACTTCACTTATTTTGACTTGGCATTGGGATTGGATATGCATTGAGCTTCATAACTTGACTCAATATATGATGAACAAAATGAAACCAATTGAATCAAGCCTCCAATGCCATGGTACCTACACACATTCATCCACTCTTTGATGGTACCCAAACAAGTTTGGGTCCTCTCAAGTTAGGTGCAACATACTTAGGCATTGCCATAGTATGAATAGCGGGATGTTTTGCAATAGCAACAATAGAGGTACCATTTACATCCTTTCTAAGCACATTAGTATCATCAATTGAAATATGCTTAGAAGTGTTACCTAGGGGACATGAATGTGCCATGTGTCCCCTTTCCCGGCATGAGTAGCATCTTCTCTTTGATTGAGCCTTTTCTTCATTGCTCATGTGATGCTTTTCATTGCCTTGCCTCTCACGAGTTGCTTGAGCCTTCTTCTCAAGCTTGGTAGGACACCCCGAGGCGAAGTGTCCCTTATCTCCACATTTGAAGCACTTGATGTGAGCATGTACTTTCTTCTCATCTTGATTCTTGCTCATCATCTTGACATCTTGAATTTGCATTGGATGTCTTGCTCTTCCACCCCTTCTTGTTTTCTTCTTCTTTATCATCAAGTCACTAACATCTTCATGATTGATCTTGACTTTAGCTTGGGGCTTTGCTTTTGGCTCTACTTGAGACTTCTTGGTAGGGCAACACTTGACAATATGTCCCACTTCATGGCATTGGTAGCACATGAGTTGGGATAGCTTCTTTGCATCTTGCTTCTTCATAGTCTTGCCCTTGCTCTTGTTGTAGCCAATACCACTCTTATCACCATATCTTCTTTGATTGGTCATGATATACTCAATGGCGATTTTAGAGTTGTAGCACCTCTTCAACTTGTTGCTCAAATTCTTCACTTCACTTTTGAGCTCATTGTTCTCCTTCAAAAGGTTAGTCTCACAAGACATAGAAGTAGAACAAGCATTTAAATGTGAAGAACATGGCTTATCTAATAAATCATCACAAGAGGTGGATACATGCTTCTTGCCTACATCACAAGGGTTAGTCAAATGTGATTGATCATTTGACCCAAATGATGAGCTCTCACTAGATTTGGTTTCTTCATTAGAAAGCTTCTTAGTGAGTAAAGCATGTTCTTGTACCAAGTTATCATGAGCAACACTAAGTTCCTCATGAGCCAATTTTAGCTCCTCATGTGAACAAGTAGTAACATAAAGTAGATGCTTTTGTTGTTCACATGTGGTTTTTAGAAAAGAGTTTTCATTTTTCCAATTTACTTACTCTTTCCATTTCCCTTTTTAAGGCTCTTGAGAGTTTATATAAAAGCTCTAAATTTGGATCATCACAATCCACAACAAAACCACCAACATGTATCTTAGTGTTACCATGTGATGATGTTGAAGAGCTTGTTGAAGCATCACTCTCATAGCCATCATCTTCACCATCAAGTGTGCATGGAGTAGAATCATTGCTTGCATCACTTGTGGCATTATCATCATTCTTGTCAAGTGATCTTGTGGCATGAACATCATCATCATCATCACTTGACATTGAGGTGGAGCAATCCTCCACAATCACCTCGTTGTGGTCATGCTCAACATCCTCATGTACCTCCATCACTATGTGATCATCCTTCTTGAATTTTCCATCATCCCAAATTGAGGAGTCACCATAGTGATGCTTGAGCGCCGTCCACATGCTATGTGCACTTGAGAGACCCCTCACCTTGTCAAAAATCTCATCATTCAAAGCTTTGATTAGATAAAACTTAGCTTGTGCATCAAGTGTTCGGCAATCCTTTTGAGCTTGGGTATGGTTACCACACCCATCCAAGTCATGAGAAAAACTAACAACTATGATCCACCAAAACTTAGGGCCAAGAGCACGAAAATGATCAAGCATGTGATTTTTCCACCGTGCATAGTGAGTGCCATCAAAAATGTGTTCCACACAATTATCTAGCCCATAAGTCGCCATCCTCTCGGGTCGGTGAAGACCGCAAATGAGAGACCCGGCTCCGATACCAATTGAAGGGTCGAGATGGCGGACTAGAGGGGGGGTGAATAGTCCTTTCTAAAACTTAAACGCGTAGGCTAACCAAAACAAATGCGGAATTAAACTTATCGGTATAGCCAAGACTACACCCCTCTATCTAAGTTCTCTAGCACCTTGCAAAGATCCTAATTAAGCAACTAAGGTGCTAAGCTTACCAAGAGCTCACCTAATCAATTCTAGAGCAAGGTCACACAAACCTATGCACTAGTACTTTGCCAAACGAGGGAGCTCCTACACAACTAGTGAAGCAAAAGCACAAAGCTTAAGCTCGCTAGCAAAGCTCAATAACAAGGCAACTAATGCAAAATTAGAGAGCGCAAAACACTTAGCTATACAAACTAAGCAATGTGACTAACAAGGTTACACAAACCAAATTAGTCACGCAAAGGGAAGCTTCTATCTACACAAGCAAGAAGACAACTAGCAAGCTACACAAGCAAACTAGTTACGAGAGCAACTACACAAGCACAAGTATATATGAAAGTAAATACAAGCTTGTGTTACACGAAGGCAAACCACCGAGAAGAGTAGACAATGTTGACACGGTGATTTTCTCCCGAGGTTCACTTGGTTGCCACCAAGCTACGTCCCCGTTGTGTCGACCAACACTTCGTGGTTCGGCGGCTAATCGGTCACACATCGAGCCTCTCAAAAGGCACCGCAAGAACCTACCATAAAGTGTGGTAGCTCAATGACACGCTCAACTAGAGTTGCTCTTCACGATCCCCGCGGGGTGAGCACAATCCCTCTCATAAAGCTTCTCCGGAGCCTCGCACAATCTTCTTACGAGCTTCGACGGAGCCACGAGCCACCAAGCCGTCTAGGAGGTGGCAACCTCCAAGAGTAAAAAGCACCACCGGCTTGCAACACGATCACCTAGTGCCACACGATGCAATCTCTTAAAGCAACGCACTAGAATCGCTCTCTCACTCGATCCGATGAACACTATCAAGCATGAGTGAGTTAGAGGGCTCCCAAGCACTACCACACAAGTCACAAAGACTATAGTGTGCTCAGCTACCGGCCATGGCCGGCCAAGACATCTATTTATAACCCCACGGTCAAATAGAGCCGTTACCCCTTCACTAGGTCATTTTCGGGACGACCGGACGCGCCGGTCGTAACTGACCGGACGCGCTCAGCCGCGTCCGATTCTCCAACGGTCACTGACCCCAACGGTCAAAACAACGACCGGACGCGCTTCTCAAAACGACCGGACGCGCCGGTCCCGATGACCGGACGCGCTGGTCCAACTGACCGGACGCGCCGATCGAACAACGGCTAACTGCGAAGCAACGACCGGACGCGCCCCTGGCAACGACCGGACGCGCTGCTGACGACCGGACGCGCTGGTCCCGAGAATGACCGGACGCGCTGGTCGCCTGAGCAGCGCTCAACGAAACAACGACCGGACGCGCTGAAGAAACATGACCGGATGTGACAGTGCCAGCGTCCGGTTAGAGTCTAGTAAGCTCCCTGAACGACCGGACGCGTCCGATCATCAGTGACCGGACGCGCCTCGCGTCCGATCATCGAACTGAAAAACGCGCAGACAAAGAACACTGACCGGACGCGTCCGGTCATACGAAGACCACGTCCGGTTCAGCGTCCGGTCACCTCTGTGACCTCCGTTCGCCTCCGTTTCTTTTCCGGACTTCCGGCGTAGTGGAAAATAGGCATTTCAAGTTCCCAAAAACGCCTGAATCCCGCGCTCGCAAGCTCGACGGGAGGGAGAGAGGAACCCAAACCCTCTCTACCGCTCAAACTCCACCGCCTTCGCAAATGTGCCAACACCAACAAGTGATCACCACCTTGTGCACGTGTGTTAGCTTTTTCATAATCATTTTATCGAAGGAGTTAACCACTCAACTTGCCTCGCCACTCGATCCTAACACGTATGCAAAGTTAGATCACACGAGTGGCACTAGATGACCGATATGCAAACAAGTTTGCCCCTCTTGATAGTACGGCCATCTATCCTAAATCCGGTCATCAACTTCTCTACACACCTATGACCGGTGAAATGGAAATACCCTAGGTTATACCTTTGCCTTGCGCATTCCACTCCATCTCCTTCGACGTTGATGCAACACATGCACCAACCATATCACAAATGATATGATCCACTTCATATCATCATGTGACCGTATTGGTTCATCGATCTTGACCTCACTTGCTCTTCACCGTTGCCTTGGTCCTTCGGCGCCAAGCCATCACACAACTTGCCCTTCACCCTAGCAACCGGTCCATCAAGCCAAGCCTCATCTTGATCTTCTCCACCTTGGTCACATGACTCCATGTCATGTCTCATATGCAATGAGCTCCTTCATGACACCATCACATGTGGACTAATCTCCTGTGTATCTCACATAACCACATATTAGTCCACCTAAGTTGTCACTCAATTACCAAAACCAAACAAGGACCTTTCACGTCCCTGGTCAGCACCCGCCGGCTGTGCGGGAAGAGCCAGCTGCTGGGGTGGTGCGGGCAGAGCTTGGCGAGGCGGCGGTGGCGGCAGCAGACCGCGCGCGCCAGGCTGGACCGGGGCCTGAGGTGGCCTGTCGATGTCCATGAGCTCCACTTGACGCGCCAGGCTCATCGCGGCGGCGAGCGTGTCAGGATTGTGGATTCGCACCGCGTGACTCAGAGGCGGAAGGAGGCCGCCGGTGAAGAGTTGCACTCGTTGAGCCTCGTCCAGCCGACCGGCGCGGGGCAGGAGTTCCTAGAAGCGATTGGAGTACTCCGCCACGGTTCCGGTGCGCCGGCACTCCGAAAGCTCGAACATCGGGGCGGAGCGAGAGAGGAGGCCCAAACCTCTCGTTCAGGAGGTCTTTGAATCGACCCCAGGACGGGGCGCCATCATCTTCTTCGAGCTGGTTGTACCACAGCTGCGCGACGTCGTCCAGATGGTAAGAGGCCATCCGAACACGTTCCTCTCCCATGGTGCGATGGTGGCGGAAGTACGACTCGCATTTGTTGATGAACAGCATCGGATCGACCGTGCCATCAAAGCGGAGGAAGTCCCACTTTTTGTGCTTGATGAACGGATCTTGGTCGCGCTGCCCGTCGTGGCGACGACCCCCTCCGTTGTCCGAGGACGACGCGGACTTGTCCTTCATGGCCGCCATATCGGACTTCAGAGATGACACCTCCGTGCTGAGGGACCTCAGTTCGGCGAGCACGTCGGCAAGGGTGGGCTCAGCCATGGCTGCGGTAGGGGATGGCGGCGATGGCGGCGGCGGCGGCTGGTGGACTTCGGTGGAAGAGTGGGTGGAGCAGGTGGGCGAGGATCGACGAGACCGTGATAGTCAAGGGCCTCGAACCCCTGACTGGCCGGACCTCGGCTACGTAGCTCGTAGCCGCCGTCCGTCACGCTGGCGAGGTTATACCCCTCAGCCGTCGGCTTACAGAGAAGAGAGGTAGATTAGAGATAACTTCTTTTTTTTTTGCCTCAATTGGTTTCCCCGTACAAGCCTATATGGCTCTCGGCCAACAGAAGGAGAAGGATCTCCTTAATTGCAGGACTAATCTTAACAATAAAATAACTAACAAAGGAAACAACTAATCAGGTGGCTAACTTTCCTCCTAGCCACTCGCCTGCCCTTCCTGCGTCCTGGCTGCGCGCTCGGCCTCCCGGCGCATGTCGCGGGCTCGCCTGCGCCTGGCGTACGTGCGCCCGCACATGACACACATTGTCAAATCATGGACTAATTAGACTTAAAAGATTCGTCTTGCAGATTAGACATGATTTGTGCAATTAGTTATTTTTTTAGTCTATATTTCATACTTCATGCATGTGTCAAACATTCGATGGGATAAGAACTAAACTTTAGGGGGAGGAACTAAACAAAGCCTTAGCTGTTTATATGGTGTCTGGTTGCTGAGGGAATTCTAATCATGACGCCATTTCAACTTGCTTATCTTGTCTTGCCACTAGCAGGAGTGGCTGCCTTCTTTGTTGTCTGGCCGTCTGGGCATTGTGCTTGTGCATGGCTGATGACCTGATGTGCCAGCGAAGTCAAATGGTACATGAGCTGGGGAACATAAGCTATTTGTTTGGAAGGTTAGTGGGTTTGAGTTTTTGGGTTTGTTTTTCATGCCCTGGCCTTAAACAAAGTACCATGATTTACAAATAAGCTTCCATAGTACCATGGATGTGAGCTATCTGTAGCCAATCCTATCTTTACATGTGGTTGCTAGGCGTAATCCTGGAGGTGTATGGTGCTTTGGTTGAGAATGTGGTTCTCTATCTGCCTTGTTATTCTCAATAGAGGTGAATTTGTGGGGTTTATCCTGTGTTATCACCCTCTAAATGGATATCAGATATTTAGATGCCATGCGTGGCAGCACATGTGCAGCAGAAGCTTATTTATGGCCAAGGTTGGACATGGTCCCAGCTAACCTACAAAATTTGTTTAAACAATAGTAGTTAATTTCACTATTTGATGGTTTTGGGTACACTACCCTCTTGGTCTTATTGGCCTCCTCCCAATTCATTAGCATGCTCCAGCACTGTCAACTACCGAGCTATAGTCATCAGTAGCAAGCACGGGACACAGAATAGAAAAGAAAACGAAGTCGATCGGGCCTGCCTTTGCAGTCAATTTTGCGTGTGCTTGTCTATAATGGCATCTGTTCAGACTACAGTTTTATGCTCAAGTTGGGTGAAGGCAAAGTTCAGTGACTTTTTGTAAGTACTGAATGAAATTCTATATATTGGTATGTTTTAACCAATATTGAATTAATGAATCGCAGAATCAACGGATGTTGATAACAATTTCATATGTAGAGTAGTAATCCTTGTAAGTTCCATTCAGCAAAGGAATATTTAGGATTATAAACAAATGCACATATATATTTATATGAGAACAACATTTCAGATATGTAGTAGTGGTAAACAGAATACAAATGCAGCCAAGCGTACTTGTACTAGGATATATTTATTGTGGTTGATTGTTACTCTAATCTAATGCTTAGAAGCAGCGAGAAGTTTTTTGTTTAGGGATAGGGAAAATAAAATAAGTAGAAGTAGTTGGGCCTTGTTCAGTTGATGAGTGACGAATGGGCCTCCAACCTCACTTTGGAAGAGGTTAGCTGATCAATGGATGCGGACGGGCCTATCGAACACCCAACTGAAGCATACGGACTGGGCCCCCATTTGGGCTGCACGGTCGTGAGCCAGCTCCTCCATCCTGCGTATCTTGCGCGGCAGCCCGCACACGTAGTCCTGCGCGCGCCGCCCCTCGCCGGACAGGCCAGCGCCGAGCTCCGCCACCTTCCACCTGCGCACGAAGTGCTCCACCATGTCGGCGTAGTCCGCCGCCGTGTACACCCCCGAGCGCTGCGCAACCGCCGAGAAGTGATCGAAGAGGCGCTCGTCGCGGCCGTCGTCCATGAGCTCGCCGGGCATGGTGACCTTGGCGCGCATCACGGCGGCGAGCGCCCGCACCATGCCGTCCGGGTCTTCCTCGAAGGCCCTGGCGGAGGCCCTGGTGTATGCGGCCTCGTGGCGCCTCTCGTCGGCCGCGATGACGCCGCAGATCTTGGCGAGGCAGGCGTCGCCGTGGAGGCCGGCCTGCCTGGCGGTGCGGGCGTGGGAGACGAACGTGGCGCGCTCCTGGAAGGAGCCGTAGATGAGGCTATGGTACGCGCTGGAAGGCCGCAGCATGGCGCGCATGCCGCGGCCGAGGAGGTGGTGCACCGTCGTCTCCACCCGCCGCATGTCCACGCGGCCGCACAGGTAGAGGTAGCGGTTGAGCAGGTCGCCGTGGCGGTTCTCCTCGGCGGTCCAGCCGCGCAGCCAGCGCGCCCAGCCGTGGTCGTCGCAGCCGGTGGCATCGCTGCCGCCTGCCACGCGGTTGCCCATGCACATGTAGGCGGGCAGGCCCTCCTCCGTGACCATGTTGCCCACGAGGCAGACGAGGAGATCGTCGGGCACGCCGGCCGCGCGGGCCTGGAGCTCCGCCACCTGGCTCCGCTGCTCGTCGGCCGAGACGGCGAAGGAGGGCAGCAGGTCGGCCGGCTGCCAGGCCTCCTCCACGGGGGTGAGCAGCGGCAGTATATGCTCGTCCACCCACCCGTCCTCAGCCAGGCGCCGCATCATCATCTCTTCCTGCTCATCAACATGAAAGGCAGTTGCGGCTGCGGTGACCGCCGTCGCTGCCAGAGCCCAGCTGCGGCCGAGGAGATGTGCTTGCGAAGAAGAAAGCTTCTTTACCAGCGACACCGTACTACCGCTCATCTTCTTGCTGCTGCTGCAGAAGCATCGCCTCACCGACATGGGCGGCGATGCTGCCAGTGCCATGATCGTCATGAGCCCCGGCATGGTCACTACCAATCTGTGCACTGCTGAAGTGCTGAGTTTGCTATCGTTTTGCTCGACCCGACTGCACATGGACGTATATATATATGGAGACAGGAGCCAGGGAGGTACTGAGAATTGATATCGATCCGTGGCGACCGGTGACGGTGAGACCGGCAATGCGCATCACCATTGATGCTACAAACTAAAATCAAAATACTAATTATTCTCCAAATGATGATGGTGATCTAGCCCATTTTGACAATGCTGTTTTTCTTGCGTACGTATATGACACCCTCATGGAGGGTATAGGACATGTCCTAGAGTTGCTAAAGGAAATGACTGGATTGTATAGGACATGTCCTAGAGTTGCTATAGGAAAGGACTGGATTGTAGAATTAACAGTGTAGAGTGGGAAAAAAATGCATATGGAGAGGGAGATAATTGGATTCGAAAACGGACTTGCTAGGCCCGGACATCCTCAAGTCGCTAGCGTCCGGCCGGTGCCCACAGAGGGAAGGAGCGAGTGCCTAGCGCGTCGGGCTCACGAGCGAATGCACCAGTAGTGGGGCCGTGCCGCCCCGGGCGTCACCCGTACCACCCCAAACATCGTTCGCGCTGTCAGCCGCTTCCCACGCGCATCCCATATGAAAACACTCAATCTACTTTTGAAACATCCAGATGCAACATAAAAAAAGACAGATGAAACACTTGAAACAAGCGTGTGAAACGAAACACTTGCGAAAAAGCCTGAAAAACATTTGAAAACCATCGCAAATATATGTAACATCCAGATAAAACACTTACATACGTATGAAATACCTAAAAACACTTGGAAACATATGCTAGGAACATGCATGTATATGCAACATGTAGATCTACTTTTGCAACATACAGATAAAACAACTGCAACATACGTGTGGAACAGATGAAACATTTGGAACATACACTTGAAACATATGTGTATAGTCATTACAACATGTGCAACATCCTGTTTTACTTTTGCAACATCGATATACAACACTTACAACATACCTCGGAAACATTTGAAACACTTTGAAATATATTCTTGCAACATGCGCTAGTCAGGAGACGTCAGTGGCCCAACGTACACCCAAGCGTAGGCGCAGGCCTTCCCTTCCTTCCTGCGTGCGAGGTTGATGGGGGCACAGGCGCAGGCCTCCCAAGGCGTAGGTGCATGCCTCCTTGCCTCCCCTTCTGCGATGGGGCGAGGTGGATGGAGGCGGCACGGGATGGTGGTGCGGACTGCGGAGCAGCCAGGGATGGGGCACGGGTGCGCCGTCGCCGTTATGAAGAAGGCCGCGGCGGGCGAGTGGGCTGCCTGCGGCGAGCGACCCTGTGCTGCTGCACATGTGAAGACGAGCGATTTTTTCTATGGAGAGACGGAGGTGGAGTGCAGACGCGCTCTGAAAGCAGCGAGCGGAATACGGGTGTGGGGCGTCCAAAGGGACGGACGCTTGCATCCTATCATTACCGATTTGAAAAAAGTGGGTACAAACCCGATTAGGGAAAAAATTGGATTTGAAAGAAGTACTATGAGAAATAGATGCAAGTTCGGATGGGCCAATGAGTTACTCATCAAATATGATGTTTGTAGCTGTGGGATGAGAATCGTATTAATTAAACAAGTTTTTCGATCCACATAAATCAAAGGAAATTCTAAAAATTTGCTTGCCTCCGTATCAAATTGCAGATATGCTTGTATATGACTATGAGAAAAAAAAAAATGCATGGTACATGTCTAGTTGATTACCATAGTTTGCCAAACATTACAGCATTTTTGTGGCTGTTGTTTGTTCCGGGTCATAGTTTTTACTTTTAGTATGCCATATGCATATTTTTAGCTTTGCCACTCATTTTCTTAGCTAAACCTTGCCTAAGGTGTTGCTAGCAACAAAATTGATAGCCACATCTTAGACAGACGTTTGCAAGAGGCGTGGCAACTTAATTATTGTAATAATGAAAGTAGCTAATGAGTTAGCTCGATTAGCTAGACGACGTGTGCGTGCTGTTACATGTTACTGTTGTACAGTGGGCACAACCTCCACTTTATATTGGTAAGTTTGTTGACAATCACTATAAAAATCACATCCACGTTCAATTCATCAAAGAAAAAAAATAGAAACAAAATTGCCCACCATTACCAATAGAGAAAAAAACAAAACACTCATATACCTATTTCTAAAGCACTTACCTGGCATTGCCACTATTAAAGAAAACAAACTGATTGAGGGGGCTGTATCGGGATGTTTGGACCAGGGAGGTAATAATTAGCCCATGTTTTCTATATCAGTTAGAAAGGTTAAATGTAGGCTAATTCTAAGCTAATAAGTTTTAACCCTTATTAGCCCATGATTAGCTCCTGTTTAATTCATTTTCAAAAGGTGGATTAATATTTAGCCGTCTGATCCAAACAGACCCTTAGTTTAATGGCCAGGGATGGAAAGCTTAGTAGAAACCTAAATGACTTAATCAAATGACAAGCCTATTACTGCACCCTTTAGGAAAATTCTTGAATCTAAGGAGATTTGAGTTTCCAAATCCTGGGGATGAGTTTCCAATCCGTACCTGCGACGCAAGCTTCTTACTAGATGCTGACTCTGGCATGCATGTGGATGGAGTACGGAGTAGCTCGTGTGCTCCCATAATTTGCCCATATGCATGTATAGTGCTTCCTAATACATTCCCTTAGTCCTGCTGCGTGCTGGCCCAACGTTTAAATGCGTGCAAACTAACGTCGCTGCTGCAGTACTCTCATTTACACACGCGCATGTTCTTGGCTTCAGTACGAGTACTGTAGCAGTAACGCTGGATATTCTGTCCATTTTTGGCTACAAATTAAATGTGATATCACCCTAGTCTCCGAACCCCCAAAAGTGAATACGCGTTGTCACAGTAACATCGGGTGTTACGTCGGGTAACCGCGGCGTAAAGGGTGTCACATCGGCTTATCTGGATGTCGTATAGGGTGTTCATATATTAATAAAAAAATAAATTGCAGAATCTGTTAGTAAATCATGAGATGAATTTATTAAGCATAATTAATCTGTCATCAGCACATGTGTTACTGCAGTACTATATTGTTAAATCATGGACTAATTAGACTTAAAAGATTCGTCTCGCAAGTTACACACAATCTATATAATTAGTTATTTTTTTAATCTATATATAATAGTCCATATATATGTCCAAACATCTGATGTGACAGGGTGTAAAATTTTAAGGTGAAAACTAAACCAGACCTACAACAGCAGTACGTACAACACGTCGTCTGCTGCTTCGTTCCTCTCCTAGTCTCCTGGCTAGGGTTAGGGGTGTTTGATGTAGGGACTAAAGTTTAACAGGTGTCATATCGAATATTATATGGAGTGTCATGGGATGTTTGCATACTAATAAAAAAAACAAATTACAGATTTTGTCAGTAATCCGACGAATTTATTAAGCCTAATTAATCCGTCATTAGCATATATTTACTATAGCACAACATTGTCAAATCATGGACTAATTAGACTTAAAAATTTATCACATGTGTCCAAACATCCGTGTAATAGGGACTAAAGTTTAGTTGGGGAAGCCAGTACAGTATGGTGTAGCCTGCAGAGTGCCTGAGAGTACGTATTCGTGCATGTTGACACATGGTGAATGCTACATTGCTACTGCTACTGCAGCTGTAAGAGAATTGAAGGAACGGTGGACGCTAAGCCCATATTGATCATGAGCTAGCAGTGGGGTAGATAGGAGGAGGCAGTACTACTTTCATATGACACATTGTTGAAAATAAAACTTTTCTATGGCCCTGTTTAGTTGCAAAAGATTTTGCAAAATTTTTCAGATTTCTTATTACATCGAATCTGTAGATACATGCATTAAACATTAAATATAGATAAAAAATAAAATTAATTACACAGTTTAGACGAAATTCATGAGACGAATCTTTTAAGTCTAGTTAGTCCATGATTAGATAATATTTGTCAAATAACACGTACTAGTCATCTCGGACTCGAAGTCGGGGCTCACTTTTCTTCTATACCAGCATGCTGCACAGCTGCAGTGCCGCCACATCGATCCACATGCATGCAAGCGTGATAAATTTGATTTCATGAGCCAACGAACAGGGGTAGTTGTTGTGTCGTTGTCGATCAACATTCAACCAAGCAATACTCCTAGTCCTAGCTAGCCACATGCACCGCCATGGCGTTTTAATTGGACGACGGGCGCAGTGGTACCGCCATGGCCTTGATGCATTGGCGGTGAGAGATGCATGCATGGCCTGATTTTCGCGAGGAGCAGAGGAGTACAGAGGCCGCATCCGGAGCGGAGGCAAATTCTGAAGGACCCGGTCCTTCCTTCATCTAAGAGACCCGGTTCCTTTACGTGACATGTGGAATTGCACCAATCTTGAAGCAACCTACTACCAAGGCTTTGCCTCCTGGTTACCGTCTCGGACTCTCGGTTACCAACGTCAACACGCACACGCCGTTAGCGTATACATGTCTTCCATCGGAAGCCACCGATACCGGGGTCACCGTGCTTCAGGACCGATCCCCTCCCCTCCGACGCGCCGGCGGCCATGGACATGTCGGCATCGCCGCACGTTAGGTCCGTGTCGGGGCCAAGCCGTTGCAACGCGGGATCGGGCGTGGCGGAGCTCCATGGCTTCGCTGCGGAGGCGACCCGCTACTCAAGCTGTAATTCCCTCACGTTTGGCCAACCTCAGCTCCACCGTCGGCTTGCGTTCATGGCGGCGGCGGCGACCCGCGCCTCCGCCTCCAGCCTCCGCTCATGTGAGATTCAGACCTCCTTGGATCCGACCGCGAACCTCAGCCGACGTCTCCATTAGTATAGCTTCAGTGTAAGTCTAGGACTTGTTTTTGAGATTAGTTTTACCATGTTGGTCTTACGGTTCTTCATGGAATTAGTTTTGTTGTACTCTTTATTCATACTGTTTAAATATTCTTGATTCATTATTTTGTCGCAACTAAACTGTGAATGATTGGTTCAGATTAGCCAACTATATGCTCAGATTTCCCTTTGCTATGATATGGCTACATTGGTCAATACATAATTTCAGATTTTATAAAGTTTGAGGTATTTTGGATGGATTTTGGTATTTATGTATAAAATTTCTGGTTTCAAAGACCACCTGTAAGATTTCCAGTGTGTCTGTTTCGGTTTCTGATTGTTTCGGTGTAATCATTTTCAGCAAACACAACCTTGTATACAGGATTCAACTCTGCCAAGATGCCATATGTATTTCAGATAAAAATTTACAATGTGCATACATATTGTGCCATTTGGACGGAAACTCTTACAAAGCAATTTCAGAACAAAGCCATTATCTAAGCTAGACTGAAAAATTTGTACGATGATCTACTTGGGTCCTTTGCAACCTCTGCGAGATATCCATCAACAAAAGCCCTGCACATATGTCCACACTTTAGCAAATTCTTGGCTTTAGTAGCTTCAAGAGGAACCTGCATGAACTGAACCTCCTCCGATGGCAACAGGAATGAATCTTTACAGGTGCGCCGCAGGCAGAGCGCGCCGGCTCTTTACATGCATCTGAAAACGGCAATCAGTCTTTTGTATACACGTCCCATGATATGCATATTTTCAGTTGTAACAATGTGCTGCAGCATGGGTGACAATAAAGTGTATATAAGCCATCTAGAGTATTGCAGCTGCAGTAGTACAGTAACCACAATTCACAAGCACTGGAAAGTAGATGGAATAGCCGGCCAACATGCAAAAAGGGATAAGACAGAAGTCTCGACTAAAATTCAAACACAGTTGGAGATCCACCATGTCATCCAGGCATCCAGCTACTACAGCTCATCAGTCTGGATCACTTCCCAGATCCATATGGCATGGCTGTAGATAAAGCATCCGCCTCAAGAACACCCATAATTGAACCAACAATTTTAGAATCTGAAAACAAAAAGATGAACATAGGAAACTAATGGGCCTCACAGTGAGGGAAGCACGGAAGCAGCACGCAGTCGCGACATGGTCGCGCCGGCAGATTCGATCATTCGAACGCCGAGGCGGCCGGCATCTGCAGGTGGTGCTGGGTGGAGCAGCGGTCGGGTGGCACTGAGATTACATGGCAGTGCCAAGGCATGGTCACGAAAACAAAAGATTACATGGTAGTTGCTTGAGCTTAATCACAGATCAAAAGATGTACAAACTATTAGACTTGAGGAGAAACAATGCCAATCTGATCAATATTTTAGAAATTTGGAGTTCACTGGTGAGCTTTAATTTTCATTTCCTGATTTTCATTAACGTTTTCGCGAAGAAATCTATGCAGTTTAGGATTTTTCGTCTACGATAGCTGATAAGAATCTTAATTTCCTTTTACACGTACGTCTACAAGAGCATTTGCAACAATCATATGGCACTTGAATATAATCAGGAGTATTTTCTGAGAATACATACAATAGTGCTTAGCATGCACCTCTGCGATTTGTAATTGTTGCCGGGGATGAGCTCGCCGGCCGCTGGCGTGGCGCCCATGGGGACCGGGGCCGAGCTCGCAGGTTCGCGGCGCACGGCGCGAGAAGAGCCACCGTGCTTCAGGCCGCTGCCGCCACTGCCGCCAGTGGCGGAGCCAGAAACTATGGATAGGGAGGCCGGTCGAAGAATTTCAACCATAAAATAACTGAGTGTAGCTTATTTGTTTGAATTTTTATACTATGGATGGGCCCATCCAAAGATAAAATACAAATTTGTGTGATTTTGTTGTCTAGAAGTCATCAAAAAAAATATATGACAAAGCTTTTATTATATCTTTCTAATATGGATTATTGAATTATATACTACCTAAATTTTCTTTTGTGTGATGTTGGGGGGCCATGGCCCCTGTCTGCCCCCCGGCTCCGCCAGTGACTGCCGCGCGCGCATCTGCTGGCGCTGCGCGCGCGTATCAGGGTGACGCCGCAGCTGCCACCACCGCGGACCACGCACACGCATCAGGGCGAGATGTCGCTGCCGCGCATCAGACCACCTCGCAGCCGCCGCGAAGAGACTCCGCGTGCGCCGTCTTCCTCAGGGCCGACGGGGAGCCGCGTGCAGCCTCGGCCGCGCGCGTACTCCGGCGAATTGGCCCGCACCGGCGCCACCGCTTTTCCCGCAGCCGTGCGCTGGCCGGAGCCTCGAGCGCACGAGCAGCCCAGCTCTCGGCCGCCGTCGCGTGAATCACGGAAGAGAAAGACGAAAATGAGTGTTTTCTGAGATTAGCTTCTTCCCTCCCATCTCCTGCCCTCTCTCTCGCCTTTCCCCTGTCTAGATGTGGATGCCCTTCGACTCGTGCGGCTCCTGCTGCTGGACGAGATCTGAACGGAGGGAATATGGGTAACGGCGTCGGTAACGGAGACGGGAGGATACGGTTCAAAGGTTGATAGAGATTGTCACAGGCCACGTGTCAAGCAACGGACGGAGGTCTTTTAGGTTGAGAAAAGAGCAGGTCTGTCAGAATTTGCCTCCGCATCGGGAAGCCGACAAGTCAAGAGCTTGTGAAACTATGGGGCAGTTCAACGATCGCGGATCGCGCCCCATAGTTTGTATGGATATTAATTGTAAATTTATCTAAGCGTTTTACCGATGTGACAAGATAGTTATTGAAGAGAGAGCAAAAATCATAGAAACTGGGTCTAAGTCAGAAACCATGTCTACACGAGAACCAAAGGAATGTGATTGGTAGAGAATGGAGAGAGAATATATGTGATTGAATAAAAAATTATTCCGTATAAACTATCTATTCGGATCATGTTTTCTATATGTAGTGTCTATGAAAATTAATAAGTGTAGAAACTACGTGATTGAGACTGCCCTTAGCCTTTGTTTTTCTCCTTTCAAATTGTTGTACTCTAGCAGATCATGTAACTGAGTAGCCCATACTTTAGCTAAGCAGGTTTCAAGGGACAATAGGATAAAAGAGTGACAATTAGCTCTATCCTGTGTCGATCACCTCATCACTGCTGATTGTAATCCTGATGACCCTTGATGAATGAATGGTATCCCAAAGTCGCAAAAATAAAAAGCTAGCCACATATGCACGAATTACGATCAACGACATGTAGCAATAGTCATGCACTGCATGGGATCCACAAATTCATATATATGTATGTGATTGGAATAATCGATGGATAATGTTTTGCAAGCGGTAACTTTGTCTTGGTCCAATCACGCACGTGCATTCACTATACGCTGAGTTTGAGTTTGGTTACCTCGGTTTTTCATTTTTGTGACGGTAAAAACGACTCTAACGTGATTCTTTTTTTTTTTGAAAATAACTCTAACGTTGATTTTTTTTTTCAAAACTAAATGTAGCGTGATTTTTAACGTGAATACAGGAGATCTACACATGATGCTTAAAAAGCGGGCATGGGCCTAAATGCAGCCCAGAACTTCACGGGCTTTAGGCCTGTTTGCTTGAAGGCCTCCAGGTAGCTGCTCCCGTGCCGGGCAACCTTGCTTTATAGGAACAAAACATTTATATAGGAACCTTTATATTTGGAGGAGAGCAGAGCCATCAGAACGGAACCGGTTACTCTGAATTTCTGGATTACTGTCCTTTTTTGCTCTGAATTTCTCAACTACAGTCCTGTGACTTCAGGGGTTTGGACTAGACCCACATGTCAGTCACTCATATAAAGAGGGCAGTAAATTCATTAGAGGAGGATCATCCAGTAGAAAGTGGCCTGGAATGAGGTGTAGACGTGTAGTTTGCAGAGTGATGGACAAAATTAAGATGGGTGCAGTGAGGAAGCAAAGGCGAACACACTGCTAATATCCTCCCAAGGGGCTATCACGGATTTTCTACACATTCGAATGGGATGAACATATTTATGAGAAGTAAATCTATGAAGAATTGCAATATATTGGATGTGTGTTTTTATAGGGACATATATGCTCCCAACAAGTCAACAAGTACTTCAAAGAAAATGGGAAGGAAGACCATTCATAATATAAATATAATGGATAATGCTTTTGCGTTCTGAAAGGGAACGATTACACAATTACACTGGATCTCTGGCGAAAACCTACTGACTGACCATGGACAACACACGGTAGACGCCAGACAGCAGGTAATAAGACAAAACTTAAGACATTGTTAAAACTATATAAGTGATTATGGTCTGACTCTGATCGTTGTTGTCTCAGGGCAGCTCCTCATGATCCCAAAGAGTTGAAGACAAGATTCGGAGAGCTTAAGACAGCAAAGACAGAGAAACTAAAATGTAATGTCCATCGCGCTCACAGATCCTCAACATCCTGCTTTGATGATGTGGGGTGGCCTTCATACTCTAACTTCACCCCTAAGCTTGCAGTGATGACCCTGAATTTCAGCCTTATCTTCTCCATCACGTCCTGAATTTGTTCATTCTCTGGATCAGACAGCGGATAGCTGCTCACCAGTGCAGCTAGTTGCTCAATATTCTTCCTGACGCGAGCTGAGAAGGCGTTCTGATCAATGAGAATTGCGGACGTCCACACATCCAGACAGCCCTGAATGAAACCCAGTTCTTCACCGACTTGGAAACCCGTCTTTAAACCAACCTGCCTTCCCTCCTCCTTTCCAGATGCCAAACCATCATTATAGCCATTTTTATACCCCTCCTGGTAATGTGTCTCATCTAAGAGTAATGTTGGGTCAAGAAAATCAGCCTCAATCTTAGGTTCCTGATCCATAATACGAACAAGAGCCTAGTTTAGCTATGCAACAGACAGTTCTCAAGAAATGTGATTCCAGAAAGCCTGCTTCATAGTAAAAAAATATAAGGCTTAGCATAATAAGAAACTAAATGAACACATGCTAAAGAAAAAAAAGAAGGAGCTAATAAAACTGTATTCAAAATAGTGCTGTAAATCAAGAGAGGGAAAATGCAAATGTATGAATATTTTCTCTAAAATATCACCTATATTTTTTTGAATGCTAATAGAAAAGTAAAATTGATCTATTAAAAATTGAAGTGAAACAACTTGATATTGAGGAATCAGAACACAGAAATGCAAAAGGTATGTTAGTGATTATACATGTACCCGCATATATACAAGTGGAAAGCCAATATCAGAAAGTGTAGTCATAATAAGGCTTGGCACAATTGATACATATGCTTGCATATTTTAATACCATATAGAAATAATACAACATAATTACAGGCGGAGGGTCTCTAGAACAAAGCATGATGAAAACTAGGTCTTACAAACTAATCTGAAGAATTTACTTACAAGAATTGAACCACATGGAACAAAACTGAAGGATCAAGGTTCCCTGAACCGAAATATGAAGATTTTTCGCTGGCAAGTGTGTCATTACACCATCTAACCAGGAAAACGATTCTTTGAAAGAAAGAGACCAGGAGATGGTAATTGTGTGCACTAAAGGCCTGGAACCACGGACCACATTTATTTTTTCTCCTTCAACTATCCGTGTTTGTGTGAGTTAGTTTGCAGGAGTCTTTGTGCTGCAATGAAGGATTACTTTTGCCCTTGAATTGCAATAATGGAAGCCAAGTTCAAAGAGAATGGTAGCTTGGTTTGGGGGTATGCAGCTTGCAATAAGGTACATGAAAAAGAAATGCATAGTGCAATCTACTGGCTATGCGGCATGCTTACGGACACAGATACATACATTTAATATTGTGCAAATCCAGATACATGTGCAGGACATTTTTCTAGAAAACCCGAAACACATATATGTTTTCTACTAAATAAATAGTAAGGCATATTAAAATTCTAAAAGCAGCGGCAGCCTTGCGTTCTTGCATTTTGCTGTTCTGCTCAAGTTTGCATATTGCCAGCACTCCAACCACCAAGCCTGCCAAGCATCTCCATCCAATTCTCAAAATCCAAATAAGAACATACAAGATGTGGATTAGTAATAATAGATTTTTAGTCTGCAATTCTTTTTGTGCTGCAGCCCTGCGGGGGCTTTGGAAGCTAAGAAACAGTATTTGTTTTCAGGGGCTCCCATGGGTGGAATTTTGACGGTCCCCATGGGTGGATTTAAGGCTACTGCTTTTGAGAATTGCAGCTATGCTTCAAACTTGGGTTATTCTGTGTCCCCAAGAGAAGAGACAGGAGTTCTTGATGAGATTGGCAAAACTGAAAGAGATCGCTACATGACCGATAAGAATTTCTGGATGAATCAAGTAAATGACAAGTGGGATACCTTCATGTTCCAGCAGGCATACAACTGGAAAGTTCATGACCTACCAGAAGAAGTGAAGTAGAAACTCTCTAGCGGCTTTAAGGATGGCGCTGATGGTTGTGTGAGGTCTTGGTTTAGCTTGTCTAATCTGGGAGATGTGAGTGAGTTTTTAGTCTGGTTTGGTCTTTCTAGAGAGTGTTTAGGTGGTTTTGGAGTTTCAGTGTTTCTTTGGTTATCGCCTTAAAAACTGTATGGACAGGTGAATCCCACCTGAACGCTGTAAAACCTTTGATGGTGTCTTTGCTAATGCTAAGACAGGGACATCGCCCTATAATTCTAAAAAAACATAAGTGCTGAAATCTAACTTATCAAATTGAGAGAGGATTAAACTATTCGAGTAATCGACTTTGACTCGAGGCTTTAGGCTTGGAGGAGAGCTCGGAGGAGATCAGCAGATCACTGATCCAATCCTTCCCCTTCCGCTCACAGTTCCATCCGGAAGCCCAATACATACTAGTGAAAGCGCTTGCAGAAGCTGCACTAGAACTACTTGAGTTCCTTCTTGGCCGGAAAAAATCAAGCAAAGAGTTGGGGCATGGGGAGAGGGGACATCCGGACATGAAGGGACTACGGCCACGGGAGTGGAGAGGACATAGCAGAAACTTACGGCTGACTCGCCGCCGAAATACCGCCGGAAGGTGGTGGAGCTCGCGGCGCGCGGGGGGACGTCGGCAAACGGGCGGCGTGCGGCTTGCGGGCGGCGGCGGGCGTCTGGCTGAGCTGCCGGCTGCGCGTCGCCCATGGGGTAGCAGCCGACTAGTAGGGGCTATTGGTAGTGCTGGGCCTTGGCCCGTATCCTCAATGGGCCAATACATATGATGGGCTTGATATGTGTCGGCCCGGCGAGCGGAGGATGCGATTCGTCAGGGAAAAAGTCTACTTTTCCTCCCCCAACTTTCACGAAAGTCCGCTTTTCCTCCCTCAACTCCAAAACCGGGCAAATCACCTCCCTCAACTTTTCAAACCGTGCATTTTACCTCCCTGGAGCGGTTTCGAAGGCGGTTTTGCTACAGTAAACGGTGGTTTTTGCTACAGTGAGGCGTTTTGTCTTTTTCTTTTTTTATTTATTTTGGCTGAATCTTTGAAAAATCATAGTAAATCACAGAAAAATCATAAAATGAAAAATCCAATTTTGTTGCACTCCACATGAGTAGATCTACACATTAAACATATAATATGGTATGCTTTAGTACAAAGTTTTTGCTATGAAGGTTTTGTCTTTTTCTTTTTTATTTATTTCGGCTAAATCTTTGAAAAATCATAGTAAATTACAGAAAAATCATAAAATGGAAAATCTAATTTTTTTGGACTTCACATGAGCATATCTACACAATGAACATATAATATGATATGCTTTAGTACAAAATTTTTGCTACCAAGGTTTTGTCTTTTTCTTTTTTATTTATTTGGCTGAATCTTTGAAAAATCATAGTAAATCACAGAAAAATCATAAAATAGAAAGTCTAATTTTTTTGGACTCCACATGAGTAGATCTACACAGTGAACATATAATACGGTATGCTTTAGTCCAACAAAATAATTATAGAAGCTGCAGCTATGAATTATTTCAATTAATTACAGAAAAGCATAGATCTAAAGCTACAATAAAAATTTTGTACTAAAGCATACCATATTATATGTTCACTGTGTAGATATGCTCATATGGAGTCCAACAAAATTAGATTTTTCATTTTATGATTTTTCTGTAATTTACTATGATTTTTCAAAAATTTAGCCGAAATAAATAAAAAAGAAAAAGGCAAAACCTTCGTAGCAAAAACTTTATACTAAAGCATACCATATTATATATTCACTGTATAGATCTACTCATGTGGAGTGCAACAAAATTGGATTTTTCATTTTATGATTTTTCTGTGATTTACTATGATTTTTCAAAGATTCAGCCGAAATAAATAAAAAAAGAAAAAGACAAAACGTCTCACTGTAGCAAAACCACTATTTACTGTAGCAAAACCGCCTTCGAAACCGCTCCAGGGAGGTAAAATGCACGGTTTGAAAAGTTGAGGGAGGTGATTTGCCCGGTTTTAGAGTTGAGGGAGGAAAAGCGGACTTTCGTGAAAGTTGGGGGAGGAAAAGTAGACTTTTTCCATTCGTCAGGTTGGAAAATGACTTATAATTTATAGAACGGAGGGAGTATTTTATAAGTCCAAATTTCTCTCTCTATATTAATAGTATTTGATGTGGGGTGTTTTAAAAATGTATCCCATCGGGTAACCACAAAAATTTAGGGGTATGTTTTTTTTCTAATAAATCTCGTAACTTTTAGATACTTTCCGCAAAAGTGAGTTTAATACTATTATATAGATATAATATAGGTAGATAGATTCAGATAATAAATAATCAATAGATAGATTTAGATAATAAATAATAATTTCTCTCTTTATCGTACCTTCTATCTATTCTTCTATACGTGCATCTACCGTGTTGACCGTCACAAACAGAAAGCGAAAGATCCTACAGCTAGCGACGACGTGTGTGTTTGAAAGCATGGTTATCTCCAATGCCTACCTTAAACAGCCATATTCCAGCAAAGGAGAAACGAAGAACCGAAACCAGAACTTAAGATGATATTTTATAACATAATATGAGAACGTAAATGTTCTCGAATTGGAATCGAGAATGTGGATGTTCCCGGAACATGGCCATGTTTATGGCTTATAATCAGTACTTTTTAACTTATTTTTTTAATCAAAATAGTATTTTTCTCTCACGACAAATCAGCCAGTAGTTTAGGTGTCCGGCTGCTAAGATCCCTACCCGATCGGCAGCCGCTAGTATTGCGGTCGGAACCGTGGAAGTGGTCATAGGTACGGACTACGGTAGTTTCTGCAACAATTTCCACTTATCAAATAGTCCATATGGATTAGCCAAGTCTCTCCGTCAAATGAATTAGGCAACCATTGTAGTAACATGCGGCCGAAGCCAAGATTAAAAGGGCGACCGAGACTTGTTATGAACTATTTCAACAATTCCAAATTTCCAAGTATACATAAAAATCGAGGACCTGATAATCTAGTCAAGGTTGCCCACTTGCCACTGCATCCACACAAGTAAGATGTATATAAGCTGCTACATCTAGGTTCTAGGATATATGGTTGTAGTTGTAGAGACGGCTGTCAAATTTTATTAGCAAGAAAACGATGACTGCTCGTCGCCGGCTCCAAGGAGCTGCTAAAATAGTGTTCATCCTCCTGGTCTTACAATATGCACAATCATCCACTTCTTCCACCCATGAGCGAGAGCGAGAGCGAAGAGCAGCTGGCGGAAGCTGCATGACAAGTGAGTGGACCGCATTCCTCACCTTCCAGACAAGCCTGTCGGATCTTTCTCATCGCCTTTCATCATGGCGTGGTCGAGCTTGTTGCCAATGGAGGGGAATCCAGTGTGACAATCAGGGTTTTCATTATCGGAAATAAAAATTTATCGAAGGATATGGATAAATAGAAGCAGGATATATCGGAAATATCAGACCAAATTCAAAAAAATTCAAATTGTTTTGAAAAAATTTCGTAAAATTTGACTTGAAACTATTTCTAAGCTATTAAACATCACTTGTTCACAGATAAAAACAAAAATAAAACATTATAAGTGTGAGACCGTCGAGCAGCTGAATTTGGGTTGTCTGTGTGGAAGTAGAAAAGAAAGGAAAAATTTGGCTGATATCAAATTTTATCGGACTTTGTGGATAGAACGGAAATTTCCGTGAATTTCGGTCGATAAAAAAAACCTCGGTGACAATAGGACCGGTCATGTCATCAAGCTCGACCTGCGCAACCCACAGCCCTACGGCATGAATCAGGATACTCGAATGAGCTTGTTGACGGGTGAGATGCCCTCCTCAATTGTTTCTTTGAAGCATCTAAGGTACCTGGACCTCAGCTACAACGACTTCAAGCAAGCACGCATTCCGCTGTTCATGGGGGCTCTAAGGAGTTTGAGGTATATTAACTTCTCAAACGCAAATTTTCAAGGGGAAATTCCTTCTCATATTGGAAATCTCTCCGAGCTGCAATGTTTTGACATCAGCAATAGTGATCTGAACACGCCAGATCTCTCGTGGTTGCATCATCTTTCTCTGCTAAGGCATCTTGATATGAGCGGAGTAGACCTCAGTTCTGCAAGAGACTGGGTTCGGTGGCTCAACATGCTTCCTGCTCTTCGAGTTGTTCGATTGTCAGACTGCAGGTTTAGCAGCAGAGTTGAGAAAACCCTGACCCATTCCAACCTCACCCATATTGAGGTCCTTGATCTGTCAAGAAACTCATTTAACTTTTCAGTCCAGCACAACTGGTTCTGGGGTCTCACCAGCCTTAAGGAGCTTCATCTCTCAAATTCTGAATGGTCTGGGCCTATTCCTGATGCATTAGGCAATATGTCCTCTCTCGAAGTCATAGATTTAAGCCAGAACCATATATCAGGAAACATACCCAGAAACTTGGCAAGTCTCTGTAATTTACAGAGATTAAACTTTGAGGAGATCAATTTAAATGGAGACATAGCAAAATTGATGGAAAGATTACCAAAATGCTCATGGAGTAAACTGCGTGTGCTCAACTTTTACCAGGCAAATTTGACTGGAGAGATACCGGTTTGGATAGGAAATTTGTCCAGTCTCGTTTACCTGGATCTATCTGAGAATGAGCTAGTCGGCCATGTACCTATTGGGATGGGAGCACTTAGCAACTTGACTTACCTGGGCCTTGGCTCAAATAAGCTCAGTGGCTTGCTCTCCGAAGAACATTTTGCAAGCCTGGTGAACTTGGATACTTTGGACCTTAAAGACAACTCTTTGAGATTGGGTTTAGGGGAACATTGGGTTCCTCCATTCCAGTTATTAACAATTGGGTTTTTTGGATCATGTGACTTGGGGCCTCGATTTCCTGCATGGCTGAGACGGGCTCCAGAGATAGTTCACCTTGATATTTCAAACACGAGCATAATTGATCATTTGCCTGACTGGTTCTGGGTTATTTTTCATAATGCCATCAGCTTGTTCCTGTCAAACAATCAAATAAGTGGGGCTTTACCAGCAAAATTAGAAGTAGAATCAGCATCAGTATTAGATATCTCAAATAATTCTTTGTCAGGGACGCTGCCAGTATATGTTACAGCACCTCAACTAGAGAGATTGTATATTTCTGACAACTATATCACCGGCAACATCCCATCATACTTTTGTGAACTATATAGCTTGAAAGAATTGGATCTATCAAATAATGAACTAACAGGAGGCTTTCCACAATGTTTGGAGAATGGCTCATCAGCATCTGATCCTTATTCTTTCAACCACTTCGGTTCTATGTTGGAAGTATTGGACTTGAAGAATAACCATTTGTCTGGGGAGCTCCTTGATAACCTTCGGAGTGCTAAACGATTAGTCTTTCTAGATGTGTCATTTAACAAATTATCTGGAAGTGTGCCAACATGGATAGCAGAGAAACTGCCAGAACTAGGAGTGTTCATTCTAAGATCGAATGTGTTCTGTGGTCATCTTCCTAAGGAGTTGATGAAGCTAGAGTCTCTTCAATATTTGGATTTAGCACACAACAACTTATCGGGAAACATACCTTCGTCTCTGGTGGACTTGAAAACCATGGCTATTCCAGGTGGACTTAATTATTTTCCAGAGAGCATATTAGTGTTTACAAAACATCAAGAGCTTCACTATCCCTTGAAATTCGAGGGTTCAGCAGTAACTCTAGTTGACCTGTCCTGCAACAATTTCATTGGACAGATCCCAAAAGAAATATCCTTACTCAAGGGACTACAAAGTTTGAATCTATCTGGTAACCAATTGAGCGGACCAATTCCAGATGGCATCGGTGGTTTAAGGGAACTAGAATCTCTCGACCTATCTTACAACAGTTTGAGTGGTGAAATCCCCTCAAGTTTATCAGATCTCACTTTTTTAAGTTGCTTGAACCTGTCCTACAATAATTTATCGGGACAGATCCCCTCAGGAAAACAGCTGCAAACACTCAATGATCAGTACATGTACATAGCTAATCCTGGACTTTGTGGGCCTCCTCTTGTCAACAATTGCTCCACGAAAGAAGCAAACAAGAATAGTTATGAGGAAGATGAAGGCACCATACGTGATAGATCATCTTTCTACATCAGTATGGGCTTGGGATTTGTGATGGGTCTTTGGACGGTGTTTTGCACCATGATGTTCAAGGAAAAATTCAGGGATGCTTACTTTCAGATGATTGATAGCCTATACGACAAGGTTTATCATGTGTAACAGTTTATGAGCAACAGAGCAAGGCTGCTTCTATAATAAAATTATCAAATTGCGCGGCTAGCTTGATTAGACAAAGATATGATTATGTGTGCTATAGTTTGGAAAAAGTTTATAATATTATAGGAGTACTCGTGCAGTTAATTTAAATGTACATTTTGTTTATCAAAGCGACAACTTTGAGCTACTCAATCCATTCTCTTTTCTACTTATCATTTGAGAAAATCGATGTGATCCATACTATATACATCTTTGGCCATTTTTTTTTTCCTAAGAGCATCTCCAACAGTCCCCTTACCTCATCCCTAATCTATACCTAATTAATATTTAAAAGGGAAAATTTCTGCACTCAAATGTGTTTCCGCCCTCTAATTTTCTGTCTGCCAGCCATGTATCCAGGTATCGTATTCATCCTCGTTCACGTCTCCTACCCCGAACATAATTACAATCGTTCAACACCTGCTCCCCTCGCGTCGGGTTTGTGTGCGTCGGTTCTTTTAACGTGGAGTCTGCGAGTCGTTCTGCCAGAGTCCGCCCGGGAGTCATTGCTTTCCGTTTCGTTTTGTTCACGTAGACTCCGGTTGCTTTCCGTTCTCTTTGTCGAGCCGACTCCTTTTCTTTTGTCCCACGTCCACCCACTCTAAATATCTCCCTTTTTCTTATATAAAAAAAGAAGGTAAAGACTTGTTTCCTGTCGGCTGTGCTTTTGTCCTGTCGCACGCACGCTGCATTCCCACGCGCCCATGCACCAGTCCGTCTATGAAGGCATGACTTCTTTCAGCCCACACAGCCTACCCGCTCAGCTACTCATCCTTCCGTTCCCCAATCCTCATCCATTTCTCCTCTCCTCTCTCTCCTTCCCTGGGTTAGGGTTTGGTGTGGGATCTGGCGCTAGATGCCCCCGGACCTGGTGCAGTGGCGTGGCCGTGCGAGTGGGACGACGAGGGCCCGCGTCGGTGCTGGATGCCCCGGACCTGGTGCGGTGGCGTGGCCGCACGAGCGGGACAACGACAGCCTGCGTCACCTATCGCGTGCGATGGTGCCCCCACGCCGCCTCTCCCTCGCGGATGATGTGCGCCGGCGCGGCGGGGGCTGATGGCGGCCACCCCTGGGTACGAGTCGAGGTGAGGGCCATGGATATGAGTCGAGGCAACTACGACTACCGCGCGGGCCATCTACGGTGACATCACGAACAAGGCCATCCTCGACGCCGCCGGCATGCTTCTCGCGCCCCATCGAGTCCATGGCCCAGGTCTGCTCCGCTCGCCTCCCTCCCTATTTCCCATCACCACTGCGTGCGCCCCTCCGTCCGGTTCGCATCCTCTGCCCAGTCGGTTGCTCGACTGGTGTTGCATGTATGGTTTCTCCATCCCAATTCTGATCATGGGTAGGGATTGCTGCGGCATGCAAGTTGATTTCGGCTCAGCTGTGCCGGCTGTGTGTGCTGTGTGTCAGAGTGATTGGAGTTGATCTGATATGTTGTTTCTCTTCGCTCTATATTCAGTTTCCGGCTGTGCTATGAAGAGATTTGTCAGTGTTCTACACGACTTGTTTGCTTTACTAGATGGTTTCCTTTCGTCCCCTGAAGGATGAATTGCAGAACAAGTTGTTTTCTCTGATGCATTTTAAGTATGTGTTCTGATGTGTGCTGTTTTAATAAACGTCTGTTTCAGATCTACAGAACGATAGGCCAGAAGTATGGAGTGGATTACTCTGAGGATGAGACTCTGATGCGGTATCACTGGGCTTATGCACGGCCATGGGTTAGATTATGTCTGATGTAAGCCCACTCAACTTTGTGACTGTTTATGGTACTAGCTGTATTTTGCATGACTTCTCTATAAGAGTGGAAAAAATAAGCCTGTAGAACTAGTGTTTTATGTGACCTCAGTTGATTGCACCCCGCTGTTACATGTTTTGTTGGTAGGCTTAGGTCTTTTTAGAACAATCAGCTTCAAAGTGGTTGCCTGCGTGAAAACTAGGAAAAATTTGGTACTGTAAGCAATTTTTGTCATGTATATACTTAACTTGCCACACATATATATATTGACCTCTAGCTAAAAGGTCTGCATCATGTGTAGAGATTAATGTTGAATCCCTATAAATAGAGCAAACTTAAATATATCTGAAACCATCAAATCAATCTCAGGTGCATTGCAATTCTAGAACATTTTTGCAGAGATTTTCTTTTCAAATTTATGCAGAGATAAGGCTGAGCTGTAAATCAATGTGACATAATAACACTGGGCATCCTTGCAAGAACAAGTCAATAACTGGTAGAGGTATACCATCACAAATCTTCCAAACCTAGTTCTAGAACAGGATTTCTCCTAAATAGCCTAGTTTTGCTAGTTTATTTATGGCACTGCTAAAAAACACAAAAACAAAGAAATAAAGAATGAACACTAATTGGTAGGTTCATGCCAACTGCAAGGATGTAGGTTTATTATATGGTTTAGGCATTATAGGACAAATACTGTACAGTTGGCAAAGTAACTTGATCTAGTTTTGTGTGCTTTTCAAGCATACTCCCACATGACAATAAGGATTTCCATGCTGTCTTCTGAAACATCTTGATCAAAAATTATCGCCACTAATTTTTTTCGACATATCCGGCCATCTAGGTGGTGTGGTCCGAAGTAGTACTAGTTCTTTCGTTTTCAATTGTTTCTGGCTCATCATGCCTGCCCACTCCAGTACTAGATATAAACTGTTGGATTTGTTATATTACTAAATAGAGCTATGCCTAGGAGCCTTACAGCCCTCTAGATTTCGAAAATCATGCTGCTGCTTGGACGACAACTGAAATTAGATTCCTGATACATTTGAGTTTCTCCTGGTATGTCAATGATGGAAGGCCCTTTTGGCTATATAGTGAGTTCATCTACTGGCTGCTCGGATCTACAGTACTCTGAGGAACTGTATCGGTACTGTACAACTGAAAAGGTAAGATACAGCGTGCAATCAAAATGGGTTTTGACCTTCTACTTTTGGTATAGATATATTTGTGAAGCTTATAAAATGTGATACATACCTTGCCTTTCCTATTTACTAAGTTCAAAGTTCAGCCCATGGTTTTTGAGGCGTTGCGGCGTCCTGTGGCGCTGGGGGTACGCCTTGACGCCGGACGACGCCTAGGCGATATGGCATAACTAAAACCCTATGGCGTCTTATACTTTATCCTTTTGTTTTGTAGTTTCTTTTGCGCCTACTCTTCTTTTGTGTAGTATGCTGATTCATCCTTTTACTTAGAGTTCAGCTTAGCAAATGATGTTGCCTATGCGCAATGGCCTTGCCTTTCATGAATCCTATGTCACCTATTTCGTAGCAGCCCCATGTGAGCATCTTCTTATTTTCTTAGGCAATTTAAGTGTCATTTGTTAGGCAATAATGTGCTACTAAATAGGCAATTTATGTATTTAAAAAAGCAAGTATAGTTTCTGATTTCTAAGCATGCAAATACTGGATTGTCCAGTTCGTACTCTGAATTGGCATACTTGCTTTGTTTCACTTGTAGGCTTCTCAGTGACGGCCACGTTGCACCTCACCCTGTCCACCTTCCGCCTTGCAGCCCCTATCGCATACCTTGCAGTGGTGCCCCTGTCCTGTACACGAGCACAACCCTGTTGTTGACCGTAGATTTCAGGTGAGTTTTCAACTAGACCTACTTTGCTGTTATGCATCTCTGATTTATTTGTTTGCATAGTGTTATTACAAACTTTATACATCTGCTAGGTCATTGCTTCACTTGTTTGCTGATGATGGAACAGTAGTTGGAAAATCAAGGGATGATTCTGAGCCTCCTTTGTTTATTACTTGCAAGGATTTGAATATGTAGCTATATGCACTATTTAAACTCAAGATATCACATGTGAGTTTCTCCATATGTAAAGCTTTCTTATTAGGTATATAGTTCAGTTTGCATTGAACACAAAAAGGAATTACTTGTCGCTGTCTGTATGTGTCTCTGATGTGGAGTATAAGTTATTTATCTTTCATGTGTTGCTCTTGGAGGCTACAACTACTGTCAGCATGTTTTTTTAATGTTTCTATCAGTAGTGCTATAGCAAAGCAGAGGCTGCAGCTGCTTGCTATGTTTGGCTGTTGTGGCATTACGTGTAACGCACCCCATTGCAAACTACTTATGGTGCGTGGAGATGGAGTCTTCCTCTGTACAAATGAATTTGGAAGGCATCCACATGTTGACATGTTTTTGTGTTTCGAGGTGTGAAGTTATGTGGCCTTTACAAGGTAAAATATGGGCTGTGGTACATTGGCTGTCTGTTTCATAGTTGTGTAGTTAATTATGTAATTTCTTTGTCAAAGGGAAGATCGTAGCTGATCAGAAGTTTAATGTCTCTACAAGCTTGCTGTACAAGTTGATATTCTTAGGCAATTTAAGTATCATTAGTTAGGCAATTCAAGTGTCACTTGTTAAGTAACAATGTGCTCCTAAATAGGCAATTTAGCCTTTTTGTTGTAAATCTGGAGGTAGTTCATTAAGATCTATCTTTGACACATATATGATGATTCCTTGCATGCAAAACAATAAGTATAAATGTGTGCTGCTATATCATGACATGTAGGCAACTTAGTCAAACTCGTTAGGCAATAATATTGTACTGAATTAGGCAAAAAAAAACCACAAGGTTATGCAATTTTTTGTTCAGCAACATGCTATTCTGTGCCTCATGTTTCAATACATTTACATACACCAAGTTTCAGTACTTATATATGCTATATGACATCTGACTGCTACAACCCTAAATCTGTTAATATTTTTAATTGCAGATGTGATGGTCTCAAGCATCAACATGGGATCAAATGAACAAAGAGAACCATGTGTAGCATCGAGCGGGATGCATGGTGCAGCAGGATGTAGATATGTTTGTTAGCAAAACAAGGAGGTTTAGTGCAGCAAGATGTATATTTACAGGAGTAGTACTACATCATATATGCATATTAACTAGTAAGAACAACATATGGTAGTAATAACAACAGATCTTTAGTAAGAGCATAAGCTGAACTGCTTATCAGGTGATGGAAAATAATATTATTACTAGTAAGAACAAATCTGCTTGGTTCTATTTCTAATCATTGTGTAATTTTTGTCAAGGTGAAATTCTGTGTAACTAGCTTATGTATTTGTGTGTTTTGCTCTAAGGCTGATGATATTTTGTTTTGCTGCTTGTCACTTCATGTTATATAAGTTGGCTAATGATGTATGTTTTTTTGCCTGTCATTGTGTTCTAAAATGCTTTATAATGTCAATTTTTTCACCTATGTATTCTAAGATGCCTGAGATGCTATACAAAACATCTCAAGGTGCTCAGAATGACATGTGATGAATAACTTGTATTTGATTCCGGCTTGCTTGAGTGAATCCATTTTTGTAATGTGTGGGATGCGGGCTGAAAGATGCCTGGTAAATCTAGGAGAGAAGCGAGACTGTTGGGGAAGCAGGGAGAAAAACGAGTGAAAAAGAAAATTTATCAAAAATAGAAATGGTTACTAACTTGTAATATATGCTTTCCGTAAATGGAGTGTGCGTTCCGCATGCTTATAGCACGGCCGGCCGTGCGTTAGCCGTTTCCAAAAAAGAATTTTACTACTCGTCTGTTAACATACATCCACCCACTCTAAATATCTCCCTTTTTCTTATATAAAAAAGAATTTTACTACTCATCTCTATACCTCTCTATACCTAATAATAAATCGTGAAAATTTCTGCACTCCTTTTTGTTTCCACCTCAAAATTTCTGTCTGTCACTCTTTTATTCTAGCCCCCCGATTTTGGTTTCTCACCCCTTAATTTTGGTCCGACCCTCTCCGGATTCTGTACGTGGTGAGAGTCCGGGTTTGAGTCAAATGTGAGTACGTCGAACATGATATGGATCACCACGTAGCGTGCAAATCACGTCGTCGTAGGGTGGACCAGCATCTGGACTCTTCCTGCCTCAACCCCAATCAATTCCCTCCTCAAATACTACTAGTGGAAAACGCGCGCCCCTGCGCGCGATCGGAAGGGATACTGATCATTGTTGTGTGGAGAAGATGTAGAGGGCATGATTACGGATATGAGTATTTGCACTGCTAGTTCTGAAATTAGGTTATATACATAGAGTATTGTACACAACAAAGGTAGCTATATAGAGCAGTCCAGGCAAGAGTGATACATATCAGGTCTATTACATATGTAGATATAGCTGCAGTGGTGATTTGAACAAATTGTAGAGTGGTAGGCAGCGATGTCACAGAACATTAGTTGTCCTGCCAATGATTAAAATATAAATACCCAAGCAATCATATGATCAAGTAAAGGAAAGTAATCTGTTTGAAGATGTTAACCAAAAAAAAGTTGGGCTTAATAACAACATCAATAATTCAGTAATCTAATGGCAGTTGTAATTTCCTGTGTTCGTTTTTAACATATTAACTGGGGAGCAAGGTCCACACTTTTTTTTAAAAAAAGGCACTGTAACTCTGAATATTGTTGGGAAAAATGCATGGCCATACAAAAATAAAATGATTTCAAAAGTTACTGGATCGAACTTTAATGGGAGTCATCAATTCGTATGAGTAGTCACTCTTTTTTTTTGCATAATTTTTGCCATGACAATAGAAAAGTCCAGCACTCTCAAATTCTAGGTTTGTGTAACCAAAATACATGAAAGAAAGATGGAGATGGGAAAGTAATAAGGGGGCATTACAGAGGAGACCTGGGTTCAGAAGGGGTGGACTGCTTGAATCATAGTTGTAGGTCCGCCTGGCAATCTGCCGCCTTTCACAAGGGATGTGAGAAACATCAGCCGAAAAGTTTAGGTACGGTAAAACGACAGAAAATTTATAAGGCAGAAAAATTGATTGAGCTGCTATAAACAGGAACGACATGAACATTACTGCAGCCATGTAAGTTGAGAGGCTTTGATTTCTATAAAGAATTTGCCACTGACACTGCAGAGAGGATGGAAACATGTATAGTTGTATACATACATAGGATGAGAAAGGAAACAACATTTGAACTAAACACTATGTTTAACACTTGGGAGGAAGAGTATTAAAATGCGGATTTTTCCTATCGAACATCTTATAGTAAAAGAATGAAGTCAAACACCGAAAAACAATCTGAAATACAGGATGTCACTGTGAGAAAGGGAAAATGAATTGATCAAAAGTTTGCTTGCCTATATAGTCGAATATGTTTCAATATTTCTGATCCATGAGACCATGACCTCATATCCCATGTTGACAAACAAAGATCAATTTGAAAAGAGTGAAACAAAGATCAGCTCATCAGCATAGGTATCTCCAATGGGAAATATACAAAAAAAATATATATAAGAATCTAGATGCCAACAGGATGGTTGTATGTCCTCAGGTACTCTATATATAAGATGCAATACATGTTGTCTCATGGTGGTGACAATAACATGCAATATTAGTTTAAATCAAAGCTTAAATGAATTTAGGAAAGCACTTGATTAGCAGGCAATAAACTGAAGCATTACCATGAACAAAGGAATAGGCATAAATTATATTGTTTAGACTCTGACGAAAACGCGAGCAAAGTGTGGTCCGTATATGGTATAAATTATTTATAATAAGTCAAAAGGCAAGGCATGGATAGGCGGGCAACAAATACTCTCTGGTTCTATGATACATGGATGCAGACAAATAACGAAGTGCAGAGATTTGAAGAAAGAGAAAGGATAGACATCCATCATATTAGGAAAATGGTACTATACCCAAAATCAATAAAGTAAGCGGTGCAGATAAGTCTGAACTCTGAAACCAGTGAAAACAAAGTGCAATCCATAGCTGCCGAAAGCTGAATCTACACTTGGTAGGGAAAAAATACATGTCAAGAATTTCCCAGGATGAGCTTTTCAATTAAGCTGCCAGCATTTATGAAAGGTAAGGTTACCGATGTTCCAAGTTCTAAAATGAAATGGCTAATATTGTTGTGAACTCATACGTAGGAATGGGAGAAATAAAACCAATAACCTCTTAAAATATATCAGCAAGCTGCAATTGTAGCGTGTATTGCTATGGACTTTTCAAAGTACGACCAAGATGTGAACCAACCAAATTACAAAGAGGCAAGAATCAATATAGGATAGATCAAAGATGTCAATCAATCAATTTTAAAGAAGGATAGATCAAAGAGAAGAGGCAAGAACCAATGACCGAGAATTAGATAAGGCAAATCAACTTTAAATATTGTATGTTTGCATGCATGAATTGCGGCGTAGATATGTAGAAATAGTTGCCAAAATTATTGGCAGATGGACAAGGTGACTATAAGCAAATTAATTTTGTTAGCACTTACAATGCAATGGTAATTTAATAAGTAGAATGTAATTATCTCAGTGTAGAACAAGCAAACTAATAAAAGGGAAAATGATAACACGTGGTATAATGATAACTCGAGTGTATTAAAATCCCACCTACTATTGAAACAAAGAGCATGCAAATTTTGTCCACTTGCTAAATGAAATAATCTCATGATCAATGTATCTGGGTATTCCAAAGATAATCACAACTCATCCCTGCAAAAGCAAAGAAAAAAAACAAGAGAAGCAATTAATTTTGTTTGCTTCTAACACTTTGCTCTAAGAGGCACGCTAGAAAAGTAGAGGGTCAAGTTAACATAGCAGGAACACATCGTAGTTGTTGAACGTATCCACATCCTCATAATCCCAAGTATGTTTCATAATATCAAATGGTTGGACTACAATTGGACCAGGAAAGAAATACGGAAAGTAAAGAAGTAGAACAAAGGCGCATGTATCAACAGCGTTGGCCACATTGTATCAAACAAAGAACACATCCATGTATATCAAACACAAGCAGTACGAAAAATGCGTATTGAAGAGCTGAAGCCATTGAAGAACCTATCAGGTTATGAGCAACAATGAAATGAGAAGACCAGTGAAAACGCAAGAGTAAGAGTGTAGCAAACCATTCCATAATCTTACAAATAAACTTTAATGCTTTCATATGGTATAGAAGGAAATGGAAAAATGTAACCTGGGTAATGCAATACCCAAAGAAATGTTGACGGGCAGTATGAAATAATTCTATTCCTTTGATTTTGTTACTCTCAACTGATAATATTAGGACAGCCAACGACTACAGACCGCAGGGGAAACTGAAAAGGTTAAAACAAACCTTATTCTCCTTTTGAAGAATGTCCCTAATTGGACGATGAGCATCAACGAAACGCACGTTCTGAAAATATTCAGTCAAGAGGACATGATACATGAGCAAGAAAGTATACATCAATACGGGATTGACAATAAACTATGGATATCATGTCCTGGTACAGCTGAAATAAATAGAAAATGATTGTGGATGACAGCAGTACAATAACTTACCTTATGCACAAAAACAACACTTGGAGCGATTTTACTTGGCAACGAAAACACAACTTTGACAAAGCTTTTTCTCTTTCAAGACACTGAAAACAGGGCATCTAAATGATATAATGCAGATACTCAAACAGCCCAAAAAAAATAGAGCCTTCTCCAATTGATAAGCACCTTTAAAGAGATGGTCCACATTGATATGTTTGTGAATTTAATAGCAACCTGAGTTGGCACAGCCTTGCGAAGCACTGTCTTTGCGGTACCAGGAAACCCAAAAAGTAAAATTGCTTTACATGGCTGTTGTAAAATAGAATATGAACAAAAGAAGTAAGTTTTGTATCAGGTAAAGGTAGTGTTCCATTGTTGGCCTAGCACTGTAAAACAATAAGAACATTGCACCGTATTGAAAAACAGAAAAAAAAATTACAACGGTCAGTAACTTGCTTAAAAATGCAGCCGCTATTTTATTTTTCAATCAGACCTCATGCAAGGCAGACTTGATTAGGCTCATCTGGTACATAGTAAAGTAGATGTCCTCCACATGAATGCATGATACTACAATGATGTGTAGATAAGTACCTTCTGAAGGCCACTGGTTTACATCGTCACTCATATCGCCATCATCAATATGGCCAATGTAGAAACTCTCCTTGAGGCCTCCTATAATATATCAAAATTCAGAGATAAATAGGAGATTGCTATTTTTTTAATAAGACGTATTTTTAGCGGATCATCAATAGGGCCAATGTAGAAACTCTCCTTGAGGTCTCCTATAATATACCAAAATTCAGAGATAAATAGGAGATTAGACAGACTATTTTTTTAATGAGCCGTATTTTTAGCACAAGATCCGCATCTGTTTCATTAAGGAAGGCAGAACAAAATTATAGGAAGGTCAGTATAACAATAATTACAGGGAGGAGACAAAAGGCTCAAAAAATTATCCTGATAGATTGGACCATATCATTACAAGGAACAGAAAAATCGATAAAATCTATAAAGCGTGGCCGTAGCTTCAAACTACAAACGATGTGCAGAATGGGTTCTTCAGTATTTGTGCAGGCTTCATGAACTTTTCAGTGGAGGAAAAGTTCTGAAATGAAATGATGCAACTATGCTATGTGGTTTGAACGAATGGTATGTGGTCATTTCAGAAGAAACTAACAAGAGAACGGCAATTTGAGCTGCTGTGTAACGCTATGCACCTCGTTCGGTTGGATAAGATTGGCAAAGTGGAGGTCCAGCAGCACATGAGAAAATTAATACTATGGCATCCCTAATATTATTTGTACCTGAATAGGTTTTCTATTGCTGTTTCCTTCGAACTAACGCTGAGCTTAAAGGTTCAGTGGATAGTTATTTTAATCATAATACTTGAAGATAGTCCGTTAAATGGAATTAGCAAGCTGTCAGCAGAGTAAACAATGTCACTGATAGTTTTGGTGGGGAAAATATATGGGACCGAGCCTGAATAACATTTGACAGTAACAATTTCACCTAGAGATATGAAGCTTACATGTGGCTTTTCTTGACATACATTATCGTTGTGTATTGGATGCTTGTAAAAGCCATTCGCCAGGTTTGCATCGCCCCCTTTTCCATGGCAAGCTCTGTGCATCGTTTAGCTACAACATAGAAGGGCTAGGGAAGTTGGGAAAGGAGTTTGGTACCATGCTGCTGCTGACGCCGGCAGTGCGTGAAGGCGATGTTCTTTGCATTCTTAAATCTTAATTTGGTTGAAAGTTTGAGAAGACGCATCTGTGGTCAACCTTGAACGATTGTTCCAACACACTGCTTGCAGTAGAACATCTGCAAAAATAGAACAACGCAAAAAACAACGACAACTATTAGACAATTTCAGAGGAAATCATCAGCCAATGGGAGCCTGAGCAGGGGCACCATGGGAGCGGCAACACTGAGGGAAAGGGAGTGCCGCTGCAACCATGGAGGCGCTGCTCCGATTCCTTCCGGATTCACAAACGCAGGGCAGCGGTCGTGTGGACCCCAGGGACCTGAACCTAGGGTTTCCTGTAGCAGGACAGGACACACGAAGCAGAGGGAGGATGCGGCGCCGGGGAGGCAGCGACGGCGGCGGCGCTTGGCCGGCCGACACGACGGGGGGAGGGGAGGACGATGGCGGCCGCAGCCACGTCAGCCCGCTCGCTAGGTGCCACCGCACCTGGCCGCACTAGGAGAGAGAGGGAGCGAGCGGAGAGGAGAGAGGGAGAGAGAGGGGAGGGCACGGCGGGGGGAGAGGGAGAGGGAGGAGGAGGGCGGGCGCACCTGCGCCGGCTCGCTCGTGCGGTGTGTGTCGCGTCGCCCTCGCCGCATCGATGGAGAGAGAGAGAGGGAGCGAGCGAAGAGCAGAAGGAGGGCGTCGGGGTCGGGAACAGGCAGGGGAAGGAGGTGGAAGGAGAAGCTGGAGCAGCGGTATATATCTGTTTGACCGGATTCGAACGCAAAACGAAAAGCCGGAGAGTCGCACGAGGAGGACGAGAAGCCGTTGCCGGCGAAATTGGCTCCAAGTGATACAGGCCATTGGATGGAAGATCGGACGGACGAAAAAATTAGAGGCGACATGGACACGATAACTATCCGGGAGCCGACTGCGGCTTAAAGAAGTTAACAACATTATCTGCGCGCTCATCGACAACAAGATCGCCACGCTCTGCTTCGAGTTCCTCACCGCCGGCATCGACACCACCTCCACGGGCCTGCTGTGGATCATGGCTGAGCTGGTCCCCGCCGTCCAAGATCGGCTCCACGTCGAGATCAAGACCACATGCGTCAGCAACGCGCAGGCGGTCTCGGAGGAGGCCGTGCAAGGGATGCCATACCTTAAGGCGGTGATCTAGAGGGCTTGCACAAGCACCCGCCGGGCCACTTCATGTTGTCGCACAAGGCCGCCGCTGACAGGGACGTCAATGGGTACTTGATCCCCAAGGACGCACTGTGAACTTCATGGTGGCCGTCTAGCCGAGATGGGTCGGGACGAGCAGGGGTGGAAGATCGAGGCCGATGCAGTTCACCCCGGAGCGGTTCCTGGAGGGCGGCGACAGCGTGGGCGTGGACATGACGGGCACCAAGGGGATCAGGATAATGCCGTTTGGCGTGGGGCGGATGATCTGTGCCGGGCTATCCATCGCCATGCTGCACCTCGAGTCCTTGGTGGCCAACATGGCGAGGGAGTTCGAGTGAAGAGGGGCACCCGTACACCAGGTAGAGTCCACCACTATCATGAAAAAGCAGCTGTGCCCGCGCCTCGTGCCAAGGACAAGGACTTGATCGGAGGAGCTTTGCTTTTCAGTAGTGGACTTTTTGGAGAGATTGAAAAAAAGTAGTAGTTGAATAAGTTGCATGTCTACGTGTCATTAGGACATCATTCAAGTGATCGTATTGTACCGATTTCATATGTCCATGGATAGAGTATTGATTGGGGTATCAGGTTTGTGCTCTCGAAGTAATTTGATATCCAGTAACTACTTTTGTTTGCTACTAGGGGATGAAACTGTGTGTTTTGTTTTGCCACCTCCTATGCACCTGACGCTTATATAGGTTGATAATAACAACTCAGACTGAACACAAGACAACAGAAACGGGAAAAGAAAAAAACAAAAAAGATAACAGAAATAGGAAAACAAGCAACAAAGAAGCAACAGAAAGACTAAACACAATAACACATAGTATAAGGTTTGAATTTAAACATATGATGCAATCTCAAACACTATTTATAAGACGATCTCAAGACAAATTGAAATACGCATATGATCATTTGGATAAATGTCAAAGCGTCCCATGTTCAAATCTACTGAGTTAGAGCACTGAACACCACACATTTGCTGGATAAATTTTCGAGCTGCAAATCATCTATAAAAACTATGCAAAAAAAGTTATACCTCCCGTTGCAACGCACGGGCATATTTGCTAGTGAGAATAAAAACTGTAATTTGAGGAATTTGGTGCTCCAGCAGCCAATCCCACCCCCAATGAAGATTTTTTTTTTTTTGGAAAAAGTCTAATTGACCCCCGGTGGTCTAGTTTACCCCCTCAACTATGAAACGGTCTAATTTACCCCCCTGAACTTTGCAAAACCGGCCAAATCACCCCCTCGAGCGGTTTTGGACGGTGGTTTTACTACAGTAACAGCGGTTTGCTACAGTAACAGTGGTTTTATCCTTTTCTTTTTTATTTATTTCGTCTGAATCTTTGAAAAATCATAGTAAACATAAAATGGAAAATCCAATTTTGTTGGACTCCACATGAGTATATCTACACAGTAAATATATAATATAGTATGCTTTAGTACAAAGTTTTTGTGGTATGAATTATTCAAATTAATTACAGAAAAAATAGATCAAAATTTACAGCAAAAACTTTATACTAAAGCATACTATATTATATATTCACTGTGTAGATGTACTCATGTGGAGTCCAACAAAATTGAATTTTTCATTTTGTGATTTTTTTGTGATTTACTATGATTTTTCAAAGATTCAGATGAAATAAATAAAAAAGAAAAGGACAAAACCACTGTTACTGTAGCAAACAGTTGTTACTGTAGCAAGACCACCGTCCAAAACCGCTCGAGTGGTGATTTGGCCGGTATTGCAAAGTTCAGGGGATAAATTAGACTGTTTCATAGTTGAGGGGTAAACTAGACCACCCCCAATAGTTGGGGTCAATTAGACTTTTTCCAATTTTTTTTTGTCAGCCCCGCATAATCGAGTCCCTCACCCATCAAAGATGAGGGAGCCCGATAGCCTTCCCAGTACGGCGGTTTTTGGTGGGTGTGATGCAACTGTCGGACACGCAGAGGTGGATCGGCAGCGAGCTAACCAGCGGTGGAGACAAAATCGGAGAGAATGGAGGTAGTGGACCTCGATGAACCTGCCGCAGTGACGAGCGGCGTCTCCCTGGACGCGTTGGCTCTGCGGCCGCCGCGCACCACGCCGTGTCGAGTTCCTCCGGTACCTCTCCCGCAAACTGCCGCCGACCACCGGGACCTTCTCCGATGGTTGCGAGCAGCGCCAGGGTCTGAGCGGGCGAATCCAACGCTGGCTAGTAAAGCAAGGGGAGCAATGCAGCGATGACGGAGGAGAAGAGAAGGGGAAGCGGCGATGGTAGAAAAGAGCAGGGTGCCGTGTGTAGAACCGGCGGCGGTGTGGGCAGGGATAGCTTCAGAAATTTACATTTTTAACTCAGCCTGGGCGTTCGGTTATAACCGATAATTCGGTTCGGTTCGGTTCGGTTAAAAAAAATTCGGTTTCCAGCTTGCAGCCCCCGATCGGTTATCCAGAAAAGTGAAAACCGCAGAATTCGGTTTTGGTTTTTTCATTTCGGTTTTCGGTTTTAACCATAATAACCGAACATAATGTCAGCAGCGCAACAATGCAGAATTACATCAAAATCAAATGATTGCAAGCAACAAATATATATTATATATCAAGTCTTAACTCTTAAGCTGTCAAGACGACAAGCAGCAGCATCCCAGCAAGAATTAAAAAGTAGTGCATCTCACAGTACACAAATCAACAAGCCTCAAACAACAGTACACAATTACATAGATTCAATAGTTCTTCATTATTCAAACAGTAGACACCCAGCACACAGCCTAGCAGAAGCAGGCGGGCAGCAGCATGCATGCCAGCGTCCATACACCAAGACACCAAGTGGGCAAAGTACTGGAGCATCAGCAGTCCTGCAGCCATCTAGTGATCTCAATTAGTGATAAGTGATCTTAGCAGTCCAAGTCCAAGAAATATTAAACAGATGAATGTGCAAAACCTGCAATAGAAATATACCTTCTACCAATTGTTCAAGACACAGTAGCTGGAGTATCATCCTTAGAAATGGAAAGGCCACCAAGTTCTAAAATAACAGATGATGATGATCTAAGTTAGTACAGTGCTGTGTATGAATCGTGGAAGCATATTAGAAGCAATTAAGAATATGTTACCTTCCTCAAGCAAAGCCATTTGTTCGGTGTCCTCTTCAACACTAACATATTTTCCTCCACCCCCACGAAGCCAATCATTTGCACAAACGAGGCGCTCAACCATTCTTGGGGTTAGTGAGGTCCTAAAGTCATCAAGAGTTCGGCCACCAGCACTAAAGGCTGATTCAGAGGCAACTGAGGTGATAGGAATTGCCAACAGATCACGGGCCAACCTAGACAATATTGGGAATCTTGTTGCATTGGCCTTCCACCACTTTAGAATGTCAAAGTCTTTTGTGTCCGACTCATTATCTTCTGATAGATACTTGTCTACCTCAGATTTAACAGTGCCACCCTCACTGTTAATCTGCTGAGCCATTTCCATCCACCTACTCTTCTTTTTGTCGTTTTCACTTGTAGATGCAGACTCAGTAGGCTGTGGTGCCTTATCTTTTGGGGCATACATTTCCTTGTACTCTTCAAACAAAGCACGAAAATAAGTGTTCACTGTTTCCCACACTTTGTCTCCTATTTTATCCCCAAACATCACCTTAATTCCCATTTTAATGCAATTTGACAGTTTGTATCTAGGATCAATAGCAACACAGAAGAAAACATTAAAGTTGAGCAGCTGATCCCCCTTATCTTTCTCTCCTCTCTTCTCTCTGTCCCCCTGCCTCTCACCATACTTCTCCCCCCAGTACTTGTAGAACTTCACTAGCATTCTTATAGCCATTTCCTTGCTCAGGTTGTCTTCACTTAGACCCATTTCTCTTAGCAATAGTAATACTTCAGCAATCTCATGAAAATAAGTGTGAGATGTTGGACGACTTTGTACAGAAACACGGAGAGTGAGGTCATAAAAGTGTTCAAGAAAATCAGCCATCTTCCTAGCCTTCTCCCAATCTGCTTTCGTTGGTACCCCTGGACCATTCTCTTCTTCTAATTCTAATCTGTAGTATGGGTCTTCATCACTATATCTTTCAAATGCTTTCTCGTACTTCTCTGCAGCATGTAACATAAGGTACGTTGAGTTCCATCTAGTGCAAATATCCAAGTTCAGAAATGCTTTGCTCTGTACCTTGGCTAACTCAACACATTTCTTAAATTTCACCAACCTAGATGATCCACCCCTGATGAACTTAACTGCAGCACGGACACGCTTAATTGATTTATCAATTTCCTTCAAGACATCACCTACTATTAGGTTGACAATATGAGCAGCACATCGCATATGCAGGTACTCTCCTTCAGCAAAACAACCTTTTGACTCATTCAAGATCCGTCTCATGTACTTGACTGCATTATTGTTTGCACTAGCATTGTCTAATGTTATTGTAAAAACCTTCTCAATGCCCCACTCAGCCAAGCAATTCTCTAATGATTTCCCAATGTCCTCCCCTCTATGCCCCTTAACTAAGAAAAAACCAATAATTGTTTTCCTAAGATTTCAATCATTATCAATAAAATGGGCTGTAACACACATGTAGTTTTGGCTATTCTTAGCAGTCCATGTGTCAGTTGTGAGGCAAACTCTTTCACAATTGTCCTTAAAAAATTTCTTGAGCTTTTCTTTCTCATCTTCATATACTTTAACACAAGCTCTAGTGACTGTCCTTCTAGATGGTAGAATAAATCATGGACATGCTTCTGCCAAGAATTTTCTAAGACCAGAACGTTCAGATAAGACAAATGGTTGTTCATCTTCAATTATCATCTCAGCAAACAACCTTCTAAGTCTATCTGGATCAAATTTCCAAGTGGTTATAGAGCCAAGATTACTAGTGCTAGCACATGGTGTCAGTTGCAAAGTTCCTTGATTATCAACTACTGGTTTGTTAGGATTCTTTCTGCATATTTTCAGATGAGTTTTCAAGGATGACGTACCATTTGTTCTTGAGCCACAATGAAATAGCTTTTCACACCACTTACACTTGGCTCTCTCTTCCCCATTGTCGATTTTGACCTTGCTGAAACTTTCCCATACATCAGATCTCAGAGCCATGGGTTTCCTTTTTCTGGATTCTTCAACAGCTTTCTCTCCATCCTTGGTCTGTTGCTGCTCCTTGTTTGCATCTATCACACCAGTCACTGACGCACCAGTCGCTGACGCTCCAGCTTCAGTTTCTTGAGTTTGACTCTGATTAATCTCACAAGCAACAGTTTCATCTGTGTCCCCCATCTAGAAATGAAATGATTCAAATCAGGACTTAAGAACAGCAAGGAGAAGAGGAGAAGACAAGAATAAATGAAGAACTGAGCTCGATCTAAACTTACATTGGAGGACTGCTCCGTCCATGCTGCCGTTGTGTTGATTGGGGAACTTCACGAGGGTGTTGCCAGCCACCTTCGCCTCACCGTCTAGGACTCCAGACGGCCACCGCGAGCTGCTCCCGTGCTCCGCAGACCGCCGCCGCCGCCACCCGTGACCTGCTCCTGTACTCCGTCCGCGTGACCTGCTCCTCACCGGCCACCGGCCCCGCCCACCGCGATCTTCTCCTTACCGGCTGACCACCAAGACCTGCTCCGTCCGCGGTCGTCGCGCCGCCACCGCCCCCTGGCCGCCCCTGGTTTAGTTAGGGTTTGGGTGTTCAATGTGGTGTGGATGGGGAATGGGGGCGCCTGAATGCGAGATGTGGGGACTCGGGGTCGGGGGTCTTGTAGGCTGCAGCGCTAGGATGGGCCGTCGTGGCCTCATGGTGGGCTATGTCGGGGTCGGGGGGATTTCTCATTTCTGTCTGCGACATGTTATTTCGGTTACTCAGTGATTCGGTTCGGTTTGACCATAAAACTGAAGCCGATACCGAACACCGAATAGCACAAAAACCAAAACCGAACCCACAACCGAAAACCAAACAAACCGATATTTCGGTTCGGTTCGGTTCGGTTCGGTTTGCGGTTTGCGGGTAAAAAATGCCCAGGGTGATTTTTAACATCCTTAAAATGACATTTACAAATTTACCAGATGAGTTTGCACATGTGGCACGCCATGCCAGCCTAACACGTTGACGCTCAGTAGCCAGGGCATGTCAAAAGTCCTTCTTGCCCCTGCCTTGCTCCTCTCTCCCCCTCTGACAACCGGGTCTCACAACTCTTCCCACTGCTAGGTGGGTCCCACTCATTAGCTTCATCCCCAACCTCCGGTCGTCTTTGCATCCCCGCAATGGTGCTAGACCTCGACGTGGAGGGCTCCAACCATGGAGCGGGAGAGCTCCGGCTCCATCAGCTCGGCCCTGGCAGCGTCCTCGGCCTGCTCCCTCGCGCTCTGTCCATGAGCACGGCCACGAACACCATGGCCGAGTAGGGAGCTCCCATCGCCGCTCCTTGTCCCGCACTGTTCGAGTCACCTGAGATCTCTACCAACGCCACCCTACGCGCCGTCATCTTGCCCTCCGCCTCCTGCTTGCGAAGGTCAGGCGAATCCGAGCGGAGCTCGCCATCCCCATGGTTTGTTGTGAGCTAGAGATCCGTCGTGCACGTAGACGGTCATCACCAACCTTTCTCTACGCCAACCAACCTTGACGGAAACCTCGTGGTGAGCCCCGTTCACTTCCATGTGGGAGAAGAAGTTAACGAGTGGGGCCCACCTGGCAGTGAGAAGAGCTACAGGACCCGATTGTCGGAGAGGGAGAGAGAGGAGCAGGGCAGGGGCAAGAAGAACTTTTGACAGGCCTAGTTGACTTGTTAAAGCCCTAGTTTGGTTTTGGCTAATGAATGAAACCTATTTGGACTGATCCTTGCATCTAAGTGTGTGACTAGATAGGATGGTCCAATCTAAGTGAAGGAGCTAGGTGGCACTCATGGATGGAGATGGCCACATGAAATGAAGATCATGATGATGGTGTGAACACATGTGATGATCAAGCTCCGGACTTTGGAAAAGAAGAAAGAGAAAAGCAAAATGGGCTCAAGGCAAAGGTGATATCCATAGGGCTATTTTATTTTGGTGATCAAGACACCTAGTGGGTGTGATCATATTTACGATAGATGGCCGTACTATTAAGAGGGGAGCTCTTATCAGATAACTCGATCATCTAGTGCCACTAGGTGTTGGAATACATGCATATACATTTTAGGACTAGTGCACAATCGGTGAGAAGTGATTAACCTTTGAAAAATATTTGTGAAAATGTTAACACACTTGCATGTGATGGTGAAACACTTGGAGTGTTAGCACATTTGCAAAGGTGGTGAGAAAGGTAAAGAAAAGGAGGCAAAACTCGGCTTGGGGTGCTACCACAGGGGCACCGCCACCCCTTGTCCGGTGCACCGCCACCCTTGTGGCGGTGACCGGCTAGGAGGCCGAGAGCAACGAGTTGCCCTAGGGGGCACCACCACCCCTGTGGCGGTGACCGGCTGGACGTGGCCGAGAAACAACAGGGGTGAAGGTGTCACCGGAGTGACCGGTGTTCACCGCCGCGGTGAGGGCGGTGCACCGCCTGGTCACCGCCACTAGTGGGGTGGTGGCACTGCCTCTTTTATCTAGAGACCAGGGAAGGGCTGCTGGGCACCGTCACGGGCACCGCTGCCCTGAGGGCGGTGCACCACCATAAATATCCAGAGACTTGGTCTCTCGGGCAACTAGCCAGGTGGTCACCGCCACCCTAGGAGCGGTGCCATCGCCTCCTGTCCAGTGACCACCTGACCAGTCAACTATCCATTGGATTCGACCATTGGGAGGGGCACTGCCATGTCTGGTGACCTCGAAGAAAGCTGCTCCAAAGGGGTAACATCTCTATTTGCTTTTAGGCTTATAAATAGAGGGTGTGGCCAACCTTGGCCACTCTCTTGGCACTTCTAACAGCTGCATACACCCTTTGAGAGCTGAGCACACCACTTCACTCACTTGCACACTTGATTTCATCATCTTCAGTGAGATTGGAGAGCCTCTAGTGTATTGCTTAGTATTCTAGCATCTTGTGGCATTAGTTGGGCGATTTGGGCTGGTGGAGATCTTGTTACTCTTTGTGTTTATCGACACCTAGATGGCCCGGTGATTGGTGGATCATTGAGCGGCTATTGGTGATTATTGCTGGCTCCGATCGTCGACATTGTGAGGGGTTCTTGTGCCTTCCCTGTGGGAGATCACGAAAGGCAACTCTAATGAATTGCTCATGGCTTTTGTGATCCTCATCTTGTGTTGGTTGTGTGGCACCCTATTGAGGGTTTGGCGTGTAATGCCAATTTGCGCGTGATCCTCCAAGTGAGTGAATCGCCACAACGAGGACTAGCTTGCCGACAAGCAAGTGAACCTTGGTAAAAGATCATTATGTTATCATTTGATTCTAAGGTGATTGGTCTTCATTGGTATTTATTTTGATTGATTGATTGGCTCCATTGGTGATTGGCTCATTCCTCTACACGGCGATATACCCTTCCATCTCTCGCGTGTATTTACCTTCCATAGTGTAGCTTGGCCCTTTAGTGTAGCTAGTTTTAAGGGCAACCAAGTATTGGTCTAGTTTGGTTAGTGAGGCTCTTTAGTAAGCCTTTGAGAGCTCACTAACTTAGAGTAGTGGGTTAGCTTTGAGTTCTTAAGAGACAATAGCAACTAGAATTGTGGTAGGTGGCTTGCATTTTAGTAGGCTAGCGCAACATTCGCTTCGCCTCATATTTGTCTAACCACTTTGCTTAGTGTTGTTATAGAAATTTTTATAGGCTATTCACCCCCCCTCTAGCCATTAGGACCTTTCAACTAGGCGCTAATGTGTCAGGCTGGCGTGGCGTGCCACATGCGCAAAGATGGCAAATCCGATGTAAAAACTTCTCTCATCTGGTAAATTTGAAAATGCCATTCTAAGGATGATATTTGGATGAGTGGCGATCGTTATAATGGTAAAAATGTAAATTTCTCAGATAGCTTCAGTGATGCGGGAGGTGCATGGAAGAAGAAACTGACGGAAGAGATTGGCCGGGTGAGGAAGTAGAAACCAAAGAAAGAGATGCAACAGACAGGCGGGCCCTACACTACATGGAGTTTTTTTTCTTGTTTGAGAAAGGAATAAGCTTCCATTAAACTGAGGCCAACACTAGATCGGTAGCCACTAAAAAGTTTATAACATCAGGGTTACAATCCGGCCAAAGATTAACAGCTCATGACCCTAAAGACGCACCCATCTTTGCTAAAGAGTCTGCTACTAGATTACAGACTTTCCACTAAAAAAACTAGATAACAGACTTGGGATTTTTAAAACTAGGAACTTGATTTCTCGAAGAGCACTGAGGTGGAATTTTCTCATTCTACTAGAAGTCCTATGTCCTCAAAACCTAAAAACTATTTTGAGGCTACTCCAATAGTCTCTTTTAGGAGGCTTAATAATATGGGTTCTCATTCCTAGAGATGCTAACGTCTACTCAAACCAAAGGATACAAATCTAGCCATTTAGACTATTCACATAAAGTATACTAGAAGGAATTTCCAAGTTTGGTGCGAAACCAATCACGTTTGAGCCTCCAATCACTAGCTTCAAGATGACTAATTCAGAACCACTAAATCTAGACAGATTTTCTCTTCTTCTTCTTACTCTCTTCTCACATTGTGATGTGTGTGTTCTACTCTCTCTCTCTTAGCATCAATAGCTCGAGCAAAAGGAGGCTAGGTTTTGCTTTTTATCCTTTCGACAAAGCGATCTCAACCGTTGATTTAGCCACCAAATCAACATACACAAACACATGACTTGTGGGCTGTTGTGCTAGGCTCAAATTGTGTCCTTCATATGGAGGGATAGCCTAACATTTATCAAGAATAAGTGTTTACTTCACCTACACCTTACCTGATCGGCCGGTACCTCTGTTGATGTGTATTACTATGGGGGTGTTTAGTTCCTAGGTGAAAAATTTTGGGGGTGTCACATCGAATGTTTCATGGGATGTCAGAAGGGGTGTTCGGATACTAATAAAAAAACTAATTACATAACTCGCATGAAACCTGCGAGACAAATTTATTAAGCCTAATTAATCTATCATTAGCGCATGTTTACTGTAGCACGACATTGTCAAATCATGGATTAATTAGGCTTAAAAAATCATCTCGTAAATTTATCGCAATCTGTGTAATTAGTTATTTTTTTCATCAACATTTAATACTCCATGCATGTGTATGGGGTGAAAAATTTTTGGGGAGGAAGTAAACACGCCCTATGTGTGGAAAGTGAAGAAAACATATATGTCGGTGTCTAGAGAACCGAGGGTCTAAACAGAACGACGAGTAAATTTGTATCTGCGCGTCTAGGCCTGGATGGTGTGCAAAGCGGACGCAATGATGTATACTGGTTCGGGCATAAATGGCCATACGTCCAGTGGGTTTTGCTGCTGCTCGTGTTGCCTTACACCGAACTGCTCGTAGTAGGGGTTACATGGTTTCGAGAGAGGGAGCAGATCCCAGATCGCTTGTGAGGGGTTGTGTGTGCTAATGTCTTAGCGAGGTGAACTCTATCTGGTTTGATCTATGTGTTGTCGCCTTTTCTAGATGTGGCCTCTGCCTCCCCTTTTATAGCTTCTAAGGAGAGGGCTCGGGTTACATTCATGGTAAGAGGTGAAAATGAAAGAGAAAAATGAAAAGGTGGCCTTGGGCGTGGCCGTCTTTCTCCTTATCTGGTGGCAACAATTTTCCTGCGGCGCAGAGACACAACAGGTGTTGATCTGTTGGCCTCTCCATTTGCTGGTGCCGCGTGCTGTGGCCATGCTTTGTCCTATGTGCTTCTATGCCGTTGAGGATGGGTGACATGGGTGCCTGGATTTGCGTAGAGAGGGGGTTAGGTGGTATAGTGGTCATTACCCCCGTCACTGTGGAGGTATGAATGTCATCGTGGTGGAATGACCGGGGTCATGTCGGGTCAGGGCGTGGTTCCCGTGCTCCTGTTGACTGTGCACGGTCACGTCTATCCCATCGGCGGGAGCGGGTGCTATGGTTTGGGGGCCCTCATGGCTCACCGTCTTGCTAGAGGGTTCCATGTGTCCCTCGGGCGAGGCAAAAGCAAACTGAGGGGGTCGAACGCTTTGATGACGTCATGGGGGCTCGGGCGAGGTGGAAAAATGCCGCCTGAGGCACCCATCTCGCCCGAGACCTCTCCGCAAGGCTCGGGTGGGATAGAGTTTGTCGTTCATGCCGCAAGCGACTGACATGTTGCCCGCGCTTTCGGTGAGTTAGTTTTACTTTGGCCCCTACGATGGGGCTTTAGCGATCGTACATGGTGTCGTATTTTACCGTCTGTTGGGTACCCTGGTATTTTGATACCCGATAGTAACCCCTGAGCCTATGGAGGAGTGGAGCGCTCCTTTAGAGGCTTGAGAACGAGCGACCGTGGGTGGTTCTTAATTTGTTTTTGTGTTTGAAGAAGACTATCCGGCGGGTGCGCGTGAGCGCACCCGGCGGGTGTAGCTCCTGAGGCCTTAGAGGGATGGGTTATCCCTTCAAAGGCTTTAATTGAGTGAGCGTGGTGTTTCTCGTATGACCATGGGATGGGTGAGGATCCCCCGAGCCTATGGCTCTGACCATTCACTAGGTCGGGATGTGGGAGAAGCCCCTGAGCCCCCGCGCGCTGCAAGGGCGAAAGTCCCTAGTTTGGTTTTGGCTAATTGATGAAACCTAAGTACTAATTATATGTGCTTGAGTGTTGATAGCAACATGTGATTGGTACACTCCTAAGCGATGGCAAGATACATGTTGATCATGATGACTTGGTGCCATGTGTAACAGAACTGACCAATTATACGAAATTAACTAAGAAAATCACCCGCCGAGGCAGACAATTTAATAAACTTAAGCCCGTATAACCTGGTAGTCCGTGAAACCACGAAGGATTTCAAACCAACCAACATACAAACTAAGATCATACAAGTTTAGCAGCCATAGTCACATATTACATAAAGTTTGCAACGACAGTTGAATACATCGGAGTTTGGAACAGAAAGTTATTACAAACCAAGTTCAAAATAAAGTAGCGGAAGCAATTAGTTTCATAAAACACACACTCTTAATTTAAATACAGTGCCAGAAGATAGTCACTTTCCACAAAAGCATGAGATAAGACATATGGAGTGACCATTGCCCTTGGTCCTAGTTGTCACCCATCACTGGATACAGACAGTTGACGCAATAGTTATAGTACATCTGACCATCTGCAACAACAATGGGAACAACACCCTGAGTACAAGAAGGTACTCAGCTAGACTTACCCGTCTTAAACCAAAATAAAGTGACACCAAGGATTATGCACGGCTTTCTTTTAGTGGACTAGCTGACTCATTTGCGAAAAGCGTGAGCTATCCTGACTAAACCATTTTAAGTAATTTGCCTCAGGTTTATTATACCTATCCAGCTAGGTAAGCACCTACACTATAGTAATCACTTGATTAATCAAGACATCCCGTTACCACTTGAATTTAGCATTTTCCAACATCATCCATATAACCATAAATGTTTCATCAACATTACTATGATGCCGTAACTCAAGTCAAGTGCTCACTATCCAGGAGCGATGGCGATCCGAATCGATTCCTAACCAGCTGGTGATTTATTCCTCACATAAATCACACACACCAATCAAGTGAGCTACAGGTCACCAAGGACACTTTCTAGGTAAATGTCGTGGGGTAACAATCATGGAGCGCACTACCCAGGGACCGCCCGACAACCAGGACGTACCTTGGGCTTACTCTTCGCGTCCCCGTACAACCCCCTTCGTCACTCGTCTGCCAATCCGAGTTTACCTCGGCCCAAAAAGGTACTTTATTCGGCCAGCTAAATGTGAGGCATGCGTTCAACATGACAAGAGGGACGAGCAACGATCGATCCTTAACCGACACAGGCGGAAAACTACTAGCACCCCAGAACCCTGTCTGGTTACCTCCAACTTTTCCGTCCAGTCTCCAGTTATCCATCAACACATGGTTATTTTTTTGGATATCAACCATTTCATAGCTAAAACATTCCAGTAACCACCTATCATTTCAGGTGACCGGATATCACCGATCGCTACCGATCTAAGCAGGGCTAAGCAATATTCGACCCAACTTCCGTAGGTAATAATGCGGAAAGGATAGTAATATATGCAACAATGGTTTCACTCAACTCCTATACTTAATGCACAATTTATAACTCATACGAATAACTAAGGAATTGCTTTTGTAAAGTATGAGACTTAGAATGCTCCGGGGCTTGCCTCGTTCGAAGGAACTAGGTTGGTGGTCCACACACTCAGGTAGATTCTCTTCTTACTCATCTACCTCGGATACCTCTTGTGCCTGAGCTTCTGGTGGATCCGACCCGGTTTGCTCCTCCTGAACTGCTACTGGCAACTCCTCCTGTGATCCGGTATGATGCAAGTGCATAAGTAAACATGTAAACCGTGCATTGGATGCGGTGATATGATGATCATGATGGCATGGTATGAAGATGAACACATTGAAAGTTATAGTATAGACGAAAGACAAATTTTTCTACAAGGTAGTCAACATCATCCAAGAATATGTACTACAAAACATGTCATCTACTGTATTCACCTCTGCTAACAATTCTCATCTATTTTTACACTAGCTAGCATATAACCCTAACAAGAGTGCTACTATACTTTATCAACACCCCTACATTAACTCATCAAGCAACACCAGCAAGTGATGTGGTGCTTCAAAGATACACCAAAACTTTATTATCCAACTAATTATACATAAAGAAGATTACTTTATTTCTATTTAAACTAGGGTTACAACAGCAACAAGCATTTATGGTGCCTAGAAAAATCTACAAAAATTACAGTAGCCTAGTTTTACTCCAATTAGCACACCATAAAAATTTCATGAAAATACTCGGATTTGGATAAGTACTACAGCCTACACAAAAATAACAAGCTCTAGCCTAAAAAGGAGCATGAAAATACTTTGTATTATGAAAAGTATCAAACAACAGATTTAGCATTTTTCCTATATTATGCCCATCAAACAATCACTGTACAAAAATTATCATAAGCATGTTTTATACAACTTTTGCCCTCTAGCAAAAATAACAAAAATCAGCCCTAATTAGCACTTGAACTAGACATCAATAATTTCTCACAGAACATGCATGACATAAATTTTTCTTAGAAACTATAGTATACAAGAAGAGCAACAAACTTGGAATCATATTTTTCTGATTTTTCTTTGATTTACTACACATTTTCTAAGATATCAGCAAATACAAGGATTAAATAAATCTCCACAGAAAAATACCACAAAATCATAATGCAATATTTTTACACTGTAGATCTACTCATGAGGATCACTATAAACTTTGTTTCACAATTTTTTGAGCTAAAATGGATACACAACATTTTTCCCAAGCAGTTCTCTTTTCAAATAAAAATGGAAAATAGAAATCATTTCTTTCTCTGACTTAACAGGCCGGCCCAACGAGATTCACCAGCCCGCTACCGAAATCGGCCTCGGCAGCCAGCGCGGGGAAAGGCCGGCCAGGCTTGGTGGCTCGGCCCACGAACGCCGACCCAAGGGAGAAACAGAGGGGGAGGAGAGGGGCGTGGCCACGACGCCGGTGCCCACGACGTCGCGGCAGCGCGGTGGCCGCCGGCGGCCAACGGCCAACCCCGGCCAAGCGCGGACCAGCGAGTAGGCGCACGGGATTTGCGAGAAGATGGTGAACACCGGAGAGTAGCACACGTGGGTAGAGAGAGGGCGAGGGCGCCGGAGGGGCGGAGCGCGAGCTCGGTAGCCCGGTAATGGTGGCGTGGCGGGAAGCGCTCGATTGAGCCTTACCGGAGGCGAGGAAGGAGCGCTGAGGCCTGTTCGGAGTAGAGGAGGAGGTGGCGGAGCGTGAGGAGTGAGCAATCGCTCAGAGGAGGCTCACCGGCGTCAGAACGCGGCAGCGGAACTGGCGACAGCGGTGGCGAGCGGGGGAGAGCACGCGAGAGCGTTCAGCTTTCTCACAGTGGGCGAGTGAGTGAGCGAGTGATGAGTGGGGAGAAGGTAGTGGCGCGGGTGTGTTGCCGTGGAGCTGGGCGCGCGGGGGCCATCGATGTCCACGCGGAGGATGGCGCCGGCGCATGGCGGCCATGGGGCGCGCGGCGTCTGTCGCGGTCAGGCACGACGCGCGCGGGAGGGAGAGGAGGTGCGCGGCTGGGCCGCGGGAGTAGGCCGGGCTGAGCGGGGCGCGAGCGCAGGCGCGCGCGCGGAGCTGGGCGGCTTTGGCTGCTGGGCCGAAAGCGAGGCGGCGGCCCGCTAAGCCGAGAATTGCTTTACCTTTTCCATTTTTAATTTCCAGAAATTCTAAACCATTTCAAATTCAAATTTTGAAGAAGAAAACGGCATTTTCAAGATTTGACCCCAAAATAGAAGTTGTTCAAAATTTAATTCTCTACAACTTTGCTTTTGGACATATTTTAAAATTCCAAACAGATTTTCAATTAAGGATTCAAAGTCCATTTTTCAAATAAAAACCCATTTTTCTAGAATATTTTTAAAAGCAAAATTTGGGGAAATTTTGATTACAAAAGTTGCTCCAAAAATCATGCTAAATAATCCTAGATGATTTAAAGTTATAGCCAAACATGTTTCACTAACCTAGCAAGCATAATTAGGGAAAAAATACAACTAACAAGCATATGCAACATGCATGTTTCAAAATGATGTTTCACATGTTTCAATTCAGCTTGCAACTTACATTGCATGTGATTATGAAATGTATTTGATGCTAATGCTCATGATTTGAGATGCTAATGCGATGCTTAACACCTAGGGTGTTACACCATGCTTGAAGAAGAAGAGGAGAAGAGGCAAAATTCTATGGAGCTTAAGACAAAGGTATAGATAGGATTTGCTTTTAGTGATGAAGACACCATAGAGGATGTGATCACACTTAGGATCGATAGCCGTACTATAAAGAGGAGAATTTTTAGGGCTATTGATCACTTAAGTGCCACTAGATGAGGATTCATTTGCATATGCATTTATATCTAGTGGAGAGCTAACTTAACGCCTTAAAAATGATTGTGAAAATGTTAACACACATGCACATGGTGATGTACACTTGGTGATGTTAGCACATTTGCGAAGGCGGTGAAGTTTGAACGGTAGAGATGGGTTCAGCGCTTTTTGTGGAAGTGAAACGCCAATGTTCCACTACGCCGGAGGCGGAGATTTTTTCTAAGTCATCGTGGATAGAAACAGAGGCGAACGGAGGTCACTATGGTGACCGGACGCTCAACCGGAAATGGTCTTGGCATAACCGGACACGTCCGGTCAGTGACAACAGCAGTCTAGCGCGTGGATTGGGGTTTACCACCGGCGCGGCCGGTCACTCGCGGGACCAGCACGTCTGGTCAGGCGTCAGAGGGACAGCACGAAGGGTCAATCGGACACGGTGGCACGTCTGGTCACGATCGACCGGACGCGTCAGCTCGTGAGTGGGTGCTTACTAGAATCGACTGGACACTGGCACTGTGGCGTCCGGTCAGTTCAAGCGATGCGTCCGATCGCATGGTCAGCAACGCGAATCAGTGGCGACCGGACACCTAGGCGCGTCCAATCAATTTTGATTGGCGTGTCCGGTCACTCTAATGCGTGAACGAGTACATTTAAGTGACCGTTACGATCAAATGAACGAGATTCAAAGCGAGACATGTGGCGTTCATCGGAGAAGTCGCACAGGCGTGACCGAACACTGTGTCTGTGTCCGATCACAACGACCGACGCGTCCGATCAGTGCACAGGCAGCAACAACTTATTCCTAACGGCTATTTCACGTTGGTCTGCTTATAAATACTTGTTGGCCAGCTTTGGGGGAGATGCTCTTGGACTTTTTGGCACTCTAACATCATCTTGAGCCGAGCACATTCCCTCCCACTCATCTCCCATGCTTGATTGCCTAATCAAAGTGAGATTGAGTGATCTCAAGTGCATTTGCGTGTGAGTTTGCATCTAGTTGGCACTTGGGTATTCTTTTGTTGTGGGATTCTTGTTTCTCTTGGTGGTTGCCGCCACCTAGATGGCTTGGAGTAGTGGAGGAGGTTCGGCACAAGTTGGAGATTGTTCGTGGCCGGCTCCGGCGACTTGTGAGGGGCTTTGCACCTTCCCCCGCGAAGAGCCATAAGGTAGCTCTAATATATTGTGTGTGTCATTGAGTTACCTCACTAGCAGTAGGTTCTTGTGGAGCTCTTGGAGAGCTTGGGTGTGGATCCCCAATTAGCCGCCGAACCACGTAGTATTGGTCGACACAACGGGGACTAGCGTGCCGACAAGCACGTGAACCTCGGGAGAAAATCTTAGTGTCTCTCTTGATATTGTGATTGATTATCTCCCGGTGATTGGCTTCACATTGGTATTCATCATTGGTTCACTTGCCTCTACACGTCGGTATAAAATCATCTTCCCATCGTTTACTTACAGCAACTTTACCTTGTGTTATAGCTTGTTTAGTTGTGTTTGTTCTTGTTGCTAGCATTCTAGGTAGTAGTAGTTGTTGTAGCAACCTAGCTTGTGTATGCCATAGAGACATTAGATAACTAGAATTACAACTAGGTGGCTTGCTTAACACTTAGAGCTAGAGTAAACCACTTTTATCGCCATTTGTGTTACTAATCCTTGCTCTAGTGGTTTATAGAGTTTTAATTTAGGCTTTCACCCCCTCTAGCCATTTTGGACCTTTCAAAGGGTCCGATCGGGTGGCCTCTCTGCTGTCGTATCGTTATCCCTTGTGTTCTTTAGCAGAACGGAGGGGTATGTGTGGGCCCTCGCTATCCCATTTATAGTTTATTTGTGTTTTTTTGGAGGAAACTGTCCGGTGGGTGTGCGCAAGCGCACCTACCGGGTGTAGCCCCGAGGCCTTGGATGGATGAGTTATCCCTTCAAGGGCTTTGAGTCGGGCGCGTGGGCCTACCTAGGGAAGACAAGGGGTGACACCGAGCAGTTGCTGTTGTGATGCTTCATGTCCAGCACGTGGGAAGGTGGGGAGGTGCCCACCTTTTCGTGTTCGTGGGGAGTTGGGTGACTAGCGCCCAGTTGGTTGCCCTTTTGGCATTATAAATACGGGTATAGGCGGGGCACAAGAGCCCACATGTTCTTCTTAGTTCTTTGTAGTAGCCCACAATCTCTTTACCTCCTTTCACCATGGTGCCCTCTCCCGCCTTCGCCATGGACCCTGGTAAGCGCTCTGCTAGTGACGCGTCCAATGGTGGGAGGTCCATGTGGTGTCGCGTGATGGGAGCCGGGTTATCCTCAGGTGGTGGGCACGGGAGACGGCTGCCTCTAGCCATGACCACGGAGCCAGTACCACTGTTGGATGCCGCGCCAGCCACGGTGGCGGAGACAGAGGTGGAATGACTTAGGATGTATCTGGAAGTTTCCTAGGCCACGCTCGAGGCAGTGGAGCGGGAGATGCAGGTCGTCTAGGATCAACTGGTGGCCGCGAACAGCTGGGTGGCACGTAAGTTCTACCTTCGTTGTTCTGGTTTGATAAACTATATTCGTTCTTCGTGCTCATTGTGTTCATGTGTGGAGCAGAGCTTGAGGTGGAGCTGTTGGGGATCCGGGAGGCTGCAGACGTTGTGGCGGGGTTCATCCACGCTCGCGGTGTGAATCGAGAAGAGCGCCTCCTGGATCTCCCCAATCGTGTTCAGGACGCGGTGGAGCTTGGCATCCATTGTGGGGCGGCGGTGGCCCTGACGGTGGCGTAGATGCGTTCGGGGCACGTGCTCTAGCACCTGGTGGGGCTTTCAGAGGGCAAAGAGCTAGCTGACCATGACGGGTCCCAGGAGGATTTTGATGAGGCAACCGATGCCTTCGTCAACCTGGTCCCTACAGAGGGGATTGTGAAGGAGGCCACAGGGCTCCTTGGGCCTTGAACGACAACCAGTATCAAGGTCAAGCCCTACTAGTCGGCGTTCCTTGCCCGGTTCCAAGGACGTCATCGTCGAGGCCATCTTGATCCCCGCTTAGGATAGGTTTTATCAGCATTCTTGTAAAAGATATGTCGTTGTTTAATGAATCGTATTTTTCGTTGATGTGAGTTCTAGTGTTGTGGGGGTGACCATTCGTGGGTCGTTCGTGGCTCCTGATCCCTTGCTCAACACAGGGTTGTGGTCGTTTGTTGGGTCGAGGCGCGAGTGCAGCCCCTAAGCCCTAGCTTGATGCGGGAGTTTGGTCGGAAGGTGACTTGTATTTGGTTCAATTCTTCACGCGTACCTTCAGGGAACGAAGAGGGTGAGCCAAACCACGATGTCCTTGTTGGACGAACCATGGCTCTTAGGTAGGTCTAAGTGGAGTCCAGGTCCCATTCGCTGGGCACCGGCTTGCGACCAAGGTGGTGACTCACTTCTAACTCTTGACTCAAGAGTCCCGAGGCAGTCGTCGAGCCCGCAGTAGGCCCGCATTTGAACCCCTAGATCGTAGTTGGGCCGAAGGAGTGTATGTAGTTCCATATTCTTCTCTTATCCACCGAGGCCTATTATCGGCCTGTGGAGAGGAGAGGCGCCTGAGCCCCACGTGGTGACGAGATAATGGCAGGCCTGGCGTGCAAGGCGGAGGGTGCGAGGCGTCAGAGTGGATTCGCAAGGGGCGTGCAAATGATTACTGAGATATCTAGGATGTGATGAGATGTTTTTGAAGCCACATTTAATGTGGGTGGTTGGAGTCTCGAATCGCCCCCCGACCTCCCCCTTTTTAGCTTGGTGGTTTTTCCTCTCTCTTGCACACCTCTACCTTTTGCTTTCCTTGTGCACGTGTTTCCCCTCTGCCTTAGTAGGGAAGTGTGAGAGGGAGATAAAGGAAGATAAAAAACTCACCCCGCAGCAACCGCCGTTGCCTTCACAGCTGGAGTGCCTTCCGAGTCTTCTCAATGGATCCATGGGGTCATTCTAGCTTCACCGAGAAGATTGCGTTGCGGCTCATCGAGGATGGGCTCCTCCATCCAGTGACGAATGTCACACAGCCAGAGTGGATTGTCCCTGGTCACGAGGACAAACCGAACCCTCCCGCCAGTTACATCGTCAACTTCGCGCACTTCCACGAGCGGGGGATCAGGACGCCTGCGAGCAACTTCTTCTGCGGTCTTCTTCACCATTATGGGATTGAGATGAAGAATCTAAATCCCAACTCGGTTTTGTAGATTGCGGTTTTCGTCGCCCTATGTGAGGGCTATCTGGGCATCAGGCCCAACTTTGCCCTGTGGAAGACTACTTCTGCGCCACTGTCTTCCTCAAGACAGTGAGGAAGGGTGAGACGGTGCCAGTGCGCATCGGTAGCTATGCGATCTAGCTTTGTCAGAGCTGGGCAAATGGGTACATCATCATGAAGGGTCATTGTCAAATAAGGGGTGGCACCATCGGTGGTTCTACCTTAGGAGCGACGCCAACGTGCCCTTGCCTCCGTACACCGGTCGGCCTGCCTTCGTACACCGATTGCTCCTTCGAAGAAGCACCGGAGCACTGGGGCTGTGGTCCCATCGCCGCCGAAAAGAAGAAAATTGACTCCCTTCTCTAGGCGATCAAGCGTTTGGTAGATGCGGACGTGACCAGAGCTGGGGTCATCGCCGCGTTCCACGAGAGAAGGGTGCTGCCACTGATGCGGCGGGCACGCCGCTTGGACGAAATGGTGCCGAACGTGCCCCTCGAGGGGACCATGCTCATGATGGGGAGGCTTGATCGGGAGGAGATCAAGAAGCGCATCAAGTTGGCGCTCGAGAGTGCCCCTCCCGACGCCGTCCTCGACGCCCACCCACCAATGCGTCCTGATGATGACTTTATCGAGATGGTGAGCGCCCTCCACTCTTGTTCCCCTCCCTCTTTCCCCTAGCCTATTTGCATTCCTTTTTGCCTGACCTAGGGCTAGGGCAGTTGTAGGGGAATCTCTGCCTGGTCCCTGACTTCAACCCACCCCTTCCCGAGGATGCGATGCAGAGGGCGTGAAATCAGGCTCACGCCGAGGGGGTGAAGAAGCAGAAGGAAGAAGGGAAGAAGAAAGCGATTGCGAAGGCTAGAAGGAAGGAGGAGCGTGACAAGCGCCGGAAATTGCAATGGCAGGCCGGGTGAAAGTCCCTAGTTTGGTTTTGGATAATTGATGAAACCTAGGACTAACCTTTGTATCTAAGTGGATGATTTAGATAAAGGTGGTCATTGAATATGAGACATGACATTGACTCATGTGACCAAGATAATGAAGACCAAGATGATGCTTGGCTCGATGGACCGGTTGTGAAGGTGAAGGGCAAGTCGAGGCTTCGAAGCGAAAGACCATGCGATGGTGAAGCTTGAGCAAGACTTGGCGTCGACGGACCGATGCAACGGTGAAGAGCAAGTGAAGTCAAGGTCGATGGATCGAGACGGTCATGTGATGATATGAAGTGGATCATATCTTTTGCGAGAACAAAATGGGCTCAAGGCAAAGGTATAACCATAGGGCCATTTTGTTTTGCACTCAAGACACCATAGAGGGTGTGAGTGGTTTAGGATCGATAGCCGAACTATTAAGAGGGGAAGTCTTATCGGTTATTCAATGCACGGGTGCCACTAGGTGAATTCATGAAGTGCATTGCATGTAGGGCCTAGTGAGCTAACTAGAAAACCTTCGAAAATGATTATGAAAATGCTAACACACGTGCACAAGGTGGTGATCACTTGTTGGTGTTGGCACATTTGCGAAGGCGCTGGAGTTTGAGCGGTAGAGAGGGTTTGGGTCTCTCTCTCCCTCCCGTCGAGCTTGCGAGCACGGGATTCAGGCGTTTTCGAGGAGTTGAAATGCCTATTTTCCACTACGCCGGAAGTCGGAAAAGAAACGGAGGCGAACGGAGGTCATAGAGGTGACCGGACGCTGCACCGGACGCGGTCACGGTATGACTAGACGCGTCCGGTCAGTACAGCGCAGCAGTCAGGCGCATGGGTGTTAGGGTTTGCAACCGGCGCGTCCGGTCACTCGCAGGACCGGCGCGTCCGGTCAGTCGCCCAGAGGGAACTGCAGTTCACAAGGACGATTGGACGCGTGGCGCGTCCGGTCACACACGATCGGACGCGTCCGGTCGTTGAGGGAGCTTACTAGACTCAAACCGGACGCTGGCACTGTCGCGTCTGGTCGTTGCGTGAAGCACGTCCGATCATGTCGTTGCGCGTGCGGTACTGTGTGATCGGCGCGTTCGGTCGTTGCGAGGGGCGCGTCCGGTCGTTGCTTCGCGGGCGCGCGGTACAGTGCGATCGGCGCGTCCGGTCATTTGAGCGGCGCGTCCGGTCGTTGCCTGGGGCGCGTCCGGTCGTTGGTTTGACCGTTGGGGTCAGTGACCGTTGGAGGATCGGACGCGGTTGAGCGCGTCCGGTCAGTTACGACCGGCGCGTCCGGTCGTCCCGAAAAGGACCTAGTGAAGGGGTATAACGGCTCTATTTGTTTGGGATGCTTATAAATACCTGTTGGCTGGCCCTTGGAGAGGTAACTCGTGATTTCTAACATACTTGTGCATCCTTTGAGCTAGAGCATCTCCTCTCACTCATCTCTCTTGCTTGATTGTAAATCATAAGTGAGATTGAGTGATCCCAAAGTGCATTGCATAGCTTGAGGGCATCTAGTGGCACTTGTGGGTCGTTTAGCCGGTGGATTTCTTGTTACTCTTGGAGAGTACCGCTCCTAGCCGGCTTGGTGATTGTTGGAGGCGTTGGCAAGAGAAGGAGATTGTTCTTGGCCACCTCCGATTGATTGTAAGAGGTTCTTGTGCTTTCCTCAGCGGAGCGCCAAAAGCAACTCTAGTGGATTGCGCGTGTCATTGAGTTACCTCACTTGAGAGTGGTGTCTTGCAGTGCCTTGCGGGGCGTGCCTTGAGGGGCAAGTGACTTGAGGGTCACACCGAGGAACCATCTAAGTGTAGGTCGACACAACCGGTGACGTAGCTTGTCGGTGCACAAGTGAACACCGGGTGAACAAAAATATTGTGTCTCTTGTCTCCCGGTGATTGGTCTTCATATTGTGTTGTTGTCAATATTGATTGATTATATATCATCTTGGTGATTGGCAACATCTTCACTACACCATTGGTATAAGATACACAATTCTCTCTCTTGCTTTTACATTTACTAGATTATCTTGTGTAGCTCTAGTGGTAGCCTTTGCTAGTAGTTGTTAGCTTGCTCACTAGTGTAAAATTAGTGGCATAGCCCTTGTGTGAACTAGAGATCATAATCTACTAGACTTGTAGATAGGAGGCTTGCATCACAACCGTAGGCTAAGCAAAACTCGCTTTGCGCCATTTGTTATTCTAACAAGTTTGCTTAGTGGCTTGTGTAGGATTTTTTATAGGCTATTCACCCCCCCCCTCTAGCCATCTAGGACCTTACACCGGGGAAGAGGAGTTGTCGAGCATTGATGATGACGACGATGATAAGGAGGAGGAGGAGGTTGACTAGTACAACTGGCTGGATTCCATGGCCGAGGAGGGGGAGCTACCCAGGGAGTCGTCCCTCTCAATCGAGGGGCAATCGCCGTGGGGTGAACTGCCTTGTTGTGAATCAGAGGACCCCGATCTTGGGGGAGCTGCGGCGATGGGCGGGGAAGAGGAGTCTCTAGGGCCGCAAGAGTCAGCCCGTTCTGAGTGGGCGGAGGAACCTCGACTCCAGCAGATGGGGGGTTGCTACAGCCACCGTGTAACACCCTAGGTGTTAACCATGCATTAAGCATTTCAAATCATGAGCATAATCATCATTATGCATACATAAGCGTCGCATGAAATAATGAGTTGAAACAGATTTCCGAAACATGCATGTTGCAATGTTTTGTTTCAATAGATTTAATGTTATGTTGATGCTTATCATGCCTTGTATGTGTTTGTTTGAGTACATAAATAACTTAGAGATGTTTAGCATAAAATTTGGAGCAAGTTTTGTATTCAAAAGTTTCTCAAAATTTGCTTTTAAAAATAAGTTAGAAAAATGAGTTTTTGAATTAAAATGAACTTTGAATCTCTAATTCAAAATCTATTTGGAATTTCAAATTTTACCCTAAAGAAAAGATGTAGAGTTTAAAATTCTAAACCACTTTTGTTTTTGGACCAACTTGTGAAAATGGATTTTTGGTACTTAAAATGGGAGTTTTGGGGCTGTTTAGTTAATTTTGAATTTGAAAAATAAAAAGAAAAAGTTGTGTTCGCTTTACTGGGCCGCTTCTCCCTTTCGGCCCACACCGTGAAGCTGGCCCGGCCCGCTCACCGCGCACCTGCCTCCTCACCCGCGTGCCGCGCCTGACCGCAGCAGAGGCCGCTTGCCCCGTGGCCGCCATGCACCAGCGATGGCGGCACCTGGCCGCCCGGTGGCCCCTGCGCCCCACGCGCTCGCTTACCCCCTCCGCGCCGCGTCCGCCTTCGCTACTCCCTCTCATTTCTCCCTTTGCTCCATCGTAGCAGTCGTGCAAGCCGTGCGGCTTTCCTCCACCACCGCCACATAGCTCCTCGCCGGAGTTGTACGTTCTAGCCACCTCGGATCACTGCCATCATCTCCATCTTCCTCCGAGCATCGCCTCTCTCTCGCGCAGCCCGCGCTTGCCTTAGCTTCTCGTGGTAAGCTTCCCCTCCGTGGGAATTGGTCATCGGAGTCCTGGCCAAGCTCACTGGAGAACACCGCTCCGTGGACTCCTCCCCTCCGCTCCCCCTTTTCCCTTCTCCGTGCGCACATCTCATTCACCTTGCTTCCCTGGTGCTCGTGCGCCTCTCCCCGTGCCTTCTCTTGGCCGAAGATGGCCGGCCGCCGTTGAGCCGCGCCATTGCCCCGCCATCGCTGTTGGCCAGGACTTACCGGAGCTCCACCAGCTCAACCGTATGGTGCACCTGGCTCGCTTCGCTGTGGGGAGCACAGTGGTGCTCACCCCAAGGCCGGAGACCTCACCGACGGCGAGCTCTCGTCGCTGGTGGCTCCTCCCCCTCTCGGGTGGATGACATGTGGGGCCTCTGGTCCCACTGTCAGTCACTAGTGATGCATGAGGGTGCACTGTGCCAGATGTACTTAGCACTTCAGCGCACGTTTTTAGAAAAGAATTTCATAAATGATTTTTCAAAAAAAATAGTTAAATGCTTGTTTATTTCATAACTCAAAAAATATAGCTCCAAAATTTATGAAACAAATTTTGCTGTGATCCTCATGACTAGATCTACCCGTTAAAAATGTTGCATGTGAATTTAGTGATACTTTTATATAGAGCTTTATTCAATTCGTATAATTGTTGTTTTCTTAGAAAATGCATAGTAAATAGAATATTTATCAAAAAAATATGATTCTAGTTTTGTTAGTCTTCTTATGTTATGCACTTTGTATGAAAAATATATGTCATGCATGTTATGTAGAAAAATTCTGATGTGTAGTTCAAGTGCTAACTATGGCTGATTTTTGTTGTTTTTGCTAGAGAGCAAACTTTGTATAAAACATCCATGTGATAATTTTTGTACAGTGATTGTTTACTGTGTAGAACATAGAAAAAATACTAAATCTATTGTTTGATACTTTTCGTAGTACAAAGTATTTTTCTTGCTCATTTATTTCCCTAGCTTATCATTTTTGTTTGGGTAGTTTTACTTATCCAATTACCATGAAAATTTTTATGGTAGGCTAATTATGGTATGACTATGTTACTGTAAATTTTATAGATTTTTCTATGCAATAAAAAATAGGTTGCTATTGTAACCCTAGTTTAAAAGTGAAATGACGTAATATTCTTAGGTATGATTAGTTTAATGGTAAAGCTTTGGTGTATCTTTGAAGCATCAAATCACTTGCTAATGTTACTTGACAAGTTAATATGGTTATGTTGATAAACTGTAGTAGCACTCATGTTAGGACTACATGTTAGTTAGCAGAAAGGAACTGGAGTTAGTAATGAAAGAGAATGCAGTAGATGACATGTATTCATAGTAATTGTTCTAGGATGATGTTGACTACCTTGTAGAAAGATTTACCTCTATTCTATCTAATAAAGTCTAAATGTGTTCCTCTGCACATCATGTCATCATGATCATCGCATGCCATCGCAAAGGATGCACCGTTTGCATATTTACTTATACAATTGCATCATACAGGATCGCAGGAGGGAGTGCTAGTAGCAGTACAAGAGGAACAGACCAGGTCTGATCCATAAGAAATCCAGGCACAGGAGGTGCCAGAGGTAGAAGAGCAAAAAGAGGATCTACCTGAGTGAGTGAACCACCAACCCAGTTCCTTCGAATGAGGCAAGCTCCGGAGCATTCTAAGTGTCCTACTTTATAAAAGCAATTCTTTATATATATGAGTCTTATATATTGTTGCATTAAGTTATAGGAGTTCTATGGAACCGTTGATGCATTTATTACTATCCTTGTCTACCTTATGATATTCTCACCCTGATAGGTTTAGGATCGAAAAAATGCTTAGCCCTACTTAGATTAGTAGCGATCGGTGATTTCCGGTCACCTGCAATTATAGGTGGTTACTGGAATACTTTAGCTATGAAATGGATGATATCATGGAGATAACCATGTGTTGATGGAAAATTGGAGACCGGACGAAAAAGTTAGAGGCAACCAAACAGGGTTCTGGGGTGCTATTAGTTTTCCGTCTATGTCGGTTAAGGACCGATCATTGCTCGTTCCTCTTGTCATGTTGAACGCATGCCTTACATTTAGCTGGCCGAATAAAGTACCTTTCGACTACGAAGCTAGTGGCATTATTCGGGCTGGGATCTACATGGGTGCGCGTACTAGTGCTGAAGGGGTGTAACAGGGATGCGAAGAGTGAGCCCAAGGTGCGTCCTGACTGTCGGGCAGTCCCTGGGTACTACGGCTCTAGTTTGACCCGTGACATTTACCCGGATAGTGTCATTGGTGATCTATAGCTCACTTGATCGGTGAGTGTGGTTTGTGTGAGGAATAAATCACCAGCTGGTTAGGAATCGATTCGAATCGCCATCGCTCCTGGATAGTGAGCACTTGACTTGAGTTACGGCATCATAGTAATGATGATGGAACACTGATGTCTATATGGATGATGTTGGAAATGCTAAATCTAAGTTGGTAACTGGATGTTGTTGGTTAATCGAGTGATTGCTATAGTATAGGTGCTTACCTAGCTTGATAGGTTATAATAGAGATGATGCAAAATACTTAAAATGGTTTATTCATGATAGTCTATGCTTTTCGCAAATGAGTCAGCTAGTCCACTAAAAAGCCTTGCATAATCCTTGGTGTCACTTTATTTTGGTTTAAGACGGGTAAGTCTAGCTGAGTACTTTCTCGTACTCAGGGCGTTGTTCCCATTGTTGTTGCAGATGGTCAGATGTACTACAGCTATTGCATCAACTGCCTGTATCCTATGATGGGTGACAACTAGGACCAAGGGCTGGGTCACTCCGTATGTCTTACCTAATGCTTTTGTTGGAAATGACTATCTCCTGTCACTGTATTTGAACTACATGTGTGTGTGTGGTTTATGAAACTATTTGCTTCTGCTACTTTATTATGAACTTGGTTTGTAATAACATTATGTTTTAAACTCCGATGTATCTCAGTGTTGTTGCAAACTTTATGTAATATGTGACTGTGGCTGCTAAACTTATAAGATCTTGGTATGTATGTTGGTTGGTTTAAAATCCGTCATGATTTCACAGACTACCGGGTTATACGGGCTTAAGTTTGCTAAATTATCCACTTTGGCGGGTGATTTTCTTACTTAATTTCATATAATTGGTCGGTTTTGTTACACACTTTCCTAGCCCGACACGGCCGAGACCATGGCGGTCGAGAAGAGGCCGTGCCCCATGACTACGGGGTCAAGCCCGAGCGAGCCGTCGTGGAAACGTTCTCGCCCCTCATCATAGAGGTAAGGGATGCTTTTTCCTTGTTGCTTGTTTATGCCGAGGCTTGGAAGCGTTAATGCCCGTTGTTCTTATAGGAAGATTTAGCCTGACATCCTCCTGCTTGCGCCACGGAAGGTGTTGAGGCAGCAAGGTCAAGCTTTAGCTGGCAGTGTGCCGAGATCGGATGTCTCCGCCTTGGAGATGGCTAGTAGCGTTCCCTCGATGTTCATGGCCGTTGGGGGACACGAGGTACCGAACGCCCCTGCTTCACCTCCATCGAACCTCACCCCGTCAGCCGGGGTGGTGCTTTCAGAAGCAGAGGTGGAGAAATCCGTGCAGGAGGGGATGAGGCGCTGGAGGAGCTACCATGGTTCAGGACGGATCTCGCTCTTGAGGGGGTGTTCCCTTAGGAGGGTGAGGTGCGTCCGCCTCTGACTGTGGAGACACCTGTACCATCTATGGGAGAGGGTGCGAGCACCAGGGCTCAGGAGGTGGAAAAGGAGGCCACGCCTGAGAGCCCTACGGAGCAAGTAGGATCCGCTGTGAGAGGCGGGTCCCAGGTGGAGGAGATGATGACGTGCGGGCCCGACGTCGTTGAAGTAGAGATGGTGTCAATCTCGTTCGGTGAGCCCTCTAACCTAGCCGAGGTCACACAGCCCTCCCGCACTAGGAGGCATGCGGCCCTCGCATGGTAGGGCATGATCCCTTCCAGTGGGGCGGTCCGCGCCTCACTCGGTCAGATCAAAACTAGCTAGAGGCGCCATCGGTTTTTGTGTTGGATGACATCGAGGAGTTGGAGTCTTGAAGCTAGATCCAGTTAGGGTGCCAGACCTTAAATCAGGCTCTAACCACGGCATTGAACGTCTTGCACAACGACATCCGTCTAGCTAGCCAGGTGTGTCGAGCAAAGTGAATGCTTATCGCTTTGTGCTTTTCGCCTCTTGGTGTCTTTTGACATGACTTCATAAACAGGAACTGCTCGAACAGAGCCGGGCAAAGTTAGAGTTTCTTCATCGCGAGCAGGGCTCATGGGGACGCTGGTCAGAGGAAACGCAGAGGACTGCCACGACCGAGGGGCGGCTTACGAAAGCCTAGGAGAGGATGGCCACCCTCCACATCAAAATGGTGGATCTACATATCCTTTATGATGAGGCGGTCACCGACATCAAGGAGTTGGGGGAGAAGCTGGTGGCCCTCATCAAGCGCGCTCGTAAGGACCAAGAGGAGGCCTAAAAGGTGAAGAGCAAGTGTGACGAGCTATCGCAGGCTTTAGAGCGGCTTCAAGGCAATCTTGACTCCGTCCGCCATGAGCGCAAGCGTGCTCTTGGCGAGCGTGATGAGGCTCACCAAGAGAGTGTAACATAGATTAGAGGGAGAAGATTACCGCGGAGGACCAGATGAAGGAGACTATGCGTGTGGCTTCTTAGGTTGCCGAGGAGAACCGCTAGCTGAAGTCTGAGGTGGGGTCCTTTCGAGCCACAGTGGCCCAAGGGCGTCAGCAAGACTTGGTCTGGGCTGAGGAGTTAGAAGGTAAGTACCTTTGGTTGTCTGTTGTTGAGCACTTTTTTGAAATGTGCTTCTTATCCCCTGTGATGATCAGGACTGAAGAGCAAGCTTGCCACGGTGGAGGCAGAGCTTTTGTCGGCGTGGGAGGCCCTAAAGATGGAGCAGCACGAGCACTCCGAGCTTCGTGCCACCGTCGAGCTATTTATGCGATGCTCTTAGAGCGGTCGAGGTGCGCCCTGGAGCGAGCATGCTACGGGGTCGTCTTGGTGTCGCCTTCGAGCGGGTTCGGACCTAGGTGAAGGAGGCCCTCCATCTTGGGATGCAACGTGTGCTTGTTGTCTTTAGGTCCCATTACTAGAAGATTGACCTGGAGGTCCTTAGCGAGGGTTACGTCGACAGCCTCGAGGAGGAGCTCCATGCGATCGACGAGGAGGTGCTAGAGCCGACGAATATTCTAGCGGCCAAGTTCGAAGAAGAGGTCGTCCTCCCATCTTTGAATCTGTAAATAGAGTTAGGCAAGGTGCCCATGTAAGAACTTAAGATTTTGGACAAGCCTGTGACCCTCGGGGCCCCTTCAAAAACTTGCATTTATCTTTCGTTCTATGTTTTTCGCATTCGTCCCAACCCTTCCAATGCGTCGAGTCTTGCGATGTTTGGAGTTGAGTATGTGCCTTGGGTCAGAGTCAATGGTCGAGAGTATCATAGCCATAGGGGCATAGGTTTTTCACAGTCTAGTTAACTCGACCCGAGGAATCTTCGTACTTCAAACGTACTCACATTCACTGGTCGCCGTTGGAGGAGTCAGGTCGATATCTTTTCGTAAAGTTTTTCGAGTGGCTGCCCGATCCCCACGTCGTGTTAAGTTTATAGATTCTTTAGAAGTATGAGTCGACCCCTTAGGACCAGATTGGTGACCAAAGGCACCATAACCGCTAGGGTGTAGGTTTCTCATAGTCGGACCAATCTGTCCCGAGGGGCTCTTCGCTTTTTAGAACATAAGTTCTCTTAAGCAACGCTGTAAGGGGTCGGGTGCGAAAACTATTTTGAAAAGTATCATGAAAATTTTGTGTTGTTGGTGGTTTCCCCCTTTTAGCCCCCGGGAGAGGCCTGACCCTAAATGAATATAGGGTCGGGTCTTTCTTAGAGTTTAGACAAAGTAAGAGACAATGAGCACTCTTTTTATTCTTTTGAGATTAAACATCTGACAAGCCTATAAATCTATGGGTAGAAGCGATGTAGTTGTTCGATGTTCCAAGCGTTGGTGAAGACTTCGCCGTCTGCGGTGGCTAGCTTGTAGGTGTTGGGTCGGAGTACTTCTGCGACGACGAACGGGCCCTCCCACAGTGGTGTTAGCTTGTGGCGGCCTCTGCTGTCCTATCTAAGGCGAAGCATTAAGTCCCCGATGTTGAATGCTTGACCCCGCACGTGACATTGGTGATACCGGCGTAGGGCTTGCTGGTACTTGGTGGAATGGAGTAGGGCAACGTCACACGCTTCCTCAGCTAGTCCACAGCATCCTCAAGGGAGGCCTGGTTGCCTTGGTCGTCATACGCTCTGACCCTTGGTGCTCCATACTCCAAGTCAGTGGGGAGGATAGCCTCGGACCCATAGACCATGAAGAAAGGCGTGAAACCCATTGCTCAGCTCAGGGTCATCCTCAAACTCCAAAGGCCAGCGGGGAGTTCCACGACCCATCGGCGGCCAAATTTGTTCAACCGGTTGAAGATCCTTGGTTTGAACCCTTGCAAGATCATGCCATTGGTGCGTTCGACCTGCCTCTTCATCCGGAGGTGTGCCATGGATGCCCAATCCACGCGGATATGGTGATCGTCGCAGAAATCTAGGAACTTTTTCTCGGTGAACTATGTGCCGTTGTCGGTAATGATGGAGTTTGGGACCCCAAAGCGATGAATAATGTCAGTAAAGAAGAGCAACACCTGCTTAGATTTAATTCGCACGATTGACCAAGCCTCAATCCACTTCGAGAACTTGTCAATGGCGATAAGCAAGTGGGTAAAGCCTCCGGGTGCTTTCTGAAGTGGCCCGACAAGGTCCAGACCCCAGACCACGAAAGGCCAAGTGATGGGGATTGTCTGGAGCGCTTGGGCTTGTAAATGAGTTTGTCGAGCATAGTACTGATAGCCTTCGTAGGAGCGTACTACCTCGGTCACGTCAGCCACGATAGTGGGCTAGTAAAAGCCTAATCGGAAGGTGTTTCTGACAAGAGTGTGTGGCGCTGCGTGGTGACCGTAGACGCCCCCTAGATGTCCTATAATAGCCTTTTCCCTTGCTCACTGGAGATGCAGTGTTGCAGGATTCCACTGGGGCTCCACTTGTAAAGTTCCTGATCTAGCAAAACGAACGACTTGGCGCAGCGTGCAAGGCGTCGAGCCTTAGTTTTATCGGCTGGGAGTGCGTCGTGGACCAAGCATTTTAGGTATCAGATTCTCTAGTCCGACAGTCAGATCCCGAGCTCAATGGCAATATGTAAACTGTTGACAAGTGCCTCATACTCGATGACATTGTTTGAGGCTGAAAAATGAATCCAAATCATATACCTCATGCGCACGCCAAGGGGGGAGACGAAGACGAGTCCTGCCCCAGCTCTGCTCTTCATTAGCGACCCATCGAAATACATCGTCTAGTACTCCTGTTCCACCAGTGCCGGTGGGGTCTGGGTCTCAGTCCATTCTGCCACAAAGTCTGCCAGAACCTAGGACTTGATGGCTTTCTGAGGGGCATAGGTGATGCCTTCTCTCATGAGTTCAACCGCCCACTTAGCGATTCTTCCTTCCACCTCTCGGTTTTGAATCACCTCCCCGAGGAGGAAGGAAGACACGATCATGATCGGGTGCAACTCGAAATAGTGACGCAGTTTCCTCCGGGTGATGAGGACAACGTATAGGAGCTTCTGGATCTGTGGGTAGCGCGTCTTGGTGTCAGACAAGACTTCACTAATGAAGTAGACTAGACGCTGGACTTTTGAGAGCATGACCATCCTCCTATCGTTCCACTACGATGGCGGCACTCACTACATGAGTAGTGGTCGTGACATATAGTAGGAGAGGTTCCCCTTCTACCGGGGGCACAACGATCGGGGCCTTTGTTAAAAGTGCCATGAGCCCGTCAAGCGCCTCTTGGGCCACGGGTGTCCAGGCGAAGCGGTTTGTCTTTCTTAGGAGTCAATATAGGGGCAGGCCTCATTCGCCGAGAAGTGAGATGAAGCAGCTCAGCGCCACCAGGCATCCTGTGACTCGTTGTACCCCTTTCAAATCCTGGATTGAGCCCATGTTTGCGATGGCAGAAATCTTCTCTGGGTTGGCTTTGATGCCACGCTCAGAGACAATAAAGCCAAGTAGCATTCCCCTTGGAATCCCAAAGACACATTTTTAGGGTTGAGCTTGATGTTCTTGGCCCACAAGCATCTAAATGCCTAATCGAGATCAGCAACTAGGTTATCGACTCATTTTGACTTGACTACGATGTCATCTATGTAAGCCTCAACGGTCCACCCGATGAGGTCCCCAAAAACGGTGAGCATACATCGCTGATACGTAGCCCCTGCGTTCTTGAGGACAAATGGCATGGTTACGTAGTAGTAGGTCCTGAACGGGGTGACAAAAGAGGTCGCGAGCTGGTCGGACTCTTTCATCGTGATTTGGTGGTAACCGAAGTAGGCATCAAGAAAAGAGAGAGCTTTGCAACCTGAGGTGGAATCAACTATTTGATCGATGCTGGTAAAGGGAACAGGTGTTTGGGGCAAGCCTTATTGAGACCAGTGTAATCAACACACATTCTCCATTTATCGTTCTTCTTTTTTACAAGTACAGGATTAGCTAACCACTCGGGATAGAACACCTTCTTGATGAGTGTGGGGGTATTAACCCCTATACCCCTATGGCTAAGCTTGGGCTGGCCTGGATCGATGGTTTCAGTCCACCCAAAAGGTGACGTGCGGCCCAGTTAACCTGATCGGAGTCCCGCACAAGGAATCAAGACGGATTTGGTGACCAAGCAGGATCCTGATCGGTTAGAATAGGAATCCTTATCCGGCTACATATGGCAATTGTAACTGACTAGGATTAGTTTCCAGATCTGTAACCCTGCCCCCTGGACTATATAAGGCGGGCAGGAGACCCTCTAAAAAACATCTCTCATTGACATACCACAATACAAATCAGACGCAGGACATAGGTATTACGCCTTCTTGGAGGCCGAACCTGGATAAAACTTCGTGTCTGCCTTGCATCACCATCTTGTTTGGAGCTTGCGCATCTGTCTGCCGATAATCTACTACCTTGGGCATACCCCTAGGTAGACTGCCGACTATATTTCGTCGACAGTGGCACGCCAGGTAGGGGGTGTGTGTACCGCTCTCCAAGCAAACAAGATGGTCATCATCTCTAGCTCCATGGCCGTGCCCAACGGCCTCACGTTCACCATCGGCCAGATCACCTGGATCACCGGTCCCGACGTCTCCATCTCCATGACCACAGAGGAGGTGTGGATTCAACCCGCGCCGACGACTACTTCACCTGCATCGGCTACGGCTCCGACCACGGCAAACATGGCTCCGACCACGATGGATCTGCCTCTGACCATGGTACATCCGGCTCCGAGCACGCCTACAGCCACGCCGACAACCCGTCGTTCGCTTCCCTGCTACAGAGGAAAGCAGATCGACAAAACCGACCTGCTCGACTCCATCGATCGAGTCGGCATCAAACTCACTGAAACCCTAGCTCTGGTAAGTACGATTCGAAGCCAACCTAATGAGCAGGTAACGGCTCCCCACAACAGATCTATCCGATCGGCTCGGACCAGTCGTCCTGCATGACTTGGAACAGATCTTGTGATCGTATCTACTCCTAAGGGGCGCTCCGCTCGTCACCAGCCAGCCTTCGCGATGGGTCTCCGACTCTGCGAGTACGAAGCCTCGACGGAGAACCACCAGGTCCAGCCCTACGGCCTGCAAAACGCTGCCTCCAGCTACGCGCACAACCTACGACGTCGCTCGGATTCAGGTCCTATACACCGACCTCGGCCGAAGCCACGCAACATCATCAACATGGTCCGGACTGAAGATTACCGAGAAGGATCCGTCCACACAGTCCGAGAGGGTGACTCCGGCTCCTCATCCGGCATCGCATCCAACGCATCTGTCCACACCGAGCTTCAGCGTCACGAAGATGAAGGCGTCAAATACGATCTGGATCTATCGGATCACGCCCCGGGTTTCCCCCAATTCCCGTCTTTCCCACCAAGACGAGGGGATTTGATCCATGTCGTCAGCAACGACGAGCCGCCAGCAGTTGGCGAAACAGAACAAGAAAAGATTGCACGCGAAGCACGCAATATTGACCGGTTTAATCGCCAGCAAATCGAAGATGAAGCAGACCAGGAGGCACGACGCATAAGGGTCCGACCACGTGACCTCAACGATGCTTTTGACAGGGTAGGGGACAAACAAGTCTTCAAGACCCCAAGCGCCAACGTGGCCGTCGCCTTGGTGACAATGCAGCGGCTGCCTAACACTCCCGAGACCCAGGCAGTCCGTGATGACATACAAGCTTATCTGACAGCTGCTATGGCTCAGACTGCAGAAATAAATCAAGCCCGGGCTCCATCCGTTTCTGTCGAATCAAGCCACAGCCGCCAATACTCAAGTCGCTCACAGCCATTCAATCAACGCGGCTCGCGCAATAACGACCCATCGGACAATCGTCAAGGCGGAAACGGTGGTTATGATAGTGGTCGGGACGACAACCGCCGCCGGGAGGGTGACCGCCACGGTGTTCGAGGCGACGACTGCCGAGATAACCGCGACAATCGCCGTGATAACCACGTTCGCAGGGCTAATCTAGATGGCAATAACGATCTTCGCCATTACCTCGCCCGACGTGATCTGCGCACTCGCATCAACCAGAGAGCCGATGATCGTGCATCCCATGAAAGCTATCGCCGCATGGAATATGACACTGCCCACGGCCCGCCAGGTTTGAAACAGTTCACTCCACACCTTCGCCAAGTCATATGGCCCAAGAATTTCAAACTCGAGAAACTTCAGAAGTACGACGGCAAGGAAAACCCCGAATTATGGGTCATGCTCTATGAAACTGTGTGCTGCTCAGCTATGGCTGACGAGCACGTCATGTCTAACTACTTCCCAGTCGCGGTTGGTCATGCAGGTCACCAATGGCTAGTTAGCTTGCCAGCGAATTATTTTGACTCTTGGCAGGAACTCAGGCAGGCCTTCATCAACAATTTCATCGCTACTTGTGAACAACCTGGCAACAAGTATGATCTGCAACGGATCCGAGATCGAAAGGATGAACCACTGCGCGAGTACATACGACGTTTCTCGGAGATGCGCATCAAGGTTCCATCAATCTCCGACAACGAAGCAATCGAGGCTTTCGTCACCGGCCTCAGGTTCCATGACGCCCTAAGAGACAAGCTCCTCTGGAAGAGACCCGAATCAGTAACAGCGCTTCTGGCCACCGCTAAGAAATACGCGGACGCTGACGACGCTAAAAAAATAATCGTTGAAGAAGCAGCACGTTTTCCACGCTCCGACCACCCTCCACACCGCGATGATTACCGCGGCAATCATGGTCGAAACGACAATTTTGACCGCCGCAACCAGCACGACGACTCCCGCGACCACCGTGATCAACGTAATCAGCGGCGTAATCGCCGTGACGATTACAGGAGCAAGCGCGCTCGGGAAGACGACGGCGAGGTCAATACCGTGAAAAAGGGTGGTGGACGTCGTAACTACGAGGACGACTACGCCAAAACATTGAAGGGGCCTTGCCAGCTCCGTCCTAAATCGAACCACACCATGGAGAATTGCCGCGTTCTCAAGACTATCTACATGCGTCAACAGGCTCCGAATGCATCCGACAAGCATAACGACGCGGGGGAACAGCGCAACGAGGACAACGACGACGACGATGCAGACCCTCGTCATAAATACGTCAAACCGACTGATCGCGTGCACACCATCATCGACGGCAAGGTGTCCATTGAGACCAAACGAGAAAGCAAGCTGCTCGCCCGCGCTTGCTTGAACGTGGCAAACACCGACAACCTTCTCACCGATCCGCGGTTTCCCCCGTGGTCTCACCGTGAAATCTACTTCAGCAGGAAGGACCAATGGGCGGCCATACCCGAGCCAGGGCGTTTTCCCCTGGTTCTCAATCCTTGTATCAACAAGGTTCAATTCGACAGGGTCCTGATCGACGGCGGCAGCTCTATTGATATACTATTCAAAAACAGCCTGCCCGCTCTGAAAATAGCCCAGGCGGACCTGAAGTCGTACGAAGCATAGTTCTGGGGTGTTCTCCCCGGACAGAGCTCCACGCCTCTTGGGCAGATCACGCTACCTGTGCAATTTGGGACTCCAGACCATTTTCGCACCGACTACGTCAACTTCGTGGTCGCCGATTTCGATGGCACTTACCATGCTATTCTTGGTCGACCGTCGCTTACCAAGTTCATGGCCATACCTCATTACAGGTATTTGGTGCTCAAGATGCCTACTAAGAAAGGAGTTTTAACCCTCAGGGGCAACGTATACGCAGCTTATACCTGCGAGGAAGACAGCTTCAAAATAGCAGAGGCCCACGACCTCTCTATTCGCATGGCCGAGACCATTCTCGATGCTAAGAAGACCTCGGCCGACCATCTGGAGATCCCAGAGCTCGAGGCTCCACGTAAGAACACCAGGTCCAAAGAGCACAAGACGATCCAGCTGGTCGAGGGCGATCCCAGCAAAACGGTCCTCATCGGGGCCAACCTGGGTTCCAAATAGGAAGACGCGCTCGTCAGGTTCCTGAGGGGCAACGTGGATGTGGTTGCATGGAAACCTTCTGACATGCCCGGTGTACCTCGGAGCCTGATTGAGCACTCCTTAAATGTCAACAGCAAGGCCAAACCAATCAAGCAGAAGTTACGACGTTTTGCTCGCGACAAAAAGGAGGCGATTAGGGTAGAAGTTACACAGCTTTTGGCAGCCGGATTTATCAAAGAAGTGTATCATCCGGAATGGTTAGCCAACCCGGTTCTTGTACGCAAAAAGAATAATGAATGGAGAATGTGCGTTGATTACACTGATCTCAACAAGCACTGCCCTAAGGACCCCTTTGGTTTACCTCGCATAGACGAGGTTGTAGATTCAACCGCCGGTTGCGAGCTGCTGTCCTTTCTCGATTGTTACTCTGGTTATCACCAGATCGCTCTCAAAAAGGACGACCAGATCAAGACGTCTTTTATCACGCCTTTCGGCGCCTACTGCTACACGACTATGTCGTTCGGGCTCAAAAACGCCGGTGCTACCTACCAACGCGCTATACAGGCCTGCCTCAACGACGAGATAAAAGATGGCCTCGTCGAGGCTTACGTCGACGATGTAGTTGTCAAAACCAAGGAAGCACATACCCTTGTTGACAATCTGAAACGCACCTTCGCAGCCCTTAATACGTTCCAATGGAAATTAAACCCAAAGAAGTGCATTTTTGGTGTCCCTTCTGGCATATTGCTCGGCAACGTCGTCAGTTACGACGGCATACGCCCTAACCCAGAGAAAGTCAAAGCTGTCTTAGACATGAAACCCCCAAAAAAGGTGAAGGATGTCCAGAAGCTCACCGACTGCATGGCTGCTCTAAGCCATTTTATATCAAGATTAGGAGATAAAGGACTACCGTTCTTCAAACTGCTCAAAACATCCGAGAATTTGAGTGGTCGGAGGAAGCAGACGCTGCCTTCACGCAGCTGAAACAATACCTCACATCACCTCCAGTACTTACTGCTCCCAGAGAAGACAAAACTCTCCTCCTTTACATTGCGGCAACCGATCGGGTGGTCTCCACTAAAATGGTGGTCGAGCGCGACGAGCCGGGCCATGCTCGGGGACTTCGTCGCTCGCTTCTCGACCTACGCTCGGGGACTGCCTCGATCACTCTCCGACCATGGCTCGAGAACTTCGTCGCTCGCTCCTCGACCTACGCTCGGGGACTGCCTCGATCACTCTCCGACCACGGCTTGGGGACTTCGTCGCTCGCTCCTCGACCTACGCTCGGGGACTGCCTCGATCACTCTCCGACCACGGCTCGGGGATTTCATCGCTCGCTTCTTGACCTACGCTCGGGGACTTCGTCGATCACTCTCCGACCACAGCTCGAGGACTTCGTCACTCGCTCCTCGACCTACGCTCGGGGACTGCCTCGATCACTCTCCGACCACGGCTCAGGGACTTCGTCGCTCGCTCCTCGACCTGTGCTCGGGGACTGCCTCGATCACTCTCCGACCACGGCTCGGGGACTTTGTCGCTCGCTCCTCGACCTGTGCTCGGGGACTGCCTCAACCACTCTCCGACCACGGCTCGGGGATTTTGCATCTCAACTACATGTGACTGGCAACTCGCATATAGTTGGGATATTTTTTCTCATTTGGACCTTGCTACAAGGCTCATACCTCGCCTTCCAGCAAGCTCGGGGACTACATCGGTACGATGCACCTGCCGGTGCATCTCGTATCGCCTGTACGATGATTGGATTCTCAACTTAACTGGGAATTCTTTTTAGACCCTGGCACCACGTGCCTATGTCACCTACTACCAGGCTCGGGGACTAAGTGGGCACACTTCACCTCGCGGTGAATGTGCTTATTTTTCGACCACTACGCCTCTGATGATTAAAGATGCTACGCTTCAAGACGCACTTACATTTCTTTTCAGAAATACAAGTGGGCACACTTCCTGGGACGGAAATCTTTTTCTTTCTTCTTAAGAGCACCATACATTCTTCGGACAACCTACTTCTCCGGCGACAACGGTGGTCGGAGATGTCAAGAACTCAAGCCTCACTATTCGGAGAAGGTTAAAATGGCGTGTCGAATCAGAATACATGGCGCTCGGGGACTAGCTGTGGGGGATAGACCCCCGGGTACCACAAGATGGTACATGGGCCGCACCATCCGAGGTGGCCCGGCCCATGAGATCAGGACGGGCACGGCGCTGCTTGGCGTGCACCGTAAGAGATTGTAATAGTACCAAATAGGATACTTTATTTGTAACCTTGTTCCTTCGGAGTATATAAGGAGGGGCAAGGGTCCCCTAGAGGATAGATCAAAAGAGGTTAATCTGTATACATCTCAATACAATACACCAAAGACACAGGACGTAGGGTATTACGTCGGTCAGACGGCCTGAACCTGTCTAAATCGCTGTCTCTGCGCCTTGTGTCACCATCTGGTTCCAGATCACACGCATCCTACCAATAATCTACCACCACGGGCACCCCCCTTGGTGGACTGCCGACCATATTTTGTTGACAGTGGCGCGCTAGGTAGGGGCCCCCTTTAGGGGTTGTGTGTGCTGATCCACGGCGAACCAGATGGGATCTCAAAGTCAGCATCATGTTCTCGGCGGGATCGTTCTTTGATTCTGTACAAGAATTTCTTCATTGTCGTCATCTACGGGGATTCGGTTCCTCGCACACGCCGACCTGCAGATCACCAACTCAAGGCTTAGTCCGATTCTGTGGGCAATCTGCCTCAATCAAGTTCGATCCTAGCATCCAGTCTCCGCCGACTCCAAGGCTGATCGAGTACGACTCCAAGTAGGCAAGCAAGACCATGTCTGAATCCTCAACTAACGAGCAAATAAGGAAGGAGCCGAACGGCAACAAGCCAAGCCAATTAATCTCCTGGAACACGTGCCACAAAAGAGTCCTACTCCGATTCGATCTGCATGATGATTAATTGCCATCATGTGCCCCAACGCACAATAGCAAGAGCACATCGATCGAAGGACAATGCAAGATAAACGTGTGATCTACAGAGCCATGCAAAGATAATTAAAGTAATCAAGAGCCGATCCGCATGCAAGCACGAACAATTACATGGCCAAGCAAGCAAACAAAGCAAGGCGTATCAAGCTACAACTCCATGCAAGATATGATGTCAAGTACTAGTTATGCACAACCATACAAGAGAACGAAGCCAACATCCATGCTACCGGAGGGTGACCTCCCTATTCCAGACAAACAGAAGAAGCAAGCTTTTCAAGTTTGACTGAAATTCATCCACGAGAACTAAGCGCTCCGACGGCATCAAGCCAAGCGAGCCGCTGAGCGAGCAGCTCCGCCGAGCTCCGACCACGTCGACCACCAAACCACGTCGACCACGTCCCGAGCAGCTCCGCCGAGCTCCGACCACGGACCACGTCGACCACGTCCCGAGCAGCTCTGCCGAGCTCCGACCACGACCACGTCGACCACGTCCCGAGCGGCCCTGCCGAGCTCCGACCACGTCGACCACCAGACCACCACGACCACGTCCCGAGCGGCTCCACAAAGCTCCGACCACCAGACCACCAGACCATGTCGCAAATGATGATCGCCGCGAAGAACGGCGCTACGACAACCGCGACCACAGTCAGAACAGGCCAAAAAGCTCGAGGACCGGACAACTTCATCGCCATCGACCAGATTTCTATCCAAAGATAAGTACACTTCTAATATTTATATTTAACACAATTTTCATTACGACGTTTCTCCACAATGTCCTCGTCATGATTATTCTTTAAATAACGTTTGTCCATATATACAATCTTAAATATAACATATAGCTATACTTAATGCAAATCCTCGACCAAACATGTTGATGCTCGATGTTTCTAGAAAACTCTCTGTCTCCGGCTCCTCCCTACACGTGCACGAGCCTCTGCCCTCTGCATTATGGGTGGTCTAGCTGCCAGTAGCTTGTGAATCTCCTCCCCGAGTGCTCTGCGCTTCTCCTCGTTGAAGCGGTGCAGTCGTTGCCTTACCAGTTTGGAGCCAGCCGGATATCCAAGGAGTGCTCTGTAACTTCCCTCGGGATGTCAGGCATGTCCGAGGGACTCCATGTGGACATATCGTTGTTCGTGTGAAGAAAGTCGACGAGCATTACTTCCTATTTAGGATCCAGGGCGGTGCCAACGTGCACCGTCTTGCTATTAGAGCCGCTAGGGTCAAGGGGAACTTCCTTGACCCTCTCGGCAGGTTTGAAGGAGCCGGTAGACCTCTTGGGGTCGGGTGCCTCTTTGAGGCGTGCTTCCAACTCAGCTGCAAGCACCTCGGACTCGATGATGGCCTTGGCATACTCGTAGCACTCAACATCACACTCGTAGGCATGCTGGTAAGTGGTGTGGACAGTGATGACCCCGTTGAGCCCCGACATCTTGAGTTTGAGGTAGGTGTAGTTTAGGATGGCCATGAACTTCGCGTAACATGGCCGCCCTAACATGGTGTGGTAAGTGCCGCGGAACCCGACCACCTCAAAGGTGAGGGTTTCCTCTCTGAAGTTGGAAGGATCCCCAAAGGTGACAGACAGATTGATTTGCCCAAGGGGCAAGTCTCGCTTCCTTGATACGATACCGTGGAAAGGTGCTCCACTCGGGCGGAGCTGGGTCCGACTGATCCTCATGGCGTCAAGGGTTTTAGCGTATATGATGTTGAGGCCGCTGCCACCATCCATCAGTACCTTGGTGAGCCGCGTGTTGCCGATGGTGGGATCGACAACAAGTGGATATCGGCCCAGCTGAGGGACGCATTTCGAGTGGTCGTCATGGTCTAAAGTGATGGGCGATCCAGACCAGTCAAGAAAAGCTGGCGTGGCTGGCTCAGCGGCGTAGACTTCTCGGCGTTCCAGCTTGTGCTGGCGCCTAGAGTCATAGGCTGCGGGGCTGCCAAAGATCATGAAGCAGTTGTTGATGACAGAAAGTTGTCATCTTTTTCCCTGCCATCGCCCTTGTTGTCCTTAGGCCTCTTGCCGGCGTCACCCTTCCCCTGGGCACCCCCGAAGAAGTAGCGTTTCATCATGCCACACTCCTTGAGGGTATATTTGACCAGGCCCTGGTGGTACGGGCACGGTTTATCAAGCATCTCATCAAAAATTCCCGAGCCACCCTCAGGAGGGGCTCGGGGGTTCTTGCGCTCGGTGGCAGCCACAAGGGGATCCTTGCCCGACTGCTTAGCCTTCTTCTTCTTCTTGGAGTTGTAGCTAGAACCGCCTTCGTCGGCGTCCTCCTGCTGCTTTTGCTTTCCCTTGGTGTAATGGAAAATTGCCCCTACTGCCTCCTCACCGGAAGCAAAGTTGGTGGAAATATCCAAGAGCTCCCTGGTGGTGCGTGGGCCCTTGTGACCCAACTCGTGGATGAGCTCCTTACAGGTAGTCCCCGCAAGGAAAGCCCCAATGATGTCGGTGTCGGTTACGTTGGGCAGCTCGGTGCACTACCGGGAGAAGCGTTGAATGTACTCTCGGAGAGTCTCATCCGGCTTTTGGCAGTAGCTCTTGAGGTCCCAGGAATTTCTAAGGTGGACATAAGTGCCCTGGAAGTTCCCCACGAAAACCTTCACGAGGTCGGCCCAGTTGTGGATGCGACGGGCCGAAAGATGTTCCAGCCAGGCTCTCGCTGAGTCGACCAGGAACAGAGGAAGATTGTGAATAATGAAACGGTCATCGTCTGCATCGCCTAACTGGCAGGCGAGGCGGTAGTCATCAAGCCAGAGCTCAGGGTTCATTTCCCTAGAGTACTTGGTGACGTTGGCAGGTTGCCGGAACTGTGCCGAGAACGGCATGTTGCAGATGTCTTGGCTAAAAACCTGCGGTCCTAGGGGATCGGGCGATGGGCTCTGGTCCTCCCCACTATCGTAGCAGCCACCCCATCGAGGGTGGTAACTGTGGCTGGCTCCATCCTCCTTGTGCCTTTTGCACGCGTTGAGGACATTGCGCGCATCGTAGTTGCGGCCAACGTGGGCGTGGACAGATGGGGGCTTGTTCCCCGCTCTCTGTTGTTTTGGGTGGATCGAGGCTTCCTTCTCACGTGCCGCTAATGGTGCGGGCTGGTCAGGCTTGGGTCCACATCATCAAGACACAGAGCTTTCGGCCTACTACACTGCGGCACGCTCGAGAAGGGCACGCAACTCCCCGTGGGCTTGCTGCCCCTCTAGAGTTGATGGTTCGGGCATCGTCCAAAAGGAGGATTGTCGCGGCGGCAACATTCTGGCTTGCTCTGGTGAAATAAGGCAGATGATCACCGCTGTCGTCGTTGCAGATTCGTTGGTGAACGTCGTGAGCTCTACGTTGAGTCGCTCCGCCATCGTTGCGACTACCGAGCTCTTGTTCGAGCACTATGCACAGTTGCGCCAGCCGTTGTTCCTGCTCCTCAAGCTTTCTCTCAAGCTCCCGAAGTTGCTTTAGATGGGGCTGTGGTTGCCCCATAGGTGGTGGCATGGCTGCGCGCGTGGTGTTATGAGTCACGGCGTTGGGCGGGGTGCGTTCGCCCTCATTTTCATTGGGGGTTCCTTCCCGGTCCTCCCCATCGCACATGAAGCACTCTCGAGACGAGTCATGACTCTCGTCGTCAGAGTCGAATCCCTCGAGAAGGTGGTTGCTGTTGTCAAGGAATTGGTGTCAAGCCCCCAGGTCATTGAGTCCGGGGAAATCAACATCAACCTAGGTGCCATCGTCCTCGTCGGAGTTGACACTTGAGGCCGTCGCAAAAGTCATGAGGAGCTCCGAGAGGGACTCCTAGTGGTATCGAGGAAAACCCACAGAGGAATCCCCTGCAGGCCAGATGAGATTGATTTAAGTCCATGCAGCGTTGTGCAGCCCATAAGGCCATGCCATTTGTGCTGGCGTGGCGCTTATCTCTGAGGGAAGCAGTGGTTCCCGTGAGAGCTGCGACAAGGCGCTGACGGTGACGAAACGGAGGTGATGGAGATCCTCCTAGGACGGTCGCGATCCCAGGATGGTGTCAAGTTGATACTCCGGCCTCGGGTGGTCGGATCCATGGGGCTGAATGCCCCCGGAAGCCCGTGCCTCGTTGGCATGTAGGCATAGACCACCCATTGACACAGAGATGGAGTTGACGTTGGGAAGTGTGCCGAGTGGCTCAACAGGGGATGACGAAGTGCTCTCCCCCTCCATGCCAATGGGGTCTAGGCCTCCGATGCGCTCGTCAAGGCCTGGAAGGGACGCATGGTGGATCGGCGCAAAAGGGGGGAGCCGGACCAGGTCATGATCCACTCCCGTCCAGAAGAAGTCTAGGCTCCCAAACCAGATATGGGAGCCCGGAGTGAAGCAAGCACGATGTTCGGCCATCCGAAGCCTTACAAAGCAGATCGTGACGCGTAGAAGTGCCCCTACCTAGCGCACCAACTGTCGGTGTTTAAAGAACTGAGGGTCTAAACAGAGCGATGAGTAAATTTGTACCTGCGCATCTAGGCCTGGATGGTGTGCAAAGCGGACACAAGGATGTATATAGGTTCGGACATGAACGACCCTACGTCTAGTGGGTTTTGCTGCTGCTCGCGTTGCCTTGCACCGGAGTGCTCATAGTAGGGGTTACAAGCTTTCGAGAGAGGGAGCGGATCCCAAATCTCTTGTGAGGGGTTGTGTGTGCTGATGTCTTAGCGAGGTGAACTCTATCTGGTTCGATCTATGTGTTGTCGCCTTTTCTAGATGTGGCCCCTGTCTCCCCTTTTATAGCTTCTAAGGAGAGGGATTGGGTTACATTCGTGGTAAGAGGTGAAAATGAAAGAGAAAAACGAAAAGGTGGCCTCGGGCATGGCCGTCTTCCTCCTTATCTGGTAGGAACAGTTTCCCTGTAGCGCAGAGACGCAACCGGCGTTGATCTGTTGGCCTCTCTGTCTGTTGGTGTCGCGTGTTGTGGTCATGCTTTGTCCTGTGTGCTTCTGTACCGTTGAGGACGGGTGACATGGGCGTCTGGATTTGCGTAGAGAGAGGGTTAGGTGGTATAGTGGTTGTTACCCCTATCGCTGTGGAGGTATGGATGTCATCGTGGTGGAATGACCGGGGTTATATCGGGTCAGGACGTGGTTCCCATGCTTCTGTTGACTGTGCACGGTCACGTCCGTCCCATCGGTGGAAGCGGGTGCCGTGGTTTGAGGGCCCCCGTGGCTCACCGTCTTGCTAGAGGGTTCCACGTGTCCCTCGGGCGAGGCGGAAGCAAACTGAGGGGGTCGGACGCTTTGATGACATCACGGGGGCTCGGGCGAGGCGGAAAAATGCCGCCTGAGGCGCCCATCTCGCCCGAGACCTCTCCGCAAGGCTCAGGTGGGATAGAGTTTGTCGATCGTACCACAAGCGACTGACATGTTGCCCGCGCTTTCGGTGAGTCGGTTTTACTGGAGCCCCTACAATGGGGCTTTAGCGATCGTACAGGGTGCCGTATTTTGCCGTCTGTTGGGTACCCTGGTATTTTGATACCCGACAGTATACGACTGAGAGCCCCTAACGGCGGTGGCTAGAGTTGTTTCTTATTCGAGCTAGGGCCTACTTCCTTCGTTTTAAATTATAAGTCGTTTTGGTTTTTCTAGATACATTGTTTTTTCTATGCATTTAGACATATTATGTATCTAGATGCATATTACGATTCATGTATTTAGAAAAATCAAAACCACTTATGAAATAGAGAGAGTACTTATTATTCTCTTTGCTAAGATCCAAATCTACAGCAGTGATCTCATCCTACAGGTCTCCACGGATTGGTGACGGGGCTCTGTCATCGCCACCAGCCCACCGACATTATTCTACTGCTGCGGAAGTTGAATGTTTACGGCAAAATTCATACATTCCATTATGAGAAAGGAAAAGTCAGGACAGTTTAATAATCACTAATTTGTGTATCAATTCCTCACTAGACAGGCACTACGTTGCTATGTAGTGTTATATTATAAATCTTTTACCTTGTTATTATTTGCTATCTTTCACTGCTTTAGTAGTTAACTTATTTTGGCATGAAGATTTTATATGAACCTTTACCTAACGCAATGGAATTCAAGTCATATTCAAAACTACAAGACCATGTGTCTTGCTGGTCAACCTGTGCATAGAACCTGGAAAGTGTGCGCTGGCTGGGTGAGGGTATCTGCAGAGCGGCAAGTTTAGGCCTGGTCTAGTTAACAGAATTTAGAGCGCTAAAATACTGTAGCAACACTGTAGCATTGTTTGTATTTTGTAATAATTGTCCAGCCGTTGACTAATTAGGCTCAAAACGTTCGTCTCGCAAAGTATAACCAAACTGTGCGATTAGTTTTTGATTTCATCTACATTTAGTACTCTATGCATGTATCGCAAGTTTGATGTGACAGAGAATCTTCTTTTTATATAGTGCATTTTTCAGGAGTTTTGGAGGAACTAAACAAGGCCTTAATACAGCGGAGCTGCTAACGCCCGCGCCTGGACCGCTCACGTCTACTGCACCCCTGCGTACGCATGCTGATGCGCTCGCCCTCACCCCTGCGCCTGCTTCACCTAGGAGTCCACGTCGCTCCGTTTCCCATGCATTTGGATGACCACATGGGGGCCACATCCCGATCTGCGCCCGCTTCGTTTCTCGTGTCTATCGCTCGTGCCCCCTCGCTCCTACACGCATGCACGGGCCAGCAACTACAATCAAGTGGCTACGACAGGTGGGTCCTACTACAACATGCTCAACATCATATCTACTTTGCACAATCAAAATGAAACATTTGCTACATACGTCTAGAACAGATGAAACATTTGAGACATATACTTGAAACAACATTGCAACATGACCAACATGCCGATCTATTTTTGGAACATCCAGATATAACACTTGCAACGTATAAAAGAAGATAAGTAAAACACTTGAAACATGCGTTTGTGAATAAAAATATTTAAAAAATCATTACAAACATACGTAGTATTTAGATAAAACACTTGCAACATATGCAACATCCAGATAAACACACTTGCAACATATGTCTGGAAAAACAGATGAATTGGGGATAGACCCTTACAACATACGTGTACAACCATTACAACATATGCAACATCTCGATCTACTTTTGCAACATTCCTATGAAACACTTGCAACATACCTATAAAACATCTGAAACATTTGAATTGTACACTTGCAACTTGCATCGTATCCCGGTGCGGCCTCCTCCGCCGTCCGCATCGGAGCGTCGGCGCGCCGCAGCTGTAGCAAGAGGCGAGGCTAGAGAGCTTCCACGCCTGGGGCTAACGCCTCTCCTTGCGCTAACGGCGCCTGTCGGCGTCGTCGGGCAGGGTGGGCGGCAGAGGAGGAGCAGCGATGTGCAAGCGCGCGGAACATGAGCAAGAGTGCGACAGAAGTAGCAGGGCCGGCACGCGAAGCAGGAGCAGCAGGGCGGGCGGGTGGAACAGGTGCAGGAGGAGCGGGGTGCCGCAGCGAAGTAGGAGCAGGAGCCGAGACGGCCATGGTGCGGGGATGGGAAACACCGCGGGATGTGGCCGATGTGAATATGAAAAATATCGCTCTTCTTCTTTTTTTTTTTGATAAACCGTGTATGGCATGGCGGGGGAGCAGGCGAGCTTCCGCGGCGGAGCATTACCCTTAGGGCTTGTTTAGTTGCAAAATTTTTTGCAAAATAATATTGTAGTAAATTTCGTTGTTATTTAGCAATTAGTGTCCAATCATAGTCTAATTAGGCTTAAAAGATTCGTCTCGTTCGTCTAAACTGTGTAATTAGTTTTATTTTTTTATCTATATTTAATGTTTCTTGCATTTGTCAAAGATTCGATGTGACGGGGAATCTGAAAAATTTTGTAAAATTTTTTGGGCCTTAATATAGACACAAGATTGTTTTCTCCGTATCTGCTTGTTTGGCTCCATGCTCTGCAACTGCAGTTGCCCATATGGGTCCATCTCTACATAGATTATACTGTAAATTATTTGATTTGATCATTCCCAAATCTGAATGTGAGATGCCGACTGTGCAGTAGCACTGCCTTTTTAGGTTCCAGCAATGCTTTGCTCTTGCAGCAGGAGTTAGCTGAAGCAGTTTATTACTCACGCAGGACGGCCGGAAGAGCGTGGGGGCAGGGAGGCTGAAGCCCACTGACTGAAGCATATGGCATGTTTCTAAGTTCTAACCACATAAAGAAAAAAGAAAAAGAAAAAGAAAAAATAAAGAAAAGGAAAAGGAAAAAAAAAAGAAGAAGCGATAGGCCGTGTGGACGTGTCACATGCTGGTCAGGTCAAGTCAATTATTTAGCCATTTATTACTGCCCTGGTCATCAGGTCATTGTGTAAAGAAATGCAGGAACGGCCCTGACTCATCAGAGGGTGATGGGGAATTGACGCGGATCAGCCGGCGTATAATGGCCATGTTTAGTTACTTAAATTCATCCTAAATTTCACTATATAAAAACAAAATTTTTCATCACATTAAAATATCGATACATATATAAAATATTAAATGTAGATAAAATACTAATTGCATAATTTTGTTTGGACAGCTCAGCGAGGGGAGCTGCGGTCCCTGCTGCTGCGACACATCCGCAGCGGCTATCCAATGAGCAGCGACCAAGGGCAAGGGGGCTACTAGGACTCAGTCCAGCAGGTAGGCTCGCCTTCTCCATCGCTCTCCATGCTTTCTCCGGTCTCAGCGGATCGTTTCATCGTTTGGGATTGGGGGTTCTTCTTCAGAACTCAGAACTTGATCAGTGAGGTCTGAAGCGAGCAAAGGATGGGGTTCTCCTTCTTCACCTCCCGAGCCGGTGCTCGATTGCTGGACGGGATCGCGCGCCCCGGCGTCTCCACCGCAGCACTTCTGTTCGCAGCGGCCAGGTGTGGGTGCTTGTGCTTCCTCCGTCGCTTTCCACCAGAAATCCGCCCGATTTTGCTCCTTTTTTTTGGGGTGGGTCTCGTCGCGTGATTTACTGTTCCTTTTTCTGTTTATACACATTTCTTTGTTTTTACCCGTCCCTTTGAGTTGCTTTCCTGTTCGACAGTCGTAGTCAACTGTGATGGCCCTGGGATCATGTTCTTGGTCCATCTGCTGCACTTTTGGAAGGGAAAAGCCCCCTTTATTTTAATCCATACCTTCGGGTTGCTCCCAAGATTTCACTTTGACTACTCTGTGTGGCGTATTTGGGCTGCATTTGCAAGCTAAAAGATTCGCTGCCGCTTTGCAGTGGCGGAGGCCTTGTGGCGTATGCGGATTCCGCTGCAGAGAGTGCTCCGGTGCCATCTCAGGCTGCTCCCAAGAAGAAGGTGCTGGTTCTTGGGACTGGCTGGGCTGGGACGTCGTTCCTCAAGAACCTCGATTGCTCCCAGTATGAAGTGAAGGTCATATCGCCCCGGAACTACTTCGCATTCACGCCTCTGCTTCCGAGTGTCACATGTGGCTCCGTCGAGGCACGCAGCATTGTGGAACCGATACGGAGGATCCTTGAGAAGGTACTTCTTTGCCAATTGATTCTGTGCTATTGTGTGCTGAATGTAATTGGGCGTGGTGTTTGTCTTTCTCCTATGAATGAGCCCTTTGGGGCACAGCCCTCCTTACTCAGTATCTCTTGGGTCTTGCCCTGTGTTTGTTAACTGTTGATCTGTGATACTCCCAACATCCAAAACAAGTGGGGCCTGAGAAACTCATGTAGTCAGCATAATCTGATCATAGGTATAATTTATAATGTGTACTTGTGTAGTTTGGATATATAGAAGTGATATGTGTAAACATGACATGAAATTATTTCATAAATCATAATATTGCACTTTTGTGACTTATTCAGTGTCTCTAATGTGTGACGATAAAATTTAGTTGTCAAAGTGGCATAGCATTGACATCAAAATGCGAAAAGATTCATTTCTTGTTTACTAGGAGTGCTTACCTTGATACCTTGGATGCCTTGGTAGTGTTCATTCACTTTCTGTGATAGTTGAGTGACACACTGACTGTTTCATTGTTCTTCTTGTCTTTCTTTTTCGTAGAAAAACAAGGATATCACATTTTGTGAAGCAGAGTGTTTCAAGATTGATGCAAATAAAAAAACTGTACATTGCCGTTCTGCTGTTGGAACTAATCTTGATGGGAACGGTGATTTCATGTTGGATTATGATTACTTAGTTGTTGCTCTTGGAGCTACTGTAAGTACATTTAACACTCCTGGAGTGCTGGAGCACTGCTGCTTTTTGAAGGTAAAATTCCCTACATATTCTGTTATGATCCATATATCAATTATAAGCGGTAGTTATTCTGTTTGATCTTTTATAACATCATGAAGACGCTTTTGATTTTGATCTAATTGTCTAATCCTGTGTGAAATGACACTTCTATGCCTAACAAAACAATGTAACTTCAACAATAAAATCTTACATTGACACATAGATTTCATTGCATGAAATAACCTGTCAAATTGTAACCATGAAAGAGAGTCAAATGTCAATTTACACTGAACCATTTGGCATGATGTATTTGAACGCATATATAGCTTGTAGCTACTTATGTTAAGCATATGTGACCTAGGTTTTCTTTTTTCACACGTTAACATTCCCATGGAGCACCTGCTCAATGGCATTAAATTCTCTGAATGACCCTGCTGTGTGACTTTGCCCTTAATGCAGTATAAATCTTCAGTATCCTTATGGTCATTCTTTGAAGATTTACATTCATGAAGCTACTAACTGCATCATCTATCATGTAATATTTTCTGTCTTCCTCTATCATAATATGGCTCCACATCGTGAAAGTCAGGAAGTAGAGGATGCTCAGAAGATACGGAGGAGTGTGATAGATTGTTTCGAAAGAGCATCACTTCCAAATATTAGCGACGAGGAGAAAAGGAAAATTCTACATTTTGTAGTTATTGGTGGTGGACCTACTGGAGTTGAATTTGCAGCAGAGATGCATGATTTTCTTGTCGAAGATTTGGTAAAACTATACCCTGCCATTCAAGACTTTGTGAAGATAACAATTATTCAATCGGGAGAGCATATATTGAATATGTAAGGTTCTATGGATTTCTTAGATAGTCTTGTTGCAGACTTGCAGTAATAGCCATCTTTATCTTTCATGTTGCTGTAATAGTCCTGTGTACTTTGGATAAGAAAACCTCCAGGATAGCTTAGTGTATCTGTATTACAGTTGCAGTTGGATTTCCCCCCCCCCCCCCCCTTTTTTACATGGGAAAGCATTTCAAATTGGATGAAAACATGATCACTGTAAAATCCATTTCTGATTTAACCTCAGCAGATTGTAACGTTTACCATGAGCTGAATGTCTATTTTCTGTTATATAGGTTTGATGAAAGAATAGCTGCATTTGCTGAACAAAAGTTCCAGAGGGATGGCATCGAAGTGTGCACGGGCTTCAGAGTGATAAAGGTGTCTGATGATTTGATTACAATGAAGAGCAAATCAGCTGGTGAGGAGGTATCAGTGCCTTATGGAATGGCTGTTTGGTCTGCTGGCATTGGTACTCGTCCTGTAATCATGGACTTCATGCAACAAATTGGGCAGGTTGTTGAATCTCTCATTACCAGTTAACCCATTTATGACTTACTCAGCAATAGTACAACTCCAATGTTCTGTTAATACATCAAAATATTATCTCCTTGAACAGACTAATCGGCGTGCCTTGGCAACTAATGAGTGGTTAAGAGTTCGCGAGTGTGAAGGTGTCTATGCAATTGGTGACTGTGCTACAGTGAGTCAAAGAAAAATAATGGTATGTGTAGAGCCTTCAGTCCCTATTTACAGATAAAGCCTATTGTTCTTGCTTTCCAGCTTGACAGCTTGTAGAGGTCAACAGTCATGTCATTTACATCACTGCACAAGCTTATACTGATATTCTGTAAATCGTGAATGCATACATCAATAGGTTATTGCCCGATAACTCATATGTATGAGATCTACCATTCTGTAGCACATATGTATTTTTCAACAGCAAATCCCTCTAACTTATCTGTTTCTATACTTTCAGGATGATGTTTCAATGGTATTCAAGATGGCAGACAAGGACAATTCTGGCACTTTAAAACTGAAAGAGATCAATGATGTTTTAGAAGATATATGTATAAGATACCCGCAAGTAGAGCTCTATATGAAAAGTATGCACATGCTTGATATTGTGGATTTAATAAAAGGCGCAATTGGTGATTCTCACAAGGAGTCTATGGTGGTTGATATAGAGGAGTTCAAAAAAGCTCTGAGCCATGTTGATTCCCAAGTGAAGAATGCTCCAGCTACAGCTCAGGTTTGCTCTATGGTGATATGCAAGTTGTCTGTTAACAGACTATGCTATGATTTGTGAATAACCAATTCTCCTGACTGTTAGGTCGCTGCACAACAAGGACAGTATCTCGCTGGATGTTTCAACAAAATGGAAAAATGCAAAGAGGAACCAGAAGGCCCTTTGCGCATGACAGGGGGATCTGGCCGTCACTTTTTCCGCCCATTTCGGTATTTAGCTTTCTGTTCACACTCCAAAGTCATAACTGCATAGTTGCATGCTGTGTCAGGCCTGAAAGGCATTATTTCTGAGTTCTGACAAGCTTAATAATGGCATAGAGACTAATAATTCATATTCAGTCAACATAGATCAACTTTTAATATGAAAGATGGTCAGTTCGGAACTTGTTTTTATCCAGTGAAAATCGTTGCTAACCAAATATAATTTTCAAAAGTAGATGTCGACATGTAAAGCTTATACTGATACTGTTAGCTTTTCAACTTATTTTTGCATTGTATGCTTACTCATCTCCTCTTGATGCCGTTGCTTTCAAGGTACAAGCATTTCGGGCAATTCGCACCCCTGGGTGGAGAACAAGCCGCTGCAGAGCTCCCGGGCGACTGGGTCTCCATGGGCCACAGCACTCAGTGGCTCTGGTACTCTGTGTATGCCAGGTAGAAACTCACTCTTGAGTGCGCTCTCATCATCTACAACCAATCTGACCGGAGAAAGCACGACCCCTCATTGTGTTTGCATGTTGCTATTCTCTCTACTTCAGCCACCGCCTTACCCTTTTTTTCATCATGAATCAGGCCTCTGTCCTCACAAGTCGTTTTTGTGGCAACTCATGACTGTCCTAACTCGCTATCATTGTTCTCTTCCCATGTATCCAGCAAGCAAGTGAACTGGCGCACGAGGGTGCTGGTGGTTTCCGACTGGACTCGCCGGTTTATATTCGGGAGGGATTCAAGCCGAATTTAGCGCGCGCCGCCGAACCAGATGCATCGTCATCCTTCTTCTGCACAGGGATTTCTTCTGAAGAATAATCGATTTGCTGCTGGGGCTTGAGCAAGCAAAGCTGTTCGTGTTTCCCGCCCCGCGCCAGGTCCTGCCAACGAAACTGCTGTTCTTTCGTCTGTGTCTGATGCACGGTGTTCCTTTTCCCTGCTCCTGCTACATGATGGATGGATGGATGGATGGATGGAAGGCTCTCAACATGTGAAGCAGCTTTGGAAGAAAGAGGTCCCTTTTTAGCTTTCACTGTAGCCCCGTTTGGAACATGGCATCAGATTCTTGCCGCGAGAATCGAACTACTTCACGTGAAATTGTCGCGAGCGAATTGTTTGCACGCATGCCGTGCGAAGTTCGTTGTAATGAAGTGAATTGTTGCTGCAGTTCTCATCTTCAGAGGGCCCTCTCAAGTGTTGTTCAGGTTTTCACTGCTTGGAACAACAGTGATGATACTGATTACTGACAGCAATAACGGCTTGTCTGCCTCAAGGGTGGCCACGGGATGTAGTACGCCTACACCACATGGTGTGGGCGGCCAGCCATCCATGTGTTCTCTAGTGTCTACGCATGGATTGGTCCTCCAGGCCAATGGAATGCCGAGTGGTCCATTATGCTGCCTCACGCCGGCCTTCTGCCGCAGCTGGCCCTTCTCAATCACGTGCTGTATGGATACGGCTATACGCTCCCCCTGTTCGACCGTTAGTTTATTATTACCGGTTGTGATAATATTCTGCTTTGGATTCACCGGAACAAGAGCAGCTTGCAGAGCGTGTAAAGCAGGACATGTTCTTCGCCCTCCGGTACCTTCGTTTACCACTCGGATAGTCCGGATCTGTTTGTTGCTTTTGGGTGACTTCCTAGCCTTTGGCTTCTTGTCGTTGGTTTTTTTTTTACGATAATGCTCCAGTTAAGACGTCTGGAATGGACGGAGACGCCTCCCTCGCTCGCTCTCTCACCCAGTCCCACGCTTCCTCCTCTCTTCAGCGCTCGTGCCCCGCGCCTACCCCGACGCGCAGCCATGGCTGCCTCCCTGATCGGTGGCGGCGCGCTCCCCCACCCCGGCGTCCTCACCTACCGGGAGCATCTAACATCTGCGGATCTGGTGGCCCTCTCCCCCACCCGGCGAGATCCAAGCAAGCCACTGACCCTCCTCTACCCATGCCAGCGGCGCCCTCCCCAGATCTGGCGGCGTTTCCTCTCCCTCAGCCAATAGCGGGCATGGTGGGGCGTGCGGGCGCGCACCATCCAGCGAGCCTGCACCACCGTAGTTGCCCACCAGGTAGGTCACGGCTGCGCGGCGATGTTGTATTTTCAGTATTTCTGGACACTTTTTCAGACATGTTGCAATACCATGTTTCAAGTGTTTCAGTTGTTTTAGATGTATATTTCAATTGTTCCATGTGGATGTTGCAAAAGTAGATTTTGATGTAGCATATGTTGCAATGGTTGTACACATATGTTGCAAGTGTCTATCTCCAATGTTTCATCTGTTTTTTTGTACACGTATGTTGCAAGTGTTTCAGACGCATGTCTCAAGTGTTTCATCTGTCTTCTTTGTATATTGCAAGTGTTGCATCTGGATATTTCAAAAGTGGATCGGGATGTTGCACATGTTGCAATGGTGTTTCGACAATATGTTCTAAATGTTTTATCTTTTTAGACGTATGTTGCAAATATTTTATCTGGATATTGCAAAAGTAGATCGGGGTGTTGCACGGCGTGGCCGGTGATTATCGCTGCTGTTGGGGCGCAACCGTGAGTCAACCCATGTGGGTTTCCCCGTGCGGGGCGCGGGGTGGGCGTGGGTGCTGGGGCGGGACGTGAGACGCGGGGCGTGGGGCGGGATGCGGATGCAGGAGCGGTGCCATTCGAACACGACGTTCCATCTGAACGTCCGGACGCTAGGCGTTCCGTTTTTGTCATTAGCTTTTTAATAATTTTTTAACTTCTCAGTCCACCAAAAGCTAGAAAAGCGCCTCAAAACATGCATTTCAATTTTTAGTTTATTTCCTCGAAAGTCAGCTTTCTAGCTTTTCAAAACCAACTCAACGATAGGTTGTTTGTTTCATCTTTTGGCCAGTAGAAGCTAACAAAAAGTTGAAACAAACATGCTTTGACTGAGAGTGTATAGTTTAGTGATAGTGACAGGATGTATTTTCCGGACGGGTATATTCAACTATGAAATTTTGCAGTAAAAAACTAAAAGAAAATCAAATTACTATCAAGATTTACAAGATCCTTATCGTGCTACTATTTGAAGCAAGAATTCAAGTGGTGTTGTTCTAAGGTGGCACACGCTGCACACCTTTTCTTATGGGGCGATACAATTTCCGAGAGTAGATATGGCGTGACCTTCATGTGTTGTGGTTTCTCTTAGGGCGGCAAGAGTGCGGTGTGGAGTCTAAAGGCGGATGTGGCGCGCGATGGTTTTTCTTAGCGATGACTACAAAGTAGCCCTGTTGTTTTTCTTGGCGGCGATTACAAAGTAGCATTGGAGAAGTCCAGATCTAGTGGAATTCTTTCATCGGCCGGAAGTTTGTAGAGCTGCAACAACACTATGGCAATGGATCCTGCATAGTGGTGTAATCTTCTCTTTCGTTTTTCAGATGATGCTAAGTTATGGCTGAGGTATTCAACAACCACAATACATAAGGTTTGAAGTGCGAGCATGCACTACGGTTTAAGTGGCCTATGGTTGCAGTGGGGAGTTCTATTGTGGCAGCTAGCGCTGTTGATACCATATTGTAAACGGTTGTGTTGTTGCTGATCAGCCATAGAGTTTTGGTTGTTGTTTTTCTTTCTTTCTTTTTGTAGGTAGTCACCTGGAATTACTTGCTTATATAGAACTGCTGGAACTACTTGCTTATAAATTATTTCTGGAATTTCTTGCTTATATTTTCTGCTATGCAGGCACCGTAAGTGATGGTCGTTAGAAAGAGTTATTTGTATGAGATTTTTGCATCGGAACATGACACGAGTGTTTTTTTCCCCTCAATCCGCTGAATACCGTACAAAGCACATTGTACATGGGAAAAAGTCTATTGGGGGTGGTCTAGTTTACCCCCTCAACTAGGAAACGGTCTAAATTACCCCCTGAACTTTGCAATACCGACCAAATCACCCCCTCGAGCAGTTTTGCACGGCGGTTTGCTACAGTAACAACGGTTTTGCTACAGTAACAGTGTTTTATCTTTTCTTTTTATTTATTTCGTCTGAATCTTTGAAAAATCATAGTAAATCACAAAAAAATCACAAAATAAAAAATTTAATTTTGTTGGACTCCACATGAGTAGATCTATACATTGAACATATAATATAGTATGCTTTAGTACAAAGTTTTTGCTGTAAATTTTGATCTATTTTTTTTTCTGTAATTAATTTGAATAATTCATACAACAAAAACTTTGTACTAAAGCATACTATATTATATATTTACTATGTAGATATACTCATGTGGAGTCCAACAAAATTAGATTTTCCATTTTATGATTTTTTTTGTGATTTACTATAATTTTTTAAAGATTCAGACGAAATAAATAAAAAAGAAAAGGACAAAGTCACTGTTACTCCGTTGTTACTGTAGCAAAACCACCGTCCAAAACCGCTCGAGGGGGTGATTTGGCCGGTTTTGCAAAGTTCAGAGGGTAAATTAGACCGTTTCATAGTTAAGGGGGTAAACTAGACCACCCCCAATAGTTGGGGGTCAATTAGACTTTTTCCTTGTACATGTTACTTGAAGGTAATATCCGGTTAGTACCACGGTAAGTACCGTACCGTACGTCGCTGAGGCAGAAGATACAAGAGACATTTGCGGTTTGCAGATGAGATCCATGGACACGACACGTCATCAGCTCATCCTGTGATGTAGTTTTGGCATCTTGGTAAGCGCTCCACTCACGCTGTCTTCTGTAGGTAAGTATGCCTTTCATGACAGAGTTATGGTACAAACGTGCATTTACACCATCCAAATCAATGCCTGTCCCCTGCCTGTTCATCCATCACTGGAGTGCCCGGTGGGGGGAAAAATCATTGAAAGCAAGAACAGGTAGGGCTCATCCTTTTTGATCCTTTTCTCACAAAAGAAGTCTCTCAGTCATCTCCAAGCTTAAAGCCCAAGAGTCCTTAGTGTACCTTACTAGATTTGCACGCACTTGGCAACTGATTACCCTAGCTAGACCCAGCAGTGCCTTTGTTTCGCCACATGTCCTGGCCCAGACCACAGGCCAATAAGAACATGCTAAACAAAGATACATTTCTAATGACATATTGTAATTTGGAAGTGGGAACAATTTTATATTTGCCACCGAATGACTATATGCAACTAATGCCAAACTATTATGGACTAATGTGTTACTGACAGATATATATTTGTTCCACAATCAGCTTCGCAATGACGCATGTTGTTCATCATGAGACATGAGTTCATGTCGTAAATTGTAATGTTGTTGTTTCTCATTGACGGCATTTGTGGATTCTTTTTTTGGGGGTGCCGTTAGATGAGCTCATTACGAGAATAGTGTTCCAAGCTGTTGCTGTACTGTGACTTTACCTTCAAGTATCATACGCTGCTACGGAGCAGGTTAGGTGACCAACAGCACATCTTGCATGAATCACCGGGACACAGCTGCCTGCCCTGCCAATGGGTACCAACAGAAAGAGAAGCGTAAAGCCATTTTGCCGTTATTTTACTCCCGGAAAGGTACTCGATGCTGGCCTCATAACACATGATGAGCAGAGCACTGCATAATCACCAACTCCACTGTAGCTCATGACTCCATTATATCCCAAGGAGGCGATGAAATAAAGGGTTTTCAGCATCCTTTAACTCTTTCTGCAGACTCACCCAACCCACTGATCCAAGCCATCATTCCATCCATTGCTCTCATTGCAGCAATTTGCAGATAGATTATACGCTAACAATTCATTAATACTGGTCAGATAAATTACTCTTTTAGCTACTGCTGACTGCTAAGTACAAAGTTACAGTGAGATGGGAGCATGACAGAGAAAACAACTGACCAAACCAGAGATGAAGATGCAGGTTACACAGATTGACAGAGAGAGGAGCAAGATTCCAATGGAAGAAACCAACAGGAAGCAGGCAGCATGGCAGATTGGCAGGGGTAACTAGAGGACAGATCAGAGATTGGTGCCGGCACTACCAACCAGCCTACCCATCTGCCCCCATAGTGGCGTGCACTGGCTACCAGTAGATGCCAGTACAAAACTAACATTTGTTCCAGCTCCCTGCACCACCATACATACATTCCATACATAGCATCTCAAGCTCCCAATCCCAAGAAGAATGCCACTACATAGGTAGACAGTGTTCTTCTTGTGGCGACCTCCACAGAGTGAAAAGATGGGAGAAGCTGAAGAAGCACCGGGGGTCAGCAATGGTGAGGCACTGGAGCTCCTCATGTCCATGGCGTCCTCTTCACTGGCCTGCTGTGTCTCACAGTTCCCAACCAAGTGGCAATCCATCAAGGACAAGCTCCATCAGCTCTGCTGCAGCCTGAATTCACTGTGCAGCGGCGTCGGCGGCGACAGCGACGTCAACAATGATGACGACGAGGAGCATCCTGTGTTGGCTGAGCTTCTGCGGCTGTCTTCAGCAACCGTGAGGAGCATCCAGGTCGTTGCTTCTCAGTGCAGCGACGGGTCATACAAGGGTGGAAGGCTTCGTCTGAGGAGCGACCTGGACAACCTGAGCTGCAAGCTTGATGCACACATGAAGCAGCTCAAGGAGATGGCTTCGTCCGGGGTGGCCTCGCCGTCCAAGGCCATTGTCGCCGTCAGGCCCAGCGCCGAGGCCAGCGTAGGTGAGAAGGCGTTCTACCTCAAGGATCTCTTCTCCAGGATCAGGATCGGCGGCACCGTCCAGAGGAGCCAGGCACTGGCCACCATCAGAGAGCTCTTGGCGGAAGACGAGTTCTGCGCAAAGGTTGTCGCTCTCGACGTCGACGACGGCATCGCCTTGCTCACCGGGTTCCTCGAGTCCACAGAGGCGTGCATCCAAGAAGAGGCCGCCGGTGCCGTCGCCGTTGTCGCGAGCTCCGAGTGTTACAGAGGAATGCTGGTGAAGGCAGGGGTGATCGCCCCGCTTGTCCAGCTGCTGGAGAACGCATACACGGCCAGCGAGCTGGGCAAGGAGAGGGCAGCGCATGCGCTGAGGGAGCTGACGGAGAACTCCGACAACGTGTGGGCCGTCTGCGCGCACGGCGGCCTCACCACGCTGCTGCACGCCTGCACCGGCGCCGGCAGCAGCAGCAAGCTCATCAGCTCGTCTTTTGCAGTGCTGAGGAACCTCAGCCGGGTGGAGGAAGTGAAGATGTTCATGGTGGAGCAAGGCGTGGTCACGGAGCTGGTGAAGCTCTCCCAGAAGAAGGAGGAGGTCCGCAAGCTCGGCGCCGTCGAGTTGCTCCATGCCATGGCTCTGGATGACGCCGACGTCAGGGAGGAAGCCGTCAGCATGGGGGTGATCCAGTCACTCCTTCAGTTGATATACCCCGACCTTCCGTACTCCTACAAGGCCAGGGAGGTTGCTCTTGCAGCCATCTGGTTCTTCTGCTTCTCTTCTGCGAACTCCTTGAATGATCTCATCAGCTCGGATGTTCTTAGCTGGCTGCTCTTCTACTTGAACAATGGCGACTACGCTATCCTCGAATGCACCCTCAAGATTCTGAGGCATCTCTCTGAGGTTTCTGAGGAGTACAACCGGATGATGGGCAGAGCAGGGTATTTGAGCGCCCTGTCAAGCTTGCTTGGAGCAAAATCCTGTCGAGTCCGGGAAATGGCAGCTCAGGTTCTTTCCAGCTTGCTGATGCTTCACCCCAATCGCGTCATCTTCATTCAAGACGGCGACAATCTGAACAGGCTGCTGCAGCTTCTTGATCCAGCTGAGGGCAAGCTGATGGCGAAGGACCTGATCCTCTCTGCTATCATGTCCTTGGCTGAGACCCACAGTGGAAGGAAGAAGATTGTGACATCAGAGAATTTCTGCTGCCTGAAAGAACTGGCAGACTCTGGTGACTTCGACGCCAAGAAGATCGTCAGGAAGCTATCTAATAACAGACTGCAAACCATCTTCAGCAAAATATGGAGTGTCTAAGTTATGTCTGACTCCTTTTTCACTGAGGTTTAGCTCTAGTTTATTTGATGTCCATAGTTTTTTTTGGCTTTGCTTGTAATCTCGACACATCCATCATTATGATTCCTTTGTGATATATATTTCAACTTCAGTTAAATTCAACCCTTTTTAGGAACAGGGTTCTAAATTCAGAGTCTTCATCAGTCTTGTATAGCGATCACCTTTTAGTCTCTTGTACTTTGTGCGATTTATTGCAAATCTAGTATTTTTGTCTTACAAATACAATGACAGGTAGAATTTCCAGACTTTAAGGAATTAAGGCTTGCATGTAGCACTGCAAACTTCACAATTTGGGTATCGCGGCTGTCTGTTGGGCCATTTGGAAGACGCGTAACTCAGTTTGCTTTGAAGGCAAAGTTGTGACAAATCCTGCTACAATTGTGTGTTATGCGTGTGTGCTCATGGGTTACTGGGCAGGTTTGTTCCTGGGAATTGACAAGGAAGCCCTGGAAGCGGGGGTGAACACGATGCTGGCGATCGCGGTGAGTCTGACGACCAAGAAGAAGATGAAGCAAGGACCCCCTCAGCTGAAGAACGGACGGGATGATGATCAGCAAGGTTGAAGGGTGTGTTGATATCCATCGGATCTGGGGCTGATGGCTCGCGGTTGTTTTTTGCTGGATCTGTGTCCTCTAAAAACTGTGAAGTTGCAGCTTTTGTTTTGATGCAAGTTTGTTCTTGCATGGTCGTATGTCAGAAACGTTTAGGTGCTTTGTTAGTCGTCTGAATCAGGCGATAGTCGTAGACTGTTATTTTCATCTTCATAACTGTCTTTAAACTGCTATGTAAAACTCTAAATGCTGTATTTCCGTTGTTATGCAATGGGAATGGGGAGGTTCCTCGCGTCAAAAAAAAATGTAGCACTGCAAACATACGACTATAATCCATAGCTCAAAGAACTACATCAGTGTCGGTCTCTAATTTCTGCTGTCAGGGCTACAGGAGGAGCATATGCTGAACCGTCAACCAGCCAATCTTCTGTCTACATCTACATCTATAGATAATCCAAAGAAAACTTAAGCACCCTACCAATCCGTTATGATAGGAGCAAGTGGGAGTTAACTAGCAGCCAAACTAACGCGGTTCCTGCAACATTGTTACTGGAAGAGGCAGTGAAAATTAGTAGTAAACAACTGACATGTCAAAGCAGCCAAATGGAGGATAAACGTGTGAGTTAGCTAGCAGCCAAACCAACGGCTCCTGCAACATTGTTACTGAGAAAAGCAGCGAAATTAGTAGTAGTAGACAACTGACATGTCAAAGCAGCCAAATGGAGGGAGGATAGACAAGAACAGCACTAAAATACTGGCATCGCTCTCAAACCGAACAATCATCAGCAAATATTCAGAAAAAAAAGGCGGGTTGTCTTGTTCGCCAGTAGTTTGTTTTCTTTCTAATATTCTTAGGATTTGGGCATTCGGCATTCCCGTGATGCTTCAAGATGACCTCGTGAATGACTGATCCAGTAATGACTGATCCAGGCCTCTCTATGTGGTCCAAAGGTCCAGTCTGGCCTCTATTTGTTTGTATATCTCCAAGTTGAAAGCAGTGGTGGTGTGGATTCATGGTTTGTGCAGTCCTTACTTTTACTGCTGAAAATTTTATTACTTGAACACACCACACGTTTTCACCAATGTTTCACATTTTTCATCAGTGGACTTCCTCTTCCTGTGTGTTCGGGAAAAACTATGCATGAACTAGAGAAGAACTAAAACTAGAATTGTACCATCATGCCATTTGTGGTACAACATTCAGGGGACAGCAATTCATCAGTCCCCACTCCCCAGAGCAAAATAGCCAAATGCATTTCAAAATCAGAGGAAGCAAAGCAAGACAAATAAAGGAGGAGAGGCATATTATAAACCACAGCATGATCCTGTACTTCATCAAACCAAGAACACACTCATTACAATTCGAAACAAGAGCACCAGCAGGAGCAAACCTTATACTCTCTTTTCACAAGGCAACACAAAAGCACTAGCAATGTCTCAAGAAAAGGAAAAAAAATATAGGACATGAGATATGATATGAATGTAACAGTAGACTATGTAGTAGCACACTGCAAAAAGAGGCCTCACCCATATGCAGCTCAAGTTAAGCAGGCAGTTCAAACACTCATGACGAAAGGAAGCCAAGCTGTCAGAAGGAATTGATCGAAGTCAAACATCTCATGCTTCTGCTGCTGCCTCAGGTGATTCAAGTTCAACCACCCGTGCCTGGTAGGGCGTGACGAGATTGCCATCCTCCGCTGCGGCGGTGAAGAAGGATCGCTTCCCGACCAAATCTGCAACACGCTTGGCACACCCCGAGTCACGCGGGCTCTCATCAGAAGGCGGCATGGTCTTGATCCTTGGGAGCAGCTCTGCAACCTTGGCAACTGTTTCAGGAGACAGCTCGTCATTGGACGGCTCAGTGAGCTTTGCTCTGATCTCCTCCCTCTGGCTTGCAGCACTAGCCGGTCCTGGGAGAGACTGCTTGGACCGCTTGTCTTGTGACACAGCTGCCAGGGACGAGCCAGGGGTGATGCTGTAGCGGCTCGGGACGACCCTGACCTTGGAGCTCCCCGCCGGCCTCTTCGCAGTGGCTGCATTGCTGGTGTGATTGACCACCACCACGCCTTTGGGCTTGAGCTCATCAGCCACTTTGTTAACCACGAGTGCCGCGTTCCCTCCCCTCGCCGCCTCTGTAGCCTTGGCGTTACCTGCTTTTGTCTCGGTAGCCTTGGAAGTGGACTGCCTCCTGGACCTGCTGGGGCTCATGCTCCCGCTCCTCGCCTTGGCTTTGCTTGCTGCGGTGCCTTGCCTGGCATTGCTGGATGGCCACGGTCTGGCGGGGACGGCGTGCTGCTTGGAACGCTGGACTTCCTCTCGAACGGCACCGAGTTTGTTGGTGAAGGGCTTGACACGCGCCGCCGCTGCCCCGGGCTTGCTGCCGACGCCATGGTGGATCTCCAAGGGCCCGAGGCTGACGCCTCTGCGCCGCTGCACGGGGGGCTCCTTGATCGGCCTCAGGATCGGCCGCGCGGCGCCGCCCTCGCCCTGAATCTTCCTCTGCGGCGCGGTGGCGGCGGCGGATGGGACCCTAGGGTTCGCGGCGACGATGTCGAGGGGCCCGAGGCTGACGCCCCTGCCCCGCGCCGCCGCCGGGGCCTGCTTGATCGGCTTCAGACCCTGCGCGGCGCGCGGCTGCTGCTGCTGCTTGTCAGTGGTGAGCGGGTTGGGGTTGACGGTAGCGGCGACGTCGAGCGGGCCCAGGCTGAGCCCCCGCGTCCGCGGCCGCGCCGCCACCGCCGCTGCCTTCGTCGCGGGCGCGACCTCTCCGCGCTTGGGCGGCTCCGACTGCTTGGAGGTGCGGAGGTGGTGGAGGCGGGAGGACAGGCGCAGGATCTCCGCCTCGATGTGGCCGATCTCCGCCTCGACGTCGGGGTCGGGGTCGGGGCGGTGGTTCTCCTTGTCCCCTTCCGCCTCGTGGCCTGCGCTCGCGCGCGCAGGGGAGTGGGCGTGCCACGCGGAGGAGGAGGCGTGGTCGAAGGGGGCGTTGTTCCAGACGTGCACCAGCGGGATGAGCGGGTCCTCCTCCATCGCACCCCGCCGCCGGAGAGCCCCCTGTTCCCGTTCCCGTCGAGGATCGGCACAAGCAGAGAGAGAGAGAGAGAGAGAGAGAGATCAGGGGGGAAAGCAAACCAACAGAACAGAGCTCGCCACGAACGAATCCAATCGGGCAATCGAAATTCGAAACCAGACGGACGGACGGATACCAGGACCGGACGATCGATCGACGGATGGGTGAGCGGAGGCGGCTGGGAGCGGATGGATTCCTGCTGCTTCCCCCTCGCGTCCTCGCGTGATCTGAGGCGCGATAGGTTGGTTTTTCGAAACTCGCGGTGCGAATTGGGGCGATGCGGTGCGGGGAAAGACGAAGAGAGGTTTAAGAGGCGGGGGGTGTCAGTATTCGACCGTTGGGGGGGGCTCGGGAGCGGAAGGGGAGCGCCGCCGCGCCTTGTATTATTGCAAGTGGTTTTTTGTTTTTTTTTTTGGGAGAAAAAGGGGAAATACACTCGCTGACGGTGGGGCCACGCTGCGAGTACTAGTGGGTGTTGTGGGACCGTGGGAGGCCCAGACACGGTAGACGTTGCATTGCAGGTGTGGTGTGCACCCACCGAAGTGAACTCCGTCCGAAAATGCCGTTGCGTCGCATCCCTTGGACACGTTACTGGCTTACTGCCAGTGCCATGCCATCGACGGAAGTTCCATCTCTGAGATTTTAAATTCGAAGATTATTTACACCTGAAAAATCTACATTTCGGCTGCTCGTTTGCTGGATGCGTGCTCCTGTGTTTTGTGTTTTCCCCAATTTATTGGGCTCAGTAGAGAGTTTGTTCCTTTTCGGAAAAAAAAAAAACAGAAGTGAGTTTGTTCGTTTTACGTGCTACCTACGCTTCTGCATCAACCGAGGCGCAAGAAACTGCGTTCGTTCGAGTTAGCGGCTAGCGCCGTAGACTGCACGGACGGTTTCATTTCCCGCCGATTTGTTGGGACTCGTGGTGAGCATCGGATCCTCCTCTCCTAGCACGGACGATTTGGAAATGGAATCGATTGACACCGACTCTTGCAGTCGGAGGTTTCGACAATGTGCTAAAGCGTACTGTGTACTACTCCTCCTCCATGAGAAAAAGCTCCCGGAAAAGATAGCTTTATACTGTACAGTACAGGGGAAAACGAAGACACTATTCGGTTTTTCCGGGACGGTGCGGAGAATATGGGTTCCTAGCCCCGCACTGGCCTGAGCCTGGCACCACACAGCTCGGCGTTGGCGCGCTCCGATCCTCCGACGGACCAACTCCGTCGTCTTGGCGTCGTGCCGGCCGGCAGTGGCTGCCGTGTGCCGGCTAGGCTACCGTTGCTGCGGCCGCGGTCCTGCCCGTTGCGCACGTCCAGCCGACGCCCACCGCCACCCACCTGGCGTCTGGCCTGCGCGCGGGGGTGCACCGCGCGACTCAGAAATGGTCAGCTAGAACTAGGATGGATTTACGTACACATGGACCCACATGCACAGTCAGCTGAAGAGCGTAGTGCCAACTGCCAAATTATGCAACTAAAACACCAGTAGTAGAGTACAGCAGGTTTCCAGGCTTCAAGCCAGTTCAGCTGCATGATACATTTGTCTCATCTCTGTATATGGCTTAAGAATTTCTTTTAGGTACAAGAACTTTCTATAATCTTTATGCCAGAAGGGAGATTGGCCTCCTAAAATCAACAGGAATTATACTAAGATCTAATGACAGGGTAAAGAAGGCTTTATAGCACAACAACTGCAACAGTTGCTGCTAGTATAGTCTGCGATTCTTCTATGTAATATAATCGGTAATTCTCTTGCTTGATTTGTTTTTCTTTTTAAAAAAATTGCCGCACTAGTGCACTGACTCGACATTTGAGCTAATTTGTCCAGGAAAAGTATGTTGCACTGGGTAAGGTAAATAACATTTTTTTTTTTGAAAACTTAGCAGGAGCTTTGTCTCTCAATTAAGAAAAGATAGAGGTTTATGTACAGAAAGCCCGGAGGCCTAAAACACCCAGAGGGCATAGCCAAGGTACAGAAGAAGAACGATCTCCTCTCCCCTTAGGGAAAAAGACAGAGGGGGGCTAAGTTATGCTGCTAAAGACCCGTGAGCGAAGATCAATGTCTTCTTTGGTTTTGGAGGCCACCTGTCTTACGTCCATGGCAGTGTTTTGAAAAATCCTTCTATTTCTTTCTTTCCAAATGTTCCACATCGTGTAAATCACCACTCCGTTGAAGTGTCGTCGTCATTGCCTTGGGATTGTGGCAGCCGCTTCCTCCCACCAAGCACGAATTTGTGTTGGCTGGACCTGTGGCTGGATTAGTTGTACATCAAAATGTTCCCAGGTCAGCACAAGGTTCCAAATCTCTTTGGCTAGAGGGCACAACAGGCACAGGTGAAGGCCCGATTCTAGTGGTCCGTTGCACATGGCGCAGTGGTCTTGGTGTGGCCAGTTCCTTAGCTGCAAGTTGTCAGCTGTGAGGATTTTGTTTTGCACAAGGATCCAGACGAAGAATTTACATTTGTTCTCGGTATGTGCTTTCCATATAAGGTCTGGCTGGAATCTTCTGTAGCATCCTTGGAATTGTATGCGGTATGCCGACCGGGTGGAGTATATGCCATCAGGCGTCCACTTCCAGATAATAGAGTCTTGTACTCCTGGCTGTAGCTGGATGTTTTGTATTCTGATCCATAAGGATATGAATTCCTCTAGGTGTGTGGCCGTTGTGATCTTGCCCCTGAGAGATTGAATCCAGCCATCGTTTTGGAGCTCCTGCTGGACCGATCTATTCTTTCTTCTTACTAGCTCAAAGAGTTGCGGTGCAAGGTTCCTGGGAGCCTCTCCCTCTAGCCAGCTATGGTGCCAAAATTGCGCTTTTGTGCCGTTTCCGACTGTGACAATGGTTGATGCATTGAACAACAATCTGTCAGTCGGTTTGCAAGGCAACTCAGAGCCAGCCCACGGCTTGGAGGGATCCACCCAATCCTGCCACAGCCAACGTAACCGAAGTGCTCTACCAAACTTGTCCAGGTCAGGCACCCCGAGACCACCAAGTTCCTTAGGTTTGGACACAGTTGGCCAATTGACGAGGCAATGTCCTCCGTTCGTGTTTTCTTCCCCCTTTCATAGAAAAGACCTACGAATTTTGTCAATCTGTTTCCTAGCCCAGGAAGCTAGTGGGAAGACGGTCAGGTGGTATGTAGGCATAGATGAGAGGACCGAAGTGACCAACGTTAGCCGCCCTGCCTTGTTTAGTAGCTTGCCCTTCCAGCCGAGTAATCTTCGGCCAATCCGTTCAATTAGAGGCTACACGTGCACTTTTTGGAGTGGCCTTGTGTGCAATTGCAGACCTAGGTAGCGGCAAGGGAAAGATCCTCTGGTCCCCGAGAAAGCTGAGAGTACATGGTCTAGGTCAATCTCCTCGCATCTGATCGGGTGGACAGAACTTTTATCCATGTTTATGCTAAGGCCCGACACCTTGCTGAAGGTGTCCAGAATGGATTTGACGGCTTCAATGTCTTCCTTTTTGGGGCTTATGAAGATCACCGCATCATCGGCGTACATGGACGTCCTCTATTTTGCTGTGGCAAGAAGCAGTTGCGTAAGGACATTGCAGCCAGTAGCTAGGTTGAGCAGTCGCTGCAACGGGTCCATAGCTAGGATGAAAAGCATGAGCGAGAGTGGGTCGCCTTGGCGCACTCCTCTAGCATGGTGGAATTTTGGCCCCGGCACGCCATTTAGCATCGCTCTAGAGGTGGTTGTGCAAAACAAGAAAGATACCCATTCACGCCAACGGGGTCCGAAACCGAGAGCCTGCAGTACCTCTAACAAGTAGCTCCAATTAACGGTGTCAAACGCTTTCTGAATGTTGAGAAATTGCTTGCTGCAAAAGAATCTAGGGAATGGAGATTTCAAAGACTTTTCCTTTCTTCGAACGGAGTGTATAGATTTTCCAGAATAAGTATAAGTATTACTCCTTCCTAACGGGGTCTACACAACTTCATGCATTTCAAATTAGGCCTCTTACAGTATTCCTGAAGGTGCCTTCAGAAATTCATGCATTAAAAGTACGGTAGTGCCCTGATAGGCACGTGCGTCTGGACGCCCGCAATCTGCACCTTGTTCCCGCACCTGCACTCCGCCCCCACGCCACCCTAATACGGCGTCTACGCCCCACCTGACCCCTCGTGCCCCCTTTAGCAGCTGCAGCAGCGGGTGACATTGCAACATGTGCAAGACCTGTGATCTACTTTTGAAACATCTAGATATAATACTTGCAATATACGTCTGAAAGACATATAAAACACTTGAAACATGCTTTTAAAACACTTGAAAAAAAGCACCTGAAAAACGCTTAAAAACCATTGCAACATACACAACATCTAGATAAAACACTTGCAACATATATGTGAAACATATGCAACATTCAGATAAACACACTTGCAACATACGTCTGAAAACATAGATGAAACATTGGGGACAGACGCTTGCAACATAAGTGTATAACCATTGCAACATCTGTAACATCTGCGATCTACTTTTGCAACATTCGTATGAAATATTTGCAACATATGAAATATACACTTCCAACATGTGCTTTCAGCGCAACATCTCCTTACTACATGAGAGAATGGAGGCTCATCGGCGTGCCGGAGGCAGTGGCCCGGCGACACTTGTTGGCGGTGGGGAGGCAGCAACTGCACGACTGGGAGAGGGCGATCGCATGGTGCACCATCCTGCAGCAAAGCCTGGTGGTCGTCCCTGAGATCCAATAGGTCGTCGAGGCCCACGACGTCGAATGCCCAGAGGAGGAAGCGACAGATATACCCTAGCAGTAGGAGGAGGTGGAGCAGCTACTTTGGGAGCACCGACTCCTAGTAGCCCACCGGGAAACCCATACCGGCCGCGACCGAGGCGGCGCTTGTCTGAATCTGATGGCTTCCCTTGGCATGTTCGTGCCTCTTGGCTCACGGCGGTGGTGGGCTTTGCCCTTGAAGCAGAGAAGAACGAGTGGATGAGAGGACAGGAGTGACGGGACGTGAGGATTTTTTTTATAAACTCTTGAGTGAATGGGAGAAGATAGTTGGGTTGACGTTGCGGTATACTAAGGAACATCTGGACAGACAGACGCCCACACTGCAGCAGTACAGTTAAAAGTAGGGAGTCTTGTGCAGTTGTTGTACTTGATTCTGAATTTCTGATCAATCTTCTCTTACCACAATATTCTCTCCGGGGGAATCATGGCCAGTAATGGGCCGTGAAAACAAGCCCACGTGCCGAACGAGATTAACAACAGCCCAAGTCTTACGTGTCATCTCCAAGCCTTTCCATGCTCATTTTAACCCATATTAGCCCACGGATCTACTACTATCTTCTTCGTAGACCATAGATAAGATGAGAAGCCTGTGTAGTTCTTAATCTGCCTGTGTTTGTCATCACCACTTCACCTGGACTTCAGAATTACTGTACTTACCGATATACGAAATCAAACAAATGAACAGTGCATCGTGTTGAACCCACCAAACAAAAGGATGCTAAGGCCAGTCTTAATGGGGTTTTATAGGAGTGTCGTGCATATTTATTATGATGCCACGTCAGTAGATTTGGACTTTTTGCAAGAAATGAGGAGGAGAAAGAAGGGATTCGTTTCATCCCCACGACACGAGCGGGGCGCCGTTTTCAACACTGTGAAACGGGAACGAAACACCCACTCAGAAGCCAAACGCGTTTCATCACAAGGGACGGGTGGGCTCGGCAGGCTACCACCGCCGCCGGGCGAGCCCCTCCGCCGCCGCGAGGGCGCCGCCGGGCGTGGGCGAGTGCCTCCGCCGCCCTGGCGAGGTCGTCGCGGGCGAGCGGCTCCACCATCTTCCTCACCATGTACCTCCGCCGTGGGCGCAGTCGCTGGGGGCACGAGCGAGGCCGTCCGCTGCGGGGCGCGGCCGCCGGGGACGCGAGCGCGGCCACCGTGGGCGCGCAGCAAGGCCGTCCGCCGCTGGCACATCTACCGGGGTCGCGGGCGAGGCCGCCCGCCGCGGACGCATCCGCTGGGGGCGCAACTCCGATGCGCACACCCATGTCCAGCAGCTCCACGTACTTGCCCATCTCCAGCATTCTCTTCTTCCCCTGCAGCGCATATGCTCTGCGAACCTGTGCTCTTGGATCTCGAACAGAAAGGAAATATGATTAGTGTTAGCTTGTGGTCGGTCGATTGGATCTGGAGGTTGGTAGCTAGTGTTGCTGGTGCTTTTCGTGGGGGGTGTCCCAGTAACAGGAGCAGGGGCTGCGGCCATGGGACGGCGGAGGAGAGCGGTGATCATGCCTGGTGAAGGGGAGGAAGCAGAACGGGTGGACCCACAAAAACAAAAAAAATCTATGAAACTGTACCATAAAACCATATACCGAGAAAGACACCTATTTCATGCTAAAGTTTTACATCTTGGAAAGTGGGAGGTGAAAACCCCGCTACACAATTCACAATCACGCACGCGAAAATTAAAGCCACGAACTACTGCATCGGACCGTGTTCACCCTCCCAGACCGGGTTCAGCGCGACGGCCAGGTCAGTTGGGTCCCCAGAGAAGCAGGTGCATGAGCTTCTCCGTCCTCTCGATCTCCGCCTCCCGCTGCCTCCACTCCCGCTCCCGCTCCTCCCCCGCCGCCGTCCGCGCGCGTCCCTTGGCCCGCAACGTCGCCACCGTCTCGGTCTCCGCCTTGGCGTCGCGCCGGCACGCAGACGCCGCAGCTGCCGCTGCCGGCTCCGGCTCCGGCCTCGCGTCGTGCTCGTGCAGGGAGGCGCGGAACGCGCGCTCCCGCCCGCACTCCCGCCCGTTGCACATGCCTCGCGCTCGCCGGGTGTGTGCCACCCGCTGGTCGCCGACGCCGACGGCTCCCCACCACCACAGGCCACCTGACGGCGAGCTGGGCTCCCGCTGCAACCTCTCTGTGTGGCACGCTTAGACGCTACTGGTAGCTTGATCACGTACGTTTTAGCTACCTTGTGAATTTCTGAGCCCGTTACTTATAGAGAGCGCCCTGCGGGAATTTCTCAGCCAGACGACCGATCGGACGCAGACCGGCACTGGGTTGCGGGCGCGAGACCCGGCTCCGGAAACAAGTGAAGCGCGTCTCGCCCCAGGCGCCAGGCGCGGGTGTGTGTTCCGGGCCGAACGATGACGACGTGTCGTGCGGTGCGGTGCGGAGTGCGCGTGGCCGCGGGGGAAACGGTGGCTGGGAGCGGGAGGAGCGTCCACGGTTTCGGTCCCGTGGCGGCAGCGCGAACCCAGCGAAAGCGCCCGGACCCAGCCCACCGAAACCAGTGGGTGGCGTACTAGCGTGGTGCCGGCGCGCGTGCGGTCGTCGTCTGTTCGCTCCGCGGCGGTGGTCGGTGGAATGGAATGAACCTGGCTCGTCAAGCCAACGAGATGACCGGCCTGTGGCACGACACGACTCGTTGTCTCGTTCTTTCGAGGGAAGTCGCCTCTCGTCGGCGCATCGCATCGTGCTGCCCACCACATCGGTGAAACCGCGCGCGATCGATCGCCGACGGCTCGGCTGGTAGTAACTTAAGCAGATGGCTGGAGCGATTGGGATCTTGTCAGCTGTCTTTGTTGATTCCGTCCTGTTTGGCACGCGCCTAATTGTACACTTTCCTCTCAGTGAACTGCTAGGCTCTGTCCCGCAGACTTTGAGCGTCAAAAAGGTTGTCACGAGAGAGAGAGGGATGCAGCGTCCACATCCGTTCTGTGAGGCTGGAGTAACATCCGGGAAAAGGATCTGTGAACCTCAGGTTGAGTTTAGTGCCAACACCCTCCACAACTACAAATGCAATTGTTCAGCTCACCCAAGCAGAGTCCAAGACGACCAATCCTGATCAAAAAGTAGAGAAAGAGGACTAAGGGAGCAAACTACTACGGTTTTTGTTTCATTGTTGTGCGTGTGTCTGTCTACGGTATACAGCTTCGTCAACCATGAGTTAAGTACTTAAGTGTGAGATACCAATTGATGCATTTGCAAGTACAGCTCTGCTTAAGAAAAACGGCATGGAAATGAGACACGCATAAGGAAAAGCTTGCTTAGTGGTGAAAAAAGAAGATGAGGGTAGAACTGTCTAGAAGTGTAGAACCATTATACCCTTTTTTCTAAGATGAATTAGGACTTAGAGCCTTTTAATTAATACTTTGGCGTCTGACCATTAGCTTCTTACAATTTATTATCAGTTACTACAAACCAACATCCTGCTAAAATAAATAATGAAATACAAATCCACCACCGCATCAAACATACATATATTTTGTCTAATTGATTCCAAAGTTTATAAATGTTTGATTTTTTTGGGGGGGACGAATGTTTGATTTTCTTTTCCGATTCTGGTACGCACTAGAAATGGAGCTGCAATAGAGAGTAGCTGAAACACAAATCAAACCCCACAACCATAAATTTGTAGTAAAAATGTGCTGCACCGCTTTATAAAATCATCACCGTTTTAGAAGGATGACAGTAGAACTCCCCTGTTTCGTAGAAGGCATTAATTAAATCAGTAAAAAGCTATCAAACGAAGTCAAGTAAAACTCAATCAGGAGTATGTAGATATAATAATTTATCTCAACCGGTTCAATAAAAAAAATGACGTCAACGAACGTTCCGGGCGTATGCAGACCACATGCGCCTCACCACCTCGCTCATTTTCAGCGAAAGAAAAGGGGAGAAAAGAATGCAGAATATTCTTCCAGACGCAGCCCGACCCCTGGTTTTTGGGAACCTGGGTGTAGTAGTCACTCTGCCGAAAACCAGCAACCAGCAGAGCCCCCTGTTTTCCCCTCCCGCCGCGCCCGTCCTCCTTCCTCGCTGCCGCCAACTGCCTGCATCGGCTACCTGCCGGTGCCGGCTGCCGCACATATATAAGCGCCTCCCTTCCCCTCGTCATCGCCGCAGTGCAGAGCGTCAACACAAGCAGACCAAGATTCAGAAGCAAGAACAAGTCTCTAGCCGGTGCGCGATCGAGAGGAGTGAGTGACCGAGATCATCAAGCTCGGAGCTAGCAGTGAATTAAGATGAGCGCGTCGTCGTCCGTGGCCGTGAGCAAGAAGGCGTCGTCGCTGGTGGTGGCGGCGAGCATGAGCGCGGTGGAGGCGCTCAAGGACCAGGCGGGGCTGTGCCGGTGGGACTACGCGCTCCGCTCGCTCTACAACCGCGCCGCCGCCGCCAATAAGGTCGTCGCCACCGGCCGCGCCGTCCCGGTGTCGCTCTCGTCGTCCCAGGCCGCGGCCTCCACTCCTGCGGCCGCCGGCAGGGCTGCCAGGCCCAGGCGGTCGGAGGAGGAGAAGCTGCACAAGGCGTACCACCTCGTCTGCTGGGGCCCTAACTAGATGTTAGGACTGCATTCTCTTATTAATTACTTCTTTTCGTATACGCGTCCTGCGATTCCTAATACATACAGAGGTGTATGTGTATCTGCGGATTTTGCATGTAATCCGTCCTCTGAAACTCATGGATGATGGCTTGATGCCATGGGAATTGCTTATTGCTGAGTGATAAACAAATGGAAATGGGAATTTTTGTGATGTGAATTGTGATTAGTGATTACCTCTTGGCTCTTGCAGTCTTGCCGATCTCAGAGTGGCCATCTTGCGCGCGTTATCACTGGTTAGTTATTACCTGAACAGTTAGAACCGGACTCCCGGGGCGAGGAATCATCTGAAAAGATTTTTTTTGTGTGTGTGGTTTTTGCGTGAAGTGACAAAGACATGATGGGTGTGCAGCGCTGATGAGTGATGATCAGAGACTACCACTGAACTGAAGCAGTGCTCATCAACGCTACACTCAATGATGCAATTGATTTCAGTTTGCCGACTCCCATCTTGGATCTGCATCTGCAACCTCTCCTGCTGTCCTGCATATGAAGAACGGGTACTGCTGTACTACAGGTTATGAGTTTGAGAGAGAAACGTTGTTCGGCTGCTGCAGCCACTTGTTCTACTACGTTTCTCAAACTCACAACGTTTTGTTTTTTGGTAAAAGAGAGATCATAGATCAACTTTGTAGTTTGTACCTGCACTGCCTTGTTGGATTCTCCTCAGTTGATCGCAGAGAGAGAGAGAGAGAGAGGGGGAGGGAGGGAGGCAGTACTGCTACCTTCCCGCTCTCATGGGCTGCATCGAGCGGCAGGCTCTCTGTCGGGCAGGGCTTGGCCTTTGTGTTTGTGTTGACCGAGTGACCGACTGATTATACCAAATTGAGCCCGGCCCGAGCCCAATGGGTTTTAGCCCGTCCACGAACCTTACTGGATAGGGCCTGGGCACAGATCTCGCTGCCCAAAAAAATTTCTTGGCTCGAACCTAGGCCGAAACACTGTTTCTTGCTATTTTACAATGTAAAATGCGCGGGCGGCCCGCCCATACCCAGGCCCGGCCCGAGAAATTAGGCCCGACCTGCCCAGTGGGAGGTCATGGGTGGGATTTTTTTGGCCCGAAATAACCGAGCTTTTTATTGGCTCGGCCTGCAAAATGCTCAGGTCTACGACTGATCTACTCCGTATGTTTTTCCTTCAACTTTTAATATTAGACATCTTACCCAACAACACTCAAAACCATATAAATTCTCCTCATTCCCTCAATCAAAAGTGGGTTTTCAAGGTGATTTCATTATATTTTAGTTTTCGAGGTGATTTCATTCTTTTTTTAGTTAAAAAATCTAGTGAAAACTTGCTAAGGTTTTTGAACCACAAAAAATATCTTTGAAATTCTAAAGTTTTGTGAATGAACTTAAATATAGATTAGGACACAAAAAAAATCCAAATGATATATTTAGTGCTTGTGAAAATATCTCTAAAACATTCAATAAATTAGATCTAGATCCAGAAAAAGGTAAACTATTCAGAAAATCTAGAAAATTTTCAAAACAATATAATAGATGTCTAAAAACCATTTTGGAAACTTTTCAACAAAAACATGAGATGCAACCAACAGGAAATGCATTCAACACCAAATGAATTTTGCATTCTTGCTTAGTATATCTCATATTTTTGTTGTCAAAAGTTTTTTATAACATATTTAGACATTAATTAGAATGTTTTTGAAAATTTTCATGACTTTTTGGATATTTCCTCGTTTTTCTAAAGCTAAATCTCATTTTGGAACCTTCTAGAGATATTTTCACCAACTCTAAAATTTTTATTCATGTTTTTGTATGGCAATCTAGTCTAGGATTTTTCTTAAAATTTGAGAAGCTAGAGAAAATTTTCATGGTTTAAAAAATCTTATTAGGTATTTACTGATTTATTTAATTAAAAAGACGTTGAAAGACACTTTTCACCCCGAGCAGGGAGGTACTTCAAACTATCTTAAGAGTTGAAGGGAGTAAGAAATCTAGATTTGGTGTTCGAAGGGGAATACAAACCACAACAATAGTTAAAGGAGTGATGGTGGAGCTTGAAAGAAAATCGAGATGGGGCTAGTAGTACTAATTTTTTGCTTAATGTGCACATTTATTAATTTCAAGCATCAATAGAAAGAGCAGAAGTAGGCCTTATCCACAACTCATAATTGATTTTCGATTAGCCTATTCAATCTAATTCTAAGCTGAATTAGTAGCCATTACTTTAGTTTATGTAGGTAACAAAAGTTTATGAAGTGTATATAGTAAGATGTACGATAAATAAAATGTAAGATAATTAGGAAGACTTCATATTTCTTTGCAAAGTCCCTTATGTAGTCATAGATTGAAAAAGGTTGCCACTTAGGGACCATTGTATGTGAAGATTTTTATGAACATCTTAGTCTCGTAGTTTTAAATTCGTGAAATGGATAAATTTAAATTAATAAAAGTACAACTGATTAAAGGAGTTTTCAATTTTTTTCTTGGGAGGAGAGGCATACGATGAAGTTGTACTAACTACCATGGGATTAAGTTGATGAGTCATACGATGAAGCTCTGGGAGAGGGTTATCGAGCATCGCCTAAGGAGAGTGACACATGTGACCCAAAATCAGTTTGGGTTCATGCCTGGTAGGTCGACCATGAAGGCGATTTTCTTATTACGACAATTGATGGAGAGATATAGGGAGCAGAAGAAGGACTTGCACATGGTCTTTATTGACCTCGAGAAGGCATATGACAAAGTACCGAGAAATGTCATGTGGTGGGCCTTGGAAAAGCACAAAGTCCCAACTAAGTACGTTACCCTCATCAAGGATATGTACAGGGATGTGGTGACGTTTGTCCGAACATGTGATGGCGACACTAGTGACTTTCCAATTAAAATAGGACTGCATCAGGGGTCAGCTTTGAGCCCTTATTTATTTGCTTTGGTGATGGATGAGGTCACAAGGGACATACAAGGTGATATCCCTTGGTGTATGCTCTTTGCTGATGATGTGGTGCTAGTTGACGACAGTAGGGCGGGGGTTAATAGAAAGTTAGAACTATGGAGGCACACGTTAGAGTCGAAAGGGTTCAGACTTAGTAGGACTAAGACCGAGTACATGAGGTGTGATTTCAGCGCGACTAGGCACGAGGAGGGAGACGTTAGCCTCGATGGGCAAGTGGTGGCCAAGAAGGATACTTTTCGGTATTTAGGATCGATGCTACAAAAGGATGGAGACATTGATAAAGATGTTAGGCATAGAATTTCAGCCGGCTGGTTGAAATAGCATCAAGCTTCTAGCGTTCTCTGTGACAAAAGGGTGCCTCAGAAGCTGAAAGGTAAGTTCTATAGGACGGCGATTCGTCTGGCGATGTTATATGGTGCTGAGTGTTGGCCTACAAAAAGGCGACATGTCCAGCAATTGAGTGTAGCGGAGATGCGTATGTTGCGTTGGTGTTGTGGGCACACAAGGAGGGATAGAGTACGGAACGACGATATTCGGGATAGGGTTGGGGTGGCACCAATTGAGGAGAAATTGATTCAACATCGGTTGAGATGGTTTGGACATGTCCAACGGAGGCCTCCTGAGGCACCGGTGCGTAGTGGAGTTCTAAAACGGGCCGATAATATAAAGAGCGGTAGAGGTCGACCTAAACTAACTTGGGATGAGTCCGTTAAGAGAGATCTTAAGGAGTAGAATATCCTCAAGGATTTAGCTATGGACAGGAGCGCTTGGAGATTAGCAATCAACGTGCCTGAACCGTGACCTCTTTTGTCTTGTGCCCTTTATGTCCCTTTATGTGTCTCCCTGTTTCTCGTCTCTTTTGGGTTTCATCTCTAGCCTACCCCAACTTGCTTGGGACAAAAGGCTATGTTGTTGTTGTTGTGTTGTTGTTGAGGAGGGGCATGACCACATGTGCCCTATGAAAAGCTTTACAATTCCTAGAGGGGGTGAATAGGCGGATATGAAAAAATCTTACACAACTAAAAGCAATGGTTTAGTAAATCTTCGAAAGTTGTGAAGAAATCTGTGAAAGTTCCGAAGATCAGAGGTAGCTCAAAATTCCTAAGTAGGAATACTCCAAAATCAGATTATTGAATTGCCATGATTCAACAAATAAGTTAGAGGGAAACCTAAAATCCAACTTGAGAGGAAGAGTGAACCTGAAAGGATCTATAATGGCTAGAGGGAGGTGAATTGGTGTATCTGAAAACTTAAAACAATCTAAAACAGTGGATCAGTACACTGTCGAAAGTTCCAACAATTTAGATAAGAACTTTTGATGCAAGCTGCTGATAAACTTTCGACACCACAAAGCACTACGAAATCAGAATCAAAACAACTTCAATTTCAGATTTGTGATATACCCCACTTCCTTATGGATAGATGAAGCTATCCAAGTACCTCCTTGCCCTTGGAGCGCCACTAATTTGTAGATTGTGACCAATCCCTAAGAAATAGCTTGAGAGAGAGGAGGACAAACAAGAACAAGTATTAAGTAATCACAACAACAACAAGCAGAGGGACGTAAGGACTTATCCCGAGGTTTGGCCACCCCACAAAGGAGTACCTACATCCTCGTTTGTGACCACTAAATTTGGAGTCTCTTCCACCTCCTTGCCTCTCTCAAACAACCACAAAGGTCAACTTGAGTTCTTCACTAGAAAAATCAAGGGTAATACAAATTTTCCAAAGTTCTCCCATAGATCGGGAGCCCATGGACGACGCCTAGCCGGCTAGGGGCAAAGCCCCAAGAGTAACAAACGCAAATCCAACCAGCTCGACGAAGAAATGGAGTGCTCAAGCTTGCTTCGATGTTTCTCTCACCAAATCCCCTACTCTCAACTCAAACTCTTGCAAGATGTGAAGCTAGTAGCAAAGAGGAGGAGACAGGAGAGCCTTGAATGCTAGAGAGGTCTTTTGTCTGAGGTTAGGTCATGAGTAAAGGCGTGGGTAACGGTTAGAAAGGAGGAGAGCAGTATGTATACCTAAAGGCAAAAGTGACCGTTCAGAGTAGCATCGGAACTTTCGATGCAGATTGATGAAATTTCCGACAACTAGGGTTTCGTAAAAGGAATGGTACGAACACGACATCTAAGGCTGCGCGAGAGGAGGTAGCGAAACTTCCGATGGGGAATAGGAGGCATCGGAACTTTCGACGACTGTCGAAAGTTGGCAACTTCCAATGACACAAGCTGCAGACGGCAAGGAGAGGGCTGTGCAAGTCCTCGTCGGAACTTCCGATAGAGGAAGCTTTTAAAACCTAGCCTAGGTGCCTGTGCTGTGTTAGAGTGTCTCTTAATTGATTTTAGTTAAACACTTGAGCACTCTATCTTCCTCAGACCACCTAGAATTGCATCCCCCTTAGTAGTACGATGATTCCTAAACTCAAGTTCAAAAAGAAAAAATAAATTAAGCCACTTGAGACCGGAAGCCTTTAACCTTTGAATTGAGGGATGTCATTTCATATAATCTTTCAATTGATTCTTTCAAGGGACTATAACTTGCAATGTTACTTAATAAACTCGTTAGACCCTATTTTGGATGTCATTAATACACCAACAACCCACAACGGGGCAAATGCACTTATAAACTCCCCTTTTTAGTAATTGATGACAACCAACATAAGCTTACAAGAGATTGAAAGAATTTAAAGCTTTTGAACCCCAAAATTCACAAGGAGGTCCCCCTTAATATATGCAATGGATTTGAATTCCAAATATGACCATCAATCATCATTTGCGTATATTAAATGAAAGAAGATCCCCCTAAATTTTGCAATCCGTGGGGTGCCTAACAAAGTGTGTGAACATATATAGAAGAGTGAGATGCAATATGACATGATATATTTCACAAACAAATAAGAAGGTGATGGCCAAGAGCAAAAGTAGAAACTTAAGTACTTAACAACACATGACCATCCAAAAGAACAAACATCACAAGTAGAGACAAGTGTAACCATGATCTAGATAGATAGATAAGCACAACCATCCGTCACACACAAGGTTCATGTCCATCACATAACACGAGATTAGAAGTTTTACAAACCATTATACGAGATTAGAAGATTTTGACATGATTTGTGGCAAGTGTTCGTGAAAGATTCATTGGCATATGGTTGGGGGCACATGCCCCCATCCCCTAACCTTGTGCCACCCCAACACTCACAAAAGTTAAGATTTTTTTGAATTTGTTTGTGGCGCACAATCTGTCATTGTGTGTTACTCTTTCTAACACAATGCACCACCTTTCACGGTTGGTCATAATGACCACAAATCATTTTATAACCCATACTTAAGAAATATTATATAGCTGTGAATCTGGATAAAAGTATGTCCGTGATCACAAGGGGCTGTCAACAGGGGTGGAGGGCCCGGTAGGGCAAGGTAGGGCACTCGCCTCCGCCGCGGATGCCCACCCCGAGTTGCCTTGGCAGCCATGGATTGATGGATCCAAGGTTGAAGAAGGTCTGCTACTACTATAACTGACCGCATCGCATGAGGAAGAAGACCGTGAACCGTTACTTAGCTTCATTAGGTAGCCTTTGGGCTTTGACAAGTGCCTTTATGGGCTTGTGGCTTGTGGTCTGCATATGGTCCATCGACCTGGTCAGTGGACGCTTTGCCTTTGTTTTCCAGTCACGCGCAACTACGCATCGCTTTGCCTTCCGTCGCTGGCCGCTCCAAATTTGTATCGCGATTCGCGAGTTCGCTGGTGCCGCTGGGCGCCGGGCTGCGGATCAGTTCGTGACTTTGCCTTGGGGCCGGTTTAGTTGCAAAAATTTTTGTAAAATAATACTGTAGCACGTTTCGTTGTTATTTGGTAATTAGTGTTCAATCATGGTCTAATTAGGCTTAAAAGATTCATCTCGCCCATTTCGTCTAAACTGTGTAATTAGTTTTATTTTTTATCTATATTTAATGCTTCATGCATGTGTCCAAAGATTCGATGTGACGGAGAATCTGAAAAATTTTGCAAAATTTTCTGGGAACTAAACAGGCCTTTCGTTCAATTCTGCACTTTGGCAGTTCGGCGCGACGACACGGCAGTTCGCAGTCGCAGCTCATCACGATAAGCCGCCCAATGCTTTCAAGCATGATCAAATGGATGACTTTCTATGTCATCGACTTTGCCCTACCTTGAATTTTTTTCGTCCTCTGCCACCAGCTGTCAAAGGACAATAGGATAGCCCATGTTTATGCTAGACATGGGTAATATATATATGGATCCATTATGTCTCGTTGCCTCCCTCCGTCCCATTGAAAGTGTCGTTTTTTTACTTTTGGACTTCTTGTTTGACCGTTCGTCTTATTCAAAATTTTTGTATAAATATTATTTATTTTGTTATGACTTATTTTATCATTAGAGATACTTTAATAATGATTTATTTATTTTATTATTTGTATAAAAAATTTAAATAAGACGAACAGTCAAACAAGAAGTTTAAAAATAAAAAACGACACTTTCTTTTTTTTTTGAATGGGACAAAAGGAGTAGACCAGGGGTAGACCCATGTTTATGCCAGACATGGGTAATATATAATAGAATAAGTTTCAGCTTCAAACAGTGGTAGACCCAGGGGCCCAACAACTCTGGGCGCCTGACCAGGCTCCGCCGTCGCACAATAGAACATTTGTCGCATCACCCTTTCTCCAAAGCTTCAAAAGATGTGCAAAGTTTCGCCGAGGCTCTATTCGAGTGCTGAGTTCGGTACTGGCTTCAAACATTATTTTTTTGAAAATATATCATACCAGAGTTATTGATGAGGCAAATGTCTAATTTGCAAAGTACTCCCTCCATCCTAAATTATAAAACGTTTAATTTTTGTTTGACCCAAAGTTTGACCACTCATCTTATTCAAAAAAAATTTGTGCAAACATAGTCAAATTTAAGTCATTCTTGAAGAACTTTTATTAATAAAGCGAGCCACGATAAAAAAGAGATATTTTGCAAAAAAAAAATTGAGTAAGATGAGTGGTTAAACTTGGTGTCAAAAAAGTCAAACATCTTATAATTTAGGATGGACCTAGTAGTCATCTTTGCGCCACGTGTCCCCTTCAGATAATTAATAGAAGCTCTAGCGACTTGCTCTAAAAAGGTAGAAAATGATATCTTAAGTTATTTATTTCATTTTTTTTCAACCGCTACGATGACCTATAAAATGTACAGTTGTTTACCCCAACCCAATACCAAGCTGATGTTCACGTACGTACAATCAGAACTCTGTACAAAGTCAGCAGTTGCATGCATGATCTCGATCGCCAATCAAACTGCACAAGAGATCACGTGCAAATTCAATAAATAAATGAACTTATATATATGCACACGAACATTTCCGAGGAGCACGCACGCGCGCGCGGGGACGGACATCACATCACCTCCCCTCGGCGTCGCGCTGGAGGAACCTGAGCACCTCGTCGGGCGGGACGTCGCGCCACACCCTGGGCCGCGCGGCGCCGTGTCCGAGCTTGGCGAAGCCGTGCGCCACCCGGTTGCCCTGCCGGCGCACGTGCGAGACGCTCATGTCGTCGAGCAGCGGCAGCAGCGCCTCGATCTCCCCGCACAGCCGGAGGTCCTCCTGCGCCCTTACCCGCGCGCGGCTCCGCACGACGTCGACCACGGTCTTGGCGTCGCCCTCGATCCAGACGCTGCGCCAGCCGTTGGCCACCGCGAGCTCCAGCCCGCGCCGGAGCGCCGCAAGCTCCGCTACGGAGCTGGTCGCGGCTCCGATCCGCTCCGCGTAGCCCAGCACGAACCCGCCCTCGTGGTCGCGGTACACGCCGCCGATGCTCGCGCGCCGGGACGCGCCGTGCTTCGACGACCCGTCGAAGTTGAGCTTCAGACGCCCGGGCTCCGGCTTCCTCCACGTCCTCGCCGATGGCTCCGGCGGCGACGACCCATTGTTATCCCCCCGGCGGCGCCCGCCCGACGCCGCCCTGCTGCCGACGTGGCAGGCCGAGAAAGGGTGGCACAGCAGCATGCAGCCGATGCCAAGAGGACGTTGCACCCGCAGCATCGTTCCGGCCCCGGCGGCAAAACGCGCGGCGACCTTTGACGTGTATTTAGCGCCCGTGCACGTACGCACTTTTCTTGAAGCGATCGCTCACCGCAACTGCTTGCTTGACCGGACAATGGCGAGGCGTGCAGAACAGATCGAGGATGATGAGATGGTACGGAACCGAGAGACCGAGATGGTTGGTTGCCTTGCTGGAAATGGCTCGGGAGCTGGAGCTGAGCATATGCTGCCGTTGTTGAAATCGTACGCTGGCCTGCTTGCTGGGGGAGGTACGTATATGTGCTTGCCTTGCATGGTTTCCCAGAATTGCCAAAAGCGGGAAGCAACCGAATTGCCAGCGATTGGACTCTTGGAAAGGAGAGCGCTTGCTTCGGGGCTCCTAAAAACCGAAGAAGCACCCATGGCCCACGCTTTGGGCGTGGTTGAAGTCCCATCTCTGCTCATGCTCCGAAAAACGTGCATGTCTTGCGTTAGATTTTGTGTCATGTGTCTGTCTGCAGGAACATTGATTCCGAAGCCAGTGAGCATGTTTGGTAAGGGAGTTGCGTTTCTATTTTGAGGGCGTGGACGGAACGCGAACAACCCATTCCATATGTCAATTGGTCAGGCTCTGCGTAGGTCAAAGTAGCGGATCTCTGAATGAATACCAACAAGCGAGCGGAACAGCAGATCAGCAACTCCAGGGAGAAATGGACCAGAGGACCACCTTTAGCCCATCTAAGTCCGTGGCCTGAATTCAGTTTCTGGGCTTCTATTAAACTTTGGCCGGCCCAACCATCTTCATCGTTGCTGGCAGCAGCAAGTAAATAGTCGGATCCGGCGGCGCTCTACCCCGCAATTCCCCGACCCCTCGGTTCGGCACCGCCTCTCACCTGCTTCTCTTTCCTTGACGCCGGATCTCGGGCGCTTGCGCCGCCGGCCACCGTCCATCGGCCTTGTCCCCGCCACTAACTTCCGGCGACGGAGGGTTGGAAAGATGCCTAACCGAATACGTAAGAAGAAAGCTCGCAAAAGTAGAAAAAAGACAAGTGAGTTACTTTGGCCGTGTTTAGTTGAGAAAAATTGGGTGAAAAGTTACTGTAGCACTTTTCGTTGTTATTTGGTAAAATTTGTCCAACCATGGATTAATTAGACTCAAAAGATTCGTCTCGAACTTTATAGACAAATTATACAATTAGTTATTTTTTTACCTACATTTAATACTCCATACATGTGTTCAAAGATTCGATGTGATGGGTGAAAGAGAAAATATTTTGGGTTCGCATGCCAAGTGAACACAGCCTTATTCACTTTTGCCAGCTGTACCTCTTTTGCATGTATTTATGCAGTCATACTATAACAGTAACAATTTTGTTGCGCAATGCTCCATGGTTGTACAATGATTTTGAAGAGGAATTTGGCAGCTTAAGTCATTCTAGTCAAGGCACCTCGAGAAAATTCAGTAAAGAAGTTGTTTCAAATTTATCTGAAACTGTTGTCTCACTGGCTTCATTCAGTGCAGATCGGATTCATGCTGTATGCACAGGCATAGTTGTAAAAAAAAACGAAGAATGTGGTACGAGTGTCCTAGAGTAAAATTCACCGTCGGTCCCTGAACTTGGTCGGAGGTGTCATCCAGGTCCCTGAACTTCTGAAGTGATATCTGTGGGTCCCTAAACTTGGCAGACGGTATCATCCAGGTCCCTAAACTTTCAAGGTTGTCCCTAAATTTGGCCGGCGGTGTCATCCTGGTACCTGAACTTTTAAGGTGATTACCGCAGGTCCCTAAACTTGACAAAATGTATCATCCATGTTCAAATATGGTCTAACCTACTCTATAAGCTGGCATGACACACTGACTGTATGTTAGACGTGGATCCAACATGTGTCAATTAATCAATAATTATTTATATAATATTTATCATGAAAATATAAATTGTATAAAATAATTTACATCAGCAAAAAATAAATTAAAGTATTAAAATAATTTACAACAACAAATATATTAGGTTTAAACTAAAATAGAAAAATACTAAAATTAATTTAATATTTATGTATCATTAATAGTATTAAAATAATATTAAAATTCCTATAGTATTAAAAGTTTTCTCTATTAAAAGTTACTTCTAATTTTACTCTTATTTTAAAAGTTTTAATAGTAGTATTATAGAAGTAACTTTTCTCTATTATTAATACTATAATAGTGTACTACTTTTAATAGTAGTATTATAGTATTAGATCTTTTAATAATAGTATTAAAAGTTTTAATAATAATGTTATAGTAACTTTAAAATAAGACTAAAATAATAATGTTATAGTTACTTCTATAATACTACTATCAAAACTTTTAAAATAAGACTAAAATTAGAAGTAACTTTTAATACTATAGGTAACTTTTAATATTATTATATTTGGACAGGGATGATACATCTTGCTAAGTTTAAGGACCTGCGGTGATCACCTTGAAAGTTCAGGGATCGAGATGGCACCATCAGCCAAGTTTAGGGACCTGCGGTGATCACTTTGGAAGTTTAGGGACCTGAATGATAACGTCTGCCAAGTTTAAAGACCCACAACTATCACTTTAGAAGTTTAGGGACCTGGATGACACCTCCAGCCAAGTTCAGGGACCAGCGGTGAATTTTGCTCGTTAGATCTTTGGATATTGACAATGGGTGCATGATTTTTTCGGGCTTAATGAGTGAAGTGAGCCTTCCAAAACTAAAGTGCCAGGGTAAAAGATCCTTGTTTGATTTTAATAATTAAGTGATAACTTAGGTGGACTAATTGTGTTTTATATGAGATACACAGGTGATTAGTCCACAGGTATATGTGTGTGAGCAACATATGCCATGAAGATAGAAATGGCTTGGAGATATTAAAAAGCTTGCACATGTGATGATGGAGGAGCTCATTGCTTATGAGACATGACATGGAGTCATCTGATCAAGATGGAGAAGATTAAGACATGACTTGGCTCGACGTACCGGTTGCAAGTGTGAAGAGCAAGTCGGAGGCTTTGAAGCGAGGGACCACGTGTGACAGTGAAGCTTGAGCCAGACTTGGCGCCGATGGACGGACGCAACGGTGAAGAGCAAGTGAGGTCAAGATCGATGAACCAATACGGTCATATGATGATATGAAGTGGATCATATCATTTGGTGATTGGTTGGTGCATGTGTTGCATCAACATTGGAAGAGATGGAATAGAATGCGCAAGGCAAAGGTATAACCTAGGGCATTTCCATTTCACCGGTCATAGGTGTGTAGAGATGTTGATGATCGGGTTTAGAATAGATAACCGTACTATTAAGAGGGGCAAACTTGTTTGCATATCGGTCATCTAGAGCCACTCGAGTGATCTAACTTTGCATCGTTGCTAGAATCGAGTGGCGTGGCAAGTTGAGTGGTTAACTCCTTTGAAAAAATGATTGAGAAAAAGTTAACACACTTGCACATGGTGATATACACATGGTGGTGTTGGCACATTTGCAAAGGAGGTGGAGTTTGAGCGGTAGAGAGGGATTTAGGGTTCCTCTCTCCCTCCCGCCGAGCTTGCTTGGCGGGATTCGGCGCTTTTATAGAAGTGAAATGCATATTTTCCACTATGCTAGTGACAGAGATTTTCTCTAAGTCATCGTGAATTAAAACAGAGATGAATATAGGTCACTGGTAGTGACCGGACGTGGTCACGGTCAGTGGCAGAGCAGCGCGCGGTGTGGGTGCGGTCAGTTCGACCGCCACGTCCGGTCGTTCGCGGGACCAGCGTGTCCGGTCAGGCGCCCAGAGGGACAATAGTTCGCAAGGTCGATCAGACGCGGTGCACGTTAGGTCGCGAGTGGATGCTTACTAGAAACGACCGGACGCTAACACTGTGGCGTCCGGTTTGTCAAACGTGCGTGTCCGGTTAAGGTTTCACGTGTGCGGGTGGTGTGCGAACTGCGCGTCCGGTCTGTGTCACTAGCACGTCCGGTTACGTTTGACCGTTGGAGCACTAAGTCGACCGTTGAGATCGGGTGGCCACGGTTGAATCTGAGAGGACACGTGGACGCTGCAGGGCGACCGGACGTGATGCAGCGTGTCCGGTCAGTTCGACCAGCGCGTCCGATCGTCTCGAAAATCGCCCAGTGAAGGGACCAATGACTATATTCATTTGTGGGGCTATAAATACTTGTGGTGGCCGGCCTTGGCCAGTTGCTGAGCACACTATAGTCTTGGTGGCTTATGTGGTAGTGCTTGGGAGCCCTCTAACTCACTCATGCTTGATAGTGTTCATCGGATCGAGTGAGAGAGCGATTCTAGTGTGATTACATCGTGAGGTTGCATCGAGTGGCACTAGGTGATCGTGTTATAAGCCGGTGGTGCTTGTTACTCTTGGAGGTTGCCACCTCCTAGACGGCTTGGTGGCTTGTGGCTCCGTCGAAGCTCGCAAGAAGATTATGCGAGGCTCCAAAGAAGCTTTGTGAGGGGGATTGTGCTCACCCCGCGGGGATCGTGAAGAGCAACTCTAGTTGAGCGTGTCATTGAGCTACCACACTTGATGGTGGGTTCTTACGGCGCCTTTTGAGAGGCTCGGTGTGTGATACCGATTAGCCGCCGAACCATGAAGTGTTGGTCGACACAACGGGGACGTAGCTTGGTGGCAACCAAGTGAACCTCGGGAGAAAAATCTCCATGTCAACATTGTTCTTCATCTTCTTGGTTTTTTGCCTTCGTGCAACACAAGCTTGTATTTACTTTCATATATACTTGTGCTTGTGTAGTTGCTCTCATGACTAGTTTGCTTGTGTAGCCTGCTAGTTGTCTTCTTGCTTGTGTATCTAGAAGCTTCCCCTTACGTGGCTAATTTGGTTTGTGTAACCTTGTTAGTCACATTGCTTAGTTTGTGTAGCTAAGTAATTTGCGCTCTTTAATTTGGCATCTGTTGCCTTGTTATTGAACATTGCTAGTGAGCTTAGGAGCTTTGTGCTTTTGCTTCACTAGTTGTGTAGGAGCTCCCTCGGTTGGCAAAGTACTAGTGCATAGGTTTATGTGATCTTACTCTAGAATTGATTAGGTGAGCTCTTGCTAAGCTTAGCACCTTAGTTGCTTAATTAGGATCTTTGCAAGGTGCTAGAGAACTTAGATAGAGGGTTGTAGTGTTGGCTAGACCGATAAGTTTAATTCCACATTTGTTTTGGTTAGCCAACGCGTTTAAGTTTTAGAAAAGACTATTCACCACCATCTAGTCCGCCATCTCGACCCTTCACAGGGGATGGTTGGCGCACTGTGACTTGAATTACAATGTTGCTGTTGTCAACATCAGCTATTACCCTGGTTTTCAAGCTGCACATTTCAATGAAGACATGCAGTTTGGGTCCGATGATAGTAAGGTATAGTAGCTTTAGGGCATTGCTTCAAAACAGGCAAATTGAAGGCCTCGTATGGGATGGTGACTGATGATCCCTGTTGAGTTTTATGCAAACACCTTATGATCCCCACGTGTAAAATCGATATGGTAATGAATGGAGGGCCCCTTGTCGATTTGGATGGCAACTTTGTTGGCATGAACTTTTATTCTAAGGAGATGACCCATTCCTACCAATGGACAAAATTTATATCTGCTTAGTACATGCTGGGATACTCTGGGTTGAAATCAAGCATTGAGGTGATGGCACAATTGAAAGAAGCCCATGTGAGATACAGGAATGTCTTATGCCCAATGTAGAAGGTATCTCATGTGGGGAGAGGGACAAGAATCGATTAGGAGCTTCCCATATCTTCTACTAGTTATTCAGAAGATTTTGAGGAAGAGGAACTCTAGCGCTTCCTTGATCCTAATCCCTTGCCAATTGGTGATTTCACGGAGCTTGTGAGAAATGATCTAAAGTCTCGTAGTTATCCTATGCCAATTAGGCTTGAGGGGTATGCGCTTGATTAATACTTTTGAAGAGGAATTTATTGAAGATACATGGAGCAAACTCAGTAAGAAGGTTGCTTTAGGTATATCCCGAAGTGTTGTCTCGCTTCATTCAAAGGAGACAAAAGGTTTTTCGCTTGCACTGGTATATTTATAGACTTCAATGAATCCACCTCAAGAGTTTTGAATTCAGCAAGTTTGGTTAGAACTTCTGCTAATGAATACAAGATTGGTGATAACTTAAGGATTAAAGTGTACCTTCCAAACAAGCATGTTGCTGAAGGGACGTTGCAACGTTACAATTTGAGTTATAATATTGTTGTGGTCAGTGTCTTGGGTTTCCATTGTCTTCGAACCGCAGAACTCTACAATCAAAGGCAAATTGAACCCCATATGGAGGTAGTAGCTGTAGGATGCATCATCTTTGAATCAGACAAATTAATGGCCACAAGTGGGATAGTGGCTGACAAAGAAGGCAATCTCGACTGCAAAGAGCTTATGATCTCCACTTGTAAAGTCACAAAGGCTGGTGTTGGAGGGCCCTTGATTGATTTTGATGGGAATTTCATTGGCATGAGCTTCTATGGTATGAAAGAAACACATTATCTACCAAGGTCTATGGTTCTGGAATTATTGAGGCATTTTGAAGGGTCTAATGATGCTGATGAGGCTAGCTACAAGAAGCCCAACAGATTACCTATGCCTGAACCACACTGGTCCTATCCTTGTAGCAGGGCACCACGGGCCTGGACTATCGGTGGCATGTACGATTTCCTTGAAATCTTACCTTAATGCATCTCTCAGTCTCAAACCTCCAAATTTGCTAATGACCTATGTAGAGTTAAATGTACCACATGCCTCTAAACTTGTAAGCGTGTGTCACATAGATCTCTGAACTTTGAAAATACATTTCTGGCCCTCTAAATTTGTTAAGTGGTACACATAGGCCCCTGAACTTTGAAAATGCATTTCTGGCCCTCTAAACTTGTCAAGTGGTACACCACATGCCCATAAACAATAACTTTTGATATTTTTCCAAAACATTTTTAGAAATCCAACTTAAGAAGCAAGGATAAGGTGCTATGACGAGGATAAGATAATAGTGTAGCTTGGCTGGAGTAGTAGGAGGTCACCAACTGCATGGTTGGTGGGTAGGGGCGTAGAGTAGTAGGAGGCCACCAACAACATGATTAAGCTGAGGCACGTACAGTACCCTTATACGGATGGATCGATAGAGTGCGCTGCATTGCTCATAATTCACAGTAGTGAGATACACACGGTGGCAGGCTGGCAGCAGGTTCATGCGCTGATTATTGCTTGTTGGTGCATACCGAAATCTTCTCCGGGACTCCGGGCAGAGGCAGTTGCCTCGGAACGACAACGTACGGAGTGCGTACTGTCAGACGACGCTACTACCGCGCACACTGCATGAGTGTGAGATGGATTGCTCCCAAAACCCCATGCAGTTCTGTTTTGGCATCACTGCATGACAAATCATTTTCATTCTCTCGTACATCTGCAACTCTGCAATTGAAGCCCTAGGCACGCTACAAGATAATAATATGCCTTGATCAGTTTTCTTTGGGTTAATGCAATATTAATGCATGGCCGCGTGTGCCTCGCCGACGTTCTGTATATAATCTTACGTCGGCAAGAGCATGCATACATGCGCTCAGATGCAGCATAACTTACGTAGCCATGCACCACAACACGTTTACGTGTGCTGCTACTGCAGACGACGACCATGCTCGAGGACGAGGCAGCCTGCAGAGCTCCGATGTCACGTCGCATGCGGTGTTACTGTTTAAGGGCCTATAGTGTACCACTTGACAAGTTTAGGGGGCCAGAAATATATTTTTAAAGTTTAGGGGCCCATGTATACCACTTAACAAGTTTAGGGGGGTAAAATGTATTTTTAAAGTTCAGAGACGTGACACGCTTACAAGCTCAGGGGCCTATGATGCATTTTTAAGCTATTGAATTCTTAGTATATGATCTCCATGCATGCCCCTACCTGATAGCAAACCTGGCTAGTAGCAAAACCTGTTAAATTTGAACCGTGGAACTCACCATGTGTGAGTAGAGATTTCCTTAGATGGGTCTGCATGTTATGACTTAATGCACGTGTGTGTTCATAGTTGCACATGGTTTATTTTTTTTGAGGAAAAAGTTGCACATGGTTTATTGAATGCGAGACTCGAACACGTCCTATACGTGCATTCTCACCGGCTAGAACTAGTCTACTATAGCACTGCTAGTAGCATATACAGCAGAAAGTTCTAAACGTACAGCCCTCTCACCTCGGTATGAAACTAGAATTCCGTCGTCACCGCTCACCAGTGCACACATGCTCCTCGCCGTCGTTTGTCTCCATCCATGGCTTCGACCACACCGCTAGTCCTGACCATGACCGTCCTCTGCTTCTCCGTCCAGGCCGCCATCTCGGGCGGCCAGACCATCGTGTCGAAGGGCGGCAGCTTTGAGCTCGGTTTCTTCCGCACTGCCGGTGCCACTGCCACCATCAAGTCCTCTCGCGGAAACTACTGCGTGGTCATCTGGTACAAGAAACTTGTGTCGCGGTGCACACCGGTATGGGTGGCGAACCGCGCCGCCCCGGTCACCAACCCCGCGTCGTCCTGGCTCGCCATAGCGGCGGACGGCAACCTCGTGCTCCTCGACGAAGCCGGGAAGCTCATCTAGTCCACGAACGTGTCCGCGCCGACATCTCGAATAATAGCACCGTGGCGGTGATCTTCGACACCGCACACCGGCAACCTCGTCCTCTGTCGTGGAGACGGCGACGGCGAGGTCCTGTGGCAAAGCATGGGCAGAACAAGGCCACCGGCGAGGTGCAGACGCTGGCCGCATGGACGCCGCTGCCGCCAGCTACTTCACCTACTCGCAGCAGGACCCAACGGTAATCTCCAGGTTCTTCATGGACGTGTCTGGCCAGGTGCGGCAGCTCATGTGGGTGCCGCAGGAACGCTCCGTTGCGGTGTGGCATCCGCAGGAACGGCGACGGAGACGACGGCGACGCCTTCTTTCTGATGCCATCTCCGCCGAGGAATCCGTCGTTTGCGCAAGCGTAGGGCTCTCAAGATTGCAGGTTGTCTTGCTTGAGGAGCTGTGACTGCAACGCCTACTCTTATAGCAGTGGCGGCTGCGCCCTATGGTACGGCGATTTGCTCAACTTGCAGCAGCTTGCCGACGACACGACCGATGGGAACGATCTCTACGTCTGTTTGTCTGCAGCTGTGCCATGGACGACGATGTACTACCTTCAAATGGCCGCAAGAAAACAATCGCCTTGACATCAAGTCATCAACTGCCTTAGTTCTGGTCGTGTCTGCCATCGTGTCGGGAGTCGGGACTGCTAGTCTGGATGCACAAGAGAATGCAGAGGACCATGAGACTCGTGCAAGCATCACAGAGTGGTCACCTCATGGGTGAGTATATGCTAAAATATATTATATTTTATTTCAAAACAATATTAATAGCAATGCAATAGATCAAGAATCGTAGTAATTTTTTGTTGCATAATCTTTTTTTATTGCATAATCTTTACTTGAACAACATCATTCCCTTAGTGTTCTTTAAAATAAAATGTCCAATGATATACACAAAGATTAATCTCATTTTTAGGAAACACAAGGGACCAAGAGCCCTACTAAAAATGTATTAAAAATCAGAAAATATCTTAATCTTAACAAGAGAGGCAAGAAAAATCAAAGAAACAAAAGAAGATTTGACGGTTTCGATGAGAGTAAGGGACAAAAGGGATAGAAAAGGAGTGAAACGGATAGACAGTAAAGAGAGGCATAGCTGTATATATAGATTGCATGGCTCATGATGGAACAACAATTTCAAAATCTTGTTGCATCCTCCTGTTGTTAGAGAATCTTTCCATAAACAAATAAAATACAATAGTGAAATCCTTAATGTCGCTTGATTCAAAACCAACGAACCATTAGAAACCTTCATGACTTTCTTTGTTTTTGGAGAAAATTATTTACACAACTTTTTATTTTTAGATAGGTACAAACCTACACACACAACTTTTTCTACGTAACATTACGCGGGGCAAAATTTTATCACCACAACTTATCATAATATTTTCACTATATTTTTTACATAACTTTATAAACAACTTATCAAGAAATCTTTTCTACACTACCTTTGCAACCCAACTTTTGTTCATAATTGTCAGCAGATAAAACTATCGTGACAATTTCTTAAAATAACTTTTAGCTATACTTTTATATGATAAATTTGACAAATAACATAACTTATTCTCATAATTCTTTTGTTGTTCAACGTCTTTCAAAAAAGTTATACACAACTTATCCAACACATTTTTTTGCATAATTTGTTTAAGATAAACTACTCAACCTAAAAAAATTTATCCATAGTATATAGAAGAAAAATGAGTAGGTTGATGTAAAAATAAGAAAGAAAAGAAAAATGAAAGAAAAATAAGAGCAAGGAAATGGGACGGACCTATCAGATCGGATACCACGGTCGTCGAATCATTGTAGAAAATTTGGGTTTCAAAGGTAATGTAGAAAAGTTATCAGGATAATTTGTCTATAAAATTGTATAAAAAATATATTGAAAATTTATGATTAGAAGTTATAGTGATAGGTTATGCCCTTTAAAATGCTATGGACAAAAGTTATTATGAACATAAACGTATAACTTTCCAAAATTAAATAGTAGCAGAAACAGAAACAATTGTTTTCGAAAAGGAAAAGTTACATAGTTTGGCTTGGTTTGCTGGTTTTAAGTCCAGATGATGTTTGCTAAATTGGGTTCAAAAGTCCACACTTTTAACCATTAACTGTGTGAGGTATAGATAGTAGATTGCGTAACTCTCATGATGGAACAACAATGTCAGAATCCTGTTGTATACTCCTGTTGTTTGAGAATCTTTCCGCAAACAAATAAAATACCAAACCATTCAGGAATAGTGGAATCCTTAATAATGGAATAATGTCCCGTCAAAGTCTCCACTATTAACCATTAAAGGGTCTTTTTGTCCAGGTGCAGGTAGTCTGCATCTTTCACAGACATGTCTATTTCGCCGAGCCTCTCTTCGAGACAGTGCCCAGATCGTTACGCCTTTTGTGTGGGTCGGAACTTACCCGACGGTCTCTAACTAGAAAAGTAAATGCTTGGGCTTAAGAAGCTTCTGGTCCAGTGAGCCCGTAAAACTCACTTGGATAAGCCGTGTTACTGAGCCAGACAAAACAACAAACGATAAAACCAAAAACAGATAAAGCGGCTAAACTTGGTATTCCGACTCAGCACCTTTTGTTTTGGGATTTTAAGAAGAGTTGCTCTTTGGAGAGCACAGTACGGCGGGGGGATTCACGGGAGTTATTGCCTATGGTTGTCCTCTGGTAGAGCCCGTCGGGAGGTCTGAGAGGCGGTGGTTTACCCTCCGTCGGTGACCCGTGAACCATTCCTTAGTTCATCACACTATCACACAGTGCTCCCCGCCATCATTATTCATTAGCCTCACCAATGGCTTCTTCAACCGGGCAACTGCTTCTAATGTCCGTGGCCATCCTCAGCAGCGCAGGGTGCTTCGCATCGGAATCGGACACCATCACCGCCAACTCCGCCATCTCCGGCAGCAGGACCGTCGTCTCGAGGGGCGGCAACTTTGAGCTCGGTTTCTTCCGTCCAGCAGGTGACAGCAACACAGCATCCTCCTCTGATGACAGCAACCACTACTATGTAGGAATCTGGTACAAGAAAGCCGTATCGCTGTGCACGCCCGTGTGGGTCGCGAACAGAGCCGCGCCGGTCTCCGACCCCGCTTCCTCCCAGCTCGCCGTTGCGGCGGACGGTAACCTCGTGCTCGCCAACGAGGCCGGCAAGCTCGTCTGGTCCTCGAACGTCGTCATCTCCGGCAGCAGCCTCAACGGCACCGTGGCTGTCCTCTTGGACAGCGGAAACCTCATCCTCCGGCGCGATGACGGCGAGGTCCTGTGGCAGAGCGCCGAGCACCCCACCGACACGTCGATCCTAGTCTTGTGTGCTATTGTGTCCGTGTTTGTTAAGATGTTTAGGAGAAGACAGAGCAGCATAAGATTCATGCAGGCAGCAGCAGAAGGTGGTAGCCTCGTGGCGTTCAAGTACAGCGACCTGAGGAGGGCGACCAAGTGTTAGATTCTATGCGATCTTTCTAGGTGTAGATCAGTGAGTGGTTCTGTGGTATTTGGTATAAACAGGTAGACCATTATAGGATATGATGCTGATATGAACTAGAAAGGGAAAGAGGGGAAGGATGCCTGACCGTCGGGCTTGGCTGACGAGCTCGAGGAGGAGGCAGTCACGGCGTCGGTGTAGGTTCTGCGCTAGGGCAGCGACGGGCGGTGAAGGAGCGGAGTCGGTGCAGTGAGGATGCAGTGAAGTCCGGTGACGGTGTGGGCGTCGCGGTCTAGAGGCGACGAAGGCAGTGGCGCTTCCCGCCGCTGGCAGCGCCTCCCTCTCGATCGGTCTAGGGTTCGGAATGGGGTGGCGGTTAGGTGGTGAACCTCGTATCTTGAGCCCCTGGCCCCCACCTCCTCTTATAGACACTGTGCGACGGGGGCCTACCAGCCAAACACAGGCTGGGCGTCCCTGATCAGGACGCGAGATCAGGGCCCACACCTGGCCGTTGGGCCAAGTATGGTGGAGATCAAACCAACATTCTCCCTCTTGATCTCTCATCACTTTCTTCGTTCTTTAATTTCTTATTCAAAATTTCAATTCATATTTTTCTTCCTTCTTTCCTATTTCATCACAGATTAGTGCATAGAACTGTCTCATCATCACAGCAATTAGTGCCGCTAGACTAACAGCCACAATACACTTCTCCATTTTGAAATGATACTTTCTTTGGGCCCTTTATTGTCCGGAAATCATAGACTATACCATAAACCCATGTCGACTGTGCATTCTCTGAATACACTGGGTGGTAAGCCTTTATAAGCTGATCTGCAAGTACTTGCTTTTTACTTATACATTCGAAAGCTTTTAAAAGATTCCGGACTTTCTCCTTCACAACGTTTAACTTCATGTCAATGTGTTTGGCAGCACACTTGACCCGTTGTCATAGGAGTCAATCACTTTAAATGGTAATTGCTGTTGTATACTATTACCAATTTCGGGTATAAGTTAACTATTTTGCCTGCCCTATAAGCCTCATAATAAGTTATACTATAGGTATGCATCATTGATGACACCACAACTATTTCTTTGGAGCTTTTTCACAATAAAACTCCAGCTGCGAGTGTTAGCTACTATGTGGGTTTCACTAAACATCTCGTCGAAATTCAACATTCTTGTACCCACAACCATTTGAGAGTACTTGTTCTTTCTTAGTCATCATGAGGCTTATTAAATCTTTGCACAATTGCAAGATATTCTTAACTCCATTCCAGTGCTCTATATCTAGACTGAACTGTCTGCCAAAACATCCCGGATAAATGAACTATGTTAGGGTAATATCATACTTGTGCACTCATTAAACTGTAATATCTTAGTTGTGCACTCATCAAGCTTCCAACAGCTGAAGCATATGGATCCATATTCATTTGATCTATCTCATGTCAGTTCTTGTAACACTAAGATTCTCAAAATTATTACCCTTGACTATATGAACAGGCGTTGGTTCACTTGCATGCATACTTTGTTTCTTTACAATCTTTTCTAAGCATGCCTTTGTGATAATCCTAATACCCCTTTCATCTATCTCGGTGAATTTCAATTCTTATAACGAGAGTTATTTCACCGAGAACATTCTTATTGAGTCTCGAGAACAAGAACTTCTTCACATATAGTAGATTGACATCACTACTAGCAAATAAGGTGTCATCCACATATATAGGATTAGGAAATAAATTTCCCATTCTATAACTTTGTACAGATGTGATTGTCCTCTTATTCTCTTTAACCCAAAATTTCTAGTTAACCTTTCAACTTGAAATGCCACTATTTAGAGACTTGCTCTAGTTTATAAAAGATTTCTACAAGTGGCATCCCTTTCGTTCTTTCTTTCCACAACAAAACCTTTAGGTTGTGCCATGTGATCATTTTCATACAAATTTCATTAGGGAATATTGTCTTTATTTTCATCTGATATAACTTAGATCATGATGTGCCACTAGCATTCATTGTAATCTATTCATTCTCTTTGTATAAAATCTTTCAATTCAAGTCATGCTTTATATCTTATATTCCCTTTGGAGTCACATTTTGTCTTGTAGACCCTTTACAGCCTACTGATTTGGCTCCATTAGGAACTGCTTCTGTTTCTCAAACTTCGTTGATATTCATCAATTTCATTTTAATTTCCTTAGCTTCTTACCATTTAGACGTGTTAACGCCTCTCATGGTTTCTTCAAATGAGGTGGTATCACCCTCTATTTGAATTTCTTCATCAATTTATAACTTATAGTCATCAAAAAAATATCTGATTCTCTTATTTTTTGAGACCTTTAGGTCTTTAGCTAATGGCACTTCTTTCATATGGGGTTGTTGTTGCTCTTTCATCATCAATCGATTCTATAGGGTCCTAATGAACTAAATCCTTGTTTTCTTATTCATCTTTTTGAAGGGCTAACAACATGTGTTGTATGAGTCATACAACATCAACATAGTGTTGAACATTCGTCGATCTTGAGTCATTGGAGTAGGCACTGGTCCCACTTCTCTTCAAGTCATATATCTTTTCATACCATGCTCCCCCAGATTACTCCATCTTGTGTAAGGATAGCGTATCTTCAATCTTTCTTATTTTGGGTTTATTCTGGAAAAATTTATCTCATTTGGTGCTTTAAACACCGTCTTAATATTCTTAGTCTCATTGCTATCTTTCTGTCGAACTGTAAAAGGTTCAGGAATTTAGCCATTTCTGTATTTAGGGGCATCTTTACTATGATCGTTGTACTCCCTCAACGATCACCTTCATCTTTTTATAGATCACTTTTCTCTAATTGCAAAGCATACAATGAGAAATATCTTTCAATTATCTTTCTGAGTTTCTTTCAATTGTCTTTCTATCTTTCTCAATTCATGTCACAATCCTCCCCCTCGAAATGTGGCACAAACTTTTCTGCCACAATTTTGAAACATTCATAACTCTTATGAATGAGGATACTTTGATTACTTCATCCACATGATTACATCATGGAAGATGAAATTATTTCTTAATTCGTATGGGAGTATGTATTCTTTTTCTCATTTCACTTCAAGAACTCAACAGAGTCTTTTTCATCAGTACTTCTGCAAGTCATGCTTGCATGTCATTCTTATCATGAGGTTTATTTTCAACTTCCTTTTGTTCTTAAACTCATACTAGGATAGCACAAAAACTACCATAAACTTCTCTCCCTATGCGGAATACACATCGTCATCTCACTTTCTCCTGCCATGCCATGCTGGACAAGTACTATAACTTCATCCCGCAATGCGGGTATTTTCTTAACAATTTATGTCGCCATGCGAGACAATTCTCTTGAAGGGACATAAATGCCAGAATTGGCTCATATTCAATCATCAAATTCAGGAATAAATTCGATATTCTTTAACACACATGCTTAATCCGACGTTGGTCAAATTAAACATGCATGCCACTCGTTACAATTCATATCGTGATGATAAAAACTAAAAATTAAATTATTATTATTATTATTATTATTATTATTATTATTATTATTATTATTATTATTATTATTATTATTATTATTATTATTATTATTATTATTATTATTATTTTATATATAGAGAGAGTACATAAAAAATATTTCTCAAGCTAAACTCTTATTGTTCTATTTTTTTCTTGGATCAATATCCCTGAAATCTTTGAAAAACATTTTTTTAAGCCACTCTTAAAGAGGACACAGTCTCTTATGCAATGACCTACTTTTATATACACAATTTGTGCTTAGGCTTTTCATCATCTGAGTCACAAGAACCCAGTGCTTTTCTTTTCTCTTTCTTTTCTGCCTTCAAGAACGAAAGCAAGAAGATCTTTGTCTGAAAATTATTCAACAATAGTTATCAACATTAAACTCCGATTTCTTTATGTTCTATTCTATATCACCGTTGTCTGAAAATTGAGTTGTTCCATATGTTAATTTCATTTCTGCCCAACGGTGATATAGAATTAATGCATAAAACTCTTAGATAGAACTTACAAAATTTTCTATCAATAACTTTTGCTAAAATTAGCAACATCATGAATACAATATTCTTGTACATTAATTCCACATCACCGTTGGGTATAAATGGAATTAACATATGGAACAACTCAATTATCATTAACTCTCTTTAAATTAAATTCTCCCGTTGGTTTGAATTTAATTAGAAGATCATCATCATTATCATCATTGCAGCGGAAACATCTTTCTATTTCATGAGCATTTCTTGATCTTTATCTATTCTCTGAAAATTGGTCACTTTGATGCATAATTTATCAGAGATTTAAATTTCAACCTCAAACTCATAAATAAGCTTATAATATTATTATCATCAACGTTGGTCAGAAAATAACAATATCATAATTTCACTTAAATCATAATGTGAATATCCCTCTAATTAAAATTTTCTCGTTGGTTCCAATTTTAATTAGAGGATAAACTTTTCATCATTTTCTAAACAACAATAACTGCTCTCCAAATTAAATCCTCTCGTTGGTTCGGATTTAATGAGAAGACAATAATCTTTTTCTTTGCAGCGAAAACATTAATCAAAATTCTTAAAATAATTCTTATTCATGAGCATCATTTTGTACTTTTCTTTTCTCTAAACAAATTATCAAATAAGTTTGAGTAGAGATAATCAATCTTAACAAAATCATTTATAAAATGCTTTGCTTGCCCGAAGCCTGCTTGCCCGAAGGCCTGCCGCGGCCCAAGACTGCGCTTTGCCCTTTCTCCCTCGGCCCAGAGGCCAGCTTGCGCGCGTGCGGGGCCCAAACGTGCCCGCGCTCTGCTTCTTTCAAGCGGCCCAGCGCAACAGCCCATCAGGCCTGCTTCGCATGCGCGCCCGCGGAGTAGCCCAGCAGCGCGCGCTTTGCTTCCCCACGCCCAGGCCGCAACCTTGGCCTGGGCCGGGAAACTCACCTCCCGCCTGGGCCAAAAGGTGGTCCAGCTGATCTAAGCCGCGGATGGCAATCCGATGGCCATCCGGCGTTTTCGCACGGACAAAAACAGCCGCCGGTCTCCTTCACTGAAAAACCCTAGTCATTTGCTTCTTTCTTTCCTCTCTGTGCCTTGCTCCGATGGCAACGGCGGCGGCCATGGTGGCCGCCCAACTCCGGCGGGAGCACAGCCGGTGCAGATCCGGCTCCCAGCACCCTTCTTTTCTCTCTTCCCCACTCTCTCTCAGCGACAGCCATAGCAGCAGAAGCGGCTGGCCAGCGGCCACCCATGGCGACCTGGCTGGAGAAGAGCAGCGGCGCCGTTGCAGGCCCCCTCGAGCGTGCCGCCGTCGAGCGGTCCTGTGGTGGTGCCCTAGCAAGCCAAACCGTTGCGGCTCGCCTCGATCTGCCTGTGCGCCAGCGGTCCGCCCGCGCGTCGGCGATCTGCTCGCGCGACGGCGTTCTGCCCGTGCGACGACGGTGACGAGGTAGGCCTGGTAGGGTCCTTTCCCGCGCGCCGGCCATGGAGATGACCCGGCGGCGTGGTCTTCCTTCCTGCTCGACAGCAGTAGCGACGACGGGGAAAAAGGTTCGTCCTCCCCTTTCTGACCGTCCAATTTCTTTAGGGTTAGGGTTTCAAAGATCGTTGGAGATTCTTGTTCTATCCCGATCCATTCGAATCGGTCGTCTATTCTGATTTCTTTTCCCGATCTAGATCTACACCATAGACCTGGCTCTGGTACCAATGTTAGATTCTATGCGATCTTTCTAGGTGTAGATCAGTGGGTGGTTCTTTGGTATTTGGTATAAACAGATAGACCATCATAGGATATGATGCTGATATGAACTAGAAAGGGAAAGAGGGGAAGGATGCCTGACCGTCGGGCTTGGCTGACGAGCTCGAGGAGGAGGCAGTCACGGCGTCGGTGTAGGTTCTGCGCTAGGGCAGCGACGGGCGGTGAAGGAGCAGAGTCGGTGCAGTGAGGATGCAGTGAAGTCCAGTGACGGCGTGGGCGTCGCGGTCTAGAGGCGACGAAGGCAGTGGCGCTTCCCGCCGCTGGCAGCGCCTCCCTCTCGATCGGTCTAGGGCTCGGAGTGGGGTGGCGGCTGGACGGTGAACCTCGTATCTTGAGCCCATGGCCCCACCTCCTCTTATAGTCACTGTGCGACGGGGGTCCACCAGCCAAACACAGGTTGGGCGTCCCCGATCAGGACGCGAGATCAGGGCCCACATCTGGCCGTTGGGCCAAGCATGATGGAGATCAAACCAACACCAAGAACTTCTCGGAGAAGCTCGGAGGCGGCGGCTTCGGATCGGTGTACATGGGAAATCTACCCGGCTGGAGGGCCTCCTCTGCGTGGGGGAGAAGCAGTTCAGGAACGAGGTGCGCACCATCGGCACGATCCAGCACGTCAACCTCGTCTGCCTCCGTGGCTTCTCCTCCGGTCCTCCCACGGCAGCGAGCGGCTTCTCGTCTACGACTACATGCCCAACGGTTCGCTGGACCATAGTTCTCAATACCGGCCGAAAACCGGCGAAAACCGGTCAATATCGGTCCTACCGGTCCCCTCCGGTATTGGCCGGTTTCGGCCGGTTTTGACCGGTATTGAGTGATATTGTAAATTTTGATTAAATTTTAGCCAAAATTTAACCGGTATTAGACTGGTATTGGCGAAATTTCGGCCGAAAATCGGCCTACCGGTCTTACCGGGCCCCTCCGATATTTTTGCTTACACCGAAATCCAAAACTATGCGCTGGACAGGGCGCTTTTGTGGGGAGCTGCGGCGGCGCCGACACTGAGCTGGAGCGCAAGGTTCCAGATCGCCCTCGGCGCCGCCCGGGGCTTGCTGTACCTCCACGAGGGTTGCCGGGACTGCATCATCCACTGCGACATCAAGCCGGAGAACATCCTGCTCGACGAGGACCAAGGGCGCCGACTTCGGCATGGCGAAGCTGGTGGGGAGGGACTTCAGCCGCGTCCTGACGACGGTGCGGGGCACCATCGGGTACCTCGCGCCGGAGTGAATCTCCGGCGTGCCCATCACCACCAAGGCCGACGTGTACAGCTACCGGATGGTGCTGCTGGAGATCATATCAGGAAGGCGGAACGCGCGGTGCTGGGTGACAACGGAGCAGGGCGAGTACTTTCCGCTGGTGGCCGCATGGAAGGTCAGCGAAGGGGAGGCGCTTGTGGCGCTGCTGGACGAGCGGCTGCACGGCGACGCCGACCCGCGGGAGCTGGAACGCGCGTGCAGGGTGGCCTGCTGGTGCGTGCAGGACGACGAGGCGCACCGGCCGACGATGGAACAGGTGGTCCTGGCGCTGGAAGCGGTCGTGGCCGTGGACGTGCCGCCAATTCCGACGTCGCTGCAAGCCTTCGCAGATTGATAGGAGAAACCATGACGCCGTGTGATAGATCATTGGGTATCAGGCCATGTGTGCCCTCTGTTTTGGAAACTTATTTGTCTAAAAAAAAATCATTGATGTAGTGAACTGTTGATTAGATTTCTTTTTGTCCCATCAGCCTCATCATAGAGTTTTTTAATCGCTACTCTCTTTGTCAAACTTGATCTTCATTCAAAAAATATCCGGAAAAACTCAATGTTTTAGCTTTTGAACAATAGATTTGTCATATCAGCTTGTAAATTGCGGTCTGCATATCTCCATGTATTCCTTTTAGCTTACTCTTTAATTAGCATGGTTCCCCTTCAGTAAATAGAAGTATATATATGGGTAATTTTGGTTGAGCACTAATCTATCCTACAAGTACTAGAACATCAAGTTTTTTGAGATGGAGAAAGTAATATATTTTCAGCAGTAGACGATGTTAGTCATAGACAGGCACAGAGCATACCAGCAAAACCCGGGTCTCGTTCCAAACTCTAAAATGAGCACTTTCCAGCCTAGAAAAATAGAACGATAAAAATGTATATGCTAAATTGTATTACATTTTTTCTCGAAACAATATGTTACTTAACAATGGGACAGATCAATAATAGAACCTATTTAACTCTAGGTTGCACAATCTTTACTTAACAACACCATTTCCTTAGTGTTCTTTGAAATAAAACGATCAAGAAACAAAAAAAAAGATACAAAGAAGATAAAGAAAATTACACAAAGTTCTCTAGCCATTCCTTTATCCAGGGGGAGTATATCTTCTTTGCACAATGGATACACCATAGCAACTAGTTCTTTGAAAAGAAACTTGTAGCGATTTCTAGAAATTGCTTCTCCATTGAAGATGAATTTATTCCAAACAGACCCATATGCTCCAACAAAGTAAAATAATAATATTTATACTCATAAAATAATTTTCTCTAGCACTTCGCTCTCAAGTGTTATTTTGGCCAAATTATTAAATCTTGGTTGTGTCATCGTAAAATGAAAGTAGGACTTAGTAACTTCAGTTTACAAAAGCTTCTCTTTGCTGATGCAACAGTAAGAGGAATGGTCAATAAAACTTTGTGTGCAACATTTGCATGGGGGAAAAGATTTCAAGAGGGCCCATATTTTCTTAGGAATGAAATCTTAAAGAAATTTCAACTCGATATATAGTTGACTAACATGAATATCAGACTTTTCGTCTCTTTTAGGGTCAGTTCGGATGTAGATATTGAGGCACTGGAATTGTATTGAAATGGACTAAATACCAAATCTATTGTTTGGATGTAGAAGAATTCACAATTTGGAATCTAGTGGCACATCAAATACCAATTCATGTTTGGATGTCCGCATCTGGAATTCACTCGTCTTCTTCCCCACCCCACTCATGATTCACCCGGGCGCGCAGGCGGAGGCAGCCCAGGGTGCGATGTGCTTGTGCGCGAAGCCGGCCCTGGCTCTGTCTACGACTAGCTCGGGCTCGAACGGAGAGGGCATGGCGGGGTGGCGCTCGGCGGGGGCCATGGCAGGTGGATCTGGTCCCCCTTGGCGGCGGCCATGGTGGGGAGGAGCCCGACAGTGGCCATGGCGGGGCGGATCTTGTCCCCTTGGTGGTGGCCATGGCGGGGAGGATCCCGGTGGCGTCCATGGCGGGGAGGAGCCCGCCGGCGGCCATGGCGGGTCGGAGCTAGAAGCACCTCGAACAGAGAGAGAGGATGAGCCATGGCAGGTTGGAGCTAGACGCAGCTCAAGCAGAGAAGGGGCATGGGGCCGCCCGCTACGGGGAGGAAGAGAAGGGGTGGTCGACGCCGGTCGCGGGGAAGAAGAGTAGCAGGGTCCAGCGGTGGGAGCTTCGAGTTGATCCTGTTCTCACGATTCAGTCCAATACGGAGGAGTTGAGCTTGGTATTGAAGGTGGGCTGATTTAGTTGGAGGTGAATACCACAAAAACAACCTTCAATTCCATCTCTCAATGCCAAAGATATCCAAAAAACAGAATTGGAAAAACTCAGTTCCAATTCCAATGTCTAGGTCTGAGTATCTGCATCCAAACGGGGTGTTAAGGACATCAAGATTTTCCAGGTCTTATTTTCATATATTGGTATTTCTTTCTTAAACTATGAATCTATTCTTTTGGGAAAAAATTAAGTTTCTTCACTTAAATTCTGAAACATGGAAAACACCCTTTAAATGTTTTGTATCCTTAAAGTCTTCAGTATCTTTTGAGTCGGACCATCTCTATAGTTCATTTGGTAGATCATCCCAAATGGCATGCACAAACTTTTATGCTAACCAGTCTTTCTTCATCTCAACTCAAAAAATAAAACTAGGACTTTCAATTTTGTAAATGTATTTTTTGGTAATGTAAAAGAAACAACTATTCCATTCTCTATGTTTCTTCCTTTTCTTCCCCAAAAATAGAGTTGCTATATTTCAGGTGCCTTAATTTTCAGTCAATAATCTTAGATAGCCGACCAGTACAATTGGAGCAACTCCATAAATTTTGATAACAAAAAGTAAAGAAATCGGCTCTCCAAATCGACTTAGCCTCTCAAAATAGTAACGTACCACGGTAGATTCTCTAAAATTAGCGCTCTACTCCCTCCTTTTCAAATTACAAGTCGCTTTGACTTTTTTTGTACATTCATTTTTCTATACATCTAGATAAATAATATGTCTAGATACATAACGAAATAGATGAATAAAAAAAGTTAAAGCGACTTATAATTTGGAACGGAGGGAGTATTTTTTAAACCGGCCTCATCATCAATCGTTAACTGAATTTGACCATACCAGCATTTGAGTTTATTAGTAGCATTTCAGAGCAGAGCGGCTTGGGGAAGATGAAGAGCAAGTATATCGGGATGGCGATCGGAGAAAAAGAAGGAAAAATGAAATACAAGGGCGTGACTAGCACCCGGACGTCCGGACGGACGCGCGCATCAGACGCCCACGCAGCCCGCCCCCATCCGCCTTTGCCTTGCTCACGAGTGCGCTTCGCCCCCGTCTCTGCACTCGTCGGTCCTTCCCCTGACCCCTCATCTCTTTCTTCGACTCTCCACACGGGCGACACACGAGAGTCAAGATGAGCGGCTGAGGATGAGCACGCCCCCTGCGCTCCTCGACCTGCAGCACCCCTGTCTGTTGGGCCCCCGGCGTGCCGCATGCCCCATCTGCCGGCCCCCGGCTCGCCTCTGGTCGAACAACATAAAACACTTGCAACATGAATGCAACATAAGACTGAAAACATATGAAACATTAACATAGGGGGGAAGGCTGGGCCGGTCGATTCCAGCCGTCGGGGTTGGAGTCGAGGCGAGGCACAATGCGTGAGCACCACCAGCACCGCCCGCGCTTGTGGGTGCCCTTGGCTCGGTCGGGGAAGACCTAAGGCGTCGCGGAACATGCGCCCCAACAGCCATGGCGGGGTTAGCGACTACGGTGTTGGAAGACGAACGAACGGCAAGGGGGAGAACGACATAGGTGTCTGGGACGGCGCACGGCGCGGCCGGCAATGGGGCGCGGGGTAGTAGGGCATGACGCTGCAGTTGATGAGCACGTAGTGGAGGAAGGGGAGCGGACAAATGAGCGGCCACGCTACTGCGTTGGGCGCCGGGCAGATAAGGATTGATGAGCGAGTGGGGTTTCGTTTTTCTGTTTCTGAGAGAGATGGAAAGACGTCACCCGCTCCTGCAGAGCCGCGTCCGGGATTGTTGGACTGTGTTTTATTTTACAACAACCAGCAAAATGGGATGTGCGAATGGGTTTTTACAGAGTTTGTAGAAGTAGCTCTTAAAGAACAAGACAATTCATATTTTTTCTACAGCCAAACAATGACAAAACTATATCTTATCTCAATAATAGATAAAAATCAGACACCTGAAATACAAGAGAAATGTAACAAAATGTTGCAAACATATTTATTACAAGATTACTTTTAGCATTTTATTTTCAGATATCGAAACAAAAAGAAAGACAGACACATGTCCTAATTTGCACTGAGGTTAATGCCAAACTAAGGTCTTATTTGGATACCCCTCCGATTATAACAATTAGATTATATAATCAAAGTTTGATCCAAAATATGATTGATTATTATAATCAAAACTCTTGATTAACATAATCCTATAATCCAGGCGAGATCCGGTAAGGATTATAAGCATTAAAGTTTAACTTGTCTCTAACTGATTGTCCAACTTACCAAACTATAGAGGATAAAATAGAAATTTATCAATCTAACTAACCATAATCAATTACCATAATTTATTGATCCAAACACTTCAATTATTACAATCCATAATTATGATTATAATATTATAATAATTCTATATACAATTTAGATCATAATAATCGAGTTGTGATCCATGCGCCTAACTACTGTTTTATAGAGGGGACCGTGAGAGGCCATCAAAGTACGCACTGGTAAGCGTAGCCACAAAGGTGGCATTACCGGCGAATGCTGCTTGCAGCGACGCCGGAATCGGCGGCACGTCCAGGATCACGACCCCCTCCAGCGCCTGGAGCACCTGCTCCATCGACGGCCGGTGAGCCTCGTCGTCCTGCACGCACCAGCAGGCCACCCTGCACGCGCGTTCCAGCTCCCGAGCGTCCGCGTCGCCGTGCAGGCGCTCGTCCAGCAGCCCGACGAGCGCCTCCCCTTCGTTAACCTTCCTCGCGGCCACCAGCGGGAAGTACCCCGACAGCGACGCCTCCTGCTCTGTAGTTGCCCAGCCTCGTGCGTTTCTCCGGCCTGAAATGATCTCCAGCAGCACCATGCCGTAGCTGTACACGTCGGCCTTGGCGGTGATGGGCACGCCGGAGATCCACTCCGGCGCGAGGTACCCGATGGTGCCCCTCACCGTCGTCAGGACCCTGCTGAAGTCCCTCCCCAGCAGCTTCGCCATGCCGAAGTCGGCGACCTTGGGCACGAGGTTGACGTCGAGCAGGATGTTCTCCGGCTTGATGTCGCAGTGGATGATGCAGTCCCGGCACCCCTCGTGGAGGTACAGCAAGCCCCGGGCGGCGCCCAGCGCGATCTGGAACCTCGCGCGCCAGCTCAGCGCCGGCGCCGCCGTGAAGAGCGCCCTGTCCAGCGAGCCGTTGGGCATGTGGTCGTAGACGAGCAGCCGCTCGCTGCCGTGGGAGGAGAAGCCGCGGAGGCGGACGAGGTTGATGTGCTGGATCATGCCGATGGTGCGTACCTCGTTCCTGAACTGCTTGTCCCCAACGCAGAGGACGCCTTCCAGCTTCTTCACGGCGACGGCGGCGCCGGCACCGGACAACGTACCTTTGTACACTGAGCCGAAGCTGCCACCGCCGAGCTTCTCCGAGAAGTTCTTGGTCGCCCTCCGCATGTCGTTGTACTTGAACGCCACGAGGCTACCGCCTTCTGCTGCAGCTTGCATGAATCTTATGGTCCTCTGTCTTCTCCTAAACATCTTAACAAGCACGGTCACGATGACAGACATGCAGGCTAGGATCGACGCAGCTGAGGCAACAGAAACGAAGACGACGACCGTTCTTTTACGACGGCCATTCGAGGGCACGTCCATGGCAGACAGCCGGAGGTAAAGGTCATCCGTGCTTGCCGTGTCCATGGCAGACAAGCCGAGCAGATCACCATACCAGAGAGCACAGCAACTACCGTAGGAGTAAGCGTTGCAGTCACAGCTCCTCAAACACGCTGACCTGCAGTCTTCAGCGCTTGATGGTGATGCTCCTGCAGCCGCAGGCGACGAGTTACTCAGCAAGGAAATACCTGGCGCCAGCAAGAAGGCGTCGCCGCCGTCCTTGTCGCGCACCGAACTGTTGTGACAGTGCAAGGGATTGTTCCGGCGGCAGCCATGTGAGTGGTCTCCGAGCTCCCAGTCCTCCACGGAGGAGGGCCGGAAGCCGGCGGGGCAGCTACATAGTTGCTCGCTCTTCTCGTCGCAGATGCCGAACGCGCCGCAGATGGCGTAGACGTCGCAGAGCTTGTGCGGCTCCGCCCATATGACCATCCACTCGTCGGCGGACGGCAGCCACATGATCTGCCTCGCCTGGCCGGAGACGTCCACGACTAACCTGGAGATGACCGTGGGATCTTGCAGGGAGTAGTCGAAGTAGCTGGCGTTCGTGGTGTTCACGAACCCGAAGTTGTACTTGTCGTGCGACGTCATCTCCGGGACACCGGCAAATATGCTGCCTGTCCACACTCCACTGCTCCAGAAGTTCGTCCTGTTCCAGGACAGGAAGAACTGGCTGGTCCCGTGCGGATCGATTCCCAAGGAGTACATGCCGGGAGCCGGGTCACTGGAGCTCCTCCAAGAAGTCAGAGCCTGCACGTGGCCGGTGATCTTGTTCATGCCGAGACGGACTCCCGGCAGCCACGTGTCGGTGGGGTGCTCAGCACTCTGCCATAAGACCTCGCCATCGTGGCGCCGAAGGACGAGATTTCCGCTGTCCAAGATGACAGCCACGGTGCCGTTGGAGCTGCTGCCGAAGATGACGACGTTCGAGGACCAGACGAGCTCACCGACCTCGTTGGTGAGCACGAGGTTGCCGTCCGGCGCAACGGCGAGCTGAGAGGATGCGGGGTCGGAGACCGGCGCGGCTCTGTTCGCAACCCACACGGGCGTGCACGGCGTCACGGCTTTCTTGTACCAGATTCCCACGCAGTAGTTGTGAGAGGAGGCCGTGTTGCTGTCACCACCTGCTGCTGCTGGACGGAAGAAGCCCAGCTCGAAGCTGCCGCCTCTGGACACGACGGTCCGGCCGCCGGTGATGGCGGAGTTGGCGGTGATGGTGTCCGATGCGAAGCACCGTGCACTGCCGATGATGGCCACGATCATGACAAGTAGTAGCGCTGTTAAAGGCATCGGTGAGATAGACGATGGAGGGGAGAGCAACTGCGTGTGTACGTACTGATGATCGAGTTGGGAGTGAACTCATCTGGTCCCTACCTATCCGTTGATAGCAAGTTATTATACACGGCAACTAAACTAGCCCAGGAAAACCCTCCTTGAGCAGGTTTTGACAATCCGAGGCCAATTCGAGATTTTTTTTTAAAAAAAAAACTCATCGACCTTATGAGAAGCGTGTAAATTACGTGGAGAAAATCTTTTAGGATAACACCATCCCTTCTAGAGGATAACGACCGATTAAAAGATCCATCTATCTAATCGATCAAAACCTAATCTATCTTACATTTTACCTCCAAACGTTAACTCTTTAAACCCTCTTGCTGTCCAGCATATTCATCGACGAGATTTGTCAACCTTTTAAGTGGCATTGCCGATCCAATAACGCTCTATAACACCTTCCCTATGCATCTCCTTGACAGATCTTCGCTGGAGGCATTTGTGAGTGTTTTAGGTGAGCGACGAGCGCCAAATCAGCCTCATTGTTTTAGACCTCTTTCTGCGGCGTGTAACGACCGCGTGCGATTCAGATGTTCAGGTTCTAACTAGTGCGTGACCGGAACAGAAATATAATGGTCCTTTTCCGTCACCGATGGGTCGACGAACCAGTCTATACGGCATCGAAGCACATACATTACATCAATCACACCGGCGTGCTAAAAGAAGATGCATACAAGAAAAAAAATGAAAAGTTGAAAACAATGCCTTGTGAAAGAATTAATGATCGACACATCGTTGTAAAATGATGAACATGGACACATACGAATTATTGAACCAACCCTGACCCAATTGACCACAAGTCTGCTCCACGGACCAACGGTCAGCATGGACGACGACGACTTGCGCCATCGCTGTATAAAATATGAAAAGGACATATGCTGACTAGCAGTAGTAGCAGTTGTATGTATGTTGAATATCAAATTAATTGAGAGAACTATATATGACATTGAAATAACTTGAACTTTTTACCTCTAAAGTAGTACGTAATTCACATAAGTAACAATGAACAATTGATCTTGACTTACAACTGATCGTTCAACAAGCTAATTAAGGCTGAGCGTACTACTCCATGCATTATATTGTGGTCTTTTCTTTAGATTACGGAATAAATCATTCCAGCCTTCACATCCACAAGTGAATGCTTAGAGCTTAACAATACAAGATGGGAACTGTTAACAATACAAGATGAGAACTTAGCCTAGTTTTCCGCTACTGGATTGTCCAGACTCAACACTGGCAGCAACCTTACAACAGAAGGCCACAAAATAAATCAAAGTCCACTGATCTGACCCCATCAGAAACACCAGAAACATCATGGCTTCCGGTCCAAATTCAAACTCCTAACTTTAGACAAGGCGCACCCCGGACTCTAGAGTCCTATTCTCTTCTGGTTCTTCCACCCACATGTTCCAAAGAATTGCAATCCCAATCCTTCTAAGTACCTGCAGCCTTCCTTCAAATTTCTTCCCTCTTCCTCTTTAGACATCATGGACCATTGTCTGATCCAGTAAGTCCCCCTGAAAAGTACCTGCAAGTACGAATTATTCACTAAATTTTGGAACACCGCATCATTTCTATTCAACCATAATACCCAACATATGGCTGCTATCCCCACTATTATTTAATTCCTTAGCCCAGGAGTAAATCTCCTAATCCAAGATCCAAACATGTGAGAAATGCTTTTTGGAGGTTGAAAGTTAAAGGTTGTGGTCTAGCTAGTGACATCTATTAATTTGAGGGTAAACAACGGGTCAACACGGATGTGCTTACTAGTGCTCACTGTCTTGCGGACTAACTAGTGGCCTTCAATTTTGTTCGGTTCTCCAAGGACGAAATTGTGGGAACAAGTACAGTGACATTTTTGTTGGTCAATCATCATCCTCTTGAACTATTCCATGAACGCAATGGCTTTGTTACAGTCAGTTCCCATCATCATGACTGTGGCCTGTTTGGATCCTCTCTTCTAAACTTTAGTTAGCTCTAAACTTTAGCCCCCACCTCATATTAGAGCTTTAGACCTCAAAAGTAAGCTAAAGTGCTCTAAAGTTTTTAGAATTCTAAACTTTAGAGGACATAATCCATACTGGCCCATATAGAAACCCAACCAGAGCAGTAGAGCAATACTACCGTGCTTGACCCGTGCTGCAGTCCACGACCCTGGTCCATTGCTTAAGACCGCGCGCGGGTTTTACCAAAAAGAACGTGGGATTCACGCGTGGGTGGTACACTTGAGTACTATGGTACAGTTCTCGCGACCGAGCTCAAATAGCGTGAAGGTTCGTCAACTATCACTTATTCTTACCCTACGTGTCTCTTATACCTTCTTTTTCAAAACATATCAAACAAGACAAATGTCTGATTAAATTAAAAAGAAAAAAATCCAAACTGAACAAATACAATAGAGCAGAATCAGACAAGAGAGTTGCTGATTAAATTGAAAAGAAGAATCTGAACTCAACAAATACAATAGAGCAACAACAAACATGTCTAATTTAAATATTTAGTAAGAGACACGCCACCATGCACCACCACCAAGATAGTGAGTGGAGAAGCCTCACTGTTGCCCTCCTTACGTCCATCGGCCTTTGATGGCATGTTCCCACGGTGGAGAGAATAAAGGAGATGGAGGAGGAGGAGGCACACGGCGGGTCTCAGGCTCCGTCCGAGCCGCCCAAGAGGGGCGACATGGGGTCCTGCGAGAGGGAGAGAGCAAGATAAGTATAGATATTATACTTTCTTTACATTCTATTATAAATATTTTAGTACTCCCACTGGTCCAGTTTCTTTAGGTGGGTCCGTGCTGAACACCGATACCAACAACACATCGACTGCCATTAATTGTCTACTGGGTGTTGCGCTGGAAAAAAAATTCGATGCATACAGTATGCACCGTGCCTCACTGCATACATGTCATTGATGGTTGCCACATGTCCTCACCTGATGATCTAACAACACGTATGACTGTCTTTTATGGGCCTATATGGGCCAAATCAATCATGGATCAATGCAGTTGGACGTAGGAAGACCACGAGCATTGGATTATGTTGACTGGACACATGGCAACCATCTATGACATGTATGCAGGGAGTCACGGTGCATATTGTATGCATCGAATTTTTTTTCCGGTTGCGCTTTCCTACCCCATGCCACGCACGAATGCACCATTTTTGCATGGATGCATGCACGAACGCAAAAGGAGCTCTTTAAGGGCGTCCTCAACAAGGGAATGTAAATCCCCGGCTGATACAAATAAGAAAAAAAGGAAAAAAGCTGTGAGCCCCACATCAAAAGCAAGAGTGGGTCTCGGCAACAGAGAGAGTAGATTTATAGAAACTTGTGCGAGCTAGGCGAGGAACTCGTCGCTAGCTATTCAAGTTTCGGCGTTATATTTCTGCCACGTACTCCAATAGGTAGCTAGATGTACCCCGTTGGGGACACCCTAGTCACCAGCGCATGCAAAACGCTTCGCCTTCCACGAGAATTGCCCAACGAAAAAAAGCTTTGGTGATTGCAGCCGCGGCTGAAAAATTGGTCAAACTCAAAAACTCATTCGTCTTTTAGGGCACTACCGTGCAAAAACTATGATAGTTTCTAAAGATATTAATTGCACTGCCACATAGGTAATTTGCTCATGTGGCAAGTGGTTTAATGAGGAGAGAGACAAACCAAGAAATCAAGTCTAACTAATAAACTGGGTCTTTACGGTTATTGATGAACAAGAAACTACTCGTAACAACATTGAGAGAGCAAACATGGTTTCTATCATTATGTCCTATCCAATAGAAAAACATTGCACTAGGAAGGACAGTTTCCTTGGTACGATGTCCTATTCTATAGAAACAGCTAATAGTTTTTTTGCATTATGAGTGCCTTTCAGGCACTCCCAATGCAAAAACAACTTAGTGGTTTTTATGACACAAGAACCTACTCATAGGAACCACACCTTATAGTGCAAAATTTTTCGTATGGGCCCTTCCTTAGCCCACCCAATCACCTTTTCCCTCATCCTCTTCCTCTTCTCTCTCCAGCCTTCACGAGATGTCCGCTACCATGGATGAGGTGTGGCACGGTCCAGGCAAGGGGGCGCTACCACCGCCACGCCTAGCTGACATGGTGCAAGCACGGTGTGCGGGGGCGCAGAGGAGAGCCGCAAGTCCGCGATGAGCGCGACGACGCAGAGGCTGGCAAGCTGTCGCATGAACGCAACAGCGGGGGAGGCCTGCGGGGCCTAGCCTGGCCAGCGGTGGCATGCGGGCGCAAAGAAGAAGGGAAGGCACGACGCCCGCAGTAGCCTCGCTTTGCTCCTCGAGTACAACGGCCGGTTTGGCCTAGCTTTGGCGCGTCCACTAGCGGCGGCAAGGATGACAGACGCCGGCGCGGTGAGCACGTGTAGAAGGAAACTATGCTGACGTTTGGGGGTGTATATATGTTGGGGACCCCCACTTTCATATTCAGGGCCAATCACATAGCCTAGGGCTCACAAAATGATATTTGGGGGCCATTTGTAGCCTTTAGTGATATTTTTGTAAATACAAACCCCATCAGAGTTGTAGCCTCTAACGGCGTTTTTGTAAGTACAACTTCGCCATAGGGACTAAAGAGAACCTCCTCTCCCACCTCCCCTATAAAAGAGGAAGAGGGGGGAGGTGGAGAAGGACCTTGTGGGTTGATCACTCGGCTCTCTTCCTTCCTCTCTCATTTGCTCTCTCACCCTTCACTCTCTAAGTTTGTTGGTTAAACTAACAGTGAGTGTCCTTAGAAACTGGAGCGGAGGGAATATCCTGTAACAATTTAATTAACACAATATATATATATATATATATATATATATGCTATTTATATTTCCTAAGATGCTTCTCTAGATATATTGATCATCTAACCTCATACACTAGAAATTGACAGTCTAGTAGATGAACTATCTAGTGATTTCTAGGTCTCGAAGCAAAAAATACCTCTAGTTTAGTTTTTTAGCAAACCTTCTACTAGTAGTTTTAGATGAAGGAAGACTGGAGAAGATAAGGGACGTGGGCACGTGGCAACTAAACCCAAGAAAAATTTGGCTCATGACGGTCTGATAAAAGAGTCACGCTTAGAGTCAAAGTGTCTTCATCCAGCTAGTTAGACTTTACCTAAAATATTCGGAGGTTGGTTGTATTATCTAGAAAAATACTACTCGAATTGGGCCGAAAACAGCAACCCCACACTAACTCAGCCCGGATCCATCTGTAAAGAAGAAACGGGGCTGCACATAGGTTTATTATACCTAGACTATATCAACCTTGCGCACGGCAGTGGTGGCTACAGCGGCGGCCACTTTCGGCGTGCCATGGAGTTGGAGGCGCAGACGCTGAAAAGAGATTTCCTAAGAGACACAATCGCGCCGATGAGGAAGAAACAAACCCCTCAATCCGGCGGAAGCATAGAGCAGGGCGCGTGAGTATGCGGAATTGCTCGTAGGGTGGGAGAAGAATATGGAGGAGGCCAAAGACAAGCCGCCGCCGGACCTTTCTACCATAGAGGCTGCCGAGTTCCGTGAGTCCTGGAATAGACTTTGGTCCGACACATTCGGTGACTTTGAGGCCACCAATGAGTTCCATCTTTCCTTCCTCATTTAATTAATTCAATTCATCGTTTACTTGCGTTCCATATTTCCTTCTTAATTTCATTAATCAATTCGGTTCAGTATTTTTATTATCTCCTTCAGTCCTTCAGGTGATCAAGTTTTTATATTCATGTAAAAACAAGCTAATTCGTGTGAAAACAAGCTAGTTAGGAGTGAGTATGTTGTTTCTCCATCATGTTACAATTGAAGATTGCACTTAAAAAAGTTGAATCTGTTGTTTCCCCGTCATGTAATGATTGAAGTTTACACTTAAAAACATTAAGTCAGTTGATTTCCCACCATTTAATGATTGAAGATTGCACTTAAACACGTTAAGGTTTGCTCTGGTATATATCATCATGTGTTTGTTACATCTTGACACATTGATGAAATATGGTAGCAGGATCACGAATACAACATAGCAATTGCTGCGATTGATCCTTGTGCACATTCTCCTCTTGTTATGCTGTAGTTTTGTTGGGGCAATCAAAATCATTTGAAATTAATCTAACTCATAGCTAACTATGTGCAGCGAAGATCCCTCCCATGTGTTTTACAGATAATCCTGCACCAACATACACTGCCTTTCTTTGCGATACTCTACATATTTTTTAGTCAAGGTTGCAGGAATAAGAGGGGGTTTATGGTGGCCACTCTGCGTCTTTGGGATAGTCACTCTGTGTGATGCAATTGATCGCAGACGCAATATTATCTTCAACCGCAAAAGGGATAGTTTTCAAACGCTCACCCAAGAGGTACATACAATAGTCTCTAACCTGAAGTATCATTTATTTCATGTTGTGCCCCCAAATGTACTCTCTCCGTCTCAAAATAAATCAACTTCTAGAGTAATCCTAAGTCACACTTATCTAAGTTTGACAAGATTTATAGAAAAGAGCACCAATATTTATGATACTAAATTGGTATCACTAGATACATCATGAAATATGTTTTTATAACATACTTCTTTGGTGTTATAGATTATATTACTCTTTCCGTAAAGTTGATCAAACTCACGATAGTTTTACTTTTAGTGATTCTAGAAATTGATTTATTTTGAGACGGAGGTAGTATTGAGATATTGTTTTTTTTGTTTGTTTGCATGCCACAACATCTATGTCTTTAATATTTTTGTTCTTTATACTGTTCTAGATTGACTATGTTGCTTATTGTTTACCTTTTCTTTTGCTTCAGTTTATTTATGTCTTTTTTATTTGTGTTTCTTACAGAAGGCATACTTAAAACTGACTGGTCTTACTAGAGCTATTGTGATGTTGCGGCCTGTGACTTTTGAGGTTGAGCTGTTAGTGAAGGGCGCAATTGAATCCGAGGATAAAGACTTAAGCTATCTAGCTGAGCCATTAGTGCATCGGTCTCCTCTTAATTCGAGTGTACTTATCACAGACTATACTAGTAAGCTTAGCACAATGGTGTTTACGCATGGTCATATCTGTCGATCTGTGGAGGTGACAATAAGCGTGAAATGATTCATGGGTCATGGCAAAGTTACCGCTGTGAATTTTTTGTTTGTACTAGCAACATCGGTGAGGAAGTCTTACTACTTGATTCTAGAGACGAGGAAGTGCCTGTTACCGCTGACAGCACGATCGAGCTTTCATAGCAAGTTGTTTCTGTTGAAAGCAAGGGAAAGTTGCAGGTTTTTGTTAGGGCATGGCAGGGTAATGACTTAGCTGATCTGAAGATGAAAGATTTCACACCCAAGGAATTTGGTAAAGTCACGGTGGGTCTTAACTTTGGCTTCTGTAAAACAAAAGTCATCGTGGCTTGGTCACTTGTTACTTTTAATTATAATCGTGCTTAAGTTTGCTTTAGTTGTTGGGACTTGGGAGTGATGACATTATTTTTTATTCTGTGGTGTTGGATATCTACAGGAATCGACCGGTGAAGGAGGCTAGGATTAAATGGGCTAAGAGGTACATTCTGGCCCATTAGTCTTTGGACATTCCGAAGAATCTCCTCTATTCACGGGCCGTGCTCTCCAAAGTGTCAGCTGGTTCACTAACAAAAGAAGTGTCATACTCTCCGAGCCCTATCGTGCCGTGCAGTTGGAGACCATTCCAACCTAAGTACCCAACCGATAGACTAATAGAGTAGTTGCGTTGATGCAACATTGCCAGAAGCTGCTGCTGCTCTCTCTCTCTATCTGAAAGAGACAGCTCTGCTTGAGCCTTCTCTCTTCCGACTAAGGTCTCGTATGCCTGGCTGAGTCGTGGCAGACTGGCAGCCTAGTTCTCATGGTGTAACCTGAAACAAATGGAGCCGTTTTGTGATTAGTTCTCATGGTGTAATCCAGTGTTTTTGTTTTTCTTTTATGTGCTTTTCGGCTAAAACTTTGAAAATACATAGTAATTCATAGAAAAAAATGATAAAATGGCAAATCAAGTTTTGTTGGACACCTCTTAAGTAGACCTATGCAGTAGATACATAATATGTGGTGGTTTAGTTTAAAGTTTGTGCTGTAGATGCATGTCTATGCTTTTTTTAGGTTTTAATTCATATCTGCAGTTTTTTTGATCCAATTGTTGTGAAATGTTTGTGGTAGACCAATTCTTTTTCGCCAAGAATTCAACTTCGCATATCGACTTCATCGTCAAGAATTCAACTTCGCCTATCGACTTCGTCGTCAAGAATTCAACTTCGCCTATCGACTTCGTTGTCAGAAATTCAACTTCGACTATCGACTTTATCGTCAAGAATTCAACTTCGCTGGACAGAGAAGTGAACAAGAAACATAAGATGATCTGAAGAAAACAAGTTCATTGAAGGAAAAGAGGATCGGATGCGAAAAAGAAGACTGGATTAGGAGAAAATGACCACTTTTCCCTTACATAAATAAAGGGTTGTAAATAGTTAGGTCAGGGGTAAAATAGTCATTTTATGTAAAATACGAAGGCTAGGGCCCTATAAATACCCCCTTCTGACATGTATGGTAGGATCATGAAATAAATGCAACTTTGCATGCAATTTTACCTTGGATAAAATTTTTCTGATAATTGTGTGAATAGTGTCGTTTGACCTGAACTTTTCACCCAACATCTGGCGCCCACCGTTTGTGCGTGCATCTAAAGATCTTCACGACCAAAAGAAATATAATGGCAAGACCAAACAAGAAAACCGTCAATAAAGAAACCGAAGACGAACAACCACTCAGAGAAGACAGAGGTCTTACAAAAGAAGTCTCTCAAGGTGCAAATTCTTCAAGAATGGCCGAAGCTGAAGAACAAAGACTTAAAGAACTTGAAGAACAAGTTTTATGAAGGCAAAAAGAACTTGAAGAATATCGCGCAAGAGCACGAGAAAAGACACTCAAACAAAGAATAGAAGAGGTCAAAGTTACCCTTCGCAATTTAAACGAGCAACTGCAAAATGCAAATCATGAAGTTATAAATCAAGAAGAATCACATCCAGCAACAAGAATCTCTCAAGAGAGAAATATTCAGAAAGCATTCATATCAATTGATACAAGCTCCCCACTATCAACAAATTTGCAGCTAGCTCAATGGCCTATAGGGTACAAGTTCAACATGATACCAATATTTGATGGTGAATCAGACCCGAGGCAATTCCTAATGAGTTTTGAAGCTGCAGTAATTGCAGGCGGAGGGGACGAAACCACACTTGCAAAGTCATTTGTCATGGCAGTAAAAGGTCCAGCACAACACTGGTATTCATCTCTGAAAGCAAGATCCATACATTCATGGGAACAATTAAAGACAAATCTACTTGTTGACTTCTAAGGATTTCAACCAACTGGTCTTACAGACATGGATTTATTCAACTGCAAACAACAGCCCAAAGAACCTCTAAGTCAATATTACAAGAGATTTATTCAAATCAAATCTCAAATCACAAATATCCCAGACGAAGTTGTCATAATTGCAGCAATCAAGGGACTTTAGGCAGGACAATGTGCAGCACACTGGCTTAGCTTTACTCGAGAAAATCCAACTTCACTGGCTTAGCTTTACGAAGAAATCTAAAAGTACTGCAAGTCCGATGAAGATTACAGAAAAGGAATTGAGGAAGAAAACAGCTTCAGAAATCAAAACAAAAGCAGCAATTTTCAACCCCCAAAGCAAAACAACTTTGAGCGAAGACACTTCACCCAAGTCAATCAAGTTGAAAATAGCAATTCAGCTACTAAAAACACTTTCTCACCTCAAAATCAGTACAGTAGTCAGTACAACCAAAGGACATTCGAAAGAGGTGGCTTCAATTCAAGAGAAAGAGGAGGACGAGGAAGAGGAAGAACACCCCTAAGACCAGAAGACATGTATTGCATCATTCACGGCAAAGGGGCTGGACACACATCAAAAATGTGTCCAAAAGTAAAGAAAAGCATCAAAGAAATACAAGAAGAAAACAAAATCTCAAGTCAATTAAAAGCTGTCAATTATATGATTCAAGGCCAACAAAACTCTTATTACTCAATTCAGTTTGGACACTCCCAAGCAATGATCTCAGGCTCATCATCATATAGCTATGGACCAGTGGCAATATATGACCCAAATCAATGGAGGCAAAATTAACAACAAACAAATTTTCAAATACAGCCCGAATCCTCTGTGGCAAATAGCAGCCCACAAGGGAACAACAAACAAGACAACTCTCCATCAACTTCAATGGCAAGCAAAGGAAGAATCATGACAATCATCGGAGAAAACGGTATTGATCATAAAAACAACAATAAAAAGAATAATTACTTTTGAAGAGTAAACTCTATCTCAATAGAAGGCCCATATAAAAAGACAAGATGGTCTCATCTACCAATCACATTCTCAGAAAAAAGGTTTGCAACTGAAAGACTATCCACACATGGATGCAATGGTAGTTGAAGCAAATATTGATGGATGGGTTGTCTCAAAAATTCTAGTTGACGGTGGAAGTTCTGCAGATATTATATTCACAGCAACAATTGATGCCATAAAAATTGATCGCAAACTTTTAGGAAGAGTTGAGCACCCACTCTACGGCTTCGGTGGGAAGCCAATTCACTCAATAGGAAGAATAGTTCTTTCTGTATCATTTGGAACAGTAAACAATGCAAGAACAGAGCAAATTGCATTTGATGTGGTGGACATCCATTATCCCTATAACGCACTTTTCGAAAGGGGAACTCTAAATGCATTCGAAGCAGTAATAAGCTACTCTTACTTATGTATGAAGATGCCTGCAATCAATAGAGTTATCACAGTCCATGGAGATCAAACCGAAGCAAGAAACATTGAAAAAAAATAAACTCCTGATTGAAAAAATGTTCATACAATCAAAGAAGAAGAGAAAGAAGAAACAGAAAATGCAAAGCCACAAGAAAAAGCTCAAGCAGTCGAAGAAACAAAGAAAGTACCCCTTGACTCATTAGTCCCAGACAAACAAGTAATCAAAGGGACAGGACTTTCTCAAGAAGAAGAAAACAGACTCATAAAATTTCTTCAAAGTAACAAAGATGTCTTCGCATGGATATCCAATGATTTAGGAGGAGTCAGTAGAGATATAATTGAGCACAAACTCAACATCAATCAAAATTTCAGACCCAAAAAGCAGAAACTGAGAAAATTAGCTGAAGACAGAATACAAGCTGCAAAAGCCGAAGTCCAAAGGTTGTTAGATGCAAAAGTTATAACAGAAGTCCAATTCACAACTTGGCTAGCAAATATCGTCATGGTCAAGAAAAAGAACGAAAAATGGTGAATGTGTATCGATTTTACAGATCTCAACAAAGCATGCCCAAAAGATAATTTCCCACTACCAAGAATCGACACATTAGTTGATCAAGCGGCTGGAAGTGAAATGCTAAGTTTCCTAGATTGTTTCTCAGGATATCATCAAATCTAGATGAGAAAAGAAGATGAAGAATTTACAAGTTTCATCACACCATTTAGAAAATACTGCTTTGTAAGAATGGCAGAGGAGCTTCGCAATGCAGGAACAACATTTGTCAGGATGACTTCAACAGTGCTCAAAAGTCAGATTGGTAAAAACTTGCTAGCTTATGTCGACGATATAGTTGTCAAGAGCAAGAAAAGACAAGATCATATTCAAGACCTTCAAGAAATATTCTCAAATCTGAGAAAAGGAAATTTAAAACTAAATCCTGAAAAATATACCTTTGGAGTACAAAAAGGAAAAATTCTAGGCTGCATTGTCTGGGGATAGATCCAAACCCAGACAAAGTTCAAGCAATTTTGAACATGAGAATTCCTAAAAATATAAAAGATGTTCAAAAATTGACTGGAAGACTTGCAACTTTAAACAGATTTATTTCAAAATCAGCAGAACGAAGCTTACCAATATTTCAGGCACTCAAAGGATCCAAAAGAGACTTCGTATAGGGACCTTCACAGCAACATGCATTTGAAGAGATAAAAAAATATCTACTGCAGCCAAACACATTGATTTCACCAACACTAGGAGCAGATTTGCTATTATATGTCTCAGTCACAGAAACAACAGTAAGTGCAGTACTAGTCTAAGAACAAGAAACAAATCATTCAAAATATCAAGTATCAGTCTACTATGTTTTATAAGCATTATCTGGATCAAAAGTATACTACTCTGAGATTGAGAAAATCGCATACACAGTTTTAATAGCATCAAGAAAGTTGAAGCACTACTTTCAGGCTCACAAAATCAGAGTTCTCACAAATTACCCTCTGAAAGAAGTATTACAAAGTTGCAGAACAACATGAAGATTGAGAAAATGGGCAACAGAATTATCTCAACATTTTATAGAATTTGAAAAAAGAACATCAATAAAATCCCAAGTCCTAGCAGACTTCTTAGTAGATTGGACACCCTCCCAAAGTTTAAGAGAAGACAAGAAGCAACCATAATGGACAATATATTGCGATGGCGCATGGGGCTTCGCAGGGGCTGGAGCAGCTGCAATAATCATCTCACCTTCAGGCATAAAGATGAAATATGCTGCAAGACTAGAATTTCCGTGCACAAACAACATAGCAGAATACGAAGCCGTTTTACTGGGACTTCACAAGCAAAAGCAATGGGAATCCAAAGATTGGTAATCAAAATAGATTCACAAATTATAGCAGGACACATTGAAAAAGACTACAAAGCAAGAGATCCAGAATTAGCAAAATACTTGCAATTTCTCAGAGATCAAGAGAAACATTTTGAAGGTTTCACAGTCAAAAACATCTCAAGAAATGACAATTCAGAGGCAGACGAACTAGCAAAAGCTGCAGCACAAAATTCAGGTCTCCCTCAAGATGTTTTCTATCAAATCTTGAAACAAGCATCCATCAAAGCATTGCAAGCTACTCCTAGAGAAGTCTATATAATACAAAGTGAAGACTGGAGAGCCCCAATTATGGCTTACCTACGTGGGCACTATGAGCCTAAAAATGAAGTCAACAACATAAGAATGAAGCAAAGAACAAGAAATTATAAGATCATCAACAATCAACTATACAAACAAGGAATATGTGCACCATTACTCAAATGTATATCAGTAGAAGAGGGAAAAAAGCTATTATCAGAAATACACGAAGGAATTTGCGGCACACATCCTGGAGCAAGAATAATAGCAGGAAAAGTATTCCGCCAAGGATTTTATTGGCCATCAGCCTAAAATGACAGCAAAGAAATTATCAAATCTTGCCATAATTGTCAAATGTCTGCAAGCAAAGTAAAGGCTCCAGCAACAAATTTACAAACAATAGAACCAACTTGGCCATTGGAGAGATGGGGAATTGACATCATTGGAAAGCTATTTACAGCACAAGGAAACCTTCAATATACAGTAGTAGCACTGTAATATTTCACTAAGTGGATCGAAGCTAAACCAGTGACAAACATGTCATCTTTCACAATGAAGAAATTTCTTTGGCAAAACATCATTTGTCGTTTTGGAGTTCCAAGACATATAACAGTAGATAATGGAACTCAATTTTATAGCCAAAATTTCAGAGAATATTGTGAAAGTCTGGGAATTCAATTATGTTTCGCATCAGTAAAACACCCACAGTCAAACGGTGCAGTCGAACGAGCAAATGGAATTATATGCATAGGAATATCAAAATGCCTCATGGGACTACCAAAAGACAAATGGGTGGATGAGTTACCTAAAGTTGTTTGGGTACATCACACCAAAATTTCAAGATCAACAAACTTCTCCCCTTTCAAATTGCTTTATGGAGAAGAAGCGATGACACCTGAAGAGATACAATTTCAAGGACCAAGAACAAATATTAAAATAATAGATGAAGACCAACAAATAACAAGCAAAGATTTACTAGAGGAAGAAAGAATGAAGGCGATTTAGAACCTTGAGAAATATCAAAAGGAAACAGAAAGTTGGTACAATAAAAAAGTCAAACCAAGACAATTATCACCAGGAGACTTTGTCTTGAAAAGAAAAAGAAATGAAGACACAGTCGGAAAATTTCAGCAAAAATGGGAAGGACCGTTCCTCATCATAAGAATCAACAAGCCAGGAGCATTTCACATGGCAGACATTAGTGGGAAGGAAATTGATCACACATTCACTATTCAAGACTTACGAAGATACTATCCCTAGAATTTGCTTTCATCTTTGTACAAAATAGATTAGCTTTTACATTCTAAGAAATTTTAATTCAAATGTAAACGAGCTGCACTCTTTTTTCACTCAAGGGAAACCCTTCGCAGGATGAGTGATTTTTTAACGAGGCAGTCTCCATTGTAAATTCTCATCAAAGTATAAATGAAGAAAGCTAGTTCCCCTAAAAAACAATTTTATCAACGGCCGAAGAGTATACTTTAAATATACTCATGTATCAGCAAAACACCTAAATTAGATAGCATCAATTTTCGAACAAGCAAAAAACGATGCTAACCTATCAAAAGAATCATAAAATATATTCACTAAGGTGAATTTCTTCGCCAAAAAGAGCGAACAATATTTCAAATTCACTAAGGTGAATTTCGACTTTACAAAAGAAGTCTGCATATTATCTTCGCCAAAAAGAGCGAACAATATTTTAAATTCACTAAGGTGAATTTCGACTTCAAAAAAGAAGTCTACATATTATCTTCGCCAAAAAGAGCGAACAATATTTCAAATTCACTAAGGTGAATTTTGACTTCAAAAAAGAAGTCTGCATATTATCTTCGCCAAAAAGAGCGAACAATATTTTAAATTCACTAAGGTGAATTTCGACTTCAAAAAAAAAGTCTGCATATTATCTTCACCAAAAAGAGCGAACAATATTTCAAATTCACTAAGGTGAATTTCGACTTCAAAAAAGAAGTCTGCATATTATCTTCGCCAAAAAGAGCGAACAATATTTCAAATTCACTGAGGTGAATTTTGACTTCAAAAATGAAGTCCACATGTTATCTTCGCTAAAAAGAGCGAACAATATTTCAAATTCACTGAAGTGAATTTTTGACTTAAAAAATAAAGTCCTCATGTTATCTTCGCTAGAAAGATCGAATAATATTTTCAAATTCACTAAGGTAAAATTTAACTTTAAAAATGAAGTCAGATAAATTTTAACTTCAAAGTGAAATTTGATTTCAGAAAATACGAAGTCAATTCATCGCCTTCGCTTAAAAAGTAAGGGGACGGTGTTTTCAAATTTACCAAAAGTAAAATTTAATTTCAGAAAATACGAAGTCAATTCATCGCCTTCGCTTAAAAAGTAAGGGGACGGTGTTTTCAAATTTACCAAAAGTGAAATTTGATTTCAGAAAAAGTGAAATTTGATTTTAGAAAATACGAAGTCAATTCATCGTCTTCGCTTAAAAAAATAAGGGAACGGTGTTTTTCAAATTTACCTAAAGTGAAATTTGATTTCAGAAAATACAAAGTCAATTCATCGCCTTCGCTTAAAAAGTGAGGGGACATTATTTTCAAATTTACTAAGGCAAAATTTGACTTCACAAAATACGAAGCTTAGGCATTGCCTTCATTAGAGAATGATGTTTTCAGATTTACCAAGGAAAAATCTGACTTCACCAAACACGAAGTCAACACACAACCTTTACTTAAGACTATGTCTTCACAAAATAACAAAGTATATGAGTTGCCTTCGCTTAATAAAAAAACTGCGTTTCGTCTTCGTTAAAAAATAAGGGAACATCACTCATTTCACTTAATAAATCATATTACATAAAAATGTCTGCACAAATACACACATAAATTTTTTATGTCAACAAATATACATATCAAATATTTTCTAAAGCAACAATTGCTGCTGCTTCATCAATTAAATCTTCAACAACTCTATCTAAAACTTGATCTACCTCTGAACTAAGATAGTCTTCGGAAATAAAGCTTGGCGAAGCACTTGAACACGAAGACTGAAAACACACAAGAAAAATGTCATCAAAATTCACTTTACAAATGTCTTCACGTCACAACAAAAGCACAAATACCTAAGAAAATTTGCTGCAATCAACAACACGAGGCAAACATCTTCTATTTTCAGCAATAGAGAAATCAGTCTCAAATTCTAGAAACAATCACATCCAAATCAGGAAAATATATATATATATATATAAAACCACAAACAGAAAAATTTATGTTTGCTTACGTTTCACAAACACATTAAAAGAAGATTTTGCTTCTTCAGTACCATACTCTAACCATAAAGTAGGCTCAGCAACAAAGTTACCTTTACACATTAACAAGGGCATAAACATAACTCCATCCTGTTCAAAGTTCAACATTTATAAAAACGTTAAAGGATTATCAAAACCTCACCCCTCGAAGCTAAAATCTAAACTACGACAAACTAAAGTACATGATCACGAGCATCATCGTCCCTCGCCCTCTCTTGTTCAATTCTATCTTGCCTCCTCTCTGCCTCCATATCAGAAGCAATTCTCTTTTCAAGCTGCTACAAAACAAAATAAAACAACAGATAAGAAAAAAAACACAAGAAAAAAACAACGAATCAAAAATCACATATAGATAACATACTTTTTCCATCTTTTGCTTAGCTTTCATAAAGACATGCTCCCTTCCACATTGGTTCCAGTATTCATAAAAATACTTCTTGCAAAGCATTTGAGTACGAGAAGAAACTTGGTTAAGAGATTCCACTGACGGAAACTTGTAATTTTTATCATACAGTTTCTCATATAAGGGATCATTAGCCTCTTTCATCAAGTGAAAAATGGCACGACTTGAATACATACAGCTTAAATCAGCAGAAGTCTGCAAAACAGTAGGCAAATCTTCATATTGCCGACAAAGCCAAGCAAAGAACGGATGGAATTCTCCAACCTCCTAACAAGGTTCTTCTGGCTTCGCACCAAATTTATCATAGCAATTTTTTAAAAGTTCCCACAAGCGATTGCACTTATTATGAAAATTCTGATCCTTTTCAAGAGATTTTTTTCTCAAGATAATTCTTCTCTCTCACAACTTTCTCAATATCTTTCTTCAAATTATCGTATTCTTCAGTCTTCGCTTCAAGTTTAGCTCCAACAGAAATACATCTAGATTCCATATTATGAAGAGCTTCAACTGTCTCTATTCTTTCTTTCTCCTTAGCAGCAAGTTGAGATTTCAGAGAATTAATCTCTTCAACCAAACTTTTTTCACGAAGTGTAACATTTTTTGCATCATCTTCAATTGACTTACGCAAACTCCTTTGCAAAAGTGCATTCTACATGTGAAGTCAAAAATATATTACAAATTGAAATAACAAATTTAAAATAAATTTATGCAAAAAAAATGAACATTCAAAATGATCCAACCTTGTAAATCATGAAAACACTGGTATCCACCAATTCAAGCGAAGACTTGCCAACAAGTTTGGCCTTCGCATCAGGAACTGCGAAGGCATCATCAATGCACTTTGACAATTTTAATTCTGGTTTCTTCGGCATAATACGAAGTTTGTCCAAACCAATCCCAACAAATTTAAAAGTATCTAAGTTCACACCTTGAGCCTGGCAGTACTCCATACAACGTTTATAAGCTTCAAGATTTACACCATCAGGAACTGTTTCCAAAACTTCAGCTGGAGTCACAGGTTCCTGGGCAACTTCTTTCATCTTTCTAATATCAACAGTTGCCTCCCTCTGAGAAGAAGAATCAGGAAAAAATTTCTCTGTGAAGACAAACATCAAAACATTAAAAGAAGACAAACAAAACAAAAATATGTGAAGTGAAAAAAAATCACCTGTAGAAACACCCTTTTCAAGCTGGAAGGACACCCTCTCACCAGTAATCACATTGATAGTAAACTCAGAAATACGAGAAACACGATCATGTTCAGCCTCCTCGTCATGAACTTCATCATCAGATTCATCAAAATCAAGGGCGAGAGTTGTGGTACCCTTAATTTTTTGTGCCTTCACAACAGGCACAACAACTTCAGAAGCACCTTTTTCATCAATAATTGTAGCATCTTGTTCGACCCGCAAAACATTCTCTAAAACTTCACATCCTAAATTAGCACCTCCAAATAAAATCATAGCTTCAATCTCATCACCAAAATTTCTTGCCTCATCTCGGGGAGTTTCAACAGAAAATCTTTGAGAGGATGGCTCAGCAGTCTCCTGCGAAGCCAACACCTCACCTTCTCCTTGTAAACCACCAATAGTGGCGGCCACAGTAACCGGAGAAGAAACCAGATTAACTGGATCAGAAACAATGTCTTCGCCAATATTTTGTTGTGACGAAGTCAAGATAGCTTCAACACCACCACCATGAGAAATGTTGGCCATCAAATTCTAAAAATAGTTATCAAGTGGAGTCAACATAGGAGGAGTCAACCCATCAGAATCAAAAACTAAACTAAACATTATCATCTCTTCATCACAAGACATTTTCTTCAAAGCTTCGTCAACAAAACTTTCTGACAATTCAGAATAAGAAAAACCAGCAGTCTTCGCCCTCTTCTTTGAAACTTTTTTAATAAGCGGAGGCCCACCCCTCTTTTTCCTTGTAACATTATCGATACTAGGCTTCGCACTTCTAGCATAAGCAGGAGCTGACCTTTCACCATATTCTATCTGAGCAATATCAAAAACTCTATTCAGTCTCTTGTAATCTGAACCAAGGATTTTATCCACCAAATCATTTTCTTTCTTTAAAAATTTCCCAAGAATTTTAACGGCTTTAATTTCAACAGCAGAAATAAATTCTTTGTCTTCGGTATATTTCTTTGGACGAAAAACTTCATTATCTGGAAAGATATAGGTTTTCCCTCTAACAACCTTTTCATGAAATCGAACAAAGCTCCAACCTTTCTTTAAAGGCCAAATCCGAGCAGCAATATACTCTTCGCAAAGATCTCGAGCACTTTGAATACTTGCAGCAAGCTTATAAAACTTCTCACAGGATTTAGAACTTTTTGAACTTTGAAATTCAGGTTTACAGTCAAAACTGTTCTTGTGCATCCTTGCAGCCAAAGGATATCTTCTAACAACCCTGTTAGCTTCATTCTTCTCTTCGACTAAAGGAACTTTATGATAAAACCAAAATCGATACCAATTTTTAACCCACTTATTTTTTGAAGCAGAAGCTATCTGTTTAGCACCACGAGCTGGCTTAAAATTGCAGCATCCAAAATATTTGATGACACTTTTTCCATCAACCATTTTACTCCGAAATTGAGTATGCATCTCATGAATAGAACAAAAAGCTCTAATATCCATATTTCCTCTCTGAGATTTCACTGCCCAAATAAAAAGAGCGATTTTTGCTATACCATTTGGAGTTAAATGATGCATCTCAATGTTATAAGCTCTTAGAATTTCTTCCACAAAATTTTGACATGACATACGAAGACCAGCCATAAAATAGTCACGAAACACAACACATTCATCAGGTTCTGGCTTGGGAATTGTCTCATTCTGTGTAGGTAATCTAACATTAGCTTTTTCAAGTATTCTATTTTTTTACCATCCACTGCAATTCAGACTCATGAAACAAAGATTTTCCAAAGATTAGAGACTTCGTATCATCACCAACAAGCTCCGACTCCGATGCAGAAACATTAGACAGATCTTCACCAGAAACAGAATGCTCAGTTTCAGCAGGCGAATTTTTAGAAGCATTCTTCTCCATGTCTGACATCTGAATACAAATATATACAAAACAATATATAAACACAAATAAGCATATCAAAGTACAAAATAACTTCACAAAAATTACCTTCGCAATAAAAGAAGAAACGAAAGATTAAAAATGACTTCGACGAAAATTGACTTCGCGAAAACTTAAAATGTCAGAAACACCTCCCCGTCTTCGATCGTGTACCCTCAAGAAGGGAACACATCACAGTATATATAGGCGGCTTCGGAAAATAACCATTACAGACATTGTTCATATCATAACGGTCATAAACGGCCAACTCCAAAGTTCGGGATGGTGTTTTTTGTGACTTCGCTTCATAAAATTCACGAATTTCAGACCTTTGGAGTAGGCCTTCATTCGTGAGGAGCTACTGTTGGAAAATTAACTTCGTCCAAAAAACTCAAGCCCAAACTTTGGAGTAAAAAAAGATATAAAAATATTCTGATGAAATTCACTTGCAGGAAAAAATACAGCGAAGAATGTATTTTGACTTCGTCGCCAATAATTCAACTTTGCATATCGACTTCGTCGCCAAGAATTCAACTTCGCTTATCGACTTCGTCGCTAAGAATTCAACTTCGCATATCGACTTCATCGTCAAGAATTCAACTTCGCATATCGACTTTGTCGCCAAGAATTCAACTTCGCCTATCGACTTCGTCGTCAAGAATTCAACTTCGCCTATCGACTTTGTCATCAAGAATTCAACTTCACCTGTCGACTTTGTCGTTAGAAATTCAACTTCGACTGTTGACTTCGTCGTCAAGAATTCAACTTCGCTGGACAAAGAAGTAAACAAGAAACATAAGATGATCTGAAGAAAATAAGTTCATTGAAGGAAAAAAGTATCGGATGCGAAAAAGAAGACTGAATTAGGAGAAAATGACCACTTCGCCCTTACGTAAATAAAGGGTTGTAAATAGTTAGGTCAGGGGTAAAATAGTCATTTTATGTAAAATACGAAGGTTAGGGCCCTATAAATACCTCCTCTGACATGTATGGTAGGATCATGAAATAAATGCAACTTTGCATGCAATTTTGCCTTGGATAAAATTTTTCTGATGATTGTGTGAATCGTGTCGTTTGACCTGAACTTTTCACCCAACATCAATCTACTAAACCTGAGCATGTAACCTTTTTACAGTACCTATTTTTGCTATCTTCTACCACCCATAAAAATCTCAGCTCCAAACTTTATGTTTGCCACACCACCTTTTATTAACATATATGTTTTAATATATAAAAGATTAATGAAGGCTTAGTAGTGATAAACATATATAGCTATGATGTTTATGATCTATCCTTACAGGTTGTTAGTTATTTGCAGCTCACTATGCTAGTAGTGGTTTTAAGCTTGATATGATCATATATGGGATGTATTCCTTTTAATTAGTATGTGTCGGGGTTATGACCCCATAGTGTCTCAAGGCAGCAATTAGTTAGCAGGTCAGGTGGCCTACTACTCATTGAATCAACAAAGGCCCGAACGACCGAGGCCCAACTAGGACGGGCACGCCAAACCGACACCTAGACACGACCCCTTCTCCTGTCTCAGCCACATGGAAGATGCGCGACCTCTCCCCCATCACGACCCCCGGGCAGGACGGGGAGAGGTTAAGCATAGCTTAGTATGCCTACTCTGGCAGGAGCAGGTATGCCACTCTAACCCCGCAAGGGCCGATGTGACAGCGGTCACCTCGGTTCGGTCAGACACCATCTTTGTGTCACGCCGCACCAACAAGATAGCACCACATAGCGGTGGCAACAGGTACGAAACTCACTGTCCAAATACGGATCGATAGGCTGTGCATACGATCCCACCCACTACGGGATGGGATCCATGACAAAGGTCAGGACCTAGAGATCTCCCGGCTGGCGGAGTGCCCCGACCCCAACCATAAGGGTCGTGGCCCTCAGCCCCATGAAGCGACCGGGCAAACGATGACCCCGGGCGGCTACCTACTACGGGTATGACGCCCCGAAAAACCTGGAGACAGCAGCGAAGACCATGACGAATACCATGTTGCACAGGACAGCAGACAAACCACCGATGTGCCTACAGTGCCCACCACGGCTAGCACAGTAGCACCACATCTCGATCATCGTGACATGGCCATGAGACCATGATGATGGCCACGCCCAAATGGACACTAGAAGATGGCGTAACTTGCAAGCCAAGTTAGTTAGGACCTCCCTCAGGCTCACGACCCTTCGGTCAGGGGAACTGCCTCTTTGTATCAAGCCCTGGCCCTGAATTCTATATAAGGGCAGCCAGGGCACCTGCTTCGGGACATATTCTCATTCTTCATTCTCTACCACTCCATCCATAGCAGTAGGTGTAAGGTCCAAATAGGCTAAAGGGGGGGTGAATAGCCTAATTAAAACTTCTACAAGAATTACTTAACCACACGTTAGTACGAAAGGTGGTGAAGCAAATGCACTAGCTCTAACTAATTAAGCAAGCCACCTACACAAGTCTATAACAAAGCTATTCACTAAACACAACAACAACTCAAGCTAGAAATAAGAAGTAATACAAGAGAAGAGCTTTGAGTGATTATACCGCCGTGTAGAGATGAGAAGTACCAATCAATCAATCACACAAGAGAAGTCCTCAGGAAGAGAATGACACAAGAATTTATCCCGAGGTTCACTTGCTTCCTGGCAAGCTACTCCCCGTTGTGACGATACACCCACTTGTCGGTTCACGAGCTAATCGACTATCAAGAGTCGAGCCCTCGGCGGGCGCCGCACAACCGCACACAAGATGGGGATCCTCCAAGCCACAAGCTCCACTAGAGTATCCAATTTGCGAACTCCCGCGGGGAAGGATCAAGAACCCCTTACAACACTTGGTGAGGGCTCCAACAATCTCCAATTGCGAGCTCAATCACCTTCGCTGCTCCAAGCCGTCTACCGTGTCGGGAAACACAGAAGAGTAACAAGAAATCTATAGCAACTCGAAGATCAAGTGCCTTTAGAATGCAACTCTCAAGCAATGCACTTGAATCTCACTCAATCTCACTCAAGATGTGCAACTAAGCAAAGAGATGAGTGGTGGGGTTGTTCTCTAGCTCAAAGGATGTCTCTAGGTCTCAAAATATGCAAGAGTTTACCTCAAACCCCGACTAACGTCAATTTATAACGAAGGGGTACGCAGCTAGCCGTTAGGAACTTAAACAGCCAAAATCGCGCTGACCGGACGCGCTGGTCAAACTGACCGGACGCGCCGGTCGTGCAACGGCTAAGTTGCGAAGCACCGACTGGACGCGCTGGTCGCGCAGACCAGACGCGCTGGGTGCGATCGGACACGCTGGTCCCATAACTGACCGGACGCGCTGGTCAAGCCTGAGTAGCGCACAATGAAACAGCGACCGGACACGCTGTAGAACTGACCGGACGCCACAGTGCCAGTGTCCGGTTGGAGTCCAGTAAGCTCCCTGAACGACCGGACGCGTCCGGTCGACAGTGACCAGATGCGCTGCGCGTCCGATCATCACACTGAAACACGCACAGACACTGAACACTGACCGGACGCGTCCGATCATACAGAGACCGCGTCCGGTCACCTCTGTGACCTCCGTTCGCCTCCGTTTCTTTTCCGACTTCTGGCGCACTAGAAAATAGGCATTTCACTTCTCCAAAAAGCGCCGAATCCCGCCTCGCAAGCTCGGCAGAAGGGAGAGAGGAACTCAAACCCCTCTCTACTGTTCAAACTCTACCGTCTTTGCAAAAGTGCTAACACCACCAAGTGTACACCACCATGTGCATGTGTGTTAGCATTTCACAATCATTTTCCAAGGCGTTATGTTAGCTTTTTACTAGATCCTAATGCATATGCTCAAGACAATGATCTAGTGGCACTTGATTCCCGAGCTAACCGTGATTGCCCCTCTTGATAGTCGGCTATGTATCCTAAACCCGGTCAATCACTTCTCTACTCATCTTAGACCGGTAAAAGGAAAACCCTATGGTTATACCTTTGCCTTGCGCTCTTAGATCCTTCTCTTCCACTTGATCATCATGTCCTTCATTTTATGTGCATCTCCACCATGATCATCATTTTATGTTCATGCACCATCTCTTTGTGATCTTGTGGCCACCACTCCTTATCACATACACCTTCATCATATGTGTTGCTTATGCCTAACTCAAAACACTTAACACATGGCATTAGCAACTTGGTGTCATTAATTACCAAAACCAAACTTGGGCTTTCAATCTCTCCCTTTTTGGTAATTGATGACAACCATCACAAAGATATGAAATGAAAACAATTTTCAATTTCAATAGTATTAGCTCCCCCTATATATGTGCTTCCATGAGTTTGGTTCAATTGTGCACATATGTATGGATTTGAATTTTGTAACACCCAAATTTTAGAAGTAACAAATTTTAAATAATTTAGAGAAAGTGAATTAAAATTTTGAAAACTATTTGGTAATGCATTCATGTTGTTGCATTTATTTTATTTTGTGGTGTGGATATATTTGTTTTATTTGATTTGGTTTAGAAAAATTTGATTTGAAAATGTGTTTGGAAAATTAGAAAAGAAAAGAAACAAAAGAAAAAAAAAAGAAAACAACTTACCTTCTTACCTTCTCGGCCCGAAAGCCGTCGGAAGGCTTGCTTACTCGCGCCTGCCCGCGTGGGCCGCCCAGCGCCGCAGCGGCCCAGCAGCCGAGCCCAGTAACCAGCCGAGCCCGCCCAGCCGCGCCTTCTCTCCTTGCTTCGCTGACAGGTGGGGCCCTGATGTCGGTCTCGTCTCCTTCCTTCCATCGTAACCGAGCCGGTCACAACCCCATCGACGAACGGCAACCGAATCCGCGTATCCAGGGAGTTCCTTTCCAAATTGATCACGTCAATACCCTATATAAGCTAGAACCGCACCCACCATACCTTTTTTATTCGGATTTTGTGTTGTAGTTGCCCTAGCCGCGCCTTGGAACCCTAGAAGCCGCGGTGGAGGCGAATTCGTCGGCCACTTCGTGTTCTAGCCATTGTAAGTTGTTCTATTAGCTTTAGCTCGTTGTTGTGACTCAATTTGTACTATCAATTTTGAAGATAATGTCGTGTTGCGTTTTTACCGTGTGAAGGAGCTAAGCCGCCCGCCTTTTGGAGCCGCCCGTCGTTTTCGTGCCGCGATTGATTGTCTTGGAGCCCTAGGTGAGATCGCAATGAGCTTTTCGTTCGATTGGTACCACCCGCGCATCTTTTGGTGAAGTGTAGGGCAGGTTTGGCATGTCCGGCGAGCTGCCGGCCATGGCGCCGCCGTGGTGTTGGGGCGGGGCGGCGGAAGCGCCGCCGGTCTCCTCTAGAAGAGATGCGAGCCGTCCGTTCGCTGATCAACGGTTAAGATTAGAAGATACCCCTTCGTCTTGATTTTTTATTAAAGAGCCCCTGGATTTCTTCATAATAGAACCCGCAATCCTTAGCGCAATATCCTGAATCAGTTTTCGTGTTTTAAAAGCGTATTTTCTCCTGGATAAGTCAAAAATACGTTTTCAGGTATTTACAGTTTTGCCACTAGAATTGTTTTGGTCATAAAATCTTCGTTTTAACTCCGATTTGATCCGTTCCAATTGCGTTAGGTTCGTATTTGCGAGCTCTACATGTTAGTGTAGTTGTACAGTTAGTTTTGATAATTTATTTTTCGAGGTTATAATTAAGTATTTATTTATCTATAGGAAATCTTAGAAAATTCATAACTTTCACGTTTTAATTCCGTATTTGGTGATCTTTGCGTCTGTGTGATCGTAGAAACGTGTAGAAGAGTTTTATAAGCTTTTATTACTGTTTTGTTACTGTTGGTGTACTGTTCTAATTATATCTCTTTGTTTGCTTCGTGTATGTTTGATTGGATGCATGTGTGTTGTTGATTGATGATCGAATATAGAAGGTGAGCAGTATCTGGACGATTCGGAGTATTACTTTGAGCCAAGTCAGCAGTATCACTTGGAAAGCTTTGATCAAGGCAAGTATAATACAGGACTACCCTTGTTACCTATACATCAAATCGTCATACATATGCATGTGCTTACCTTGACAACCTTAGAGATTATAACTTAGTGATTGTTATCTTGATTCCTTGTCAACCTTGGGAATGCATATGGGTAGCTACTGCTAGTGCTTAAACTAAGAACAATGATCTTGTAATTTGATTAATGGATTAAGCAATCAACTATTAAGATGATTTTATTATTGTTAAAAGGGGCTAGAGCATGTGTATTATTTTGATGCTCTGGTTTCTCTCCATAAGGGCTTATCTGTAAGTGATAACCGGGATATACAGTACAGCTGTGAGGGCTATATGGCTCTGGCTTTAGTTGTTCAAGAGACCTTTTCTAGCTTGTTAGAGGTTACCTTAAATGGCGTAAGAATGGCTTGCCATGTTGGGTGTAGTGCGAGCCCCTGGCCTAGTGTGTATAGGCTGCGGTTGTTGTGCCACAGGGAAGAGGGGTTCTACATCTGCCTGCCGAGTAAATCTAATGGCCCTAACTTGTTAGACGAACTTTTGAGTGGCTTTATATGGTTCTCGGGTGTTTGGGCTTGATCTCCCCACTCATTTGGAAATCATGACTTACAGTGAAAGTGTACACCTCTGCGCAGAGTTAAAAACTGGTATACTAGCCGTGCTCACGGATACGAGCGGCCTTGGGGATTCTTATGGAATAGTTGATCATAACTGTTATATCATGCTTAATTATTGTTGATTATTATTATGCTCATGTTAATGCTATTCATTATCCTTATTACAATTGATCATTGGTTCTTTAATGGGAAGTGGTTTATCTTGATGCTACTCAATTGCTAATATATGATTAAAAAGCTAAACGCAGTTAAACAGTGTCTAGCCTTTTTGAGCCTCATGAACCCTGTGTTATATTTGTGGAGTTCGACATGAACTCACTCTTGCTATTTCCACCATAACAGATGAAGATAATGAGGAAGATTATCGGAATGAGTACTAGTCTTGATGTCAACCAGTCAACCGTGTCCCTGTGTGGAGTTTCCGCTGAAGAATTACTATTAGTTATTATTGCCTATCGTTCAAGACTATGTCTTAAATACTTATTCGTTATGTAATAAGCACTGTGATGATACTTTGTAATTTGTCAACTTATGTGTGCGACTGTTTCCTGGGGCGCACATGAGTCTTTTATGCATCCTATTTTTGTCCTTAAAAATGGGTGTGACAGATTGGTATCGGAGCCGTGTTGACTGTAGGACGCGAGCCTAGTTAGAATGGTCATTAATAGCATCCATACTTCACTTAATTCATGCTTCCTCTTTTCACCTTGTTAATTACTAAAGTTTTATGCTTCCTCTACTTTATTCCATTGCGAAAATACATTGATTCTATCTAATCTATGTCTAAATTTTATAGATGCCTCCTCATCCCCGTTTGTCAGCTGCACAGTACGTTGCCCGTTTCAAACCTCAGGAGCTGTATGAAGATGGTGATCAAGAGTTATCTGATGCTGAATCAAGAATTGGTGATACACCAATGAAGAATGTAGTTATGGGATGGACTATGAAGTTTCATATCATGGTTCCTAAAGCTGATGCTTTCTTCCATGATATGTTGACAAGAACCTTGGACAACTACTACTACGACTGGGAAGCTACGTTGGAGTATCGTAGTGCAGAGTTTAGTCATCCCTGGATGGATTCCTATTGGGAAACTGAGTTATGGGTTAAGAAAAGGGATCCTACCACTAAGGAGCCTAAGGTGGAGTCAAAGTTCATTACCAGAGTGAGCCGGGCAACTGTGGAGATAAGCATGGAGGATGTCGCTTTTAATGCATTTGTTTACTACCATGGTCTACGCTCGGACAAGACGTTAAAGGGTGCACTCCGGCATTTTCCTTGTTTCATACATGACAAGGGTATTTGGACCGTGCCGCCTGCAGATGATTCCTCCTTGACTTTACAAGCTACGGTGGGATTAGCTCGAGAATTGGCTCTCCATGAGGTGGACTTGAAGGATGAGTTGCTGAAGGAAAAAGAACTTAAGGAGCAAGCTTATAAGGAGATTGACCAATTAAGGGCGGAGTTAGGTCGTCCCAAGATTTATGAGAAGCTTAATTAGGTAATAGGAAAAATCCCTATGTAATAGGAACGATAGTAGTTGCGAGTTAACTTTAAGTTTGGATTGTTTTAAGAGTCAGTTTGTGGTGTGAACAATTGTGTGATTGATGGATTGTTATTATGATAATGTGTGATTTGGATCTTTGTAATGTGTGCTGGAGTTTTGTAGACATGCCTACAAGTTCCATGGTTGAGAATATTAAGTTTGATCAAAATATATTAGTTGAATATGTGGTTAATTTAGTTCTGTCCTTTGCTGATTTTTGGATCAGTCTGGGATGTTTTAGAAATAACTTAAAATCCGTTCATGAGAAATTTAAGAAATTTTACTGGGAATAATTAGACTTCTATATCTTTCCAACCCCATAAGAATCACTTTAATATCTATTATGAGCTAAGAGATATACCTGTTCCAAGTTGGAGTAACTGCACAGTCTGGAATTCTGAAACAGTTTCGGTTAAGTTCAGTTTTTGGCCAATTTATTGACAGAATCAGAAAAAGTGTTGTGAATAAAAGTTGTAGATAATTTTGTAAGCTTTCCAACCATGTAAAGATCATCTGAATTGGACGTCTGTAGCTCGAGATATGACAGTTTTACTGAGTTGCTGAAATTGGAGCTCGTCCAGAAAAATCAGATTTTGCTTATCTATTGAATACATCATCTCGGATCGTACTGAATTTCAATTTCTATGTTTTTGGAAACAGATGTCAGGCAGAGGTCGTGGCAGAGGTCGTGGAGGTGCTAACTTACCCATTACTATGGAGGAACTCATACAAACTCAGAACCAGATGATGCAGATGTTTATGCAGCACATGCAGAACAATCCCGCTGCAGGAGGACCACCGCCTGTGCAAGTGAGGGATAAGCGTGGGGAATTTTTAAAGGGACGCCCTCCAGTGTTTTCTCATGCTGCTGATCCTTTAGAGGCAGATGATTGGGTGAGGGCAGTGGAGAAACAGCTGAATATAGCCCAATGCAATGATATGGAGAAGGTGTTATATGCATCTGGTCAGTTACAGGGGACAGCTCAGACTTGATGGGAGTAGATGAATTAGAAGAACTTAAGAAACAAATTAAAGAATTACAAGATAAAGGTTTTATTAGACCTAGTTCATCACCTTGGGGAGCACCAGTTATTTTTGTTGATAAGAAAGATGGCGGTCAGAGGATGTGTGTTGATTATAGATCATTAAATGAGGTAACTATCAAGAATAAGTATCCTTTGCCCAGGATTGATGACTTGTTTGATCAGTTGAGAGGTGCATGTGTGTTCTCTAAGATTGATTTACGTTCTGGTTATCATCAGTTGAAGATTCGTGTTTCTGATATTCCAAAGACAGCTTTTACTACAAGGTATGGATTGTATGAGTATACTATTATGTCATTTGGATTGACCAATGCACCTGCATACTTTATGTACATGATGAATAAGGTGTTCATGGAATATTTGGATAAGTTTGTGGTAGTGTTTATTGATGATATACTGGTATTTTCCAAGACAGAGGTAGAGCATGCTGAACATTTGAGGTTGGTATTGCAGAAACTTAGAGAGCATAAACTGTATGTGAAGCGAAGTAAATGTGAGTTTTGGTTGAAGGAAGTTTCTTTCCTTGGTCATATTGTTTCTAATGGAGGGATATCAGTGGATCCAGGTAAAGTAAAGGATGTATTAAATTGGAAACCACCTATTGATGTTAGCGAGATTCGTAGTTTCTTGGGATTAGCTGGATATTACAGACGGTTCATTGAAGGGTTTTCTAAACTTGCTAAACCTATGACATCTCTGTTAGAGAAGAATGCTAAGTTTGTGTGGTCAGATAAATGTCAAGCTAGTTTTGAGGAGTTGAAAAAGAGGTTGACTACAGCGCCTGTTTTGGTTTTGCCAGATTTGAGTAAGAAGTTTTCTATTTATTGTGATGCTTCTCGTCAAGGTTTGGGATGTGTTCTTATGCAAGAAGGCAGAGTTGTGGCTTATGCATCTAGGCAGTTGAGAAAGCATGAGTTGAATTATCCTACACATGATTTGGAATTAGCAGCTGTAGTTCATGCTTTAAAGATTTGGAGACATTATTTGATTGGACATAAGAGTGATATATACACTGATCATAAGAGTTTGAAGTATATTTTCACTCAGTCAGATCTGAATTTGAGGCAACGCAGATGGTTAGAGTTGATTAAGGATTATGATATTGAGATACACTATCATCCTGGTAAGGCTAATGTAGTAGCTGATGCTCTTAGTAGGAAAAGTTATGCCAATAAGATACGGATGTTGTCTATGACTAGTGAGTTATGTGCTGAATTTGAATATTTGAATTTGGGCATTGTTACTAATACAATGGAATTAGTGATAGAGCCTACCTTAGAGCAAGAAATCTACAAGGGTCAGTTGAAGGATGAGAAACTAAAGAAGATAGCGGAAGATATAGTGATTGGTAAGTCACCAGGCTTTCGGATGGATGATAATGGAATTTTGTGGTTTGGAAAGAGGCTGTGTGTACCTGAGGATCAAACTGTTAGACAGGCAATTCTTCGCGAAGCTCATGAGTCAGCTTATTCTATTCATCCTGGTAGTACTAAGATGTATTTGGATCTTAAACAGAAATATTGGTGGGTTGGATTAAAGCGAGATGTGGCTGAGTATGTGGCATTGTGTGACACTTGTCAGAGGGTGAAAGCAGAGCATCAGAGACCTACTGGATTGTTGCAACCAATGAAGATTCCTGAATGGAAGTGGGAGGAAGTTGGTATGGATTTTATAGTAGGGTTACCGCGTACTCAGAGAGGTTATGATTCTATTTGGGTGATAGTGGATAGATTGACTAAAGTTGCTCATTTTATACCAGTTAAGACTACTTACCATGGACCAAAATTGGCAGAGTTGTATATGGAGAGAATAGTTTGTTTGCATGGAGTACCAAAGAAGATTGTATCTGATCGAGGATCGCAGTTTACGTTGCATTTTTGGAAAGCTGTGCATGAATCATTGGGAACAAAATTGAATTTTAGTACAGCATATCATCCACAGACAGATGGACAGACTGAAAGGACCAACCAGGTATTAGAGGATATGTTGAGAGCTTGTGCATTGCAATATGGAACTAGTTGGGATAAGAGTTTGCCTTATGCAGAATTTTCTTACAATAATAGTTATCAACAGAGTCTTAAGATGGCACCGTTTGAAGCTTTGTATGGACGTAAGTGTAGAACTCCATTGTTTTGGGATCAGACAGGTGAATCTCAGGTGTTTGGTACAGATGTTCTTAGAAACGCAGAAGATCAAGTGCGAGTGATTCGTGAGAATTTGAGAGTAGCACAGTCTCGTCAGAAGAGTTATGCTGACAATAGAAGAAGAGATTTAGTTTTTGAGGTAGGTGATTATGTTTATTTGAAGGTGTCACCTATGAAAAGTGTGAAGAGGTTTAACATGAAAGGTAAACTAGCACCAAGGTATGTTGGACCATTTAAAGTTATTACTAGACGTGGGGAAGTTGCTTATCAATTAGAGTTGCCTGAGAATTTATCTGGAGTACATGATGTATTCCATGTTTCACAACTTAAGAAGTGTTTGCGTGTGCCTGAGGAGCAGATACCTTTAGAAGAGTTGACTGTTAAGGAAGATCTTACATATGAAGAGTTTCCGATCAAGATTTTAGAAACTGCTGAGAGAGTTACTCGAAGTCAGATTATTAAGATGTGCAAAGTGCAGTGGAATCGATATTCAGAGGCAGAGGCAACTTAGGAAAGAGAGGATGAATTGAGAAAATCATATCCGCAGTTATTTGAGTAAGCAGTTCAATCTCGAGGACGAGATTCTTTTAAGGGGGGTAGAATTTGTAACACCCAAATTTTAGAAGTAACAAATTTTAAATAATTTAGAGAAAGTGAATTAAAATTTTGAAAACTATTTGGTAATGCATTCATGTTGTTGCATTTATTTTATTTTGTGGTGTGGATATATTTGTTTTATTTGATTTGGTTTAGAAAAATTTGATTTGAAAATGTGTTTGGAAAATTAGAAAAGAAAAGAAACAAAAGAAAAAAAAAAGAAAACAACTTACCTTCTTACCTTCTCGGCCCGAAAGCCGTCGAAAGGCCTGCTTACTCGCGCCTGCCCGCGTGGGCCGCCCAGCGCCGCAGCGGCCCAGCAGCCGAGCCCAGTAACCAGCCGAGCCCGCCCAGCCGCGCCTTCTCTCCTTGCTTCGCTGACAGGTGGGGCCCTGATGTCGGTCTCGTCTCCTTCCTTCCATCGTAACCGAGCCGGTCACAACCCCATCGACGAACGGCAACCGAATCCGCGTATCCAGGGAGTTCCTTTCCAAATTGATCACGTCAATACCCTATATAAGCTAGAACCGCACCCACCATACCTTTTTTATTCGGATTTTGTGTTGTAGTTGCCCTAGCCGCGCCTTGGAACCCTAGAAGCCGCGGTGGAGGCGAATTCGTCGGCCACTTCGTGTTCTAGCCATTGTAAGTTGTTCTATTAGCTTTAGCTCGTTGTTGTGACTCAATTTGTACTATCAATTTTGAAGATAATGTCGTGTTGCATTTTTACCGTGTGAAGGAGCTAAGCCGCCCGCCTTTTGGAGCCGCCCGTCGTTTTCGTGCCGCGATTGATTGTCTTCGAGCCCTAGGTGAGATCGCAATGAGCTTTTCGTTCGATTGGTACCACCCGTGCATCTTTTGGTGAAGTGTAGGGCAGGTTTGGCATGTCCGGCGAGCTGCCGGCCATGGCGCCGCCGTGGTGTTGGGGCGGGGCGGCGGAAGCGCCGCCGGTCTCCTCTAGAAGAGATGCGAGCCGTCCGTTCGCTGATCAACGGTTAAGATTAGAAGATACCCCTTCGTCTTGATTTTTTATTAAAGAGCCCCTGGATTTCTTCATAATAGAACCCGCAGTCCTTAGCGCAATATCCTGAATCCGTTTTCGTGTTTTAAAAGCGTATTTTCTCCCGGATAAGTCAAAAATACGTTTTCAGGTATTTACAGTTTTGCCACTAGAATTGTTTTGGTCATAAAATCTTTGTTTTAACTCCGATTTGATCCGTTCCAATTGCGTTAGGTTCGTATTTGCGAGCTCTACATGTTAGTGTAGTTGTACAGTTAGTTTTGATAATTTATTTTTCGATGTTATAATTAAGTATTTATTTATCTATAGGAAATCTTAGAAAATTCATAACTTTCACGTTTTAATTCCGTATTTGGTGATCTTTGCGTCTGTGTGATCGTAGAAACGTGTAGAAGAGTTTTATAAGCTTTTATTACTGTTTTGTTACTGTTGGTGTACTGTTCTAATTATATCTCTTTGTTTGCTTCGTGTATGTTTGATTGGATGCATGTGTGTTGTTGATTGATGATCGAATATAGAAGGTGAGCAGTATCTGGACGATTCGGAGTATTACTTTGAGCCAAGTCAGCAGTATCACTTGGAAAGCTTTGATCAAGGCAAGTATAATACAGGACTACCCTTGTTACCTATACATCAAATCGTCATACATATGCATGTGCTTACCTTGACAACCTTAGAGATTATAACTTAGTGATTGTTATCTTGATTCCTTGTCAACCTTGGGAATGCATATGGGTAGCTACTGCTAGTGCTTAAACTAAGAACAATGATCTTGTAATTTGATTAATGGATTAAGCAATCAACTATTAAGATGATTTTATTATTGTTAAAAGGGGCTAGAGCATGTGTATTATTTTGATGCTCTGGTTTCTCTCCATAAGGACTTATCTGTAAGTGATAACCGGGATATACAGTACAGCTGTGAGGGCTATATGGCTCTGGCTTTAGTTGTTCAAGAGACCTTTTCTAGCTTGTTAGAGGTTACCTTAAATGGCGTAAGAATGGCTTGCCATGTTGGGTGTAGTGCGAGCCCCTGGCCTAGTGTGTATAGGCTGCGGTTGTTGTGCCACAGGGAAGGGGGGTTCTACATCTGCCTGCCGAGTAAATCTAATGGCCCTAACTTGTTAGACGAACTTTTGAGTGGCTTTATATGGTTCTCAGGTGTTTGGGCTTGATCTCCCCACTCATTTGGAAATCATGACTTACAGTGAAAGTGTACACCTCTGCACAGAGTTAAAAACTGGTATACTAGCCGTGCTCACGGATACGAGCGGCCTTGGGGATTCTTATGGAATAGTTGATCATAACTGTTATATCATGCTTAATTATTGTTGATTATTATTATGCTCATGTTAATGCTATTCATTATCCTTATTACAATTGATCATTGGTTCTTTAATGGGAAGTGGTTTATCTTGATGCTACTCAATTGCTAATATATGATTAAAAAGCTAAACGCAGTTAAACAGTGTCTAGCCTTTTTGAGCCTCATGAACCCTGTGTTATATTTGTGGAGTTCGACATGAACTCACTCTTGCTATTTCCACCATAACAGATGAAGATAATGAGGAAGATTATCGGAATGAGTACTAGTCTTGATGTCAACCAGTCAACCGTGTCCCTGTGTGGAGTTTCCGCTGAAGAATTACTATTAGTTATTATTGCCTATCGTTCAAGACTATGTCTTAAATACTTATTCGTTATGTAATAAGCACTGTGATGATACTTTGTAATTTGTCAACTTATGTGTGCGACTGTTTCCTGGGGCGCACATGAGTCTTTTATGCATCCTATTTTTGTCCTTAAAAATGGGTGTGACAAATTTTGAGAGAGTTACTACTATCAAATTGATGCTAAGGTATATAGAATGGATCTTTGAAGCGTGATACCAATCGGAGTTGCCTTTATATACCATCCTTAGCATCGATGTAGCTAGACACCACTTGTAATACATTACTTATAAAGATCACAAACACTAAAGTACCCCGTGAGATCAACATTATAAGCATAAGGTTTCTAGATACCACTTGTAAAGTTACTCTTAACAAATCATCATTCAAGTTCTATTTCTAGCAATCACCATTCAATCATGAATATCGAAATTAAATTTGCAATGCAACACATCATCATGTTAGTGCACATACAAATGCAACAAATAATTCATGAGCTTGCTCCCCCTACTTGTGTGCTCAATTTTAATTTCTCTCCCTCTTACTATATCTTTCTCCCCTTTGTAACTTGACTTTTTATCTTATGACTTTTCTATCTTTGTGACTTTCTCTCCCCCTTTGTCAACAATCACCAAAAAGGTGCCAATTTTAGTGAGTGTCAAGTCAATCAATATGAGGGAGTCCAAATTATGGTTCAATCTAGATCACTTGCCTAGAATATGTAATTCGGTTTGATCCAAGCACAAGCTTCTTCACACCTCATAAAGTATAAGGGTTATCTTGAGCATGTTGAATTACACATCATGAGCTCATTTTCTAGATTCAACACTAGGTTTGCAAGCCCACAAACATGTCATATGCTACCACTAGATCAATCAAACATAGAAGCAATAGTGGTACCATATATACATCAAAATCATTTGATTTTCATGAATGAGCCTATTTGTCATGCAAATATGTCTATATGTTCTAACCATGTCCTTAGCAAAGTATGAATGATATGCCAAACAACTTTACCTTGCTATGTTGGAGGAGAGGCATGTCATATAAGGATGTGGGGGTGCACTCATTTCAAGTTGGAGAAGTCAAGTATGTTCAATTCATTCTTTAACTTGTAAAATCTCTTTTCATCAAGTGGCTTTGTAAATATGTCGGCTAATTGATCTTCGGTACCAATGCTCTCAATGCTAATATCACCCTTTTGTTGATGATCTCTTATGAAGTGGTGCCTTATGTCAATGTGCTTGGTTCTTGAATGTTGAACTAGATTTTGAGTCATCTTGATTGCACTTTCATTATCACAAAACAAAGGCATATTCTTGAACTTAATTCCAAAGTCATTCAAGGTTGCTTTCATCCAAAGCAATTGTGCACAACAACTACCGGCACTAATGTATTCGGCCTCGACGGTAGATAGTGCAACACTATTTTGTTTCTTTGATGACCATGAAACAAGAGACCTTCCAAGCAATTGACAAGTGCCACTTGTGCTCATTCTATCAATCTTGCAACCACCATAGTCGGAATCCGAATATCCAATCAACTCAAAATTAGACCCCTTTAGAAACCATAATCCAACATCATGAGTGCCCTTAAGATATCTCAATATCCTCTTGGTTGCTTTCAAGTGACTTTCTCTAGGTGAAGCTTGATATCTTGCACACTTGCACACACTAAACAACACATCCAGTATAGAAGTGGTGACATAGAGCAAACTTCCAATCATAGACCGGTATTGCTTTTGATCTACCATGTTTCCACTATCATCAATACCCAATTGATCATTAGTACCCATTGGTGTACTCATTGGCTTAGCATCGTGCAATCCAAACTTCTTGATCATGTCCTTGATGTACTTGCCTTGACTTACAAAAGTGCCATTCTTTATTTGCTTGATTTGAAGTCCAAGGAAGTAACTAAGCTCTCCAATCATAGACATCTCAAACTCATTAGCCATCATATTTCTAAACTCTTCACAAAAGTCTTGGTTAGTTGATCCAAAGATAATGTCATTCACATATATTTGCAACACAAACAAGTCATTTCCAAGTTTCTTGGTGAAGAGAGTGGTGTCAACCTTTCCCATCTTGAACCCTTTAGAGAGAAGAAAGTCCCTCAATCTCTCATACCATGCCCTAGGTGCTTGCTTCAAACCATACAATGCCTTCTTTAGCTTGTAAACATGGTCGGGCTTCTTGTCATCTTCAAAACCGGGAGGTTGCTCAACATAGACTTCTTCATTGATGTAGCCATTGAGAAATGCACTCTTGACATCCATTTGATAGAGCTTGATGTTGTGTGCACAAGCATATGCTAATAAGATTCTAATAGCCTCCAATCTTGCAACGGGTGCATATGTCTCTCCAAAGTTAAGACCCTCAACTTGTGTGTAACCTTGTACCAATCACAACAACACCATCTTGATCTTGCTTGTTTCTAAAGACCCACTTAGTACCAATCACATTGTATTTCTTCGGCCTTTCAACAAGTTCCCAAACTTGATTTCTAGTGAAGTTGTTTAGCTCTTCATGTATGGCATTTACCCAATCAGAATCCTTCAAGGCATCTTCTATTTTCTTAGGTTCTTCAAGTGACACAAATGAGTAATGCTCACAAAAGGATGCTAGCCTTGATCTAGTTTGAACACCACTTTGAATTTCACCAATGATTTGGTCCAATGGATGATCTCTTGCAATGCTAGTAGGTTAGAGTATTGGGAGTTGATTGCTTCCACTTGTTTGACCTTGAACTTGAGCTTCATCATGAGTACCACTAGAGCTTGCTTGATTTGTATCAATTTGCACATCTTGATTAATCATATGTATGTCACTATCATCATCAACTTGCATCGGCCTTATATCACCAATGTCCATGTTCTTCATTGCATTTAACAATTGATCTCCTCTCACATCATCAAGGTTTTGAGCTTTATTTTGAGATCCTTAGGTTTCATCAAACTCAACATCATGAACTTCTTCCAAGGTGCCATTAGTGAGATTCCAAACTCTATATGTCTTGCTTGTGGTAGAATAACCGAGTAAGAACCATTCATCACATTTCTTTTCAAACTTGCTCAATCTAGTGCCTTTCTTGAGAATATAGTATTTGTAACCAAACACCCTAAAGTATGCAATGTTAGGCTTTCTTCCATTCAATAGCTCATATGGTGTCTTTCCAAGCTTCCCATGGCAATAGAGACGGTTGCTACAATAGCAAGCCGTGTTGATGGCTTCACTCCAAAATAAATGACTAACATTGTATTCACTAAGCATTGATCTAGCCATATCAATCAAGGTTCTATTTTTCCTTTCAACTACACCATTAGATTGAGGAGTGTATGTTGGTGAGAATTGATGTCCAATACCAAGATCATCATATAAATCTTCAATTCTTGTGTTCTTGAACTCACTACCATTGTCACTTCTAATCTTCTTGATGGTAGTCTCAAACTTATTTTACACTCTCTTGACAAAAGACTTGAATAGATCATAAACATCACTCTTGTCATAGAGAAAGAACACCCAAGTATATCTAGTGTAGTCATCAACAATCACAAAACCATACTTATTGCCACCAATGCTAGTGTATGTTGTTGGCCCAAACAAGTCCATGTGCAATAGCTCAAATCCCTTTGATGTGCTCATTTCACTCTTACTAGGATGTGCATTTCTAACTTGTTTGTCGGCTTGACAAGCACTACATGGTTTATCCTTCTCAAAGATGACATCCTTCAAGCCTCTAACTAAGTCATGCTTCAAAAGTTTGTTCAATTGTTTCATTCCAACATGACTAAGCCTTCTATGCCACAACCATCCCATACTAGATTTGCTAAGTAAGCATGATGTCAATTGTGTCTCACTATCATTGAAGTCAACCAAGTATAAGCTACCATGTCTAAATCCTTTGAATATCAAGTTTGATCCATCAACACTTATGACTTCAACATCATCACTACCAAATATGCACTTGAAGCCAAGATCACAAAGTTGTGCCACCGATAAAAGATTGAAATCCAAGCTCTCAACTAGCAACACATTAGAAATACTCATATCATTTGAGATAGCAATTTTACCATGCCTCTTGACCTTGCCTTTCTTGTTGTTGCCGAAAGTGATAGCATCAAAACCACCATTTTGACTTGTATCAATTGAATTGAACATACAAGAGTCTCCGGTCATATGTTGAGTGCACCCACTATCAAGCACCCAATGCCTTCCTCCAGCTTTGTAATTGACCTACAAGACAAGATCAATTCTTTTTAGGTACCCAAACTTGTTTGGGTCCTCCAAGGTTAGAGACTAAGCTCTTTGGTACCTAAATGGCTTTCTTCTTTGAGCCCATCCATGGTGCACCAATGAACTTAGCATGAACACTATTTGTACCCTTGGTAAGCATATAGAAAGAATCAAACTTAATTGAGGATACATTTGCATTGGATTTCTTGTTCATGCAATGTTGCTCTATGTGACCAACTTGCTTGCAACTTTTGCAATAGCTACCATTGTTCTTCACAAAATGAGTCTTGTGAGGAGCAAAAGCGGCCATACTTTTCTTGGGGTTATAGCCCAATCCCTCTTTGTAGAGAGAAGCTCTTTGGCTACCCAAGCACATAAGCAAGCGGTCCTCACCATCATAAGCCTTAGCTAATGTGTGATTGAGCTCTTTTACCTCCTTCTTGAGATTTTCATTCTCAACTATTAGTGTGGAGTCACAAGTGAAACCGCCACTACTAGATGAGGATGATGTAGATGAGCTACATGAAGGGTTAGTGGGAGCAACAATAATAGGCTTATGAAAAGTTTCATCAATTATATCACATGATATGCCTATGTTGCAAGTTTTAGCTTTCTAAACATTAGTTGGTATGTTTTCACATTTTTCAACTAGAGAGGAATGAGCTTCTTCAAGCTTAGTGTGAGACTTTTGAAGCTTCTTATGGTCTACCTTTAGACTCTCATAAGATGTCCTAAGCTCATCAAGTTCTTGTATAAGGTTTTTCTTTTTCTTAAGCAAGCCTTGCACTCCTTTCTAGATTCTTTAAAATGTTGAGTGCAATCTTCTAGCATAGTGATTAGTTCATCTTTAGTGAATTCTTCTTCATCACTATCACTATCACTAGCATTATCATTATCACTCTTATCGTCGAATGATACCTTAGCGGCCTTAGCCATGAAGCACGATAGAGTGTCAAAGAAGGAGACCTTCTCTTGGATGGCAATGCTAGCATGTCCCTTCTTCTTGCTCTTGTTGTCATCCTCATCATCACTTGAGGAATCATCACTATCCCAAGTAGCAACATGAGAATCATTCTTCTTCTTATGAGAGCTCTTCTTCTTTTTTTGCTTCTTCTTCTCGTTCTTGATAGCATCTTCATCATCACTATCATAAGGACACTTTGCAATGAGATGGTCCTTACTATGGCATCTAAAGCATCTCATGGTATGCTCACTCTTCTTGGATGAGTTCTTCCTCCTTCTTGCACGATAGCCTTTTCTTCATGAATTTGCCAAATTCCTTGACAAAGAGAGTCATCTTCTCATCAATGTCATCACTATCACAAGAGCTTGAGTCTTCATCACTTGATGATTCAATCTTGGATTTACCCTTGGATGTGGTGGCTTTGAATGCCACACTTTTCTTCTTTTCATCATCTTTCTTCTTATTTTCCTTCTTCTTCTTCTTGACCAACTCATCCTTCTCATCATCTTCTCTATATGAATCATCAGTCATCACTTCTTGGAATATTTGTTGAGAAGTTGAATCCTTCAATGTAGTCCTCACTAGCACGGTGATCAATGTATCAAATCTCTTGGGTAGACTTCTCAAGAACTTCATAGAGAATTGATTGCCCTTGACTTCCTCACCAAGTGCCTTGAGCTCATTGACAATGACTTGCAACCTATGAAACATCTCCGGTACACTCTCATCATCTTGCATCTTGAAGCTTAAAATTTTTCTTGCAAGATATATGCTTTAGCGGTCTTTGTGCCTTCGGTGCCCTCAAATGTTTCTTCTAGCTTGGCCCAAGCATCATGAGCAATCTCAATGTTCTTTACTTGCTCAAAGGTCCTGTCATCTAATGCCTCATGAAGAGCACTAATGGCAATATCATTGCATTAGAGCTTCTTCTCTTCCACCGGTGTAGGTGCTTCCGGATTAGCAACCTCAAATTTTGTTTCGATGACCTTTCACACTTCTCTATTGATTGACTTGAGGTGTGCGATCATCTTAACCTTCCAATATGCATAATTTGTGCCATCAAAGTGAGGTGCCTTCTTGGTGTTGTTGATGTGCAAGCTTAATTGAGCCATTTCTTTTTCACCGTAGGTTGTTAAGCCTCAAATAAATGGTGCCTCGGCTCCGATACCACTTGTAAGGTCCAAATAGGCTAGAGGGGGGTGAATAGCCTAATTAAAACTTCTACAAGAATTACTTAACCACACGTTAGTACGAAAGGTGGCGAAGCAAATGCACTAGCTCTAATTAATTAAGCAAGCCACCTACACAAGTCTATAACAAAGCTATTCACTAAACACAACAACTACAAGCTAGCAACAAGAAGTAATACAAGAGAAGAGCTTTGAGTGATTATACCGCCGTGTAGAGATGAGAAGTACCAATCAATCAATCACACAAGAGAAGTCCTCGGGAAGAGAATGACACAAGAATTTATCCCGAGGTTCACTTGCTTCCCGGTAAGCTACTCCCCGTTGTGACGATACACCCACTTGTCGGTTCACGAGCTAATCGACTATCAAGAGTCGAGCCCTCGGCGGGCGCCGCACAACCACACACAAGACGGGGATCCTCCAAGCCATGAGCTCCACTAGAGTATCCAATTTGCGAACTCCCGCGGGGAAGGATCAAGAACCCTTACAACACTTGGTGAGGGCTCCAACAATCTCCAATTGCGAGCTCAATCACCTCCGCTGCTCCAAGTCATCTACTGTGTCGGAAAACACGAAAGAGTAACAAGAAATCCGCAGCAACTCGAAGATCAAGTGCCTCTAGAATGCAACTCTCAAGCAATGCACTTGAATCTCACTCAATCTCACTCAAGATATGCAACTAAGCAAAGAGATGAGTGGAGGGGTTGTTCTCTAGCTCAAAGGATGTCTCTAGGTCTTAAAATGTGCAAGAGTTTACCTCAAACCCCGGCCAACGTCTATTTATAACGAAGGGGTACGCAGCTAGCCGTTAGGAACTTAAATAGCCGAAATCACGCTGACCGGATGCGCTGATCAAACTGACCGGACGCGCCGGTCACGCAACGGCTAAGTTGCGAAGCACCAACCGGACGCGCTGGTCACGCAGACCGGACGCGCTGGGTGCGACCGGACGCGCTGGTCCCGTAACTGACCGGACGCGCTGGTCAAGCCTGAGTAGCACACAACGAAACAGCGACCAGACGCGCTATAGAACTGACCGGACGCCACAGTGCCAGCGTCCGGTTGGAGTCCAGTAAGCTCTCTAAACGACCGGACGTGTCTGGTCGACAGTGATCGGACGCGCTGCGCGTCCGATCATCACACTGAAACACGCGCAGACACTGAATGCTGACCGGACGCGTCCGGTCATACAGAGACCGCGTCCGGTCTAGCATCCGGTCACCTCTGTGACCTCCGTTCGCCTCCGTTTCTTTTCCGACTTCCGGCGCACTAGAAAATAGGCATTTTACTTCTCCAAAAAGCGCCGAATCCCGCCTCGGAAGCTCGACGGGAGGGAGAGAGGAACCCAAACCCCTCTCTACCGCTCAAACTCTACCGCCTTTACAAAAGTGCTAACACCACCAAGTGTACACCACCATGTGCATGTGTGTTAGCATTTCACAATCATTTTCCAAGGCGTTATGTTATCTTTTTACTAGATCCTAATGCATATGCTCAAGACAATGATCTAGTGGCACTTGATTCCCGAGCTAACCGTGATTGCCCCTCTTGATAGTCGGCTATGTATCCTAAACCCGGTCAATCACTTCTCTACTCATCTTAGACCGGCAAAAGGAAAACCTTATGGTTATACCTTTGCCTTGCGCTCTTAGATCCTTCTCTTCCACTTGATCATCATGTCCTTCATTTTATGTGCATCTCCACCATGATCATTATTTCATGTTCATGCACCATCTCTTTGTGATCTTGTGGCCACCACTCCTTGCCACATACACCTTCATCACATGTGTTGCTTATGTCTAACTCAAAACACTTAACACATGGCATTAGCAACTTGGTGTCATTAATTACCAAAACCAAACTTGGGCTTTCAGTAGGGCTCCTGGAGCTTCTCTCTGGGCTGCCCCCCATCTAGCATAGGTTCTACTACCTCTTTCACCATTCTTGCACCCCCCATTGTAAGAACTTTAGGGCATTCAAGCGAGGAACATGCACTCAATCATCTCTAAGACTGGACATAGGGCTCTGGCCTAAACTAGTATAAATCCTCATGTCTATTAGATGCTACCATCGTCTTCCTAGAGCAGCGCGGCAATCACATAAGTTTACTAGTCCAGTTTATGAAACACCGATAGTATGAATGTCAATTAAACTTTTAAAAGTAATAGAAGTTTGATTATATGCGAATTTGATTGATGACTTGTGCTACCCCTTCTCCTTGTTGATCAATTAAATGTGCCAATATATGGAGCTGCATGTATAGCATGGGTGTGCTTGTTTGTTAGTGAAGCAAGTGATGGATATGTGTATATATGTGCTGAAGAGCTGCAGGTGTAGTGTCTGTTGAAGTGGTGTTTTCATGATGAAAATGATCTTTTCTATGAAACTTGACAATATAAAAGTTGTATATAACTTATTGATCCTTGTTGTACTAAATTTTCATGATTTTAGGCCAACAAGTTTAGGAGTTATGAATTTTAGAAATTTCCTATCAGATTTTGCATGTGTTCTATAGAAATCTGAATCCTTGTGTTGTTTGACTTAGTTAACAACTGGATCATATCTTGGTGACAAAAAGTGAGTTGTAGTACTTTTCTTAGGCTTTCCAAAATATTAAAGAACACAACTTTTGGTGGGCTAGAACTCTAGATACAAATTTCTGAAGTTTCTATCAGAATTATATCATGCATTGCAACTTAAGGGTTGGTGGCTTGATGATTAATGTTGATATGATCTTAACTTTATGTAGTTTAAGGGTTGGTTTGGGTTTTCAAATCACTTATAGTAATCAGGTTGTTCAATAAAACCTGACCAACTAAAATTTCTTAGGGCTCCTTTTGCCTCTCCTTGCCCCGTCGCCTCGAAGGGTACAGGGGTTGGCGTAGAAATAATCTAAAACCACTGAGGGCTCATTTCGCCTCTCCTCGACCCGTCGCCTCAAAAGGTATAGGGGTTGGCACCATAATAATCTAAAAGCATCGCTTTCGCCACCAATCAGATCGCAAAGATCTCCATTTACGACATTTTTCGACGTCTACCATGTCTGCGATGTTCAACTCAAACACGTGAAAGAATTTCTCACAAGAGCCAGCCAAGAGGGGTTGGCAAGGAGCGCATTGGACAAGCAATCTGTCCGAAGGCGAAAGCCTTGATTGGCTCCCATGAGTGAAAGTTTGAAGACATGTGATGATCACCTACAATTATCTCACCTATGTTAACTACTTTGACTGCCTCAATGTCGTTGGCAATGGATCAATTATGAAAGGAAAGTACTGAGGGGCTCAAGGTTGTTTGAAGGAGCAAGCCGCCAAAGACTAGGTAACGAAGGTGCAAGCAGTGGGTGCCATCAAAGACTAGCTAAAGACAAGTTGAAGGCTGGCTAGAGATAAAGTAGCCCCTAGACTATCTATGTATGACAAAAGTTGTGTACTGAGTCTGAGTTGTAATTGGGCCACGCCTTGTTGAATTCAGCTATTGGGTCTTATACTTTTGATCAAAACCGAATAGCTGAGGGGGTGGATTATATGTCGGGGACCCCATTATCGTGTTCAGGGCCCAATTAGGGGTTCGCAAAATAATATTTGAGGGTCATTTGTAGCCCTTGGTGACATTATTGTAAATACCAATCCCACCATGGGGAATAAAGAGAACATTCCTTACCACTCTCCTATAAAAAGGGGAGAAAGAGAGGGAGGTGGAGAGGGGGGCTTGGCCCTCAGTTCATTTGCCGCTCTCTCTTTTGCTCTCTACCCTTTTCTCTCCACATTCGGTCCCACACTGATACGTTGATGTTTGGCATCAACGACTAACAAACCTTATCTCTTCATTTTAATATCTATTGATTGGCATTCTTTTTATTGTAAATTGAAATGATATATCATTCTGAAGGGAGCATTGATATACATTGTAAGTAGATCAATCTCCTGTTACAAATTCATTAGTACCAAATCCAAGAAATTACCAAGTTCTTTGTTGGTCAATAAACGATCAAAAAAACACAGATCTGTCTAAGCTTCACTTGAACACAACTACGGCAAGTATTAATATAATGATCAGCACAAACTCTTAATAACCTATAGGAGAAAAATACTTGTTGGTTTTTTGGTAATCCGTACCAGAGACCCTTTAAAGACAAGTCGAGAGCAGCAATCTCTTGAAAAGTGTGAGGCTGCCTGCAATAAAATTAGTTACCAAAAACACGTAATAATAGAAACAGTCCATTTTACTCTCCCCCAACACTGTAACCATAAAAGAGATGGAATAAAACTTGTACACACCTTTGAATGATTTTTCCTCTCTTTTCTATTAATAAGACAAAGCAGTTGCTTCTCATAGTTGTCACTCAACTAATTGAGATAGTAAGCTCTCTTTAATATCCAGAATTGTCATGTATGGGCTTTTGAATATCTGCACATCTTCCATCATTTAAGAAATGAAGTAATCATACTCAGACTAGATTTTGAAAAAGATTTTGATAAGCTGGAGCATGAATTCATTTTAGAAATTTTGATATATAAGGGTTTTTGCCAAACTTGGATTTCCTGGATCCAAAATATTCTATCAACTGGCACTACCAAGATCCTTCTAAATGGTGTCCCAAGTAAAACAAAACATTGTAGAAGAGGTGTCAGGCAGGGGATCCCCTCTTTCCTCTCCTTTTTGAGCTAGCTGCTAATTTACTTCAGACTTTGGTAAATTCAGCAATGAATATGGATTTAATCAACATGCCAATACCCCTGTAATCCAATCCAAATTTCTCAATCGTGCAGTATGCTGATGACGCTCTTTTAATAATGGAAGTTGATGCAAGGCAGCTAGTCTTCATGAAAGCTCTTCTGAATAATTTTGTAGAAATAATAGGACTGAAGGTTAGCTTTTCAAAGTCAATTATGGTTCCAATCAATATTTTTGAAGACAAGCTAGATCAACTATCTAGGACTTTTGGTTGCTCAAAAGGCTCCCTCCCCTTCACTTACTTGGGGCTTCCGCTAAGCTTAACAAAGCCAAAGCTAGATGATTTCCTGCCTGTGGTCAACAAATGCGAATCAAGACTAGCTAATATCTCATCCTCTTTGTCTACAGAAAACACTGTCTTTGGAGAGGAGCAGAGATAAATGCAACACCCAAGGCAGCTTGGCCACTAGTCTACAAATAAAAAAAAGGAAGGAGGTCTTGGTGGGTTCTGAATTGGCAAACTCAAAATAAAGCTGATGTAAACTAGGGTCCCGATCTTCCGTCAGGTGATGGTAACTATCGTTGTGGCGGAGAATGACACACCGATCCGGCTTCAGATCGAAAGATCGAACCCTGCAATCTTAGCACCACAGCTCCTCTGGTTATCAACCGAATCACGGACCAGGTTGACCTCGCCAAGAAGGCTAATCTCTGCCTGCGCAACGAAGAACACAAGCAAGAACAAGAAAGATCGCAACCAAATTGCAGATGTATAATTAATCTCACGAGTTGGGGTCTCACAAACCGAAGAACGGCGAAACTGTTTATTGACAGAATAATCTAAGCAAAATCCAAACCCTAAAGTAGGTGGTGGCTATTGATTATATAGCCTAAGGGACGTTCAAGGATCCCTCTTCACGTCCTAAAGGTGTCCCAACACGTTACAAGGCCCAACGGCCTAAAAGAAGGTGTCGCAGCACCCTGACAGATTCTGGACGCTGACTTATTTCGACGATTCCCGTTGATTCCGAAGAGATTTTGATGTGAAACCACTTGTATTGGCTTCCTTATCAAATTATCTTTCCATCCATATGTGGATCATCGAAAACAGAGTTCAGATGTGTCCTGGGCGTACGTTTTATTGTAGACTGGTCCTGATAGCCGAGGCAGACTCGAACTCGGATTGGACTGGGCCTCTGGCTTGGCTTGGACGTCGTTGCTGGCCTCCTAAGGTGGTGGCCAAGGAGGTGGTCGTCCAAGGCCATCTCTTAGGTGTTCTCCATCTTCTTGGGGCGTGCTCCAACTTAGGCCTGTGTCCCAAGGATGTCTAACAAGCCCATGACGATAGTGTAGCTCTCGCCAGAAATAGTGACAGGATATATTAGTGATTTGGAGGCCTTGCCGACGTGATATTGAGATGGGACCAGATCTATTTGAAAGCTTATAAAACAAGCTTTCCATCAAGTGCTCATTGACCTCGATCGCACTCCGGATGGATGAGTTATGGCCTTCCCAATGAGGCACTGTCGGGCTGCCGACGAACCGAAAGTTCAACTTTGATGAACTTCCATTATAAAACACATTTGAACCTACAATCAAATAGTGACATGTACATGTGGAACCAAGTGAATTATAACCAAAGACACTATGCAAATGTAGGAACGAGCGCACCTTATAATCATTGTTTGTATCCGAAGGTGCCATGTCCTCATCAAAAGCCCTGTTACTCAAAAACTTGTATAAACAACAGAAAAGACCTGCCATGGGTAAAACTTGTTTGGGAAAACACTGTAGTAATGGCAGATTACCAGGTAGCATAAAAATGACTCTTTCTGGTGGAGGGACATTCTGAAATTGCTCACCAAATTTAAATGAATGTCATATGTTTCAATTCAAGATGGTTCAAGTGTAATTTTCTAGGAAGATCAGTGGAATAATTCAGTGCCAAGACTGGAGTTTCCAAAATTACACTCTTTTGCAAAGAACAAATCTATAACCTTACAAAAACTTTACAACCAACATGAGGTCTCAAATCTCTTTCATTTGCCACTAACTGTTGAAGTCTATGCTCAGTTGCCACAGATAGTGCTAAGGATCTAGAATCTAAACTTGACTGAAGAAAATGACTCCTGGGGATACATCTGGGGATCAAATTTGTTCTCATCCTCAAGGGCCTATAAAGCTTTGGCAGGACAGAGTGAAGTTCATCAAGCCTTTTGTTGGCTTTGGAAATCATTTTGCCAACCAAAACACAAAGTTTTTTTTGCTAGCTATTGCTTCAAGATAGGTTGAGTACAAGAAACATCCTGAGAAGGGAAAATATGATACTTGAAAATTATAATTGTGTGCTTTGCAGCAGCCAAGCTGAAGAAACCTTGGAACACCTTTTCTTCCACTGCCCTTTTGCTGCTAGTTGTTGGGCTCTCCTAGCCATCCACTCTCTGGATGCTCTTTCAAGATTTCAAGCAGTTGAAGCTTTCAAACTAGTCTTCAACAAGGAGTTCTTTATGGAGGTTTTCATCTTACTTTGTTGGATTATTTGGATAGAGAAAAATGATTTGATCTTCAAAGGCCTCCAACCAAGTGCTATGAAGTGCAAAGTCAACCTCAAGAAAGAACTAGCTCTGCTATGTTTTAGAGTTAGAAGTAGATCAGAATTAGCTTTTGTTCAATGGTTAGAGTCCCTGTAATTTTTAAAGTGGCTGCTGTTCTCTTTGTGGTGGGACTTGAATTGTCCCTCATTCTTCCTCTCTTTGTGGTCCCTTGAGTTTTTTTATAGTTTAGCCTAGATCTTCCCTCCTCCTGTAATCCCATCTGTTTCTATTGTTTCTTTTAATAAATTTCAGTAGGGGCTTTGCCCCTCCTGTTCTTAAAAAAAATGGGTAAGAGCTACATTCTGGCCCATTAGTCTTTGGACATTCAGAAGAAACTCCTCTACTCATGTGCCGTGCTCTCCAAAGTCTCGGCCGGTTCTCTAACAAAAGAAGTGTCATGCTCTCCGAGCCCTGTTGTCGTGCCGTGCAGTTGGAGAGGAGCCGCTAATCATGTTGTGCGCGTAGTGAGATTCCAACCGATAGTGTTGGTAGATTAGGCGTACAGTTGTGTTGGTGCAGCATTGCCGGAAGCTACTGCTGCTCTCTCACCCTCTCCCGTATCCGAAAGACACGGCTCTGCTTGAGCCTTCTCTCTTCCGGGCTAAAGTCTCTTGTGCCCAGCCGGGTCAGGGCAGACTGGCAGCTTAGGCCCTGTTTGGTTTTCACATGTCAAAGTTTAACTCTCATCACATCAATGTTACGGTAAATACACGGAGTACTAAATGTAGACTAATTGTATGTATGTCGGCATAAATTAGGAGTAATTTATGAGACGAATCTATTAAGCCTAATTAGTCTAAAATTGAAAACTTTTTGTCAAATAAGACGAAAGTGCCACAGTATTTGTTAAACTTTAACATCACTAACAAACATGCCCTTAGTTCTCACGGCGTAGCCTGAAGAAACAAATGGAGCCGTTCTGTGAATAGTTCGTTGGTACGTACAGAAAAACTTGGGCCGTGTTTAGTTGGGCAGATTTTAGATGGCCAAAATCTGCATAGTGCTAGGTTCTGCACTGTAGCATTTTGTTTGTATTTGTGAATTTTTGTCCAAACATTGACTAATTAGGCTCAAAAGATTCGTCTCGCAAAGTACAACTAAACTGTGCAATTAGTTTTTGATTTCATCTACATTTAGTACTCCATGCATGTGCCGATATTTTAATGTGATGGGGAATCTTCTTTTTGCATAGTGGAATTTTGGGGAGAAATTTGGCATCTAAACAAGGCTTTGAACAAATTTGTGACAGCGCAGATCATCAGGCAATCGATCGTAATCTTCTTGAGGATAGAGAAACAGGCCAGCGAGGCAGCGACGACGCTGTCTCGGGGTCTGAACACTATTCCACTCCACAGATGTCGGACCGATCGTCTGGATTCGGATTCCTTTTTCCGTGCACGCAACACATGATGACTCCGACGCGAAGCAGGGGAGCACGCTGCTGCCTTTGCCGGTAACTTTCATTTCATCATCCGCACAGCTCTGGCAGCAGCAGCGTTGGCGGTCAGCAGGAAGGAAGGGCACGCACAGTGGCGGATCCACGGCCCGGGCTGCCCGGGCAGCAGCCCCCCCCGGCAGCTGGATTTTACATGTAAAGCACTGTAGCTTAGCCTCTAATCCACCATTAATCAACAGCTTAAAGTCTAATCCTTCATTATTTAGCCCCCCCCGTTTGCTTCATCCTGGATCCGCCCCTGGGCACGCAGCGAGCGCAAGTTGCACGCCAGGACACCAGTTGCCACCGATCAGGACTCAGGAGACAATTTTTTTCAGCGACTGAAACGCCACCGGCCGGTGCGCCCAACTTGCTGCTGCGTCGTTGCTCGATGTCTCGACAGCAACAGCCAACGGCCTCGTTTACTTGCAGCCTTGCAGGGCAATACCGATCCGGATCCAGATAACACCACCAGGAACACGGAGACGCGATGTACAAGTACTAGTGTACTACTCCCTGCGAATGACGACTGCATGCTCAGACGCACGCAGTTGGAAACCATCCAAAGCTCGCGATCCAGCGCCACCGCGGGATTGAACAACGGCGCACACATGCGTAGTAGTCACAGGATCAGCAGCAGCACCAGCGCACACATGGCGACGTACGGTCGGCACGAATCCGAGAAGCCAACCGGCGCGCGCCCAGAATAAAATGCGTCCTGCCGCTGCCACCTGCACAGTGGGTGTGGAGGGGACAGCTCATCAGGATCGCCAGGCAACTGTCACGCTCGATGCAGGCTGTGTTTAGTTCCTCCAAAAAAAAAAAAGCACTATATAAAAAAAGATTTTCTGTCACATTAAACTTACGATACATGCATGCATGAAGTACTAAATGTAGATGAAATTAAAAACTAATTGTACAGCTTGGTTGTACTTTGCGAGACGAACGTTTTGAACCTAATTAGTCAACGGTTGGACACTATTTGTCAAATAAAACCAAAACGTGGTATAGTATATTTTTTTCACCATTTTCAAGGAACTAAACACACCCGCACCCTCCTGGGGCAGGATTCGCCACTGCCGAAGGCTTCAGGTCAAGCGGCCTGACACTGACTGACATCCTCTCTGACGGGCTCAGGTTCCTGAAGGGTGCAGAGGCGGTGGTCATTGTACCTGAGGGCTGCATCGTCAGTGGTGTCATCACGGAGTTCACCTCTGACGATGCGACCACGACCGTGGTGCCCCGGCACTTCAATCTCTTATGGAATAAAAACAAAATTACTACAGTAACCGGGACACTGTTCGTTTCCCAAATCAGGCCTGAATTCAGGCATCTAAACAGGCCCTTACTACTTATGGAATGAAAGCTGGAAGCCAAGCCATGTTGGCAATGAATAAGGTACTGTATGTTGAAAGACACCATATTTAATGTTGTTCAGTATCAACACATGCTCTTAACAAGTTTTTGTTGTTTATAACAATTTTTTGACTATCTTCTAAGTGAGCTTCTTTTTTCAGTGCACATTCAGAAAATGGAACCAATCAATCAAAGAGATATAGGTCATGAAAGAATTTTGGAAGCAATCAACGAACTAGGCCCCGTTTGGTTTCCAGCTGTTAAAGTTTAACTCCCATCACATCAATGTTCCCTCAAATGCATGGAGTACTAAATGTAGACTAATTGCATGCATGTCGGCACAGATTAGGAGTAATTTACGAGACGAATCTATTAAGCTTAATTAGTCCAAGATTGGAAACTTTTTGTCAAATAAGACGAAAGTGCTACAGTGTTTGTTAAATTTTAACTCCTCCAACCAAACACCCCCTCAGCTGGACATGATGTACAGGTCATAACTGACGAAGTCAAACAACTGCATCATTGCAAGAGGAGGATCGGCCTAGAAGCAACTGAAGGTGGGAGATTTCCCTGTGGCGGCCAAGGATGTGGCTTTGACGGTGGCGGAGACAAAGGTGGAGGTCGCAAAGGGTCTTCTGGCAGATAAGATGGTGGTAGTATATATAATACCTTTAAATAGGTCGAAATAGAAGCTGCTACAGTTTTAATAATGGACACTAAATGCAACAATGTTGTTTTTGACATAGTTTCAAGGAAGCTGGACGGAATAGTCATGGTTTTGGAAGCGATTGTGTATCGTGCTCTTATTTATCTGTCACTGTTCGTCACCAGGATTACGATGATCAATTTGCCAACTCAAAAGTGCACAACTTTCACCTTATACTCGATATAAACAATTATGACTATATTAAGTAATACAAGTATATATGTATTGTTGCAATTTCTAAAAATTAGCAGGAATGCATGGGTGTAGACTTGGCCTCCTGTGGTTTGAACGTAGTTGCACAATATCTTGTTATCAAATTGAAATTTATTACAAAGCCAAAAACCTGTGATACAAAATAGTACTTAGGACCAGCTTTTTTTTTCTCTCAATCTGGAACCATGAGATTTAGTTGGGAAAAACCGACTGCATATTGGGGATGGTATGAAGTTTTCCTAGAAAACATCACATGGAAGACATCTGATCCATGTATCATAGAATTCTTGTGCCTCCCGCGGTAGTGCACACGTAATAGTATCGCTTTTAATAAACAGTATAATAAACGATCAAAAACGAATTATCAGTGACATTATTTTTTTTCATTGCAACACACGGGTATGATCATAATGTGAACCAAAAGTACAGATGTAGTAGCATAATACCTTGTTCTCTCTGGGCAGCAGCATGTAAGAAATCTTGGAATGGATGTTTCTGAACAGGAATAAGCAACTCCAATAATAGCAGTGCAGGCTGCACAAAGAAAGTATGTATGCCGATGCACAGCCTCATCGGAACAAACAATTCAGATCAGATAACAAATATATTTCTAATCGAAGGAGTTAAAAGTTGTATTACAAATCTAATTGAACTAAGCCCACGTCGGAAAATCCACTGGTTACAAATTACGAGTGATCCAGACCTCAGACAGAATTATTCCGTAGAACAATTCGTTAACATCGCAAAAGAGATAACATCGCAAAAGAGAATAGCACGCTCAAATTTTCTTCTTTCCAGGTCGTACGTTTTTATGCCTCCCCAAACAGGTAGTCGATAAAGGAAATCAACTGCATGTCGTGTCATCCCGGGAGAAGAGAAATATATACAGCGAGGTCGTATTCCACGCAAATTCTGGGTGGGTAAGCATGCGGAGTGATTCAATCCAAGGAATAATGCATGATTGTCCATTAAAACATTCTCTTCTTGCACCATCACCATCTTGCGTGCATCCGGATCAAACTTGCAGATTCTGAATTCAATACCATCCGGGTACCAAAGATCAAGACCTGCACAAACCTGCAGGAGATCACCCCACGGCATCGACACCAGATGCCTAGTGCGGACACGTCCTAGGAGGCTTGTCGATGCGGCAACTGTTAGGTTTTGATCTTCCACCATTAGGCCCAACGGCCTTTTGGGCCTTGTTCTCGCGCCCTAATTGGGGGTGTCCAACCCTACATGGTTGGTGGACCCCCGTCATACTGCGCTATATATAGAGGTGGGGGCCGGCCGGCTCGAGTAACGAGGTTCACATCAGCCGCCACTCCGCATCGATATTCCCCGATCCGATCCTCGAGGGGGCGCAGCCAGTGACGGGAAGCCACCACTGTCTCCACTGCGCCACTGTCTTCACTGCGCCGACTCCCATCTCCTCCGAACGTCGCTGCCGGCGCGCAGATGGCACCAGCGAACGAGACGGCCGCCGGCGCTTCGACCGTCATCACCGCTCCTACCACTACGGCCCTCGATGGTCTGCGATCCTATACTCCACCTCTCTCTTTTCCCCTCTCTGACTCGCAGTAGAAGATGTACTAGGGTTTGTTATATGTATTGTGAATCAAGAACTCGTATTCCTACTGTCATGTACCTGATCTGATGAACCTAAGAACCAAGAAAGATAACAATGGTATCGGAGCTATGGTTTTATGAATAGAACCAGATCGGGATACAAAGAAACAAAGAAAGATCGAACCGATTTCAGATCGGCAAAGAACAGTCACGAAACCCTAACCCTAACAAAGAGAGAATGGGGAACCTTACCCGGATCCCTCCTTGCCGCCGGCGTGTTGCCGCCGCGCGGGAAAGAAAGACCGCCGTCGGCGGTAGGTCACCGCTCGGCCGAGCTGAAGGCTCGCCGGCGTAACTCTGAACGCGGGGCTTATAGGCACCGTCGCACAGCTCATTGATGGCGGCGCGCTCAACCGCTAAAGGGAACGCGCGCGCCGGCAAGAGGCCATGCGGCGGCGCCGGCACCTCCCTCGAGCCATCATGGCCGGCGGTGCTGCTCTCTGTGCGGCGTTGAGGAAGAAAAAGCAAAGGGAAGCAGAGAAATGAAGACACAAATGAACCTAGGGTTTGGGTGCGGCCGACGTATAGGAGTTTTTGACCTCCCGATCTGAACGCTCAGCCATCGGATGAAAATGAACGATCCAGATCGGCTGACGGTTTGCTGGGCATCTTTAGGCCCAGGCGGGGCGAGCGCGGGGGGCCGAATTGCCGGCCCAGGCCCAGGTTGCGGCCTGGGCGCGGCGTCCCCTCCGATCGATCGACTAGCCAGGCTGGCTGGGCCAAAAACAGCCGAGTCGCGGCTGGGCCGACTCGGCAGCTGGGCTGAATTCGCTGAATGAAAGTGTGATCGCGGCTGGGCCAACTCGGCAGCTGGGCTGAATTCGCTGAATGAAAATGAACCTTATGAATTTAATTTTCCAGAAAATTTTTGATGCATTTTTGAATGAATTTGAATAGAATTTTGATGAAATTTTCTGTACAAATTTTATCCAATGATATTTTCTCGTTTAGACAATAGAATTTTTCAGATTTTCTAAGAAATATAATTATGAGAATTTTATGATTGTTTCCGTTGCGTACTTAATATTGTTTATTTTCGTTATTAAATTCGAACCAACGGGAGAATTTAATTTTGAAAAATGAATGAATAAATATGATATTATGATGTTGTTATTTTCTGACCAACGTTGTTAATAACAATATTATAATTTTGATCCATAAGCAATTATGCATTAATTTTATTTCTGTCCAACGGTGAAATAAAATTTTTGCATTGATGAATTGGTATGCTTTTAATTTAAACAATGTATTTCACTTACTCTGATGTGGTTTCAGGAGGCAAATGCATTGTGAACATCGTGAACATCCCGACACTCAACGGGAGCAATTACCGTGTGTGGCGGGAGAAATATGAACTAGAACTTGCGTTGGAAGAGGTCGATTTTGCCATCACCTCACCGTGTCCTGCTGAACCAGAGGACCCGGTGAGAGACGAAAATAAATCTGACGCTGATTTCGCTGCTCGAAAGCGTGATCATACTGAGATAAGAATGAGATATGATCTTGAACATAGGCAATGGACTCTCTCCAACCGCAAGTGCCTGTTGGTAGCCAAGGCCACCATAGAAGAACAAATAAGGGGCTCAATTCCTGAATGTGCTACTGCCACAGAATATCTTGATAAAATCAAGAGTCAGTTTACTGGGTCTACCAAGGCCACAGCAAGTTCACTGATTAAGAAGCTTGTGAATGAGAAATACACTGGTTGTAGCATAAAAGAGCACATTTTGAAGATGAACACTACGGCATCTAAGCTAAAGGAAATGAATTTGAAGGAAGATGATTTCCTGATTCATTTGATTTTTCTTCATTGCCAAAAGAATATGACACCTTCATTGTAAACTATAATATGCAGCCTGAAAGATAGGGCATAGAAAGACTTATTTCAATGTGTGCTCAAGAAGAGGAGAGGATAAAGTCCTCACAGGGTGAATCTGCTCATTTTATGAAGGATAACAAAAGAAAGAACTTTAATGGCAAGAATTCTAAATCACAAGAGAAACCCAAGTGGGATAAGGCCTCTTCCTCAAATTCACAGGGAAAGAAACCCCAGGATTCTGAGAATCAGCAGAACAACTCCTATGGTGGAGCTGAAAAAAATCAATACAAGCACTGCTTCAAGAAGGGACACTACAAGAGGGACTGTCCAGACTTCATGAAATCTCTACTAAAGAGAGGTGATGAATTTATTACATTTATAGATAAATTCTTGTATTTAAGTTATGCTAAATCCACTTGATGGGTTGATTCAGGAGCAACTACTCATGTTGCAAATTCTTTACAGGGGTTAAGTGGGACGATAACCTTGCAAAGAGGAGAAAGAACGATTAAAGTTACAAATGGAGTGCAAGCCAATGTTGAAACCATTGGAGATTTATCTTTAAAATTGAATAATGGTTTTGTACTTAGACTTAAAGAAGTACTTTATGTTCTCTCTTTGCATAGAAATTTGATAAGTGTTTCGAAACTTGATGATGATGGAATTGATTGCCATTTTGGTAATGGCAAATGTAAAATACTTGTTAATAATGAATGTGTTGGTCTTGCCTTCCGAAAAGACAAGCTTTATTTATTATCTCTTTATAAAAATGCAAACAATGTATGCGATGAGAATATGAATGATTCCCCATCTGCGAATGTAACTAAGAAGCGGAAGCGAATTGATGATGTCTCTTCGAAATTATGGCACTGTCGCTTGGGCCATATTTCGAGGGGGAGAATAGAACGACTGATTAAAGAATCAATTCTTTCGCACTTAGAATTTTCAGATTTAGAACAATGCGTTGATTGCATCAAAGGAAAGTATGTCAAGAAAATTAAAAAAAATGTCAAACGAAACGCAGGAACTTTAGAAATAATCCACACTGATATATGTGGTCCATTTCCTGTGAAAAGTGTGGATGGTTATGATTCGTTTATAACATTCACAGACGACTACTCTCGTTATGATTATATTTATCCAATTAAAGAAAGATCGGAAGCATTGGATAAATTCAAAATATTTAAAGCTGAGGTTGAAAATCAGCACAATAAGAAAATAAAGATAGTACGATCAGACTGAGGTGGAGAGTATTATGGGCGATATACCCCATATGGCCAAATTCCTGGACCATTTGCAAAGTTTCTACAGGAAAATGGCATAGTCGATCAGTACTCCACACCGGGGGAGCCTCAGCAGAATGAGTACCTTAATGGATATGGTAAGAAACATGATAAGTTACTCCACATTACCGATTAGTTTATGGATAGAGGCACTGAAAACCGCCATTCACATACTTAATCGAGTACCAAGCAAATCGATGCCTAAAACATCATATGAATTATGGACAGGAAGGAAACCCTCACTTAACCATTTGCGTGTGTGGGGCTGTCCGGCTGAGGCAAAAGTGTTTAACCCAAACATAGGAAAGTTAGACTCTAAGACAGTCAACTGCCATTTTATTGGCTATCCAGAAAGATCGAAAGGATATCGCTTCTATTGTCCTGACAGACATACGAAGATTGTAGAAACAAGACACGCTGTGTTCTTGAAGGATAACATGATAAGGGGGAGCATGGTAGCACGAGAAATAAGCCTACAGGAGAAGCGGGTACATGTACCCACTCCGATGGTTGAAGAACCATTCTTTACGCTACATGTTGCTGTTGCGCCGACAGTGCAGGACACTATAGTGCCAACACCTGTTGCAAATTCTCCCGTGGCGACAATGAATGAACATGAGGAACCTATCCTTGAGGAGCCTGTCCTTGAGAAACCTATAGAACCAAATGTCGCACATGAGAAAGAACAGCAACAGCCTAATATGGAACAAGTGCCAGAGGCCCCTAGAAGGTCTCAAAGAACAAGAAGGTCAGCTATTTCTAATGACTATAAAGTTTATGAAACAGAAGAATTTCAGATGGGGGATGATCCCACCTCATTTGAAGAAGCCATGAGAAGCGACCACTCATCAAAGTGGCTTAAGGCCATGGAAGATTAAATGAAATCAATGAGTACCAACAAAGTTTAGGACTTGGAAATTATTCATAAGGGAGCCAGAATAGTAGGTTATAAATGGATCTACAAAACAAAAAATGACTCCCAAGGGAATGTAGAAAGATTTAAAGCGTGACTTGTGGCGAAAGGCTTTACGCAAAGAGAAGGGATTGATTACAATGAGACGTTTTCTCTAGTCTCATGTAAAGATTCCTTCAGAATTATAATGGCACTTGTAGCCCACTATGATTTGGAGTTACATCAAATGGATGTAAGGACGGTGTTCCTTAACGGGGATTTGAAAGAAAATATTTATATGGCACAACCGAAAGGTTTTGTTGTAAAAGGAAAAGAAAATATGGAATGCCGCCTAAAGAAATCAATCTATGAATTGAAGCAAGCCTCAAGATAGTAGTATTTGAAACTAGATAGAACGATAAAAGATTTTGGGTTTAGGAAAAATATTAAGGACAATTGTGTTTACGCAAAATTCAAGAATGGAAAGTACATATTTCTGATTTTGTATGTGGATGGTATTCTGCTTGCTAGTAGTGATGTCAATCTACTAATGGAAACGAAGAAATTCTTGTCCTCAAACTTTGATATAAAAGATCTCGATGAGGCCTCGTTCGTTTTGGGAATAGAGATCCACCGAGACAGAAGAAAGGGGTTCTAGGATTATCGCAAAAGGCATATATAAAAAAGGTTCTGAAAAAATTTAGTATGCATGCGTGTAGTTCTTCACCTGCTCCTATTGTCAAGGGCGATAGATTTGGGGAACATCAGTGTCCCAAGAACGAATATGAGATTGATCGAATGAAAGCGATACCGTATGCTTCAGCAGTTGGAAGTTTACAATATGCTTAAGAGTGTACACGTCCTGACTTAGCTTTTGTTACCGGGTTACTTGCAGATATAAAAAAATTCAGGAATAGAACATTGAAAATTAGTGAAAAAAATCCTACGTTATTTGCAGGGTACGAAAGGCCTCATGCTAACGTATAGAAGATCTAATTCCCTGCAGATAGAGGGGTATTCAGATTCTGATTATGCGAGAGAAGAAAGAAAATCCACGTCAGGATATATATTTACTCTCGTAGGAGGGGCTATATCGTGAAAAAGCTCCAAACAAACTGTAACTACATCCTCGACGATGTATGCCGAGTTTATAGCATGCTATGAGGCAACAGGGCAGGTGAATTGGCTGAAGAAATTCATAGCCGGATTGAAAGTGATTGATAATATCAATGAACCACTGAGATTGTATTGTGATAACAATCCAGCGGTACAATATGCTTACAACAATAGATCAAGTGGTGCTGCCAAACACATTGACATAAAGTACTATGGTGTGAAAGATAAAGTTCGGATCATATAATAAATCTTGAGCATATAAGTACAGAGAAAATGCTCGCGGATCCGCTCACAAAGGGCTTACCACCCAACGTGTTCAGAGAATACGTAGCCGGCATGGGTTTAAGGGAAAGCCTATGATTCCCGAACATATGAAGGGCCCAAAAGAAAGTTTCATTCCAAAACAGAGAAGTATGTTGTGGCTGTTAGTCTAATGACACTAATTGTTGTGACGATGAGACAGTTCAATACGCTAATCTGCAATGGAATAGGATAGAAGCAAAGAAGATATGAATTGAAAGTTTTGAGTATGAAATTAAAGAACGAAGAAAATGATGAGAGATCAATGGAGAGAATGTTAGATTTTGATCTCCCACCATTAGGCCCAACGGCCTTTTAGACCTTGTTCTCGCGCCCTAATCGGGGGCGCCCAACCCTACATGGTTGGTGGGCCCCATCACACTGCGCTATATATAGAGGTGGGGGCCGACCGGCTCGAGGAACGAGGTTCACCTCAGCCGCCACTCCCCATCGATATTCCCCGATCCGATCCTTGAGGAGCGCAGCCAGTGACGGGAAGCCGCCACTGTCTCTACTGCGCCACCGTCTTCACTGCGCCGACTCCCATCTCCTCCGAACGTCGCTGCCAGCGCGCAGATGGCACCAGCGAACGAGACGGCCGCCGGCGCTTCGACCGTCACCACCGCTCCTACCACTACGGGCCTCGATGGTCTGTGATCCTATACTCCACCTCTCTTTTCCCCTCTCTGACTTGCAGTAGATGTACTAGGGTTTGTTATATGTACTGTGAATCAAGAACTCGTATTCCTACTGTCATGTACCCGATCTGATGAACCTAAGAACCAAGAAAGATAACAGCAACAACCACTTCCCTTGTTGCACCATCCTCTCCATCAAGATCCCATTTTTCCACCATCTCATGTAGTGTCACCGTGTAGAAGCTCCCTTTGTGGTATACACAGTCGATATACTTGTCTCCACCGCTTAGAGTTGGAGCCACTTGCCATTTTTTCTGCCCTGACTTAACAAAAGAAAGCCATCCACTATCACGGTGGATGATTACAACATAGCCACTGCCTATGGATGGACTGCAAGAAAGCACCGCCTTTTGGTAGAACCATACCCCAAAACAATGCGCTGGATAGCGTAAACCGCCTGTTCCCCTGCGGCAGTGTTCCAAGTTCCCTTCGCTACTATAGACCGCCTCCACGTCTGCGAAATCAATGACTGGTGGGAGGGTGATCCTGGCCAAGGTGACAGGGTTGTAAAGCACGAGACTGGCGCGGTTATTCACCAAAATAAGCCATCTGTGAGAAGCTCCACGGACATGCAACAAAGTAGCCCTTTGGAAAACTGACACCATAAGACTTGTCAACGTCAACAGGGTGGTACAGGTTGCATGTCACGGCTGGGCTGCACCTGTTATGCACCTGCATTTCCTCAAGGTGGTTACCCCAAGACATGATCCATGGTGTGGAAGGATGTGGAACGCCGGCAGTTGTGGCGGCAGCTCTCCATGTTGCACAGACTGATGCGAAGGCAATTGCTTGGGGAAGCTCAAGGCGTTGCAGGATGCTTAGGAGGATATCAATTGGGAGATCAGACCAACTGGGGTTTGTAAAAGGTCCTGCCATAGCAAGCAAATATATTGCGAGTTAGTGATTCTGTGGAAGATTTGGAGTAACAGAATTAGAACCGGACCCCTAATCTTCTGGGAATTGATCTGAGTCATGCAACTGATGATATGGACGAGTAAACGTCGATAAAAAGGATGAGCACAGAAAGAACGGCAAAAAAAGCATCTTTTTTAGAAGAGACCTACGAAAAGAATTGCGTCTTTACACGAGAAAAAAAGAAGCGACAATAAACATTGATTTTGCAAGGATCGACAGATCTGATCTAATCTATGATGTATCCTTCTGACTTGATATGCAAAGGTTGGCAGACTTACCGAAGCCGGCCTTGGAGAACTCATTTCTGCGGGAGGAATCGGGCCCAGGAGGCGAATCTGGAGGGTTTCCTCCCATACTGTTCAGTGCAACAAATCATGAGGTAAAGACGGGAGGGAGAGGAGAAATCATGGGGATATATATCGCGGCGTAGCTGGTGAAGTTTCACGCCTAGGGCCACTAGTTAAGCACCTAATAAATTTCTAAAACCTGATCCGCATATCGATTGTTCACAAAGACGAACAATAAAATACATAACTTAGTAGATATATCTCGGTTTCACATATTATAGTGCAACAAACTGATTCCTTGAATAACATTTCCATTACTAGTCGTTCCTACTTCCTACTAATTATGGTTCTTCTACAACTTTTCATTGCACATTTTTACTTAACAGAAACAAAAGGTTGGCTAGGTTGTAGGCGTAGGATGTATTTGTCCTCACTATTGTGTAAGTTTACGAAACGCAAAACAAAAACAAAGTACAACAACGTGACTGCTAGTTGCTACATTACAAAAACACAAAATATTGAACATTGGAACCATAGAAAATTAGAAACCAAAGATTGGGTCATCTCATATTTGGTTGGAGACTTGGAGGCTTGGATTAATCAAATTAGAGAACAACCTGTTGTATTGCAGCCTGTGCGGTGTATCTCTATTGCTCTGCAGTCTTGCAGAAGGGAAGGACCAAGCAGCGCAGAGGCACGTAGTCGTCGGCTCGCTGCTCGCGGTGCTCGCCGGCCAGGCGGCCGCCCAGCCGCGGATAGCCCCTGGAGGCTATTGCAGAGGACCTGCTGGCGTCGGGCGGCCGCAACCCCTCTTGCCGAGTTGTCGGCCGGCAGTGGCACGATGTGCGGCGCGCCGGTGCCGCAGCGGACGACTGGCAGCAGCGGCGCGACAGCTAGGGTTAAGCAACACTCTCCGGACAGGGAGAGGGACGGCCGGACGGGGATTGCGGTGCTGGTGATTGTCGAGGACAGTGCTTTCTCCTCTGTGTCCGGACAGTGCTTTCTCCTCTGTGTCTGGACCGGTTGGGGTAGAATTTGGCCCAGCAGACCAGCGTTACCTCAGATTGGGCCAAAAATCACATGTAGTATAAGAAGTACTTTGGGCTGGCATAAAAAAAAGGAAGTACTTTGGGCCACGTCTAGGCCCATATCCGTTCATTGAACAAACCCAACTATAGTTACGGACAAGGAGTCTCTTCTACGGAGTAATATTTAGGGCTAGTAGTTACCTTAAAGAAATTGCTAATTGGAATCCAATTCGGACAAACACCCTGTCCACCAATAAACCAATATAGAACCAAATCGAATTGTGATTCTGCGTAAACAGACGACGGTTCTATTTGAGGGCTTGTTCGGTTATTTCAGATTCATGACCTGGAATTATTCCTAGCTGGAATGATTGTATAATTTGTATAACAATTTATCGACTGGATTGGTTCCTGCCTCTGTTCCAGAATAACCAAACGGCCCCTGAGCCTCCTCTCTTCCGGGCTAAAGTCTCGTGTGCCCGGGTCCTGACAGGCTGACAGCCTAGTTCTCACGGCATAGCCAAGAAACAAATGGAGCCGTTAAACAAATGGAGCCGTTTGTCGGTACGTAGTAGGAGTACAGTAAAACTGGAACAAGTGTGTGACAGCGCGGATCATGAGGGGATCGATCGTAAGACTGACCGCACTGGGATACGGCATAGCATCCGCTAAAGGGGATAGAGGAGAATATACCGGAGAAACGCCCTGCAGCGGATACGGGAAAGGATCCGCTACGCGCGCGTCGTCCGCTATTCGTAGCGTTTTCACGGATGTCCGCTACGCGCGGACGTGGCGTGTGGGGCCCGCCGCCCACCACCGCGGAGAGAGCGGGGGACGGAGCAGAGGACGGACGCGCGAGCTCCTCCGCCGCACTCGCCGGCGAGCTCCTCCCCGCGCCGGCGGCCCACGCCCGGCTCGCCCTGGGCCGGAGGCGGCTGAGCTCCCCGCGCCTACGCCCGGCTCACCCGCGGCCAGAGGAGGCAGCCGTCCCTGGAGCTGGAGGAGGCGGCCGTCCCCGCGCCGTGCTCACCCGCGCCGAGGAGGGAGCGGCTGCGAGGTCGCCCGCTCGCCCGCAGCTCTCGCGCCGGCCCGGGGGCAAGAACCGCGGAGGCCTGGGACTCTCGCCGACGGCGTCAGATTCATCCGCCGGTGGAGCAGGGGAGCAGGGCGGCGGCCTGCGCGCCGAGCTCGCTCGCCATGGCCGCGGCCTGCGCGCCCTTGCCCTATGGCCGGACGCGAGAGAGACGGCGGGGAGAGAGAGAATGGCGGGGTGGGAGAGAGAGGTGAGGCGAGGCAGAGGAGCCCGCCCCCGTGCCGTGCTCGCCCGCGCCGCCGCGACCGAGCCCGCCCTGCTCGCCCGTGCCACCGTGGTCGTGCCCGCATGGGGTCCGCCGCCCTCGCTGCTCCCTCCTCCCTCCACCTCCGTGGCTCGCCGGGGCCGGAGGAGGCGGCTCGCTAGGGCCGGGCGGAGCGAGTCCACCGACGCTGGGGAGAGAGATAGCGTCGGGAGGGAGCGAGGTAAAAAAAAGGGGGGAAAATCTAAGGTGTGGGTCCCACCTTGGTATAGAGGATGAGATAGAGTATGAATGAGTGCGGAAGAATTGGATATAGAGGAGAAAATCTTGATGATTAGGATGTATAGAGGATGAATATAGAGGACAATGAGTGCGGATAGCGACAAGCCAGCGAGGCAGCGACACCGTCTCGGGTATACTATGAACTCTCCACAGACGGACAGATCGTCTGGATTGGGATTCTTTTCTCCGTGCACGGAACACGATTCCGAAGCGCACACTGCTATCATGTCTTTGCCGGTTGCTTCCATCATCCGCACAGCTCTGCTGACAGCAGTGTTGGCGGTCAGCTGGAAGGAAGACCACGCAGTGAGCGCAAGTTGCACGCAGAGCAGCAGTTGCTACTCATCCGGAGACAAATTTTTGACAGCGACTGAAACGTCACCGGCGGTAGCCGGTGTGCTCAACTTGATGTCGTAGGCAGATCCTAAGCCCTTGTTTAGTTTCCAAAATATTTTGGGAAATGTAACTATAGCGCTACTGTAGCACTTACGTTATTATTTGACAATTATTGTTCGATCATAGCCTAACTAGGCTTAAAAGATTCGTCTCGTCCATTTTATCTAAATTGTGTAATTAGTTTTATTTTTTATCTATATTTAATGTTTCATGCATGTGTCCAAAGATTCGATGTGACGGGAATCTGAAATATTTTGCAAAATATTTTGGGAACTAAACGAGGGCTAAAGTTTGCCACTAAATTTCACTATGCAAAAAGAAGATTCACATCACATCAAAATGTCGGCAAATGCATGGAGTACTAAATGTAGATGAAATCAAAAACTAATTGCATAGTTTTGTTGTACTTTGCGAGATGAACGTTTTAAGCCTAATTAGTCAATGTTTGGACAATTTTTACCAAATACAAACGAAATACTATGGTATGCTACAGTACTAAAATGTCAACTTTGGATGTCCAAAGTTGGGCATCTAAACAGGCCTTAGTATTGCTCGATGTCTGTGTCTCGACAGCAACAGCCTTGTTTACGGGCACTACCGATCCGGATCCGGAGGACACCAGCAGGGACACGGAGACGCGATCTAGTAGGTGCTCCAGCGCCACGGGAGGATTAAACAACGGCAACATGCGTAGCAGTCACCGGATCAGCAGCTAGCAGCGCCAGCACACACATGGCGACGGCCGGCACGTCGTGGGAGAAGAATCCGAGAAGCCGGCGCGCGCCCAGAATAATGCGTGCTGCCACCTGCACAGCTGTGCCTGCCCCCGGCTCTCCGTGACCGCGCGGTGGGTGTGGAGGGGACAGCTCATCAGCATCGCCAGGCAACTGTCACGCTCGTCGCACCGGCTCCGCGATCTGACTCGCTGCCAATTTGCAGCAAATAAAGAACACCTCACGCAGGGATCCCCATCTAGCAGCCGTGTGAGCGAGCCTCACGTGTGCATGCAGCAAGCGTCGACGGATCGCGTGGGCAGAGAGCTTCAGATCGATCAGCTGGGCCTGGGCGATGGAGACGAGACACGAGACCAGCGTGCGCATCGGATTGACCAGACGACCAGCCACTCAGGCCGCGCCCGGCAGAACACGGAATCGCCCCGGATGCCCTGCGACCTGCGAGGGCTCCGCCGGACCCGGCGGGGATGCCGCTGCCAATGTGCCGTCGCCGCGGCCGGCAGGGGAGACAGCGTGCTGCCAACGCATGGCGCAACACGCGACAAGCCCGGGTTTGTTTTTTCAGACGCATGGACCTGGATGTGCTACGGCTGCCGCTACACTACCGCTACCGGTGGTTGGTTGCCTCTGCCGTTGCCGATCACACGAGAGGGCTTCTTCTTGCGTGCGTTCGTGTGTGTAGAGCTCAGTGGCAATCATCAGATTAGTTAATGATACTCCGTGGCGTACTGGCGTGGCAGGGGCAAGGGGAAGGGGCAGATCAACGTGCTGCAAATGGCACTAGACAAAGGAAGCTACGAGAGGCAGGCACGAAGGTTACAGCTCGGCCGTGACCTGGCATCTGGCTTACAGCTCACGCCCGGCGCGCGCATCGGCTAGCATCTGGAGCAGGAGTACCAAAGAATCTCACTCCACGATTTGTAGAGTATATTTCCATCAGAACGGAACCAAAAATCTGGCGCTCGTACGTGCACCGGGCCGTCCAGTTGGATGAACCAGCGACTGTGCAGAGATTTCGACGTGCTGGACTTTGACAGATCCGAGAATCCCCCAATGATTTGTTATGGGGCCTGCGCGTGCACTGAACAAGGCGCGAGAGAAACTGGAGGGGCGGCGAGACCGACCGATGGTTCATGCATCTGTCAGATTCAGATCAGACAGACTGTCCCGGCGGCCCGACTTGATGACGAGGCGGCACCAGTCACATCGGTTTCAGCCGAGCCGGCGGCCGGCGCTGACGCGGGACGCACCAGAGAGTGTGGAAGAGGTACCGTACGGCGCCCAGGAAACGGTAAGAGTCAGCCCGGGAAATTGGGTGCGAAGCTCAGCTCAGACCTTGTTTACTTCCCAAATTCTCCCCCAAATTTCACTATGCAAAAAGAAGATTTCCCATCACATCAAAATACCGGTAAATGCATGGAGTACTAAATGTAGATGAAATCATAAACTAATTGTACAATTTTGTTGTACTTTGCGAGACGAACATTTTGAGTCTAATTAATCAATTTTTGGATAATTTTTTGCACTAAAAAACAAAAGCTGCTACAGTGTTCCGACATGAACACTGTAGCAGCAGGTGCCGAATCCGGCCACCCGATTTTGCATCTAAACACGGCCTCAGACCGATTGGGCACGGCAGTGGACCAGAGGTCGCTGCCATGGTCCAGACTCCAGGCGGGCGAATCGCAGCGGTGCCGTCACTGACGTGGAGAGCTGGAGGCTCGGACGGAGCCTGCCTGACGCTGACCTGGAACTGGAACCGAAGAAGAGGGAGGGGAAAGAGAGAAACGCCTCGAGGTCGAGGGAGGGAGCGTCGCTTTCGGCTGCTTTCCTCGGGTCCCCGACTCCCCGTGGCCCGTACCCCTTGAGCCTCGCTTTTGAAGCTTCCGGCCGCCTTTCCGGAAGCTCCCGCTCCAGCTTACTACATGCGACTCATCGCGTCAGCCCAACAACGTGTACACAAAAGGCAGACGAAAAGCGGCTCCGACGTGAGGGAGTTCCAGTTCGTGTCAAACAAAAGGACGACGAAACGAAACCGGGCCACCGGGGCCGGCTTCCGTTCCGTTTCGTGACGAGGACGTTGGTGCGGACCGAGTAAACACACTGAGAAAGTGAGAAGCACTCACGTCCGTCTCCCCTGTCCCCTGCTTGGTTTCGCCGTGTTGAAGTTGAACTGAGGTTCCGTTCCGTGCCTGCGGCTGCTCGTTTTTTTTTCCTTTCCCCTTCCTCATCAAACGCCCTCCCCTCCCCTCCCCGCGAGAAGCACTCGGCTGCGCGGTCCCGCTCGCTGACGCTGACCTGCACTCGGCAGCACTGGCTACATACTCGCTGCTAAGGCTTGAGGCTTTGACCAAACAAGTGTGCCGCCTCCATTTCCTTTTGGTTGCGCGCGTCACGGCACAAGGTCAACCGAAACTGCCGCTACTGTTCAAGAATGACTTGGGGGGTCGTAGCTGAATGCAACATCATACACGTACTACGTCATACTGATCCTGTGATCCATATCCATCTAATTCGTTTTGTTTTCTTGGTTTCCTGTGAAGCAGGAGTAGAGAAACTGGAAACCGCATAGGAGGAGTCAGCATTCACAGCCGTGTTGCCAAAAGGTCCGGAGAATTTCGGCCCCTGATAAGCAGATTGAAAAATACTATTGACTGATTTGGTGTGAGAGAAAAATACTATTTCGGTTGAAAAAACAAGCTGAAAAAGACGGATTATAAGCCGGATAAACAAAGCCGTTTGTAATAGTCTGTACCCAATGCTAAGCTCGATTATAAGCAGCGAAGCAGCAGAGACGCTTCGAAAACTAATTTTCACTTAATGAAAGACAGGTGAATGGTCCGATCGCGAAAATAAAAAGAAGCAGCAGACACGCAATGTGATCCGTGTGAAAATGTGATGGTCAGAAGGGGAAGCATGTTATGTTATTAATTCAGACTCCATTGCGAAATGGGAAGGAACAGCAGATGAGTACACACGGATCGAAATCCATCGACCAATCAGCAGTCCATCCCTGTCTGACGATCCATCTATGAACAACGGCAAGACGAAAGAAGAATTCGAAAAAGAAGTGAAGACGACGACGTCGACAATTAATTTCCTATCCATCTCGACCGACCGATCAGCTGGTGAAGAGGAACCGGGACGCCTGGTCGACGGCGTCGTCGAGCCACCTGCGGGGCTCGTCCATGAGCTCGGGGCTGAGGCGCACCATGAGGACGCAGAACTCCATCTCGCTGAGCGCGCCGTCGCCGTCGAAGTCGCCCTCGGCGAGCATCCCGCGGAGGTCGGCGTCGGACATGCCGCCCAGGCCCAGCAGCGGCGCGTTGCGGCGGAGGCTGTCGAAGGTGATGAGCCCCCGCGCCGGGTCCATGAGCAGGCGGAACCCGCTCGCCAGCTCCCGCATCAGCCCGTCCTCGCCCAGCCGCTCCGCCATCACCGGCAGGTAGTCCTCGAAGTCTACGGCCGCGGCCGAGGACGCCGCCGATGCTCCCGCCTGCTGCTGCCTCTGCTGCTGGTGCGACGCCATGTGTGTATGCAGGAGGTGTTGATGGATGGTCGGCGGGCGGCGGATGCTGATTGTGATTCTGAGCTCCGGTGGCGGCGGCTGCTTGTTCTTTCTCGGTGTGGACTGTGGTGGAAGAGGAGGACGACGAGGGGAAGCGATGGACGATGGATCGAGTTGGGGGATGGGAGGGGGGCGAATAAATAGGCGGGGGACGGGAACGGCTGGCGCCTCGCGGGCTGGGGCTTCTTCAGGGAAGGTGCCTGCCCCTGCCCTGCCGCGGTGCGGCCGTGGCCACGCCCCACGCGGGACGCGGGGGCGGGGGCCGCTGGATGGGGCTCACGTACCCGCGCTGCGGATCGAGCGATTGATACCCCGACTCGACGCCGCGGTTGGTTGGTTCGCACGGGGTGGCCCTGGGCTCTGGCTGACGAGGGGGGCACTGGGCAGGGGCAGGGCCAGGGGCAGGCGGACACGCACCGACCGGGACAGGTTGGCTTGGCTGGCCCTGGGCTGGACGGCGGACCGCGCGCGCGCCTTCCTGCGCGCTTCGGCCTCCCCTCCTCCGCGCGGGGCGGCGGCAGGGCTCGCTTCGCCGTGTGGTGTGACGGAAAACGGGTACTTTTGCGCGTGGCGTGTCATAGTGTCATGGCGTGCGTGGCCACGGACGCCGATTGTTGTTACCGTACGTTATCCACACCACAGAGATGTACAGTACTTGAGAGATATTTTTGTAGCGCGTATCTGCCGTGGCCGTCCACGGGAGACCCGATCCGAGCGTCCAGATGATTGCTACTGGCAGTAACTGTCACGGTGATATCTTGCTCTCTGTTCCAGTGACGTAATCACGTTGTTCCAGCTCCATGCCTCCATGGCACCATAGGTCTTAGGTCCGTAGCACCAAAGCGTGTAACTGTGTATATATACCAAAAAAAAAAAAGCGAAGCGCACAGGATTCGTGCGTATTTGATTTGATTGGAAAGCTTCATATTTCATACTCCATCCATCTCAAAACTAACTTGATGTTTTGGTTTTGTTTTTAGTCAAACTTTTTTTAGTACCATAATGCGCTCGTGAGGGCGTTTGGACGGACGGATGCGGCTTTGTCACTTGCTACCGCGCTGTTTGCTCGCTTCCGTCCAAGCCCCTTTCGAAAAAAAATCTCTCTACTGCGCTCCGCCTCCATCGCGTCACACCCCTTCCATACTCCACCTCCGCCTCCGCCGCGCCACCCACCTTCCCCACTCCGCGCTCCACCGTGCTGCTCTCCTGCACCACGGCATCCGCCCGCTGTGGCCACCTCCACTGCGATGCCTGCTCGCCGTGGCCGCCTCCACCGAGCCGGCGAGCCTCCACGACAGATGCTCCAGCAAGCAGGCGAGGGGAGGAGCTTCGTGTGACGCCGCCCCACGCGGAGAGTTGCCCGTGCCACTGTCGCATCGGCGAGCTCCATGTGTCGCCGCCGACCTCCGCGCCGGTGTCGAGCTCCGCAACGACGAGCCTCCATTTGACCAACCAGTAAGGTGACGTTGCGCTGAAAGCGCATGTTGCAGGAGTATGTTTTAAGTGTTTCAGATGTTGCAAAAGTAGATCAGGATGTTGCACATGTTGCAGTGGCTATACACGAATGTTTTAAGTGTATATTTTCCAAATGTTTCATCTGTTTCAGACGTATGTTGCAAGTGTTTCATCTAGATGTTGCATATGTTGCAAGAGTATGTTCCAAATGTTCCATCTGTTTTAGACGTATGTTGCAGTAAGTACTTCACGTTGCAAGTGTTTTATGATTAGGCGCAGAAAGCAGACGTAGGTGGAGGTGATCCTCACGGGCGTAGGTGGTCCCCGTAGGCGCGGGTGGTCCCCATGAAGCGGCGCGGGCGGGCAAGCAGGCACAACAGCCGAGCAAGCACAGCAGGCCAGCAGGCGCGGCGCGTCCGTCCAGACATCCAGGGGCTAGCCACGCCATTTTAGTTTGATGATCTATAGAGAAATTTATTAACATTATGACACCAGAAAGACATACATGAAATTGTTTCACCAAGAATCTAACGATACTTATTTGGTAATATAGCATTAATATTTGACTATTTGAGTGTCTAAATTTGATCAAACTTTATATAGTTTGACTTAAAATGAAACTAAAATAATTTTGTTTTTGGACGGAGGTAGTAATACTAGACGCCGAGATATGCTGTTGTGCTTCCTAGAAAGGGATTCCTATTATCCATTCCTCACAATATATACGGTATACAGACTAGCAGGCGATCCTCTGTCCAATTTTTAACGCGAGATATTTGGTGCTACTCGTATGTTGTACATGTACAGTATGTGATCAGAGATAGCTCCAGAAAAAGCTGGATCAGATCAAGCAATTGAGCAGGATTTTTTTTTTTGCGAAAATTGAGCAGGAACCTCACCAGTTCCGATCCTCAACGTCATGGATTATCTTAACATCTCGTGAACCGTACCTGTCTTACTTATCTGTCCCTCCTACTTAATTATCCATAAGAAGTTTCCTGCCCAAGGGCATGTTTAGATCCCAAATTTTATCCCCAAATTCCACTATGCAAAAAGAAGATTCCCATCACATCAAAATGCCGGCACATGCATGGAGTACTAAATGTAGATGAAATCAAAAACTAATTGCATAGTTTAGTTGTACTTTGCGAGACGAATCTTTTGAGCCTAATTAGTCAATGTTTGGACAAAAATTCACAAATACAGATTTTGTTGCCGCCAAATTGGCGCAACTAAACACGGCCCAACTTTTGGTGGCGCGTGGCAGCCGTGCTGTCGCAGGACTGAGCTACAGCAGCATGCCAGAATCTGCTGCTGACTTTCAGACACAAAATTTCCGTCGAAGCTTCAGTCAGAACTCAGAACCAATCTCGGCAGCGTCTGAAACTCTGAGCCGCTTTGTTCCGGTCCAGCTCGCTACGGTTAGCAAGCAACCAAAGCTTTCCGCACGAGGATCTCGTACAGCTTTGGATTCCGGGTTCGAAGCTTGGGCGCCGCTTTTTGGGGTTTTCCACCGCCTCTTTTGCTCGCAAACGCATGGTCCATGCGGACGCGACGGAGAGTCAGCTTACCCGTACCTACCTGCCGGGCCAGCCAGCTTCGTCCGGCTGCCCTTTTCCGCATCTCTAGCCTCGGTCTCCACATTCCATGCCTTCTTCCTGTGCAGTTGCCTCTTCTGTCGAGTGGTTTGGTTGGGTGCTTGGGGTCAGCTGCAGACTGGCACTGGAAAAGCAGCGGAGATGCAGTGTCATGCTTGCTGGGAAAAGAGGTCCGGCAGACAGACCACAGACGGCAGGGACGTCTGTGTGAAATTGCGATGGGTTTTACACATCGCCCGCCTCGGCATTTTACTTTCAGACACAAAGAGGGGGAGGTCAGTCAGACCTGTTGGTGCAGGGAATTTCAGGGGAGGGACCATTTCTGACTTCGATGCCCCGGAGGCTGCGAAGCCTTTTGCCCTTCACTGAAATTTCAGCATTGGTGGTACCATGAACATACAGGATGTGACGCTGTAATCTCATTCTCGTTGGTTTCTGTAGCATCAATCAATCAATCAATCAATGTACAACAACCATAACGACACATTCAACTGTGCGGTTGAAGGTCGTCCAAATGGTGGGCTATATACATCGAGAATAATCACAATCTAATCCAAAGCTATGCATGCATGTACAGATGGTAGCTGTATATATTATTATATACTTAACTAATGGCTACTGTAGAACCACGGTAGTACTCAAAATTAGCCGTCTTCTGGGCCAAGACCTGCCTGAACCATTCTACTGACGCCTTGGGTATCCTAGTCAGGTTGTTGTTGTAGTCAATGTAGTAGAGTCCAAACCGCACCGTGTACCCAGAGTTCCACTCCCAGTTATCCAGCAGTGACCAAACGAAGTAGCCGTGGACGTTGCAGCCTTCCTTCCTGCAGTGATTCAGATTGAATTTGAACAGCCGTTGAGGGGCAATAATATACTCTGCTGAATGCTGATGGACAGTGTTAGCTTTGGCAATTCCACTCAGATGCATGGGCATGGAAGTGGGAGCTTCACCTTATTGCATCTAGGAGGTTAGACATGTAGTCGTTGTGGTACTGTATCCGTTTATCATCTTGTAAATCATTCTCTAACCTCGAAAACCGATTGTTCGCATCATCCATGCCTGCCATTTAAACACCTCTTATGCTAGTGAATTTTTTGGGGAAGAAACTTATCAGCTATTAATAGTATAATTTTTTTTAGCCACTCACCGTTTTCAGTAATGATCACAGGCGGATTTCCATACTTTTCTTTGATGTGCTTCATCAGTTTGAACATGCCCCAGGGTACTATGTGCAGCCATCCTGATGCTGCCTGGAAGTTGAAAGACACAGCTGTCAATCTGACATCTGATGACTAGAGGATGGAAACTAGAAGTAGAACAAGTTAGCTTCCGAAATTGTACCGTGTCTCCTATTTTCTTTCCATGTCTATAAGCTGTACAGTGGAGACAACGGAGAGTTCAGTAACTGAAGATAGGGGGGAAAACGGGGTAGACTAACTTGTTTAACAAGACTAACCAGTAGGTATGATTGCAGCATCAGTTGAAGCATCATTCATTACAAGTTTCCTGATCCGTATTCTGTCGTTCCTAACATACAATGTGGTATAGTGGTTTATGCCCACAAAATCTAGTGAGCCTGATACTAGCTTCGAATCCTGAGTTGAAAACTGAGGCAGCCTATCACCCGCAAGTTTCTGCATAGAAGGAGGATAGTGGCCAAACATTAAGGGATCCAGGAACCTGTATTCACACTTGGAAAATTTCATAATTAATATTATGAGCAGCAGCTATGTATTGCAACTACAGAGGAATTGAATTGACGTGGTTATATCAAAATTGTGGTAGATGTATCACCATCCAAGCTCAAAGTCCATTGCTCGTGCTGCTGCCTCCGTGTCCTCATCAACATCTGACAATGGTTCATACCACTTTGAATCAAGCGCAATGCCAATGATACCTCCTTGTTCTTTCTGCAATGAATACATAAAACCCTTAATGTTTTTTTTAACTTTTTGATACATCTTGTGCATGTGTTTATAGTAAATTACCTTGAAATGCTGCTTATAAGAATGAAAAGCACCAGCATGTGCTAAGAGTATGTTGTGAGCTACAACATAAGGTTCAGTTGACGATTTTCCCTCCCTACAGAATATATGAGACAGAATAGAACACCTCCCAGGTGCCTGGATGCCAAAGTCATAACCATCAATCGCAAAATTATGGGGCTCATTGAAAGTGATCCAGTGTTTCACTCTGTCTCCAAATTCCTTGAAGCAAGTAGAGGCATAGTGAACGAAATCATCCCTGCATAATTCAGCTGCCAAACATCAATAAAACCACTTTCCCTCAATCTAGTTTTATGCTATATAGACAGTGCAAGCGATGGTCTCCTAAAAAAGAAGACCGATATAATAGTTGCATACACGATTTGGGAGTTTAACCATCCACTGTATCTGTCTTCTAGTGCTTGCGGAAGGTCCCAGTGAAAGAGTGTTACATATGGTTGTATACCTGACCCCACATATATAGAGGAAACCAAATAATGATAATAAAACACTGAGAGTTGGCAACAGTTCAGATTTGACGCATTGAACTTTAGAATATGAAATACCTTTGTCTAATAGAACATCTATGAGGCTGTTATAGTAATTCAATCCTTCTTCATTAGGTTCACCAGTTCCATCTAGCAAGAAAAATGATAAACTACGTAGTATCTAGTGCTAAAAGGAAAATAACATATTTTACAAAGAAATTTCTTATTGCATACTTGGAAAGATACGAGACCATGAGATAGAGAACCGGTATGCATCCATGCCAATGTCCTTAATCAAGTCCACATCTTCCTGCCAGTCAAATGTTAGGCTTGTTGTTTCTGGATAGTTTTCGGTGTAACCAATATTCTTATTCAGTTAACTACTTGGTCATAGAGGTTAAGCTAATCTGCGAAAATCGTAAAATCTTTATGTCTGAAAACTTTGTCGTTGACGCAAATGGCGCTTCATATTAAGGAAAACCTCTGCTCACTATCCTGCTTTTGGCAGCAGCATGCCAGAGAAGTGGACTATCAGTTTTTTTGGTAACTAAAATGTCAAAGCACTAGAAAAAGGAGGAAATTACTAGAAGATGAAGGTAGGATAATTATGTAAAATAATAAATAGAATGATTCTTACAGACATGAAAGGAACAATAAAACTCACACGTGATTTCAATTCTTACAAATTAAAAATTGCCAGAGGATGGCCACATGAAAGGTAGGCAACTTTTCAAACAAATGCCAAGAAATTCATTTATGGAGGGATTTGATGCTTTCAAAAAACAGAAATTTTCAGCTTTAGTAGAACAATCGAATGAATTAAATCAAACAGAAGATGGCAGAGGCATATATATGAATCATTGACAGCTTACCTTATAACGATGGTAGTGATCAACGGCAATATCTGCATTGCTGAAATCTATCACCCGACCTGCAAAATAAATGCTAACTGAGTCACAATTCTGGAAAGGTTAGCATCTCATTACTGCACTATTCGCAACATAATCCTCATTATCTCACCGGGTCGTCTTGTCAGAGTATCCCATATTGTAGGTCCACGTTGACCCTCGTTGACAGCGCCTTCATACTGATAACATATTGACCAGAATCAGACATCGAGCTGAGAGCACAACGGTTGAAATCAAAGAGGCCACACCTGGTAAGCTGAAGAAGCAGTGCCAAAGACAAAACCTTGAGGGAAGTCTGCCCTCCTTAGAGCTTCAGCACAAGCAGCAAAGCTGACAAGGATATGAACCAGTGTCAGAACACCCATGGCGTATCCTTCAGTTGGTTGCACTGACTAATAGTTTCCTTATTCTAAGAATAAGAACAAGGTAGGATCATATGATATATATAAACCTTGTTCAGTTGGTGAAGCGTGGGAAGCAACTGAATGCTGAGCAAGTGAGCTTCACTTGTCTTGGAAGCCCTTTTAATGTGCGTCTCTACTAAGTAACTCTTGTGGAGGCCATAGGGTGCAAAATCTCTATCACAGTGGCCAATTAATCAACAAGGGAAGGAAACTAATTGACATACCCAGCTCCGAAACCTATCAAAAAATTGGGCCACATCTGAAGTGTCACAAGCAAGTAGAGCTTTGCTTGGGTGCAACAAATTCAGTCAGATTGAGGTTTGCCCAGCACTCCAGCATCCATGCCTTAAAAAACTACAGTTTGAGAGGAAGAGGATTGCTGAGTCACATAATGAGAAGGCCTTATCAATTATTATTAGATCATGACTTTTCCTTTCTTACAAAATTATCAAAGTGCAAAGCATTACTATGGTCATGAGGAACAGATAGCTACGATAATGAAACTATCACAATTATCCTGGAAAAAGGCCACACCTTTCCTTATCCATTTCGTTTGGTAGTGTCACATAAAAACAAAAAATTGTGTCACGATTTGTATAGTGATCTCAACATGTGCCGTGAATAGAAAAGGAGAAAAAGAGAAAACAAATACAAGATTCTTAACAGGTACAATTTGTCCCGACACATTTGCATAGTCACATGCTTATCCCATGGGGAACGTTAATAGTTTGCTTGCACGGCAGGACCATTCCTGATTCCCCAGATGGTAGTTAGATGACAGGGATAGGAGCGATTTGGGGATAGTGATCCTGAGTTCCTGACAGCATCTTGGACAGGCCCAACTGCCGAGTGATGTATTGTATTGCACGTGTTGTTTATGTGATGTGTCATGGATATCCTACTATGATTCAAGGATTCAGGATATGCACATAAATTAAAAGTCAAAGAAAGACATATTGACTACGAGGGGGAGAAATGTAGTCCGCTTTGAGAAAAGATACCCAATGTCTCTGAAGAAATCTTAGATAAAAACACCGAACTTGCAACCATGATTTGCACTAGAGAAATCCGATTGACATCCCACCTTTCCTCGGTGTAGAATGGGGTCCTGCAGCAGCAAAAGCGCAAAGCTTCGATGTCACCGCCATCCACCTACCCTCCACCGCCCAAACTGTCGCTGTAACGCGAATTTCTTTTACACAGCAGGAAAGTGAAAAAACTATGCGTGGGCGCAGCAGTGGCATGGCATCAGCAGTAAACTCAGAAGGTTCACAAGATACAGGTGGAGTGGAGTAGGGGGTTCGCTTGCCTCAGCAACCGTCGCGTGGCTTGCGCGCACGCATCTCCCGGGTAAGCAATCTTGCGTGGCCTCGCGTGGCGTGCGGGGAGACACACAGAGAGAGACCCTTGACCCCCGCCGTCCTCGTCCTGAACTCCTGATGGCTGATGCAGCGATGCTGATGCTGATGCGTGCGGCGTTAGGCCATGAGCTCGCTGGACGGAGACGAGGCCCCACCAGCCTCTAACGGCGGGGGAGAAGACGAGCAGCCCATGGGCCTCAATGGATAACTTTGGCGTCTTCCAGGCCCATCTGCGCCTCACCTGAGGCCTGGCCCATTTAGTGTCGAGGCCCATGTATAATGCAACCCACAAGTGTCAGAAGGTAGAAGAGCGCGTTATCCTCTTCCGGGGAACTCTGACGAAGCCGTGTGCGTTATCCTGTGAGCAGTTTGGGGGCGGTGAGCGAGTCCAGAGAGAGGGAGAGGAGCGAGGATGGCTGGGATGGCGGCGCTGCAGGGCGCCATGGCGTCGCTCTCCGTCTCCGCGCCCGGCGCGGCGAGCACCAGCAGCTTCTGGGGCAACCGGCTCGCCACCTACTCCGCGCCGCAGCCTGGGGTCTGTTCCTGCTTCCAACTTCCGTTCCGTTCTGCTGCTCTGATGGTTTGGTAAAAGAAAATAGCTGTTCAGCTGCAATGTTCTAGTCTGGAGTACCTGGATAGCGTTACAAAGCGCGGTTGGATGGAATTGTTCTTGGGACATTCCAGCTTGCATTGTGATTTGGAGGTTTTGGAGCTAGTCTGTATGGATTGGATGCAATGAAATGGAAAACTAACAACATTTTAATTGAGCATTTTCAAGGTTGACAAACCAGGCTTACTAGTATGACTATATTTGGATTGCAGCTTAGCTGCAGTGAGTTTCCTTTTGCTCCCCACCCTCACCACCACAAAGACCACGGCGTATTGAATCTCCTCTAGCCTCTTTTTAATCTTGTATTGAAGCTTAAATGGTAGGGTTTGAGTAGATAAAAAGATTAACCAATTGAGATTAATTTAAATAAGAGAATTTCCTTTGTCATACAAATTTAGCCACATGTGTGCTTTTTACTGCTAATATAGAGCACGCTGTGTTGGATGGGGTAAAAGTTGTTGAACAGTCTTTATTTAGTATGCTAAGTTGTTAGCTGAGGAAATTATGTTGTTTTGAAAGACGTCAAAATGTCAACTGAGGAAATTATGTTGTCCCCGGTGGGCCACTGTTTTAGTTTATATATTTATGCCTGAATTATTTTGTTGTGCCAAAATGCTCAGTATTGAGGGCAGTACTTTTCATGTTTACTCTTATTTTCTTGTAGATGTTTTTCCCCTGACATGCCACCCCACATCACATAACACATATGACTAACTAGAAACAAATTTGGCACCAAATAGTGTATTATGAGCATAATGCTGTTTGTATTTGAGCCATGCCTTCTTCTCTGTGTTATCTTCAGTATGTCTTACCTCTATGTACTTGTGCCTGGAAAAATCCAACTGATAATAATCGGAGAGGATAAACCTTTCTTTTAAGCAGCAAAAGCAAGTGAAGATTAGATAGTGAGGTTAAGTAATCACTGTTGAAGGAAGTGATATAAGAGCATCTCACCAGATCTCTTATAATGCATCTCCTATGAGTTGTTTTAGCCTTTTAGGAGAGTGCCTTATAATCAATTTAGGATATAGGAGGGCATTGGTGTAGCAGATTACCTAAGACTTGTCTCCTATATTTCTTTAGGGATAGGGGAGAGGAGGTTGTCTCCTTATTTAGGAGATCTCTTAAAAATTATAGGTATAGGAGATGATATAGGAGATCTGCTAGGTATAGGAGATTGGATAGGATATATGGTGGAGATGCTCTAACTACTGTATTTTAAGGGATAGCTTATACTCAAAGAAATATACATAATGAACAGCCCTGAATCGTAGTGTCTTGATCAGATCAACCACGAACCACTGTGTTTGAGTCTTGCCATATCTGAAAAGCATCTGATTAGTGTCTCTTTTATTTGAAATGTAATCTTATGTATTTAGCACTTGAAGCTCTGACAAGCTGTTTAATATGTCCAATATGCAGGTAAGATTTATGGTCAAGATATGCCCCATTGAAATGAGAGTGAGTAAAGATTCTTAGTCCAAGTATTTGATCCTTTTTTATCCAATAATGTTAAATGCCTTAAATTTTCACTTTCCACTGCAGCTTAAGAGATGGGAGCGAAAGAAGTGTAAACCAAACAGCCTTCCTGTGTTGCACAAGATGCATGTTAGGATTGGGGACACGGTACAGGTCATTGCAGGCCGTGAGAAAGGAAAGGTTGGAGAAGTTACACGCCTTTTCAAGCACAACAGCACGGTGATTGTGAAGGACCTGAACTTGAAGTCGAAGCACAAGAAAGGCACAGATGATGAACCTGGTGAAATCGTCATGGTCAGCAAAATTTCTATTCAACTTGTTTTTGGGCCTCTCATGATGCTTTGCATATATTGATTTCAAAAGCATATATGTAGTTTTAAGTGCCTAATTGCTATCTCCTGATCAAACTTAAAAATTTCCTTTGACCAGATTGAAGGCCCCATTCATAGCTCAAATGTGATGCTCTACTCAAAGGAGAAGAGTGTGGCAAGCAGGGTTGGCCACAAATTCCTCGAGGACGGGACCAAGGTCCGATACCTGGTCAAGACCGGGGAAGTAATTGACAGTGTTGAGAAGTGGGTAAAGGTGTTTAAGGAAGGAAATTCCGAGTAACCATTTTAGCATGAAAAACCTGCAAAATGCTCTGAACCCTGGCTGCATCTTGTATGCCGAATTGAGTCTGTTTATCCCTGTGTGTTGTTTATGCCAGTTTGTTCTCCCTGTAAATTATACAGTTATCACCAAATTTTGCAACGCAAGTCAATGCATGTCAGCATTGTTTCACCAGTCAGAATTTTATTAGGAACAAAAACTATGAACGGGGTTGTGCGTGTTGACAGCCCGTGTTCGTTTGCAGGCCTAATTTGGCCCAGGGTGTGTTTAGTTTGTGAAATATTTTAAGTTTTGCTACTGTAGCATTTTCGTTTGTATTTATCAATTAATGTCCAATCATGGACTAATTAGGCTCAAAAGATTCGTCCCGTGGTTTTTCTACCAAACTGTGTAATTAGTTTTTTCTTTCATCTATATTTAATGCTCCATGCATATGTCAAACGGAGAATCTAAATATTTTGGAACTAAACGTGACCCCACTACTCTCCATCTTCGGGAGATCCGAGCCCCACATGTATCATTTATTACTCGCCCCACCTTTCCACCGTTGTGTATTTGCCTCTTCGGGAGATGGTGAGGCGCTCGACGGCTCTGGCGGAGGCGGCGGCGCTGCTGCTGCTGTCGCTGGCGGCTGCGTACATGTCGATCATGTCGTACTGGGAGAGGAGCGAGGAAGAGGAGACCCACCGGATGTTCGTGGAGTGGATGGCCAAGTGCAACAAGACCTACAACTCCACCGGCGAGGAGGAGCACCGGTACGCGGTGTTCAAGGAAAACTTCCGCCGCCGCGGCCCCGTCCTCAACATCTTCGGCGACTGGACCGACGAGGAGCTTCACGCATGGCATTCCGGAGGATGCCTCCGAGAGGGAGACTTAGCTGAGCGTCAGGTACCAGATCGCCGACAACGAGGACCTGACGGGCTCCGTCCACTGGAGGAAGAAGGGAGCGGTGGGCCGGTGTCCGAGGATCTGTTTCTAGTTTCTTTATCATTTTTTTTCTTTGGGTAAAAGAAAGCATCATTTGTACATGTTCGCTGCAAGCCTGCAACATACCATTTGCATCAAGCGGGGAAGATTAACCAAAATAAAGGATGTTAAGTGCATTTGTTTCAGTATCCATACAGAACTAGATGTTGTTTATCTTCTAGCTGCAGTTTCCCGTGCATATTTCAATGGTTCAATCGTGGAACCAATTTTGTAAAATGGCTTCGTACATAGAAAGAACCATGTGCCGTCACGAGTGGTGGGTGGACAAGGGAACAATTATCAACTTGTTTGTTTGGGCTGATCTAGCTGACTAAAAGCACCGTTGGCTGGTTTTTTGTGAAAGAAAAACACTGCTAGCTAGCTGACTGATTTGATTGATAATCTCAAGCGAACAGGCTGTATACCCTTGTAGATGAACAAGTACAGGACGTAATAAAATTAACTGATCTTTATCTTGGTAGTGGTAGGATACTTCAGCTGATTATAGACAATATTCTAGAGTTAACCACAAGTATGTGGAGATTTTTTGAGTAACCTCTGAGTATGATTAGCCTCACAATTCATTCTTATTACTACTGTATGCCAGATGTGGGACGCCTTTGATTTACATGGTTTTATGACAACTTATTGTGTGACTTGGGTCACTTACATAGTTGAGTGAGTATATTTTTTTTGAGGTCAACACCGGGGGTAGTAAGGTCTTCCCACCTGAATTTTTCATTCCACAGATGTCGAGCTAGCCGGAGGGCGGAAGGGCTTTGGCGCCAATCTAAATTACAACAAGAGGGGGGGGGGGCGAGGGTGAGTATATTACCTTCTGAAGTGCAGAACGGTAGACAATCAGGAGTTTTTTTTATGTTCGATTAGTGTTGTAGAAAAAAACATAATTTTCAACTAGGTTCATCAAACATGGACTGAAAGAGGAAAAGAAGAAAAAAATCATAGTGTGCTAATGGTTGATAATCTTTTTTTTAGAACAATGGTTGATAATCTGGTGGACCCATATGTCTTTTTTCTCTGATGGGTGGACGATCTTCACCATCTGCTGTCATTTGATATGATGCCAAATAGACTCTTGGAAGCATCTCAAATCTGTGTCTCATGTGGGTGTTTCACATTCCTATTGGTAGCAAGTGCTTCCTCTACATAGTCATCACTGGCATAAAACCTCCCTGTTATTTTATTCATTACAAATTTTTCGTATATCTATATATTCTCATCTGTTAGATGAAAATAAAATCCGGAGGGAGCACCGCTCCACCATTCCTAACCAGTTAGGTGAAAATAAAATCTAGAGGGAGCACCGCTCCACCATTCCTGAAGAGATGAAGCCTGTGTGGATCTGAATATGGCACTTGTGTTTGTTGTTGGAAGTTGGTTGCCTTTGACAATTTTAGCATATAACATTGGGTGAAAGTGCATACGTTGCAACGCGTAGAGCCATAATTTTTTTAATGATCTTTTTTTTTTCTAAACATACTTGCTAAGCAAAAATCGATGTATTGTTGAGCGAGTAAAGTCTGATTTGCCTGCCTGATCTTATCGCCAAATTTAAAAAACATTCTCGAACTAAAATTGCTCAGAGTGCTTTACGAGTGTTTACCCAATGTTTCAATGATTAAGGCCTTAGAGGTGCTTTCTTCATCTTGAATTTATTACTGACCACTACTATAAAACCGGTTTCTAGCCTTTTAGGGATGGGCTTATCGATCAGCCGAGATTGTACGAATTTGTCTCTTCTGGAAATAAACCATTTTTAGAGGCAGTGGCCTAGCTAGCCTCTCTGGAAGTTTGTTTCCAAACACGGGCCATCTAATTCTACAATCTTTGAAAAGAGCATTTGTAGAATAACCTCAAGATTATGTCTGCCTTTATAAATGATTTTTCAAATGTGCTGTTCTTTCTCTGGGCATTCTTTTTCAGAGTTGACTGGCTTAGCTTTCCATGACGTATTCCCCGGCGTAATATCCATAGAGGCTTGTGCCGGTAGGTTACTTGTGGCACTACATGATGAAATATATTAATGACGATGAGCCATCGATGTGTTTGTTGCCGTTTCTATGTGTGACAATATGTGACAAACATGTGCAAGAGTCATTCGATTAATTAATAAGTTGCATATGACAACCGTGCTAAACACTCTAATTAGCATACTAGTCATATGAGCCAAGGATAGAATCTAAGTATACTGTGAAGCGGGACCAATGCTAATAAAGGCACCGGCGACGCTATGGCTTGGACAGACATGATCAAGCCTGCTCAATGTAGCGATGCAGTGCAACGAGGAAGTCATGTAGATGTTCCCTGCACACTTTTGTACTAGAACACTAGGAATTAGTTATTCTCGTCCTATTCAGGAACACGCTGCCACAGGAAGTAGGCGATGACCAGGCCACAGGAAGTAGGCGATGACCAGGAAACAGGAGCAAGCATCGTGTGAGGATGTGCACTCCCAAAAGCATGACCATTAACCTATTCATGCAGATGTCACAATGGACATGGTTACAGAGGCCTTCTCTCCCAACTGCCTGGGTGCAGGAGCCCATTTCGGCCAGGGCTTGGGAGTTGGGATTCATTTTTGTAGTGGTGGACAGAAAAATATTTTTTGGCCAACAATTAACTATCAACCTTCTATCTTCAAGGCTTTGCTGCGAGAAAATATTCAATAGCTCATTTCCATCTTTAATCTTTTTTGGAAGAAGATATCGCATTTCCATCTAATAGCTCTTTCTTTACAATTTCTCAAAGGGAACATGGTCTTCATTCTGGCGGTTCAACCAGCAGTGGTCCCAGGTCCCATTGAAAAGGGCTACCTCCTACCTGCATGTAGTTGTCTGGTTGTCCCATGCACATCGGCCACCACAGATCGATGAACGATGATGTATAGATGTTGCATTCGATCTTGTAGCTGTTGGATGAAGTAATTGTCCGGCCCAACAATCTATATTTCCAAATTCCAATGTGATCGCACAGGTGTGGACGTGTTCTGTGGTACACATGATATATTAATCTAACAATTCCTTATATATATTCCAAAGGTGTGGATATATGAATATCAAGATAACGTGTGATAACTCCGGTGTTTAACAATTTAGCAACAGGACCTGGACCTCTCATAAAATTCAACAGCGTCTAGCTAGACCACAATTCCTTATGTATTCATATTCATTAAAAGTGCTATAATTTCTTCCTTTATTCACTACTAGTAGTTAATAAAAATATATATTTCATTTTCCATTTATGTTATAATAGAAAATCATAGCCAAAAGGTATATTTTGGAGCTAGATAGTGTTGTCGTCTAAACAGCGAGAATTATATGGAATCAAATAGAATAGTCATGAATCATGACCAGGAGATAGTTCCTAGCCAGTTCAGAATCGAGCAACTTTAGAATCCAATCAACCCTCTTATCAATTATCATTGAAATTAGTACTAAATAGAGACCTGATGGGACTTCCGGTACATCACTATTGGTTACACAAGAATCGGTACTGACCGGAGCAGCACTGCTGCAGGTTTATTTTTTCGCGAACGTGCCCGCCTTGTGACACGTGTTTCATTAAGAAGAAGATCACTGTTGCAGGTTCAAAGGCTGTGGCCCTGATCGCTTGAACTTATCAGCTTGACTTATCAGTCATAATACAATGTTTTTCTCTCACAACAAATCAGCGAACACCAGAACATGTTCTCTCTTCGTCCCATGCATGTTGGGTTGTGTAGGTGGATGTAATTATGTAGTAGAGTTACTTCACCAAAAATAACAGAAGTTAAATAATTTCAAGATTAACAATGACCTCATATGCTATTCCCGATAAAACATTTCTTCTCGTCTTAGATTTTTTTGGCTGCACCTGTATCCAACTCAATTGACAAAGACAAGACCTAGCTAGGAAGATAGTGTACACAGATTGCGTAAACCCGTGCACGAGGATGGAGCCTACCCCCTCTGTCCTTATTTATCTGTCGTTTCTGGTTTTCGTGTCGCAAGTTTGACTCGATTTGTAAAAAATACGTGCAACATTTGTATCTCCAAATAAATTTATTAAAAAACTAGATTCAAAGATCTTTCCAATAATACCAATTATGTACCATAAATATTAATATTTTTTAATATATATTTTGTCAAAGTTATTGCTCGGGAAGCGCAAACGACATATATTCCGGGAGGGAGGGATGGAGTAGGAGACTAGGACCGAAACCGGCGCTCTGGCTAAACTAGCTACCAATTCATGCTTGGGTGTCAAGGTCAAGGCAGGGAAAAATGAATACACCCACAACAAAGTATAGTTAAGCGCCTCAAAATTAGATGAAAGAAGAGAGCTAGAATAGCTCAGCTCTCACTCTCGGGGGCGTTATCTTGCTATTCCCGGTCAAATCATACGTGTACGTTTGAGAAGCCAACAAGACTGCACCACCAGCAAAAATTAATGAACAAGCGCTTCCTGAGATGGATATATACAGTCAATTGAGCCAACAACCTAGCAGGAGAAATTTTGCGCTTGAGGGCACATGCTCTTGTACCGTGGACTCTCCTATTGGGTACGAATAGATTCGTACCCAATAGGAGAGTCCACGGTACAAGAGCATGTGCCCTTAAGGGCAAAATTTACTTTCTCATCAGCCGACAGCACACTATTTAAGTTTCAGTGTGCGCGCGCGTCTCGCTATAGAGCTAGCAAAAGCACCCACCCCACCAGGCAAATAACATGCCGTCGTCTCAAAGCCGCAGCCGCCTGCGCTGCAGGTTGCTGCCGCTGCTTCTCGTCCTCCATTTCTCCGGCAGGGCCGCCACCGCCGCCGCCAGCGGCGGCGGCGACAAGGTGCCGGCGCTGATCGTGTTTGGGGACTCGACGGTGGACGCGGGCAACAACAACTTCATCCCCACCGTCGCCAGGGGCAACTTCCCGCCGTACGGGCGCGACTTCGACCGGGGCGTCGCCACCGGCAGGTTCTCCAACGGCCGCCTCGTCACCGACTTCCTTTCGGAGGCGTTCGGCTTGCCGTCGTCGGTGCCGGCCTACCTGGACCCCGGCTACACCATCGACCAGCTCGCCACCGGCGTCAGCTTTGCCTCCGGAGGTACCGGGCTGGATGATTTGACAGCGGAAATCGCAGTAAGGAAAAAACTTCTGTATATACCTTCTGCTGTGCCAGCATGTCTTCCTTTATTTTGACTGGTGGCCCATGCTGCTGCTTCTCGTGCTCTTGCAAAGTTTACATATGACCGACTGAGCCAACGTATAGAACGACACAACGGTTCACCAAACTGACTCGTCAACGGGTGATAACAAGGCCAGCAACACCTTTTGCTCTCTCAAGAGTGATGGTTTTCTGTCACTTTTATTTTGACTCTGCCCTATATTAGGGCACCCTGTGGCTGTGTATGGTTCACGTTGATCCGATAAAACGAGCCAACATTAGCCATGACAAAGATGTTGGTAAAGTAGAAGATGGTTGGGTTGGAGCCAAGCCAAAGTTTAGGCCGTGTTTAGATGCCAAAAAGAGGCAAATTTTTTTTGCATAGTAACTGTCACATCGAATCTTTAGATACATGTATGGAGAATTAAATGTAGATAAAAAAATAAATAATTGCACAGTTTGTCTGTAAATGTCGAGACGAATCTTTTGAGCCTAGTTAGTCCATGGTTAGACAAATTTTACCAAATAACAACGAAAAGTGCTACAGAAATTTTTTCCCAAAATTTTTCACAACTAAACGGGCCCTTAAACTTAGACAAAGAAATATGATGCCTGGATGACAACCAAGCCAAAGTGTAACCAAAGCTACATTCTCGCTTGGTAGAATCCTCGAGCCATCGTCGCTCGCCATCCACACGACCACACAGGAGTTTCCCGCACGCGCCTCCCCTCTCCTGCAAGCGGCCTTTTCCCACTTGATGCTCCTCGATGCTCTTTTTAGCTGCCGCCACTGATGCAAGCTCACACACGCAGGAGGCCAAGGATTTTTTTTCCTTGTATTTTCCCGTTGCCGCCTTGGGATTTCGACCTCTCGGTGTCGTGCCAACAGCATGGAGCAGCGGGATGCTGGGAGTTAGACGCCAATTAATTACATTGGTGCCATTATGACTTTCGTGGATTGGAGATGAAGCACTATAGTTCACCTTTTTTTGAATCGTGTTATTATAATTTTTGTTCTGCCTGATATATATCACTTTATACGATCGGGACAACATTGAACTCAAGCGCAGGTCATTGTATTCTTGCATTGCCCAAAGTGCCCTTCCACTCTCTTGTCTCCCCATGCCTCCTTCCTTCCCTATCTTCTACCTCGTGACTAAGGTGTGTTTGGTTTGGGGTGACTAAACTTTAGTCACCCAAGTTTAGTTCCTTTTAGTTACTTTGAGTCAAATCCCCTGACTAAAAACTGACTAGCATCTAGTCCCCAAAGAATGACTAGAAGGGACTAAAACCCCACTTTGGACAGGGGCTACCCCTCATTACTTCAACATGGAGCAAAGATTAGGACTATTTAATAAGGGTATTGTGGTCTTTTGTCATTAGCTTTAATCCTTTGGTCACCAAACCAAACACTCTACGACTACGTGGATATTGCGCGACCCATCGCACATAAGGGATATCACGCGACCCCAAAACATACGTGAGTGAGCATCTGGGCAACACGACATGTTGGATGAGACCCACTCCCTTCCCACGCTCTCTTCTCACTGCCCATGCATGCATGCTAACGTAAGCAAAATAAACCAAAATATTTTTTAAAAAAATTGCTATAGCTCTTGAATGGTGTATCTGTTTTTAATTTTGTCTGCACCGGTGTGTTCTAGTGACGAGATGAACAAAACTAGACCTCACTTGCATATGTTTCGAAGAATTTTAGTTTAGTAGCAAATTTATGCGTAAATGTGTTAGGAGATTTATCAAAGGAGTTACTACCATATAATACTAAAGTTGCTACTTTAAAAATATACTAAAGTTTTTTACATAGTACGCATATCGATTGTTATCATGGAAATATAATAAAACTGTTAAATAATATTTACATATAGGTACTAACCCCTAAACAGAGTAGCGGATCAAAACAAGACAAGCTGCAAACTGAAGGGGCAAATTATTAAAACAAGTATTGCGTAAGCTACAAACTAGGGGGACAAGTTATTATACAACACATTATAAAAAGCTAGCAAACATGACTTGCTGCCAACTGAGGACATTTATTACAAAAGTCAGGAAACATGACTCGCTGCCAACTGAAACTGAAATTAACAAACAAAGAATGGAACTGAAATTGATAAATACACACCGAAAAGTAAAGTAGACAAATGAAAAAGATGAAAACTATCACTAAAACTAAAAATACAAAAAATAAAATAGGAAATGAAAAGTAAAGTAGACAAAAACAAAAAAACAAGTATTGCGTAAGCTGCAAACTAGGGGGTAAGTTATTATACAACAAATTACAAAAAGCCAAAAAACATGACTTGTTATTAACTGGAGGCATTTATTACAAAAGTCAGGAAACATGACTCGTTGCCAATTGAAACTAAAACTAGCAAACAAAAAATTGAGCTGAAATTGATAAATAGACACTGAAAACTAAAGTAGAGAAAATGAAAAAGATGAAAAATAACACTAAAACTGAAAATACAAAAAAATGAAAACTAAAGTAGACAAAAATATAAAAAAAGAAAAAACAATTGCGTAAGTTGCCAACTAGGGGCAAGTTACTATACAACACATTACAAAAAAAACAGAAAACATGACTTGCTGCGAAGTGGAGACATTTATTATAAAAGCTAGGAAACATGACTCGCTACCAATTGAAACTAAGATTAACAAACAAAAAATTGAACTGAAATTGATAAATAGACACCAAAAACTACAGTAGACAAAATAGGAAAAAAAAGAAAAATAACACTATAACTGAAAATACAAAAAATGATATTGACAAATAGCAAATGAAAACTAGAGTAGATAAAACTAAAAAAACATCACTGAAACTGAAAATTAAAAAAATGAAATTGACAACCACAAAATATCACTGAAATTGAAAAATAAAAAAAATGAAAACTAAATTAGACAAAATAAAAAAACGAAAGGAACCTCCCAGCCGTTCGGAAAGGGTCTACTACTCTACTGGGCTCCCGCGGCCTGGTGTTGCGCCCACGCGGCCTGGTGTCGCGCGAACGCGCTGAGCGCGACCAGTTGTTTGCGTAAAGTTTAGTCGAGGACTAAACCAAACCAAAATGGCCTAAATGGATGCCGCCAGCCAGCGAGCTCGCCCCCTCGGCCCTCGCACGCCACCGGCCCCGCTCCCGCACCAATCCTACCGCTGTGCCGCACGCCTCCTGCCTCGCGCCCGTGTTCCCGCTGGCGCTCGCACACCACCGGCCCGCACGCCCACCGCTGTCTCGCGTTCCACCAGCCTAAGGCTGGACGAAAAACTCGAAGCTCGTTAACTCGCTCGACTCGTGGCTGGCTCGGCTCAGCTCGGCTCGGCTCGTTATGATAACGAGCCGAGCCGAGCTAGGATTTTAGCTCGTTAGCTATAACGAGCCAACTCGAGCTGGCTCGTGAGCCGCTCGCGAGCCAAACGAGCCGTAGTTTTAGGGAAAAAGTCATCATAACTTATATTAGTTTTGTATTACTTCATGTCTTGCACTTCACAAATGGATGATATGTTAGCTTATATGAATATTTTATTCGATTTTAAGGTTATTAAATATATTATTTTTATATTATTAATATTTTTAAGCTTTAGATAAATGCAAATATTATATTTTGTGTATTTTTTATATCTGGCTCGTGAGCCTAACGAGCCAGCTCGAGCTCATAACGAGCCGAGCCGAGTTGGCTTTCTGGCTCGTTAAGATAACAAGACGAGCCAGAACGAGCCGAGCCGAGCCGAGCCAGCTCGGCTCGTTATCCAGCCTTACACCAGCCCATGCCCGTGCCACACACAAATTTGTAACCAAATTTTGGCCACAACAAAATTTTCTTTCTTCTGTGGTAACTGGTAACCCTAAAATAATCTCCCAGGTAGATGCTCGATGCCTATGCCTATGGTTGCAGCCCCGTTGTGCTTCGCGCCATCGTCGCGTCTGCCAACCGTGCATCTTCTGACGAAAGAACCTCTTCACTGCTATACAACTGATGACGTGCCATGCTCAAAATACAGGGGACTGGTTTTAGATGATCTGCGGTGGCGAACACTTTTGAGTGGCTAAATTGATTTGGAGAGCCGATTTACTTATTTTCCAATTGTCAAATTTACATATTTTCATGAAATTGCTCTAAGAATGCCAAAAGTTATGTTTGCTACTTTCTTTAAAGAGAAATGCTAGCGCACAGACATACGATGAGGATGAATTCCATCAGACATCCAATGAGGATGAATTCCATCGGACGCCCGCCCGCACGATTGACAAGCCTGCCCCGACGCCTAACCCGCCCCCACCCACGCACCCCGCCCCATCCCCATCCATTCGCTCCGCCCCGCAGGCGCACCCCCGCCCTGTTGTGCCCCTGACCGCCGCCCCCTAGCGCGCCGCACGCCACGTCCGCCGGCCACCGGCTCACCGCGCCCCATTCCTCGGCACCCCTGACTCTCCGAACAACAGGAAACACGTGCAGCATGAAACACTTGAATGCAACATACGTCCGAAACAGATGAAACATCTGGAATATACAATTACAACATATGTGTGAAAACATATGCAACATCCAGATAGAACACTTGCAACTTGCAACACGAGAACACTTCCTACAGCAGAAGACTGAAATAGATGAAACATTTTGGAACATACTGTTGCAACATATGTGTGAAAACTGATGAAACAGTTTGAACAAACGCTTGCAACATGCCTCTACAACACTTGTAACATATGCAACATGTGCAACATCCTGCCATCTACTTTTGCAATGTCCATATAAAACAATTGCAACATGCCTCTGAAATATCTGAAACAATTGAAACATACATTTGCACCATGGTGGGAGAGAGGCATGGGCCAGTCGATTCCGGCCGACGAGGTGGGAGCCGACAGCGAGAGCCTATGCGTGAGCACCACCTAGCACCAGCACTAGCAGCGCGCGTGAGCACCACCAGCAGCAGCGCCACCGGCATCGGGCTTGGTTCGGCGACGACGGTGGGGGATGGGGGGCAGGTAGCGCGGTGGCCGCCGGGGTGGGAAGAGCTCGGTCGCCAGGGTTAGAGAGGGCGCCGCCGGGGTGAGGAAGGTGCTGCGCCGGGGTGGGGGAGAGCCGCCCACTCCCCTGCAACACCGCCGCGACACCTCCATGGATCACGCCGGAGGCGAGTCGATCTCGCTCATGTTCTATGGATCTTGCCAGGGTGGGGAGAGGGGCGCCGGATTTGTGGGCATTGGGGACTCCCGGTGAGGATGCCGGGATGGGGGAGGACGCTGGGCGTTGGTGCCGGCGGCAGGGGATGAGGACCGCGAAAGGGGTAAGGATGGGGAGGAGGAAGCGAAGGGATAAGTTTTTTTTAATATACATGCGGACGGAAGCAAGCGGCGGGCATAAAAAAGCCGTCCGACGTTTGTGTAATCCATCGGACTCACGTCACATAGCATTTCCGTTCTTTAAAACAATTGTCCTTCGTTTAGTTGAATGCCAAATATTTGCTTGATAGCCACCTTTTTTTGGTGACCAATGTTGGCAAAAACCTTGATCACCAATCTGGTACCTAAAATTTGGCCGTAACAATTTTTTGGCAACCCTAAAATAATCTTTTAAGTACAGTATTCAACAACTTTGTTGTTTGAAACCTATTCCAGTCAGTCATCCCCCTGAGCCAGCAGCTGGAGTACTTCAGGGAGTACAAGGCGAGACTGCAGCTAGCGAAGGGGGAGTCCGCGGCGAACGAGATCATCGCCGAGGCCGTGTACATCTTCAGCATCGGCACCAACGACTTCATCGTCAACTACTTCACCGTGCCTCTCCGGCAAGCCCAGTACACCCCGCCGGAGTACGTCGACTACCTCGTTGGCCTCGCCGAGGCGGCCGTCCGCGACGCCTACGGCCTCGGCGCGCGCAAGATGGAGTTCACCGGCCTCGCACCGTTCGGGTGCATCCCCGCGGCCAGGACGCTCAACCACGACGAGCCCAGCGAGTGCAACGAGGAGTACAACCGGATGGCAGCGAGGTTCAACGCCGGGCTGCAGGAGGTCGTGAGGAAGCTCGACGGTGAGCTCGCCGGCGCGCGGGTGGTTTTCGCGGAGACGTACAGCGTCGTGTCTGACATCGTCGCCAATCCGTCGGACTATGGTGAGTGACCCCAAAATCTATCTTCAGTTCTTCACAACATATACTGGTTCTGGCATTGAATCAGTTCAAGAGTAGCAATGAGTCAAGAACATTGTGCGAAATGATGAATGACCGGAGCACATTGTGGGAAATATTCACAATGGGGATTTCTTTGCGATGACATGCAGGATTCGAGAACGTTGAGCAAGGCTGCTGCGGCACGGGACTCATCGAGACATCTGTGATGTGTGGCTTGGATGAACCGTTTACGTGTCAAGACGCGGATAAGTACGTGTTCTTCGATTCAGTTCACCCGTCGGAGCAGACGTACAGGATATTAGCGGACCATATTCTCAACACTGCATTACGAGTGTTCCTGTGAGTCTGTGACGTCATTTGTACCTCTTGAGATTTTTTTTGGGTTACACAAGAGAATATATCTGTTTCTTGTTGAAAGCATACAGAAGTCTTAGAAATCAAAATGAAAGAAAGCTAGATACCTATAGCTTGAGGTACCTGTTATTAGCAAAAGGGCCTATAACCCAGTGGCTACAAGAGCCTCATTAGCACCTCAGATTCTGGGTTCCACTTCCCGTGGAAGCGAATGTCCTAGGTTTTACAACGTTTGTACTTTTATTGGTAAATGATGTTTCCGTCGACAGTGAGGCGCGTAATCACAAAAAAGGTACTCATTATAAAAAAAATAACTTTAGCTAGAATACTACTCCCAGGGAGTAACATGATTCTACTTACAGTTGTTGTTGTACTGCTCATGAACTTGGAAATGAAGGCATTTTAAGTCAGTTATTAGCCTTGGTTAACGAGAAAAATATAGAAGAAAAACAAAGTAAACTAAAAGGCCCAATAGTACATATGATCTATGTCTAACCATAAACTACCTCCCTCCTCCAATCCTACCGGTGGTGGCTCATGCCCTCCCTACTCCAATTATATTGGTACAACTCCACAATTATGTTTTTTTTCTTATTATGGCTGCTATAGTTTCAAACATAGATGAGATGTCGCATGCCTGCACAGAATGTGCCAATGCTGAAGAACAAATGGATGGATGATAGACCCAAGTTCTCCTTCGTGGAAGTTCAAATGTCTGATGGTGAAGGCTCCACTGTGATGTTTTTTTTTTTTTTTGCAAAGACACAATGATGTTATCTTTTGGCTTCGCAGGTGAATATAATGAGGTTATCTTTTGGATTCACAGATGAATAAGAGGAGGTTTGATTTTATTTGTGATCTTTGAGGTTACGGTGGTATCTCATAAAGCTTTGGTGCGTATCGGCTCACTGAGAAGCTTCATTATGCCCATGATCTAGTTGTTGTATACTAACGCTGTGATTTAGCCTTTGAGATATAAACATTAAACCATAATCCCTCTGTTCTAAAGCTATACACATTTCTAGTTTTGTAAGTCAAACTATACTAAGTTTAATCAAATTTTAGAGAAAAAGTATTAACATGAATACTATATCAAAGAAATAAAATATGAGAAATATATTCATTAATGAATCGAACGATGCTCAATTGATATTGTAAATGTCATTGTTCATTTTCTATAAATTTAGTCTAACTTAGTATAGTTCGGCTTGGAAAAAGGAAAAAATACTTATATTTTAGGAAGGAAGGAGTGATAGTATTGATAAATGCGAAAAGGTTCTGAAGGAGTAATGGTATTGATAGATGTGAAAAGGTTCTGAAGTCGTATAAACTATATTAGTATACAATTGTGCAAGATGATCGTAATTCATGGTGTACTCTCTCTTTAACATTGTTCATCTGGATATTCCTCATACTTAGCGCTTATTTGGCTACACTTCGATACACCTCAGTCCATGTGTATTAGGGTGGATTGAGGTGCCCAAATACATGCGGAATAGAGTGGCTTAGAGTGCAGTCAAACGGGACCTTAGTAGGAGCAAAATTGATGCCATTGTTCTTCCTACCTCGTAGAATTCACGTTGTGTCATTCCAGCGGGTGCAGCTGCTAAGCCCTGCCAACTCCACTTATGGATGGTGTACATCTCTCACAGTAAGCACATACTTCCATGGAGCCTAACTTCACATATGGCTGGTCTTGTACTGCCCTAATGCTGTCTTCACGGTGCGCTTGCTTAGACTAATGTCACGACCATTCGTTGGCTTTCCATTACCCAAAGAAACAAGACAAGCTTTGGCTCATTGCCCTGACCACAACAAAATGGAAACATCAAGGTGATCTGATGTTTAGCCAAGAAACTCAGCTGAAGTGAGGTGAACCGAACAGGAACCTTGGCAGTTGGCACCTTGGCACGGGCCAATGAATTCATTCAGGCGGTAGCAAGCCGAGAGATGCAAGGAAACCTTTTGTCAAGTATCTATGTGTGCTTCTTTGTTGGTCGGATCCGAACAATAAACCTACCCATTGCTATCTATATCTTCATTATTGTTCCTCTGTCCATTTACATTTCGTGAAAGAAATTACCAAAATCAATAGCAATCTCTCTCGTCTGCTTTTGGCTGCCTACGTTGCACGAACCTGTCATAGCCATTGTTGTGGTTCAAAGATCCATTCATCCTGTGCCCTTTAGAGGAGTCGGCTGTACCGGTTCAGTTGAGTAGCTGGCTTTCTTTAGACAACTTGTTAGTTCGTCATCATTCAAGACTTGGGACATTTATTCTCCATTAATTTAATTAAAGATGTTATGATTCACGCAATCCTTAGCTTTGATTTGGAGTAATAAGGGTGGATTGTATTAAAGATAGTCGTGTACTATTTGGTTATGGTTTGTAGATATAACAAGTAGATTATTATTTGAGTTTATGTTTTTGGATTGATTGACAACTAAGTAGTACTTGCTGGTATTCAAGTTAGGCACAGGAATCAAAGATGTGTACTTGGAAATCGTATAATTTATGTTAGGTATTGAATCATGTATGAAAAATAACTAAATTAAGGATGAAATTAAAAAGGAAGTAGAAGTGCCGGGCCTGGCATTGATGGTATAAGGTGTTGAACGACAGGCGCCATGACTACTTTCCTCCAACAAAATGACTGTATTACTCCTCCAGTCAGGGCTATAAATGGCCTAAGAAATTGCTACTCTCAAGGGTAAGTATGTCTTGAGAACCTTCTCAAGTGTATAAATAAAAACACCGGAAAGGATGAACTCATTCTACTTACGTAGTAGTATATTTCTTCTCTTCAATCTCCACCACCAATGCAGTAGGATCTGGTAGTCACCACCATCTATGTAACAATGTGTTGTTGGCTAGTTTGCCAATTTGAGAATGAGAGGTGTTGGGACACAAAGAGCTATGGAGGATGGATGTGGTGCTCCCACCAAGGGGACTAGCTCGACTTAGGCCTAACGTAGAGCCACCGTTTGGTAGCATACTACTCTAATGGAGTTGTGTATCCCCACTTAGTGCCTGTTTGGATGGACTAGGACTAACAACTAGTCCTATTAGCTCCTATAAGTGGACTAATGAACTAACAACTAGCTCATAACTAGTGGACTAACAATTAGTCTGCCTGTTTGGATGCTTAGGGATTAAAAACTAGTAAACTAGTTGTTAGTTCTATGGATCCATACAGGGCCTTATAGAGTTACAACTTGTATATGATGTCCTTCTCGTTTGTATCTTCTGTGTACGCTAGCAAAGACTAATTAGCGATGTTGTTGGAGACACCACAGATGCTCCATCCCTGTACCCGCAAATGACCCATCACCAACGGGTAATGTCCAACAAGGCTTGGATAATCCATGGGTAACATATGGTAAGAGAGGGAGAGGGACTATGTAGACATCCGTGGACTCGTTGCCGCCTCCGCCTCTATAGCTTGTGATACTGTTATCACACTGAGAGTCTAGGGGAACAAGGAACGCAAATGTGCCGTGTCGGGAGGCAAAACTCAAAACTATTTGGGTCAGAGTGGATCATTGTGCTGGCAATGAAGTAACTAATGAGGCCCAATCCCCAACACAATAACGTGTGCTGTGTGGCTCTATTAGCCGTATGTGTGCTCATTTTTGGGTGTCAAGAAATTGTAGAAACTTTACTCTGAACTCGTACACATTCCAGATGGGAACCCCAAATTCAATGATCCAATCCTCTGTTCTATAATATTCTCCAATTCCTAGTCCCTGGTGTGTGGTAACAGATGCCGCAATGGAGCCTGCTGCTTGGCCCCGTGGGCTGCGGCGTCACTAGTCGGCACGCTAGCTGCATGGGCATGGTCGATGGCGCCACAGACAATGCGCCCCTCAGCAGTATTTGGGTAGATTGCACTAAAGGTAGTCATGTATTATGGTTTGTAGATATAACAAGCATGATTATTTTCAGTTTATGCTTTCGGATTGCATCGTAAAACAGTACCCACTTATGTTCAAACTAGGCTTCAAGTTAGGCATAGAAATTAAAGAGGTGTACCTAGAAATTAGAATGTGACTATCCTATCCAAGATAATTTATTTTAGCTATTGAGACATCAGACATGTACGTAAAAGAAAATAAATTAAGGATGAAATTAAGAAGCAGGCAGTAGGAGTGTAGGGCTCTAGCATTGACGATATAATAAGGTGTTGAACTGCAGGCACCAATGACTACATGTCTACTTTCGTCTAGCAAAGTGACTGTATTACCCCTGCAGTCAGGGCAATAAATGGCATAAGAATGTCCTGCTATCGGGGGTAAGTTCTTCTTTGACAACATTCTCACGTGTATAAATACCCAAACCCTGGAAAGGGTGAACTCATTCTACTTACATACTTATATTTGTTCTCTTCACCACCAATACAGCAGGCTCTGTTAGTCACTACCATTTATGTAAGAATGTGTTGTTGACTAGTTTGCTAGGCTATGCATGAGAGGTGTTGGGACACGTAGAGCTACAGAGGGTAGAGGTGATTCTACCAGGGGCTGGTGTAGAGCCACGGGTAGCAGGGGGTGTTCCTCCACTCAGAGTAACCTGTAGTGGGCGGTGCTGCCCGAGAGGCAGCTGCTACCATGCACGACAAGCTGTGACAGCAGCGACTGCGTGACCACGTGTGGAGGAAGATAAGGAGTATTTTAAAAGTTTGGACCAGAATGACACTTGTAAATAAGTTAGAGGATCGTAAAGAGATCCGATAGAACTATAGGGAGAACTGTTTAAGTACCTAGATAAGTATTTTGTAAGTCTCAAGACCGGGATAACGCAGCAGTCCTCTGGAAATACATACATTTTCAACTCAAATTTATTACATACAACAGCCATATTCAGGTCCACCTGTGTTTCATCTCTCCATGAATGGTGCTACCTCCAGACTTCATTTGCCTCAATAACTGGTAAAAAGTAACGAAAAAAATATAAAAAAATGCAATGAATGAATTAACAGGGAGGTATGTGTCAGTAACGACAATGCAGAGCAAGCACTGGCGATGCTGCCAAGAGCCTATTTGGTATCATGTCAAATGAGACGGTTCTCTCAGAAAATGTTGAGATAGAGTGCACCGGATCATCAACCATTACTACAGTATTTTCCCCTTTTTTTCCTCTTCAGCTAAACTTATTTCGGTCCAGATGCAGAGAAACTTAAAGTTCATATTTAATGAAGCTACTTGAAAAATATTTTTTTTCTATTAGAGGCCAATTAATCATAAAAACCGAACTGTCTTGGATTGTCTTCCGTGCCATACTTCACTCCGTAATGAGGTAATGAGTAGAATTACTCAATTATGTAAGTGATTAGACACACAACGAGTTCTGATAAAAATAAAACCATGTAAGTACCATCAGTAGTAATAAGAATGAATTCCTATTTCCTAGGTTAATCATATCCGGAGGTTAATAAAAATAATCGCATGCTTGTGGTTTAACTATAGAATATATTGTATAATCAGCTAACGTAATCTACCAAGATGAAAATAAGATCTATTATTATTCTCTCTATGTACTTGTGTTAACTGTTCCCCTGTCCACCCACCACTCATGACTCATGAGCCATGATGCAGATGGTTCTTTGTACACGCATCAAGCCATTACAAAACCGGTTCCTCCATTGAAACCTGAACTGGAAACTGCTGGGATTTTTTATTTGACCTGCAGCCTGCAGGTAGAAGATAAACATCCTCTACTTCTGTTCATCCGGATACTGAAGCTACATACTTAACCACTAAAATCTATACATTTTGGGTAATCAAGCATCAACATCTCTATTTTTCGCAAATGGTATGTGTGCAATCAACAAAATACTTTCTTTTACCCAACGAAGTAAAAAATAAAAAATAAACTGAAGTTGCTTGCTTACCTGGAAACCGCTCCACCTCGGCCATCCCTCCCTCCTTCCACCAGCGGAAAGACTACCTGCTGCCGCTGGTCAGCTAATAATTCTTCTTCGAGGGTTAATGCGCCGGGTTTCCATGCGCTAACCTCCTCGGCGGTCATGTCGCCGAAGATGCAGACGGAGACGCGGTAGCCCCGGCGGAAGTTTTCCTTGAACACCGCGTACCGGTACTCCTCGCCGGTGGAGGAGTTGTAGGTCTTGTCGCAGCGCGCCTTGTACTCCGTGAACATCCCGTGGATCTCCTCCTCCTTCCTCCTCTCCCAGTACGACATGATCGACAGGTACGCCGCCGCAAGCGAGAGCAGCAACAGCAGCGCCGCCGCCGCCTTGAGAGCCGTGGACTTCCTCATCTCAACGACGCGACGGTGGTCGGTGGGCAAGTAGATCTGGGCCGTGGGTCACCACCGTCTGAGGAAAGAAGGGGATGAGATGGGGAGCGTGGGCCCGGAACCTGACGGCTGACGGGCTGAGTCTTCCGATTTCGCATGTCCCGTTGACCCGTGCCCACTTCGGTTCATGTTCTCACAGTCACAGTCAATGTTTTAAAAAAAGAAATTCTCACAGTCAATGTCCCCGAGAACATTGCGCGAGGCTGCTGTGGCACAGGACTCGTTGAGACTTGTGTGTGCTTTGCGGCTTGGATGAACCACTGATGTGTCAAGACGCGGATAAGTACATGTTCTTCGATTCACTCCACCCGTCGGAGTAGACATACAGGATATCAGAGCAACTCCAAGAGTTCTCAAAAATATAACCCAAAACTCTATATTGGGGCTCTCTTAAATAATTGTTTCCTAAAAACTAATTTCCTCCACAGCAGCTCCCCAATATTTTACACCCAAAAAATATTTTGAAATTGCCACATCATCAATTAGTTGGATGAGGACGAGCCTACAAACAGATTTAGTTGGATTCTGAGTTTTCCATCCGCGTGACTTGTTCCATCCGGCCAGCCGTTCCTCCTCCGTAGCTCCTGGACCCTTGACTTGTTCCGTCCGCTCGTTCCTTCCTGCTGGTACGGTGACTCCAGGTCTCCAACCTTGCAATACACGTACGAGGCCATGCTGTGCTAGCGCCGTCATCAGGCTTGTGCTCATCGCCATCGCCTGTGGCCTTCACTGTTCTCTGCTACTGCTCCTCATCTTGTCGACTTGTTACGACACCACAAAGATCTTCCATAATATTATCTGATTCCAGTTCGAGATAAATAAAAAGGATCTGCCATGGATCAACATGGCTTTCTCATGAACCAGGTGTTAGATGATTCATCGTCGTCAGGTGATGATGATGATTTCTTTTTTGATATCGTACATGCGGTAATTGAGGATGAGTCTGATGAAGAGCCAAAACATTGCGGTTCTGTTCATGGGCATCGAGTGTTGCAGCGTGATAGACAGGCAGGACATGAGAGGCTATACCAGGATTATTTCGCCGATAATCCTACGTACGCTCCAAATTATTTTAGACGAAGGTATGCGATGCAACACATTTTGTAGAAAAGATGCTTATATATATGTGTGTGTCTAATTATTTTATACTGCAGGTTTCGAATGGGTCGTAGGTTGTTTTTGCGCATACTGCAAGCCGTAGAACAACACGATGAATATTTTGTGCAAAAAAGAAATGCCGCCGGTATACTTGGTCTGTCTAGCTTGCAGAAGATTACAGCAGCATTTCGGATGTTAGCTTATGGAGTAGCAGCTGATGCTATGGATGATTATGTCCGTATTGGTGAGAGTACTGCAATTGAAAGTCTCAGAAGGTTTGTCACCGCTGTTGTTGAAGTTTTTGGAGACGAGTACTTGAGATCGCCTAATGAAGATGATACCGCTAGATTACTTGCAATTGGAGAAAGAAGAGGTTTTCCTGGTATGCTTGGGTCCATAGATTGTATGCACTGGAGGTGGAAAAATTATCCTTATGAATGGCAAGGTATGTACAAAGGGCATGTGCATGAGCCTACAATTATATTAGAAGCTGTTGCTTCCAAAGATCTATGGATTTGGCATGCTTTCTTTGGGATGCCAGGTTCACATAATGACATCAACGTTTTGCAACGGTCACCTCTATTTGCAAGGCTAGCTAAGCTCCAGAGGTCAACTATACCATTAATGGCCATGATTATATAATGGGTTATTATCTTGCAGATGGTATATACCCTTCATGGGCCACATTCATAAAGACCATACCTGAGCCACAAGGTAATAAGAAGAAATATTTTGCCCTAGCCCAGGAATCTTGTAGGAAGGATGTTGAACGAGCCTTTGGAGTTCTACAAGCTCGTTTTGCTATCGTTCGAGGGCCAGCTCGTTTTTGGGATGATGATACGCTTAGCCTAATCATGAGGGCTTGTGTTATTATGCACAACATGATAATTGAGGATGAACGAGATAAAGAAGATGATTTCAATTATGATGTGGTGGGAGAAAATGTGAAAATTTCTCATGATTCTACACCTGAACTTGAGGAGTTTATTCAGAACTACAAGAATATTAAGGATCAACAAATTCATATGCAGCTTAAAAGATGATCTAGTTGAGCACCTTTGGCAAAATCATCCGGACCTATATAAACAAATATAATTGTTTTTCTATATATATGGTTTTAGTTTACTGTTTTGTAGAATAATTTTAATTACAAAATTATTGTGGAAATAATTTTTGTAATTACGCTTTGTCATATTTTCCTTCATCTATTATTGTCATATTTGCTTCATATATATTATTGGGAATATTTAAGATTCACAGAAGCCTGAATCATATTTGGATCATATATTTTTGTGCACATAGTTCTGAACTTACACATGCATGCTGATAGAAAGCACATAGTACTGACACTCACACATGTATGATGATAGAAACCACATAGTACTAACACTTATACATGTATGCTGATAGAAAGCATATAGTTCTAACACTTACACATGTATGCTGTACAATGCAAGGTTTGATTCAAACATGAAAAGGAACTGAAATTAAAATCTTTAGCTACTGTGGTGACGGCTCATGATCTTAGACCGGCAGGACATGTAGTACTGCTGCTGATCATCAGGCATGGCACTAAGGTCCATTGTCATAATCCTCTCTTCGTCCTTCTTGTTCTTCAACTCTACCTCCTGCGCCCTCAATTCTAATTCTTTCTTCCTCAACTCAAGATTTAATTTCTCATTCGCAACCCGCTCTTGTTCAAGTGCAAAAGCTTGTTTGAACCTTTCGTCTTTCTTTAACTCCTTGTCACTATCAAATTCTTTCTTCTTCACGCACAAATTCTCTAAAGCTTCTGTACAACCTTTTTTGCCACCTTGATGTAGTGCTGCTTTGGCCTTCTTGTGGCCCATTGGTCTCGACAATGTATTCTCCTCTGGAGCAGCAACTTCATGTCCATCTGCAGTAGTGAGCGAAGGTGTAGGCAGACTCGAATTGGAGGTTTTCTTTTGCTTCTTATTAGATGACTTCCCAGCCAGTTCGTCTAGTTTAGCCATCCATTTTGCTTGTCCTCTCAATTGTTTCCAGCAATCCATAAACTGAAATGATCTCTTTTGCCCATCTTCAGACTTGTACATAGCCTTTGCGTCCTCAATCTGCACACACGCAGCACCCATGTATCGGAAATTAATTAAATTGTAATTTATACGTCAGGGAGAATAAACATATGCTTATACATAGCTGGTCAGAACCTTGTCTTGCACTGTAGCACCACTTTGTCGTCTACCCGCAATCCTGGAGAGACATCATGTAAACTTATTCACACTGTCTTGTATAGTAGACCAACGGTGCATAAGAGAATTTTGCGTACGGTCTGAGGGGAAGGGCAAGTTTTCATGGAAGTAATCATGAATTCTAGTCCAATACGATTTATGTGTTTGATTTGCTCCTGTTATTGGATCCAAGCTCACATTCAGCCACGCAGAAACCAAAATCTCATCTTCCTTCTCACTGAAATTCTTTGATCTCTTGTGATTTGGTCTTGCAGAGGAGGCTGATGGAGTCACTAGCACTTCCTGTGATTGTTGCTCATTACAAGGGTTGCTAAAGTCTTCAAAATCCACTGGATGAGTGCCTTCACTCATCATGCTGGTATAATAATTACCGTTTGCCTCCATAGATCCTAGTAAAGTTAGAAGAATATTAGTTGCAAACAGAAGATGCCTATATATCATCATTGTGTAATGGCGTGCAAATTTTGTTGTAATTACTGCTGTCTGACCTGACCTTGATATCAAATACATGCATGTATTTAGATCGATTCACAGTAGCGCATGCACATTAAATTTCCCAAGATGAATACCACACACTGATCAGTACTATTGTAATTATAGTTCCACTGATATGTTCACACCCAAACAAAAATTTCGCCCATGGTCGTAGTTAATTTAATTCCTCCTATGCTGAAAGTTGAAACCAAAAAATATGCTCATTACGATGGCATGATCAGACCTGTCTCGTTTCAGTCACTGATAGTTCCTTACAAGTCACTGATAGCTCCTTACAAGCCACTGATTACCTCCTTACAAGCTAGATCAAATACTACAATTGCATATGAACAGAAATGTGCACACTTCACTAGCCTAGCATTTGCAAAAGGCACCAAGCCAATAATAAAGGTGTCAGATTGTCAGGCGAAGTTCACATGACATTGATAGAGACATAATATATTTCAAGCTTGCAGGCAACTATGCTGAAAGTTGAAACCAAAAACTATGCTCATTACGATGGCATGATCAGACCTGTCTAGTTTCATTCAAGCCACCATCCACTCCCTACAAGTTTTCTACAATGAAAAGTTCAGGGTTTCTACAGAAACACTTGCAGAGAAGATACAAGATTTATCAGAATATATCACCCATTGCAAACATAATATTACTAAAACACATGTTATACAGATAGGATCCTCAGTAGCACACACATTCTAGAATCTACTTAACTGCAACCATGAACTGGAAGTATACCGAACCATTTGTAGCAATGCAAAGTGGTTTCCATCGTACCATTACCAAACATGTTGTTGTTGGCCATATCTTCAAAGGGTGCAGAGACATTGTCAGGGAATGAGTCCTCGTAGACATGCAGGGATTCTTGGGGGTCAATATCGTGCCCACCATGTCCGGGCAAGTGGTCGCCAAATCTGCTCGCCTGGAGAATATGGGCACCGGCGGACTGTGCCAGCAGCGTCTGTGCGGTGGTGGAAGGCGGCCGCATGAAACCGTCGCCGGACCGGGGTGGCCGCCTCAGTGCTTCGACGGTCGCAGGTGGCCGCAGCTGCGCGTCGACGACCGCGGGCGGCCGCAGCTCCGCGTCGACTGCTGGGGGTGGCCGCATCAGCGCTTCGACGGACGTGGGTGGCCGCAGCTCCGCGTCGACGGCCGGGGGCGGTTGCATTTGGGGGCTGCTGCACATCGGCCGCCTCATCTGGGCGCTGCTGGACAACGGCTGCCGCATGTGGGCACGGCCAAGCGCCACACGCCCCTGCAGGGAACCGGCTTCCCTGCCTTGCCCCATCTTCAACCGAACCTGGATGGGAGAAGACGGGAGGGCACTACTATGGCAGGTGGAGCTAGGAGCGCGGCAAACATCCAAAAAAATTGGCGCGAGCAGGGGAGGACGAGCGCGGGAGGAAGATTGGGGGTGCGCCCTCGGTTTGCACATACCAGGGGCGCGGGCTCAATTTTTCAGAGCGACCAAATGTTGGGGCAAGGATTGGGGAGCTGTTGGACTGGTAGTTTTTCTCCTAATCACACAAATTTTAGTTTTGGGAGTATTATTAGCCTTCTCTTGGAGATGCTGACCATATTCTCAACACTGCATTACGAGTGTTCCTGTGACATCATTTCATTTGTACCTCTTGAGGTTTTTTTTGGGTTCATAGACGAGAGAACGTATATCTGCTTTTGTTGAAAGCATACAAAAGTCTCGTAGATGGAAGGGAGTTACTAGCGCCGGGACGAGATTCGATCCAGACGCTTAGCGTCGGACGGTACAAATTTTTGCGGAAACGTTAATACACGAATAAAAAAAATCCCGCACCTCACTATGCTTATTACGCCCGCCCGCACGCCTGACACGCTCGCCTCGACGCTTGACTTGTCCCCATCCGCGCACCCCGCCCCATCATCCCCATCCGTTTGCCTGTCCCCGCAGGCGCACCCCCACCACTGGCTCACCACGCCCCATTCTCCGGCGCACCTGACTGTCCGAACAACATGAAACACGTGTAACATGAAACACTTGAATGCAACATACATATGAAACAGATGAAACATCTAAAACATACACTTGTAATATATGTGTAAAATCATATGTAACATCCAGATAGAACACTTGTAACTTTTCACATGAAAACATTTGCTGCAACAGAAGACTAAAATAGATGAAATATTTTGGAATATACCGTTGCAACATATGTGTGAAAACATATGCAACATTCAGATCAAAACGCTTGCAACATACGTTATCTACAGAGGTGTGATCAACGCTCCAAAAATCACTCCCCGTTTATCTAAAGTGCATGGGTAAAAAATATCTCCCCCTCTCCTCTCTCTCTCCCCCGTCTCTTCCCTTCCCCTCCCTCTCTCTTCCTCCCGATCTCTCCAGAAGTGGACAGAGCGGCGCACGGGCAGCCCCCGCTAGTGCCCGTCCCTCAACGCGGTGACGACCCTCTGCCTCCTCCTCCTCTCCCCCATCCTCCGTGCGGGCTCCTCTCTCCCTCTCCCTCTCCCTCTCTAATTTCTGGTTTCGCGTCATCTCTCGCTCTCCTCGCGTGGGCTGGGCGACCACGACAGCGACGGTGCTCGGCGCGGCGGCTGTCGCCCTCCTCACTCCCTCCCTCTCCCCCTCCCTTCCTCCCTCCCTCCCCTTCGCGTGGCATGGGGCAGTGCGCCGTGTTGGGCCCCCCTCCTTCCTGTTGTTTCCATCTGTTGGTGCCGTACGAAACCCTAGCTGCCATTTTTTTTGGTATTACTCCCTTCAAATTGGAATGCGTTGCCGAGCGCCTGATGCTTTAGTTAACTCTGAGAAGTAATAAGATTTATAGATGCAGGTTCTAGCTTCAAAAAACAGAAAAAAATGATCCCGGCGATGGTCCACAATTTCATAGCAGCAAAGTGAAGACCTGAAATGCAAGGTATGTGCTTCTCTGTAGTGATTTGCCCCATGCTCCCATTTATATTTGTCTATACTTTGCTAATAAACGATTGTTTTTGCATTTAGAATGAAAGAACTTTTGGGTAATTTAGACTCCCTTCAAATCTTTTCATGTTGTGCCGGTTGGTGCTTTCTGTGTTAGAGCTGATGAAGAAACTGAGAAGAGTTTCTAGCCCGCCAAATTTCACCTTGCCCTCCTTAGGTCAGTAGTCTGTCTTCGTCCCTACTAGCATATTTGTATTCTTCCTTTGTGTAAACAAATTGAAAGGATTTGTTTTCAAGATGTTGTATATAATTAAAACTGGGTTTAGCAATTTGGTTAGCAGCAGACTATTTACCAAAAAAAGGAATATATGTTATTTGTTCTATGTCCACATAAAACTATCAGTGTATATGGAAAGGATATATTTTAATTAATTCATTCGGGCCTGTTTTGGATTCAATGATTACTCTATCACCTCCTTCAATAGTTTGGGCCTTTCGGGCTAAAGCAAATTTAGGCCTCCGATTTTGTAAAACAGGATGAGAGTGGGTGGTTTCCCGGTATCCTGTAATCAAACGTGTTGCATGCTATGTTTCATTCTGGTTCTACCGGGCTATCTGAAGGTTCCACCTACGATAAGCTAACTGAAAAAACAATGCTGCCAAGTATGCGTCATTGGTATATGATCTTCCTGGTTACACTAACTCATCCTCTAAATTCATTGTCTGCATTGGGGTTTATGCAACAACAAGTGATGGTTTAGGAGATCCTCTCTAAATAATATTAGTTAGCCTTTGCTATCTTCAAAGTTCAAGAAGGCGCTAGGCGCTCACCCATAGCCTAGCGCCTAGGCTAGCCTAGGTGTTTCAAGGCGTTTTTCTAGGCGTTTTAATGTTTTAATTTTAATTAATACACATACATATATTATCTTAGTTTATATCTAAATAAAAGAAGAAATAGGAGATCTGTGGACCTAAAGTTGGAAGAAAGGCTCATCAAAAGAGCCCAGCCCATCTTATCCATACTCCTCCCAGCCCCTTCCATCCTTTTCTCAAAAAAAAGAAAAAAAAGAAAAATATCCTTGCAACCGCGTCTCCTTCCCGCGGCCCGACTCTGCCCTTCCGTCCTGTCGCGCCCGACTCTGCCCTTCTCTGTCGCAGCTCGACTCCGCCCTTCTCCGTCGTCGCCCGACTCTGTCCCTTCCTTCCTTCTCCACCGCGGCTAGCCTCCTCCCTTCCGCCGCACGCGCCTGCGCACGCCCGCGCCCGCCGTTGCACGCGTCTGCACGAGCCTGCCACCGCCACTCGCACCCGACGCCCGCCCGTGCCTGCTCCTATCCCACCGGCGCCGCCGACGAGCTGGCGCCGCCTAGGGGTCCGCCTACCCCCCCTAGGCCAGGTGGACACCCTCCGACTCGCGACTAATCACGCCTAGGTGGAGCCTAGGTGTTGCCTTTTTGAACTTTGGCTATCTTGTTTGTTAATAAACCCTTCTGAATTTTATCTTTGGGAACTGCGTTCCATCAGTATCTTTAGAGGTACTAATGCAAGATTTTAACTACATAACACGATTTCCATGCAGGCTATTGCTGCTTCCTGAAACTCCAAAGGTGAAAAATCCTTCTATCAGAATATGTAAAAATAGGTATCTGCATTATCACTGAAATGCACTATAACAACAGGTATGTGCATTGTTACAGTACATATCTATTCTTACAAACAAATAAATATATGCAGATTAGAAACATAGATCTGCATGTTCTTATGAATAAAATAAGTTACCTAAATTCTTTATATACCCATGGCATAGCTACGTACCATCTACATCTACACCCCTATAATACACCAGTTAGAATTAATCTACAACCACACAACAAATGTTTGCTTCATAGTCATAACATATGTTACATCCACACCCACAAATACACCCAGAAAATACAACACATAGAAATGGACACACCGGATCGTCTCTTAATCATTCTCTCTCCTTGCTCCCACATCCAATGGCCAGCGTTCAATGTGTCAAGCCCTGCCTTCGCCCCCCACGCCAGGGTTCGATCCCTGGGTTGTCTCTTTTTTTTTAATGAAACATCGGCCTCTCCTCTCCCCTCCCGTCCCCGTCCGACTCGTGACTCTTTCCCATCCCGTGGCTAGGGTTCAGTGCCGCCGCCGCTGGATCTTCCCTGCCGCGGGCAATCAATCTTGAGGATTTGTCTCCTCAAGCACGGTGGCGGGCGCTCAATCAATTCTCCAGACTCCTCTGCAACCGCTTCCGTTTCCGTTCCCTGCAGGCTCCGGTGGCGGCGCGGGTCGGCGTCAGACCGGCTGGGGGCGATAGCGGCGGCGGCAGGTCGGCTCCTGCGACCGTGCGCCCAAGACAGTGGAAGGCGAGGCGGACGCGTTGGCGGGTTTGGTTGGGTGCGAACCCCGTCGAGCTCTCGGAGGAGCTGCTGTGCGTGCTGGTGGAGAGCTGGGGTAGTCTCGGGCTGGCGCATTATGCGCATGAGGTGTTCGTGCAAATGCCACCTCCCGGCACGGCCTCGTCGTCTCCACGCACGTCCTCGTCGAATCCTTTGCTCCTCTGCCTCCAACGCTGCTGCCATGGACTCCACGCCGGCACCCGAGGCGGGCCCCGGCGCCTCCTCTTCCGCCACTGCTGCCGCTATCAGCACGGCCTCGTCGAATCCTTTGCTCCTCCGCCTCCAACGCTGCTGCCATGGACTCCACGCCGGCACCCGAGGCGGCCCCCGGCGCCTCTTCCGTCAGGATCTGGCGGGGGGCGTGGCGGTGATGACCCTGGAGGAGTGCATCCAGGAGGACGAGCTCAGACGCCTGCTTGATAACAAGCCCGTCCTCATCTGCTATGACGGCTTCGAGCCTCCGGACGCATGCACATCGCTCAGGTTCGAACTTCTGTCTTCAGCCCCCGCCTCCAGGGCCTCCAGGGCATAATTAGTAGAAAAAATGATAAGTTTGCACGATTCAGCCAAAGACAGACTTGATTTTGAGTTGTTACATATGCTGTCTTGTACTCCCAGGGCATTGTGAAAACCATCAACGTCAACAAGATGGTCAGTGCCGGGTGCAAGGTGAAAATTTGGATTGCCAACTGGTTATTGCAGCTCAACAACAAGATGGGAGGTGACCTGAAGAAAATCCAGATGGTTGGGCACTTCATGATTGAGATTTAGAAATTGGCTGAAATGAAGCTCGACGGTGTGGAGTTCCTGTGGTCCTCCGACGAGATCAACAAGCGTGCGCACGAGTACTGGCCAATTGTGATGGACATTGAGAGGAAGAGCTACTGTGAGAGAAAAAGAAGCAGGCCCTCAAGAGAATGAGCGGGCTCTGCTTATAAGCGAGAGAGACTGACAGTTGTTATCTGACATTCATTATGTGACAAAAATATTTAGTTATACTATAAGATGTGAATCTTAATGAACCTGTTAGCAATTTCATTTTTGCTGATAAAAACCCACTACATATAGATCATCTATCTCGTCTCATTTTTTAAGAACCGAATTAAGTGTTATTAAATAGCACAACTGTGTTCTGAATTTCTTGTCTTTGTTTTATTTTTTCTAGACGTCACCGTAGCGTTAGCACGGACAATCAATCTTGAGGATTTGTTGCCTACAGTAGCATGTGGTCGATGAATTTAGGATGAATAAGTTAGATGCCATCTAATCTTTCTCCACTTTCTTGTTTTAACCTTTTCTTTTGACTATGCAGGTAACAGATGTGTGCTCAAAAAATGGACCACCATTGCATTTGGGTAGTGAATTGTGTTGGAGCAAGGAACTACAAGTATTTTCTCCTTTTTCAGGTACAATTGAAACACTTAATGTGCCTTCCCTGTTCATGCTTACACATTTGTATCACTGAAAAATTGTTTGTTCCCTAATGAGATTCAGAACTATTTAAGAGGCCCTGTGATGGAAAGGAGATTTTTCTTGCTTGTGGTGAACGTATTGGGCTTGCATAAATCAACCCACTAGATATTGTGTATTTCAGACAAGCAAATACAGCTGTACATATTTATTTACTGGTTGCCTTTTTACGGTAGTTGCTTGATTTGAGTGGCATTCAATTCGTTTCCCAGGAATAGCACAAATTTTCATGTTCATAAAATGAATCGGGTCTGAGAGATGCTAAGTGAGATGGGGAACAACTAAGAGTGCTCAGTTTCTGTATCTATATCTTGTGTCAGACAGTTGCAGTGGTATATAGCATTAACACCCAATCAATTAGAGATACGGATACAAACAATTTTTGTTTCTAGAAATTGAGATATACCTGACAATTTCTGAGTAAACCCAGGGTCAACGTTTTATTTCCATTTTGGAAATTTGTTTCTCTTATCTGATAGAGGTCCTGATTGGGAGCAGGGAGATTTGACAATTGCATATGTATGGAGTGCAGTTTGAAATATTTGTGTAATATCTTCCTTGCATTCTTCTTATTTATAATTAATTTTTTTGGCTCCTAACTCCTAACTGAGCCCTGTCACTCTGCTGCAGGCGATTCAAGGGGCTGTACCCTTTCAGTGATGATCAGGGGGCGAAGGAGCAGGCCACTGATGATGAGGAGGACAACTGGGAGCTCCCTGCAGGAGAGTTGCCTTCTTACAGCTACAGGTAGAGATAATCGAGAACTTGAAGCATGGTTTTGTTCGCAGAAGAGTTTCAACACTTCCAGCTTCAGTTCTTCCTGCCAATTGGAGGAAATTGAGTAGGTGTTGCCAAATCAACTCTAGCCGATTGGCGGCCAAAGCACGGTAAACTGATGTAAAACTTTGTTCTGAATGATATGTCTCGACAGTAGACACTCCTGACTGCTGCAAATGCTTCATCTGTATTGAGTTCTTGTGGATGGATGTACAATGGCTGGTGTGTTGTCACAAGAATTCTGATGCTAAGTTTTTCTGGTGGGGAAAAGATGAACTCTGCTAACCATCCTTCAGAATATTCGACGTGAATCTTAATTAACTTTGAACTTAACATGTCCCGTAGCGTTAGCACGGGCAATATACTAGTGTCTATAGTTCCGCTGGATTGTTGGTGCTCCCTCCCTCTCTCTCCCCCACCCCCTCTCCCCCTCCCTCTTTGGAGCTTTACCTTTGGCCATGAACTGCTTTTTTCCAAGTATTTTCTCAAACCACCCGTATTTGGCCGCCAACCAAGCCATCCACGGTAGAAAATTCATCTTGGCCCATTTGATGCCGGCTTCAACATACAGAATCCCTTGTTGTAAAAAAAAACATACGGAATCCTTTCCTACCTCTGTAGACTGCAAGATATCACCTTTACTTGCACCTCTCTGTTTCTCTCTCCTCTTCCTCTCTTTCTCTCCTTCCCTCCGAAGAAGATTTACATTTCCTAATTCGGGTTTTGATGCACACAGTTACCTCAGAAATTTCGTTGCTGTATGCTGCTTTGTACTCTAGATTACCACATCTATTACCTAAATCTTTGCAAATCACATGCAGGGGCGTGCGTTTCCACTAGTATTTATGGCCTTGTTTAGATGCCGGAATCGGTGCCCCGATTCAGGCACTTTTGCTTTTTAGTGCAAAAAAATTATCCAAAAATTGATTAATTAGACTCAAAATGTTCGTCTCGCAAAGTACAACAAAACTGTGCAATTAGTTTATGATTTCATCTACATTTAGTACTTCATGCATTTACCGATATTTTGATGTGATGAGAAATCTTCTTTTTACATAGTGGAATTTTGAGGTGAATTTAGGTATCTAAACAAGGCCTATAATTTCTCATCAAAAGGGAACATGATCTTCATTCTGGCGGTTCAACCAGCAGTGGTCCCATTGAAAAGGGCTACGTCCTACCTGCAAGTACGTAGTTGTCTCCCATGCACATCGGCCACCACGGATCGATGATGTATAGATGTTTCGTTGGATCTTGTAGTTGTTGGATGAAGTAATTGTACGGCCCAACAATATTTCCAACTTCCAATGTGACCGCACATGTGTGGACGTGTGTGTGGTACACATGATATATAAATCTAACAATTCCTTATATATTCCAAAGGTGTGGATATATAAATCTATACTATAAAGGAGCGAATGAATTGTAAAATACCTATCACAAAAAGCCCTCTACCCACCTTAGATCTTCACCATCGGATATGTTTTAACTGTACATCTAACGCTTGATATAGATCTGACAAGTGGATCCAAAACGAAAAGAACTATACTTATGTGACGAAACACGTTTTCCTGTTGTTTCCAGCAACGCATGCGCGACTTTTTTCACCCACGCCACACCTTACCCGCCCAAAAATTTCGCTTTCCCCTTCCTCCGTTCCTCCCCGGCGTACCCGCTCTGCGGCTTGCCTTCCGCGCTCCCTCTGCCGAAGCGGACCGAAGCGGCGTAACTCCTCACCCTCGCCCTGGAAAGTCGATTCACGTGTGAGAGATGGGGAGGGCCGAGGACGAGCGTCGGACTGAGCGAGCGAGACATCGAGTCAACCCGGTGCCCTGCCCGCTTCATCCACCCGACCGGCGAGGCGACGACGCCGCGACGGCGACCGCCGTTCCGCGCCCCTCCGCCTGCAACGGGACGCCGTCGTGCCCTCCGCCTGCGGCACGATGCTGCCGCCCCCTCCGCCTGACCGGAAACCCGGCGGACGGACGCGACCTCGCGCACTGAACCCGGCGGCCGGACGCGTCTGCCGGCACGGACGAGGACTGCGACTACGACCCTGCGTGCGTGAATCGTGGTGCTCGTTTCGATCCGGGCGGCGCTGGTGGTGGAACCGTTCATCGGCGACATCAACGCGCTTTTGGCGGCATGCCTACCAGAGACGGCGGGGCAGGGTGTTAGTGACGTGCTGTTCGGCGACTACGGGTTCACCGGGAAGCTATCGAGGACGTGGCTCCGGTCGGTGAATTAGCATCTCGGATTTCATGAAGTGACCCCTCGCATACCGATTACCGGCAATGCTGCATAGCGTTCGAGATCGCTTCAGTTAGACTGTTAGACGGAACGGCGCGAGTCGTGCGACTCACGAAAACCCGAGGAAATCGAATCGGCAAAGGCCGGCCGAGCGACGTACTCCTATGAGGCTACGGCGACCGGGATCCCAGGCTCCCAGTGTTCCCGGTGCAATCGCTAAACGTTGGTGGCCACCGGCAGGCGGCAGTGTGGCACCGTGTGGGCGTGTGTGGCAGACCGTAGGCGCAGGTGGCTGCTGGGGTGCTGGCGGCATCATCGCAGCCATGAACTCGCATGCAAGCACATTTGTTCTTCATTGCAGTCTATGTTGCAGTCTTGCTCTCCTGAAGTTCAGGTGTTCAGGCATTTAGCATCAGCACTCCAGCTGTTCAGCAGTTCTGCTTTTGAACTGTACAATTGGCTAGCCGGCCTGCCTATTATTCTTGATTTCTTGTCTGATGCTTTTGGACAGGAATTGGTATGTGTTTGGGTTTGGTTCTACTAAATCTGCATCTTCATATAAAGGTTAGATCAATCACAAGCAAATATTGTATCTTTATTGGTTACTATATGAACTTTATCTTGAATTAATTCATCGCCGCTCACTATGACGATATGATTATTGTGTTCTTTATTTCAGTGACTAAAAACCCGACGACCCGGCGGCTAGCACCCTTGACCCACTGGCCGGGCAGCCGATCATCGTACCCTCGCTAACACACCATAGAATGATCATCACCAGCCAAGTAACACTTCAATGCTAGCCATTGCACGCACACACACCCTAGCTTGTCGATGTTTTCAGTTTCAGGGTACTATACTTATTTGTTTTTAATCATTGCTAGCTTGTGCTAAAGGTATTGCTTTAAGAAACGAGTCTGTTAGGCTAGGCCTGGACAATTGCTCTTGCCAAGCACTTTCTTCTGAAAAAGGAGGGACAAACAGTACAATTACTTATCTCGAGTTTAATTAGTAATTAAATTACTTACCCTGAGTTTAATTAGTAATTACTTATCTTAAGATGAATTAGTAATTGGCCTTCAGCTCAATCCCCTGTTTTAGATTTTTGCCACAAATGAATTAACATACACAAGTTCCTATTTGCAGTCTGCTTCAGTGCTTCTTCAAGTCACTTTCAGGAATCGCACGATGGTATAATACCCTCATATGCACAAACATAGTATCAGTTAAGAAATGTAGCTTCCTAACAATTGTGCATGAGGAGCAGTGGTTAGTAATATATGTTCTCCAATTGTTAAATGTTAGACAAGGTGGAAGTGTGGAACAGGTGGTTGAGCAACACATATTGAGTTATTGTTTTACTTATATTTGTGAATTTTGATTATAGTTTCAAAATGTTGGAAGCATACCAACAGAATACCATCTATCCGTATCTTGAGATATGCTACAATTATGTAGATGCAAATAGTCGTGGAGGAAGACATGAAGCAAAAAATATTTATTAGTCAGGTGTCAGCATCTCAACCAGTAGGATTCTTGTGTCACCAGTATGAGAGGTAAACCACCACTATTTTTTTATTTTTTCATATCATCATGATGCACTCATTATTAGGCATAATATTTCTAGAAAGGGGAGCAAGGACTGGAGCTCTCTTCTATGCTGCATGGCCATCTCATTAGTTTTCTTCTAGATGCCACGCATAATTGCATTATTTGCTGAAAAGGAAAGAGCTTTCCTATGTCTCTGGCAAAAAAACAAAATGTATCTAGCTTGTTGTTTGAATGGGTGCTGAGGTGATTGGAGTTGAACCTGTTTGTTTTCGGATATTGTAGTTATTTTTTTAATTTTCTTCTTCAATTGTAGTGTATTTTATTGGCAAAATTTCCCTCAAGCTCACAAAAAATGGTGCTCCCTGAAATCAGAGATAATTTGAAAGAAGAGCAGCAATGATGGGTGGAGGGAATTTTGTTGTTCCTGCACATTGCTAAAACTTTTAAGGTAACCTAGTTGTCTGTTCCAGTTATAACACAAGTCTTAGAACAACCAATAATAATGATTGACAGCGGCATATGACAATTCTTATTTTGTGTTTTATGATTCAAATCCCACATGTGGTGATTCATTTGTAATGCTCTACCTTTCCTATGAATCTTCACCTGATAAATTTCTAAACGCCAAGTAGTTAAACATTATTTGATTTATCACTTTCGGGATACCAATTTTGCTCATGGCGAGAACAACACAAGAGATGGTGCCAGCATCATGGTCGCTCTGTCAAAGAGGTGAGCTTCTTTGCAACAAAAAGAAATAGAAGAAAGCAAAACTGTTCTTTTCAACTAATATTCAACCTTGAATATTAGTCGAAAAATTGTTCTTCTCTTTGCTGACGAATATTAGTCGAAAAAATGTTCTTCTCTTTGCCGACTAGAAAAAAAATGTTTATGTTTCGATTTCATTACGTTTCAGTGCTGAAAAGGAACCAGAGAGTCCCGCTGTAACAAGCTAGAGAATGGCAAATAAAAACTACAAATGTTTTCTCGACACGTGCATGCCGCACGTGCATGTTCACTAGTATCAAGATAACGTGTGATATAACTCCAGTGTTTAACAATTTAGCAACAGGACCTTGACCTCTCATAAAATTCAACAGCGTCTAGCTAGACCACAATTCCTTATATATTCATATTCATTAAAAGTGCTATAATTTCTTCCTTTATTCACTACAAGTAGTTAATAAAAATATATATTTCATTTTCCATTTATGTTATAATAGAAAATCAAAGCCAAAAGGTATATTTTGGAGCTAGATAGTGTTGTCGTCTAAACAGAGAGAATTATATGGAATCAAATAGAATAGTCATGAATCATGACCAGGAGATAGTTCCTAGCCAGTTCAGAATCGAGCAACTTTAGAATCCATCAACCCTCTTATCAATTATCATTGAAATTAGTACTAAATAGAGACCTGATGGGACTTCCGGTACATCACTACTGGTTACACAAGAATCGGTACCCACTGGAGCATCACTGCTGCGGTTTTTTTTTCCGCGAACGTGCCCGCCTTGTGACACGTGTTCCATTAAGTAGAAGATCACTCCTGCAGGTTCAAAGACTGCAGCACCGGAACATGTTCTCTCTTCGTCCCATGCATGTTGGGTTGTGTAGGTACGGTGAATGTTTATGTAGTCTAGTTGCTTCACCGAAAATAACAAAAGTTAAATAATTACAAGATCAATAAGGACCTCATATGCTTTTACTGATAAAACATTTCTTCTCGTCTTAAATTTGTTTGGTTGCACTTGTATCCAACTCATTTGACAAAGACAAGACCTCGGAAGATAGTACAGATCGCGTAAACCCGTGCACGAGGATGGAGCCTAGGAGCGGCGCTCTGGCTAAACTAGCTACCAAATTCATGCTTATGGGTGGATGCAGGGAAAAATGAATACACCCACAATAAAGTATAGTTAAGCGCCTCAACATTAGATGAAGAAGACTAGAAGAGGGCTAGAATAGCTCACCTCAGCTCAGCTCTCACTCTCGCGTACGTGTACGGTGTACCGTGTACGTTTAATAAACAAAGCCAACAACAAACACCCAACCAGCAAACATTAATGAACAAAAGCTTCCTGCGATTGATACAGGCGGCAACACCCAACAACACACTATTTAAGTTTCAGCGTGTGCGCGCGCTTCTCTATACAGAGCAACCACCCAGCCACGCAAATAACATGCCGTCGTCGTCTCAAAGCCGCAGCCGCCTGTGCTGCTGGCTGCCGCTGCTTCTCGTCCTCCATTTCTCTCGCAGGGCCGCCGCCGCCGGCGGCGGCGGCGGCAAGGTGCCGGCGCTGATCGTGTTCGGGGACTCGACAGTGGACGCGGGCAACAACAACTTCATCCCCACCGTCGCCACGGGCAACTTCCCGCCGTACGGGCGCGACTTCGACCGGGGCGTCGCCACCGGCAGGTTCTCCAACGGCCGCCTCGTCACCGACTTCCTTTCGGAGGCGTTCGGCTTGCCGTCGTCGGTGCCGGCCTACCTGGATCCCGGCTACACCATCGACCAGCTCGCCACCGGCGTCAGCTTTGCCTCCGGAGGCACCGGGCTGGATGATTTGACAGCGGAAATCGCAGTAAGGAAAAAACTTCTGTATATATACCTTCTGATGTGCCATGTCTTCCTTTATTTTGACTGGTGGCCCATGCTGCTGCTTCTCGTGATCTTGCAAAGTTTACATATAACTGACTGAGCCAACGTTTAGAACTATAGACACAACGGTTCACCAAACTGACTCGTCAACGGGTGATAACAAGGCCAACAACAACACCGTAGCGGGGGCCACTGCCACGCCACGCTCCATGCCTATGCCTATGGTTGCAGCCCCGTTGTGCTTCGCGCCATCGTCGCGTCTGCCAACCGTGCATCCTCTGACGGAAGAACCTCTTCACTGCTATACAACTGATGACGTGCCATGCTCAAAATACAGGGGACTGGTTTTAGATGATCTGCGGTAACGAACACTTTTGAGTGGCTAAATTGATTCGAAGAGCCGATTTACTTATTTTTCAATTGTCAAATTTACATAGTTTCGTGAAATTGCTCTAAGAATGCCAAAAATTATGTTTGCTACTTTCTTTAAAGGAAAATGCTAGCGCACAGACGTACGATGAGGATGAATTCCATCGGACATCCGATGAGGATGAATTCCATCGGACGCCCGCCCGCACGACTGACAAGCCTGCCCCAATGCCTGACCTGCCCCATCCACGCACCCCGCCCCCATCCCCATCATTTGCCCCGCCCCGCAGGCGCACCCCAACCCTGTCGTGCCCCCGACCGCCCCCAGCGCGCCACACGCCACATCCGCCGGCCATCGGCTCGCTGCGCCCCATTCCCTAGCGCCTCCTGACTCTCCGAACAACAGGAAATACGTGCAACATGAACACTTGAATGTAACATACATCCGCAACAGATGAAACATCTGGAATATACACTTGCAACATATGTGTGAAAACATATGCAACAACCAGATAGAACATTTGCAACTTGCAACATGAAAACACTTACAACATATGCAACATCCCGCGATCTACTTTTGCAACATCCATATGAAACAATTGCAACATGCATTTGAAACGTTTGCAACAATTGAAACATACATTTGCAACATGGTGGGAGAGAGAGAGGCCTGGGCCAGTCGATTCCGACCGACGAGGTGGGAGCCGGCGGCGAGAGCCTATGTGCGAGCACCACCTAGCACCAGCACCAGCGGCGCACGCGAGCACCACCACCAGCAGCGCCACCGGCATCGGGCTTGGTTCGACGACCATGGTGGGAGATGGGGGGGCGGGGAGCGCCATGGCCGCCGAGGTGGGGAGAGCTTGGTCGCCAGGGTTAGAGAGGGCGCCACCAGGTAGGGAGGGTGCCGCGCCGGGGTGGGGGAGAGCCGCCCACTCCCCTGCAACACCGCCGCCCCACCTCCATGGATCACGCCAGAGGCGAGTGGATCTCGCTCGTGCTCTATAGATCTTGCCAGAGTTGGGGAGAGGGCCTCCGGATCTATGGGCATTAGGGACTCCCGGTGAGGACGCCGGGATGGGGGAGGACGTCGGGCGTTGGTGCCTGTGGCAAGGGGATGAGGAGCGCGAAAGGGGTAAGGATGAGGAGAAGGAAGCGAAGGGATAAGTTTTTTTTAATATACATGCAGGGATAAAAAAAGCCGTCCGTCGTTTGTGTGATCCATCGGAGGCACAACACATAGCATTTCCGTTCTTTAAATCAATTGTCCTTCATTTAGTTGAATGCCAAATATTTGCTTGATAGCCACCTTTTATTTGGTGAACAATGTTGGCAAAAAACCTTGGTCACCAATCTGGTACCTAAAATTTGGCCATAACAATTTTTTTGGGTTACCCTACAATAATCTTTTAAGTACAGTATTCAACAACTTTGTTGTTTGAAACCTGTTGGAATCTATTCCAGTCAGTCATCCCCCTAAGCCAGCAGCTGGAGTACTTCAGGGAGTACAAGGCGAGACTGCAGCTCGCAAAGGGGGAATCCGCGGCGAACGACATCATCGCTGAGGCCGTGTACATCTTCAGCATCGGCACCAACGACTTCATCGTCAACTACTTCACCGTGCCTCTCCGGCAAGCCCAGTACACCCCGCCGGAGTACGCCGCCTACCTCATCGGCCTCGCCGAGGCGGCCGTCCGTGACGCCTACGGCCTCGGCGCGCGCAAGATGGAGTTCACCGGCCTCGCGCCGTTCGGGTGCATCCCCGCGGCGCGGACGCTGAACCGCGACGAGCCCGGCAAGTGCAACGAGGAGTACAACCGGCTTGCGGAGATGTTCAACGCCGGGCTGCAGGAGGTCGTGAGGAGGCTCGATGGTGAGCTCGCCGGTGCGCGGGTGGTTTTCGCAGAGACGTACAGCGTCCTGTCTGACATCATCGCCAATCCGTCGGACTATGGTGAGTGACCCCAAAATCTATCTTCAGTTATTCGCAACATATACTGGTTCTGGCATTGAATCAGCTCTAGAGTAGCACTGAGTCAAGAACATTGTGCGAAATGATGAATGACTCGAGCACATTGTGGGAAACATTCACACTCTGGGGATTTCTTTGCGATGACATGCAGGATTCGAGCACGTTGAGCAAGGCTGCTGCGGCACGGGACTCATGGAGACATCTGTGATGTGTGGCTTGGACGAACCGTTTACTTGTCAAGACTCGGATAAGTACGTGTTCTTCGATTCAGTTCACCCGTCGGAGCAGACGTACAGGATATTAGCGGACCATATTCTCAACACTGCATTACGAGTGTTCCTGTGAGTCTGACGTCATTTGTACCTCTTGAGATGTTTTTTTTGGTTACACAAGAGAATATATCTGTTTCTTGTGGAAAGCATACAGAAGTCTTAGAAACCAAAATAAAAGAAAGCTAGATACCTATATAGCTTGAAGTACCAGTTATTAGCGAAAGAGCCTGTAACCTGGTGGCTACAAGAGCCTCATTAGCACTTCAGATCCTGGGGTCAACTTCCCGTGGGAGCAAATATCCTAGGTTTTAACGGCGTTTGTGCTTTTAGTGGTAAACGATGTTTTCGTCGACAGTGAGGCGCGTAATCACAAAAAGGTACCCGTTATAAAAAAAACCTTTAGCACTACTCCTAGGGAGTAACATGATTCTACCTACAGTTGTTGTTGTACTGCTCATGAACTTGGAAATGAAGGCATTTAAGTCAGTTATTATCCTCGGTAGAAAAATATAGAAGAAAAACAGAGTAAACTAGAAGGCCCAATAGTATATATGATCTATGTCTAACCATAAACTATACGTGTGTGTATATGAACTTATCCCTTCTCTCTTCCAATCGCCAAACCCTACCTACCCTATACTCCACGACGGCTCCTCACCTCCCTCCTCCAATCCTACCGGTGGTGGCTCATGCCCTCCCTACTCCAATTATATTGGTACAGCTCCACAATTATGTTTTTTCTTATTATGTCTGCTATAGTTTCAAACATAGATGAGATGTTGCATGCCTGCACAGAATGTGCCAATGCTGAAGAACAAATGGATGGATGACAGATCCAAGTTCTCCTTCGCGGAAGTTCAAATGTCTGATGGTGAAGGCTCCACTGTGATATTTTTTTTGCAAAGACACAATGATGTTATCTTTTGGCTTCGCAGGTGAATACAATGATGTTACCTTTTGGATTCACAGATGAATAAGAGGAGGTTCGATTTTATTTGTGATCTTTGAGCATACGGTGGTATCTCATAAAGCTTTGGGTGTGTATCGGCTCAGTAAGAAGCTTCATTATGCCCATGATTTAGTTATTGTATACTAACGCTGTGATTTAGCCTTTGAGATATAAACATTAAACCATAATCCCTCTGTTCTAAAGCTATACACATTTCTAGTTTTGTAAGTCAAACTATACTAAGTTTAATCAAATTTTAGAGAAAAATATTAACATGAATACTATATCAAAGAAATAAAATATGAGAAATATATTCATTAATGAATCCAACGATGCTCAATTGATATTGTAAATGTCATTGTTCATTTTCTATGAATTTAGTCTAACTTAGTATAGTTTGGCTTGGAAAAAGGAAAAATACTTATATTTTAGGAAGGAAGGAGTGATAGTATTGATAGATGCGAAAAGGTTCCGAAGGAGTAATAGTATTGATAGATGTGAAAATATTCTGAAGTCGTATAAACTATACTAGTATACAATTGTGCAAGATGATCGTAATTCATGGTATACTCTCTCTTTAACATTGTTCATACGGATATTCCTCATACTTAGCGTTTATTTGGCTACACTTCGATACACCCCCAGTCCATGCGTATTAGGGTGGATTGAGGTGCCCTAATACATGCGGAATAGAGTGGCTTAAAGTGCAATCAAACAAGACCTTAGTAGGAGCAAAATTGATGCTGTTGTTCTTCCTACATCGTAGAATTCATGTTGCGTCATTCCAGCGGGTGCAGCTGCTAGGCCCTGCTGAAAGGTCCTAATATGGCTAGAGGGGGTGAATAGCCTATTTAATAATTTTACAAACTCACTAAAGTAATTGGTTAGTATGACAAACGGCGTAAAGCAATTTTGCTCTAACTCTACAAGGGTTGCAAGCCACCTATTTCACCAATTCTATTTGCTATAATCTCTAAGTCAATCAATGGCTAAGTCACTACGAGCTCTCAAAAGCTAGCTACACTAAAGAGCTCAACTAGGTGAGAAGCTACACTAGCAAAGATAAGACAAGCTCTCAAAACTAATTACACTAAAGAGCTTGTTACAACTAGTTTGCGGGAATGAAAAAGAGAGGAATGTGATCTTTATACCACCGCGTCGAGGAATGAACCAATCACAATAAGATGAAGACCAATCATCAGGAGAAATCCAAAGAATTAATCACAATTGAGACACACGATTTTTCTTCTGAGGTTCACGTGCTTGCCGACACGCTAGTCCCCGTTGTGTCGACCAACACTTTGTGGTTCGGTGGCTAAGAGGTGTAGCACTAACCTCATCCAACCCGTGGACACCGTAAGAACCTACCCACAAGTGAAGTAACTCAATGACACACACAATATATTAGAGTTGCCTTTAGCGCTCCGCCAGGGAAGGCACGAGAACCTCTCACAGTCACCGGGAGATGGCCAAGAACAAGCACCACTCTTGCCACAACTCCTCCGCTGCCTCCAAGCCGTCTAGGTGGCGGCAACCACCAAGAGAAACAAGAAATCCTACAACTCAAATGATCCTCAAGTGCCACTAGATGCAATCACACAAACAAATGCACTTGAAATCACTCAATCTCACTTTAAATTAGCAATCAAGCAAGAGAGATGAGTGGGAGGGAGTATGCTCAGCTCACAAGTATGTCAAGATGTTCAAATGACCAAGAGAGATCCCTTGGAGCCAGCCACCATGTATTTATAGAGCACCTAAACAAATAGAGTCGTTAGGGTCACGAAGGGGTACTCTGTGTACGGACCGGACACGGCCCAACGTCCGGTCACTATGCAACAAGCCCCCAGATGGCTGCCACGTGTCCTTTGAATCTAGCGTGTACGATCTCAACGGTCACTTAGCCAATCACTCGCGTAGTTAAGTGATGACCGGACGCGCTGGTGGAAATGACCTGACGCCGCCCAGCCAGCGTCCAGTCAACTCTAGTAAGCTCCCCGAGGTGATTTTCATCGACTGGATGCATCCGGTCATAAGTGACCTGACGGGTCTCTGAGTTCGATCAACGCTACGTACTTCACCGCATGCAACGTCACCCTGACCTGATGATGAACAGGGTTCGTTCAGCGTCAGGTCCCCTGCGTCCGTGCCTTGGCAAAAGGTGACCGGATGCGCCGATCGCCAGTGTCCGGTCAGTACTCTTCACACTCAGCCAACCGCGCGCGTCGCAAAGAACCGACCTGACGCTGATGTCAGCGTCTGGTCGTGGTTTGTTTCCTTCTTTTCTTTTTCTAAGTCCGCGACCACTTCACCCTAAAAGTGTAGAACTTGTGTGCACGTGTGTTAGTATTTTTCAAAGCATTTTACAAGGGTCATATGTTGGCTCACACTAGGTCCTAATACATATGCTCATATGAATTCACCTAGTGGCACTTGATAACCGTTTTAACCATGAATTTTCCCTCTTCATAGTATGACTATCGATCCTAAATATAATCACACCCTCTGTGGTGTCTTGATCGCCAAAACCAAAACCCTTTGCAATACCTTTGCCTTGATCTCCATTGGGTTTTTGTTTTTCTCTTCTTCTTTTCCAACTTGAGCCCTTGATCATCTTGTGGTCATCACCATCATCACCATGATCATCTCAAGGATCCACCACTTGGCATGGGACTTATCATTTCATGTCTATACACTTAGCATAATGATTAGTCCCTAGGTTTCATCAATTATCCAAAACCAAACTAGGGCTTTCAATCTCCCCCTTTCTAGTAATTTATGACAACCTTTTTCACAAAGATTTTTAATAAAATTCTTTTGGATTCATGTTGCTTGCCCAAGCATTTTACCATGTGTAAAGGATATGGAAAAGTTTCATAAACCCGAATTGGTAGCAATTGCTCCTCCTATATATGTGTTAAGAGTTTGGATTTGAAAGCTTGCACATATGCTTAGATAGGAAATAGGAGTCAATTTCTACCAAATGATGCTAAGGTGTAAAGAATGGACCTTTAAAACGTGATACCAATCGGAGTTGCCAATATACACCATACTTAGCACTATTGTTTGCTAGATATCACTTGAAAAACATCAAAGACACTAGATACCTCATGATATCAACATTATAAGCAAGGTTCTAGTACCACTTGTGAAAACAATTCAAGTGTCTAGTTATCCTATGCATGCTAGTCATTTATTTCATCATTCAAACCTACAACTAGCATACACCACACAAGCATGTATCGGAGAAAAGGAACTTGTGCCATGCAAGCAAACATATGTAATGCACATTCAAATTCAACATACAAGTTTATGAGCTTGCTCTCCCTACTTGTATGCTTTAAATTTAAATTTTTAATCCCCTTCCTTTTACCCATCTAACCATCTTTGGTTTCTCTCCCCCTTTTTCTTATCTTTGGGAATTACTTCTCCCTCTTTGTCATCAATGACCACAAAAGGCGAGCTCAAATTTTAGATAGGTAATGTGAAACCATGATAAGTGAGGATCATTTTTCCAATTTGGTTCAATCTAGATCACTTGCAAAAGATATTTAACTCGATTTGATCCAAGGGCAAGCTTCTTCACACCTCCAAGTGAGGGTTATCATGCACCATGTTGAGTTAAACACTTATAGCTCATTTTCTAGATCAAACACTAGGCTCATAAGCCCACAAATATATCATATGCTACCACTAGATCATATCAAACATACAAGCAATAGTGGTACCATATAAGCATCAAATTCATTTGATTTTTATGAATGAGCCTAAGACATGATAGGAATGACTAGATGCACTAAATAAGTCCTTAGCATAGGATGAATGACATGTCAAACTACTTTACCTTGCTTTGCTCGAAGGAGAGGCATGTCATATAATGGGGGTGCATCAACACATATTTGAGAAGTCAAGTATGTTCAATTCATTCCTTAGCTTGCACAACCTCTTCTCATCAAGTGGCTTGATGAAGATATTGACAAGTTGATCATCGATGCCCATATTCTCAATTAAAATGTCCCCTTTTTATTGGTGATCTCTAATAAAATGATAGCGGACATCTATGTGCTTTGTTCTTGCATGTTGAACCAGATTGTTAGTGAGCTTCACAACACTCTCATTGTCACATAGCAATGGCACTTGTTTGAACTTGATTCTAAAATTATTCAAGACGGCCTTCATCTAAAGAATTTGTGCACAACAACTATCGGTGGCTATGTATTTGGCTTCAGCGGTTGAAAGTGCAATACTATTTTGCTTAATTGATGACCAAGAAACAAGTGATCTTTCTAATAGTTGACATGTGCCCGATGTGCTTCTTCTTTCCACTTTGCATCCCACATAATCCGAATCAGAATATCCAATAAGCTCAAACTTTGCTCCTTTGGGATACCACAAACTAACATTTTATGTGTGCTTCAAGTACCTCAATATTCTCTTGGTTGCCTTCAAATGACTTTCTCTTGGTGAGGCTTAAAATCTAGCACACATGCATACACTAAACATCATATCTGGCCATAATGCGGTCACATAGAGTAGGCTTCCAATCATACACTGATACATCTTTTGATCCACCATATTGCCAATTGTATCACTATCCAAGCTTCCATTTATCCCCACTGGTGTACTAATTCCCTTTGCATTCTCCATGCCAAACTTGTTGAGCATGTCTTTGATATACTTGCCTTGACTTACAAATGTGTCATTCTTCAATTGCTTGATTTGAAGACCAAGGAAGTAGCTAAGCTCTCCAATCATAGACATCTCAAACTCATTAGCCATCATCTTTCCAAACTCATCACAATAATCTTGATTGGTTGAACCAAATATGATGTCATCTACATATATTTGTAACACAAATAAGTCTTTGCCAATCTTCTTGGTGAAGAGAGTGGTGTCAACCTTTCCCATGATAAACCCTTTAGAGAGCAAGAAGTCTCTCAATCTCTTATACCATGCTCTAGGTGCTTGCTTCAAGCCATACAATGCCTTCTTCAACTTGTACACATGGTTGGGCTTCTTATAATCTTCAAAATCGAGAGATTACTCAACATAAACTTTTTCATTGATGTAGACATTGAGAAATGCACTCTTCACATCCATTTGATAGAGCTTGATGTTGTGGGTACAAGCATAGGCTAACAACATCCTAATTGCTTCTAATCTTACAGCCAGGATATATGTTTCACCAAAGTCAAGACCTTGAACATTAGTGTAACCTTGAGCCATTAGTCTTGCTTTGTTCCTTACAACTATCCCATCTCGATCTTGCTTGTTGCGAAAGACCTATTTTTGTTCCAATCACATTGTGTCCCTTTGGCCTCTTTACTAACTCTCATACTTGATTTCTTGTGAAGTTATTTAACTCTTCATGCATAGCATTGACCCAATCAACATCCTTCAAAGCTTCATCTATCTTCTTTGGTTTAATGGATAACATAAATGAGAAGTGTTCATAAAATGATGCCAATCTTGATCTTCTTTGTACACCTCTTGATATATTACCAATTATGGAATCCAATGGGTGATCTCTTGCAATATTGGTTGATTGGAGAACTTGCACTTGATTGCTTGCATTTGATTGATCACTTGGTTGAGATGATGAACTAGCCACTTGTTGATCTTGCATTTGAGATGATGTACTGGCTTGATTTTGATCATGAGAACCACTAGCTTGCACGTTTGAATTAGGGAGCACTTGATCCTTGTAATCATAAACTTCTATCACTTCTCTAGGCCTTATGTCACCAATGCCCATCTTCTTCATTGCATTGGCCAATTGAGTGTCTCTCATATCATCTAGATTCTCATCTTTCTCTTGAGAGCCATTGGTTTCATCAAATTCACATCATGAACTTCCTCAAGAGTACCACTAGCCAAATTCTAAACTCTATAAGCTTTGCTAGTAGTAGAGTAACCAAGCGAGAAGTCTTCATCACATTTTTCAAATTTACTTAATCTTGTGTTTTTCTTTAATATATAGCATTTGCAACCAAACACCTTAAAATATGCAATATTAGGCTTTCTACCATTCAAGATTTCATATGGTGTCTTCTCTAGGAATTGATGGCAATAAAGACGGTTGCTATAGAAGCAAGCCGTGTTGATAGCTTCGGCCTAAAATGAATGACTAACATTGTATTCACTCAACATTGATCTTGCCGTGTCAATCAAAGTTCTATTCTTCCTTTCAACTAGCCCATTGAATTGTGGTGTGTACTTGGCTGAGAATTGATGCCTAATGCCATACTCATCAATTCTTGTATTTTTTTAATTCACTTCCATTATCACTTCTCACTTTCTTGATTGTTATTTCAAACTCATTTTGCACTCTCTTGATGGATATCTTGAAAGTTGTAAACACATTACTCTTGTCAACAAGAAAGACACCCAAGTGTATCTAATAAAATCATCTATAATCACAAAACCATATTTGTTGCTACCAATGCTTGTATAAGTTGTTAGCCCAAAAAAATTCATGTGCAATAACTCAAATGCCTTGGATGTGCTCATTGTACTCTTCTTTGGATGAGTGTTGTCCACTTGCTTTTCGGCTTGTGCACTACATAGCTTATCTTTCTCAAATATGACATCTTTCAAGCCTCTAACTAAGTCATGCTTCACTAACTTGTTCAATTGCTTCATCCTAACATGAAGAAGTCTTCTATGCTATAGCCAACCCATGCTAGATTTTGTGAGTAAGCATGTTGACAATTTAGCTTCACTAGCATCAAAATCAACTAAATATAGATTCTCATATATAAATCCTTTGAAGATCAAGTTAGAGCCATCTACACTTATGATCTCTACATCATCAACACCAAATATGCACTTGAAACCAAGATCACAAAGTTAGGCTACCGACAAAAGGTTGAAGTTCAAGCTCTCTACTAGTAGAACATTGGAAATGCTCAAATCATTGGATATAGCAATTTTATCAAGCCCCTTGACCTTGTCTTTACTGTTATCACTAAATGTGATACTTTGAACACCATCACCATAATTTGACTTGATTGAATTGAACATTCTTGAATCACCGATCATATGTTGTGTGCACCCACTATCAAGTACCCAATGCCTTTCTCCGGCATTATAATTAACCTAGAAAATAAATTAATGTTTCTTAGGTACCCATACTTGATTAGGTACTTGGAGATTAGTCACTAAGCTCTTTGGTACTCAAATAGCCTTCTTCTTTGGACCCACAATCAGTGTGTAACACCCCTGGTGTTACGTACGGCCTGTAGCGCTAAGCATGCAACTATTAACATGTTAAAACAAAAGTAAGAAAATAGGTGAAGCAATTAAACTTTGTTGTTTTGCTAAGTGCTTGTTTGGGTATTAGTTAATTTATTAAAACACTTCTAATTTTCCAACCATAAAAATGCTTGTGCAAGTCTCAACTTTGTAGCATGTGAACCTAACTAAACATAGGGTTAAGTTAATTTTGACTGAAGATCATAAATAGATATACAAACTCAATTTGTGCCAAATATGTTTGTGGATACATGCATTTATATATACTTGTATCTCTGTCATGTATATATGATTGTTTGTATAGTGGAAAATTTTGCTTTCTAAATAAAAAATATATATAACACTCATGTACACAGGAACGCTTGGCCGCTTTGCCAGTTGCTACTGCTGCTGACCGTCTGCCCCTGCTGGATGCGTGCTCGTCCGCTGCCCTGCCATGTTGCCACCCTCTCGCTGCGTGCCTTGGACGATGCCATCGCCGTCTCCCCACCATGCCCGCCGAGCCGAGCGCCATCATTAGGTTTGGCCGCTGCGACTCGTGCTGCCGCTGCACGCTGCGGGTTGCCGCTACCGCTTCCGGCGTGTGTGCCATGCCCTGCCGCCACCGCAACTTTTGGCTAAGTTGTGGACCCGGTATTTCACCGTCATTTCTCTCTTCAATCGTGCCTGTCCTCACCTCACCTGCAACGTTGCCTTGTCTCCGCCTCTAGAGCCGTTGTGGTCGTCCTGCTCGACTTGATCGAGCGGAGCGCTGCTGCTGCCAGCATTTGGGCCAGCCGGAGTTATGGCGCCCCGTCAGAGCGCTAGAGACTGGAGACCTCGGCTGCACCCCCGCGTGGGCATGTCCCTACTCTGCTTGTAACCCTCTGCCGCCCTTGACAAACGACCACCGTCGCTGCTCGCGTGCACATTTCACGTAGAAAATCGGAGCTCCCTTCTCCTATCAAATTCGCGCAACGCTGAGCCCTCAGTCCATTTCCTTGCACTAGAGAATAGCCATGAAAGTTTCCTAGTCAGCCAAACCATGTGAAGCCTCAGCTATTCGCTGTCACCGGCCAATTTTAGAAATTTCCCATCGCCGGTTTACATTCGCCGAAAACAGAGCGTGAATTGGGGTAATCCTCAAATGGTCGTTTTTGGTTCGATTAGTTGCAGCGCTGAGTAGCCCTTGACCTCCCCTTTCCGGTGCTCGCCTTGGTTTGGACAGGGGACCTCGCCGGCAATGAGCTGACGCCACCTTGTCCACGCCAGAGCACCGCCGCACCGACCGAGCACACGTGGCCAGCTCGGCTCGGCCTCCCTTCGACTCAACCATCACCTCTGCAAGAACTGCTATAAGCTGCTGATACTTGAACACCTATTCATTAGGCTAGTAGCTGCTCTGGTTCGCCGGAACAGCCGCGCTGTTGAGCTGAACCGCGTGGTCATGGCTGCCACCGTGGCCAGCCATGTCGCAGCGCCCTGCAAACCCCGACAACACCGCCCAGGCGTGCGTGCACCTGTATAATAGGCCTCCAGACACCCATGGCCACTGGGGAGCACACCGCTGGCCGGCCAAATCGCCGTGGCCGTGCGTCCCGTCGCGCACGCGTGTGTGCTCTCTCCATTCGTGAGAGATAGAAGAGGGGTTGTGGGTGGGAATAGAGGAAACTTCAGGGGGTCAAGTGCGAAATTATGTGAGGGAAAGGAATAGTAAAAGTGGAGTGGTGCAGTTTCTAAAAGGCATGGGTTCTCGGTGCTTAAGCTGCTATTAGCTTCTTTCTTTTTCAGAGATGGATCAAATTGATTCGACTTTGTAAAATCTGTTTAAATTTGAAATGAAGTCCAAAAATCATGATTCTAGTTTTGTTGGACTCCTGATAATGTGTACCTTGTGATAGTGTAAAATATATCACCTGGAACTTATTCTTTTAGGTCTGCAAAAAATAAATAAATGTGCTTATATAATTGTTGTGCTATTGTTAGTGGTTGTTTGGTAAATGGGTTTAACCTGAAATTTTTACACTAGGTTAATATAAGTATAAAGCACCTCCTGTAATTTTTGTAGCTCCAGAATAATTAGTTTACTAGGGTAGTTAATTAACCCTAGTTCGGATATATGTATTAAATTAATAAGATGAATAAGGCAACACCTTGGGTTTGTATAACTAAAATACTTATAGGGAAATAACACCTTATTCATGGATGCGTAGCCTAGCACATTAGTCATTAGAGCTAGCTCGTTAGCTTGAGAGGCGTAAATCGTATTTTACGAGTCACGGTTGCCATTGGTTATTTACGTGTTTGCACTGCATCCACATATACCATAATAGGAACAATAATGGATCGTGGAGTTATTTAGAGTATCGGGAAGGATGGTGTCTAGAGGATCATGCCACCATGATGAAATGCTAACTTTGGTTATATCTTACCCAGACAAGTCCCGGTGCATAACCCCTATTATTCTGCACTTTATTTTATGCTTGTGCATTAAGTTTTCAGGAGTTGAATGAAATCCACTTGTACATATATATCCTTATCATATGAGTCCTACTAGTATGACAGGATCGTTTAGATTGCTATGCTATAGGACCACGGTAGAAGTCGAGTGATTATCGGTCACTCGGAGAGATATGAAAGATATTATTGTTACTATTATTATGTTACTACTACATGGAATATATATGGATAATAATTGGAGACCGGACGGACTGAATCTTGGATTTGGATTTAAACTTGGTTGGATGACCGAGCGAGGGCTCGGGTTGCATTTGTCCCACCTGTGTCGATTGAGAACCATCCGTTGCTGTGGATTCTAGTCAGGTCACAGATTTATTATCCCGAGCATATACTTTCTTATGGAAGCAGGAAGACTTGTTACTCTCTTGTCATGGTTTTTGGCTCTTTCCGGATAGACTGTTAGAGGTGGATATTGGGTGGAGGTCTAAGCACCACACTGAGACCAGGCCTGCAGCGTTGGGGGCTTGGAGTCCCAGTTTGGATGGAGACCTAGACCCCTTGACATGAGTGAAATGGGTTGGTCTTGTTTATGCCTAGGGTACAAGCGAGACGTGTGTTTTTCGGGGTACCCAGCTGGGCTACATTGGTTCACGAATCGTCATTTCTATGTGACAGTATGACTTAGCTATGATCTAGCACCGTAGTAAGAACTGGAACAAGGATGAAGATAAAATGGTTCTGATTGCTTATCACATGCTTGAAAGTAGCATAGGTGCTTATATAGAATGGTTAGCTAATGAACTAATGATGACTGCTAATAAAATTGAATATAAGGATACACGTTTAGTAATGCTTTCCTGCAGATACAATAAACCCACAAGCCAGATAGCCTTGCATATCCTTGGAGTCTTTTCTTTCCTCCTGACGGGTAAGTCTTGCGGAGTATAATTAAGTACTTAGGGTTTGTTCTATCCTGTTGCATGTGATGGGGACATGTGAAACTGACACTTGTGTGTGGAAACCTCCTGGTGGGCTCAGCGAGGTTTTCCTTTACACTGCAGACATATAGTTTATTAAAGTTTCCGTAAAAATGTTTTGCAAAGAAAAAACTTATAACCTGTTATTATTTCACCCTTGGTAAGCACATAACAAGAATCAAAATGAATGTAAGGTGCATTAGCATTTTTCTTGTTCTTTTTCATTTTATTGCAATTATGCTCTAGGTGCCTAGCTTGCTTGCATCTATTGCAAAACTGACCATTGCTCTTCACAAAGTTAGGCTTGTGGGTTATAAAGGTCGCCTTGCCTTTCTTGGGGGCATAGCCCAATCTCTCTTTGTTGAGAAAAAATTTTTGGCTACCCAAGCACTTTAGCAAGCAGGCCTCTCCACCATAGGTATTACCTAAGGCACGAGTGAGCTCATTCACCTCCTTCTTGAGGGTCTCATTCTCAACCATTAGTGAGGCATCACAAGTGAAACCATCACTAGTAGATGAGCTAGAAATAGAAGTGCTACAAGAAGGGTTAGTGCGAGCAATAATAATAGGACAATAAAATGATTCATCAATAAGATCACATGTTAGTCCCACATCACAAGTCATAATCACTTGCTCCATCTTAGCCTCCTTCTCATTAGCTAGCTCAAGTAGAGAAGAGTGAGCTTTTTCAAGCTTTGTGTGAGCAAGGCCAAGCTCCTCATGGTCTTCCTTTAGACACTCATGAGATGCTTAGAGCTCCCCAAAGGACTGCTCAAGAGCTTTGAGCTTTTTGAGCAATGCTTTGCACTCCTTTCTCTTCTTTTCATAGCCAGTGCTAAGTTTGTCACATATGTCAATGAGCTCCTCCTTGGAGTAGTCCTCGTCATCACTCCTACAATCATCACTTTCACAAGATTCACCATCACTTGCATCATATTTTACCTTAGTGGGCTTTGCCATAAGGCATGTCAAAGGAGTGTCGAAGAGGGATGGCTTGTTGTGGATGGTGATGCTTGTAAGTGCCTTCTTGATGGACCTCTTGTTATCATCACTTGAATCATCATCTTCACTATAATTGGTGCAATCACTATCCCAAGTGACCACATAGCCATTTCCCTTCTTCTTCTTCTTGAAGGTCATCTTCTTCTCCTTCTTTTCCTTCTTGTCATTCTTCTTCTTCTTCTTCTCATCCTCCTCATTGTCATTCTTGTAGGGACATTTTTTCATAATGTGATCCGAGCTCTTATACTCAAAGCATAGCCTCACATGCTCCTTCATGTGATCTCTCCTCTTCCTTGCACCATAGCCTCTCTTCTTCATGAATTTGCCCATCTTGTGCACTAGAAGAGCCATGGCCTCATCATCAAAGTCATCATCATCTTCACTTGATGCTTCCTTCTTGGACTTGCCCTTGTTCTTGGAGGATGAAGTAGAGGCCTTAAATGCCACACTTTTCTCTTTCTTTTCTTTCTTGTCCTTCTTCTCTTCATCTTCATTGTCACTATTATTATATTGGGCATCGGTCATGATATCACCAAGTATCTCATTGGGAGATACACCGGTCAATCCTCCTCTAAAGATGATAGTTCTCAATGTCTTAAACTTCTTTGGCAAGCACATCAAGAACTTATGAGATAAGTCCTCATCCTTCACCTTCTCACCCAAACTCTTGAGATCATTGACAATGACTTGGAGCCTATAGAACATCTCGAGAATAGACTCATCATCCTTCATCTTAAAGTTAGAGAGCTTGTCCTTGAGCATGTATAGCTTGGCACTCTTTACCATTGTAGTGCCCTCATATGTCTCCTTCAATCTTGTCCACATTTCACTAGCCTTCTCAAGATCCTTGACTTGCTCAAACACTTTTGCATCAATGTCATTATAAATAGTGTTGAGTGCCATTGTGTTGCATTGCTTGTTTGCTCTCTCATAGTTGGTGGGTTTGGTGGGATCAAGAATCATAAAATCATGCTCGGTCACATCCCACACTCTATCATTGATTGAACCAAGGTACACCTTTATCTTTCTCTTCCAATAGTCAAATGAACTAGTGCCATCAAAGAAAGGTGGTTTGCTCCCAACATGATTGAAAATAATTTGAGCCATATCTTGTGCACTGAGATTGTTAAGCCTTCAATAAACGGTGACCACGGCTCTGATACCACTTGAAAGGTCCTAATATAGCTAGAGAGGATGAATAGCCTATTTAAGAATTCTACAAACTCACTAGAGCAATTGGTTAGTATGACAAATGGCGTAAAGCAATTTTGCTCTAGCTCTACAAGGGTTACAAGCCACCTATTTCACCAATTCTAGTTGCTATAATCTCTAAGTCAATCAATGGCTAAGTCATTATGAACTCTCAAAAGCTAGCTACACTAAAGAGCTCAACTAGGTGAGAAACTACACTAGCAAAGATAAGACAACCTCTCAAAACTAATTACACTAAAGAGCTTGTTACAACTAGTTTGCGGGGATGGAAAAGAGAGGAATGTGATTTTTATACGACCGCGTCGAGGAATGAACCAATCACAATAAGATGAAGACCAATCACTGGGAAAAATCTAAAGAATCAATCACAATTGAGTCACACAATTTTTCTCCCGAGGTTCACGTGCTTGCCGACACGCTAGTCTCTGTTGTGTCGACCAATACTTAGTGGTTCAGCGGCTAAGAGGTGTAGCACTAACCTCATCCAACCCGTGGACACCGCAAGAACCTACCCATAAGTGAGGTAACTCAATGACACACGCAATGTATTAGAGGTGCCTTTCGTGCTCCACCGGGGAAGGCACAAGAACCCCTCACACTCACTGGGAGACGGCCAAGAACAAGCACCACTCTTGCCACAACTCCTCCGTTGCCTCCAAGCCATCTACGTGGTGGCAACCACCAAGAGAAACAAGAAATCTGGCAGCTCAAATGATCCCCAAGTGCCACTAGATGCAATCACACAAGCAAATGCACTTTAAATTAGTAATCAAGCAAGAGAGATGAGTGAGAGGGAGTATGCTCAGCTCACAAGAATGTCAAGATGTTCAAATGACCAAGAGAGATCCCTTAGAGCTGGCCACCATGTATTTATAGAGCCGCCAAATAAATAGAGTCATTAGGGTCACGAAGGGGTACTTTGCGTACTGACCAGACACGCCGGTCAGATCGACCGGATGCAGCCCCAGCATCCGATCACTATGTGCCAAGTCCCCAGATGGCTGCCATGTGTCCTTTGAATCTAGCGCGTACGATCTTAACAGTCACTTAGCCAGTCACTCGCGTAGTTAAGTGATGACCGGACGCGCTAGTGGAAATGACCTAACGCCGCCCAGCCAGTGTCCGGTCAACTCTAGTAAGCTCCCCAAGGCAATTTGCATTGATCGGACGTGTTCGGTCGCAAGCGACCTGACATGGCTTCGAGTTCGGTCAACGCTACATACTTCACTGCGTGCCACATCACCCTGACCTGATGATGAATAGGGTTCATTCAGCGTCAGGTCCCCTGCATCCGCGCCTTGGCAAAAGATGACCGGACGTGCCGATCGCCAGCGTCTAGTCAATACTCTTCCCACTCGGCCAATCGTGTGCGAGCCGCAAAGAACTAACCTGACGCTGATGTTAGTGTCCGGTCGTGCCGACGCCAGTGTCTGGTCACGGTCTATTTTCTCCTTTTCTTTTTCTAAGTCCGTGACCGCTTCACCCTTGCTTCCAACTTACAAACCACAAAGTGTAGAACTTGTGTGCACGTGTGTTAGCATTTTTCAAAGCATTTTACAATGGTCACATGTTAGCTCACACTAGGTCCTAATGCATATGCTCATATGAATTCACCTAGTGGCACTTGATAACCATTTTAACCATGAATTTTCCCTCTTCATAGTACGACTATCGATCCTAAATGTGATCACATCGAAAGGTCCTTGTTTGGTTTTGGTAATTAAGTGAAAACTTAGGTGGACTAATTGTATTTTATGTGAGATACACAAGTAATTAGTCCATAGGTACATGTGTGTGAGTAACATATGCCATGGAGGTGGAAATAGCTTGGAGATGTTGAAAAGCTTGCGCATGTGATGATGGAGGAGCTTATTGCACATGAGACATGACATTGAGTCATGTGATCAAGGTGAAGAAGATCAAGACATGACTTAGCTCGATGGACCGGTTGCAAGTGTGAAGGGCAAGTTGGAGGCTTTAAAGCGAGGGACCGCGTGTAACGGTGAAGCTTGAGCAAAACTTGGCACCGATGGACCGACGCAACAGTGAAGAGCAAGTGAGGTCAAGATCGATGAACCAATACGATCATGTAATGATATGAAGTGGATCATATCATTGTTGATCATGTTGGTGCATGTGTTGCATCAACATTGAAGGAGATGGAATGGAATGCGCAAGGCAAAGGTATAACCTAGGGCATTTCCATTTCACCGGTCATAGTTGTATAGAGAAGTTTATGATCGGGTTTAGGATAGATGGTCGTACTATTAAGAGGGGCAAACTTATTTGTATAGCGGTCATCTAGTGCCACTCGAGTGATCTAACTTTGCATCATTGCTAGAATGGAGTGGCATGGCAAGTTGAGTGGCTAACTCCTTTGGAAAATGATTGTGAAAAATGCTAACACACTTGCACATGGTGGTGTACACTTAGTGGTGTTGGCACATTTGCAAAGGAGGCAATGTTTGAGAGGTGAAGTGTGGAGACTCCCTCTCCTTCCTGCCGAGCTTGCGAGGCAGGATTTAGTGAAGAATAGGCAGCGAACGGAGGTCATTGGGGTGATCGGACGCTGGCCTCAGCAGGACCTGACGCTGCCAAGCACGTCCGGTCAGTGGCAACAACAAATAGTGCCGAACGCTAGGGTTTTGCACCGGTGCGTCTGGTCGGTCATGGGACCGGCGCGTCCGGTCAAGCACCCAGTGGAGCAGCGAAGCAAGCAAGGACGATCAGACACGGTGGTGCATCCGGTTATTTGTCATCGGACATGTTCGATCGACAAAAACCCTCTTTGGTAGCTCTCTGTAGTCGACTGGAAGTTGGCACTATAGCGTCTAGTGCATGGCATCGGCGCGCCTGGTCAGTGCTTCATGGGCACAGGCGCTGTGCGATCTGCGCGTCCGGTCACGCTTGACCGTTGGCGCATGGTAGGTGACCGTTGAGATCCTACGCTCATCGTTTGAAGGGAAAGACATGTGGATGACCACAGGTGACCGGATGCAGTGCAGCGCGTTCGGTCATATCGACCTGCGCGTCCGGTCGATGCGAGTTGTGCCTAGTGAAGGGGTACAATGGCTCTTTTCATGGAGGGGCTTATAGATAGCCCCTTGGCCAGCCTTGGTTGGTGCTGAGCACCTTGGGGATGTATTGCCCTTGTGTGTGCTTGGTTTGAGAAGCCTCCAACTCACTTGTGCTTGCTAGATTGCTAATCAATAAGCGAGTGAGTGATTCTAGTGCGATTGCATTGTGAGGTTGCATCGAGTGGCACTAGGTGTTCGTGTTGCAAGTCGGTGGTGCTTATTACTCTTGGAGGTTGCCACCTCCTAGATGGCTTGGTGGTTTATGGCTCCGTCGAAGCTCGCAAGAAGATTGTGCCAGGCTTCGGAGAAGATTTGTGAGGGGGATTGTGCTCACCCCACGGGGATCGCGAAGAGCAACTCTAGTAAAGCGAGATGCGAAGGGCGACAAGTGATCTGGCTGGGTCAAGTGCTAGAGCTTGTGGTAAGCACTCCACGTGGGAGAGTGTGACTTGTGGGTCACCATTAGCAAGAGGATCGGCGACAACCTTGGAGCTTGTCTCAACGGGACTAGCTTGGTGGCAACCAAGTGAACCTCGGTGAAAAATCATCATGTAAACTTTGTGTATTTCTTCATGGTGGTTTACATCCTCTCTATACAAGCTTGTATTTACATTATATACATAGTGCTTGTGTAGTTGCTCTTGTAACTAGTTTGCTTATGTAGCTAGCTAGTTACCTTCTTGCTTGTGTAGCTATTAGTATCCCCTTTGCGTGGCTAATTTAGTTTGTGTAACCTTGTTAGTGTAGCTTTGCGTGGCTAGTTTGTGTAGCTAAGTAATTTGCGCTCTCTAATTTGGCATTGGTTGCCTTATTATTGAGCATTGCTAGTGAGCTTAGAGGCTTTGTGCTTTTGCTTCACTAGTTGTGTAGGAGCTCCCTCGATTGGCAAAGTACTAGTGCATAGGTTTGTGTGACCTTACTCTAGAATTGATTAGGTGAGCTCTTGCTAAGTTTGGCACCTTAGTTGCTTAATTAGAATCTTTGCAAGGTGCTAGAGAAACTTAGATAGAGGGGTGTAGTCTTGGCTAGACTGATAGTTTTAATTTCACATTTATTTTAGTTAGCCTACACGATTAAGTTTTAGAAAGGACAATTCACCCCCTCTAGTTCGCCATCTCTACCCTTCACACATCCTCTATGGTGTCTTGATCACCAAAACCAAAACCATATGCAACACATTTGCCTTGATCTCCATCGGGTTTTGTTTTTCTCTTTCTTCTTTTCCAACTTGAGCCCTTGATCATCTTGTAGTCATCACCATCATCACCATGATCATCTCTAGGCTCCACCACTTGGCATGGGACTTATCATTTCATGTCTATACACTTAGCATAATGATTAGTCCCTAGGTTTTATCAATTATCTAAAACCAAACTAGGGCTTTCACCTGCTAACTCCACTTATGGATGGTGTACATCTCTCACAGTAAGCACATACTGCCATGGAGCCTAACTTCACTTATGGCTAATCTTGTACTTCCCTAATGTTGTCTTCATGGTGTGATTGCTTAAACTAATGTCATGACCATTCATTGGCTTTCCATTACCCAAAGAAACAAGACAAGCTTTGGCTCATTGCCCTGATCACAACAAAATGGAAACATCAGATCACCTGTTCAGTTCACCTCATTCCAGACAAGGTGATCTAATGTTTAGCCAAGAAACTCAGCTGAAGTGAGATGAACCAAACAGGAACCTTGGCATCTTGGCATGGGCCAATGAATTCATTTAGGTTGTAGCAAGCCGAGAATTGCAAGGAAACATTTTGTCGAGTATCTATATGTGCTTCTTTGTTGGTCGAATCTGAACAATAAACCTGCCCATTGCTATCTATATCTTCATTATTGTTCCTCTGTCCATTTACATTTCATGAAAGAAATTACCAAAATCAATAGCAGTCTCTCTTATCTGCTTTTGGCTGCCTACGTTGCATGAACCTATCATAGCCATTGTTGTGGTTCAAAGCTCCATTCCTCCCATGCCCTTTAGAGGAATCGGCTTACCGGTTCAGTAGAGTAGCTGGCTTTCTTTGGACAACTTGTTAGTTTGTCATCATTCAAGACTTGGTGTAGGGTCGAGATGGCAGACTAGAGGGGGGTAAATAGTCCTTTCTAAAAATAATCACGCCAGCTAACCGAAATAAGTGTGAAATTAAAACTATTGCTCTAGCCAAGACTACACCCATCTATCTAAGTTCTCAAGCACCTTACAAAGATCCTAATAAGGCAACAAAGGTGCCGGGCTAGCTAGAGCTCACCTAGCCAATTCTAGGAGCAAGGTCACACAAACCTATGCCACTAGTACTTCAAGCACGAGGAAGCTCCTACACAACTAGTAAGCAAAAGTATAAAGCTCCTAAGCTCACTAGCAATGTTTAATAATAAGGCAACTAATGCCAAATTAGAGAGCGCAAATTACTTAGCTACACAAACTAAGCGGTGTTACTAACAAGGTTACTAAAACTAGATTAGCCACGCAAGAGAGCTACTTCTAGCTACACAAGCAAGAAGGTAACTAGCAAGCTACACAAGCTAACTAATTACAAGAGCAACTACACAAGCACAATGTAAATGAAAGTAATACAAGCTTGTGTTGTGCGGAATGCAAACCACCGAGAAGATGATGAAGACAATATTGACACAGTGATTTTCTCCTGAGGTTCACTTGGTTGCCACCAAGCTACGTCTCCGTTGTGTCGATCGCTCACTTAGTGGTTCGGTGGCTCATTGGCATCACCTACCAAGCCTACACGTCGGGTACCGCAAGAACCTACCCCGAAAGTGAGGGTAGCTCAATGACACGCTCAACTAGAGTTGCTCTTCGCGATCCCCGCGGGGTGAATACAATCCCCCTAACAAATCCTCCTCCGGAGCACCGCACAATCTTCTCGCGTGCTTCAATGGAGTCACAAGCCACTAAGCCATCTAGGAGGTGGCAACCTCCAAGAGTAACAAGCACCATCGGCTTGTAACACAATCACCTAGTGCCACTCGATGCAACCTCATGATGCAATCGTACTAGAATCGCTCACTCACTCAATCGGATGAACACTATCAAGCTAGAGTGAGTTAGAGGGCTCCCAAGCACTACCATATAAGCCACCAAGGCTCTAGTGTGCTCAGCAACTGGCGAAAGGCTGGCCAACACGCCGGTTGTGATGACCGGACGCACCAGGCCCAGCGTCCGGTCACAGATCGTCGTCCACATGGCATTTGCGTTCAACTAGAGCCACCTAATCCCAACAGTTGGTTCTGTGTGCCAATGGTCAAAGACTGATCGGACGCGTCAAAGCCATGATCGGATGCAGCCGAGCTGCGTTAGATCGCCTTTGCACGCGCACAGCCAACACTTGACCGGACGCGCCTCTGCTCCATGACCTGACGCCCGAGCCTCAGAGTCTAGTCATTTCTAGAGAGCTCCCAGAGCCTCTGTTTTGCGACCAGATGTGTCGGGTGAGTCATGATCGGACGCAGCACCAGAGTCCGGTCCTTCACCACCTACCACGTGTCACTGCCACTCCTCGCGCCAAGATGTTAGCGTACGTCACCACCGATCGAACGCAGCCTCAGTGTGTCAGGTCACTACTTCGCGCCAGCATCCGGTCACTTGACCGAGACTGAGCTCACTCTGGAACACATGACCGGACGCGTAGGTCCCTCCGAGGCCGGCGTCCGGTCACTTTCAGTGACCTCTTTTTGCCTCTGTTTCTTCGCCGAGTTGATCCACTTTAATTCCAACTTCTTCTCCTTTCTAAATGTGCCAACACCACCAAGTGTACACCACCATGTATATGTGTGTTAGCATTTTCATAATCATTTTTAAGGAGTTGATCACTCAATTCACCACGCCACTAGATCCTAGCAACGATGTAAAGTTAGATCACTCGAGTGGCACTAGATGACCGCCGGTCATAAACTTCTCTACACACCTATGACCGGTGAAATGAAATGCCCTAGGTTATACCTTTGTCTTGCGCATTCCACTCCATCTCCTCCAATGTTGATGCAACACATACACCAACCAAGTCACAAATGATATGATCCACTTTATATCATCACATGACTGTATTGGTTCATCGATCTTGACTTCACTTGCTCTTCATCATTGCTTTGGTCCATTGGTGCCAAGTCATCACTCAACTTGACCTTCACACTTGCAACCGGTCTATCAAGCCAAGTCTTGTCTTGATCTTCTCCCCCTTGGTCACATGGTTTAATGTCATGTCTCATATGCAATGAGCTCCTTCGTCACCTGTGTGAGCTTTGCAACATTTTCGAGCCATTTTCACCTTCATGGCATATGTTGCTCACACATATGTACCTGCGGACTAATCACCTGTGTATCTCATATTAAACATAATTAGTCTACCTAGGTTGTTACTCAATTACCAAAACCAAACAAGGACCTTTCACTTGGGACATTTATTCTCCATTAATTTAATTATAGATGTTATGATTCACACAATCCTTAGCTTTGATTTGGAGTAATAAGGGTGGATTGTATTAAAGATAGTTGTGTACTATTTGGTTATGGTTTGTAGATATAACAAGCAGATTATTATTTGATTTTATGTTTTTGGATTGATTGACGACTAAGTAGTATTTGCTCGTATTCAAGTTAGGCACAGGAATTAAAGAGGTGTACTTGGAAATCGTATAATTTATGTTAGGTATTGAATCATGTATGAAAAATAACTAAATTAATGATGAAATTAAAAAGGAAGTAGAAGTGCAAGGCCCGGTATTGATGGCATAAGGTGTTGAACGACAGGCGCCATGACTACTTTCCTCCAACAAAATGACTGTATTACTCCTCCAGTCAGGGCTATAAATGGCCCAAGAAATTGCTACTCTCAAGGGTAAGTATGTCTTGAGAACCTTCTCAATTGTATAAATAAAAACATCGGAAAGGGTGAACTCATTCTACTTACGTAGTAGTATATTTCTTCTCTTCAATCTCCACCACCAATGTAGTAGGATCTAGTAGTCACCACCATCTATGTAATGTTGTTGGCTAGTTTGCCAATTTAAGAATGAGATGTGTTGGGACACGAAGAGCTACGGAGGATGGATGTGGTGCTTCCACCAAGGGGACTGGCTCTACTTAGGCCTAACGTAGAGCCACCGTTTGGTAGCATACTACTCTAATGGAGTTGTGTAGCCCCACTTAGTGCCTGTTTGGATAGACTAGGACTAACAACTAGTCCTATTAGCTCCTATAAGTGGACCAGTGAACTAACAACTAGTTCATGACTAGTAGACTAATAATTAGTCCGCCTGTTTGGATGCTTAGGGACTAAAAATTAGTTAACTAGTTGTTAGTTCTATGGATCCAAACAGGGCCTTACAAAGTTACAACCCATATATGATGTCCTTCTCGTCTATATCTTCTGTGTATGCTAACGAAGATTAATTAGTGATGTCGTTGGAGACACCACAGATGATCCATCCCTGTACCCGCAAATGACCCATCACCAACAGGTAATGTCCAACAAGGCTTGGATAATCCATGGGTAACATGGTAAGAGAGGGAGAGGGACTATGTAGACATCCATGGACTCGTTGCCGCCTCCGCCTCCGCCTCTGTAGCCTGTGATATTGTTATCATACTGCGAGTCTAGAGGAACAAGGAACGCAAATGTGCCGTGTCGGGAGGCAAAACTCAAAACTATTTGGGTCCGAGTGGATCATTGTGCTGGCAATGAAGTAACTAGTGAGGCCCAATCCCCAGGACAACAACGTGTGTGTGTGGCTCTATGAGCCGTATGTGTGCTCATTTTTGGGTGTCAGGAAAGTGTAGAAACTTTACTCTGAATTCATACACATTCCAGTTTGGAAATTCAATGATCCAATCCTCTGTTCTATAATATTCTCCAATTCCTAGTCCCTGCTGTGTGGCGCCCCTCGGCAGTATTATGGTCATGTATTATTAGGCTTCAAGTTAGTTACAGGAATTAAAGAGGTGTACCTAGAAATCAGAATGTTACTATCCTATCCAATATAATTTATTTTAGCTATCGAAACCTCAGACATGTACGTAAAAAAATTAAATTAAGGATGAAATTAAGAAGCAGGCAGTAGGAGTGTAGGGCCTGCCATTGACGATATAATAAGGTGGTGAACGACAGGCACCAATGACTACATGTCTACTTTCCTCTAGCGAAGTGACTGCATTATCCCTCCAGTCAAGGAAATAAATGACATAAGAACGTCCTGCTATCGGGGTAAGTTCTGTCTTTGAGAACCTTCTCACGTGTATAAATACCCAAACCCTGGAAAGGGTGAACTCATTCTACTTACATACTTATATTTCTTCTCTTCACCACCAATGCAGTAGGCTCCGTTAGTCACTACCATCTATGTAAGAATGTGTTGTTGGCTAGTTTGCTAGGCTAGACATGAGAGGTGTTGGGACACGGAGAGCTACAGAGGGTAGAGGTGATTCTACCAGGGGCTGGTGTAGAGCCACGGGTAGCAGGGGTGTTCCTCCACTAAGAGTTACTCTAGTGGGCGGTGCTGCCCGAGCTCAGAGGCAGCTGCTACCATGCACGACGAGCTGTGACAGCAGCGACTGCGTGACCACATGTGGAGGAAGATAAGGAGTATTTTAAAAGTTTAGACCAGAATGACACTTGTAAATAAGTTAGAGGATCGCAAAGAGATCCGATAGAACTATATTGAGAACTGTTTAGGTACCTAGATAAGTATTTTATAAGTCTCAAGACTGGAATAACACAGCAATCCTCTGGAAATATATACATTTTCAACTCAAATTTATTACATGCAACAACCATTGCAACAACCATATTCAGGTCCACCTGTGCGTCATCTCTCCATGAATGGTACTACCTCCAAACTTCATTTGCCTCAATCTTTGTCTCTGTCTCTGTATCCGTCTCTGCGACTAAAAAGTATCAAACGGACCCGTCTACCCCGGCCAGCATGGTGAAGCCAGCCGCGACTCCATGCCCCTCCTGTGTTTTTACGGCGCCGACAGGTGGGCCCCTGTTCTGAGAGCGCCCCTTGCACCCCACGCACAGGTCTCGCCCCTCTCTCCTTTCGGTCCCCTGATCCCCTCCCACACTCTCGGAAGCGCCACCGCCGCCGATGCAGCGGCTAGGAGACAACCATGGCGGCTCATGCGGCGATCCCCTTCTCCAGCTCCTCCACATTGCAAACTCTGGCTCCCATCCTCTCCCAGCCCGGGGACAACCAGCTTTGTCGTGGCTTCCTCTGTCTCCCGCCCTCCTGAGACTTGCCCGCCCCCTACCGCCGCCACATCTCGGCGTCCGCCGCAGTAGGCCCCAACGACACCGTAGCTCCCCCGGCTACCCCGCTCCCACTCCGATCCATGACTCCCGCCTCACACGCACGCTCATCCAACAGGCCCCATCGGCAGATCTGGTGCCTTGGTACCGCACCGTGGGAAGAGACAAAGGTAATGCCTTCGATTCGCTAGAAAACTCGCTGGTGGTTTGGGGTATGGGGCCAGCTAATGACATCGAGTCGCCGTACTACACCATTGCCGATCTATTCACTCTACAACTGATTCATTACCTTGCCCCATTGTTGCAGGCAAAACCCTTCTTTTCTAGAACCTCCACGTCGACGACACCTCCGCTGGTTCCCACAGCAGGCTGCAATTCAGGATCCGTGGCTCGGTTATATGGCAGTGGCAAAGAAGGGGCTGCAGCATCAATTTTGTCATGACCTAGGACTCTAGGAGACGAGGAATCAAGAGGTTGCACTCTATGGTTTACTCTAGGAGTCATGATTTGTTTTTCCAGTAATTCACAAAATCAATTAGCTTGTAAGATGTTTCATTTGGGCATCTGTTTTGCACAACAATTTTTAGGAAACAGTTCGTAAACTGCAATTCGGAGTAGATGCATTCAGTTTGTTTGGGACATGTGACTCAGTTAATAGCTAGAACTGTGATTCTGATTAATTCATGGATTGCACGAGATAAAAAAAACAGACAAACTCTATCTACAGTCTATAGGTTGTTGTTAGAAGAGTAATTTATGTTATGAGAGTAGATTTGTGTTCTGAACTGCAAAACGGGTGGTCGGGCTGCTACACATCCTTTGTTCTCTGAGCAGAATTAGTCTCTCAGAATATGCATTAGGAAAAATAGTTTGATCCTGATGAAGATGAGTTGTTGATATATGGAAGACCTTGATTTATAAATGCAATTTATAACACGTGACCTGAAATTGTGCAACACTTCTTGGCAGACGGTGTTGGGCGCTACTGTTTCATTTCTGGTGAAGAGGCGTGACCTAGGTGAGAACACAAGCACCTCACCAGACAACAAAGAGAAAATATTTTAGCATATGGAAAATATTACCACTTGGCTTAGTCTCTGTATTTATTTTGTGCTGACCCTGTATTTCGAGCAAGTTGGCAGTATTGGTTTAAAAATGCTATACTGGTAAGTTTGATGTGAAGTGAGGCTTTTCTTTTATAAATTTGATGGTACATAATTGTTTTGTCATGTTTGTTAGCTTGCAAAATTATATTCTGGTAACACACTGATGGTAGCAGTATCCTGTGATAATCAGCTACCTCACTAAATATTTTGCTTTCATGTTTTCTTCAGCTCATGATATTTGAAGCCATGAAATCGAATTATTGTTGTTGTGGTGATGCGTTTTGCAGACCAAGAGCAGCTGGTCCGGTCACTGCAGGTGAAGGAGAGCCATCATTAAAAGGGTGCGTTTCAGATTCCTGATTCCTTTGGCCTGGCATTACGGCAGGACAGATCTTTCCTTGGCTGTCAGCTTCTCGAGTAGACCAGTGCTTGATGCAGTCTTGCTTATCTGAAAGAGGGCTGCATGAAGAACAGAGTAAAAAACATGCTCGTCTATGAAAGTTTTTCATGATACATGAAACTGACAGTCTCTAAAAGTCATCATATTAGAGTGAGCATGTGTGTATCTATGGTCTCAACAAACCATTGCCATGTTATTTGTTGACTTCTCTATTCTACCGAGACATTATTAGAGTGGAATAGCTAATGCCATTGGGTGGCAGTCAATACATGTAGAATAAACCATGAGTTCCTTTTTGGATCAATCTGTGAGCGGGGCAATTCTGCAATTGCATTTTCTACCGTTTATCTATGGACACATGTCTATATTTCCATTCATTCCAATCTTCCAATTATAGATGTCGTCCTCTCTTATTATGAAGATAACAACAATGTTGTGGGCCTAAGTGATAAACATTTTAAGAGGTAATCGAATGATTTTCAGCGAGGTTGATGTTGATTTTAGTTTTATTTAAATATGTAAGTTTGATTGTTGGTGACAGGTTCAATTGAGCTTGCCTATAAGCTGTACCACTTAGCATCCATGTCATTGTCGTACTTAATCTATAACTAACTAAACAGCTTGCAATTGAAAACAGAAACGAGTATAGTATATTCCTTTTAAAATATCTATGTGCAAAGACATGAGATGTGAAAACATGGTAGCTTTATATGCTCAATGCTATCCTGTGAATGCCAAACTTTATCTGAGAACCAGAGGCAGCTATGCACGGCAACAATTCAGAAGTGCTAAGCACGTTTTTTTTCAGAAGGCATATTAAAAGTACGAGAAATAAGATACACTCCTTCATGTTTTCCATCTGTAAAAGTAGACACTAATATGATCTAAATATGAAACTTGGCCAAAATTCTGGACAGACAAACTTATTCATCTTTTACAAAGATTCATGTAATATTGATGTTGCTAACATCACACTCTAAATATTATCTTTAGGGCAGTATAAAACACATTCATATTTAAATTATTGTAACATTACTATTTTTCCGTTGCAACGCACGGGCATTTATCTAGTAACTGGTAAAAAGTAACGAATGAAAATATAAAAAAATGCAATGAATGAATTAACAGGGAGGTATGTGTCAGTGATGACAATGTAGAGCAAGCACTGGCGATGCTGCCAAGAGCCTATTTGGTATCATGTCAAATGAGACGGTTCTCTTAGAAAATGTTGAGATAGAGTGCACCGGATCATCAACCATTACCACAGTATTTTTTTTTCCTTTTTCCTCTTCAGCTAAATTTATTTCAGTCCAGATGTAGAGAAACTTAAAGTTCATATTTGATGAAGCTACTTGAAAAATATGTGTTTTTTCTATTAGAGGCCAATTAATCATAAAAACCGAACTGTCTTGGATTGTCTTCCGTGCCATACTTCACTCAGTAATGAGGTAATGAGTAGAATTACTCAATTATGTAAGTGACTAGACACACGAGTTCTGATAAAAATAAAACCATGTAAGTACCATCAGTAGTAACAAGAATGAATTCCTATTTCCTAGGTTAATCATATCCAGAGGGTAATAAAAATCATCGCATACTTGTGATTTAACTATAGAATATATTGTACAATCAGCCCTGTCGTGCTCCCAACTGCCGGCCCCTAGCGCACCGCGCCACGTCCACCGGCCACCGGCTCACCACGCCCCATTCTCCGGCGCCCCTGACTCTCCGAACAGCATAAAACACGTGCAACATGAAACACTTGAATGCAACATACGTATGAAACAGATGAAACATCTAGAACATACACTTGCAACATATGTGTAAAATCATACGCAACATCCAGATAGAACACTTGCAACTTGCTATATGAAAACATTTGCTACAACAGAAGACTGAAACAGATGAAATATTTTGGAACATACCATTGCAACATATGTGTGAAAACATATGCAACATTCAGATCAAAACACTTGCAACATACGTTTGGAAACAAATGAAACATTTCGAACAAACGCTTGCAACATGCCTATGAAACACCTGCGACATGTGCAATATGTGCAACATCCACCGATCTACTGTTGCAACATCCATATGAAACAATTGCAACATACATCTGAAACGTCTGAAACACTTCAAACATACATATGCAACATAGGGAAGGGAAAGGCTGGGCCGGATGATTCAGGTCATCGGGGTCGGAGACGGTGGCGAGTGGCTGCGCACAAGCACCATCACCACTAGCGCACTAGTACCAGGCTTGGCTTGGCGGCGACGGTGGCGAATGGGGGCGAGGAGTGCCATGGCCGCTGGGGTGTGTGGAGCTCGTTGCGGGGGGTGAGAGAGGGTGCCGCCAGGGGTGGGGAGGGCGCCACGCGGGGTCGGGGTGTGGGAGAGCCACCCACTCTCCTGCAATAGCATCGCGCCACCTCCGTGGATCTCGTCGGGGTGAGGGAGAGGGCCATCAGATCTACGGCATTGGGGCTTCCGGTGGGTGAGGACGCCGGGGTGGGGGGAGGGGCGCCGCCGGGGTTTGGGAGGAGGGCGCCGGGGTGAGGGAGGGCGCACGCCGGGATGGGCAAGAGAGAGCGAAGCCGCAGTGAAGCACAAGAGAGAGGAGCTCATTGGGCAGGCGGTGCGTGCGGAGCGAAGCGAGGCGAGGCAGCCAGGAGTTGATTTTGTTTTATTTATTTATTTATTTAGGCGAGCAGCGTGTAAGGCAGTGAGGTAAAGTGTGGTGCACGTCACGCTACGCGTCTGGAGGGGAGTCGCTGGCGTCAGGCGTCCTCTTTGTAGCGTTACCGTAAATCGAAATAGAAGAAAGCTGTGACACTATAGCTTCAGGTACCGATGCAACAGAACACTACCAAATACAAAGGGGAAATATAAGAAACTAAGAATGGGAAAATAAAATTTAACTTCTAATGCCACTAGTGTGGCTTCTTCTAAGATTCATTGCTACTGTAGTTCGAATGGTGCGAGGCCTTCATTGCTACTATAGTTCGAATGCCACTAGTGTGGCTTCTCCTAAGATTCATTTTCGTTCGAGTTGCCTTGAGTGTCTGATCTGATCTTGAACACTCGTACGGTGGTCAACTGCAAAGATGTGAGTCGATGCAATTTTTAAATGGTAGTCTTGATGAGGTTGCATAGGAGAGATTTTTTTTTGAAAGGAACAATGATTCCATTGAGAACTCTGTCCAAAACGATCGTTGGCCGTGCCATGTGAAAACCTTGACCTTATTCGATACATCCATACTCCAGAACTTTTTCAGTCAAAACTACTTGTATTTGCTGAAGAGGATGATGTATCAACCCCACACTCCTAGTCCCGGATTTTAATTCCCAAGGCATATGCTGATTTCACTGAAAAGACACCATTAGGGCGTGCCCAACGCGCCATGGTGGCGTGTGGTTTCGTGTACCATGTAGGCTCGGATGAAAAAAAAAAAAGTGAGCAGACAGTGGCTTCGCAGGCAGTCAGATTAGCCTGCAGAAGAACCCAACGCCTCACCTGAGGAATAGCAGAAGCGTCTACCGATTCCCGCGTTGTGAGCTTGTGGCAAAGCATGAACCCAGGCGTGCGTCGCTGGTGGTACAGTGGACCACACCAACACATCTCACATGACCAAGAAAGTTCAGAAGAGAGAGAAATAACAGGGTCAGGAGATGGCAGGGTAGTGGGGCCATGAAAAAATTGGTAGATGTAGCCTGTGTTGGAAAGAAGTTGGCTTTGTTACATTCATTCCTACGTGTATCATTGCTTTTTGTTGGGGCTATTAACAGTGTATGCCTGTATTGGGGGTGCTCTTAGGATCAGGGTGCCAAGCATGATAATCTTCTGTATTTTCCAACAATGGCATGGATAAAATGATTTTTACATCTTCTTCCCAAAAAGGTGTCCTTGACTAGCTGCTCATCCCAACTGCAAGTTATGGGATCAATTTTGTTGAGGCCTCTCGTCTAAGTACAGTTGCAGTATCTATTCAGATAGACATACACCACACACACGACACCTCACACACATACACCCGGTATATAAACAAACCTACAACTATACCTAGACCACAAACGCAGTTGAGAGGTACTTAAAGATCACCAGACTCCGAGCGTGGCGAGCACGTCACTTGACCATTGTGGCACATATGCGCGAGAGGCTACCTGAAAATGAGAGAAAATCCCGGTGGGAATCACGAGTTGAGCAGCGCTTGAACTCGTGACCGATGCTTCTGCAACGGGAGAGTGTACCGATCGAGCTGCGGCTCATCAGCAACCTTGCAGAGAATTGATCCTCCTCAAGGGGTGACAACTCGCCTTGTATTGTTCCTTGGAATCCAAGGGTCATTCCAAATATTCACTAAAGCACCATCCCCAATTCTCCAAATAATGCCCTCTTTCAATAATTGCACACCCTTTAAGATACTACGCCAGGTGTAAGAGATACCCCTTTTAGCTGTAGTTTCTACAACAGATTTTCCTGGGAAGTACTTGGCTTTCAAAACTTGGGCGCACAGGGTATCAGGGAATAGGAGAATACGCCAAGCTTGTCTAGCCAACATGGCAATGTTAAAAGTGTGTAGATCTTGGAAGCCCAGTCCTCCTTTGTTCTTTGATCTAGTAAGTTTCTCCCAGCTTACCCAGTGAATCTTATTAATTTTGTCTTGCTGACTCCATCAGTACCACCCTATCATGGATGAAATTTCTTCACATAATCCTTTAGTCAGATCGAAACAGGGCATAGTATAAGTTGGAATGGCTTGGGCCACCGCCTTGATCATAATCTCCTTTCCTGCTTTAGAGAGAAGTTTCTCTTGCCAGCCTTCAATCCGGGACCAAACCTTTTTCTTGATGTACTCAAACATTCGCTTCTTTGATTTACCAATATACACAAGTAGACCCAAGTACTTCTCATTGTTAGTTAGATGTGTAATCTCCAAATTTGATAGCACTTGGTATTTTACCAGCTGTGGTGTGTTGGGGCTGAACATTATAGAAGTATTGTCTTTATTTATCACTTGGCCTGAAACTTCTTGAGAGGGCAAGGCGACAGTGAGCAACTAAGAGTCTACAATCAGTGAGAGTGGGTGATGCCGTCCGAGCACAGAGACAGCTGCTGCCATGCACGACCAGCTGTGGCGGCAGTGACCGGATATGGAGGAAAATGAGGACCATTTTAATAGTTTAGACTAGAATGACATAGATAAACAAGTTCGAGGACCACAAAGAGACCCGGTGGAACCATAGTGAGAATCGAACAATGTATAATGTTAGATATCTATATAAGAATTTTGCAAGTTTAAGCATCGGGATAACACAACAACACAAGTTTAGGGACCGACAGTGGACTTTACCTTTTTCTCGTTTCACCCTCCGGAAATGCATAAATTTTTAACTCAAATTTATTACATGCAAAAGCCATATTCAGGTCCACCTATGCTTCATCTCTCCATGAATGGTGTGATACCTCCAGACTTCATTTGACTCAATAACTGGTAAAAAGTAACGAATGAGAATATATACAAAAATATGCAACGAATAAATTAACAGCGAGGTATTATGTCATTGATGACAATGCAGAGCAAGCACTGGCGATGCTACCAAGAGGCTATTTCGTATCATTTCAAATGTGATGGTTCTCTCAGAAAATGTTGAGATCGTCCATCACAGGAAAACGAATATGAGTGCACCGGATCATCAAAATATGTTTTTTTTCCTCTTCAGCTAAACTTATTTCGGTCCAGATGCAGAGAAACTTAAAGTCTATATTTGATGAAGCTACTTGCAAAATATGGTTTTTATTTTTCTATTAGAGGCCAATTAATCATAAAACCGAACTGTCTTGGATTGTCTTCCTTGCCATACTTCACTCAGTAATGAGTAGAATCACTCAATCATCTCCAAGAGTTTACCAAAATTCACTTGACAAATATCGTGATTTGGCAACTTGCTAAAATATATGGCAAGTGAAAAAATAGACTCTCTTCAAGAGTTTGTCATTTGGACTTGATAAAATAAGAAGAGACCCGCTAAGCAAACGAAGAGCCCCGCTAAGAAACGAAGAGCCCCGCTTAAATATGCACACGAAGCCGGATGCACGAGCGATGTGCGCTCGCGCTCAGCGCGCAAATATGCGCGTGGAGGGGGGAGATTTGCCAAGTTGGATGCCAAACTGTTGGAGCACAATTTTTCCTGTTTTGCCAAAAATAAATGGATGCTAAGTTGATTTGACAAACTCTTGGAGATGCTCAAGTGACTAGACACGCAACGAGTTCTGATAAAACCATCCAAGTACCATCAGTAGTAAAAAGAATGAATTCCTAGGTCAATTATATATCCAGAGGTCAATAAAAATCATCACATACTTGTGGTTTAACTATAGAATACTGCATAATCAGCTAACGTAATCTACCAAGAAGAAACTAAGATTTATTATTATGTCTCTCTTTACTTGTTTAACTGTTCCCTTGTCCACCCAGAACTCATGAGCCATGATGGCACACATGGTTCTTTGTACACACATCAAGCCATTACAAAATCGGTTCCTCCATTGAGAAACATGCACCGGAAACTGCGGGGATTGTTTTATTTGACCTGCTGTTCTCGTTTTTTTTGTTTCATCTCTAACCTACCCTAACTTGCTTGGGACAAAAGGCTATGTTGTTGTTGTGACCTGCAGCCTGCAGGTAGAGGATAAACATCCTCTACTTCTGTTCATACGGATACTGAAACTGAACCACTAATAACATCGATACATTTTGGTTAATCAAGCGCAACATCTCTATTTTCGTTAATCTTTCCCATTGCTGCAAATGGTATGTGTGCAATCAACAACATGTAAAAAAATTACTCTCTTTTACCCAACGCAGTAATAAAAAAAATAAACTGAAGATGATGCTTACCTGGAAACCGCTCCACCTCGGCCATCCCTCCCTTCTTCCACCAGCAGAAGGACTACCTGCTGCCGCTGCTCAGCTAATCTGTCGTCTTCGGAGGGTACTTCACCGGGTTGCCATGCGTTAAGCTCCTCGTCGGTCCAGTCTCCGAAAATGTTGAGGACGGGGCCGCGGCGGCGGAAGTTTTCCTTGAACACAGCGTACCGGTGCTCCTCCTCGCCTGTGGAGTTGTAGGTCTTGTTGCAGTGGGCCTTCCACTCCATGAACATTGAACACCCGGTGGATCCCCTCCTCTCCCGGTACGACATGATCGACAGGTACGCCGCCGCCAGCGAGAGCAGCAACAGCAGCGCTGCCGCCGCCTTGAGAGCAGTGGACCTCCTCATCTCCGCAACGACGCGACGGTGGTCGGTGGGCAAGTAGATCTGGACCGTGGGTCACCACCGTCTGAGGAAAGAAGGGGACGAGATGGGGAGCGTGGGCCCAGAACCTGACGGCTGACGGGCTGAGTCTTCGGATTACTCATGTCGCGTTTCCACTTCGGTTCATGTTCTCACAGTCAATGTTTTTTTTAAAAAAAAGTTCTCACAATCAATGTCTCCGAGAACATTGCGAGAACATCGCGCAAAACACTGCGTTACGAGTGTTCCTGTGACGTCATTTCATTTGTATCTCTTGAGAATTTGTTTTTTTTTTTTGTTCATAGACGAGAGAACGTATATCTGCTTTTGTTGAAAGCATACAAAAAGTCTTGTAAATCAAAATAGAAGAAAGCTGTGACACCATAGCTTCAAGTACCGACGCAATAGAACACTACCATTTACAAAGGGAAATGAACGACATAAGCTTTAGAAAATAACATCCTCACTTTTCTTGTTGAGCCATTCTCAAAGGACACAGTGCCTTAGGAGATGTCTTTCTTTCTTACAAAGAAGCACTTAAGCTGTGTTTGGCGTGGCTCCCCGAGCTTCGGTTCCGCTACTGTAGCACAACTATAGCGGAGCCGGGAGAAGCCTCCAAACCGTGGCTCTTCTAGCTTCTCTCTGGGCTATGCAGGAGCCGGAGCCTTTTTTAATGCTACAGGACTTCCCAGTTGCTAACAGGAAAGGAGCCGGACCCGAGCACGCAGGAGCCCAAACAAACGGCCTCTTAGTCATTTCATCATCTTAGTCACAAATGTCTATTTTGTCGCCTTTTATCCTTCAGCAATGAAACATTGACATCTCAATTGAAAAACATTAATATTAATAAATTAATAAACGACAACAATGTGCATGAAAAGAATCTTGTGTTGGTATAATTAAAGGAATGCGCATTAAGCTTAAATTTACAGTTCTAGTCTACATCTCGCCCTTGGTATTGAGGCTCTTGGTGGCATCCTCACAAGTCTAATTAACAGGAACACCATAATTCCAACCAAGAAGATAGCCATTACTGCCGTATATAACTAGAGACAGGTTGGAATCGAGGTGCTTCAGAGGCGAGAGGGAGATGCCTACAGAAAAAGCTCCTTAACGAATTCCAGCTAGAAGGCATTCCACTAGCACCAAGATCTTAGCTCAAACACAAAAAATGTAAAAAAATTGAGCATTGTGTTAATATCTTATTTGATCGGTACAATTTCTTAAAAAGCTCTGCATACAAGACACTTATCTCCTATACTTAAATAGGAGAACCCCATTAATTTATTTTGCTGGCTTCTCCTTAAGCCACGTCACTCTTTTTCTTTGGACTCGCCATTCCTCTATTCCACTATCGATTCGTCTACCGGAACGCACTATCCATTGGTCTGCCACGAGAAACTGCTACTGCTGCAAATGCATGCAGAAGAAAACCAATGATCATCGCCACAGTCGAGTTTAAATAAGTCTGCTCCGCCTAGGCCATGTCCTGCCCCGCTCGGTAGTGCCGCACCCGCACTGCATCACGACTCCTCCATCGGTTTTTTCGCAGCTCAGCCGTAGCGACATCCCAGCGGCGGGATACCGTGCTCTACCTCGGCCATGGCTAGGCTCCTGCATAGGATCACCAAAGATGGACCTCCGCTGGGTTCCGCCCCGCTCGGCGGCGCTGTGTTGCCAGGCCCGTTCGCCCGCAGAGCTTCGCCCGTGATGACATGACTCGTGCGCCGCGTCCGCACCCTTGCTGGCGGTAGAGCCCCGGGCCGCTGTTCGGCGGAGGAATCATCATCCGTGCCGTTGAGCACATGCTGCCGCCGCGCACGCCATGAGGGTCACATCCAGAAGGGGAAGAAAAACGGAGGAGGACGATCTGAGCGGAGGCCGGAGGTCCGATGCGGAACGACAGTGCCGTGCTGGAAAGGGGAAGACGAATGAGAGGACGAGAGGTAATATCGTGGCTGATTTTTTTTTTTATTTTTTTAATAATGTTGTGTCTACCTTTTTTTTATAGGGCCGGGCGGCAGTTTTTTTAGCGTGAGATGGAGAAGATATATTGGATAATGACGTGCGGTGGTTTTCTTTTGATGGGTCCCACAACTGATACCTTATGTATGTTGTCTATTTATGTGTGCTTTTTTTTTACTAAATTTAAACTATAATTGCGGTTTTTTTAGACGAAGACAGGACCTAAGAAACTACATAATGTGTTTTTACAGCTTACACATGAGTAGTTAGATGCTTTCATCTTTTGTCATATTACCATATACGTATCATGGTATGTATTTGATTGATAGGTGTTTTAAACACAGCATTTTGTTAGGCTTTACTCAAGATGGATCGTTACTTTCCATAAAAATATTTCGAGCTATAATCATGAATAATGAAAGGAATATTTCTCTCACTATCACCATGTACAACGCTACAAAGTCCCCATGTTACGCTACAAAGTCCCCGCAGCAACGCGCACGGGGTATCATCTAATACCAACATAAAGGCATAAACCCTCTATCTCTACTTTGGCTTGGCAAAGATCCTTGTAAGATTTTGTGGCGTCCGTGGATTTTAGTATTTCAGAAGTTTTCGCCTCTTGTATGGATCACAACTGTAGCATCATAGAACGGCTGTGTTTTTCTCTTTACTGACTGGCTTGAATTGATTATGTAGTTCAATTCACATAGATTCTAAATCAGAGAATGGCAATGTGCTTGGGCACAAAGAAAGTATTAGGGCTGTTTGGGAGCGCTCCATCGAGCAGATTCTCGAAGAGAATCACTCCCCAGTTGCCAAACTCAAAAAAGCGACCCAACTTCTTAAGGCAATCCAAGTGAATCACTCCTCCATTTTGTACACAAGCGAGAGAGCCAAAAAAAATCTACTTCCCCGAATTCTCGCCAGCTCCCTGTTATATTTTGATGCAATTCTCTGCTGATCCCCACCCTACTCCCTCCTAGAAATTCAGTGGAATCACTCCATCAAGAATCAAGGAGCAGAACTAAAGAATTAGGGAGCGGAGCCCTCCCAAACGGGGCCTCAAGAATTCCACTAACTCTACAATATAAGACTTGTTTTGTCATTTTTTTTCTACTTCCGTGGTCAGCTTCCCCGCGTACTTCTCACTATGGCATACCCAGGCACATTTGAAGGTTATTTTTCTCTATGAAATTAGCATCACTATGAAATGCTTGGTCTACGTCATGTCAAATTTCATAATTTTAGAAGAAAGTTTATTTTCCTTTTGAGTTTGTTATAGGTTTGTAGCAATTGCTATTTCTGAAACTATGTCGTCTGAGTTATGAAGGATTAAATGACTGAGTCATCGTATGGAGAAGCTATGATCCTTTCATATCTGATCAGTCAAGTCAAGCGAGAGCGTACCCCAAAAAAATGTGATCACAGCAATCCCTAATATCACACATGATTGTTGCTTGTAGCAACGCACACACAAACGAGTACTAGATATAGCATAAGCAGAGCATGATACGGAAAATTTACCCTCAAGGGCATATGCTTCCATGTGCATCACCATTAGATGTACATGGAGATACGTCGGCTGCACACACACATCCCCATTGCATCCAATGGTGCATGCACATGGGGGCATATGTCCTTAAGGGTAAAACCAACTTTCCAAGCAGAGAACCATCTATTCATTGATTATTACTACAACATTGTTCTTGTGACTAGTGCTTGAGGAGTATTGGGTACCCAGTGTCTGTTTGTATGCCGCAAAGGCCAGGCCCGTAGCTTCCAGCAAAGCGCTTCATGCTCAAGTACCCGTTTTCCCCCATTCTGCACCCACACAGTTCTTCAGTTCAGGATCCAATAGTCTTCCCCTTGTTCAGTTGCCTCATACCCAACGACAGTGATCATTTGTTGATCTCCATCCTGCACGGCCCCTAGATTATGACACCTCTGTACTTCTGGAAGTCCTCACCGGCTTGGAGAAGCGCGACCATCGGTTGCTCAGACACGGCCTTGTGCAGCCCGAGCTCCCTGTGCGGGGTGACCCAAAGGAGGCCATCGATGGAGATGAGGGGGTCGTTGCCTTCTGACATGTACCCTGCCTTGCCTTGTACGGATAAGCAGTGTGGATAGCCCCGCTAAGTTATGGATGTAGAAGATGGCCTTGAACGACGAGTAGCCTTTGCAACCACTGCTGTTGGGTACATAGTCGACCAGCCGCTGCTGAGCTGACAGCGAGACGAGGTTGTCCGTGCGTAGCACATTGGCACCCTCCACCGCCACTGCGGCAGCAAAAGCCTACCAGACATAGTTGTGAATTCCATTCCGGTACCGGCCGGAATGGCCGGAATGCCTCGTACCGGGCCCCTAAACCGGTATAGAAGAGCCCAAATCCCGTACCGAGTCAAATACCGGTCAATACCGGTCAACGCCGGTCAATACCGGCCAAATACCGGTCAATACCGGCCAATACCGGTCAAATACCGATCAATACCGGCCGTGGTTGCATGTATTATATTTTTTCCATGTATGAACTTTGGAGTTTAAACTTTGAAATAAGGTCTTATGAACTTGTTGAATGATATCTTAGTTCGGTAAAAATGTTAATTACACCATAAGTTAAGTCAAAATATATTTATATATACATTTATGTATAAGTTTATTCACATATTATTATTATTATAAAGTCCGGAATGGTACACCGGTATGGGTCGGTACCGGAATGTTCCATTTCAATAGCCAAAACGGAATGGGCTCCGGATTGGAATTTACAAGTTAGCCAGCAAGCCCCGCAGTTCGGGCCCTAAGCCTTGATGGGGTGACGAGTGCAGGGCAGAGGACAGTTAAATTTGCGCCTAGTCTAGTCCCTGACGGGTTGACGAGTGCAGGGTGAGAGAAGGTTAAATCTGCACCTAGGGCATGTGCCCCCACATGATGCATCATTGGATATGTATGGAAATGGATGCACTATAGGTCCACAGGGCACCATCCCATGCACATCTAAGCTGTATGGAGTGGGAGCACATTCCTAAAAAAACCGCTTCCGGCAGAGCGGAGATCATACTGCATTTGTCGTCAGTCCAGCGCTTTCGGAAGATCTTCTACGGCGACGGCTCGTGGCTTCACGTTAACGGCACCGAACGTGTCATTATTTGGGATGTCGGCGCAAGGCCTCTTCTAGCTGCTCGTGGATCAAGTCGCATAAAAAGTTGATGGCCAGTTGGTACGACGGGTCTTATGACCGTATCTTTCCTTCCTAAGTGTTGCACATTGTCAAATAAATTATGACCGTATCTTTATTACTTCCTAAGTGTTGCAACGTCAACCGGGTCTAGCTGCTGACCAGCAGCGGCCTATTGTTATTTTGTGTTTCTCGTGTGAACTCGTTTTTTAGAAGTAATTTTAGGAAAACAATAAATGCCAATGTGTTGCTATCAAATGAAAACATATTACTTTTAATATGATGGTGTCAGCGTTCATCCCAACTAAGCCCTACACAATGACTTAGATTCGCACCATCAGTCGTCGAATCACACACACAATTTGTAAGGTTGTAAGTAGGGATGAAAACAGTAATGATATTTTTCGACCGTATTCAAGACCGAATCCGTTTAGAAGGGTTTAGATTAGTCCGTATCCCAAGTCCGGATATTCAACGTCCGATACCGCATCCGTATTCGAATACTCAAATCGCATATTTACGATGTCGATATCCAATCATATTCGGCTGTGGATGCTGCTGATGAGCTCTCACACGGCTATGTTCATTCTTCTTATCCTTTCAAGATCCTGTAAAACAAGAATGGAAGTACAGTAGCGAAAAAATGAGAATGCTTGGTTTTTTAAAAAAGAAAAAAAACAAGCTAATCTAGCCAAACACATCTGTATAGCTAGGAATTCTATTATCAAAAGAAATCATATCTATCTATCTATCTATCTGCATAAGACGAAATCAGGACGAAGCTCGGATCTTTCATTGGGCCACATTTCCCTCTTTTTCTCAACCATCGGATTTTTATCAGCGGTCAAAAGGGTGGGCACAAAAGTGAACCAACGAACCAATGATCTCACCGGTTTGATCTTCGATCCGATCCTAACAACCTACTTCATCTATTGTAAATTATAAGTCATTTTAACTTTTTTTATTTATCAATGGATCTAGACATAATATTATTTGGAACCAAGGGAGTAGTTTGTATTCGTCATCGAATCAAACGGTTCAACGCGACACTAAAGCTGCTCTTATTGGTCAGCATGATTGGATCGCCGCGAACGACGCGGCGGCGGTCCGCGATGAGTCTGGGGAGGTGGGCACTCATTCCATCTTTTATCGCCTGGCTTTCGTCTGATATGTGATGCTTCTGGCGGCGGACGAAGCATTGCTCTAGAGAATGGTGTTATGTCCGGGAGCCCTGTTCATGCGTTCCAGCTCTCCGTCGATATCGGTACACTCTAGAGAGCCTAATGCTCACGGCTTCTTTGTTCCTCACGCTAAATGCAAATATAATAATAAGGATCTATAGGTGAGATGCATGCTGAGGTGAAAAAAGAGAGAAAAAAAATATAGAGCAGAAATGGACCATAAGCTTACAACCAACTTGTGCACAAAAATCAGAAAGACAAACAAGTGGACTACAAGGTTTTTTTTTAGGAAACAAGTGGACTATAGGTGAATGAATCGTTAGAAGATTTGGACTGGCCCAAATAATATTCCCAAATAAATTCCAAAGGCCCACTCACACATGCATGGTATGGTGGGGAACTTTAGTCCCTCATTACTACTCTAGGAGGAGTGAGGCCAACTTAAATAGTTGAATTGTCTCCATCTAGTTGAAGCTATTGAGGAGAGAAAAAGGAAGAAACAAACGTGCTCGCTCGCTCGCCTCACCAATGGGCGATGGGTGCGCGACATGCGCGTGAATGGCCCGGCGATTCCTCGCCTCGGCCTTGCGGATGCGCGGCTTCCTTTTGTTACTCGATATTTTTGCATGCATAAAGAAAATTACGCTGACCTATTTTGACAGGCAATTATTCTCGTATTAATGGTGATTGCTATAATTGCTCTAGTCAACTAACGGCAGGTCAATCACGTTAATGCTGTGATTGCGTGACTAATTACTTAGTTGCGACGCGACACGACGCGTGTATAAATTAGGACGAGACGTCATCCTTAGTACTTCCCCATCCCGTCGCCGACGTGACATTGGCGCCGGGAGAGCAGGTCTCCGAAGCCTACGTCTCCTCGTGCCTGCACAGGGTAGGAGGCGTATAAGGTTTTTGGGAAGCTCCTTCGCGAGTGCTCGTTGAACGTCTTCTTCTCTCTACGCCGCTGGTGTTCACGAATCTCCGCCGATAACCTCATTGTAAAAATGTATATTCTTTCTCTGTTGTTCATTCTTATGTTCCTACTGGTACTAGCACGAGATAGCTTGAGTTTGCCTCGGATCGTAGTGTAGTGATAAATCATACACCTATGATACATGTTGTAGTTCTTTTCCTCATAAAATTAATTTATACGTCACTAAATTACTATTATTTACAACACTAACAACTATGTGAGTCAGCTGATAAATTAAGGCAGCGTTTGGTTCCTGGGACCAAACCGTGCATGCACCACTCCATGCTAGATAGACATCTGGGGCCCACCTGTCCTAGCGTTTGGTTGCTAGATTGAACAAATTTATCCAAGACCGAAGGATCCAGGTACATGGAATATTCTGCTCCCACCCCTTTCATATCTGGGCATAACGTCGCCGACGGAGGAGATGGGCCCAGCTCCAAAACAAAGGATCCGCTGGTCGCAGCGCCTTGCTCCTAAACAATTCGTCTGTTTTGTTTTTTTATTATTTTTGTATGTAGATGTCAGCTATTTCTTTGGGGTTTATTGTGTTCAATTTTTGCCTTTAACTTGCATGCGTCCAAAATGGTTGCACAGATCTTCAATTTGATGTCTATTCGATTTTGTCCGGTGATTGAAAGTAGCAATGAGATGCTCGCAAGAAGGCAACGATTTTGCTGATTCCTTTTCTCTACTAGTATAGCGCTCGTGCTAATGCTACGACAGCATCCAAACATGCAAATTAAAACAACCAAAAGGCAATCCCGCCACTGCCGCCGCCTCCATGTCTGGGGCTGGAGCCGCCACCGCCGCCGCCGTGTCCAGCACCCCCGGCCAGCGGAAGCGCGCCCCTAGCTAGGCCAACAGGGGGCCTGCGCCCCCAGCCACGGTGCTGGCCATGAGGGATCTGGATGTCGCGCCCCCAACCACGCTCTAAAGGAGAGAACGATGTTTAAAAAAAATAAGGCAGGGAATAGGAATCGAACCGTGGCCGCATGCCGCGGGCGTGGGGGCTCAGGGCGGAGGGAGGAGGAGTCGCGCGTGCAGAGGATGAGGAGTACCATACATGCAATCTGCCTGGCCGTCAGATGCGAGTGAGTTAGGAGAGAGAATGGTGAGAAACAATCTGGATGATTCATTTTTACGGGGTTATTTCGGTAGATTTAGTATAGAAACAGATAATGCATTAATAGAGTAGATATGCCTGTTGATCCTCCTTGGGAGGCATTAGAATTTTTTCCCGTCACTGATCTTCTTTTGGGTCATGCTGGACATGCTGCTTCAGTGCTTCCATCGATTAGGTGTTGTGTGCTTTTAACATATAGGGACCTTTTAATATAACGTAGGATTCATGTAAATTCCTGAATGGATCCATATACCACAACCAACATGATTTTGTACTAAATCATACCAGTCCGTACAACTATCCAAACAAAAAACATTTATCGTCCCGTACAAGTAACCAAACAATTAACCTGTGCCATCTTATCCAAAATTATCCCAAGCACTATCTATCCATCCAGAAAGATTTCTCTCATTCACCTTGGTACGCCCAACCAAACACTATCTAGATATAAGTTTGCATGCAACCACTAGCAGGTCGTATTATTAGCCCACCGATGTTAGAGCCACTGGCACCTCCTCCGTGTGCATGAAGTGTGTTGAGGAGTGGAGCCACGTGCAAGTGCAATAGGTAAGACCACAACTGGAAACTTTTCTTTTCTTTAGTTTTTTCTCATTGAGGTCCCTTTGCAATATGTTTTTTTTTGTTTTCTGTGTTGAAATTCACCTATAAAATTCCTAAGTTCCAAAGGAACTCTAAAAATGCAAAAAGAAAACTCGTGTCTTTGGCTTATTGCCTTCAGACTTCAGTACACAGCTCATCCCTCACACACGAGTATATGTATGCCATTTCTTTTGCCATCTTATACAGTCAATGTTACCGGCCGGTTTAATAAAATTATGATGTATAAACGCAGGTTCATATAAGGTACTATATACGCTATTGTTAACTATGAATATATTTTATTACCATGGAACGAGTCACTTGTATCATAAGATACCGAAACTTTTTATTCCCAACGAACAAACAAACCGGAACAGCTACCGAAGTGGGTATCGGCAAGCTTGCCTAACGCTTCAGAGGGTACGACGATTCTGTGAGGATGCCGCAGACCCCCCGCCTGACGGGCGTGTTGCGGCTGATGCGGACGTACCCGCCCTCGCCCCACCCAGGACCCCATGAATTCTTGACGATCCAGAATGGGCCGCCGGCGTCGGCGCCGTACCCCACCGCCGTCGCCGCGTGACCCAGCTTGCCCCCGCAGTTCCCACTGAAGACGCCCCCACGGTAGTGCCGGAACTCCCACGCGCCGGCCTCGATCGCCACGGCCACAGGCTGCGCCGCGACGGCAGACATCAGCGCGTTCGCGTTGAACGGCGGCACCTTCCGGTACCCGTCGATGGCCACCGGCGGGGCCGTGGCGTGCCGGCACCGGCCCTGCCTGCCCATGTACGGGTACGCGCCCTCCGGCACGATGCCGCGGTTTCTCACGAAGAAGTCGAACGCCGTGGGCATAAAGCCGCCGTTGCAGCCGTGGTTCCCTTTGTCGCAGTCGACTAGCTGCTGCTCCGACAGCGGCACCAGGTTCCTTGTCCGGATCGCGTTGATGCCCTCCACCGCCGCGATCGCCGAGAACGCCCAGCAGCTCCCGCAGCTCAGCCCCTGGTCCTTCACTCGCGTCACCGCCCTCCCGCGCCAGTCCACTGCCGGCGGGAGGCCGAGCGCGGCGGTGGCGCCGCCGTCCGTGAGATTGAACGACCCGTCGTCCTCCTGCTGGGGCTCCTCGTTCTCGCCGTCGGACATGCGCTGGACCACCGGGGCAGTCGTCAGGCAACCTCCGTACGGGGAGTTGCTGAACTCCTCGTCCGTCATGTCGCTGAAGCAGTTGAGGCCCAGCGTGTACGTCGCGTTGCCTGCTTGGTTGTGCTCGTAGATGCGGCGCGCGTTCTCCTTGAACAGGTCGAACCGCCGAGTCTTCTCGCAGACGTCGCGCGCCATGTTGTAGTGCGCGCACCAGCGCTCGTACAGTGCCCACAGGGACGTCTCCGACGCCAGGTCGTGCTCGGTGTAGTCAATGGCGCTTGCCGCCGGCGCAGTGGACAGCGCGATCGCCACGACTAGCGCCGCCGCCGCCATGGTCGTTGCGACCTCAGCAGCTCTCAGCATTGTAGCCTCAAGTGATGTCGTAGTGTTAGCAAGTGAATTCGATGCTGATTATGGGAAGTGAACAAAGACTAGGTAGCAAGAACTATTGGTAGAAGAATGATTGATTAAGCTATAGGTTTAACTTGTTCATACAACACCATGCCTCTGTTCTTATTTTATACTCCACCATCAAGCAATATGGGATAGAAGCAGGATCCATAAGATTTTCTTTTATGAAGTAAATCTATGTATTTATTATTGTAATCATACATGCATCTCACTAATTATCATAGATTTTGAAGATATGGAGTAGAGCGATTCTACAGCCACAACACCAACAACAATAATGATGATGATGGCACGGTACTTCCCTTTAAAAATTAGCATGAGTCCTAAAGATGCCACTTTATTAATCACTTCAATTAATATTCATTTAACCCATGGGTTAGATCTAGAAATGGATCCGGAGATGTTTAAACATTGGAAAGATCCAATATTCATATTTGTTTGTGTCAGTATGGATATCTTCATATTAATTTTATTATGGACCAGAGGAATTCTAGTCACTATCCTTATCATTATTGTTGCAGGTGTTGATATTTTACCATAATTCTTTAGTCCATATTTTACCATAATTCTTTAATTCTTTAGTATGGATATCCATATTGATGCTAAAATATATATATATGAATATCAGATTTTTTCGGAAGTTTAGACATCTGGATCCATCCTAAAAGAAGCCACTTCAGTATCCAATTCAATTAATATTCATTTGACTCATGAGTTAGGCCTAGGGATGGATCCGGATGTCTAAACATCCGTAGATCTGATACTCATATCCGCTTTAGTGTCAATATGGATATCTATCTCCATATCAATTTTAATATGGACATGAGAAATTCTAGTAAATCAATAACACGAACAACAATAATGATAATGATGTTGCAATACTCATTTATAATTTAGCATGAATTTTAAAGAAGCCATTTCATTAATCAATTCAATTAATATTGATTTGACTCATTGGTCAGACCTACGGATATATCTGGATGTCTAAACATCTGTAATGTTAGATATTCGTATTTTTTTGCGTCAGGATATTCATATTCGTATCAATTTGAATATGGACTGTTGATGCGGGATCGACAGGTTCCAGCGATATGACTGTGAGTCGTGGGCCCTAGTCTGGCCTACGGACTAGAGCAAGGAGAGGTGCAACATCTACTACACCGAGTCCGAGTAGAATAGGTCAGACTAGCCAGATTCCTATGAAAAATAACTTCTGTGTTTAGTTAAGGACACCTTTTTTTATCCGACTAGGATTGTAACCACGCTGCATCTTTCTCTATCAATATAAAGAGAGGGCGTGGGCACCCTCTAACGAGAGATGACAGAACACAATCAATCCAACGCAAAGGCTAACGCCGACTTGACGTAACGTTATCACTCGATCACGATCGAGGGCCATAACCAGTATAAATCGATTGTCTCTGTGTTCACCGTCGAGTTCTAGCATACGCCGAAGCTCGAACAACTGTCCTGGGTACCCCCGTGGCAGGCTATCGGTGGTCAAACACCAACAGCTGGCACCCTAGGTAGGGTCTTGCGGCACAATCACGATCAAGAGCTCTGCGGATTTCGATAACATGATCTTTCCAACGGGATCGATCTTCATCTTCAGATCGTGAATTTGCGAGGTGGACAGTGAGGGCAACCTCCAAGGATGTCTCATCGAAGCTCATAAGGCCCGCGAGAAAATCACTCTTCCGACGGGGTCAGCCGAAGATCTCACCGAAAGATTCTCAGGCCTTATGGTGTCCGAATCGACTCAGACTCCAACGATAACCAGTCTCGACTTAGTGTCTGGGTCGGATTCCTCTTCGGGGTCCAATCCGGATTCTTTCAGAGATGAACCGAGTTCTTTTCCAATTAGACTCCGGAACACAGCATCAACTCTTCAAGAGATCAATTTGAACCTACTTCAGGTTTCTTCTAGGAAGTTGAGTCGCCTTCCAACCGGACTTAACAACATGGCGAGGGTGTATCAAGACTTACTCCGAAAAGCAGCTGATCCAGTACGGAGGCTACGTCTTACTGAGGACAGAAAGGTCTTGTATTAACCGAACATCTCAAGATTGCCTAGTCCACTGGTCGGGTACTTTTTCCCAGAGCAGCAACACTCGACTAGTTGAAGAAGCTATCACTCTACACTACCAAGAAGGTGGTGCGTTCCATGATGTCAACGCTCTAACTAAAGTCATCAGCAACTCTAGTAGGGTAGGGCTGGTGCCAGCCCGAGAAGTCTTCATGATTCGGCGGCCACCACCGATGCCACCAACTGCACCTGACGTTAGGTCTTTAGATGAATCAGAATCAAACATATCACCCAATGCTTCTTAGTGCGATGGCCAGTCCGAGAGCCAAAAGCGAGCTAGAAAAAGAAGAAACAAACTAAAAGAATGTCACAGACGTCGTGCCAGGCAACGAAAAGAAGCATGGGACACGTACGAAGCAGAGCTGGCCGAATACAACAAGAGAAAATCAGAGAGAAGCCGAAGAGAGGCGCGCGGCCAGAGCACATAGAGCTCCTTATGACAAGATATGAGAGGTGTTAGAAGAACTCAAAGCGATCTCGCATCCCAATGAAGGACAAGAACAACTCCGAGAAGTTCTCCGGACAACGGTCCTGAAGGCTCATGACGGAAGAACTCGTTCAAAGCTTCCCGCTAGGACAACATCACATGAGCAAGAAGCACAAAACCAAAGGAGGTCTGCCTTCGAAAGGCTAGGGCCAAACGGGAGCCAAAATCAAGAGAAAAAGAAGAGGCCACGTCTCGAGTAATCAAGTTGAGCATCCGAGAGAAGAAAGAAGCGGAGCATCTTTCCACTCACCCCCATGACTTTTTCCTAGGCTAAATAACAGCTGGCAAGAAGGAGTGGCTGAGTCAGAATATAGAGAAACCAGGACACACGATAGATTCCTCTATTTGTCAAGCCGTCAAACCACTCCAAATATGATGGAAAGACCGAACCAAGGCAGTGGCTCAGAATCTACTCGTAATCAATTGAACTAGCCGACGGAGACGACGATATCAAGGCACTATTCTTTTATATGGCCCTAGAAACCATGCCCCTCTAATGGTTCAACAAATTGAACCCAAGATCAATTAGAGGCTGGAGGACTCACAATTACTCTGCAGTTACATTTGGAACACCGACCAATTACCGACCCGAATTCATTCAGTTTGAAGTTGCAGACTTTGAGACATTGTACCATGCCATCATTGGAAGACCAGCACTTGCCAAGTTCATGGTATACCCATACCTCCTGCTCAAGATGTCAGGGCCTCACAGAATACTCTCCCTTTGGGGCAATTTGAAGCGCGCTTTTGATTGTGACCTACAAGCAATCCAAATTGCAGCCAAAGCACAGACAGCCGACAACAGAGAAGAAATTGCCACTGTTGCTGCACAGATGAACCCAGAAGAACTAGAGATCTAGGCTAAGAAGTCTTGCATCCTTGCACCACAAAAAGAAGCCGATGTGAAGAAAATTGACCTAGGTACTGGGGATCCAGAGACAACAGCAACCATCAGTGTTTACCTCTCGGCTAAATAGGAACTCACGCTCACCAACTTTCTTCGGGACAACAAAGATATCTTCGTTTGGAAGCCGACCGACATGCCAGGTGTCCCAAGAGAGTTGGTTGAGCATAGAATCGATGTCAATGAAGGCTACAAACCAGTCAAACAACCGTTAAGAAGATTTTCACCAGACAAGAAGGCAGCAATCAAAAAGGAGATTACAAAATTAATGGTAGCCAGATTTATAAGAGAAATTCTTCGTCCAGATTGGCTAGCGAATCTCGGTCTAGTATAGGAAAAAAAAACACGGCAGAATGATGCATGTGCGTCGACTATATGGATCTCAACAAACATTACCCAAAGGACCCGTGCGGGTTACCGTGAATTGTTTAAATTATCGATTCAACGATAGGATCTGTCCTGTTATCTTTTCTCGATTGTTATTCAGGTTATCATCAGATCGCATTAAAAGAATAAGATCAGAGCAAGACATCTTTCATCACTCCATTCGGTGTCTATTGTTATAAAACCATGTCCTTTGGACTCAAGAACGCCGGCGCCACCTATCAAAGAGCTATTTAAACATGCCTCGGTGAACAGATTGGTGTCAACGCGGAAGCTTATGTCGATGACGTAGTAGTAAAGACAAAGAACCTAGACATGCTAGTCGAAGACTTGAAGCAAACTTTTGAAAACCTAAACAAATGGAAGTGGAAATTGAACTCAAACAAGTATGTTTTCGGGGTACCATCAGGACAACTACTCAGATTCTTGGTAAGCAATCGAGGAATAGAAGCAAGTACTAAGCAAATTCAAACCATAATAGAAATGGGACCCCCGCACTGTGTAAAAGATGTGCAAAAATTGACAGGAAGCATGGCAGCCCTCAATCGCTTCATCTCACAACTTGACGAAAAAGGACTCCCTTTCTTCAAGCTATTAAAAAGACAGACAAGTTTGAGTGGACAGAGGAAGCCAAGGAGGTTTTAAAAGCCTTAAGGTGTACCTCACCTCATCACCCATACTCACACCGCCTAAGAAGCACAAAAATATGATGTTATACATAGCGGCAACATCTACGGTGGTCAGTGCAGCAATCGTGGTAGAAAGAGAAGAAGAAGAAGGGCATGTATACAAAGTACAGCGGCAGTTATACTACGTTAGCGAAGTTCTGATAGACTCAAAAATACGATATTCCTAAGTATAAAAACTACTCTATGCCTTCCTGATTACTTCCCGCAAGCTACGACACTACTTTGAAGACCACAAGATTACCGTGATAACAGAATTCTCTCTTGGAGACATCCTGCACAATAGAGATGCGACAGGACGCATATCAAAGTGGGCAGTAGAATTCAGAGCTCTAAATATCTATTTATCTCCACAGAAAGCAATAAAATCACAAGCACTCATAGACTTCGTGGCCGAATAGACAGAAATTCAACAACCCGTGCTAGATGCCTTCCTTGACCATTGGAAGACGTACTTCGATGGATCACTCAAGCTAGGCAGGGCTGGCACAGGTGTCCTTTTTATCTCCCCAGAAGAAAAACAACTTAAATATGTACTCTAGATACTATGGCAAGCTACAAACAATGAAGCAGAGTATGAAGCACTCATCCATGGACTGCGGATCGTGACTTCTCTCAGAATCAAACAGTTACTTATCTATGGCGATTCAGTTGTGGTCATCAATTAAGTCAACAAAGATTGGGACTGTACCAAAGACAACAAGGACGCCTATTGTGCTAAAGTACGAAAATTAGAGAAAATTTTCTAAGGACTAGAAATCATGCATGTTCTACTAGATTCAAACGTTACGACAGATGTTCTCGCCAAGCTAGGATTGGACAGAGCGAAGGTCCCGTCAGGTGTGTTTATAGAGGAGTTGCCATCACCCTCCATAAAACAATCCAGTGAGATAACCTTTGAGCCACCAGCACCAACAACCTAGATCATGGTAATCACCAGATCATGGACCCAAGACTTCATTGAATACATCAGAGAAAACAAGCTACCATCTAATAATGAAGAGGCCACCAGGATAATCAGACGAAGCAAGAACTATGTCCTTATAGGCGACAACCTATACAGAAGAGTCGCGTCATTAGGAGTACTTCTTAAATGTATCTCAAGGGAAAAAGAAAAAAAAATCCTAGATAAAATCCACTCAGCTTGTTGCGGCAACTATGCACCCTCAAGGACACTGGTGGGCAGAACTTTTCGTACCGGTTTCTATTGGCCAACAGCCTTGAAAGATGCAGAAGAACTAGTCAGACCGTGCAAAGGGTGCCAAATGTTCGCAAGGCAAGTTCACGTACCAGCACATGACCTAATTTGTATCCCTCCTGCTTGGTCGTTTGCATGCTAGGGGCTAGATTAAGTAGGACCACTCAAAAAAGCCAAAGGAGGATTTGAGTACATCTTCGTTGCAATTGACAAATTCACTAAACGGATCGAATACAAGCCGCTCGTAAAGTATAGTGTAGCAAAAGCAGTCGAATTCATCCAAGATATCATGCACTGCTTCAGAATGCCCAACTGCGTCATTGTAGATTTGGGTTCCCCTTTTACAGCCATCGAGTTCAGAAATTGGGCACAGGACTGTGGCATCAGTATAGATTACACGTCAGTTGCACACCCTGAAGCCAATGGACAAGTGGAAAGAGCCAACGGACTCATACTAGCCGGGTTGAAACCAAGGTTATATGAAGAACTAGAAGATTATGGCTCCATGTGGATTGAAGAATTATCTAAAGTAGTCTGGGGGCTACGCACTCAAGTAAGCAGAGCGACTGGATACTCATCTTTTTTCTTAGTATATGAATAAGAAGTCGTGCTACCATTAGACTTGATCTGAACATCCCAAAAATAGAATAATACGAGGAGAGAGAAGCAAAACACACCCGAAGATTGGAACTCGACAGTACAGAAGAAGTCAAAGTAAACGCTACCCTTCAGTCAGCTCGATACCTCCAAGGCATAAGGTGCCACTACAATAAAAGTACTCAAAGCCGCTCAGTTCAAGTCGAAGACCTAGTACTATGAAGAATACAAAACACTGATGAACGTCATAAACTACTCAGCCCATGGGAAGGTCCTTTTATTGTCGTAAAAGTCACCGGACCAGGCACATACAAGTTGATGATTGAAGATGGAATAGAAGTAAGGAATACATGGCATATCAGCCAGCTAAGAAGATTATACACTTAAAGAACTCAAGACAAAATTTATGTAGTAAGAGAGCAACATGTAATAAGGATTTATGACCAATAAAATAAAGATGATGCTCCTCATCAATATTTGTCTTATTATGACCTATCCCGAGTTGTTTTCACAACCAGATAAGAGCAAAAGAGCTGAAAAGATGCTTGAGCTCGTAATCCCAAGTTCTTTCAGGCTTGGATGAGAGTAAGACTAATAAGTTGACACTTGAACCTATCCCTAGGTTGTTATCACTGCCTGGATGAGAGCCAAAGGTGCTCGCTCTATCCTAAGTTGTTTTCACAACTGGATGAGAGCAAAAGAGCTAAAAAGATGCTTGAGCTCGCAATCCCAAGTCTTTTCAGGCTTGGATGAGAGTAAGGCTGATAAGCTAACACTAAAATCTATCTCGGGTTGTTTTCATAGCCTGGATGAGAGCCATAGGTGCTCGCCCTATCCCGAGTTGTTTTCACAACCGGATGAGAGCAAAAGAGCTGAAAAGATGTTTGAGCTTGCAATTCTAAGTTTTTTCAGGCTTGGATAAGAGTAAGGCTGATAGGCTGACACTTAAAACTATCCTAGGTTATTTTCATAGCCTGGATGAGAACCAGAGGTGCTCGCCCTATCCCGTGTTGTTTTCACAACCGGATGAGAGCAAAAGAGCTGAAAAGATGCTTGAAATCGCAATCCCAAGTCTTTTTAGACTTAGATGAAAGTAAGGATGATAAGCTGACACTCGAATGTATCCTGGGTTGTTTTCACAGCCTAGATGAGAGCTAGAGGTGCTCATCCTATTCCGAGTTGTTTTCATAACTGGATGAGTGCAAAAGAGCTGAAAAGATGCTTGAGCTCGCAATTCCAAGTCTTTTCAGGCTTGGATGAGAGTAAGGCTGATAGGCTGACACTCGAAACTATCCTAGGTTGTTTTTATAGCCTGGATGAGAGCCAGAGGTGCTTGCCTTATCCCAAGTTGTTTTCACAACCAGATGAGAGCAAAAGAGTTGAAAAGATGCTTGAGCTCGCAATTCTAAGTCTTTTCAGGATTGACAAGAGTAAGGCTAATAGACTGACACTCGGAACTATCTTGGATTGTTTTCATAGCCTGGATGAGAGCCAGAGGTGCTCGCCCTATCCCATGTTGTTTTCACAACCGGATGAGAGCAAAAGACCTGAAAAGATGTTTGAGCTCGTAATCTCAAGTCTTTTTAGACTTGGATGAAAGTAAGGCTGATAAGCTGACACTCGAAACTATCCTGAGTTGTTTTTATAGCCTAGATGAGAGCCAGAGGTGCTCATCCTATTCCGAGTTATTTTCACAACAAGATGAGAGCAAAAGAGCTGAAAAGATGCTTGAGCTCGCAATCCCAAGTCTTTTTAGGCTTAGATGAGAGTAAGGCTAATAGGCTGACACTCGAACCTTTCCTAGGTTGTTTTCATAGCCTAGATGAGAGCTAGAGGTGCTCACCCCATCCTGAGTTGTTTTCATAACCGGATGAGAGCAAAAGAGCTGAAAAGATACTTTAGCTCACAATCCCAAGTCTTTTCAGGCTTGGATGAGAGTAAGGCTAATGAGCTGACATTCAAACCTATCCTAGGTTATTTTCATGGCCTGGATGAGAACCAGAGGTGCTCGCCCTATCCTGACTTGTTTTCACAACCGGATGAGAGCAAAAGAGATGAAAAGATGTTAAGCTCGCAATTCACAAAATCAAGAACAAAGGAGTTACAAATATACTTGAGCTCGTTATATCTAGAACCCTTCAGATGTGGATGGAAACTAAGTCTTAGCTAAGTAAATACAAGACTACGATGGGAAAGAAAGGATAAAAGAAGCCTGAGCCCACCAAGACTACTCCTGATATGAACAAAAGCTCTGATGCTCGCCAAGGTTCATGATCAACAAACAAGACAGAAAGAAGTCAATAAAAGAAAACTCCCTTACAAAACAACAAGGAGAAAACCTAATTCTCAGATTCATTGCCAAAAGAAGGAAAAGACACTTTGAGAACAGAGGCAATTTTCAACGATAGACCTTCAAATTCAGGCACCACCACAAGAAACTACTCAGATTCAAGTAAGAACAAAAGATTTACATATTAAGATGATTAAAAAAGTTTAGACGGGCATGACATATAGAACTACTGGATACATTGACAACCTAGCAAGACGAGTCTACGACTGGACAACCCGTTCTTCGATCCCCTTTACGCCAACATCAAAGTGAGGGCTAATGGCAGTACACCTAAGCTACCGTCAGATCCTCGACAGGGACCAACTATCCACGGACTCAACGTCATCGTCATCTTCACTGGCAAGAGCTTCCCAGTTGATTTCATCCTCGGCGATAAGCGCTTCCCAGTCAACCTCGTCCTCACTATCGCTGCTAAGAATGATCAAATCCGCATCCATAGAGGCGGCATCGATAGAAGGGACAGAGATGAGATTGACCGCAGGGGTAGCCCCTGGATCCTTGTCCTTCCGCAAATAAGGAACTGGTGTAGATGTCCTGGAGGGCGGAGCCTTCTCTACCACCGAAGCCTCTCGAACTCCAAGGGACAACGATGCCAACAACGAGAATGATGATGATGAAGAACCTCTGCTCGACAACACCGCCAAAATAGTCGCTCTTGGAGAGCGGGCAAGCGACGAACACGGCACCTTACGGACGCAGCGCCTTTGGATAAACTTCTTCTTCACCATTTTGGTTGTGGCAAGATCGATAAGATGAAGGTGCCGAAACAATCATGAAAGGGTCAGTTAAATAGGTGTAAGTCGTCTCCTCAAGCAGTCCAACAGCCTCCTCAAGATAAAGGCAGAGTTAATTTTTTCTCCTCAAGTTAAGGACATATTTAATTCCTTCATCGAAACCAACATGGCACTTCAGTTTCCAACATTAACTGTGCAACTCAGCCGGTGTGAAAGTGGTGCACTTTTTCATGCAGAGCAACTCAACGGACATATTTCAGATTCCCCCGTACGATATCCAAGTGGATGAGAACCTGTAACAACAGATTAGCACAAGGCCAAATAGCAAAAAGTACTCCTCAATTGATCAAATAGAGGGTTACAAAATACAGGGAATAGCAGTACAAAAGAAGACCCAACAAAGACAGCAAGAGCAACAATACAAATACTGACAAGGAAACCAATGGAATGCCAACTCTAAGGAGAACTAGTTGCTACTAAGCAGAGTTCTTTTTGTTACTAGATAGAAGACAAAAAAAAATTGAACAATCCTAGAATTTATCAACCCGAAAGAGAGCAAAAGAGTTGAAAAGATGTTTGAACTCACCCTATCCCAAGTCTTTTCAGGCTTGGATTAGAGTAAGAAGGCTGAAAACCCAACAGTCGACCTATCCTAGGTTGTTCTCACGGCCTGGATGAGAGCCAGATAGCACTCGTCCTATCCTGAAGTTGTTCCACACCGGATAAAAGAACCCGACTGAACTAGCGTTTACGCTCAACAAAGACTACAACCAGTTGGAGGGACATAACTCTAAAGCACCTGGATATGCCTACAACGATTAAGACTTATGTTCAGCACGTATTTAAAAAATTCCAAGATCTGAGAAAACAACTCAGACAGATTCACTCGAATAATTCAAGCAGAATAGTAAAGATGTATCCAAAGAGCCAGAATTTATTTACAAGGCAACATATAAAGTATATTTTTACAAGAGGGAGGCGCGCAGGCACTACAAAGTATAACTATTAGCTTCATCATCAGAAGAAGTCAGCTGAATATCGAGCTTCTCGGAGATAAAGTTGGCCCAATCTTCAACTTCAGGCTCAGTCTTCTCGATGGACTCCAAATAACCGTCATCTTCGGCTTCCTCCCTAAGTTTTTCTAAAGGGACCGAAGGAGCAAGAACACGGATATGAGCTAAAACGTTCTTGACACACATCTAGACCCCATTCTTGACAAAGCTCTGGAGGCGCACAGGAATCAACGGGATGAAGTCACCCCAGGTCCTTCCATCGTCTTTAGAAGTCCAAAGAAGCTTCATAACAGTCTAACCGTTGGTCAGATACCATCAGTTTTTTGGACAAATCTTTGATAGTTTTCATCTCCTGCACAAGATCCCGGTCAGCACCAAGTCTAATCAACTGGGCACGAGCGAGCTTTTCTTCGGCACAAGCCTTTACCTCCTCGGCCCTATTGTGATTAGACCGGACCGATATCTTCATATCTTCAACATTATTCAAGAGTGTACGCTTATCTTTACAGAGGGCTGATCAAGTCAATAAAAGAAAAATTAGACAAATGAGGAACAAAAAATAAGAAAAAAGATAGAACAAAGCATAAAAGAACTCAGAATACCATCGCACTCCTTCTCCATGGCCTCCACCTTCTTCAAGGCCTCCTGGACAGCAGCATCCCTTTGCTTCTCCGCCTCAATCACTTGAACATGGAGAGCCCTTTCCTTCCTTTGGTGCGTCTGACGCTCGGTCTTCATCTCGGCCCGACAGAGGTCTAGATCCGTCTTCATAACACTAATTTTGGAGGACAACTTTTTCTCGGTCTCAGACGAGAAAAAGAAGTCAGTATGGTCCTGAGAGAAAGACCGATCAAACAAGACGAAAAGAGAGAGACAAGGCGTAAGAACACAAGAGGCCAAGCAATAAAAAAATCTTAATGAAAACTTACCTGGAGTTTTTTTTTCCAAAATAAGCAGCACCAGCCGCCAGGATTCCCCAGGCCGTAGTCAGCTCCGACAAGCGATGGGTGGCGTTGAATTCCCGCATCATGTCATCATCTAGATGCTGACTACTAGTGCCAAGGGCAACAGGAGGGGAAACTGACCAATGCGAAGACGACAAGTCCAAGACCATAACCTGGGCAGTAGAAGCCCCGACTATCTCCTTAGACGGACCTGACACCACGGTCATCATCACCTCCGGAGTTGGTGATTTTATGGTAGCATGATCATCAGGGGCCACCGTCTCCCTCACAACCGCCTCGCTGACCGTGTGTTCCGACTCTTGAGACTGAGTACGCAGGGGCGCACTAGTGGACTGAGAAGAAACTGGCCGAGGGTTGGGGAAAGGCGAAGGTGAGGACCTACAAAATGATGGACAACTTCAACGATAAGCAGATGAACCAGAAAAAGAAAAAACAGAAGCAAACAACCTAACCGGGATTCACTTACTTAGTCGTCTTTCTCTTCATACTAAAACCCTCAAGCCGAACTGAAGGTTTTGGAAGAGGCATGGCAGCAACAAAAATATCATCACCACCTCGCGCTAGGGATGGCGTGATTGACACATGAACCCCAGAAGAACTTAGGCTCGACAAGCGCTTACTGCAAAGGATAAGAACAAGGACAAGCCAAAAGAAGTGCTCAAGAATAATAGCAAGAAAACAAAAATACAACGACAACTTACCGACGTGTGTTGAGGGCCGCATCATCATCCTCATCCTCCTCACCCTCAAGCATCTCAACCACAACACCATCTGATAAGGGAGAAAGTACTCGATTAAGTACGCAAACAAACAATAAATGGGACAAAACATACTGATGTGCTCACCTAGGAGCATGCTACCTACAACTTGAGTACTTGGAAGAGTACCCGATTGACGAGGTTTCTTGGTAGAAGACACGCTGGCAGAAGCATCATCCGCCCATGCCCTCTTACTGGTAGAACGAGAAGCTCGAGGAACTGAATGAGGAACATACTCAACGTATGGGTCGAGTTCTGCGTAGGAAACACCAGGAAGAATTATGGTGGCTTGAGACTTACTGATTAAAGACACTCCAACAAGATTCTTGTAACACCCCGGTGTTACGCATGCATTAGCACCTGGAAAACATGAGCATAAGCATTGTTATGCATCCCTTATCATCGCATGAAATAATGAGTGAAACATTTCTATGAAACGTGAATGTTGCATACACTTGTTTAGTTTATTTTTGCCCTAATTATGCTAGCTATATCAATGGAACATGTTAGGTTTTAAATGCAAATCACTTAGAAATAATTATCATGCAATTTGGAGCAAAGTTTGTATTCAAACTTTTGGCAAAATATGCTTTTGAAATTTTTATTTAAAATGGTCAAAAACCCTCCATATTTAGCTTTTGCATCCCAATTCAAAACCTAGGTAGAATTTTTAGTTGGTCCTTAAAGCAAAGTTGTAGAGTATTAAATTATAAGCAACTTTTATTTTTGAGCCATTATCAAAAAAAGTCATTTTCTTACTCAAAATAGGATTTGAAAACTAATATTTAAAATTTGTTTGAAAATTTTGAAAAAAAAAATCAATTTTTCACTTAACGGGCCGCTGCCTCCCTTTCAGCCCGCTGGCCAAAGCTGGCTCAGCTCTTTCTCCTGCGCTCGCGCCTCTCCTTTGGCCTAGCCTAGCCTTCGCGGCCTAGACCCACGCCCGCGCATTGTCTCCTCCCCTGCGCGCGCGGACGCGTCCGACCGTGTCAGGCATGCCGCGCCGCGTGGCGAGCACATGCCGGCGACGCCGGCCGGGTGGCATCTGTGGCCCCCGCGAGCACGCGCCTCGCCCGTTTTCAAGCCCCAGCAGCTCTGCTTCTCCCTACCTTCCCCATTTTTCCTCTCTCGTGTTGCATCTCTCCCTCGCCCCGCACCGAGCGCTCGCGCTGCCCACGCCACTGCCATCTCCGCCGGTGAAATTGGCCGCCAGTGGTCCACCGTCGCCCACAATCGCGCGCACATTATTCTGCCTCACTCTTCGGCACCCGGTGCTCGCTTCAGGTTCACCGTTTGAGCAAGGTAGAGCCTCCTTGAGCGGGTTCGCCGTCATCGGTCATGGCGCCGCCGCACTTGACCTCGCCGTGGGAAGGGCTTCCCTGGTCCTTCTCACTCCTCTTGAGTCATCTTCTCGTGTTCGACATCCTCTCGCGGACCCCGTGCGCGCTCCGCCGTGCCCGGTGGTGGCCGACAATGGTCGTCGGCCCGCTGCCGCGCTGCAGTGGCGGCTGGAACGCCAGTGTGGCCTGGCCGTCTCCCCTCGGCCCTTTGTTGGGCCAGTCCGTTTCCGTGGGCTGGCCCAGTAGTAATAAGAAAAATGTTTTCTGTTTTTCTTTTATTATTTGAGAAGAGAAATACTTTGAAAAATGTTTGTGTACTCATTGTTGCTCAAAAATTGGTGAAATAAATTTTGTTGTGATCCTCATGACTAGATCTAGGGTTTAAAAATATTGTATATTAGTTTTGTGACACTTTTCTGTGGAGTTTTATTTAATCATTGAAATTGCTATTTTCTTGAGAAATGCGTAATAAATCATAGAAAGATCAGAAAAATATGATTCTAACTTTGTTGATCTTCTTGTGTAATGTACTTTCTAGAAAAAATATATGTCATGCTTGTTCTATAGAAAAATTATGATGTGTAGTTCAAGTGCCTTTAACGGCTGATTTTTGTTATTTTTGCTAGAGAGCAAAATTTGTATAAAACATGTATGTGATAATTTTTGTACAATAATTAGTTACTATGTAGAACCTAGGAAAAATGCTAAATCTGTTGTTTGATATTTTTCATAATACAAAGTATTTTTCATGCTCATATTTATGCCCTAGCTTGTTATTTTTGTGTAGGCTATTCCACTTATCCAAATGCAATGAAAATTTGATGGTAGTCTACTTAGAGTAGTACTGTGCTATGGTAATTTTATAAGATTTTTCTATGCTTTTAAAAATAGATGTTGCTATTCAAACCTAGTGTTAATTAGGGTTTAATCAAATATTGCTTTATGCATGATTAGGAAATTAGTGAAGCTTTGGTGTATCTTTGAAGCATTCAATGATTTGTGTTGACTAAGCATGTTAGTAGTCGAAGAGAATGCAGTAGATGATGTGCACTTGTAGTACATGTTCTTGGATGACGTGGACTACCTTGTACAAGAATTGTGCTATACTCTACCCATTAAAGCAAATCATGCTCATCTACCTTGCATGCAACCATATTCATTATGTGTGTTTTATCTGATACACCTTTTGCATAAGCACTTATGCACATGCATCATATAGGATCACAAACCGAAAGTCTAGTCGTCGTACCCGAGGAGCCCGAGAAGCAGCTCGAGGTGCAGCCTCATGAGGTGCCCGAAGCAAACGAGGAGGACGTTGAGGAACTTCTAGAGTGCCCCGATCACCGCTTGAGCTCCTTCGAGAGAGGCAAGCCCCGGATCATTTACTCCCTCGGTTTGCAATTATTAATTAATGCTTTACTTTACTTGATGCATTACGTTCAGGAGTTGTCTGCAACCGTTGCTGCATTATACCTTATTTACCTTTGTTATACTATATCCTTGTTACTCTGGTATCCACAGTCGAGTTAATGCTTAGCTGGCTTAGACCGGTAGAAGTCGGGTGATTTCTTGTCACCTGCGAGTTATAGGTGGTTACCTGGATCTGCTCGTATAACGATGTCGTCATGGTATAACTAAGTGTTAATTTGAAGTTGAGACCGGATGGAGACTTACAGGGTTTCGGACTGTAGTGCTTTTTGTCTGTGTCGATTAAGGACCGACCGTTATTGGGCCTCGAGTCATGTTAAACGTATGCCTTACATTTAGCTGGCCAAATAACGTACCTTTCGACCGCGAAGCTAGGAGATTATTCAGGCCGAGTGGATTGCCCACAGCATACTGTACCGGAGCAGGTGTGGTAGGACACGGGGGCACGATGATAAGACCAAAAGGCAGTCGGTCGGCCTCCGGATACATGTGGTTCCTGACGAACTCGAGATTTTACCTGAATAGTTGACTCGGTGACCAATATCTCACTTTAGCGGGTGAGTGCGGTTTGTATAAGGAATAAATTACCAGCTGGTTAATAATCGATTCGAATCGTCATTGTTCACTGAATAGTGAACACTTGACTTGAATTACTTCATTGTAGTAATGTTGATGAAACACTTATAATGGATATGACATTATAAAAGTTGCTAATGATCATTGGTTATCATTATTTGCTTAATCACATGCTTGCTCTAGTATAGGTGCAAATGTAGTCGATAGGTTAATAATGAGTAACTTGGCTAATGCTTTTGGAAAAGGTTCATGAAATGCTAAAAATATCTTTTTACAATTGAGTCAGCTACCCCACTATAAAGCCTTTCATAATCCTTGGTGTCACTTTATTTTTGGTTATGTTGGGTAAGTCTAGCTGAGTACCTTCTCGTACTCAGGTTTTTATTCCCACTTGTTGCAGATGGGCAGATGTATTACGGCTACTGTATCAACTGCCTTTATCCTACGATGGGTGATGCTTAGAACCATGGGCAATGGTCATTCCTTACGTCTCATCTAATGCTTTTGTTGGAGATGATCATCAGCTGGCACTATACTTGAACTCCGTGTGAGTGTGTGTGGTTTTAACAACTTGCTTCCACTACTTTCTATTTGAACTTGGTTTATAATAACTATGTTTAAACTCTGATATATCTGTGATGTGAACTTTTATATAATATGTGATGGTGACCGCTAAACTTATTATGATCTTGGCTGGTATGTGAGTTGGTTTGAAATCCTTCATGATTTCACGGACTACCGGGTTATACGGGCTTAAGTTTGCTAAATCGTCTGCTCCGGCGAGTGATTTTCTTACTTAATTTTGTATAATTGGTCGGTTATGTTATAATTCTCCCCAACTTCCGTCCTAGCAGGGTTGTCATCAGTAGGGATTGGGTCAACAAAGCTATGCCCCAATTTTTGCAGGGAAACAAAACAACCAAAGGAAAAAAGACTAAGCAAAAAGTGAAGATAGAAAGTAACAATAATGAAGAAAATATACTCGCACAAATAAAACAACTCACAACAGGGGGCGGATTATCTCCATGATATTCGGGAACTACATGGGGGACGATGGTCACCCCCTTCAGAACCTTCTTTTAGGCGCTCTAGCACCTCTTCTTTAGTCAACTCAAGAGCGGGGACCATCTGAGATGGGTCCTCAGCCCCAGAGTACTCAAAGCCATAATGATCTCTCTCCTTCAAGGGTTGAACTCGGTGACGCAGGTAGCTGGCGATGATCCCAAAACTGGTCAAACATTGCTACTTTAGAGTCTGGATCCTCTCAAGAAGTGGCTTGATTGCCTAGAGCTCATCGCTCGTCAAGGGATTCTTCTCCCAACGGTCATTAACGTGGGACCAGATCCAGAATGAACAGCAAGGGGAGGAATCATGTTTGCAGCATAAAACCACTCGGAACGCCAGTCTCAAATAAAATCAACAAGATCATAATCAAAAAAGAGAATTTTCTTCCCCTAACGGAATTGGATGCCATAACCACCCAGCGGAGAAGTATTGTCACTCCGAGGATGCGGCTTCAAATGAAAAAAGAAGTGAAACAGAGAGATTGGAGGAACGATGCCAAAAAAGCTTCACAGAGATGGACGAACACTGACAGATGGAGAACAGCGTTCGGGGTCAAGTGGTTCAGAGAAATATCGAAATAATGAAGGAAATGCTGAAGAAAAGTAGAGGCGGACAAGCAGAGACCAGCTGGAACAAAATAGATAAACAGGACAATCTCACTAGGACCAGGACTAGGAACCCGGTGCTGGCCTGGGATCTTCCAATCGGTAAAATTCTTCTCCAAGATAAGGTCGTCGTTGACTAACTCACGCAGCTGATCCTTCGTTGTAGTCGGAATTGGTCAGAGCTTCTCTGCAGCCCTCATGGCGATGAACTTCTGATTCTCGATGATCGAGAGCGACGCCTCCTCGTCCACCAAGACCTCCTTTGACTTGCTTACGAATTCTTGCCCATACAATGAAGAGGATCTAAGGTCGGTGGCAAAAGTTTGACGGTGGCGACAGCGGTGGTGAAACTCTAGAGGCTAGGGTTTTGTAAAGGCCGAATGCTAAAGGGCAAAGGCAGGGTAAGAAAGAAGAAGAAGGAGAAGGGCCTTTAAATAGATTTACAACGGTGGCCCGCTTAACGCGGCATGGGAACGTAATGATCTGTTTCTTGCCATAACTGACACAGCCGAAATGACATATGACGCAAATTTCCACAACGGTATAGTGCAATAGGTAGATTTCAAACTTATCCGTTCACACTACGCCGTTACCAAATTATTACAGCTCGCACAACTCAGAAAGAACTCTCCATTCACAAGAATCACAGACGACATTACAGAACGCTGCTAGAGAACCCGGATATTCTAGAAACAACATGAATGATACTCAAAAGCACTTAGACAATAAAAAAGGAGACAACAACTGAGAAAGAAAGATTTTTTATTACAAATATCATCAAAAGACATAAAGTTACAGATCTTACAAGACCCAACGAACTCGGTACTACGATGAGCAAGGTAGCAACAAGGTGCCCAGGTAGAACACGGCTCTGGAAATGACTACATGTGCCTAGTTACAACACGGCAGAAGACACTCAACTCGGATACACCGTTCTCTTCAAAGGAAGGATGCAGTGCATCCAAGACCAGGTGAGACTCGCAGGCATCAGTCTACCCAAGCCCGATATGATCCTTGATCAGACGCTGATCTGCACCAGACAGTCGCAAGACAGTGTAGAAAGATCAACCTGGAGCTATTGGATGATGGAACGCATCCCACATCACAAGACTTCTTCCACCTCCCACCACGTACCTGGTACAATACTGCTGCGAGATTAGTCTACCTCTAATCTCGATCACAAGACTTCTTCCTTATGCTACAAGACTTACAAGATTCACAACTCACGCCCAGAGGCTGCTCTACTTCACAAACTATCATATTCATGGCTGTGGAGGCTTAGGACTATACAACAAGACACTTGACGAATCAAAGCAGCACACTGGGAGGGTATTTATAGGCCAAAGAGCGGTGCACATAGATTGGGAGCACCAACAGAACAAGCCTGATAAAAGTCCCAACGAAAAGACAGAAAGCAATAAGAGAGAACACGCGCGTGAAGGAACAGTACTCGATGACAAGCATATCCGAAAGAATATACCAACACTGTACACCTTGTGACTACAAAGAATTCAATTCAACCGCTAACCACCACCAACCTTGGACATAAAGCCGGCTACCTAAGAAGACGATAAAAGACCCTCTATCCGAGTTCTTAACGATCAAAAAGAACCTAGAAAGATGCTCGGGGGCTGCAGGGTACATATCCTCAGAAGAGATTTTCAGTTTTTTCAACAATCAAAATTCAAGACCCTCTATTTTTTTGTTTCAAATAGCAAGAGGCTCGAGGGCTACACTCAGCGAGTGCGCTACGCACGTCATGTGAAAGACTTCTTCAAGACAGGACAACTTCAAGGCTTCACGTCAAAAGAACCCGGAACAACCTTGATTCATTAGGTAAAGCCGGAGAAACAAGGGGGTCTTCGAGTTCAACCATAAAATGCTCGGGGGCTTGTCAACGCGGGACTGACAGGTTTCCTAGCGATATGATTGCGAGTCGTGGGCCCTGGCCTGGCCCACCGACTGGAGCAAGGAGAGGTGCAGCATCCGCTGCACCGAGTCCGAATAGAATAGGCCAGACTAGCCAAATTCTTATGGAAAGTAACTTTTGTGTTTAGTTCAAGACACCTTCTTTGGATCCGATTAGGATTGTAATCGTACTGCAGCCTTCTCTATCGATATAAAGAGAGGGTGTAGACACCCCTGTAATGAGAGATGACAGAACACAATCAATCCAACGCAAAGGCTAACGTCGACTGGACGTAAGGTTATTACTCGATCACGATCGAGGGCCCGAACCAGTATAAATCGACTGTCTCTGCGTTCACCGTCGAATTCTAGCTTACGCCGAAGCATGAACAATTGTCCCGGATACCCCCGTGACAGGCTATCGGTGGTCAAACACCGACATGGACCAGATGAATTCTAGTAAAACAACACCATCAATATTTTAATTTAACAATGATACATGTGTGTAATTTAGAAATATAAATAAACAACATACTTTATAGTTACTGAATTACTTTGTATAACCACTTAATACATCGATTTAAAGAATATTTTAGTTTACTTTTAATAATTAACTAACAAATATGTTTGTGGGTTTCTACAGTCAAATATCTGTTTAGAGATTACCTATGGTGCGGGGTGCCACCACACGCTTTGTCTATCTGCCGTACCTGTGTATATCCCACCTCTCCATCTTTGCACCGTCTCCCCCGGTGTTGCCTCCTTCGGCTCCACGTCTTATTACGTGTATGCACCTAGATGCATTTTAAATCATATATATAAGAATTTTGTGTAGTACAAAACTGACCGTGAGAAGTGATGGAACTTTATTTCCCAAAACCTACAAGTTGGTCAAATATTGGAAGCTCTAAAACCTAGTTTAATTTATGTGTACAAAGTATATAATAAAGGAAAAAACTAAGAGATGCACCTTGCTCGAGCCTTTTTCTTTGGGTCATCTTAGATTATAATTAACTTATATAAGTTGCTTCGATCTGCTTTTGGATGGAGCCTAACTGGGTGTTTGGTTTGTGGAATGAAGTGATTCATTATCATCTCACTCTAGTTTTCTGTTTGGTTTGTTGAATAGAATGAGTTGATTCATTAGCATCTCATTCTTCACGAGCCATAATTAGTACCGAGGAATATGGTCATTTTGAGAAATGGACCCATAATTCATCACCCCATCTAGCTAGAATTCGGTACTTAGATGTAGTATATATCTAAATACATAGCAAAAGCTGTATTTAGAAAAAAAAAACGCTTTTAATTTAGAACGAAAGGAAGAGAGTACTATTTTTCTACCGGAGGGTGAGATCGCCAGGTGGATATATGCATCTGAAAGTCTCAACTGACAGTAGTGGTATAGTATAGTACGTAGGCGTCACTCTCCCGCCTAGCCAGTAGTAGCAGATAGCCTCCACCGTGTTCGATCGTATAATGCGTGCAGGCGGAGTGGCGGGGACCTGGAATTGTTCCGCCAGCCGATGCAAGCCGCCGCCGGCTGCCGTAGAGAATCGCGTGCGCGTGCCGAGAAACACCAAAGTTTGTCCCGGGGACACGCCGGCGACGACCGTACGTGTAATCCAACCATGTACACGTAAGCACACGTCTGCACCCTGAGCCGCGAGAGAAAAAAGAATTGGACGAGCGAGTACGATACATACGTGTCTCTGTCGAAACGGGCTGGACGTCCTCGTCGTTACCACGTACGAGAACGAGCACGACGAGTGCTTTTCTCAGCGTCGGCGTCAGCCCGTACGTACCTGCCGCCTGCCGGGCGCGGGCGGCACTGTGCCGTGGCGTAGGCACCATGCCGATCGATGGGTCGGGAGACCACGACGAAACGCCCACGACGCCCATCCATCTGGACATCTGCTGGTGCGCGCCGATCGAGAGGCTTCGCGGCGGTCGGCTTCTCTCGGCGCCCGCCTAGTGATTGCCTGCTGGCGACGGCGCGCGAGGATGGTGCGGCGCCGTGCTCGCTCGTGAGTGGGAGAAGAAAAATCGTAAGAGGCGGATCGTCCGGCCGCCTGCACGTGGATTGCACCCATACCCAGGTGAGCTCACGATAGAAAAAGAGAGAGGGTGGATATGAATGTGGTGGTCTATAGATCGATACGTCGTCGTCTTCGATGTGTGCCAAGATAAACTCTCTGCACGATTGTAAACGGTGCTGCGATGAACCTAGCTGGCACTCTGGCATCGTGTAGTGGTGCGTGGACTCGGCTTTGGTGCTCTGCGATACGGACGTACCGGGGGCGATGAATGGATGGACTGATCATGTCTGATCTCATGACTTGTCGTCTGCTTACTGCATATAATAAATATAAATGGATGGATCTGATCGATCCGTATCCCAGGACACGTACGTAGGTACATGGTCCCTGTAACCACCACATAGGAGTATAGTGCTGCTGTTCGCATCAATCGAAAATGGCATGGTAGCAGCCTGCCTATCAGCTGTGTGCCCCAACATACACGTAAACTTTTGCACAGAGGACGGATCGGAGTACAAGGAGAAAACTCGCACACAGGTTTCGCCATTTATAGACGACCGCCGGCGCCTCCACTTCCTACTTGCTCCAGGCATCAGCTGCTAGTAGGGCCATTATTGTTCACCGCGCGAAGAGATCAGCGCGCGCAGCGAACGGCCGAAAGAGGGACCGATGGGCAGCGTCGGTGGCGGCTCGCCGGAGGAGGAGGAGGAGCACACCGCGGGGAGTGGCGGCGCCCCTCCGCCGCCGGTGGTCTGCGTCACGGGGTCCACGGGCTACGTCGGTTCCTGGCTCGTCCGCACGCTGCTGCGGCGAGGCTACCGCGTCCACGCCACCGCCAGGGACACAGGTATGCATGTACTACGCCACCGTCACGGGGTCCTTCCTTGCTATCTACCTAGCAACCTGATGTTGCTAGCGAGGTGTGCTGACTGCTGAGCCTGAGCTAGCTGAGTATACGTAGCTGACCATGGCTGAGGTGCCGGTGGTGTTATGGTGCGTGGCAGGCAAGGCCTGGCAGGTGCTCGGCGCCGTGGAAGGGAGGGAGAGGGACCGGCTCAGGGTGTTCCGGGCGGACATGGGCGAGGAAGGGAGCTTCGACGCCGCCGTCACGGGATGCGTGGCGCTCTTCCACGTCGCGGCCTCCATGGAGCTCCACGTATCACCCGCCCATCACGACAACCTTGGTGAGTTTTTGTGAACTTGCCGTGATAGATAGATGTACATACATGTAAAGTTGTCGACAGCTAGCTAGCTACCTCACTCTCCCTCCGTTCTGCGTGATCCACACAAATGCCCGAGTCATACACCGACGGGTTACGGCTAATGAAATTATACTCCCTCGACCCGCCGGACATAAAAAGGTTGTGTTTAGACTTTAGAACAAGATTTGATGAATAAATAAATCTTAAAAACTGCAAACATCAATAAATTTTTAAGTTGCGTCGTTTCAAAACATATAAGCTACGTATATTAGTTATTTAAAATACTTATGAAGAATTCATAATTTTGAATGAAAGGTACTCCCTCAGCTCTAAATTGCAAGTCATTTTGATATTTTTTTGGTTTATAGCTTTTGTTACGCACCTAAGTATAATATTTTTTATATTTATGTTTACATATTTAGTAAAAGCTACACATCTAGAAAAAACAAAATGACTTATTCAAATGGTTACTAGATGTACTAGCTAGTCCACCAATCCATGCCTTTCATGTGCTAGTGGTTTTAATAAAAGACAAAGTGTTAAAAGTGCAATCAATGAATTTTGCCTTATAATTTACAAGTAACTCAAAATGGCTTATCAGTGTTATTTCTCGATTATTCAAATTTTGACACAATACTCCATACTTTATAATATTTATTTATTTATCCATTTTGTGATATGAACTTAAGTTATCAACCAGCATGCATGTGAAGCATAGATGCCAAAAAAAAGTGAACATGTATAAAAAGAGTATACAAGAATCAGTCGCATCTTGTGTGGTTCCTTCGTAATTTTCATCGAGTTGTGCTGGATGGATTCCAAAATTTGACCGTGGGACTCCCTATTTTTACCCCGAATACGCTATGGTAAAAAGTGAAACGACCTCAATTTCCGCGAAGGGAAATCCACAGAGTCGAAGTGTAATAAGACTGTGGTAGATCTTATTTTCCAAATTCCAGTCGAATATCACATCCATACAATGATAATATCAGAGTACATAAACTGCGAAATTACGTAAATTATTACGTTGCCGCATGAGCGGAAGCAAAAGCAGCAATCATTCAGAACAGCTTGAAGATAAGATCGCCAAACTCGAGCGTAGGCACGAACCCCTCAACCGTCAAACTCCTCAGAGCTAAACTCCTCAGCAGAACCTGTGTGCCAAAGTTTATCAGTACGATTTTGTACTGGCACTCCCATCCTTATGAGCATTGCTTTGTGGAAATTGGATGCAAGTTGGATATAAGCAAAAAGAACCTATAAGGCTGGGGTTTCCTATGCAGTAGCATATCAAGTAAATAATAGTTTGTCATGTTTTAACACCATTCCCACACACATTCCACTCCATTCCCTTCCCCGAGCCAGGTTACGATCCTGGGATCAACATACCACCATCTCCACACCTTCACCATATACCGTTGCTTAGTCGACAGGCCAACTCCCTCTCGGCACTGTCTCAAAGCCCGTAGCCCCTGGCTACGACCGACACTCTCTCACGGGGGAAGAAGAGAAGGACTCATCTCACTATCTAGTTTAAGCGAAACCCAGAAAAGGTCCATAGCCGATAATAAGTCGGCACATGTATCGATCGATCAACCATACACTCTGCAGAGGTTTTACATAACCACCAGATCTGCCTTCCTCACTGACCGTCGTCAACTGGGCTGATTCTGGCTGCTTGCTAGCCTAGGATAATGTCACTCTACCATTCAGCCCTAGTTCACCCCAAGTCAAGTCTGGGGTGGATGAAACTGTGAGTCATGAGCCGGGTCCACAAGGTCTCCATGAAGTCTCGGAAGGGTATGGGGCAAATCCTCCACGCCCCGTACCTCCTTACACTGTCCGCTATCAACCTAGCAGTAGTGGCAAAATCCTACCAAGTAGTCCAACCGTCCCGCACCATATAGGGCGAGTGGTACGTAAGGCTTCCCGGTGAATCTGAGTACTAGTAGGTCCTTAGGGATGACCAAGCCAGAATGTCTTCATTAGGGTTTCCATTTACCGTGCCACCACAGCACCTTCATCCCGGGCTCCACCCATCACAGGTTCACACCCAGGTCCACCTCATATACCATTTACCCACCACAGGTATACATTTTCAGGGGTGCCTAGGTAGCATCCCGTAGTAAGAATTGCCCCAGGCTCGTCGTATACTCCAACTTGGTCGACACAACCCTCATCCTCCACACACCCAAGTCACACACGCAACACTCTCCCCATAGTCCAGGTAACACCAGTTTCCACAACGCACATAGTATAAGCGTAGTAGAAGTATAAGTAATGAAATATATAGCAGTAAGCGTGTGTCTAGCCTAATAGCAGGGTATGCAGGGGTAAGGTTGCGTCAAGGTAAAGGCTCTCAAGCAAGCATACTACCATACAAGTCCTAGCATAATATAAGTAAAGTAAAGTGATAGCAATTCTATATTAGCCATGCGTAATAGGTGCTACGAGATTGGGTGGGATGTGGCACCTTCAGTGTAGTCGTCTCTGTTCTCCTCACGGTACTCACGGTCCTCGTCCGTCAGATTCTCCTCCGAGTCTGCATTGTTTGCATTATAGTCGCGTTAGCAACGTCTATAGAATAGCACAAAGAAGCAATAAAAATTCAAAAGAGCCAAAAGCACTCAAACATGGGTTCATTGCGTAGAGCTTGATTTTAGATGAATTTTGGTTCTACTTTCGTATTTTTCTGAGGTCGTATGAATTAGTTATGAATTTCCGAAGTTTAAATCATTTCTGAAATTGGATAAAGGCTGAATTAATCCTGGGCTGACACGTGTCATGCTGTGGTTGGTCCACGTGGCTTGCTGATGTCAGCATGACGTCATCGGCTCGGCTCTGATCTGACAGGTGGGGTCCTGCTGACGTCATCATGATGACAGCATGACGTCATCAACGTCATCGTTGCTGACAGGTGGGGCCAGGGCTCTTGGGTCACTAACATGTGGGTCCGACCAAAGTCAACATCAAGTCAACAGCGAATCAACGGTTAACGGGTCAGGGTCACTGACATGTGGGGCCAGGGATGCTGATGTCAGCATCGTGACGTCAGCATGACGTCACCTCGATTGTGTTATTACTGACAGGTGGGTCTCGCATGACGTCGTCATGACGTCACCTACTGACAAGTGGGTCCAGCGGCTCTGTGTCGCTGACATGTAGGCCCAGGTCAACATTCAACGTTGACCGATCAACGGTCAACTCGGACCGGGTCTCAAACGGGCTCTGGCGGGCTCGGGTTGGGTAGGTCTGGGCCGGGCCAGGCCGGACACGTGGCAAGTTGTGGCGCTGCCATATCACGGTCTTGGGCCCCCACTAGGCTGTGGACTTCGGCTGTGGGCGTGGGAGTGGGCGTGGCTCACGGTGGACCGCGTCTCCTTCCTTCTCTCTGTGGTCCATGTGCACCGGTTTCATGCGTGTGTGGCTGGCGAGGGAATTTTCCCCTGCTTCCTTGCTGGCGTGTTCCCACTGGCGATGTGCTCACCGGCAAGCTTCCACAGCGGCGCTAGCGCCCAATTGTCGAGGGGAAAAATACTGCCAGGTTTCGACGACTGCGATGGTGGGGTCTAGGTGGCGGCCGGGGCTCACCAAGGCGATGGCCACGGCGAACGGCGGCTCGGCGGTGCTTGCCGACGGTGAGGTCGTGCGTGCAGGCTTCCTGATGGCTCGGCTAGGTGGGTAAGGGCTTCTGTGGATCTGTGGGGGCACGGCAAATGCGTCCAGGGCTCAAGGCGGGGCTTAGGGTTCCCATGTGGCCGGTAGGGGGCTCCCTGGCGGCCACGGCAACATGGTGACGACGGCGAGGCGCGCGGGTGAACTACGGGGCACCGGTGGTGTGGTTACGGCGTGGTCGTGGGTATGCACGTGAGTGTGTGTGTACCCAGAGGCCGGAGATGGCCTTGGCCTACGCGCTCCCGGTGTAGAGCGCCATGGCCGATTAGCGAGGTCCGGCGACGAACAGGGGAAAGACCGGGGCTCACCATAGGTGTTGTGGGAGATAGGATGGTGACGCAGTGGCGGGTTGTGGCCGTGTAGCTCCAGAAGCCGTGCAGTGCCGTGCAGCGTCGTGGCGTCGTCCTTGCTTGATCAGGGCGATGTCCTCTGCTCCAGCGACACCGGTGATGTCGCGCGGCTTCGGCGCTCCCCTTCTGTGGCAGCGAGCTCCTCTCTTTTCCCCGCCTCCTTCTCTAACTTCTCTCTGGTGTGGTGTGCGTGGGGTTGCCACCGAGTGGCGGTGGCGTGGGTAAGAGGGCTAGGCTTCCCCGGCGCTTCTTCTTATAAATGGCTATGGCGGTTTGGGCGGACGGCGGCAGATGCGCGAGGCGCATCCAACGGTGGCATGAGGTTGTGTGGGCGTGGCGCAAGGGGAACAAGATCATGCCTCGGGCGTGACCCCTGGCCCGCGCCTGCCAAGTTGGTTGGCCTCCGGTCGCGGGCAGTTGGGCGGGTGGCGAGGAAGAAGACAACATTGTGTCTTGTGCGGCTGACAGAGGGGGCTGGTCCGTCAGGGCGTTGGCGTGATGCGGCCGCGCGCGGTGTGTGGCGGTTTTCTGGGCTGGCCTAGTGGCGCGGACGCGGGTGAGGTTGCGCTAGGCCGCTAAGCAGGCCGGTCTCCTTCCCCTTTTTTTTCTTCTCTTTTCTATTTATTTGTTTGAGTTTGAGTTTGGTGTGAATCCAAGTTGAATTAGGTAGTGTTTTTATAGGTAGGCCCCATATACTTAGGTGGTGACTAGGTTTATAATTTTAGCAGATTGGACATTTATTAACCTATAGATGTTTGGTGATTTTAATTAGCATTACATAAAGCAAGGGGAAAAAATCCAACTCACATGTGGTATTATTATGCATGCAAGATTCATTTAGCTAGGGAAATTAACCACATGATTAAGACAAGTGATAAGCCATGCTTAGATGTAACTTAAGTTGGGGTTAGACCTACTGCATCTCTTAGGTTAGGTTTCTACATATGACACTCATCACTACAGGGGGATTTTAAGAAAAATTTTGTAGTTGGTATTTTTGGTGTGTAGATTTTTGGGTTGTTACAAAAAGGGCAGAGAATTTGGACAATGGAAAACCCTGGGTCAATTGAGCCCCACATTAATAATTCCTATATGTGGATAGACAAAGCATTCCATCCTTTGATCAAGTATGCTAGTGAGTCTTCTACTAGAAGTCATCGGTCACTTGCATGTGGGTCTCAATCATACGTCGAGATCTTGCGGAAAACGAGCAGGAGCCAGGAGATAAGGTCAAGTGATCCTGCCACTCCTCGACCTCGTATGTCTTGATCTCCTGATAGACTTGCCAAATACTTCCATGCTTCATGCCAAAGTAAGCATGGCTCAAGGTACACTGAATTGCACATTCCCACATAGCTATAGGACCCAAGATGAAACAGCTTTAGATATCTTTGCACAATCCCACATCACAAAAAGATGTTATGATCTCATCTTGTTAAAACTACAATGGTCGAAAAATGATATAACACACATTGGCTCCAGGTCAAATGCACCAACCAAAAGTTGGAGATCCTTGACCATCCTGGTTTCATGGGAGTTATGAAAAGAACAGAACGCAAGAACTTTCTAGAAGAAAAATGCTTTGGCCATTGAGGTAGTCACAAAGATCAAGGATGAAGTGACATGCTAGATTTAAGTCGAAAACAAGAGTCTCTGGCAGAAGATGACAAAGGGGGCAATTCTCTGAGTTTGTCAAACCATGAGTTGACAAATAATCAGATATCCTTGTTTCATCGCACAATGAACACGAGGCATGTTACTCCACCAATGTGGGACATTCTCGTCATGGTCCCAACTCCCAAGTGCTTGGAAAAAGGTTGGTGATGTTAAGCCATGTCACGATGTTCTTCCACAATCGTCTAGTGAAACGACAATCATAGAAAAACGGTCTAATGAAACGACAATCGTAGGAAAGATGGATGTCGGTTGGCGAAAGACGACAAAGGGGGCAATTCCCCAAGTTTGTCCAACCATGAGTCACTAAATGATGAGAGCACAAATTTGTTTTAGTGGAGTCTAGGTATTAGGAATTTCTTGCTAAACGAGTTAAATTGTCCAATTGATTTAGCAAGAAAATCACAAAATTAATAGGTAAACAGGTCATGGGCCAATTTGAATGGCAATAAAATAAAATAGGAAATGTACCACGTATAACGTTACTTTTTCTTACGGCACCATTAGCGCTCGGACGTCCGGACGGACACCCGCGTCCGGAAGCCCGCGGCAGCAATCTGTTTTCGCGCACCCACACGTGGGCCCACGCCTTCCGGACGTCGCTCGCCTACGCCTGCGTCTCGTGCACCCACGCAGGGACGTAGCTAGCAGGGGGCAACCCGGGCTCAAGCCCCCCTACTGCTGCCGAACACATGGAGCCCCCTTGATTTGTTAGCCATGGATGAAGGTGTAAGAGGGGCTGCTAGAGGTAGAAGATGACCTTCAGCCCCCCTTGATTATTTCCTGGCTTCGTCCCTGCACCCACGGGGGGGCGTGCCACCGGAATGTCACCCGCATCATGCGCCTAGGGATCCCTCGCGTCCCTTCCCGCTTCATCCCATATGAAACACCCGATCTACTTTTGAAACATCCAGATGCAACACTTATAACATAAAAAAAAAGATAGACAAACACTTGAAACATGCGTCTAAAACACTTGCAAAAAAACTTACGCAACATCCAGATAACACTTGCAACATATACGTGGACACATATGCAACATCCAAAATAAACATATTTGCAACGTACGTCTAAAAAACAAATGAAATATTGGACAGACGCTTGCAACATGTGTAACATCCCGATCTAGTTTTGCAACATCTGTATGGAACAATTGCAACTTACCTCTAAAACATCAAAAACGTTTGAATTGTGCGCTTGCAACATGCATCGTATCCTAGTGCGGCTTCCTCCATCGTCTGCATCAGGGTGCTGCAGCATAGCAGGAAGCAAGGCCAGAAGGCTTCCGCGCGCAGGGCCTGGTGCTTCTCCTTGCGCTAGCAGCGGCTATCGGCGGCGGCGGGCGGGGCGGGAGCAGCGGGACGGGCGTCGGAGCAGCGGCAGGAGCAGCGAGGCGAGCACGTGGAGCAATGCAAAGCAGGTGCAGGAGCAGCGACAGTGGAGCAGGAGCTGGCGGGGCTGGCGACAGGAGCAACGGAAGGGACGCGGGGCGCGGGGCGCGGAGCAGAGCGAGATGGGGCTGGTTGCGGTGCCGCCACGCTAGAGAAGGCCGCGGCAACCCCGCGATGGAGGCTCCCGCGGCGGTCACATGCGTGTGGCACGATGGAGGAGCTCGCGGTGGTCACACGCATCGAGCGGTGGGAGAACGATCCCATGCGCGCGGCGGTGATGAAAGAAAATGTCGCTGGTCTTTTTTTTCTTTTCGGAGAAATGCTAACGGCGGAGTGGAGTAGGTCTATTGGGCCCGATCACTACACGAGCCCGAGAGCAGGGCGTTCAGACGGATACACTCAGACGGACGTCCTCGCTGGAGCATTATTGTTCTAAAAAAACGAGAGCATTATTGTTTTTCTTAACACTTGTCGGATTGAATTAACCTCCCGTGATGTTGCAGAGGAACACGTGAGGTCAAGCGTGTTGGAGCCGGCGACGAGGGGAACCATCAACGTGCTGTGGTCCTGCGTCCGCGCGGGGACCGTGCGCCGGGTCGTCTTCACGTCCTCCGTCAGCACGTTGACGGCGGCGGACCCGGAGGGGCGGCGGAAGGCCGTCCTCGACGAGTCCTGCCTCAGACCGCTCGACGACGTCTGGCGCACCAAGCCCGTCGGCTGGGTGCGTGCGTGCACTTCTCGCTTCACGCAGCACACAACTGCTCTGTCTGAACTCCATTCCTCTGACCTGTGGCAGATTTACATCCTGTCCAAGCGACTGACTGAGGAGGCGGCGTTCAGGTTCGCGCGGGAGAACGGCGTCCACCTCGTGTCCCTCGTCCTGCCCACCGTCGCCGGGCCGTTCCTCACGCCAAGCGTCCCGACGAGCATCCAGCTCCTGCTGTCACCCATCACAGGTAAACCGACACAGGTCTTTCGATCCACCACAGTCACAGTCACAGGTTGCGGTGTTCTTGACGCTCTATCTGATCTTACCTGACGCCACGCCGACGCGGCGCCGTCCGCACTCCGCAGGTGATCCGAAGCTCTACGCGGTGCTGGCCTCGGTGCACGCCAGGTTCGGGTGCGTGCCGCTGGCGCACGTGCAGGACGCGTGCGACGCGCACGTCTTCCTCATGGAGGCGCCGCGCGCCGAGGGGCGTTACCTGTGCGCCGCGGGCGGGTACGCGGTGGGGCACCTCGCGCGGCTCCTCGCCTCGCGCTACCCTCCGTTCAGGCCCGGCGACAGGCACGAGTGGTTTCTTTTTCTTCAATCAGGTGCGTTTTCTTATCGGCTGATGTATGCGTCGTCTCTGACCATCGGCAATGGCGACCCTCTCGTGGCGCAGGCTGAGCAGAGACTTCGACGACGACGCCTCGTGCTCGCCGGTGGTTTCGTCCAGGAGGCTGATGGATCTGGGCTTCAGGTTCCGGCATGGCGTCGAGGACGTGGTGAAGGACAGTGTCGCGCAGTGCCTTGCCCATGGATTCCTGGAGCATCCTGAGACCTGAATGGGACAGAGCTCCTAGTTGGTTTCAGCCTTCAGGCTTTCAGCAGTGATAGGATAGCACTGGAGGAGGCAGCCAGGCGCCCAGGCAGGGCTGCATGGATGGTTGGGCTTGGGCTCAAGCATGGCATGCTACCTGGGCCTAACGGCTCTTATGTTTTTGTGTGTGTTGGGTGTTGGCTCGCTATTGTCAAATTTAAGAACACGAGTATGTTTGAAGTGTGGAAAAATTTCGCAGGAAACCGTTCAGAAAAAATACGGTGCGAACTTCCCGCATTTTAAACCGTTAGAAAAATATATACTCCCTCCGTTCTAAATGATAAGTCGCTTTGACTTTTTTCATCCATTTTCCTATCTATGTAGATACATTGTTATATCTATACATGCATAGCAAAATGGATGTACCAAAAAAGTTAAAGCGACTTATAATTTGGAATGGAGGGAGTACAAAATAAAGAAAAGATGTATTTGTTTGTGTCTGAAATTCATGAAATTGGTGGGAAACCATTCATTTGATGTTAGATTAGAGTTTTATCCGACATTTTCAATGTATGGAAACTCTCGCATTTTAAACTATTGAGGAAACATCTGAGAAAATAAATAAAACATAATTTTTTTTGTTTGTGTGTATCTTAAAGCACATGAATTTCACGAGAAACCATTCATTTAATATTAAGATTCTTTTGTGCTTTTCGATTTGTAGGAACTTCCCGCGCTTTTAAGCCGATATTGAAATTGCTAAAAAGGCCAAAGAGAACATGTCTTTATTGTTTGTATGTTAGGATTTTTTGTTGTGGTTTTCGATTTGTAGGAACTTCGCGTCCTTTTAAACCGCTATTGAAATAGCTTACAAAGAACAAAGAGAACATGTCACTTGTTTGTGCAAACCACGGACAAACATGATCTCCAGCATCTAATGAACTAAACTGTAACTACTTTAAATCGACAATCATATCAAAATAAAATATACTATGATGGTTCTAAATCTTTTGCTATGTCTCCATGATATGATCGCTATACCAAGCCGCAAGATCTAAGCTTTACATATGACCACGAAGCACGGGAGAAGAGCACTCGGGTTGAGCAGGTACAGCTCCTCGATGCTCGAATCGTCGCCGACCTGGCCGGCAACCGAGTCGAACCCCGGCTCCACGGCGACGTCCTGCCTCAGCTTCTCCAGCGGGCGGTGGATCCTCCCCGCGATTACCCTGCACACGAACAGCGCGTGCTTCACGCCACAGTCCGGCCCGTCCTCGCCAGTGCCGCCGCCGCCGCCGCCGCCGCCGCTGGTCTCCTGCAGGCAATCCAGCGCGTGCTTGCTCGTGGACGTGGTGAACACGCCGACGCCGCCGTTTCTGGAGAAGCCGTGGCGGATGATGCGGCAGACGTTGCACAGGCTCGAAGTGCAGACGCTGTGCGAGCCGCCGGCGCCGAGGGAGCAGGAGACGGTGGTGCCGTGGAACTGGAGCAGCTCGTTGCCGTCGGCGACGCAGCGGGGGTGCTTGTTGTTGTTATGCAGCTTCGCCGCCCTGCCCTTCACCTCCTCCATGTACTCCTTGAACCGGTCCACCCGCCTCTCCATGCTGTGGACCTTGACGACTCGCTCGATGCGGTCCAGCGCGGCCTCAAGATTCGGCCACCCGACACTGTATATGAGCTCCACCACCTTGCTCGCCGTCTCGCCGTCCGCCACCTCGGTGACTGCACGGAAGAACCGGATCGGAGCCATCAGACATGAAATGCAGCATAACGACTTCGAATTCCTGATCAGAGAAATATGCATGGATCGGAGCACGCGGTGCTGGCGCTTACCGGCGTGGTAGACGAGGTGATGCGATTCCAGAGCGTTGTCGTTGGGGAAGAGGCCGCCGCAGCGGTTGCACCGGACGGCAACCTCGTTGCAGGAGGCCCAGGCGGGAAGGGGCGATCCGGCGTCGCCGTAGACGCCTGCGCCGAGGCGGAGCGGTGACTTCCTCTGGGAGAGACGTGCGCCGCCGGTGGTAGACCGCATCAGGAGCGGGCTGTGCGCGAACGGCGGCACCGCGCCGATGTCACAGGCGGCGATCCCCGGAGCGGCGCCGGTGCCGGCGCCGACCCGGAGGTCGCGGCCGGACCCGGTGGCGAGCAGCACGTCGTGCGTCACCGCGTTGAGGACGCCGCAGCTCTCCACCGACATCGGGCTGTCGCACTTGCCGCGCACGGCCGCCGGTGGCGCCTGGAACCTGGCGCTGTGGATCACGTCCCGCAGGTTGGAGATGGAGCGCGAGCAGCCCGACCTCGGCAGCCACGACGACGGCTGCAGCAGGAACGACTTCTTGTGTTTGAATTCCCTGGCACTGCCGCCGCGCGAGTCGTCGTCGCGCTTGATCACGTCGCAGGAGCCCTGGGACTTGCAGCTCAGGGACCTCTTGAGCGCCGTCCACCACAGAATGGCCATCTTCTTCGATCGATCTCCTCCGCCTACAAGATCCGGGAACACCTTCACCTCGGTGGATGGCCGGATTGCTGCCGCCGCTGCTGCTGAGAGGCATCGCTATTTATCGGCCAAAACAGATAGGATGCATTCAATGCGAGATTGCAAATCGAATCTGAGCACAATAATGGTCTCAATCTCAAATGAATTTGCCAAAGATTCACCAGCAAGATCATGAGATGAGATCGAAGAACCTGAGGAGGCCCAACCATGGAAGGTCGTTGCAGTCGCTGCACCACCACCGGCACATACAGCCAGCGGCAATGGTAACTGTCTACCTGACATGGGTAAACAAGTGAGGGAGGAGCGTCGCCGCCACTGGAATTTTCCTTCCGTGACGATCATGGAGCGAGCGTGCGCCGCTGCCACAGGGCCGCAGGCCGCAGCCTGCGTGCTCTCCCCAGGGACCAGAAGGCACAGAAGCGGCCGCCCCTGCTCTGTGCTGCATACAATGCACAGAGGTTAGTCGTCTTTGAACAGATTTTAAAAAAAAACACACACACTGGTCAGTCCAGTAACGGTTGCTCTATCTCTATCTAAAAGTAAAAATAAAAACAGAGAGTGGACTGCGGCCTAGAATTCAGAAATGTGAGTTTTACTGTATCAGCAAGAAGATATCCTGCGCTGTCGCTTTGTCAGTCGACGACCTAAGCGTATCCTGAGGATACCGTTGAGGACAGGGATGAGTGACGTGATGCTTCCGCTGTGCTCCCCAGTCTCAACCAAACCTATTGTGGGTTTTTTTTTCTTTTTTGAATTAAAAATTATTGTGGCTCATGCTTCCTTGCTGGTGTGCTAGCAAGGTTATGTGACTATTTTTTTCTCGAATACGTAAAAGGTTTGCGTATCATTGTATTAAGTAGAAAAGTTTAAACAAACATATAACACGTTTCTAGCGAGCGCTGAAGGAAGTCGACTTAAAACAGCCGAAGTTGGACCATCCTAGCAAAAGACCTCTTATTTCGATAAAGACAACGTGTAATTTTTTATTATTATTTAGATAATATATGTAATTTTGTTATTGTTTGACTTTAAAGAAAATCAAAATTATCTTTTGTGAGTTGTCCTTTTTAATTATACTAGCTGGTTGTCTAACATCGTTGCCTGAAAATTTAGATACCTGAAATATGGCAACTCTCATTGTTCTAGCTAATGCACTTCTTAAGGCAAATTCAAGGTGAAAAGGTGCAGTGATAACCAATAGCGTGTTAAGTTTGCAATGAACACAAACCATACCAAAATTGGTAACCCTAACAAAAGTCGGTCCCTGTCATCTGCTCAGTAATGTCACAATGGAAGTTGGTTCATATGTTGTTCATTTTCAGCATACAACATAACAGAAGGCGGTTTCTATTTTGTGTCTACTTCTAATATATATTTTGTGACAAAAGTTCACTTTGGTTGTCGGTTTCAATATATGTCATAACAATAGTAACATCATAAAGGAAGTTGGTTCATTTGTTGTTCATTTTCAACATACGTCGTAATGGATTGTTTCTATTTTTCTCTACTTCTGATATGTATTTCACGACAAAAGTTCGCTTTGGTTGTCGGTTTAAATATATGTCGTGACAAAAGCACTTTTCTATGTTGTTTCTTTTCAACATTTGTAACGGAAGTCGGTTCCTATTATTATTTTCTGATATTTTTCATAATGAAAACCAGTTCCTATTTTACATATTTAAACTACCTATCATAACGGGATTTAATGTAAGTTATAATAGTTGCCTATTTTCGATGTATAACGGAAGTCGGTTCCTATTTTTGTCAAATAGTCGCTTTGAATATCCACTTCCTTTATTTTTCTCATGTGTTCTCTCTTCTCTGGTAAGCCTTGGGTTGCTTTTTTGTAGACTTGTGTTTGCTACCCTCTTAATGAAAACATGTTTATGATGGCTGCGAAAAAAGAATATACTCTCTCTGTCCCGATATGTTGGTCGTTGTAGCATTGAACAAAGTGCATTAAACGTTGTCTGAACCTGGGCGCCCACATGGTCCGGATGCATGGACTTCCCTGTGAACCTGGATGCTTAAAAGCTGTGCCAGAACGACAAACATTGTGGGACAGAGGGAGTATGACACAAGCGATGTTAGATGAATTTAATGGGGGCAAGCAAAGAACTAGAGTATTATTAGACTGCTCATGTCTCCTCTAGGGTTTTGTAGTTTCCTTACCGTGTGCCACTCTGTTTCTATACAATTTTATGTCGACAGACTAGTATCCATTGCTTAATGATGTGCTCGCACTCGGGAACACCTTTATTACCAATAATCAACATAAAAATTAACTTTTGCATCCAACAGGATTTTTTTACAAAAGCCCTTTGAATGATATAATAGGAATGCCAACATAGCTTGTACATTGAAGTCCTTGATGAAGAATCTACTATCATCGAGGTCACGAGGCAATAAGGTATATCTCTGAAATCTGAATGTTTCATGCCAAGCACTCAAGATGTTGCGATAGCAATTGCAAACAAATAAGAAATATAACTGATTATTTTCTAGATGACAAAGAAAGTCTAGTTAAATTACGTGCCCAAACCTGCCCATGGGCAAAGGTTCGACCTATTTTTTTAGAATTACGCAATACAAAGCAGACGCCCACAACACGCATGCACACTCACCCTTGAACACACGTACGTAAACCGTACCCCTATGAGCACCTCCGAAGAACCGAGCCAACAAATCTTAGGCTAGGGCAACCACTCATTTTTGTATAATCAGGATAATAGTTTTAGGACCAACTGATTTCTTCTGGGCTTTGTTATCTTTATCCAAGCTAGGTCTATTGAAGCCAGGGGCTTGAGGTGGGCCAAACTTGTTTAAGGATTTGTTTGGTTGCACTATAATCTATACTCCCTCTATTCCAAATTATAAGTTGCTTTGACTTTTTTGGTACATTCATTTTGTTATGCATCTAGATATAATAATATGTCTAGATATATAGTAAAATAGATGAACCAAAAAAGTCAAAGTGACTTATAATTTCGAATGGAGGGAGTATGTATTAGGGTGGATTAGAGTAAAACCAGTGCTTGGTTGCACTTTAATCTACTCCAATCCACATGTATTGGATTGAATTAGGATGAAAAGATAATTAGTTTTTCACCTAATCTACCATAATACATATAGTTTAAGGTTGATCAGAATGTTGCCAATCGAAAAAGATGAGTTCCTTTTCCATTTCAGCAAAGAAAGAATCATCTTAAAAAATCTTCTGAGTCCTCACCCCTTTGTAGGTAATTAGTAAGTGAACCCGCCCAAAGCGAGCCCCCTTAGAGTCAAGACCTAAGGGATTGTTTAGGACCACTCCATAAAAACTGCTCCATAAATTTCACCGTGGAGTAACTCCATAAAAAACTAGAAAAAAATCCTTTAGGTACTCACAGCTCCACATTTTTTCTAGACCAGAGTTTGTGTGGCTACACCTATTTGACTGAAAAATATTGAGCGCTGCCAAAGAGACACTAGCTCTATTACAGTACCCGAGAGTGAAATGTCACTCAATTTCAATCATCCATCGTTTTTTATCAAATATACCTGTATTAAAAGTTAAGGATACCGTACAAAGACACATACACATACACATACACATACACATACACATACACATACACATACACATACACATATAGGTACATTCGAGAAGGATACAGAAGACAGCTGCACCGACCATTTTACACAGAGGCCCTTATGGAACAAAGAAAATACAAATGAAGCCCTAAATCCTCTACCGGTCGAATCCTCCAAACTCCGTTGCCGCTAGCCACCGCCGAAGATCCTTCGCCGCGAACCCCAGGTCAGAAGAAGCCCTATCGCCTCAAGGCTTTGGAAGTAGCCGCAGTATACACTCGCACTGAAGAGCGAGATGAAGCAAACGCTGAAAAAACATCGGCCGGGGACGCACCCCGAGCTCCCTCGACCATGGACAGGGACTCGTCGTGGATGACCGAAGCCGCCGCAGAAAACTCGAGCCTTATCCACTCTCCAACCATCCGCACGACCCAGAGATGCCTCTTTATCCTCAGACCAAATGGCCAGAAGACGCACCTCAAGACGATGCGCTGTCAACCAAAGACTCCTAAGTAGATCTCCGCGACCTCTCCGTTGACGCCAGAGCGGAGTGTCACCGGGGCGAGGAAGAGGCCGAAAGAGCTTATTCCCCTGTGCCGTCGCCGCCTCAGCCTCGCCGACGCCGCCAGGAAAAGCAAGCCGCCAAGGATTGACAACCCCCCGGCAAACCCTAGCTCCACCGACAAGAAATGACGATGAGCAAAACCTAGGTCTGGTTAGGTAGCTAGCTAACCTATGTACATCTGCACACCGATTCCCCGGTCCACCTCCATCTCCGACGCCTAACCGGCCGCCAGAGAGGGAAAGGGCCGGCGGAATCGTCGCCAGAAACTCTCGTCGCCCTCTTTTCGCCTTTTTCAACTGTAGCAGGGAAAGGGGAAAAGAGGGCAGCGTTGGCCTGTCTCTGGTCGACCGCTACCATGGGCTGCTAGCAATCATCCATCGTTGGACATACAAACGGAGCAAGGACTCATGTCATGTGCTCGTGATCCGTGGACACTAACCCTATATAATGGGCCGGTATTTTACACAAAAATGTGCCGGGTTGTAGGCCCTTTTCTAGCAGGGAAGCCCACGAAACAGGACTTGTGAAACAGGAGCCCACAAAACCAAACCAGAGCCCACGAAACAGGACTTGTGAATTGTGATAACGGTCTAGGCCCAAAAAAGCCCGGTTCAGACTGGATAAAAGGAGTCGAGACGCAGACACCTGTTCGGTGTCGGCGGTCCCCACGACACGTCATCTCCGTGGCCCAGCGCTCGTTTCTAGAAACAGCCGCGAGCTTCCACCGTCTTCCTCCCGTGCTTTTCTCGAGCGATTCGTTTGGTCCGACCACCACAGCGAGAGAGTGAGAGAGAGAGAGCGGCAGAGGCGCAGAGCGCAACCGAGCGAGAGAGTGGACGGCGACGGCGACGATGAGGGGGTGGCGAGAGGAGGTGGAGGTGGTCGCTCTGTCGCTGCGGGGCTACGGCAACGAGGAGGATGACCGGCCGGAGAAGCCGCGGCGGTACGGGGTGACGGAGATGCGGAGCCCCTTCTACTCCTTCCGCCCCGCTAACCAGGCGCTCCAGGTTCGCCGCCGGCTCACAGCTGCCAGCTTGACACCCCTGTTTTGGGGGCGCTGCGTGTGTTCTGCTCTGATTCGTTTGGTGTTGTGTTGTGCCGAGCTCGATGCCTGGATTGGGGGTATTGTAGTTGGGAGTGCGATTCAGTTTCCGTGGAATGCGAATACGGCGTGTTTGTTTTAGTGAAAGCCGCGTTTGATGGTTAATAGTCTCTATAATAGATTCATACTAGTGCTTGGATTGAAACCATATGAGTAGTTTCAGAATGTGATCGTCGTGGGCGTTGCCAAATTTTCGAACCGAAATAGCCGATTCATGCTAATTGTACTGGTATTTTTATATTTATCCAGCATCTAGGCTGTTATGTGATCGAGGCACAATGAAGTGTAGATTACTCCCTTGGATTTTGATTTTAGCAAGGAATAACTAGTCCCCAGCTGCTTTTTAAGACCCCCCCGGGGGGATTGGACATAGACAGTAATGAAAATGAGTAAAGTACAGTTCACCATAGGAACGAATATCAATAGCTATTTACTGGTTTTTGCAGGCACTGGGTGGTTATACTTAAATGACTGCTGTATATTTTCCTCTTTTTTCACTATCCTAACCATTACTGACACTCAAGCCAAACATTTTCTTTTTATTATTTCAGGAAATATTGGATTCTGTTAGTCCATTTGTTGATGGTTTGAAGTTTTCTGGAGGATGCCATAGTTTGATGGGAAAGGAGTTGGTTAGAGAGATCACTGATCTAGCACACAAGCATGACATTTATGTGAGCACAGGTGATTGGGCAGAGCATTTGCTGCGTCAAGGACCCTCTTCTTTCAAGCAATATGTAGAGGTATGCCCGTCTGTTATGGTTATGTAATTTTGTCAGTTTGAAAACAATGTGTGAAATCACTTCCGAGTAGCACATGACATGAGTATTCCACTTCAGGAATGCAAGGCCTTAGGGTTTGACACAATTGAGCTGAATGCTGGATCTCTCAACCTCCCTGAAGAAGCTCTGTTGAGATTAGTCCGCCTCATCAAGAGTAGTGGTTTGAGGGCAAAGCCAATGTTTTCAGTGAAGTTTGACAGTTCTGATATTCCAGCATCTCGTGATAGGGCCTTTGGGGCGTACATAGCTCCAGTCAAGGAGAAGACCTCAGGTAAACCAAACAGGGGTGTCTTTTCAACATCTATTATTACACACTGTGATTGGTATGACCCTAGTTATTACCTCCTATCGTACTGAGTACTGAATAATGTTTGCACAAAGCAACAGCTCTTATACTGGACAATGGTCAGTTAGACGGTTCCTTTAACTAACTGCTTGTGTTGCGTTTTTTCATTCAACATTCATAATTTAGCCGTTTTTGCCACTATTGTCTTCTGTTATCACAGTTCACAGCCGTGCAGATTATGCTACGCCTGTATCTTTTTTCTAAGCTATTAGTATGGCAAATCAAATTCCTTTTTTTTTATTCAGAACACGTGTGTTTGGTGTCCACTCTTGCAGAAAGAGTTGAAGATGTTGACCTGCTGATTAGGAGGGCAGAGAGATGCTTGGAAGCAGGTGCAGATATGATCATGATTGACGCTGATGATGTTTGCCAGCGGGCTGAATCTCTGAGGACAGACATCGTCGCCAAGATTGTAGGCCGGCTCGGGCTTGATAAAACCATGTTTGAAGCTTCCAACCCCAACACCTCAGAATGGTTTGTCAGACAATATGGCCCAAGGGTACTGACTCCTCTCCTGTCTGAAAAAAGTCAAGCTGAGGAAGGCTGCTACCATTGTTTCTCACTGTTCATTTGATCCCAAAGTTTTGACATGTATCGGTCTGCAAATGTAGGTAAATCTCTTTGTTGACCACTCGGACGTGATGAATCTGGAGCGCCTCCGGGGCTTCAACATGGGCAGAAGCAACTTGGCCTCCCGTTTCGCCTCGCCGTTCTTCCTGATGTAATGGGCTAACGACCATTCCCGTATCCTGAGCTGTGACAGTTACGTTTCTACATGGACTTGTGAGCCTCGCACAGCTTGTTATGGCCTCGATGTAACCACCAGTGAGCAGCGGCATAGCATCTGTTATGTTATCAGCAATGCTACTGTAATAATCAGTTCTGTGGTGTAAGTGGTGTATGGGTGTTTGTGTTTCATTGCATCGATGAGCCAGATCCTTGGATTCATGTTTGTGCGGTTGTATGTGTGTGAATATCGGTATTTTCTGTTTTCAGAGCATGAGAGCACGTCTCCGCATGAACTTTCTGGTTTCAAAAGCAGGACAGAGGTACAATGGTGAAAATAGTTTCCGGCTTGGACTTAACGTTTGCCATCATCTTGCAGATCATTGAATCAAACCAACATGAATCAGGAGCTAGCAATTTGTTCTTGGTGTCTTCAGCAACAATGGCCTCAAACCAAACGAAGTCGTTACTTGAAATCGCATCAAAACTTGAATGGTAGGATTATGTCGAATTATAACTACTAGAATCGTAAAATCTTAAAATCATATAACTGTTAAGAGTTGTAAAAACTTATATTCTACTTAACAAAGTTGAAGAATCAACTAGTTAACTCATCAATTAGTTAACAGAGTTGTAGAATCAATCTGATAACCTAAGTGGTAATATAAGTCATATGACACAGACTAGAGCTGGCAAGAACCATATTTCTACGCACTTTCTTTCCACTATGGTAATACAAATTTTCCATGGTAAAATAAAAATATAAAAATCAACAATTCAGTAAATAAGTTTAGCAGTAATACAGTCATTTTCAGCCACAGAACTTAACCAAACTATCGGAGTATATCTGCCGTAAAACGATATATATGAAAATTACAGTAATTCAATATGCTCATTTTCTTGAGCACCAGTAATTTCAGACAAGGGGAAGCATAGTCACTCCAAGATTTGATTTCAATTTTGAAGACCGTGTGCCCACAACTTGAGTCTTCCGTCTTCGATGCATTTGCAGAACCAGCCCAGGTTTCTCACCCCTGGAGGCACATCCTAGTGCTGCAGAAATATAGACATTTTTTTTAAAAAAAAAGAGAGAATCAACTAATTGAGAAATTAATGTTTGCTTGAACATTTGTTACTCAGCAGTCAACTAAACAACCCAAGGTAACTCACTACACGCAGATACTTAAAAGCAAAACTACATACATACAGATTCAGACCTCCATATAAACTAGAAACATCTCTGTTTAGCACAGATATCTTCATTCCTGTTTCTATGCTGCTATTAAGTGGCATTGTCAGGCACATGAGATACATCAGCTATGCATAAGCATGAAGCGATTAATTCTGTGGAGTGTAGAAGCTAGTGTCGGTTATTAATTCTTTTGGTTCCATGGCATCCTGCTCATCAATACCTTCCTAACTGATCAGCCTAGATTTAGATAAGTTGTCAGGAACCCCGTCTTTACAATTCAACAATGGTTCATACTTCATAAAGAATAGGTAGGAGCACATATACCGTATATCTCATGTTTCTAAGTGTATGGAACATAATACATGTTCATAAGCAAGCAAAGTTGTACTGCTGTACCTGGTCCCTGGAGGTTGGAGTGCAGAAGCTTATGCAAGGAACAACATCCTTGTCGCCGCAGCAGTAGTTGGCTACCTTCCTGACATGGCTAGAATTTATCTCTATGCTGTATAGCCCATCAGACATCCTGATGAACAGGACTCGGCTGGCACCACCATCCGCGAAACCATTCACCTGAATTGAGTTCTTGATGAGTGCACCTGAAGGAAGCACCTTCCGAAGATCAATGAGTCTAGTTAGAACAAAGCCTGCTTCGTGTCAGACGACGGACTCTGTGTGGTAGGCGAACCACGTGTGGCCATGTCGTATTCGGTATTCCACGATCTCGTCGTTAAGATGAACCAAGAAGTAGAACACACTCCCCACGAGGACGCTGGGCGCAGGCTTGAGGAAATTGGGGGTGGGGCGCTCAGAAACGGTTACGTTGCTCCACGCGGCAACCTCAGATTAGATGAGTAGATGGACAAGTACATGTTGTGGGGCTTGATGTCAATGACGACAACCAGGAAAGGTCCCTGGCGGCAGTCGAGGTGGTCGCAGTCGCCACCGGCGGCGGCGGCGGCGGCGTTCCACATGCGATAGTACCCGTGCAGGTACAACGGCGGCTCGGGCAGGTCTCGCTGCTCGTCCGTGACGGGGTCCCAGACGGAGAGATCAGCCCGCCCATAACTCGAAGGAGAGCTCCGCCAGAGCAGGACGCGGCCGTGGCGGGCATCGATGGCGCACCAGCCGTATTGGCCGCGGCCGGCGGCAGCGCGCGCCGGGAGGAAGGAGGTTGTGGGGACGAAGTATGCCGTCGGCATTCGACGCAGGGGGGAGGTGTCTGTGTCAGTGACCACGTCCTTGCGGTAGAGCACGCCGAGCAAGTGGGGCGCGCTGCGGTGGAACTCGAGGAACCTGCGGCAAAACGCGGCGCCGCAGACAAGGCGGCACCAGAGCTTGCGGACGAGGCTTGCGGGATCCTCCGGCGGGAGGTGGAGGAGGACCTCCTCCACGAGCTCCTCCATCAGCTCCGGCGGCGGCGGCAATCATGCCTCCTTGGTTGGTGGTCGGTGAGAGCAGAAATGCAGAATAGATCGACAGGTGGGTTTTGCGGCTTGCCTGGTCCGTTTAAACCAGCGACGACTGCAGTTCAGCCAAGTGCCGAACGCTTAGTGCATGCTCTCTCTTCCACGTCAGTAAAAATGCTGACCAGCTTGCTCTAAGCCGTAATTGTACTGTATGCAGCAGCGAAAGCAGGCTGCGAAAAAACTTCTCTGAATGCAGAACAGCGGTAGCATATATCCATCATCACATGATTTCACTTATTTGTTTATTTCTTATTTCCATTCATTTCCAAAATTCTGAGAGTGCTCAAATTCAGCATCGGTACACGGTAGATGGCGAATGGCGATACCCCACCTCTATATCCGTATTTTTGTATTTTTTTCAATAACTTGAATCATGCCCGTCCGTTGAAAAACAACAGCACATGATAATTCGCGTTTGATTACGTGTTATATTATAATAAAGAATGATGCTTTGAGTGTGATGTTTTTAACATTCTGTTTGTAGTCAATCATCAATATTACATGAGTTTTCACGAAGCACAAACAATTACAATACAATCTATGTTTTGATGTGAACGAAGGTAAACATCGGGTATTGATTAGTACGGTAAAATTATAGTACAGATGATCATTGGCGTTGCCAAGTAGTACCACCGTTCTGCGTAAATTGGTTACGAAGCTGACAACTTGTTTCAAAAATATATTAGAGGTTATCTGCTAATATGTGAAGATCATGACACTCACCATGAGTTGGATTGAATTCAAAAAACTATACATATAACATATGGGCTAATGTATCCCAACACCCTATGCTAATATTAATTCAAAACAGTTACTCAGTACCAATGTGGTGCTTGTTCTATAATCACATAAAAACATAATCCGTGCATACTATTTTGTAAGAATATTTTTATGGTATGTTTTGTGGACCTGAGTTCGGACGAAGAAAAAAAAATCATAGCAGGAAGCAGAGTTGATTGGGTATGATCAAAGTCTAGTTAAAAGAAGGCAGTAACTTAATTATACACAAGATTTGAAGTTCAGTTAGAACTGCACTTCACAGAGTTACTCCGTAGCATAATTGATCATGATTTGTGAACATTAAGAGGTTGTTTGGCAGGATTTCTCGAGCGGCTCTGGCTTCGGCTCAACAGTGTGCTTTCAAAATTTTGAAAGCAATTTTCTTCTAAACCATGTATCCGTTTCTAAGTCTGTTTTGACCATGATGTTATTTACAATTAATGAAATAAAATAAGATCAAACATGATTATATTTTGATTTTTTACTAAAAATTTAATATTTTTATTTAGAAATACAACTATGGAAAATTTCTCTTTTGCTTGAAACATTTTTCTTTATTCTCATGACACATTTTTGCCTAACTCTTCCACATAAATGTGGTGCAAAATAGCCTTTTAATATCGACCATAAGAAGAGCCAACACATGAGAAGCCATTTTACCAAATGTTTTTCAAAAGGGCTTCTGCTCCTTTAGAGAAGCCACTCCTTCAGATGAGCCAGGGTCGGAAGTTTTGAGAGGAGCCGGAACCCTGAAAAACAAGCCCTAACTTTGCATACGGAGAGGGCACCCTCAACAGTATTAGCTGTCTTAACAATATTCACTGTTAAAAGTGAAATATAATTCATAATCTCTTGGACACGTGAATATAGTTATTTTGAATAGACAAATTTTTGAAAGAGTCATCCCTTATGAATGGTGGCATGTTCCTTTGATGACATAACTGTTCCTGCTTCTGAAAGTTATTGTTAACTAAATATCCAAAGAATTCCTTTGACAACATAACTAATTGTTCTTGATCCTAATATAGAAAATGATCCATGTGGTTCTATTCGGCTAATGGTTTCTACGGCTAATTAGCCGGCTGATATTGTTTGGTTGTGAGAAAAAAAAGCAATGTATCATGACTGATAAGTCTAACCAACTGTTCCTCATCCTAATATCTAGTATCAGCAGATGAGATCTACGGGAAAAGGTATAAAAAAATGAGATAATCTATGAGAAAAAGCATCAGGTGCACAGATCAACAAATGCGATCTATGACAAAATGATCGTTTGCGGCAATGAATACAGTGAACAAATACTTTAAACCGGTGATGTAGATGCGTGTATTTGTCTAATGTCTCCCGTTCTCTCTAATGTCATCTTAGGAGTGACAACGTATTGAAACTGATTGTAATTGGAAAGAGAGTTAAAGAATAAATGATATATTGATGGATAACAAGTGATGCCGAGTTCATGACTAGTATTTGGGAAGGACATGTCTAGATAGCAGAACTTTAACAACTAAAATAACAGCAAAGCAAACTAAAGAAAAAACTTGTCACATCAAACTAGAGAAATTATTGGTATTATAACAAAGGCAAGAATAAAGCAGTCATCCTACAATACCTTGTGGCCAACCAACAATGGAAAAACCAAAGGCCGTACACATATATGCAGAAGAAATTTTGCAAAGGATCCAAGCAAAGTGAGGAATGTTGGACATCGGGATGCACACACTGTTTGAGAGGACAGTGAATGCATGATAACTTATTCCAAGCTCGCTATTGGCAACGTACAGCACTGAATGCGCTACAGAAAAGAAGCACATCAGAGACTCTAATTTGTTGCCTCTCAAGACACAATATCAGTGATAATTGTTGAAGAGAAACCTCAAAACAAGCAAGATTAACAGGATACATATATACATACAATACGAACAGCTCAGAAAATAAAGCAGAGGACAAGAAGATAATTCAGATGGCTCAGTTCAGCGGGATATTCGGCATACAGGTTAATCTCATTTAAAGAGATTGACATGTGATTTGGTCTGTTGAGCTTGAATATTACCAAGTCGTCACTGCCATCACTCTTAGATTCATTTATCAAGATATCAAATCAATCAACATTTAAAATTAGTTAGACTCACAACTCACAAGTGAACAAATGGTCTCACACCACACTAGTTCATGAGAGATATCAACAGATAATAGGCAAAAGTTTGCTTGTTCTGCAACAATCATCTCATCAAAGGCCAAGATCGAACAAAAAAGAAATCAAGCAATCAACTTTTGTTCAGATTTAAAATAAAATGCAACTGAAAGGAGAAACTTCACACTACTATAAATACATAGTTGTGTCAGATAAGTTTTCTCAGCACCCTTTGGAAGGAATAAGACAGGGATAACTGTATTTTACTTCGTTATCGTCATCCACACCCCTAACTAGACCACTTGAACAATAAAAAAAAGTTTCAGGGACAGATCAGGCGCTTTCACTTTCAAAGTTTCACATTATTTATATACCAAAAACACATGAAAAATTTATCAGCCTTGCATGTGATGGAATATATGTGGCCTTTCCAGGATTGGATTGACACAAAGAACGCCACCAATCAGGATATAACCACACAACTATCTAGAATAGCATGTCGCGTCCGAGCCATTATACAAAGAGGAACAGAGTCATCCTCCAGAATTGGTAATGGACGCATCTAATGGAAAAAAGGAACAAAAATCTACATCTAAAATGACAAAGATATTGCTCACTTGTTAGATGAGTTCAGACAGCCAAGGGTTTGGTCTTCAACTACCACAAGTAGTATCAGAAACTCTAGTCCAAAACACAATTGCTCATCACCACTCAAAATCTAATTTCTCAGAGCAGGAAGTAAAGAACAATGTATGTAAACTAATAATAAAAAGGTTGAGAACTGGTACTTAGGAGCTCAGACAGCCAAAGGTTTGATCGTCAAATACTACCATGATAATATCTGAAACTCTACTCCACAAAAGTTGCTCTTCACCACTCTCATTTCAAATGAACCATTGTAACCACACAGAAAAGAAGACACGAATCCAGTCTATGATGCTGCCTGGAACAAAGAGAAATAGACCAGAACCAGGACAAGACACTGAGCTACAGCTTCGTGCCACAGCTGCACAGCTTATGCTTAGAATCCTAGGCAAGGACAAGAGATTGAAGGGATGGTGCCTGAAGCTATTTAATACTTCTGCCCTCAGGGTTTCTAGGCATCATTATGCTGCATAGAATGCATTTTGGACTTTAGATTTAGTTATAAACTACCAATCCAGTCTAGTTTATAAGTCACACATGTATATCAAGAATCAAACTTTACAATCTTTGACAAATAATTTGGCCAACAGTTTTTAACTATTGTAATACAGATTTGAATATTTTATACAGTTAGATTTGTGATCAATGTACTCTTCGGCATAATCATAAGTTTATAATAATTATAATAATACTATGTTGCAACGAAAAGGCAAAATATGTGGCTTAAACCCACAGAAGTAAACAATCTTGTGCTGTTATTTAACTCCCAACTCACAGTACAGAGCCGAAGCTGATGACAACACACACTCTCCGAGTTTTTCAGCCTCAACACAAATCAGAAAGCACTAGTGCAAGGATAGTTAAACTCGGCTCCAATTTACCCAGTATAATTATTTGAGAGAAATAACTAAACTACAATGCATTTGGAGACTGCCCAGTCTTGTCATGCGGGTGCAGCAGCTCCAAGTTGGAGCTACGCAGGAACTTAAGCCGATTGCAGCCTCCAAACATTGGACGACTTCATGAGTGGCCAATGGGCTGCAAGGTTTGCACCAAGAAAAATGCATGATCCTAAGTATAGATTTGTCAAAACATGACACTGATAAGGCTCAGATATGAATCAGCTTTATCTGTCATGAGTTATCAGAAGCAGAACTGGCGTTGTAAGCTGAAGGTTGTATCATCACTGCCAAATCAATCACATGAACGAAATAACCTAATGCAGAAAATAACAAGAGACAATTGAATGATCACTAGATGGCTCATATTAAGAAATTCAACCATTATTTTTTTCCCTTTGCTTCACGGGTTAGATCAGAAGCGCGGGTAATGTCAAATCACTGCCATCAATCATCAATTCAATCAAACGAAAGAGCAAACCAAACATAAGAAATGGTGTACTACGAATATCTGTATCCATTGCTTTGACACAGACCAATCACAAGATTCATCAGGGCCTGCAACACTGAATGGCATGGTGGATCTAGCACAGGCATTGGGGCTTCTTTCTTCAAGTAGTAAATCCGACAAGCCCGGGGTTAGCACCGTGCAGAAACCGAGTTAGATCTTAAAATCGCGAGCGAGATTTTTAAATAAAACAAACAGAATAAAGGCGAAGTAGTGGGAGACAAAACTGTAGTCAAGCAACAATCATATTGCCTACTGGAGTCATGGCAACTGAAACGATTTCTTGACGCGTCGATTTATCCCCTCCTTGCGTAGGCGGCGCAGCACGGAAGAGTTCGTGCCCCCGCCGGGATGAACAGGAGAGGAAAACAGTACGGTACAAATCAAAACGATGCAAAACTACTCCGCCGGCAAAGATACTACGAGTGAAAAGGGAGAAGCAGACTGCAGCGCGGACGACAAACGAAAGCTTAGACGATGAGTCGGGGACAACCAGGATGACTAGCGAAAGCTTGGGCGAGGTGGCGGCGGCGGCGGGCTGGTTCTTGAAACCCTAGGTAGGTTAGAGGAGCACGGGTTGGCTCATTTTATAGCCTCCGTGGCGGCGAACGGGTCTAGGGCAAACGGCAAAGCTGAGTTCAAGCGTCGAGCCGACGCTCGCCAAGGCTTGGCTCGAGCTCGATTCCACTTCCACCGAAGCTCGCCAAGGCTTGAGCTTCCCCTCGGCTTGTTGGGCTCGAGAACTCCCATGGGCCGCCTATAGGCCCTTCCGGCCTGCCCTGTTCTCCTCCCATTTCCCTTCCTCGTGGCATTCGTCGTCTTCGGTTCACTTCACCCTCTCGGCCGCCGTCTAGACTGTAGCGCGGGGTCGCCGTCCGCCGCGTCCAGGAGCCATGCGGGAGGGGATGAGGGAGAGGGACAGAGGCGGGAGCCCGGATGCGTCGGGCCCTCCTCCCTTCCGCGGGCCGGCGTACAAGACGAAGCTGTGCGCGCTGTGGAGGGGCAGGGGCGGCTGCCCCCGCCCCAACTGCGGTTTCGCCCACGGCGAGGCTGAGCTCCGGAGGCCGCCCCCCCGCGCCTCCTTCCAGCCTCGCCCTCGACCTGGTATGCACCACGCGAGCCTCCCTCCTCCGTCCCTCCCGCTCTCATTCTCGATCCGCGCTTAGTTTGTCGTTTTAGGGCTTTGCATCGCCTTACTGTCTGCTTCTGGGGTTTGCCGTACCCAAAATCAAGAGACATTAGTGCGCTTTTCTTCAAAGAGATGCATCTTCTGCCTGTTTACATCGAGTTATTGGGATGATTTGTTGATGACTGGATGCAAAGCCCAATGTTTGAATGCTAGTGGCGCAGCAAACACTGACAGATAGCAATGTGATCTGAATCATATGGTCTCAGGAGCAGAGCTAGCAAACAGGGAAGATAGTTGCAACTGCAAGAATTATATACTGGTAACAACTTGCAGGTGCATCCTTTGAGGATGTACAAATGGGGGTGCAAATGTTAATAGCTGACCATTCTGGGAGGCTTTGTAGTTTCTAATCGTGGTTGAGAAGACTCTACACTTCAATTGCATAACAGTATGATGGTTTGGCACCTGAATCTTTTCTCAGTTTGTGTTATATCTTCTCGTCTTATGGTGCATATACACTATGGTTCCTATGTAGTGGTACTTGAACTGAGTGCTTGCTGTTGCAGAACACAAAAATCATCAACAAGTCTGATTTCATTGCAGATAATCTTGGCATTGCTGGTTATTATTTTGATTTTACAATAGATGTCTCATGGGCAGATGTGTTGAGATTGACTGCTTCCAGAGGATGACACATCCTATTTCCACCCTGGCCTTCTTTTCAGTTGGCAATCGGTCATTTATGATCACTTGAATGCTTAACCTGCCTCAGAAGAACTTAATATGGAAGATATCATACATTTTATCTTCTCGATGAGATTCATGCTATGGTCAGTGAGCTTTAACAATGCTGTTAGAAGTTTTTGCAACTAACTGAAACACGCCCTTTGAATATGCTGCATCAAGCTATATCCGTGGCTTTATTGTTACCTGCTCTTCAAGCATCATCTTGGAACAAGATTTTTGGCAGTCATATGGATAACATCTGGTCAAGTGAAATTAAATTTATTTGGTGCTATTGGAGTTTTGGAAGATTTTACATCATGATGATTGGAATATGATAGCTAATTTTGGTGATTCCATCCAAATGTACTTCAGGTGATTGGTATTACAAGTACTGGATCTATTCTAAGTGGTGAATCATGATGTATAATCATGCATTGGCATCTACTCTTTCATTAGTTGTATTGGCTCGTCTGTGTTTATGGCCTATGGTGTATTGATGTTATTGTGGACCCTCTAATTCTTGTAGCTAATTGAATAACCATATGGCTCAAGGTTGTGGTAAGCTTAATGGGTTTCTGTGTTGCCTTGTATCTATGCAGTTCCATCTAACTTTTGTTCTTTGATGGCATAATGTTTTTTGGGTAAATCTTCCACCTTCCTGGTTTGTAGGGAGAAGGGATTACAGAGATCATGAGTTTAGACTCAAGCCTGAGAGAAGACACTCACCAAGGTATTCCCCCGAAAGAGATATCAGGCGTCGTTCCTTTCGTGATAAGAGACCAAGTTCTGAAGATAGGGGTAATCACTTTTTCTGTGCACACTTGTGTCAATAAAAATTATTTGCCATTGTCCATTCTATCCTCTAACTACTACCTGAAATTTGATCTGCAGGATCTAGTCATTCAAGATCGCCTATTAGGAAGAGGTATGTAGGAACAACTATTAGGGATTCATTTCAGAATGTGGCCGCTGTTCAGTTTGTTGTGTTCAGTTAACTCTGTATATACTTAAATTTGTTTATTCCATTAGGCTAGTCTATATTCATGTGACATCATGACTTAATCCCTGCTAATTTATTGGTTTCCTTTAATTTTTTATCTGTGCGAGCTGCAATGTTAAGTTTGAGGTTTATGAGACCCTTTATTCTATTGTTCAACCACAATCTACCATGGAGTGTAATTATTATCCATTTATAACTTCAGGGTGGGGGTGTAGGGTCTTCAGTGTTGGTTTAACCAAGGAGAATTTTGATCTTATGTTAGACATGTGACCTGTATACATGCTATTTTTTGCAACTTTTTATGGCTTCTGAAATTGCCTGTCTTTATGTTTATGTTCTATGGACTGTTCAGTGAGAGAAAACATAGCAAAAGTCCTGATGGTGGAAAAACCGATTCATCCATAAGTTTTAGAAGTTCTGATAATGAAGACAGAGGAAAAGATGAAAGGTACTTAAGCAGTGATGAGAAAAATGGTCGCGAAGAACAAGTAAGTTTGGACTATGCGATCCATTTCATTGTCATCATAACATACAAGTGAATCTATCCCCATATTCCTAGACCTTTTTATATATTTATTTACATGTTCCTTGCAGCTGAAACAAATGCATCTGGACATGGAAGCATTGCGTGAAGATAAATCAAAGCTGGAGGTCAGTTATGATTTTTCAGGACGTGTCTTACATATTGATTGCTTATCACGTTGAATTGTTAATATATCTGGAGGAATTGAAATGATAATGCATGGATTCCATCAGTTCATTTTATTTGTCAGTTGATCACGGTTGTGATTTTTTTAGTTACTCTTTGATTTGAATTGTTCCCTCTTTTTTTGTTATTTTTCTGCCTTAACTGTAATGCTTGTGATGAAACTTTATTGCTGTGGAATTTCTCATCTATGTTAAAATACATTTAATTAACCCATTAAGACCAAGTAGAACTGTGTGAGGACTAAGCAACAGCCCTGACCATCAAATTAGCATAATCAACCTTTTCTGTATATATAGATATTACAATTTTTCACCGGTTCACTATATCGCAGGCGATATTGGAGAAGAAGACTGATGAAGAGCGCAAACTTTGTAGCAGAGTAGAAGATCTTGAATTGCAATTGAACAAAGAGAAAGAAGATTGCCAAAGGTCTTATATTTCTAGAAAATACTTCTTTTCGTATCAGTTGGTGGGTTCTTCAGCATAAGAGAAGATCACCAAGTATTTGTTTTCCCCCCTAATGCCTCCTTTTCAATTTAGGATGACCTCCAAAACCAAAAAGCTAATCAAAGCACATGGGCGTTATATAAAAGCACAGGAGGATTTAAAGAGGCAGGTTTCTTTTCCCCATATATTAAATGTACCTGAACTTGTGTATGGTCTGAAATAAAACATAATAGCACTCCTAGTTTTAGCCCTTACATGATTACCGCATAGCTGTTCACCATTTTGAGGTCTGCAGGTCTCAGGCTCGCTTTGAGAGGCTAGCAGATTTGCTTGCTTCAGATATTTTGAAGCCTTGTACCAAGGAGCAGGGTTCCATCGGGATTACTGCCAATGAAGATCCATATAATGCTAATGAAATGAGCCCAAGTGACCAAAGACAAAACCATGTTTCAGCATTGAGAAAAAGACCTATTTCCCTCCCAACAAGTGAAGAAGCAAAAACTGGTAAACCTACATGAAATCTTTGTAGACATAAATTTGATCCTGGAATGATATTGTTTATCCATATTGATCAAGTCTGTCAAGATAATTATTACCTATTCTCCACTTTCCCCTCTTACTAGTTGGTGCTTTATACATCTCCTGTTCTCACACGGGCATCATTATCTTGAATATGTGCACATTTTACCACATTTTTTTTTCATGTGCAAACTGTTCTTTTTCAGGAAAGAGACAGAGAGAGAATGACGATGATATGATCCCAACATCAGAGAACTATAGACCTGAAGATGCTCTAGAACATGTCCAAGATAGCAAGGGAACTGATCTACCAGAATCATTTACAGTGAAGAAGAAGTTAAGGGAGGGTGACTACGATGATGTAGGAAACATCGTCTCTTCAAGCAATATTTTTGCGGATAGGGTGAGACGTCTTTCTTGCATTAACTCATTTAGTAAAATTGTTTATAATCATTTACTAAGTATGTCATGATCTGTCGCCTCATTATGTTATTATTAGTCGTTCTCTTTAATGCCCTTTGTTAACCTACAGCAGTACAGCTATTGTAGTTCTGCAAATTCCATGGAAATTTCTGTAGTTTTGTGAGTTTGGTATCATAGAATTTAGGAGAGGTTTCAGAATATGGTTCTCAATACGCATGCTCCGCTAAGATATAACACTCAATTCTCGCGACTTCCGAAATTTGACACCGGAGACACCCAATCTTTATTCAGGTGTTTCTATCCCATTTTCTCTGTCTCCCTTCTTTTCCTTTTCCATTTTATTTCCCAGCGCATGTTAGTGGACCATTATGCAGTTGCCTCTTATCCCTTCACACAGAATACATCTGGAGGCTGACCACTGTCCACAGTCAGTTGCTCTCTCTGGTGAATCATTGCCTGAGCAACTCACACTCTCTTCCTCCCTCTGTCACCTCCCACACATGGATCACATGGTCCTCTCCAGACATTGCAAGGTATGATCCGACCAGGCTGGAGTTGATGCACCACACAGAGCCCATGTGGGCAGCCAACTCCTGACTGAGTGAGCCCCTTGCACGTCTTCCTGTACAGCCGCACCTGGGCCCTTCCAGCATTGCACGAACCAATGCCATCAATGTCCAGGTGGCAGAATTGAGGCGCTAAACTTCCTTTTCCCCTTACTTGGTGCTGCCACGCCCATACATAACAGTGGCCGCCAAGTGCCTGATGCCATGCAGCCAACCTCCTTTGGCTTCCTCTGGGGCTTGGATGTGGGGGTGGACGAGGATGTGGCAGTTGTCAACAGCTTCATTAGCTCTTGCACGATTGATGAGCGACCAATGCAGAGCTCAAACTCCTTCAAGGTGAGCTGCCGGCTAGTACGCACCTCCCATACTACCTCCTCATGCACCTTCCCAACCTTGATTCTGTGCTGTTGCTTCCTGTTCTGGCATTTTAACCCACTCCCCAGCGCTGGAGCTGGCTGCCACAGCACAACTCCAGAGCAGCGGCCGGCGTCCTTAGGCGACGCATCAGGACGAGCGATATTCACCTGCAGGCTGGCAGTGGCACAATTCCGGAGCATGCTTAGGGGGCAGTCCTGAGGAGGGTGCGGTGCAAGGGAGGAGCATGGATAGTGGAGGTCCAACCAGCAGGAAGGCAGCACAAGAGTTGAGACGAACAGGAGAGCCACACATCGATATGTTGCACTCACCCTCTAGAGGTGTTTGGTTGCCTGGGCGAGCCTCTAGGCTATGCTATCCTCTGGGCAATCTTACTGAATTATTCGATAACTGTGGAGGAACAGATGTCTGTTTTTGTACAAAATAATGTAGACATAGGCAGCGGCGGAGCGTGGAGCCAAACTAAGGGGGGGCAGTTAAGCTATAACTCTGAATAAAGCAGCAGCTCAGTTACGCTCAGCGGCAATTAGTGTTAGATAAAAAGCTCGCAATGGCCAGCTCCGCTTGGTTCGTTGTACTTATTAACTAGCTAAGCATTTTGACCGTATAGTAGCGCTGGCAGTTTGTCTTCGGTGACATTTATCAAATGACTCAAAAGCATGGCAGAAGGAACAGGCACACGACCCCAAAACTCATTCCCACGACGTCTTGCTGCTATCTAGTACGGAGTACTCCGCTGCCCTCATCATCCACCACGCTGTCCACACGCGTTCGCTCTCGTGGTTCGTGCAGATGCCGAACTTCACCTCACCACACAATCGATAGCCGGCCCTGCTTGCTCAACTTCATACTGAACTGCAGACAGTCAGACGCAGACATCAGCCATGACCAGTGCGGAGGAAGGGAGGGTGAGCGCCCAGTTTCGCCTCCACTACGCTCCGCCAGTGGACATAGGACTAAATCTTCATGTAGCCATATAGGTGGCACCAGTAATGGTTACGGTGATCGACATTTCAATTGTTCAGCAATAATAACTTTATCTATATGTAGCCCCATGTTACCAAGTAGTATCCAGCAACTGGGTTATGATACCATTAATTTTCTTTGTTATTATCTATTATGTAGAACATGAAACAGCCTAATTTTAGCATGTCCTTGGTCAAGCAACTCATTGCATACGCATCTTATTATTTACAACAATTATGTCATGAGGCAAATCTTAGTCATGTACAAGTTGTAAAAATACTTTTCACTTTGATCATTTCAAGAAGTTTGCAGTGTTTTTCTAGGGTCTGATGGCTTATTGTGGTATTTCAAGTCGTCTACATATCTCTTCCTAACCTATATTTTATCTTTTAAAACATTTTAGTGTATCATGGAATATTATGTTCTAATTTGACTGACTTAAAAATGTATTTTGATTTTTCTCCATTGCTCTAAAGTTTTGTTAGTACCGCCTTCTGTCCCGGATACTAACAGCTCATTTATCACTTTTGGAAGACATTTGAATATGATTTGAAAATTAGCTTTTGTATGCAGCTCTTGAAATAAACTCTTGAGTTGACACTATGCCTTCTGTTTTTCATTCAGTACAAGGGCGACGATGAGGAAGTTGATGTTGATTAGTGAGCGGATGCTGTCAGTGGTTGATCATGATTTGAGCTGTAGGAAGCAATATCAACAGACGACATCGATGCCAGCTTCTAAAACTACTTGTATGCCTTTTGCATCGGGTAATAGGTGCTGGTATATTTGGTAGCTATTTATGTGCTTAGACTGAGTTATGATGCTGTCAAACATATGAGTACATTATTTTTCTTTTTAGTGTTTCCTGAGGCTCGAAGAGGATACTAATCTGTACTCGCTTTATGTATTATTCTTAGCCAGTTTGAGTAGACTTTTGGATTGGTTGTGTTATTCTATTCCGCCAAGCCTCGGGTTACAAACCATGCATCCATGATTCATCTACCTATCATGAAATGCATGCGTGATCCTTAATAAACTTACCAAATGTCTTCGAAGTCTGTGAATTCTGATCCTGGAGGTTCATAAAGTTGTGGAGTTATGTTCAAAGTGCACAAAAAATGTTTACGAGTTTGACTTGTCAACATGGAACCTCTACATTGCCATGCCATGTACTCATGTTAGCAACCTTAGGGCGTTCTGAGCATTTTATACTTGAATGACATTTAAATGCTAACTATGTTATGCTTGTCTTAGGAAATCAACGTTATGTCGTAGGAAATCAACAATATGCTCGCCTAGATATATCCAGACGCTAAAAAAAGCCTGTGGGTGTCCTTGTTGCCATGATTAAAAAAAAAGCAAAATGAGAGAGCAGGGAAGGGAGAAGAGAGGAGGAACGACAATTGCAACTTTCTTCACTAGCAACTTTCTGTGAGATTGGAGATCTTGGAGATGCTCTAGAAGGGGCCGCAGTAGGCCAGCAGTTCTCGCATTGGGGATTTGGGCGATGCCAGCAGTGAGGAAGGGAGCGATGTCGGTCATGCAACATGCTAGGAAGGTTATATGGGCTAGTTGCTGGGCTGGGGCTTTTTTTTATGTGCCTTGTCCTTTTTTTTTCATTTTCATTTTTCTTCCTCCTCCATGGTGCTGCTTTGAGTTTTTGTATATCATATGGCGTCGCCTTGTCTTGCTTTATATCACCTAGGTGTCGCCTAGGCAACTCAAATGAGTGGATCACCATGTCGCGTCTTACCGCCTTAAAAATCATGTGTATAATATAAAAATCTTATGCTTGGTTGGTTTCATGCATGTAAAATTTGTGCTCTTATAAAGACCGTAAAGAAGACGCCCTTTTGAATTTACATGAACTCTAGATAATCAAGTTCCTTGCGACCGTGACGGATCACAATCCGAATTCTTTTAGTAGACACATTTGCAGTATTCTTATACCAAGAAAAGGTCTATTCTATCTTCTCGAACTGTCATATTTCTCGTTAAACTTTAAAACTAGATATCTTACCCACTGAACTCTCAACACCATTCAAATTACTTGCCTGTCTTGGTTTGGAGTGGCTTTAAATATGAGTTTGTCCTTTTAGTTAAAAAATCAGTAAACACTTGGTAAGGTTTCTAAACCACAAAAAATGTATAAACTTGTAAGAATTTCAAAAAGAGTAAATTACATGGCCGGTCCCTAAACTATTGGTGGGGTTTCATCCCGGTCCCCAAACTATCAAAACGATCATTTAGGTCTCTAAACTATTACTGAGGTTTCATCCCGGTCCCCAAACTATCAAAACGAGCATTTAGGTCCCTAAACTATTGGTGGGGTTTTATCCCGGTCCCCAAACTATCAAAACGGTCATTTAGGTCGCTAAACTATTGTTGCGGTTTCATCCAGGTCCCCGTCCATGCCTGAGATGGACAAGAGAGAGGTGGAAGATGGAGCTGACATGTGGGCCCCACATGTCAGTGAGATGGAGCTGACATGTGGGCCCCACATATCAAAACGACCATGGGTCACTGACATGTGGGGCTCACATGTCAGCTCCATGTTCCACCTCTCTCCTGTCCATCTCAGGCATGGACGGGGACCTGGATAAAACTCCACCAATAGTTTAGGGACCTAAATGCTCGTTTTGATAGTTTGGGGACCGGGATGAAACATCAGTAATAGTTTAGGGACCTAAATGGTCATTTTGATAGTTTGGGGACCGGGATGAAACCCCACCAATAGTTTAGGGACCGGCCATGTAATTTACTCTTTCAAAAAAGTATAGATATAGATTGAGATATGAAAAATCCAAATAAAATATTTAGAGCTCGTGAAATATCCCTAGATGCTTAAAAAGTATATATATCTTTAGGAAAATGGAAAACTATCCATAAAATCTAGAAATTCTCAAACACATATGATATAATTGATATGCAAATGTGTTTTCATATAAAAAACATAATACACGACTAGCACGAATGCATTCAATATCAATGTACATTGCATTCATGTTGGTTGCACCTAATATTTTTATTTTTATCTTAAAAAAATTTAAAACATGTTTATACATCAATTATAATGTTTTGTATTTTTTTAGTTCTTTCAGATATTTCTCATTTTCCTATATCTAAATCTTATTTTTGAAGTTTTTAAAATATTTTTATGAGCTCTTAATATTTTATTTGGATTTTTAATACCTCATTCTATCTCTAGAGTTTTTCCGGAAATTTTTAAAGGGAGCGTATGCTATGAAAACTAGCTTCTTATGGAAACTATGGAAACTTTAATCTAAGTCCACATGATTCTAATCCAATGATCTCAGATGAAGGTGGGTCATTTATTCACTTAAACCCTCCCACCAAGATTCTAATCCGATGATCTCAGATGAAGCACAACCCACCTTCAGCTGAGGCCATCGGATTAGAATCCTGTGGACTTGATTGAAGTTTCCATAGTTTTCACAAGAAGCTAGTTTCCATAGCATACGCTCCCATTTTTAAAGGCTGAGAGATATTTTAAACCTTTTATAAGTATTTATTTATAATAATTATTAAAAAAGATAAAGCCGCCTTAAAACCACTCCAAACCAGATCTGCAATTGATTGGTGGGCCGAGTGGATCACGAAAACGAATCGCCATCCTATTGCATGATGGGCCGATTGGAGTCTGAATCGGGACCGTCTGGTCCAGCGGCCTTTAGCCCTTTGCGAGGCCAGCGTGACCACCTCGCGGACTCTCTCGGCCTCGTCTCGTCTCCCCCTGTCCCGTCTCCGCCGCTGCCATCGCCGTCGCCGGCTTTCGGAGCCCTAACCTTCTTCTCGCCGGGGCCCCTCATGGACCGGCAACCCCAGGACTATGCGGCCGCGGCCATGGCGTACGCGCAGGGGCAGCAGCCACCGCCGCCGCAGTACGGCGGGTACCACCCGCAGGCGCCGCCGCCTCAGTACCCGCCCCACCCCTACGGCGCGCCGCTCCCGCAGTACCCGCCCGGGCCCTACGCGCGGCCCATGCCGCCGGCCTACTCGCACCTGCCGCCGCACCAGCAGCCGCCTCCCCCGTACACGGCACACCCGCCACCGCCGCACGTCCTGTCCACGCCCTCCCCGCCGCCGCACCACCCTTACATGCACCCGCCGCCGTTCGAATCCGCCCCGCCGCCTCCGGCCGCGCCCCCCGCTGATCCGGAGCTCCAGAAGCGCATCGACAAGCTCGTTGAGTACATCGCCAAGAACGGGCCGGATTTCGAGGCCATGATCCGCGACAAGCAGCACGACAACCCGGACTACGCCTTCGTCTTCGGTGGGGAAGGTCACGCCTACTACAGGTACATGCTCTGGCTCTTGCCGCGCCCGCCGGTGCCGGCGCCCTACCCGCCGGGCTCGATGCATATGATGCCGCCTATGGGCCCTATGATGAGGGGGCCGCCGATTCACCAGCCGGGGTACCCTCCATTCTATGACCAGCACCAGCAGTTTGCTGCTGCTCACGGCCATGGGGACTATGAAGCTGCAGCACAACCATTCAAGGGACTGTCTGGGCCGCTCCCATCAGATGTTGCTGCTGAGCTGCAAGACGTGCTTAACAATCTTAATGGCACTAAGGAATCAATAAAGGGAGCAAAGTCATGGTTTATGCAAAGATTGCCATTTGCACCGGCTCTGGCTGAAGCTCTTAAGGAGAGAGTATTTGTGTTGGAGGATTCGGAGCGGCAGCTGCACATAATTTTCCTGGTGAACGATATTCTTTTTGAAAGGTATGGCTTGAGTTGTTTCCTATCTTTATTAAAGTAGAACTGCTTACGTTATGCCTTTTATTTTTTAATTGTAGTTTAGTTGAGAAATTGTCCTCATGATCCTTTTGATGAATACTTCAGTTATCTTGCTGACTGACATACCAGTGCATGAAGTGTTATCTAACCAGCATATATTGTTTTCATATCTCATTGCTGTAGTGCAGCAGCTTGTAGAGTGACTAATTCGTATTTCCAGCATCCACACTATTTATCTCTTCATAAGCACTCATCAAATTGGGAGTACTTGATGCAATCTTAGTTCACCCTAATTCATCTCATTCCAATGTTTTTTTTAAAACTTTGGAAGATAATTACTTCTAGGCAAATAGAAGGCCTTAAAAAAAACAAACCTACTTTTGTCTTTTGACAGCTTATAAAATCGATAAACATAGAAAAATATCCAGGTGCTTTGTTTCATCATAATGATAAGAGGGATCATATATTTAGTAATTTAGGACCCTTTTCACATGCAGATGAAAGTGGTACTCCCCAGTTTGTTACCATTTTTTGGTCCATTAGAAACTGCAGTGCTATAAACATAGCAAGTAGCACCCTGGTGAAACTGTGATGTGCTTTTCTAAACGATATTATGTTGTACCAAATGCATACATCCTTTTGTTCGGAGGGTCCCTAACAAGCTTATCAGTACCATTCCGGATGCCATTCTGCTTTACCCATTGAAACAGATTGTTTTGGACCAGACAATATCTGTGTATGGTGTACCATTCTGGAGTATAATAAACTGTAAATGCATTCATATTTATTAGTAATTATTTGCTAAAATATTTGTATATATTTATTGTCAACTAGCAAATATACCCGTGTGTAGCAACTTGAGAGAAAAAATTCCCTATAGCCAATTAGCCATATGCCGGCGGGTCTGAACCAGCCCCTAGGAGGCATATAGCTCTAGCAGGTCACCCAGGCCCACATGCCACATCTGTTCTGAGTAGGCTAAGCACTGTGCTCCCGCGTTGAATGACGGTTCAATTGTGAGCAGAGAAAATCAGTGCAAGACTTGATTGGATATGACGGACAACAGAAACACTATGTTTAGACCCGTATGCAGAACACATGAGGGGCGGATATGGTGGACTGAAAGTAGCTAGAACTATCGTTCCCAGCGGAATCGCTAAAATGTATTGAGACGAAGATATATCTTACACTAAATACATAATTATGTGTGAGTGAGAGCGATTTGTACGAAAAACGTCATGTCTGAGAGGAACCCCACCAAGATCATGGCGTTGCTATGGTGTGGCCTAGCCAGCTTGACCAGCTATATAATTCATCACGCCTTCGTTGCCTTGCATGAACCGTTTCTTTAACAGGGTAAGAGTACTATAATAGGAGTCTATTCCTTGAGTTTCTGTAACTATGTGTCGTACCATAGTAGCAGTCTGTTCCTTGTGTGTGTGACAGCTGTTCCATGTAGGCAAACATGCAAGGCCGTACTCAACTTATTGCTTGTGTCTTGTCTTTGTTAATGACGGACGGAAGACAGTCCTATCCAGGCATGGGAAAGATGTAGGAGTGAAATAGGATGGGAAACTAATGAAGGAAGTTTCTAGAAGTGACAAAAAATTAGCCTATTTAATATTATGGATAGATATAACAATGTTTGCATATTTTTTGTGCTGCACATAACTTAGGATTTACCTGCTTACAGTCAGGTTTACACAGACGTGTACCTATATTACTGGCCCCACAGCTCTTCCCATAAAAATATTTACTACCTATTCGGAAGATAGCTACTGCCACCTGCATATTCGGAAGGCATACACAGACGTGTACATTTGTTTCCTTCTCTTACCTATTTCTTCCATTCAGTGAAAACCAGACAGAAGCATATCTCATTGTCTCTCTGCCTTATCCTTTCTCCTATCCTCGCTGTTTCGCTGCCATGGCGGGATGGCCCCGAGCTGCTGGCCATAGATGGAGTTGAGGTTCCAGGGGCTCTCCTTGTCTAGGAAGCAGACATCTTCTCCATCCCAAACCTTTTTTTTATCGCGCCACAGCTGCCGGGAGGGAGAAGCAACGGCGGTTGCTCCTGTAGTAGCGTGCCCGCCCAAGCTGAACTCGAAGAATCTGTTCTTTGACAACTGGACTCTCCTTTATCAATTGGTACCGGCATACACGGAATGCTAGATTTCGCCTGGTACAACCAAAATCAGCCAGAACCATGACCAGTACTGGATGTGACCTCTGTTGTGCTAGTCTACACGGTGGTCTGAGGTAATCCGGCCGTTCCGGCCTATACCAGAATGAGATTAACAACTCTGTTTAATCAGATCTTAGTCTCCATGTAGCATAAGGAAGTGCTACAATATGGTATAAATTTAGACACTGCAATAGGAGGGGGCCATGTGAGAAAATAGAAATGCATGTATCAAGTTGAAACGAAGTTTTGCTATATGTTTTAAATGGGCTGATGTTTCATGATATTGAATAATACCCAACTAAGTAGATTGGAATGGAAGATCACTAAGGATTCTGTTTGGTTAGGATATTTAACACCTGTTCTCAAGAAGCCGCTAATGCATGACCCTTGACCAACCAAATCTAGCTTCTGAGAATTTCAAAGTGTACATGGCTTATAACTATGTGTATTTAATTTAATGCATCACTGATTTCTGAATGTATTTGACATGCTACAGTTTACAGAGACGAACTAATATTCGGGACCTTGACAATGAGGCTATTGCTTTTAAATCCGTACTGGGTTCCATGCTTGCAAGGGTTTACAATAATTCACAAAGTAAAGATGACAACCAGACCCGCGTTGAGAAAATCCTGCAGTTTTGGGGTTCAAAGGAAGTTTACGACCAGGAAACAATTGCTAATTTTGAAAGAGAGATGAAAGGTGGTTTGCCTTATCCTTTGGTGCCACGACATGTTTCACCAGATCCATCGACCTTTTCAGGTATCTCCTTTCTCTGCTTCCTTTACTACCTCTATTTCCCATTCTATCTAGGTACTTCAACCCTTTTTTTTTTCTGTTATCTGATGGTGATGCTAGCTCTGAAATAAGGATGCTATTTTGTATTCTTTGAGTGACCTGTGAGTTTTCACCTGATTCCCGTTTTTCTTCATTTGATTCATCAACTCACATAGCTGCGATCATGATATGTTGATCCCTGAAATTTTCTGCACCTCTGGACTGCACTAGCTTGTTGTAGCCACTATTTAGAATGATTCATAACTTTCTAGAATTCATTCCTGGAAACCTATCTGGCCCATCATCCAATTAGAGAACTTTATTCTCTGGCTGATTACTTGCGTTTCTCTCAGTTAAATCATTCTATTGTTTGATTCACTGGTGTTACAATGTCTATTTGGAATAGCTTTTTAAAATGTAATGCATGGACATTTTGCTTTTTGGTAGTAGAAAACCTAAAACTGCTCGATTCTTTTTGCAGGATCAGTGCCACTGCGCTCAAAATGGTCCTCGGAGCCTCCAGAGAAGGATAAGGCAATCCATCCTGTTTCTGGTGCAACCCAATCTGTTCCCTCTGCACAGTTTCCTGCAAACCAACTTCCAGCTGGTGTTTATCCTCCTGTAGGTCAAACTACTTTTGCAGCATCTTTGCCAGTGCAACCATCTTTAATTCCCTCTGTGGCTCCTCAAAGCACTGCTGCTACAAATGATTCGAATCCACCTCCTTATCCACTCTTCCCCCCTGGCCTCATTCCTGGAATGGTTCGGAAGATGCAAATAGGGAGTGGAGTGCCATACTCTCCCTTAAGCCCGCTTGACATCCCCACAACCATCCCTCCATCGACTGTCCCAGAGTCTGAGATCCTTGAGCGTGTATCGAAGTTCTTCAGCGATATTGGGGAGGTAAACCCATCAGAAGGTCCAATGAGACAAAGCGAGCCCGATGACTATGATGACTACGAGAGGGAACTTCCTGCCCGAAAGGGAGGCGCTTGCATTCCTCCCCCACCGAATCTGCTTGTAACAAACCCTGAGACAGGGATGCGTGCTGATGGTAGCGTTGACAGTAAACCAGGGTCCAGCGGACGGTTGGGTCTTGGAGCTTCTGCTGATCCAAATGAGGTGGGGCAATATGATGATGTATATTCTTCTTATCGTAAGCAAAGGAGCACAACGTATTATTCTTCCATCACTGCTCGCTCATCGACGTCAAAGTGAGGGCGGCAGAGATGCTTCAAGCACCCCCTTTTTCCAACATTTCCAGGTGATGCTGTATGGTTACATGAGATGACGAAATTGTAAGAACTATCCTGTCATTATTGTACGACGTAACTTTGTATGACAAATGTGATCTACAGCTTCTTAAATCCAAACGTAGTTGCCCCTTATGCATGTTCCAGGGATCTGTTGTTTACTTGTCCTACTACGTTTTACTCCCAAAATTTAGGTCCTCTAGAATTTTATTTCGTACTTAATGTTTCTAGCAACAAAATCATAACCACAGCAGAATGCTTCTATAAACACGAAGCGAATCATGTTACTTTTCTTGTAGGCTGATTGTCACCTTATAAGAGGGGGGGGGGGGGGGGGGGGGGGGGGGGGGGGGGTGAGTATCAGCTTGTAAAAGGAAATATAATACTCTACTTGGGTGTTTGTGCTAGAGATACGGCAGTAAAACGTAGACACCAGTGTACATGTGCTTTGTTTGAGCAAATCACATGAAAACATAAGCTAGGATCTCGAACTGTACAAAGAACAAATGATATCAAAGCGTTGATTGCAATAAAAAAACTGCCTCAATGAAGAATATAGCTTACCTGGGCTTCGCTTACACTTGCACCAGCAAGGAAAAAGCAATTTTCTTGAGGGTTTAGTTTTGGCCCTCGAGGTAAGGTGAATTAAGATTCTAGTAGTGAGAGTTTGATGTAGGACCCAGGATACCGTGATTTGTAACGTTGCTTGGTCGAAACATCAAGAGGAAGATTGACAAAAAGTAACTATTTTGTGATGATTTACCTAAACCATCATAAGTGTATGTAGTGTCTTGATGTTTAGTTGTTATGCGCAAGGCACGGGGTTTTGGCCTGGCCTAGGAATGGCACGGCTCGATGGCCGTCGGGACTGTGCAAGCCCGAACAGAAAGGATCGTGCCTAGGCTGCAACCTCAGCCTAGCATGCCGGCCCGACCATCGTCACACCATATGTAATCCTCCAGCCAGACTCTCTGACGCCTTAAACCCTAACGCCCTCCATTCCATTTCCATTCCCACATGGCTATGCGCGGTCGTGTGAACTCCGAAGAATGGATTCAATTTTTGAAGCAACATGACTTGTTTTTTTTTCGTGTCTGCATTTTTTAAGCACGCTGGGTTCATTGGGCTGACGAACCAGCTTGACACGACATGAGCCTTAAACGGTCGTGCCCGTGCCTAAGGTGCAGCTAGGGATGAAAACGGTACGGATATTTTCCGACCGTATTCGAAACCGAATCCGTTTAGAGGGGTTTTAATCCGTCCGTATCCGAGTCTGGATATTTAACATCCGATACCGTATTCGTATCCGAATATTTAAATCACATATTTATGATATCGATATCCAATCATATCATATCCGGCATTTTTTATACTATCCGTATTCGAATCCGAATCCGGACATAAATATGAAAACAAATACGATATCAGTGATATCCGTCCGTATCCAATCCGTTTTCATCCCTAGGTGCAGCACGTGGGCAGGCACGACACGGCTCGCTAAGCCAGGCGTGCCATGCTGGTTTGATGCCTAACGAGTCATGCCCTAGCTCTATGTCCATGCGAGGCCAAGTAGCTCATTGAGATCTCATATTTCTAGAAGTACGAGAATGAGAATATTTGAGATCTCATATTTCTAAGTACGGGAATGAGAATATTTTATTTTTGTGTTGCATCGGCTAGTACAAACCTTATTGTCTAATACAAGCCTACATAGGAGTTTAAGCACCTATTATGTATTTTTGTATACCGAAAAATATATGAGGTTCATAATCTGTGGCATAGGACCAACCATGTATATATAGATTGTCAAAATGTAAGAGAGAGAGAGAGAGAAAGAGAGAGATGAGGACGTCGGCGAGATGCGGGGCATGATTTAGGATGGTAAAGGCAGGTGTGTGTAGACATTTGACACCGTATGGATGGGATGGGATGCGAGCAAATGGCTACCATCATTTGGCTACCAGAATCACTTCCTGAAATCATTTAGCAACAATGCTCATTTAGTAATACATGCATTTAAGAGATGATAGGAGTTAAACTTTAACAAAACGTTACCAAATAGGCCTAAATCTTTTGGCCGGTAGCCATTTCTGTTCCAGATTCTCCTTGGCAACACTTGCGAAGCGAATACTAGTGAGACGTTTGGTAGTGATTCATGAATAAGAGAACCGACAAAAACATTTCATGGTAACAAGATGGCCGTACACACAAGTACTACCTCGGTCAAAAAAAATACAGTATGATTTTTTGCTAAAATTTCTAAAATTAATGTTTATGACACCAAACAAGTAAAATATATTAATCTCATGACAAATATAACATATTTCATATTTCATATCATATTTACAACTACTGCTAAAAAGAGACCGTAGAAAGCCTAAACCTCCACACATCCAATATTGCTCAACTTTGCGGAACTGCTTGCACGTCATCATCTGGTTGAACTCGACGATTTCGCCATGGCATTCGGAGCCTGGCCGATCATGCGGTGGCAGTCGTGCTTGACCCCGACAGAGACAACACGGTGCGCAGCTTCATCAACAGTAACATTGGAGTCGAGGTGTCGAGACCACTGTAAGACAGCTCAAAGTCTCGAACCAACACCCAGGTCGCCCTCGTCGAACGCCACATTATGTTGTTGCCTGTTAGTTCATCTTGAGTATGACAAGGTTATAGTAAAAAATAACAATACTAACAACCAAATAAACAACCATAGGACGATGCATCCATCAAAATACTTCTCGGATACATCCTCTCACAAACGAAACAACCAAAGGACGAACGATTCTTTGAACAGAAGGCATGAACCAGCCGAAAGGGCCCAGAAAATCAGGGTGTCAGATCCAGGTGAGTTTAAGCTGGCCCGGATTGCATCTCGCAAGATGGCAGGTTTATTGCCGATTGCCTGGACCGGATTTCAGTTTCAAAGTCCAAACAAGAAGCTGATCTTGCACAACACACAATTTAATCAAAACCAACAAGAAACCATAAACGCATAAAACTATTGGGAAGCTCTAACAAAAGAAACGAAACCAACAGGAAAACCTCACAAACCAAGATGACATAAAGCAGAAAGACAAATAAAAGCAGGGAATATGAAATAACTGTATGGCATTGCATCAGACATCCAAGGAAGGATTTAGCAGCACTAGCTCTCAAGCCTGGCGAGGCGAAAGCTCTTAGGCAGCAACTGCGAATGTAGAGAAACAAGCCTTGATTTTTTCATCATTTGCAATGCAACTAAAACATGTCTAGCACAAATCACAGCATCCCAAGTAGCTCACATACAGAATCTAATCTAACATGCAAAACATAGTTAGACAAAGGAGTCAGAATTGATAACATGTCAATCAGCACAGGTCCAGAAGTCCGGATCCTAAGACTGGGGCGACAAAACCATATCATCATCCTCCAACACAGCCAAGAATGATCAAATCAAAATCAAAAGATGGGAAAACACTGTTCTGTCTAACAATCCACAAAAGCCAAAGAATCAAAAATAAAACAAGCATCACAGGTTACTCACCTACAGAATCAAGAACATACAAAACAGCAAAAGATAGTCATGTAGAATCCCTCAGAGACCCGATTTAAATCACACACCACAGATGAATCAAACAACTCTGCAGGTGAGAGCCCCATCACAGACCAAACCACAAAGGTTATGATTGGATGGACACCTGCAGGTGAGAGATCCAGCTGTTGGTTACAGTGTCAAACGGCACTTCCTATCGGTAGGTCTTGAGATCTTCACAGGGACGAGATACAAATTTTGATATGCATATTGATAGTAAAAAGATTGTCATGAGATAATTATAATGCGCATGCTATCAAACCTCATAGTAACTTATACACAAGCAAGCAACCTAAGCTGGGTAAAACAGTAAGGATATACACAAGTGAGATAAATCCTCAGAAAGCCAGACAACTGTCGTCACAAGTATATCTGACGGTAATTCCAGATGTATAGCTAATCATCAAAGGAGTAACTGCAGTGGTTTATAATTTATAATTCTCCAATAAACTAAAGAGTTGGCCCAGAAAAGCAAGCAACAGCAAACACAAAGTTTTAAGGGGAGAATAGTTACTCAGTGGTGGCAATAGGGTTTATTGGTTCGATTCTGCCAGCAAGTGTCCTCAATTCCTTCAGAAGAGGGAGCTTGTTTCACATCATCACAACACCATACCCCAATGGTGTAAATAAAGACATAAAAAAGGAATTGAAGTGTAAATAAACAAGGACGAAAAAAGAATTAATATGGCCCGGTTCAGCAGGATAATCGGCATACAGATCAATCTCATCTATAGAGATAGACATGTGATTCGGTCTGTTGAGCTTGAATATTTCCAAGTCGTCACAACTCACAACCACTCTTTTGTTGGTCCAAATATCAATCTAATCTAACATTTAAAAAGCATCAATGATTGTTCAAAGAAACAACTTGGCACCAATTGCCCAAAAGATTCATATGATCATCAAATGGCCTCAGACCGTCCTAGTTCATGATAAATATCAACAGGTCAGACAAAATTTTGCCTCTTCTGAAACCATCATGTCATCAAAGGCCAAGATCGACAACAGTAAAGCAGTCAAATTTTCAACAACAAAGCCATCACTCCAATTATTGAAATATAATGAGCAGGCAAAACAAGACATTTAAGTTTTTAAATACGGAAATGTGTCAGATAAATGTTATCAGCACCCTTTTGGAGGAATCAGACAGGGATAACTGTATTTTACTTGTGTTATCATCATCCACATCTCTAAACAGAGCAGAGCAAAGAAACAAAAACAAGTTTCAGTTATCTATCAGATCTTCCTATTCAATATGAAAGAACTGTCATGGTGCGGCACAATCACAAAGATTGAACGCTTTCCCTTTCAAAGTTGCACATCATTTAGATCCCGAAACAAATGCGCAAAAAAATCTAACAATATCTAGAAATTTTACATGTGAATGAATATAGGTGGCCTTTCCAGGATCGGATTGGCATAAGAACGCCACCAATCAGGATATAACCACACATGAAGAGAATAGCATGTTGCGCCCGAGCCATTATACCGCGAGGAACGAATTCATCCTCCGGAATTGGTAATGGACGCATGCAACAAAAGATATTTCTAATGACGACAATGTAACAAACAAAGAAATATGCTGGTTTGTGAGATTTGAGTTCAGACAGCCAAGGGTTTGGTCTTCAACTACCACCAACGAAGTAGCAGCATCAGAAACTCTAGTCTAAAACACAGTTGTTCATCATTACTCGTAATCTCATTATACCATGGCATAGCAGCAGGAAATAAAGACCACCGATCTAGTATATATATAAACAGCGAAAAGGTTGAAGACTGTGAATTGGGAGCTCAGACAGCCAAGGGTTTGGTCGTCAAATACTACCGTGGTAGTATCAGAAACTCTAGTCCACAAAAGATTGCTCATCACCGCTCCTATCACCAAATCAACCATCAACCATTGCATAAATACAACAAAAGAACCAATACCGATATATACCCAAGCTAAAGAAGAGAGCGACGAGAGTACGTAGAGCAAGAGCTGCGATGCATGCAGCGACGAAGTATCAGCATCGTCGTCGACGGCCGCGGCGGCGGATGGTGGCGGAAGTCGGAACCCTAGGTAAGAAGAAGCAGGGTCAGGTGATTATTTATAGCCTCTTGCTCTGCATCAGAAGAAAACCTAGATTTTTATGGGCCTGTTTGCACTGCTTGGGCTTTTGTGGGCCTATTTCACTGCTTGGGCTTCGCCAGGTAGAATAGATGGAACCGCAATTAAAAAAAGTGTCTGTTGCTCAAAAGAAAAAAAAAAGTGTCTGGCCTTGGTGGCTCCTCGCCGCTCCGAACGCCGCCGGCGCGCCGTGCTCCCGTCATCTCATGACCCGAAAAGAAGATGCCGCCGTCCCCAGCCGCGCCGCACGACGTGGCCGCTGTCCTCCGGCTCCTGGAGTCCCGCGACCTACCCGCCGCCGCGCGCCTCGCCGCCGCCTCTGCTTCCTCCTCGCCGCTCCCGCTCGCCGCGGTGCTCCTGCACCGCCCGCTGCCCCCGCGCCTCGGCTACAGCCTCCACGCCCGCGCGGCGCGGTCGGGCCTCCTCGCGGACCGCTACCTCGCTAACGCGCTCCTCGCGTTCTACGTCCGCCTCCCGGACCACCTGCCCCACGCGCTTAGGGCGTTCGACGACCTGCCCCGCCGCGACGTCGTCGCGCACTCCTCCGTGCTCGCCGCCTTCCTCCGCGCGGGCCTCCCGCGCCGCGCGCTCCTCCAGCTCAGGACCATAGCCGCCGGCGGATACGGCGCCGACGACGACGTCGCCCCCAGCGCGCACGCGCTTTCCGCCTCCGCCAAGGCGTGCGCCGTGCTGCGCGACCTCCGCGCGGGAGCCTGCGTGCACGGGACCACCGTCGTGCGAGGGTACGGCGACGATGGCGTCGTGCTCAGCGCGCTCGTGGACATGTACGGCCACTCGGGCGCGCCGGGCGACGCGCGGAGGGCGTTTGAGGAAATGCGCGCCCCGGACGGGATATGCTACACGTCGTTGATATCAGCATTCGTGCGGAACGACTGGTTCAAGGAGGCCCTGCAGTGGTTCCGGGCTATGCTCGTGACAGATGGGGTTTGGCCGGACGGCTGCACATTTGGCTCCATGATGACGGCGCTGGGGAACTTGAAGAGGGCAAGGCAGGGTAGGGAGGCGCACGCGCAGGTTGTGACACGCGGCCTGTGTGGGAACGTGATCGTGGAGAGCAGCACACTTGACATGTATGCCAAGTGTGGGATGATGGTGGATGCACACAAGGTGTTCAACAGGATGAAGGTCCGGAATGCAGTTTCATGGTGTGCCCTGCTTGGGGGGTATTGTCAAAGCGGGAAGCATGAGATGGTTCTCTCATTGTTTCGACAGATGTATGTGGAGGACAATGACTGGTATAGCTTCGGAACTCTTGTGCGGTCTTGTGCTGGTCTGTCTGCAGTGAAGCTAGGAAAAGAAATCCACTGCCGTTTTATAAGGATGAGAGGCTGCGGAGACGTCATTGTTGAATCCGCACTCGTGGACCTGTACGCGAAATGTGGTGTGGTAGAATACGCCTACAGAGTTTTTAAAAGGAGCAGTGTCCGCAACATGATTACTTGGAATGCCATGATTTGTGGTTGTGCTCAGAATGGCCATGGTGAGCGAGCCATCAGCCTGTTCAATGAGATGGTTGGAGAAGGGGTCAAGCCAGACTACATCAGTTTCATCGGTGTTCTTTTTGCTTGTAGTCATACTGGGATGGTTGAGGAGGGAAGGAACTACTTCAATTCAATGAGCAAGGACTATGGTATCCCCCCTGGTATTGAACATTACAATTGCATTGTTGACCTCCTCAGTAGAGTAGAACTTCTAGAAGAGGCTGAAGATCTTGTAAACAAGTCACCATTTAGAGATGATTCATCACTGTGGGCAGCAATCCTTGGTGCCTGCGCCACACATACTAACCCAGATGTAGCAGTAAGGGTTGCAAAGAAGATGATGGAATTAGAACCTCAATACCACTTGAGCTATGTTCTTCTTGAAAATGTGTACAGGACGATTGTGCGATGGGAAGACGCTGTAGAGGTAAGGAGGCTGATGAAATCAAGGAAGGTAAAGAAAGAAGCCGGAACAAGCTGGATTGATGTAAACAGAAGCAAACTATACATGTGTAATGCTAATGAGGCAGCCTCACAACCTGTAGCCTCTGAGGACATCAGGAAATGCAGTCCATATGACTGATATAGCTTTGGCGGTGATTCTGGTATCTGAAATAATGTTTAAAGTCATTTCTCAATTGTACGGATGAATTTGAGCAGGTCTTGTTCCAAATCTGTTGCACAAGTCCTCCCTACATATGTGATGAGTGTGTTCAAACTTCCACTGACTTTATGTGATGATCTGATGAAGCACATACAGGCCTTCTGGTGAGGATCTGAAAATGGTAAGAAAAGATTCAGTGGATTCTGGAGGTATGGGTTTCAAGGATTTAAGAGTTCTCAATCAGGCTTTACTTGCTAGACAGGCATGGAGGCTGGGGCCTTCCTAGATAGCCTCTGTGTGTGTCTTTTGGAAGCTAAATATTTCCCTCAGGGTAACTTACTTGATACTGCTCCAGCAGCTGATGGATCCCAAACATGTAGAGGAGTTGAATATGGGTTGGAGCTTTTAAAACTTGGGTGTACAGGATTGGTGATGGGAGAAATACAAGGATATGGAGGGATGACTGGATTCCTCGGGGACACAACCTGAGACCAATAGGTAGTACCCGTGTTTGCCGTCTTCGGTGGGTGCATCAGTTAATTGATTCTCAATCTAACTCTTGGGATGAAACTGCAGTGAGGAGGTTTTTCTATCCATATGATGTTGCCGAAAATTTGAAGATCGAGCTTCCTGGTGAAAAAGACGACAGGACTGCTTTGTGTGGCATTATGAAAAAGAAAAACTGTATGGAATTATGAAAAAGAAAAACTGTACTGTTTACAATCAGGAGTGTATATAGAGCTGCCATGTGCTTGGCCACTTGCACCATGTTGTGGTGAAACTGGTGGAAACTCAACATCTGAGGAAGGGAGACGGATTTGGGAGGAGCTATGGGAGCTCAAGATACTGGCAAAAATCAGAATCTTTGCATGGAAAGTCATAAACAACGGATTGCCACCTCAAGCTATCAAATGCTTTCGACACTTATCTACACAGGCTAATTGTGAGTCGTGTGATCATGACATGGAGGACCGCTTCCATGCATGTGATTCCTGTCCATGCAGCTGCTCTCAGATTTGAAATGCACAAGTACTTGACCTTACCTGTAGAAGATGACATCAATGGACAAGGCCAGACTGACTACTCGTTCTCTTGTCTAACTATACAGAGGAGGTAAAAGCAAATTTCTTAATGATCATTTGGAGGATCGGTTTGTTTGGAGTGATGTTTTAAAAGCTAATGGCAAGATATCCATGCATGGTTCAGTTGTTTTTCTAACCCGGTATATAGGACTCTCTGTCACTTGTCCGACAACAGAGGCAGCAGGCTGATTACAGCAGTAAAGGGAAGTTTCTGCCATGGAGTGCAAAGTCCTCAGCTAATACCAAGGAAGCCTTGTGCAAGAGCTGGATGCCGCCATGTCAGGGTACTCTAAAAATTAATGTTGATGGGGCTTTTAACCCTGATAGTCTGACACTGGCTCAGCAGCAGTGGGCATGATTATCTGGGACTGGGAGGGCCAGCGGAAACTTCCTGGTGATTGCTTTTCTAATGCTGGGATGCTGAAGGAACTGAGGCTGCAACCTGTCTCGAAGGTATCAGTCTTGTGGCTCGCTGGGCTCATTGCTCATTTATCCTGGAGGCTGATTGTGCTGCAGTGGCTGGAAAGCTCGAGGCGCGATGTCAAGAGAGATCATTGATACAACCACTGATCCAATAAGTTCTTCGAGAAAGTGACTTCTCTTAATCGCCTAGAACAAGTCTTGAAGATTAGGTGTGATCAGAATGAAGTGGTGCACGAGTTATGTCAGATAGCTATTAGACGCCGTGAGGGTCGAGTGTTTTTTATTCTGTTTCTAGGGACGTTGTTGCCCTCCTCTGTATTGACATTAAAATTTAATCTTTAATAAAAACTCTGGTTCGAAAAAAAAACTAATGGAAATCAGGATCAATTTGGTCTGCAAAGATCATCATATCTGCTTTACAGTTTGCAACCACAGCCTCTTTTGTCAAGCAAGCTGTCCAAAACTGTAGGCTTCTTTTTGTAAGGACAAACACATTTAGCTGTGCCTGGTTTGATAATATATGACAGGTTTTTCATGTTTTTCACCTGAAGCATAACTAGCTGCAGTCCTTCAGGATTGAAGAGGACTCGATCCTGTAATATTACTCCAATCGAGAAGACAGAAGACCTTTTAGGATAGAGTGACAAAAAAGTGTCTTAAAGCTAATGTTGTGGTGTTAGTAAAAACAACTTGTTCTGATGGTTGGAATTTTCAACTTTTTGGAAGGACCAAAGCAAAAAAATACGTTGCGATTTAAAGTCAGAGAAATAAACAGCATTTCCATGGCATAGGGCTTAAAACACCTCATTACATATAGGCTCAGTTACCATTGCCTGCGTTTCACCATATACATAATACAATTTTCAGCTACTTATACCCTTCTAGAAACGAACCCCTTCCATGAATCACAAACAGAATTTACTCTTCCGTATGAAACTGGTTGTACAGATGTAAATAATTACAAGATAAAATAAAATACAGATCCCAAAACACTTGTTTCTCAAAATTCTGAAAGTAGGCTACTCTAACTTAAGTCCATGTTCATCTCGTCCTGATGGCACGGCTTAAGGAAAAACAAAGAAACCACTCATCTGGCCAACCCCCTCTATACAGTGTTGATAAATCACACGGTCCCAGGCAACTATGAGACAACATCAGTGGCATTGGTACTGCTGGGCAAATGAATCGGGTCATCAACCATACTAACAATTGGAGTTTCCTGCTCTTGCTGGACAACCTGTGGATCTCCAACTGGTATGTTGATCCCAGCAAAACCGACTAGGACGGCAGCAGCTCCAATATAGTCCAGTAGATGAGGAGCATGACCGGTGAGCGTGTCCACGATGGCAGCAATTGGAACTTGGATTGTGAGGCCAGCTGTGGCGACCGTAGTTGTTGTGAGAAGGATCGCTTTTGCCCACAAGTAGTCACTCAAAACGTTGTCTATCAAACCTGCAAAGAATGTCGACGAAATCATAAATTAGCGGCAGTTCATTTCTCACCGTGTAATTTTATTAATGGATCCTCAATATTTCTACAAGGTATTCCTACATATCATTGAGATACGGCATTGCAGTATTATTGTTTGCGTTATGAATTAGAGAGTAGGGAACTTTCATGAACAGAGAGCAAACCTACCTTTTCCGACAACAAGACCAACTTGTTCCCATGTGAGCTTGTGGAATGGCTCAAGCTTGGCAAAATTCAACACCAATGCAACAGGAAGGAAAAACAACATATTAAACAGTCCCAGGAATCCCAGAAACTGAGCCATGCTCACTTGTTCTTGACCTTCTTTCTCATCAGGCAGCTTTTTTCGAATCAAGGTGATATACACAGCATATAAACCAGCAGAAACAATGGACAGGAAATCTCCAAGGAGAGGATTTGTAGCAATGGCATTAACTGAACTACTTGAATCAGCCAGGCTGACAATTATTGTACCTCCCATGCAGAGAAACACACTAATTAGCTTCAACCATGTGAATGTCTCTCCAAGGAAAACTAATGCAACCAAGAAAGTGAAGAGGCTAGACGTGCTACTCAAGATCGTGTTGGACTGAAAGTTCACATAAACAGAAGCATATTTTAGACCAACTAGTGATATGACAAAAGAAAGTTAGTCTCAATAAAATATGGAAGTAGCATTAGGCTCTTCTTAGTAACACTTACCGTAACAGTGGTGTATCTTAGAGACAGATTGAATGTAAGCTGTGCAAGGAACCAAAAGGGGCTGATTAGCATGCTCACTTTGGCCACACGAGCATGCGTCCAGCGCCCTTTTGCATCCAACCCTTTGCTGCAAGCTACAACACCTAGCTCCGTCTGGGCAGGAAAGCTTGTATCTGGAACTGAAGTGTCTTCAGACGGCCTTGTTTGTGCTTGATCCGAGGCAACACTGATCTCATGGCCCCCACTTTGGAGAAGATTCACACTCTCCAGGTCAGAAGCCTGCTGCAGGCTTTCAGCATCCTTGAATTTCAACTTTGTCCAAAAGTCGCCAATAGAATCCTCAAAGTACCGGGCAGCCTCAACTATGGGAATGTAGACAACAAACAGAGAATTGCATATGTAGGTGATCAAGAATGGAGAGACGCCGGCATCCACGACAGACTGCACGATGTAGCTAGCGGCAATCCATATACCGGCAACAGCAACGATGTAAATCAACCCTAGGCACCATCTCCACGAGTTTGTGCTCGTAATCTTGGTCCACTTGTTGATGCTGTTTCTGTTGCCATCAGCAGACTCCAAACTTCCTGTTAAGGTTAGTAACCATAAGTTCAACATCTGGTGTAGAAAAACCAATTCACTAAGAACTTGAGACATATGTCATCTATAGTATACGCCTATGCGGAACAAAATTTTGGCAGAACATATATTTTCAGTTTGGAAGATTAAGGGCATCAACTATAACTTGTCTGCGACCAGCATGTTCCTGCTTATGTCCCCATTACCAGTAACAGATTGCTTCTTTTCTTCAAATGTTGTGCCCAATTCACTCATTGCAAACCATGGAACGGCTCCTAACTGGAAAACCAACCTATGTCCCATTACCAGTAACAGATAGCTTCTTTTCTTCAAATGTTGTGCCCAATTCACTCATTGCAAACCAGGGAACGGCTCCTAACTGAAAACCAACCCATGTCTGCACAGCCCCCACGAGATTGGCGCCCATTGATATGCCAATCATTGTAGTAGTGATAACGAAAGAGAAGATGAGAGAAGCACGCAACCTCGTTCTATCAGGAAATTTGATGGGCAGGTAATCGTAATCCACATCCTAGTATGACGAAACCGCCTGCTAGGAAGTTTATCGACGAGAGCCGAGTTACCTGATGCGGAGATGGAATCGTGCTGGGAGGACGAGCCCATGGATCCAATCTCTATGGATACCGCCACGTCGCCGACCAACCCGGATCCAAGATCTCCCCGCCCGCCCCCCTCGGCAACCTCAGCACCGCGTCAGCGAGCCACGCACCGGGGCATCCGCGCGCGGCGCGCAACAACGACGGGGGTGGTTGCACGCGCCTACCAACTACCCTGCGGCCAGGCGCACGAGGCACGGCGCCGGCGTGGCGACGGGGCCCTCGCTAGCAGCTGGCCGACTGGGGCGAGTCGAGGAGGCGACCCCGCTCGCGCTTCCGCAGGGACGGTACAGTGCACGGTGAGGTCGGCGGCGGCCGGCCGTTGACGGGCCCGGGGAGCGGCGGCGCCGGCGAGTTCGGACGACAGGGGCTCGCAGCCGCACGCGGATTCGGAGGTGGGGGGTGCCGGGTGCGGCCGTGCGGGTGGCCGTGGGCGTGCGTCCCCCGCGGTCGTCGGTTGGTGCCGGCTCGGTCGCTTCTTCCTGTTGCCGTGGGTCCCAGTGTCAGCCTCAGCCAAGCGGCCTAACTTTTTTTTTATTTGTTTTGAAATTTAATTTGCCGACGAATACTTGGACTATCGTGGAACACGTGACAGTGAACCTCCCCTCTTGTTGCATGACCGCGATGGTTCTTAAGTGCGTGCCATTGACGATATATTTAGGGATGTAAAGCTGACGATATATTAGTGATGTAAAGTTAAGTTGGGTAACCCAATGAAATAACGCCTAATTTAGAAAAAAATTGTAGAGATTCTGTAGAGTTGGTTTATTCTTGTCTTACACCATGGGCCACTAGGTTACCCAAATAACATCATAGGATGTGTGCTACTAGTGGACGTACGATTGGCGAGCATGAGTCTGCGCTAGAAGAGCATATGGTGGTCAGGTGGATGACGCCCCAGGCAGAGATGAAGATGATGCAGGAGGTGCAACTCTTGAATGGGCTACTCGTCGTGGTGTTATTGGCGGCTGCACAATGGCATCACCGAGTAGGTTGAGCCTGCCTCCGTCTCACCTCCTGTAAAGTCCAAATGGCTAGAGGGGGTTGAATAGCCTATTTAAATTTTCTACAAGCTTTACTAAACAAGAAGTTAGTAAATAAGATGGCGAAACTCTTCTACCACTAGCACAACTAATCTATGTAAGCCGCCTACACGATTCTAGTAAACAACAAGGCTATGATCTTTAGCTCACACCAACAACCTAAGTTATTAGCTAATTACTCCTATGAGATAAGCTATTATACTCAAGCTAAATAAGGCAAAGAACAATAAGTAAAGAAGAAAGCTTGAATAGATATACCAATATTGATGAGAAGAGATATGTTCAATGTACCAATCAATCAACGTGATCACATACACAAATAAAATCCTCGGCAATAAGGTGACACAAGATTTTTTACCGAGGTTCACTTGCTTCCCGGCAAGCTACTCCTCGTTGTGGCGATGTACCCACTTGATGGATCGTGAGCTAATCAACTATCAAGAGTTGAACCCTCAGCGGGTGCCGCACATCCACTCACAAGATGGGGATCCTCCAAGCCACGAGCTCCACTAGAGTAGCCAATTCGTGAACTTCCGTGGGGAAGGGTCAAGAACCCCTCACAATCGCTTGGTGAGGCTCAAAACAATCTCCAATCATGAGCTCAACACCACCACTGCTCCAAGCCGTCTAGGGTGTCGAAAAACACCCAAGAGTAACAAGCAATCCACAGCAAACTCAAGAATCAAGTGCCACTAGATGCAACTCTCAATGCAATGCACTTGAATCTCACTCAATCTCTCTAGAGTATGCAACCAAGTAAGGAGATGAGTAGAGGAGAAGTTCTCTAGCTCAAAGTGTGCCTCAATATCTCAAATATGCAAGAGAGAACCCCAAAGGTCGGCCATCATCTATTTATAACGTTTCACTCAAGAGCTAGTCGTTATGCCCTGGACGGGGTCAACAAACGCGTCTATTGCCCTACCAACAGACGCTACAGCCCGTGTCCGACGCTCGACGTGACGCCACGTGTCCTGTGCATTTGAAGTTCCAACGGTCGAAACGCCATGCGACAGACGCGTCCCACGTCGAAGCCACCAGTGTCTGTCGCTATGACGGACGCGGCACAGAGAGCTCTAAACCGCTCTTCAGGCCGTTAGACGCGTCTGACGGGAGGCCGACAGACGCCGTCCCGTGTCTGACGCTGCGCAAGCCGAACGCCTCCCTCAGCGCGAAGCCGACAGACGCTGACGTCAGCGTCTGTCGCGTGACTCCACAAAGTCTCGTGTCGCGCCACTAGGGTTAGGCGACAGACGCTGCACAGCCGCGTTTGTCGCGTGCGTCATGCGCGTCTGTCGCGTGTTTCTCAGCGTAAACTTGTTCCGCGACTTCGCCACTTCTTCCGACCTTCGGCGTAAAGGAAAATAAGCATTTCATCTCCTCAAAAATGCCTAAATCCCGCCGACCCCAAACCCCTCTCTACCGCTCAAACTCCGCCGCCTTCGCTAATGTGCCAACACCATCATGTGTATATCACCATGTGCATGTGTGTTAGCATTTTCACAATCATTTTTCAATGCGTTACGTTAGCTCTCTACTAGATCCTAATGCATATGCTCAAGATGATGACCTAGTAGTACTTGATCCATGAGCTAACCATGATTGCTCCTCTTGATAGTCGGCTATCAATCCTAAACCCGATCAATCACTTCTCTACTCATCTTATACCGGCAAAAGCAAAACCCTATGGTTATACCTTTGCCTTGATTACTTTGTTCCATGTCTACCTTCTCATGCTTGATCATCTTGACCATTATTTCATGTGCATCTCCACCTCTTGTGATCTTGTGGCCATCACTCCATGCCACATGCTCCTTCATCACGTGTGTTGCTTATGCCTAACTCATTCCACTTGATACAATAGCATTAGCAACTTTGTGTCATTAATTACCAAAACCAAACTTGGGCTTTCACCTCCTAAGGCAGACAACAACGTGTTGCTTCAGCTGAATTTGACCTCATGTCACGTGCAAGAGTGCTTGTGGAACTCCAAACTCGGGCCCAACATAAGGCATGAGAACAACCCATCCACGTTGGCAGGGTCGTAGGAGGAGACGACATGGCGGTCGTGGCCATGGTGGAAGGAGAGAAAGAGCTCGTCGAACGCCTTCCCCCAATCTTTCCACGGTGGTGGAGGTCCATGGCGAGCTTACGACCCAATAGCGGGCCTTAGCACAACACAACAACTACAGGAATACAAGATGGCGTGCACCACCCTTCATAACCGCCACACCACGTTCGGCTTCGCTGCAGCCACCATGCTCTGTTGTTGCTTCCCGGCCACCATTGCTTATCCCTCTTCTCTATGATTGCGGAGTTATAGAAGCTTAGGTGTTCAAGATGCTTTGGTTTTTGCCACTGTCCATCCCTTTCTTCGCATGCTTATGTCGTACCTACTAGTCGTGGCGGCATTCATTAATCGTGGCCCCCATAGGGAAATCATTCACTCCCTATATGGTCCTAGCATCTCGGAGATATTAGAGTATGTCGTGGCTCACCAAGTATACCCATAAGATCTACCTCTCTATCCTCATAATAAACGATAAGATTAGCTACTGCATACCATCATAGTCCTGTATAAGGCCAATCGTTGTTATAATAAGCTGGTACTGCCATGTACATTGGTCTACCGTAGTTGACTCAAATTTGTGTAGCTATAGTGGCTCCTCTACCGCAATGTTACGGATGGCAACTGGTGGGGGAACCCAGTGGGGGGAAATCCCACATATCCACACCCGTTAATGTATAACTCCCGGTCACCCACACCCATTATCCATGCCGGGTACAGAAAAACCCCATACTCATCACTCGATGGATAATGAGTACCCATCGGGTAACCCACACCCGCCACTTGATGATAAGTAGCGCAACATGAGGATTAGAGAAGGGGGGCTAGGGTTTTCAGTATATATGTGCTAGATAGTACACTCCTGCATTCTACATCCACCTATTATCTTCTAACGGTCCCCTGTCGAGTAGCGAATATAGGGTAGAAGGGAATGTACCCATATCGATATATCTGATGGGGGAATATCTCCAATAACATACTCATGGGTGTTAAAAAGGCCCCATACCTGCACCCTAAAAGGGTTTTTAGCCATTGGGTTTCGGGTACCTATTACCCAGGGGCGGATCTACAGGGGGGCTGGAGGGCTCCAACCCCCCTACAGCTAGTGCATCAATGGAAATATGGGGAGGGTGAGGGAGAAGAAAAGGTGAAGGAAAGAAGAAAAATGGAGAGAAAGAGAGGAAGAAGAAGAGACTAGCCCCCCCTAAGTCCCCCATGAAAGTTCGGCCATTGGAGCTTAGGAAGGAGACGTTGAACACTGGACATAGGTTGAAGACAAAGGTCGAGGCAACCGTAAAGTTCAGCCCCCCTAGGATTTTGTCCTGGATCCGCCACTGCTATTACCATTCCAATGCAATGTGGAGACATTTGACATGTTTCGACCATAGACCTCTCTTTTTTCACCCCTTGGTTGCACACAATGGCACGTTCGGAAAGAAGAGCACACTTCCATAGAAATCAAGTGGGACTAATATGAACCCTGCTCTCTACTACATGCACCACGAACAAGGTATTGGGCTTTTAGCTACTTTCATTCATTTTCACTCGTAAAAAAATGATTTCTTTCCTTCCAGGGAAAAAAAATACAACATGATCGAAATGACAGTGGTGCAAGGACATGATTGGAATCTCACCTTATTATTATTACATATCTCCATGTATACCATTCACTAAAATAAAATTACAGTTGTAGAGATCACAAGAACAAAACAATAACAAGAGAAAAGGAACCAAAAGAATACAAGAAAAAAAATCAACTGAACGTACAAATTAAACAACAAAATCCATGCACTGATGTACAATTTAACGTTCACCACACCACCGAGAACGCCTGCAAATGCAGAGCATGTATCTGACAAGGATTTCCCGATGAGCAATCGAGCCATTTCCCGCATCAATTCCGGCGTCCCAGATGGGCCGCCGCGCTAGTGCTTGTTGACGAAGGCGCAGTGCTTCCTGATCTCGCCCTCGGAGCCGGTCTTGACGTCGATGGCGCCCATCCTGACCATGGAGCGCGCGAAGACCTGGAAGAACACCTCGGGCGGCGCGTTCACCACGCTGAGGATGTCGGCCTTGGACGTGGCGTCGGTGATGAGCGCGGCGTCGGACTGGAACAGGCCCCGCCGCTTGAGCACGCCCCGGTAGTAGCTCAGGTCGAAGGTGAGGAAGCTCCCCGGGTCCATCTCCACGATCGTCGTGTTGTCCGTCAGCGTCTTGCACCTCCGCCGCAGCGTCGCCGCGTACTGCGGGTCCAGCGACGGGTCCGCGTCCCCGGGAACGGCGCGCCCCGTGAAGTTGTACAGCCGCTTGCTGAAGGAGTTGCAGTGGGAGATGCCGATCGTGTGAGCCCCTGCACACGCAAGTGGAAGTGGTTGTGGTTTATCATCAGCATGACAGCATCAGCATTCAGCAGCAGCTAGCGCTAATATAACTCGGTGACAGTTACAGAAAGTGATTAGGAATGTCTGAATTGTTCAGTGTAGGTATAGTTTTTGGAGCTATTCAGGGAATTATCAGTGTTCTCTGAACTGCTTTGCAATTAGCATATCCTTATATTTATCGGCAGGTTATAAATATGAGGCACGTATTTGAAGGCAACATCAACCTACTTCATCAGAAGCATCTGTTCTAGGAAAAGGACCATTTCAGAAGTATCCTGTCTGGAGTTTGCATATAGGAGTATATACTAAAGGCTCATCGTCTATGATACTAGATTGGAACAGACCAGCGGAAGGTAGTTGGCAGCAGCGTGCATGTCTACATCAGAAGAGGTTGCCGATTAATGTCATGCAGACATGCACATACGGAAAATGGACGCCCATCAGTGGTCCAAACCTGGTCAGTGACCCGGGATGTCCTCCGCAAATGATGAGGAGTATACACATATTCTGATCTTCAGATTCCAAGTTCTCCTTCTCCACATGCCATCAATCTCTTCTTTTACTTTAAGCAAGCAAGATGACCTGCTCTGAAGAATGCTGTAAGTTAAGCCTGCCTCTGCCTGGGATGCAATGTAGGGGGTGATCACCTACAATCTCTTTCAGTTATCCTCATAACTAGGTTTTTAGGCAAATTTATCTTATCTCTGTCGTACTGAATCATTTCCCGGCTACCAAACTCCATCTACATACATAGGCAGGACAAAACCATCCTTTAGATGCTAACTAGTACTAACATGCTGTGTCTCTCGTCAAGGATGACGTGCAGCTGTCAGCTACAGAGCTACCTACTCAGCTGTGCTTGACACTCCTGAAGATGAACAGAGTTGCAGCTGCCCAGTTTAAGGTCCTGTTTGGTTTATGAATCATTCAGTTTAACTCCTCATCACATCAATGTTGCGGCAAATGCATAGAGTACTAAATGTAGACTAATTACATGCATGTCGGCACAAATTAGGAGTAATTTACGAGACGAATCTATTAAACCTAATTAGTCCAAAATTAGAAACTTTTTGTCAAATAAGACGAAAGTGCTGTAGTATTTGTTAAACTTTAACACCTCTAACCAAAGCGGCCCTAAAAAGTCTCCTTTTCTGTTGTCAATGATTCACTCTAGAAAGACAAAACTATGCTTCCTAACATTGATTGTGCATGCATATACCGTCACTAAAATACTGTTAGGTGCTGAACTTCTGCCTTTTAGATGAAGATTTGACAGAATGAACTTTATCTTTTACGGTGTGTGCATGTTCAGGTTGTCTGTCCAATCTGGCCAATCGGCCATGGCATCGAACTAACTGCTCCTAGAACGTTCTAGGCTCCTAGTAGTTGCTTGTTCAGTTTACTCATAACTTGGGCTTTGTTTAGATGCATCCAAAAGTTAGAATTTTTTCACTCTTTCTATCGTATCAACTTTTAGCCGCTTGTATAGAGTATTAAATGTAGGTAAAAAAATAACTAATTACACAGTTTAGTTGGAAATCACGAGATGAATCTTTTGAGCCTAGTTGGTCCACGATTAGACAATATTTACCAAATAAGACGAAAGTGGTACTATTCATTGAGTTGAAAAATTTTGCAAACTAAACGTGGCCTTGAGACATCAGTTCTAGTTCGGGACATCAGTACTCGTCCTGCAGAGAGTAAGTAGGTAGAGGAGGAGCGTGTCATAAACAGTTTGCTAAAGCTACCAGTTATCCAGTACAATCAGAGCACTACTACTCCTATCCTACTGCTAATGCCGGCATGACCAAACGTACTATTCAGATAGGAGTACTACTCTCCAGACAAATGATTCACCCAGCGAAAGGGAATGAAAGTCGGTGGCTCGGTGCCGTTGGTTGGAATTAGCACGTTTAATATATAAACAGATAAACTTGCAAGTGCGCCTTCTTCTAATCTGAGGACTGGTCACACCTGTCACTGCTAATCTGTCCAGTTCCTTGGCATGTCAGTTCTCTGTCTGTGTAAATTAAGTTGATTGATTGACAGGTGGAAAGATAATCTTCTTGTTTTGTTTGTTCTTTTTAGCAAATTGTTGAATGATGGTGAAGTTGTCGTGAGGTGGAATAACAAATAAGCGGTGTAGCTGAGCTCAGAATGGTGGCGGCAATGGAGTACCGTACCTGAGAGCCAGACGAGGTCGGGGAGGTCGAGGCTCTTGTTGCGGAAGGACTGGAGGAGTGTGGTGAAGTTCATGGTGGGCGCGGGGATCTGGTCCAGCGCCTCCTGCTTGATGGACACGGTGCCGTCGCGCCTCCCCGTCGGCACGCTCCAGAACGGCCCGCCCTGCATGCATACGCGCGCCGGCGCGCGGAGAGGGAGAGAGGAGTCACGGTCACCGGCCGGCGGCTGATGCAGCCATCACGCATTCAGATGGGGACGCTCAGGAAGGCTTACGATGACGCCAACGGAGTCGCGGGCGGCGAGCGCGAGGATGTCGGCGCAGGACACGACGCCGGGGCACTCCTTCTCGAGCAGCGCCTTGATGCGGTCGATGAAGCCGAAGCCGCGCAGCGTCTGGTTGGGCGCCGCGTCCTTCTCCGCCTCCTTGCCGCCCGTCGCGTTGAGCAGCACCGACGCGTCGCAGCCCTGCAGCAGGGGAGCAAGCATGCATAGCGCAGTCGGTCATTGGCATCGATCGGCATTCGTCGGCGCGCAGGCAGCAGGCAGGACGCTGGCATGCTAGCTAGCTAGCTACCTGCAATGCAAGTGCTACGTACCCTGACGAAGCAGTCGTGGAAGTGGGTGCGGATCAGGGTGGCGGCGACCGCGGGCGCGTGCGGGATGTGCGCCTTGACGAATTCCTTGACGATCTTCTCCGCCTGCGGGCAGGTGGAGTCGTAGAAGCCCTCCTTGAGCTGCGTCCGCGAGCCGCCGACGAGGACGGCGGCGGCGGCCAGCACCATCGCCGCCGCCAGCACCATTCTTGTCACCATCGCCGCTCCGAGATGGACTGCTGCTGCTGGCTAGTGGCTGCTGCACCTACAAGCAATTCGCTCTCCGCCGTGTCGATCAGCTGACTGCGTCGACCGGTCTCGAGCTCTTGCTGGTACAAGCAAAGGTGCCGAGCCCGGTGCTGCGCTATAAATACACAGTGTGCCGGACAGCAAGGCACGGTGACGTCTGACGTGTGTCTACTGTCTACTGGGCGGCTGGCTACTCCGCTAGTGGGGTTCGGTTGCCGCCGCGCGCTGCCCTGCGACGATGCCGCTGCGCATTGGATATTCCGAGTTCTGACGACGATTCCGCTAGGGGGTTCGTTTGAGCTAATCAGCAGAATCAGCAGTCATCCAACAGTGTTTTTCTCTCACAGCAAACCAGCGAACGTTACTTTCAGCTGCGGTAAACCAGCGAAATGGAAGCGGACGACGCGGTCTCCGTCTCGGACAGCGCCGGGTCCGTCTAACTACGTGCGTACGGTCGATCGAGCGGCTTGCCCAGTTCGATCGATCGTATGGTCGATGTATGTACGCTTAGACTGGGCCGGCCGGTACGCAGTACGCACGCACGCACGATTCTGGCTTCTGCTACCTGCTTCGCAAGCGCAAATGGAGAACGAGGACGAGGACGACGTCGGGGCGGCCGGCCGGCGGCATGTCAGCACCAGCGCCAGCGGCGGTCTCCGCTCCAAGTGTCACCCATCAAGGCGTACTGGTAGGTGGGATGTGCGCGTGGACTTCCGCTCGCCTGCCCGCCCGATACTTCTTTTGCTTGCTGCAACGAACTGCCGTCCGTAGCAAAATGATCGATGTGGTACTGTGCGCCAACTTGGTAGTAGTACTCCCCTCAGGCTATCCGCACTCATGGACCTCTATATTCATCCTCTATACGTCCTAGTCAGCAAGATTCTCTCCTCTATGCTCAATTCTCCCGCATCCATCCATCCTCTATATCATCCTCTATCCACTGTGGGACCCACTTGTTATTTTATCTAAATATATCCATGTGTGATCTAGTTTTGAAGGATTTATTGAGACGAATTTAATGGTGCAATCAAAATTTAATTTGGATTTTTGGTTTCTGAGTAATAACATTTTTATAGAAAAAAAGTTGACACGTTTTTCTATGCACCGCTGTTTCTTCTGCTGTCTCACGGGCGCGCGTCCGTCGGCACCGTCCCGTCCTTTAACGTATAAACAGTAAAACGCCAGATACAGAGGATCGTATGGCTTCCTGAGCGATAGAGTACCGTATACAAGGTCCCGGTGCAGCGGTTTTATGCTCTACGCAATCCTGCAGGGAGAGATAGCGGGCGTGAGTGCGGTCGGTCTCAATCCCTCGCCCGTCGTCGTCGTCTGAAAATTTCAGGCGCGCCACCTACTCTACAGTGGTAGGCTTGTTGAGGGGTGTTTAGTTGGTAAAATTTTTTGGTTTTGGGGTATTGTAGCTTTTTTGTTTTATTTGGCAATTACTGTTCAACCATAGACTAATTAGGCTTAAAAGATTCGTCTCGTGATTTTACGGTGAACCGTGCAATTAGTTTTTTTGTTTTGTCTATATTTAATGCTTCATGCATGTACCGTAAAATTTGATGTGACGTTTTGGATGAAAATTTTTGGAACCAACACCCCCGGACGACGATGGGAGAACACACGACGGCGTGCGGCGGAATCGAGCGAAAAGCCGTCGGCTTTCCACGTACATCTCGCAGCGGACGGACGGACCCACGGTTGAGATTGGACAGGGGAATCTCGCCGTGCCCGTGCCCGTGCGTGGTAGCCTAGCCGCCGCCGGTAGGGTGTACTACAGCGGAGCCCATCAGTCCTTCACGCTTTGGAGCGGCTCCTTTCTGTTCGTCCATGATTCCAAGCAGTGCGAGAGAGGAGGCACCCACATGGCCAAGTGAGCCGGAAACGATGGATAGGGAGGTGGTCGAAGAGTTTTAATCATAAAATAATTGAGTGTAGCTTATTTGTTTGAATTTTTATATTATGGATGGGCTCATCCAAAGATAAAATACAAATTTGTGTGATTTTATTGTTCAGAAGTCATCAAAAAATATATGACAAAGCTTTTATTATATCTTTCTAATATGAATTATTGAATTATATACTACCTAAATTATTTTTTGCTATGATGTGGGGGGGCCTTGGCTCCGCCAGTGCATGGGGCCACATCAGCCATTCACAACCGTGGCGTCAAATCTGTGACTGAGGGTCCGTTTGGTAGGCTCTGGCTCTAGTTAAAACAGCTTCAGTTATAGCTTTAGTCGTGGAGCAGATTCACTGGGAGAGCTGAAGCAATTTTTTAATCTGTTTGGCAAAACAGACTCTCCTGGTAGTCTAAAAAAGAAGAAATGTGCGTAATACCCTTGTTTTTCTTTTTCCTTTTTCTTTTATTTTCTTTTTTTCTTTCCCAAACCTTATCCTTATCTGCTCACTCGGTCAAACGCACGCAGCCGCATCTTCTTCAACCTCGGTCGAACGCACGCTAGCCGCATCTTCTTCATCTTCAACCTCCGGATGCCTCGCACTGCGCCATGCTTGGGTACCGAGTCCGGCCAAGGGCCGACGGCGGTGCCACACCTCCACGCCCGCCCCGGCTCCGCCCTCCATGCCGGCTCTCTCCTCCACATCCGGCTCCATCAGGGGCATACCCGACGCCTCCGCACCTTCCGCACGCCGGCTCTCTCCTCCACATCCTCCGCACGAGCTCCGCCCCAGGCACGCCGCATCCGTCTTGACATCGACGTTGGACCAGCTTTGCGCTGCCGTCGTGCACGCCGCAACGCTCCTGTGCCGCCGTCGCCCGCCGCGCAGTGACGGAACCAGGGGCTATCAGGGCCGTGGCCCCCAAACACAGTAAGTTCCATTTAATATCTATATAAATATATGAATTTATAGCAAAAAAAAATATCAAATTTTACCTATTTTTTATTCAAATATTATGATTTTGGTTATAAATAGTGTAAAATATTTAAAAAGTTGTTGAATCATATAATTACATACGGAGTATATTTTAGCACATTAAAAAAATATGATCGTATTTGTTTGCCCCTGTTCAGAATCGCTGGTTTGCGCCCGCGTCGGCGCGTCTCGGGGGCAAATCTGGCCACCGGCCAGGTTCTGAGCCCACTCTCTGCAGCGGAGCCGGAGGAAGCTACTTTTTTCGGCTCCTACTCTCTCTCCTCGGTTCTCTCGGCAGGTTTTCCGCGGCTTCGGTGCCGGAGCTGAGCGGTGAAAGGACTTTGGTTGACGGAGCCGAAAAATGGCTCCTGCAGCTGCCCAGGAGCCATACCAAACCGCACTTGAGCAGCTATCTGCAGTGCTAGGCTGGACACGTCTCTGCACTTCCCCTCTGCATCTTCTGGATGGGTACCACCCGGAGTACTGCCACATCATGCTGCACACTCCTGTTGTTGTACTGCTGCACAGATTGCAACTGCGATCTGGTTCGGCTTTGATCATTCAGGGTAAATTTTTCCATAAATTCTACTATAGGTGTGTTCACTTCGCGAAAAGTAGCTGAAAAGTTACTGTAGCATCTTTCGTTGTTATTTGGCAAAATTTATCCAATTATGGACTACCACGTTTACAAACTATGCAATTAGTTATCTTTTTTTACCTACATTTAATGCTCCATGCATGCGTCGAAAGATTTGATGTGATGGGTGAAAGAAGAAATATTTTGGGTTAGGATGGGGAAGTGAACAAGGCCTATGTAAAAAGAAGATTCCCCATCACATCAAAATACCGGCACATGTATAGAGTAGTAAATGTAGATGAAATCAAAAACTAATTATCCAGTTTTATTGTTCTTTACGAGACGAACATTTTGAGCCTAATTAATCATTTTTGGATAATTTCTTACACTAAAAAATAAAATGCTACAGTGCACAACAGTGCGCAACAGTAATTCAGCCGTCACCAAATCGGCTGAACTAAACAAGGCCTTAGTTCCCAATTCCACCTCAAAAATTCACTATGCAAAAAAGAGATTCCCCATCATATCAAAATGTCGGCAAATGTATGGAGTACTAAATGTAGATGAAATAAAAAATTAATTACACAGTTTTGTTGTACTTTGCGAGACGAACATTTTAAGTCTAATTAATTAATTTTTAGACAATTTTTTACACTAAAAAACAAAAGTTACTACAGTGCTCCCGACACGAACACTATAACTACAGTACCCGAATAAGAAGGTCTGCAACTGCAATCAGGGCGAGTAGCAGTAGCTAGACCGTAGACGCATCGTGCCATGCGCTGATGTTTACTGTTTGTTGAAATGACGTAAGAGGAAAAATACTATCCGCGCTGAAAACTACGGGCTGAAGTGGTGCTGCACGGCCGTACTCTCTCCGTCCCAAATTATCTGTCGTATTTTTTCGTGACACAAGTTTAACTTGATTTGTAGAAAAATACGTGCAATATTTGTATCTTTAAATAAATTTATTAAAAAACTAGATTTAAATATCTTTCCAATGATATTAATTATGTACCATAAATATTAATATTTTTAATATATATTTTTGTTAAAGTTGTTTCTTAGAAAACGAAAACGACAGATATTTTGAGAGAGAGAGTATATACATGCATGCATATGAATCACTATCACGGAGTCCACGACGGGAGTACTAGTAGGTACGTAGGGCATGGGCGGGCTACGTGTGCTCGTGCTAAAGTGTGCTCCTGAAAGCAGAGGCTAGTCGCAAGAAGAATCCGAGTGATGGCAAGCCACGCACGCAACTCCAACAACGCTCCTGCTGCTAAGCCCGCTGCTGTTCCTGCTCATGAAGCTTCCTTTCCTTTCTCTCTTTTTTTTTCTGTTACACAGACGACAGATCGGTGCTCGTGGTCACGGCCATACCGAACTACTGAACCATCCGGAGATGAGATGAGATGACCTCCAAATAAAAAGGAGCAGGGTGGTTAGGGCGCGTCAGCCTGGCTCGCTTCTCCCAGCCAGGCCAGGTTGAGCAGCAGTGGCGCGCGGCAAATATGCGGCTGTGGCTGAGCAGTGCTGGAGATGGACAGTGGACACATGTATCTCTGCACTTCCCCGCTGCATCTTCTGGTTTGTTGTTCTAATGCTGCACATACGTACGGTATCAATAATGCACGATCATCTGGTACAAGGCAGGGCGAGTAGACGACGCATCACGCCATGATGGCTCGCAAACGCCTCGCGCTCGCTGTGAACTGACTTCATGCGTGTATCACCTACTAGTACTCCTATCACGGAGTCCACGTAGGTACGTAGGCCATCGGCGCATGGCATTGGCTACGTACTCCTGAAAGCAGAGGCTACCAAGAATCCCAGCGATGGCAAGCGACGTATACGCAACTCCAGCAACGCTCCTGCTGCTAGCCTGCTACAGTGCTAGCTGCCAGCTGTTCCTGCTCCTCTGCTCATGAAGCTTCCTTCCCTTTATCTTTTTTTTTCCTGTTACACAGACGACGGACGCTGCTCGCGTGGTCACGGCCATACCGAACTACTAAACCATCCGGAGATGAGATGAGATGAGATGACCTCCAAATTAAAAGGTGCAGGGTGGTTAGGGCGCGTCACTGCTCACCAAATACCCATATTTCTTGCTCTTGTTGGGTCCTGGTCCTCGGCGCTAGCTCCATCTCTCGTCTCGTCGTGCTCACCGACAGCCTCTCCACACGTCGCCTTGACAAGCCGGACGGCCAGTTGTTTGCATTGTCACCAAGAACACTGTTTCCACTGGTTCATAATTTTAACGATAAACGGATAGATGCAAAGATAGACGACAACTTCACCATCATTCAACAATTTGCTAAAAAGAACTAACAAAATAAAGAAGATTATCTTTTCACCTGTCAATGAATCAACTTAATTTACACAGACAGACAACTAACATGCCAAGGAACTAGACAGATTAGCATTGACACGTGTGACTAGTCCTCAGATTCGGCATCACATTACTGTTTTATTTGCAGTTTTCACGGCCGTCTGCTGCGACTGCAAGATAAGGTAAACACTGAAAGTCACTGAGGCTTTAATTACAGTCTTACAGAGGAGGAAACAGGAAAGGGAGACTCAAGTGAAGCCCCGTGAAAAGCATGCATGCAATAGGACTCTTTCCCCTGCAAGCAAGCAAGCATTCCTCGCCTCTTCCACATCTTTTGCTTCCTCCCTCCCTGCAGATCCATAGCCTGCCTGTAGCTACTAGGCTAGCGCAGCGTAAACATGGTTCTTTTAACTTTGGCATACCCAAATTCACCCCTAAATTTCACTATGCAAAAAGAAGATTCCCCATCACATCAAAATGTCGGCACATATATGGAGTACTAAATGTAGATGAAATCAAAAACTAATTGCACAGTTTTGTTGTACTTTGCGAGACGAATATTTTAAGCCTAATTAATCAATGTTTGGACAATTATTACCAAATACAAACGAAAAATGCTACGGTGTGACGGGACACTCACTATGCAAACTTTGCCTCTAAAGTTTGAAATCTAAACAAGGCCTCAGAATTGAGAACTAAAGAAGGCCTTTGTTCAGATGAAGATCTTTTGGAATAACGTGTGACCAGGATCAAATATGGTCACTCTCATGCATTGCTAGCTGTGGGTTACAAGCAATGCCAACCTAGGAAGTACTTTAATTTTGTTTTCCTTTGACGAGCAGCCTAAAAAGGTAAACAAGAAGCTGCAAATTTAAAGTAAACTAGAAGCTGCAAATTTCTTTTGCAATGCCTCTCAGCAGCTTAATTAGTTTTATCATGTAGCTAGTTCAGGACCAGTCTAGACATTATTCCTGAATGCTCTCAAGAACAGAATCAGCTCAGCATCTGATCTGGTTATGTGTGGATACTCCATATGCACCATCATGACGGGCATAATGTGCATGCATGCTCATCACTCATACTGCCTAGCTTAGGCTATCCGCACTCATGGACCTCTATATTCATCCTCTATACGTCCTAGTCAGCAAGATTCTCTCCTCTATACTCAATTCTCCCGCATCCATCCATCCTCTATATCATCCTCTATCCACTATATCTACTGTGGGACTCACTTGTCACTTTATCTAAATATATCCATGTGTCATCTAGTTTTGAAGGATTTATTGAGACGAATTTAATGGTGAAATCGGAATTTAATTTGGATTTTTGGTTTGTGAATTATAACATTTTTTTTTCTTTGTTTAGCTAGTGGGGTCCGCCACTATAAAGTATAGAGTAAGCACAGTACTACTCTAAATATAGAGTGAGAGAAAGGATAGAGTATCGTTTTAGAGTATCCAGTGCAGCAGTTTTTACTCTATATTCATACTCTAAAGCTTTAGAGTATCGTTTTAGAGTAGCCACTGCGGCTAGTCTTAGCTAGCTAGTGCAACACTACTTTTTTCTAGGCAGTGACTGATCATGCATACAGCCTTGATCGAGTCCATGATACACTACTCTGTCATGGAATGGAAGCCATAATAGCAGATTAAGCAGAATGTTTGCTGAACTGAAAGAAGTCTTCATGCTACCACATTCCAGCTCAAGTAGTTTTTATTTTTGACAAGAATTCCAGCTCAAGTAGGGGACAATTATTGAGTCCACACGCATAATACACTAAATCGTGGCTAACAACGATGTGCGCTAATTGACCCACTAAATCAGCAACCAGATACCATTTTAATTACACCATGCCTCTTTTTAAGAACATTGTTGTAGTTGACTTGAAGGGCAGACTTTGTGCAGTTGGTGAGAAGCTCACCCACTGAGCACCAGGTCCTGGGTTCGACGCCACCTCCCTGCATATTTGCGGGGGTAAAGGCTGGCCTCAGTTAAACCCTTCCCCAGAACCCCACTCAAGTGGAAGCCGCCTGACACTGGGTCTGCCCTTTTGTTGTAGTTGACTTGACTTACGTATATATGCGTCTATATATGCGTGTGTACTTTGTGGTGAATGAAATGGCATTGTATCTATAAACCCCCAAAAAAAGCATCTTAATCAACAGCATCTCCTCTTAATGAAACACACGTCCACGGACGTGTTCTTGGAAAAAAAAAACCAACTCGTCAAATAACTGGAACTAGGTACAGTACAAAGCGAGTTGGATTTTGAATGCATAAGAAGAAAAATAAAATACTGTGACTCCCTACTCTTGTATGTTTCCCCAACTGCCGGGAAAGCTAGTAAGCACCAAACTCTTCATTCAGTACATCCGGCCTGTACAGTTCATAGGTGTTGTTTAAATCCAGAGGCTAAAGTTTAGGGGTGTCATATGGTGTGTCATATAGAAGTGTTCAGATAGTAATAATAAAATAAATTACAGAAGTTTTCAAAAATCCGCGAGACGAATTTATTAAGCCTAATTAATCTGTCATTAACAAATGTTTACTGTAGCACAACATTATCAAATCATGGACTAATTAGGCTTAAAAAATTCGTCTCACAAAATTAGTCATAATATGTGCAATTAGTCATTTTTTAGTCTATATTTAATAATCTATGCATGTGTCCAAATATGCGATGTGATAGAGGCTCAACTTTAGAGGGAGGAGCATAGTTCTACGCATTTGGTATCTCCGTTCATACAATCATACGTACTGTAAATTCGTTGCGCCGTCCAATCAGAGCGGTTAGGGCACAAGTTTTGTTTAATTTGGCTCTGCCAGCAGCATATCATTTCGATTTTAAATGTACAAAGACAAAGGACTGACGATTTTGATGTGAGCACATGACTAGAGCCATCTACCTACTAACTGATGAGCTCAGCACAATGTACACATCTAGTTAGTGACAGCTAATCGACAAGCTGAAGCTAGCTAGATGCACGCTGTGGACCGGCTAAACGTGTTTCTGGGCGCAATCCATCACCGCCCGTGTTTAGATCCGGACTTGGGTGCCCGATTCGGGCACTGTAGGTACAGTGACCATGTCGGGGCACTGTAGCACCTTTTTGTTTTTTAGTGCAAAAAATTGTCCAAAAATTGATTAATTAGACTCAAAATGTTCGTCTCGCAAAGTACAACAAAACTGTGCAATTAGTTTTTTATTTCATCTACATTTAGTACTCCATGCATTTGCCGACATTTTGATATAATGGGGAATCTTCTTTTTGCATAGTGAAATTTGGGGATGAAAATTGGGAACTAAACAAGGGCACCGTCCCTTTCCTTCTTGACTACTACAGCATGGTTCCTGCAGGGATCACTTGCAGGGGCAAGCAAACAAGCTCGGTCAGACAAAAAGTCACAAAAAAGGTTCAGGGAAGAATCATCAGGGACAGCAGGCAGCAGCAGGTGGCTTCAGGGTAACTGTTGCTTGCTGCAAATTAAGATGAGCAGCAAGCTTCCTTCAGGGTTAGCATTAGCATCTCGGTCTGCCAGAGGTAGGTTTTGTCAATTACGGCTGTGTTCAGTTCCGAAATATTCGGGGGGAAATTCCTGTAGCACTTTCGTTGTTATTTAGCAAAATTTATTCAACCATGAATTAATTAGGCTCAAAAGATTCATCTCGACATTTACAGACAAACTGTATAATTAGTTATTTTTTTACATACATTTAATGCTCTATGTATACATCCAAAGATTCGATGTGACGGGTGGCAGAGGAAATATTTTGAGTAGTGAACGGGGCCTACACCTCTCACTTTCAGCATGCTGTGTGGGTCCCAAGTGAGTCCCAACCGTAGTGATAGGCTGTAATAATACAGAGGCATATTAAACACATCACCATTCAGATCAGAGGTTTTTGGTATCTAATAAGCTTTCCAATTGATATATCTCCGTTTTCCTCCCTCTGGTTTCTAGGAGTTGACGAGAAGATTCTTTGTGAATATAAAGTGATTGCTGAAAAAAGAATGAAACAGTGAGACCGGTGAAGAGACCCATCATCATCCGTCAGTTTCTGCCTGCTGCCTTCGCCGAGAAAGTAAAAAGACGCTTTCAGAGATGGGAACAGACAAGAACAAAAAATGGAGAGAAACCAAAGGATAATTCCAATTCCAATCAAATTAAAGTTGTTTGTCTATGATGACGGATCACCTCCGTTGCCAGCTGTAAGGCACGATCATCGATGATGGCGGTCTTGAACTCTAGCCCTTGCCCTCCTTTTTTGTCGGAAAAAGTCTAAATAACCCCTGAACTATGGACCCTGTAACACATAACCCTCTAAACTATGAAACGGTCTAATTTACCCCCTGAACTATCCAAAACCGTCTATTTTATCCTCTGGGCGGTTTTTGACGGCGGTTTTGCTACACTAACAGCAGGTTTGCTACAGTGATAGCGGTTTTGTCTTTTTTATTTATTTTCGCTGAATATTTGAAAAATCATAGTAAATCACAGAAAAATCATAAAATAGAAAATCTAATTTTGTTGGACTCCACATAAGTAGATCTATACAGTGAATATATAACACGGTAAGCTTTAGTACAAAGTTTTTGCTGTAGCTTTAGATTAATTGGAAAATCCAATTTAGACTAAAGTTACAGCAAAAACTTTGTACTAAAGCGTACCATATTATATGTTCACTGTGTAGATCTACTCATGTGGAGTCTAACAAAATTAGATTTTCTATTTTATGATTTTTCTGTGATTTACTATGATTTTTTAAATATTCAGCGAAAATAAATTAAAAAGACAAAACCGCTATCACTGTAGCAAACCTGCTGTTACTGTAGCAAAACCGCCATCAAAAACCGCCCAGAGGGTAAAATAGACGGTTTTGGATAGTTCAGGGGGTAAATTAGACCGTTTCATAGTTCAGAGGGTTATGTGTTCCAGGGTCCATAGTTCAGGGGGTTATTTAGACTTTTTCCTTTTTTGGTCGGTTATTCCTATAGGGCACCGCCCAATGGAGACTAACATTCTCACCAGTTCTAGTACAAATGAAATGATTCATATAGACTAACAAATATTGAGACTACTATTCACATATTGCAAACTATCATTACTTGTGGTTTGCATAGAAACTTTTGTTTTCATCGTGCCTCATATTTATTTCCTCTTCCTCTTCTTTTTTAGCATGAACCACCATCTCTCTCCCTAAGCTCATGTAGCTTCTGCAACTCACTATGACAAATATAGAGCAGGTACATTTTTTATCCACTTGGAGCTACGGAAAAAAGGCATAGCGTTGGGAAGGCCTGGCCCCTGCCATGAACAGCTAGCGTAGCCACAGTGTCTGCCGACATCTATCGCGTGGTAAGTGGATTGGTTGCACGCATGGGACCGGATCGATTGGCAATGCTTGCTGTCTTGCTGCACGGCGTATGCATGCCTCTGGGCAGAAGAAGACAACGTAGGCGCCGGGCCACGGTCAGGCCACTCTTTGTATTACTACCAGTCGGTTGCATGGATGGACGTGTCTTGAGACGCTTCACCACCAGTCGGTTGCGACGTCGCCGTCGTAGCTAGAGTACGTAGAGACGACGTTGTGCCTGTGCTGACCGGGTCGTCCAACGCCTCGTTTGGTTCCAAAAAATTTTGTAAAATTTTCCAGTCGAATATTTAGACACACGCATGAAGCATTAAATATAGATAAAAAATAAAACTAATTACACAATTTAGACAAAATTTACGAGACGAATCTTTTAAATCTAGTTAGTCCATAATTAAATAATATTTGTCAAATAACAACGAAATTGTTACAGTAGCATTTCCCAAAAAATTTTGAGAACTAAACAGGCCCAAGTACAACGACAACGAGGCTGCGACTGCGGGGTTGTTGCTGCTGCCTGCAGGCAGAGTCAGCAGCAGCTATCACAGTGGAGCGGGCAGGTGTGTTGTTTGGTGCGCATTGAAGAATTGTCGGGCGGGCGACCGACGGAATTGTCGGGCCTCGTGCGTGCGCGGCACAATTGCAGAACACATGCGTGGATCGCAAGCAAATTGCAGAAACGTTCGTCCGCACTCGCTAGATCTGTAACGAGTAACGAGCAGACGCAGTCTCTGCTTGTGCTTGCAAGAGGCAACACACGAGTGGCGAGGTCATGTGCTGGCCCGGGGCGTCAACCACTTGCAGGGCCCGGCTTCAGCTATGCCCAATAATAGACTCGCGGCTCATTCTCCCGTGTTGCGCGGCCCATCCCAACGAAGAACTGTTGTCACTGGTTCGGCTGGGCCGATCCACACCTGGCGTAGCGTCTGGCGTGTCTGCAGCCTGTCCGCAGCTGAGGTTTTCTTTTTTCGCACACGATTTCCAGCGAACACGGAGGATCTCCGCTTGGAATCGCTAGGAGGGTCTCACTAGCCGGTCATCTCGTACCGGCCAATCGGATCATCCCAGTACCGGCTAGTGATGAGCGACCGAAGCAATATTCCACCCCAAGGCCACAAGTAGCAGGCAGATAAGGCGCAGCCGGCCGCGCGTTCATCTTCCTACTTCCTCGTGCCCTGCCAGTCCCACTCCCACCCCCGCCTTCGTCGCCCCGCGGCCAGCGGCTACCTCATCGCCGGCCACGCGCGCCACCCACATTAGGGTCTAGAGATCCGTCCGAGCAAGGGCAAGGCGTTGGAGTTTCCGCTCAAATCGTTCGGTACGTGCATTACGACAAACAACAGATGAACCCCGCCCTTGTTCGCGTTTAATTTAATTTTCCTCCGGCGCGCGCGAGATATCCTATCTCCGTGCTTGTGTCGTCACAGTCGTTTTAGCTTACTACAATTTTTATTCAGTATTGTACTTGCGTATCACACCACTGTCCAAAACAAATCACAGTTATGACACACTGCACGCCTATTTTTCCCTGTCTCTCTCTAGGATTCGCCGACTGCAACGACGTCCTCCCGGTGTACATCGATGACGACCGCACCGATGAGGATCCTTTCAAGGTGCTCATCTCATCATCTGCCGCTACTCGATTGATCTCGACCATTTGTTAGTAGCTAATTAATCTTGTCGTGCCGCGTGGCAATATAGGCATCAGGTGTTGAGGAAGAGGGGCCAAGGCATCGGGACCCTTGTATCCAAGTGCCCCAAGGAGACAAATGATGTACTTCTTGCTCCGTCTAGTGGAATGGAAGCGGAAATCCTCATCGGCCTCAATGATTCGGCCTCCGCCATCCTCACCCTCGCCTCTGCCCCTGCCCCCGCCCCTAACCCTGCCCTCACGTAATCCCAGAGCATGTCACCAATGACCTCTGCCGCACCACCTGCCTTACCCAACCGCCTTGTTCTGCTGCCCCGCCCCGCCGCCGTCTCGCCCGCCTCCACCGCCATATCGCGGATGCCACCCCCCCCCCCAAAAAATCTTCTAAGGCCGCCGGGAACAGATCCCCTAACCCTGCGGTCACCAGAACCCTAGTTGCCGCCATCTTCTTTCTTCGTCTCTAGTGGGGGCGGGCGCAATCGGAGCGGGTTCGCGTCGCGTAGTAGAATTACTGCTAGAAGTAGGAGTACAAAACAAGGAATCAAGGAGCTTTAATTTGTTGGATCACACGTAGACGCAACAAACAGAGCAAAACATACCAAATAGTATCCTTGAAGAAAAAGGAAAATCCCAACTACAGAAGACAGAAAAAGCAAATCAAAAGCAACATGGCGTCTATATGCTGGCCTCGATGATCTCTCGCAATCCTAGAGTGGCTCGGCGGGGTGAACTCCTGTCTCCTGGGTTGGAATTGTAACACTGCTCAATGCTCACCACACACAAGGTCGCCCGACGGAAGGGCTGATGCCGCCTCAGCTGTTTTTCATGAGATGCATCGATGATCGATCTGATGTGGTAGATGGATAAGGCGGGGGACTGTGCCGTTCTACGTGCTTCCAACCTTCAGCGACTAGATGGTGTCTCATAAAAAAACCCGACTAGTTGGCGTTGAGAACTTCAATGGGCCTTACACTGTAGGGCCCTCCAATATAATGTGGCCTTGGATGAACTTTTGAAGCAAATAGTTCATTAGTGCACCCTGCATTCTGTATATTGTACGAGTAGTATTTATTAATTTTTGCAAATACATACTCATATACATAATATATAATACATAACACCGGAATGGTATGCTGGAATGGACCGGTGCCGACACATTGCAATTCAGGAGGAAAAGTAGAATAGATACGTTTGGTTTGTGCCAAGCTGCCAACGTATTCCCGTCAATTTGTTCCTCGATTTCACCTTGAGGCTTGAGCCACATCTTCAACCTCAATTCTGTTTCTTCTCCATCATCGGTATCCTCATGCAATTCACTACTATTGCCAACCCTCTTGAGCACCTGCACAAACAACATTGACTAGAAACCTAATTTTGCATGTTCTAAATATTCGAATTAATAAATAGATTTCTTAATTTACAAAACCTAGTCCATGATATCTTATGTACAATACACGATTCCTACTAAATATTTTCGATTTAATTTTAATAAAAAGACAACTATATAAATATAATACATAAATACAATTTATTAGCTAAAATAATCTATATAAATTAAACCTATTGACCACTAAACCTATGTGTAGATCCTGGGTCCAAATCTAATCGTAGGACTAATTCTTATCAAAATGGTAGGCCTAATTCAATCTGGTCTAATACTCTAACTAATCTAAATCTAACCAATCTAACCACTAGATAACTAAAGTGTAATCATAGGCCCTTTGAAAAAAAGTGTAATCATAGGTATTCTTGCCAATAGATCAAATGTATAATAAAGTTCGTGCAATGCATCTTAAATGAATCTCAATTTCAATAGCGCCTTGCTATTCCAATTCCCTCACCCCTCTCTCTTTCCTCTCCTTCCCTCCTCTTTTTTTTTTCAAATTATTCTAGCATTTCTAGCGATTTTCTCTCTTTTTATAGGCACTGACTGTCACACCAATAGAGGACAAAAGCCTTCTACCGTTTCTCTTGACATGGAAGCGCTGGAGATCAAGTACCAACAACTTACCCCATGCTACTCATGACTTTTTCAAATAATGTCCGTTGGAATTGGAACGATGGTAGGTCATGCAAGCCTATATGAGTGGGGATGGAAGGGGATTTGTCCGCAAATCCGCATCTAAGCTTAATTTTAAGGATAATATGTTTTTTTAACAGGGGAGTTTTTTCTCCTCATTCTCATGCACTGTGCACGAAAATATCACGGTCACCGGGCTACGAACCCGGGGTGGCCAGGCAGTGTCTTTGGCTCCATGCGCTAGCCACCAGCAGCTGTCGCTCGCTGCTTAAGGATAATATGTATGTCTTCGCTTCCGCCCGCAACTTCCGCATGCACGAGAAGTGAACGCGCGCCGGCACAGGCACAGCTCACCGCGCCACCACGTCAGGGACCTTCCTCTTCTGCGCCTCGCCGCGCCGCCCTGTGGGGACCAGCAGGGGACCACCGCGATATATACAGACCGATCGATCGGCCGAGAGGGCGAGGGATAGTGACAGCCGGGGAACGAAGGCGAAGGAGCGCGATCGACGGAAATGGACGTGACGTTCGCGACGCCGGGGGGCCGGGAGTTCACCGTCGAGGTGTGGTACTTCGCGACGGTGCGGGAGATGAAGGAGGCGGTCCACGCGAGCGAGGGCATCCCCGTGGCGTCGCAGCGGCTCTTCCTCGCCGGGAGGGAGGGGGAGGAGGACGACCAGGAGCTCGACGACGCGCGCGACACCGCGCACTACGGCATCGTCCAGGGCTCCCGCGTCGTCCTCGTCCTCCCCGATGACGCGCCGCCCTCTTCTTCGCCCTCCACGTCCCCCGCCCCCGCCGCCGCCGGCGTCCGCGTCGCCGTCTCGGCCCCCGAGATCATCGGGCCGCGCAGCGTCGCGCTCGACGACGTCCCCGCATCCGACACCGTGGCGCGCCTCAAGGAGCTCCTCCAGGACCGCACCGACGGCGCGCTGCCCGCCGCGAGGACGGCGCTCTTCCTCGGCAAGGCGGAGATGGAGGACGGCAAGACGCTGGCGGACTACGGCCCTCCGTCCGACGGCATGGACGTGAGCGCCGTCGTGCGCCCGCAGGCCCCCGTGGAGTCGGGCGGCGGCGGCGGCGGAAACGGCGCCGGGACCAGGAACCAGCAGAGGATCGAGGTGAGCGTCATGTTTGGCGAGACGGCGGTGGCGCTGGAGGTGGGCGCCATGGACGTGGTCCGGGACCTGCGCAAGGAGGTGGAGAGGCTGCGCCTCCCCGTGCGCGACGGCGGATACTTCTTCGTGTACAAGCAGAATGTTATGGATGAGGACCGTACCCTTCGGTGGCACGAGGTTAAGAACGGCGACACCATCGAGATCTTCAACGGCACCGTCACCGGCGGCGCCTGATCGCCCCCATCAGATCAGGGGTTTAACAAAGGGTTTATGCCTTTAGGGTTTGTCTCATCTCCAATCCTGCATTGCCATATTTCAGAGCTTCATCGTTTTAGGGGCATGTCCAACAGCGATCGAACAATGCTATGCTATAGTAGGAATTTTTCTTCTATATAAATTCAAATGGTGCGGAATGGAAATGTAGGAACATCCACAGTACCAGGATTTAGTCAGATCCATTTCAAGAGATTTTGCAGATTCATTAATCAAGGCTTGGCAGAAGAACTTGAGAAGTTTCCAACAATTAAAGATCCAAATCACGAAATTGCATTTCAATTATTTGTGGAAGGATATCAACTGCTGGAACCCTTGATAAAAAGAAAGGAACGATGTGTATGAATCACTCACCTATTCTTCTGAATTATATGTATCCGCGAGATTAATTTTCCTAACCTCGAAAGTATCATCTAGTTTCCATAACCATTGTATCAGCAAGAAACTATCTTTAGAAACTCCTTTTCACAATGCATGATTTCAATACCTAAGCCCTAATAGCTGTATCTATCATTTCTCTCTCACCATCATCCTCTTCATGTGAATATCGAGCAGCTGGCGATCTCAACCTTTGCATGACAGTTGGGCCCAACGGATCTCTAGAGTGCTCAAACGGGCAAGACTCCATTGTCTGATTCGCGATAGCCGTTAGCGGCTATTTTCTAGCTATCTACAATCACACTTTGCAACGAGCAAGGCATGAACGAGCACAGTGCTAGGGCATAGTCTGGACCCCCATCTTTGGCCCCACAAACGTGTGGGGCGAAGAAACACCCTCTCGTCCACCCCCTCATGACATCACTAATTTCTATGTGTGTTGGAAGTTGTGGATTCCGTTTCTTGCATGATAAATGATTTCTTTCTCTTCTCGTTAATTAACTCTCTTGTCACATAGAATATTTGCCAACAAGGAAGGTTGTTTAATGCTGTGACAATCATGTGACCTGACTAGTTGGGTCTGCCTGCCCTAAGCATATGGTCATATCTTGTTCTGAATCATAAGGTTTAACAAGGGGTTTGTGGTGTTCGATCTGCAATCCTGCATTGGGATTTCACTATTTCAGAAGTTGTTTTGTTTTTTAATAGATTTCCTCTTCTTTTTAGAAAGCCATAGAGTTTAAAGAGTAATGTTGGGGTTACTAGCTAACAAAGTTGCAAAAGTCAAGAACTGAACTCAACTGCAATTACACACAGATTAGATTTCCCCAACATCAGAAAGCCAACCTTTCTTTCTCTTGGTAGTCCAATCATTTTTGTGGAAATTGGTCTTCAGAGTAATTTCCACAAAAGTGAGGTCCTTGTGTATTTTCTTGCAAGGACTACTCTGCTAGTTGTACATGTATTTCGAGAGGATATAATTCTGTATGCACACATTGTCTTTTTTTTTTTGAAGAGTTAGCTTAGATTATTAGTCTAGTCTCTCCGCTTAATTAAATTGTCCAATGCATTGTAGATCCATGCTTAATTTTCCTTGTCCTGTTGATCGAAATGTCGCATTGTTTGATACAAAAACAGTTCTCTGATGGATTGAATTTGTGTGTTTCGTCCTTCCAGAAGTAGATGTAGACTATTCTATCTCAAGGAAAGGCATTAGGGAGAGTTTCAGACAGCCCCGTCTCTTGACAAGGAGCAGGAAGAGAGACGAGTGGACTGTGGAGTACAGCTTTCTTGGTGCTTTTCGGTTAAAACATGTTCATTTTCTTGGTGCTTTTCGGTTAAGAAATGTTGATATTGCTGTCGGCGTAAACAAGTTAACCATGAGACATGCTCCAAAAAGATAATTGACAAGCCTATGCTATTTTGAGAATGTCCTGCATAAGTATCATGTCCAGAGGTTTTTTTTTTGGTCTTATATATGATATGACTAGCTGCATTACAATGTACACTAAAATTACTATAATTCCTGTATTAGTAGATTGGATAAAGGCTCCAGTTTTTCATAGCAGTTCTAGATCTATAGAGTCTATCATATGTCATATTTTTTTTCAGCAAATGAACAAGGAAATGTTTCCTTCTATATGTAATAGAGGATTGTAACTCAAAAGCTTTAAGAAATTGTCTTCGTTTTTTTTTTGATAAATAGAAATTGTCTTCATTACTTCAGTTTGCGAAATTGTCTTCATAAAAGGTTCCTAAAGTAAGAGGAGATAAACAATGGATGTCAGAAATGGATTGTTTGGTTACAAATATAAGAAGAATCGTAGCCTTTGATACAACTATATTCTAATTCTAATGCATTTTCAATTTTCCATTGCATAAACATTATATCTATAGGATGTGCGCAGAAGTCATGTTGTTATGTCGGGCTCAGCACCAGGCCTGTTAGTGGACGCTAGGCCCGTTAGTGGGCTGATTATGTATTTATATATTTCCTTAAAATAGTTTAGTTATTTCCCTAAATTAGGATCTCATAGGCTATATATTTGTAACTTTGGTTGAGAAATAATTAAGCAAGAGAATCATAATTCTCAGCTTCCCTTAGGGAGCTGGGAGACCCAAAACCCTAGCCGCCTCCTTGTGAACAGTAAACGCAGTACTGTAGCGTCGCCACGGCGCCAATCCGCCGCTCTCGCTCGCTCAGACCTCGCCCACCAATCTCTCACCCCTACAACCTTCGCAGTCAGCCCGGTAGGATCCGCAATTCTATCAATCTGGTATCAGCATTGCCAGGCACGATGACGTCTGCTCCACCGAGTTCCTCCATCCCGGCGTCCACTTCGCCGCTGCCCGCGGCGTCGTCCGATCTGTCCGAGACCTCCACCGCCTCTGCTTAGCCCCTGACGCTGGAATCCTTGGGGGCCAAGGTGGATATGATCGCCAACGCGTTGACCTCCATGCAGCAGGCGTGGGCCGCCCTGCTCCGGGCGCCCGCGCCACCGGCGTTCTCTGCACCACCACCGCCGCCTCCGCCGCCGGTGCCCACGGCACCGATTCCAACTGGCGCTGGAGTCCCGCTCCATGTCATGCAATGGCCGGCCTCGCCATCACCCTTGCCGGCTTGGCTGCAGCCGTCCGTGCCGGCGTCGGCTCCGATCTACTCGATGGCCACGTCGCCCTCCCCGACAGCCTACACGACGGCGGCGGCGACAACGGTGTCCTCCCTACCCCCCGCCAGCACTCTTTTCGGGGGGGTGGACGGTGAAAGGTCCTTGTTTGGTTTTGGTAATTGAGTGACAACTTAGGTGGACTAATATGTGGTTATGTGAGATACACAGGAGATTAGTCCACATGTGATGGTGTCATGAAGGAGCTCATTGCATATGAGACATGACATGGAGTCATGTGACCAAGATGGAGAAGATCAAGATGAGGCTTGGCTCGAAGGACCGGTTGTGAAGGTGAAGGGCAAGTTGAGGCTTCGAAGCGAAGGACCATGCGATGGTGAAGCTTGGGCAAGACTTGGCGCCGACAGACCAATGCAACGGTGAAGAGCAAGTGAGGTCAAGATCGATGAACCAATACGGTCACGTGATGATATGAAGTGAATCATATCATTTGGTGATTGGTTGGTGCATGTGTTGCATCAATGTCGGAGGAGATGGAGTGGAATGCGCAAGGCTAAGGTATAACCTAGGGCATTTCCATTTCACCGGTCATAGGTGTGTAGAGAAGTTTATGACCGGGTTTAGGATAGATGTCCGTACTATCAAGAGGGGCAAACTTGTTTGCATATCGGTCATCTAGTGCCACTTGAGCGATCTAACTGTGCATACGTGTTAGGATCGAGTGGCGAGGCAAGTTGAGTACCTAATTCCTTCGAAAATGATTATGAAAATGCTAACACACGTGCACAAGGTGGTGATCACTTGTTGGTGTTGGCACATTTGCGAAGGCGATGAAGTTTGAGCGGTAGAGAGGGTTTGGGTCTCTCTCCCTCCCGCCGAGCTTGCGAGCGCGGGATTCAGGCGTTTTCGAGGAGTTGAAAAGCCTATTTTCCACTACGCCGGAAGTCAGAAAAGAAACGGAGGCGAACGGAGGCCACAGAGGTGACCGGACGCTGCACCGGACGCGGTCATGGTATGACCGGACGCGTCCGGTCAGTACAGCGCAGACGCGGGTGTTAGGGTTTGTAACCGGCGCGTCCGGTCACTCGCGGGACCGGCGCGTCCGGTCATGCGCCCAGTGGGAATTGCCGAACGCAAGGATGATCGGACGCGTGGCGCGTCCGGTCACACATGATCGGACGCGTCCGGTCGTCGAGGGAGCTTACTGGACTCCGACCGGACGCTGGCACTGTCGCGTCCGGTCGTTGCGAGGAGCGCGTCCGATCGTTGTTTCGCGGGCGCGGGTGCTGTGCGGATTGGCGCGTCCGGTCGTTGCGAGGAGCGCGTCCGGTCGTTGCTTCGCGCGCGCGGTGCTGTGCGACCGGCGCGTCCGGTCGGTTGAGCAGCGCGTCCGGTCATAGCGTTTGACCGTTGGCGCGCAGTGACCGTTGGAGGATCTAACGGTCACATTTGAAATTTGAGGGACACGTGGACGTCGCAGGGCGACCGGACGCGGTTGAGCGCGTCCGGTCAGTTACGACCGGCGCGTCCGGTCGTCCCGAAAAAGGACCCAGTGAAGGGGTAACGGCTCCATTTGACCGTGGGGTTATAAATAGATGCCTTGGCCGGCCGTGGCCGGATGCTGAGCACACTTTAGCCTTGGTGGCTTGTGTGGTAGTGCTTGGGAGCCCTCTAACTCACTCATGCTTGATAGTGTTCATCGGATCGAGTGAGAGAGCGATTCTAGTGCGATTGCATCGTGAGGTTGTATCGAGTGGCACTAGGTGATCGTGTTGCAAGCCGGTAGTGCTTGTTACTCTTGGAGGTTGCCACCTCCTAGACGGCTTGGTGGCTTGTGGCTCTGTCGAAGCTCGCAAGAAGATTGTGCGAGGCTCCGGAGAAGCTTTGTGAGGGGGATTGTGCTCACCCCGCGGGGATCGCGAAGAGCAACTCTAGTTGAGCGTGTCATTGAGTTACCTCACTTGAGAGTGGTGTCTTGCGGTGCCTTGCGGGGCGTGCCTTGAGGGGCAAGTGACTTGAGGGTCACACCGAGGAACCATCTAAGTGTTGGTCGACACAACGGGGACGTAGCTTGGTGGCAACCAAGTGAACCTCGGGAGAAAATCACCGTGTCAACTTTGTCTACTCTTCTCGGTGGTTTGCATTCATGCAACACAAGCTTGTATTTACTTTCATATATACTTGTGCTTGTGTAGTTGCTCTCGTAACTAGTTTGCTTGTGTAGCTTGCTAGTTATCTTCTTGCTTGTGTAGCTAGAAGCTCCCGCTTGCGTGACTAATTTGGTTTATGTAACCTTGTTAGTCACATTGCTTAGTTTGTGTAGCTAAGTGATTTGCGCTCTCTAATTTGGCATTAGTTGCCTTGTTATTGAGCATTGCTAGTGAGCTTAGGCTTTGTGCGCTTTGCTTACTAGAATTGTGTAGGAGCTCCTTCTTGCTTGCAAAGTACTAGTGCATAGGTTTATGTGACCTTGCTCAAGAATTAGATAGGAGAGCTCTTGCTAAGGAAAGCATCTTAGTTGCTTAATTAGGATCTTTGTGAGGTGCTTGTGAACTTAGTTAGAGGGGTGTAGTCTTGGCTAGACCGATAAGTTTAATTCCGCATTTGTTTTGGTTAGCCAACTCGTTTAAGTTTTAGAAAGGACTATTCACCCCCCTCTAGTCCGCCATCTCGACCCTACAAGTGGTATCGGAGCCGGGTCTCTCATTTGTGGTCTTCACCGACCCGAGAGGATGGCGGCTTATGGGCTAGATGTTGAGTGTCCACGTATTTTTGATGGCACACACTTTGCACGGTGGAGAAATTGGATGACATGCAATTTTAAGTTTATTTCTCCTCAATTGTGGTGGATCGTAGATGTGGGCTTTTCCTTTGCAATTGATAAAAAGAATGCAACTCAAGCGCAAAGTAAATGCCTACATCTCGATATCCAAGCTACTAATGTTTTCTATCGATCTTTGGATAGTAGCATACTTTGTGAGATCATAGACTTCGAGTCCGCCCATGAAATTTGGGTGTTTCTAAATGAGAAATATGGGGTGATTTTCAATGATGATGAGCCCAAGGAAGAGGCGCATGAGGATGTTGAGCATGACCACAACAACGTGGTTGTGGAGGATTGCTCCACCTCACGGTCAAGTGATGACAAAGATGATCATATCACAAGATCACTTGACAAGAAGAATGATAATGCCACAAGTGATGCAAGCAATGATTCTACTCCATGCACACTTGATGGTGAAGATGATGGCTATGAGAGTGATGCTTCAACAAGCTCTTCAATATCACCACATTGTTCCATGTCACATGGTGACACTAAGGTATCTATTGGTGGTTTTGTTGTTGATTGTGATGGTCCAAATTTTGAGCTTCTATATAAACTCTCAAAGGCCCTAAGAAATGAGATGGCAAAAACAAGGAAATTGAAAAATGAAAACTCATTTCTAAAAACCACATGTGAACAACAAAAGCATCTACTTTATGTTGCTACTTGTTCACATGAGGAGCTAAAATTGGCTCATGAGGAACTTAGTGTTGCTCATGATAACTTGGCACAAGAACATGCTTTACTCACTAAGAAGCCTTCTAATGAAGAAATCAAATCTAGTGAGAGCTCATCATTTGGGTCAAATGATCAATCACATATTACTAACCCTTGTGATATAGGCAAGAAGCATGTATCCACCTTTTGTGATGATTTATTAGATATGCCATGTTCTTCACAATTAAATGCTTGTTTTACTTCTATGTCTTGTGAGACTAACCTTTTAAAGGAGAACAATGAGCTTAAAAGTGAAGTGAAGAATTTGAGCAACAAGTTAGAGAAGTGCTACAACTCAAAAGTCACCTTTGAGCACATGATGAAGACTCAAAGAAACGTTGGTGATAAAAGTGGCCTTGGCTTCAAGAAGAAAATGACAAGGGGTGAAAGAAAGCAAGAAAAGAGGATGAAGAGGCTACTCCAAAAGAAGCTCTCGCATTCCATGTGCTATCGATGCCATGAAGCGGGACATCTTGCTGATGGATGCCCAAACATTGAGAAGCTCAAGAAGATGAAGGAAGAAGAGAGGCTCAAGCATGTCAAGTGCTTCAAGTGCCACACTTGGGGTCATCTCACCTCAATGTGCCCAACCAAGCAATTAGTGAAGCAACAAGTAAAGCCTCAACCAAAGCCACTAGTTGAGCAAGAGAAGACACCCCAAGAGCAAATCAAGATCAACCATGAAGATGATGGTGACTTGATGAAGAAGAAGAAAACAAGAAGGGGTGGAAGAGCAAGACATCCAATGCAAATTCAAGATGTCAAGATGATGAGCAAGAATCAAGATGAGAAGAAAGTACATGCTCACATCAAGTGCTTCAAATGTGGAGACATAGGACACTTCGCCTCGGGGTGTCCTACCAAGCTTGAGAAGAAGGCTCAAGCAACTCATGAGAGGCAAGGGAATGAAGAGCATCATATGAGCAAAGAAGAAAAGGCTCAATCAAAGAGAAGATGCTACTCATGCCGGGAAAGGGGACACATGGCACATTCATGTCCCCTAGGTAACACTTCTAAGCATATTTTAATTGATGATACTAATGTGCTTAGAAAGGATGTAAATGGTACCTCTATGGTTGCTATTGCAAAACATCCCGCTACTCATACTAAGGCAATGCCTAAGTATGTTGCACCTAACTTGAGAGGACCCAAACTTGTTTGGGTACCATCAAAAAGTGGATGAATGTGTGTAGGTACCATGGCATTAGAGGCTTGACTCAAATTGATTTCATATTTATCATTATATGTTGACTCAAGTATTGAAGCTTATTGCAATTCTATCCCAATGCCAAGTCAAAATGAGTGAAGTCCAAAGTACTACAACATACAAGTGTCATGATCAAGTTGTGGATGATTTATTGGAATTATTTGATGGCTTGCAAATGTTCAAGTTGAAAGCTTGCTATGAATAATCATGAGCTAACCAAGGTATATCTCTTGTTGATTATTTCATTTGGGTGCATATGAGTTGATTGAATTGGATAAATGTGCAATGTTGCTTGCGATGAGATGATTGAATGGATTAAAAGCTTAGTGATCAAGTTTGGATTGGTTTGTGTTGGATAAATTCATAAGATGACATTTAGTAAGTGTATTGGATGGATATATGTCTTGTGAAAGTATTCAAACAAGTTAGTTTCAAGTTTGATTCATATTTGATGAAGTATTGCTCAATGTATTGAAATCTGTCCAAAATTTAAAATCTGAGCTAGCAGTGATCTTAGCCATGTTTGAGTGAACAAATCTATTTGGATTGGCTTGAAATTTGGTATACATGCTCTACACTTATGAAAGAAGATGCTGTAGAAATTTCATGATAAGTGGATAAGAGATGCTTCGGTTTTGGAGTGCATCTTGTCAGCGATAGTGCAACAGTTTTCAGCATGTAGCAGTTGTGGAAGATTTGAAATCTAGTAGCAATCTAGAATCAAAAGAAGTTCAAATTTTTACAGTTGCTAGATGACTTAGTGAAGCACATCTCCACCAAATTTCATGGCATTTAGATCCGTACATTGTGAGATATGAGTTATTCTTTGAAGGGTACAAAATCTACCAGAAAAGTGACAATCATTGGATTAATCTAGAGTCACTTTATTTGAAAGGTCCTCAAGTTGGAAACTTGTTTATAAGTGGTCGAGGTACCTAAGTTTGGTTTTGGATTGATCTAGAAGCATGAAAAGCAATGAGTACAAGAACATTTGATTATGGAATGTACTTGGTGTACTTATTTGGTACTCAATTTGAAGATCAAGATCAAACTTAAGATGAAGATGAAGTTTAAGTTCTAGTGATGATTAGAGATCATTTGGTAGAAAGAAAAGGACTTAAACAAGTAGAAAGAGTTGGACTCAAATGTAGATTCAAGGATTATTCATCAAGATTGAGTTCATCATTTGGATCAATCAAACTATATCATTTCAAGTGAGTATCAAGAGTGGTTCTTTGGAGAAAGGTCACTTCTCCCTAGTGAGGGGCTTGCCGCCGTGTGTAGGTGAAACCAAGTTTGGGACTTGGAAGGCTAACATGGAAGTGGTGATCCGAGGAACTTGTGATGCTTAGTTGAAGCAATCAAAAGGATTGATCTAAAGAGCAAACAATACCCAAAAGAGAGTTAGTCATTGCAATTCAATTAATATTCTAAGTGATTCTCTCATGCAAGCAAAGATGATATAATGAAGCAAGCCAACCACAACAAGAAAGTGCACTTGATCATAAGTGGTTTTCATTTCATATGGGTGAAGAATGGATTTATCTATGATAATTGGTCTTCACCAATCTTATAAATTAGACTTCACATTGCTATTGGAGTAATGAATTGGAATCTATGTGACTATCCTCTACTCCAACATAGCAAAGGTATCATTGAAATGTGCATGATCATTTCATTCCTTACTAGTATGCGGTTAGTGCATATAGTACATGCTTATTAGGATCATGCATGACAAATGAAAATTTTAGACTCATTGCCTACCACTATTGCTTGATTATCTAAATGATCTAGTGGTATGAGTATAAATTTGTTCATGAGCTAGTGAACCTAAGTACTTGATCTAGTTTGGATTGCTAACAAGTGACAAGTACAACATTGGCAAGATAACCCTTAGCATGAGGTGTGAAGAAGCTTGTCATTGGATCAAACCGGACTTGGAATCTTAGGCAAATCAACTTAGTTCAAGTCATATAAGAAGCTCATGACAATGATAAGAGTACACGCATAAGACAACAATGAAAATAGATATCTAGTTTGTTTCAAGTGGTATCTAGACTCAAATTGATCTTCCAAGTGGTATGTACAAGTGGTGTCTAGATAATGATCTACAAGTGATATCTTACAAATGGTACTCATGAAGATAGCAAATGTTCAAGAAGTGAATATTATTGCCAAATCCTTCAAAGTGGATCCATACTAGAAAATTCTTTCAAATGGTATCACATTCCTACTCATGGTATCTTCACGTGGTATCATTCATGCAAGACGATGGTTTCACAAGTGATCCTCAACTTTAAGTGATCAAATCAAGCAATGCTACCCTCATCTTCAAGTGATATCTCAAGTGAATGACACATGCTATGACATAGGGGGAGAAGCCCCACCGATTGGTATCAAGGTCAAAGATCCTATGTGGAATCTCAAGAGCAACCATAAAGTTTGTCATTCCAACATATGTGGTAATGTCCATAAAAAATGCAATATTCAAGTCTCAAACATCTACCCCAATGCAAGCTTTTGTATCAATTGAGAAGAACACCTTTTGTGGAAATTGATGACAAAGGGGGAGAAGTTGGACAAAGATATGAAAGAGATTGGAAAGATTGGACATGGACATGGACAAAGAGGGAGTAACATTGAAGAATAAAAGGGGATCAAACATTCTTGGACAAAGAAAGCACACAAGTAGGGGGAGCAAGCTCATGAACTTTGATTGATTACATTTGATATGTGCATAATTCATGTGCTTACTTGCATTGCATAAAGTTCTTAAATTCAGTATGCATGCTTGTGTGGTGTATGCTAGTTATAGAACTTGAATGATGATTTGTTAACTAGCATGCATAGAATGTTAGCTAGACTTGTGATTATCATGCAAAAACTAGAACCATGCTTATAATGTGATCTCATGGGGTTTCTAGTGTTTTTGATGTCTAGCTACTCATGATGCTAAGGATGATGGCAAACTTGTGATTTTCAAATAGTATCAACCTACTAATTGGTATCAAGCTACAAAGGTTTATTCTATACACCTTAGCATCACTTATTAGTGCTAACCCTCCCACAAATTTCATATTTATGCATATGTGCAAGCTTGAAACCAAACCATTTGAGCACATATGTAGGGGGAGTTATCACTACCAAGTCGGATTTTATGGTGCTTATCCAAAACTTGACATAGAGCTTAAAAGTTGGATAAGTAACATTAAATCCAAAACAAGTTAGCAATTTACACTTTGTGTGAAGTGCTAGCTTGAAAAAGCATAATTTCCATATCTTTGTAGAGTTGTCATCAATTACCAAAAAGGGGGAGATTGAAAGGTCCTTGTTTGGTTTTGGTAATTGAGTGACAACTTAGGTGGACTAATATGTGGTTATGTGATATACACAGGAGATTAGTCCACATGTGATGGTGTCATGAAGGAGCTCATTGCATATGAGACATGACATGGAGTCATGTGACCAAGATGGAGAAGATCAAGATGAGGCTTGGCTCGAAGGACCGGTTGTGAAGGTGAAGGGCAAGTTGAGGCTTCGAAGCGAAGGACCATGCGATGGTGAAGCTTGGGCAAGACTTGGCGCCGACAGACCAATGCAACGGTGAAGAGCAAGTGAGGTCAAGATCGATGAACCAATACGGTCACGTGATGATATGAAGTGAATCATATCATTTGGTGATTGGTTGGTGCATGTGTTGCATCAATGTCGGAGGAGATGGAGTGGAATGCGCAAGGCTAAGGTATAACCTAGGGCATTTCCATTTCACCGGTCATAGGTGTGTAGAGAAGTTTATGACCGGGTTTAGGATAGATGGCCGTACTATCAAGAGGGGCAAACTTGTTTGCATATCGGTCATCTAGTGCCACTTGAGCGATCTAACTGTGCATACGTGTTAGGATCGAGTGGCGAGGCAAGTTGAGTGCCTAATTCCTTCGAAAATGATTATGAAAATGCTAACACACGTGCACAAGGTGGTGATCACTTGTTGGTGTTGGCACATTTGCGAAGGCGATGAAGTTTGAGCGGTAGAGAGGGTTTGGGTCTCTCTCTCCCTCCCGCCGAGCTTGCGAGCGCGGGATTCAGGCGTTTTCGAGGAGTTGAAAAGCCTATTTTCCACTACGCCGGAAGTCAGAAAAGAAACGGAGGCGAACGGAGGCCACAGAGGTGACCGGACGCTGCACCGGACGCGGTCATGGTATGACCGGACGCGTCCGGTCAGTACAGCGCAGACGCGGGTGTTAGGGTTTGTAACCGGCGCGTCCGGTCACTCGCGGGACCGGCGCGTCCGGTCATGCGCCCAGTGGGAATTGCCGAACGCAAGGATGATCGGACGCGTGGCGCGTCCGGTCACACATGATCGGACGCGTCCGGTCGTCGAGGGAGCTTACTGGACTCCGACCGGACGCTGGCACTGTCGCGTCCGGTCGTTGCGAGGAGCGCGTCCGATCGTTGTTTCGCGGGCGCGGGTGCTGTGCGGATTGGCGCGTCCGGTCGTTGCGAGGAGCGCGTCCGGTCGTTGCTTCGCGCGCGCGGTGCTGTGCGACCGGCGCGTCCGATCGGTTGAGCAGCGCGTCCGGTCATAGCGTTTGACCGTTGGCGCGCAGTGACCGTTGGAGGATCTAACGGTCACATTTGAAATTTGAGGGACACGTGGACGTCGCAGGGCGACCGGACGCGGTTGAGCGCGTCCGGTCAGTTACGACCGGCGCGTCCGGTCGTCCCGAAAAAGGACCCAGTGAAGGGGTAACGGCTCCATTTGACCGTGGGGTTATAAATAGATGCCTTGGCCGGCCGTGGCCGGATGCTGAGCACACTTTAGCCTTGGTGGCTTGTGTGGTAGTGCTTGGGAGCCCTCTAACTCACTCATGCTTGATAGTGTTCATCGGATCGAGTGAGAGAGCGATTCTAGTGCGATTGCATCGTGAGGTTGTATCGAGTGGCACTAGGTGATCGTGTTGCAAGCCGGTAGTGCTTGTTACTCTTGGAGGTTGCCACCTCCTAGACGGCTTGGTGGCTTGTGGCTCTGTCGAAGCTCGCAAGAAGATTGTGCGAGGCTCCGGAGAAGCTTTGTGAGGGGGATTGTGCTCACCCCGCGGGGATCGCGAAGAGCAACTCTAGTTGAGCGTGTCATTGAGTTACCTCACTTGAGAGTGGTGTCTTGCGGTGCCTTGCGGGGCGTGCCTTGAGGGGCAAGTGACTTGAGGGTCACACCGAGGAACCATCTAAGTGTTGGTCGACACAACGGGGACGTAGCTTGGTGGCAACCAAGTGAACCTCGGGAGAAAATCACCGTGTCAACTTTGTCTACTCTTCTCGGTGGTTTGCATTCATGCAACACAAGCTTGTATTTACTTTCATATATACTTGTGCTTGTGTAGTTGCTCTCGTAACTAGTTTGCTTGTGTAGCTTGCTAGTTATCTTCTTGCTTGTGTAGCTAGAAGCTCCCGCTTGCGTGACTAATTTGGTTTATGTAACCTTGTTAGTCACATTGCTTAGTTTGTGTAGCTAAGTGATTTGCGCTCTCTAATTTGGCATTAGTTGCCTTGTTATTGAGCATTGCTAGTGAGCTTAGGCTTTGTGCGCTTTGCTTACTAGAATTGTGTAGGAGCTCCTTCTTGCTTGCAAAGTACTAGTGCATAGGTTTATGTGACCTTGCTCAAGAATTAGATAGGAGAGCTCTTGCTAAGGAAAGCATCTTAGTTGCTTAATTAGGATCTTTGTGAGGTGCTTGTGAACTTAGTTAGAGGGGTGTAGTCTTGGCTAGACCGATAAGTTTAATTCCGCATTTGTTTTGGTTAGCCAACTCGTTTAAGTTTTAGAAAGGACTATTCACCCCCCTCTAGTCCGCCATCTCGACCCTACAGACGGGCCGCTGTTCTTCGGGGCGCCCTCTCCCTCGGGCGGCCAGCCGCAGGGGGGGCTCGACCGAGCCCTTGCTGCTGCCCTCGCAGGCGCCCAGGCGGGGCCCAAATTCTACAAACTGGAGTTCCCTACGTACGACGGTTCGACCGATCCCCTGAATTGGTTGAACCAGTGCGAGCAGTTCTTCCGCGGCCAGCAGACGCTCGCCTCCGCTCGCACATGGCTCGCGTCCTACCATCTTCGGGGTGTTGCCTAGACATGGTACTACGCCCTGGAGCAAGACGAGGGTATGCCTCCTTGGGAGCGCTTCCGCGAATTATGCTCGCTTCGCTTCGGGAGCGCTTCCCCTTACTTGGTGCTGCCACGCCCATACATAACAGTGGCCGCCAAGTGCCTGATGCCATGCAGCCAACCTCCTTTGGCTTCCTCTGGGGCTTGGATGTGGGGGTGGACGAGGATGTGGCAGTTGTCAACAGCTTCATTAGCTCTTGCACGATTGATGAGCGACCAATGCAGAGCTCAAACTCCTTCAAGGTGAGCTGCCGGCTAGTACGCACCTCCCATACTACCTCCTCATGCACCTTCCCAACCTTGATTCTGTGCTGTTGCTTCCTGTTCTGGCATTTTAACCCACTCCCCAGCGCTGGAGCTGGCTGCCACAGCACAACTCCAGAGCAGCGGCCGGCGTCCTTAGGCGACGCATCAGGACGAGCGATATTCACCTGCAGGCTGGCAGTGGCACAATTCCGGAGCATGCTTAGGGGGCAGTCCTGAGGAGGGTGCGGTGCAAGGGAGGAGCATGGATAGTGGAGGTCCAACCAGCAGGAAGGCAGCACAAGAGTTGAGACGAACAGGAGAGCCACACATCGATATGTTGCACTCACCCTCTAGAGGTGTTTGGTTGCCTGGGCGAGCCTCTAGGCTATGCTATCCTCTGGGCAATCTTACTGAATTATTCGATAACTGTGGAGGAACAGATGTCTGTTTTTGTACAAAATAATGTAGACATAGGCAGCGGCGGAGCGTGGAGCCAAACTAAGGGGGGGCAGTTAAGCTATAACTCTGAATAAAGCAGCAGCTCAGTTACGCTCAGCGGCAATTAGTGTTAGATAAAAAGCTCGCAATGGCCAGCTCCGCTTGGTTCGTTGTACTTATTAACTAGCTAAGCATTTTGACCGTATAGTAGCGCTGGCAGTTTGTCTTCGGTGACATTTATCAAATGACTCAAAAGCATGGCAGAAGGAACAGGCACACGACCCCAAAACTCATTCCCACGACGTCTTGCTGCTATCTAGTACGGAGTACTCCGCTGCCCTCATCATCCACCACGCTGTCCACACGCGTTCGCTCTCGTGGTTCGTGCAGATGCCGAACTTCACCTCACCACACAATCGATAGCCGGCCCTGCTTGCTCAACTTCATACTGAACTGCAGACAGTCAGACGCAGACATCAGCCATGACCAGTGCGGAGGAAGGGAGGGTGAGCGCCCAGTTTCGCCTCCACTACGCTCCGCCAGTGGACATAGGACTAAATCTTCATGTAGCCATATAGGTGGCACCAGTAATGGTTACGGTGATCGACATTTCAATTGTTCAGCAATAATAACTTTATCTATATGTAGCCCCATGTTACCAAGTAGTATCCAGCAACTGGGTTATGATACCATTAATTTTCTTTGTTATTATCTATTATGTAGAACATGAAACAGCCTAATTTTAGCATGTCCTTGGTCAAGCAACTCATTGCATACGCATCTTATTATTTACAACAATTATGTCATGAGGCAAATCTTAGTCATGTACAAGTTGTAAAAATACTTTTCACTTTGATCATTTCAAGAAGTTTGCAGTGTTTTTCTAGGGTCTGATGGCTTATTGTGGTATTTCAAGTCGTCTACATATCTCTTCCTAACCTATATTTTATCTTTTAAAACATTTTAGTGTATCATGGAATATTATGTTCTAATTTGACTGACTTAAAAATGTATTTTGATTTTTCTCCATTGCTCTAAAGTTTTGTTAGTACCGCCTTCTGTCCCGGATACTAACAGCTCATTTATCACTTTTGGAAGACATTTGAATATGATTTGAAAATTAGCTTTTGTATGCAGCTCTTGAAATAAACTCTTGAGTTGACACTATGCCTTCTGTTTTTCATTCAGTACAAGGGCGACGATGAGGAAGTTGATGTTGATTAGTGAGCGGATGCTGTCAGTGGTTGATCATGATTTGAGCTGTAGGAAGCAATATCAACAGACGACATCGATGCCAGCTTCTAAAACTACTTGTATGCCTTTTGCATCGGGTAATAGGTGCTGGTATATTTGGTAGCTATTTATGTGCTTAGACTGAGTTATGATGCTGTCAAACATATGAGTACATTATTTTTCTTTTTAGTGTTTCCTGAGGCTCGAAGAGGATACTAATCTGTACTCGCTTTATGTATTATTCTTAGCCAGTTTGAGTAGACTTTTGGATTGGTTGTGTTATTCTATTCCGCCAAGCCTCGGGTTACAAACCATGCATCCATGATTCATCTACCTATCATGAAATGCATGCGTGATCCTTAATAAACTTACCAAATGTCTTCGAAGTCTGTGAATTCTGATCCTGGAGGTTCATAAAGTTGTGGAGTTATGTTCAAAGTGCACAAAAAATGTTTACGAGTTTGACTTGTCAACATGGAACCTCTACATTGCCATGCCATGTACTCATGTTAGCAACCTTAGGGCGTTCTGAGCATTTTATACTTGAATGACATTTAAATGCTAACTATGTTATGCTTGTCTTAGGAAATCAACGTTATGTCGTAGGAAATCAACAATATGCTCGCCTAGATATATCCAGACGCTAAAAAAAGCCTGTGGGTGTCCTTGTTGCCATGATTAAAAAAAAAGCAAAATGAGAGAGCAGGGAAGGGAGAAGAGAGGAGGAACGACAATTGCAACTTTCTTCACTAGCAACTTTCTGTGAGATTGGAGATCTTGGAGATGCTCTAGAAGGGGCCGCAGTAGGCCAGCAGTTCTCGCATTGGGGATTTGGGCGATGCCAGCAGTGAGGAAGGGAGCGATGTCGGTCATGCAACATGCTAGGAAGGTTATATGGGCTAGTTGCTGGGCTGGGGCTTTTTTTTTATGTGCCTTGTCCTTTTTTTTTCATTTTCATTTTTCTTCCTCCTCCATGGTGCTGCTTTGAGTTTTTGTATATCATATGGCGTCGCCTTGTCTTGCTTTATATCACCTAGGTGTCGCCTAGGCAACTCAAATGAGTGGATCACCATGTCGCGTCTTACCGCCTTAAAAATCATGTGTATAATATAAAAATCTTATGCTTGGTTGGTTTCATGCATGTAAAATTTGTGCTCTTATAAAGACCGTAAAGAAGACGCCCTTTTGAATTTACATGAACTCTAGATAATCAAGTTCCTTGCGACCGTGACGGATCACAATCCGAATTCTTTTAGTAGACACATTTGCAGTATTCTTATACCAAGAAAAGGTCTATTCTATCTTCTCGAACTGTCATATTTCTCGTTAAACTTTAAAACTAGATATCTTACCCACTGAACTCTCAACACCATTCAAATTACTTGCCTGTCTTGGTTTGGAGTGGCTTTAAATATGAGTTTGTCCTTTTAGTTAAAAAATCAGTAAACACTTGGTAAGGTTTCTAAACCACAAAAAATGTATAAACTTGTAAGAATTTCAAAAAGAGTAAATTACATGGCCGGTCCCTAAACTATTGGTGGGGTTTCATCCCGGTCCCCAAACTATCAAAACGATCATTTAGGTCTCTAAACTATTACTGAGGTTTCATCCCGGTCCCCAAACTATCAAAACGAGCATTTAGGTCCCTAAACTATTGGTGGGGTTTTATCCCGGTCCCCAAACTATCAAAACGGTCATTTAGGTCGCTAAACTATTGTTGCGGTTTCATCCAGGTCCCCGTCCATGCCTGAGATGGACAAGAGAGAGGTGGAAGATGGAGCTGACATGTGGGCCCCACATGTCAGTGAGATGGAGCTGACATGTGGGCCCCACATATCAAAACGACCATGGGTCACTGACATGTGGGGCTCACATGTCAGCTCCATGTTCCACCTCTCTCCTGTCCATCTCAGGCATGGACGGGGACCTGGATAAAACTCCACCAATAGTTTAGGGACCTAAATGCTCGTTTTGATAGTTTGGGGACCGGGATGAAACATCAGTAATAGTTTAGGGACCTAAATGGTCATTTTGATAGTTTGGGGACCGGGATGAAACCCCACCAATAGTTTAGGGACCGGCCATGTAATTTACTCTTTCAAAAAAGTATAGATATAGATTGAGATATGAAAAATCCAAATAAAATATTTAGAGCTCGTGAAATATCCCTAGATGCTTAAAAAGTATATATATCTTTAGGAAAATGGAAAACTATCCATAAAATCTAGAAATTCTCAAACACATATGATATAATTGATATGCAAATGTGTTTTCATATAAAAAACATAATACACGACTAGCACGAATGCATTCAATATCAATGTACATTGCATTCATGTTGGTTGCACCTAATATTTTTATTTTTATCTTAAAAAAATTTAAAACATGTTTATACATCAATTATAATGTTTTGTATTTTTTTAGTTCTTTCAGATATTTCTCATTTTCCTATATCTAAATCTTATTTTTGAAGTTTTTAAAATATTTTTATGAGCTCTTAATATTTTATTTGGATTTTTAATACCTCATTCTATCTCTAGAGTTTTTCCGGAAATTTTTAAAGGGAGCGTATGCTATGAAAACTAGCTTCTTATGGAAACTATGGAAACTTTAATCTAAGTCCACATGATTCTAATCCAATGATCTCAGATGAAGGTGGGTCATTTATTCACTTAAACCCTCCCACCAAGATTCTAATCCGATGATCTCAGATGAAGCACAACCCACCTTCAGCTGAGGCCATCGGATTAGAATCCTGTGGACTTGATTGAAGTTTCCATAGTTTTCACAAGAAGCTAGTTTCCATAGCATACGCTCCCATTTTTAAAGGCTGAGAGATATTTTAAACCTTTTATAAGTATTTATTTATAATAATTATTAAAAAAGATAAAGCCGCCTTAAAACCACTCCAAACCAGATCTGCAATTGATTGGTGGGCCGAGTGGATCACGAAAACGAATCGCCATCCTATTGCATGATGGGCCGATTGGAGTCTGAATCGGGACCGTCTGGTCCAGCGGCCTTTAGCCCTTTGCGAGGCCAGCGTGACCACCTCGCGGACTCTCTCGGCCTCGTCTCGTCTCCCCCTGTCCCGTCTCCGCCGCTGCCATCGCCGTCGCCGGCTTTCGGAGCCCTAACCTTCTTCTCGCCGGGGCCCCTCATGGACCGGCAACCCCAGGACTATGCGGCCGCGGCCATGGCGTACGCGCAGGGGCAGCAGCCACCGCCGCCGCAGTACGGCGGGTACCACCCGCAGGCGCCGCCGCCTCAGTACCCGCCCCACCCCTACGGCGCGCCGCTCCCGCAGTACCCGCCCGGGCCCTACGCGCGGCCCATGCCGCCGGCCTACTCGCACCTGCCGCCGCACCAGCAGCCGCCTCCCCCGTACACGGCACACCCGCCACCGCCGCACGTCCTGTCCACGCCCTCCCCGCCGCCGCACCACCCTTACATGCACCCGCCGCCGTTCGAATCCGCCCCGCCGCCTCCGGCCGCGCCCCCCGCTGATCCGGAGCTCCAGAAGCGCATCGACAAGCTCGTTGAGTACATCGCCAAGAACGGGCCGGATTTCGAGGCCATGATCCGCGACAAGCAGCACGACAACCCGGACTACGCCTTCGTCTTCGGTGGGGAAGGTCACGCCTACTACAGGTACATGCTCTGGCTCTTGCCGCGCCCGCCGGTGCCGGCGCCCTACCCGCCGGGCTCGATGCATATGATGCCGCCTATGGGCCCTATGATGAGGGGGCCGCCGATTCACCAGCCGGGGTACCCTCCATTCTATGACCAGCACCAGCAGTTTGCTGCTGCTCACGGCCATGGGGACTATGAAGCTGCAGCACAACCATTCAAGGGACTGTCTGGGCCGCTCCCATCAGATGTTGCTGCTGAGCTGCAAGACGTGCTTAACAATCTTAATGGCACTAAGGAATCAATAAAGGGAGCAAAGTCATGGTTTATGCAAAGATTGCCATTTGCACCGGCTCTGGCTGAAGCTCTTAAGGAGAGAGTATTTGTGTTGGAGGATTCGGAGCGGCAGCTGCACATAATTTTCCTGGTGAACGATATTCTTTTTGAAAGGTATGGCTTGAGTTGTTTCCTATCTTTATTAAAGTAGAACTGCTTACGTTATGCCTTTTATTTTTTAATTGTAGTTTAGTTGAGAAATTGTCCTCATGATCCTTTTGATGAATACTTCAGTTATCTTGCTGACTGACATACCAGTGCATGAAGTGTTATCTAACCAGCATATATTGTTTTCATATCTCATTGCTGTAGTGCAGCAGCTTGTAGAGTGACTAATTCGTATTTCCAGCATCCACACTATTTATCTCTTCATAAGCACTCATCAAATTGGGAGTACTTGATGCAATCTTAGTTCACCCTAATTCATCTCATTCCAATGTTTTTTTTAAAACTTTGGAAGATAATTACTTCTAGGCAAATAGAAGGCCTTAAAAAAAACAAACCTACTTTTGTCTTTTGACAGCTTATAAAATCGATAAACATAGAAAAATATCCAGGTGCTTTGTTTCATCATAATGATAAGAGGGATCATATATTTAGTAATTTAGGACCCTTTTCACATGCAGATGAAAGTGGTACTCCCCAGTTTGTTACCATTTTTTGGTCCATTAGAAACTGCAGTGCTATAAACATAGCAAGTAGCACCCTGGTGAAACTGTGATGTGCTTTTCTAAACGATATTATGTTGTACCAAATGCATACATCCTTTTGTTCGGAGGGTCCCTAACAAGCTTATCAGTACCATTCCGGATGCCATTCTGCTTTACCCATTGAAACAGATTGTTTTGGACCAGACAATATCTGTGTATGGTGTACCATTCTGGAGTATAATAAACTGTAAATGCATTCATATTTATTAGTAATTATTTGCTAAAATATTTGTATATATTTATTGTCAACTAGCAAATATACCCGTGTGTAGCAACTTGAGAGAAAAAATTCCCTATAGCCAATTAGCCATATGCCGGCGGGTCTGAACCAGCCCCTAGGAGGCATATAGCTCTAGCAGGTCACCCAGGCCCACATGCCACATCTGTTCTGAGTAGGCTAAGCACTGTGCTCCCGCGTTGAATGACGGTTCAATTGTGAGCAGAGAAAATCAGTGCAAGACTTGATTGGATATGACGGACAACAGAAACACTATGTTTAGACCCGTATGCAGAACACATGAGGGGCGGATATGGTGGACTGAAAGTAGCTAGAACTATCGTTCCCAGCGGAATCGCTAAAATGTATTGAGACGAAGATATATCTTACACTAAATACATAATTATGTGTGAGTGAGAGCGATTTGTACGAAAAACGTCATGTCTGAGAGGAACCCCACCAAGATCATGGCGTTGCTATGGTGTGGCCTAGCCAGCTTGACCAGCTATATAATTCATCACGCCTTCGTTGCCTTGCATGAACCGTTTCTTTAACAGGGTAAGAGTACTATAATAGGAGTCTATTCCTTGAGTTTCTGTAACTATGTGTCGTACCATAGTAGCAGTCTGTTCCTTGTGTGTGTGACAGCTGTTCCATGTAGGCAAACATGCAAGGCCGTACTCAACTTATTGCTTGTGTCTTGTCTTTGTTAATGACGGACGGAAGACAGTCCTATCCAGGCATGGGAAAGATGTAGGAGTGAAATAGGATGGGAAACTAATGAAGGAAGTTTCTAGAAGTGACAAAAAATTAGCCTATTTAATATTATGGATAGATATAACAATGTTTGCATATTTTTTGTGCTGCACATAACTTAGGATTTACCTGCTTACAGTCAGGTTTACACAGACGTGTACCTATATTACTGGCCCCACAGCTCTTCCCATAAAAATATTTACTACCTATTCGGAAGATAGCTACTGCCACCTGCATATTCGGAAGGCATACACAGACGTGTACATTTGTTTCCTTCTCTTACCTATTTCTTCCATTCAGTGAAAACCAGACAGAAGCATATCTCATTGTCTCTCTGCCTTATCCTTTCTCCTATCCTCGCTGTTTCGCTGCCATGGCGGGATGGCCCCGAGCTGCTGGCCATAGATGGAGTTGAGGTTCCAGGGGCTCTCCTTGTCTAGGAAGCAGACATCTTCTCCATCCCAAACCTTTTTTTTATCGCGCCACAGCTGCCGGGAGGGAGAAGCAACGGCGGTTGCTCCTGTAGTAGCGTGCCCGCCCAAGCTGAACTCGAAGAATCTGTTCTTTGACAACTGGACTCTCCTTTATCAATTGGTACCGGCATACACGGAATGCTAGATTTCGCCTGGTACAACCAAAATCAGCCAGAACCATGACCAGTACTGGATGTGACCTCTGTTGTGCTAGTCTACACGGTGGTCTGAGGTAATCCGGCCGTTCCGGCCTATACCAGAATGAGATTAACAACTCTGTTTAATCAGATCTTAGTCTCCATGTAGCATAAGGAAGTGCTACAATATGGTATAAATTTAGACACTGCAATAGGAGGGGGCCATGTGAGAAAATAGAAATGCATGTATCAAGTTGAAACGAAGTTTTGCTATATGTTTTAAATGGGCTGATGTTTCATGATATTGAATAATACCCAACTAAGTAGATTGGAATGGAAGATCACTAAGGATTCTGTTTGGTTAGGATATTTAACACCTGTTCTCAAGAAGCCGCTAATGCATGACCCTTGACCAACCAAATCTAGCTTCTGAGAATTTCAAAGTGTACATGGCTTATAACTATGTGTATTTAATTTAATGCATCACTGATTTCTGAATGTATTTGACATGCTACAGTTTACAGAGACGAACTAATATTCGGGACCTTGACAATGAGGCTATTGCTTTTAAATCCGTACTGGGTTCCATGCTTGCAAGGGTTTACAATAATTCACAAAGTAAAGATGACAACCAGACCCGCGTTGAGAAAATCCTGCAGTTTTGGGGTTCAAAGGAAGTTTACGACCAGGAAACAATTGCTAATTTTGAAAGAGAGATGAAAGGTGGTTTGCCTTATCCTTTGGTGCCACGACATGTTTCACCAGATCCATCGACCTTTTCAGGTATCTCCTTTCTCTGCTTCCTTTACTACCTCTATTTCCCATTCTATCTAGGTACTTCAACCCTTTTTTTTTTCTGTTATCTGATGGTGATGCTAGCTCTGAAATAAGGATGCTATTTTGTATTCTTTGAGTGACCTGTGAGTTTTCACCTGATTCCCGTTTTTCTTCATTTGATTCATCAACTCACATAGCTGCGATCATGATATGTTGATCCCTGAAATTTTCTGCACCTCTGGACTGCACTAGCTTGTTGTAGCCACTATTTAGAATGATTCATAACTTTCTAGAATTCATTCCTGGAAACCTATCTGGCCCATCATCCAATTAGAGAACTTTATTCTCTGGCTGATTACTTGCGTTTCTCTCAGTTAAATCATTCTATTGTTTGATTCACTGGTGTTACAATGTCTATTTGGAATAGCTTTTTAAAATGTAATGCATGGACATTTTGCTTTTTGGTAGTAGAAAACCTAAAACTGCTCGATTCTTTTTGCAGGATCAGTGCCACTGCGCTCAAAATGGTCCTCGGAGCCTCCAGAGAAGGATAAGGCAATCCATCCTGTTTCTGGTGCAACCCAATCTGTTCCCTCTGCACAGTTTCCTGCAAACCAACTTCCAGCTGGTGTTTATCCTCCTGTAGGTCAAACTACTTTTGCAGCATCTTTGCCAGTGCAACCATCTTTAATTCCCTCTGTGGCTCCTCAAAGCACTGCTGCTACAAATGATTCGAATCCACCTCCTTATCCACTCTTCCCCCCTGGCCTCATTCCTGGAATGGTTCGGAAGATGCAAATAGGGAGTGGAGTGCCATACTCTCCCTTAAGCCCGCTTGACATCCCCACAACCATCCCTCCATCGACTGTCCCAGAGTCTGAGATCCTTGAGCGTGTATCGAAGTTCTTCAGCGATATTGGGGAGGTAAACCCATCAGAAGGTCCAATGAGACAAAGCGAGCCCGATGACTATGATGACTACGAGAGGGAACTTCCTGCCCGAAAGGGAGGCGCTTGCATTCCTCCCCCACCGAATCTGCTTGTAACAAACCCTGAGACAGGGATGCGTGCTGATGGTAGCGTTGACAGTAAACCAGGGTCCAGCGGACGGTTGGGTCTTGGAGCTTCTGCTGATCCAAATGAGGTGGGGCAATATGATGATGTATATTCTTCTTATCGTAAGCAAAGGAGCACAACGTATTATTCTTCCATCACTGCTCGCTCATCGACGTCAAAGTGAGGGCGGCAGAGATGCTTCAAGCACCCCCTTTTTCCAACATTTCCAGGTGATGCTGTATGGTTACATGAGATGACGAAATTGTAAGAACTATCCTGTCATTATTGTACGACGTAACTTTGTATGACAAATGTGATCTACAGCTTCTTAAATCCAAACGTAGTTGCCCCTTATGCATGTTCCAGGGATCTGTTGTTTACTTGTCCTACTACGTTTTACTCCCAAAATTTAGGTCCTCTAGAATTTTATTTCGTACTTAATGTTTCTAGCAACAAAATCATAACCACAGCAGAATGCTTCTATAAACACGAAGCGAATCATGTTACTTTTCTTGTAGGCTGATTGTCACCTTATAAGAGGGGGGGGGGGGGGGGGGGGGTGAGTATCAGCTTGTAAAAGGAAATATAATACTCTACTTGGGTGTTTGTGCTAGAGATACGGCAGTAAAACGTAGACACCAGTGTACATGTGCTTTGTTTGAGCAAATCACATGAAAACATAAGCTAGGATCTCGAACTGTACAAAGAACAAATGATATCAAAGCGTTGATTGCAATAAAAAAACTGCCTCAATGAAGAATATAGCTTACCTGGGCTTCGCTTACACTTGCACCAGCAAGGAAAAAGCAATTTTCTTGAGGGTTTAGTTTTGGCCCTCGAGGTAAGGTGAATTAAGATTCTAGTAGTGAGAGTTTGATGTAGGACCCAGGATACCGTGATTTGTAACGTTGCTTGGTCGAAACATCAAGAGGAAGATTGACAAAAAGTAACTATTTTGTGATGATTTACCTAAACCATCATAAGTGTATGTAGTGTCTTGATGTTTAGTTGTTATGCGCAAGGCACGGGGTTTTGGCCTGGCCTAGGAATGGCACGGCTCGATGGCCGTCGGGACTGTGCAAGCCCGAACAGAAAGGATCGTGCCTAGGCTGCAACCTCAGCCTAGCATGCCGGCCCGACCATCGTCACACCATATGTAATCCTCCAGCCAGACTCTCTGACGCCTTAAACCCTAACGCCCTCCATTCCATTTCCATTCCCACATGGCTATGCGCGGTCGTGTGAACTCCGAAGAATGGATTCAATTTTTGAAGCAACATGACTTGTTTTTTTTTCGTGTCTGCATTTTTTAAGCACGCTGGGTTCATTGGGCTGACGAACCAGCTTGACACGACATGAGCCTTAAACGGTCGTGCCCGTGCCTAAGGTGCAGCTAGGGATGAAAACGGTACGGATATTTTCCGACCGTATTCGAAACCGAATCCGTTTAGAGGGGTTTTAATCCGTCCGTATCCGAGTCTGGATATTTAACATCCGATACCGTATTCGTATCCGAATATTTAAATCACATATTTATGATATCGATATCCAATCATATCATATCCGGCATTTTTTATACTATCCGTATTCGAATCCGAATCCGGACATAAATATGAAAACAAATACGATATCAGTGATATCCGTCCGTATCCAATCCGTTTTCATCCCTAGGTGCAGCACGTGGGCAGGCACGACACGGCTCGCTAAGCCAGGCGTGCCATGCTGGTTTGATGCCTAACGAGTCATGCCCTAGCTCTATGTCCATGCGAGGCCAAGTAGCTCATTGAGATCTCATATTTCTAGAAGTACGAGAATGAGAATATTTGAGATCTCATATTTCTAAGTACGGGAATGAGAATATTTTATTTTTGTGTTGCATCGGCTAGTACAAACCTTATTGTCTAATACAAGCCTACATAGGAGTTTAAGCACCTATTATGTATTTTTGTATACCGAAAAATATATGAGGTTCATAATCTGTGGCATAGGACCAACCATGTATATATAGATTGTCAAAATGTAAGAGAGAGAGAGAGAGAAAGAGAGAGATGAGGACGTCGGCGAGATGCGGGGCATGATTTAGGATGGTAAAGGCAGGTGTGTGTAGACATTTGACACCGTATGGATGGGATGGGATGCGAGCAAATGGCTACCATCATTTGGCTACCAGAATCACTTCCTGAAATCATTTAGCAACAATGCTCATTTAGTAATACATGCATTTAAGAGATGATAGGAGTTAAACTTTAACAAAACGTTACCAAATAGGCCTAAATCTTTTGGCCGGTAGCCATTTCTGTTCCAGATTCTCCTTGGCAACACTTGCGAAGCGAATACTAGTGAGACGTTTGGTAGTGATTCATGAATAAGAGAACCGACAAAAACATTTCATGGTAACAAGATGGCCGTACACACAAGTACTACCTCGGTCAAAAAAAATACAGTATGATTTTTTGCTAAAATTTCTAAAATTAATGTTTATGACACCAAACAAGTAAAATATATTAATCTCATGACAAATATAACATATTTCATATTTCATATCATATTTACAACTACTGCTAAAAAGAGACCGTAGAAAGCCTAAACCTCCACACATCCAATATTGCTCAACTTTGCGGAACTGCTTGCACGTCATCATCTGGTTGAACTCGACGATTTCGCCATGGCATTCGGAGCCTGGCCGATCATGCGGTGGCAGTCGTGCTTGACCCCGACAGAGACAACACGGTGCGCAGCTTCATCAACAGTAACATTGGAGTCGAGGTGTCGAGACCACTGTAAGACAGCTCAAAGTCTCGAACCAACACCCAGGTCGCCCTCGTCGAACGCCACATTATGTTGTTGCCTGTTAGTTCATCTTGAGTATGACAAGGTTATAGTAAAAAATAACAATACTAACAACCAAATAAACAACCATAGGACGATGCATCCATCAAAATACTTCTCGGATACATCCTCTCACAAACGAAACAACCAAAGGACGAACGATTCTTTGAACAGAAGGCATGAACCAGCCGAAAGGGCCCAGAAAATCAGGGTGTCAGATCCAGGTGAGTTTAAGCTGGCCCGGATTGCATCTCGCAAGATGGCAGGTTTATTGCCGATTGCCTGGACCGGATTTCAGTTTCAAAGTCCAAACAAGAAGCTGATCTTGCACAACACACAATTTAATCAAAACCAACAAGAAACCATAAACGCATAAAACTATTGGGAAGCTCTAACAAAAGAAACGAAACCAACAGGAAAACCTCACAAACCAAGATGACATAAAGCAGAAAGACAAATAAAAGCAGGGAATATGAAATAACTGTATGGCATTGCATCAGACATCCAAGGAAGGATTTAGCAGCACTAGCTCTCAAGCCTGGCGAGGCGAAAGCTCTTAGGCAGCAACTGCGAATGTAGAGAAACAAGCCTTGATTTTTTCATCATTTGCAATGCAACTAAAACATGTCTAGCACAAATCACAGCATCCCAAGTAGCTCACATACAGAATCTAATCTAACATGCAAAACATAGTTAGACAAAGGAGTCAGAATTGATAACATGTCAATCAGCACAGGTCCAGAAGTCCGGATCCTAAGACTGGGGCGACAAAACCATATCATCATCCTCCAACACAGCCAAGAATGATCAAATCAAAATCAAAAGATGGGAAAACACTGTTCTGTCTAACAATCCACAAAAGCCAAAGAATCAAAAATAAAACAAGCATCACAGGTTACTCACCTACAGAATCAAGAACATACAAAACAGCAAAAGATAGTCATGTAGAATCCCTCAGAGACCCGATTTAAATCACACACCACAGATGAATCAAACAACTCTGCAGGTGAGAGCCCCATCACAGACCAAACCACAAAGGTTATGATTGGATGGACACCTGCAGGTGAGAGATCCAGCTGTTGGTTACAGTGTCAAACGGCACTTCCTATCGGTAGGTCTTGAGATCTTCACAGGGACGAGATACAAATTTTGATATGCATATTGATAGTAAAAAGATTGTCATGAGATAATTATAATGCGCATGCTATCAAACCTCATAGTAACTTATACACAAGCAAGCAACCTAAGCTGGGTAAAACAGTAAGGATATACACAAGTGAGATAAATCCTCAGAAAGCCAGACAACTGTCGTCACAAGTATATCTGACGGTAATTCCAGATGTATAGCTAATCATCAAAGGAGTAACTGCAGTGGTTTATAATTTATAATTCTCCAATAAACTAAAGAGTTGGCCCAGAAAAGCAAGCAACAGCAAACACAAAGTTTTAAGGGGAGAATAGTTACTCAGTGGTGGCAATAGGGTTTATTGGTTCGATTCTGCCAGCAAGTGTCCTCAATTCCTTCAGAAGAGGGAGCTTGTTTCACATCATCACAACACCATACCCCAATGGTGTAAATAAAGACATAAAAAAGGAATTGAAGTGTAAATAAACAAGGACGAAAAAAGAATTAATATGGCCCGGTTCAGCAGGATAATCGGCATACAGATCAATCTCATCTATAGAGATAGACATGTGATTCGGTCTGTTGAGCTTGAATATTTCCAAGTCGTCACAACTCACAACCACTCTTTTGTTGGTCCAAATATCAATCTAATCTAACATTTAAAAAGCATCAATGATTGTTCAAAGAAACAACTTGGCACCAATTGCCCAAAAGATTCATATGATCATCAAATGGCCTCAGACCGTCCTAGTTCATGATAAATATCAACAGGTCAGACAAAATTTTGCCTCTTCTGAAACCATCATGTCATCAAAGGCCAAGATCGACAACAGTAAAGCAGTCAAATTTTCAACAACAAAGCCATCACTCCAATTATTGAAATATAATGAGCAGGCAAAACAAGACATTTAAGTTTTTAAATACGGAAATGTGTCAGATAAATGTTATCAGCACCCTTTTGGAGGAATCAGACAGGGATAACTGTATTTTACTTGTGTTATCATCATCCACATCTCTAAACAGAGCAGAGCAAAGAAACAAAAACAAGTTTCAGTTATCTATCAGATCTTCCTATTCAATATGAAAGAACTGTCATGGTGCGGCACAATCACAAAGATTGAACGCTTTCCCTTTCAAAGTTGCACATCATTTAGATCCCGAAACAAATGCGCAAAAAAATCTAACAATATCTAGAAATTTTACATGTGAATGAATATAGGTGGCCTTTCCAGGATCGGATTGGCATAAGAACGCCACCAATCAGGATATAACCACACATGAAGAGAATAGCATGTTGCGCCCGAGCCATTATACCGCGAGGAACGAATTCATCCTCCGGAATTGGTAATGGACGCATGCAACAAAAGATATTTCTAATGACGACAATGTAACAAACAAAGAAATATGCTGGTTTGTGAGATTTGAGTTCAGACAGCCAAGGGTTTGGTCTTCAACTACCACCAACGAAGTAGCAGCATCAGAAACTCTAGTCTAAAACACAGTTGTTCATCATTACTCGTAATCTCATTATACCATGGCATAGCAGCAGGAAATAAAGACCACCGATCTAGTATATATATAAACAGCGAAAAGGTTGAAGACTGTGAATTGGGAGCTCAGACAGCCAAGGGTTTGGTCGTCAAATACTACCGTGGTAGTATCAGAAACTCTAGTCCACAAAAGATTGCTCATCACCGCTCCTATCACCAAATCAACCATCAACCATTGCATAAATACAACAAAAGAACCAATACCGATATATACCCAAGCTAAAGAAGAGAGCGACGAGAGTACGTAGAGCAAGAGCTGCGATGCATGCAGCGACGAAGTATCAGCATCGTCGTCGACGGCCGCGGCGGCGGATGGTGGCGGAAGTCGGAACCCTAGGTAAGAAGAAGCAGGGTCAGGTGATTATTTATAGCCTCTTGCTCTGCATCAGAAGAAAACCTAGATTTTTATGGGCCTGTTTGCACTGCTTGGGCTTTTGTGGGCCTATTTCACTGCTTGGGCTTCGCCAGGTAGAATAGATGGAACCGCAATTAAAAAAAGTGTCTGTTGCTCAAAAGAAAAAAAAAAGTGTCTGGCCTTGGTGGCTCCTCGCCGCTCCGAACGCCGCCGGCGCGCCGTGCTCCCGTCATCTCATGACCCGAAAAGAAGATGCCGCCGTCCCCAGCCGCGCCGCACGACGTGGCCGCTGTCCTCCGGCTCCTGGAGTCCCGCGACCTACCCGCCGCCGCGCGCCTCGCCGCCGCCTCTGCTTCCTCCTCGCCGCTCCCGCTCGCCGCGGTGCTCCTGCACCGCCCGCTGCCCCCGCGCCTCGGCTACAGCCTCCACGCCCGCGCGGCGCGGTCGGGCCTCCTCGCGGACCGCTACCTCGCTAACGCGCTCCTCGCGTTCTACGTCCGCCTCCCGGACCACCTGCCCCACGCGCTTAGGGCGTTCGACGACCTGCCCCGCCGCGACGTCGTCGCGCACTCCTCCGTGCTCGCCGCCTTCCTCCGCGCGGGCCTCCCGCGCCGCGCGCTCCTCCAGCTCAGGACCATAGCCGCCGGCGGATACGGCGCCGACGACGACGTCGCCCCCAGCGCGCACGCGCTTTCCGCCTCCGCCAAGGCGTGCGCCGTGCTGCGCGACCTCCGCGCGGGAGCCTGCGTGCACGGGACCACCGTCGTGCGAGGGTACGGCGACGATGGCGTCGTGCTCAGCGCGCTCGTGGACATGTACGGCCACTCGGGCGCGCCGGGCGACGCGCGGAGGGCGTTTGAGGAAATGCGCGCCCCGGACGGGATATGCTACACGTCGTTGATATCAGCATTCGTGCGGAACGACTGGTTCAAGGAGGCCCTGCAGTGGTTCCGGGCTATGCTCGTGACAGATGGGGTTTGGCCGGACGGCTGCACATTTGGCTCCATGATGACGGCGCTGGGGAACTTGAAGAGGGCAAGGCAGGGTAGGGAGGCGCACGCGCAGGTTGTGACACGCGGCCTGTGTGGGAACGTGATCGTGGAGAGCAGCACACTTGACATGTATGCCAAGTGTGGGATGATGGTGGATGCACACAAGGTGTTCAACAGGATGAAGGTCCGGAATGCAGTTTCATGGTGTGCCCTGCTTGGGGGGTATTGTCAAAGCGGGAAGCATGAGATGGTTCTCTCATTGTTTCGACAGATGTATGTGGAGGACAATGACTGGTATAGCTTCGGAACTCTTGTGCGGTCTTGTGCTGGTCTGTCTGCAGTGAAGCTAGGAAAAGAAATCCACTGCCGTTTTATAAGGATGAGAGGCTGCGGAGACGTCATTGTTGAATCCGCACTCGTGGACCTGTACGCGAAATGTGGTGTGGTAGAATACGCCTACAGAGTTTTTAAAAGGAGCAGTGTCCGCAACATGATTACTTGGAATGCCATGATTTGTGGTTGTGCTCAGAATGGCCATGGTGAGCGAGCCATCAGCCTGTTCAATGAGATGGTTGGAGAAGGGGTCAAGCCAGACTACATCAGTTTCATCGGTGTTCTTTTTGCTTGTAGTCATACTGGGATGGTTGAGGAGGGAAGGAACTACTTCAATTCAATGAGCAAGGACTATGGTATCCCCCCTGGTATTGAACATTACAATTGCATTGTTGACCTCCTCAGTAGAGTAGAACTTCTAGAAGAGGCTGAAGATCTTGTAAACAAGTCACCATTTAGAGATGATTCATCACTGTGGGCAGCAATCCTTGGTGCCTGCGCCACACATACTAACCCAGATGTAGCAGTAAGGGTTGCAAAGAAGATGATGGAATTAGAACCTCAATACCACTTGAGCTATGTTCTTCTTGAAAATGTGTACAGGACGATTGTGCGATGGGAAGACGCTGTAGAGGTAAGGAGGCTGATGAAATCAAGGAAGGTAAAGAAAGAAGCCGGAACAAGCTGGATTGATGTAAACAGAAGCAAACTATACATGTGTAATGCTAATGAGGCAGCCTCACAACCTGTAGCCTCTGAGGACATCAGGAAATGCAGTCCATATGACTGATATAGCTTTGGCGGTGATTCTGGTATCTGAAATAATGTTTAAAGTCATTTCTCAATTGTACGGATGAATTTGAGCAGGTCTTGTTCCAAATCTGTTGCACAAGTCCTCCCTACATATGTGATGAGTGTGTTCAAACTTCCACTGACTTTATGTGATGATCTGATGAAGCACATACAGGCCTTCTGGTGAGGATCTGAAAATGGTAAGAAAAGATTCAGTGGATTCTGGAGGTATGGGTTTCAAGGATTTAAGAGTTCTCAATCAGGCTTTACTTGCTAGACAGGCATGGAGGCTGGGGCCTTCCTAGATAGCCTCTGTGTGTGTCTTTTGGAAGCTAAATATTTCCCTCAGGGTAACTTACTTGATACTGCTCCAGCAGCTGATGGATCCCAAACATGTAGAGGAGTTGAATATGGGTTGGAGCTTTTAAAACTTGGGTGTACAGGATTGGTGATGGGAGAAATACAAGGATATGGAGGGATGACTGGATTCCTCGGGGACACAACCTGAGACCAATAGGTAGTACCCGTGTTTGCCGTCTTCGGTGGGTGCATCAGTTAATTGATTCTCAATCTAACTCTTGGGATGAAACTGCAGTGAGGAGGTTTTTCTATCCATATGATGTTGCCGAAAATTTGAAGATCGAGCTTCCTGGTGAAAAAGACGACAGGACTGCTTTGTGTGGCATTATGAAAAAGAAAAACTGTATGGAATTATGAAAAAGAAAAACTGTACTGTTTACAATCAGGAGTGTATATAGAGCTGCCATGTGCTTGGCCACTTGCACCATGTTGTGGTGAAACTGGTGGAAACTCAACATCTGAGGAAGGGAGACGGATTTGGGAGGAGCTATGGGAGCTCAAGATACTGGCAAAAATCAGAATCTTTGCATGGAAAGTCATAAACAACGGATTGCCACCTCAAGCTATCAAATGCTTTCGACACTTATCTACACAGGCTAATTGTGAGTCGTGTGATCATGACATGGAGGACCGCTTCCATGCATGTGATTCCTGTCCATGCAGCTGCTCTCAGATTTGAAATGCACAAGTACTTGACCTTACCTGTAGAAGATGACATCAATGGACAAGGCCAGACTGACTACTCGTTCTCTTGTCTAACTATACAGAGGAGGTAAAAGCAAATTTCTTAATGATCATTTGGAGGATCGGTTTGTTTGGAGTGATGTTTTAAAAGCTAATGGCAAGATATCCATGCATGGTTCAGTTGTTTTTCTAACCCGGTATATAGGACTCTCTGTCACTTGTCCGACAACAGAGGCAGCAGGCTGATTACAGCAGTAAAGGGAAGTTTCTGCCATGGAGTGCAAAGTCCTCAGCTAATACCAAGGAAGCCTTGTGCAAGAGCTGGATGCCGCCATGTCAGGGTACTCTAAAAATTAATGTTGATGGGGCTTTTAACCCTGATAGTCTGACACTGGCTCAGCAGCAGTGGGCATGATTATCTGGGACTGGGAGGGCCAGCGGAAACTTCCTGGTGATTGCTTTTCTAATGCTGGGATGCTGAAGGAACTGAGGCTGCAACCTGTCTCGAAGGTATCAGTCTTGTGGCTCGCTGGGCTCATTGCTCATTTATCCTGGAGGCTGATTGTGCTGCAGTGGCTGGAAAGCTCGAGGCGCGATGTCAAGAGAGATCATTGATACAACCACTGATCCAATAAGTTCTTCGAGAAAGTGACTTCTCTTAATCGCCTAGAACAAGTCTTGAAGATTAGGTGTGATCAGAATGAAGTGGTGCACGAGTTATGTCAGATAGCTATTAGACGCCGTGAGGGTCGAGTGTTTTTTATTCTGTTTCTAGGGACGTTGTTGCCCTCCTCTGTATTGACATTAAAATTTAATCTTTAATAAAAACTCTGGTTCGAAAAAAAAACTAATGGAAATCAGGATCAATTTGGTCTGCAAAGATCATCATATCTGCTTTACAGTTTGCAACCACAGCCTCTTTTGTCAAGCAAGCTGTCCAAAACTGTAGGCTTCTTTTTGTAAGGACAAACACATTTAGCTGTGCCTGGTTTGATAATATATGACAGGTTTTTCATGTTTTTCACCTGAAGCATAACTAGCTGCAGTCCTTCAGGATTGAAGAGGACTCGATCCTGTAATATTACTCCAATCGAGAAGACAGAAGACCTTTTAGGATAGAGTGACAAAAAAGTGTCTTAAAGCTAATGTTGTGGTGTTAGTAAAAACAACTTGTTCTGATGGTTGGAATTTTCAACTTTTTGGAAGGACCAAAGCAAAAAAATACGTTGCGATTTAAAGTCAGAGAAATAAACAGCATTTCCATGGCATAGGGCTTAAAACACCTCATTACATATAGGCTCAGTTACCATTGCCTGCGTTTCACCATATACATAATACAATTTTCAGCTACTTATACCCTTCTAGAAACGAACCCCTTCCATGAATCACAAACAGAATTTACTCTTCCGTATGAAACTGGTTGTACAGATGTAAATAATTACAAGATAAAATAAAATACAGATCCCAAAACACTTGTTTCTCAAAATTCTGAAAGTAGGCTACTCTAACTTAAGTCCATGTTCATCTCGTCCTGATGGCACGGCTTAAGGAAAAACAAAGAAACCACTCATCTGGCCAACCCCCTCTATACAGTGTTGATAAATCACACGGTCCCAGGCAACTATGAGACAACATCAGTGGCATTGGTACTGCTGGGCAAATGAATCGGGTCATCAACCATACTAACAATTGGAGTTTCCTGCTCTTGCTGGACAACCTGTGGATCTCCAACTGGTATGTTGATCCCAGCAAAACCGACTAGGACGGCAGCAGCTCCAATATAGTCCAGTAGATGAGGAGCATGACCGGTGAGCGTGTCCACGATGGCAGCAATTGGAACTTGGATTGTGAGGCCAGCTGTGGCGACCGTAGTTGTTGTGAGAAGGATCGCTTTTGCCCACAAGTAGTCACTCAAAACGTTGTCTATCAAACCTGCAAAGAATGTCGACGAAATCATAAATTAGCGGCAGTTCATTTCTCACCGTGTAATTTTATTAATGGATCCTCAATATTTCTACAAGGTATTCCTACATATCATTGAGATACGGCATTGCAGTATTATTGTTTGCGTTATGAATTAGAGAGTAGGGAACTTTCATGAACAGAGAGCAAACCTACCTTTTCCGACAACAAGACCAACTTGTTCCCATGTGAGCTTGTGGAATGGCTCAAGCTTGGCAAAATTCAACACCAATGCAACAGGAAGGAAAAACAACATATTAAACAGTCCCAGGAATCCCAGAAACTGAGCCATGCTCACTTGTTCTTGACCTTCTTTCTCATCAGGCAGCTTTTTTCGAATCAAGGTGATATACACAGCATATAAACCAGCAGAAACAATGGACAGGAAATCTCCAAGGAGAGGATTTGTAGCAATGGCATTAACTGAACTACTTGAATCAGCCAGGCTGACAATTATTGTACCTCCCATGCAGAGAAACACACTAATTAGCTTCAACCATGTGAATGTCTCTCCAAGGAAAACTAATGCAACCAAGAAAGTGAAGAGGCTAGACGTGCTACTCAAGATCGTGTTGGACTGAAAGTTCACATAAACAGAAGCATATTTTAGACCAACTAGTGATATGACAAAAGAAAGTTAGTCTCAATAAAATATGGAAGTAGCATTAGGCTCTTCTTAGTAACACTTACCGTAACAGTGGTGTATCTTAGAGACAGATTGAATGTAAGCTGTGCAAGGAACCAAAAGGGGCTGATTAGCATGCTCACTTTGGCCACACGAGCATGCGTCCAGCGCCCTTTTGCATCCAACCCTTTGCTGCAAGCTACAACACCTAGCTCCGTCTGGGCAGGAAAGCTTGTATCTGGAACTGAAGTGTCTTCAGACGGCCTTGTTTGTGCTTGATCCGAGGCAACACTGATCTCATGGCCCCCACTTTGGAGAAGATTCACACTCTCCAGGTCAGAAGCCTGCTGCAGGCTTTCAGCATCCTTGAATTTCAACTTTGTCCAAAAGTCGCCAATAGAATCCTCAAAGTACCGGGCAGCCTCAACTATGGGAATGTAGACAACAAACAGAGAATTGCATATGTAGGTGATCAAGAATGGAGAGACGCCGGCATCCACGACAGACTGCACGATGTAGCTAGCGGCAATCCATATACCGGCAACAGCAACGATGTAAATCAACCCTAGGCACCATCTCCACGAGTTTGTGCTCGTAATCTTGGTCCACTTGTTGATGCTGTTTCTGTTGCCATCAGCAGACTCCAAACTTCCTGTTAAGGTTAGTAACCATAAGTTCAACATCTGGTGTAGAAAAACCAATTCACTAAGAACTTGAGACATATGTCATCTATAGTATACGCCTATGCGGAACAAAATTTTGGCAGAACATATATTTTCAGTTTGGAAGATTAAGGGCATCAACTATAACTTGTCTGCGACCAGCATGTTCCTGCTTATGTCCCCATTACCAGTAACAGATTGCTTCTTTTCTTCAAATGTTGTGCCCAATTCACTCATTGCAAACCATGGAACGGCTCCTAACTGGAAAACCAACCTATGTCCCATTACCAGTAACAGATAGCTTCTTTTCTTCAAATGTTGTGCCCAATTCACTCATTGCAAACCAGGGAACGGCTCCTAACTGAAAACCAACCCATGTCTGCACAGCCCCCACGAGATTGGCGCCCATTGATATGCCAATCATTGTAGTAGTGATAACGAAAGAGAAGATGAGAGAAGCACGCAACCTCGTTCTATCAGGAAATTTGATGGGCAGGTAATCGTAATCCACATCCTAGTATGACGAAACCGCCTGCTAGGAAGTTTATCGACGAGAGCCGAGTTACCTGATGCGGAGATGGAATCGTGCTGGGAGGACGAGCCCATGGATCCAATCTCTATGGATACCGCCACGTCGCCGACCAACCCGGATCCAAGATCTCCCCGCCCGCCCCCCTCGGCAACCTCAGCACCGCGTCAGCGAGCCACGCACCGGGGCATCCGCGCGCGGCGCGCAACAACGACGGGGGTGGTTGCACGCGCCTACCAACTACCCTGCGGCCAGGCGCACGAGGCACGGCGCCGGCGTGGCGACGGGGCCCTCGCTAGCAGCTGGCCGACTGGGGCGAGTCGAGGAGGCGACCCCGCTCGCGCTTCCGCAGGGACGGTACAGTGCACGGTGAGGTCGGCGGCGGCCGGCCGTTGACGGGCCCGGGGAGCGGCGGCGCCGGCGAGTTCGGACGACAGGGGCTCGCAGCCGCACGCGGATTCGGAGGTGGGGGGTGCCGGGTGCGGCCGTGCGGGTGGCCGTGGGCGTGCGTCCCCCGCGGTCGTCGGTTGGTGCCGGCTCGGTCGCTTCTTCCTGTTGCCGTGGGTCCCAGTGTCAGCCTCAGCCAAGCGGCCTAACTTTTTTTTTATTTGTTTTGAAATTTAATTTGCCGACGAATACTTGGACTATCGTGGAACACGTGACAGTGAACCTCCCCTCTTGTTGCATGACCGCGATGGTTCTTAAGTGCGTGCCATTGACGATATATTTAGGGATGTAAAGCTGACGATATATTAGTGATGTAAAGTTAAGTTGGGTAACCCAATGAAATAACGCCTAATTTAGAAAAAAATTGTAGAGATTCTGTAGAGTTGGTTTATTCTTGTCTTACACCATGGGCCACTAGGTTACCCAAATAACATCATAGGATGTGTGCTACTAGTGGACGTACGATTGGCGAGCATGAGTCTGCGCTAGAAGAGCATATGGTGGTCAGGTGGATGACGCCCCAGGCAGAGATGAAGATGATGCAGGAGGTGCAACTCTTGAATGGGCTACTCGTCGTGGTGTTATTGGCGGCTGCACAATGGCATCACCGAGTAGGTTGAGCCTGCCTCCGTCTCACCTCCTGTAAAGTCCAAATGGCTAGAGGGGGTTGAATAGCCTATTTAAATTTTCTACAAGCTTTACTAAACAAGAAGTTAGTAAATAAGATGGCGAAACTCTTCTACCACTAGCACAACTAATCTATGTAAGCCGCCTACACGATTCTAGTAAACAACAAGGCTATGATCTTTAGCTCACACCAACAACCTAAGTTATTAGCTAATTACTCCTATGAGATAAGCTATTATACTCAAGCTAAATAAGGCAAAGAACAATAAGTAAAGAAGAAAGCTTGAATAGATATACCAATATTGATGAGAAGAGATATGTTCAATGTACCAATCAATCAACGTGATCACATACACAAATAAAATCCTCGGCAATAAGATGACACAAGATTTTTTACCGAGGTTCACTTGCTTCCCGGCAAGCTACTCCTCGTTGTGGCGATGTACCCACTTGATGGATCGTGAGCTAATCAACTATCAAGAGTTGAACCCTCAGCGGGTGCCGCACATCCACTCACAAGATGGGGATCCTCCAAGCCACGAGCTCCACTAGAGTAGCCAATTCGTGAACTTCCGTGGGGAAGGGTCAAGAACCCCTCACAATCGCTTGGTGAGGCTCAAAACAATCTCCAATCATGAGCTCAACACCACCACTGCTCCAAGCCGTCTAGGGTGTCGAAAAACACCCAAGAGTAACAAGCAATCCACAGCAAACTCAAGAATCAAGTGCCACTAGATGCAACTCTCAATGCAATGCACTTGAATCTCACTCAATCTCTCTAGAGTATGCAACCAAGTAAGGAGATGAGTAGAGGAGAAGTTCTCTAGCTCAAAGTGTGCCTCAATATCTCAAATATGCAAGAGAGAACCCCAAAGGTCGGCCATCATCTATTTATAACGTTTCACTCAAGAGCTAGTCGTTATGCCCTGGACGGGGTCAACAAACGCGTCTATTGCCCTACCAACAGACGCTACAGCCCGTGTCCGACGCTCGACGTGACGCCACGTGTCCTGTGCATTTGAAGTTCCAACGGTCGAAACGCCATGCGACAGACGCGTCCCACGTCGAAGCCACCAGTGTCTGTCGCTATGACGGACGCGGCACAGAGAGCTCTAAACCGCTCTTCAGGCCGTTAGACGCGTCTGACGGGAGGCCGACAGACGCCGTCCCGTGTCTGACGCTGCGCAAGCCGAACGCCTCCCTCAGCGCGAAGCCGACAGACGCTGACGTCAGCGTCTGTCGCGTGACTCCACAAAGTCTCGTGTCGCGCCACTAGGGTTAGGCGACAGACGCTGCACAGCCGCGTTTGTCGCGTGCGTCATGCGCGTCTGTCGCGTGTTTCTCAGCGTAAACTTGTTCCGCGACTTCGCCACTTCTTCCGACCTTCGGCGTAAAGGAAAATAAGCATTTCATCTCCTCAAAAATGCCTAAATCCCGCCGACCCCAAACCCCTCTCTACCGCTCAAACTCCGCCGCCTTCGCTAATGTGCCAACACCATCATGTGTATATCACCATGTGCATGTGTGTTAGCATTTTCACAATCATTTTTCAATGCGTTACGTTAGCTCTCTACTAGATCCTAATGCATATGCTCAAGATGATGACCTAGTAGTACTTGATCCATGAGCTAACCATGATTGCTCCTCTTGATAGTCGGCTATCAATCCTAAACCCGATCAATCACTTCTCTACTCATCTTATACCGGCAAAAGCAAAACCCTATGGTTATACCTTTGCCTTGATTACTTTGTTCCATGTCTACCTTCTCATGCTTGATCATCTTGACCATCATTTCATGTGCATCTCCACCTCTTGTGATCTTGTGGCCATCACTCCATGCCACATGCTCCTTCATCACGTGTGTTGCTTATGCCTAACTCATTCCACTTGATACAATAGCATTAGCAACTTTGTGTCATTAATTACCAAAACCAAACTTGGGCTTTCACCTCCTAAGGCAGACAACAACGTGTTGCTTCAGCTGAATTTGACCTCATGTCACGTGCAAGAGTGCTTGTGGAACTCCAAACTCGGGCCCAACATAAGGCATGAGAACAACCCATCCACGTTGGCAGGGTCGTAGGAGGAGACGACATGGCGGTCGTGGCCATGGTGGAAGGAGAGAAAGAGCTCGTCGAACGCCTTCCCCCAATCTTTCCACGGTGGTGGAGGTCCATGGCGAGCTTACGACCCAATAGCGGGCCTTAGCACAACACAACAACTACAGGAATACAAGATGGCGTGCACCACCCTTCATAACCGCCACACCACGTTCGGCTTCGCTGCAGCCACCATGCTCTGTTGTTGCTTCCCGGCCACCATTGCTTATCCCTCTTCTCTATGATTGCGGAGTTATAGAAGCTTAGGTGTTCAAGATGCTTTGGTTTTTGCCACTGTCCATCCCTTTCTTCGCATGCTTATGTCGTACCTACTAGTCGTGGCGGCATTCATTAATCGTGGCCCCCATAGGGAAATCATTCACTCCCTATATGGTCCTAGCATCTCGGAGATATTAGAGTATGTCGTGGCTCACCAAGTATACCCATAAGATCTACCTCTCTATCCTCATAATAAACGATAAGATTAGCTACTGCATACCATCATAGTCCTGTATAAGGCCAATCGTTGTTATAATAAGCTGGTACTGCCATGTACATTGGTCTACCGTAGTTGACTCAAATTTGTGTAGCTATAGTGGCTCCTCTACCGCAATGTTACGGATGGCAACTGGTGGGGGAACCCAGTGGGGGGAAATCCCACATATCCACACCCGTTAATGTATAACTCCCGGTCACCCACACCCATTATCCATGCCGGGTACAGAAAAACCCCATACTCATCACTCGATGGATAATGAGTACCCATCGGGTAACCCACACCCGCCACTTGATGATAAGTAGCGCAACATGAGGATTAGAGAAGGGGGGCTAGGGTTTTCAGTATATATGTGCTAGATAGTACACTCCTGCATTCTACATCCACCTATTATCTTCTAACGGTCCCCTGTCGAGTAGCGAATATAGGGTAGAAGGGAATGTACCCATATCGATATATCTGATGGGGGAATATCTCCAATAACATACTCATGGGTGTTAAAAAGGCCCCATACCTGCACCCTAAAAGGGTTTTTAGCCATTGGGTTTCGGGTACCTATTACCCAGGGGCGGATCTACAGGGGGGCTGGAGGGCTCCAACCCCCCTACAGCTAGTGCATCAATGGAAATATGGGGAGGGTGAGGGAGAAGAAAAGGTGAAGGAAAGAAGAAAAATGGAGAGAAAGAGAGGAAGAAGAAGAGACTAGCCCCCCCTAAGTCCCCCATGAAAGTTCGGCCATTGGAGCTTAGGAAGGAGACGTTGAACACTGGACATAGGTTGAAGACAAAGGTCGAGGCAACCGTAAAGTTCAGCCCCCCTAGGATTTTGTCCTGGATCCGCCACTGCTATTACCATTCCAATGCAATGTGGAGACATTTGACATGTTTCGACCATAGACCTCTCTTTTTTCACCCCTTGGTTGCACACAATGGCACGTTCGGAAAGAAGAGCACACTTCCATAGAAATCAAGTGGGACTAATATGAACCCTGCTCTCTACTACATGCACCACGAACAAGGTATTGGGCTTTTAGCTACTTTCATTCATTTTCACTCGTAAAAAAATGATTTCTTTCCTTCCAGGGAAAAAAAATACAACATGATCGAAATGACAGTGGTGCAAGGACATGATTGGAATCTCACCTTATTATTATTACATATCTCCATGTATACCATTCACTAAAATAAAATTACAGTTGTAGAGATCACAAGAACAAAACAATAACAAGAGAAAAGGAACCAAAAGAATACAAGAAAAAAAATCAACTGAACGTACAAATTAAACAACAAAATCCATGCACTGATGTACAATTTAACGTTCACCACACCACCGAGAACGCCTGCAAATGCAGAGCATGTATCTGACAAGGATTTCCCGATGAGCAATCGAGCCATTTCCCGCATCAATTCCGGCGTCCCAGATGGGCCGCCGCGCTAGTGCTTGTTGACGAAGGCGCAGTGCTTCCTGATCTCGCCCTCGGAGCCGGTCTTGACGTCGATGGCGCCCATCCTGACCATGGAGCGCGCGAAGACCTGGAAGAACACCTCGGGCGGCGCGTTCACCACGCTGAGGATGTCGGCCTTGGACGTGGCGTCGGTGATGAGCGCGGCGTCGGACTGGAACAGGCCCCGCCGCTTGAGCACGCCCCGGTAGTAGCTCAGGTCGAAGGTGAGGAAGCTCCCCGGGTCCATCTCCACGATCGTCGTGTTGTCCGTCAGCGTCTTGCACCTCCGCCGCAGCGTCGCCGCGTACTGCGGGTCCAGCGACGGGTCCGCGTCCCCGGGAACGGCGCGCCCCGTGAAGTTGTACAGCCGCTTGCTGAAGGAGTTGCAGTGGGAGATGCCGATCGTGTGAGCCCCTGCACACGCAAGTGGAAGTGGTTGTGGTTTATCATCAGCATGACAGCATCAGCATTCAGCAGCAGCTAGCGCTAATATAACTCGGTGACAGTTACAGAAAGTGATTAGGAATGTCTGAATTGTTCAGTGTAGGTATAGTTTTTGGAGCTATTCAGGGAATTATCAGTGTTCTCTGAACTGCTTTGCAATTAGCATATCCTTATATTTATCGGCAGGTTATAAATATGAGGCACGTATTTGAAGGCAACATCAACCTACTTCATCAGAAGCATCTGTTCTAGGAAAAGGACCATTTCAGAAGTATCCTGTCTGGAGTTTGCATATAGGAGTATATACTAAAGGCTCATCGTCTATGATACTAGATTGGAACAGACCAGCGGAAGGTAGTTGGCAGCAGCGTGCATGTCTACATCAGAAGAGGTTGCCGATTAATGTCATGCAGACATGCACATACGGAAAATGGACGCCCATCAGTGGTCCAAACCTGGTCAGTGACCCGGGATGTCCTCCGCAAATGATGAGGAGTATACACATATTCTGATCTTCAGATTCCAAGTTCTCCTTCTCCACATGCCATCAATCTCTTCTTTTACTTTAAGCAAGCAAGATGACCTGCTCTGAAGAATGCTGTAAGTTAAGCCTGCCTCTGCCTGGGATGCAATGTAGGGGGTGATCACCTACAATCTCTTTCAGTTATCCTCATAACTAGGTTTTTAGGCAAATTTATCTTATCTCTGTCGTACTGAATCATTTCCCGGCTACCAAACTCCATCTACATACATAGGCAGGACAAAACCATCCTTTAGATGCTAACTAGTACTAACATGCTGTGTCTCTCGTCAAGGATGACGTGCAGCTGTCAGCTACAGAGCTACCTACTCAGCTGTGCTTGACACTCCTGAAGATGAACAGAGTTGCAGCTGCCCAGTTTAAGGTCCTGTTTGGTTTATGAATCATTCAGTTTAACTCCTCATCACATCAATGTTGCGGCAAATGCATAGAGTACTAAATGTAGACTAATTACATGCATGTCGGCACAAATTAGGAGTAATTTACGAGACGAATCTATTAAACCTAATTAGTCCAAAATTAGAAACTTTTTGTCAAATAAGACGAAAGTGCTGTAGTATTTGTTAAACTTTAACACCTCTAACCAAAGCGGCCCTAAAAAGTCTCCTTTTCTGTTGTCAATGATTCACTCTAGAAAGACAAAACTATGCTTCCTAACATTGATTGTGCATGCATATACCGTCACTAAAATACTGTTAGGTGCTGAACTTCTGCCTTTTAGATGAAGATTTGACAGAATGAACTTTATCTTTTACGGTGTGTGCATGTTCAGGTTGTCTGTCCAATCTGGCCAATCGGCCATGGCATCGAACTAACTGCTCCTAGAACGTTCTAGGCTCCTAGTAGTTGCTTGTTCAGTTTACTCATAACTTGGGCTTTGTTTAGATGCATCCAAAAGTTAGAATTTTTTCACTCTTTCTATCGTATCAACTTTTAGCCGCTTGTATAGAGTATTAAATGTAGGTAAAAAAATAACTAATTACACAGTTTAGTTGGAAATCACGAGATGAATCTTTTGAGCCTAGTTGGTCCACGATTAGACAATATTTACCAAATAAGACGAAAGTGGTACTATTCATTGAGTTGAAAAATTTTGCAAACTAAACGTGGCCTTGAGACATCAGTTCTAGTTCGGGACATCAGTACTCGTCCTGCAGAGAGTAAGTAGGTAGAGGAGGAGCGTGTCATAAACAGTTTGCTAAAGCTACCAGTTATCCAGTACAATCAGAGCACTACTACTCCTATCCTACTGCTAATGCCGGCATGACCAAACGTACTATTCAGATAGGAGTACTACTCTCCAGACAAATGATTCACCCAGCGAAAGGGAATGAAAGTCGGTGGCTCGGTGCCGTTGGTTGGAATTAGCACGTTTAATATATAAACAGATAAACTTGCAAGTGCGCCTTCTTCTAATCTGAGGACTGGTCACACCTGTCACTGCTAATCTGTCCAGTTCCTTGGCATGTCAGTTCTCTGTCTGTGTAAATTAAGTTGATTGATTGACAGGTGGAAAGATAATCTTCTTGTTTTGTTTGTTCTTTTTAGCAAATTGTTGAATGATGGTGAAGTTGTCGTGAGGTGGAATAACAAATAAGCGGTGTAGCTGAGCTCAGAATGGTGGCGGCAATGGAGTACCGTACCTGAGAGCCAGACGAGGTCGGGGAGGTCGAGGCTCTTGTTGCGGAAGGACTGGAGGAGTGTGGTGAAGTTCATGGTGGGCGCGGGGATCTGGTCCAGCGCCTCCTGCTTGATGGACACGGTGCCGTCGCGCCTCCCCGTCGGCACGCTCCAGAACGGCCCGCCCTGCATGCATACGCGCGCCGGCGCGCGGAGAGGGAGAGAGGAGTCACGGTCACCGGCCGGCGGCTGATGCAGCCATCACGCATTCAGATGGGGACGCTCAGGAAGGCTTACGATGACGCCAACGGAGTCGCGGGCGGCGAGCGCGAGGATGTCGGCGCAGGACACGACGCCGGGGCACTCCTTCTCGAGCAGCGCCTTGATGCGGTCGATGAAGCCGAAGCCGCGCAGCGTCTGGTTGGGCGCCGCGTCCTTCTCCGCCTCCTTGCCGCCCGTCGCGTTGAGCAGCACCGACGCGTCGCAGCCCTGCAGCAGGGGAGCAAGCATGCATAGCGCAGTCGGTCATTGGCATCGATCGGCATTCGTCGGCGCGCAGGCAGCAGGCAGGACGCTGGCATGCTAGCTAGCTAGCTACCTGCAATGCAAGTGCTACGTACCCTGACGAAGCAGTCGTGGAAGTGGGTGCGGATCAGGGTGGCGGCGACCGCGGGCGCGTGCGGGATGTGCGCCTTGACGAATTCCTTGACGATCTTCTCCGCCTGCGGGCAGGTGGAGTCGTAGAAGCCCTCCTTGAGCTGCGTCCGCGAGCCGCCGACGAGGACGGCGGCGGCGGCCAGCACCATCGCCGCCGCCAGCACCATTCTTGTCACCATCGCCGCTCCGAGATGGACTGCTGCTGCTGGCTAGTGGCTGCTGCACCTACAAGCAATTCGCTCTCCGCCGTGTCGATCAGCTGACTGCGTCGACCGGTCTCGAGCTCTTGCTGGTACAAGCAAAGGTGCCGAGCCCGGTGCTGCGCTATAAATACACAGTGTGCCGGACAGCAAGGCACGGTGACGTCTGACGTGTGTCTACTGTCTACTGGGCGGCTGGCTACTCCGCTAGTGGGGTTCGGTTGCCGCCGCGCGCTGCCCTGCGACGATGCCGCTGCGCATTGGATATTCCGAGTTCTGACGACGATTCCGCTAGGGGGTTCGTTTGAGCTAATCAGCAGAATCAGCAGTCATCCAACAGTGTTTTTCTCTCACAGCAAACCAGCGAACGTTACTTTCAGCTGCGGTAAACCAGCGAAATGGAAGCGGACGACGCGGTCTCCGTCTCGGACAGCGCCGGGTCCGTCTAACTACGTGCGTACGGTCGATCGAGCGGCTTGCCCAGTTCGATCGATCGTATGGTCGATGTATGTACGCTTAGACTGGGCCGGCCGGTACGCAGTACGCACGCACGCACGATTCTGGCTTCTGCTACCTGCTTCGCAAGCGCAAATGGAGAACGAGGACGAGGACGACGTCGGGGCGGCCGGCCGGCGGCATGTCAGCACCAGCGCCAGCGGCGGTCTCCGCTCCAAGTGTCACCCATCAAGGCGTACTGGTAGGTGGGATGTGCGCGTGGACTTCCGCTCGCCTGCCCGCCCGATACTTCTTTTGCTTGCTGCAACGAACTGCCGTCCGTAGCAAAATGATCGATGTGGTACTGTGCGCCAACTTGGTAGTAGTACTCCCCTCAGGCTATCCGCACTCATGGACCTCTATATTCATCCTCTATACGTCCTAGTCAGCAAGATTCTCTCCTCTATGCTCAATTCTCCCGCATCCATCCATCCTCTATATCATCCTCTATCCACTGTGGGACCCACTTGTTATTTTATCTAAATATATCCATGTGTGATCTAGTTTTGAAGGATTTATTGAGACGAATTTAATGGTGCAATCAAAATTTAATTTGGATTTTTGGTTTCTGAGTAATAACATTTTTATAGAAAAAAAGTTGACACGTTTTTCTATGCACCGCTGTTTCTTCTGCTGTCTCACGGGCGCGCGTCCGTCGGCACCGTCCCGTCCTTTAACGTATAAACAGTAAAACGCCAGATACAGAGGATCGTATGGCTTCCTGAGCGATAGAGTACCGTATACAAGGTCCCGGTGCAGCGGTTTTATGCTCTACGCAATCCTGCAGGGAGAGATAGCGGGCGTGAGTGCGGTCGGTCTCAATCCCTCGCCCGTCGTCGTCGTCTGAAAATTTCAGGCGCGCCACCTACTCTACAGTGGTAGGCTTGTTGAGGGGTGTTTAGTTGGTAAAATTTTTTGGTTTTGGGGTATTGTAGCTTTTTTGTTTTATTTGGCAATTACTGTTCAACCATAGACTAATTAGGCTTAAAAGATTCGTCTCGTGATTTTACGGTGAACCGTGCAATTAGTTTTTTTGTTTTGTCTATATTTAATGCTTCATGCATGTACCGTAAAATTTGATGTGACGTTTTGGATGAAAATTTTTGGAACCAACACCCCCGGACGACGATGGGAGAACACACGACGGCGTGCGGCGGAATCGAGCGAAAAGCCGTCGGCTTTCCACGTACATCTCGCAGCGGACGGACGGACCCACGGTTGAGATTGGACAGGGGAATCTCGCCGTGCCCGTGCCCGTGCGTGGTAGCCTAGCCGCCGCCGGTAGGGTGTACTACAGCGGAGCCCATCAGTCCTTCACGCTTTGGAGCGGCTCCTTTCTGTTCGTCCATGATTCCAAGCAGTGCGAGAGAGGAGGCACCCACATGGCCAAGTGAGCCGGAAACGATGGATAGGGAGGTGGTCGAAGAGTTTTAATCATAAAATAATTGAGTGTAGCTTATTTGTTTGAATTTTTATATTATGGATGGGCTCATCCAAAGATAAAATACAAATTTGTGTGATTTTATTGTTCAGAAGTCATCAAAAAATATATGACAAAGCTTTTATTATATCTTTCTAATATGAATTATTGAATTATATACTACCTAAATTATTTTTTGCTATGATGTGGGGGGGCCTTGGCTCCGCCAGTGCATGGGGCCACATCAGCCATTCACAACCGTGGCGTCAAATCTGTGACTGAGGGTCCGTTTGGTAGGCTCTGGCTCTAGTTAAAACAGCTTCAGTTATAGCTTTAGTCGTGGAGCAGATTCACTGGGAGAGCTGAAGCAATTTTTTAATCTGTTTGGCAAAACAGACTCTCCTGGTAGTCTAAAAAAGAAGAAATGTGCGTAATACCCTTGTTTTTCTTTTTCCTTTTTCTTTTATTTTCTTTTTTTCTTTCCCAAACCTTATCCTTATCTGCTCACTCGGTCAAACGCACGCAGCCGCATCTTCTTCAACCTCGGTCGAACGCACGCTAGCCGCATCTTCTTCATCTTCAACCTCCGGATGCCTCGCACTGCGCCATGCTTGGGTACCGAGTCCGGCCAAGGGCCGACGGCGGTGCCACACCTCCACGCCCGCCCCGGCTCCGCCCTCCATGCCGGCTCTCTCCTCCACATCCGGCTCCATCAGGGGCATACCCGACGCCTCCGCACCTTCCGCACGCCGGCTCTCTCCTCCACATCCTCCGCACGAGCTCCGCCCCAGGCACGCCGCATCCGTCTTGACATCGACGTTGGACCAGCTTTGCGCTGCCGTCGTGCACGCCGCAACGCTCCTGTGCCGCCGTCGCCCGCCGCGCAGTGACGGAACCAGGGGCTATCAGGGCCGTGGCCCCCAAACACAGTAAGTTCCATTTAATATCTATATAAATATATGAATTTATAGCAAAAAAAAATATCAAATTTTACCTATTTTTTATTCAAATATTATGATTTTGGTTATAAATAGTGTAAAATATTTAAAAAGTTGTTGAATCATATAATTACATACGGAGTATATTTTAGCACATTAAAAAAATATGATCGTATTTGTTTGCCCCTGTTCAGAATCGCTGGTTTGCGCCCGCGTCGGCGCGTCTCGGGGGCAAATCTGGCCACCGGCCAGGTTCTGAGCCCACTCTCTGCAGCGGAGCCGGAGGAAGCTACTTTTTTCGGCTCCTACTCTCTCTCCTCGGTTCTCTCGGCAGGTTTTCCGCGGCTTCGGTGCCGGAGCTGAGCGGTGAAAGGACTTTGGTTGACGGAGCCGAAAAATGGCTCCTGCAGCTGCCCAGGAGCCATACCAAACCGCACTTGAGCAGCTATCTGCAGTGCTAGGCTGGACACGTCTCTGCACTTCCCCTCTGCATCTTCTGGATGGGTACCACCCGGAGTACTGCCACATCATGCTGCACACTCCTGTTGTTGTACTGCTGCACAGATTGCAACTGCGATCTGGTTCGGCTTTGATCATTCAGGGTAAATTTTTCCATAAATTCTACTATAGGTGTGTTCACTTCGCGAAAAGTAGCTGAAAAGTTACTGTAGCATCTTTCGTTGTTATTTGGCAAAATTTATCCAATTATGGACTACCACGTTTACAAACTATGCAATTAGTTATCTTTTTTTACCTACATTTAATGCTCCATGCATGCGTCGAAAGATTTGATGTGATGGGTGAAAGAAGAAATATTTTGGGTTAGGATGGGGAAGTGAACAAGGCCTATGTAAAAAGAAGATTCCCCATCACATCAAAATACCGGCACATGTATAGAGTAGTAAATGTAGATGAAATCAAAAACTAATTATCCAGTTTTATTGTTCTTTACGAGACGAACATTTTGAGCCTAATTAATCATTTTTGGATAATTTCTTACACTAAAAAATAAAATGCTACAGTGCACAACAGTGCGCAACAGTAATTCAGCCGTCACCAAATCGGCTGAACTAAACAAGGCCTTAGTTCCCAATTCCACCTCAAAAATTCACTATGCAAAAAAGAGATTCCCCATCATATCAAAATGTCGGCAAATGTATGGAGTACTAAATGTAGATGAAATAAAAAATTAATTACACAGTTTTGTTGTACTTTGCGAGACGAACATTTTAAGTCTAATTAATTAATTTTTAGACAATTTTTTACACTAAAAAACAAAAGTTACTACAGTGCTCCCGACACGAACACTATAACTACAGTACCCGAATAAGAAGGTCTGCAACTGCAATCAGGGCGAGTAGCAGTAGCTAGACCGTAGACGCATCGTGCCATGCGCTGATGTTTACTGTTTGTTGAAATGACGTAAGAGGAAAAATACTATCCGCGCTGAAAACTACGGGCTGAAGTGGTGCTGCACGGCCGTACTCTCTCCGTCCCAAATTATCTGTCGTATTTTTTCGTGACACAAGTTTAACTTGATTTGTAGAAAAATACGTGCAATATTTGTATCTTTAAATAAATTTATTAAAAAACTAGATTTAAATATCTTTCCAATGATATTAATTATGTACCATAAATATTAATATTTTTAATATATATTTTTGTTAAAGTTGTTTCTTAGAAAACGAAAACGACAGATATTTTGAGAGAGAGAGTATATACATGCATGCATATGAATCACTATCACGGAGTCCACGACGGGAGTACTAGTAGGTACGTAGGGCATGGGCGGGCTACGTGTGCTCGTGCTAAAGTGTGCTCCTGAAAGCAGAGGCTAGTCGCAAGAAGAATCCGAGTGATGGCAAGCCACGCACGCAACTCCAACAACGCTCCTGCTGCTAAGCCCGCTGCTGTTCCTGCTCATGAAGCTTCCTTTCCTTTCTCTCTTTTTTTTTCTGTTACACAGACGACAGATCGGTGCTCGTGGTCACGGCCATACCGAACTACTGAACCATCCGGAGATGAGATGAGATGACCTCCAAATAAAAAGGAGCAGGGTGGTTAGGGCGCGTCAGCCTGGCTCGCTTCTCCCAGCCAGGCCAGGTTGAGCAGCAGTGGCGCGCGGCAAATATGCGGCTGTGGCTGAGCAGTGCTGGAGATGGACAGTGGACACATGTATCTCTGCACTTCCCCGCTGCATCTTCTGGTTTGTTGTTCTAATGCTGCACATACGTACGGTATCAATAATGCACGATCATCTGGTACAAGGCAGGGCGAGTAGACGACGCATCACGCCATGATGGCTCGCAAACGCCTCGCGCTCGCTGTGAACTGACTTCATGCGTGTATCACCTACTAGTACTCCTATCACGGAGTCCACGTAGGTACGTAGGCCATCGGCGCATGGCATTGGCTACGTACTCCTGAAAGCAGAGGCTACCAAGAATCCCAGCGATGGCAAGCGACGTATACGCAACTCCAGCAACGCTCCTGCTGCTAGCCTGCTACAGTGCTAGCTGCCAGCTGTTCCTGCTCCTCTGCTCATGAAGCTTCCTTCCCTTTATCTTTTTTTTTCCTGTTACACAGACGACGGACGCTGCTCGCGTGGTCACGGCCATACCGAACTACTAAACCATCCGGAGATGAGATGAGATGAGATGACCTCCAAATTAAAAGGTGCAGGGTGGTTAGGGCGCGTCACTGCTCACCAAATACCCATATTTCTTGCTCTTGTTGGGTCCTGGTCCTCGGCGCTAGCTCCATCTCTCGTCTCGTCGTGCTCACCGACAGCCTCTCCACACGTCGCCTTGACAAGCCGGACGGCCAGTTGTTTGCATTGTCACCAAGAACACTGTTTCCACTGGTTCATAATTTTAACGATAAACGGATAGATGCAAAGATAGACGACAACTTCACCATCATTCAACAATTTGCTAAAAAGAACTAACAAAATAAAGAAGATTATCTTTTCACCTGTCAATGAATCAACTTAATTTACACAGACAGACAACTAACATGCCAAGGAACTAGACAGATTAGCATTGACACGTGTGACTAGTCCTCAGATTCGGCATCACATTACTGTTTTATTTGCAGTTTTCACGGCCGTCTGCTGCGACTGCAAGATAAGGTAAACACTGAAAGTCACTGAGGCTTTAATTACAGTCTTACAGAGGAGGAAACAGGAAAGGGAGACTCAAGTGAAGCCCCGTGAAAAGCATGCATGCAATAGGACTCTTTCCCCTGCAAGCAAGCAAGCATTCCTCGCCTCTTCCACATCTTTTGCTTCCTCCCTCCCTGCAGATCCATAGCCTGCCTGTAGCTACTAGGCTAGCGCAGCGTAAACATGGTTCTTTTAACTTTGGCATACCCAAATTCACCCCTAAATTTCACTATGCAAAAAGAAGATTCCCCATCACATCAAAATGTCGGCACATATATGGAGTACTAAATGTAGATGAAATCAAAAACTAATTGCACAGTTTTGTTGTACTTTGCGAGACGAATATTTTAAGCCTAATTAATCAATGTTTGGACAATTATTACCAAATACAAACGAAAAATGCTACGGTGTGACGGGACACTCACTATGCAAACTTTGCCTCTAAAGTTTGAAATCTAAACAAGGCCTCAGAATTGAGAACTAAAGAAGGCCTTTGTTCAGATGAAGATCTTTTGGAATAACGTGTGACCAGGATCAAATATGGTCACTCTCATGCATTGCTAGCTGTGGGTTACAAGCAATGCCAACCTAGGAAGTACTTTAATTTTGTTTTCCTTTGACGAGCAGCCTAAAAAGGTAAACAAGAAGCTGCAAATTTAAAGTAAACTAGAAGCTGCAAATTTCTTTTGCAATGCCTCTCAGCAGCTTAATTAGTTTTATCATGTAGCTAGTTCAGGACCAGTCTAGACATTATTCCTGAATGCTCTCAAGAACAGAATCAGCTCAGCATCTGATCTGGTTATGTGTGGATACTCCATATGCACCATCATGACGGGCATAATGTGCATGCATGCTCATCACTCATACTGCCTAGCTTAGGCTATCCGCACTCATGGACCTCTATATTCATCCTCTATACGTCCTAGTCAGCAAGATTCTCTCCTCTATACTCAATTCTCCCGCATCCATCCATCCTCTATATCATCCTCTATCCACTATATCTACTGTGGGACTCACTTGTCACTTTATCTAAATATATCCATGTGTCATCTAGTTTTGAAGGATTTATTGAGACGAATTTAATGGTGAAATCGGAATTTAATTTGGATTTTTGGTTTGTGAATTATAACATTTTTTTTTCTTTGTTTAGCTAGTGGGGTCCGCCACTATAAAGTATAGAGTAAGCACAGTACTACTCTAAATATAGAGTGAGAGAAAGGATAGAGTATCGTTTTAGAGTATCCAGTGCAGCAGTTTTTACTCTATATTCATACTCTAAAGCTTTAGAGTATCGTTTTAGAGTAGCCACTGCGGCTAGTCTTAGCTAGCTAGTGCAACACTACTTTTTTCTAGGCAGTGACTGATCATGCATACAGCCTTGATCGAGTCCATGATACACTACTCTGTCATGGAATGGAAGCCATAATAGCAGATTAAGCAGAATGTTTGCTGAACTGAAAGAAGTCTTCATGCTACCACATTCCAGCTCAAGTAGTTTTTATTTTTGACAAGAATTCCAGCTCAAGTAGGGGACAATTATTGAGTCCACACGCATAATACACTAAATCGTGGCTAACAACGATGTGCGCTAATTGACCCACTAAATCAGCAACCAGATACCATTTTAATTACACCATGCCTCTTTTTAAGAACATTGTTGTAGTTGACTTGAAGGGCAGACTTTGTGCAGTTGGTGAGAAGCTCACCCACTGAGCACCAGGTCCTGGGTTCGACGCCACCTCCCTGCATATTTGCGGGGGTAAAGGCTGGCCTCAGTTAAACCCTTCCCCAGAACCCCACTCAAGTGGAAGCCGCCTGACACTGGGTCTGCCCTTTTGTTGTAGTTGACTTGACTTACGTATATATGCGTCTATATATGCGTGTGTACTTTGTGGTGAATGAAATGGCATTGTATCTATAAACCCCCAAAAAAAGCATCTTAATCAACAGCATCTCCTCTTAATGAAACACACGTCCACGGACGTGTTCTTGGAAAAAAAAAACCAACTCGTCAAATAACTGGAACTAGGTACAGTACAAAGCGAGTTGGATTTTGAATGCATAAGAAGAAAAATAAAATACTGTGACTCCCTACTCTTGTATGTTTCCCCAACTGCCGGGAAAGCTAGTAAGCACCAAACTCTTCATTCAGTACATCCGGCCTGTACAGTTCATAGGTGTTGTTTAAATCCAGAGGCTAAAGTTTAGGGGTGTCATATGGTGTGTCATATAGAAGTGTTCAGATAGTAATAATAAAATAAATTACAGAAGTTTTCAAAAATCCGCGAGACGAATTTATTAAGCCTAATTAATCTGTCATTAACAAATGTTTACTGTAGCACAACATTATCAAATCATGGACTAATTAGGCTTAAAAAATTCGTCTCACAAAATTAGTCATAATATGTGCAATTAGTCATTTTTTAGTCTATATTTAATAATCTATGCATGTGTCCAAATATGCGATGTGATAGAGGCTCAACTTTAGAGGGAGGAGCATAGTTCTACGCATTTGGTATCTCCGTTCATACAATCATACGTACTGTAAATTCGTTGCGCCGTCCAATCAGAGCGGTTAGGGCACAAGTTTTGTTTAATTTGGCTCTGCCAGCAGCATATCATTTCGATTTTAAATGTACAAAGACAAAGGACTGACGATTTTGATGTGAGCACATGACTAGAGCCATCTACCTACTAACTGATGAGCTCAGCACAATGTACACATCTAGTTAGTGACAGCTAATCGACAAGCTGAAGCTAGCTAGATGCACGCTGTGGACCGGCTAAACGTGTTTCTGGGCGCAATCCATCACCGCCCGTGTTTAGATCCGGACTTGGGTGCCCGATTCGGGCACTGTAGGTACAGTGACCATGTCGGGGCACTGTAGCACCTTTTTGTTTTTTAGTGCAAAAAATTGTCCAAAAATTGATTAATTAGACTCAAAATGTTCGTCTCGCAAAGTACAACAAAACTGTGCAATTAGTTTTTTATTTCATCTACATTTAGTACTCCATGCATTTGCCGACATTTTGATATAATGGGGAATCTTCTTTTTGCATAGTGAAATTTGGGGATGAAAATTGGGAACTAAACAAGGGCACCGTCCCTTTCCTTCTTGACTACTACAGCATGGTTCCTGCAGGGATCACTTGCAGGGGCAAGCAAACAAGCTCGGTCAGACAAAAAGTCACAAAAAAGGTTCAGGGAAGAATCATCAGGGACAGCAGGCAGCAGCAGGTGGCTTCAGGGTAACTGTTGCTTGCTGCAAATTAAGATGAGCAGCAAGCTTCCTTCAGGGTTAGCATTAGCATCTCGGTCTGCCAGAGGTAGGTTTTGTCAATTACGGCTGTGTTCAGTTCCGAAATATTCGGGGGGAAATTCCTGTAGCACTTTCGTTGTTATTTAGCAAAATTTATTCAACCATGAATTAATTAGGCTCAAAAGATTCATCTCGACATTTACAGACAAACTGTATAATTAGTTATTTTTTTACATACATTTAATGCTCTATGTATACATCCAAAGATTCGATGTGACGGGTGGCAGAGGAAATATTTTGAGTAGTGAACGGGGCCTACACCTCTCACTTTCAGCATGCTGTGTGGGTCCCAAGTGAGTCCCAACCGTAGTGATAGGCTGTAATAATACAGAGGCATATTAAACACATCACCATTCAGATCAGAGGTTTTTGGTATCTAATAAGCTTTCCAATTGATATATCTCCGTTTTCCTCCCTCTGGTTTCTAGGAGTTGACGAGAAGATTCTTTGTGAATATAAAGTGATTGCTGAAAAAAGAATGAAACAGTGAGACCGGTGAAGAGACCCATCATCATCCGTCAGTTTCTGCCTGCTGCCTTCGCCGAGAAAGTAAAAAGACGCTTTCAGAGATGGGAACAGACAAGAACAAAAAATGGAGAGAAACCAAAGGATAATTCCAATTCCAATCAAATTAAAGTTGTTTGTCTATGATGACGGATCACCTCCGTTGCCAGCTGTAAGGCACGATCATCGATGATGGCGGTCTTGAACTCTAGCCCTTGCCCTCCTTTTTTGTCGGAAAAAGTCTAAATAACCCCTGAACTATGGACCCTGTAACACATAACCCTCTAAACTATGAAACGGTCTAATTTACCCCCTGAACTATCCAAAACCGTCTATTTTATCCTCTGGGCGGTTTTTGACGGCGGTTTTGCTACACTAACAGCAGGTTTGCTACAGTGATAGCGGTTTTGTCTTTTTTATTTATTTTCGCTGAATATTTGAAAAATCATAGTAAATCACAGAAAAATCATAAAATAGAAAATCTAATTTTGTTGGACTCCACATAAGTAGATCTATACAGTGAATATATAACACGGTACGCTTTAGTACAAAGTTTTTGCTGTAGCTTTAGATTAATTGGAAAATCCAATTTAGACTAAAGTTACAGCAAAAACTTTGTACTAAAGCGTACCATATTATATGTTCACTGTGTAGATCTACTCATGTGGAGTCTAACAAAATTAGATTTTCTATTTTATGATTTTTCTGTGATTTACTATGATTTTTTAAATATTCAGCGAAAATAAATTAAAAAGACAAAACCGCTATCACTGTAGCAAACCTGCTGTTACTGTAGCAAAACCGCCATCAAAAACCGCCCAGAGGGTAAAATAGACGGTTTTGGATAGTTCAGGGGGTAAATTAGACCGTTTCATAGTTCAGAGGGTTATGTGTTCCAGGGTCCATAGTTCAGGGGGTTATTTAGACTTTTTCCTTTTTTGGTCGGTTATTCCTATAGGGCACCGCCCAATGGAGACTAACATTCTCACCAGTTCTAGTACAAATGAAATGATTCATATAGACTAACAAATATTGAGACTACTATTCACATATTGCAAACTATCATTACTTGTGGTTTGCATAGAAACTTTTGTTTTCATCGTGCCTCATATTTATTTCCTCTTCCTCTTCTTTTTTAGCATGAACCACCATCTCTCTCCCTAAGCTCATGTAGCTTCTGCAACTCACTATGACAAATATAGAGCAGGTACATTTTTTATCCACTTGGAGCTACGGAAAAAAAGCATAGCGTTGGGAAGGCCTGGCCCCTGCCATGAACAGCTAGCGTAGCCACAGTGTCTGCCGACATCTATCGCGTGGTAAGTGGATTGGTTGCACGCATGGGACCGGATCGATTGGCAATGCTTGCTGTCTTGCTGCACGGCGTATGCATGCCTCTGGGCAGAAGAAGACAACGTAGGCGCCGGGCCACGGTCAGGCCACTCTTTGTATTACTACCAGTCGGTTGCATGGATGGACGTGTCTTGAGACGCTTCACCACCAGTCGGTTGCGACGTCGCCGTCGTAGCTAGAGTACGTAGAGACGACGTTGTGCCTGTGCTGACCGGGTCGTCCAACGCCTCGTTTGGTTCCAAAAAATTTTGTAAAATTTTCCAGTCGAATATTTAGACACACGCATGAAGCATTAAATATAGATAAAAAATAAAACTAATTACACAATTTAGACAAAATTTACGAGACGAATCTTTTAAATCTAGTTAGTCCATAATTAAATAATATTTGTCAAATAACAACGAAATTGTTACAGTAGCATTTCCCAAAAAATTTTGAGAACTAAACAGGCCCAAGTACAACGACAACGAGGCTGCGACTGCGGGGTTGTTGCTGCTGCCTGCAGGCAGAGTCAGCAGCAGCTATCACAGTGGAGCGGGCAGGTGTGTTGTTTGGTGCGCATTGAAGAATTGTCGGGCGGGCGACCGACGGAATTGTCGGGCCTCGTGCGTGCGCGGCACAATTGCAGAACACATGCGTGGATCGCAAGCAAATTGCAGAAACGTTCGTCCGCACTCGCTAGATCTGTAACGAGTAACGAGCAGACGCAGTCTCTGCTTGTGCTTGCAAGAGGCAACACACGAGTGGCGAGGTCATGTGCTGGCCCGGGGCGTCAACCACTTGCAGGGCCCGGCTTCAGCTATGCCCAATAATAGACTCGCGGCTCATTCTCCCGTGTTGCGCGGCCCATCCCAACGAAGAACTGTTGTCACTGGTTCGGCTGGGCCGATCCACACCTGGCGTAGCGTCTGGCGTGTCTGCAGCCTGTCCGCAGCTGAGGTTTTCTTTTTTCGCACACGATTTCCAGCGAACACGGAGGATCTCCGCTTGGAATCGCTAGGAGGGTCTCACTAGCCGGTCATCTCGTACCGGCCAATCGGATCATCCCAGTACCGGCTAGTGATGAGCGACCGAAGCAATATTCCACCCCAAGGCCACAAGTAGCAGGCAGATAAGGCGCAGCCGGCCGCGCGTTCATCTTCCTACTTCCTCGTGCCCTGCCAGTCCCACTCCCACCCCCGCCTTCGTCGCCCCGCGGCCAGCGGCTACCTCATCGCCGGCCACGCGCGCCACCCACATTAGGGTCTAGAGATCCGTCCGAGCAAGGGCAAGGCGTTGGAGTTTCCGCTCAAATCGTTCGGTACGTGCATTACGACAAACAACAGATGAACCCCGCCCTTGTTCGCGTTTAATTTAATTTTCCTCCGGCGCGCGCGAGATATCCTATCTCCGTGCTTGTGTCGTCACAGTCGTTTTAGCTTACTACAATTTTTATTCAGTATTGTACTTGCGTATCACACCACTGTCCAAAACAAATCACAGTTATGACACACTGCACGCCTATTTTTCCCTGTCTCTCTCTAGGATTCGCCGACTGCAACGACGTCCTCCCGGTGTACATCGATGACGACCGCACCGATGAGGATCCTTTCAAGGTGCTCATCTCATCATCTGCCGCTACTCGATTGATCTCGACCATTTGTTAGTAGCTAATTAATCTTGTCGTGCCGCGTGGCAATATAGGCATCAGGTGTTGAGGAAGAGGGGCCAAGGCATCGGGACCCTTGTATCCAAGTGCCCCAAGGAGACAAATGATGTACTTCTTGCTCCGTCTAGTGGAATGGAAGCGGAAATCCTCATCGGCCTCAATGATTCGGCCTCCGCCATCCTCACCCTCGCCTCTGCCCCTGCCCCCGCCCCTAACCCTGCCCTCACGTAATCCCAGAGCATGTCACCAATGACCTCTGCCGCACCACCTGCCTTACCCAACCGCCTTGTTCTGCTGCCCCGCCCCGCCGCCGTCTCGCCCGCCTCCACCGCCATATCGCGGATGCCACCCCCCCCCCCAAAAAATCTTCTAAGGCCGCCGGGAACAGATCCCCTAACCCTGCGGTCACCAGAACCCTAGTTGCCGCCATCTTCTTTCTTCGTCTCTAGTGGGGGCGGGCGCAATCGGAGCGGGTTCGCGTCGCGTAGTAGAATTACTGCTAGAAGTAGGAGTACAAAACAAGGAATCAAGGAGCTTTAATTTGTTGGATCACACGTAGACGCAACAAACAGAGCAAAACATACCAAATAGTATCCTTGAAGAAAAAGGAAAATCCCAACTACAGAAGACAGAAAAAGCAAATCAAAAGCAACATGGCGTCTATATGCTGGCCTCGATGATCTCTCGCAATCCTAGAGTGGCTCGGCGGGGTGAACTCCTGTCTCCTGGGTTGGAATTGTAACACTGCTCAATGCTCACCACACACAAGGTCGCCCGACGGAAGGGCTGATGCCGCCTCAGCTGTTTTTCATGAGATGCATCGATGATCGATCTGATGTGGTAGATGGATAAGGCGGGGGACTGTGCCGTTCTACGTGCTTCCAACCTTCAGCGACTAGATGGTGTCTCATAAAAAAACCCGACTAGTTGGCGTTGAGAACTTCAATGGGCCTTACACTGTAGGGCCCTCCAATATAATGTGGCCTTGGATGAACTTTTGAAGCAAATAGTTCATTAGTGCACCCTGCATTCTGTATATTGTACGAGTAGTATTTATTAATTTTTGCAAATACATACTCATATACATAATATATAATACATAACACCGGAATGGTATGCTGGAATGGACCGGTGCCGACACATTGCAATTCAGGAGGAAAAGTAGAATAGATACGTTTGGTTTGTGCCAAGCTGCCAACGTATTCCCGTCAATTTGTTCCTCGATTTCACCTTGAGGCTTGAGCCACATCTTCAACCTCAATTCTGTTTCTTCTCCATCATCGGTATCCTCATGCAATTCACTACTATTGCCAACCCTCTTGAGCACCTGCACAAACAACATTGACTAGAAACCTAATTTTGCATGTTCTAAATATTCGAATTAATAAATAGATTTCTTAATTTACAAAACCTAGTCCATGATATCTTATGTACAATACACGATTCCTACTAAATATTTTCGATTTAATTTTAATAAAAAGACAACTATATAAATATAATACATAAATACAATTTATTAGCTAAAATAATCTATATAAATTAAACCTATTGACCACTAAACCTATGTGTAGATCCTGGGTCCAAATCTAATCGTAGGACTAATTCTTATCAAAATGGTAGGCCTAATTCAATCTGGTCTAATACTCTAACTAATCTAAATCTAACCAATCTAACCACTAGATAACTAAAGTGTAATCATAGGCCCTTTGAAAAAAAGTGTAATCATAGGTATTCTTGCCAATAGATCAAATGTATAATAAAGTTCGTGCAATGCATCTTAAATGAATCTCAATTTCAATAGCGCCTTGCTATTCCAATTCCCTCACCCCTCTCTCTTTCCTCTCCTTCCCTCCTCTTTTTTTTTTCAAATTATTCTAGCATTTCTAGCGATTTTCTCTCTTTTTATAGGCACTGACTGTCACACCAATAGAGGACAAAAGCCTTCTACCGTTTCTCTTGACATGGAAGCGCTGGAGATCAAGTACCAACAACTTACCCCATGCTACTCATGACTTTTTCAAATAATGTCCGTTGGAATTGGAACGATGGTAGGTCATGCAAGCCTATATGAGTGGGGATGGAAGGGGATTTGTCCGCAAATCCGCATCTAAGCTTAATTTTAAGGATAATATGTTTTTTTAACAGGGGAGTTTTTTCTCCTCATTCTCATGCACTGTGCACGAAAATATCACGGTCACCGGGCTACGAACCCGGGGTGGCCAGGCAGTGTCTTTGGCTCCATGCGCTAGCCACCAGCAGCTGTCGCTCGCTGCTTAAGGATAATATGTATGTCTTCGCTTCCGCCCGCAACTTCCGCATGCACGAGAAGTGAACGCGCGCCGGCACAGGCACAGCTCACCGCGCCACCACGTCAGGGACCTTCCTCTTCTGCGCCTCGCCGCGCCGCCCTGTGGGGACCAGCAGGGGACCACCGCGATATATACAGACCGATCGATCGGCCGAGAGGGCGAGGGATAGTGACAGCCGGGGAACGAAGGCGAAGGAGCGCGATCGACGGAAATGGACGTGACGTTCGCGACGCCGGGGGGCCGGGAGTTCACCGTCGAGGTGTGGTACTTCGCGACGGTGCGGGAGATGAAGGAGGCGGTCCACGCGAGCGAGGGCATCCCCGTGGCGTCGCAGCGGCTCTTCCTCGCCGGGAGGGAGGGGGAGGAGGACGACCAGGAGCTCGACGACGCGCGCGACACCGCGCACTACGGCATCGTCCAGGGCTCCCGCGTCGTCCTCGTCCTCCCCGATGACGCGCCGCCCTCTTCTTCGCCCTCCACGTCCCCCGCCCCCGCCGCCGCCGGCGTCCGCGTCGCCGTCTCGGCCCCCGAGATCATCGGGCCGCGCAGCGTCGCGCTCGACGACGTCCCCGCATCCGACACCGTGGCGCGCCTCAAGGAGCTCCTCCAGGACCGCACCGACGGCGCGCTGCCCGCCGCGAGGACGGCGCTCTTCCTCGGCAAGGCGGAGATGGAGGACGGCAAGACGCTGGCGGACTACGGCCCTCCGTCCGACGGCATGGACGTGAGCGCCGTCGTGCGCCCGCAGGCCCCCGTGGAGTCGGGCGGCGGCGGCGGCGGAAACGGCGCCGGGACCAGGAACCAGCAGAGGATCGAGGTGAGCGTCATGTTTGGCGAGACGGCGGTGGCGCTGGAGGTGGGCGCCATGGACGTGGTCCGGGACCTGCGCAAGGAGGTGGAGAGGCTGCGCCTCCCCGTGCGCGACGGCGGATACTTCTTCGTGTACAAGCAGAATGTTATGGATGAGGACCGTACCCTTCGGTGGCACGAGGTTAAGAACGGCGACACCATCGAGATCTTCAACGGCACCGTCACCGGCGGCGCCTGATCGCCCCCATCAGATCAGGGGTTTAACAAAGGGTTTATGCCTTTAGGGTTTGTCTCATCTCCAATCCTGCATTGCCATATTTCAGAGCTTCATCGTTTTAGGGGCATGTCCAACAGCGATCGAACAATGCTATGCTATAGTAGGAATTTTTCTTCTATATAAATTCAAATGGTGCGGAATGGAAATGTAGGAACATCCACAGTACCAGGATTTAGTCAGATCCATTTCAAGAGATTTTGCAGATTCATTAATCAAGGCTTGGCAGAAGAACTTGAGAAGTTTCCAACAATTAAAGATCCAAATCACGAAATTGCATTTCAATTATTTGTGGAAGGATATCAACTGCTGGAACCCTTGATAAAAAGAAAGGAACGATGTGTATGAATCACTCACCTATTCTTCTGAATTATATGTATCCGCGAGATTAATTTTCCTAACCTCGAAAGTATCATCTAGTTTCCATAACCATTGTATCAGCAAGAAACTATCTTTAGAAACTCCTTTTCACAATGCATGATTTCAATACCTAAGCCCTAATAGCTGTATCTATCATTTCTCTCTCACCATCATCCTCTTCATGTGAATATCGAGCAGCTGGCGATCTCAACCTTTGCATGACAGTTGGGCCCAACGGATCTCTAGAGTGCTCAAACGGGCAAGACTCCATTGTCTGATTCGCGATAGCCGTTAGCGGCTATTTTCTAGCTATCTACAATCACACTTTGCAACGAGCAAGGCATGAACGAGCACAGTGCTAGGGCATAGTCTGGACCCCCATCTTTGGCCCCACAAACGTGTGGGGCGAAGAAACACCCTCTCGTCCACCCCCTCATGACATCACTAATTTCTATGTGTGTTGGAAGTTGTGGATTCCGTTTCTTGCATGATAAATGATTTCTTTCTCTTCTCGTTAATTAACTCTCTTGTCACATAGAATATTTGCCAACAAGGAAGGTTGTTTAATGCTGTGACAATCATGTGACCTGACTAGTTGGGTCTGCCTGCCCTAAGCATATGGTCATATCTTGTTCTGAATCATAAGGTTTAACAAGGGGTTTGTGGTGTTCGATCTGCAATCCTGCATTGGGATTTCACTATTTCAGAAGTTGTTTTGTTTTTTAATAGATTTCCTCTTCTTTTTAGAAAGCCATAGAGTTTAAAGAGTAATGTTGGGGTTACTAGCTAACAAAGTTGCAAAAGTCAAGAACTGAACTCAACTGCAATTACACACAGATTAGATTTCCCCAACATCAGAAAGCCAACCTTTCTTTCTCTTGGTAGTCCAATCATTTTTGTGGAAATTGGTCTTCAGAGTAATTTCCACAAAAGTGAGGTCCTTGTGTATTTTCTTGCAAGGACTACTCTGCTAGTTGTACATGTATTTCGAGAGGATATAATTCTGTATGCACACATTGTCTTTTTTTTTTTGAAGAGTTAGCTTAGATTATTAGTCTAGTCTCTCCGCTTAATTAAATTGTCCAATGCATTGTAGATCCATGCTTAATTTTCCTTGTCCTGTTGATCGAAATGTCGCATTGTTTGATACAAAAACAGTTCTCTGATGGATTGAATTTGTGTGTTTCGTCCTTCCAGAAGTAGATGTAGACTATTCTATCTCAAGGAAAGGCATTAGGGAGAGTTTCAGACAGCCCCGTCTCTTGACAAGGAGCAGGAAGAGAGACGAGTGGACTGTGGAGTACAGCTTTCTTGGTGCTTTTCGGTTAAAACATGTTCATTTTCTTGGTGCTTTTCGGTTAAGAAATGTTGATATTGCTGTCGGCGTAAACAAGTTAACCATGAGACATGCTCCAAAAAGATAATTGACAAGCCTATGCTATTTTGAGAATGTCCTGCATAAGTATCATGTCCAGAGGTTTTTTTTTTGGTCTTATATATGATATGACTAGCTGCATTACAATGTACACTAAAATTACTATAATTCCTGTATTAGTAGATTGGATAAAGGCTCCAGTTTTTCATAGCAGTTCTAGATCTATAGAGTCTATCATATGTCATATTTTTTTTCAGCAAATGAACAAGGAAATGTTTCCTTCTATATGTAATAGAGGATTGTAACTCAAAAGCTTTAAGAAATTGTCTTCGTTTTTTTTTTGATAAATAGAAATTGTCTTCATTACTTCAGTTTGCGAAATTGTCTTCATAAAAGGTTCCTAAAGTAAGAGGAGATAAACAATGGATGTCAGAAATGGATTGTTTGGTTACAAATATAAGAAGAATCGTAGCCTTTGATACAACTATATTCTAATTCTAATGCATTTTCAATTTTCCATTGCATAAACATTATATCTATAGGATGTGCGCAGAAGTCATGTTGTTATGTCGGGCTCAGCACCAGGCCTGTTAGTGGACGCTAGGCCCGTTAGTGGGCTGATTATGTATTTATATATTTCCTTAAAATAGTTTAGTTATTTCCCTAAATTAGGATCTCATAGGCTATATATTTGTAACTTTGGTTGAGAAATAATTAAGCAAGAGAATCATAATTCTCAGCTTCCCTTAGGGAGCTGGGAGACCCAAAACCCTAGCCGCCTCCTTGTGAACAGTAAACGCAGTACTGTAGCGTCGCCACGGCGCCAATCCGCCGCTCTCGCTCGCTCAGACCTCGCCCACCAATCTCTCACCCCTACAACCTTCGCAGTCAGCCCGGTAGGATCCGCAATTCTATCAATCTGGTATCAGCATTGCCAGGCACGATGACGTCTGCTCCACCGAGTTCCTCCATCCCGGCGTCCACTTCGCCGCTGCCCGCGGCGTCGTCCGATCTGTCCGAGACCTCCACCGCCTCTGCTTAGCCCCTGACGCTGGAATCCTTGGGGGCCAAGGTGGATATGATCGCCAACGCGTTGACCTCCATGCAGCAGGCGTGGGCCGCCCTGCTCCGGGCGCCCGCGCCACCGGCGTTCTCTGCACCACCACCGCCGCCTCCGCCGCCGGTGCCCACGGCACCGATTCCAACTGGCGCTGGAGTCCCGCTCCATGTCATGCAATGGCCGGCCTCGCCATCACCCTTGCCGGCTTGGCTGCAGCCGTCCGTGCCGGCGTCGGCTCCGATCTACTCGATGGCCACGTCGCCCTCCCCGACAGCCTACACGACGGCGGCGGCGACAACGGTGTCCTCCCTACCCCCCGCCAGCACTCTTTTCGGGGGGGTGGACGGTGAAAGGTCCTTGTTTGGTTTTGGTAATTGAGTGACAACTTAGGTGGACTAATATGTGGTTATGTGAGATACACAGGAGATTAGTCCACATGTGATGGTGTCATGAAGGAGCTCATTGCATATGAGACATGACATGGAGTCATGTGACCAAGATGGAGAAGATCAAGATGAGGCTTGGCTCGAAGGACCGGTTGTGAAGGTGAAGGGCAAGTTGAGGCTTCGAAGCGAAGGACCATGCGATGGTGAAGCTTGGGCAAGACTTGGCGCCGACAGACCAATGCAACGGTGAAGAGCAAGTGAGGTCAAGATCGATGAACCAATACGGTCACGTGATGATATGAAGTGAATCATATCATTTGGTGATTGGTTGGTGCATGTGTTGCATCAATGTCGGAGGAGATGGAGTGGAATGCGCAAGGCTAAGGTATAACCTAGGGCATTTCCATTTCACCGGTCATAGGTGTGTAGAGAAGTTTATGACCGGGTTTAGGATAGATGTCCGTACTATCAAGAGGGGCAAACTTGTTTGCATATCGGTCATCTAGTGCCACTTGAGCGATCTAACTGTGCATACGTGTTAGGATCGAGTGGCGAGGCAAGTTGAGTACCTAATTCCTTCGAAAATGATTATGAAAATGCTAACACACGTGCACAAGGTGGTGATCACTTGTTGGTGTTGGCACATTTGCGAAGGCGATGAAGTTTGAGCGGTAGAGAGGGTTTGGGTCTCTCTCCCTCCCGCCGAGCTTGCGAGCGCGGGATTCAGGCGTTTTCGAGGAGTTGAAAAGCCTATTTTCCACTACGCCGGAAGTCAGAAAAGAAACGGAGGCGAACGGAGGCCACAGAGGTGACCGGACGCTGCACCGGACGCGGTCATGGTATGACCGGACGCGTCCGGTCAGTACAGCGCAGACGCGGGTGTTAGGGTTTGTAACCGGCGCGTCCGGTCACTCGCGGGACCGGCGCGTCCGGTCATGCGCCCAGTGGGAATTGCCGAACGCAAGGATGATCGGACGCGTGGCGCGTCCGGTCACACATGATCGGACGCGTCCGGTCGTCGAGGGAGCTTACTGGACTCCGACCGGACGCTGGCACTGTCGCGTCCGGTCGTTGCGAGGAGCGCGTCCGATCGTTGTTTCGCGGGCGCGGGTGCTGTGCGGATTGGCGCGTCCGGTCGTTGCGAGGAGCGCGTCCGGTCGTTGCTTCGCGCGCGCGGTGCTGTGCGACCGGCGCGTCCGGTCGGTTGAGCAGCGCGTCCGGTCATAGCGTTTGACCGTTGGCGCGCAGTGACCGTTGGAGGATCTAACGGTCACATTTGAAATTTGAGGGACACGTGGACGTCGCAGGGCGACCGGACGCGGTTGAGCGCGTCCGGTCAGTTACGACCGGCGCGTCCGGTCGTCCCGAAAAAGGACCCAGTGAAGGGGTAACGGCTCCATTTGACCGTGGGGTTATAAATAGATGCCTTGGCCGGCCGTGGCCGGATGCTGAGCACACTTTAGCCTTGGTGGCTTGTGTGGTAGTGCTTGGGAGCCCTCTAACTCACTCATGCTTGATAGTGTTCATCGGATCGAGTGAGAGAGCGATTCTAGTGCGATTGCATCGTGAGGTTGTATCGAGTGGCACTAGGTGATCGTGTTGCAAGCCGGTAGTGCTTGTTACTCTTGGAGGTTGCCACCTCCTAGACGGCTTGGTGGCTTGTGGCTCTGTCGAAGCTCGCAAGAAGATTGTGCGAGGCTCCGGAGAAGCTTTGTGAGGGGGATTGTGCTCACCCCGCGGGGATCGCGAAGAGCAACTCTAGTTGAGCGTGTCATTGAGTTACCTCACTTGAGAGTGGTGTCTTGCGGTGCCTTGCGGGGCGTGCCTTGAGGGGCAAGTGACTTGAGGGTCACACCGAGGAACCATCTAAGTGTTGGTCGACACAACGGGGACGTAGCTTGGTGGCAACCAAGTGAACCTCGGGAGAAAATCACCGTGTCAACTTTGTCTACTCTTCTCGGTGGTTTGCATTCATGCAACACAAGCTTGTATTTACTTTCATATATACTTGTGCTTGTGTAGTTGCTCTCGTAACTAGTTTGCTTGTGTAGCTTGCTAGTTATCTTCTTGCTTGTGTAGCTAGAAGCTCCCGCTTGCGTGACTAATTTGGTTTATGTAACCTTGTTAGTCACATTGCTTAGTTTGTGTAGCTAAGTGATTTGCGCTCTCTAATTTGGCATTAGTTGCCTTGTTATTGAGCATTGCTAGTGAGCTTAGGCTTTGTGCGCTTTGCTTACTAGAATTGTGTAGGAGCTCCTTCTTGCTTGCAAAGTACTAGTGCATAGGTTTATGTGACCTTGCTCAAGAATTAGATAGGAGAGCTCTTGCTAAGGAAAGCATCTTAGTTGCTTAATTAGGATCTTTGTGAGGTGCTTGTGAACTTAGTTAGAGGGGTGTAGTCTTGGCTAGACCGATAAGTTTAATTCCGCATTTGTTTTGGTTAGCCAACTCGTTTAAGTTTTAGAAAGGACTATTCACCCCCCTCTAGTCCGCCATCTCGACCCTACAAGTGGTATCGGAGCCGGGTCTCTCATTTGTGGTCTTCACCGACCCGAGAGGATGGCGGCTTATGGGCTAGATGTTGAGTGTCCACGTATTTTTGATGGCACACACTTTGCACGGTGGAGAAATTGGATGACATGCAATTTTAAGTTTATTTCTCCTCAATTGTGGTGGATCGTAGATGTGGGCTTTTCCTTTGCAATTGATAAAAAGAATGCAACTCAAGCGCAAAGTAAATGCCTACATCTCGATATCCAAGCTACTAATGTTTTCTATCGATCTTTGGATAGTAGCATACTTTGTGAGATCATAGACTTCGAGTCCGCCCATGAAATTTGGGTGTTTCTAAATGAGAAATATGGGGTGATTTTCAATGATGATGAGCCCAAGGAAGAGGCGCATGAGGATGTTGAGCATGACCACAACAACGTGGTTGTGGAGGATTGCTCCACCTCACGGTCAAGTGATGACAAAGATGATCATATCACAAGATCACTTGACAAGAAGAATGATAATGCCACAAGTGATGCAAGCAATGATTCTACTCCATGCACACTTGATGGTGAAGATGATGGCTATGAGAGTGATGCTTCAACAAGCTCTTCAATATCACCACATTGTTCCATGTCACATGGTGACACTAAGGTATCTATTGGTGGTTTTGTTGTTGATTGTGATGGTCCAAATTTTGAGCTTCTATATAAACTCTCAAAGGCCCTAAGAAATGAGATGGCAAAAACAAGGAAATTGAAAAATGAAAACTCATTTCTAAAAACCACATGTGAACAACAAAAGCATCTACTTTATGTTGCTACTTGTTCACATGAGGAGCTAAAATTGGCTCATGAGGAACTTAGTGTTGCTCATGATAACTTGGCACAAGAACATGCTTTACTCACTAAGAAGCCTTCTAATGAAGAAATCAAATCTAGTGAGAGCTCATCATTTGGGTCAAATGATCAATCACATATTACTAACCCTTGTGATATAGGCAAGAAGCATGTATCCACCTTTTGTGATGATTTATTAGATATGCCATGTTCTTCACAATTAAATGCTTGTTTTACTTCTATGTCTTGTGAGACTAACCTTTTAAAGGAGAACAATGAGCTTAAAAGTGAAGTGAAGAATTTGAGCAACAAGTTAGAGAAGTGCTACAACTCAAAAGTCACCTTTGAGCACATGATGAAGACTCAAAGAAACGTTGGTGATAAAAGTGGCCTTGGCTTCAAGAAGAAAATGACAAGGGGTGAAAGAAAGCAAGAAAAGAGGATGAAGAGGCTACTCCAAAAGAAGCTCTCGCATTCCATGTGCTATCGATGCCATGAAGCGGGACATCTTGCTGATGGATGCCCAAACATTGAGAAGCTCAAGAAGATGAAGGAAGAAGAGAGGCTCAAGCATGTCAAGTGCTTCAAGTGCCACACTTGGGGTCATCTCACCTCAATGTGCCCAACCAAGCAATTAGTGAAGCAACAAGTAAAGCCTCAACCAAAGCCACTAGTTGAGCAAGAGAAGACACCCCAAGAGCAAATCAAGATCAACCATGAAGATGATGGTGACTTGATGAAGAAGAAGAAAACAAGAAGGGGTGGAAGAGCAAGACATCCAATGCAAATTCAAGATGTCAAGATGATGAGCAAGAATCAAGATGAGAAGAAAGTACATGCTCACATCAAGTGCTTCAAATGTGGAGACATAGGACACTTCGCCTCGGGGTGTCCTACCAAGCTTGAGAAGAAGGCTCAAGCAACTCATGAGAGGCAAGGGAATGAAGAGCATCATATGAGCAAAGAAGAAAAGGCTCAATCAAAGAGAAGATGCTACTCATGCCGGGAAAGGGGACACATGGCACATTCATGTCCCCTAGGTAACACTTCTAAGCATATTTTAATTGATGATACTAATGTGCTTAGAAAGGATGTAAATGGTACCTCTATGGTTGCTATTGCAAAACATCCCGCTACTCATACTAAGGCAATGCCTAAGTATGTTGCACCTAACTTGAGAGGACCCAAACTTGTTTGGGTACCATCAAAAAGTGGATGAATGTGTGTAGGTACCATGGCATTAGAGGCTTGACTCAAATTGATTTCATATTTATCATTATATGTTGACTCAAGTATTGAAGCTTATTGCAATTCTATCCCAATGCCAAGTCAAAATGAGTGAAGTCCAAAGTACTACAACATACAAGTGTCATGATCAAGTTGTGGATGATTTATTGGAATTATTTGATGGCTTGCAAATGTTCAAGTTGAAAGCTTGCTATGAATAATCATGAGCTAACCAAGGTATATCTCTTGTTGATTATTTCATTTGGGTGCATATGAGTTGATTGAATTGGATAAATGTGCAATGTTGCTTGCGATGAGATGATTGAATGGATTAAAAGCTTAGTGATCAAGTTTGGATTGGTTTGTGTTGGATAAATTCATAAGATGACATTTAGTAAGTGTATTGGATGGATATATGTCTTGTGAAAGTATTCAAACAAGTTAGTTTCAAGTTTGATTCATATTTGATGAAGTATTGCTCAATGTATTGAAATCTGTCCAAAATTTAAAATCTGAGCTAGCAGTGATCTTAGCCATGTTTGAGTGAACAAATCTATTTGGATTGGCTTGAAATTTGGTATACATGCTCTACACTTATGAAAGAAGATGCTGTAGAAATTTCATGATAAGTGGATAAGAGATGCTTCGGTTTTGGAGTGCATCTTGTCAGCGATAGTGCAACAGTTTTCAGCATGTAGCAGTTGTGGAAGATTTGAAATCTAGTAGCAATCTAGAATCAAAAGAAGTTCAAATTTTTACAGTTGCTAGATGACTTAGTGAAGCACATCTCCACCAAATTTCATGGCATTTAGATCCGTACATTGTGAGATATGAGTTATTCTTTGAAGGGTACAAAATCTACCAGAAAAGTGACAATCATTGGATTAATCTAGAGTCACTTTATTTGAAAGGTCCTCAAGTTGGAAACTTGTTTATAAGTGGTCGAGGTACCTAAGTTTGGTTTTGGATTGATCTAGAAGCATGAAAAGCAATGAGTACAAGAACATTTGATTATGGAATGTACTTGGTGTACTTATTTGGTACTCAATTTGAAGATCAAGATCAAACTTAAGATGAAGATGAAGTTTAAGTTCTAGTGATGATTAGAGATCATTTGGTAGAAAGAAAAGGACTTAAACAAGTAGAAAGAGTTGGACTCAAATGTAGATTCAAGGATTATTCATCAAGATTGAGTTCATCATTTGGATCAATCAAACTATATCATTTCAAGTGAGTATCAAGAGTGGTTCTTTGGAGAAAGGTCACTTCTCCCTAGTGAGGGGCTTGCCGCCGTGTGTAGGTGAAACCAAGTTTGGGACTTGGAAGGCTAACATGGAAGTGGTGATCCGAGGAACTTGTGATGCTTAGTTGAAGCAATCAAAAGGATTGATCTAAAGAGCAAACAATACCCAAAAGAGAGTTAGTCATTGCAATTCAATTAATATTCTAAGTGATTCTCTCATGCAAGCAAAGATGATATAATGAAGCAAGCCAACCACAACAAGAAAGTGCACTTGATCATAAGTGGTTTTCATTTCATATGGGTGAAGAATGGATTTATCTATGATAATTGGTCTTCACCAATCTTATAAATTAGACTTCACATTGCTATTGGAGTAATGAATTGGAATCTATGTGACTATCCTCTACTCCAACATAGCAAAGGTATCATTGAAATGTGCATGATCATTTCATTCCTTACTAGTATGCGGTTAGTGCATATAGTACATGCTTATTAGGATCATGCATGACAAATGAAAATTTTAGACTCATTGCCTACCACTATTGCTTGATTATCTAAATGATCTAGTGGTATGAGTATAAATTTGTTCATGAGCTAGTGAACCTAAGTACTTGATCTAGTTTGGATTGCTAACAAGTGACAAGTACAACATTGGCAAGATAACCCTTAGCATGAGGTGTGAAGAAGCTTGTCATTGGATCAAACCGGACTTGGAATCTTAGGCAAATCAACTTAGTTCAAGTCATATAAGAAGCTCATGACAATGATAAGAGTACACGCATAAGACAACAATGAAAATAGATATCTAGTTTGTTTCAAGTGGTATCTAGACTCAAATTGATCTTCCAAGTGGTATGTACAAGTGGTGTCTAGATAATGATCTACAAGTGATATCTTACAAATGGTACTCATGAAGATAGCAAATGTTCAAGAAGTGAATATTATTGCCAAATCCTTCAAAGTGGATCCATACTAGAAAATTCTTTCAAATGGTATCACATTCCTACTCATGGTATCTTCACGTGGTATCATTCATGCAAGACGATGGTTTCACAAGTGATCCTCAACTTTAAGTGATCAAATCAAGCAATGCTACCCTCATCTTCAAGTGATATCTCAAGTGAATGACACATGCTATGACATAGGGGGAGAAGCCCCACCGATTGGTATCAAGGTCAAAGATCCTATGTGGAATCTCAAGAGCAACCATAAAGTTTGTCATTCCAACATATGTGGTAATGTCCATAAAAAATGCAATATTCAAGTCTCAAACATCTACCCCAATGCAAGCTTTTGTATCAATTGAGAAGAACACCTTTTGTGGAAATTGATGACAAAGGGGGAGAAGTTGGACAAAGATATGAAAGAGATTGGAAAGATTGGACATGGACATGGACAAAGAGGGAGTAACATTGAAGAATAAAAGGGGATCAAACATTCTTGGACAAAGAAAGCACACAAGTAGGGGGAGCAAGCTCATGAACTTTGATTGATTACATTTGATATGTGCATAATTCATGTGCTTACTTGCATTGCATAAAGTTCTTAAATTCAGTATGCATGCTTGTGTGGTGTATGCTAGTTATAGAACTTGAATGATGATTTGTTAACTAGCATGCATAGAATGTTAGCTAGACTTGTGATTATCATGCAAAAACTAGAACCATGCTTATAATGTGATCTCATGGGGTTTCTAGTGTTTTTGATGTCTAGCTACTCATGATGCTAAGGATGATGGCAAACTTGTGATTTTCAAATAGTATCAACCTACTAATTGGTATCAAGCTACAAAGGTTTATTCTATACACCTTAGCATCACTTATTAGTGCTAACCCTCCCACAAATTTCATATTTATGCATATGTGCAAGCTTGAAACCAAACCATTTGAGCACATATGTAGGGGGAGTTATCACTACCAAGTCGGATTTTATGGTGCTTATCCAAAACTTGACATAGAGCTTAAAAGTTGGATAAGTAACATTAAATCCAAAACAAGTTAGCAATTTACACTTTGTGTGAAGTGCTAGCTTGAAAAAGCATAATTTCCATATCTTTGTAGAGTTGTCATCAATTACCAAAAAGGGGGAGATTGAAAGGTCCTTGTTTGGTTTTGGTAATTGAGTGACAACTTAGGTGGACTAATATGTGGTTATGTGATATACACAGGAGATTAGTCCACATGTGATGGTGTCATGAAGGAGCTCATTGCATATGAGACATGACATGGAGTCATGTGACCAAGATGGAGAAGATCAAGATGAGGCTTGGCTCGAAGGACCGGTTGTGAAGGTGAAGGGCAAGTTGAGGCTTCGAAGCGAAGGACCATGCGATGGTGAAGCTTGGGCAAGACTTGGCGCCGACAGACCAATGCAACGGTGAAGAGCAAGTGAGGTCAAGATCGATGAACCAATACGGTCACGTGATGATATGAAGTGAATCATATCATTTGGTGATTGGTTGGTGCATGTGTTGCATCAATGTCGGAGGAGATGGAGTGGAATGCGCAAGGCTAAGGTATAACCTAGGGCATTTCCATTTCACCGGTCATAGGTGTGTAGAGAAGTTTATGACCGGGTTTAGGATAGATGGCCGTACTATCAAGAGGGGCAAACTTGTTTGCATATCGGTCATCTAGTGCCACTTGAGCGATCTAACTGTGCATACGTGTTAGGATCGAGTGGCGAGGCAAGTTGAGTGCCTAATTCCTTCGAAAATGATTATGAAAATGCTAACACACGTGCACAAGGTGGTGATCACTTGTTGGTGTTGGCACATTTGCGAAGGCGATGAAGTTTGAGCGGTAGAGAGGGTTTGGGTCTCTCTCTCCCTCCCGCCGAGCTTGCGAGCGCGGGATTCAGGCGTTTTCGAGGAGTTGAAAAGCCTATTTTCCACTACGCCGGAAGTCAGAAAAGAAACGGAGGCGAACGGAGGCCACAGAGGTGACCGGACGCTGCACCGGACGCGGTCATGGTATGACCGGACGCGTCCGGTCAGTACAGCGCAGACGCGGGTGTTAGGGTTTGTAACCGGCGCGTCCGGTCACTCGCGGGACCGGCGCGTCCGGTCATGCGCCCAGTGGGAATTGCCGAACGCAAGGATGATCGGACGCGTGGCGCGTCCGGTCACACATGATCGGACGCGTCCGGTCGTCGAGGGAGCTTACTGGACTCCGACCGGACGCTGGCACTGTCGCGTCCGGTCGTTGCGAGGAGCGCGTCCGATCGTTGTTTCGCGGGCGCGGGTGCTGTGCGGATTGGCGCGTCCGGTCGTTGCGAGGAGCGCGTCCGGTCGTTGCTTCGCGCGCGCGGTGCTGTGCGACCGGCGCGTCCGATCGGTTGAGCAGCGCGTCCGGTCATAGCGTTTGACCGTTGGCGCGCAGTGACCGTTGGAGGATCTAACGGTCACATTTGAAATTTGAGGGACACGTGGACGTCGCAGGGCGACCGGACGCGGTTGAGCGCGTCCGGTCAGTTACGACCGGCGCGTCCGGTCGTCCCGAAAAAGGACCCAGTGAAGGGGTAACGGCTCCATTTGACCGTGGGGTTATAAATAGATGCCTTGGCCGGCCGTGGCCGGATGCTGAGCACACTTTAGCCTTGGTGGCTTGTGTGGTAGTGCTTGGGAGCCCTCTAACTCACTCATGCTTGATAGTGTTCATCGGATCGAGTGAGAGAGCGATTCTAGTGCGATTGCATCGTGAGGTTGTATCGAGTGGCACTAGGTGATCGTGTTGCAAGCCGGTAGTGCTTGTTACTCTTGGAGGTTGCCACCTCCTAGACGGCTTGGTGGCTTGTGGCTCTGTCGAAGCTCGCAAGAAGATTGTGCGAGGCTCCGGAGAAGCTTTGTGAGGGGGATTGTGCTCACCCCGCGGGGATCGCGAAGAGCAACTCTAGTTGAGCGTGTCATTGAGTTACCTCACTTGAGAGTGGTGTCTTGCGGTGCCTTGCGGGGCGTGCCTTGAGGGGCAAGTGACTTGAGGGTCACACCGAGGAACCATCTAAGTGTTGGTCGACACAACGGGGACGTAGCTTGGTGGCAACCAAGTGAACCTCGGGAGAAAATCACCGTGTCAACTTTGTCTACTCTTCTCGGTGGTTTGCATTCATGCAACACAAGCTTGTATTTACTTTCATATATACTTGTGCTTGTGTAGTTGCTCTCGTAACTAGTTTGCTTGTGTAGCTTGCTAGTTATCTTCTTGCTTGTGTAGCTAGAAGCTCCCGCTTGCGTGACTAATTTGGTTTATGTAACCTTGTTAGTCACATTGCTTAGTTTGTGTAGCTAAGTGATTTGCGCTCTCTAATTTGGCATTAGTTGCCTTGTTATTGAGCATTGCTAGTGAGCTTAGGCTTTGTGCGCTTTGCTTACTAGAATTGTGTAGGAGCTCCTTCTTGCTTGCAAAGTACTAGTGCATAGGTTTATGTGACCTTGCTCAAGAATTAGATAGGAGAGCTCTTGCTAAGGAAAGCATCTTAGTTGCTTAATTAGGATCTTTGTGAGGTGCTTGTGAACTTAGTTAGAGGGGTGTAGTCTTGGCTAGACCGATAAGTTTAATTCCGCATTTGTTTTGGTTAGCCAACTCGTTTAAGTTTTAGAAAGGACTATTCACCCCCCTCTAGTCCGCCATCTCGACCCTACAGACGGGCCGCTGTTCTTCGGGGCGCCCTCTCCCTCGGGCGGCCAGCCGCAGGGGGGGCTCGACCGAGCCCTTGCTGCTGCCCTCGCAGGCGCCCAGGCGGGGCCCAAATTCTACAAACTGGAGTTCCCTACGTACGACGGTTCGACCGATCCCCTGAATTGGTTGAACCAGTGCGAGCAGTTCTTCCGCGGCCAGCAGACGCTCGCCTCCGCTCGCACATGGCTCGCGTCCTACCATCTTCGGGGTGTTGCCTAGACATGGTACTACGCCCTGGAGCAAGACGAGGGTATGCCTCCTTGGGAGCGCTTCCGCGAATTATGCTCGCTTCGCTTCGGGAGCGCTTCCCCTTACTTGGTGCTGCCACGCCCATACATAACAGTGGCCGCCAAGTGCCTGATGCCATGCAGCCAACCTCCTTTGGCTTCCTCTGGGGCTTGGATGTGGGGGTGGACGAGGATGTGGCAGTTGTCAACAGCTTCATTAGCTCTTGCACGATTGATGAGCGACCAATGCAGAGCTCAAACTCCTTCAAGGTGAGCTGCCGGCTAGTACGCACCTCCCATACTACCTCCTCATGCACCTTCCCAACCTTGATTCTGTGCTGTTGCTTCCTGTTCTGGCATTTTAACCCACTCCCCAGCGCTGGAGCTGGCTGCCACAGCACAACTCCAGAGCAGCGGCCGGCGTCCTTAGGCGACGCATCAGGACGAGCGATATTCACCTGCAGGCTGGCAGTGGCACAATTCCGGAGCATGCTTAGGGGGCAGTCCTGAGGAGGGTGCGGTGCAAGGGAGGAGCATGGATAGTGGAGGTCCAACCAGCAGGAAGGCAGCACAAGAGTTGAGACGAACAGGAGAGCCACACATCGATATGTTGCACTCACCCTCTAGAGGTGTTTGGTTGCCTGGGCGAGCCTCTAGGCTATGCTATCCTCTGGGCAATCTTACTGAATTATTCGATAACTGTGGAGGAACAGATGTCTGTTTTTGTACAAAATAATGTAGACATAGGCAGCGGCGGAGCGTGGAGCCAAACTAAGGGGGGGCAGTTAAGCTATAACTCTGAATAAAGCAGCAGCTCAGTTACGCTCAGCGGCAATTAGTGTTAGATAAAAAGCTCGCAATGGCCAGCTCCGCTTGGTTCGTTGTACTTATTAACTAGCTAAGCATTTTGACCGTATAGTAGCGCTGGCAGTTTGTCTTCGGTGACATTTATCAAATGACTCAAAAGCATGGCAGAAGGAACAGGCACACGACCCCAAAACTCATTCCCACGACGTCTTGCTGCTATCTAGTACGGAGTACTCCGCTGCCCTCATCATCCACCACGCTGTCCACACGCGTTCGCTCTCGTGGTTCGTGCAGATGCCGAACTTCACCTCACCACACAATCGATAGCCGGCCCTGCTTGCTCAACTTCATACTGAACTGCAGACAGTCAGACGCAGACATCAGCCATGACCAGTGCGGAGGAAGGGAGGGTGAGCGCCCAGTTTCGCCTCCACTACGCTCCGCCAGTGGACATAGGACTAAATCTTCATGTAGCCATATAGGTGGCACCAGTAATGGTTACGGTGATCGACATTTCAATTGTTCAGCAATAATAACTTTATCTATATGTAGCCCCATGTTACCAAGTAGTATCCAGCAACTGGGTTATGATACCATTAATTTTCTTTGTTATTATCTATTATGTAGAACATGAAACAGCCTAATTTTAGCATGTCCTTGGTCAAGCAACTCATTGCATACGCATCTTATTATTTACAACAATTATGTCATGAGGCAAATCTTAGTCATGTACAAGTTGTAAAAATACTTTTCACTTTGATCATTTCAAGAAGTTTGCAGTGTTTTTCTAGGGTCTGATGGCTTATTGTGGTATTTCAAGTCGTCTACATATCTCTTCCTAACCTATATTTTATCTTTTAAAACATTTTAGTGTATCATGGAATATTATGTTCTAATTTGACTGACTTAAAAATGTATTTTGATTTTTCTCCATTGCTCTAAAGTTTTGTTAGTACCGCCTTCTGTCCCGGATACTAACAGCTCATTTATCACTTTTGGAAGACATTTGAATATGATTTGAAAATTAGCTTTTGTATGCAGCTCTTGAAATAAACTCTTGAGTTGACACTATGCCTTCTGTTTTTCATTCAGTACAAGGGCGACGATGAGGAAGTTGATGTTGATTAGTGAGCGGATGCTGTCAGTGGTTGATCATGATTTGAGCTGTAGGAAGCAATATCAACAGACGACATCGATGCCAGCTTCTAAAACTACTTGTATGCCTTTTGCATCGGGTAATAGGTGCTGGTATATTTGGTAGCTATTTATGTGCTTAGACTGAGTTATGATGCTGTCAAACATATGAGTACATTATTTTTCTTTTTAGTGTTTCCTGAGGCTCGAAGAGGATACTAATCTGTACTCGCTTTATGTATTATTCTTAGCCAGTTTGAGTAGACTTTTGGATTGGTTGTGTTATTCTATTCCGCCAAGCCTCGGGTTACAAACCATGCATCCATGATTCATCTACCTATCATGAAATGCATGCGTGATCCTTAATAAACTTACCAAATGTCTTCGAAGTCTGTGAATTCTGATCCTGGAGGTTCATAAAGTTGTGGAGTTATGTTCAAAGTGCACAAAAAATGTTTACGAGTTTGACTTGTCAACATGGAACCTCTACATTGCCATGCCATGTACTCATGTTAGCAACCTTAGGGCGTTCTGAGCATTTTATACTTGAATGACATTTAAATGCTAACTATGTTATGCTTGTCTTAGGAAATCAACGTTATGTCGTAGGAAATCAACAATATGCTCGCCTAGATATATCCAGACGCTAAAAAAAGCCTGTGGGTGTCCTTGTTGCCATGATTAAAAAAAAAGCAAAATGAGAGAGCAGGGAAGGGAGAAGAGAGGAGGAACGACAATTGCAACTTTCTTCACTAGCAACTTTCTGTGAGATTGGAGATCTTGGAGATGCTCTAGAAGGGGCCGCAGTAGGCCAGCAGTTCTCGCATTGGGGATTTGGGCGATGCCAGCAGTGAGGAAGGGAGCGATGTCGGTCATGCAACATGCTAGGAAGGTTATATGGGCTAGTTGCTGGGCTGGGGCTTTTTTTTATGTGCCTTGTCCTTTTTTTTTCATTTTCATTTTTCTTCCTCCTCCATGGTGCTGCTTTGAGTTTTTGTATATCATATGGCGTCGCCTTGTCTTGCTTTATATCACCTAGGTGTCGCCTAGGCAACTCAAATGAGTGGATCACCATGTCGCGTCTTACCGCCTTAAAAATCATGTGTATAATATAAAAATCTTATGCTTGGTTGGTTTCATGCATGTAAAATTTGTGCTCTTATAAAGACCGTAAAGAAGACGCCCTTTTGAATTTACATGAACTCTAGATAATCAAGTTCCTTGCGACCGTGACGGATCACAATCCGAATTCTTTTAGTAGACACATTTGCAGTATTCTTATACCAAGAAAAGGTCTATTCTATCTTCTCGAACTGTCATATTTCTCGTTAAACTTTAAAACTAGATATCTTACCCACTGAACTCTCAACACCATTCAAATTACTTGCCTGTCTTGGTTTGGAGTGGCTTTAAATATGAGTTTGTCCTTTTAGTTAAAAAATCAGTAAACACTTGGTAAGGTTTCTAAACCACAAAAAATGTATAAACTTGTAAGAATTTCAAAAAGAGTAAATTACATGGCCGGTCCCTAAACTATTGGTGGGGTTTCATCCCGGTCCCCAAACTATCAAAACGATCATTTAGGTCTCTAAACTATTACTGAGGTTTCATCCCGGTCCCCAAACTATCAAAACGAGCATTTAGGTCCCTAAACTATTGGTGGGGTTTTATCCCGGTCCCCAAACTATCAAAACGGTCATTTAGGTCGCTAAACTATTGTTGCGGTTTCATCCAGGTCCCCGTCCATGCCTGAGATGGACAAGAGAGAGGTGGAAGATGGAGCTGACATGTGGGCCCCACATGTCAGTGAGATGGAGCTGACATGTGGGCCCCACATATCAAAACGACCATGGGTCACTGACATGTGGGGCTCACATGTCAGCTCCATGTTCCACCTCTCTCCTGTCCATCTCAGGCATGGACGGGGACCTGGATAAAACTCCACCAATAGTTTAGGGACCTAAATGCTCGTTTTGATAGTTTGGGGACCGGGATGAAACATCAGTAATAGTTTAGGGACCTAAATGGTCATTTTGATAGTTTGGGGACCGGGATGAAACCCCACCAATAGTTTAGGGACCGGCCATGTAATTTACTCTTTCAAAAAAGTATAGATATAGATTGAGATATGAAAAATCCAAATAAAATATTTAGAGCTCGTGAAATATCCCTAGATGCTTAAAAAGTATATATATCTTTAGGAAAATGGAAAACTATCCATAAAATCTAGAAATTCTCAAACACATATGATATAATTGATATGCAAATGTGTTTTCATATAAAAAACATAATACACGACTAGCACGAATGCATTCAATATCAATGTACATTGCATTCATGTTGGTTGCACCTAATATTTTTATTTTTATCTTAAAAAAATTTAAAACATGTTTATACATCAATTATAATGTTTTGTATTTTTTTAGTTCTTTCAGATATTTCTCATTTTCCTATATCTAAATCTTATTTTTGAAGTTTTTAAAATATTTTTATGAGCTCTTAATATTTTATTTGGATTTTTAATACCTCATTCTATCTCTAGAGTTTTTCCGGAAATTTTTAAAGGGAGCGTATGCTATGAAAACTAGCTTCTTATGGAAACTATGGAAACTTTAATCTAAGTCCACATGATTCTAATCCAATGATCTCAGATGAAGGTGGGTCATTTATTCACTTAAACCCTCCCACCAAGATTCTAATCCGATGATCTCAGATGAAGCACAACCCACCTTCAGCTGAGGCCATCGGATTAGAATCCTGTGGACTTGATTGAAGTTTCCATAGTTTTCACAAGAAGCTAGTTTCCATAGCATACGCTCCCATTTTTAAAGGCTGAGAGATATTTTAAACCTTTTATAAGTATTTATTTATAATAATTATTAAAAAAGATAAAGCCGCCTTAAAACCACTCCAAACCAGATCTGCAATTGATTGGTGGGCCGAGTGGATCACGAAAACGAATCGCCATCCTATTGCATGATGGGCCGATTGGAGTCTGAATCGGGACCGTCTGGTCCAGCGGCCTTTAGCCCTTTGCGAGGCCAGCGTGACCACCTCGCGGACTCTCTCGGCCTCGTCTCGTCTCCCCCTGTCCCGTCTCCGCCGCTGCCATCGCCGTCGCCGGCTTTCGGAGCCCTAACCTTCTTCTCGCCGGGGCCCCTCATGGACCGGCAACCCCAGGACTATGCGGCCGCGGCCATGGCGTACGCGCAGGGGCAGCAGCCACCGCCGCCGCAGTACGGCGGGTACCACCCGCAGGCGCCGCCGCCTCAGTACCCGCCCCACCCCTACGGCGCGCCGCTCCCGCAGTACCCGCCCGGGCCCTACGCGCGGCCCATGCCGCCGGCCTACTCGCACCTGCCGCCGCACCAGCAGCCGCCTCCCCCGTACACGGCACACCCGCCACCGCCGCACGTCCTGTCCACGCCCTCCCCGCCGCCGCACCACCCTTACATGCACCCGCCGCCGTTCGAATCCGCCCCGCCGCCTCCGGCCGCGCCCCCCGCTGATCCGGAGCTCCAGAAGCGCATCGACAAGCTCGTTGAGTACATCGCCAAGAACGGGCCGGATTTCGAGGCCATGATCCGCGACAAGCAGCACGACAACCCGGACTACGCCTTCGTCTTCGGTGGGGAAGGTCACGCCTACTACAGGTACATGCTCTGGCTCTTGCCGCGCCCGCCGGTGCCGGCGCCCTACCCGCCGGGCTCGATGCATATGATGCCGCCTATGGGCCCTATGATGAGGGGGCCGCCGATTCACCAGCCGGGGTACCCTCCATTCTATGACCAGCACCAGCAGTTTGCTGCTGCTCACGGCCATGGGGACTATGAAGCTGCAGCACAACCATTCAAGGGACTGTCTGGGCCGCTCCCATCAGATGTTGCTGCTGAGCTGCAAGACGTGCTTAACAATCTTAATGGCACTAAGGAATCAATAAAGGGAGCAAAGTCATGGTTTATGCAAAGATTGCCATTTGCACCGGCTCTGGCTGAAGCTCTTAAGGAGAGAGTATTTGTGTTGGAGGATTCGGAGCGGCAGCTGCACATAATTTTCCTGGTGAACGATATTCTTTTTGAAAGGTATGGCTTGAGTTGTTTCCTATCTTTATTAAAGTAGAACTGCTTACGTTATGCCTTTTATTTTTTAATTGTAGTTTAGTTGAGAAATTGTCCTCATGATCCTTTTGATGAATACTTCAGTTATCTTGCTGACTGACATACCAGTGCATGAAGTGTTATCTAACCAGCATATATTGTTTTCATATCTCATTGCTGTAGTGCAGCAGCTTGTAGAGTGACTAATTCGTATTTCCAGCATCCACACTATTTATCTCTTCATAAGCACTCATCAAATTGGGAGTACTTGATGCAATCTTAGTTCACCCTAATTCATCTCATTCCAATGTTTTTTTTAAAACTTTGGAAGATAATTACTTCTAGGCAAATAGAAGGCCTTAAAAAAAACAAACCTACTTTTGTCTTTTGACAGCTTATAAAATCGATAAACATAGAAAAATATCCAGGTGCTTTGTTTCATCATAATGATAAGAGGGATCATATATTTAGTAATTTAGGACCCTTTTCACATGCAGATGAAAGTGGTACTCCCCAGTTTGTTACCATTTTTTGGTCCATTAGAAACTGCAGTGCTATAAACATAGCAAGTAGCACCCTGGTGAAACTGTGATGTGCTTTTCTAAACGATATTATGTTGTACCAAATGCATACATCCTTTTGTTCGGAGGGTCCCTAACAAGCTTATCAGTACCATTCCGGATGCCATTCTGCTTTACCCATTGAAACAGATTGTTTTGGACCAGACAATATCTGTGTATGGTGTACCATTCTGGAGTATAATAAACTGTAAATGCATTCATATTTATTAGTAATTATTTGCTAAAATATTTGTATATATTTATTGTCAACTAGCAAATATACCCGTGTGTAGCAACTTGAGAGAAAAAATTCCCTATAGCCAATTAGCCATATGCCGGCGGGTCTGAACCAGCCCCTAGGAGGCATATAGCTCTAGCAGGTCACCCAGGCCCACATGCCACATCTGTTCTGAGTAGGCTAAGCACTGTGCTCCCGCGTTGAATGACGGTTCAATTGTGAGCAGAGAAAATCAGTGCAAGACTTGATTGGATATGACGGACAACAGAAACACTATGTTTAGACCCGTATGCAGAACACATGAGGGGCGGATATGGTGGACTGAAAGTAGCTAGAACTATCGTTCCCAGCGGAATCGCTAAAATGTATTGAGACGAAGATATATCTTACACTAAATACATAATTATGTGTGAGTGAGAGCGATTTGTACGAAAAACGTCATGTCTGAGAGGAACCCCACCAAGATCATGGCGTTGCTATGGTGTGGCCTAGCCAGCTTGACCAGCTATATAATTCATCACGCCTTCGTTGCCTTGCATGAACCGTTTCTTTAACAGGGTAAGAGTACTATAATAGGAGTCTATTCCTTGAGTTTCTGTAACTATGTGTCGTACCATAGTAGCAGTCTGTTCCTTGTGTGTGTGACAGCTGTTCCATGTAGGCAAACATGCAAGGCCGTACTCAACTTATTGCTTGTGTCTTGTCTTTGTTAATGACGGACGGAAGACAGTCCTATCCAGGCATGGGAAAGATGTAGGAGTGAAATAGGATGGGAAACTAATGAAGGAAGTTTCTAGAAGTGACAAAAAATTAGCCTATTTAATATTATGGATAGATATAACAATGTTTGCATATTTTTTGTGCTGCACATAACTTAGGATTTACCTGCTTACAGTCAGGTTTACACAGACGTGTACCTATATTACTGGCCCCACAGCTCTTCCCATAAAAATATTTACTACCTATTCGGAAGATAGCTACTGCCACCTGCATATTCGGAAGGCATACACAGACGTGTACATTTGTTTCCTTCTCTTACCTATTTCTTCCATTCAGTGAAAACCAGACAGAAGCATATCTCATTGTCTCTCTGCCTTATCCTTTCTCCTATCCTCGCTGTTTCGCTGCCATGGCGGGATGGCCCCGAGCTGCTGGCCATAGATGGAGTTGAGGTTCCAGGGGCTCTCCTTGTCTAGGAAGCAGACATCTTCTCCATCCCAAACCTTTTTTTTATCGCGCCACAGCTGCCGGGAGGGAGAAGCAACGGCGGTTGCTCCTGTAGTAGCGTGCCCGCCCAAGCTGAACTCGAAGAATCTGTTCTTTGACAACTGGACTCTCCTTTATCAATTGGTACCGGCATACACGGAATGCTAGATTTCGCCTGGTACAACCAAAATCAGCCAGAACCATGACCAGTACTGGATGTGACCTCTGTTGTGCTAGTCTACACGGTGGTCTGAGGTAATCCGGCCGTTCCGGCCTATACCAGAATGAGATTAACAACTCTGTTTAATCAGATCTTAGTCTCCATGTAGCATAAGGAAGTGCTACAATATGGTATAAATTTAGACACTGCAATAGGAGGGGGCCATGTGAGAAAATAGAAATGCATGTATCAAGTTGAAACGAAGTTTTGCTATATGTTTTAAATGGGCTGATGTTTCATGATATTGAATAATACCCAACTAAGTAGATTGGAATGGAAGATCACTAAGGATTCTGTTTGGTTAGGATATTTAACACCTGTTCTCAAGAAGCCGCTAATGCATGACCCTTGACCAACCAAATCTAGCTTCTGAGAATTTCAAAGTGTACATGGCTTATAACTATGTGTATTTAATTTAATGCATCACTGATTTCTGAATGTATTTGACATGCTACAGTTTACAGAGACGAACTAATATTCGGGACCTTGACAATGAGGCTATTGCTTTTAAATCCGTACTGGGTTCCATGCTTGCAAGGGTTTACAATAATTCACAAAGTAAAGATGACAACCAGACCCGCGTTGAGAAAATCCTGCAGTTTTGGGGTTCAAAGGAAGTTTACGACCAGGAAACAATTGCTAATTTTGAAAGAGAGATGAAAGGTGGTTTGCCTTATCCTTTGGTGCCACGACATGTTTCACCAGATCCATCGACCTTTTCAGGTATCTCCTTTCTCTGCTTCCTTTACTACCTCTATTTCCCATTCTATCTAGGTACTTCAACCCTTTTTTTTTTCTGTTATCTGATGGTGATGCTAGCTCTGAAATAAGGATGCTATTTTGTATTCTTTGAGTGACCTGTGAGTTTTCACCTGATTCCCGTTTTTCTTCATTTGATTCATCAACTCACATAGCTGCGATCATGATATGTTGATCCCTGAAATTTTCTGCACCTCTGGACTGCACTAGCTTGTTGTAGCCACTATTTAGAATGATTCATAACTTTCTAGAATTCATTCCTGGAAACCTATCTGGCCCATCATCCAATTAGAGAACTTTATTCTCTGGCTGATTACTTGCGTTTCTCTCAGTTAAATCATTCTATTGTTTGATTCACTGGTGTTACAATGTCTATTTGGAATAGCTTTTTAAAATGTAATGCATGGACATTTTGCTTTTTGGTAGTAGAAAACCTAAAACTGCTCGATTCTTTTTGCAGGATCAGTGCCACTGCGCTCAAAATGGTCCTCGGAGCCTCCAGAGAAGGATAAGGCAATCCATCCTGTTTCTGGTGCAACCCAATCTGTTCCCTCTGCACAGTTTCCTGCAAACCAACTTCCAGCTGGTGTTTATCCTCCTGTAGGTCAAACTACTTTTGCAGCATCTTTGCCAGTGCAACCATCTTTAATTCCCTCTGTGGCTCCTCAAAGCACTGCTGCTACAAATGATTCGAATCCACCTCCTTATCCACTCTTCCCCCCTGGCCTCATTCCTGGAATGGTTCGGAAGATGCAAATAGGGAGTGGAGTGCCATACTCTCCCTTAAGCCCGCTTGACATCCCCACAACCATCCCTCCATCGACTGTCCCAGAGTCTGAGATCCTTGAGCGTGTATCGAAGTTCTTCAGCGATATTGGGGAGGTAAACCCATCAGAAGGTCCAATGAGACAAAGCGAGCCCGATGACTATGATGACTACGAGAGGGAACTTCCTGCCCGAAAGGGAGGCGCTTGCATTCCTCCCCCACCGAATCTGCTTGTAACAAACCCTGAGACAGGGATGCGTGCTGATGGTAGCGTTGACAGTAAACCAGGGTCCAGCGGACGGTTGGGTCTTGGAGCTTCTGCTGATCCAAATGAGGTGGGGCAATATGATGATGTATATTCTTCTTATCGTAAGCAAAGGAGCACAACGTATTATTCTTCCATCACTGCTCGCTCATCGACGTCAAAGTGAGGGCGGCAGAGATGCTTCAAGCACCCCCTTTTTCCAACATTTCCAGGTGATGCTGTATGGTTACATGAGATGACGAAATTGTAAGAACTATCCTGTCATTATTGTACGACGTAACTTTGTATGACAAATGTGATCTACAGCTTCTTAAATCCAAACGTAGTTGCCCCTTATGCATGTTCCAGGGATCTGTTGTTTACTTGTCCTACTACGTTTTACTCCCAAAATTTAGGTCCTCTAGAATTTTATTTCGTACTTAATGTTTCTAGCAACAAAATCATAACCACAGCAGAATGCTTCTATAAACACGAAGCGAATCATGTTACTTTTCTTGTAGGCTGATTGTCACCTTATAAGAGGGGGGGGGGGGGGGGGGGGGTGAGTATCAGCTTGTAAAAGGAAATATAATACTCTACTTGGGTGTTTGTGCTAGAGATACGGCAGTAAAACGTAGACACCAGTGTACATGTGCTTTGTTTGAGCAAATCACATGAAAACATAAGCTAGGATCTCGAACTGTACAAAGAACAAATGATATCAAAGCGTTGATTGCAATAAAAAAACTGCCTCAATGAAGAATATAGCTTACCTGGGCTTCGCTTACACTTGCACCAGCAAGGAAAAAGCAATTTTCTTGAGGGTTTAGTTTTGGCCCTCGAGGTAAGGTGAATTAAGATTCTAGTAGTGAGAGTTTGATGTAGGACCCAGGATACCGTGATTTGTAACGTTGCTTGGTCGAAACATCAAGAGGAAGATTGACAAAAAGTAACTATTTTGTGATGATTTACCTAAACCATCATAAGTGTATGTAGTGTCTTGATGTTTAGTTGTTATGCGCAAGGCACGGGGTTTTGGCCTGGCCTAGGAATGGCACGGCTCGATGGCCGTCGGGACTGTGCAAGCCCGAACAGAAAGGATCGTGCCTAGGCTGCAACCTCAGCCTAGCATGCCGGCCCGACCATCGTCACACCATATGTAATCCTCCAGCCAGACTCTCTGACGCCTTAAACCCTAACGCCCTCCATTCCATTTCCATTCCCACATGGCTATGCGCGGTCGTGTGAACTCCGAAGAATGGATTCAATTTTTGAAGCAACATGACTTGTTTTTTTTTCGTGTCTGCATTTTTTAAGCACGCTGGGTTCATTGGGCTGACGAACCAGCTTGACACGACATGAGCCTTAAACGGTCGTGCCCGTGCCTAAGGTGCAGCTAGGGATGAAAACGGTACGGATATTTTCCGACCGTATTCGAAACCGAATCCGTTTAGAGGGGTTTTAATCCGTCCGTATCCGAGTCTGGATATTTAACATCCGATACCGTATTCGTATCCGAATATTTAAATCACATATTTATGATATCGATATCCAATCATATCATATCCGGCATTTTTTATACTATCCGTATTCGAATCCGAATCCGGACATAAATATGAAAACAAATACGATATCAGTGATATCCGTCCGTATCCAATCCGTTTTCATCCCTAGGTGCAGCACGTGGGCAGGCACGACACGGCTCGCTAAGCCAGGCGTGCCATGCTGGTTTGATGCCTAACGAGTCATGCCCTAGCTCTATGTCCATGCGAGGCCAAGTAGCTCATTGAGATCTCATATTTCTAGAAGTACGAGAATGAGAATATTTGAGATCTCATATTTCTAAGTACGGGAATGAGAATATTTTATTTTTGTGTTGCATCGGCTAGTACAAACCTTATTGTCTAATACAAGCCTACATAGGAGTTTAAGCACCTATTATGTATTTTTGTATACCGAAAAATATATGAGGTTCATAATCTGTGGCATAGGACCAACCATGTATATATAGATTGTCAAAATGTAAGAGAGAGAGAGAGAGAAAGAGAGAGATGAGGACGTCGGCGAGATGCGGGGCATGATTTAGGATGGTAAAGGCAGGTGTGTGTAGACATTTGACACCGTATGGATGGGATGGGATGCGAGCAAATGGCTACCATCATTTGGCTACCAGAATCACTTCCTGAAATCATTTAGCAACAATGCTCATTTAGTAATACATGCATTTAAGAGATGATAGGAGTTAAACTTTAACAAAACGTTACCAAATAGGCCTAAATCTTTTGGCCGGTAGCCATTTCTGTTCCAGATTCTCCTTGGCAACACTTGCGAAGCGAATACTAGTGAGACGTTTGGTAGTGATTCATGAATAAGAGAACCGACAAAAACATTTCATGGTAACAAGATGGCCGTACACACAAGTACTACCTCGGTCAAAAAAAATACAGTATGATTTTTTGCTAAAATTTCTAAAATTAATGTTTATGACACCAAACAAGTAAAATATATTAATCTCATGACAAATATAACATATTTCATATTTCATATCATATTTACAACTACTGCTAAAAAGAGACCGTAGAAAGCCTAAACCTCCACACATCCAATATTGCTCAACTTTGCGGAACTGCTTGCACGTCATCATCTGGTTGAACTCGACGATTTCGCCATGGCATTCGGAGCCTGGCCGATCATGCGGTGGCAGTCGTGCTTGACCCCGACAGAGACAACACGGTGCGCAGCTTCATCAACAGTAACATTGGAGTCGAGGTGTCGAGACCACTGTAAGACAGCTCAAAGTCTCGAACCAACACCCAGGTCGCCCTCGTCGAACGCCACATTATGTTGTTGCCTGTTAGTTCATCTTGAGTATGACAAGGTTATAGTAAAAAATAACAATACTAACAACCAAATAAACAACCATAGGACGATGCATCCATCAAAATACTTCTCGGATACATCCTCTCACAAACGAAACAACCAAAGGACGAACGATTCTTTGAACAGAAGGCATGAACCAGCCGAAAGGGCCCAGAAAATCAGGGTGTCAGATCCAGGTGAGTTTAAGCTGGCCCGGATTGCATCTCGCAAGATGGCAGGTTTATTGCCGATTGCCTGGACCGGATTTCAGTTTCAAAGTCCAAACAAGAAGCTGATCTTGCACAACACACAATTTAATCAAAACCAACAAGAAACCATAAACGCATAAAACTATTGGGAAGCTCTAACAAAAGAAACGAAACCAACAGGAAAACCTCACAAACCAAGATGACATAAAGCAGAAAGACAAATAAAAGCAGGGAATATGAAATAACTGTATGGCATTGCATCAGACATCCAAGGAAGGATTTAGCAGCACTAGCTCTCAAGCCTGGCGAGGCGAAAGCTCTTAGGCAGCAACTGCGAATGTAGAGAAACAAGCCTTGATTTTTTCATCATTTGCAATGCAACTAAAACATGTCTAGCACAAATCACAGCATCCCAAGTAGCTCACATACAGAATCTAATCTAACATGCAAAACATAGTTAGACAAAGGAGTCAGAATTGATAACATGTCAATCAGCACAGGTCCAGAAGTCCGGATCCTAAGACTGGGGCGACAAAACCATATCATCATCCTCCAACACAGCCAAGAATGATCAAATCAAAATCAAAAGATGGGAAAACACTGTTCTGTCTAACAATCCACAAAAGCCAAAGAATCAAAAATAAAACAAGCATCACAGGTTACTCACCTACAGAATCAAGAACATACAAAACAGCAAAAGATAGTCATGTAGAATCCCTCAGAGACCCGATTTAAATCACACACCACAGATGAATCAAACAACTCTGCAGGTGAGAGCCCCATCACAGACCAAACCACAAAGGTTATGATTGGATGGACACCTGCAGGTGAGAGATCCAGCTGTTGGTTACAGTGTCAAACGGCACTTCCTATCGGTAGGTCTTGAGATCTTCACAGGGACGAGATACAAATTTTGATATGCATATTGATAGTAAAAAGATTGTCATGAGATAATTATAATGCGCATGCTATCAAACCTCATAGTAACTTATACACAAGCAAGCAACCTAAGCTGGGTAAAACAGTAAGGATATACACAAGTGAGATAAATCCTCAGAAAGCCAGACAACTGTCGTCACAAGTATATCTGACGGTAATTCCAGATGTATAGCTAATCATCAAAGGAGTAACTGCAGTGGTTTATAATTTATAATTCTCCAATAAACTAAAGAGTTGGCCCAGAAAAGCAAGCAACAGCAAACACAAAGTTTTAAGGGGAGAATAGTTACTCAGTGGTGGCAATAGGGTTTATTGGTTCGATTCTGCCAGCAAGTGTCCTCAATTCCTTCAGAAGAGGGAGCTTGTTTCACATCATCACAACACCATACCCCAATGGTGTAAATAAAGACATAAAAAAGGAATTGAAGTGTAAATAAACAAGGACGAAAAAAGAATTAATATGGCCCGGTTCAGCAGGATAATCGGCATACAGATCAATCTCATCTATAGAGATAGACATGTGATTCGGTCTGTTGAGCTTGAATATTTCCAAGTCGTCACAACTCACAACCACTCTTTTGTTGGTCCAAATATCAATCTAATCTAACATTTAAAAAGCATCAATGATTGTTCAAAGAAACAACTTGGCACCAATTGCCCAAAAGATTCATATGATCATCAAATGGCCTCAGACCGTCCTAGTTCATGATAAATATCAACAGGTCAGACAAAATTTTGCCTCTTCTGAAACCATCATGTCATCAAAGGCCAAGATCGACAACAGTAAAGCAGTCAAATTTTCAACAACAAAGCCATCACTCCAATTATTGAAATATAATGAGCAGGCAAAACAAGACATTTAAGTTTTTAAATACGGAAATGTGTCAGATAAATGTTATCAGCACCCTTTTGGAGGAATCAGACAGGGATAACTGTATTTTACTTGTGTTATCATCATCCACATCTCTAAACAGAGCAGAGCAAAGAAACAAAAACAAGTTTCAGTTATCTATCAGATCTTCCTATTCAATATGAAAGAACTGTCATGGTGCGGCACAATCACAAAGATTGAACGCTTTCCCTTTCAAAGTTGCACATCATTTAGATCCCGAAACAAATGCGCAAAAAAATCTAACAATATCTAGAAATTTTACATGTGAATGAATATAGGTGGCCTTTCCAGGATCGGATTGGCATAAGAACGCCACCAATCAGGATATAACCACACATGAAGAGAATAGCATGTTGCGCCCGAGCCATTATACCGCGAGGAACGAATTCATCCTCCGGAATTGGTAATGGACGCATGCAACAAAAGATATTTCTAATGACGACAATGTAACAAACAAAGAAATATGCTGGTTTGTGAGATTTGAGTTCAGACAGCCAAGGGTTTGGTCTTCAACTACCACCAACGAAGTAGCAGCATCAGAAACTCTAGTCTAAAACACAGTTGTTCATCATTACTCGTAATCTCATTATACCATGGCATAGCAGCAGGAAATAAAGACCACCGATCTAGTATATATATAAACAGCGAAAAGGTTGAAGACTGTGAATTGGGAGCTCAGACAGCCAAGGGTTTGGTCGTCAAATACTACCGTGGTAGTATCAGAAACTCTAGTCCACAAAAGATTGCTCATCACCGCTCCTATCACCAAATCAACCATCAACCATTGCATAAATACAACAAAAGAACCAATACCGATATATACCCAAGCTAAAGAAGAGAGCGACGAGAGTACGTAGAGCAAGAGCTGCGATGCATGCAGCGACGAAGTATCAGCATCGTCGTCGACGGCCGCGGCGGCGGATGGTGGCGGAAGTCGGAACCCTAGGTAAGAAGAAGCAGGGTCAGGTGATTATTTATAGCCTCTTGCTCTGCATCAGAAGAAAACCTAGATTTTTATGGGCCTGTTTGCACTGCTTGGGCTTTTGTGGGCCTATTTCACTGCTTGGGCTTCGCCAGGTAGAATAGATGGAACCGCAATTAAAAAAAGTGTCTGTTGCTCAAAAGAAAAAAAAAAGTGTCTGGCCTTGGTGGCTCCTCGCCGCTCCGAACGCCGCCGGCGCGCCGTGCTCCCGTCATCTCATGACCCGAAAAGAAGATGCCGCCGTCCCCAGCCGCGCCGCACGACGTGGCCGCTGTCCTCCGGCTCCTGGAGTCCCGCGACCTACCCGCCGCCGCGCGCCTCGCCGCCGCCTCTGCTTCCTCCTCGCCGCTCCCGCTCGCCGCGGTGCTCCTGCACCGCCCGCTGCCCCCGCGCCTCGGCTACAGCCTCCACGCCCGCGCGGCGCGGTCGGGCCTCCTCGCGGACCGCTACCTCGCTAACGCGCTCCTCGCGTTCTACGTCCGCCTCCCGGACCACCTGCCCCACGCGCTTAGGGCGTTCGACGACCTGCCCCGCCGCGACGTCGTCGCGCACTCCTCCGTGCTCGCCGCCTTCCTCCGCGCGGGCCTCCCGCGCCGCGCGCTCCTCCAGCTCAGGACCATAGCCGCCGGCGGATACGGCGCCGACGACGACGTCGCCCCCAGCGCGCACGCGCTTTCCGCCTCCGCCAAGGCGTGCGCCGTGCTGCGCGACCTCCGCGCGGGAGCCTGCGTGCACGGGACCACCGTCGTGCGAGGGTACGGCGACGATGGCGTCGTGCTCAGCGCGCTCGTGGACATGTACGGCCACTCGGGCGCGCCGGGCGACGCGCGGAGGGCGTTTGAGGAAATGCGCGCCCCGGACGGGATATGCTACACGTCGTTGATATCAGCATTCGTGCGGAACGACTGGTTCAAGGAGGCCCTGCAGTGGTTCCGGGCTATGCTCGTGACAGATGGGGTTTGGCCGGACGGCTGCACATTTGGCTCCATGATGACGGCGCTGGGGAACTTGAAGAGGGCAAGGCAGGGTAGGGAGGCGCACGCGCAGGTTGTGACACGCGGCCTGTGTGGGAACGTGATCGTGGAGAGCAGCACACTTGACATGTATGCCAAGTGTGGGATGATGGTGGATGCACACAAGGTGTTCAACAGGATGAAGGTCCGGAATGCAGTTTCATGGTGTGCCCTGCTTGGGGGGTATTGTCAAAGCGGGAAGCATGAGATGGTTCTCTCATTGTTTCGACAGATGTATGTGGAGGACAATGACTGGTATAGCTTCGGAACTCTTGTGCGGTCTTGTGCTGGTCTGTCTGCAGTGAAGCTAGGAAAAGAAATCCACTGCCGTTTTATAAGGATGAGAGGCTGCGGAGACGTCATTGTTGAATCCGCACTCGTGGACCTGTACGCGAAATGTGGTGTGGTAGAATACGCCTACAGAGTTTTTAAAAGGAGCAGTGTCCGCAACATGATTACTTGGAATGCCATGATTTGTGGTTGTGCTCAGAATGGCCATGGTGAGCGAGCCATCAGCCTGTTCAATGAGATGGTTGGAGAAGGGGTCAAGCCAGACTACATCAGTTTCATCGGTGTTCTTTTTGCTTGTAGTCATACTGGGATGGTTGAGGAGGGAAGGAACTACTTCAATTCAATGAGCAAGGACTATGGTATCCCCCCTGGTATTGAACATTACAATTGCATTGTTGACCTCCTCAGTAGAGTAGAACTTCTAGAAGAGGCTGAAGATCTTGTAAACAAGTCACCATTTAGAGATGATTCATCACTGTGGGCAGCAATCCTTGGTGCCTGCGCCACACATACTAACCCAGATGTAGCAGTAAGGGTTGCAAAGAAGATGATGGAATTAGAACCTCAATACCACTTGAGCTATGTTCTTCTTGAAAATGTGTACAGGACGATTGTGCGATGGGAAGACGCTGTAGAGGTAAGGAGGCTGATGAAATCAAGGAAGGTAAAGAAAGAAGCCGGAACAAGCTGGATTGATGTAAACAGAAGCAAACTATACATGTGTAATGCTAATGAGGCAGCCTCACAACCTGTAGCCTCTGAGGACATCAGGAAATGCAGTCCATATGACTGATATAGCTTTGGCGGTGATTCTGGTATCTGAAATAATGTTTAAAGTCATTTCTCAATTGTACGGATGAATTTGAGCAGGTCTTGTTCCAAATCTGTTGCACAAGTCCTCCCTACATATGTGATGAGTGTGTTCAAACTTCCACTGACTTTATGTGATGATCTGATGAAGCACATACAGGCCTTCTGGTGAGGATCTGAAAATGGTAAGAAAAGATTCAGTGGATTCTGGAGGTATGGGTTTCAAGGATTTAAGAGTTCTCAATCAGGCTTTACTTGCTAGACAGGCATGGAGGCTGGGGCCTTCCTAGATAGCCTCTGTGTGTGTCTTTTGGAAGCTAAATATTTCCCTCAGGGTAACTTACTTGATACTGCTCCAGCAGCTGATGGATCCCAAACATGTAGAGGAGTTGAATATGGGTTGGAGCTTTTAAAACTTGGGTGTACAGGATTGGTGATGGGAGAAATACAAGGATATGGAGGGATGACTGGATTCCTCGGGGACACAACCTGAGACCAATAGGTAGTACCCGTGTTTGCCGTCTTCGGTGGGTGCATCAGTTAATTGATTCTCAATCTAACTCTTGGGATGAAACTGCAGTGAGGAGGTTTTTCTATCCATATGATGTTGCCGAAAATTTGAAGATCGAGCTTCCTGGTGAAAAAGACGACAGGACTGCTTTGTGTGGCATTATGAAAAAGAAAAACTGTATGGAATTATGAAAAAGAAAAACTGTACTGTTTACAATCAGGAGTGTATATAGAGCTGCCATGTGCTTGGCCACTTGCACCATGTTGTGGTGAAACTGGTGGAAACTCAACATCTGAGGAAGGGAGACGGATTTGGGAGGAGCTATGGGAGCTCAAGATACTGGCAAAAATCAGAATCTTTGCATGGAAAGTCATAAACAACGGATTGCCACCTCAAGCTATCAAATGCTTTCGACACTTATCTACACAGGCTAATTGTGAGTCGTGTGATCATGACATGGAGGACCGCTTCCATGCATGTGATTCCTGTCCATGCAGCTGCTCTCAGATTTGAAATGCACAAGTACTTGACCTTACCTGTAGAAGATGACATCAATGGACAAGGCCAGACTGACTACTCGTTCTCTTGTCTAACTATACAGAGGAGGTAAAAGCAAATTTCTTAATGATCATTTGGAGGATCGGTTTGTTTGGAGTGATGTTTTAAAAGCTAATGGCAAGATATCCATGCATGGTTCAGTTGTTTTTCTAACCCGGTATATAGGACTCTCTGTCACTTGTCCGACAACAGAGGCAGCAGGCTGATTACAGCAGTAAAGGGAAGTTTCTGCCATGGAGTGCAAAGTCCTCAGCTAATACCAAGGAAGCCTTGTGCAAGAGCTGGATGCCGCCATGTCAGGGTACTCTAAAAATTAATGTTGATGGGGCTTTTAACCCTGATAGTCTGACACTGGCTCAGCAGCAGTGGGCATGATTATCTGGGACTGGGAGGGCCAGCGGAAACTTCCTGGTGATTGCTTTTCTAATGCTGGGATGCTGAAGGAACTGAGGCTGCAACCTGTCTCGAAGGTATCAGTCTTGTGGCTCGCTGGGCTCATTGCTCATTTATCCTGGAGGCTGATTGTGCTGCAGTGGCTGGAAAGCTCGAGGCGCGATGTCAAGAGAGATCATTGATACAACCACTGATCCAATAAGTTCTTCGAGAAAGTGACTTCTCTTAATCGCCTAGAACAAGTCTTGAAGATTAGGTGTGATCAGAATGAAGTGGTGCACGAGTTATGTCAGATAGCTATTAGACGCCGTGAGGGTCGAGTGTTTTTTATTCTGTTTCTAGGGACGTTGTTGCCCTCCTCTGTATTGACATTAAAATTTAATCTTTAATAAAAACTCTGGTTCGAAAAAAAAACTAATGGAAATCAGGATCAATTTGGTCTGCAAAGATCATCATATCTGCTTTACAGTTTGCAACCACAGCCTCTTTTGTCAAGCAAGCTGTCCAAAACTGTAGGCTTCTTTTTGTAAGGACAAACACATTTAGCTGTGCCTGGTTTGATAATATATGACAGGTTTTTCATGTTTTTCACCTGAAGCATAACTAGCTGCAGTCCTTCAGGATTGAAGAGGACTCGATCCTGTAATATTACTCCAATCGAGAAGACAGAAGACCTTTTAGGATAGAGTGACAAAAAAGTGTCTTAAAGCTAATGTTGTGGTGTTAGTAAAAACAACTTGTTCTGATGGTTGGAATTTTCAACTTTTTGGAAGGACCAAAGCAAAAAAATACGTTGCGATTTAAAGTCAGAGAAATAAACAGCATTTCCATGGCATAGGGCTTAAAACACCTCATTACATATAGGCTCAGTTACCATTGCCTGCGTTTCACCATATACATAATACAATTTTCAGCTACTTATACCCTTCTAGAAACGAACCCCTTCCATGAATCACAAACAGAATTTACTCTTCCGTATGAAACTGGTTGTACAGATGTAAATAATTACAAGATAAAATAAAATACAGATCCCAAAACACTTGTTTCTCAAAATTCTGAAAGTAGGCTACTCTAACTTAAGTCCATGTTCATCTCGTCCTGATGGCACGGCTTAAGGAAAAACAAAGAAACCACTCATCTGGCCAACCCCCTCTATACAGTGTTGATAAATCACACGGTCCCAGGCAACTATGAGACAACATCAGTGGCATTGGTACTGCTGGGCAAATGAATCGGGTCATCAACCATACTAACAATTGGAGTTTCCTGCTCTTGCTGGACAACCTGTGGATCTCCAACTGGTATGTTGATCCCAGCAAAACCGACTAGGACGGCAGCAGCTCCAATATAGTCCAGTAGATGAGGAGCATGACCGGTGAGCGTGTCCACGATGGCAGCAATTGGAACTTGGATTGTGAGGCCAGCTGTGGCGACCGTAGTTGTTGTGAGAAGGATCGCTTTTGCCCACAAGTAGTCACTCAAAACGTTGTCTATCAAACCTGCAAAGAATGTCGACGAAATCATAAATTAGCGGCAGTTCATTTCTCACCGTGTAATTTTATTAATGGATCCTCAATATTTCTACAAGGTATTCCTACATATCATTGAGATACGGCATTGCAGTATTATTGTTTGCGTTATGAATTAGAGAGTAGGGAACTTTCATGAACAGAGAGCAAACCTACCTTTTCCGACAACAAGACCAACTTGTTCCCATGTGAGCTTGTGGAATGGCTCAAGCTTGGCAAAATTCAACACCAATGCAACAGGAAGGAAAAACAACATATTAAACAGTCCCAGGAATCCCAGAAACTGAGCCATGCTCACTTGTTCTTGACCTTCTTTCTCATCAGGCAGCTTTTTTCGAATCAAGGTGATATACACAGCATATAAACCAGCAGAAACAATGGACAGGAAATCTCCAAGGAGAGGATTTGTAGCAATGGCATTAACTGAACTACTTGAATCAGCCAGGCTGACAATTATTGTACCTCCCATGCAGAGAAACACACTAATTAGCTTCAACCATGTGAATGTCTCTCCAAGGAAAACTAATGCAACCAAGAAAGTGAAGAGGCTAGACGTGCTACTCAAGATCGTGTTGGACTGAAAGTTCACATAAACAGAAGCATATTTTAGACCAACTAGTGATATGACAAAAGAAAGTTAGTCTCAATAAAATATGGAAGTAGCATTAGGCTCTTCTTAGTAACACTTACCGTAACAGTGGTGTATCTTAGAGACAGATTGAATGTAAGCTGTGCAAGGAACCAAAAGGGGCTGATTAGCATGCTCACTTTGGCCACACGAGCATGCGTCCAGCGCCCTTTTGCATCCAACCCTTTGCTGCAAGCTACAACACCTAGCTCCGTCTGGGCAGGAAAGCTTGTATCTGGAACTGAAGTGTCTTCAGACGGCCTTGTTTGTGCTTGATCCGAGGCAACACTGATCTCATGGCCCCCACTTTGGAGAAGATTCACACTCTCCAGGTCAGAAGCCTGCTGCAGGCTTTCAGCATCCTTGAATTTCAACTTTGTCCAAAAGTCGCCAATAGAATCCTCAAAGTACCGGGCAGCCTCAACTATGGGAATGTAGACAACAAACAGAGAATTGCATATGTAGGTGATCAAGAATGGAGAGACGCCGGCATCCACGACAGACTGCACGATGTAGCTAGCGGCAATCCATATACCGGCAACAGCAACGATGTAAATCAACCCTAGGCACCATCTCCACGAGTTTGTGCTCGTAATCTTGGTCCACTTGTTGATGCTGTTTCTGTTGCCATCAGCAGACTCCAAACTTCCTGTTAAGGTTAGTAACCATAAGTTCAACATCTGGTGTAGAAAAACCAATTCACTAAGAACTTGAGACATATGTCATCTATAGTATACGCCTATGCGGAACAAAATTTTGGCAGAACATATATTTTCAGTTTGGAAGATTAAGGGCATCAACTATAACTTGTCTGCGACCAGCATGTTCCTGCTTATGTCCCCATTACCAGTAACAGATTGCTTCTTTTCTTCAAATGTTGTGCCCAATTCACTCATTGCAAACCATGGAACGGCTCCTAACTGGAAAACCAACCTATGTCCCATTACCAGTAACAGATAGCTTCTTTTCTTCAAATGTTGTGCCCAATTCACTCATTGCAAACCAGGGAACGGCTCCTAACTGAAAACCAACCCATGTCTGCACAGCCCCCACGAGATTGGCGCCCATTGATATGCCAATCATTGTAGTAGTGATAACGAAAGAGAAGATGAGAGAAGCACGCAACCTCGTTCTATCAGGAAATTTGATGGGCAGGTAATCGTAATCCACATCCTAGTATGACGAAACCGCCTGCTAGGAAGTTTATCGACGAGAGCCGAGTTACCTGATGCGGAGATGGAATCGTGCTGGGAGGACGAGCCCATGGATCCAATCTCTATGGATACCGCCACGTCGCCGACCAACCCGGATCCAAGATCTCCCCGCCCGCCCCCCTCGGCAACCTCAGCACCGCGTCAGCGAGCCACGCACCGGGGCATCCGCGCGCGGCGCGCAACAACGACGGGGGTGGTTGCACGCGCCTACCAACTACCCTGCGGCCAGGCGCACGAGGCACGGCGCCGGCGTGGCGACGGGGCCCTCGCTAGCAGCTGGCCGACTGGGGCGAGTCGAGGAGGCGACCCCGCTCGCGCTTCCGCAGGGACGGTACAGTGCACGGTGAGGTCGGCGGCGGCCGGCCGTTGACGGGCCCGGGGAGCGGCGGCGCCGGCGAGTTCGGACGACAGGGGCTCGCAGCCGCACGCGGATTCGGAGGTGGGGGGTGCCGGGTGCGGCCGTGCGGGTGGCCGTGGGCGTGCGTCCCCCGCGGTCGTCGGTTGGTGCCGGCTCGGTCGCTTCTTCCTGTTGCCGTGGGTCCCAGTGTCAGCCTCAGCCAAGCGGCCTAACTTTTTTTTTATTTGTTTTGAAATTTAATTTGCCGACGAATACTTGGACTATCGTGGAACACGTGACAGTGAACCTCCCCTCTTGTTGCATGACCGCGATGGTTCTTAAGTGCGTGCCATTGACGATATATTTAGGGATGTAAAGCTGACGATATATTAGTGATGTAAAGTTAAGTTGGGTAACCCAATGAAATAACGCCTAATTTAGAAAAAAATTGTAGAGATTCTGTAGAGTTGGTTTATTCTTGTCTTACACCATGGGCCACTAGGTTACCCAAATAACATCATAGGATGTGTGCTACTAGTGGACGTACGATTGGCGAGCATGAGTCTGCGCTAGAAGAGCATATGGTGGTCAGGTGGATGACGCCCCAGGCAGAGATGAAGATGATGCAGGAGGTGCAACTCTTGAATGGGCTACTCGTCGTGGTGTTATTGGCGGCTGCACAATGGCATCACCGAGTAGGTTGAGCCTGCCTCCGTCTCACCTCCTGTAAAGTCCAAATGGCTAGAGGGGGTTGAATAGCCTATTTAAATTTTCTACAAGCTTTACTAAACAAGAAGTTAGTAAATAAGATGGCGAAACTCTTCTACCACTAGCACAACTAATCTATGTAAGCCGCCTACACGATTCTAGTAAACAACAAGGCTATGATCTTTAGCTCACACCAACAACCTAAGTTATTAGCTAATTACTCCTATGAGATAAGCTATTATACTCAAGCTAAATAAGGCAAAGAACAATAAGTAAAGAAGAAAGCTTGAATAGATATACCAATATTGATGAGAAGAGATATGTTCAATGTACCAATCAATCAACGTGATCACATACACAAATAAAATCCTCGGCAATAAGATGACACAAGATTTTTTACCGAGGTTCACTTGCTTCCCGGCAAGCTACTCCTCGTTGTGGCGATGTACCCACTTGATGGATCGTGAGCTAATCAACTATCAAGAGTTGAACCCTCAGCGGGTGCCGCACATCCACTCACAAGATGGGGATCCTCCAAGCCACGAGCTCCACTAGAGTAGCCAATTCGTGAACTTCCGTGGGGAAGGGTCAAGAACCCCTCACAATCGCTTGGTGAGGCTCAAAACAATCTCCAATCATGAGCTCAACACCACCACTGCTCCAAGCCGTCTAGGGTGTCGAAAAACACCCAAGAGTAACAAGCAATCCACAGCAAACTCAAGAATCAAGTGCCACTAGATGCAACTCTCAATGCAATGCACTTGAATCTCACTCAATCTCTCTAGAGTATGCAACCAAGTAAGGAGATGAGTAGAGGAGAAGTTCTCTAGCTCAAAGTGTGCCTCAATATCTCAAATATGCAAGAGAGAACCCCAAAGGTCGGCCATCATCTATTTATAACGTTTCACTCAAGAGCTAGTTGTTATGCCCTGGACGGGGTCAACAAACGCGTCTATTGCCCTACCAACAGACGCTACAGCCCGTGTCCGACGCTCGACGTGACGCCACGTGTCCTGTGCATTTGAAGTTCCAACGGTCGAAACGCCATGCGACAGACGCGTCCCACGTCGAAGCCACCAGTGTCTGTCGCTATGACGGACGCGGCACAGAGAGCTCTAAACCGCTCTTCAGGCCGTTAGACGCGTCTGACGGGAGGCCGACAGACGCCGTCCCGTGTCTGACGCTGCGCAAGCCGAACGCCTCCCTCAGCGCGAAGCCGACAGACGCTGACGTCAGCGTCTGTCGCGTGACTCCACAAAGTCTCGTGTCGCGCCACTAGGGTTAGGCGACAGACGCTGCACAGCCGCGTTTGTCGCGTGCGTCATGCGCGTCTGTCGCGTGTTTCTCAGCGTAAACTTGTTCCGCGACTTCGCCACTTCTTCCGACCTTCGGCGTAAAGGAAAATAAGCATTTCATCTCCTCAAAAATGCCTAAATCCCGCCGACCCCAAACCCCTCTCTACCGCTCAAACTCCGCCGCCTTCGCTAATGTGCCAACACCATCATGTGTATATCACCATGTGCATGTGTGTTAGCATTTTCACAATCATTTTTCAATGCGTTACGTTAGCTCTCTACTAGATCCTAATGCATATGCTCAAGATGATGACCTAGTAGTACTTGATCCATGAGCTAACCATGATTGCTCCTCTTGATAGTCGGCTATCAATCCTAAACCCGATCAATCACTTCTCTACTCATCTTATACCGGCAAAAGCAAAACCCTATGGTTATACCTTTGCCTTGATTACTTTGTTCCATGTCTACCTTCTCATGCTTGATCATCTTGACCATCATTTCATGTGCATCTCCACCTCTTGTGATCTTGTGGCCATCACTCCATGCCACATGCTCCTTCATCACGTGTGTTGCTTATGCCTAACTCATTCCACTTGATACAATAGCATTAGCAACTTTGTGTCATTAATTACCAAAACCAAACTTGGGCTTTCACCTCCTAAGGCAGACAACAACGTGTTGCTTCAGCTGAATTTGACCTCATGTCACGTGCAAGAGTGCTTGTGGAACTCCAAACTCGGGCCCAACATAAGGCATGAGAACAACCCATCCACGTTGGCAGGGTCGTAGGAGGAGACGACATGGCGGTCGTGGCCATGGTGGAAGGAGAGAAAGAGCTCGTCGAACGCCTTCCCCCAATCTTTCCACGGTGGTGGAGGTCCATGGCGAGCTTACGACCCAATAGCGGGCCTTAGCACAACACAACAACTACAGGAATACAAGATGGCGTGCACCACCCTTCATAACCGCCACACCACGTTCGGCTTCGCTGCAGCCACCATGCTCTGTTGTTGCTTCCCGGCCACCATTGCTTATCCCTCTTCTCTATGATTGCGGAGTTATAGAAGCTTAGGTGTTCAAGATGCTTTGGTTTTTGCCACTGTCCATCCCTTTCTTCGCATGCTTATGTCGTACCTACTAGTCGTGGCGGCATTCATTAATCGTGGCCCCCATAGGGAAATCATTCACTCCCTATATGGTCCTAGCATCTCGGAGATATTAGAGTATGTCGTGGCTCACCAAGTATACCCATAAGATCTACCTCTCTATCCTCATAATAAACGATAAGATTAGCTACTGCATACCATCATAGTCCTGTATAAGGCCAATCGTTGTTATAATAAGCTGGTACTGCCATGTACATTGGTCTACCGTAGTTGACTCAAATTTGTGTAGCTATAGTGGCTCCTCTACCGCAATGTTACGGATGGCAACTGGTGGGGGAACCCAGTGGGGGGAAATCCCACATATCCACACCCGTTAATGTATAACTCCCGGTCACCCACACCCATTATCCATGCCGGGTACAGAAAAACCCCATACTCATCACTCGATGGATAATGAGTACCCATCGGGTAACCCACACCCGCCACTTGATGATAAGTAGCGCAACATGAGGATTAGAGAAGGGGGGCTAGGGTTTTCAGTATATATGTGCTAGATAGTACACTCCTGCATTCTACATCCACCTATTATCTTCTAACGGTCCCCTGTCGAGTAGCGAATATAGGGTAGAAGGGAATGTACCCATATCGATATATCTGATGGGGGAATATCTCCAATAACATACTCATGGGTGTTAAAAAGGCCCCATACCTGCACCCTAAAAGGGTTTTTAGCCATTGGGTTTCGGGTACCTATTACCCAGGGGCGGATCTACAGGGGGGCTGGAGGGCTCCAACCCCCCTACAGCTAGTGCATCAATGGAAATATGGGGAGGGTGAGGGAGAAGAAAAGGTGAAGGAAAGAAGAAAAATGGAGAGAAAGAGAGGAAGAAGAAGAGACTAGCCCCCCCTAAGTCCCCCATGAAAGTTCGGCCATTGGAGCTTAGGAAGGAGACGTTGAACACTGGACATAGGTTGAAGACAAAGGTCGAGGCAACCGTAAAGTTCAGCCCCCCTAGGATTTTGTCCTGGATCCGCCACTGCTATTACCATTCCAATGCAATGTGGAGACATTTGACATGTTTCGACCATAGACCTCTCTTTTTTCACCCCTTGGTTGCACACAATGGCACGTTCGGAAAGAAGAGCACACTTCCATAGAAATCAAGTGGGACTAATATGAACCCTGCTCTCTACTACATGCACCACGAACAAGGTATTGGGCTTTTAGCTACTTTCATTCATTTTCACTCGTAAAAAAATGATTTCTTTCCTTCCAGGGAAAAAAAATACAACATGATCGAAATGACAGTGGTGCAAGGACATGATTGGAATCTCACCTTATTATTATTACATATCTCCATGTATACCATTCACTAAAATAAAATTACAGTTGTAGAGATCACAAGAACAAAACAATAACAAGAGAAAAGGAACCAAAAGAATACAAGAAAAAAAATCAACTGAACGTACAAATTAAACAACAAAATCCATGCACTGATGTACAATTTAACGTTCACCACACCACCGAGAACGCCTGCAAATGCAGAGCATGTATCTGACAAGGATTTCCCGATGAGCAATCGAGCCATTTCCCGCATCAATTCCGGCGTCCCAGATGGGCCGCCGCGCTAGTGCTTGTTGACGAAGGCGCAGTGCTTCCTGATCTCGCCCTCGGAGCCGGTCTTGACGTCGATGGCGCCCATCCTGACCATGGAGCGCGCGAAGACCTGGAAGAACACCTCGGGCGGCGCGTTCACCACGCTGAGGATGTCGGCCTTGGACGTGGCGTCGGTGATGAGCGCGGCGTCGGACTGGAACAGGCCCCGCCGCTTGAGCACGCCCCGGTAGTAGCTCAGGTCGAAGGTGAGGAAGCTCCCCGGGTCCATCTCCACGATCGTCGTGTTGTCCGTCAGCGTCTTGCACCTCCGCCGCAGCGTCGCCGCGTACTGCGGGTCCAGCGACGGGTCCGCGTCCCCGGGAACGGCGCGCCCCGTGAAGTTGTACAGCCGCTTGCTGAAGGAGTTGCAGTGGGAGATGCCGATCGTGTGAGCCCCTGCACACGCAAGTGGAAGTGGTTGTGGTTTATCATCAGCATGACAGCATCAGCATTCAGCAGCAGCTAGCGCTAATATAACTCGGTGACAGTTACAGAAAGTGATTAGGAATGTCTGAATTGTTCAGTGTAGGTATAGTTTTTGGAGCTATTCAGGGAATTATCAGTGTTCTCTGAACTGCTTTGCAATTAGCATATCCTTATATTTATCGGCAGGTTATAAATATGAGGCACGTATTTGAAGGCAACATCAACCTACTTCATCAGAAGCATCTGTTCTAGGAAAAGGACCATTTCAGAAGTATCCTGTCTGGAGTTTGCATATAGGAGTATATACTAAAGGCTCATCGTCTATGATACTAGATTGGAACAGACCAGCGGAAGGTAGTTGGCAGCAGCGTGCATGTCTACATCAGAAGAGGTTGCCGATTAATGTCATGCAGACATGCACATACGGAAAATGGACGCCCATCAGTGGTCCAAACCTGGTCAGTGACCCGGGATGTCCTCCGCAAATGATGAGGAGTATACACATATTCTGATCTTCAGATTCCAAGTTCTCCTTCTCCACATGCCATCAATCTCTTCTTTTACTTTAAGCAAGCAAGATGACCTGCTCTGAAGAATGCTGTAAGTTAAGCCTGCCTCTGCCTGGGATGCAATGTAGGGGGTGATCACCTACAATCTCTTTCAGTTATCCTCATAACTAGGTTTTTAGGCAAATTTATCTTATCTCTGTCGTACTGAATCATTTCCCGGCTACCAAACTCCATCTACATACATAGGCAGGACAAAACCATCCTTTAGATGCTAACTAGTACTAACATGCTGTGTCTCTCGTCAAGGATGACGTGCAGCTGTCAGCTACAGAGCTACCTACTCAGCTGTGCTTGACACTCCTGAAGATGAACAGAGTTGCAGCTGCCCAGTTTAAGGTCCTGTTTGGTTTATGAATCATTCAGTTTAACTCCTCATCACATCAATGTTGCGGCAAATGCATAGAGTACTAAATGTAGACTAATTACATGCATGTCGGCACAAATTAGGAGTAATTTACGAGACGAATCTATTAAACCTAATTAGTCCAAAATTAGAAACTTTTTGTCAAATAAGACGAAAGTGCTGTAGTATTTGTTAAACTTTAACACCTCTAACCAAAGCGGCCCTAAAAAGTCTCCTTTTCTGTTGTCAATGATTCACTCTAGAAAGACAAAACTATGCTTCCTAACATTGATTGTGCATGCATATACCGTCACTAAAATACTGTTAGGTGCTGAACTTCTGCCTTTTAGATGAAGATTTGACAGAATGAACTTTATCTTTTACGGTGTGTGCATGTTCAGGTTGTCTGTCCAATCTGGCCAATCGGCCATGGCATCGAACTAACTGCTCCTAGAACGTTCTAGGCTCCTAGTAGTTGCTTGTTCAGTTTACTCATAACTTGGGCTTTGTTTAGATGCATCCAAAAGTTAGAATTTTTTCACTCTTTCTATCGTATCAACTTTTAGCCGCTTGTATAGAGTATTAAATGTAGGTAAAAAAATAACTAATTACACAGTTTAGTTGGAAATCACGAGATGAATCTTTTGAGCCTAGTTGGTCCACGATTAGACAATATTTACCAAATAAGACGAAAGTGGTACTATTCATTGAGTTGAAAAATTTTGCAAACTAAACGTGGCCTTGAGACATCAGTTCTAGTTCGGGACATCAGTACTCGTCCTGCAGAGAGTAAGTAGGTAGAGGAGGAGCGTGTCATAAACAGTTTGCTAAAGCTACCAGTTATCCAGTACAATCAGAGCACTACTACTCCTATCCTACTGCTAATGCCGGCATGACCAAACGTACTATTCAGATAGGAGTACTACTCTCCAGACAAATGATTCACCCAGCGAAAGGGAATGAAAGTCGGTGGCTCGGTGCCGTTGGTTGGAATTAGCACGTTTAATATATAAACAGATAAACTTGCAAGTGCGCCTTCTTCTAATCTGAGGACTGGTCACACCTGTCACTGCTAATCTGTCCAGTTCCTTGGCATGTCAGTTCTCTGTCTGTGTAAATTAAGTTGATTGATTGACAGGTGGAAAGATAATCTTCTTGTTTTGTTTGTTCTTTTTAGCAAATTGTTGAATGATGGTGAAGTTGTCGTGAGGTGGAATAACAAATAAGCGGTGTAGCTGAGCTCAGAATGGTGGCGGCAATGGAGTACCGTACCTGAGAGCCAGACGAGGTCGGGGAGGTCGAGGCTCTTGTTGCGGAAGGACTGGAGGAGTGTGGTGAAGTTCATGGTGGGCGCGGGGATCTGGTCCAGCGCCTCCTGCTTGATGGACACGGTGCCGTCGCGCCTCCCCGTCGGCACGCTCCAGAACGGCCCGCCCTGCATGCATACGCGCGCCGGCGCGCGGAGAGGGAGAGAGGAGTCACGGTCACCGGCCGGCGGCTGATGCAGCCATCACGCATTCAGATGGGGACGCTCAGGAAGGCTTACGATGACGCCAACGGAGTCGCGGGCGGCGAGCGCGAGGATGTCGGCGCAGGACACGACGCCGGGGCACTCCTTCTCGAGCAGCGCCTTGATGCGGTCGATGAAGCCGAAGCCGCGCAGCGTCTGGTTGGGCGCCGCGTCCTTCTCCGCCTCCTTGCCGCCCGTCGCGTTGAGCAGCACCGACGCGTCGCAGCCCTGCAGCAGGGGAGCAAGCATGCATAGCGCAGTCGGTCATTGGCATCGATCGGCATTCGTCGGCGCGCAGGCAGCAGGCAGGACGCTGGCATGCTAGCTAGCTAGCTACCTGCAATGCAAGTGCTACGTACCCTGACGAAGCAGTCGTGGAAGTGGGTGCGGATCAGGGTGGCGGCGACCGCGGGCGCGTGCGGGATGTGCGCCTTGACGAATTCCTTGACGATCTTCTCCGCCTGCGGGCAGGTGGAGTCGTAGAAGCCCTCCTTGAGCTGCGTCCGCGAGCCGCCGACGAGGACGGCGGCGGCGGCCAGCACCATCGCCGCCGCCAGCACCATTCTTGTCACCATCGCCGCTCCGAGATGGACTGCTGCTGCTGGCTAGTGGCTGCTGCACCTACAAGCAATTCGCTCTCCGCCGTGTCGATCAGCTGACTGCGTCGACCGGTCTCGAGCTCTTGCTGGTACAAGCAAAGGTGCCGAGCCCGGTGCTGCGCTATAAATACACAGTGTGCCGGACAGCAAGGCACGGTGACGTCTGACGTGTGTCTACTGTCTACTGGGCGGCTGGCTACTCCGCTAGTGGGGTTCGGTTGCCGCCGCGCGCTGCCCTGCGACGATGCCGCTGCGCATTGGATATTCCGAGTTCTGACGACGATTCCGCTAGGGGGTTCGTTTGAGCTAATCAGCAGAATCAGCAGTCATCCAACAGTGTTTTTCTCTCACAGCAAACCAGCGAACGTTACTTTCAGCTGCGGTAAACCAGCGAAATGGAAGCGGACGACGCGGTCTCCGTCTCGGACAGCGCCGGGTCCGTCTAACTACGTGCGTACGGTCGATCGAGCGGCTTGCCCAGTTCGATCGATCGTATGGTCGATGTATGTACGCTTAGACTGGGCCGGCCGGTACGCAGTACGCACGCACGCACGATTCTGGCTTCTGCTACCTGCTTCGCAAGCGCAAATGGAGAACGAGGACGAGGACGACGTCGGGGCGGCCGGCCGGCGGCATGTCAGCACCAGCGCCAGCGGCGGTCTCCGCTCCAAGTGTCACCCATCAAGGCGTACTGGTAGGTGGGATGTGCGCGTGGACTTCCGCTCGCCTGCCCGCCCGATACTTCTTTTGCTTGCTGCAACGAACTGCCGTCCGTAGCAAAATGATCGATGTGGTACTGTGCGCCAACTTGGTAGTAGTACTCCCCTCAGGCTATCCGCACTCATGGACCTCTATATTCATCCTCTATACGTCCTAGTCAGCAAGATTCTCTCCTCTATGCTCAATTCTCCCGCATCCATCCATCCTCTATATCATCCTCTATCCACTGTGGGACCCACTTGTTATTTTATCTAAATATATCCATGTGTGATCTAGTTTTGAAGGATTTATTGAGACGAATTTAATGGTGCAATCAAAATTTAATTTGGATTTTTGGTTTCTGAGTAATAACATTTTTATAGAAAAAAAGTTGACACGTTTTTCTATGCACCGCTGTTTCTTCTGCTGTCTCACGGGCGCGCGTCCGTCGGCACCGTCCCGTCCTTTAACGTATAAACAGTAAAACGCCAGATACAGAGGATCGTATGGCTTCCTGAGCGATAGAGTACCGTATACAAGGTCCCGGTGCAGCGGTTTTATGCTCTACGCAATCCTGCAGGGAGAGATAGCGGGCGTGAGTGCGGTCGGTCTCAATCCCTCGCCCGTCGTCGTCGTCTGAAAATTTCAGGCGCGCCACCTACTCTACAGTGGTAGGCTTGTTGAGGGGTGTTTAGTTGGTAAAATTTTTTGGTTTTGGGGTATTGTAGCTTTTTTGTTTTATTTGGCAATTACTGTTCAACCATAGACTAATTAGGCTTAAAAGATTCGTCTCGTGATTTTACGGTGAACCGTGCAATTAGTTTTTTTGTTTTGTCTATATTTAATGCTTCATGCATGTACCGTAAAATTTGATGTGACGTTTTGGATGAAAATTTTTGGAACCAACACCCCCGGACGACGATGGGAGAACACACGACGGCGTGCGGCGGAATCGAGCGAAAAGCCGTCGGCTTTCCACGTACATCTCGCAGCGGACGGACGGACCCACGGTTGAGATTGGACAGGGGAATCTCGCCGTGCCCGTGCCCGTGCGTGGTAGCCTAGCCGCCGCCGGTAGGGTGTACTACAGCGGAGCCCATCAGTCCTTCACGCTTTGGAGCGGCTCCTTTCTGTTCGTCCATGATTCCAAGCAGTGCGAGAGAGGAGGCACCCACATGGCCAAGTGAGCCGGAAACGATGGATAGGAAGGTGGTCGAAGAGTTTTAATCATAAAATAATTGAGTGTAGCTTATTTGTTTGAATTTTTATATTATGGATGGGCTCATCCAAAGATAAAATACAAATTTGTGTGATTTTATTGTTCAGAAGTCATCAAAAAATATATGACAAAGCTTTTATTATATCTTTCTAATATGAATTATTGAATTATATACTACCTAAATTATTTTTTGCTATGATGTGGGGGGGCCTTGGCTCCGCCAGTGCATGGGGCCACATCAGCCATTCACAACCGTGGCGTCAAATCTGTGACTGAGGGTCCGTTTGGTAGGCTCTGGCTCTAGTTAAAACAGCTTCAGTTATAGCTTTAGTCGTGGAGCAGATTCACTGGGAGAGCTGAAGCAATTTTTTAATCTGTTTGGCAAAACAGACTCTCCTGGTAGTCTAAAAAAGAAGAAATGTGCGTAATACCCTTGTTTTTCTTTTTCCTTTTTCTTTTATTTTCTTTTTTTCTTTCCCAAACCTTATCCTTATCTGCTCACTCGGTCAAACGCACGCAGCCGCATCTTCTTCAACCTCGGTCGAACGCACGCTAGCCGCATCTTCTTCATCTTCAACCTCCGGATGCCTCGCACTGCGCCATGCTTGGGTACCGAGTCCGGCCAAGGGCCGACGGCGGTGCCACACCTCCACGCCCGCCCCGGCTCCGCCCTCCATGCCGGCTCTCTCCTCCACATCCGGCTCCATCAGGGGCATACCCGACGCCTCCGCACCTTCCGCACGCCGGCTCTCTCCTCCACATCCTCCGCACGAGCTCCGCCCCAGGCACGCCGCATCCGTCTTGACATCGACGTTGGACCAGCTTTGCGCTGCCGTCGTGCACGCCGCAACGCTCCTGTGCCGCCGTCGCCCGCCGCGCAGTGACGGAACCAGGGGCTATCAGGGCCGTGGCCCCCAAACACAGTAAGTTCCATTTAATATCTATATAAATATATGAATTTATAGCAAAAAAAAATATCAAATTTTACCTATTTTTTATTCAAATATTATGATTTTGGTTATAAATAGTGTAAAATATTTAAAAAGTTGTTGAATTATATAATTACATACGGAGTATATTTTAGCACATTAAAAAAATATGATCGTATTTGTTTGCCCCTGTTCAGAATCGCTGGTTTGCGCCCGCGTCGGCGCGTCTCGGGGGCAAATCTGGCCACCGGCCAGGTTCTGAGCCCACTCTCTGCAGCGGAGCCGGAGGAAGCTACTTTTTTCGGCTCCTACTCTCTCTCCTCGGTTCTCTCGGCAGGTTTTCCGCGGCTTCGGTGCCGGAGCTGAGCGGTGAAAGGACTTTGGTTGACGGAGCCGAAAAATGGCTCCTGCAGCTGCCCAGGAGCCATACCAAACCGCACTTGAGCAGCTATCTGCAGTGCTAGGCTGGACACGTCTCTGCACTTCCCCTCTGCATCTTCTGGATGGGTACCACCCGGAGTACTGCCACATCATGCTGCACACTCCTGTTGTTGTACTGCTGCACAGATTGCAACTGCGATCTGGTTCGGCTTTGATCATTCAGGGTAAATTTTTCCATAAATTCTACTATAGGTGTGTTCACTTCGCGAAAAGTAGCTGAAAAGTTACTGTAGCATCTTTCGTTGTTATTTGGCAAAATTTATCCAATTATGGACTACCACGTTTACAAACTATGCAATTAGTTATCTTTTTTTACCTACATTTAATGCTCCATGCATGCGTCGAAAGATTTGATGTGATGGGTGAAAGAAGAAATATTTTGGGTTAGGATGGGGAAGTGAACAAGGCCTATGTAAAAAGAAGATTCCCCATCACATCAAAATACCGGCACATGTATAGAGTAGTAAATGTAGATGAAATCAAAAACTAATTATCCAGTTTTATTGTTCTTTACGAGACGAACATTTTGAGCCTAATTAATCATTTTTGGATAATTTCTTACACTAAAAAATAAAATGCTACAGTGCACAACAGTGCGCAACAGTAATTCAGCCGTCACCAAATCGGCTGAACTAAACAAGGCCTTAGTTCCCAATTCCACCTCAAAAATTCACTATGCAAAAAAGAGATTCCCCATCATATCAAAATGTCGGCAAATGTATGGAGTACTAAATGTAGATGAAATAAAAAATTAATTACACAGTTTTGTTGTACTTTGCGAGACGAACATTTTAAGTCTAATTAATTAATTTTTAGACAATTTTTTACACTAAAAAACAAAAGTTACTACAGTGCTCCCGACACGAACACTATAACTACAGTACCCGAATAAGAAGGTCTGCAACTGCAATCAGGGCGAGTAGCAGTAGCTAGACCGTAGACGCATCGTGCCATGCGCTGATGTTTACTGTTTGTTGAAATGACGTAAGAGGAAAAATACTATCCGCGCTGAAAACTACGGGCTGAAGTGGTGCTGCACGGCCGTACTCTCTCCGTCCCAAATTATCTGTCGTATTTTTTCGTGACACAAGTTTAACTTGATTTGTAGAAAAATACGTGCAATATTTGTATCTTTAAATAAATTTATTAAAAAACTAGATTTAAATATCTTTCCAATGATATTAATTATGTACCATAAATATTAATATTTTTAATATATATTTTTGTTAAAGTTGTTTCTTAGAAAACGAAAACGACAGATATTTTGAGAGAGAGAGAGTATATACATGCATGCATATGAATCACTATCACGGAGTCCACGACGGGAGTACTAGTAGGTACGTAGGGCATGGGCGGGCTACGTGTGCTCGTGCTAAAGTGTGCTCCTGAAAGCAGAGGCTAGTCGCAAGAAGAATCCGAGTGATGGCAAGCCACGCACGCAACTCCAACAACGCTCCTGCTGCTAAGCCCGCTGCTGTTCCTGCTCATGAAGCTTCCTTTCCTTTCTCTCTTTTTTTTTCTGTTACACAGACGACAGATCGGTGCTCGTGGTCACGGCCATACCGAACTACTGAACCATCCGGAGATGAGATGAGATGACCTCCAAATAAAAAGGAGCAGGGTGGTTAGGGCGCGTCAGCCTGGCTCGCTTCTCCCAGCCAGGCCAGGTTGAGCAGCAGTGGCGCGCGGCAAATATGCGGCTGTGGCTGAGCAGTGCTGGAGATGGACAGTGGACACATGTATCTCTGCACTTCCCCGCTGCATCTTCTGGTTTGTTGTTCTAATGCTGCACATACGTACGGTATCAATAATGCACGATCATCTGGTACAAGGCAGGGCGAGTAGACGACGCATCACGCCATGATGGCTCGCAAACGCCTCGCGCTCGCTGTGAACTGACTTCATGCGTGTATCACCTACTAGTACTCCTATCACGGAGTCCACGTAGGTACGTAGGCCATCGGCGCATGGCATTGGCTACGTACTCCTGAAAGCAGAGGCTACCAAGAATCCCAGCGATGGCAAGCGACGTATACGCAACTCCAGCAACGCTCCTGCTGCTAGCCTGCTACAGTGCTAGCTGCCAGCTGTTCCTGCTCCTCTGCTCATGAAGCTTCCTTCCCTTTATCTTTTTTTTTCCTGTTACACAGACGACGGACGCTGCTCGCGTGGTCACGGCCATACCGAACTACTAAACCATCCGGAGATGAGATGAGATGAGATGACCTCCAAATTAAAAGGTGCAGGGTGGTTAGGGCGCGTCACTGCTCACCAAATACCCATATTTCTTGCTCTTGTTGGGTCCTGGTCCTCGGCGCTAGCTCCATCTCTCGTCGTCTCGTCGTGCTCACCGACAGCCTCTCCACACGTCGCCTTGACAAGCCGGACGGCCAGTTGTTTGCATTGTCACCAAGAACACTGTTTCCACTGGTTCATAATTTTAACGATAAACGGATAGATGCAAAGATAGACGACAACTTCACCATCATTCAACAATTTGCTAAAAAGAACTAACAAAATAAAGAAGATTATCTTTTCACCTGTCAATGAATCAACTTAATTTACACAGACAGACAACTAACATGCCAAGGAACTAGACAGATTAGCATTGACACGTGTGACTAGTCCTCAGATTCGGCATCACATTACTGTTTTATTTGCAGTTTTCACGGCCGTCTGCTGCGACTGCAAGATAAGGTAAACACTGAAAGTCACTGAGGCTTTAATTACAGTCTTACAGAGGAGGAAACAGGAAAGGGAGACTCAAGTGAAGCCCCGTGAAAAGCATGCATGCAATAGGACTCTTTCCCCTGCAAGCAAGCAAGCATTCCTCGCCTCTTCCACATCTTTTGCTTCCTCCCTCCCTGCAGATCCATAGCCTGCCTGTAGCTACTAGGCTAGCGCAGCGTAAACATGGTTCTTTTAACTTTGGCATACCCAAATTCACCCCTAAATTTCACTATGCAAAAAGAAGATTCCCCATCACATCAAAATGTCGGCACATATATGGAGTACTAAATGTAGATGAAATCAAAAACTAATTGCACAGTTTTGTTGTACTTTGCGAGACGAATATTTTAAGCCTAATTAATCAATGTTTGGACAATTATTACCAAATACAAACGAAAAATGCTACGGTGTGACGGGACACTCACTATGCAAACTTTGCCTCTAAAGTTTGAAATCTAAACAAGGCCTCAGAATTGAGAACTAAAGAAGGCCTTTGTTCAGATGAAGATCTTTTGGAATAACGTGTGACCAGGATCAAATATGGTCACTCTCATGCATTGCTAGCTGTGGGTTACAAGCAATGCCAACCTAGGAAGTACTTTAATTTTGTTTTCCTTTGACGAGCAGCCTAAAAAGGTAAACAAGAAGCTGCAAATTTAAAGTAAACTAGAAGCTGCAAATTTCTTTTGCAATGCCTCTCAGCAGCTTAATTAGTTTTATCATGTAGCTAGTTCAGGACCAGTCTAGACATTATTCCTGAATGCTCTCAAGAACAGAATCAGCTCAGCATCTGATCTGGTTATGTGTGGATACTCCATATGCACCATCATGACGGGCATAATGTGCATGCATGCTCATCACTCATACTGCCTAGCTTAGGCTATCCGCACTCATGGACCTCTATATTCATCCTCTATACGTCCTAGTCAGCAAGATTCTCTCCTCTATACTCAATTCTCCCGCATCCATCCATCCTCTATATCATCCTCTATCCACTATATCTACTGTGGGACTCACTTGTCACTTTATCTAAATATATCCATGTGTCATCTAGTTTTGAAGGATTTATTGAGACGAATTTAATGGTGAAATCGGAATTTAATTTGGATTTTTGGTTTGTGAATTATAACATTTTTTTTTCTTTGTTTAGCTAGTGGGGTCCGCCACTATAAAGTATAGAGTAAGCACAGTACTACTCTAAATATAGAGTGAGAGAAAGGATAGAGTATCGTTTTAGAGTATCCAGTGCAGCAGTTTTTACTCTATATTCATACTCTAAAGCTTTAGAGTATCGTTTTAGAGTAGCCACTGCGGCTAGTCTTAGCTAGCTAGTGCAACACTACTTTTTTCTAGGCAGTGACTGATCATGCATACAGCCTTGATCGAGTCCATGATACACTACTCTGTCATGGAATGGAAGCCATAATAGCAGATTAAGCAGAATGTTTGCTGAACTGAAAGAAGTCTTCATGCTACCACATTCCAGCTCAAGTAGTTTTTATTTTTGACAAGAATTCCAGCTCAAGTAGGGGACAATTATTGAGTCCACACGCATAATACACTAAATCGTGGCTAACAACGATGTGCGCTAATTGACCCACTAAATCAGCAACCAGATACCATTTTAATTACACCATGCCTCTTTTTAAGAACATTGTTGTAGTTGACTTGAAGGGCAGACTTTGTGCAGTTGGTGAGAAGCTCACCCACTGAGCACCAGGTCCTGGGTTCGACGCCACCTCCCTGCATATTTGCGGGGGTAAAGGCTGGCCTCAGTTAAACCCTTCCCCAGAACCCCACTCAAGTGGAAGCCGCCTGACACTGGGTCTGCCCTTTTGTTGTAGTTGACTTGACTTACGTATATATGCGTCTATATATGCGTGTGTACTTTGTGGTGAATGAAATGGCATTGTATCTATAAACCCCCAAAAAAAGCATCTTAATCAACAGCATCTCCTCTTAATGAAACACACGTCCACGGACGTGTTCTTGGAAAAAAAAAACCAACTCGTCAAATAACTGGAACTAGGTACAGTACAAAGCGAGTTGGATTTTGAATGCATAAGAAGAAAAATAAAATACTGTGACTCCCTACTCTTGTATGTTTCCCCAACTGCCGGGAAAGCTAGTAAGCACCAAACTCTTCATTCAGTACATCCGGCCTGTACAGTTCATAGGTGTTGTTTAAATCCAGAGGCTAAAGTTTAGGGGTGTCATATGGTGTGTCATATAGAAGTGTTCAGATAGTAATAATAAAATAAATTACAGAAGTTTTCAAAAATCCGCGAGACGAATTTATTAAGCCTAATTAATCTGTCATTAACAAATGTTTACTGTAGCACAACATTATCAAATCATGGACTAATTAGGCTTAAAAAATTCGTCTCACAAAATTAGTCATAATATGTGCAATTAGTCATTTTTTAGTCTATATTTAATAATCTATGCATGTGTCCAAATATGCGATGTGATAGAGGCTCAACTTTAGAGGGAGGAGCATAGTTCTACGCATTTGGTATCTCCGTTCATACAATCATACGTACTGTAAATTCGTTGCGCCGTCCAATCAGAGCGGTTAGGGCACAAGTTTTGTTTAATTTGGCTCTGCCAGCAGCATATCATTTCGATTTTAAATGTACAAAGACAAAGGACTGACGATTTTGATGTGAGCACATGACTAGAGCCATCTACCTACTAACTGATGAGCTCAGCACAATGTACACATCTAGTTAGTGACAGCTAATCGACAAGCTGAAGCTAGCTAGATGCACGCTGTGGACCGGCTAAACGTGTTTCTGGGCGCAATCCATCACCGCCCGTGTTTAGATCCGGACTTGGGTGCCCGATTCGGGCACTGTAGGTACAGTGACCATGTCGGGGCACTGTAGCACCTTTTTGTTTTTTAGTGCAAAAAATTGTCCAAAAATTGATTAATTAGACTCAAAATGTTCGTCTCGCAAAGTACAACAAAACTGTGCAATTAGTTTTTTATTTCATCTACATTTAGTACTCCATGCATTTGCCGACATTTTGATGTAATGGGGAATCTTCTTTTTGCATAGTGAAATTTGGGGATGAAAATTGGGAACTAAACAAGGGCACCGTCCCTTTCCTTCTTGACTACTACAGCATGGTTCCTGCAGGGATCACTTGCAGGGGCAAGCAAACAAGCTCGGTCAGACAAAAAGTCACAAAAAAGGTTCAGGGAAGAATCATCAGGGACAGCAGGCAGCAGCAGGTGGCTTCAGGGTAACTGTTGCTTGCTGCAAATTAAGATGAGCAGCAAGCTTCCTTCAGGGTTAGCATTAGCATCTCGGTCTGCCAGAGGTAGGTTTTGTCAATTACGGCTGTGTTCAGTTCCGAAATATTCGGGGGGAAATTCCTGTAGCACTTTCGTTGTTATTTAGCAAAATTTATTCAACCATGAATTAATTAGGCTCAAAAGATTCATCTCGACATTTACAGACAAACTGTATAATTAGTTATTTTTTTACATACATTTAATGCTCTATGTATACATCCAAAGATTCGATGTGACGGGTGGCAGAGGAAATATTTTGAGTAGTGAACGGGGCCTACACCTCTCACTTTCAGCATGCTGTGTGGGTCCCAAGTGAGTCCCAACCGTAGTGATAGGCTGTAATAATACAGAGGCATATTAAACACATCACCATTCAGATCAGAGGTTTTTGGTATCTAATAAGCTTTCCAATTGATATATCTCCGTTTTCCTCCCTCTGGTTTCTAGGAGTTGACGAGAAGATTCTTTGTGAATATAAAGTGATTGCTGAAAAAAGAATGAAACAGTGAGACCGGTGAAGAGACCCATCATCATCCGTCAGTTTCTGCCTGCTGCCTTCGCCGAGAAAGTAAAAAGACGCTTTCAGAGATGGGAACAGACAAGAACAAAAAATGGAGAGAAACCAAAGGATAATTCCAATTCCAATCAAATTAAAGTTGTTTGTCTATGATGACGGATCACCTCCGTTGCCAGCTGTAAGGCACGATCATCGATGATGGCGGTCTTGAACTCTAGCCCTTGCCCTCCTTTTTTGTCGGAAAAAGTCTAAATAACCCCTGAACTATGGACCCTGTAACACATAACCCTCTAAACTATGAAACGGTCTAATTTACCCCCTGAACTATCCAAAACCGTCTATTTTATCCTCTGGGCGGTTTTTGACGGCGGTTTTGCTACACTAACAGCAGGTTTGCTACAGTGATAGCGGTTTTGTCTTTTTTATTTATTTTCGCTGAATATTTGAAAAATCATAGTAAATCACAGAAAAATCATAAAATAGAAAATCTAATTTTGTTGGACTCCACATAAGTAGATCTATACAGTGAATATATAACACGGTACGCTTTAGTACAAAGTTTTTGCTGTAGCTTTAGATTAATTGGAAAATCCAATTTAGACTAAAGTTACAGCAAAAACTTTGTACTAAAGCGTACCATATTATATGTTCACTGTGTAGATCTACTCATGTGGAGTCTAACAAAATTAGATTTTCTATTTTATGATTTTTCTGTGATTTACTATGATTTTTTAAATATTCAGCGAAAATAAATTAAAAAGACAAAACCGCTATCACTGTAGCAAACCTGCTGTTACTGTAGCAAAACCGCCATCAAAAACCGCCCAGAGGGTAAAATAGACGGTTTTGGATAGTTCAGGGGGTAAATTAGACCGTTTCATAGTTCAGAGGGTTATGTGTTCCAGGGTCCATAGTTCAGGGGGTTATTTAGACTTTTTCCTTTTTTGGTCGGTTATTCCTATAGGGCACCGCCCAATGGAGACTAACATTCTCACCAGTTCTAGTACAAATGAAATGATTCATATAGACTAACAAATATTGAGACTACTATTCACATATTGCAAACTATCATTACTTGTGGTTTGCATAGAAACTTTTGTTTTCATCGTGCCTCATATTTATTTCCTCTTCCTCTTCTTTTTTAGCATGAACCACCATCTCTCTCCCTAAGCTCATGTAGCTTCTGCAACTCACTATGACAAATATAGAGCAGGTACATTTTTTATCCACTTGGAGCTACGGAAAAAAAGCATAGCGTTGGGAAGGCCTGGCCCCTGCCATGAACAGCTAGCGTAGCCACAGTGTCTGCCGACATCTATCGCGTGGTAAGTGGATTGGTTGCACGCATGGGACCGGATCGATTGGCAATGCTTGCTGTCTTGCTGCACGGCGTATGCATGCCTCTGGGCAGAAGAAGACAACGTAGGCGCCGGGCCACGGTCAGGCCACTCTTTGTATTACTACCAGTCGGTTGCATGGATGGACGTGTCTTGAGACGCTTCACCACCAGTCGGTTGCGACGTCGCCGTCGTAGCTAGAGTACGTAGAGACGACGTTGTGCCTGTGCTGACCGGGTCGTCCAACGCCTCGTTTGGTTCCAAAAAATTTTGTAAAATTTTCCAGTCGAATATTTAGACACACGCATGAAGCATTAAATATAGATAAAAAATAAAACTAATTACACAATTTAGACAAAATTTACGAGACGAATCTTTTAAATCTAGTTAGTCCATAATTAAATAATATTTGTCAAATAACAACGAAATTGTTACAGTAGCATTTCCCAAAAAATTTTGAGAACTAAACAGGCCCAAGTACAACGACAACGAGGCTGCGACTGCGGGGTTGTTGCTGCTGCCTGCAGGCAGAGTCAGCAGCAGCTATCACAGTGGAGCGGGCAGGTGTGTTGTTTGGTGCGCATTGAAGAATTGTCGGGCGGGCGACCGACGGAATTGTCGGGCCTCGTGCGTGCGCGGCACAATTGCAGAACACATGCGTGGATCGCAAGCAAATTGCAGAAACGTTCGTCCGCACTCGCTAGATCTGTAACGAGTAACGAGCAGACGCAGTCTCTGCTTGTGCTTGCAAGAGGCAACACACGAGTGGCGAGGTCATGTGCTGGCCCGGGGCGTCAACCACTTGCAGGGCCCGGCTTCAGCTATGCCCAATAATAGACTCGCGGCTCATTCTCCCGTGTTGCGCGGCCCATCCCAACGAAGAACTGTTGTCACTGGTTCGGCTGGGCCGATCCACACCTGGCGTAGCGTCTGGCGTGTCTGCAGCCTGTCCGCAGCTGAGGTTTTCTTTTTTCGCACACGATTTCCAGCGAACACGGAGGATCTCCGCTTGGAATCGCTAGGAGGGTCTCACTAGCCGGTCATCTCGTACCGGCCAATCGGATCATCCCAGTACCGGCTAGTGATGAGCGACCGAAGCAATATTCCACCCCAAGGCCACAAGTAGCAGGCAGATAAGGCGCAGCCGGCCGCGCGTTCATCTTCCTACTTCCTCGTGCCCTGCCAGTCCCACTCCCACCCCCGCCTTCGTCGCCCCGCGGCCAGCGGCTACCTCATCGCCGGCCACGCGCGCCACCCACATTAGGGTCTAGAGATCCGTCCGAGCAAGGGCAAGGCGTTGGAGTTTCCGCTCAAATCGTTCGGTACGTGCATTACGACAAACAACAGATGAACCCCGCCCTTGTTCGCGTTTAATTTAATTTTCCTCCGGCGCGCGCGAGATATCCTATCTCCGTGCTTGTGTCGTCACAGTCGTTTTAGCTTACTACAATTTTTATTCAGTATTGTACTTGCGTATCACACCACTGTCCAAAACAAATCACAGTTATGACACACTGCACGCCTATTTTTCCCTGTCTCTCTCTAGGATTCGCCGACTGCAACGACGTCCTCCCGGTGTACATCGATGACGACCGCACCGATGAGGATCCTTTCAAGGTGCTCATCTCATCATCTGCCGCTACTCGATTGATCTCGACCATTTGTTAGTAGCTAATTAATCTTGTCGTGCCGCGTGGCAATATAGGCATCAGGTGTTGAGGAAGAGGGGCCAAGGCATCGGGACCCTTGTATCCAAGTGCCCCAAGGAGACAAATGATGTACTTCTTGCTCCGTCTAGTGGAATGGAAGCGGAAATCCTCATCGGCCTCAATGATTCGGCCTCCGCCATCCTCACCCTCGCCTCTGCCCCTGCCCCCGCCCCTAACCCTGCCCTCACGTAATCCCAGAGCATGTCACCAATGACCTCTGCCGCACCACCTGCCTTACCCAACCGCCTTGTTCTGCTGCCCCGCCCCGCCGCCGTCTCGCCCGCCTCCACCGCCATATCGCGGATGCCACCCCCCCCCCCCCCCAAAAAATCTTCTAAGGCCGCCGGGAACAGATCCCCTAACCCTGCGGTCACCAGAACCCTAGTTGCCGCCATCTTCTTTCTTCGTCTCTAGTGGGGGCGGGCGCAATCGGAGCGGGTTCGCGTCGCGTAGTAGAATTACTGCTAGAAGTAGGAGTACAAAACAAGGAATCAAGGAGCTTTAATTTGTTGGATCACACGTAGACGCAACAAACAGAGCAAAACATACCAAATAGTATCCTTGAAGAAAAAGGAAAATCCCAACTACAGAAGACAGAAAAAGCAAATCAAAAGCAACATGGCGTCTATATGCTGGCCTCGATGATCTCTCGCAATCCTAGAGTGGCTCGGCGGGGTGAACTCCTGTCTCCTGGGTTGGAATTGTAACACTGCTCAATGCTCACCACACACAAGGTCGCCCGACGGAAGGGCTGATGCCGCCTCAGCTGTTTTTCATGAGATGCATCGATGATCGATCTGATGTGGTAGATGGATAAGGCGGGGGACTGTGCCGTTCTACGTGCTTCCAACCTTCAGCGACTAGATGGTGTCTCATAAAAAAACCCGACTAGTTGGCGTTGAGAACTTCAATGGGCCTTACACTGTAGGGCCCTCCAATATAATGTGGCCTTGGATGAACTTTTGAAGCAAATAGTTCATTAGTGCACCCTGCATTCTGTATATTGTACGAGTAGTATTTATTAATTTTTGCAAATACATACTCATATACATAATATATAATACATAACACCGGAATGGTATGCTGGAATGGACCGGTGCCGACACATTGCAATTCAGGAGGAAAAGTAGAATAGATACGTTTGGTTTGTGCCAAGCTGCCAACGTATTCCCGTCAATTTGTTCCTCGATTTCACCTTGAGGCTTGAGCCACATCTTCAACCTCAATTCTGTTTCTTCTCCATCATCGGTATCCTCATGCAATTCACTACTATTGCCAACCCTCTTGAGCACCTGCACAAACAACATTGACTAGAAACCTAATTTTGCATGTTCTAAATATTCGAATTAATAAATAGATTTCTTAATTTACAAAACCTAGTCCATGATATCTTATGTACAATACACGATTCCTACTAAATATTTTCGATTTAATTTTAATAAAAAGACAACTATATAAATATAATACATAAATACAATTTATTAGCTAAAATAATCTATATAAATTAAACCTATTGACCACTAAACCTATGTGTAGATCCTGGGTCCAAATCTAATCGTAGGACTAATTCTTATCAAAATGGTAGGCCTAATTCAATCTGGTCTAATACTCTAACTAATCTAAATCTAACCAATCTAACCACTAGATAACTAAAGTGTAATCATAGGCCCTTTGAAAAAAAGTGTAATCATAGGTATTCTTGCCAATAGATCAAATGTATAATAAAGTTCGTGCAATGCATCTTAAATGAATCTCAATTTCAATAGCGCCTTGCTATTCCAATTCCCTCACCCCTCTCTCTTTCCTCTCCTTCCCTCCTCTTTTTTTTTTCAAATTATTCTAGCATTTCTAGCGATTTTCTCTCTTTTTATAGGCACTGACTGTCACACCAATAGAGGACAAAAGCCTTCTACCGTTTCTCTTGACATGGAAGCGCTGGAGATCAAGTACCAACAACTTACCCCATGCTACTCATGACTTTTTCAAATAATGTCCGTTGGAATTGGAACGATGGTAGGTCATGCAAGCCTATATGAGTGGGGATGGAAGGGGATTTGTCCGCAAATCCGCATCTAAGCTTAATTTTAAGGATAATATGTTTTTTTAACAGGGGAGTTTTTTCTCCTCATTCTCATGCACTGTGCACGAAAATATCACGGTCACCGGGCTACGAACCCGGGGTGGCCAGGCAGTGTCTTTGGCTCCATGCGCTAGCCACCAGCAGCTGTCGCTCGCTGCTTAAGGATAATATGTATGTCTTCGCTTCCGCCCGCAACTTCCGCATGCACGAGAAGTGAACGCGCGCCGGCACAGGCACAGCTCACCGCGCCACCACGTCAGGGACCTTCCTCTTCTGCGCCTCGCCGCGCCGCCCTGTGGGGACCAGCAGGGGACCACCGCGATATATACAGACCGATCGATCGGCCGAGAGGGCGAGGGATAGTGACAGCCGGGGAACGAAGGCGAAGGAGCGCGATCGACGGAAATGGACGTGACGTTCGCGACGCCGGGGGGCCGGGAGTTCACCGTCGAGGTGTGGTACTTCGCGACGGTGCGGGAGATGAAGGAGGCGGTCCACGCGAGCGAGGGCATCCCCGTGGCGTCGCAGCGGCTCTTCCTCGCCGGGAGGGAGGGGGAGGAGGACGACCAGGAGCTCGACGACGCGCGCGACACCGCGCACTACGGCATCGTCCAGGGCTCCCGCGTCGTCCTCGTCCTCCCCGATGACGCGCCGCCCTCTTCTTCGCCCTCCACGTCCCCCGCCCCCGCCGCCGCCGGCGTCCGCGTCGCCGTCTCGGCCCCCGAGATCATCGGGCCGCGCAGCGTCGCGCTCGACGACGTCCCCGCATCCGACACCGTGGCGCGCCTCAAGGAGCTCCTCCAGGACCGCACCGACGGCGCGCTGCCCGCCGCGAGGACGGCGCTCTTCCTCGGCAAGGCGGAGATGGAGGACGGCAAGACGCTGGCGGACTACGGCCCTCCGTCCGACGGCATGGACGTGAGCGCCGTCGTGCGCCCGCAGGCCCCCGTGGAGTCGGGCGGCGGCGGCGGCGGAAACGGCGCCGGGACCAGGAACCAGCAGAGGATCGAGGTGAGCGTCATGTTTGGCGAGACGGCGGTGGCGCTGGAGGTGGGCGCCATGGACGTGGTCCGGGACCTGCGCAAGGAGGTGGAGAGGCTGCGCCTCCCCGTGCGCGACGGCGGATACTTCTTCGTGTACAAGCAGAATGTTATGGATGAGGACCGTACCCTTCGGTGGCACGAGGTTAAGAACGGCGACACCATCGAGATCTTCAACGGCACCGTCACCGGCGGCGCCTGATCGCCCCCATCAGATCAGGGGTTTAACAAAGGGTTTATGCCTTTAGGGTTTGTCTCATCTCCAATCCTGCATTGCCATATTTCAGAGCTTCATCGTTTTAGGGGCATGTCCAACAGCGATCGAACAATGCTATGCTATAGTAGGAATTTTTCTTCTATATAAATTCAAATGGTGCGGAATGGAAATGTAGGAACATCCACAGTACCAGGATTTAGTCAGATCCATTTCAAGAGATTTTGCAGATTCATTAATCAAGGCTTGGCAGAAGAACTTGAGAAGTTTCCAACAATTAAAGATCCAAATCACGAAATTGCATTTCAATTATTTGTGGAAGGATATCAACTGCTGGAACCCTTGATAAAAAGAAAGGAACGATGTGTATGAATCACTCACCTATTCTTCTGAATTATATGTATCCGCGAGATTAATTTTCCTAACCTCGAAAGTATCATCTAGTTTCCATAACCATTGTATCAGCAAGAAACTATCTTTAGAAACTCCTTTTCACAATGCATGATTTCAATACCTAAGCCCTAATAGCTGTATCTATCATTTCTCTCTCACCATCATCCTCTTCATGTGAATATCGAGCAGCTGGCGATCTCAACCTTTGCATGACAGTTGGGCCCAACGGATCTCTAGAGTGCTCAAACGGGCAAGACTCCATTGTCTGATTCGCGATAGCCGTTAGCGGCTATTTTCTAGCTATCTACAATCACACTTTGCAACGAGCAAGGCATGAACGAGCACAGTGCTAGGGCATAGTCTGGACCCCCATCTTTGGCCCCACAAACGTGTGGGGCGAAGAAACACCCTCTCGTCCACCCCCTCATGACATCACTAATTTCTATGTGTGTTGGAAGTTGTGGATTCCGTTTCTTGCATGATAAATGATTTCTTTCTCTTCTCGTTAATTAACTCTCTTGTCACATAGAATATTTGCCAACAAGGAAGGTTGTTTAATGCTGTGACAATCATGTGACCTGACTAGTTGGGTCTGCCTGCCCTAAGCATATGGTCATATCTTGTTCTGAATCATAAGGTTTAACAAGGGGTTTGTGGTGTTCGATCTGCAATCCTGCATTGGGATTTCACTATTTCAGAAGTTGTTTTGTTTTTTAATAGATTTCCTCTTCTTTTTAGAAAGCCATAGAGTTTAAAGAGTAATGTTGGGGTTACTAGCTAACAAAGTTGCAAAAGTCAAGAACTGAACTCAACTGCAATTACACACAGATTAGATTTCCCCAACATCAGAAAGCCAACCTTTCTTTCTCTTGGTAGTCCAATCATTTTTGTGGAAATTGGTCTTCAGAGTAATTTCCACAAAAGTGAGGTCCTTGTGTATTTTCTTGCAAGGACTACTCTGCTAGTTGTACATGTATTTCGAGAGGATATAATTCTGTATGCACACATTGTCTTTTTTTTTTGAAGAGTTAGCTTAGATTATTAGTCTAGTCTCTCCGCTTAATTAAATTGTCCAATGCATTGTAGATCCATGCTTAATTTTCCTTGTCCTGTTGATCGAAATGTCGCATTGTTTGATACAAAAACAGTTCTCTGATGGATTGAATTTGTGTGTTTCGTCCTTCCAGAAGTAGATGTAGACTATTCTATCTCAAGGAAAGGCATTAGGGAGAGTTTCAGACAGCCCCGTCTCTTGACAAGGAGCAGGAAGAGAGACGAGTGGACTGTGGAGTACAGCTTTCTTGGTGCTTTTCGGTTAAAACATGTTCATTTTCTTGGTGCTTTTCGGTTAAGAAATGTTGATATTGCTGTCGGCGTAAACAAGTTAACCATGAGACATGCTCCAAAAAGATAATTGACAAGCCTATGCTATTTTGAGAATGTCCTGCATAAGTATCATGTCCAGAGGTTTTTTTTTTGGTCTTATATATGATATGACTAGCTGCATTACAATGTACACTAAAATTACTATAATTCCTGTATTAGTAGATTGGATAAAGGCTCCAGTTTTTCATAGCAGTTCTAGATCTATAGAGTCTATCATATGTCATATTTTTTTTCAGCAAATGAACAAGGAAATGTTTCCTTCTATATGTAATAGAGGATTGTAACTCAAAAGCTTTAAGAAATTGTCTTCGTTTTTTTTTTGATAAATAGAAATTGTCTTCATTACTTCAGTTTGCGAAATTGTCTTCATAAAAGGTTCCTAAAGTAAGAGGAGATAAACAATGGATGTCAGAAATGGATTGTTTGGTTACAAATATAAGAAGAATCGTAGCCTTTGATACAACTATATTCTAATTCTAATGCATTTTCAATTTTCCATTGCATAAACATTATATCTATAGGATGTGCGCAGAAGTCATGTTGTTATGTCGGGCTCAGCACCAGGCCTGTTAGTGGACGCTAGGCCCGTTAGTGGGCTGATTATGTATTTATATATTTCCTTAAAATAGTTTAGTTATTTCCCTAAATTAGGATCTCATAGGCTATATATTTGTAACTTTGGTTGAAAAATAATTAAGCAAGAGAATCATAATTCTCAGCTTCCCTTAGGGAGCTGGGAGACCCAAAACCCTAGCCGCCTCCTTGTGAACAGTAAACGCAGTACTGTAGCGTCGCCACGGCGCCAATCCGCCGCTCTCGCTCGCTCAGACCTCGCCCACCAATCTCTCACCCCTACAACCTTCGCAGTCAGCCCGGTAGGATCCGCAATTCTATCAATCTGGTATCAGCATTGCCAGGCACGATGACGTCTGCTCCACCGAGTTCCTCCATCCCGGCGTCCACTTCGCCGCTGCCCGCGGCGTCGTCCGATCTGTCCGAGACCTCCACCGCCTCTGCTTAGCCCCTGACGCTGGAATCCTTGGGGGCCAAGGTGGATATGATCGCCAACGCGTTGACCTCCATGCAGCAGGCGTGGGCCGCCCTGCTCCGGGCGCCCGCGCCACCGGCGTTCTCTGCACCACCACCGCCGCCTCCGCCGCCGGTGCCCACGGCACCGATTCCAACTGGCGCTGGAGTCCCGCTCCATGTCATGCAATGGCCGGCCTCGCCATCACCCTTGCCGGCTTGGCTGCAGCCGTCCGTGCCGGCGTCGGCTCCGATCTACTCGATGGCCACGTCGCCCTCCCCGACAGCCTACACGACGGCGGCGGCGACAACGGTGTCCTCCCTACCCCCCGCCAGCACTCTTTTCGGGGGGGTGGACGGTGAAAGGTCCTTGTTTGGTTTTGGTAATTGAGTGACAACTTAGGTGGACTAATATGTGGTTATGTGAGATACACAGGAGATTAGTCCACATGTGATGGTGTCATGAAGGAGCTCATTGCATATGAGACATGACATGGAGTCATGTGACCAAGATGGAGAAGATCAAGATGAGGCTTGGCTCGAAGGACCGGTTGTGAAGGTGAAGGGCAAGTTGAGGCTTCGAAGCGAAGGACCATGCGATGGTGAAGCTTGGGCAAGACTTGGCGCCGACAGACCAATGCAACGGTGAAGAGCAAGTGAGGTCAAGATCGATGAACCAATACGGTCACGTGATGATATGAAGTGAATCATATCATTTGGTGATTGGTTGGTGCATGTGTTGCATCAATGTCGGAGGAGATGGAGTGGAATGCGCAAGGCTAAGGTATAACCTAGGGCATTTCCATTTCACCGGTCATAGGTGTGTAGAGAAGTTTATGACCGGGTTTAGGATAGATGTCCGTACTATCAAGAGGGGCAAACTTGTTTGCATATCGGTCATCTAGTGCCACTTGAGCGATCTAACTGTGCATACGTGTTAGGATCGAGTGGCGAGGCAAGTTGAGTACCTAATTCCTTCGAAAATGATTATGAAAATGCTAACACACGTGCACAAGGTGGTGATCACTTGTTGGTGTTGGCACATTTGCGAAGGCGATGAAGTTTGAGCGGTAGAGAGGGTTTGGGTCTCTCTCCCTCCCGCCGAGCTTGCGAGCGCGGGATTCAGGCGTTTTCGAGGAGTTGAAAAGCCTATTTTCCACTACGCCGGAAGTCAGAAAAGAAACGGAGGCGAACGGAGGCCACAGAGGTGACCGGACGCTGCACCGGACGCGGTCATGGTATGACCGGACGCGTCCGGTCAGTACAGCGCAGACGCGGGTGTTAGGGTTTGTAACCGGCGCGTCCGGTCACTCGCGGGACCGGCGCGTCCGGTCATGCGCCCAGTGGGAATTGCCGAACGCAAGGATGATCGGACGCGTGGCGCGTCCGGTCACACATGATCGGACGCGTCCGGTCGTCGAGGGAGCTTACTGGACTCCGACCGGACGCTGGCACTGTCACGTCCGGTCGTTGCGAGGAGCGCGTCCGATCGTTGTTTCGCGGGCGCGGGTGCTGTGCGGATTGGCGCGTCCGGTCGTTGCGAGGAGCGCGTCCGGTCGTTGCTTCGCGCGCGCGGTGCTGTGCGACCGGCGTGTCCGGTCGGTTGAGCAGCGCGTCCGGTCATAGCGTTTGACCGTTGGCGCGCAGTGACCGTTGGAGGATCTAACGGTCACATTTGAAATTTGAGGGACACGTGGACGTCGCAGGGCGACCGGACGCGGTTGAGCGCGTCCGGTCAGTTACGACCGGCGCGTCCGGTCGTCCCGAAAAAGGACCCAGTGAAGGGGTAACGGCTCCATTTGACCGTGGGGTTATAAATAGATGCCTTGGCCGGCCGTGGCCGGATGCTGAGCACACTTTAGCCTTGGTGGCTTGTGTGGTAGTGCTTGGGAGCCCTCTAACTCACTCATGCTTGATAGTGTTCATCGGATCGAGTGAGAGAGCGATTCTAGTGCGATTGCATCGTGAGGTTGTATCGAGTGGCACTAGGTGATCGTGTTGCAAGCCGGTAGTGCTTGTTACTCTTGGAGGTTGCCACCTCCTAGACGGCTTGGTGGCTTGTGGCTCTGTCGAAGCTCGCAAGAAGATTGTGCGAGGCTCCGGAGAAGCTTTGTGAGGGGGATTGTGCTCACCCCGCGGGGATCGCGAAGAGCAACTCTAGTTGAGCGTGTCATTGAGTTACCTCACTTGAGAGTGGTGTCTTGCGGTGCCTTGCGGGGCGTGCCTTGAGGGGCAAGTGACTTGAGGGTCACACCGAGGAACCATCTAAGTGTTGGTCGACACAACGGGGACGTAGCTTGGTGGCAACCAAGTGAACCTCGGGAGAAAATCACCGTGTCAACTTTGTCTACTCTTCTCGGTGGTTTGCATTCATGCAACACAAGCTTGTATTTACTTTCATATATACTTGTGCTTGTGTAGTTGCTCTCGTAACTAGTTTGCTTGTGTAGCTTGCTAGTTATCTTCTTGCTTGTGTAGCTAGAAGCTCCCGCTTGCGTGACTAATTTGGTTTATGTAACCTTGTTAGTCACATTGCTTAGTTTGTGTAGCTAAGTGATTTGCGCTCTCTAATTTGGCATTAGTTGCCTTGTTATTGAGCATTGCTAGTGAGCTTAGGCTTTGTGCGCTTTGCTTACTAGAATTGTGTAGGAGCTCCTTCTTGCTTGCAAAGTACTAGTGCATAGGTTTATGTGACCTTGCTCAAGAATTAGATAGGAGAGCTCTTGCTAAGGAAAGCATCTTAGTTGCTTAATTAGGATCTTTGTGAGGTGCTTGTGAACTTAGTTAGAGGGGTGTAGTCTTGGCTAGACCGATAAGTTTAATTCCGCATTTGTTTTGGTTAGCCAACTCGTTTAAGTTTTAGAAAGGACTATTCACCCCCCTCTAGTCCGCCATCTCGACCCTACAAGTGGTATCGGAGCCGGGTCTCTCATTTGTGGTCTTCACCGACCCGAGAGGATGGCGGCTTATGGGCTAGATGTTGAGTGTCCACGTATTTTTGATGGCACACACTTTGCACGGTGGAGAAATTGGATGACATGCAATTTTAAGTTTATTTCTCCTCAATTGTGGTGGATCGTAGATGTGGGCTTTTCCTTTGCAATTGATAAAAAGAATGCAACTCAAGCGCAAAGTAAATGCCTACATCTCGATATCCAAGCTACTAATGTTTTCTATCGATCTTTGGATAGTAGCATACTTTGTGAGATCATAGACTTCGAGTCCGCCCATGAAATTTGGGTGTTTCTAAATGAGAAATATGGGGTGATTTTCAATGATGATGAGCCCAAGGAAGAGGCGCATGAGGATGTTGAGCATGACCACAACAACGTGGTTGTGGAGGATTGCTCCACCTCACGGTCAAGTGATGACAAAGATGATCATATCACAAGATCACTTGACAAGAAGAATGATAATGCCACAAGTGATGCAAGCAATGATTCTACTCCATGCACACTTGATGGTGAAGATGATGGCTATGAGAGTGATGCTTCAACAAGCTCTTCAATATCACCACATTGTTCCATGTCACATGGTGACACTAAGGTATCTATTGGTGGTTTTGTTGTTGATTGTGATGGTCCAAATTTTGAGCTTCTATATAAACTCTCAAAGGCCCTAAGAAATGAGATGGCAAAAACAAGGAAATTGAAAAATGAAAACTCATTTCTAAAAACCACATGTGAACAACAAAAGCATCTACTTTATGTTGCTACTTGTTCACATGAGGAGCTAAAATTGGCTCATGAGGAACTTAGTGTTGCTCATGATAACTTGGCACAAGAACATGCTTTACTCACTAAGAAGCCTTCTAATGAAGAAATCAAATCTAGTGAGAGCTCATCATTTGGGTCAAATGATCAATCACATATTACTAACCCTTGTGATATAGGCAAGAAGCATGTATCCACCTTTTGTGATGATTTATTAGATATGCCATGTTCTTCACAATTAAATGCTTGTTTTACTTCTATGTCTTGTGAGACTAACCTTTTAAAGGAGAACAATGAGCTTAAAAGTGAAGTGAAGAATTTGAGCAACAAGTTAGAGAAGTGCTACAACTCAAAAGTCACCTTTGAGCACATGATGAAGACTCAAAGAAACGTTGGTGATAAAAGTGGCCTTGGCTTCAAGAAGAAAATGACAAGGGGTGAAAGAAAGCAAGAAAAGAGGATGAAGAGGCTACTCCAAAAGAAGCTCTCGCATTCCATGTGCTATCGATGCCATGAAGCGGGACATCTTGCTGATGGATGCCCAAACATTGAGAAGCTCAAGAAGATGAAGGAAGAAGAGAGGCTCAAGCATGTCAAGTGCTTCAAGTGCCACACTTGGGGTCATCTCACCTCAATGTGCCCAACCAAGCAATTAGTGAAGCAACAAGTAAAGCCTCAACCAAAGCCACTAGTTGAGCAAGAGAAGACACCCCAAGAGCAAATTAAGATCAACCATGAAGATGATGGTGACTTGATGAAGAAGAAGAAAACAAGAAGGGGTGGAAGAGCAAGACATCCAATGCAAATTCAAGATGTCAAGATGATGAGCAAGAATCAAGATGAGAAGAAAGTACATGCTCACATCAAGTGCTTCAAATGTGGAGACATAGGACACTTCGCCTCGGGGTGTCCTACCAAGCTTGAGAAGAAGGCTCAAGCAACTCATGAGAGGCAAGGGAATGAAGAGCATCATATGAGCAAAGAAGAAAAGGCTCAATCAAAGAGAAGATGCTACTCATGCCGGGAAAGGGGACACATGGCACATTCATGTCCCCTAGGTAACACTTCTAAGCATATTTTAATTGATGATACTAATGTGCTTAGAAAGGATGTAAATGGTACCTCTATGGTTGCTATTGCAAAACATCCCGCTACTCATACTAAGGCAATGCCTAAGTATGTTGCACCTAACTTGAGAGGACCCAAACTTGTTTGGGTACCATCAAAAAGTGGATGAATGTGTGTAGGTACCATGGCATTAGAGGCTTGACTCAAATTGATTTCATATTTATCATTATATGTTGACTCAAGTATTGAAGCTTATTGCAATTCTATCCCAATGCCAAGTCAAAATGAGTGAAGTCCAAAGTACTACAACATACAAGTGTCATGATCAAGTTGTGGATGATTTATTGGAATTATTTGATGGCTTGCAAATGTTCAAGTTGAAAGCTTGCTATGAATAATCATGAGCTAACCAAGGTATATCTCTTGTTGATTATTTCATTTGGGTGCATATGAGTTGATTGAATTGGATAAATGTGCAATGTTGCTTGCGATGAGATGATTGAATGGATTAAAAGCTTAGTGATCAAGTTTGGATTGGTTTGTGTTGGATAAATTCATAAGATGACATTTAGTAAGTGTATTGGATGGATATATGTCTTGTGAAAGTATTCAAACAAGTTAGTTTCAAGTTTGATTCATATTTGATGAAGTATTGCTCAATGTATTGAAATCTGTCCAAAATTTAAAATCTGAGCTAGCAGTGATCTTAGCCATGTTTGAGTGAACAAATCTATTTGGATTGGCTTGAAATTTGGTATACATGCTCTACACTTATGAAAGAAGATGCTGTAGAAATTTCATGATAAGTGGATAAGAGATGCTTCGGTTTTGGAGTGCATCTTGTCAGCGATAGTGCAACAGTTTTCAGCATGTAGCAGTTGTGGAAGATTTGAAATCTAGTAGCAATCTAGAATCAAAAGAAGTTCAAATTTTTACAGTTGCTAGATGACTTAGTGAAGCACATCTCCACCAAATTTCATGGCATTTAGATCCGTACATTGTGAGATATGAGTTATTCTTTGAAGGGTACAAAATCTGCCAGAAAAGTGACAATCATTGGATTAATCTAGAGTCACTTTATTTGAAAGGTCCTCAAGTTGGAAACTTGTTTATAAGTGGTCGAGGTACCTAAGTTTGGTTTTGGATTGATCTAGAAGCATGAAAAGCAATGAGTACAAGAACATTTGATTATGGAATGTACTTGGTGTACTTATTTGGTACTCAATTTGAAGATCAAGATCAAACTTAAGATGAAGATGAAGTTTAAGTTCTAGTGATGATTAGAGATCATTTGGTAGAAAGAAAAGGACTTAAACAAGTAGAAAGAGTTGGACTCAAATGTAGATTCAAGGATTATTCATCAAGATTGAGTTCATCATTTGGATCAATCAAACTATATCATTTCAAGTGAGTATCAAGAGTGGTTCTTTGGAGAAAGGTCACTTCTCCCTAGTGAGGGGCTTGCCGCCGTGTGTAGGTGAAACCAAGTTTGGGACTTGGAAGGCTAACATGGAAGTGGTGATCCGAGGAACTTGTGATGCTTAGTTGAAGCAATCAAAAGGATTGATCTAAAGAGCAAACAATACCCAAAAGAGAGTTAGTCATTGCAATTCAATTAATATTCTAAGTGATTCTCTCATGCAAGCAAAGATGATATAATGAAGCAAGCCAACCACAACAAGAAAGTGCACTTGATCATAAGTGGTTTTCATTTCATATGGGTGAAGAATGGATTTATCTATGATAATTGGTCTTCACCAATCTTATAAATTAGACTTCACATTGCTATTGGAGTAATGAATTGGAATCTATGTGACTATCCTCTACTCCAACATAGCAAAGGTATCATTGAAATGTGCATGATCATTTCATTCCTTACTAGTATGCGGTTAGTGCATATAGTACATGCTTATTAGGATCATGCATGACAAATGAAAATTTTAGACTCATTGCCTACCACTATTGCTTGATTATCTAAATGATCTAGTGGTATGAGTATAAATTTGTTCATGAGCTAGTGAACCTAAGTACTTGATCTAGTTTGGATTGCTAACAAGTGACAAGTACAACATTGGCAAGATAACCCTTAGCATGAGGTGTGAAGAAGCTTGTCATTGGATCAAACCGGACTTGGAATCTTAGGCAAATCAACTTAGTTCAAGTCATATAAGAAGCTCATGACAATGATAAGAGTACACGCATAAGACAACAATGAAAATAGATATCTAGTTTGTTTCAAGTGGTATCTAGACTCAAATTGATCTTCCAAGTGGTATGTACAAGTGGTGTCTAGATAATGATCTACAAGTGATATCTTACAAATGGTACTCATGAAGATAGCAAATGTTCAAGAAGTGAATATTATTGCCAAATCCTTCAAAGTGGATCCATACTAGAAAATTCTTTCAAATGGTATCACATTCCTACTCATGGTATCTTCACGTGGTATCATTCATGCAAGACGATGGTTTCACAAGTGATCCTCAACTTTAAGTGATCAAATCAAGCAATGCTACCCTCATCTTCAAGTGATATCTCAAGTGAATGACACATGCTATGACATAGGGGGAGAAGCCCCACCGATTGGTATCAAGGTCAAAGATCCTATGTGGAATCTCAAGAGCAACCATAAAGTTTGTCATTCCAACATATGTGGTAATGTCCATAAAAAATGCAATATTCAAGTCTCAAACATCTACCCCAATGCAAGCTTTTGTATCAATTGAGAAGAACACCTTTTGTGGAAATTGATGACAAAGGGGGAGAAGTTGGACAAAGATATGAAAGAGATTGGAAAGATTGGACATGGACATGGACAAAGAGGGAGTAACATTGAAGAATAAAAGGGGATCAAACATTCTTGGACAAAGAAAGCACACAAGTAGGGGGAGCAAGCTCATGAACTTTGATTGATTACATTTGATATGTGCATAATTCATGTGCTTGCTTGCATTGCATAAAGTTCTTAAATTCAGTATGCATGCTTGTGTGGTGTATGCTAGTTATAGAACTTGAATGATGATTTGTTAACTAGCATGCATAGAATGTTAGCTAGACTTGTGATTATCATGCAAAAACTAGAACCATGCTTATAATGTGATCTCATGGGGTTTCTAGTGTTTTTGATGTCTAGCTACTCATGATGCTAAGGATGATGGCAAACTTGTGATTTTCAAATAGTATCAACCTACTAATTGGTATCAAGCTACAAAGGTTTATTCTATACACCTTAGCATCACTTATTAGTGCTAACCCTCCCACAAATTTCATATTTATGCATATGTGCAAGCTTGAAACCAAACCATTTGAGCACATATGTAGGGGGAGTTATCACTACCAAGTCGGATTTTATGGTGCTTATCCAAAACTTGACATAGAGCTTAAAAGTTGGATAAGTAACATTAAATCCAAAACAAGTTAGCAATTTACACTTTGTGTGAAGTGCTAGCTTGAAAAAGCATAATTTCCATATCTTTGTAGAGTTGTCATCAATTACCAAAAAGGGGGAGATTGAAAGGTCCTTGTTTGGTTTTGGTAATTGAGTGACAACTTAGGTGGACTAATATGTGGTTATGTGATATACACAGGAGATTAGTCCACATGTGATGGTGTCATGAAGGAGCTCATTGCATATGAGACATGACATGGAGTCATGTGACCAAGATGGAGAAGATCAAGATGAGGCTTGGCTCGAAGGACCGGTTGTGAAGGTGAAGGGCAAGTTGAGGCTTCGAAGCGAAGGACCATGCGATGGTGAAGCTTGGGCAAGACTTGGCGCCGACAGACTAATGCAACGGTGAAGAGCAAGTGAGGTCAAGATCGATGAACCAATACGGTCACGTGATGATATGAAGTGAATCATATCATTTGGTGATTGGTTGGTGCATGTGTTGCATCAATGTCGGAGGAGATGGAGTGGAATGCGCAAGGCTAAGGTATAACCTAGGGCATTTCCATTTCACCGGTCATAGGTGTGTAGAGAAGTTTATGACCGGGTTTAGGATAGATGACCGTACTATCAAGAGGGGCAAACTTGTTTGCATATCGGTCATCTAGTGCCACTTGAGCGATCTAACTGTGCATACGTGTTAGGATCGAGTGGCGAGGCAAGTTGAGTGCCTAATTCCTTCGAAAATGATTATGAAAATGCTAACACACGTGCACAAGGTGGTGATCACTTGTTGGTGTTGGCACATTTGCGAAGGCGATGAAGTTTGAGCGGTAGAGAGGGTTTGGGTCTCTCTCTCCCTCCCGCCGAGCTTGCGAGCGCGGGATTCAGGCGTTTTCGAGGAGTTGAAAAGCCTATTTTCCACTACGCCGGAAGTCAGAAAAGAAACGGAGGCGAACGGAGGCCACAGAGGTGACCGGACGCTGCACCGGACGCGGTCATGGTATGACCGGACGCGTCCGGTCAGTACAGCGCAGACGCGGGTGTTAGGGTTTGTAACCGGCGCGTCCGGTCACTCGCGGGACCGGCGCGTCCGGTCATGCGCCCAGTGGGAATTGCCGAACGCAAGGATGATCGGACGCGTGGCGCGTCCGGTCACACATGATCGGACGCGTCCGGTCGTCGAGGGAGCTTACTGGACTCCGACCGGACGCTGGCACTGTCGCGTCCGGTCGTTGCGAGGAGCGCGTCCGATCGTTGTTTCGCGGGCGCGGGTGCTGTGCGGATTGGCGCGTCCGGTCGTTGCGAGGAGCGCGTCCGGTCGTTGCTTCGCGCGCGCGGTGCTGTGCGACCGGCGCGTCCGGTCGGTTGAGCAGCGCGTCCGGTCATAGCGTTTGACCGTTGGCGCGCAGTGACCGTTGGAGGATCTAACGGTCACATTTGAAATTTGAGGGACACGTGGACGTCGCAGGGCGACCGGACGCGGTTGAGCGCGTCCGGTCAGTTACGACCGGCGCGTCCGGTCGTCCCGAAAAAGGACCCAGTGAAGGGGTAACGGCTCCATTTGACCGTGGGGTTATAAATAGATGCCTTGGCCGGCCGTGGCCGGATGCTGAGCACACTTTAGCCTTGGTGGCTTGTGTGGTAGTGCTTGGGAGCCCTCTAACTCACTCATGCTTGATAGTGTTCATCGGATCGAGTGAGAGAGCGATTCTAGTGCGATTGCATCGTGAGGTTGTATCGAGTGGCACTAGGTGATCGTGTTGCAAGCCGGTAGTGCTTGTTACTCTTGGAGGTTGCCACCTCCTAGACGGCTTGGTGGCTTGTGGCTCTGTCGAAGCTCGCAAGAAGATTGTGCGAGGCTCCGGAGAAGCTTTGTGAGGGGGATTGTGCTCACCCCGCGGGGATCGCGAAGAGCAACTCTAGTTGAGCGTGTCATTGAGTTACCTCACTTGAGAGTGGTGTCTTGCGGTGCCTTGCGGGGCGTGCCTTGAGGGGCAAGTGACTTGAGGGTCACACCGAGGAACCATCTAAGTGTTGGTCGACACAACGGGGACGTAGCTTGGTGGCAACCAAGTGAACCTCGGGAGAAAATCACCGTGTCAACTTTGTCTACTCTTCTCGGTGGTTTGCATTCATGCAACACAAGCTTGTATTTACTTTCATATATACTTGTGCTTGTGTAGTTGCTCTCGTAACTAGTTTGCTTGTGTAGCTTGCTAGTTATCTTCTTGCTTGTGTAGCTAGAAGCTCCCGCTTGCGTGACTAATTTGGTTTATGTAACCTTGTTAGTCACATTGCTTAGTTTGTGTAGCTAAGTGATTTGCGCTCTCTAATTTGGCATTAGTTGCCTTGTTATTGAGCATTGCTAGTGAGCTTAGGCTTTGTGCGCTTTGCTTACTAGAATTGTGTAGGAGCTCCTTCTTGCTTGCAAAGTACTAGTGCATAGGTTTATGTGACCTTGCTCAAGAATTAGATAGGAGAGCTCTTGCTAAGGAAAGCATCTTAGTTGCTTAATTAGGATCTTTGTGAGGTGCTTGTGAACTTAGTTAGAGGGGTGTAGTCTTGGCTAGACCGATAAGTTTAATTCCGCATTTGTTTTGGTTAGCCAACTCGTTTAAGTTTTAGAAAGGACTATTCACCCCCCTCTAGTCCGCCATCTCGACCCTACAGACGGGCCGCTGTTCTTCGGGGCGCCCTCTCCCTCGGGCGGCCAGCCGCAGGGGGGGCTCGACCGAGCCCTTGCTGCTGCCCTCGCAGGCGCCCAGGCGGGGCCCAAATTCTACAAACTGGAGTTCCCTACGTACGACGGTTCGACCGATCCCCTGAATTGGTTGAACCAGTGCGAGCAGTTCTTCCGCGGCCAGCAGACGCTCGCCTCCGCTCGCACATGGCTCGCGTCCTACCATCTTCGGGGTGTTGCCTAGACATGGTACTACGCCCTGGAGCAAGACGAGGGTATGCCTCCTTGGGAGCGCTTCCGCGAATTATGCTCGCTTCGCTTCGGGCCTCCTGTTTTGGGCACTCGGTTGGCAGAGCTTGCCCGCCTTCCTTTTGGTTCTTCCGTTCAGGATTACTCGGAGCGTTACAACGCCGTCCTGTGCCATGCCCACAACCTCTCCGCTCGCCAAAAGGCGGAGTTGTACGTGGGTGGGCTACCGGACCACCTCCGTAAGCAGGTTCAGCTCCGCGCACCGCCCGACCTCCAGTCCGCCATGTACTTGGCACGGGCGTTTGAGGAATGCGAACCTCCACCTGCACCGCAGCCTCGCGGCGCCCGACCGCCCCATCCCTCGGTGACTACAGGCGCTACACTGGCTGTTCCCGCGCCACTACCCGCTCTAGCTCCCTCGTTTCGTCATCTCACACCGGAGGAGCCGTTGGAGCGCCGTCGTCAAGGGCTTTGTTACAATTGTGATGAGCCCTACGTCCGCGGACATCAGTGTAAGCGACTGTTCTACTTGGAGTCGGCTGACTTCCTCGACGACGACGTACCAGCTGCGGTAGCGCCTGATGCAGTGTTCCAGCATGACCCCGGTGTTGGTTGATGATGCTTCTACCAGATTTCAGCTCGAGGACGAGCTGTTTCTCCAGGCGGGGAGAGATGTTATGTCGGGCTCAGCACCAGGCTTGTTAGTGGGCGCTAGGCCCGTTAGTGGGCTGATTATCTATTTATATATTTTCTTAAAATAGTTTAGTTATTTCCCTAAATTAGGATCTCATAGGCTATATATTTGTAACTTTGGTTGAGAAATAATTAAGCAAGAGAATCATAATTCTCAGCTTCCCTTAGGGAGCTGGGAGACCCAAAACCCTAGCCGCCTCCTTGTGAACAGTAAACGCAGTACTGTAGCATCGCCACGGCGCCAATCCGCCGCTCTCGCTCGCTCAGACCTCGCCCGCCAATCTCTCACCCCTACAACCTTCACAGTCAGCACGGTAGGATCCGCAATTCTATCACATGTATGCTGATATCAAAGCAAAATGGTAGTTTAGGTAAACACGCGGTCTTTTTCAGTAAACGAGATCTTATATTTACCTCAATAATAATACCCTTCGCTGGTGCTGCTTCTTTGATTTGTCAAGGTGATATGGAGCAGAAGAGGTCTGATTTATCTGTTAAGTATAAGTTTTTTTATATAAAAAAAGAACTCTGTAGTAGATTATTTTGGAGAAAAAGTGCACTCTTGTTCGAGCACTCATCTTGATCCCAAATGCTGAAGGTTTAAAGTTCATAGAAGGCTTTAAAAATGTTAGTTTTGAAAATAAACTATTTTTTCTCTGACATACCAAGTTTGTTCGATATCCATATATTGTATCCCACAGAATGCTAAACATGATCTAAATTTGTAGCCTTGCAAAATGGAGCAACACGTTTTCAAATTATGCAGTGCTGTGTCAGAATCGAATTGGTGGACCAATAGTGCTGTGTCAAAATCGAATTGGTGGCCTACTACATATATACAGTGCTCAGCAAAAATTGCAGCCGATTAACAGGCACTCCACAGATTGATCAGGAAGCCACTGGAGCTGGCAAACATTTCTGCAGGACCATGACAGAGGTTTGTAAGGATGAGTGGATGACATCCGGTGTCTAATATATCTGAATATTTTTTATCTAATAAAGTATACTATTATCAGTTGAAACAAAGTGCAAGGTTCTAAGAATTTCTTCCCTAAGTAAAGGTGTACCTTTCCTAGGGATTGATCAGTTGAAACAGAGTAGTCACCAAAGATTATTACTCTTGAAAGTTACTCTTTCCAGCATCAACCACCCAACTAAATGCAAGTACACAGAACTTTTTTTTTTTGGAATTAAACGGGAGATCTAAACCTGGGGATCGAAACCTTTTTAGATGTGAACACCGGTGGTTTTTGACGATCACTCGAGCAGCACAAAACCTGATTATATGTGAACACCGGTTGTTTCTTACTATCACTCAACCAGCACAAATGAAATCTAGAAACCAGGGCAACCAAAGTTCAACTGCATCTTAGTCTGTGGAAGCAAAACTTCCTCTGAACCAACTAACAGAAACCAAGAACCATCAAAACACAAGCAGAATTGTAGTAGCAACGCGATAGAAGATTAGAGCTTCCACTTCAAAAACATTAGCTAACACACACATAACCAGAAACCAGGGTTCCATTTATTTCATTGCACAGTTCCAGCCAAAGTGCTGCTCAGCAGCAGAAATGTTCACAAACGCAACCAGACTGACATAGGACTCACATTTCTTGAAGAAAAACATAGGGACTCAACGACGACTCGATCAGGACACGACCACGACATGCAGATAATCTCCATCGGAGGGACAGAAGAAGGCACCAGACTTGTGAACCCTGGAAGGACAGCTGCTCATGGCCCAGGACTTACTGGCCACCACGGAGACGGAGCACCAGGTGGAGAGTGGACTCCTTCTGGATGTTGTAGTCTGCCAGGGTGCGGCCATCCTCCAGCTGCTTGCCGGCGAAGATGAGACGCTGCTGGTCCGGGGGGATGCCCTCCTTGTCCTGGATCTTCGCCTTCACATTGTCGATGGTGTCAGAAGACTCCACCTCCAAGGTGATGGTCTTGCCGGTGAGGGTCTTGCCGAAGATCTGCATACCACCGCGAAGGCGGAGCACCAGGTGAAGGGTGGACTCTTTCTGGATGTTGTAGTCTGCCAGGGTGCGGCCATCCTCAAGCTGCTTGCCAGCAAAGATAAGACGCTGCTGGTCCGGGGGGATGCCCTCCTTGTCCTGGATCTTCGCCTTCACATTGTCGATGGTGTCAGAGGACTCCACCTCCAGGGTGATGGTCTTGCCGGTGAGGGTCTTGACGAAGATCTGCATACCACCGCGAAGGCGAAGCACCAGGTGAAGGGTGGACTCCTTCTGGATGTTGTAGTCTGCCAGGGTGCGGCCATCCTCAAGCTGCTTGCCAGCAAAGATAAGACGCTGCTGGTCTGGGGGGATGCCCTCCTTGTCCTGGATCTTCGCCTTCACATTGTCAATGGTGTCCGAGGACTCCACCTCCAAGGTGATGGTCTTGCCAGTGAGGGTCTTGACGAAGATCTGCATGCCACCCCTGAGCCTGAGCACAAGGTGGAGAGTCGACTCCTTCTGGATGTTGTAGTCAGCGAGGGTGCGGCCATCCTCGAGCTGCTTGCCAGCGAAGATGAGACGCTGCTGGTCCGGGGGGATTCCCTCCTTGTCCTGGATCTTGGCCTTCACGTTGTCGATCGTGTCAGAAGACTCAACCTCAAGCGTGATAGTCTTGCCAGTGAGGGTCTTGACGAAGATCTGCATGCCTCCCCTGAGCCTGAGCACCAGGTGGAGGGTGGACTCCTTCTGGATGTTGTAGTCAGCTAGAGTACGGCCATCCTCGAGCTGCTTGCCAGCAAAGATCAGCCTCTGCTGATCCGGAGGAATGCCTTCCTTGTCCTGTATCTTAGCCTTGACATTGTCAATAGTGTCTGAGGACTCAACCTCAAGGGTGATGGTCTTGCCAGTGAGGGTCTTCACGAAGATCTGCATCTGCAAGCATTGAGGACCAGAAGAGTAAGCGACCATAAGTTACAATGAATATAACAAAAACTGACTGTTGAACACAAAAGAATTTATACATGAAACAAAGCTATAGGATCAGCTGCTCAGCATCCTAATTCGAGGGATAGGCAACTAAACTATGAAGCAGATCTTTCTAACAAGTACCAGAACTATATAGCATTTAAAATAAGAGAACCATTACCAAAAAAAAATACATGATATAAGGTCTAATCAGAATAGAACAATTTAGCAAAACATGCAGGGACCAGTTCAATCTGCATGGGTTAAAGTGACTAAAAATTGTGCCATGGTATGTATATATGATTAAACGATCAACTAATTAATTCCAGTGATATATGATTATCATCAGGCATGAGCAGAAGGCACATACAGCATTAAGCATACGAACCTGATTCTTACTAACAAGTAGCTATAGTATTTCACATTAGAGAACCACGCAAATCATACATGGATCAGTAAGATTTGCATTTGTTAAGGAACTAAGCAATTGTGCCGTGGTATGTACATGAAACATGATTCAACAATCGACTAATTAATTCCACAGTGATCTATGATTATCATCAGGCATGAGCAGAAGTCACGTATGACATGTAATAAGGGTAATAAGTTACCAATATAATATATAATCTACTAAAAAGATTAAACAGCAATCTAAGCAGTGTCCCTTTTACAGCCTAGATGAGTGGAACAAACAATCTAAACTAAATTGCATAATTGCAACATGAGTACAGGACCAAACAATTAGACGCAAGTCCCTACACCTGTAGCTAGTCCCTACACATGTAGCTGATACATGACTCCGCAATCAACTAGTTAGTTCCACAGCCATTTATGATTATCATCAGGCATATGAGCAGTAGGCGCATCTGGCACATAAGCAGAAGCTACAGATCTAAAAAGTCCAAACCAAATCACATAATCGTAACGAGATCTGGCAATCAAACGCAAGTCCTACCGCGGGATCACGCGCAACGGCGCATGCAACATCATCCCAGCCCAACCCTAGCGCGGTAAACGAACCAACCGGTCCAACCATCATATCTACTCGAGCCAACCCGCAGAATCAGGCGAGCACGATCACACCAAATAACTTCATCACAGCCCGCAGATCTACACCACGACCCGCAAATCGACTACAGATCGAAGGACGCGAGCAGGCCATCGCCTCACACGATCTAATCAAACACTACGATGAGCACGAACAGGGAAAGCATACCTAATCAAACGCTACGACGAACACAAACAGGGAAAGCAGACCTAATCAAACGCTACGACGAGCACAAAACAGGGAAAGCATACGAGGGGTCGAGAGGGGAATCGAAAACTCGCAGTACCTTGAGAGGATCGCGAGGATTCGCTTCGCTTCGATGAATTTCTCCGACGATGGGCTGGGATTGGGGACTGGGATTTGGATGGATGAGGCCGGGAGGGGATGAAGCCAATTTATAACGGGGGAGGAGGGAGAAAGAGTCCCGTGAGGCTACGGCACCGAGCGGTGTGGGGCCCAGCGGCGAGAGGCGGTTGCGTCGCGGTCTCGTGGAATCCGTCCCCACCGCGCAATTCCGCGGAAAAAGCCAGAGGCCGCCGCGGAGATATCGAGGAGGGGGACGCCGTTTGCTACCTGCGGTAGGTGGCCGTTAAGGATTACAAGAGATCACTAGACCAGGTTAACACCGTTGCTATACCGTTTGCTTCAATCATGCATGGGCTTGAATTTTTTTTAGAACATTTCGTTTTCTGAGACCAGTCTCAGTGGTGTTTCATCAGAGTTTTATGGACATTAAATATGCTGATGTGGCACTGTATTGATGAATAAAGAGATGATAAGAGTTTCATGGGAGTAGAGAGAGTTTTATGGGGATAAAACTCTTCTGCATTGTTTTCAAAATATGGGTGCATTGGTAACAGGGCCATGAAATCCCTACCGAGACTGACATTATATATAGACCTACCTAGACCACGGAATGAATTGTTGGACGACCACCGCGTCCACGTGTCACCGTTCACCTCGGTATTACACTTACGCCCCGCATGTCAAGAATTAACACCGCACATATACCAGCTTAGAACGCGAATCCCTAGACGGTCATCGCATCCACGTGTCACCGTTGTTCACGAACATTGTTGCATGCCATCTCGGTATTAGGCTTACGTCTCGCATGTCGAGATTTAGCACCACACAAAATGCTATGGAACCCCGCGATTTTCGGTCTTTGAATTGAACGGAACGAATCCCTGGACGACCACCATATCCATGTGTCACCACTGTTCATGAACATTGTTGCATGCCATGTCGGTACTATGCTTACGCCTGTCATGCTGAGAATTAGCGCCGCACAGAATGGTGCAGAACTCCACGGTTTTCAGTCTTTGAATTGAAATCGAGTCTATCGTTGCCCATGCCCCCTCTACGCACTCGCCAATCCAACCAAACCTACCAGCAGTTCATCCATTCCCCCACTGGTCCACCCCCGCGTCGCCGCGGTGCAAGGAACGGGCGCAGGAGCCACCTAGCGCATGTGCGAACAAACGACGATGCAGCTGGCGCCCGTGCGCGGCGCCCCGCAATGGCTGTGTGGCCTGCTATCGGAGTTCTTCAACGCGTGCGCCGCACACCCGGGGGAGCGCAAGAACGACAAGAACCACTTCTACGTCGACTGTGCCGCGGCTGCCTCCCTGGCTCCCTCACGAATGTGTTGTTTATTTCCATGCCGCGGTTCGACAATCGGCATGCATGTCGAGCGGTCACCTGCTCCCAACAAGCCGATCTCAAACTCTTCTCTTTATTTATTCGATTGACGGTACGTAATGGAACCCAAAGATATGGAAGTACGCGTCCTGCTTCGTCGTACGCGTCGACGACCTGAAGCTGTTCGATAACACCGGCATCCAGGTATGATATTGGTAGCGTGCATGCGTACGCACTGCACACCAACCATCACTGAGGCAGAGGTGGTCGAGAGGCGCTCTGTTTCCATCTGGGTCTTGATTCGTAGCGTTGCATGCAGTCGCACATGGTGAGCGACCACGAGGTGGTGTTCCTAAACGAGCGCACAGTGAGGAAGCGATCAACGAGCGCAGAGAACCCCTGCGCCGCGTGCGCGCGGCCACTCCTCTCCGGCCACTGCAAGGTACTAAAACACATCGGGTCGACAGGATCATATACTATCGATCCTGACCAGTGTACGTGTTGTGGTATCACGTACTCCATACGTACGAGTACCATCTGACACGATGGGCTCACACTGATTGGCGCAAGTGAAGCACTTAGGGGAGAGCGAGCACGGGCTAAGGCGCGTGCTATGTGTGAGCCGACAGGAGGTGGCTCCCATGCCGGAGCTGCAAATCGAGAAGAGGAGACCATCATCGTTGTCATATGCGAGGCCAAACTGCGGTGGATCGTTCCGAAAGCTGAGCCGGAAGCAGCCAGAGTCGGCACAGGCGCCATTTTGTTGACACCCGGGCATTGGCTCGCCGCTTTTTATGGCTGGGCTATTGCATGCATGCCCTGCACGTATCCATTTGTTTTCGGGATTTTTTTGGGTGGGTTACGAGGTTTGTTTGGCACCATTCCCACCAGCTTTGGCTATAGTTTCACCAATTCTTTGTTCATTTAGGAAAAGCTTTACCCGAGCCGCCGAGAATAAGGGGCCGTTTGAAAGGGCTTATACAAGGTCTGGCTCCTCCAACTCATACATTGTTCATAATATTGTTTATCGGAGCCATTTTTCTTTCTGTTCTTCAAATGAACTAGGGACCAGTTTTCTTTACCAAAAATAATGGTTCCAGCTGTATCAAGCAGGTTCTAAATCTATTATGACGACCAAAAAATAAATATGCTTGATTTAGGATTTAGGACAATACTAAATTGAACTATAATAATTTGAAACGGAGGGAGTGACTCTTCAGAAGACGACTAACCAAGGATGACTAAGAACCCTACAGATGGTCACTAAAATCTATCAACGCTTGAAAGGGTTTGAACATCAAAAACAACATTAGGACGTAGATGTTTATAAAGCTAAAGGAAAGGCAAAGGAAAAAAACATATGTGTTAAAAGCATGCATAAGGTCGAATGACCCTGTACACGGATAGAAAAACTGGACGAGAGGGTTAGAACATACTCCGAGAAGATAATAATCATTTGGAGTTGCATATCCAAAATGTCAACTTTTTGTAAAACGATTAAACATGAATCTACGTGTAGTTTTTGCTTACACAAGAGTGCAAGACATTTGACACTTCAAAAAGGTTGGCAACATCGCATCCAAGATTAAGTTACCTTGAAACTCCCCTATCTATATAATCTTCAAAATTTATCAACTAAAATATAGACATGAAAATATTATTTCACTAACACTTTTTTTTGTCACGAATGATTGTGCAAGTCTTTGAGATATAGTGATAAAGATATATGATCTATTTGGATGGGCTAAAAACAACCTAATCTATTTGGATGGGCTAAAAACAACCTAATTTAGGTGTTGAGTAATTTTTTTTGGTCTCTAGTCACTAGAGCAACTCCAAAACCCTCTTTATATCATTTTGTGTTGATGGGAGATTTTCAACTACAGTCATCCTCTATTCTTGGTTTTCTTACTAAACAAAGATAGAGAATAAAAATGACTCTCCAAAGTGCGCACACAATATACAGAGAAGCCATTAGATGGAAAGATATAGACATTATTTTTATTCAAATGGCTCAAAACGAGAATTTAGAGAAGTTAGAGAATTGTCGTTGTGCTCATAATAAAAAAGAAAATAATAGGCTTAGCACTCAATCATTGGTGGTCGTGATGCTATAGAGTTTTATTAAAACAGCAGAACCTAAATTAGCTGGAGTAATCCAAGATGGACCAGAAATGCTAGAGGAAAAACGGGTGAATGGTCCGACCGAGAAAAAAAAAAAGAAAAAAAGAGCACGTCGGCATTCCTAGGGTGCCGTGCGCTTAACGGCCACGTCCGTTTGGCCGACGTGACTTTTACACGGCGAGTAACTGAGGGAATCTTACAAGCCCTGCCCATCATCCATTGCGCTCTCGTGGTCCTCCCCTCCCAATCTTTGCGGTTGCTTGCCTTGTGGACGTTGCTTTCGTCCACTTTTATTTTTCTTTTCATTATTTTATTTGTTTATTTATTTGTGAAAGACGTATGATTAGACCGAACGTCCTTGTTGGTGTCAGGGCCACTTCTCAGCGAGAAAAATCGTACAATACAGAAATGGCCGTCGCTTTCTGCTCATATACTCCATTTGTGTCGTAAAGAATACGATTCTAACAAAATATAAAACAGATCATTAAGTGGAATATATTTTATAGTATATTCATTATTATATTTATGTTCTTTCTTATAAGTTGGATTGGATTTTAGATATATTGGCTAAAAAAAGCAGAACTGGAATTGTATTCTTTTAGCACAGATGTAGGCCATGGCAAACGCACATTTCTTAATCGCGAGAGACAGAGACATGCTCTGGTTTTGCAAAAGCGGTATCCTTCTTACCGCCGCCTGGTTTCTTCTCCTTCGCAGCCACAATCACATACGTAAGCAAAGCAAAGAATCTTCTAATCATCTACCAATAGCGGACAGCAGCATCTCCCTCTCTCGTCGTTTCCCTATTGGAAGGGAAGAAAAATTGGCATTGCTTGGTCCGGCAGACTTGCGCGGATGTAGGGTTCTAATTAAAAAAAAAAAGATCATGGATGATGGAAGGATCCAAGACTCCAAGACCTCCAAAGAGAAAGCGTAGACCATACTCCATCCATTCCAAAATTTTAGTTATTCTGACTTTTGTAGTATGTGTCTAGACGTAATAATATATATTTAAATATATAGTAAAAATTATATATTAAAAAATCAGAACAACTTATAATTTAAGAGAGAAAGAGTTATGTTTGAAAAATTCAGCCGATAAGTAAGATTTTCTACTCAAGAATTAGCAGGGTTTTTTAGCGTCAAAGAATGCCTGCCGCTCAGAAAGTTTTTTTTTTGTGCCAAATCGCCACCTTTTTTTAGGGGAGCCAAGTCATCACCTGCTTGAGTACCAAAAACCCACCAATTAGGCCCACGACGTCCTTAGAGTTCTGAGTGGGCCTAATACCGCAACAGGCCAGGCCCAAGTATTATACACTGAAACGTAGCCGAACTGGATGCAATGCAAGCTTTCGGGCTAAAATTAACCCGCCCATTTTTTTAAAAAAGAAAGTATATCTTTCTTCTTTGAGTGATATCTTTTTAACCAGATTTTTTTAGTTCAATGTACACGGGAGAGCAAATTTTACAGCAAGGTGTTTTTACACTACTGTTTTGGCACTATCTACTGATCTGATTTAATTTAATTTTTGAGGGTTAAACCGGTAAAGGACACGTCGACATGGACACGAGCCAATCATGGTTGAAAAACTGCTATTGTTTAAACCTGCCCTTTTCGGGACATGGAAGGAAGAAATTTTTGTTTTTGAGCCATACATGTAATTTAAAAAAAGCCATGACAGGAAGATGCATTTTTCTTGAAGGCAATACATGTAAATATCTCAATGTTTCAAGTTCTACTACGCACTTCAAAGTGTGACCCTCTCCAACCAACAGTGGAGGAAAGCAACAAAAGTCCATGGAAATAACTAGAAACAGGTGAAACTATATTCAGTCCATGGAAACAACATGTAACCGCAGTTGCAACGCAAGAGGTTGCAGACACGAGATGGGGATAAAAAAGTCTTAGTGTCTCTTACCACAGTAGATTTTGTATGTTATCTTGTACTCATTGCTAACAACTTCTAGAATTTAGATAGAAAGGTAGAGAATGGCACAATGCATTGTACTGATGAAGATTTTAGACCGCATATTTGGGGTAGTCCCTAGCTCTAGAAATTCTTAGATCTAGAGCCCTGAGCATTAGAACATATTTGATTGAGCAATTTTGTTATTATTTTAGATCATATCTTTAAACCATTCTATTTTATCCTGCAAAATACAAATCATGCATAGATCCCAGATCTAGAGATGTGGCAAATAACCCCAAAGTCACGTGCTTTATCACTATTAATGTAGTTCCACAGCTCAGACCAACCAGTTGAATGAAAAATGTAAATTCGAAATTGACAATACAGAGTTAAGATCATTCAGAACATAGCTAGTGCCCAAGTAAGCAGGAAAAAACCTCAAAACCGTGGCACTAAAGGTCATAACAAAGCTCTGTTAACTCAGAGTGATAACTTATAAGTTATAATAGTGTCACCTTGTTCCCTTTGTAATAAGTTATAATAGTATCACCTTGTTCCCTTTTTAACTGAATGACATCATCACATTGCTTCCAACCAGGCAACTAGGACAGAATGATAAGACTTCCATACATTAGGGATTTTGTGCGCACTTGACACTACTTCCATCAGGGAAATGTATGGGTCCAAATGGATCAATCTGGCCTGATAACCCCATTATTTGCAAGTAAGTACCCTAATTGAGTCGTGTATGTTATATGTTACATATTTTGTCTATAAAGGTGTGTTCTTTGATTTGAAATGCTGCCCAATGGGGAAATGGGCAGAAATACGAGTAAATACTGCCAGTTTGGAACATCTCTAAAGCCAATTGGTGAGGAACGCATGAGGAAGAAGGGAAGCTATTATTATTATATACTGTTTTACATCAAAATTTTAAAAATATAATACCATCACATCTTAGCCACTTGTTCACCATATATATCCCATACTTTTTTCCTAAACCAAAACTCAACTAAATACCAAATATAATGCACCTTACCACATATCCACCACAAGAAACTTTGACGGCAAATTATATTTTTACATCAAAATTCTAGAATGAAAAAACAGAAGACGACAAGAAGTCTTAATAAATTATTCTCAAGTTAGACCAAGACTCGAATGAAAGTCCTGTCCCACATGATAGGTGCTATTGAGAAGGGGCAGTGTATCAATATATACATCATGTAGAGGACCAAGCGTGCTAGGCTAAAACCGGCTTATAGGAATTATCAATTTTCCAAATAATGACATCAACACAAGAAAAGGAGGGTAGGTTATCTTGTGCATAATTATCTCTTCTTTTGTAATTTAGCGCATAATTATCTCTTCTTTTGTAATTTAGCGCATAATTATCTCTTCTTTTTGTAATTTAGTGCATAATTATCTCTTCTTTTGTAATTTACAATTTGTAGTTTTTATGTGAGCACACCAATGATAATTTCAGGTCGAAGAAAACAAACTCTCTTCTACATATGCATGATCACATGTTGCCTACACGTATAACATATATAACCATGTCCATACTAACAAGAGGAAAAATTTTCAAGTTTCAAAACTATTTTTTTTTAGCAAATCAACTTTCAAAACTATATTATATTATCCAATGACTATGCAACCTTCCACAATAGCTTTTTCCTCCCCTTTTTGCAAGGGACAATTTCCGGTGCACCAAAGCGCAAAGCCCAACTGGTTTAGTGTCTAAGGCCCGACCCGTTTAGTGTCGAGGCCCGCAGCCCACCCACCAGTTATCTACCCACCCTCATCGTCGTCGTTGCCGGCGACAGGTCTTTTACATTTTTACCATTATAGCGAAAGTCACTCATCAGAATATCATCCTTAAAATGATACTTACATTTTTATCATTTTTGTTTCACGCGTCTTACATGTTTACCACATTTGCCTACGTGGCACGTCAGGTCGAGGTGCCAGCGTGGCGGCACATTGCGAAAAGATAGAGCTACCCCTGCCTTGCTCCTCTCTCTTCCTCTCCGACAGCCGGGCCCCGCAGCTCCTCTCACTGCCATGTGGGCCTCAGTCGTCAGCTTCGTCTCCCACCTCCAGCGAGCGCGAGCGCAGGCAGGAGCAGCTCCGCCGGGGCCTTGCCGGCGTGCGTGCGAGCAGCAGCTCCCCCGCGGCAGCGTCGGCGCATGCACGAGCAGCAGCTCCGCCGCGGCCTCGCCGACGCGAGATGTGGATAGACGACCACGGCAGGTCCTTACGGCGCCAACGGAAGAGACGGGGAGGCGAGAGGTGCTGTGTATGCGGAGATCGGCGAGCTCGACCTCGGGTCGGCAATGGCGGCGACGGCTCCGCCCCTGCAGCTCCACCTTGCCAGACTTAGCGTCGTCAGAGGCAAGTCGTCCACGGATGGAGGTGGAAGACAGCGCTGCTCACATCGCGCCCGCGAGGCCGTGGCGGCGCTGCTGCTCGCGCACGTGCCTGCAAGGCAGCGGCGGAGGTGCAGCTCGCGCGCGTGCCCGCGAGGCAGCGGGGGAGCTGCTGCTCGCATGCACGCCAGCAAGGCCCCGGCGGAGCTGCTCCTGCCTGTGCTCACACTCGTTGGAGGTGGGAGACGAAGCTGACGACTGGGGCCCACATGGCAGTGAGAGGAGCTACGGGCCCGACTGTCGGAGAGGAAGAGAGAGGAGCAAGGCAGGGGCAGCTCTGTCTTTTCGTAATGCGCCGCCACGCTGGCACCTCGACCTGGCGTGCCACGTAGGCAAATGTGGTAACACGTGAAACAAGAATGCTAAGAATGTAAGTGTTATAATGGTAAAAATGTAAAAGACCCGCCGGCGACAGGATGGGGCGGGGCTCCACGGTTGCTCTCGCGGCGGCGGCAGTGTCACTGCCGATGCTGCTAATGTCGCTGCCGGCCGCGGACACGTACGAGCAGGAGACCCGCCAGATCAACATTTGAGGTCTCACAAATTTCCAGAAAATGTGACAAGCCACTGATATGAGTAAGCATCTTATCAGTGTCAAAGATAATCTTCTCACCATCCAAGCATTCCCTGCCCATGGCTAGTTTCTCATTGAAATTAAACTCAACAATGGGTGTGATGAATTCACATAGAGTGTTCTCATCAGATTGCCTGTCAGAATGCGCAGTCAAAAGCCTTTTATTTAGTTCACATCTCCAAGGACTAAAACCACTTCGACTCCATGAATAATTTTGGTTGGAAACTGAAAGAGCAACATGCATATCACAGTTTCCTAGGCTGGGGGCATTAGGCCTCCATGGTGGCTTCACCGATTATAGATAGAGCACCACAGCGATAGTTAATACACTCTGTGGAGAAGTGATCTACCACACATCTAGGATTAATAGCTGAAGCCATGCCACCATCATGCAGAAACTCTCCACCAGCAGCTAGTTTCTGCAATAGGCCCTCATGTGAGCCAAGCCCATGCAGCAACTCATCATCCCAGACAACAGGCATATTTTGCATTTCATCCAACATCATATGTGAAGCTCCCTTTGATGTCACTGGATCCATGAACTCAACCTGCTTGGTTAGTACTGCAGTTTTATTCTCAAGATGCCTTTCAACGAACACATCATGCATAGAATCGACACTAAGCTCCAACATAGAAATAGGGCCATTAACACAAGTGAGCAAGTCATCAACAAGTGGTTCTGTACTTATTAGTTTCCTCGTCTCACCAAAGTAATCTCCACTGTGAGCTAATTGTTGCAGCAAACCGTGGTGCGTGTCACTGTCAGCTGGTATTGCATCCCGTAACACACTCTCACAAAGTATCTCAACGGACATGTCCTGCTTGCCCTGCATCTGGTCATCCATTGCTTCAGCATGCTGCTGCAATAGACCATGTGAACCAAAGCCATGATGTGGCTCCTCATCCCAGATAACATCCGTGCAATGCATTCCATCGAATAGCTCCGCTTGTAGCAACTCCTCATCCCACACCACCTGGCTGATGACAAGCTCAGCACTAGGTGTGTCCTTGTCGCCACTCATGTGCTCTCTGGAATGAGCTAGTTTGCCATTGATTTTCAGCTCAACACTTGGCTTCCTTGCCTTAGCAACCAAGTACTCACCAGACCGAAATACTTGCTGCAAAAGACCATCGTGTGTGTTAGAACTCTGCAACAGCTCCTCATCCCATATCACATCCATGTGAGTCATTACTTCAAACACTTGGTGAGTGCTGCCTTGTTGTGGCGTTCTGCCAAGTATCTCAGGAGAAGTGTTGGTAGGTTTCGTTGTTGGGTAGCGCAGGCACACTGCTAATAAGCCACCACGCTTCTGCTACGCTGCCACGCGCCACCGATGTACACCGCTGCCAGGCGTTGCCGTCGTGAAATCTTTAGAAAATCCGAGAAGTGAGCACTTGGTTCGGAAAACCTTCCCAATTGGTGAGCACTCTCAACCCAACAACTGGTGTGCGGATCGACCAAGGGATTTTACACGAGAATGAGGCCTCGCAACCCGAATCGAATGGCACACCACCGCAGTCCAATCCAATCGCAGATTACGGTATTTTACACGCGAATAATGCCGCGCAACCCTACTGCTCTCAGATGGACTCGCTAAGGTAAAACTCGACACCCATTCGCCGGAATCCCCCCAAACCCCACCGGATTCCACTCGACGTACCCGTCACCACACGCCAGAATCCCCACTGCTCGCCACCGGATTCCACACAAGGTACCCGTCACCACACGCCACCAGATGGAGTGATACCGTCGGCTTGGAGTCACCGCGTCGACCGAGTCGAGGAAGCCGCCGCGTCGGACCACTGGATCCACCGCCGCCGCGTCCGCAGTCGTCGCGCCGCGTAGGCAGTAGCGTCGAGGAAGAGTCGCCCACAGCAAGTCACCGCCGCCAGCGTCGCCCGATACCACTCCAGGTACAACGTCGCCGTAGGAATCGAAAGACTCGCCGCGCCGACCGGCAGTCCCGCACCGAGCGATAACGCTGCCGCCTAGGAAGATGGTGCGCCGCGTGAAGATGTCGCCGCACCGCCCGATCGATCAAGGCCGAGGATAGACCGTCTCTGATACCACCTGTCACACCCGTGGCCACCGACGAGATCAAATCGGCGACGTGAGCAATCACACGGATAATCTGAGGATGATCTCGATACGGAGGAGGAAGAATCACTTCCTTCCCTCTGTCCGTGTTCTATTTCTGTATTCTATTCGCTTCCCATCTCGTGCTCCTGTTACTACTTTTGTAGAGACGAGGACAGACCCTCTGACTTGGGCCATGGGCTCTGTCTGGTGACACATCAGCCCACTATTGAAGACAGCAGGTATTTGATATGGGTCGGGTGTTACACTTCCGCCCGCCTAAAAAGTTGCTTGTCCCCAAGCAACATCGTCCACTGCAATGCATAAATCTTCTCAGGTCGTGTACAGTTAACTCCTCACTCCTCTAGGATCCCATGGACGGGTGATGGATAAGATAACCAAGGAGTCCCAATAATTAGAATTCCAAAAAAATTGTCCTCATGTACCAGATCAGCAGCACAATTTGCATCACTCTGTGATATGCATCTCCACACCGTCCAAGTCAAGAATAGATGGAGTACTGAAGCCTGTAGAATATCTTCTCCATGACTAATTTCATCTTGTTTGAATTTGTACAGTTCGCACAAATTTTGGCACTTACATGCTCGATATTTTAGCACTGTGCACCAACTAATAACATATGGAGCCAAGGAAAACCTTATTTCTTTCAGGACAATGGTTATTTCCTTTCCATTTGCAGAGAGATAATGCTGAATTTGCAGTCCAAAAGCTTTCTCCAATGAGCTGACAGCAATGTGATGCTCATCTGATTCCACATCAGCTATGCATTTATAATACCATGCACACAATTCAGTTGTATCTCTTGAGCTATGAGAAGAAGAAATTCCCAGAGTAGCTGTAATCATGAATTCACTAGCATCCCTCCTGGATAAGCCAACATTCAACACTAATTTTGTGGAATTGAGAATAGGACCAGGGATACCTGGATCCCATTGTCTCTCCATCATCTTGTATTGCTCAAGTTGCAGCTCACTTTCTCCTGGACTAAAACCACCTCTAGTCCATGAAAGTATTTTGTTGAAAATTGAACAAGTAACTTTCGTATCGGAATTTCCTGGGCTGAGAGCATTTTGCCTCCATAGTGCTGCACCTGAGGCCACATAATGAGCACTACCGCATATTTCTTGCTTTCCATAAAAGATAACCGAGTCTTTGCAGTTGCTTTCCATCTCCTAGCCAACCCATGCTCCATAACAAGAAAGGCATAAATGACTCTGGCACTGGTGGTTAAGACATTGTGGAGAAAATTGATCTGTCACACACCCTGCAGATGGTGGCATCATTCCCAAACATGCACCATATACTTCTTCTAGCTGCAGGTTTTCATTGCACCCGTAGAGCGTTTCACAGGATAATTGGTCATCAAGCTCAAGCGTTTCTTCCAGCCCATGGTCTGCCTCATCAGCATTTGAGGTCTCACAAATTTCCAGAAAATGTGACAAGCCACCGATATGAGTAAGCATCTTATCAGTGTCAAAGATAATCTTCTCACCATCCAAGCATTCCCTGCCCATGGCTAGTTTCTCATTGAAATTAAACTCAACAAAGGGTGTGATGAATTCACATAGAGTGTTCTCATCAGATTGCCTATCAGAATGCGCAGTCAAAAGCCTTTTATTTAGTTCACATCTCCAAGGACTAAAACCACTTCGACTCCATGAATAAATTTGGTTGGAAACTTAAAGAGCAACATGCATATCACAGTTTCCTAGGCTAGGGGCATTAGGCCTCCATGGTGGCTTCACCGATTATAGATAGAGCACCACAGCGATAGTTAATACACTCTGTGGAGAAGTGATCTACCACACATCCAGGATTAATAGCTGAAGCCATGCCACCATCATGCAGAAACTCTCCACCAGCAGCTAGTTTCTGCAATATGCCCTCATGTGAGCCAAGCCCATGTAGCAACTCATCATCCCAGACAACAGGCATATTTTGCATTTCATCCAACATCATATGTGAAGCTCCCTTTGATGTCACTGGATCCATGAACTCAACCCGCTTGGTTAGTACTGCAGTTTTATTCTCAAGATGCCTTTCAACGAACACATCATGCATAGAATCGACACTAAGCTCCAACACAGAAATAGGGCCATTAACACAAGTGAGCAAGTCATCAACAACTGGTTCTGTACTTATTAGTTTCCTCGTCTCACCAAAGTAATCTCCACTGTGAGCTAATTGTTGTAGCAAACCGTGGTGCGTGTCACTATCAGCTAGTATTGCATCCCGTAACACACTCTCACAAAGTATCTCAACGGACATGTCCTGCTTGCCCTGCATCTAGTCATCCATTGCTTCAGCATGCTGCTACAATAGACCATGTAAACCAAAGCCATGATGTGGCTCCTCATCCCAGATAACATCCGTGCAATGCATTCCATCGAATAGCTCCGCTTGTAGCAACTCCTCATCCCACACCACCTGGCTGATGACAAGCTCAGCACTTGGTGTGTTCTTGTTGCCACTCATGTGCTCTCTAGAATGAGCTAGTTTGCCATTGATTTTCAGCTCAACACTTGCTTCCTTGACTTAGCAACCAAGTACTCACCAGACCGAAATACTTGCTGCAAAAGACCATCGTGTGTGTTAGAACTCTGCAACAGCTCCTCATCCCATATCACATCCATGTGAGTCATTACTTCAAACACTTGGTGAGCGCTGCCTTGTTGTGGCGTTCTGCCAAGTATCTCAGGAGAAGTGTTGGCAGGTTTCGTTGCTGGGTAGCGCAGGCACACTGCTAAAAAGCCACCACGCTTCTGCTACGCTGCCACACGCCACCGATGTACACCGCTGCCAGGCGTTGCCGTCGTGAAATCTTCAGAAAATCCGAGAAGTGAGCACTTGGTTCGGAAAACCTTCCCAATTGGTGAGCACTCTCAACCCAACAACTGGTGTGCGGATCGACCAAGGGATTTTACACAAGAACGAGGCCTCACAACCCGAATCGAATGGCACACCACCACAGTCCAATCCAATCGCAGATTACGGTATTTTACACGCGAACAATGTCGTGCAACCCTACTGCTCTCAGATGGACTCGCTAAGGTAAAACTCGACACCCATTCGCCGGAATCCCCCAAACACCACCGTATTCCACTCGACGTACCCGTCACCACACGCCAGAATCCCCACTGCTCGCCACTGAATTCCACACAAGGTACCCGTCACCACACGCCACCAGATAGAGCGATACCGTCGGCTTGGAGTCAACGCGTCGACCGAGTCGAGGAAGCCACCGCATCGGACCACTGGATCCACTGCCTTCGCATCCGCAGTCGCCGCGCCGCCCAGGCAGTAGCGTCGAGGAAGAGCCGCCCACAGCAAGTCACTGCCGCCAGCGTCGCCCGATACCACTCCAGGTACAACGCCGCCGCAGGAATCGAAAGACTCGCCGCGCCGACCAGCAGTCCCGCACCGAGCGATAACGCTGCCGCCAAGGAAGATGGTGCACCGCGTGAAGATGTCGCCGCACCGCCCGATCGATCAAGGCCGAGGATAGACCGTCTCTGATGCCACCTGTCACACCTGTGGCCACCGACGAGATCAAATCGGCGACGTGAGCAATCACACGAATAATCTGAGGATGATCTCGATACGAAGGAGGAAGAATCAGTTCCTTCCCTCTGTTCGTGTTCTGTTTCTGTATTCTATTCGCTTCCCATCTCGTGCTCCTGTTACTACTTTTGTAGAGACGAGGACAGACCCTCTGACTTGGGCCATGGGCTCTGTCTGGTGACACATCAGCCCACTATTGAAGACAACCGGTATTTGATATGGGCCGGGTGTTACACTTCCGCCCGCCTGAAAAGTTGCTTGTCCCCAAGCAACATCGTCCACTGCAATGCATAAATCTTCTCAGGTCGTGTACAGTTAACTCCTCACTCCTCTAGGATCCCATGGACGGGTGATGGATAAGATAACCAAGGAGTCCCAATAATTAGAATTCCAAAAAATTTGTCCTCATGTACCAGATCAGCAGCACAATTTGCATCACTCTGTGATATGCATCTCCACACCGTCCAAGTCAAGAATAGATGGAGTACTGAAGCCTGTAGAATATCTTCTCCATGACTAATTTCATCTGTTTTGAATTTGTACAGTTCGCACAAATTTTGGCACTTACATGCTCGATATTTTAGCACTGTGCACCAACTGATAACATATGGAGCCAAGGAAAACCTTATTTCTTTCAGGACAATGGTTATTTCCTTTCCATTTGTAGAGAGATAATGCTGAATTTGTAGTCCAAAAGCTTTCTCCAATGAGCTCATAGCAATGTGATGCTCATCTGATTTCACATCAGCTATGCATTTATAATACCACGCACACAATTCAGTTGTATCTCTTGAGCTATGAGAAGAAGAAATTCCCAGAGTAGCAGTAATCATGAATTCACTAGCATCCCTCCTGGATAAGCCAACATTCAGCACTAATTTTGTGGAATTGAGAATAGGACCAGGGATACCTGGATCCCATTGTCTCTCCATCATCTTGTATTGCTCAAGTTGCAGCTCACTTTCTCCTGGACTAAAACCACCTCTAGTCCATGAAAGTATTTTGTTGAAAATTGAACAAGTAACTTTTGTATCCGAATTTCCCGGGCTGAGAGCATTTTGCCTCCATAGTGCTGCACCTGAGGCCACATAATGAGCACTACCGCACATTTCTTGCTTTCCATAAAAGATAACCGAGTCTTTGCAGTCGCTTTCCATCTCCTGGCCAACCCATGCTCCATAACAAGAAAGGCATAAATGACTCTGGCACTGGTGGTTAAGACATTGTGGAGAAAATTGATCTGTCACACACCCTGTAGATGGTGGCATCATTCCCAAACATGCACCATATATTTCTTCTAGCTGCAGGTTTTCATTGCACCCGTAGAGCGTTTCACAGGATAATTGGTCATCAAGCTCAAGCGTTTCTTCTAGCCCATGGTCTGCCTCATCAGCATTTGAGGTCTCACAAATTTCCAGAAAATGTGACAAGCCACCGATATGAGTAAGCATCTTATCAGTGTCAAAGATAATCTTCTCACCATCCAAGCATTCCCTGCCCATGGCTAGTTTCTCATTGAAATTAAACTCAACAATGGGTGTGATGAATTCACATAGAGTGTTCTCATCAGATTGCCTGTCAGAATGCGCAGTCAAAAGCCTTTTATTTAGTTCACATCTCCAAGGACTAAAACCACTTCGACTCCATGAATAAATTTGGTTGGAAACTGAAAGAGCAACATGCATATCACAGTTTCCTAGGCTGGGGGCATTAGGCCTCCATGGTGGCTTCACCGATTATAGATAGAGCACCACAACGATAGTTAATACACTCTGTGGAGAAGTGATCTACCACACATCCAGGATTAATAGCTAAAGCCATGCCACCATCATGCAGAAACTCTCCACCAGCAGCTAGTTTCTGCAATAGGCCCTCATGTGAGCCAAGCCCATGCAGCAACTCATCATCCCAGACAACAGGCATATTTTGCATTTCATCCAACATCATATGTGAAGCTCCCTTTGATGTCACTGGATCCATGAACTCAACCTGCTTGGTTAGTACTGCAGTTTTATTCTCAAGATGCCTTTCAACGAACACATCATGCATAGAATCGACACTAAGCTCCAACACAGAAATAGGGCCATTAACACAAGTGAGCAAGTCATCAACAACTGGTTCTGTACTTATTAGTTTCCTCGTCTCACCAAAGTAATCTCCACTGTGAGCTAATTGTTGCAGCAAACCGTGGTGCGTGTCACCGTCAGCTGGTATTGCATCCCGTAACACACTCTCACAAAGTATCTCAACGGACATGTCCTGCTTGCCCTGCATCTGGTCATCCATTGCTTCAGCATGCTGCTGCAATAGACCATGTGAACCAAAGCCATGATGTGGCTCCTCATCCCAGATAACATCCGTGCAAATGCATTCCATCGAATAGCTCCGCTTGTAGCAACTCCTCATCCCACACCACCTGGCTGATGACAAGCTCAGCACTTGGTGTGTTCTTGTCGCCACTCATGTGCTCTCTGGAATGAGCTAGTTTGCCATTGATTTTCAGCTCAACACTTGGCTTCCTTGCCTTAGCAACCAAGTACTCACCAGACCGAAATACTTGCTGCAAAAGACCATCGTGTGTGTTAGAACTCTGCAACAGCTCCTCATCCCATATCACATCCATGTGAGTCATTACTTCAAACACTTGGTGAGCGCTGCCTTGTTGTGGCGTTCTGCCAAGTATCTCAGGAGAAGTGTTGGCAGGTTTCGTTGCTGGGTAGCGCAGGCACACTGCTAATAAGCCACCACGCTTCTGCTATGCTGCCACGCGCCACCGATGTACACCGCTGCCAGGTGTTGCCGTCGTGAAATCTTCAGAAAATCCGAGAAGTGAGCACTTGGTTCGGAAAACCTTCCCAATTGGTGAGCACTCTCAACCCAACAACTGGTGTGCGGATCGACCAAGGGATTTTACACGAGAACGAGGCCTCGCAACCCGAATCGAATGGCACACCACCGCAGTCCAATCCAATCGCAGATTACGGTATTTTACACGCGAATAATGCCGCGCAACCCTACTGCTCTCAGATGGACTCGCTAAGGTAAAACTCGACACCCATTCGCCGGAATCCCCCCAAACCCCACCGGATTCCACTCGACGTACCCGTCACCACACGCCAGAATCCCCACTGCTCGCCACCGGATTCCACATAAGGTACCCGTCACCACACGCCACCAGATGGAGTGATACCGTCGGCTTGGAGTCACCGCGTCGACCGAGTCGAGGAAGCCGCCGCGTCGGACCACTGGATCCACCGCCGCCGCGTCCGCAGTCGTCGCGCCGCGTAGGCAGTAGCGTCGAGGAAGAGCCGCCCACAGCAAGTCACCGCCGCCAGCGTCGCCCGATACCACTCCAGGTACAACGTCGCCGTAGGAATCGAAAGACTCGCCGCGCCGACCGGCAGTCCCGCACCGAGCGATAACGCTGCCGCCTAGGAAGATGGTGCGCCGCGTGAAGATGTCGCCGCACCGCCCGATCGATCAAGGCCGAGGATAGACCGTCTCTGATACCACCTGTCACACCCGTGGCCACCGACGAGATCAAATCGGCGACGTGAGCAATCACACGGATAATCTGAGGATGATCTCGATACGGAGGAGGAAGAATCACTTCCTTCCCTCTGTCCGTGTTCTATTTCTGTATTCTATTCGCTTCCCATCTCGTGCTCCTGTTACTACTTTTGTAGAGACGAGGACAGACCCTCTGACTTGGGCCATGGGCTCTGTCTGGTGACACATCAGCCCACTATTGAAGACAGCAGGTATTTGATATGGGTCGGGTGTTACACTTCCGCCCGCCTAAAAAGTTGCTTGTCCCCAAGCAACATCGTCCACTGCAATGCATAAATCTTCTCAGGTCGTGTACAGTTAACTCCTCACTCCTCTAGGATCCCATGGACGGGTGATGGATAAGATAACCAAGGAGTCCCAATAATTAGAATTCCAAAAAAATTGTCCTCATGTACCAGATCAGCAGCACAATTTGCATCACTCTGTGATATGCATCTCCACACCGTCCAAGTCAAGAATAGATGGAGTACTGAAGCCTGTAGAATATCTTCTCCATGACTAATTTCATCTTGTTTGAATTTGTACAGTTCGCACAAATTTTGGCACTTACATGCTCGATATTTTAGCACTGTGCACCAACTAATAACATATGGAGCCAAGGAAAACCTTATTTCTTTCAGGACAATGGTTATTTCCTTTCCATTTGCAGAGAGATAATGCTGAATTTGCAGTCCAAAAGCTTTCTCCAATGAGCTGACAGCAATGTGATGCTCATCTGATTCCACATCAGCTATGCATTTATAATACCATGCACACAATTCAGTTGTATCTCTTGAGCTATGAGAAGAAGAAATTCCCAGAGTAGCTGTAATCATGAATTCACTAGCATCCCTCCTGGATAAGCCAACATTCAACACTAATTTTGTGGAATTGAGAATAGGACCAGGGATACCTGGATCCCATTGTCTCTCCATCATCTTGTATTGCTCAAGTTGCAGCTCACTTTCTCCTGGACTAAAACCACCTCTAGTCCATGAAAGTATTTTGTTGAAAATTGAACAAGTAACTTTCGTATCGGAATTTCCTGGGCTGAGAGCATTTTGCCTCCATAGTGCTGCACCTGAGGCCACATAATGAGCACTACCGCATATTTCTTGCTTTCCATAAAAGATAACCGAGTCTTTGCAGTTGCTTTCCATCTCCTGGCCAACCCATGCTCCATAACAAGAAAGGCATAAATGACTCTGGCACTGGTGGTTAAGACATTGTGGAGAAAATTGATCTGTCACACACCCTGCAGATGGTGGCATCATTCCCAAACATGCACCATATACTTCTTCTAGCTGCAGGTTTTCATTGCACCCGTAGAGCGTTTCACAGGATAATTGGTCATCAAGCTCAAGCGTTTCTTCCAGCCCATGGTCTGCCTCATCAACATTTGAGGTCTCACAAATTTCCAGAAAATGTGACAAGCCACCGATATGAGTAAGCATCTTATCAGTGTCAAAGATAATCTTCTCACCATCCAAGCATTCCCTGCCCATGGCTAGTTTCTCATTGAAATTAAACTCAACAATGGGTGTGATGAATTCACATAGAGTGTTCTCATCAGATTGCCTGTCAGAATGCGCAGTCAAAAGCCTTTTATTTAGTTCACATCTCCAAGGACTAAAACCACTTTGACTCCATGAATAAATTTGGTTGGAAACTGAAAGAGCAACATGCATATCACAGTTTCCTAGGCTGGGGGCATTAGGCCTCCATGGTGGCTTCACCGATTATAGATAGAGCACCACAACGATAGTTAATACACTCTGTGGAGAAGTGATCTACCACACATCCAGGATTAATAGCTAAAGCCATGCCACCATCATGCAGAAACTCTCCACCAGCAGCTAGTTTCTGCAATAGGCCCTCATGTGAGCCAAGCCCATGCAGCAACTCTGAAAGGTCTTGATGGCTAGAGGGGGGGTGAATAGCCTATTAAAAATTTCTACAAAGACAAGCTAAACAAGTTTATCAATAAAACAAATAGCGAGATGCGAGTTTTGCTTAGCCTACGGGGTGTATGCAAGCCACCTAACCAATTCACAATTCTAGTAATTGCACTCAACCGCACAAGTTAAACCGCACAACTAAAGCTAGCTAGCTACACAAGCTAAGAGTTACACTAACAAACTAGCAAGGTAACTAAGAAATAAATACAAGAGAGAGTTAGGAGGGTATCACCGAGGGGCGAAGAATTGAGCCAACCAATCAATATGATCAATAGATGAATACCAATATAACCGAACACCGGGATCAATCAATCACAATATGAAAGTGATGACACGAAGATTTATCCCGAGGTTCACGTGCTTGCCGGCACGCTAGTCCCCGTTGTGTCCCTCTTCACCACGTGGTTCGGTGGCTAATCGGTCACACACCGAGCCTCTCAAAAGGCACCACAAGAACCTACCAAATGGCAAAAGGTTGCAATGACACGAGCAATTCACTAATGTTGCCTTTGGCGCTTCGCCGAGGTAGGCACAAACCCCTCACAATCACCGGAGGTGGCCAAGAACAATCACCAACTCTTGCCAATGCCTCCAAGCTGCTCTAAGCCGTCTAGGTGGCGGCAACCACCAAGAGAAACAAGAATCCCGCAGCAAATCAACCACCAAGTGCCAACTAGATGCAATCTCACAATGCAAATGCACTTGGATCACTCAATCTCACTTCGAATATGCAAAGAAGCAAGAGAGATGAGTGGGAGGGGAGTTGCTTAGCTCAAAGTGCTCACAAGTATGTCAAATGTTCGAGAGAGAGAGCCTTGAGCCGGCCAACGAGTATTTATAGACGTACCCCTTCGAATATAGCCGTTAGAAACTTGAAACAGTCAAAGTCGCGTTGACCGGACGCGCTGGTCCAACTGACCGGACGCGCCGGTCGCGCAACGGCTAGTTTCGCGAAGCAACGACCGGACGCGCTGGTCCAACTGACCGGACGCGCCGGGAACGACCGGACGCGCTGGTCCCGTGAAGGACCGGACGCGCTGGTCGCCTGAGCAGCGCTCAACGAAGCAGTGACCGGACGCGCTGAAGAAAATGACCGGACGCGACAGTGACTGCGTCCGGTTAGAGTCCAGTAAGCTCCTTGGACGACCGGACGCGTCCGGTCGCCTGTGACCGGACGCGCCTCACGTCCGATCAAACAACTGAAAAACGCGCAGATACTGGACACTGACCGGACGCGTCCGGTCAAACAGTGACCGCGTCCGGTCCAGCGTCCGGTCACCTCTGTGACCTCCGTTCGCCTCCGTTCCTTTTTCCGACTTCCGGCGTAGTGGAAAATAGGCATTTCATTTCCCCGAAATCGCCTGAATCCCGCGCTCGCACGCTCGGCGGGAGGGAGAGAGGACCCCAAACCCTCTCTACCGCTTAAACTCCACAGCCGTCGCAAACGTGCTAACATCACCAAGTGATCTTTATCATGTGTGAGTGTGTTAGCATTTTCACAATCATTTTTCGAGGCGATATTAGTTCTATCCAAATGCATATGATCATGAAATGCACATTTAGAGGCACTTAGAAGTTCAATAGCCGCGTCATTCCCCTCTTTATAGTACGGCTATCTATCCTATAATGTAACCACACCCACTAGGTGTCTTGGTTACTAAAACATAACCCTTAAGCATATACCTTTGCCTTGATCACGTAGGGTTGCGTCCAAATCCAAGTGTGACCATTATGATCACCATGTCCATCTTGCCACCAACCTTGGAGTGTACTAATCCTCATATGCTACATACAACTTAGGCATGGGATTAGTACTTAGGCATTGTCACTAATTACCAACACCAAACATAGGACTTTCAATCTCCCCCTTGTTGGTAATTGGTGACAACCCTTTCACAAAGATGTTATAATAAAATTTTGATTGAATCCATGTCACATTGTCCAAGTATATTACCATGTGTAAGAATTATGGACATGTGATCATGAATTCAAATTGATAGCAATGGCTCCCCCTACATGTATGCTATATGTTTGGATTTTGGAAGCATACATGTTAGATAGGAAAGATTAGGAGCATTGACTACCAATAGGTGCTAAGTGTTTAAGATTATAGACCTTTGAAGCGTGATACCATCGGAGTAGCGATAAACACCATCTTAGCACCTTGTGTAGTTAGATTCCACTTGGAAAAACACAAACATAACTAGAAACCTCGTGAGATCAACATTATAAGCAAGGCTCTAGTACCACTTTGAAAAACATGAAGCAAGAAAAATCTAACTACTTTCTATTCATGCTAGTACCTTAATGCATCATTCAAATTATACTAGCAAGTCACCACACAAGCAATGTATCGGAGAAAACGAAATGCATAACTATGCATTATACAAATGACGTGCACATGTAAATGCAACATTCATGCTTAAGAGCTTGCTCCCCCTACTTATGTGCTCAAAATTTTAGTTGATCCCCTTCTTTTATCAATTCTCCCCCTTTAGGATCTATCTTTGTGAACAACATTTTCTCCCCCACAACATTTTCTTCCTCTTTGAGTTCTATCTTTGTGAACAATATTTTCTCCCCCTTTGGCACCAATTGACCACAAGGAGCAAACTTTAGATAGATTATCATGTTGAAATATGGGGTGAGGATCAAGTTTATGATTCAACCTAGATTGCTTACATAAATAAAATGCTTCGGTTTGATCCAAGGGCAAGCTTCTTCACACCTCACTAGAAGGGTTATCATGCACCATGTTGAAGCAAATATTTAGACAAGTTTTCTAGATTAAATACTTAGGATCACAAGCTACTTAAACAAGTTATATGCTACCACTAGATCATACAAGTCATGGAAACAATAGTGGCACCATATAAACTTCAAATTTATTTAATTTTCATGAATGATCCTAGAACATAAGAAATCATGACTAGATGCACTAAACATGTCCTTAGTATAGAATGGATGACATGTCAACCAATTGTACCTTGGGGCTCGAAGGAGAGGCATGTCATATATGGGGTGCATCAACTCATGTTGGAGAAGTCAATTATGTTCAACTCATTCTTTAGCTTGTGAAATCTCTTCTCATCAAGTGGCTTGGTGAATAGATCGGCTAATTGATCTTCGGTGCCCACACTCTCAATAGCGATGTCACCTTTTTGTTGATGATCTCTAATAAAATGATGGCGAACATCAATATGCTTTGTTCTTTGATGTTGAATCGGATTGTTAGTTAGCTTCACGGCACTTTCATTGTCACATAGCAATGGCACATTCTTGAAATTTATTCCAAAATCCTTCAATGTTGCCTTCATCCACAAGATTTGTGTACAACAACTACCCGCGGCGATGTATTCGGCTTCGGCAGTAGATAGTGCAATACTATTTTGCTTCTTGGATGACCATGAGACAAGTGATCTTCCCAACAATTGACATGTCCCGGAAGTGCTCTTTCTCTCCACTTTATCACCGGCATAGTCAGAATCCGAATATCCAACTAGCTCAAAACTTGCACCTTTGGGATACCACAATCCAACATCTTGTGTATGCTTTAAGTACCTCAATATTCTCTTTGTTGCCTTCAAATGACTTTCTCTTGGTGAGGCTTGAAATCTTGCACACATACATACACTAAACATCACATCGGGCCTTGATGCCGTCACATAGAGTAGGCTACCAATCATTGATCTATATAGCTTTTGATCCACCATGTTGCCACTCTTGTCACTATCCAAGCTTCCACTAGTGCCCATTGGAGTTGTAATACTCTTTGCATCTTCCATGCCAAACTTCTTGAGCATATCTTTGATGTACTTAGTTTGGCTCACAAATGTACCTTCTTTCATTTGTTTGATTTGAAGTCCAAGGAAGAAACTAAGTTCACCAATCATTGACATTTCAAATTCCTTTGCCATCATTTTTCCAAACTCATCACAATAATCTTGATTGGTTGAACCGAATATGATATCATCAACATATATTTGCAACACAAACAAGTCTTTCTCAATCTTCTTGGTGAATAGTGTTGTATCAACTTTGCCCATGACAAATCCTTTGGATAGCAAGAAGTCCCTCAATCTTTCATACCATGCTCTAGGTGCTTGCTTTAATCCATACAAAGCCTTCCTTAACTTGTATACATGATTGAGTTTCTTGTCATCTTCAAAACCGGGAGGTTGCTCCACATACACCTCCTCTTGAATGTACCCATTGAGAAATGCACTCTTTACATCCATTTGATATAGCTTGATATTGTGAGCACAAGCATAGGCAAGTAAGATCCTAATTGCTTCCAATCTTGCAACCGGGGCATAAGTTTCACCAAAGTCAAGACCCTCTATTTGTGTGTAACCTTGAGCCACTAGTCTTGCTTTGTTCCTTACTACTATCCCATCTTGATCTTGCTTGTTGCGAAAGACCCATCTTGTTCCAATGACATTGTGATCCTTAGGCCTCTCAACTAGTTCCCATACTTCATTTCTCTTGAAGTTGTTGAGCTCTTCATGCATTGCATTTACCCAATCCGGATCTCTCAATGCTTTATCAATGTCCTTGGGTTCTTCCATTGACACAAAAGAAGAGTGACCACAAAATGATGTCAATCTTGATCTAGTTTGAACTCCTCTTTGTATGTCATCAATGATGGAATCCAATGGATGGTCTCTTGCAATGTTAGTTGGTTGAAGCACTTGGACTTGATTGCTTGTATGTTGATGTTGATCATGAGTTGGAGATGATGAACTAGCCACTTGTTGATCTTGTTGCACTTGAGATGATGTACTAGTTTGATTTTGCATTAGAGAACCACTAGCTTGAGTGATTGGACTTTGGAGCACTTGATCTTTGTTGTCATCTACATTAATAACTTGCTTTGGTCTAATATCACCAATATCCATTTCTTTCATAGCATTACTCAATTGAGTTCCTCTCACATCATCTAAGTTATCTTCTTCATCTTGAGAGCCATTTGTTTCATCAAACTCAACATCATGTACTTCTTCAAGTAAACCACTAGCCAAATTCCAAACTCTATAAGCTTTGCTAGTAGTTGAGTAACCAAGTAGGAAGCCTTCATCACATTTCTTCTCAAACTTGCTCAATCTAGTGTCCTTCTTCAAGATATAGCATTTGCAACCAAACACCCGAAAGTATGCAATGTTGGGCTTTCTTCCATTTAAGATCTCATATGGTGTCTTCTCTAGAAACTTGTGGCAATAGAGGCGGTTGCTATAGAAGCAAGCCGTGTTGATTGCTTCGGCCCAAAATAAATGACTTACATTATACTCATTCAACATTGATCTTGCCATATCAATTAAGGTTCTATTTTTCCTCTCAACTAGGCCATTTGATTGAGGTGTATACTTGGCCGAGAATTGATGTTTGATTCCAAGCTCTTCACATAGCTCATCAACTCTTGTGTTTCTAAACTCACTTCCATTATCACTTCTCACTTTCTTGATTGTGGTTTCAAACTCATTTTGCACTCTCTTGATGAACTTTTTGAATATGTCAAATACATCACTTTTGTCCCCAAGAAAGAATACCCATGTATATCTAGTGAAATCATCCACAGTCACAAAGCCATACTTGTTGCCACCAATGCTTGTGTATGTAGTTGGCCCAAATAGATCCATGTGCAACAACTCAAATGCCTTGGAAGTACTCATAATGCTTTTCAATGGATGAGTGTTGCCTACTTGCTTTCCGGCTTGACATGCACTACATAGCTTATCTTTCTCAAATGTGACATCCTTCAAGCCTCTAACTAAGTCATGCTTCACTAACTTGTTCAATTGCTTCATGCCAACATGACCAAGTCTTCTATGCCATAACCAACCCATACTTGATTTGGTGAGCAAACATGTTGAAAGTTGAGTGTCACTAGCATTGAAATCAACCAAGTATAGATTCTCAAATCTAAAACCTTTGAAGATCAAGTTAGAGCCATCAACACTAACTATCTCCACATCATCAACACCAAATATACACTTGAAACCGAGATCACATAATTGAGCAACCGACAACAAGTTGAAATTGAGCTTTTCAACTAGTAGCACATTGGAGATGCTATGATCATTTGAGATTGCAATCCTTCCAAGAGCCTTTACATCACCCTTGCTATTGTCACCAAATGTGATGCTATCAATGCCACTATCATTTGATTTGAGAGAGTTGAACATTCCTGAATCACCGGTCATATGTTGAGAGCACCCACTATCAAGCACCCAATGCCTTCCTCCGGCCTTGTAATTAACCTACAAAACAAATTAATGTTTCTTAGGTACCCATACTTGTTTGGGTCCTTGGAGATTAGTCACTAAGCTCTTTGGTACCCAAATGGCCTTCTTCTTTGGGCCCACAATTGGTGTACCAACAAACCTAGCATGCACACCTTTCTCACCCTTGGTAAGCACATAACAAGAATCAAAAGGAATGTAAGGTACATTAGCATTTTTCTTGTTCTTGTTCATTTTATTGCAATTAATCTCTAGATGCCCAACTTGCTTGCATCTATTGCAATAACGACCATTGCCCTTCACAAAGCGAGGCTTTGGAGTAGCAAAGGCCGCCTTGCCCTTCTTGGGAGTATAGCCTAATCCCTCTTTGTTAAGAGAGAACCTTTGGCTACCCAAGCATTTTAGCAAGCGGGCATCCCCACCATAGGCGTTGCCTAATGCGCGGGTGAGATCATTCACCTCTCTCTTGAGAGTCTCAACCACAAGTGATGAATCACTAATAGTAGAGGTAGAGTTGGTTGTGGTGGATGATGATGAGCTACATGAAGCATTAGTAGGACTAACAAATGAAGAATCATCAATAATATCACATGTTAGTCCAATATCACAAGTGACAATCACTTGCTCCTCCTTAGCTTCCTTCATGAGCTTCTCCAACTTAAGATCCTTTTCCTTGATGAGCTCAAGTAGAGTGGAGTGGGCTTCCTTAAGCCTAGTGTGAGCAACTTCAAGGTCCTCGTGGTCTTCCTTTAGACACTCACGAGAAGCCTCTAGCTCATCAAAGGATTTCCTAAGAGCTTTGAGCTCTTGTTCAATTCCTTTGCACTCCTTACTCTTTTTGAGAGCAACAAGCTCCTCCATCAAGGCATCATTTTCATTGCTCTTGGCAATGAGCTCTTGTTCCAAGATTTTATATTTCTTGGTTGTCCTCTTGTAGCCCTTGCTCATTTGATCTATTATGCCTAATAGATCATCCTTGGAGTAGTCCTCATCCTCCTCATCATCACTCCTACAATCATCACTAGCACAAGAATCATCATCACTATCATCATATTTTACCTTTGTAGGCTTGGCCATAAGGCATGTTGATGAAGTGTCGAAGATGGATGGCTTGTTGGAGAGGGCGATGTTTGCAATGGCTCGCCGAGTGATCCTCTCATCATCACTAGAGCTTTCATCATCATCACTATCGGAGTTGTCACTATCCCAAGTGACTACATAACCACCACCCTTCTTCTTCTTGTTGAAAGTGAAGCTCTTCTTTGCTTTCTTCTCATTTTCTTTCTTATCCTTCTTGTTCTTCTTGAGCTTCAAGTCCCCATTATGAAATCTCTTATCTTCATAGGGGCAATCCGCCACTATGTGATCGGGGCTATTGCAATTGTAGCAAAGGGTCTTTGCCTTTATAGTGTCTCTCCTCTTCCTTGCCCCATATCCTTTCTTCTTCATGAACCTTCCCATCTTGTGCACAAGGAGGGCCATGGTCTCATCATCGAATGGATCATCATCATCACTTTCTACCTTGCTCTTGCCCTTAGAGGATGAAGCCTTGAATGCAATGGGCTTCTCTTGCTTGACCTTGGTTTCCTTCTTCTCTTCTACCTCATCTTCATCATCATTGTATTGGGCATCGGTCATTATATCTCCAAGCACATTGGTTGGTTTGACCTTGTCCAATCCCTCTCTAAAGATCATTCTTCTCAAGGTGGCAAACTTCTTGGGTAAGCACATCAAGAACTTGTGTGAGAAGTCCTTGTCCTCAACCTTCTCCCCAAGCCCCTTGAGATCATTGACAATGACTTGGAGCCTATAGAACATCTCTGGGATGGATTCATCATCCTTCATCTTGAATGTGGAGAACTTGTCCTTGAGCATATATAGTTTGGCACTTTTTACCGTTGAAGTGCCTTCATATGTTTCTTCAAGCCTTATCCAAAGCTCATTTGCCTTTTCAAGATCTTTGATTTGCTCAAATACTTTATCATCAATGGCACGATAGATTGTGTCAAGTGCCGCCGTATTGCATTGTTTGTTGATGCGGTCATTGGGAGTGAGGTTTTCCTCATCAAGAATGACGTATCCTTCTTTGGTCACATCCCAAATCTTCTCATGTATATTGCCTAGATATTGCTTCATCTTCCTTTTCCAATGATCAAAGGAAGAGACGCCATCAAAGAATGGAGGCTTGCCATTAACATGGTTGAACATAACTTGAGCCATCTTACACCGAGGTTGTTAAGCCTTACAAACGGTGACCACGGCTCCGATACCACTTGAAAGGTCTTGATGGCTAGAGGGGGGGTGAATAGCCTATTAAAAATTTCTACAAAGACAAGCTAAACAAGTTTATCAATAAAACAAATAGCGAGATGCGAGTTTTGCTTAGCCTACGGGGTGTATGCAAGCCACCTAACCAATTCACAATTCTAGTAATTGCACTCAACCGCACAAGTTAAACCGCACAACTAAAGCTAGCTAGCTACACAAGCTAAGAGTTACACTAACAAACTAGCAAGGTAACTAAGAAATAAATACAAGAGAGAGTTAGGAGGGTATCACCGAGGGGCGAAGAATTGAGCCAACCAATCAATATGATCAATAGATGAATACCAATATAACCGAACACCGGGATCAATCAATCACAATATGAAAGTGATGACACGAAGATTTATCCCGAGGTTCACGTGCTTGCCGGCACGCTAGTCCCCGTTGTGTCCCTCTTCACCACGTGGTTCGGTGGCTAATCGGTCACACACCGAGCCTCTCAAAAGGCACCACAAGAACCTACCAAATGGCAAAAGGTTGCAATGACACGAGCAATTCACTAATGTTGCCTTTGGCGCTTCGCCGAGGTAGGCACAAACCCCTCACAATCACCGGAGGTGGCCAAGAACAATCACCAACTCTTGCCAATGCCTCCAAGCTGCTCTAAGCCGTCTAGGTGGCGGCAACCACCAAGAGAAACAAGAATCCCGCAGCAAATCAACCACCAAGTGCCAACTAGATGCAATCTCACAATGCAAATGCACTTGGATCACTCAATCTCACTTCGAATATGCAAAGAAGCAAGAGAGATGAGTGGGAGGGGAGTTGCTTAGCTCAAAGTGCTCACAAGTATGTCAAATGTTCGAGAGAGAGAGCCTTGAGCCGGCCAACGAGTATTTATAGACGTACCCCTTCGAATATAGCCGTTAGAAACTTGAAACAGTCAAAGTCGCGTTGAACGGACGCGCTGGTCCAACTGACCGGATGAAAGGTCTTGATGGCTAGAGGGGGGGTGAATAGCCTATTAAAATTTTCTACAAAGACAAGCTAAGCAAGTTTATCAATAAAACAAATAGCGAGATGCGAGTTTTGCTTAGCCTACGGGGTGTTTGCAAGCCACCTAACCAATTCACAATTCTAGTAATTGCACTCAACCGCACAAGTCAAACCGAGAAGGAAACTACAACTAGCAAGCTACACAAAGAAGCTACTCTAGCAAAGCTAACTAGCTAGCAAAGATAACTAAGAAAGTAATGTGGAGTTGAGTTAGGAGGGTATCACCGAGGGGCGAAGTATTGAGCCAACCAATATGATCAACAATGAATACCAAGATAACCGAACACCGGGATCAATCAATCACAATATGAAAGTGATGACACGAAGATTTATCCCGAGGTTCACGTGCTTGCCGGCACGCTAGTCCCCGTTGTGTCCCTCTTCACCACGTGGTTCGGTGGCTAATCGGTCACACACCGAGCCTCTCAAAAGGCGCCACAAGAACCTACCAAATGGCAAAAGGTTGCAATGACACGAGCAATATACTAATGTTGCCTTTGGCGCTTCGCCGAGGTAGGCACAAACCCCTCACAATCACCGGAGGTGGCCAAGAACAAACACCAACTCTTGCCAACGCCTCCAAGCTGCTCTAAGCCGTCTAGGTGGCGGCAACCACCAAGAGAAACAAGAATCCCGCAGCAAATCAATCACCAAGTGCCAACTAGATGCAATCTCACAATGCAAATGCACTTGGATCACTCAATCTCACTTCGAATATGCAAAGAAGCAAGAGAGATGAGTGGGAGGGGAGTTGCTTAGCTCAAAGTGCTCACAAGTATGTCAAATGTTCGAGAGAGAGAGCCTTGAGCCGGCCAACAAGTATTTATAGACGTACCCCTTCGAATATAGCCGTTAGAAACTTGAACAGACGCAATTCGTGCTGACCGGACGCGCTGGTCGCGTGGACCGGACGCGCCGGTCGCGCAACGGTTCTTTTTCGAAACACTGACCGGACGCGCCGGTCGCAACGACCGGACGCGCTGGTCATGACCGGACGCGCCGGTCCCGTGACTGACCGGACGCGCCGGTCAGCACTGAGTTGCGCAAAACGAACCAGCGACCGGACGCGCTGAAGAACTGACCGGACGCCACAGTACCCGCGTCCGGTCGGAGTCCAGTAAGCTCCCTGGACGACCGGACGCGTCCGGTCGCCTGTGACCGGACGCGCCTCGCGTCCGATCAAATAACTGAAAAACGCGCAGACACTAGACACTGACCGGACGCGTCCGGTCAAACAGTGACCGCGTCCGGTCCAGCGTCCGGTCACCACTGTGACCCCGTTTGCCTCCGTTTCTTTTTCCGACTTCCGGCGTAGTGGAAAATAGGCATTTCATTTCCCCGAAATCGCCTGAATCCCGCGCTCGCACGCTCGGCGGGAGGGAGAGAGGACCCCAAACCCTCTCTACCGCTTAAACTCCACCGCCGTCGCAAACGTGCTAACATCACCAAGTGATCTCGTCATGTGTGAGTGTGTTAGCATTTTCACAATAATTTTCCGAGGCGTTATTAGTTCTATCCAAATGCATATGATCATGAAATGCACATCTAGAGGCACTTAGGAGTTCAATAGCCGCGTCATTCTCCTCTTTATAGTACGGCTATCTATCCTATAATGTAACCACACCCACTAGGTGTCTTGGTTACTAAAACACAACCCTTAAGCATATACCTTTGCCTTGATCACGTAGGGTTGCGTCCAAATCCAAGTGTGGCCATCATGATCACCATGTCCATCTTGCCACCAACCTTGGAGTGTACTAATCCTCATATGCTACATACAACTTAGGCATGGGATTAGTATTTAGGCATTGTCACTAATTACCAACACCAAACATAGGACTTTCACCGGACGCGCCGGTCGCGCAACGGCTAGTTTCGCGAAGCAACGACCGGACGCGCTGGTCCAACTGACCGGACGCGCCGGGAACGACCGGACGCGCTGGTCCCGTGAAGGACCGGACGCGCTGGTCGCCTGAGCAGCGCTCAACGAAGCAGTGACCGGACGCGCTGAAGAAAATGACCGGACACGACAGTGACTGCGTCCGGTTAGAGTCCAGTAAGCTCCTTGGACGACCGGACGCGTCCGGTCGCCTGTGACCGGACGCGCCTCACGTCCGATCAAACAACTGAAAAACGCGCAGATACTGGACACTGACCGGACGCGTCCGGTCAAACAGTGACCGCGTCCGGTCCAGCGTCCGGTCACCTCTGTGACCTCCGTTCGCCTCCGTTCCTTTTTCCGACTTCCGGCGTAGTGGAAAATAGACATTTCATTTCCCCGAAATCGCCTGAATCCCGCGCTCGCACGCTCGGCGGGAGGGAGAGAGGACCCCAAACCCTCTCTACCGCTTAAACTCCACAGCCGTCGCAAACGTGCTAACATCACCAAGTGATCTTTATCATGTGTGAGTGTGTTAGCATTTTCACAATCATTTTTCGAGGCGATATTAGTTCTATCCAAATGCATATGATCATGAAATGCACATTTAGAGGCACTTAGAAGTTTAATAGCCGCGTCATTCCCCTCTTTATAGTACGGCTATCTATCCTATAATGTAACCACACCCACTAGGTGTCTTGGTTACTAAAACATAACCCTTAAGCATATACCTTTGCCTTGATCACGTAGGGTTGCGTCCAAATCCAAGTGTGACCATTATGATCACCATGTCCATCTTGCCACCAACCTTGGAGTGTACTAATCCTCATATGCTACATACAACTTAGGCATGGGATTAGTACTTAGGCATTGTCACTAATTACCAACACCAAACATAGGACTTTCAAACTCGTCATCCCAGACAACAGGCATATTTTGCATTTCATCCAACATCATATGTGAAGCTCCCTTTGATGTCACTGGATCCATGAACTCAACCTGCTTGGTTAGTACTATAGTTTTATTCTCAAGATGCCTTTCAACGAACACATCATGCATAGAATCGACACTAAGCGCCAACACAGAAATAGGGCCATTAACACAAGTGAGCAAGTCATCAACAACTGGTTCTGTACTTATTAGTTTCCTCGTCTCACCAAAGTAATCTCCACTGTGAGCTAATTGTTGCAGCAAACCGTGGTGCGTGTCACTGTCAGCTGGTATTGCATCCCGTAACACACTCTCACAAAGTATCTCAACGGACATGTCCTGCTTGCCCTGCATCTAGTCATCCATTGCTTCAGCATGCTGCTGCAATAGACCATGTGAACCAAAGCCATGATGTGGCTCCTCATCCCAGATAACATCCGTGCAATGCATTCCATTGAATAGCTCCGCTTGTAGCAACTCCTCATCCCACACCACCTGGATGATGACAAGCTCAGCACTTGGTGTGTTCTTGTCGCCACTCATGTGCTCTCTGGAATGAGCTAGTTTGCCATTGATTTTCAGCTCAACACTTGGCTTCCTTGCCTTAGCAACCAAGTACTCACCAGACCGAAATACTTGCTGCAAAAGACCATCGTGTGTGTTAGAACTCTGCAATAGCTCCTCATCCCATATCACATCCATGTGAGTCATTACTTCAAACACTTGGTGAGCGCTGCCTTGTTGTGGCGTTCTGCCAAGTATCTCAGGAGAAGTGTTGGCAGGTTTCGTTGCTGGGTAGCGCAGGCACACTGCTAATAAGCCACCACGCTTCTGCTACGCTGCCACGCGCCACCGATGCACACCGCTGCCAGGCGTTGCCGTCGTGAAATCTTCAGAAAATCTGAGAAGTGAGCACTTGGTTCGGAAAACCTTCCCAATTGGTGAGCACTCTCAACCCAACAACTGATGTGCGGATCGACCAAGGGATTTTACACGAGAACGAGGCCTCGCAACCCGAATCGAATGGCACACCACCGCAGTCCAATCCAATCGCAGATTACGGTATTTTACACGCGAACAATGCCGCGCAACCCTACTGCTCTCAGATGGACTCGCTAAGGTAAAACTCGACACCCATTCGCCGGAATCCCCCCAAACCCCACCGGATTCCACTCGACGTACCCGTCACCACACGCCAGAATCCCCACTGCTCGCCACCGGATTCCACACAAGGTACCCGTCACCACACGCCACCAGATAGAGTGATACCGTCGGCTTGGAGTCACCGCGTCGACCGAGTCGAGGAAGCCGCCGCGTCGGACCACTGGATCCACCGCCGCCGCGTCCGCAGTCGCCGCACCGCCTAGGCAGTAGCGTCGAGGAAGAGCCGCCCATAGCAAGTCACCGCCGCCAGCGTCGCCCGATACCACTCCAGGTACAATGCCGTCGCCGGAATCGAAAGACTCGCCGCGCCGACCGGCAGTCCCGCACCGAGCGATAACGCTGCCGCCTAGGAAGATGGTGCGCCGCGCGAAGATGTTGCCGCACCGCCCGATCGATCAAGGCCGAGGATAGACCGTCTCTGATACCACCTGTCACACCCGTGGCCACCGACGAGATCAAATCGGCGACGTGAGCAATCACACGGATAATCTGAGGATGATCTCGATATGGAGGAGGAAGAATCGCTTCCTTCCCTCTGTCCGTGTTCTGTTTCTGTATTCTATTCGCTTCCCATCTCGTGCTCCTGTTACTACTTTTGTAGAGACGATCACAGACCCTCTGACTTGGGTCATGGGCTCTGTCTGGTGACACATTAGCCCACTATTGAAGACAGCCGGTATTTGATATGGGCCGGGTGTTATAAATACGTACAGAGACGTCGGTGAGGAGGAATGCCGGTACAGGTTGTTCAAGGGCAACCGCCGCGTCGTCGTCCGGCTCAACGCCGCCGCCGCCGGGCAAAACGTGTACGGCCTCAACCAATTCGGCGACCTCACCAACGAGGAGGTCCAAGAACGCTGCTACCCGGAGATGGAGGACCGAGAGCTGAGCGCCAGGTGCCAAGCCGCCGTCCCCGTCCCCGACACGGGCCCAGACCCGTCCATGGGAGGCTGTTTCGGTACCAGGTAATCATCTTGCTAGCTGTTTTTAGTTTCTTTATTATCATTGTTGTTTCCTGACATGTGGTTGATTACCATTTGCATCAAATGGAGATTATGGATTTTGTTTCCCGCTCCCAGGTACTAGTCCTCTAATTCTTGATTTTGTTTGGTCAACTGCACTAGTTTCTTTCTGTATCCATATGAACACAAGTAGGGGATGCCTTCTGCCATCAGATCAAACGCATATTTCAATGGTGTACTGGTTTGTAATGGCTTCGTATGTGCAAAGAACTCATGGGATTTTTAGTAGTGCCTTGTTCGGTAGACAAGGGAACAATATTCTAGAGCTAACCGCAAGTATGTGAAGATTTTTGTTAACCTCTCTTTGGATATGATTAACCTAGCAATTCAATTTGTATTACTACTAGTATATGGTAAATAGACTTTGGTAGATACTACAAAACCAGGAAAGCCTGAGGATGGAGTATTCAGGGCATTTCTAATGCTGACGGTTGTGGCTGTATCTATGGCACTCACTTTTGTCGTACAAGGCTTTGTATCTATATGACTTCTGATTGCAGTTCATTGATGGATATATCATGCTTCTAAATTCCATCTTGAGAGTGGCTCAGTTTTTGCATCTGAATCAAAATCGACTACAACATTGCTTGAAAAAAAACTAAGCTGTCTTCTCTGTGCACTTTATAATTCACATTCCACATACCATACTACAAATTGTTATCACAGGATCATTAACCAATATATGTCTTCTTGGCAGATAAAAGACACAGTGACTAACATGCAGTCCATTGTTCGCAAGAGGCTGTTGCTAGAAAGCGAAGTTGACAGAAAGGTCAGTTTTCAGTTTACATATAGACAACCTGATTTTGTCTTCAATTTCTTTATGCCATTCACTTATCCTCAAATAATCTACTGCTATATGATTGCAAAAAAGAAGAAGGAAAAAACGAGAAGAATAAATATTGCATTTGCTACACTTAGATTTATATATGACTTGCCTTCCATTTTTCCATGCTTCCTTATCAATTTAGCTTTTCTTGCATAAACTAAGTATCTTCATTGTGAACTCCATAAATTAAGACAGACCGAGCTGAATGTTTTACAGATATTTGCATCACCAAATATTCTGGCGCTCTCATTAATTCTAATCATAAATGATTGATACTCGGCCTTTATGGATCACTTCTTTGATGCTTCCATCAGTACTTTATACAATACCTTTGCATCACCAAATAGTGATGATCAATTGGAAGGCAAAAGAAGGTAAAATGAAAGAACTCGCTGCAGCTTTAGAAAATGAAGCTACACTGCAGCCCCCCTCCCCTGTCCCCCAGTAAAAGTTTGGACTTACAAAAATGGCATGTGTTTACTTATGATCAATCAGACTTTTTGTACAAAGGGACAAAAAAACATCTGAGTGTTTCATGCATCTTCTGCAGGCTGAGAACTGAAAACTGGTCAACCAAAAAAAAATGCAAGAGAGCTGGTGTTTGATAAAAATCAAATCATCACTAAGAATACCAAGTGATTTAGATAAGCTTCTGCTTATAATCTTTTATGTAGCCACTGCAAATCCATTAACACTAATCAGTCTCATTCGACCTTCATATCTTGTAGCCCAACAATGAAACACAGTCATTGTTACCTTTGCTTGCAGCTGTTCCCCAATTTGTGCAATGGCAAGAACTACACCTTTTGCAATGTATTTGGAAGTGTTCTAGGTTCTAACTGATATTTTTGAGCAACAATGACTCAAACGATGCCCCACTTCAAATGACTATACAAATACAAAGCTAGCCATCACTGAGGATGCTTTAGTCAACAATAATCTAAACAATGTTATCTTCTCAGTGCCTACAAAATCTATCTGTTTGTAGCTAGTGTCCAAAGTTGCAAATGTCATTTTCTCATCTATGCATTTTTCAGAATGATAAGCTGGTGGATCCATAAGTCGTTTTTCTCTAATGGATGATCTCACCATGAATCTGCTGTCATTTGACATGATGCTAAATAGCCTCCTGGTCTTGGAAACATAAGTCTGAATCTCGTGTGGATGTTTCTTATCCTGTTGGTTACTTTTTACTTGTTTTATATAGGTTTGCCGGTGCATTGCTACGGAACTGAAACAAACAGAGTCTGGAGGTAGCGCCATTCCTGGAGATGATCCAGATCCACACATGTGGATCTGAACGTCACTTGTGTTTGTTGCCGGAGAATTTTAGAATAGAATTGTTGATAATGTGATATGGTAAATCTGAGATGAAAATGTATGCATTTCCAACCTATATATGATAAAGATTGTTTCTCATGGGTGTTTTCGGCTATTTGCTGTGTCAAACTGGCGGGCCTCGTAGGACAGCCGTTCCATCGTGATGACTCTTGGAAAAGGATATATTTCAGGGCCTGTTTGAAAGAATTGCTGTCTAATTTAATTTGCGTACTTATCGAAGGATATATATATATATATATCCTTTTTCTTCTTTGATTGATTGTTGGCGTGGCAAAACAAATCATTTCTTGGGCACTGCTGTATATACGGAGAATTGCAGATACTATTAAAGTTTGAGAAAATGTGTCAAGAGAACACATAAGAATTTTCTCCACTATTTTCAAAGGTAGCAACTACTTCTCTGCAGACGGGTTCCATAGTACTATTGTAAACTACGGCCCCGTTCACTTGCCATGCATACCCAAAATATTTTCTCTTCCACCCATCACATCGAATCTGTAGACGTATGCATGAAGCATTAAATGTAGATAAAAAATAACTAATTGCATAGTTTGTCAGTAAATGTCGAGACGAATCTTTTGAGCCTAGTTAGTCCATAGTTGGATAAATTTTGCCAAATAACAACGAAAGGTGCTACAATAACTTTTCACCCACTTTTCACCAACTAAACACACCCTACGAATAGATATCGTTTTCTAGACTACTGAGCAAGCACTGTACTTGAACTTGTGTGACTTTTAAAAATCTTCTATTTAACACAGGTCTTGCCATTCCTGTCTCCTTTTTCTAAGTTATATTTTGACTGCCGCGCCCTCGTACGTGAGCGGTGAGTTTCGTGTCTCAACGGCAAACCATGAGCCACGCGGCCCACGCCCATCACCCACCCCGCGTGAACTCGACCGGGTCGGCAACCCAAACGACGCCAATGCAAGCAGCTCGTCCCCGGCTTGCCACAGCGCACCATGCATCTTCGAGTTCGACTCGCGCGGCGCACTGCTGCCTGGCTGCCTGGCTCGCTCGCTCACTGCATCGTCTATTAAAGAGGCGGCAGGCAGCACCGTCCGGCCGGCCCATCACTTGGCTTCTTCCACAACACGTACGTAGCTAGTAGCTCGCAGACGAGCATCGCCAAACCAGAGAGTGTGCTAGCAGGTCGACCGCTCCACCGATCGAGACCATGGTGACGAACCACGCCTGCTAGCGCGGCGAGCTGCTCCATCGATCACCATAAGTGTGGAACACCTCCTTGTTCCATATCTCACTCTCACCTCCTTGGCTACCTAACAGGATGGAACACGCCAAGAATTTTTTTTTAAAATTCTTTGATAAGCTGTGATCCGTGCAGCTCTCACCGATGGCTGATATATATAAAAGTGTCTGTTTGGTTTGGGGTGTTAAAGTTTAACAAATACTGTAGCACTTTCGTCTTATTTGACAAAAAAGTTTTTAATCTTGGACTAATTAGGTTTAATAGATTCGTCTCGTAAATTACTCCTAATCTGTGCCGACATGCATGCAATTAGTCTACATTTAGTACTTCATGCATTTACCGCAACATTGATGTGATGAGAGTTAAACTTTAACACCTGGAAACCAAACAGGGCCTTAAGCTTGAACCTTTGTGGCCTTGCAGGTTGCAGCAGTGCAGAGAGATGGGCATGAGATCGAGATCAGGTACCCTACAGACGCGAGGCATCATGTGTCGCACGTAGGCCTGGGCGCCAGCGACTCCTGTCCCTAAGCACTTAGGCCCCGTTTAGTTCCTAAAATTTTTCAAGATTCTCCGTCACATCGAATCTTTAGACACATGCATGAAACATTAAATATAAATAAAAAATAAAACTAATTACACAGTTTAGACGAAATTCACGAAACGAATCTTTTAAGTCTAATTAGATTATGATTGGACACTAATTGTCAAATAACAACGAAACTGCTACAGTAGCATTTTGCCAAATTTTTCGTGAACTAAACCAGCCCTAAGGATCAACACCCACCTCATGGTTCTGGTTTATATCGTTACTTGTTCTAGTTTTTCATTTTTATTATGTATTTAGACATGTATTATGAGGGAGTTATTCTTTTTCTAGATAACGATTATATTTCAAGTAGTGAAGCATCAAATATTTCTAATGATGTTGATTCTAATAAGGAAATCCACTTTTTTTTTGTGTCGGGAACAGCAAACTGGTTCTATTGTGTTTGTATAATCAACGTTTCAATTCGAGTGTGAATGAATGAATACACTAGCAGCTGATTGATCAATCTCGATTTTTTCCCTGCTGCTATGGCTGTAGGTGTACGGCGAGTCGGCGACCCTTGCTGGAGGAAGACTCCTACGAGGTTCTGCAGATCAAGCTCTTCAAGAAGGAGAACGAGGAGAAGCAGAAGCTGGACTAGACCCTGTTCCTGGTCTCCTGGAGCACCGGTAGCTGACTAGCAAGTGGAGGATGAGCCTCCACAGGTAGGGTGATTCCTCATTTTTTTTACTTGCCTCTCTCAAATTCTCATTTTGTCATCAGCATTTAACAGCCAACCCAAGTAGCTGTGCTACCCACCAGATCCACAAGCCATCAGCATATTTCTATTGCTCTGCTGCATCGTATTCCTTTGGTTACCTTTGGTAAACTGATGCATGGATTTCGGATGTGCCAACTCCATCTAATGCACTTTGATCTTTTTAGCACTATAACCTATTGAGCTTTTGATTGATTTTATGTTCAGTTTCAAGGCACAGCCTTGTCTACACTGTAGCCTTAAATGTTTCGTTCACAAAAAAAAAAAAGAGGTTGCGCTTGATTTTAGCTAAGAAGAAAAGAAGTATGTGTCTGACTTTTTTTAGTTCTCCAATATTGACCAAAACCTTAGTAACTCACATTTTGTTGTATATGATTTCAATGCAGAAAAATATCATGATGACAGTAACAAAACAAAGATAAGGTAATACTCTCAAATTTGATTGTATTGGTTCAATCATTGGTACACATGGAATTTGGTCATTCAATCATTCATGCTAGCCTCAACTAATTTGGTATAGTCATTTGTTCAATGTTCTCTAATTTCTTCTCTGCCAACATTTGGAAAGGGTAAGAAATTAGTTATCAAGGAGAGTGGTGGTTCTCTAATTTCTTCTCTGCCGACATTTGGAAAGGGTAAGAAATTAGTTAGCAAGGAGAGTGGGATACCTCTGCAACCACTGAGATCGAGAGGTGAGCATTACATGAACTAAAGGTCAAATAATAATTTATCATTGGTTGCTGGTTATCTTTTAGCATTCTGACTATGGCCTTGTTTAGTTCCCAACTTCTCCCCCAAATTCCACTATGCAAAAAGAAGATTTCCCGTCACATCGAAATGTCGGCACATGCATGGAGTACTAAATGTAGATGAAATTAAAAACTAATTACACAGTTTTGTTGTACTTTACGAGACGAACATTTTGAGCCTAATTAGTCAAAGTTTGGACAATTTTCACCAAATACAAACGAAAATGCTACAGTGCGCTATAATGCCCTACAGTGCCGAAGCACCCAACTTTGGGCTCCCAGAATTGGGAACTAAACCAGGCCTATTCAGAATCTATCGTAGTGTGGTCAGTTTTCACAATTAATAATGACACTCCGATTTGACATTTGCACTGCATTCTTATTCTGTCTGAGCAAGGCCTGCTGGACAAGCTTGTTCCCATGCTAGGAGAGCAGTTGCTGAGGGACTACCATTCCTGGGTTCAGCTTCAGCAGCAGCACGAAGCATCTTGATGAGATCTGAGGTAGACGGCCCGCATAATTTTCCATGCCTTGCGCACTTCATGCTTGGAAGGCATTATTCAGAGATCTGGGGATCCATGTTGGGATGGCTCATTGCAAAAATGGTTGCTCATGTATACAGTACAAGTGTCAAAAGATTTAGCACATTCAGATACAAAGAATTTCAGAGTCAAGGTGCTTCATTTTTGCTACACCAATTGGCCATCAATTTGAGCTTTTGTCCAATCCTGCTAAAGTTTTGTCTTTAATCCTGTTTACTGGCTGTCTAGTTAAAAAATATTTTTATTGTGAGAAAAACTTATTAAATATGTGCTTGTGTCCAATCCTTGCTAAAGTTTTGTCCTTAATCCTATTTACTGGCTGTTTAGTTAAAACTATTTTTATTGTGAAAAATACTTATTAAATATATAAAATATTAATTGAATGTATACAATCCTTCTAGTATGAATAAAATTGTATGGCACATACGTGTTGCATGTGCCTGTTCACTATGTATATAAAAAACTAAAATAATTTATAATTCAGAATGAAGAGAATATTTTTTGAAGAAATTCAGCCGGAAATAAGCAGGATTTTCTACTCACAAATAGCAGAGGATTTTTTTTAGCGACAGAGAATGCCTGCCGCTCAGAAAGATTTTTGTGTGAAATCATCACCTGTTCGTGTTCCAAAAACACATCACAACGCCATCACCACCAATGCAATGAGGCCATGACCGACGTCCTTGGAGTTCTGGGTGGACCTAATACCCCAACAGGCCAGGCCCGAGTAAGTATATACACTGAAGCCTAGCCGAACTAGATGCAAAGCTTTCGGGCTGAAATTAGCCCGCCCATTTTTTTTGTAAAAAAAAAACTTTCTTCTTTGAGTACATGGGAGAGCAAATTTTACAGCAGCATTAAAAGTTGCTTAGTGTGGCGTTTTACACTATACTGTTTTGGTATTATCTACTGATCTGATTTAATTTTGATGGTTGAACCGACAAAGGCCACATCGCCATATACATAAACCAATCCTGATTTCCTGGTCCAAACACTGTTATCGCTTAAACCTGCACTTTTCTAAAGCCTAAAGTCATCAAGAAAAAGCTTGAGCCTAAAGATCAGCTAAAATTTGGACCACGACCGTAAGAACGAAATTCTCTAATCATATAGGAGTAGTATTTAACAGCTAATGACATTGCTGATGGAAACAACGGGGAATTAGAAAAAGTGCATTTTAATTATTGCGCAAAAGTTTTGAAAGAGTGGAACCCAAGGAATTGGTCGTCACTGACGCTGAACGCCCAGCTAAAAATCTGTACTTTGGTTAGGAAGACCTCCTGACCTCAGGAATCAAATTTTGTACTCACAAGTTTAACAACTAATCTATTCCACTTGATACTACTCAAAATAATGCGTCCTCTTGTTGGTGCAGTCATCTTGTCAATTCACTGTTCCACTACAGCGTCCAAAATTTGCATTTGCTTCTGCAATTCGTGATGATTAGAAATAAATAGGACCATGAGACCCCATGCATTTGCATTAGCTGCTGTAACAAGAGAAATGCACCGGCAAACCTATATAAATAAAACAAGTAAAAAGTAACGAATGAGAATATATATGAGTAGACACTGGTACCAATAGTAGGATGTTTTCCAAGACCACACGAGATTCAGATTTATGATGTTTTTCCAAGACCAAGAGGCTATTTAGTGCAGTTGACCAAGGCACCGTTTAGATGCCAAAAATTTTACCAAAATTTTCAGATTCTCCGTCACATCGAATCTTTGAACGCATGCATGAAGCATTAAATATAGATAAAAAATAAAACTAATTACACAGTTTAGACGAAATGGACGAGACAAATCTTTTAAGCCTAATTAGACTATGATTGGACAATATTTGCCAAATAACAACGAAACTGCTACAGTAGCGTTTCGCCAAAAATTTTGCCAACTAAACAGCCTCCAAACAAAATCAATAATAAGAGGAGGACTAGTATGTGGGAGCTGGAAACAAAATCCATAATCCCCATGTTTGATCAACTAATAAAAACAGCTAGCAAGATGGATGGGTATCAGGAGTCCAGGTCAGCTTGGCACCTGGCGCTCAACTCTCGGTCCTCCATCTCCGGGTAGCAGCGTTCGCGGACCTCCTCGTTGGTGAGGTCGCCGAATTGGTTGAGGCCGTACACATTTTGCCCGGCGGCGGCGTTGAGCCGGACGACGATACGGCGGTCGCCCTTGAACAACCCGTACCGGCACTCCCCCCCGTCTTGCCGTACTTGGCCTTCCACCCCACAAACATCCGGCGGGTCTCCTGCTCATACGATTTCTCCCCCATCCGGGCCCCGAACATGTTGTTGAACTCCTCAATGGTGGTGGCGCTGAAACTGTTGAGGCCAGATGAGGTCACCCCGGCGGCTCTACCGCGGGCGACGCGGCGGCGGGTCTCCTTGAACACCGCGTACCGGCACTCGTCTTCGCCGACGTATCTATAGGTCTCCTTGACCCTGGCCTTCCACTCTACGAACATCCGGCGGGTCTCCTGCTCGTACGGGTCCGCGGCCCGCAGCGATACCATCAGCATCGGCAGCGACACAGCGCCGCCGCCGCCGCCGCGAGAGCAACCGTGGGGCCCCGCCCCATCGTGTCGCCGCCAACGACGACGACGAGGGTCGGTTGGGTGGGCTGCGGGCCGGCCTCGACACTAAACGGACCGGAGAGAGTGGAAGAGCCAGAGGAAACCCCACCTAATTTGTGATCAATCAAATCACCTTTATGTAAGGGGAGCTGTGCTGTGTTGTCAATCTCTCGCTCGCCGGCGCCCGTCTCCGGAGAGGAAGACGATGAACTGAAAATTCAGAGAACGCACGCGAACACAGTGGAACGCTGGTGATTTTGGTGCCGCTAACCAACGCAGCTTTTCTGAACTCTATTTGATGAACTTAAAACACACAAGATTACAAGCGAAAACAATGGCCACGAACAGCCATGACGCTGCGGTCTCCACGCTCCGCCATTGCCGTGCCATCCCACGACTTGGAGCGTGCTGATCGCCACTACTACAGCCACTACTACGACTCAACGGAAAGAAGGAAACAACTAACAGCCGCTGCATGAATGGAACATGCGTCTGGCTTGTACGAGGACGCGCTCAATCCGGCTAAATTGAGCTCCATTATTCTCGCTAAGTCTAGGCCGATCAGAAAAGAGTGGAGCATGAACCGAGCCTGGGTTATCTGACAGGTTCAGATCTCCTTCCTTGTCATTTGTATTCGCGATCGTCACCTTTCCCTTCGCCGCTGGCTCCATTTCTGAACCAGGATGTCTGTATATCCAGCATTCCAGCTCCTTCTCCGCCTCTTGCATTGGTACCCAAGGAAAGGAAGCTTGCTGCTTAGGTATATACATACATTGCTGTGAAGGGTACAGCTACTTTTGCCTGCTCTGAATCGTAATCAGTATTCATAATTCATCTACCGATTCATGCCAGTCCTGCCTGTTCCTAGTTGGTACCAATTCATTGCCTGTATAGGGAAGCCAAAGGCCTCGCCAATGGCGGATGAAGGGAATATTCAGAGGCCTGAAGATCATCGCACAAATATTCAGTAAGAACCATTTCTTCCATCTTCCATATCCCACTCTCACCTCCTTGGCTACCTAACAGGATGGAGTGGAACACGCCAAGATTTTTTTTTAAAAAAATCTTTGATAAGCTGTGGATATTTTTAACCAGTTATTTTTAGTTGGATGTATATATACAGGAGAGCAAATTTTACAGCAGCATTAAAAGTTGCTTGCTGTGGCGTTTTACACTACTGTTTTGGCATTATCTACTGATCTGATTTAGTTTTGAAGGTTGAACCGATAAAGGCCACGTCTCCATGGCCATAAGCAAAAGCAAGCCTGATTTCCTGGTTGAAACACTGTTATCGCTTAAACCTGCACTTTTCTGAAGCCTAAAGTCATCAAGAAAAAGGCATGAGTCTGAGCATCTGAGGTTTATTTATTTTGGGGAGAGTATCTTGTCAATCAAAATGATATAATAAGCCAAATTCTGGAGGAGTGAAGCCAAAGGAAGAATACGGTGCTGATGTTGAACTTTCAGCTAAAATTTGGACTCGGAATTCTATGATCACGTAGTATTTAACAGCTAACGGCACTCACAGATGGAAACAACCGGAAACCTTTCAATTGGATCAATTAGAAAGCGCAATTAGTTAATGCGCAAAAGTTTGAAAGAGTGAAACCCAAAATCGGTCACTGATGCTGAACCCAGCTAAAAATTTGTACATACTTGGTAAGGAAAACCTCCTGACCTCAGGAATCAAAATTTGTACTCACAGCCACATGTTTAACAACTAAAATCTATTCCAATTGATACTGGTCAAAATGATTGGACCTAAACAAGCACGCATCTTGTTGGTGTCAGTCATCTTTTAATTTATTTACTGTTCCAGTACAGCATCCAAACATTTGCATTTGCTGCTGTAATTTGTGATGATTAGAAACCAATAATAGGACCATCAGACCCCATGCATTGATACATGCATGACATATTTTAGCCACGATGCGTCCATCCTTTAAAGCTGAATCTCTATAGAGTGATTGATTTGGTGCAATCTGCATCTAAAAAAACACAAACCGGTGAACACATCAATGCGTGGCTTGAATACTTTGCTCTTTGCTGCATGATATGCTACTGGGGGGCATATGGTAGATCCAGCGTTTGCCATCCGTGTAAAGAATGTATCTACCACACAGCTATATATTCAGATCAACACTCAATTTCAGTGATTTGGTAGAGTGTCCTTGCTGAGAAACCTTTCTGAATAATGAGCTCAGCAAACCCTTTTGAAAACTTGGGCTTAGAAAACTTTTTTGAAAACTGGTCTCGGAAAAGTTTTGGATGTTAGGTTAAATGTGTAAAAGAGAAAAGCGTACCCTTGAGACTTAGGAGTACTTATTAATATAATAACTTCACTAATGTGAGAAAGTGACTGTGCAACCGATGTTTTGTGCTGGTGAAACACACCCATCTTCATCTTGAAACACACACACACAATGAAACAACTGTATGTCCTTTTCATAATGATCGTCGTGCAGAACAGAACAGTAGTAGTACTCCGTAGTTATTACCACTAACAAGAAGGGATTATGAGGGACAGTGACGCAACGAACTGGAGGTACGGAGCCACAGGACTGCGAGTGTCGACTAGACACCGTTAGATCATGTAGGTGTAGATCTGTGGGGTTTCTTTTGTGTTTGTCGTAGATATCGTGTGTGTGGGGAGAGATAGAGATGGAGAATGAGAGTTGGGACTAGGCACATACCATCGGTGTTGATCACAGGTTCGTCGGTGAAGATCTGCGCTAGGACAGCGATGGGCGGTGAAGAAGGGAAGTAGTGGCGAGGAGCTTCCCGCCGCTGGCAGTGCCGCCCTCGGGATCGGATTAGGGTTGGGATGGTGGCGACAGTGAACCTCGTGTCGTGAGCCCGTGGCTCCCACCCCCTTCTTATATGGCACTGTGCGACGGGGGCCCACCAACCGCTAATGGGTTAAGCGCCCCCGATCAGGGCGCGAGTCAAGGCCCAATTAGACCGTTGGGCCTAATCGATGGGAGATCAATTCCAACATTCTCCCCCTCGATCTCAACTTACTTTAACCTTAAACTTTGACTTTAATTCCTTTTACTTTTATTTGTTCCATCACAGATTAGTGTATAGAGCATGCTTCATCGTCACGGTCAATTGCCGATAGATTTAACAGCTACAATACATGCCTCTGTTCTGAAACAGATTCTTAAACTTTTGGGCCCTTTATTGTCCGGAAAGCATAGGCTATACCATAAACCCATGTCGACTGTGCGTTCTCTGAACACACTGGGTGGTAAGCTTTGGTAAGCGGATCCGCAAGCTTTTCTTGTAACTTATATATTCAATACCTTTAGTATGATTCCGAACTATCTTCTTTACAACGTATAACTTTAACGTCAATGTGTTTGGCAGCACACTTGACCCGTTGTCTTAGAAGCAAACTACTTAAATGGTTATTGCTGTTGACAACCATTATCAATTCCGGGTAAAGTTCTTTAACCATTTTGCCTGTCCCTTAGCCTCATATCATGCTATACTATAGCTTTGCATCACTGATGATACTAAAACTGTTTCTTTGGAGCTTTTCCACAATAAAATTCCAACTGCGAGTGTTAGCTACTATGTTGGTTTCACTAAACATCTCGCTAAAATTTAACATTTGTACCCACAACTACTTGAGAGTACTTGTTCTTTCTTTCTTAGCATGAGGCCGACATTCTTAACTCCATTCCAGTGATCTATATCTGGACTGGACTTTTGCCAAAACAACCTGGATACGTGAACTATGTCAGAGTAAAATCTTATCTGTGTACTCATTAAGGTTCCAACAGCTGAAGCATATAGGACGTCCATCTATAACGATCTCACATTGCTTCTTGGAACATTAAAGTTCTCAAAACTATTACCCTGACCATAGGAACAGGCGTAGGTTTACCCGCATATGTGCTTTATTTCTTTAAAAACTTTTCTTAGCATGCCTATGCGATACTTCTAATACCCCTTTTCTTCTATTTCGGTGAATTTTAATTCTTGTAACGAGATATATTTCACCGAGAATTTTCTTATTGAACCTTGAGGACAAGAACTTCTTCTCATGCAGTAGATTGACATCACTACTAACAATTAAGGTGTCATCCACACAGGATTAGGAAATGAATTTCCCCTTCTATAACTTTGTACAAACGCAATTGTCCTCTCATTCTCTTTAACAGAAATTTCTAATTGACTCTTCAACTTTAAATGCCACTGTCTAGATATTTGCTCTAGTCCATAAGAGATTTCTACAGGTGGCATCCATTGCGTTCTTTTCTTTCCATGACAAAACCTCTAGGTTATGCCACGTAATCATTTTCATACAAATCCCGTTTGGAAAATACCGTCTTTACTTTCATCTGATGTAACTCAGATCATAATATGCAACTAGCACTCATTGTAATCTATTCATTCGGTTTGCGCAAAACTTTTGATTCAAGTCGCGCTCTACATCTTTACATATTTCCTTTGGAGTCACATTTTGTCTTGTAGACCCATTATAGCCTACTGTTTTGGCTCCTTAGGAATTTATTCTGAATCCTAAAATATTATTGGTATCATCAATTTCATTTTATCTTTCTTTGCTTCTTGCCACTTGGACGAGTGAACGTCTCTCATGGCTTCTTCAAATGAGGTGGGATTACCCTCCATTTGAATTTCACTACCATAGACTTTATAGTCATCAGAAATATCTGATTTTCTTATTCTTTGAGACTTTCTAGGGCCTTAGCTACTAGTATTTCTTGATCTTTATTTCCAAAAGACAATTGATTCTACAAGGTCCTGTGTAACAAGATCCTTGTTTACATTGTTCATCCTCCTTGTGGAGTTAGGTCTCTTTGTACCATGCTCCCCCAGATTGTCCCATCTTTAAACTTTCTTATTTTGGGTTTAATCTGTTAAAACTCATATGGCGTGTTTAGCACCGTCTTAATAACTCTGAATGCGTACAGTATGAATACTGACCGACTATGCTATCTTTATATTGAAACTATAAAAGGTCCATGAATTTAGCTACTTCTTTACTTTAGGGGTATCATTATTATGACCGTCTTACTCCCCCGACGATCACATTCATCTTTTATAGATCACTCTTGCCTTCAATGCATAGTATGCATCGCATTATCTGAAGTATGGGGAAATATCTTTTTAATTATCTTTCTTAATTCGTATGGGAGTACTTTTTCCTCATTTCACTTCAAAAACTTAACAGAGTATTTTATCATTAATACTTTCGTAAGTCACACTTGCATGTCATTCTTATCTCGAGGTTCGTCTGTAACTTTATGTTCTCCTTAAACTCATTGAGTGCTTAATTACTATGATACAATAGAAGAGCACTGTCAAGCACATGAGTCATCACAACTTTCTCCTGTCGTGCAGGATAAGTACTATGTCAAACTTCTCCCCCATGCAGGATTAATTAATACAAGTACTATGCCATCTTCACCCCGCCACGCGGGTATTTTCTCAAACTTTTCCCGTCATGCGGGTACTATCACAAACTTTTTCCCGCCATGCGAGATAATTTTCTTGAAGGGACATAAATGTCAATATTGGCTCATATTCAATCTTTAAATTTAGAAATAAATCCAAATACTCTTTAACACACATGCTTAATCCGACGTTGGTCAAATTAAACATGCATGTCACTTAATACATTTTATATCATAATGATTAAGTCTAAAAAATATATTACTTATTACAACTCTTATCATGATGATAAAACTAAAATCAAATTATTCTCTTAAACTAAGCTCTTATTGTTCAATTTCTTTTCTTGGATCAATATCTAGAATTCTTTTCTGTTGAAGTCATTCTTTAAAGAGAACGCAATCCCTTATACAATGGTCTTCTTTCTATAAAAATTGCACTTTTCATCTTCTGAGTCACAAGTACCCAACTCATTTCCTTTTCACCCTTCAAGAATAAAGGCATGAAGTTCTTTATCTGAAAACATTAATCAATAATCATCAATAATGTTCATTAAACTTTTAAAACTTTATGTTCTATTCTATATCACCGTTGGACAGAAATAGAATAAAACAACATTCTTCTACATTAATTCCACATCACCGTTGGACAGAAATGGAATTAGCATATGAAAACTCAATTATCTTATAACCCTCTTCAAAATTAAATTCTCCCAATTTAATTTTAAAAATCATTATCATCATTGCAGCGGAAACATGAAAATACATTTCATTCTGCTCGCTCTGGAGCATCTCTTGTTTCTTATCTATTCTCTGAAAATTGGTCACTTTGATGCAAAATTCATCAGAGATTTAAACTTTAAACATAAAACTCATAGAATTATAATATTGTTATCATCGACGTTGGTCAGAAAATAACAATATCATAATTAACTTTAAACTCAAAATCATAAATAAACTTATAATATTGTTAACATCAACGTTGGTCAGAAAATAACGATATTATAATTTATCTTATGCTATGAACCGACTATTCTTCCAATTAAAAATTTTCCATCGGTTTCAACTTTAACTAGAGGATAAACTTTTCATCATTCATTGAATAACTGTAACTGCTCTTCAAATTAAATCCTCCCGTTGGTTCGAATTTAATGAGAAGACAATGATCTTTAACTTTGCAGCGGAAATATGAAGACTTCTTTAAATAATGCTAATTCAGAAGCACTTTATTTTACTCATCTGTTCTCTAAACAAAATATCACGTTGTTTCAAAATTGAATAGAGATTAAAACTAGACAATTATCATCAAATTTGCTTCTGAAAAAGGATTAAATCAAATTCGTAAATAATAATGTGTTTATAAGCCCAAAGGCAAAACATTCTACCCAGCCAAGAAACCGGCCCGTGGCCCAAAACGTGCTATGCACGCCTTCTTTCGCTCTGGCCCAGCATCCGCTGACTGGCTCGCGGCCCAACAGAAGCAGTAGCTCGGCCAGAGAAAAAATAAAACGCTACGGCCCATAGCGCGTTGCGCTCGGATACGCGGCCCAGCAGCTATACCAGCCCATCTCTGTTCCAGCTCGCGCAGTGCGCCTCGCGCCTTCCCGCGGCCCAGCGCGTGAATCAGCTACTGCTCGGCCCAGCAGCCTCCCCCGCGTCCCAGGCCGCAACCTGGGCCTGGGCCGGGAATCTGCTTCCCCGCTTGGGCCAAAACTGGTCTGCGAAATCTGCGCCGTTCGATCTGATCCGACGGTCACGCGGCGATCTCGGGAGATCAAAATCCCCAGCCGTCGACCGATTCCCAAACCCTAGGATCATTCTATTCTCGTTCCCCTCCGCCTTCCACTCGACCGCAGCCGCATGGGGGGCGTTGCTCGCGGCGGCCGCCACCGGAGATGGCAGAGGTGGCTTCTCTTGCTTTTCTCTTCCCTTTCCCCTCTTCTTTCTGCTTCCTACGCCGCACCGAAGATGACGGAGTAGAAGCGGCAACCGTCCATGCCGGCTCGGAGGAGGAGGTGGCGGCGCTGCCTCGGGGCCCCTCGCCGGTGCGCGCGCTCGCCCGAGGCTGAGCGCGCCGCCGTCGAGCGGCCTTGTGGCGAGGCCCTTTGACTCCCGAGCTGTCGCGCAGCGCCCCGCGGTGGCGTGGATTCGCCGGCCGGCGACTCGGGTCGTTCTTTCCCCCACCGTCAAAGACGACGGTCGGAGGTGTTGACGGTGGGGTGAGGTTGGTATGCCCTTTCCCATCCGTTCTTCTTTCTTAGTTTTACCACATTAGGGTTAGGGTTGCTTTGCCGAATCGGATTCGGTTCCTTTCTTTTCAATTTCCTTTCTATTTCATTCGATTTAGATTCCCCGATCTATAATCTACTCTCTAGACCTGGCTCGGATGTCATTGTTAAACTTTTAGTAAACAATACTGTGTTTATAAGCCCAAAGGCAAAACATTCTACCCAGCCAAGAAACCGGCCCGCGGCCCAAAACGTGCTATGCAAGCCTTCTTTCGCTCTGGCCCAGCATCCGCTGTTCTCAAGAAATGGCTGGAGAGAGTGGGAGAGGAAACCCCACCTAATTTGTCATCAGTCAGATCACCTTTATGTTATGTAAGGAGGCCTGTGCTGTCGATATAGAAGGTTCAGATCTCCTTCCTTCCTTGTCATTGTATCCTCGTCATCGCGCCTTTCTCTTCGCCGCTGGCTCCATTTCTGAACCAGGGTTTCTGTATATCCAACTCCTGCTCCCCGTCAAGGTACAGCTACTTTTGCCTGCTCTGATTCGTAATTCAGTATTGATGTACCGATTCATGCCAATCCTGCCTGTTAGTACCGATTCAAGTGCCTGTGTTTTTTCAGAGGGAACGGAGGCCTCGCCAATGGCGATAGCGATGAAGGGGATATTCAGAGGTCTGAAGATCATCGCACAAATATTCAGTAAGAGCCATTTCTTCCATCTTTCCATATCACCTCCTGCTCCTGGACTACCTAACAGGATGGAACATGCCAAGTTTTTTTTTTTAAAAAAAATCTTTGATAAGCTGTGGATCTTTGCAGCTCTGACCGATGGCTGATATATAATGACTAATGAGCTTCAATCTCTGTGGCCTTGCAGCAGTGCAGAGAGAGCATGAGCATGAGATAGAGATCGGGTACCCTACAGACGTGAGGCATGTGTCGCACGTAGGCCTGGGCGCCAGCGACTCCTGTCCGAGCTGGGTAAGGATCAACACCCACCTCATGGCTTATGGATTGTGTAATCTGTCCATCCTTGGAGAAAAGAAAAGTTGGTGTTCTGTTGGTTCTGATTGTGTGCATGGCTGTGTTGTTTGAGCAGATGAGTGAATTCAGAGGAGTAGAGGCGGTGACAGTAGGAGGACGGGGAGCATCCATCCTAAGCTCTGCTGCGCAGTCGAGGCACACCTCCTGGGCTTCTCTAGGCAAGTACCTCTCGCCCAGGACCAGTCGCCCTCGTTTCACTTTGCTCTGGTTTTCTCGTAAAAGACGGATACAACCAATTAGCACAATTAAAAAATTTAACTCATTAGAGACAATTAACATTTTTTTTATAGTCAGACAATAACAAAATTAGCTATTGCCTGAACAACAAAAAGAATCAGGCACCTGAAGTATAAGAAAAGTGTTAAAAGATAGGAGGATATAAGGCTTTGAAATAATACCTCCGTCCCTAAAAAGTGACAGTCTAGATTTGCATTTAAGTCAAAGTAGCTTATGCTTGATTGATAAGTTTACAAAGAAGACTATCGACCAGCCTGTTCGTTTCGCTGGTTTATTGTGCTGAAAGCACTGTTCGCTGGTTTGTTGTGAGAGAAAAACACTGCTGGATGGCTGCTGATTCTGCTGATAAGTCCAAACGAACAGGGCGGACATTTATAACATCAAATAGATTTACTATAAAATGTATTAATGAATAATGATGAATCAAACTATATGTATTAAGAATAATAATTTTTGTATTTTAAATATAAACTTTGACAAACTTCAGATTATATGACAAAAAGAAAAGAAAAGAAAAGAAAATGACACTCTTCGTAGAATGTAGGAAATAGAAATAATGGAATAGTACTGAATTCACATACGTATTCTCTTTATTTCTATAGTATAAGAAAAATTAGTTTAATAAAATTCATGGAGTTACCACGATCTCCGTTGTGACCCCATAGATAAAAGGTAAAAAATTGTGCTTCCCCTATGTGAAAATTGTAGGTTCTTTTGATTTTTTCTAGATACTTGTATATAACTTTTCGTACATATTTAGATATAGTCTATATATAAATATATAATAAAATTTATTTATGCATGTAGAAAAGCTAAAATGATTTATAATCTGAAATTGAAAAGGGGCATTGAACGAAATACTAATCAAACCAAAATATGATGGAAGATTGGGTCATCGATCGATCGAGGGAATTTTTTCTATTGTTAATCTTTTTATATTTAATATTTTAATAATAATAGTACCTAAATTTTTTTTTGCGGATCTGACCCTTTTGGTCGCGCCGGTGCTGCTGACGCGACCAATAATGCTGTCGCGCCACTCTCGTTGGCGTGACAATATTGTTCTGTCACGCCACCGGGGGTGGCGTGACAAGGCTCAATTTTTGAAAAACAACAAGTCTTCGATACGGTGTCGGATGAACATGATTTTTATATAAAAATTATAGATCTCGACAAGATCTATAACTTTCTAGTTTTGGGTTTCTCCATTTTAAGATGTTAAGATGCTCAAAAAAATTATATAACATTTTAGCAGCATAATAATCGCGTATTATCGCTCGTTGCATTAGAAAAATAGTATCATCTTTCTATGGGGGTCAAATGAAGATACTTTTTATACCAAAGTTGTAGCTCTCAATGAGATCTACAACGTTATAGTTTTGAGTTTTTACATTTGAGGTCGGTAAGATGCTCGAGAAAATAATATAAATTTTCAGCCCGGGTATACTGCTGAAATTTTATTATTATTTTTCGAGCATCTTAACGACATCAAATGTAAAAATTCAAAACTATAAAGTTATAGATCTCATTGAGAGCTACAATTTTGGTATAAAAAGTATCTTTATTTGACATCATACAAAAATGATACTATTTTTCTAATGCGACAAACGATAGTACGCGATTATTATGTAGCTGAAACTTTATATAATTTTTTTGAGCACCTTAACATCTTCAAATGAAAAACTCAAAACTATAAAATTGTAGATCTCGTTGATGATCTACAGTTTTCATATAAAAATTATCTTCATCTGACGTCGCATCGTCGCATCGAAGAGTTATGATTTTTCAAAGTTTGAACCTTGTCACGCGACTTCCGGTAGCGCGACAGAACAATATTGATTGACCCGAAAGGTTTTCCACGTCGGAAACGTTGTTTAACGTGGCAGGTGTTGTCGCGCCAATGCATGTGGCACGATAGCGTTATTTGGTCGCGCCAACGGCACCGGCGCGACAAAAAAGTTCAGATCCGCAAAAAATTTTCAGGTGCAATTATTATTAAAATATTAAATAAAAAATGATTTAAAAATAAAAATTCTCCATCGATCGATTCCTACCCGGGGCAGGCCGTGCGTTTTTGGCGCTATTCTGGGCCTTTCTCTGCGATGCCGGCCTGCTTACAGTTGTATAAAAAAAATGCTGCTGTCCTGCTGCAGATTTCGAGCAACCAGCGGCGACAGGCGTGGCGCCGCTGCCGACGGAGGCCTGCGCCGACAGCAGCTCGGGCCAGGACGGCACCGCGAGAGGCGGCGGGCCCGTGACCGTGACCACGAAGAAGGCGGCGAGGCCGAGGAAAGCCTCCCGGGCGCCGTCGCCCGGCGGCGCCGGCTCGTCCTCGTGGCGCTCCACGGCGTGCGATGGCCACTCCTGCGAGCTGCACGTCCCCGCCGGCCTGCAAGCCGCCTGAGCCTGACACGGTATGCCGCAGCAGCAGGACGGGATGGCCGGACGAGGACGCCTCACTCGGACTCCCTAGCCCCTAGCTGGCTAGCTCCGCCGACCATCACTGTCGTATGTGTGTGCACGCGTGAATGAATGACACGGGTTTCTTTCTTGTAACGGCTTTTCTGTTCGGTTCGGGGCTTGTGCTATTAATACGGAGCCGGCTTCGGTTTCTTCAGAAAAAAATGACAGGAGCCGAATGCAGAGCAAACTGAGTACTATCTGTGTGTGTCTGAGCAATGCGAATGGTTGTGTGGTTTCTGCTCGTCAACTGAATTACTGAACTGTCGGCACGGCAACAACCAACAAGCGGAAGAAGACGTCAACTCAAGCCGGCCACTCGATCCGTCAGTTCCATTCGGACTGATGACTGAGCTGTGCGAGAGCAGCACGTCAGAGATGCAGACAAATCACTGGCCTCTTCGAGTCTTGGCTCATTCATTCAGCGATTTTGACCTGCACAAGAAGTAACCATTCTGATGCCCCCCCAAGAGCCAGAGAGGCCGAGTCGAGTCTCCTCTTCCACGGTCTCAGTCACATGTGGCAGCTCGCAAGAAAAGAAAGGTCCTCTCCCTCTCCGGCGCCTCCACCACTCCCACTCGCGGCTCCGCGTGCAGGCCGCAGGTGGAGCTCCTCCGTTTTCCTGGCAGCCAGGTCAAGTCACGAATAACTTCTCAGACACGGTCGCACAAGTCCTGCTCTCCTGTGCTGTGCTCTCAAGACCCATCCCACATAGTAAAAGTTTACAGAACAACTGATATCTTGTGAAATAAAGATTGTCGTTATCGTCTTGCATTCTATATCCTGATGATCTGTCGACTGACGCGACGAGCTTAATTCCTGGTTTTCCTCTGCGCTCCTTCGTTGGTTTCCCATGGCCCCATCCCACTGGACCACTGGAAACGCGAGCATGGAACTTTCCAGGGGACGGGCCAGGCCCTGCCACATGTGTGTGCATTGCCGCTAGGCACGGATCATATGCTCCTCTGAAACGAAAGCGACGAGTCGGGTCGACGAGCATCCGCTACGCACCGCACGGCGGTGCGGCCAGATGCGTGCGTATGCTGCGATGCCTCCGGTGCGTCACGTGGAGAGAGAGCGAGAGGCAGTGTGAATGGCCGCGACCAGACCAGGTGCTCGCCATGGCCGTGCTGCTAGCTATTGGTAACCTGCATGCTTAGAGCTCCTGCCCTCCCTCCCTCCAGGTGGTTAACGGGAGGTGAAAGCAACGAACCTGACACCGTGTAAAGCCCGCGGCGTCGACGCGACACGGCGACCTACAAATACCAGTCGTCCCTCCCCTGCCTGCAATCCAGAGTCCAACAGGTGCACACAGTCCCTCTTCTCCTGACTCCCGACCGAGCCGCAGCGTGCGTGCTGCGATCCAGTGTTCCTGTTTCCAGACATGGCGGCGAGGCCGACGGCTCTGCTGGGGCTCGTCGTCTGCGCCGTGGCCGCGCTGGCCGCGTCGGCCGGCGCGACGCAGTTCAGGGTCGGCGGCCAGAGCGGGTGGAGCGTGCCGGGCGCAGGCTCCGAGTCCTACAACACCTGGGCGGGGCGGCTCCGGTTCCAGATCGGCGACCAGCTGCGTAAGTAGTCGCCATGGCCGGCCGCGCGGTGTCACCTGCTGCCTGCTGCTGCTCATGTACTGTCCGTCCCTCGCTGGTGAATGGTGCTGACGCGAGTTCTTCTCTGCGTGTGCGTGTGCGTTTGCAGTGTTCGTGTACCCCAAGGAGACGGACTCGGTGCTCCTGGTCGACGCCGCCGCCTACAACGCCTGCAACACCTCGTCGTACGTCGCCAGGTTCGACGACGGCAGCACCGTGTTCACGTTCGACCGCTCGGGCCCCTTCTTCTTCATCAGTGGCAACGAGGCCAGCTGCCGCGCCAACGAGAAGCTCATCGTCGTCGTCCTCGCCGACCGCTCCGGCACCCGCACGCCTCCCGCAGCGCCGCCGACGTCTCCCGCGCCGCTGCCGAGCCCGCCCTCCTCGCCTCCTGCGGCTGCCCCTGCGACGAGCCCGCCGTCGTCGTCGCCACCCTCCCCGGGCGCTGCTCCCGTACCGGCTCCCGCGGCCACCCCGACCTCGCCGCCGTCCCCGGCGGCTTCGGCTCTGGCGCCCGCTCCCACGGCCACCACCCCGAGCTCGCCGCCGGCGCCCGCTGCCCAGACCCCGTCGCCGTCCGCGACACCAACACCAGGAGGCGGGTTGTCGTCCCCGCCGCCGTCTGGTTCCGCCAACGCGCCGGCCGGCGAGGGCGGCAGCCCCACCACGCCGCCTCCGCCTTCCGCGGCAGCCCCTGTGGTCGCGGGCTTCGTCGGCTCGCTCGGCGCCTTCATCGGTTACGCCATGCTTGCTGCCTGAAATGAGACCGACCGACGTGTTCTTTTCTTTTGCCAGTGTGACTCGACTCGAGTGAGATGACTCGCACTGTGAAGAGGCATCATTTGTATTCGCATCTGCATTTGTTCAAATATTTGTGGGATAATAATAATAAATACATGCACGATTGTTTGGTTGTAGCATCTCCCAAGACACGATCTTAAGAGCTCAAAATGCACTGGTTTGTGGCAGGCAAACGACCACATTTTCAGAAACTAATCCTCGACACAAACACGTACACAATAACTAAATACGCATTCAGATCGACACGAGCAAGCAAAACCTGGCATTCAGATCGGCACGAGCAAGCAAAACCGGGCAATTCTGCTGCACTGCACCTCATCGAAACGGGAAATTACTCTAAAATACGTTTATATAGAGTGAAAACGCATATCTAGCATATAAATATGACAAGATAATTCCTCAAGCAAAAACATTATCCATGCAACATCATAGATTCGAGACTAACGGTAAATGGTCATCAACATAGAGCAAAATTAAAGCTCCTCTTGACAAGCATAGAAACAGCAACACTACCCCAGAGAGGTCTAGCTTCTTGATGGCCAAAGGGATGGCAAATAGCATGCAGAAGAGACGCCTACAGCCTCCTTCCCCTCCTACCACCCTTTCTACGAGTGCTGTCGGTGGGAACCGGGGTAACATCCTCTGCACATAACACAAATGTTGCGTTATTAGTATACAGAAGAAACGATAAAGCATTATGTTATGACAATTGATGCAACCACAGTGAAGTATGGCTAGTTAGCCCATAAAAGATTCAGAATTCTTACCAATGCGTCCAATTTTCATCCCAGAACGAGCAAGAGCCCTGAGAGCAGACTGAGCACCAGGTCCAGGGGTCTTGGTCTTGTTGCCTCCAGTGGCACGAAGCTTAATGTGCAGTGCAGTAATACCAAGCTCCTGAAGACAAAAGACCAACTCACACGTTACTTATCTGGATACAGAAACTCTAAACCATCCCTACAGAATCCTAGACTTCAATTTAAGTAACCACACATTATCTTTGGATACACAGACAAACCAATGAGCGATTGCTCATTGCAGTAGAACCTCTGTAATGAAATTATTGCCTTCACTGAAAAGGACCAACTCAAAAATTACTTATCCGGATACAGGAACTCTAAAGTATCCCTACATAATCCTAGGCTTCAATTTAATTAAGCAAACATCATTTTTGGATACACAGACAAATCAACGAGCGATTGCAGTAGAACCTCTAATGAAATTCTTGACTTCACTACACATACCTTGCAACGCTGTGCAACATCTTGAGCAGCAAGCATAGCAGCATAAGGCGACGACTCATCACGATCAGCCTTGACCTTCATGCCACCTACATAGTTTAGGTTTTAGCACATCACGGTTAAAACTAAGTACAACGGCCTTCAAGGTCAAGCATGAACCAAGGTTTTAGGATGGTACCAGTGATCCGAACAAGAGTTTCCCTCCCAGACAAATCAGTGATATGCTGCATATTACAACATGACACAGTTAAACTAGGGAATGGAATGAAAAGGTCTATGCATAGCTACAACATATACTGCACTTACAATGAAGGTGTCATTGAAGGATGCAAAGATGTGAGCAACACCAAAGACATACTCTCCTTCACGGACAGTGGGTCCAAGGGTGACGTTCTCCTCCTTGGGCTCCCTGGTCTTCCTCCTCGACTGCAAACATATACTACTATAAGATGACATTGGACTTATTGTCATGTTAACAATCTCTAGAAACATTTCCACAGTACACAACGAGTTAACCTGAGTTGATATGGTCATGTTATGACAGTAAGAGTCTAACAGATAAAAGGATTAATTGAATACAATACAGTAAGCATCAATATCCTGCCGCTGGATTTACACTAAAAGAAAAAAAACTACTAAAAATTGTATTGAACAAAAACAGATAGAATTAGAAGTCATTCAACAGCAAATCGGTCTCCGTCTACTAATCAAGCCAACTATTTCAACACCACAGTGTATATTGTCAATAGTTATACTCACAAAACATGCACTTTCCTGCTTCCTAAGCAATTCAACCCAAGCAAACCCCAACATGATAAGCATTTCTCACTTATAGTTTAGTTTGTAATAGTTGATTTTAATCATATCAATGCTTCCACGGTTTTAACAGCACATCTGAAATATTGCATTTGGCAGATAAACCATGTTCACCTAGAACACTCATAAATTATTATCAGATTAGCAAAAATGTTGCCCCAGCATCACTTCTCGTAATTTCCCAGCCCAAAACAACTTTCCACCGCGGGCAGTCAGCCGAAACAACAATAGCCCTAATCACAGCCAAATCTACGCTCGTAGCAACCCATCTCCAAACAAAACAATCAAATCCACCGCTACCCTGCTTGCACCTAGATCCGCGAGCGGGCCTTAACCAGACGAGAAGAGACTCGCTTACCATGGTTGCGTGGAGCGACGGGTGACCGGAGCAGAGGCACGCTTCGGGTTGGGATCACGAGCACGCCGCCGCCTGCTGCAACCGCCGCCGAAACTTCAGAGGGCCGACGGACGAGTGGTGCGCGTTTATATAGGAGGCTGCAGCCCATTAGGGTTTAGACCCACCATCGCCCAACGAAAATTACTCTTTTGCCCTCGCTCTTCTGTCACTGAGGGTGGGCCCCATCTCTTACACAAGGACCGTGCCTGTAAATTTGGTGGCCTGAACTCCTAACGGGCCAAAAAAAAATTAGACTATATATGGGCTGGATAAGAATGCAGCCCATTTAGTCTCGTCTTCTTCCCATTTCCTCTTCTACCTGGGCTCGGCTGCTGCGAGCAGGGAACCGAAGCAGCCGTCGTCTCTTCTCGGGATCGCACGCTGCGCGCAGGGGTCGGAGGCGAGGTCGCTCTGTGAGCCCGTCCGATCTCTCTCCTGCGTTGCCGTGATCTGAGGATATGTGGGTGTGTGCTTCGTGCTGGTGAATCTGACTCATTTTGTCTGTTCTTTTAATTCAGGAGGGGGAAGAGGTGGCCGTGGTGGGTGGAAGAAGTGGGTCAGATGAGCGCGGAGAGGCCGGTGCCGCGGCGGGAGAGCCCGTGGGGTCTGCCCGAGGGCGACACGCGGCAGCCCAAGGCTCACCGCTGCAACGACCGCGCCGAGGACGTCGTCCAGGTCCGCTCGCCGTCTTGTCACATGTTGCTTCTAGCAGTCTGCCCATTGTGCCCTCCAACAGATGAATAGGGGTAGTCACGGCTCATAACCATCTGAAGTTCTGAATGGGGATTTTTTTTTGATGATATCGGAAGGGAGAAGCACTCCCCACCTACTTGATTGCATTGGAGCAACAAAACGCTTGTTGCTCAGTTACAAATGTCTGAATACATAAGGGAGGGAGGTAGCATGAATTCTCTAGTAGAGTTTAATTCATAAAGAAACTAAATTACACTACTGGGTAACCACTCCCCGATCACCTACTGGAAGGCGAAACTTCCACAGATTTACAGCGTCCATGCACGCTCTTGAGAGGCGATTATGGGAAGGCGGCATACTGTTGAATACCACATCGTTTCTGTGCTTCCAAAGCATCCAGCAAATCAAATGGATGAACGTTGTTGAATGTGTGGCAGGGAGGTTTGCTGGCCGAGCGATGTTCCAGAGCGAGGCTACTTGAGTGCCATCGGCCACAAACCCCATTTGATGCCATAGAGTCCTGGCGAAGGGGCATTTGAGGATCAGGTGGTCTGCAGTCTCTGACTCTGCTCCACAAATGGGGCATGTGTCTTCGTCAAGAACATGTTTCTGCTTGAGATTATAGCGGCATTTTATACGTTCCTGAATCAAGAGCCAGCAAAAGAATTGGACCTTCGGCAGCGTGCGATTGTGCCAGACGAACTTCCCGGCGTCCGACGTTTCACCGCTGGCTTTGATTGCCTTGTACAGCTTGCCTGATCTCAATCTTTTGGTTACACAATCCATCAGCAGGGGGCAGTGACGTTCATCTGGCGAATTCGTGAGGTGAATGGAGCTTATGATCACTTCAACCTGTTCACGCTCCGCTGCTGCTTGGTGCGTGAGTCGGGGCATGAGAGTGATGCCAAGGCCTTCATCACATATGTCTCTGACTGAGGTTTGCTTTCGTTTGGTATGACCATAGAGGCAGACAAAAGTCTAAAGGGACTTCACCAAGCCATAGATCGTTCCAGAAGCTGGTTGAGCAGCCGTCCCCGATGGACACTGAGGTGATACTTTGATAGAATGGCAACAATTTCCTCAGTGCGTCCCAGTGAGCTCTGACTGCATATGGCCCTGTGAGAGATGCAAGATGCAGGCCGCGTCTCGCCCAGTGCGTCCATGCGGAGTCTTCTGGATGGTGTAGCCGGTGTACCAGTTTGAGCAGGAGACATTGGTTTTGTAGTTGCAGGTCTCGGATGCCCATGCCACCTGCTTCCTTGGAGTCGCAAACTTTTGTCCAGGCTACGGGACAGTGGGCTCCGATCGTGCTGGGAGTGCCGTCCCACAGGAAGGCTCTTCTGCGGGAGTCCAAAGCATCGAACACCCCCTGCTGGAACTGATTAGCAGCCATCAGGTAGGCGCCGGCCCCGTCAATCACTGAGTTAATAAGGACGGAGCGCCCTCAGGCGTTTAGGAATTGATTTTGCCAAGCTGCAAGATGTCTGTCGACTCTGGCGATGAGCGGACTGAAGGCTGTCAAGCTTAGTGTCTGATATAGGCAATCCAAGATAGATCTGGGGGAATTGTTCCATATTTGCACTGGAGGATGCCTTGCACTTCTGAGCATAGTTGATCAGGGACATGGATAGGAACCAATGTGCTCTTTGAGTAATTTATCTTGAGACCGGTGGAGGCCGAGAAGCTGTCCAGCAGGCCACAAAGCCTCTGAACCTGAGCTCTGTCTGCCGGCAATAGGATCAAGGTGTCGTCGGCATATTGTAGGATGGGGCACGGGAAGTCTGAAGCTATGGGGTGCCTGACGCCACCATCTCTCTTGACTAGTGCTGGCAAGACATCAGCAACTATCAAAAACAAGCAAGGTGAAATCAGATCACCTTGCCTCAATCCTTTCTTACAAGTGATCCACTTGCCCGGGATCCCATTTAACACCACCGCCGACAAGCAAGATTGCAGTAGACGCTTGATCCAAGTACACCATCTCTATGAAAAGCCTCTGACCTCCAGGATGTTGATCAGGCTCTCCCAATTTACAGAATCAAAAGCCTTAGCAAAGTCAAGCTTGAGGGCAAATGAGGGGATTTTTCTTCTGTAGCAGCACTGAACTAATTCTGTGGCTAGTACAAAATTTTCAGTGATTGATCTCCCTTTTATGAACCCTGTTTGATCCATTGAAACATTTTTTGTGATTTCCCGTTGCAGCCTGGTTGTCATGATTTTTGTCAGCAACTTCACCGTGATGTTTTGTAGCGAGATTGGCCTGCATGCCTCTGGGCTTATGATTCCCATTTTCTTCGGCAGGAGAATTATGTGGGCTCTGTTGATTCTTGCAAGATCAGCGTCGCCACTATGAAACTCAACCAGCAGTTGCTCAATCTGTGGCGCGACGTGATCCCAAGCAGCACAATAAAATGCCGAGCCAAAGCCATCTGGCCCTGGGGCGCTAGTTTTGTTTATGGACTGCAAGGCTTTCTTGGCTTCTGCCATGGTGAAGGGGGCGTCCAAATGCTGCTGATCTACCAGTGCAGTGCTGTCATAGAGGGACTCAAGATCATATTGCCATTGGGGTGTGTCTGCAATCCCTAGAAGCTGTGTGTAGTACTGTGTGAAGATTTCCAGCTTGGCTGACTGATCAGTGACTTTGCTCCCCTGAAACTGAACTGCTTTAATCTGATTTGTTCGCAGCTTCTGGGAGGCGTGCGCATGGAAAAATTTGGTGTTTGCGTCACCCTCTGTCACCCATCTGATTTTCCCCCGCTGCCTCCAGTATGCTGCTCGCTCACGCACCAGCATGCTCAACCTGTCCCTTGCAATCCTTCTCAGTGCTGCTTCCCCAATTGATAGGGACCTATGCTCTTCATACAAATCAAGCAAACGAATGATGAATTTACAATTTTGATGAAGTGTAGGGGGAGCACGTACAGACCTGGACCAAGCCTTTGCAGCTGCACGAGTAGCTTTGAGGCAAGCAGCCATCGTTTTGGCTGCATCACCCACCTGAATTGCATCACTCCAAGCCCGGGTAACACAAGGAAGAAAAGAGTGGTGGAGGAGCCAGGCGTTTTCGAATCTGAAGGAGTTGGGTTTTGGGATTTTTGTGGTTATAGAAATTTGGAGAGGGATGTGGTCTGAGGTGACTCTAGTGAGAGAGGTGAGGGCCATGTTTGCGAAGGAGGAGATCCTGTGACAGTTAAGGAAAACTCTGTCAAGGCGAGCAAGAGTGGGATCGCCACGAAGATTGGACCAGGTGTAGAGTCTGTCCAGCAGATGGAGTTCATCAAGGGCAAGATCAGTAATAGTGCTGTTAAACGCCAAGGCAAGTCGATGATCAAAGTGCTGAGTATTCTTTTCAGTGGTTTGGCGGATAAGATTGAAGTCGCCAAGCAATAGCCACGGCCCATCGATGGCGAGAGAGAGATCGTGGAGTTCTTGGAGGTAGAGATGAGTGTTGGCGTGGTCAGCAGGCGCGTAGACATTAGTGAGAGTGAAGTTGTGATCAGATGTGGTGGAGGTGAAAGAGAGAGTGAGGGAGTATCTGCAAAGGTCCGAGTGGAGCATAGTGAGAACAGCGGTGTCCCAGGCCGTTAGGATTCCACCACGCATACCATCCGCAGGAATGGTGACGTGAGCTTTGAGCTTAGGCAGCAAGAAGGAGCGAATTTTAGCCGGAGCAGGATTGTTTAGTTTGGTTTCCTGCATGCAGATTACTGAGGGGTTGGAAGAGCGATAGGCATCCAGAACAGACGAACATTTGTCATCATCATTTAAGCCACGGACATTCCACGAAACGACATTGAATTGCTTATGTTTGCAATCCATTAAAGATAGTTTAGGACACCCCGGATAGGCGGTCGGCTACACCGTAGAGCAACATTCACAACATGGTTACGAGAGAAAAGAAGAACATTGAAAAGCTGAAGACAACAACACTGACGGCTGTGTCCGGAGACAGCCGGGTGTGATCGCCCCCCAACCAGCTTGAGTCATGGAGGCGCGGCGCACACAGGGGGTGCTTAGGCATTGGCAGCGCGAAGCACCCTATTCGGCTCAGACAGAGCAAGCGTGCCCATGGCGGTGGAAGCGATCTTGCGGAGGTCTGGGACAGGGAGTGGGAGCCTGGCATGCTTCAGGACGCCCCTTTTGTTGACTTGCTGCTGGAAAGAGGTGGAACAGGTTGCAAGCTCATTCTTCAGTGTTTTGAGCATAGTGGCCTTGGACTCCACTGCGACGTATGTGTTCGGCTCCTTTCCGGCAAGGCACGAACTGTGGTGCGTCGGCGCCGGGATGGCCTTCCGAGGGCGGCGCCTACGGCGGGGTGGAGTGGCGCCCTGCTCAGATAGAGCTGGCGTGTTCAAGTTCAAGCACAGAGGACCAGTTGGGGTGTCTGGATGCCAAGGCAGAGCAAGAATGTTGGCTCTGGTTGTGGGGCGGGTGGCAATGGGCATTGGAGCAACTGGAAGGAGGATGATCAGCGGGAAGGCGGGTAGTGGTGGCATTGGGTATGGGTTGATGAACCCATAGTAAAATGTGTCAAAGCCCGGGAACCGGCCATTGGTAGGGCCGAATGCAGCAGGCCTGGGGTTGCCAGGACCAGGAGCAGGAGGTTGGTTTGGTTGGTGGGCTGGTGGGGGTGGGGGTGGAGGAGGCAGTGCAGGGGCCGCGGCAGCGACATCAGAGACCACGAGGGGGTCCACTTCAGCAGACTCATCAGGTCCTGCAGTGGCCGAAACCTGCACTTGCCCTCCTGAGGGGGAGGAGTCACCATCGGTAGCCGGTTGGTCCTCCAGAGATGGCACAGGTGAGAGCGGTTGCTGGAGGCCTGGGGGGCAGTTGTTGGAGGAGCAGCGACGGCAGCGGACTGGGTCGCAGCAGTCCTTGATAAAATGACTGGTTGAGAGGCACCGGAAGCAACCCAAAGTGGGAGGTTTGAACGGGGGAGGAGGACGACGATTTGGGGCGGGTTGTTGCCTTAGTCAAGGAGCGCCTGACGGTAGGAGCGCTTGGGTTGGTGCGGTGGAGTAAACGCTGAGTTGACATCGCCTGGGTTGATGAGTGCCTCAGCAGTGATTGATTCTTGGCCAGTTTAGTGATGTATCCTCAGTACCTTATTACCACCTTCTATCGATTTTGATTGTGCCCAGCATAGAGTCGCTTCAAATTGGGATCAGGATGGCCGCGGCATTGTGTTGTTTCGTCCCCAATGCTTCTCCGCCATCAAGGCTTATAACTCGACTTTGCTCACTTGAAATGTCTCCCTGATATATTTGTGGCATAATGTTGCCACCTAGCCCCCTACCCTGTAACTAACCCTAGGAGAAACCATGATTCGACAACATTTAATCAGGAATGTTTCTGCTTTGTGCTGCTGTTAATGCTTTCAGGCTACTGTTGGAAGCTCCAATACAAATCTGGAAAGCACAGTTTGGAATGAGGAAAAAGCCAACCTGACGGATGTTCGTGCTTCCAGGATGGAATAAACCCCATATATATGCCTAAGAACACAATTAGGAATGCTGAAGAAACCATCCTGACAGTTTTCTGTGTCTGTTATAGCCCCGAACAAAGTACTGATAACATCAGGACATAGGTGTAGTGTTTTCAGTAGAGGATGGCACGAAAACCATCACCAGTCAGTTGGAGTTGTCCACTGTCATGACATGGTAGCTGTGCTATGTGCTAACACTGAACTGCCAGCGTCCAGTCTTACCCAAGGTTGTTAAAATCGTGATCTTCAATCGAATCGGAACTCCAATGTTAGGGTTGTAAAACGTAGGATCATAACTACTAAAATCATAGATTCTACTTAGCAGAATCGTAGAATCAACCTGATAAACTAAGATTGTCCATAGATTCGTGATTTTAACAACTATGATCCTACCCCATTTCGGAATCTTGGTAGTGAGAGCCTGTAAACGTAGCCACGTACTGCATGTTTTCCATATAAAGATGAAGCTATTGCCTTTGTTTCTAATGATTTTGACAACACTAGGTCATGTGCTGCATTGTTAAGTCCGAAATTTTTATAGTTATACATATGTTGAACATACTTCCATTTTGTCATTTATTTTTGCAGGCTTGCTTTGAAGGGAACCCATTCAAGACAGTTCCAGGTCCATTCAAGCTCTTCTGGCAATGCATGCGCTCGAAACCTGGGTGGGTGTACCTTCTTATAATATTTATGTGCTTAGCTTTTGGCATATCTCATCTGATCTGCAATAAGATGGGAGACACTGTTGGATGGTTCTAATGCATTAAGCACTAGGCTGATGATAAATAAAAATAGACAAGCTCTTATTGAGGAAATCTAAACTAGCATGCACTGAAATCTAAACTAGCATGTACTGACTAGAGTGAAGTGAAGGAACTTTATCTTGTTTATTATATCTTTGCTATTTATTTATTGAGGAGGATATTAACTGGTAACTACGGAGATTGCTCATGAAGGTTAATCTCTCAAGAGATAAGGTTTTGCTGGTTTGGAAACTGTTTAGCAAGGAGCACATTGAGGATATCCACTAGTAACTAAGAATGGCTTTGCTCAATTTTATTTTCCCTATAATTGACATAGTCACTGAATTGCATGCATTAGCATGTAAATTGAATTTTGGCATTCTCGCTGAAGTTATATATGAGCTCCCTCTCCATTGATGTGAATCACCATAGTTCATGGAGTGACTACCTGCATAGTTTTTGGACTGGGACTGGGTGACTGTCTGTGCCATCAGCTAGTTAGTTTCTCTCAGAAAATGGCCTTTTGGGTTGCTTGCTTCCACATGTAATGTACTGATGTTGCATCTTTTGGGAAGGACGTTCTGTTAGTTAGCTTGCTTGGAAGGATAGGGCGTGTTCTTTTATGCATAGGATAGATGTGAAACCTGACATATGATTAGTCAAAATATGATGTGCATCTCAGCTTGGTTAGTCATTTGGCCAAGTTGGTGCACTGAGGCAACCGGGAGCAACCAGTAAGAAGCCAAGGTTAGAACAGCTTATAAGCAATTAATTGGCACTGAAATGAACAGGAAGTATAATTTTCTACTATGCCATGGCTTGAAAAGGGTGTGAAAACTGAAAACCTCTAGTGTCATGACATATTTGATATTGATCATAAATTTATTCATATAAAAATAAGAGCTAAGTACTTCAGAAAACTGTTGTACAGAAGTCACCAACTTGTGGACCTCATTCAAGTGTGCTGTGTGGAGCCAGATAATCCACCTAGGATAACGGTTTGACTTGGTTAGGCAAGCATTTGGTTCACAACTTAGGCATGGCAACGTCGTTTGAGCTAGGTCCCACACGCCATTCGCCCATGGCATTGTGGCAAGTGGCCCTTAGGTGTGCCAGACTTCTAAGCTATGGTGAGCTTTTTCTTTGCCACAAGCTAGGCAAAAAAGTGTGTGAACACTAGGTGTTCTTAAGCCATGATCCAAAAAGATGCTTGATTTTTCTGCATGCTTATTTCAACATTGAAAATTTTGCATCGAGTATTCTGACCCTGAATATTTATCCTTTTCATTATCATCAGCAGAATTTCACGTATGGACCTGTGATTTTCAGGGAGGAACCCACCGAGCCCTATACCTACCTGCAGCTAGATCCTCCGAGAAGGGTGGAAGTGAATCTGGAGCAAACAGCTTCTGAATCTTGAATTAGCATGCCTAGTTTATTATCTCGTACAAATTTGTCTTCACCTTTCGAGCAGCCTTTTTCCTCTTAGGGAAAGCTGCATATGTTTGGATGTTTACAATCTAATAAACCCTGATCCACAAAGCTGCCTTTCCAGGCGGCGAACTCCTTGAAATTGATGTTGCTGATGTAAGAATTGTGCCCCTTTTGTCTGATAAATCGTGCACTTCCAAGTCCACATGCCGCCCAGCCTTCAGAGTCAACGCCTCTGAGGCCACTGTTCATGTTCTGTCTCCTGCTCAGCATGAGCTCTGAAACAGAGTTCCATATTGTGTGTGTCTGTTTGTTCATACTTCACACCGTATTTGTGTACAGTTCTTTGTAAGTGCTGCTTACTCCTTGTCCATATGATATGATATGCTTTCCCACTCCATTTCTCTTCTCTCTTCACCTCTGAAGCAGTTTTTTTTCGCCCTAGAGGGATCATATCATGTGAGCACAAAGCTGCCTGTGTTTGGATGTTTATATCTGATATAAACCCTGGTCTACAGAGGTTCCTTTCCAGGCGGCGAACTCCTTGAAACTGCTATTTCTGATTCAATAATTCGGGCACTCCGAAGTACACTTGCCTTCAGAGTCAGAGGTAAATGCCTCGGAAGGTCGATTTTTTTAAAATAATATTTTTTTTAATAAATAATTGTAAATCTAGCATTTGATTGAAAAGAATTGTAAATCCAGTATCCTGTCGGCCGCTGGATGGCCGACAGGTACCTTTCGGCTTTCCAGCTACCGACAAGTCCCGAAGGAGCCCGGAGGGGCTGGTTCGTATAGTAAAGTGGGCCGTATCGGGGGCCTATCGGCCGCCGCGCGGGCGATAAGGTACTGTGGCCTGTGGGCTATCCGTTGGCCAATAGGCCGTAAAATATCTACCCCACCCGTCTGTGTTCCTGTTCGGTCTCTTTGACATGTTCCAAACGGGCTCTGTCTGTTTGTTCATACTTCATACTAGTACGTGAGTACAGTTCTCTGTAAATGCTGTTTGATTCCTACACTGATTGTGGAATCGTGATAGGTGTGTGAGAGAGTGTCATTCGTCCATTTCTCTCGGAGCTCAGAGAGTCAGAGTCAGTGAGAATGTGAGAATGTGAGATGCACCCACCTGCGCCACAGTAATGTTTGTGCAGAGTATTACCGGGACCAGTAACACTAGAGGTGCTGATGCCAGCCATTCTCGATCTCCATCTCTCTTGCCGTCCGCTGTCGTGTTAGGCCAGCCAAGTAGTAGTACACTGCACTGCACTGCCCCACCATCAAAGTTGAAAAGGGGCGACGGTGGCAGCAGCGCCAATGCCTGCCATCCACGGCGAGTCGCCGTCGTTTCTCACCTCAGTGCAAAGTGGCAATGCAGCGTCAGCCCTGCCATCCGCCACCGCCACCCCACCACGACGACGCTGCATTCATCGCGAGCTGCAGTCGATCTGCATATCCAAATAAAATCTGCTGCTGGAACGAACATGCATGTCATTGTTTGCCGAGATCTATCCCTAGCAGCATGTGTATCCTTGCTTGTCAGTCAGTAGCGTAGACAAGGCACGTGCGAGAGCAGCCGCTCGTGCCCGTGGTCCGGTGCCCTGCTATCGGGCCGCTGCCGCGGCGGCGGAGCTCTAGATCGATGTGCCGCCGTGCATGGTGTCTATATATCTGTTTGTTCAGAGTAGTACTTGTCACTGGTACATGCTTGATTCCTTGCTACACGGGTGAGTACAATACAAGGAGAGATTTTCAGAGGAAGCCTGCATTGCAGTGCAGGCAGATGCACAATTACACATACTACACTCGATCATGAACTGCTGCTACTGAACCTGACGATTCGGTGATTCGCTTACCGTTAGCAATATATCCTCTTTCCCTCCACCATTGGATGTGGATGAAGATGGATGTATTGCAGGATAAAGACAATAGTGTATCCATCATATATCGTACACATCCAGCGGTGCAGGAGTTTGGAGCATATGCCCTGCTGAGAGGAAAAAAGCACGATTAATATATGTATAGAGAGTTGAAGCCTTGTCAAACACCATTTCCCTTCCCGACCGTCTTTTATTCGTACGTGTGTCCATCATTTGCCTAGCTAGGCCATGTGTTTCGTTTCGCTGAACATTCTGGGTGGACTCCTTGTCGTCGCCAGGCGCCAGGGCCATGTCCGGCCGGCGGCTGGTGGAGACGACGCAGCCTGCCGCCCATCAGCACTCACTACTAATAAGGAACTCGAGTCAACTTGCACATGCATGCGCCGGACCGGGGCCACGTTTAGATTGTGAAAAAATTTCAAACCAATGAATAGTACCACTTTCGTCTTATTTGACAAATATTGTCCAATCATGGACCAACTAGGCTTAAAAGATTCATCTCGTGATTTTCAACTAAACTGTGTAATTAGTTATTTTTTTATCTACATTTACTACTTCATGCATGGGTCCAAAGATTGATGTGATGGAGAGAGTGAAAAAATTACTTTTGGAGTGCATCTAAACAAGACCCGGATATGCATGATCGTACGGATACGGGTGTGCCGCCGCCGCGACGCCGACGACCGATCGATCCGGCCGCCGCTGGCCGGATACGGCCGTACGGATCGAGCATTAACGACACGCCGGCCGGATCGCGCGCGCGTCCTTCACGGGCGATCGACCGGCCGTTGACCTGAACGACCTGACACACGCCGAGCGAGGCCAACTGCTCTCGCTTAATTATTGGGTCTGGTTTAGTTTCTAGAAAATTTTACAAAATTTTCAGATTTCTCGTCACATCGAATCTTTAGACACATGCATGAAGCATTAAATATAGATAAAAAATAAAATTAATTACACAGTTTAGATGAAATGGACGAGATAAATCTTTTAAGCCTAATTAGACCATGATTGGATAATATTTGTCAAATAACAACGAAAAACACTACAATGTCATTTTACCAAAAACATTTTTGGATCTAAACCGGCCCCGCCCGTCCGTCCGTCCGTCCGTCGATATCCATCCATCGGTGACCGTGAACACTGAACCGTAGCCTCGCGCTGTCACGTACACACGCATGGTTGGTGCGACGCCGCGGTCGTCACGGGCACGGGTGCATCCCCCGGCCGGGCTAGCCTCACTGGCGTGCGTCGGTGCGTGCATATGCATGCACGTATACGTATGGGTGGCAGTAGTGGCACCACCGCATTGGCGGCTGGCTCATTACTCGCCATCGATCGGACGGCGGTTGTTCGTTCTTCGATCAGGGCTTCTAGATGATCCATCAATCCCGACGTACTCCGTACGTGATGCGCCGGCATCATCCAGTGACCAGTGGTCCTCTTCCTCTCCTCCCAGTCCCAGCCGGCATGGGCTGCCGTGTGGTAAATGAGTACGTGTGCCCAGTACGCTTCCGTTCACGGCACTTCATTAGCAGCGCGTGAGTGCTTCCATGCATTAGCGTTGCCGTACGTTCATGATCAAGTACTGTTCAGCGTTAAACGGAAACGTCTACCAGTAACAAGTAACTGATTTTTTGTCATGCACTTCTATATTTACACCACCTTATTCAGGATGCAAGCGGCGTGGGCCTGTCCGCAAGCCTGCTTAGCCCGCCCCGTAAAACAGGCCCACTGGGGAACCACGACCTGCTTGATTTTGAGTTGCGGGCTCAGGCAGTCCAACCTGCTAGCGAATGCGGACAGGTCGCAGAACCCGTAGAGTCCTGCGACTTCTCCGCCGTCCTTCGCGTGCGACTCGATCTCCGCCACCGCCAGTCCGCCACCTCCGGTCCTCCGCTAGGTCTCGTGACTCTCCTCTCCTGTCGCCCTGCTCAACGCCACAACAGCGCTTCCCAACGGCCGCTCCACCCACGTCCATGGCCAAGGCGACCACCGTGGCGCCGATGCCGGTGCCGGAGAAGACCGTCGATGTCCCCGCCACCGCGCCGGCCAAGAAGAAGCCATCGCCTTCCTCCGAGGACAAGAGAGGAAGCAGCCGAGGGGGCCGTCACCAAGAAGCAAAGTAGCAAGCTAACTGTACACGTCAGTGCGGGCTCCTGCTCCGCATGCTTGTTAGCTCTTTCCTGCAAAGCCTGCTGGGACGACGCGGTCAGTGGCACTTGCAGTAACGTGCACCCGCCAAACCCGCAAATACACGTAGCGGCCAGAGCGGCGACCTCCTGCAGGCTGTCTGCAGAGCGGCCCGCTTGCATCGTGACACCTTATTACTATATTTACAATAACTTTTTCGGTGTAATTTATTGGATAGAGTGATGTAATCTAGGAATAACATAAATATATGCCGATTTTTTTTAAAAAAATACAAATTGTTTTTATGGATTGCAGACATAAAAAAATATATGTAAATTATTCATAAATATCATCAAATTGTTCATAAATTTTTCAAAACAAATGCAAATTAGAAAGATGATTGACGGGAGCAGACCTAGGGTCCCGTTTGTCGGTCCAAAGCCTCATGCGCGGCCACCACCCTCTCTCTACGGTCTCCCCTCTCTCTCTCCTGTCACATGCAGGATGCAGCAGCAGCCAGCAGGCTCGCAGAGGCGCACCCTTGCCCAGAAAGAGCAAGTCACATCGGACAGCGGAGAGAGTCACGCGTGTCAGATCCTGCGGCTAGAAAACCGCACGTCCACGGCCGCCAAAACAACTGGATGTTGTTTAGCAAATCCGTTAAACTTTGAATCATTCAGGCAAGCCGGCGGGCGCGGCGTCGAAGATCGAGGGTCACGGCGGGCGTATCGCCGCCGCGACGACGTGGTCGGCTGGTACTGGTCCATATATGCTACTAGTGCTCCCGTGCTCCGGCTCCGGCTCCGGCTCATCGCCGACCAATCCTCCGCCTAGGTTATGTACTGTACCAACCACCCGACACGCTCGTACAACACCGTTGGCCGCTCGCTCCGGTCGCTGATGGGATATTCATCATGCTTTAATTTCCCCAGTTGAATGACGCTGATGACCAATCGTACGTAGCAGTAGTGCTCGATCGGCTAAGCCGTCCCTGTCACGCACGCGCACTGCAAAGTCGATCTGCACAGACATTCGGCGGACACGTACGAAGCGAGCAACGATGTAGTACATGACCCCATGCAAGTTGCATCAACATCGTACAAGGCCCTAGTACTGGCACGATGAATGCATGGTCGTGTTCCGCCGCCGGCCCGCACCGCGCCAACGGTTCCTCCACACGTACAGTACCCAGTTAGGGGCCGGCAGTTGTGGAGTGGAGATTATTACCGGGCCGGGACCAGTAACACAGTGGGGATTAGAATTAGATTAGCGTGGAGGCCGGCGCCGATGCCATTCTCCATCTCTATCGCCACTGCAGCACGCTGTCGTGTTCGGGCCAAGTACGCACACAAACACAGCACACCACCATTCAAAGTTGAAAGAGAGTCGTCGTCGTCGTCTTCCCTTCGCATGGCTGTTGTCGTCGTCGTTTTGTCACCTGTCGTCACCTCAATGCAAGTGGTAATGGTAATGCAGCACGGCTTGCATGCATGGTACCCCAGCCCAGCAGGCCACCACGCCGCTTCATTCATCGCGAGCAGCAGTCGATCTGCAGATCCAAATCTGCTGCTGGAATGAACATGCATGCATTGTTTGCCGATCACTAGCATACTGTATGCATGCCGAGAGCACCTGCTCCTTCCGTGCCAGCCACCAGCTAAGGCTCCTCCCCAGGCGAGACCAGGCAAGCTCTGTGGACTGTGGGCATGCATGTACGTCGCCTTGCCCTTGCCCACAGGGTTGACAGAGATTTAATTAAGCCTTGTCAGACGCCATCTCCTCCTGATCGACCGCTGCTGTAGCTACCTCTGACGGCCCGGTGGCATGACTCGTTCGCGCCGCCGCCGCCGCCGCCGCCGCCGTCACGGCCACATCTCGAGCCCCACGACCGCGCGCGAGTCGATCCCCGTGTACCGCCGGGACGGCGACGAGCAACTGCATGCGTGCACGCATAGACGTAGTACTTCCGGCGCGCACTCGATCCTACGGGCTACTGGACCCTGGTACGTGCAAATGTATCTCCACGGCTCTCGGTTAGTCGGTTGGCTGGCGCGACGCCGCGCTAGCTCGGCACGTGCACCCGCCACCCGGCCGCCCGGCCACCGGCGTGCGGGTCATTACTAGCCCGGCACCCGCCACTCTGACCGTCCAGTGAATAATCAGAGTGGGAGAGGAGCTAGCTAGGTTCCCTCCAGCTGTGAGTGTGTACTGTGGATCGATCAGCCGACAGTCGACAGACACCCTAGCGTAGTACGTACTAGACCGGAGGGCCACCGTGCGCGTCCGCCGTCGCTGCAGCTGGTCCATGCATGCTTCTGCTGCTTAAATTCGGCTCGCCGGCGACCCAACAATCCTCTCCGATCTCAGGAGACTGGGCCCCGCACTGCATTCATCATTCATCAAAACAGTGTAACTGCGGCTCGGTGAGCCGCTCGATCGCTCGGTCGTCGCGTTGATCGGTTGCGTGCTCCCAGTTAAGCGACGCCGCCGACGCGATCGACCGACCAATCGCAGCGTCGTGTAGGCTAAGCCGTCCCTGTCACGCATGCACAGACCAACATTCGGCCGGCGCCCACGTAACGCGTGACGATGACATGGCACACAAGCGCCAACGCCGGCGACGCGTCCGGGGGCTCGCTCCGACGACCCCGCCACCGCCAGGGACATGGCGTTACATCTTATTACATGCACGCCGACGCGGACCGTGCCGGCCGGCGGCGGCTTTCTTCGCGCCCGGTGGCAGCGCGGCATGATGCAGGCATCCGGGACCGGGAGACAGGGGAAGGAGGCAAGGATGACAGGCGGGTGCTGGCCACGGCGAAACTCCCGCCTCTGCCCGAGCCCGACAGGTCACAAATCCCGCTCGACCGGATCCCGGCCGTCAAGGCATGCGTCGTCCCCGGCAGAACAGACCGGACAACCAGTATGCAGCAATGTGCGTATCTGCGTACGTCGGACGCCACCGGCTGTGATCAACTTGCTGACCTAAGGCGAAACAGTTATATGCAGTCAGCCGAGGGTAAGAGGGTGTTTGGATTCCTTGACACATGCACGAAGTATTAAATATAGACTAATTACGAAACTAAATGCATAGATTGAGATTGTTTTGCGAGACGAATTTTTTAAGGCTAATTAGTCTATGATTTGATAATGTGGTGCTACAGTAAACATGTGTTAATTACGGATTAATTATGCTTAATAAATTCGTCTCACGGATTACTGACGGATTTTGTAATTTGTTTTTTATTAGTATTTGAACACCTCGTGCGACACCTCATATAACACCTCCTAAACTTTAGGCCAGTCTCAATGGGGTTTCATCTGAGTTTTATGGGCATTAATTATGTTGATGTGGCACCATATTAATGAAGAGAGATGATAAGAGTTTCATAGGAGTAGAGAGAGTTTCATGGAGATAAAACTTTTCTGCACTGTTTTCAAAATTTAGATGTGTTAGAAACTATGACATGAAATCTCCACTGAACTGAGACTGGCCTTAGTCACTAGATCCAAACACCCCTTAAGTTTGTAGTTGTCTGGCTACCATGCTATTTGACCCATCATCGTGTCGTGCTTCAACGGGGCATTATGACTACCGGGCCAGACTGCCACTAGCGCTATATGGTTGTCGGGTCTGGTCGTGCTAGTGCCGTGCTTCTTTAGGGATCGGGTGTACTAACATCGATTGAGCCTGACCCATTTGGCTATTTACCTGGCCATGTCATCTATTTCCTTCGTCCGTAAAAAAAGACATGATTGTTATTTTTCAAAAAGTTAGATGATTTGAAGTTTACCCAAAGTTATACAGAACATTTGGCTATTTACCTGGCCATGTCATCTATTTCCTTCGTCCGTAAAAAAGACATGATTGTTATTTTTCGAGAAGTTAGATGATTTGAAGTTTACCCAAAGTTATACAGAAAGTATTAATATTTATAATACAAGATAAGTGTCATTAAATCAATTATGAAATGTATTTTCCTAGTAAACCTAGTATGAGACATAAATGTTACTACTATTCGTTACAAATTTATTAAAAGTTAATCTAGTTTAACTTGTACAAATCCTATGATTACATCTTTTCGTGGATAGAAGGAGTAGCAACTACGCCATATATTGTTCTACCTAGTACCCCTGACCGTAGCAGCAAGATACCATCCATCAAGTCAGCGTCATCAGCAGCAACTATATAAAATTTAGTGAATGACTAGGCCCAGTTTAGATGCAAGAAATTTTGCAAAAGAACAGTAGATTCCCCGTCACATCGAATCTTTGGACGCATGCATGAAGCATTAAATATAGATAAAAAATAAAACTAATTACACAGTTTAGACAAAATAGACGAGACGAATCTTTTAAGCCTAATTAGACCATGATTGGACACTAATTGCCAAATAACAACGAAAGTGATACAGTTGTATTTTGCCAAAAATTTTGCCAACTAAACAAGGCCTAAATTTCAGATGTTACTGGAAAAAATTGTAACAACAAAAATGAGGGCCATTTTGGCAAAGCTCACCGAGTCTGGAGAATCTCTATCAAACAGTTCTTTTACTGACAAGCGATTCTTCACTGATTCTCTTAAAGTGGTTCTCTGGAATGAATCAGGGGGCTGAGAACTTTAAAAAAATAGCTTCTCTGATTAACTTCATGCACAGAATCACTATATGCACACAGTTTATCCTAGAAAATCATAGGAAATCAATTTTAGTCAGAAAATCACTGCAAAATCTCATAGCGAATCGACTTTCAGAATTTAAAGCAGGAAGAGCTCTGCCTCTCTTTTCTTCCACAACGAAGGAACGAACGCTGGGTTCATCCCCTCATTAGACTACACCGCAGTGAGTACTCTACAGAGATACTCTAAAGCTTTAGAGTATGAATATAGAGTAAAAACCTGCTGCACTGGGTACTCTAAAACGATACTCTATTATTTCTCTCACTCTATATTTAGAGTGGTACAGTGCTTACTCTATAGTGGGCAGTGGCGGACCCACTAGCTAAACAAAGGAAAAAAAATACTATAACTCACAAACCAAAAATCCAAATTAAATTTCGATTGCACCATTAAATTCGTCTCAATAAATGCTTTAAAACTAGATCACACATGGATATATTTAGATAAAGTGACAAGTGGGGTCCCATAGTGGATAGAGTGGATAGAGGATGATATAGAGGATGGATGGGTGCGGGGAGAATTGAGTATAGAGGAGAGAATCTTGCTGACGACGTATAGAGGATGAATATAGAGGTCCATGAGTGCGGATAGCCTTAGGTAGCCATGCCATGTGTTTCGCTGAACATTCTGGCACAGAACACAGTAGAACACCTCTGATGGCATGACTCGTTGTCGTGGACAGGGTCAGGCCATCCCCGGCGGCTGCTGGTGGAGACGACCATACCGCCCATCCATGCATCACCCGTCACTTCCGCCCGTGGAACTCGCGGTCCAGGTCCATCGAGTCAACACATGCGATGCGACGCGACGCGCGCACGGCCGGCTACACGTTGATTCACGCTGTGCCAACCGCCATGCAATCATATATCATGCACGCATGCGGACGCTGGCTTCGATCGTGCGTGCGTGCATGCGTGCTGCCGCCGGCCGATGATGGATCGCCCGCGTACCACGACGCCGACAACGCGTAACCGATCGTCCCAAGCATTAACACGCCGGACCGATCTTCTTCACGGGCGATTTACTTTCCGTCCGTCGACCATCGACCTGGCCTCACGCACGGTTGGTGCGCGCGACGCCGCGGTCGTCACGGGCACGGGGCACCCGCAGTCAGGGTTAAAAAAACCGCTCGGTAAACCGCGGTTTACCGCGGTTACCGGCCTAACCGGGCCGGACCGGTTCCGGTCCGGTCCGGTTAGGTATTCCCCAAATTCAAATTTAAAATTTGAAAAAAAAATGCTGAAAAAAATCCTAAAAATAGTTCATGATTTATAGAAGCCAATGGTGTAAAAATTTTTCAAATTCGAGTTCGTTTAGTATTTATTTATACGTATAGAAGTTTGAAAAAAAAGAAAAAAAAATCCCGGTCCTGGCCCGTTAAGGCCCCCAAATTCAAATTTAAAATTTGAAAAAACAAAAAATGCTGAACAAATTCCTAAAAATAGTTCATGATTTATAGAAGCCAATGGTGTAAAAATTTTTCAAATTCGAGTTCGTTTAGTATTTATTTATACGTATAGAAGTTTAAAAAAAAAAGAAAAAAGAAAATTCCAAACTCAAACCGAGCGGTAAACCGCTCAAATCGAGCGGTTACCGCTCCAAACCGCCCGGTAAACCGGTGACAAACCGAACCGAAGGCGCGTTTGAATTCAAATTCAAATTCGACCGGTTACCGACCGGTTACCGGTAAACCGGACCGGTAAACCGGAACCGAAGGCCGGCGGTTTAGGGTGACCGGTCGGTAAAAAAAACCCTGCCCGCACTACCGCACCCGCCCGCCCGGCGGCTAGCCTCACCGGCGTGCACGTACGCATGGCACCACCGCGCGCATTGGAAGCTGGCTCATTACTCCGCCATCCATCGGGCGGTTCGTCTTCGGATCCGGCTTCTAGATGATCCCGACGTGATGGACCGGCATCCAGTGGTCCTCGATCTCCTCTCCGATCCCAACCTGCCTGCCGTGTGATAAAGGCGTACGTGACTGTGGCCAGTAACGTCTTCGTTCGTTCACGGCACAACCCGTATAGCACGGGTTAATTAAGGGACAAGGCTAATGAGCGAACGCTTATCCTATAGTAAATCAGCGAATAAATTTTTGACAAGCTATAATTTTCTTTTCTGGCAAAAAAAAATTCTCAACTGTTCCTATTTTGGATAGTACAGCAGCGCGCAGCACTTCTCTTCATCCCTGTGACGTCAGTCTGACACGGTCTAAAAAAAATCAAATATTTACTTTAAATTGCTATAACTTTTGAACGTTCGATATGCCAAAACTTAAAAACACAAAACTTATGAAACACAACTTATGTACATAAGTTATTAAATACAAACGAACTAAGTAAGTTATAACTTACGTAGTGCATAGTACTCCTATATATATATATATATATATATATATATATATATATATATATATATATATATATATATATATATATATATATATATATATATATATATATATATATATATATATATATATATATATATATATATATATACGCCCTACCCGCACCGGCACCGCACGCGTTCATCGACAGCGCTAGTGCTCGATGATCGATCGGCTAAGCCGTCCCTGTCAGTCACGCACGCACAGACATTATATTCATTCGGCGGACACGTACGAAGCGCGACGACGAGATGGCATGTGTACATGCATGACCCAGTAATTAAGTTTGCATCGACGTTTTTGGCCCTACATTACTACTAGTAGCTAGCAGTCTAGTACTACTACTACTGCATGGTCGTGTCTCGTGGTCGTGTCCACCGCCGGCACGCCGCGCGGACAACGGGGCAGCTGATCGACGCGTCCACCGGAGGCTCCGATCGACAACGCCAGGGAGATGTGGCGATGTTTTGCAGGCCGGCCGGCCGCGCGCCCGGTAGCCGGTACTGCTGGACCGCGTCAGGGGCGTGGCCAGTGGCCAGTGAGCACGGCGAAATTCAGTGCCTCTGCCCGACAACCGGCCGGCGGCGGCGAGGCGGTTCTTCAACACGCTCGACATGCTTGGCGGCATGGCGCCGCGCCATAATTAACGCGCGGCGTCGTCTGGTACTCTGGTATTATTCGGCTCCGAGACGTACGTACGCCTGAGCTTGAACCTCGGTCGACACGCTGACGCTCACAGTCACTACTGGAACTGGACTGCCGGGGCCGGCCGGGATCCGTGGCCTACTAGCTAGTACACATGGTACGCACGGGCCGGCAGGTCTAGCTGTAGCTCAGTCCATCGTGACAGCGAGCGGCTATCGCGCGATCGCGAGTGCGCGGCGGCCATGCCGTACGTAGTATAGAGGCGCAGTAATAACCTCGACCAGATCATCGATCCCGCGCGCGGTCAAGATCGGCCAGGCGATTGGCGACATTGTATCAAGGGTGGGTTTAGTTCGTAAAATTTTTTTTTGGCTTCGACAACCGTAGCACTTTCGTTTGTATAAATTAATTAGGCTCAAAAGATTCGTCTCGTGGTTTTCTACCAAACTGTATAATTATTTTTTTATATTTAATATTTTATATATGTGTCCAAACATTTGATGTGACGGAGAATCTTAAAATAATTTTTGGAACTAAACATCGCCTAACCACGCACTGCACGAAGCCGGCCGGGGACGGAGGAGCTAGTTAGCGCCGGAGCTACTCCGGTGGCCCAGCGGGTAGGTCCGTCCCTCATCAACTCTGGAGTACAGTAGTACTATTTTACGTCCACTCTTGACTGCACTGCCTTCCACCACTGGCACCATCACGCCATGCCGCGTGCGCTTGTTGCTACTACTCCAGCTGGACACGAGCCCAGCCTGATCCACGTCGTATCTGTCGGATCAGCTCGATCGATCTGCTGTGCACAGGGTATTCTAGAACACCAATGCAATGTAATGCAACGCTATGACTGTGTAGTGGATCCAAAACACGTACTCCTAGTACTCCACATGCGTCACAAGCGAGATCGGACTCATGTCTCCGGCCGGCCGGCCCCGATGTGAAAAAGAAATGAGAGATCAGATCGATGCATGCAGAGGTACAGACGACGATGCCTAGATGAGGAGGGATTGGATCCATTTATTGTGGGGGATATTGTTACTGTTGCTGTTGTTTCTGGAGGATCGGGGCTGATGAGCGAGCTTTGGCCGGCCGGGTAATTGAATGAGAGCATGTGAAGCCCGGGCCAAGCCGCCGGTGGCCGGACAGGCCACGTCCGATCCTTTTTCGCTGCCCTACTGCCGGACGCAGTAAACAAGGTTGGTTGGTTACCACTTACCACTACACTACCATGCATGGCGCGCTGGCGTTGCACTTGCAGCAGCACAAGAAGAAAGTTTCAAACCGGGGGCCGGCCGCTGCCTGTTTCAGCTTCATTACCTACCTGTGCAGCCTGCGCACTCCCTGCAGTGGCCAGCTCGATGCTCGCCGTTCCACTTGCCCTTTTCGCGCTGTCCAGCAACGGAGTCGAGACCGGCGTGTACACTGAGAGACATGGCGTCCGATCCGTCTGTGTTGATGGCCGATGGGGTACCCACCTTGCATGCAGCACTGTACTGTTTGTTTCCGTGTACCCATTTATTGCAACCGCTCAGGCTCAGACAGGGAGCAGCAGGAACCGCGTACGTACGGTACAGTTGGATTAGGAATCTTAAACAATGCAGGTACAATCTGATTTGTTTTGCAATAATTTTCCTTTTCGAAACTGAACGCGGTACAAGAGCTGTGTAGGTCCCGTACGCTTGTCTTGGCCCTGTTTAGTTGCCATGCAAACCCAAAATAATTCCTCTTTTACTCATCACATCGAATCTTTAAACGCATGCATGGAGCATTAAATGTAGGTAAAAAAATAACTAATTGCATAGTTTGTCTGTAAAGTTCGAAACGAATCTTTTGAATCTAATTAATCCATAGTTGGACAAATTTTACCAAATAACAACGAAAAGTGCTACAGTAACTTTTCACCCAAACTTTCTCAACTAAACACAGCCCTCGTAAAAATCACAATTCCTATCTATCATATGCCTGATTTGGGCCTCGTTTAGCCCTTGTTTAGTTCCCCCAATTCTCCCCAAATTTCACTATGCAAAAAGAAGATTTCCTGTCACATCAAAATATCGGCAAATGCATGGAGTACTAAATGTTGATGAAATCAAAAACTAATTGCACAGTTTTGTTGTACTTTGCGAGATGAACATTTTAAGCCTAGTTAGTCAAAATTTGGATAATTTTTACCAAATACAAACGAAATGCTACAGGAATTCTGATACAGTGTTTTTCTCCCCAATTCACCGAACTAAACGAGGCCTTAGTTCCTAGAGGTTGAAGGCGATGAGTGATGATCACGCTAGACCAGTTGGTCTAGCATGCGCTTTGCGTCCTGCCGGCGAGAGTTCGAACTCCTTCGAGGGCGGATCTGTCCTTCAGAGAAGGCGTAGTTTATCTGCATGTTGAAAAAAATCTTCCGTCTGTTCCACGCTAAAGCACAGGTCCAAGGCCAGTTCAGTCTGCAGAGGTTCAGGAGTTTTTCTCGACCTGTGTGAGAAAGTCTTCTTCTTAAGCACAATGTCCGGGGCTGTCTTACCCCGCGGATCGAGTTTTTTTTAAGGGTGAAGGTGATGAATGATGATCTAGTCATTCAATCAAATTACTTCAACGGCTGTAGCATCGCCCGAGATAGGACTAGTTTTCAGGCACATGAAAATTAGCATCTCTCTTAAAAAATAAAGAAAAGAAAAAGTACTGTTGTAATTATAGTTTTCTTACTTCCTCTTGAAAGTAGGAGGAATACTGGAATATAAAGCATTATACGGTATTTTTAGTCTGGGGAAAAAATATACTTACTACTTCCATCGACCTTTTTATTTTTTTATTAGGAATCAGCAGTAGAAACCATTTTTTTCACTCCATGCGTAAGTGAAATGGGTAAGGCTGACCGCACCGCCCTGACCTGCACACCACATGCTAAAAGGGGTGGGGTCCACTTGCCCGGCCCAGTACCGATCAAGGAGCCGCCGCGCGCCGAACGATACCCTGCCCTCTATCCGCTACTCCTCGCTCTCTCCGCCTCGCTGGCGGCCCCAGCGCGCGCGACGGCTCGGCGGCGCGCGGCCCGGCGCTCCTCCCTCCAGCAGCTCGGGGCGGCGCGGGGTCCCCGGCGCGGCCTCCCCGACGCGGCACGGCTCCCCGGCGCGGGCGTGGCTCCCCAGCGCGGCGCTGCCTCCCCGGCACGGGCGCGGCTCGCGAGGCGGCGGCGAACGGTCTCCGGTGGGCGTAGCTCGCGAGGCGACGGCGGACGGCCTCCTCCTCGCAGTCTCCGGCGGGCGCGGCTCCCTCCTCCCCATCGTCTCCGGCGGGGCGCGACAACCTCCCAGCGCTGGCATGGCTCCCAAGTGAAGGGTCGAGATGGCGGACAAGAGGGGGGTGAATAGTCATTTCTAAAAATAATCGCGTCGGCAAACCGAAACAAATACGGAATTAAAACTATCGGTCTAGCCAAGACTACACCCCTCTATCTAAGTTCATAAGCACCTCACAAAGATCCTAATTATGTAACTAAGGTGCTTTCCTTAGCAAGAGCTCTCCTAAATAATTCTAGAGCAAGGTCACACAAACCTATGCACTAGTACTTTAGCAAAGCCGAGGAGCTCCTACACAATTCTAGTAAGCAAAAGCACGAAGCCACCTATTCTCACTAGCAATGCTCAATAGCAAGGCAACTAATGTCAAACTAGAGAGCGCAAATTACTTAGCTACACAAACTAAGCAATATGACTAACAAGGTTACACAAACCAAATTAGCCACGCAACGGGAGCTACTTCTATGCTACACACAAGAAGGTAACTAGCTAACTACACAAGCAAACTAGTTACAAGAGCAACTACACAAGCACAAGTATATAAATGTAAATACAAGCTTGTGAATCGAAAGCAAACCACCGAGAAGATGTACACAATGTTGACACGACGGTTTTTCACCGAGGTTCACTTGGTTGCCACCAAGCTAGTCCCCGTTGTGACGATACACCCACTTGATGGATCACGAGCTAATTGACTATCAAGAGTCAAATCCTCAGCGGGTGTCGCACATCCACTCTCAAGATGGGGATTCTCCAAGCCACGAGCTTTACTAGAGTTGCTCTTCGCGATCCCCGCGGGGTGAGCACAATCCCCCTCACAAATCCTCCTCCGGAGCCACGCACAATCTCCACGCGTGCTTCAACGGAGTCACAAGCCACCAAGCCATCTAGGAGGTGGCAACCTCCAAGAGTAACAAGCACCACCGGCTTGCAACACGATCACCTAGTGCCACTCGATGCAATCCTCTCGATGCAACGCACTAGAATCGCTCTCTCAGTCGATCCGATGAACACTATCAAGCATGAGTGAGTTAGAGGGCTTCCAAGCACTACCACATAAAGCCACCAAGGCCAAAGTGTGCTCAGCTACCGGCCACGGCTGGCCAAGGCATCTATTTATAACCCCACGGTTAAATAGAGCCGTTACCCCTTCACTGGGTCCTTTTCGGGATGACTGGACGTGGTGGTCAAAACTGACCGGACGCGGTGGTCAGTAGCGTGCTCCAACGACTAGTTTTCGCGCGTACAAACTTGTTTTGACCGGACGCGGTGGTCACTAACGGGACCGGACGCGCAGGTCGCAGCGAAACAGCGAACATAGAGGTTCCAGCAAGCTCCCGAAGTGACCGGACGCGTCCGGTCATCACTGACTGGACTCGCTGCAGCGTCCGGTCATTTTCGCCCACGAAAAACACTGACCGGACGCGGTGGTCGCAGCTGACTGGACGCGGTGGTCGAAACTGACCGGACGCGGTGGTCACGAGTCCGGTCACAGACCACCCTTCGGTAAAACGGCGATATCTCTTAGCTCCGAACTCTGATTTTGATGATCTTGGACATTTTGGAAAGCTTACTCAGAGGGCTACACAACCCACTAAAGCACTTGATCCAATTCACAATGAATCAAAGCAGTATTCCACTCTAAGAGCCATCCTAGTGTCCGAAAAACACCGAAAAACATTTCTCTCTTCTCTAAGTTGATCAACACCAACTCCAACACCTTCTCCTTTGCAAATGTGCCAACACCACTATGTGTACACCACCATGTGCATATGTGTTAGCTTTTCACAAACATTTTCAAAGGGTTAGGCACTCAACTTGCCTCGCCACTCGATCCTAACACGTATGCAAAGTTAGATCGCTCAAGTGGCACTAGATGACCGATATGCAAACAAGTTTGCCCCTCTTGATAGTACGGCCATCTATCCTAAACCCGGTCATAAACTTCTCTACACACCTATGACCGGTGAAATGGAAATGCCCTAGGTTATACCTTTGCCTTGCGTATTCCACTCCATCTCCTTCGACGTTGACGCAACACATGCACCAACCGTATCACAAATGATATGATCCACTTCATATCATCACGTGACCGTATTGGTTCATCGATCTTGACCTCACTTGCTCTTCACCGTTGCCTCGGTCCTTCGGCGCCAAGCCATCACAACTTGTCCTTCACCCTAGCAACCGGTTCATCAAGCCAAGCCTCATCTTGATCTTCTCCACCTTGGTCACATGACTCCATGTCATGTCTTATGTGCAATAGCCTCCTTCATGACACCATCACCTGTGGACTAATCGCCTGTGTATCTCACATAATCACATATTAGTCCACCTAAGTTGTCACTCAATTACCAAAACCAAACAATGACCTTTCACCAAGGCGGCGGCCTTCACCGGCACTCCTCCCTCCAGCGGCGTGGGGCCCACAGCTGGAGAGGATAGCGTTCCTCTCCGGCGCCTCCAGATTTCCAGTGTCACTGTAGTGAACGGAGCTTTGGCGATCGTGATACCGGTGTGCGGTGCAGGCGCTGAAACGCTAAATTTGGTGTTGCAGGCGTTTTGCCGCTGCGCGGTGCGGACAGCCTAATAACGTTGAAAACACTGGTGTGCGGCATCCCTGAGCCCATGAACAGCAGCATGTGTCAGTGTTCATACCAACTTTACTAGAGAAGTTGCACAATAATGGTAAACAGTACTTTATGGTCTGCCTTGGTACGAAGACATACAGGTAATATAAAAAAAATAAAAGTCTGTTACACTTTCTAATATAAGGGCGTCTTCGAGAGACTTTCTAAATCTCACTTTTTAAATAATTATTTGGAGAGCTATTTGCATAAAAATCACTTTCTATATTTTTTCACTCTCCAACAGTTTTTCTATATCTCATTCATACTTAGAGAGTCATTTTTGTCTTCTATTTTTGGATAGCGAAAATTTTGGAATACAAGATGGCTATATTTGGATGACCATTTAGAGAAACTGTTAGAGGATAGTTTTTTTTTATCAAAATCTCTATTCCTCGCATTTAGAAAGGATATAGAGAATCTCTTAGAAGTGCTCTAATACTAAATAGAGTTACTAATTAAATTATTTTTTTAAAGATATGTTATCGGCTTTCATCGATATAAGCGAAGAACAAATTATACATTTTCTATGTGGCACACACTGCGCCGCACCCATTTTTGCTTGAGACTCGGATACAGAGTCCCTGGTCGCCCCTGAAGTCACATGACGGTAATTTACATGAAGCAAATAACACAACTAACCCTAACTAGACTATTAAGCTGCGGCCGGGGCGGGCAGCAGCATGTCTAAATCCCTATTATTTGGCATGCTCAGCTGCACTTCTTTCTGATCACAACAATTGCTTCACTGTCTTACCAAAAAAAAAAAAGAAAAAAAACATTTGCTGCACGGCTGCTGTCAGAGCGACCACAATGTATATGGACTGGGTAGTCCATATCTGTATGAGTAATTGGCTGCTGCAACAGCTGTTGTACGTCAGCTCTACGGAATTAGAAAAAGATACCTAGGAAATCCAGGATAACTTACATATTTGATGTTATAAATTGTTTTGTTCTTTCGGCAAAAAGTGGCTTTAAAATTTATTTTTAGTCTCAAATAAAAATATTAACATTTTTCTCGTATTCACTACATCATATTTTGAAATGAATATTTGAGAACCTAAACGAATTTAAATGAAAAAGATTTAAACTGAAAAGTTGTAGATATTATTGAGATCTACAACTTTGGTTTTAGTCGTTTCTCCATCTGAAGTCATTTATAGAGTTCAAATTTTAAATGTTAGAGACTAAACATAATTTTGCTTGGATATGTGATTTTAAATAAAAAAAGTTTTCAACTACAAATTATTTATCATTACGAGATCTATAGATTATATTTTTTTTGTTTCACATTTGGAAAAGAAAAATAAAAGAAATTGACAGTGTTGTGCCCCAAACAAGGGCCTTCTTGGTTGGCTTCTAATTCTTACCCAACAAAAATCAGTGTAAGCCAAAATTTAGGCTTGACAAAGTTATAGAAAAAACATAGGTGTGCAATTGGTTGAGAGTGCCGTAGCAATAGTACAAAACACTTTCTCTTATGCAGTTTAAGAAGTTTCTATAAACTTGTCAAAACTTCGGCCATAAACATCAGTGTGTCAATTCTTTGGTAATGGATGACTAAAAGTTTTAACTTACAATGATGGTGGTTGGGTAAAAATTGGAAGGCAACCAAGGGGGTGTTTAGATGAAAAAATGGAATTTGGTTACTGTAGCACTTTCGTTTGTATTTGACAATTTGTGTCCAATCATGGACTAATTTGGCTCAAAAGATTCGTCTTGTGATTTACAACCAAACTGTGCAATTAGTTATTTTTTATCTATATTTAATGCTATATGTATGTGTCTAAAGATTCGATGTGATGGAGAGAGAGTGTAAAAATTTGGAATTTGGATGTCATCTAAACAAGACATTTTTGACTGAAGCTGATGCTGATTTATTGTGATAGAAAAATACTGTTTTATGATTGACTGATTTTGGCTAATAAGGTGAATTGAACAGAGCACAAGCATATCCAAAATCGGAGGCGGCGCGGAGAGTTTGGAGGGTGGCAACCGGCAAGGCGGCCAGTTGAGCGCGGACGGCGGCGGCTGTTGCCGCCATGCATGTAGCTGAGCAGAGCTGGGGAGAGTAGGAACAGGCGAACGGGAGAAGCTGACCGGCCGGTCGGCCCCTATGGGCTATGGCCCATAGTCCCCGTACACCCCTCAACTAAACACAGCTTTTATTGCTTCATTCGATACACTGTAGATGGATATGATGTTTTGAGCGTCCCTTTGCCTCTGCCTTGAACGCCAGCGTACGTACCATCAACACTCACTGCTTGTTTTTTTTAGGTAAAGTCCATGGCATGTCCTCCAACGTGTAGGGTACGTTAACCTGGTCCCCGAATTATGAAAGTATGTCGTGTCATTTTAATTCTTAAACTCTATTTGGAATTCATATTTATCCAAACGGGTATAAATCTATGCTCGCGTACTGAGAAAAAACTTGATTACTTGAAATAAAAGATTAGCGGGGCTATATACAAATTCGCCTCGACACAAAAATTACATAAATATTTATAAACTTTATGAGGGTTGTTTTGAAAAAAATCGTCCTCTTCCTCTCGCTATGACGCCGCTACCGCCTCCGCGTGGGCACGTCGCTGCCGCGGCCGCTGTTGGGCAGGAGCGGGCGGGCCATCGCGGCGGTCGCGTAGGCGCGCAGGCGAGCCGCCGCGCCACGCAGGCATGTGCGCGAGCAGCCACCACGGCCACGCAGCCGCGCGGGCCGACAAGCCGGTGGGGGGCGAGATGCCACCATCACCGCCACCCAGGAACGTGGGTGAGTAGCGTGTTCTCTGCGGCCCAGAAAAAACAGTGGCCGCGCACGGGTTTGCCATAGCGGTCGCAGAAGTCGAGCAGTGCGTCGGAGTCGTAGTTGAGCTGCCCCTGTTGCGCCTTCGTGTGGTACCACTTGAGCTGCCCCAGTCGAAGTGCTTGGTGAGAAGTCGACGAAGGCCGGGTTCTGGATCACGATCGTGTTGATGTTGGTGCCTTACGGGAAGCTGTGCTGTCCATCTACATGCACGAGCTGTCGCCGTCGCGCACAGGCACGCACACGAGCGGCCTGCCGTGCAGACGAGCAGCAGCGGCCGCTGTGCACAGGCGTGCGGGTGAGCTGCCGCCGTGCATAGGCGCGCGGGCAAGCACCGCCACTGCTGCCGCCAACGCGCAGGCGAGTCGCCGCTGCCGCAACAGCACGGGCCGAACAACGACGCGCCGACGAGCTGACCATGACCACGAGGACGACGAGAGATGAGAGATAGAGGTGACATATGGGCCTGGACCCGTTATGATGAATTTGAGATCCAAATATAGTTTAAGGACTAGAATGACACGTTTTCTGAGTTTGGGGACCGGGATAATACACCCGCACAATTTCGAGGACCGGCCTTGCACTTTACTTTTTTTTTGGAAGATCTGGTTACCTAGGCTATATCATTAATAAGGAGTTAGAAGAATACAATTTCATTACAAGCGCGAGTTGCGCTGCCTGTCGCAGCAGAGGGGTGCGAAGGCCAATGAGCAGTATCTAATTACTCACTAATGACACTTCTACCAAAAAGAGAGTTTAGGACAGTCCCAATGGTAGAAACTATGTATAGTTTTTATACCTATTGATTTTAATAGACAATACATATAGAATAGATAGTTTCTACAAAACAATTTTTATACCTATTGATTTTTATAGACAATACATATAGAATAGATAGTTTCTACAGAACAATTTTTTATCCAGTCACATACATTCTCTACCAATCCCATCCATTCATGTCTTGATTTTCGTGTAGACATGGTTTATAACTTAGATCCGATTTTTTATGATTTTACTCTCTCTTCGTCAACTATCTTGCCACGTCAGTAAAACATTTTCGTGTAGACATGGTTTATAACTTAGATCCGGTTTTTTATGATTTTACTCTCTTCATCAACTATCTTGCCACGTCAGTAAAACACTTAAGTGATAATATAATTAATGTCCATATAAATTATGATAATTTCTAACTATGATAATTTCTGCACTGGGAGTCCCTTACGATGTCCCCCCGGCCGTGGTGAGACACTGCTTATTATCAAACTATCAAATGGGCATTCAAATAGACCGGCCACATGTATCGAACTGTTAACTGCTCCAATCCAAAAAGAACAATGTTTTGCACGCACTGTTGCACTTGCATATGAATGGTAGTAGCTTGGTTCGGAGAGGAAATCATTTAACATTGTTATTTTTGGACATGAGATGACAACCAATATATATGGCGACCAGATCCATCATGCAATAGCTAGTACATACATTTTTGGATCAAATCAAGAGAAAAGAAAAATCAGAGAGCTAAAAAACAGTACTACTATTAAAAATTAATAGCACAGAGAACACTAGAAAAATTTTATGATATTGTGACAGCATCGTACGTTGCATCCACATGAATTACATCCATCTGCCCCGTACGTGTCCATCCAGACATCCGTCAACCAACCAACCAACAGCTAGGATGACCTTCACCATGGAGTAGTTAATAACTGTAATTTAATTATACCGCCGCGCACCATAATCACCCTCCCGTGCCATGCAAATGCACCGCACGACACGCACGTACACGTGGCAGCAACTTACCCATCCAGAGAGCCCAGAGCAGCCAGAGAGTATGTAGCAACTTTTTTTTAAATTTTTTCACCATCACTCCGCCGTGGCCGTCGCGGCGGGGTGGTTCCGCTCGACGAAGGCAGCCCGGAGCGGGTTCTTCATGACGACGGTGAACGCGAAGGTCTCGGTGGGATCCGGCGGTCCCTCGCCGGCGGGGGGCGTCCACCGGAACGCGCGCACCATGTTGGCGAGCATGAGCTGGATGTGGAGCACGCCGAGCGTGGCGGCGGGGCAGATCCGGCGGCCGGCCCCGAACGGCATCATCCGGAGCGCGCGGGTGCCCGTGATGTCGGTGTCGAAGCCTTCGCCGCCCTCCAGGAACCGCTCGGGCCGCCACGCCGCCGGGTCCGGCCACGTCGCCGGGTTCTCCGTCACCCACGCCGTGTAGAACTCCACGCTGGCGTCGGCGGGGACACGGTACCCGCCCAGCTCCGTGTCCCGCGTCGCCGCGTGCGACAGCACGAAGTGGCTCGGCGGGTGCCGCCGGAACGTCTCCTTCACCACCGCCTGCACATGCACCAGGGAAATTAAAACGGTCGTCGTCGTCATCATCGGCGGCGGCGGCGGAGAGAGGGACCAACATGCCCCTGGCCCCCTGGGAATGTGCGTGCGCGCGCGTGCGACCATCGCTTTCGGTTCTCAGCCATATACAGTTGTGGTATTAAAACCCAGGAATCTTGAAGCACGTCGTTTTCATGACGGATGAACAATAGCAAATTAATTTCTTGTGGTTCTAGAAGCACATAACTAGTTTTGGCGTCAACTGTTCCTAATTGGGCCCTGATCAGCTGTCCTTTTTCAGCGTAGGATCGGTGTTTTCCTCTCGCGCTAAATCAGCCACCAATACTTTTTAGCCGCAATCTTGTTCGCAAGTCAGAATCAAGCACACTCTCCTACTTCGTTGGTAGAGGAAAACATCATTTTTAATTTTAATTAAGAGACTGGTTTTAGTTGCCGACGGATGAACCAATGTATGATCACTATGCATGTCGTCAGCTATCACTGTCTAGTGTAACTGTCTTTCAGATGAAAGCGAAAGTGAAGCCGTCCATTTGCTCCCCGCTCCCTATGTTGTTTTATATCTGTCGTGTCACAACTCAATTTATAGAATATACATACAACATTTTTATCTCCAAATAAATTTATTAAAAAACTAAATTCAAAGATCTTTCCAATAATACTAATTATATACTATAAATATTAATATTTTTAATATATATTTAATAAAAATTGTTTCTCGAGAAGTACAAACGACAAATATTTAGAGACAGAGGAAGTAGTACTTACTAGTACCAAGGATGATAGATATAACATGTTTCTGCGGCTGATAAGCCGACTGATACTGTTTTGCTACAATGAGAAAAAAAATATCGTACCATGACTTATAAGAAGTTCAAACGAACAGAGCAGAATCTGTACAGTGGAAGCTTACCCATCTGCAATTTTGTATAAAAAAAATGCAACTACCAGTCTCGTGCAGTCAAAAAATATTCACTACCCCTATAGTATAGATATATGTTGCTACATTTGTGACAAACTCCTATCACATTCTGTGTTCCATCCTTTTTCGAGGAAGGTGTGTGTGTTTCATCGCATTCCAATGTCGTTTGGAACATCCGTGTGGCCGAAACCGAAATGAATGGAAAGAAATGCTATCAGAAAGTTGAGTAGAACTCGTGTTTATTACCTGGAGGTAGGGCATGGCCTCCACGTCGGCTTCGGTGATCCGGGCGGTCTTGCCGGCCTTGGCGACGACCTCATCGTAGAGGCGCTCCTGCGCGGCGGGGTCGAGGATGAGGTGCATCATGGCCCATTCCAGCGCGGTGGCGCTGGTGTCGGTGCCGGCGCTCATGACCTCGGAGCAGAGCGTGACGAGCTCCTCCTCGCCGAGGCGCTTCCCGCGGCCGGGCGGCTCGAGGTCGAACAGCGAGTCCACGTACGCCTCCCCGGGCCCGCTCATCATCTCCACGCCGTCCTTGGCCTCCGCCGCCGCCCCCTTGGTGCCGTCGCGGAGGAAGTCCCTCCGCGCGCGGACGAGCGGCGCGAGGCAGTCGAGCTGGCGGCGGCGCAGGGCGCGGGCCTCGGACAGCTGCTTCCGGAAGAGCGGCGTGAGGAGGGGCAGGAAGTCCGGGAGCTTGGGCAAGGAAATCATCATCACGTCCTTGAGCACCTCCTCGATCTCCCGGATCATCTCGTCGGGGATCTTGGCGCCGAAGCAGATGCAGATGAGGATGCTGCAGATGGTGAGACGACAACTAGCCATCACCCGCACCGCACCCTCCGCGGCGAGCTCTGCGCGGAGGCGGCGCAGGTGCGCGTCCACGGCCCACTCCCGGATCCATGAGAACGACTTGACGCGGTGCGGGGACACGATCTCGGCGACGAAGTTGCGGCGCAGCGCGCGCCACAGCGGGCCGTAGGGCGCCGAGTTGACGGTGCACTTGCCGACGCTGAAGAGGAGGCGGGTGGGGCTGTCCTCGGGCCGGCTCGCGAACATGGGGCCCTGCTTGACGAGCGCCTCGTGGATGAGGTCCGCGGAGGTCACCACGATCAGGGTGCGCTGCCCCATCCGCATCGTGAAGATGGGACCGTACCTCTCCCGGAGGTCGCGCACCACGTACATGAACGCACGCCGCTGCAGGATCACCTGGAACAGGTTCCCCACCACCGGCCAACCCGGCGGACCCGGCGGGAGCCCGTCGACGCCGCCCGTCTTGGAGCACCGTCGCCACCACATGGCCCCCAGCGCCGCCGCCAGCACCACCAGCAGCACGTCGTTCACATCCATCGATGATCTCTGTTTCTCTCTCTCTCTCTCTCGCTTCTTGGCCAGCCAGAAATGAACCAGCTAGCTGTCTGTCAGCGTGGGTTTACTGCTGCTGCTGAGCTGAGCAGTGAGCAATGGCGGTGGGGGAGGGCAGTGGGTGGTGGAGCTAGCGCTATATAGCGGAGGGGCGAGGTGAAGCTCGGCTCGGTACCATGGCTGCGTAAATGCGCGCCATCTACCATCTGAAAGAGGGCCATCAATGCTCCTGCGTGTCATTGAATGGGAGCTCGGAGAAAACCAGCAGCAGCACCAGCTAGCAGCCTGGCCACCCATGGCCGCGCCCGCGCGCGCTCACACAGTGACTGTCTACTAGAAGAGGATCGGAGCGCGTTAATGGCGGGTGTCAGTGGCACGAGCCGGTGCGGTTGGGGAGACGAGACGACGCGCGCGCGACAGCGACGACGGCCGCGCGATGACTGACCAGTGCCACTGTGCCAGCGAGCTAGCTACTCCTAGTGCAGACCAAGCAGTGGATGGCCTCCCGTGCCCGATGCGGTTGGCTGGGTACTTGCTTGGGTTGGCTCGCGGTTGCACCGGCCGGCCGGCCGGCTCGTGTTTGGGGCTCGCCTCGCCTCATTGTGTGTGTGTGTGAGATCTTTATGTTGACGTGGACGCAGGGATGGAACTGTTTCCCAACCTTTCGGCGTTAGAGGGCAGGCCAAATTGGTAGCACTTGACGCCGGTCGCCGGCCGGCCATGTCGATCAAATCGATAGCGAGAGCCGAGAGAGAAGCCCCCCAGCCCCCAGGCATAGCAATCAGTACCATGTCGCTGGTATTCGGTTATGATCCGATGGAGATATGGGGATTTGATGGCGAAAGCTCAGTTTTGGAGCTTGCTCCGGGTGGCGCTTCACCCACCACCACCATCTATGAGCCTGTTTATGGCTGTGTTTAGATGCACTGAAAAGTGCACTATGCAAAATAAGATTCCCCGTCACATCAAACTTGCGATACATATATGGAGTACTAAATGTGGATAAAATCAAAAACTAATTGCACAGTTTGGTTGTACTTTACGAGACGAACATTTTGAGCCTAATTAGTCAATGATTGGACAATTATTACCAAATACAAACGAAATGCTACAGTGTATTTTGGCTATCCAAATTTTGGATCTAAACACAGCCTATTTCAAAAAAGTGAACCCAAAAAGTGCTACAGTATCTGTCACATCAAATCTTACGGCAAATGCATGGAGTACTAAATGTAGACGAAAGAAAAAACTAATTACACAGTTTAGTTATAAATCACGAGACAAATCTTTTGAGCCTAATTAGTCCATGATTGGACACAATTTGTCAAATAAAACAAAAAGTGCTACAGTAGCCGAACCTAAACTTTTTCACCAACTAAACAAGCCCTATTTGGCAAAGATTCCTCGTGTGTTTGGCCGCCGGTTCATTACAGTTTGTACATAGGTACATAGGTTAGTCTTATTTGGCAAAGATTCCTCGTGTGTTTGGCCGCCGGTTCATTACAGTTTGTACATAGGTTAGTCTTTACGTTCTACTCTCTCCATTCTAAAAATATCTCTCGCTTTCGTTTCCCGAGAAACAACTTCGAAAAAATATATATTAAAAAATAGGGAAAGACTTGTTTCCGGCCGTGCGTGTCTTTGTCCCATCACACGCATGCTCCATTCACCGTGCGTTCCATTCCCATCCCATCGTCTCCAACCCCATTTCCCCTTTTCTCTACACGCAGTCACTCGACCCCGCCGCGGTCCTCCACGACAGGCTCCACCTCCCCGCCAGCCGGCCATCCACCGCTGGCACTGGCCCCTCCCCTGCCCGCCTTCCTCTCTCCTACCCCTCCTCTTCCCCCCGGCAGCTAGATCTAGTTGTGCCTGTCGCCGCGGCAACAACCCTAGCCGTGACGAGCTCCACCACCGTCGGGTCGAGGGGACACGTCGTCGGAGCCACGGACACGATGCAGGTGGATCTGCCGCTCCCCATCGCCGTGGACCCAATACAGGTCGACAAGCCCCTCATCTCGTCCCTACCCCCTCCCTCCTCCTCACCTTTTACCCCGCACATCGCGCCGCCTCGCCGCTTCCCTCCTGTGCCCATCTCGCTGAAACCCTCTCTCTGTCACCGTCGCGGTCGATCCGACCCGGCAGCAGCTCAAGGGACCCCCATCGTCGTAGCATCCCCTTAGAGGCTTTGCCCGTTAGCGAGGGGAGTCATCGTCGTCGTATTCGGCGGTGAGAAATTGGATGCGCCACGGAGCAGGGCGAGAGGACCTAGCTGAGTTGGATATGGCGGCAACAGGAGGATGTGATGCCGGGGTGGCATCCGCAGCGGGATCGAGATCTGGTTGCGCCGGCAGGACGAGATCCCGTTCGATCACCTCTAGAAGGTAACATCGCGTGCCCTCTGCTTTGTTCGTAATGTGAGCTCGATCTGGGTGATGGGGAATCAGGGGTAGGTCAGTCCTGCTGTCGTGGCCTAATTTCTAGGACGAAGCTGGTGCCCTGCCTCTCTGCCTGGCTTGATTAGTCCCCCAGCCCTAGGCACAATCCTAATCGGGTATCCCAAGCTACAAACACGGAACATCTTATTTGTTCATTTTTTTGCGCTGCTCATACGAGTCCGTGAGCTGCAGTTGATTTCTTCATGAACACTAGTGTGATTCGCTTACCTTTGATGTTTCCATTTCAAGTCTCTGTTACTAAGTGACAGAGCTTAACAAAGTTTTTTATGTGTATGTTCTTTGCCGTGTCCATCTCCATCCTTTCAGATCACCGAAAACCAAAGGATGAGGCACTAAACACCTGATTGCTTATCGTTCCCTACACAAACAACATCAACATCCCAAGTACAGTGTCATCAGGCACTTATATGCATCGTTCTACGATGCTTACTGAAAGTGATGTGCAGAGCTCCAGCAGTGCGGCCAGCTAGTAGTTAAGTTTCAGTTCAGCCCTCCCCTCCAGGCTCCACCGTCCAGTGGAAGTTCACCTGCAACCTGCTGCCTGCATCGCCCAAACTGTCAACTAGACTCAAATGGTCAGTCACACTACTGTAATACTAGCTAATGAAATACTAGCGAGGATCTCACAGGCATCACGACTCACGAGATAAAGTAGTATGTCATAATCTCTACTATATAATAACCTTAATTAGTAGTAGTATGAACCAAGGGTATAACCTGGGTGTGCGTTATTGTGCTGCCGAGCAAATAATAGATTAGCGAGAAGCTCTTTGATGTTTTATCAGAGGAGAAGAGCTCAACTTTATGCAATTTTGTGCTATGATAAAAGGAGTGGTTTTATCAGAGGATTATGGCAGCTCCACTTAGCTTGTGGTTTTCATGCTATATGTTGTTTCATTGTAAATGAATTTAGTTTTCCTTTGCTCTTTTGATGTTTATAGGAACCAAGCAGCGTGGAGAAAATCATGGAAATTGATGGGCGCATAGGTTGTGCCATGAGTGGACTTATTGCTGATGCTAGAACACTAGTGGAGCATGCTCGTGTTGAGACTCAAGTACTTTTCCTGTGTGGCTTGAAATTTTTTTATCTGTAGGATTTTTTGCTGGGCTACGTGATTGCGTCAGTTTCTAAGCACACAATTGCCTACTACTTCATCTAATTTCAGTTGATGGGTTTGTCTTTTAGTTCATTGACCAAAAGCTGATTTTGCTAGCGAGCAGAATGGGGCATAGAAAGGGGATAGGGAGGCTGCCATCGATGCCGAGATAGCGAGGGTTAACAACCTACCACCTCATAGTTCCTATGCGATACACCACATGAAGGAGCTAAACAAACTTCACTACCTGTCCATCAAGGTGAGCCTATCTGCTTTCTGAACAAGAGTCTTTCAGTAATTCTCACAAATGTTGCTATAAATTCATAATTTGTTTTAACAACTCTATGCTGGTGATACGTGCTATTGTCCTATTAAATGTGTTCATTCAGTAGTATAGCGCACTGTTTGGGGGGGGAATGAACTACAGTACACTCTTTCAAGCTCATGTGTGAAGATTTCATCTTGATCCTTAATTACTTGTTCTAGGCACATGAGCTGCGAGGAAACTATTAATTCGCATAGCTTATTATAATATTATAACTACTAGATATGTTTAGGGTGTGCAACAAGTCTGCAGGTGCTTTTATGCACCTCTAGAGAGAGACTACAGGGATACTAGTGTAGTTCTGTTATTAATCATAACGACATTTGCTTGATTGTTTAACGGCTTATTATTTTGTTATAATCTCTGATCAAATTACTGATAACTTGCCTGACTAAACATATTAAATTTGCTTAACTAGTGATATTAATTTGCTTAAATAATAAACTTGTTGCCATGGAACAATGATGAAGTAACAATTGGGGCCGGGACATATGCTTTGATTTTGCATGTCTTGTGTTTGACGAAATGACCATATCAGGTGTGGATTTTTTTTGGCGCATGAGGATTGTGGCAGAGGATTGTTAGGGGATTATTAGGGGATTGTGATAGAGGATTGTTAAAGTTGTGGCATAGCAGAGGCTGGTAAGGCCCAAATGGTTTGCTACTGCCTATGGGCTATGTAGATGTCAATTCAGTATAGATCCATTAATATGTGCATTGTTGCTGTGATTTGCCTCTATTTAGCTGCAATATTTCTTTTTGCCTCCATTAATATGTGCATTGTGGCACCGCACGCGCGACATTTGGTTAGTGTCATTGCAATTCCACTGTCTCCAAGCATTCTGTCTTTTTTTACTGAATAATAGCCATGTCTGTTAGGGAACAACCGGTGGAAGAAGGGTATGATTAGTCAGCTCACTGCAGCAGCATGCTAGGATGGTCATTTTCAGTTTGTAATTTCAGTTTGCTACTAACTATGTGCTTTCAATTTGCAATTTTAGTTGCAATTCTAGCTTGTAATTTTAGTATGCAATTCCAGTTTGCCTTAACCCAACCCCGATTAGTTAATATATATGATCATATATATGCTGGTGGCCTCGGTTAGTTCGTACTTTCTTCTATTGTTCTGTGTAATGTAAGTTTATACAGAAGCATTTTTTCTTTTAGTACCATGTAATTTTTCATGTTTCTATTAGCAATTTTCTTAATTTGGTAAGACAGTTTTGCTCTGTGCCCTTGGGACACTACGACGCTGCCCAAACTCTTTTGCTCAGCATTCTGGAGCCACGAAGGAATGTCTCTCTCTACTTCCTCTCTCTTTTTGCTCGATGATCAGGAGTCAGGAAGTCAGCGTGTAGGACCATATTGATTTGCTATTTGTGTGGTTGTCAGTTGTGAATTTTGTAAAATGGTTCTATGATATGTAACTCATTATATAATTCTATTTGATGTTTGTTGCAGGCAGCCCAAGAAAATTGGTGTCAAGCTGAGGGTATGCTCTGATGTTTTTTTCTTCTGTGTGTATGCATGTAGTCATTTTGACTCTCTTGCTTCCCTATATTACTCATTGTTGTTTTCATTTCTCAGTTCCTATATTTTTGTTTGCTGTCTTCCTACTGTTCAGGCTTTAGCAGTTTTAATGAGAGAGATTTTTTAACCTATCTTTTTTCTGCTGTTGTATGGTTCCTTTGAGCAATCCAAGTTGCTCGAGCTTTCTTGTATGGTACATACATGCATGATGCATCCCTCCGTCCACTTTGACTAGTTGGAAGATTTTTTTGGCTTGTCCTAGCTTCTAAAGCAATGTATGTTGTTCTATCTGGGCTGCTACATCATGACATGTAGGTAATTTAAGTGTCACCTGGTAAGCAATTTTGATGTCATTTGTAGGCAACTTAGACTAAATCAACAAGCAAATTACTCATATTAGCTAAGTATTTTTAAGTCCTAGGTTTTTAGTACTTTTCCCTATGTATTTACTTATTGGCCATTGGCTTCTACTAGAATACATCATTAGGAAACTCATGCGTGATTATTATTCTTCATGGGTACGGTGGTGAACTAAAATTTAGATATGCTTCAACAACTGTAGGACATAGAAAATATGATGTTTTCATACATAAAACAAAAGGTGGCTCCTCTAATTTGTCTCACTTCTGTTTGTGAAGTATTTTTTTGGTGCTCCTCTAATTTGCCCCACTTCTGTTTGTGCAATTCGAAGATGTGTGATGTACTGATGTGATGTTCTTTGTGCAGACTTGCCTCATGATTAATATGCTGAATGATACCCAATGTGTTGTTTTGATCCATATGTATAATTTTATTTTAGCAGATTGACTTGTTACAATTGTTGAGTGATGTTTGCCTGTCATGTCAAGTGTCCCGTTGAATTAGCAAAATAGGATCCAAAAATTGGATGTTGATTTGGCATGCTGACCTAGTTAGTATACATAGCTGTGTCTATTCTGTTATATTTTTCTCTCTAAATTATAGCCTATCAGGTTACCGTTTAGTTAACTAGCTTAAATCCTGCTTAATAACACCACTAGATAATCTCATGTCATGATAACATTGATATTCTAATATGAAGTAAATTTGTATTTTTTTTGTATAAGCTAGCACCAATAAATTGTATTTGTTATACATATGGAAGTAGCAAACCAGTGGTACTCTATACTGTTACCATTCTGAACAAATAAATGAGATATATGTTTTTATTTTTACTTCATCAATGAGACGTGCTGGGAGATATATTAAATTACTTAACTAATGATATTAAATTGCTACCGGATTACTAATAACTTGTCTAACTAAATATATAAAACTGTTTTTTACTAGTGAGTTACTTTTTTTTGTTCCTGTTACCTGGTACTACTGTTCGATTTGTATGGTGGCTTACATTGGGATGTTAAATTATACCCATGTAGGTATAGACATAGCCATAGTTCGCAAGGTCTAGACTTTGATCACTCGAACAAGTACCAGTAGCTTTGTGTTATATTGGCTACGACTATACATTTGTTTAGCAGATTTTGACTTGCTGCAATTGTTGAGTGATTGTCTTAACTGAATTGATTATGCAAAACAACTAAATTGTTTATGCAAAAGAACTGAATTACTTATCAGTTATGTTAGATCTGCTAATGTAATAGGAACTATAGTACTAGCTGATTTTAAGGTGATAAACAACTGAATTGGTTTTAAGTAACATAATCTTCTGTTAGTACAGTTGAAATTTGAGGCTAGTTCATTTTATGCTTAGTTTCTCGCTATTATCTACGTGCTTACCTTGGTAACTTTTATTTTTTTATTACAGGTGTGAGGCAATCAAGCATCAAATGAACATGTTTTGATATCAAAATAGGAGTAACCATGTGCAACAGCTAATACAAGAACAACTTAAGATGTATACCTATACAGTAAGTAGTAGAAACATGTAGGAAGGTCTGCTTATGCAACAAGCAGCAAAAACTGCATTTTACTATTTTTTTGTAAATTGATTTGCTTAAGCAAAACAACTAAATTTGCTTCTGCAAAAGAACTGAATTCCTTTTCTTAGTTTTGTCAGATCTGCTTCTAGTAGCAGTGCAAATAACAGAACTGTTTTGTGCATGTTGGAAAGAGAAAAGCAAAACAAGGAGAGATTTGTGTAATTCTGCTGTTTTTTACGCCTTTGTGTTGTTTTGCTGGAATTGAAATGCAAAAAGAGGGGAAACAGGAAGAGGGAAAGGTTTCAGGGGAGGCGCTGGGGCGCTGGCCTGCCTCGTACAGTCATGTGCATGGCTACTTTTCCTAAACGGAAATTATACTTTTTTATTTCCGTTTTTGACTGTGCGTGCTATAAGACGCACGCATAGCCGCTTCCTAAAAAATATCAATATTTATAGTACATAATTAATATCATTGGAAAGATCTTTAAGTCTAGTTTTTTAACAAATTTATTTGGGGATACAAATATTGCACGTATTTTCTACAAATTGAGTCAAACGTGCGGCACAAAAACCGACAACGACAAACATTTTGGAACCGAGGGAGTACTCCGTAGTATCTAGCTAGTCTTATCGTCTGTGATACTCTCGCTATAACTACAAGGATATTAGAGTATATTTACGGCCTGTTTTCCATAGCTTCACTATCATCTTAATGATTTGTTTGAAGTCGGGTTTTTTTTGCAAATAGCTTCAAAGCTATTTCACACCAAGGAAGCTCCTTAAACATGCTCTTGCATAGGAATGGTATGGATGAAGCTGAAAAACCTCCCACTTGTGGGCTCTACGTGAGATTCTATGAGAGCATGTTTTAATGAAATCTGCACGTAGAGCTATTTGACCAAACAGTTCATCAAAACAACTTTAGTAGTTAAGATTGTAATCTAGTATTGCCATATATATCTAGAGAGACGTCTTGCCCTCAAGTCACTCTACTCTATAGTCTATATAAACCATTCAAGAGGCTTAATGCAATACATCCATACATTATATACAATTCTTCGTGCTTATAGTATTGAAGAAATACATATATGCATGGCAAAATATCCTGCCTTATTTAGCAATTGCAATATTTTAACAATTTATATTAGAGAAATGTGGCAAACCCAAGTGAGGAATACGGGTATAGATGATGTTATACCGTGATGATGATGATATGAAACACATGTTCAACTCGGGTGACGAATGAAAGGCATTTGGATCTTTGACTATATAGTATCTGGAATTGTTTTCTTTCTCCTCCGGCTTGCCTTCGATGAATCGATCTTATTCTTCTTCTTCTTCGGTGTGACACACTCAAACCATCAACCCTGTTCATTTCGCTAAAAAGTCAGGATGAAAAGTATTGTTTGTTGATTTGTTGTCAGAGAAAAACATTATACCATGGCTGATAAACCAGGCTGATAAGTTAAGCCTCTTGCCCCTCAACCACCTCTCCTACAACCCTGACACATTGTAAACCTAAAATCTACATATTTAAGTTTGGCGACATAAAACCTTTCCTTGGATCTTTGAATCGATAGTCGGTGGCTCGACGAACGTTCATAACTGTTTTCACATGGTTGTCTAAAGGGTTCATCCATTTTAGGGTTTTGAAGTATAGGATGTTTATATAGATAAAGTTAAAATGTGAACATTGAACTATTCCATCAAGTAGAGAACAAAATGACTAGGTTAGACTTAGCTTCTAGTAGGGACTTATTTAAGTCCTTACCTTTGGACCCATTAGCCATATAAAACAAAAAACAAAAAACTACAAACCGCTTACACTTTTTTAAATTTAGTCGGTAACGGATCATATAAGACCAAAGACACAAAACTACAAATTGACTTAACACTCTTTCCACTTTAGTCAACAGTTGCAAAGCCAATGGATAAAATCCTCAATTTGTTCTTCCTCCTAACCTTAGTACATTTTGATTTTCTCTCTCCACCATGCGTCGTTGCATGCCTTTGTATTCCTCTATTTCTGATAAAAATCACTCTGCCGGATTCGCTTATACATTAACCTTGTTGTATTGCAATTTTGTTGTCTCGCCTGCTGTAATAACATCAACCATCTTCCACCACCTTGGCAAGTGGCACTCTAGTTCCCTCCCTACCATGCTAATCGTGTGTGGCCACCGCAGATTGGCATATCACGCAAATGATTCTTTCTAAGGGCTATTTGGCACTGATTCATTCAGCTCCTTGCTACATTGCGCCGATGAGCTAGAGCACATGAAGAAAAGATAATGGCTTATTCTAGTTCATGTTGAGAAGTGGATAAAAATGGTTCTTCGCTACTCCCTCCGTCCAAAAAAGAATGACGTTTTTAGCTTTCAGACATCATGTTTGACCGTTCGTTTTATTAATTTTTTTTGGTAAATTATAAAATAAATAAATCATTATTATAGTATCTATAATGATAAAATAAGTCATAACAAAATAGATGATATTTATAAAAAAAATTGAATAAGACGGATTGTCAAACAAGATGTCTGAAAGGAAAAAACGACACTCTTTTTTGAGACGGAGGGAGTACATCATAGCTACAGTGCACTGAGATGGTGAAGCCGAAGCTGGATCCACCAAATGGAGCTCAAGAACACGTTGTAAGCCCTTCCTTGAGTGGACTAGTGGCTGCGTAAGCATCGACTATATGTCCCTAATCAACTCCTTTTTACGCTATTGATCCTAGGAAAAAGTTTAAACCCAAACAACCAGATAAAGCAAGGGTAGTATGTCAGGATAAGACAGGCTTAGGGTCTATTTGTTTGAGTTGCAACTTTTGGGCTTTTGACTCAAAAGTTAGCTTTCTGGCTTTCGGCTATTGTTATTTGTTTTCTTAATAAATATTTAACTTCTCGGTACACAAAAAGCCAAAAGAGTCGTTCTCAATGTGCTTTTCTGCTTTTAGTTTATTGCATCAGAAGCCAGATTTCTAGTTTTTCAAAAGCTAGCCCAATAAATATGTTGTTTGTTTCAGCTTCTATCTTCTATGTGACGGAAGCCAGATAAAAGCTGAAACAAACATGCCTAATGCTTTTTAGTTTTTCTTTCATACTTAGGTCCCAATATATATAAACCAAATGTGAAATGTCAATGCTCCTTCCGTTCAAAATATTAAGGCACATTTTATTTCACAAAAATCAAACTTTTGTCTATTTTGACTAACAATTCATCAAATTATAAGTATGTTCATGTAATAAAATCTATATACTACTGGATTCATATTTGATTGCTTTCACTGTATTGGTTTTACCTATTATATTAATGATATAGAATCATTATGCAAGGAAAGAAAGGCTAAAATTTAACTTACAATTTGGAACTGAGAGAATATTACACGGGAAAGTATAACTTCGAAGACCGAAGGAAACTAAACTAAACACCGTTCAGAAATGATCTACCACCAACTTCACTTGTATCTAGAAACTCTGTGTTTTCCTGTTGGTCATCCAAACAACCATACTCATTAGATTCCTCTATTTTTCAATCCTATGCTTTACACATGCATTCCTATCCTATCCCTATATTTTTCCTATTCCCTTGTTTTTGAAATCTGTGTTCCAAAGGGACCCTTATTCTTGAACGGTTTGTTTCAAAAAAAAAGTTACTCTTAGACGGATGAAGTACTTCTAAGCCATTCCATTTTATTAAAATAAAAATCGTAAAAACTTGGTAATGGTGCTATAAGTGTGCGGCTACTCTCTGTTCGCTTGTCTTATAACCCGTACTTTTTCAGCCATTTTTCTCTCATCACAAATCAGCGAACAGTACTTTCAGTCATGCGAACAGGGCAAGGCTGCTGAGTGCTGGGGAACCGGAATAAGTTGCTTGTCCATGGCCAGGGCCAGTGTGTCCGGACTCTGGACTGAAGGCTGGAGCAGCGGTCAAGTTGAGCAACTGCAGCGGCATTTCCTCTTATGTATATGTCGAACTCGTGAAGTGATTTTGGGGAGTGGGATTGTCTGTTAACGACGCCAGCGTTTCGATTCGATGCGATCCGCAGGACCAGCGTTTCTTGTGCCCACGCGACAACGCGAGGGTGACCAGATCCGTGTAATAGCCCAACGGCCGATCTGTTCCCACTTTAAAGCTCACTTCGGGCTTCAGGGTTTCAGAATTCAAGAGCGTTACCCAAATTGCTCATGCCACTTGCATAATCTAGAAGCAGAACCATAAATCAGAGGAAAGCTAAAATGGCGCCTGCCAGAAAAACAATTGAAATAAACCACTTTGCACAGCTTGGAGCAATAGACAATTGCCGGAAACAGTAGTCAAATACAAACCGCGTGTATCATAGACATAAGAAATGGACTCCTAGATCAAATACACTATTTACTATTTACATCGATTTGTTTTGCTTTTGGAGACAATAACCTAATTCAATATGGTTGGTAATGTACTTCCCCTGCTTTGCCATATTATCCATCTGAAGGACAGAATTCTGAAAGATTGTCCTAAGCTGAAGCCACTGACTGAGCATATGAGAATCCTGCAGCTTGGCTATCTTTATCGCTTGATCTTCGTTTCATCGTTTTCTTAATCTCCTCCTCCTTCTTGTCGACAAACTGGATCAGCTCTTTGAAGCTGCCAAGGCGTGATAGCCGCCGCTGTCTTATGACAGGACCAGCAGCAGCTATGCTGGGCTCGCCCGCAGCTTCAGAACTGGAGTACTGGTTATACTGCCAGCAGACTCGTATGAAGAATACCAGCAGAGCAAAGACGCATATCAGGGCGCACACAAGGAAAAGGCCCCAAAAGCTTCCGAGGCCAAGCCTGGTTGCTCCCACTTGGCTGTCATCTGAGGAGCAACTAGACCGTGAGAACCACTCGTCGTGGATTCTCTGAAGTTGGCCACTCTCTGAAAGTTGAAGGATGGCGGTCGATAAATCTGCAGCAAGGGGGGAGTCTCTCTGGAATGCCTGTAAAGAAAAGCAATGGAGCAGAATAAATCATTTCCGTTACAGTGCCAGACATGGATGTGTGCTTCCCTGAGATGAAGTAAATGAGGGCAGAGAACAAGATAAAGGACAATGAACATACAAAGCCCCATCCTTCCTTTGTGAATTCCTCTCCCACTATTCTGAATTTGCAGTAGTTTGACAGGAAGATATCAATATATGGCTTCTCATCAACAATTGCAGCGACACCGCCGTATTTTGGTCCGCGGTTAAGGGCATCAGCATATTCCTGGATAGTATTCAGAGGTACCAGTCGAGAGAGAGGAACATTGAAGTTTTCACTCAGGTACCTTTTGGTAAATTTTCCGGCCTGGTATCCAATAGGTAAAGAACTTGAAACCAAACTATCAATCCCTGTAATCCCAGTTGAGAGCTGTTGGACTGTGAGGATTGACGTCAAGCTAGCAGTGTAACTTGAAGTGATGATCAGCACAACGGACAACCATATTATCAACACGAACCGCCCAAGTGTGCTTACAGTGTTCTCTCCTGAAGTGAGTTTCTCGTCAAAACATTTCCATCCATATAGGTCAAAGAATCATGGAAGAGTTTATAAGTTAATATCATGGACGCGTCTAGTGGACTTACTGTGTGCAAAAAACATTGTTGAGAAGCTAAACCTGAAAGAGAAGAACATATCATCCGTCAATTCCTAAAGTTAGCAACTAAGCATTTAAAAAAAAAGGCACCAACAAAATAACAGTAAATCAGAAGATGAGCATGAATTGTTATGACTTGTCAAGCTAATTGGACTGTGAGGATTGACGTCAAGCTAATAGCATTTAGAAACATTTTTCACCCATGCCAGTCTGAACTTTGACTCAAACAAGGAAAGGTACATTAGGACAAACGTACCATAACATTGTTATGACTTGTCGCCTTGGAGAGCCTCGAAATTCCTCATTAGTACGATGTTCAAGAAGCCAAACTACTACACCCACCAAAATAAAAAGAGCAACTGTGACACACCACATCTCCAATGTGAAAGGTTCAAGGAAAGCCCAGGCACTTGAAGTTACGTGTTTCACCGGCGCTACTATCACAAGCCCTGACTCAATATAAGGCTGTGTGTATTCTGCAAGCTGCATTCCATTTCTCACTATAGCAAAGTCGCCTACAGCTGCATCAAGTGACTAAAATGAAAATGAAACAAATCAGAGGTCTGACAACAAAATTGTGAAATAGATTGGGACAAGAATGAGGGCATACATTGGCAGCAACCATTCTAATGATGTCAATATAGCTAGGGTTTTTTGTGCCATCCCCAATAGTTATAAATTGGTAAGGAACTGGGTAAGGAAGCAGTTTAATTGCTGCGTTGAATATCTCGATGCAATAACCACTCATGTTATCTCCTCTGCCTGACACTAATTCCTTAAAGCTTGCTTTAATTGGAACCCCAACTTTTAGAGGCAGGCCAGTGTTTGGGAATACCCATCCCTGAGGCTTAGTAGTGGAATCACCAGGCCATACCACATCATGCAGCTGCTGGGCACTTGTAGAGGTATTTCGTGGCATCTGATACAAAATTTCAGGAACAGCCACGGAAAGCCCAGAATAGTTAGACCAATAGCCAAGCAAGCGGGAGCCAGAACCAATAACATTAAGGATATCATACGCTGGGCGCACCAAATTGTGGTCTGAATCAAACTGGACTGGACCTGTTACACCTGTAAAGTTTGTGAGGAGAAGTTGCTGCAGCATCTGCTCACCACCGTCAAATATCTTGAGAGTTGATAGATGCAACGTGCTGTCATTCAAATTTTGTAATCTGGGATCTGTTGAGAAGTTGATCTGTTGCCCACTACTGAGAAATTTCTCGACAGCACGAGCAACAGCCCAAACCGAGTCATAAGCATAAAAACCATACGAGTTCAAGCCAGAAGTAATATTTCTGTTACGAGCCACATTATTCCATTTAGATATGAACTTATCCTTGGCTTCAGATTCAGGAATGTGCTGGCGCAGAACAATTAGTCCCTGAATATGACCCATATCTTTAAGATCTCTATATGCTGAGGAATCAAGGACAGCAGCTAGCCAATCAGTTACTATCCAGACATAGCCACTGGCCATCATTTGGAGGTTCTTAGCTACAGAAAATATTCTCATCCCCGTGTCAGGATTGACATGCAGAACCATGACCCTTGATTCCATCATATTTGCTCTAAATAGTACATCATTGATCACATCTGTATTTGAATTTGGAGGAATAGCTGCTTTATATGAAATCTTTGCCCTCTTTAATGCAAGCGCATCACCGAGGGCTTCCACGCCACCACGCCCATAATCATCATCAACGAATATGGCAGTCACCCTTTTCCATTGATAGTAATCAACAATGCTAGCAACGGCATTCATTTGGAAGTAGTCACTTATGGTTGTCCTGATGAAGTACGGATACTCTGATGCAGAGAGAGTTGGTTCTGTAGCCGCAAATGATAGAAGAGGTACATGTAGCTCATTAACAACATGGGAGATGACATGGCCTATCCCAGAGGATTGTGGGCCAATCACCGCAACTACGCTTTTTTCCATTAGCCGCAACGCTGCAACCAAGTAAGGTTTCTATGAATCAGTTCATGCACCGTCAAAGTAGAAGTGACAGTAGAGGTACTGAAGTTAATTTCTGATGACTTTCAAGCCAAGAAAAGATGACAGCTTATTGTACTCGTGCCTATAAAGATCCCACTAATTTTGTCCTTAAACTTTTTGCATGTCATGCAAACTTTATTTTCTGATAAAAACAGGAAAACTAGCTGTGATTCAAACAAAGAAACAATCTCCAATAAAACTATATAGTTTACTTTGTTCTGGTGCTCAAACTTGACAGAAGGAGACAAAGAATCTTGAATGAGAATAAAGTGAGGAATTGGATGCTCCCTAACAGCTGACACATGTTTCCTGCATCCTACAGAATATCTTAACCGATTTCACAAGTTAGGCCATTTGTGGTACCACTCCACCAGTAACAGCTGACGCATGTTTCCTGCATCCTATAGAATACCTAACTGATTTCACAAGTTACGGCACCACTCTATCAGTAACAGCTGACACATGTTTCCTGCATCCTACAGAATACCTTAACCGATTTCACAAGTTACGCTATTTGTGGTACCACTCCGTCAGCACTCTTTCTGTCTGTTGCTCTTCTATTGCCAGGACAATCGGGTTAGTAGAATTCTTAAGCTATTTTTGCATAGGTAGATCAATATGGATATGGATAAGTGAACGCATAATGAGGGGAACAAGTGGAAGTGATCTAGAGACTATAGAGGCATAATGAGGGGAACAAGTGGAAGTGATCTAGAGACTAGAGAGTGGTATTTAAGTAGAATGAGGGGTCAGGGTTCATAGGCATCCGAAAGCATGGGTCGTTGACCAAGTGTCAAAAAGTATCTTATTTATTTGAATGTTACAAAAATTACTGATACCGACGATTATCAGTGTCCAATGTATATTCGAGGAGCATCATTATCTGATATGCAAACTTTTGTAAGTATCTGTGCAATCATAGTTCTTCAGAAAGGAATGTGTTATTATAAGATACTTTTGATCGACGTAAGACAAACAGAAAAGCTAACATTGTCAAATCATCTCATGAAACACGAGCCGAGCAATTATTAAGAATATAAAAATCCGACCAGTAGGAGTACCTGGCTTAGTTTGACTAAACCAATAATACAGTGGGAATGAATAGTCCCCTCCCATCCGCCTCCTATGTTTTTGCCGGCAGTAAAGTTCTCTCTTGGATCAGTCAAAGATTTTGTTCAGGTTTTTAGACGAACAATCAACTTTTCCTCTTTTATGCTCTACTGATAATAAGTACTCCTTATAAAAGATGAAACAATAGGATTAAGACTACTGTTACAGCTGCTGGCTATAATATTTCCTCAAAACTTTGAAACAGCTCTGTATCCAAAAAGGCCTCAATATTTCCATTTCCGCTGCTACCTATGCTTTAATTCTAATTCTTAACTATATTAAAAAAGGGGAAAAAAACTTTTTTTTTGAAAGACAAAAAAAACAACTTCTTGACACATGGACATGAGCAACGGAAGAAAGAGGGGGAAACGAAAACCGAACCTTCGATGGTCCCAAGAAAGCCGCTGCAGTTGGTGTCCTGGGGCACCAAATTGAGCTGGGTCCCGGGGAGGACCTTGCCGTTCGCGTTGACGTCATCGACGGCGAGCTCGATGGCGAGCTGCGCCGCGCGGCCAATTGTGGAGTCGTACGTGAAGAGAGCGCCGACGGTCACCTCGCTCGGCCGCGCCCCCGCAGCCGCCGCCGCCCGCGTCGCGGCGGCAAGCGCCAAGAACAGAATCACCAGCTGAGCCGCGCCCATTACCCGGAATTCAAGCGGCACTAGAGGCTAGAGCACGGCGCGGGGGCCGTCGAGGGCTGGAACCTTGGTCCCAACCGCATCGGTCAGTTCGGTGAGGAGGAATGACTGAATGAGAGGCGCTGGGAGGATGAGGGACGGCGACGGCAGGGAACACTGGTTCTCCGAAGCCGCAAGGATTGGGTGGAGCTATGGTATCGTCGCAAAGCAAGATTCTGGTTTTTGAGGTGGGCAAGGAAGGAGGACGGTGAAGACAGTGGACTGGGTGAAGAGGAGGACAACTGGTGAGCAGCCGAGCTCTCTCCCTCAACGCGGGATGCCGGGATGAGGCTTTGAGGAGCCGACGCACTGTACCGGAGCTGACTCTCTCCAAACTCTGGGGACTGTATGAGATCTGAATCCGAACTCGGAAGTCGGAATGCGTAGGTGTGAAGTCACGCATGACCCAAGCGCGCACAGCAGAGAGACAGCGAGCGCCGAGCGAGATGGAGATTGGAGAGGGTGAATGAATGGGTGATGCTACCGCGCGACGGAGACGGGAAGAAGGAATTTTTGCCGTCACGGACGTCGGCCGCAGGCGAGAAAGATTTTTTTTTTCGTGCCAAGTCGCAGCCAGGTCCGTCGGTGGACAGCGTCTCCATGGACCAGTAATTTTTCAACAATTCTGATCTCTCTGTCTGATAGTGGAAATTAAGGCCCTTTTCTACCATTTGTTTTTTTCTTGAGAACTACTACCAAAACTTGTTCACATTTCACGTTTGGCTTGCTAAATCTGTGACAAATATTATGACGGAACTTTTTAACAACTTTTGCTTCACAAATCTTTGTCATGGTCAATTTAATAGCAAACCAAGTCCTAAATTAGTTCAATTTCGACAAGCTGAAAAGTACTGTTCGCTGATTTGTTGTAAGAGAAAAACACTGTTCCTTCGCTGAAAAAGTACGACTGAAAAGACAAGCGAACATGGCCAATGTTCTTTTGCCTCTCTGAAAGCTCTATGTTTGGTGTTGGTAATTAGTGACAATGTCTAAGTACTAATCTTATGCTTTAGTTGTATATAGCATATAAGGATTAGTACATTCTAAGGTTGGTGGCAAGGTGGACATGGTGATCATGATGGTCACACTTGGATTTGGACGCAACCCTACTTGATCAAGGCAAAGGTATATGCTTAAGGGTTGTGTTTTAGTAACCAAGACACCTAGTGGGTGTGGTTACATTATAGGATAGATAGTCGTACTATAAAGAGAGGAATGACGCGGCTATTGAACTCCTAAATACCTCTAGGTGTGCATTTCATAATCATATGCATTTGGATAGAACTAATAATGCCTCGATAAATGATTGTGAAAATGCTAACACACTCGCACATGACATGATCACTTGGTGGTGTTAGCACTTTTGCGATGACGTTGGAGTTTGAGCGGTAGAGAGGGTTTGAGTCCCTCTCTCCCTCCCGCCGAGCTTGCGAGGCGAGATTCAGGCGTATTCGAGAAGTTGAAACGACTATTTTCCACTACGCCGGAAGTCGAAAAAGAAACGGAGGCGAACGGAGGTCACAGAGGTGACCGGACGCTGGACCGGACGCGGTCTCTGTTTAACCGGACGTGTTCGATCAGTGTTCAGCGTCTGCGCGTGTCTCAGCCTTTTGATCGGACGCGCAGCGCGTCCGGTCACAGTCGACCGGACACGTCCGGTCGTTGAGGGAGCTTACTGGACTCCAACCGGACGCTCACACTGTGGTGTCCGGTCAGTTCTGCAGCGTGTCCGGTCGTTGTTTTGTTGTGCGCTGCTCAGGCTTGACCAGCGCGTCCGGTCCGTTACGGGACCAGCGCGTCCGGTCGAGCTTCGCGCGTTCGGTCGTTGCGTGGAGCGCGTCCGGTCGGTGGTTCGCGAGCGTAGGCGTTATGTGATCGGCGCGTCCGGTCAATTGGACTAGCGCGTTCGGTCAGTGCGACTGCAGTTGTTTCAAGTTCCTAACGGCTATATTCGAAGGGGTACGTCTATAAATACTCGTTGACCGGCTCAAGGCTCATGCTTTTGGACATTTTGACATACTTGTGAGCACTTTGAGCTAAGCAACTCCCCTCCCACTAATCTCTCTTGCTTCTTTGTATATTCGAAGTGAGATTGAGTGATCCAAGTGTATTTGCATTGTGAGATTGCATATAGTTAGCACTTTGTGGTTGATTTGCTACGGGATTCTTGTTTCTCTTGGTGGTTGCCGCCACATAGACGGCTTGGAGCAGCTTGGAGGCGTTGGCAAGAGTTGGTGATTGTTCTTGGCCACCTCCGGTGATTGTGAGGGGTTTGTGCCTACCTCGGCGAAGCGCCAAAGGCAATGTTAGTAAATTGCCCGTGTTATTGCAACCTTTTGCCATTTGGTAGGTTCTTGTGGCGCCTTTTGAGAGGCTCGGTGTGAGACCGATTAGCCACCGAACCACGTGATGAAGAGGGACACAACGGGGACTAGCGTGCCGACAAGCACGTGAACCTCGGGATAAATCTTCGTGTCATCACTTTCATATTGTGATTGATTGATCCCGGTGTTCGGTTGTCTTGGTATTCATTGTTGATCATATTGGTTGGCTCAATACTTCGTCTCTCGGTGAAACTCTCCTAACTCAACTCCGCATTACTTTCTTAATTATCTTTGCTAGCTAGTTAGCTTTGCTAAAGTAGCTCCTTTGTGTAGCTTGCTAGTTGTAGTTGTAGTTACCTTCTCGGTTTAACTTGTACGGTTGAGTGCAAATATACTAGAATTGTGAATTGAATAGGTGGCTTGCAAACACCCCGTAGGCTAAGCAAAACTCGCATCTCGCCCTTTGTTATATTGATAAACTTGTTTAGCTCGTATTTGTAGAATTTTTTTAAAAGACTATTCACCTCCTCTAGCCATCAAGACCTTTCACTCTCCTCTCTCATAACTGTTCTCCACAAATGATGCCATAGCTTTGGCCCTTTCTTTGCAACCATGTTCCAACCATGTGTCGACCACCTCTTAGTCAACCAGGCGAGCGCCAATGAGCATTATGACTTGTGTACCATTCCCATTGGCCAGGATCATCCATGGTTCACTCCTCTCCCGTGCTTGCACTCCGACAATAGGACACCCCCATTGTCAAGTCACGATACATCACTAGTGGACTATCATGATGTTTACCTAGGCGCTGCCACACCTAGAAATGAGCGCACGTCATACGTTGTTCACATCTTCAGCGTTGCTAGTGATGAAGGTCACACATGTGTGCGCGTGTGTCCCCTTGTACCACTGATGTTGAGCTTGGCGAGAACAAGAACTAACAGTGAAAGCAGTCTGCCCACTTCGCGTTGTGGATCCAAGTCCTCAAAGTTCTTGGTTCGTTATACTCTGAGTCCATAGATGGAGCCTTTTCACGCTGGTGCTGACTATTTTGCCCTAAAATATTCTAAAATATTTGTAAAATCCTAATTTGAGTTAAGGACAAAGTGGCGTGCCTCTACCATAAACAGCTCCTATATACAACATGGAGAGACAATTAATGCCAAATTCACTCCTAACGGTCCTTGGCATTATTTTCATTTGGGGGCATGCGACTTTTAATACTTATTAAAACCTTTTCCACTCCATTTCCATTTTGGGGCATGCAACTTTTAATACTTGTTAAAACCTTTTTCACTCCAACATTCTATTCTACTTGGATAAGGGCATCAAAGAAAATAATATAGTCGGTCTATGATGTTCGAGCAAAAATAAACATCGTCTAAGGGCGTGATTATTTTTTTTTTTTCTAACGGACAACAGGTACTAGTGGAGTCAAAGGATGTACCGCTCCGCTGCTCACTGTCGTGGCTCTCGCCACATCCCTAGTTCGTTATCTCATCTCGCCTCTGCCAACATTTTGGCCTTCCATCCATGTCGACTACCTTGTCAACAACTAATAAGCACAGCCTTTGGTATTGTTATTCCATCTTTCAAATTCATGGCGTTGATCTTTAAAGAAAATATGGCGGCGCCCTCATCGATGTGACCTCCATCACCAGCGCCGTCTTTGTGGTTCCGGGCTTGAATCTTTGGCATGCCCTCATCTCACCTCACCTACAAAGTCACAATTGTTCTAGATTCGATCCATGACATCATACACTATTATATAAACGACTCTTTAGAGATGTATCGATTTTTTTATCCACGGTTGTATCATAAACTACATCTAAAAGTGGCTCTAGAGATGGACCATCCATAGAGATCAATTTCTTGAGTCAATTGCATTTTAAGAGGAGGTTGGTGTTTCTAATTGGCTCTAGAAATACTATTTACATGGGCGGCCCGTGCTATAAACTGCCTCTAAAAATAAAAATCATTTCTTGAGGTGATTGAATAAGAAATAGCATTTGTAGGAGTAATCTTATTTCCGACTGCCTTTGGAAATCAATCCGGCCTATTACCCCGAATACCCCTATTATCCCGAATACCCAACCTATGGACTATATAGGTGCCAAACCCTAGCGTGTCTTCTACTCTCTTCGCTCTTTATCTTTTCTTTAGCCACAGCAGCCACCAAAGGCCTCTCACCCATTGTCTTCTATCCACTTAGCATATCCACCCATGTCTCTATCTTCTCTTTACTCCACATATGACCTCTCTTTTCTTCTCTACCCTACAATAGGGGCTTTGCATATATGGCGCGATAGGGCCTCGGCTGAGAGGCTCAGAGTGGCAGCATGATGGAGCCTCGATGAAGTGGTTCAACTGGCGGCACAGTGGGGCCATGTTGAGTGTATTAGGTAGGGAGGTGCTTGGTCTTGGCGATTTTTTTTATTTTTAGCCCAAATTTGAAACATATTTTAAATTTGACCCGCATTTGAATTTTTTTTTTAAATCTAACCCGTTTGGCCCCGCCACCATGCATGGCGGGGCAAATGCACTGAACCCCGCTATGCATGGTGGCGGGGTGCAGGTCCCACGTGGCACCCTGCAGGCCAGCGTGGAAAGGTGTACCCCCGCCATGCATGGTGGCGGGGTACCCCTAACCCGCCACCGATCATGGCGGGGTACATGCATGTCAGGTTACCCCAACATAGCAGAACGCCATAGCGGCAGCAATCCCTAACGACAGGCTATAAACCGCGGCGAGGCAGCGGTAGCGGCAGGGGACTGCAGGCTGCAGGCTACCCCGCTTTCTTGCCTCGATTTGCTTGCTCGCCTCGCTTTTCTTCTTGCTTCTCGCCGCTGCCTGCCTCTGCCTGCCATTACTTTTCTGCCCATTCACACTGCTCGGTCTCAGAGAACGGGGCCTGCCGCGTTCACACTAGCTGTCTCCCTGCGCCTGCATCCATTTCGATTTCTTTTCTACTTCTTTATTTTCAAGGAAAAAAAAGGGAAAATTGGCGTTGTTCATTAATACAAGTGGGCTTTTAGCTGGACTGGACTGGTCCGTACCGGACGCCCTGCCGCTCACCCACTTGCTTCACCAAGGCACCGTTTAGATGCCAAAAATTTTGCCAAAATTTTCAGATTCCCCGTCACATCGAATCTTTGAACACATGCATGAAGCATTAAATATAAATAAAAAATAAAACTAATTACACAGTTTAGATGAAATGGACGAGACAAATCTTTTAAGCCTAATTAGACCATGATTGGACAATATTTACCAAATAACAACGAAACTGCTACAGTAACGTTTCGCCAAAAATTTTGCCAACTAAACAGCCCCCAAGAACAGAAGACGAGATAATAATATTCCCTTCCCTGTCAAAACAAACAATCCAGTGCGCTAATGCGCTCCCAAGAAACAACAATTCTGGGCCCAGATCAGCAGCAGCTGTAACACCTCAGGTGTTTAGCTCCATAATTGCATTGCATTGCATAAGCATAAGCATGCATCATTTCATGTTAATTCTTGTGGTTGCAACAAATGTGATTTGTTTTTAAAGTTTTGTTTGACTCACATCATGTGACACTGTGGAGTTGGTGCAACTAAAGGGTAGAGTAGCTAATTACCTCTCACAGCACCTTAGTTATACTTAGGGTCACTCATGGAGCAAGGTTCATGTTGACCAAAATCACCAAAATGCCCTCCAAGGTGTAGTTGACCACCATTTAGCCCTAGGATGCTCTAGTTTGACCAATTAAAAAAGTCCAGCTTAGAGACCTTGCATGGAGGAGCACCCTTAAGCAAAGTTGTAGAGAATTTCATAAGGAACAAAAGTTCTAATATGGTCATCTCATGAAAATGATCAGAACATGCTCAAAAATGGCCCACAAGTCAGTATTAGAGGCTGTTTGGGACTTAGCAATTTTGGCTAAGTGTGAAGCTGAAAACCGTTTCACTGTACCTCACTTTGGCAACTTGTAACTCACAAACTAGGCCGAACCAGTCCTTGAGACAATTGACAAAGTTGTTGTCCACCCATAGCTCTACAACATTGTCAATATCACCATCACCTAGTTCTAAATGGTTTAGGAGATATGGTGCCTGGAAAAATGAGTTTCAGTCGGCATAATGGACTGAAACTAAGTTTCAGTTTTAGGGTACTCCACTTTGGAGCTCTATAGTTTTAAATCTAGGCCGAACCAGCCCAAACTCCAATTGACAAACTTGTTGCCCTCATGTAGCTCTACAATATTGCCAACATTAACTACGCCTGGTTCTCACTGGTTTGGGAGTTATTCATCGACGAAGTAACTCTATCAGTCACCTTTTCGGACATCGATTCAGTCAAACGGCGTTCTTCAGAGACCGTCGTGGCCGACCGGCCGCAGGCCGTCATCGACGCGTGGCCACGCGGTGGCAGCCGTACGCCGGCCGCGGTCCCACCCGTCAGTCCACCGAGCCTTCAAGGCCGCCACGACGCACCGGAGCTGCCCCCATTTTCTCTCCCTCCCTCATTCGGCTTCGACACGGAGAAACTGAGCCGCCATTGCCGCCCCACTCCGACAAGCTCGTGCGCGCTCACCACCGCACCGCAGCCCACCAAAACTCGTCCACTGCTCCGCCTTGTAACCCCCTCCTTCCTCCGCCTCGCAGTTGGGGTCAATTGCGCGGAGGTAAGACAACATCGCCATCTCCGCCACCGTCCGCCTCGGGCATTTCTCGCCGGAGCACCCCCGTGGCGTGACCGTGCTTCCCTAGCATCTCCCTATCTTGCGTCCTTGGTGTGTCGCGTCCGCCTTGAGCCACTGATGCTCACCGGACCGGCCATTAGGGCCGAGCAGCCGTCTAGCTCATTGGAGCCGGCATGCCGCGGCCGCGGGCCGCCATTGCCGTCGCTGACTACCTTAGCTGCCGCCATAGCCCTCTTAGATAGTACCCTTAGAATCGTATCGAGGTGGGGAAACATGACGGTGCACTTGGCCGCGCCAAAATCCGCTACCGGTGGCGAACTCCGGCCACCGTTCCTCCCCTCTGCTCTTCTCTCTCTGGCCTGCGGGCCCACGCTGTCAGCGCCACGCGCGCGCGAGCGGGAGCCCGAGCAGGCCGCACGCGGGAGTGTGCCGCGCCGCGCGAAGTGGGCCACGTCGGTTTTCCGGGCCGACCCAGCATCCGATAGGGTTTATTCATTTTCTTTATTCTGTCACAATTTTTGTTAAGTTTTGGAAAAATGTAGATCTAGGGTTTTACTTGCCCAAAAATTATGAGATAAATTTTGTTGGGATCTACAGGGTGTGTAGTATTTTATAAAAATATGATTTGGTTATGTGATGTGTAGTTTCTGGGATATTTAAATAGGTCTTTAAAATGTGTTTTAATTCACATGCAAACTTGTTTAAATCATATCTTGAGTTTCAGTGTTCCAAAAATTATGAAATTTGGTGGGTAGGCTAATTTAGACTTGCTCTAGCTCTGGTAAAAATTTGGGCAGTAGTGCTTAAGTACTTTTCAAGTTATAATGCTATCTTGTTATTTTAGGAAATACTTAAATGAATTTTTGTAATTTTTTCTACATGTGCAATGTTCATATAACTTTTTGGAGAATGTCTTGGTACCCTAGAGTGTCTAAGAAAATTAGGAAATCTGTTGTTTGACACATTTTACTAGGCTTTGTTATTTATACAAAAATCAGCCTTTTTGGCTTGTGAATTTTGTGTAGGAAGTTCCTGTGAATGAATTTAGTTCAAATTTTTACAGTAGCCTCGTTTTGGGTCAGAGAGTCTCATGTAATTTTTGTAGAATTTTAGGAGCAGTTTACATATATGTTTGAAATTCCACTTAATTAATTAAGTAAATTAAGAAAGGGGTGTAAATAAATATTCTAGGTGGGTACACCTTACTTTCTGCTGTTTTTGTGACCTTTGTGAACTTGTGGTAACATTAGTTTGGTCTTATGGGATGTTTGCCACATCAATAAATATTTAACCTTTACAATTCTAGGTTTTCTGGACAGCTGGTAGTATCTTTGGGTTTGACCCTTAATAAAAGTGTTTGCTGGAAAACTTGTGAATACCAAAATTGTAGTAAACTTGATAAACTAGCTTGTGTCAAAATTTGGGAGCATTTGGCTTAGTAATTTAGGAGTTATTGCTATTTTAAGTGACAGTCCAGAATTGACTGCTCTCTGTTTGGGGAGGACAGATTCTGGAAGTTTGGGATTTCGACTAGGTAAACTTTGGAATTAAGTGTTGTGGTCTAAAAATATTTTGTGGTGCATTTCATAAGCTTTTCATATTGTCTTAGACCATATCTTTTGGAGTTGGGAATCTCCAGTTATGTTAGAAACAAGTAGCTGCTGTCCAGAATGTATTACTGTGATATTTTGGGTTGGATGTGTTAACCTAAATAATGTCATTCTTGTGTTTGTTAGGTGTTAGGGCCTTAACCGAAGATGAACAACTATACCTTAGGTTGAGTAGCTTAGGTAAGTACTTCTCCTCCGGAGAAGAGATTTGCACGTACTGATAAAGTAACTTGATTAGATTATTGTTTTTATTTCTGAAATGCATTTCATTCCGAGCATGTTGCACCATTATGCATCCATAATATTTATTGTGCACTCATGCAATAGGTGTTCCGGAGGGGGTAACTCTCCTCGAATTCGAGCCTGTGATTCCGGAGGAAGTCCAGGACCAGCCGGAGCAGCTAGAGGAACCAACCGGCGGAGAAGTTCCCGCAGAAGACCTGCCTGAGTGTCCTAACCACCGGCCCTCGACCTTTCTGAAAGGCAAGCCCCGGTGCATGCTGAACCTACTGATTTATAAATTAATCTTGAGTACTTTTAATTGTTTACTGCATTAAGTTGTAGGAGTTATATGAAAACACTTGTTGCATTATACCTGTCCTTGTCCAGATATCGTACTTAATCCTATATTAGGTTTAGGCACGTGTCAATGCTTAGCCCTGCTTAGTACGGTAGAAGTCGGGTGATTTCCGGTCATCCGCGAGATGTAGGAAGGAGTCACGAGTGGCTTTATGGCTATCGTGGATGGAACCATGCTTAAATATGAAATTGAGACCGGGCGGGAGTTCGATAGTACAGCCGCAAGACACTTCACGTATTGGGTGTGGAGCTATGCCCGTCTGAGTCGTTTAAGGACCGATTCATTGTACGTCCTTGAGTCATGTTGAACGCAGTCTAACACTTATTTGGCCGGATAAGCCGTTCCGACCGCGAAGCCGAGTAATGTGGTTCAGGCCGGGAATCGAATGGTAGGTTGCTTCTTGGAGGAGAGAAAGGATGTGCTTGGGAACATTGGCGTGAGACCAAGGGGGAGTTAGAGTCCCTATCACCTGGCAGAGTGTCGCCCTTGGGGTCGCGACATCATTCGGACCCGCGATTCCTGAATCATATGAAAAGGTGGCTTGTGCGACCCTGGCAGGGGCCTGCGCGGTGAGTGTTAGAAATACCCCTCCAGCTGGATAGGAATTCGATTCGAATCGCCGTCGCTCCCGGTTAGTGAGCACTTGACTTGAGCAGCGGCAACGTAGATCTCATTAAATGAACAGATGGTTAAGTGAATGATATAATGTTGCCACAATGATATACCTGCTATGGATATAATAATAATGTTGTTTGATTATACTCAAGTGAATGTTTAGTACATGTGCTAAGATAGATGACAGGTAAATGCTAAAAATAACTGCTAGTACAGGTTATAAGAGTTTCAATTACTTATGCCTTTTATGTAAAATGTGATGTCAGCTAGCCTCTTGTGTAAGCCTTGCATAATCCTTGGTGTCATCTTATTTCTGATTTTCGATGGGTAAGTCTAGCTGAGTACATTTCAGTACTCAGAGTTTATTCCCTCCTGTTGCAGATGATATACTCTACCAAGGCTTCTGCAAAAATTGTCTTCACCCTGCGGGTGACGAAGACTAGATCACTAGGGCGTGATCATCTTTTATGTACTTTCCTGATGCTTTTGCGGGTTGTTGATCAACAAGACTGGCAGTAGTTAAACAACTGGTGTGTGTTTGCTTCCGCTACTTTTATAAACTTGGTTTGTAATAATTTGCGACTCCGTGTGTGTAAACTTATTTCGGGACTACTTGCGAAATGTAACGTATGATGTTGTATGTTGAATGATGCGATCTTGGTTGTAAGCAAGTTGGTTTGAAATTCTTCGTGGTTTCGATTGACTACCGGGATTATATGGGCTCAAGTTTGAAAATTTGAGCGCTTCGGTGCTTGTTTTTGTACTTGTGCTCTTATAATTTGGTCGGTTCTGTTACAGCTGGTACCGGAGCATAATTCAACATTAAACACATCGTACGAGTATTTAGAAACAAAAGTATTTGATTATAAAAAGGGGTTAAAACATTAAAAATTATTTCATAGGTATGCCAGTGATCACATCCCTTAGCCCAAATAAGGACTCTTAGGTGGCTTATTATAAAGACTAACTTGGGGGCCTTATTTGTTTTTGTTTCATCATCCATACGGCGTGATATTGTATGGATGCCATCCACTTGGGTGGTAATGTATGGATCAATTGCCTCGACGCTCTGGTAAGTGTGAGTTGTGAGAGAATGATCGTCCAACCGGCGATCTAGGGGAGAGTAGTTTTGGTGACTTGCATACTTACATGTTTAAACCATGTAACTATGTAGGCACTTAATTGTGGGAATCTTTATATCGGGTAACTTTGATACTGAAGTATATACATCAGGGAATGTGTATATGGAAGGTATTTAATTTACCGCTTTCTTGTGTGCTGATTTTGGGGAAACTGTTGGGCTGAAATGAGATTTTCTGCAGGTACACTAATAACGCAAACGAGTAGACCGATAGTGTCGTCTATATGAGAGAACGTATGTATGTCACCGCCTAGCGTTAGAAATTATGATTCTACTAGGATGAGAGGGCGTACGGAACGTGCATGCATCATGTTTAATTATATCATACATATCATTTACTCCCTCCTTAAAAATTTCAATAGTCCCGACTAAATTAAATTTCGTATCCCCTAAATGATCCTCACTTTCAGTCATATCTTGTTGCTACAGATGGCACGTACCAAGAGGACCGCTCGCAAGTCCACTGGAGGCAGGGCACCTCGTCACCAGCTCGCTCCACATGAGCCCCGCCCTGAGCCCACTGAGGTGGAAAGGCTGAGGGCTGAGTTGGCCGAAGTGACTGCTGCCCGGAATGCAGCGCGTCAGCAACTGGAGCAAGTGATCCGTGATCATGACCAGGAAACTCTTGCAGTCCAGAGATTGACAGTAGCAAACCGCAACTGTCAACGCATGCTGGTCCGTGTCATGAATCAGAGGGATGAAGCCTGGCACGAGGAGAACGTTCTGAGAGCTCGTCAGTTTGAGCTCGAACAGCAGTTGGAGAATGCTGAAGAATACAATGACAATCTTCATGAAGAAGTGCACCGCCTGAACAACCAGCTAAATCCTCTGCTGCCTAGAAATATCAACGCAGATGAGGACATGGGTTCGGGAATCTTCATGACTGAAAATGATGATGAAGTGAAGGTCAATGGGCCCCAAGATGCCGCACCAGAGGAAGCACCAGGAGAAGAGCCAGAAGAAGAAGACGACGAGGAGTTAGAGCCTGTTAGCGATGAGGATGGCGGGGAGATCCTTGACACCGACTCTGAGGACGATGCTTAGAGTAGTCATCGCGTAGCTACAATGTTAGGATCGTCTTTTGTGCCCTCCTTATGTAGGGAGAGGCTTGGTAATAACTTGGCTTTTGGGATGTAAGGTCGAACCCTATGTTTCCTGGATGTTTAGTTGGAACCTGTTAATTTCGATCGCAATTGGATGTCTTATTGTGTTGCGTTCGATGATGGTGTCACGATTAGCACCCTTCAGTGCCGCGACGAAACCGAGGGCCTCCTATGGCGCGCGACATAAGGCTGTGCTGCTTGGCACGCGCTGGTATCGAGGTGGCTAGTCATGCTCCACCATGGAACTCTACCGTTGAGAAGTCTCTTTGTGGTCAGTTGGAAGTAGCCTTTCTCAGTCAACTAAAAATGTCGAAATCGAATCCAAGTACCAGGCGAAAGGTCAAAAATCACGTAGATATTAACGTAAACGGTTCAGTAACTGCTGTGCTCCTTGTGAGTGAGCCTTTATCAAAGTACATCTTGTTGGATTCTCTCGCCTGATTTCATCACTTGATGCACTTGAATGGATGGTGCGGTTGTGATGAATTATTGTGCCATGATTATTTTGAGAAGTCTATTTCATGAAGTCAGTTTGACATATTTACAATAATTTATCTACAAACTTCCCACATCGTCAGTGCTCATTGGCTATTCATTTTGCAGGTGTCGTACAATCTCCGTCGGGGTCGTGGCAATGAGGATGAGGAACAGACACCCCCTCCGCCACCACCTACCCCGGCTGATCTGATGCAGACCGTGGTCGAAGGGCAGCGCATGCTGGCAGATGCTATGCGCCAGCTTGCCAATCGGGAGGCTCGTCATGGCCGCTAGGGCCTAGAACCCAATCAGTACATTGATTTCAAGGACTTTCTTGATACTAAGCCCCCGCTCTTTAAGGAGGCGGAGGAACCACTACAAGCTGATGAGTGGTTGAATACTATTGAACAAAAGTTTTGTCTGCTTCGCTTGACTGATGAGCTAAAGACTGAATATGCTTCTCACCAACTGCATGGCCCAGCGGGTATTTGGTGGAGCCACTATCGTTCCACACTGCCTGTAAATGTCCCTATTGCTTGGGACCAGTTCAAGGCCGCATTCCGTGGGAACTATATTCCTCCAGGTCTTATGGCTATCAAGCACACAGAATTTATGAGGTTGTCGCAGGGCAATAAAAGCTTGACTGAATATCTGCAATACTTCAACAACCTGGCAAGGTATGCCACGGAGTTTGTGGATACCGATTCCAAGAAAATTGCTAGCTTTAAAAGAGGCCTCGGCCCAAAGCTGATGAAGACTATGGGCACTAGCAAGTGTACTACCTTCAATGAATTTATCAGTGATGCTCTGACTCAAGAAAACAATAACTCTATCTATGCTGCTTCTAAGAGCCGCAAGAGGGCAATTGAGGCAGGTGCTTCACAGTCTCGAGCTCCAGCTGCCCCGAGGGCTCCTCCTCGCCCTCCTGCCACAAGTGCTAAGTTCCGTCCTCCGCAAAAGAAGGCGCCAGTGAAGACTGGGTTTCGCAAGGCATATACAGTGGCTCTGCCAAAGAGTAATTCAGGCCAAGGCAGCTCCAGTGTCCCTCCTAGCAACATGCCTTGCTGGAACTGTAACAAGCCAGGCCATTGGTCCAGGAACTGCCCTTACCCTAAGAAGAATGTCAACCAAGGTGGCCGTCAAGGGCACGCTCATTATAACAGTATTGAGGAAATCCCATCTGGTGAGGTTGTCACTACGGGTAAGTTCCTAGTTGACCAACACCCTGCAGTGGTACTTTTGATTCAGGTGCTTCGCATTCCTTTATCAGTCCTAAGTTTGCATCAGAGTTTGCACACAAATTACATACTGTTGAAGGTGGGGGTTATTGTATTAGCGCAGCAAGTGGGAATATTTCCACAAATAAAGTAGTGGGGGAATCTTGAGCTTGAGATAGAAAGGCGAAAGTACTCGCTTGCCTTAGTGGTTTTGCCGGGCTTAGACATAGATGTTATTCTGGGCATGAATTAGATGAGTCAGAATGGGGTACTCATTGATACATCCACTCGGGTAGTTATGCTCAGAGATCCTACAGATCAAAAGGGTTTTCTGGTACAACTCCCCAGAAAAGTTGATTTGGCTAGGGAAGTTCATGCTGTGCAAGCAAAGGCGTTGGCCGAAATTCCAGTAGTAAATGAGTTTCCGGACGTTTTTTCCCGATGATTTGCCGGGGCTCCCTCCAGATCGGGATGTGGAATTTAAAATCGAGTTGTTGCCTGGCACGGCTCCCATCTCTAGGAGACATTATAGGATGCCTCCGAATGAGTTAGCTGAACTTAAGGTGCAATTGAACGAACTATTGAAGAAGGGGTTGATTCGTCTTAGTTCGTCTCCGTGGGGATGTCCTGCTATCTTTGTAAAGAAGAAGGATCAGTCATTGCGAATGTGCGTAGATTATAGACCTCTCAATGCAGTCACTGTCAAAAATAAGTATCCTCTACCCCGCATCGACATCTTGTTCGATCAGTTGGCTAAAGCTAAAGTTTTCTCCAAGATTGATCTAAGATCTGGCTACCATCAAATTAAAATCCGCCTGGAAGATGTTCCCAAGATAGCTTTCTCTACCCGATACGGTCTTTATGAGTATCTTGTTATGTCTTTCGGCTTGACAAATGCCCCGCACACTTCATGTACTTGATGAATTCGGTGTTTATGCCCGAATTGGACAAGTTTGTGGTAGTATTTATTGATGACATCCTGATATATTCTGTAAATGAGGAAGATCACGCTGAACATCTGCGTATAGTCCTCACAAGACTGCGTGAACATCAACTATATGCAAAGTTCAGTAAGTGCGAATTCTGGCTTCGTGAAGTACCTTTCCTTGGGCATGTGTTGTCCGATGGAGGAATTATGGTGGACCCCGCCAAGGTACAAGAAGTACTGAACTAGAAGGCTCCTATCTCGGTTCACGAGGTTCGGAGTTTTCTTGGTTTGGCTGGCTATTATCGTCGCTTCATCCCGGATTTCTCCAAAATAGCCAAGCCAATGACTCGGTTGCTACAAAAAGACACCAGGTTTGTCTGGACTCCTGATTGTGATGCGGCTTTTCACCAACTGCGAACCCTCCTAACCTCAGCTCCGGTTTTGGCACAACCGGATATCGAGAAACCGTTTGATGTTTATTGTGATGCCTCAGGCATAGGTTTGGGAGGTGTTCTGATGCAGGAAGGCCGAGTAATTGCATATACCTCTCGACAACTTCGGAAACATGAGGCAAATTATCCAACGCATGACTTAGAACTAGCCGCAGTTGTTCATGCTTTGAAAGTGTGGCGGCATTATCTGCTGGGCAATGTTTGCAATATCTACACAGACCACAAAAGCCTCAAATACATCTTCACCCAACCCGAGTTAAATATGCGTCAAAGAAGATGGCTCGAGTTGATTAAGGATTATAACCTTCAAGTGCACTATCATCCTGGCAAGGCAAATGTGGTTATGGATGCTTTAAGCCGTAAGTCTCATTACCATTCCCTAGTTGAAACTGATTTTCATCGATCTCGCCTTCTACATCCAGCAGTCTTGTACAACATCACTGTCAGTTGTACTCTCAAAAGCAGAATTATTAAGCTCCAAAAGACTGACACTGGTATATTCCACATCAAGCGTAAGATAAAAGAGCAAGAAACTACACAGTTCAGGGTAGATGAAGAGGGTGTACTGTGGTTCAAGGATAGGTTAGTTGTGCCTAAGGACCGAGAGCTTAGAAATGATATTATGTCTGAAGCACACTCCTCTAAGTTGTCCATCCATCCTGGTAGCAATAAGATGTATTATGATTTGAAGCCGTACTATTGGTGGACCAAAATGCGGAAGGAGATAGCTGCATATGTGGCCAGGTGTGACACCTGCTGTAGAGTTAAAGCTGTGCACATGAAAGCTGGGTTGCTTCAACCACTTTCTATCCCATGTTGAAAATGGGAAGAGATAAGTATGGATTTCATTGTCGGTCTTCCTCCTACTGTCAAAAATCATAACTCCATCTGGGTAATTGTGGATCGTTTGACCAAATCAGCTCACTTCATTCCAGTTAGAGTGGACTATCGTCCCACTGACTATGCTGAGTTGTACTTCAATTAGATAGTCCGGCTCCATGGGATACCTCGTACTATCATATCTGACCGTGGTCCCTAGTTCACTGCTCGCTTTTGGGAGCACTTGCATCACCTTTTGGGAACCAAGTTAGTGAGAAGCTCTGCTTATCACCCCCAAACATCAGGACAGACGGAACGGGTTAACCAAATCTTGGAAGATCTGTTGCGGGCATGTGTAATATCATCCAAGGGTTCTTGGGAAAAATGGTTACCTCTAGCCGAATTCTCGTACAATAATAGTTACCAAGAGAGTATTAAGATGGCCCCATTCGAAGCTTTGTACGGTCGTAGGTGTAGAACCCCACTAAATTGGATAGAATCTGGTGAGAGAAGATTTTATGGTATTGCTTTTGTTGAGGAAGCTGAGGAACAAGTCTGTACCATCCAAAAACATATGGCTGCAGCCTAAGCTAGACAGAAAAGTTATGCTGATCGTCGTAGAAAACCACTCGAGTTTGAAGTTGGAGACTTCGTGTGTCTGAAAGTTTCTCCAATAAAGAGTGTCCAACGTTTTGGTGTTAAGCGAAAACTTACGCCGAGATACGTGGGTTCTTTCCAAATCATAGGCAAGAGTGGAGCTGTTGCGTACAAAATTCAGTTACCTCCAGAAATGAGTGCCATATTCAACGTCTTCCATGTATCTCAGCTCAAAAAGTGTCTTCGAGTTCCTGAGGAAAGAGTCCCTTTAGGAGATATCAGGCTGAAATCCGATCTAACTTATGAAGAAAAGCCAGTCCGAGTGATCGATACTCAGGAACGAGTGACTAGAAGCAAAGTGGTTAAGTGGTATAAAGTGATGTGGAGTAATCAGGGTAGTGAAAGTGACGCTACATAGGAACGGGAAGACTATTTGCGGGATGGTTATAAGGAATTCTATGAAAAATGGTACGCTTTCTAAATCTCGGGACGAGATTTTTATAAGGAGGGAGGGCTGTAACACCTCAGGTGTTTAGCTCTATAATTGCATTGCATTGCATAAGCATAAGCATGCATCATTTCATGTTAATTCTTGTGGTTGCAACAAATGTGATTTGTTTTTAAAGTTTTGTTTGACTCACATCATGTGACACTGTGGAGTTGGTGCAACTAAAGGGTAGAGTAGCTAATTACCTCTCACAGCACCTTAGTTATACTTAGGGTCACTCATGGAGCAAGGTTCATGTTGACCAAAATCACCAAAATGCCCTCCAAGGTGTAGTTGACCACCATTTAGCCGTAGGATGCTCTAGTTTGACCAATTAAAAAAGTCCAGCTTAGAGACCTTGCATGGAGGAGCACCCTTAAGCAAAGTTGTAGAGAATTTCATAAGGAATAAAAGTTCTAATATGGTCATCTCATGAAAATGATCAGAACATGCTCAAAAATGGCCCACAAGTCAGTATTAGAGGCTGTTTTGGGACTTAGCAATTTTGGCTAAGTGTGAAGCTGAAAACTGTTTCACTGTACCTCACTTTGTCAACTTGTAACTCACAAACTAGGCCGAACCAGTCCTTGAGCCAATTGACAAAGTTGTTGTCCACCCATAGCTCTACAACATTGTCAATATCACCATCACCTAGTTCTAAATGGTTTAGGAGATATGGTGCCTGGAAAAATGAGTTTCAGTCGGCATAATGGACTAAAACTAAGTTTCAGTTTTAGGGTACTCCACTTTGGAGCTCTGTAGTTTCAAATCTAGGCCGAACCAGCCCAAACTCCAATTGACAAACTTGTTGCCCTCATGTAGCTCTACAACATTGCCAACATCAACTACGCCTGGTTCTCACTGGTTTGGGAGTTATTCATCGACGAAGTAACTCTGTCAGTCACCTTTTCGGACATCGATTCAGTCAAACGGCGTTCTTCAGAGACCGTCGTGGCCGACCGGCCGCAGGCCGTCGTCGATGCGTGGCCACGCGGTGGCAGCCGTACGCCGGTCGCGGTCCCACCCGTCAGTCCACCGAGCCTTCAAGGCCGCCACGACGCACCGGAGCTGCCCCCATTTTCTCTCCCTCCCTCATTCGGCTTCGACACGGAGAAACTGAGCCGCCATTGCCGCCCCACTCCGGCAAGCTCGTGCGCGCTCACCACCGCACCGCAGCCCACCAAAACTCGTCCACTGCTCCGCCTTGTAACCCCCTCCATCCTCCGCCTCGCAGTTGGGGTCAATTGCGCGGAGGTAAGACAACATCGCCATCTCTGCCACCGTCCGCCTCGGGCATTTCTCGCCGGAGCACCCCCGTGGCGTGGCCGTGCTTCCCTAGCGTCTCCCTATCTTGCGTCCTTGGTGTGTCGCGTCCGCCTTGAGCCACTGATGCTCACCGGACCGGCCATTAGGGCCGAGCAGCCGTCTAGCTCATCGGAGCCGGCATGCCGCGGCCGCGGGCCGCCATTGCCGTCGCTGACTACCTTAGCTGCCGCCATAGCTCTCTTAGATGGTACCCTTAGAATCGTATCGAGGTGGGGAAACATGACGGTGCACTTGGCCGCGCCGAAATCCGCTACCGGTGGCGAACTCCGGCCACCGTTCCTCCCCTCTGCTCTTCTCTCTCTGGCCTGCGGGCCCACGCTGTCAGCGCCACGCGCGCGCGGGAGTGGGCCGCGCCGCGCGAAGTGGGCCACGTCGGTTTTCCGGGCCGGCCCAGCATCCGATAGGGTTTATTCATTTTCTTTATTCTGTCACAATTTTTGTTAAGTTTTGGAAAAATGTAGATCTAGGGTTTTACTTGCCCAAAAATTATGAGATAAATTTTGTTGGGATCTACAGGGTGTGTAGTATTTTAGAAAAATATGATTTGGTTATGTGATGTGTAGTTTCTGGGATATTTAAATAGGTCTTTAAAATGTGTTTTAATTCACATGCAAACTTGTTTAAATCATATCTTGAGTTTCAGTGTTCCAAAAATTATGAAATTTGGTGGGTAGGCTAATTTAGACTTGCTCTAGCTCTGGTAAAAAATTGGGCAGTAGTGCTTAAATACTTTTCAAGTTATAATGCTATCTTGTTATTTTAGGAAATACTTAAATGAATTTTTGTAATTTTTTCTACATGTGCAATGTTCATATAACTTTTTGCAGAATGTCTTGGTACCCTAGAGTGTCTAAGAAAATTAGGAAATCTGTTGTTTGACACTTTTTACTAGGCTTTGTTATTTATACAAAAATTAGCCTTTTTGGCTTGTGAATTTTGTGTAGGAAGTTCCTGTGAATGAATTTAGTTCAAATTTTTACAGTAGCCTCTTTTTGGGTCAGAGAGTCTTGGTACCCTAGAGTACTTTTAATTGTTTACTGCATTAAGTTGTAGGAGTTATATGAAAACACTTGTTGCATTATACCTGTCCTTGTCCAGATATCGTACTTAATCCTATATTAGGTTTAGGCACGTGTCAATGCTTAGCCCTGCTTAGTACGGTAGAAGTCGGGTGATTTCCGGTCATCCGCGAGATGTAGGAAGGAGTCACGAGTGGCTTTATGGCTATCATGGATGGAACCATGCTTAAATATTAAATTGAGACCGGGCGGGAGTTCGATAGTACAGCCGCAAGACACTTCACGTCTTGGGTGTGGAGCTATGCCCGTCTGAGTCGTTTAAGGACCGATTCGCTGTACGTCCTTGAGTCATGTTGAACGCAGTCTAACACTTAGTTGGCCGGATAAGCCGTTCCAACCGCGAAGCCGAGTAATGTGGTTCAGGCCGGGAATCGAATGGTAGGTTGCTTCTTGGAGGAGAGAAATGATATGCTTGGGGACATTGGCGTGAGACCAAGGGGGGTTAGAGTCCCTATCACCTGGCAGAGTGTCGCCCTTGGGGTCGCGACATCATTCGGACCCGCGATTCCTGAATCATATGAAAAGGTGGCTTGTGCGACCCTGGTAGGGGCCTGCGCGGTGAGTGTTAGAAATACCCCTCTAGCTGGATAGGAATTCGATTCGAATCGCCGTCGCTCTCGGTTAGTGAGCACTTGACTTGAGCAGCGGCAACGTAGATCTCATTAAATGAACAGATGGTTAAGTGAATGATATAATGTTGCCACAATGATATACCTGCTATGGATATAATAATAATGTTGTTTGATTATACTCAAGTGAATGTTTAGTACAGGTGCTAAGATAGATGACAGGTAAATGCTAAAAATAACTGCTAGTACAGGTTATAAGAGTTTCAATTACTTATGCCTTTTATGCAAAATGTGATGTCAGCTAGCCTCTTGTGTAAGCCTTGCATAATCCTTGGTGTCATCTTATTTCTGGTTTTCGACGGGTAAGTCTAGCTGAGTATATTCCAGTACTCAGGGTTTATTCCCTCCTGTTGCAGATGATATGCTCTACCAAGGCTTCTGCAAAAATTGTCTCCACCCTGCGGGTGACGAAGACTAGATCACTAGGGCGTGATCATCTTTTATGTACTTTCCTGATGCTTTTGCGGGTTGTTGATCAACAAGACTGGCAGTAGTTAAACAACTGGTGTGTGTTTGCTTTCGCTACTTTTATAAACTTGGTTTGTAATAATTTGTGACTCCGTGTGTGTAAACTTATTTCGGGACTACTTGCGAAATGTAACGTATGATGTTGTATGTTGAATGATGCGATCTTGGTTGTAAGCAAGTTGGATTGAAATCCTTCGTGGTTTCGATTGACTACCGGGATTATATGGGCTCAAGTTCGAAAATTTGAGCGCTTCGGTGCTTGTTTTTGTACTTGTGCTCTTATAATTTGGTCGGTTCTGTTACAGCAGCTGTTAGAAGATCATCCATGAACAATGGGTACAAATTTGCACGACAACAAGAGCTGAAATTTTATCGGTTTCAGAAAAGAAAGAGCTGAAATCTTATTCAAGACAATATGGGATGGACAATATAAATTGGTTCTTACATCAGACTAGGGCAGCTTGCTACTGTACCCACCCTGCTGGATGAAGCTGGTCATCACGCGGTGGCTTCTGTAGTGAGGCACATGGCGCTTTCTACAGGCTGGGGAAGTTGGAGCTTCCACTCCAAGGTCATGGCAATGTTTATAGCCTTCAGCTGACCAGTAAGTTTCACGTTTTCACCTCAAAATGCCAAGACTGAAGCACCGTTCTTCAGACCAAATGAGAGCAACTGAAACACCGTTCTTGACAGTCACATGAGTTATTGCAGGAGAGCTTTCTACCCGGGAACAGTTAGCTGTTTCAAGTGCAAGAGAAACAAAGTTGCCGACGGCTCATGACTTCCCAAAAAATAGCTCCTTCAAAGAAGTCAAGGGCGAGCTGTTGCCATAGGCAATGGTATCTCTCCATAGAGTAAATCCTAGCAAGCAACAAAAATTTTTAGTTCTGTATTAATTCTGAAACGCTGTGCTCTTCACAAAAATGCTGCAACTCTGAAATGCTTGTGCTCTTCACAAAATTGCCAAAATGAAATGTTACTGCTAAAGACATTTATATTCGGAAAGAAACAAACTAGATATTGCAAAGAGAGAAGACCTAGCCATAGAAGCAGACCATCTGATGTTGCAAAGTAAAATTCTCGGCTGATGCTATTAAAGCTGGAACAAAAAAAGGGGGGGTTAATTGTCTTGTATGAGTCATACAGGATAAATACAAAAGTAATGGATAACACAGCTATGAGAAATACATTACCAGTACATGCATGTCAGGTTACCCCAACATAGCAGAACGCAGAACGCCATAGTCGCCGCCGTCCACGACATAGTAGAACGCCATGGACACAGAACGCCATAGCAGAACGCCATAGCCGCCGCCGGGCGCCTGGTCTCGTGGAGAGGCCCCGCTGACCCGTCCACCGGAGACTTTTCGTTCGGCCTCGACCCCGTCTCCAACCTCCAGCTGATGGTCTATGGCACGGGGCCGACCCGTACTGCCGCATCAGCGTGTGGAACGGCGTGTCGGTGTCCGGCGGCATGTACACGAGCTCCCCTAGCTCGATGGTGTACCAGACCATCGTCAACACCGGCGACGAGTTCTACCTCGTGTACACTGTCTCCGACGGCTCGCCGTACTTCCGAATCATGCTCGACCACACCGGCACGATGAAGCTCCTGATGAGCTGGGACGCCAACTCGTCGTCCTGGACGGTCGTCTCCGAGCGCCCAACCGGTGGCTAAGGCCTCTATGGTTCGTGTGTCCCCAACGGCTACTGCGACTTCGCCGGAGGTGCCCCGGCATGCCAGTGCCTCGAGGGCTTTGAGCCCGTCGCCGTCGGGATGAACTCTTCGAGAGGATGTCGGAGAATGGAGCCTCTGCAGTGCAGCAAGGGAAGTCACTTCGTGGCCTTGCCCGGGATGAGAGTTCCTGACAAGTTCGTGCTCCTCCGGAACAGAAGCTTTGAGCAGTGCGCGGCCAACTGCAGTAGTAACTGCTCCTGCACCGCCTATGCTTACGCCAACTTGAGCAGCAGCGGTGCCATGGCCGACCAGTCATGGTGCTTGGTTTGGAGGAAAGGTTGTACCCCGCCATGATCGGTGGCGGGTTAGGGGTACCCTGCCACCATGCATGCCGGGGTATACCTTTCCACGCTGGCCTGCAGGGTGCCACGTGGGACCTGCACCCCGCCACCATGCATGGCGGGGTTCAGTGCATTTGCCCCGCCATGCATGGTGGCGGGGCCAAACGGGTTAGATTTAAAAAAAAAATAAATACGGGTTAAATTTAAAATATGTTTCAAATTTGGGCTAAAAATTAAAAAAAATCGCCTTGGCGGATCCGACGGGAGAAGGGCTTGGCCATGACGGATCAGGTGAGGAAAGTGCTAGCCACGTACAGTAAGCAGCGAAGGCACAACCGATTTGATGGCTAGCCGCAACAAATCTTACTTATCCACAATGGATGTGGTGAACGGCTAGTGAATGGCAATGGTGCGCTGCATTTGGTCATCGTGCATCTTTTTATAAAAATCTGTTTCTATAGACGAACCACTTTTCTAACCGCCTCTAGAAATTTAGATTTTAGCTGCGGTCTTCTAGCCACTGTCGAAGATCTTTGATTCCCAGAGACCCTGCAACTGTCTATGCAAACCGATTTTTATTTGATCGATCAGTGCAAGTCGGTTTTGTAGTAGTGATCATCATCCCGTCCTTGTCGGCATGGTCGTGCTCCGTGCTCGCCGCTTCAGTGCATGTCTTGTTCATTGCCTCAATTTGATCCATGCTTTCTTGAAGTCAAACACTTGAGGTGCTGCAAGCAGCTCCAGCACCGTGGTTGTCCTAGGTGTTTGTCTAGGCAAGGACACGGGCAATTAATGGTAACGCCGATGGCCTTGAGCTCTGCGTTTTAGCTCTAAGCATGCAACAACGGCGGCGAGCATTCTGTGACTCCTGGCAGCCAGTAGAGGCTAAAGCTAGCTGTCTAGAGGACTGTAAACGTACAGTTGATTTATTTAATTTACTTCTCCCAAACAAACAATTACAGAGAATGAACATTTTAATTACACGGGTAGGTTGTGCAAATGCAAATACAAGTGGAGTGGTTTTACACTTGTAAGTGATTATTATTTATTACTATGTGTCCAGACATGGCCTACGAGAGTTAATAATCATGCCCCTGTTCATCTGGCTTATAATCCATCTTTTTCAGCTTGTTTTTTCAACTGAAACAATATTTTTCTCTCACAACAAATCAGCCAACAGTGTTTTTCAGCCGGCTTATCAGCACAGCCGAACGGGGCCCATATCATTATTAATGGTAACATGAGAAAGCACTGTGCATAAGATTTTGCACTATATACCTTAGAAGAATTGCGCGCTGATGACTGACGTTGGTAAATTTGGTTTTAATCCTAGAAAAACACTGCAACTTGTGTTTAACCTATTCGGTCGTCAATGTGGACTGGATGTCACCTTGGACATTTGGCTACTTTTCCTCCACGTTCTATCTGCGTCCTAATGTTCATCTCGTTTCGATCGCACTTCTCCCATCCCAGTATTCTAGTATCTATCTACATGTTTATGACTCAGTTTTTTGTTACCTTGTAGATAGAATTATCGTACCATCGCACACATATACGGCTGGATCAGCGTTATATAGCACTAGTAACACCAGAAAGCAGACTAGCTTAGCTGCAGGGTTAATCCTAATTATATATCCACCATGGACGACGCAGAGCGGACTGCTGGCCCAAGCACTGCGCGGTGGGGCCGCCGCTCGACTCTCCTTCTGACGTGGTCGCTGGCCGAGCTCGTGACCGTCTTGGTGTACGCGTTCGCCGGCCGGCTCTGGGGCTTCGTCGTCGCCGGCGTGCTCCTTGCGCTCGTGTTCATCTTCACGTGCTACTACCTCCGCCGCACGAGGGGGTCCGAGGAGTCAACGGTGGGGCAGCAGCCTGCTGAGCCATGGACGGGCCAGCAGCATCAGGTCAACGGCGTCGTCGGCCTCAGCCAGGGGGACATCGAGGCCATCCCGGCGTTCGAGTACCGCGCGGCGGAGGCCGCCAGCGGCTCTGGGTCGTCGTCCGTGGAGGAGTGCGCGGTGTGCATCAGCGTCTTGCGGGACGGGGAGACGGTGAGGAGGCTGCCGGCGTGCGGCCACGCGTTCCATGCGCGGTGCATCAACGGGTGGCTGCGTGGGCACGCTACCTGCCCGATCTGTCGTGCCGGCATCAAGGTCGTCGCCGGCGACGACGGCGAGCCATCCCCAGTGGCGGCGGCTGTGTAGTACAGTACAGCACGTTTGCCCACATTAGTGATTATTTGTTTCCTATATCTCATATACTTATTAGTGATAAATGAGTAGTTCTTCTTTGACTTTCATTCAAGTGGAGTTGGTAGTACACGCAATTTGATAGCATGTTCTTATAGTAGATTTTGAGCATAGGTTCTTGTACGGTATCAAATACTGTTGTTTTAACACTCTAAAGTTAAATATAAAATATAACACAAACATTATATACTAAGTTATAAGACGTTTTGACTTTTCTACGTTCATAGTTTTTGTTATGCATTTAAATATAGTGTATGTCTAAGGGTCTGTTTGGTTCGCCCTGTTAAACTTTAACAGATGTTGACTATGGGGTTGACTATAGGGTATTCGGATACTAATAATGGACTAATTATGCTTAATAGATTCATCTCGTAAATTAATCTCAATTTGTGCAATTAGTTTCGTAATTAGTCTATGTTTAACACTATATGTATGTGTCCAAATATTCAATGTGATAGGTGTTAAAAAAACAAGGGGAACCAAACACCCCCTAAATACATATCAAAGCAATATATCTAAAAAGCCAAAACGTCTTACAATTTAGAACGAAGAGAGTTCTATATAGTACTCATTATAATAAGTGCATAATGTTCTTGTTTTCACCCATGCTTGGTATTCACATGAATCACATGTTGCTCTAGTTTCACCGTCAAGGGCATTGTCAATGTCCACCCCACCCACCTTCAGGCACCTCATCCCCACCCACGCCTCCTTGGGCTTGCTTGTTGCCGCCGCCGAGACTGCCCCGCTCGGTGGCAGGAACATGGCACAACTCTCTCCAACTAGGCAGTGAGGAGTAGACATGGTTTGACCCTGCCTCGCCCGACCACAAGAACTTGGTGAGGACCAACGGCGAGGAGTGGACATGCCTTGGCCCAGCCTCGCCTGACCACAAGAACCTAGTGAGGATCGGCTGCCGCCCTAACCTGCCCTCGCCTCCTCGGGGCCTTGGTACATGTGCAAGGATCATGTGTGTCCATGATGATGTCTTTTAGTTTTGGTGATTAAGATGACAATACAAGCCTAACTCTAACATGTATGTTAAAGATGTGTTAGACATGTCATAATAGGTTATAGGGATGCAAGGTTAAAATTTTGATCAAGATCCGAGTTGAAATAGAGAAGAAATGGTGGAAATTCCTTGCCAGACAGGATCATATGGTGGAGTCTAGTAAGTCAACTAGGAAACTGTGCCTATCGGATGATACGTCAAAAAAAATTATCCTACGGATCATCAGGTGCACATAAGAGAACTGTCACAACCGAATACTCGGAGGATCAAGGCCACTGAACGATATGGTGTAGCTTAGGAGTAACCCAACGGATCATCCATTTAAGATAAGAGTAGTGGAGACCAAATGTCTAACACCCCACTGGATGATATGGTGTAGTATCTCGGACCACCCAGTAGATCATCCGGTCAGCAGAAAAACTATCTGGTAGACTTTTTCTAGTGTCTCTTTGAGAGGGATGTGGCTAGATATATGAGGTTGACTCACTTGTTTAAATATGTTGGAGTGCCCCAAGATTGTTACAAGTTAGAGCAAGTGTTTCTACAATCCAACCACCGTCTCAAGTCATTCAAGATCACATCTAAGACTAAGATAGACACTATAATGCATCATTGTAAGATTCAGGTATTAGAGCTTGAGAACTTTGAGTGATTGCACCGTGTTACCTTAATATCTTGGTGATTCAGAGTGCTTGCGATTTTTGTGACCTCCGGTGAAAGTATGGTTGGCTCAAGGTGGTGACCCCCATTTTTGGTGTGCACCGGCGTTGTATCTGTGTGACCTCCCCTCTATGTGGATAATCTCCATAGTGGACATAACATCAAGGTGTCTACAAGAGCAAGGTGGATAAGTTGTGTTGCCTTTTATAGGTACGACATAGCTTTTGCTACGTACTATGACTTATAATTTAGAACAGAGAGGTAGTAAATATAAGCTAAAGGTGTGTTTGGTTCACCGGCTAGCTTTGCCACACTATGCATATGGCTCACCACAAAAACCTGGTTGTTGGAAGATTAAAAAAAACCTGGTTGTTGGTTGGTTGTTCCAATCTGCGGGCTGCAGCTTGGCACAAGATTCATATTTGATTCACGTATAAACTTCAACCACAGGTGTGGAGCCCACTGTTCCACGGTGACGCCACAAATAGGACGTGCCGTACGCGTGTAACGGCTATGAACCAATGAGACACATATATTTGTTATTCTTCTTATTACAATTCATGATGAAATTACTATATTATGATAATAAATTATTTGAGAAACTATAATAAATCTCATAAATTAGTACAAACGTTATAGCAGGTAAACATAAAAAAGTTACCGGTCATGAGTAGCCTTTCCCAAGCATGTAACAGACAAAATTCTAATAACCGTAATAAAAGATGGATTCTCAGATCCTTCTATAACAAAACCAAAGCCTTTTGTCCTGGAAAAAGGTTAGATCATCATACTACTTTTCTTTTGGGCAAGAACCCAATTCAATATATATATATATATATATATATATATATATATATATATATATATATATATATATATATATATATATATATATATATATATATATATATATATATATATGTGTCATCGATCTTGTGCTTCCTTGCTTTGCCTTCTGAAGCATTGAAGTTGATCAGCAAGAATGCACGTTCTATGCTGAAGCCACCGATTGAGCATCTGAGAAACCTGCAGCATGGTTATCTTTTTCGCCTGACCGTCGTTTCATTGACTTCTTCTTGATTTCCTCCTCCTTCATGTCGACAAACTTTACGATCCCTTTGAAGCTGCCAAGGCCTGACAGCCTCCGCTGTCTTTTGCCAGCACCATCAGCGTCAGCTGCACTGGGCTCGTCAGCATCTTCAGAATTGGAGTACTGCTTGTACTGCCAGCAGACTTGTATGAAGAACATCACCAGAGCTAAGAGACAGATCAGGGCACAGATGAGGAAAAGGCCCCAGAAGCTTCCGAGGCCAAGCCTGGTTGCTCCCAGATTGCTCTCATCGTCGGTGGCGCAGCTCGGCTTTGTGAACCACTCGTCATGGATGCTCTGAAGCTTGCCACTCTCTGAAAGCTGAAGGATGGCGGTCGACATATCTGCAGCAAGGGGGGAGTCTTTCTGGAATGCCTGCAAAGAAAAAACAATGGACACATGCTTCCTTTAGATGCAATGCAACAGGACAGATGCCCAAATGAAAGCGAATGAAAGGCATATAACAAGTTACTAAAAAAAGAAGGCACAGAACAAGATAAAGGGCGATGAACATACGAATCCCCATCCTTCCCTTGTGAACTGTTGTCCCACAATCTTGAAGTTGCAGTAGTGTGACAGGAAGATATCGATATACGGCTTCTCGTCGATAATTGCAGCAACACCGCCATTTTTTGGTCCACGGGTAAGGGCATCAGCGTATTCCTGGATCGTATCCAGTTGCACCAATCGAGACTCAGGAACGTTGAGGTTTATCATCAGGTATTTCTTGGTGAATTTTCCGGTCTGGTATCCAATAGGTAAAGAGCTTGATATGAGACTGTCAAGTCCTGTAATTCCTGTTGCGAGCTGTTGGACCGTCAGGATTGACGTCAAGCTGGCAGTGTAGCTTGAAGTGATGATCAACACGACGAACATCCATATAATCAGCACGAAACGCCCGAGCGCGGTTCCGGTGTTCTGCCCTGAAGGTGAGAGTTTTTTAGTCAAGAAATTTCTCCCATGCAGTGAAAAAAAAATCATGGGGGAAGTTGATGTCATTGAGGCATCTAGTAGTGGTCTTACTGTGTGAGAAGAACATTGTTGAGAAGCTGAACCTGAAAGAGAAGCACACAATGTATATATGGTTAACTCCTAAAGTTAGCAACTAAGCATTCAGAAAAGAACACAAATAGAAAAAGAGAAAATTGAATAAAGCTACAAACATTTTGACCCATATAATGGTACTGCCAGTCTGAATTTTGACTAAAGCCAGGTATGGTAATAAACTAGGATAAAAACACATCCTTAGATAGAGGCTTAGAGTAGCAACAGCCAACATAGACGACATACCAGAATATTGTTATGATTTGATTTCGTGGAGGCCCTCGAAATTCCTCATTAGTCCGATGTTCGAGTAGCCACACTACAATTCCCACCAAAATGAAAAGAGCGCCTGTGACAAACCACATCTCCCATGTGAAAGGTTTAAGGAAAGCCCAGGCGCTTGAGGATACATGTTTCACCGGCGCCACTATCACAAGCCCTGAATCAATGTAAGGCTGTGTGTACTCTGCAAGCCGTGTTCCATTTCTCACTATCGCAAAGTCGCCTACAGCTGCATCAAGTGTCTGAATGAAAATGAAACAAACAAATCAAAGGATTGTAAACAAATTAAAGCTAATGGTGAAACAAACTGGGATGACAGAGAATTTTGGACATACATTGGAAGCAACCATCCCAACAATGCCGACGTAACTAGGGTTCGTTGTGCCATCCCCGATAGGTACAAACTGGTAAGGAACTGGGTAAGGGAGCAGTTTAATTGCTGACTTGAAAACATCAATGCAGTAACCTCTCACAGTATCAGGGCTACTGCCTGACACCAATATCTTGAAGCTTGGTTTAACTGGGACCCCAACTCTGAGAGGTTGGCCATTGTTTGGAAACACCCAGCCCCTAGGTATATCAGTTGAATCACCAGGCCATACCACAGTCTTCAGCTGATAGGCACTGGATGCATTTGATGGCATCTGATACAAAATTTCAGGAGCAGCCACAGAAAGGCCTGAATAGTTGGACCAATAGCCGACCAAGCTGGCGCCGGAGGGGCCAACATTGAGGATATCATAAGCTGGGCGTACCAAATTGCCGCCTGAATCAAATCGGACTGGACCGGTTAGACCTGTGAAGTTTGTGAGGAGAAGTTGCTGCAGCATCTGGTCACCACCGTCGAATATCTTGAGAGTTGACAGACGCAGAGTGGTGCCGTTTGGATCATGCAGCCTTGGATCTGTTGAAAAGTTGATCTGTTGCCCAGCATTGAGAAATTGGTCGACAGAGCGAGCAACGGCCCAAACTGAGTCATAAGCATAGAAAGCATATGAGTTCAGTCCAGAAGTCATACTTCTGTTACGAGCCACAGTGTTCCATCTAGGTATGAACTTTTTCTTGGCATCGGAATCAGGAGTGTGCTGACGAAGAACAATTACTCCCTGAATATTACTTATGTATTTAGGATCTCTAGATGCGGGGGAGGAATCGAGGACAGCAGCTAGCCAATCAGTTACTATCCAGACATAGCCACTGGCCATCATCTGGAGCTTCTTAGCTGCAGAAAATACCCTCAAACCTGTGTCAGGATTGACATGCACAACCATGACCCTTGATTCCATCATGTTTGCTCTAAACAGTACATCACGGATCACGTCTGTGTTTGAATTTGGAGGAATAGCTGCTTTATATGAAACCTGTGCCCTTTTCAATGCAAGCGCATCGCCGAGAGCCGAGACGCCACCTCGCCCATAATCGTCGTCGACGTATATAGCAGTCACCCTTTTCCACTGATAGTAATCAACAATGCTAGCAATGGCATTCATTTGGAAGTAGTCACTTGTTGTTGTCCTTAAGAAGTAAGGATACTCTGATGCAGAAAGAGTTGGATCCGTCGCCGCAAATGATAGAAGAGGAACATGTAACTCGTTGACAACTTGAGAGATGACATGGCCTATCCCAGAGGATTGTGGGCCAATCACAGCAACTACATTTTTCTCCATTAGCTCCAATGCTGCAACCAAGTAATGAATCAGTTCATGCATGCACCATCGAAGTGAGAGTAGCAGTGACAGTTGATGAACTGAAGTTAAATTCGGATGTCTTGCAATTGCAACCCAAGAAAAGTAACTTATTCTACTCGTAGCCAAGGTTCTGGGATTCTTTTCAGAAAAAATCTAGCCCGCCGAATTGGACAAAATTTGGAAATTTCGAATCAGTGTCCACTACAGATCTGAATGAAATTTGAACAAAATTTCCCCAACCTGTTAGACATGGCAGTGGGCGTGGAGAGGGTGCATGCAGCGCCGGTGTGGAACGCGCAGGCGGCGGGGGAGGGCGGCGACGACGCGGTGGGGGCAGCAGCGGGTGCAGATGACAGTGATGACCAAGGTAATAAATAACATATAGCAGGTTGATAGCGGATTGTGGATAGCAGGCGATATTGCAGACGATAAGTTCCAATAGCGGCACCCGATAGTCCCATATAATCTTAAGTACATATATCATGAATAATGAATATAAATAATTTTAAGTGTATATATCATGAATAATTTTATGTTCCACAGCCGATGCGTGGGTATTTGAATTTGGGGTGTGCATCATAGTGGGCTAGACTAATTAGGGATATTTGCTTCCATGCTATGGCGGCCTGCTACGCGCAATTGCGGCCGCAGTATCGGCCTGCTATTCAGAATTGCGGCCGCAAAGTTCCAAGATGCAAAGTTCAGAGCGCTACCTCATAGCGGTAGCGGCAATGGACCGCTACCGCTATTGCGGGTGCAATTGCGGCCGCTACCGCCGCTATTTATTACCTTGGTGACGACACGGCAAAGTTGGTGACGGCGCAGCGGTGGGCGTCGAGGAGCGGCCATGGCACGGGGGCGGCGTCAAGGAGCGATCACGCTCTCGCGGTGGCTGCGGGAGAGCTGGCGCAGGCGGCGACGAGCGGCGACGGCGTTGCTGGCGGCGGCTCGCAAGCAAGCGCCCGGCTGGCTAGGCCGTGAGGAAGGGCCTCCTTGGTTTGCTTGCTTGGGTCTCAAAACTACAAACCGGATTACTCCCTCTGTCCCCATTTATCTGTCGTTTTCGGTTTTCATGCCGCAAGTTTGACTCGATTTGTAGAAAATATGTACAATATTTTTATTTTCAAATAAATTTATTAAAAAACTAGATTCAAAGATCTTTCTAATGATATCAATTATGTACCATAAATATTAATATTTTTTAATATATATTTTGTCAAAATTATTTATCGAAAAACGTAAACGATAGATATTCAGGACGGAGCGAGTATATCAGTTGACGAACGTAGAGGCTATAAAGCCTGTATTTTCATTGCCAATAATACAGGCTATATGGCCCCCACATTCAACAACCAATATACTCCGTCTGTCCTTTAATATCCGTCGTTTGTGCTTCCTAATATACAACTTTGATTAAATATTTATTTACAAATATTAATATTTATGGTACATAATTAGTATTATTGAAAAGATATTTGAATCTAGTTTTTTAATAAATTTATTTGAAGATACAAATGTTACTCACATTTTCTACAAATCGAGTCAAGCTTGTGGCATGAACACCAACGACGACAGATATTTAGAGGCGGAGGGAGTACTTTACAGGGCCTCATTGTGATAACTGCTATGCAATGTCCTACGCACAGTACACCTCTTGTTTGGTGTAACTAAAAACTTGTCTAAGCAAAATTAAGGCATATCTGATTGATTCATTAAGAAAATTGACACACCACATTTTATGGTTAAATCACGGTAAACTGATGAGGAAGAAGTACTCACTACTATGTCATGGCCCTCAACCAAATGCATTTCTATAACTTTTTGCCCTAACTTTGGGGGGCCTTTAATTATGATAAATCTAAGTTTTGGTTAGGCCAATTTTAGAAGTCAACTTGCAGGCCTAAAGTTTTTTAGGGTCTACTTGATTGCAAGCCGATTTTTGCCAAGTCAAAATATGGGCAAATTTAAGAAAGTTGGTAGGTAATTGGTTTAGTGCCAAAATTTTGGAAAGACAACTTCTTTCTCATTTTTTTGGTACACCAAGTCCCAACATTGGACGTCTTATTACAAAATACTTTATATCTGCTTACTCTAATATTGATGTAACCATGTTTTGGCTTGCCTTAAGGGCATGTTTGGTAGCGCTCTGGCTTTGGCTCCGCGGCAACAAAGCCGCACCAAATGGCCACAGGAGAAGGAACACTTCTGCACTACAGACAGAGGAGTTGGAGCCCTTTTTGCCATACAGAGGCGGAGCCACGATTTGCAGCTCCACCGCTCCGGCTCCGGCTCTGGCTCCGGCTCCGGCAGAGAAACAGCACGGGTGGAGCCTGACCAAACAGGGTCTAAAATTGTCGTCATAAAAATTAGCTTGTAACTAAATAGACCCTTACCAATCATTGTATTGATGGAGGAATATTTATGTGCTCTTTGCTGGGCCTTAGACTAGCTACAATGTGAGTCAAAATCGATGCTGAAACAAGGAAAAGTGAGTTTGGGCATCGAGTAGTGCCATTGTGCGAAGCGATGCCGAGTTTCAAAAAGCTAGCATCAAGTAACCTACATGCATCGATGCTGAGGAAGTAAAAAATTGTTTCTCAGCCAGTGTCGATGTTTTCTCACTAACAGGAAACGAAGATGACGGTCTGACGTTGGTTCCCACAGGCCACAGGCACAACCATGTCGATGCTAAACGTGTTTTCTCAGTTTTGCATGGCATGCACAGCCTCAACTAATTGCGGGTAGTCTTAGAATGGGGTAAAAATTTGAATCGGACTCGCCGGTTTAGTTTTCTTGGGCCAGATCGTAATAAACGAGTCGTAACTATACGAGTCGGTCCCAGTCCCAGTCCCAGTCCCGGTGCTCCCGCGCGACGTTCGTGTGGGGGCATCTGAGTGCGGCCGTCCGCCCACGACGGCAACATCTTCCCGACGGCGAGCGGCTTCCGTGTGCTTGGCCGTCCTCGCGTCCCCCATGGAGCAGGTTGCCCCACAGCGGGCTGCCCTTGCAGCGGCAGTGCCCGGCTTTACCTGCGTGCAACTCCCCCCAGCGGCAAGCGGCTACGGGCTACGGAATCCCAGCTCCGCGCGCGCTCGGTGGGGGTGTCCGGGTGCGACCTTGTCTCGGCGACCACGGTAGCTGGGTGGACGGCGGTGGGCTGCGGCTTCTACTCCTGTGCAGGTGCAGCGGCCTGGGCCTTGTCCCTCACTCGCGCTCTGCACCGTGATGGCTTGATGCCTCCAGCACACCTTAGTCCGCTGCGGATTGGTCGGGCTTGCCCCTGGCTGGCCAAGGCCACGCCTAATCCTGGTGCGGCCGGACGATGGGCTGCTACCCATGGTTGGGGGGCTAGGTGAAAGCCATGCACAGCTGCTGTGCGATCAACGGCGACGCCACCCAGCGCCGTATACCTCCTTGGAGGCGTTGATGTAGCCCCCCACCACTTGTCCGTCGCATGCTGCTCCCCTCCTGGTGAAAACCTACTGGAGATGTGGCTCCCCTCCTGGTGAAAACCTACTGGAGCCGGTGGCGGCGGCGTCAACAACACCGCGTCCCTCTTGAGGGCGCCACTGCAGAGGGGCCAGCTCAAGTGCCTGCTGGTATCTGCACCCCGCCATGCCATTGTTTCCCCATCGCTCCCTCTTCCTATCTTGTTGTTGTTGCCCCCCTCTTGGTTAAGTTTTGGCCCTGGTTGTTGGTTGTTGCTGACGCTCGACGAGTGTCCTTCTCTGGCGCCTCTGCTCCGTCGACGCTCTTCTTGGTGGTGTCAGAATATCAAATGCCGGGTGGTGTTTCCACCGCTGCCGTCATTCCCCTCCAAGGGTTCCTCCCCGTGGGTGGCGTTGGATGATGGTATGTGGGCCCGGATGTGCTGGAGGATGTCATCGTCAGTTCAAAGGGAGGTCGTCGTGTCCGGTGATCTAGGGCTTGCGTGTTTGTCGCCACTCTTAGTCCCCATCCTGCTGCATGGAGTGGTCCTCAGATGGAGGGCGGCAGTGGATCGGTGTAGCTACGAGGAGTGGTGGAGGGCACAATGGCCACAGTGAAAGCGGCGAGTATGCTGTTCGGTGGGGGCGCAAATCGACGTCGGTTGGTGTCTTTCGGCTTGTGTCAGACTTATCCTTGAGTCTGTTTTATGTGTTGTTGTTGTTGGTGTTGTAATTCCTCTCTCCCTCCATTCCCCATTCCCCTACCTTAATTTTTGTAAGACTTTAGGGTCCTGGACCCTCCATGCACCGGTTCGCCGGAATCAATGGAAATATATTCAGGTGGGGCTCTCACCCCTCCGGTGATGTCTTCAAAAAAAAACTATAAGAGTCCACCAGTTATTTTGTCCTAAAACTTTACTTTATGCATATGTGAAGCAAAACTCTATTTTCTGAAAGAAAATGGAAACTAGTTGTTGCATTGTTTTAAAACAAACCTATTTGTTGTACTTTATTCTGGGGTTCAAACATGACGCAAAGGAAAAGGAATCTTGCATTAGAATAAAGAATTTGATGCTCCCCAACTGGCAACAGCTACAATATGTTTTTTTGCACCTTACAAAATACCTAAGTTATGCCATTGTCATACCACTCCACCGGCTTTTGTCTTTTTCTCTTCTATATATTGCCAGGAAATCAGGTTAATATTCTTAGGTAATGTCGGCTAGATAGAATGATATGGATACGGATATGCGAACACTACACATACAGATATGGCGAGGGAAATCAGGATAGAAGAATATTCTTATATTGAAATTTCGGCTTTAAACAATCTTAAACGAAAAAAATAACTAAATATTTTAGATCTCGTCTATCACTGTAACTTTTATAAAGCATGTGTCTTCATTCAAGATCATTTGAAAATTTTGACAAATTAAATTTTAAAAATTAAAAAAGACCTTAAACAATCTGTCAATCTCAAATGAAAACGTCTTCACCGCAAAGTTCTAGATCGCACCATTCTCTATAATTTTCATATAAATTCGGTTTTCATCTGACTTTATTTATGAATTTATTTGTTATGAGCTATTTTTAAAGACTATTGACTCAGTACCTAGCCATGAAAATCAACTTTTAGAGACCTTTGACTAAGTCAACTGCCTCTAAAAATCACCCATTAAAATGGCAATTGACATAAGCGACTGCTACTAGAAATCATATTTTTAGAGACAATTTTCTTAAGCTGACTGCTTCTGAAAAATATCTATACTTCTACTAGGGGCAGTTTACTTAATAAAATTGTCCCTAAAAAATATATCTTCAGGGCGGTTTGTAAGCTACAGTGCTTCTATGACTAGTTAGAAATGCTATACTTATTGAACCATCCCTGGAAAAATTAGAAGGCGTTGATGAAAATTATTTATGTAGTAATGTGATATAGAAAGTGGGATTTTATATGAGTAGAATGAGGGATTAGGGTTCATATGATCCGAAAGCGTCCATGATGTTCAAAAATGAGAAAAACAATAGACACAGATACTTATCAGTGTCCAATGTGTATTCCATTATCTGCTAAAATTTGAGCCATGCTTGTGGGCATCTCACAGGATGTGAATGAGTGCTCCACCACTGCACTCGCCGTCATAAGGTCCCATTCCTTCCACCTCCTATGCGGTGAGAGGGAAGGGATAGAATGTCTCGATCCTCAAAAATAGAGGATTTCAACCCGGGCTAGAGGGCAATTTAAACCATTATGATTTGTATGCATTGTTTAGGACAGGATAAATCACGATTTTATTTGGGTTTTAGGTGGGCAATAATTTTTTTTGTGGGCGAATTACAAAGTTGACTTTCATGCTCTTTTTTGCTTTCTTTACTAAGATACAAGTAAAATTTAAAGTCATAATAGATTACCCGAGGAAAAAAAACCTATAGAGATTAGGATTAGTGCTGACCATAATATGTATTTCTATACATCTGTGAAAACAAAAACTTCTGCGAAAATCCCAATCCTTGATTCACACATGCATGAACGAGGAAAGAGCCAGAGGAAGCAGGGGAAAAAAAACAACCTTTCATGGTGCCAAGGAAGCCGCTGCAGTTGGTGTCCATGGGCATCAAGTTGAGCTTGGTCCCGGCGAGCACCTTGGCGTCCGCGTTGACGTCGTCGACGGCGAGCTCGATGGCGAGCTGCGCGGCGCGGCCAATCGTGGAGTCGTACGTGAAGAGGGCGCCCACGGCGACCTCGCTCGGCCGCGCCCCCGGCGCCGACGCCGCGGCGGCAGTGGCCAAGAGCACAGTCACCACCAACTGAGCCACGCCGCCCATTAGCCCGAAATCGGAGCGTCACTAGCTGGAGGCTAGAGCACGGTGGGCGCCGCCGCCGTCGTCGGGAGGAGCACCACCAGTGGCATCGGTGAGTACGTTGCTTGGGAAGAAGAAGAAGGCAGAGGAGGAAGGAATGAGAGGCGCTGGTTTTGAGGTGCGCAAGGAAAGAGGAGGGGGTAGCTAGCTCTAGCTAGAGTGAAGACGACGGCTCTGGCAATGGCAAGAGTGCCAGCCACCCGGTGAGGTGACACCGACGTGCTAGCCATGTCGTGCGTGGTGTCAGGGGGCCGTCGCCGTCGCCGCCCATCGGACGGGCCGAGGTGAGCCAGCGGTGTGTGTGGCTCTGCTTCCTCCGTCGTTCGATCTCGCTGCTACTGTGCCATCTGACTAAGCTTGCATTGAGGACTGTATCGGATCGGAGATCGATCACTGTGTCAGTCAGTCACGCTCACGCTCACGCAAGATATGGCTCAGCAAGACAAGGAAAGAATTTCTCCTAATCGATCGGCAGGGCAAGGCAAGCAAAAGGCTGCCATGGATTGAAAGATTCTTTGAGATTTCAACAGGGCAAAGTGATTCCGCCCTGTCTCATCTCCTCTGCATTCCGTGCCTCCGAGACTAGCGCTTTCGTGTCGTGTATTACAGCTCTTACTTACCCTGATACCCTCTCTAACCTCCTCGTCCTCTTCCTCCTCAGCTCCTCTCTATATAGCGTTCAAGTGCATAGCTTACTACTTAAGCTTATTGGAAAATTGGAGTTAGGAGTTGCGCATTACATTTAGGACGAAGATTGGGCTTTTAGTTTGGTTTGTTCACGAATTGTTCTTCTTGCATGCACCATGGATGACGATCTGAAACATCTGAGGTAGTAAATTGCAAGAGACCTTTGTCACTTCGTTCGTCTATTGGCTTCTACTACCTCCATTCCTCCATCTTGGTGCTCAAATTCACAACCTTATATGCGGGGTTTGCACAGGGTCAGCTTCTCTGGGGTGAGGCAGGAAGATCGTGGCGGCGGCGGCGAGACAGTACCAGTACCATCTCAGCAAAGGACAAGTTCACGCAGAGGTGAAACTAAATTAGTTGAGACATGTGTCGTTTTCACCTAACCATCTACGTTTCCAACGGTTGAAATTTGTCGAGGCAGGTGACTGATGACTAATCCAAGCTTGCATTTCTGTTTAGGGCCAATGAGCAATGCAGCAGAGGAGTACGACGCGGCGTATGCAGCCACGGTGGCAGCAGTCGCTTACGCCATTGCCACGCGAGAGGAGGAGAGGCTGTTAGCGTCTCAAGAGAGGCCGTCGCCGTATGCTGCCGCGGACAAGCTTGCGCGCGGAAATGGAAACAAGCAGCAGCGTCCTGCTGCTGCTTCTTCCTCCATGGATGAGCCTGCTCGAACGACCACACCGCCGTCCAGCAAGTCACCACGTACACCCAAGAGAAGCGAGAGCCTGAAGAAGCCAATTTTCGAAGGCAGCAGATCCTCTTCCTCGAGATGGTTCACTGGTAAAGAGCCTGTAGACGATGATTACCAAGATGAACAAGGTGGTATATATACTATCTAACTGTAAATTTTTTTTGAAAGAATATCTGACTGTAATTTTGAGCTTTTCTTTTTGCTAATGTGTCATATTCATTTGGGTAAAATAAAATTTCAGCTAATGTGTCAGTGAATCGGCCACTAAGACCGGCTCAGAAGAAGCCAGCAGAGGGTGCAGTTTCGGATGAAAGGCCCCCTGCTTCCACTGATCCTGCACCACGCGTAAGGAAGGACCCCAGTTTCACCCGGAAACCATCAGAAAAGAGAGGAAGCAGGAGATTTGAGCAGGATCAGGGGAACCAGATGGCGCCGCCGCCGCCGACAACGGCACGGCCAATGGACAAGACGTCGAGCTCGTATTCGGCGGCCGGTAGGGAGAGTGGTGGAGCTGCTACCACGTCTGGTGGTGGAGTGGCGTTCTCCAGCGAAAACGAAGCCATGGCACATGCTTGGGAGAAGGAGAAGCTGGCGAAAATCAAGAAGCAGTAAGCTAGAGGCTGGTGATCAGTTTGATGCATGTTTACACTTTTGGAGAGGCAAATTCGACTGGTTTTGTTTGATTTGATTTGCCACCAATTTCTGGCAGGTACAACGAGACGATGCAGACGATTGCTGATTGGGAGGCCGACAAGAAAGCCAAGGCCAGGCGCCAAAAGGAGCTGAAAGATGAGGTTTGTTTCGTTCTGCTTGTTCAGAAGATTTATCGGAACGGACGACCTTGTTTAGTTTTCAGTAATCTTGTCGATGGATCCGATCTCTTGCAGAGTGAGTCGGAGAGGAAGCGTGCGAAGGCGCTGGAGGAGTACAACGAGGAGATGGAGAGGATCAACAAGGTGGCCGCCGCGTCGAGGCTGACGGCGGAGGAGAAGAGGAGGAGCGCCGAGAGGAAGGCCAGGGACAAGGCGCACACCATACGGTCCACGGGGAAGCTTCCCGGGAGATGTGGGTGTTTCTGATGATGAAACCGCGCGACAAGTCCATCATGAGTCGCTGTGCATGTGTATATAAGCCTCGATATCGACCATTCGACCGGCACACATGGATCCATTTGCTACTAAATCGAAAGGGAACGACATGAATATCTGAGCATAGATGTGAGGCAAGCATCTTTGTTCAGAATTTCGGATGGCTCACATGCAGCTTCCCAACTTTGCCTATATAACCTGTGCATGTGAATCGCTGCAAATGGAACCTCTTAGAGCATCTCCAACGGTTTTGCATTTTATGTTTTGCAAAACATGGAGTTTGCCAACTCCCAAATAAATATGGCAAAGATAAAAAGAGTCAATCTCCAATGGTTCCCCATTATTCACTTGGCAAAAACAAAAATTGTGGACCCAACAGATGTCTCCGTGATCGATCGTTCCTGGCGTTGCTGATCGTTCCTGGCGTTGCGTTGCTGATCGTTCCTGGCGTTGCTGATCGTTCCTGGCGTGCGGCGCCGTCGCCGATCGTTCCTGGCGTTGCTTCGAGGAATTTCCTATCTGCCCTATCTGCCCTAGATTTTGGTTCCCGTCGCGTACACTGCTGCCCAGGAATTTCCTCCCCATTGCGTACCCTACAGCCGGTGTGTTTGGTTTGAAGATGGATTCGAGGTCGCAGAGGACCCCATCAAGCCGGCGTGCACTGCACGTCAAGGTATGTGATTCATAGATGAATAGGTTGCGGCACATCGTGCGTATTTTTTTGTTGTTCTCAGCTATGCAATTGTCATTTGCGGCAGATGAGGGCTTCCAGATCACGTCTCCGAAGACAATTGGATAACGATTCTTCAGACGACGATGATTACTTCATCTTCGCAGCTGCTCGGATTGTGCACACGTTTTCGAATAAAAACCAAAGACATGGTGGTTCGGTCCCTGGCCATGTTGTTGTTTATCGTGATAGAGAAGGCGGTCACCGGAGAATGTTTCAAGATTATTTGGCGGATAATCCGACGTATGGTCCACATTTATTCCGTCCGAGGTGAATGTTCTTTCACCTCAAATTAATTCATAGAATTTGTTTTTATTATATATGAAGTGTTAAACTTTTGTTTGTTCTCTTTAGGTTCAGAATGAATAGGAATCTTTTCCTACGCATCATGAATGCTGTTGAAGCACATGATAATTACTTTCTGCAGAAAAGGGATGCGGCAGGTGTGCTAGGTCTGAGTTGTTTCCAAAAAGTCACTGCTGCTTTTCGTATGCAAATTATGTACATAGGACCATGGTTTACAAAATATGAAAAAATCAAACAAAATGATCTCTCCCATATCTCCCAGTCGACGAACAATTTCGACAAACAAAAGATATATACATGATCATGGATCACTGATTGGGAAAACATGAAGACCTGAAACCGGCCATGTACACAGTGAACAAAACATGGTTTACCATATGTATAGGATCATGGTTTATATAGGATCATGGTTTATCAAATATATCTACACAGTCAACAACATGATGATGTACAGCCGGCCATCTACTACTGCTATGTGCCCTAGCAGTCGCTCTTCAAAACCCCGGCCATCTACACAACACAGAAAGAAGATGGGGAATCGATCCATTACCTGAAACCCTAGATAATCCGACTCGCACGTTTGAAGATGGAGGCTCGATCACGCGCGGCAACTGGATGCTGGAGTCTGCAACATGCCGATCAAAGGAAGAAGAGGACCACGATCTTGCGGTCAGATCAAGAAGAAGGCGGCCTGGACCTGGAGTTTCTACCCACGAGCGCGGAACAATCTACGATGGCGCGGGAAGTATTGCGGCCGCACGAGGAGTCGCGCCAAAAAACACCGATGCCAAGCCTCCAGTGGGCTCGCATATATGGCAGCCCTGACCCTCTTTTTGCCAAGTTGCCAAAATTGCAAACCCCAATTGCCAAACGGTTGGAGACTACTTTTTGTGCTTTTTGCCAAAAAATCATATTGCCAAACTCAAATGCACAACCGTTGGACATGCTCTTACCACTGCTCTCCGAAAATATCTAGCAAATTTTAGAGTCTCTCTGTTCCGTTTACAGAGGTAGTGCAAAAATAACCATGTCTTAAGACGAGCCTATCTAAAAATAACTTATTTTTTTAGAGAAAACTAAAAATAGCTGATCTTCATATGTGAACTTCCCATCTTAGAAAATGGACCGAAAGCCTAACGTAGAGTTCTCAGCTCCTCCTATCTCTCCTCTTGGCTCTCTGTCCCCTCCCTCCCCGTAGCAGGCCTCCATATTCCATACCCTCCACTTTTCCACAGCCAGTCTCTCCACCTTCCCACTACTCGAAGGCATCCGGTCAGAGATACGACAGCGCGGTGGTTCTGGTCAAGAGTGTGGAGGATCGAGTGATAGCAAAGGCAAACCTCCTCCTTCTGGTGGCAGCGTGGCACGCATACCCCGTTTTGCTCCTATCATTGGGTGAGACACCTTGTCCCTCCCTGTGACCTATGAGGGTGTGGCTTTCTTAGAGTTGGTTGTTGTCTTTGTGGTCGTGGATGTTATCGTCGTGCTCTTTTACTCCATGTATGCCCTTCTAAGGAGGTGTTTGGGACTGCTCTGCTCCCTTTTTTTGTAGCTCCACTCCAGCTCTGTGTTGCCAAACACCTTTAGCTCCACGAACTCTGCTCTCAGAAAAAGGTGGAGCTGAGAGCTAACTCCACTTTTTTTGGAGCACCTCAAGAGGTACTTTAATTTTTTTGAGTTTTGTACTCTCACATAGAGTTGATGGGTAATTACTCACCTTGTCACTCATTAATCACCAGTTCACTCGGACTCTGTTCCGTCGTGCACGCTCGCGGCTCCGCCGTCTCCCGTGCGTGCTCCAGCAAAGGGAAATTGGCCGGCTGGGCTGCTCGGCTTTGGGCCTTGAGTGGCGTACTGTCAACATCTTTATATTTTTTTAATTATTCAATTCATTTCTTTATTTCCAACAAGAAAATAAAAGGAAAAAACTCTTAAATGAACAATAGTAAACACTAACGCATGTGCTAAGTACTACTTGAGTAAACAAACGTAAATCAAGTGCATAATAGACCATTTGTAGGGAAATAACCCATTCTTAGAGTTAGAGCTAGACTGTGTGTCAAACAGTACTACTTGCTCCATGAACTCCATAGTGGAACTGTTCTATGGTGGAGTTGGTGGAGCGGAGGTGTAAAAACGAGAGCGGAGTAGTCCCAAAGTAGTCTCAAACACCCCCTAAATGGAATCCTTGAGGACATCTCAATGCGATGCAACTACCACAGAAGCTATAGTGGCAAGGCTACAGCAATGGATGGTGACAACCACGAGGAGGTATCGAACACACTGTAGGCTAGGAGGAGCACCATCTGGGATGCACTATTGGCCCTCCTGACACGTTACCCACGAGAGGAGGAGAGGGGCGCCAGAGACGATGTCATGTGCAAGTTGTGTGTCGCATGCCAGCACAATACCAGCACCCCAAAGACAAAGGTAGTAGCAGGAACGTTGGAACTAGCGGCGAGTTCGCCGGTGGGAGGTTGTTAGTGGGCTCAATAATAATGGGTTTAGTAGCAAACCCTAGTACGAGCCGTGAGCTGCTTTTTTCTAGGCACTCTAGCCTGCCTCAGCTATCTCTAATTAAGAAAGACCATACCATAGAGCGTACACACCTACGACTTCGGAAGGTTGGTTTTGTAATACTTTACCATTTAAACCTATTACATAGCTCTAAATCAGTTTTACGTCTCATAAATCCTCTCATGCATCACCGTCCTGCATGCGAAACAACCACGCCATAAACTAGCTAAAATTTGGCCTTATGAGACAACTGACATAGCGATGCACGAGAGGTATGTATGTCATCGGGAACTTGGTGTTTTTTTTGTTCTTTTTGTCCCACAAATTTTGGGATGTAGAGCCACGGCGAAACCTTGAAACATTTGAAAAATACAGATTTTGAATTTGTTCTAGTTTTGGTGAAAGAAATATCCAAATACAATCCCACTAGCTAATAAGCACACAACACGCGCACGTTCAGATGTCAGATGGTTTGTTCCTTGCTCTTGGCACCAACCGCATCGGCCATTTATTTGGGAAGGGAGAGGAGAAAGCAGAGGCACTGGTTGAGGAGAGGGAAAGCGAAGACGACGACAGCCGGTGAGGCCGACCGCCGACGAGCTAAAAAATGTCAGAGGCCAGAGGCCAGTAGTAGGCATCGGAGGAGTGGCCCAGGTGAGGCAGCCAGGCAGCGAGTAGCGTGTGGATCTAGCTCCGATCGTCCGATCGATCCGTCGTTTGATCTGGTGGCTGCACGTACTTACTACGCAGACAGCGAGCGAGGCAGGTGAATATCTGGCGACGGTGACACGCCATTGTACGTGCGATGGAGACGGTCACGGAAGCAAAGCAAAGAATCTTGTTGTCACGAGTCACGACGCAGGCGAGAAAGATCTTTTTGGTGGCATGTCGCGGCCACCGGCCCGCCGACCCGACCCGACCCGACCCGACCGTTGCGTCTCCACCAGCCAGTAGTACGTAATTTGTAGAGCTCTCTCTATCTTTGCTCCTCGCTGTACGGCATCCAGTGGCTGGCTTGGCTCACCCGGCCCACTTCCTAGCGGTTAGCGCTACTGGGCTGGCCGTCGGCCAATCATCCGCCGGGCCGGGCAGGTGTGACTTAGGCTGATGACCCTGCAATCCCTCCTCTGGCTCGTGGCTTCGGGGGCCAGCATGGTGCGTTGCTAGTTGCTACTGCCACAGAAACTAGACAGCAAGGCTGCACCACCAGTGGATGATCCATGGCGACCATGCATTAGGTGGTGTCCGATGACACCAATGTGCACCCGGAGGAGCGCCACCGGGATGCATTATATTGTTGGGCCTCCTGACACGTCGTTGGGAGGAGGAGAGAGGATAGATATGGTGGCGCATGCATGCATGCAAGTTGTGCGTCGCTTGGCGGGACAACACTAGCCGACGAGAAGGCAAATGTTGGAACAGGTGGAGACCTCACTTCATCAGTGGGAGGCAATGGAAGCCCCATGACGGGTGGTGGACATCAACGGCAGGTTCTTGAAGCTGCAAGGACGACAAGGACATCGACCGAGGGCGGACAAGGAAAAATGCATGGTAGTTGCGGCATTATGAGAGTGAAGACGACAACCGGTGAGGGTGAGGATGACCGCCGACGAGCCAAGTCAGAGGGGATAGTATGTAGATGTAGTCATGTAGCCATCGGACGGGTCCTGGTGACATGACACCCGGCCCGTTGTTTGATCTCGCACGCGCACGGATCGGACAGGTGAATATGGTGGCTGAATGTGACGGCACGTGCGACGGAGACGGAAGCGTAGAATTTTGTTGCCACGGCCACGGCCCACGGGCGCAGTCGAGGGAGATATTTTTTTTTCTCGTGCCATGTCGCAGCCACAGGTCCTGTCGTCGCCGACCATTGCGTCTCCACTGGCCAGCCCGTGCCTGGCTCTCATATAGCCTAGTACAAACTACCAACTGGGGGCCCGGCCCACTTCCTATAGCTACTGGGCTGGCCATCGGCCAATCATCCGCCGGCTAGTTATTTTATTTCGACGGCCCAACCAGCCTCTGGGACTCCTTCGCACCACCCATCTTCTCGGCCTACTATTCCTTTCCTAAAAAATAACTGCTTGGCCTACTGTACTACAGTAATTATTAAGGCTCCTAAAGCTGAAGACAAAAGGAAAAAGTCTATTTTTCCTCCCCCAACTATCACAAAAGTCCACTTTTCCTCCCTCAACTTCAAAACCGGATAAACCACCTCCCTCAACTTTTCAAACCGTGCATTTTACCTCCCTCGAGCGGTTTTGAAGGCGGTTTTGCTACAGTAAACGGCGGTATGCTACAGTGTTCAGTGGTTTTGCTACAGTGCCCATGTTTTTGTCTTTTCTTTTTTTATTTATTTCGGCTGAATCTTTGAAAAATCATAGTAAATCACAGAAAAATCATAAAATGGAAAATCCAATTTTGTTGTACTCCACATGATTAGATCTACACAGTGAACATATAATATGGCATGCTTTAGTACAAAGTTTTTGCTACGAAGGTTTTGCCTTTTTCTTTTTTATTTATTTTGGCTGAATCTTTGAAAAATCATAGTAAATTACAAAAAAATCATAAAATAGAAAATCTAATTTTGTTAGACTCCACATGAGCATATCTATATAGTGAACATATAATATGGTATATTTTAGTACAAAATTTTTATTGTAGCTTTATATCTATGTTTTTCTATAATTAATTGCAATAATTCATAGCTGCGGCTTCTATAATTATTTTGTTGGACTAAAGCATACCATATTATATGTTTACTATCTAGATCTACTCATGTGGAGTCCAACAAAATTAGATTTTCTATTTTATGATTTTTCTGTGATTTACTATGATTTTTCAAAGATTCAGTCAAATAAATAAAAAAGAAAAAGACAAAACTTTCATAGCAAAAACTTTGTACTAAAGCATACCATATTATATGTTCACTGTGTAGATCTACTCATGTGGAGTGCAACAAAATTAGATTTTCTATTTTATGATTTTTCTGTGATTTACTATGAATTTTTAAAGATTCAGCAGAAATAAATAAAAAAAGAAAAGACAAAAACATAGGCACTGTAGCAAAACCACTGAATACTGTAGCATACCGCAGTTTACTGTAGTAAAACCGCCTTCAAAACCGCTCGAGGGAGGTAAAATGCACGGTTTGAAAAGTTGAGGGAGGTGGTTTGTCCGGTTTTGAAGTTGAGGGAGGAAAAGTGAACTTTTGTGAGAGTTGGGGGAGGAAAAATAGACTTTTTCCAAGACAAAAGCCACGAGGAAAGCCCCTCCGCTGTGTGCGGCCTGCTCTGGTGCTAAATTTTTCTGGGCTCCCTAACTGTTGAACTGCCGACTTGGGCTTGGCCTGTTACTTGTTGGAACCACTAGGCGATGGCCCAAGGTGTTATTCGCCGGCTCGCGTGCTCGCTCACATGGACGCCCTCTCTCGCGGTTCCGCTCGGTCACTTCACTCGGCGATGGCAGCAGTGCAAGATGACGGCAACCTGCGCCAACTGGCTCCTGTACGTGGATGTGCAAGAGGGAGATGGCAACTGCAGCTTGCCTCCTGTGGCCATGGAGCAACGGGAAGCTAGGGGCTGCAGCCTGCAGGGAATGGAGTTCAATTCGATCGAGGAGCGCCGGTGCCAGCGCTAGCGGCCAGGATGTAACAAAAGACAAATTACAAATACGAGAGGTAAAAAATCGGTTCAATTGTTCATGTTCTGGACATATAGACCTGCTAGACGCCTTGATTGAAGATTTGGAGGAGTAAGGTGATGTTTGGGATTTTTTTCTGTACTTTATAATTTGGATATAAATAAATATGGCATATCAGTGCAGAATGTTTTTATTATTATTTAGTTTGCTCTCCGTCTCACTTGTAGTTTTCAGCTGAGTACGCCATATATTGCTCATTCTGACTTGGTGTATGTAGTTCAACAGCCAGCAGGATCCTTAATTGGGAGCCCCATTGCACGTTGATCAAGCGCGTCATTGGCTTTGTGAAGGGCATCCTATCCACTGGGTTTTATATTGGCAATGGTCCCGTATAGTCTCTAACCACATTCTCTGATACGGACTTAGGCAGGCTGTGCCAACTCTCGCCTCTCGGCACTACATGTCTGGTAACTGTGTCTTTGTCGGCGATAATCTGGTGCCATAGTGCATGGTCTTTCAAGTGTCAGAGTACAATCTCCTGTTCTAGTGCAAAGGCAGAATAACACATTGTGGAACATGCCGTTGTGGAGGACAACTTTCTGTAGGAACTTCATGTACCGCATGCTTTTTCTGACGGTGGTCTACCGGGGAAAAGTCAGTGCTATCTATATGACAGGAAACCCTGTTCATCATCGTCACACGAAGCATATCAACATCGACATTTGAACACATCTAGGCCCCAATTTGGTGATTTGAGCTTTTGATGATTGATGAGCATAAGCTTTAGACTAATTTGTGTTTGCAACAGTATTCATACATTGGAGTTAGTCACAAGTTGAATGGCCACAACCCACAACTGTCTTGGCCCCAAAGATTCGGATCGTTAATTATTGTATGGCACAAAGAATACTCGTAAAGACTAAAAACACAATAGAACGAATGTCAGTTTGGTGCTTGAAGAATATCGTTGTAGTGTGTATTAGGACTCTGTTTTTCTGTTGGCCATCCTATTAGGTGGTTTTGTGTGTGTGTGTGGGGGGGGGGTTGGGAGGGTTCCAAGGCATCATCTTGAGGGAGTTCAATGCACAAGAGGATAACTCTTGGTCAAGATCGTGGCATTAAGTGGCCCCATTAAAGTGGTTTTAAGCCAAGGATCTCAAAAAGGTTATATTTTACGAGATCGAACTTAAAACAGACTTGAAAAATACACCTGAACGTGCACCAAATGATAGGCTTGAAACCTAGCGGATCATCTATGCCCAAGGTAGTTTTACTTAGCCCCAGTGACACACACTGCCTTGACACTTTTGACTAGTACTACTACCATGTTGGCTATATACAATGTTAAACATAATGGGAAATAATGGATCCTTCATTCGTCGAAGGCCTTTCTTCATTTAAAAATAAGGCTCAACCTCATCATTAACATTGACTGCCATGCTCCTATCTGATATAAAACCTTGTGTCCAAGAGATGATCCACTTAGGAGAAAACATTTATTCTACAATATTTGCGGTAAGAAAGGCCATCTCATTTTGTCCTATGTCTTTTTGAAGTCTATTTTAAATATAATCCAATTTTGCTTCTTATGATACTAATTCATGAACTATCTCATGCAAGATTAATGACTCCCTCAAGGATATTGTGCCCTCACATGAAGGCGGTTTGAGTTGGAACAACTATATGATCTACAACCAAGTTAATCTAACAGTGACCACTTTAGTAAAAATTTTAAAACTAATATTTAACAAGCATATTGGCATATACTAATGAATTATATTTGCTTCTTAGACTTTCATGTCAGGTCATAGCAGTTTACTATTGATTGATCATGCGATATGGCAAGAAATTTCTCATGGACTATACTTAACATCCTAACTTAATCTCACCCATTAGAGCATCTCCAACCATCTTTTTTCAACCCACTATCTAAATCCTCATTTCGAGGGCTATTCTAAGAAAAACCACTCTTTAATCTTTATATCTCTCCGCTCTCCAACTTCTTCTCTAAATCTTGTTTGGCATTTGGGAGAGCTAGCTCCACCCTCTATCTTTAACGAGTGAGAAACTAGGAATAGATGATGGTAATATATAGTGATCTAGTTGAAGAAGTTGAAAGATTTTTTTTTTCACCAAAATCTCTATTCTTATCAAATTGAAAGGAAATAAAGAGACTCTTAAAGTTACTCTTAGATTTAAGTAGTTAGAGGGCACCGTAAAAGAGCTCGTATTGGTTAAACCCCATTCAAAAAGATGTTTGTTAGAGATGCAAATGGAAAAAAGGGCTCTTGCATTTATACCCCTTATTTTGTATTGAAATTGTGATTTTGCTCTTGTTTTTTTACTTTGTGAATTTACCCTTATGTTTTCAAAACGTACCACTTTGCCCCTATTCTGTCATCCTCCCTTAACGGTGTTAACTTTTGTATAATTGGAAAAAAAATGCCCATGTGATTTTGCCCCTGGTTCTTACGAGTATTTGTGATTTTACCCCTGGTTTGGATAATACATTTATATTGTGTTTTGACAAAAATTGTTACATTTTGTCAAATATATTTGGCATAATTTGTAGTTATTTCAAATCATATTTAATATTGAAAAAATATTCAAAATTTTGACAACACCTTAGCAACAAATCTGCACCATACCAACATGGGCACACAATTTGGACTGGGTACGAGCTTTATTCATTTCCCACGTTTGGCTTCATCTGGATTGGGTTGGGTTATGTGGTGGGACCCACCAAATAAAGAAAACTAAATTAAGGTCTTTCTTCTCTTCCTCTAGACCTCGCTGCGCTCCGTCACCCAATCCTGAACACAGACGGCGCCTGCAGCAACTCCTTGCCGGGCTCCAGGCGAGGCGGCGCATGAGGGCACCAACCTCTCCAACCGTATTAGCTTTTGACCGGAGGTTTCACGACTCTATCTATATTTTAAAAAAGAAGTAGAACAGTTTTATCCTCGTAAAACTATTTCTACTCCCATAAAATTTTCATTATCTCTCTTAATTAATATAGTGTCATGTCAACGAATTTAATATCCATAAAACTCTATAAAACCCCATTAAAATTAGCCTTAGCGATGTCTTACGGTAAGATTAGGTCCACACGAAATATGTGTACGAGCCTGGAGAGCTAGTTTTTTTTTTCTCTCTTCTATTAAAAAAATATATAAAAAATGCTAAGAGCCGGCTTAAGAGTCGGCTATTGCGGCAGCCGTCGGCGGGTGCGGTGCTTCAGTTGCTCCTGCCGGCGCATGCGAGGAGTCAGACAGGCCGCGGCGGATGACGCTCCTCCTCCGCAGCAGACCGCGCGGGAGGCGGAGGGCGGCGGGGAAGCGGTGGCCGAGCATCCGTCGCGGCTGTGCGACAACGGACGACAGCGGCGGCGTCCCTGCACTGCTGGCCGAGCACCGCGGCCGAGCGCCGCCGCTGTCCCGCGCGGGCCTAGCTCCACGGCTGGGAGCAGCCGCCGCCCCGCGCGGGCCTAGACCCAGGGAGGGAGTCGCCGCCACCCCGCGTGGGCCTAGCCCCGAGGCCGGGAGCAGCCGCCGCCGGATGCGCCCGATGCCCCTGCTCGATGTAGCCGCGACGCAGCACCCGCGTTTTCCTGGTTGGACGAAGGAGAGGCTGAAGACAAGGATAAGGGGCATTTTGGTCTTTTTCGCGTTCATTTTTACAGATTTCGAATTTTTTTAATTCATTTATTCTATGTCTATCTAACGGCATCCAAACCAGGGTAGACGGATGATTCATTTTAAAATAACAAAGGTAAAATCACAAAGTTGAAAAAATAAGGGCAAAATCACAATTGAACTCCTGAACAAGGGCAAGAACACAATTTTCCCCAAAAAATAACACTTTGCACAGATTGAAAAAGAATTCAATTGCCATGGACAATTGTTTAGTATAGAAACCGTGTATATTTGAGACAAAATTCTAATGACCCTGATAAAAAATGGTTTCTTAGATCATCCTACTGCAACAACAAATCCTTTTAGTTTGAAGCTAGTTAGATTATCATACTATATATGTTTTGAGGAGCGAGAACCTAATTCAGTATGTTATCTGTATATGTGCTTCATTGCTTTGCCTTCTGAAGGACTGAAGTTGGAAATATTTTCTATGCTGAAGGCACTGAATGAGCATCTGAGGATCCTGCAGCTTGGTTATCTTTATCTGAGGATCCTTCAGCTTGGTTATCTTTCTCGCTTAATCTTCGTTTCATCGTTCTCTTAATTTCCTCCTCCTTCTTGTCGACAAACTGTATAATCTCTTTGAAGCTGCCAAGGCGTGATGGCCTCCGCTGTCTTTCCACAGCATCAGTGGCAGCAGCAGCAGCAGCATCTGCTGCAGCTGCAGCTGTTGCTGCTGCACTGGGCTCACCAGCAGCTTCAGAATTGGAGTACTTGTTATACTGCCAGCATATTCGTATGAAAAACACCACCAGAGCCAAGAGACATATCAGGGCACACACGAGGAAAAGGCCCCAAAAGCTTCCGAGGCCAAGCCTGGTTGCTCCCACTTCGCTGTCATCAGAGGAGCAACTAGGCCGTGTGAACCACTCGTCGTGAATTCTCTGAAGCTGGCCACTCTCTGAGAGTTGAAGGATGGCTGTCGATAAGTCTGCAGCAAGGGGGGAGTCTCTCTTGAATGCCTGTAAAGAACAATGGAGAAGAATAAATTATTTCAATTGCAGTACCGAACAGGGATGTATGCTTCCATGAGATGCAATGGGAGCAGTTATCAAAACAAGGTGAACAAATACAGAAAAGGCAGAGAAAGAAAGACGAACATACAAAGCCCCATCCCTCCTTGGTGAACTCCTGTCCCACTATTCTGAAATTGCAGTGGTATGACAGGAAGATCTCAACATATGGCATCTCATCAACAATTGCAGCAACACCACCATCTTTTGGTCCACGTTTAAGGGCATCAGCATACTCCTGGATCGTATTTAGTGGTACCAATCGATACTCAGGAATATTGAGCTCTTCAATCAGGTAATTTCTGGTAAATTTTCCATCCTGATATCCAATAGGTAAACCACTTGAAATCAAACTGTCGATCCCAGTTATTCCTGATGCGAGCTGTTGGACTGTGAGGATTGACGTCAAGCTAGCAGTATAACTTGAATTGATGATCAGGACAACGAACAACCATATGATCAACACAAATCGCCCAAGCGCGCTTACAGTGTTCTGTCCTGCAGTGAGTTTCTCATCAAGATGTTTCCATCCAGACAGGGAAAGGATCATGGACGAATTAAGCATAATATCATGTGTTGGATCTAGTGGACTTACTGTGTGAAAAGAACATTGTTGAGAAGCTAAACCTGAAATATAATAATGAAATGTCAGTCAATTAGAAAAAATTACCAACAAAATAATGAATTTCGACCAAGCCAGACTTGGTAACCCAGGATAAAATACATTCCTAAGTAGTGACAGAAGCATACCAAAATATTGTTATAAGTTGTCGTCGTGGAGAGCCTCGAAACTCCTCATTACTCCGATGCTCAAGAATCCAAACAACTATCCCCACAAAAATAAAAAGAGCACCAGTTACACACCACATCTCCAATGTGAACGGTTTAAGGAAAGCCCAGGCACTTGAAGTTGCTTGTTTCACTGGTGCTACTATCACAAGCCCTGACTCAATATAAGGCTGTGTGAATTCTGCAATCTTTGTTCTGTTTCTCACAATAGCAAAGTCGCCTACAGCTGCATCAAGGGACTAAATGAAATGAAAACAAATCAGAGGACTGACAACAAAATGGTAACATACAACGAAAAAAGAATGAGAACATACATTGGCAGCAACCATATTAATAATGTCATCATAGTTAGGATTCTTTCTGCCATCCCCAATTGTTATGAATTGGCATGGAACTGGGTAAGGAAGCAGTTTAATTGCTGCGTTGAATATATCAATGCAATAACCAGTCACATTATCAGGGCCCTTTCCACCTGCCACTAATTCCTTAAAGCTTGGTTTCATTGGGACACCAACCCTCAGAGGCTGGCCATTGTTCGGGAAAACCCACCCCTTAGGAGTAGTGGTGGAATCACCTGGCCAAACCACATTGTGGAGCCGCTGGGCAAGTGAAGAAGTATTTGGTGGCTTCTGATACAAAATTTCAGGAGCAGCAACAGAGAGGCCTGAGTAATTGGACCAATAGCCAATCAACCGGGAGCCAGAACCACCGATGTTAAGGATGTCATATGCTGGGTGTACCAAATTGCGATCTGAATTAAATTGGACTGGACCAGTTAGGCCTGTAAAATTTGTGAGCAGAAGTTGCTGTAGCATCTGCTCGCCACCATCAAATATCTTGAGAGTTGATAGATGCAGAGTGCTGCCATTAGAATCATGCAACATTGGATCTGTAGAAAAGTTGATCTTCTGCCCATTATTGAGAAATTGATCGATACCACGAGCAACAACCCAAACTGAGTCATAAGCATAAAAACTATATGAGTTCAAGCCAGAAGTAATACTTCTATTACGAGCCGCATTATTCCATTTAGATGTGAACTTGTTCTTGGCATCAGATTCAGGAATGTGCTGGCGAAGAACAATTAGTCCCTGAAGATGACTCATGTCTTTACGATCTCTAGACGTCGAGGAATCCAGGACAGCAGCTAGCCAGTCAGTTACAATCCAGACATAGCCACTGGCCATCATCTGCAGCTTGTTAGCAACAGAAAATATTCTCATCCCTGTGTCAGGATTGACATGCACAACCATGACCCTTGATTCCATCATATTTGCTTTAAACAGTACATCATTGATCACTTCTGTATTTGAATTGGGAGGAATAGCTGCTTTATATGAAATCCTCGCCCTCTTTGCTGCAAGCGCATCACCAAGGGCAGACACACCACCTCGCCCATAATCATCATCAACGAATATAGCAGTCACCTCTTTCCACTGATAGTAATCAACAATGCTAGCAACAGCATTCATTTGGAAGTAGTCACTTATGGTTGTCCTGATGAAGTACGGATACTCTGATGCAGAAAGAGTAGGATCTGTAGCCGCAAATGATAGAAGAGGTACATGTAGCTCATTAACAACATGGGAGATGACATGGCCTATCCCGGAGGATTGTGGGCCAATAACAGCAACCACATTTCTTTCCATTAGCTGCAATGCTGAAACAAAGTAAATTTTTTTTATAAATCAGTCCATGGACCATCCAAGCGAGCAGCAGGTACAGCTGATTAATCAAAGTTTTCACTTTTGTAAGTTTTCATTCTGCTTATATGGTCTAACTTCCTAAAACTTGACTCATGCTAATCAAACTTTCTTATATGTGACAAAAACAGGAAAACTAGTGTTGCTTCACACAAAGAGGAGCAGTCTTCAATGTATGACACAAGAAAGGAAAAATGAATATTGCATGAGAAGAAAGTGAAGGCTCGGATGCCCCTTAATAGTTAAGACATGTTTCTTGCACCATACAGAATACCACAAGCGATTTCATATGTTGTGCCATTTGTGGTACCACTGTACCGGTATGCTTTTCGTCTGTTTCTCTTCTATTACCAGGACAGTATGGTTAGCAAAACTCTCAAGAAAGGACAACGTCATCATCATAATTTCAAGTAGCTGTTGCTTTCTTCATTTCCACTTTAAACATTACCAAATCATCTCATGAGGCACGAGGCAGGCAATTAGAGGACGGGAAAGCAACGAAACAAGGCTACTAATAAGTATTACTGTAATTACTGATTACTAACTCTCAACGTGCAAGTCCTGGCATCCTGAATCAAGTAGTAGCACCCACTTTGTTTCTTTAAGAGCGTGCAGATTGCAGATCAATATTTTACAAGGCCCACCATACCTAGAACAGATGTACAAGTCAGATTGTGCTGGCCTTGAGGTCGAGCGCTGGCTCGAGCGGCACATCTTCGCAGTGGCGAACGGCCGGACGCGGGTTCGATCCTAGGATCGTCCACGTTTTCCTCACCGGGGTTTTTTCGCATAATAAATTTCAGTGCAGCCTCTTAGCGCGTGGAGCCACAATGGGACAGCGACGTGCCCGTCGTCTGCAGAGTCTTCTCTCGTGATTTCTATAAGGACGCGACTTCATATCTGAGTATAGTTGTAGGTCTGGTTGTGTACAAGGTGGTGTGAGTGTGGTGTGCGTGTGTGGTGTAGGTGTGTGTCTGTATGCAAACAGATGTTACAGCTGTATCCAGATGAGAGGTATAAAAAAAAAGATTGTGCTGGCCTTGGCCTCTTCTCCACCACTATCATCGACTCCCTTTGTTTGTATGAAGAAGGCCTATGTTTAAACTGTCGGAGGGTAGAGGTCTTAACATCTAATAAAGAAGCACTCACATGTTGCTCTGTTTGGTTACCCTCTTTTTTGCTCGCTGCTAGTGCTAAAGCTGGAATTTTTCTTCGTGGTCACCACTTCACTTTTGTGAATAGTTGGAACTGCAGGCCGAATCATTATTCATTCCAATTAAAAGAAAACAGTTCGGGCTAATTTAGCAGTCACTGGTCACTCGAATTAGCAAACATTTAGTCTGCAAGGCTGATCTCCAATCAAAACCATTGCTCTTTTTTTTGAAACAAAATGAAAAAGGCAAAATTTAGAATAAGAAAACAAAATCGGTATTCTAAATTCAATCTGCTTTGCACTCGAAATCACTAGTACCACTAAGATGAGCAACAAAGAAGACTACAGACGGGAAGCAAAGAGGAGGAGCCAACCTTCGATGGTCCCAAGAAAGCCGCTGCAGTTGGTGTCCTGGGCGAGCAAGTTGAGGTGGGTGGCCGCGAGGACGGTGCGGTCGGCGTTGACGTCGTCGACGGCGAGCTCGATGGCGAGGCGCGCGGCGCGGCCAATGGTGGAGTCGTAGGTGAAGAGCGCGCCCACGGCCACCTCGCTGGGCCGCGCCGCCGTGACCGTGGCCGCGGCCGCGGCGAGCAGCGCCAAGCGGAGGAGCATCACTCGGAGCGCGCCCATTGGCGTACCCAACCCAGCCCAGCCGACGACGACGTCGACGAGCTTCACTTCAGGCCTCCATCTCCGGCGCCGGGACCGGCGATAGAGTCGCGAGCCGGAATCTTGGCGCGGGTCGCATCGGTTGGGTTCCTTGTTGGAGCAATATAATGGGCGGCGGATTGAACCGGGCCGGGGAGGCGGCAGGGGAGGTTGTTCTGCTTGGACGCTGCTGCTGAGACTGACTGCAGGGCCGGGAGGAGGTTCTGCCTAGGAGGACCTGGAGGAGGAGGTCTAATAGAGTACCGTCGTCGGAAGGGAAGGGAAAAGCAAGATGCTGGCTGGTTCCTTCTGTGAGGTGGCCAGACCAGACCAGGTGGGCACCAAGAGGAGGATGAGCCTGCCTGGAACAGGAAGTGGAACGAAAAGCTCGACGGGCCTGCCAGCTACGTCCTCCTAGGACCGTTCCGTTGCGTGCCCCGCGACGGTCTCGTCGGTTGGCGCCAACATGTGCATCACGAACGCAGGCGACGGAGACGGGGAATTGAGGCGAGGAGGGCAGAGCCCGGAGCATAATAGTGCTGCGTGCGTGGTATTCGCAGTCACGGGCTCAGCGAGCCAGCGCTGGAGGAAGGCGAGAGCGAGAGGGATATTTTCGGAATGGTATACGCAGATGGGCGAATTGCAGCCATGGAATGAAGAGGAGGGTGATGATGGATCATGTACAGGAACAGGATGGATTTATTCGAGTGGTACGCGACAAGAAAAGGCGAAAGGCAAGGCTTTAACTATGATTGGAGAGAGAGCAGGGGGGCCGCCACGTGTCGAAATCGTGCCCCTTTATTCCGTTTCAGCACTATTCAGGATCTTGTCACTGGTACACAAATACACAGTACTAGGAGTCACACAGACACAGCCATGGATAGATATGTATGAACGGACTGTGGACTTTTGATCGATCTGCTGATGATGAGCACAGCAAGGCAGCTGAGGTTTTGGCAGATGCATGCAGCTCATCACGATTCCTTGCTCCAGCTCCAAGGGACGACGACCAGCTTTTCAAACACCAACCGAACGAAACTAGTGATAATGTCGTACTTGCTCTGATCAGTGATCACAAACATACGTAAGTCTTTTTCCAATCCCAATGTGTGTGTTCCACACTCACCAGCAAGTTTGTTATGACGCATTCATTTTTTTAGATGAAGGATAGTTCATCCGGCTTCATCTATCTTCCGATAGAATCAGACCAATTATTATAAGGTTCGGCTCGTAGATAAGCACGCGAGCTGTAAAGAGTCACCAACTTACAACCAAACACACGAATGAACAAAACGAAAGTAAAGTCTTGACTAAATGAGACCAATATGTCTAGTCGACAACCACCTATCGAAGCCAAAGAAATGCAAAGCCGACATCTCTAGATGCTGCCCTACTAGGATCAGTTGGTCCCGTCGCTCATCATACCGCTGCAATTTTGCCCATTGTTGTAGCCAGTGAGTTCCCCTGAAAAGAACTTATAAAAAAGATTTTAGTCTACATTTGTCAAAAACTACCTCGTTTCTCGTTATCCAAACTGCCCAACATAAAGCTGATGCTGCTGTTAATAACAATGAATTATGTTTGTTACGACACATTCATAAAATCGTACAAGTATATTATAAAACATACACACATATAAAAAGAAGAAGAACTGAAGAAGGAAGCCCTTTAATTTATACAACAAACTTGCTGGAGTGGTATCCTCTGGGCTTATATTGGACAACAGACAAGAGCAAAGCTTACTACATCACTTTGAGAATAGCCCATGTCAGTCCATATCGGTCTCATAAAAGGCCGAAAGCCACATCGCTCTCAGGCAGGTTGGAACCGCCGGTAGAAAACCAAAGGAGTTGGAATTTCAATGCATTAACCGACGTACATTTCACTGTAAATCGGCATCATTATCGTACATCAGATGTTTTATACTAATTTAGAATATTAAACATAGACTAATTACAAAACTAATTGCACAGATGAAGACTAATTTACGAGATGAATCTATTCAACCTAGTTAGTTTATGATTTGATAATGTGGTGCCACAGTAAAAATATGCTAATGATAGATTAATTAGGATTAATAAATTCGTCTCGCAAATTAGTTTTCATCTATGCAATTAGTTTTATAGTTACCTCATATCCAGTCCTCTAGTTAGCATTCGAATGTTCGATAGGACAGGGACTCAACTTTTAGGTGCTGTATTAAACACCCCTGTACTATAATTTTTTTTACAGGCCTTGTTTAGTTCCCAACTTCTCTCCTCAAATTTCACTATGCAAAAAAGAAGATTCCTCGTCACATCGAAATGTCGGCACATGTATGGAGTACTAAATGTAGATGAAATTAAAAACTAATTACACAATTTTGTTATACTTTGCGAGACAAATATTTTAAGCCTAATTAGTCAAAGTTTAGATAATTTTTACAAAATACAAACGAATTGCTACAATGCACATTTAACGTGCACTGTAGCAATTAGGGCGCTCCCGAATCGGGATCTAAACAAGGGCACAGTTACCGTTGGCGTCCCACACAGCTAGCAGCTGGGAAACTGACAAACGCTCGCGTCCAAATCACTTCCCTTGGACACGATCATGCATGTCACTAGAAATAAAGTAGTATAAAACTATAAAAGACAAAAGATATTAAAAATTCGCTTCAATCCGATTTTATATTATTGATCGGGTTTGTCGGGAGATGTTCTCTCATGTGACTACCCATGATAAAGTCATGATACAGTCGTACTATACAAAAGCTTAGCGGATTTGTGTACACAGTACCCGGGTGAAAATTTTACCCTCCAACTCTCCATTTTTTTCTTCTTCTCGTAAATACTATTTTCATGGCTGCATTAAAAAAACTTGACATTTTATTTTCATCTAAATCAAACTATCTTTAATTTAACGGAATTTTCATAAAAAATACTAATATTTATATTATTAAATAAGAATCATTAAATTAATTAGAGAATATAATAATGAATATAGTAGTAGTTGTAGTAGTAGTAGTAGTAGTAGTAATAATAATAATAATAATAATAATAATAATGTTGATAATTTTATTTAATATCTTATCAAATTTAAAATTGTTTGACTATCAAGTTTCTTGGATGGAGAGCTTGATTAAGGCTAAGCGGGACCATGGCCAATACAATTTTCCACTAGTTAAACATTAAAAGTAACACTGTTGGTGACACCCTCTCCTATTTCTGTGGTCAAGCTCCGCCTCTAGTAGCATGCATGGAAGAGAATAAAACTAGGATTCAGGTGAAAACCACGCCATAATTTTAGTTATGGTTAACTTATGCTAAATTTACACTCCAATTTATTATACTTTGGTGTAATATCTAGATATAATTTGTGCAACTACAGATTCGTGTGAAAATCTTCTCTCCTACACCTTACTTTTAGTGACTATCAAATAATATAGGATTTACAGTCATTGTACTAGATTTATGGTGAGGTCATCGAGATGCCTTCAGCGACTGTTGTTGTCCACACAACAGATCATATATTGCTACAGATGGTCACCTCTATTGGCAATGTCGTTCTTGTGAAGGATGCATCTGATTAGGATGAAATTATCACAGATGCACAAGTGACAGTGAAGGACCCATTTTTCTCATCACCATCAAAGACAATCCTTCCCACTTTATGTCTGAGGTTAAGGCAAATGAGCCCCAACTGATAGTAGACCATCATCTTCTTTGTTTGCCACAGCTAGGAAGGATGAGGACCCTGCATCCCGTTCTATTTTTCTCCTTCCGCCACCAACCACGACAACAAAACGTCAGTGTAAGTTCTATTCTTCTGTTGCGAGTGTGTATAAACATGGATTCACCCATCATGAATACTAGGAGGATTCCCCGCGCGTTGCCGCGGATACGAAGGAGGAATATAAATAGGTTAGAACGTTAACTAATAAGAATTAGAAGATGTATATGTATGGTGTTGGTAATACAAGAACATGATATAATATATGTATAGATTTATTAGCATAATCGTGGAGATTGTATCCATAGTGGATGATGTGTCTCGCTGACGTGGATATCATAATTTCTGTGCTAGTGAACTTTAATTGCAAATGATAGTGGACTGCTGAGGTGGACACCTTGCATGTTAAGAGAAATTGCTAGTGGCAAATCATAGTGGACTGCTGAGGTGGACGCTTTACATGTCAAGAAAAATAGCTAGTGGGGTTTTGCTTTATAAGAGTTATAGATAACATATACTAATGTTGAATGCATTCATGCTAGTTGCATCTCATGTTTTAATTGTGGAAAGTTTTCAAAATGCATTTATACATCGTTTATAATGTTTTGGAAAAAAAACCATATATGTTTTGGATACTTTCCCGATTTTCCTATAACTAAATTTAGTTTTTGGAAACCTATAGACATTTTTCACAATGTCTAAATATTTTATTTTGATTTATAATGTCCATCTATCTTTAGAACTTTTCTCGGAATTTTTAGAATCTAAGAAACATTTTTTGTGGTTTAAAAAATATTATCAAGTATTTACTAGATTTTTTAAAATGATGAAAACACCTTAAAAATCAGTTCAAATCTGGAATGAAGGTAATATAAACTCACTACTATAGATCTCCTCTATCAACACCGGCTTTATTGAAATCGGTAGTGATAGTTATCACAGCCAGTAATACGAACCGGCGGTGATGAGAATATCACCGCCGGTTCGTAAGAATGTTTCCATTGATAACTATCACCGTTGGTTCGCATTACCATTCGGCAGTGATAGCCATCATCACATCCGATTTGCGCCACCAATTGGTGGTGATGATGTGCTCCTCATCACTGCCGACTCACCGTATGAACTAGCGGTGAAGACGTTTTTGTAACAGAACCGTCCAATTATACGAAATTAAGTAGGAAATCATCCAACGGAAGGACAATTTAATAAACTTAAGCCCGTATAACCCGGTAGTCCGTAAAATCTTAACGGATTTCAAACCATTTCACATAACAGCCAAGATCGTACTAAGTTTAACGGTTACCATCATAAGTTACATAAATGTTCGCAGCATAAAATACATCAGAGTTTAAACATAGTTATTACAAACCAGGTTCGAATAAAAGTAGCGGAAGCGGTAGTTCAAATCACGTACACACACAACATTTTGAAATAAAGTGCCAGCTTGTGACCATCTCCAGCAAAAGCATCAGACGAGAAGTAGCGAATGACCATTGCCCATGGTCCTATGCTTCGCCCATCGCAGGATAGAGACAGTTGATACAATAACCGTAATACATCTGCCCATCTGCAACAAGTGGGAACAAAGCCCTGAGTACGAGAAGGTACTCAGCTATACTTACCCGTCATAAACCAGAAATAAAAGACACCAAGGAATTATGACAGGCTGTCTGGTGGGGTAGCTGACTCATTTGCAAAAAGACATTTTTAGCATTTAGGAAAACCTTTACAAAAGCTTTGCATCAAGTTAAATCTTTATTAACCTGTCAACTACATTTGCACATGTACTAAAGTAACATGTAATTAAACAGGTAATGATAACCAATGATCATTAACAACTTCGATTATGTCATAATTCATATAACTGTCCAAGTGTTCCATCAATATTACTACGATGAAGTAGCTCAAGTCAAGTGTTCACTATCCAGTGAACGATGGCGATTCGAATCGATTATTAACCAGCTGGTAGGTTATTCCTCACACAAACCTCACTCACCCGCTAAAGTGAGGTGTTAGTCACCGAGTCAACCATTCAGGTAAAGTCGCGAGCTTGCCAGGAACCACTTGTACCCGGGGGCCGCCCGACTGCTCTTTGGTCTTATCATCGCGCCCCCGTATCCTGCCACTACTGCTCCGGTACAGTGCGTTGCGGGCAATTCACTCGGCCCGAATAATCTCCTAGTTTCGCGGTCGGAAGGTACTTTATCCGGCCAGCTAAATGTGAGGCATGCGTTCAACATGACCCGAGGGACAACAACGGACGGTCCTTAATCGACACAGACGGAAAACACTACAGTCCGAAACCCTGCAAGTTTCCGCCCGGTCTCAAATTCATTTCACACTTAGTTATACCATGACTTCATAGTCATCCAAACAGATCCAGGTAACCACCTATAGCTCGCAGGTGACAGAAAATCACCCGACTTCTACCGGTCTAAGCCAGCTAAGCATTGACTCGACTGCGGATACCAGGGTAACAAGGATATAGTATAACAAAGGTAAGCAAGGTATAATGCAGCAACGTTTGCAAACAACTCCTAAACGTAATGCATCAAATTAAGTAAAGTTAATAATAAATTATTTGCAAATCGGGAGAGAAATGCTCTGGGGCTTGCCTCTCTCGAAGGAGCTCAGACGGTGATCGGGGCACTCCGGGAGATCTTCACCGACCTCTTCTTCGGCTTCTGTCACCTCCTGCTGCTGCACCTCGAGCTGCTCCTCTAGCTCCTCGGGTAAGACGACTGGGTTCTCGGTTTGCGATCCTGTATGATGCAATGCGCGTAAGTGATTATGCAAGTGTGCATCGAAGGAGATGAATGCAATGAATATGTTGAAATGCAAGGTAGTCAACATCATCCAAGAAACTATATACTACAAGCACATGTCATCTACTGCATTCTCTTCTACTACTATTATGTTAAGTTAACATATCTTATGAAATGCTTCAAAGATACACCAAAGCTTTATTAATTTCTTAATCATACTTAAAGCAACACTTGCTTAAACTCTAAATAACAATAAGTTTGAACAGCAACATATATTTCTGATGCTCCTAAAAATCTAAGAAAATTACAGTAGCATAATACTACCCTAAATAGACTACCATAAAAATTTCATGACATTTGGATAAGTAAACTATCCTATACAAAAATGACAAGCTATAGCATAAAAAATGAGCATGAAATTACTTTGTACTATGAAAAGTGTCAAACAACAGAATTAATATTTTTCCTAGGTTCTTCATGGAATATAATGACTGTACAAAAATTATCACATGCATGTTTTATACAAAGTTTGCTCTCTAGCAAAATAACAAAAATCAGCCATTAAAGGCACTTGAACTACTTCTCCAAAGTTTTCCACAACACATGCATGAAACATATTTTTCCTAGGAAGTACATGATATATGAAGATTAACAAACTTGAAATCATATTTTTCTGATACATATAGGATTTACTAGCCATTTTACAAGATATCAGCAATATCAAGGATTAATTAAAGCTCTACAGAAAAGTATCCTAAAAATGACATGCTATATTTTTAGATTGTAGATCCGGTTCCAATGAGTTCATAGAAATTTATTTCACAATTTTTGGAGCTCAAATGAATACAAAAACATTTTCCACAACATCCTTTATTATGAATAATAAAAGAAAACAGAAAACGATTTTTATTTTTAAAACTGGGCCGGCCCGGGGAAGGAAACTGGCCCATGGCCGTTCTCGGCCTGCGCGGCCCGAGCGCGAGGGAGGGGAAGACGGCCTAGCAGGGCGTCAGCCCACTGCCACTCGGCCTGGCCGGCCCGGCTGGCTGGCGGAGGCAAAGGCCTCGCCGGTGTGCGCGCTGGCGCGGTGGCGCGGCTCGGCCACGAGGCCGGCGGCCATCTCCGGCCACGGCAGGGCGAGCTGGCGAGCGCATGGGATATGCGAGGAGACGGCGAGTGCGGTAGGATAGCTAGGCTGGGCTGGAGAGGAGAACGAAGACGACTTCCATGGCGGCCGAGCACGGCGACGCCATGGCCGTCGGTGGCGAGGCGCGGGGAGGCTCAACCTGTGCTCGGAAGGCGGCGCAAGCTCGAGCGCGACTTGAAGGAGGGCGAGGCGGAGTTGCGGGCGGGAGGAATCGGGGAATGGCGCGGTGGTGCGGGAGCTCGACGCCGGCGGAGCTGCGGGCGCGGCGAGGGCAGAGCTTGGGGCTCTCGGCTCTGGAGGAGAAAGAAGGCAGCTCGGATGGAAGTGAGCGAGCGCACGGGCACCAGCAGTTGAAGGCAGGCGCGTGGGCGCGAGGTCAGGCCACGGCTGCCGCGCGGCGGGCGACACGGCACATGGTCGCCACGCGGTGGGAGTTCTCTGCCGCGGTGGACAGCGAGGCGCGGGGCGAGCGGGAAGAGAAGGAGCGGCGCGGAGGCAGGCCGGGCCGAGCGGACGCGGGCCGGGTCGAGGCGGCGGCTGCGACGCGCGCGCGTGCGGGGTGGCGGGGCCAATTCGGCCAACGGGCCGAAAGCGAGGCGGCGGCCCGTTTAGGTTAGAATTTGAATTTTCCTTTTCATTTTTTTTCAAATAATTTCAAATAATCGTTTTCAAATCTCATTTTGAGCAAGAAAAGGACCTTTCCTGAAAATGACCCAAAAACAAAAATTGCTTAGAATTTAATTCTCTCCAACTTTGCTTTTAAGACCAAAGTCCAAATCTGGATAGATTTTGATTTTTAGAATAAAAGCTAATTTAGAGAGGATTTTTGAATATTTTCAAATACATTTTTAAAACAAATCTTTGACAAAACTTTGAGTGATTTAGTGGCTCCAAAAATTTTCCTTATAATTATAAGTGATATGAAATTTATAGTTGCACAAATTTGATGAATGTCATTATCATATTATCACAACATGTTAAGCAATACTAGTTTTCACATTTTTAGTTTATTAAAGGTACACCCTAAGCACATATGATTATAAATGCCATGACATGTTATGCTCATGATTTGCAATGCAAATGCTTGCGTAACACTGGAGTGTTACAACCCTCCCCCTTATAAAAATCTCGTTTCGAGATTTGGGTTACGAACCATTTATTATAAAAATCTTCGTATGCTTTTTGTAGGTATTCCCCCGTTTCCCAAGATGCATCTCCCTCATCATGATGACTCTATTGTATCTTATATGTCTTCACCACACTGTTTCGAGTAGCCCTTTCTTTGGAATCCAAAACTCGGATTGGCTGCTCACGATAAACCAGATCTGACTTAAGTTTTATGCCTCGAGGTTCAATTATTTCCTCTGGAACGCGTAAACATTTCTTGAGATGTGATATATGAAAAACTGGGAATATAGCACCCATTGATTCTGGTAATTCCAATTTGTAAACCACTGGACCCTTCCTTTCTAAGATTTTGTAGGGTCCTACGAATCTGGCGGCAAGCTTCCTACGTATTCCAAACCGCTTCTTCTTCATTGGCGTGACTTTTAGATAAACATAGTCACCAACTTCGAACACAAGTGGTCTCCTTCTCTTATCCGCATAACTTTTCTGACGTGACTGAGCTGCTCTCATATTTTGCTGAATGATATGAACCTTCTTTTCGGCTTCTTCCACGAAGTCAATACCATAATACCTTCTTTCCCCTAGCTCGATCCAGTTTAAAGGTGTTCTACACTTTCATCCATACAGAGCCTCAAAAGGTGCCATCTTGATACTTTCTTGATAGCTATTATTATATGTGAATTCTACTAAAGGTAACCACGACTCCCATGAACCTCTGGAAGACAACACACAAGCTCTTAACATATCTTCTAAAACAGCATTAACTCTTTCAGTCTGACCATCTGTTTGAGGATGATAGGCAGTGCTATGAATCAGACTAGTCCCCAAACCTTTGTGCAAATGCTCCCAAAAGTGAGCAGTGAACTGTGACCCTCTGTCAGATACTATAGTCTTCGGTATGCCATGCAATCTCACAATCTCTGCAATATACTTCTCGGCATATTGAGGTGGTCTATAAACTGTCTTGACAGGCAAAAAGTAAGCGGTCTTGGTAAGACGATCCACGATTACCCAAATCGAATCATGGCCTTTCTGAGTAGTGGGCAAACCTGTGATGAAATCCATACTTATATCATCCCACTTCCAACTAGGTACTGACAAAGGTTGCAACAATCCGGTAGGTTTCATGTGAATAGCTTTCACTCGACAACATGTGTCACATCGGGCCACATAGGCTGCAATTTCCTTTTTCATCTTTGTCCACCAAAAGCGAGGTCTCAGCTCTTGATACATTTTACTACTGCCAGGATGAATGGATAACTTAGAGTGATGAGCTTCATCCAAAATTTTATTCTTAAGCTCTCTATCCTTTGGAACAACAAGACGGTTGTCGAACCACAACACGTCCTGCTCGTCCACTCTGAAGTGTTTTGAAGGTTCTTCTTTAATTTTCTTTTTGATGTGGAATATCCCTTTGTCTGCTTTCTGACCTTCTATTATCCTACTTTCCAAGGTGCAACTGATCTGAATACTATGTAACACTGTGGGGTGCATTAGATTAAAACCATCTTCGAGTAAGGGTTGCACATTCAGACAATGTGACTTTCTACTCAAAGCATCGGCTACCACATTGGCTTTCCCAGGGTGATACTGTACATTCAAGTTGTAATATTTAATTAGTTCTAACCATCTTCGCTGTCTCATGTTCAATTCTGGTTAGGTGAAAATATACTTGAGACTCTTGTGATCGGTGAAAATATTGCACATATTACCAAGTAAATAGTGTCTCCAAATCTTTAAGGCATGCACCACGGCGGCAAGCTCAAGATCATGTGTTGGATAATTGATTTCATGTTTTCTCAGCTGACGGGAGGCATAAGCAATGATTCTTCCTTCTTGCATCAGAACACAACCTAATCCTATTTTTGATGCGTCACAGAACACATCAAAAGGTTTCTCGATGTCTGGCTGTGCAAGAACTGGAGTAGTGGTCAACAGTTTCCGCAAGGTGTGGAAAGCTGTCTCACACTCCTCGGTCCACACAAACTTGTGATCTTTCTGTAACAGACTTGTCATCGGCTTAGCAATCTTCGAGAAGTCTGGGATAAAGCGGCGATAGTAACCAGCTAACCCTAGGAAACTCCTGACTTCTGGCACTGTGGTTGGAGTTTTCCAATCCATAACCTCTTGCACTTTGCTCGGATCTACCGAAACTCCATTCTCAGATAGAATATGACCAAGGAAAGGAACTTTCTTTAACCAAAATTCACATTTGCTGAACTTAGCATACAACTTATGATCTCTTAGTCTGGTCAAGACAATTCTCAGATGCTCTTCATGATCTTTCTCACTCTCAGAGTATACTAGAATGTCATCAATGAAGACAACTACAAACTTATCCAACTCTGGTATGAAAACCGTATTCATCAGATACATAAAATATGCAGGAGCATTTGTTAAGCCAAAGGACATAACAAGATACTCGTACAACCCGTATCTGGTAGAAAAGGCGGTTTTCGGGACATCTTGTGGCTTGATCTTTATCTGATGATACCCTGATCTTAGGTCTATCTTGGAGAACACCCTAGCTTTAGCCAACTGATCAAACAAAACGTCGACATGAGGCAAAGGATATTTATTCTTGATAGTTACATCATTAAGAGGTCGATAATCCACACACATTCTTAGAGTACCCTCTTTCTTTTTCTTCACGAACAAGGCAGGACATCCCCATTCAGACTTACTCGGTCGGATAAACCCCTTCTTTAGCAATTCTTCCAGTTGCTTCTTCAGCTCAGCTAACTCATCCGGAGGCATCCGATAGGGTCTCCTCGAAATAGGAGCTGTTCCGGGGATCAACTCGATTCCAAACTCAACATCGTTATCTGGAGGAAGGCTAGGTAACTCTTCTGGAAACACATCCGGGAACTCACACACTACCGGGATCTGGTGGATAGGAACAACTTCCATGGCACAGGTCACACTCACAAGGTCTGTCCTTTTGGGCAATGGTACCTGAAAAGTACCCTCTCCCTGAAGATCCTTAAGGGTAAGCAATCGACTGCTTGTATCTATGACTGCCCCCCAGTTCTTCATCCAGTTCATTCCTATTATTACATCCAAAACTAGTCCAGGCATAACTATCAGATTCACTCGAAACTTCCGACTATCTAACTCAAGGGTTGCCCCTCTAACCATCTTATTGGTTAACACATCAGCCCCTGCTGAACTTATGCGATAACCATAACTCAATTCTGTGCATAGTTGTTCATGCTTCCGTGCAAATGCTTGACTCATAAAAGAATGCGAGGATCCAGAATCAAATAGAACAACTGCAGGGTGATGGTTAACAAGGAACTTACCGGCAGTTACAGGTTCTCCCTCAGGAATCTCATCAACGGTGGTATGGTGTACACGAGCAGTGTAAGTCTGTTGCTTCTTTCTAGGCGGATAAGGGCAGAACTTTGAAAAGTGGCCTGGCTGACCACAATTGTAGCAGGGCCCCTTCACTGTACCAGCAGATCCTATTGCTCCCTTGGAGTTGCTCTGTTCTGCAGCTGCGGTGATCTTTGCTAGCGGCACGGCCATCTTGTATGGTTTCTGTGGTCCCTTGTAGTTCTGAGTTTTATGCTGTGGAGGCCTAAACCTTGCACCAGGTGCGGACGGATGATAAGAAAGACGATTTGTAGTGACAACTCTGGACTGGGATGGTCCTGACTCAAACACCCTCTTGCGATTCTTGGATGTAGTATAGGTGTTGTTGTTCTTTTCTTGTTTCAAACAATCACTGATAAAGTCATTGAACCTGACGCGGGTATTGGTACCCACATGCTTCATCATCTTCAGACTTAACCCTCTCTTGAAACTAGCAATTCTCTTTGCATCTGTGTCGACCATGTCTGGAGCATAGCGGCACAAGCTATTAAAGGCATGCAGATACTGTGTTAGAGTCTTGGTACCTTGATTTAAGGCCAAAAACTCTCCGAGCTTCATCTCAACCAACCCTGGGGGAATATAAACTCCCCTAAATGCTTCAGTGAATTCTCTCCAAGTAATCTGGGCATTGGGAGGAAAGGTGGTGCGGTGATGCTTCCACCACATCCCTGCCGGTCCCTGTAGCTGATGTGCAGCATATTCTGTTTTCAAAACTTCTGTCAGTCTCAACACACGGAACTTATCTTCCATAGTGTTGATCCATTCTTCAGCGTCGAGTGGCTCGGCTGCTTCCTTAAAAATAGGTGGCCTAGTATCCATGAAATCCTTGAAATTGCTGTACTGGTTCACTCCATGGCCACCACCTTGATTATTTCCTCTCTGAACATTTTCAGCGATGGTACGCAGAAAATCTTCCATATTCTTTTGTGACTGCTCGGCGTTGCGCTGGCTTCCAAGGAACTGTGCGAAGAACACTTCTGCAGTGAGCGGTGGAGGAGGGGGCAATTGTGGCTCTGGCTGTGGCTCCTGGTGATTGACGTTGTTTGCACCACCCCCACCAGCCCCTGCACCGTTGCCATCAGTTTCAGCGGCCTCATACGTGGCACGACGAGTGTTTGCCATCTGCATATTTCAGCAACAAGTAATAATTGAGCGAAGTGGTAGTAATTGTATTCGAATGAACAATCATGCCATACTGAATTTATTGGAGAGAACAAGTCATGCAATAAAACAGAGGCACAATAATCACATTCCAATTAAAACAACATCACTAATCAAATTACTTCGGATGCAACATCGCGTTCCATACAACCACGTTGCCCGCATACATACACTGGACTTTCATGCGTTCAAGCATCGCATACACAACCAAGATCCAAAAGATCGCAGTCTCAAGATCGAAGAGGATACAACACGATACATGGAAACCAAAAGAAGGCCATCGCGACAAAGCCTATCATTAACACAAGGCAACTAGCCTACTCCTCAGGGCTGTCGTCAAGGTCGGAGGCGTCACCATTGCTACCATCAGTAGCGGTGTCGTCGTCGACGTCCATCTGGGCGGTGTCCGGAGGAGCATACGGGCCTATCCCATTGTAGAGGGCATGGAACTCTTCATGCAAGTTGGCATTGTACCCTTCTAGCTCCTCGACCCTTTGCCTCAGAAGGTCCCTCTCGTTCCAGGCTCCATTCCTTTCCTGCACTAGCTGTCCCATCATGCGGTCTGCATTTCTGTTGGCCTGAGTCAACGTCTGCACCCGCTGCATAGCACTCTCACCTCTCTCGAGAGCCCGATCTCGCTGCAAGCTCATGTCGGCCAACTGCTCCTGCAAGCTAGCTATAGCACGTGCTTGCTTCTTCTTCTGCTTCCTTGCTTCAAGCCGATCATCACCTCTCAGACCAGTCAAGGTCCAATAGGTATTCTCAAGACCCTGGTATGCTCTGATGGCTGCATACATGGCACTCATTGTGTGGTTGTCGCTAGCCCGTCCTTCACTTGGGCCTCTAACCAGGGCACTTCCTTGCGGCTGCACCTAAATGGCATCACGAGGATCATCTCTCGGGAAGGTACCTGCCAAAGCTGCTGCCAACTCATTAGGAAACCTGCTCATTATGTCTCGGATGACGTGAAAGGCTGCACCCTCTGCACCCTCAACTGGAGTGCGTCCTTCAAACTCCAAATGCCAACCATCCCATTCTAGCGCATCACCAAGGGCAGGGACGGTGATCTCCACTATTGCAAGTCCATCCTCAGTTAACTGGCGCTCATTCCAAAAGTACACCGGCTCTTGACCCTCTAGGTACCCCACATCATGGAGCACTCTCCAAAGCAAGGTGGGCATGTCAAACTCACTTAGAAAAGTGTCCGTGCTGCGGCGCTCCTGCGGGGCCATCTGGTGACGGGGTGCTCTTCCGCCAGTGGACTTACGAGCAATCTTCTTCGTGCGGGCCATCTGTAGCACAAGTTTTTAAATTACCCGGTGAGAACATATTTTAAGTTGATGTCACTTTTATCAAACTGGGATAATCCTTTTATAAGGGGAGGAATGCAGGTTATGAATGAAATGCACAGGCAATATGATACATGCGCGAGTCTTACGTTCTCACAAACTTAGAAAATAAAGACATCTAACGATGAATTCGGTGGCATACAATGATCTCTCATATACGTAACTAATTCGATCTACACGATAAACGCTGTTATGTACCTGCAGAAAATTCATTTCAGCCCATTCCCCATGAATGCATGAAAGCAGTAAATCTACCTACACGCTCTACACGAATCCCCTGATGCGTGTACAACGGTAGTAACTACCCAAACACATCGTCCTATTGACGGCATCGCCTCAACGGACGAAACACCCACACATGCGATACTTTCATAAAAACATGTGTAAAACATGTAATTATTCTAGTATCATATAAGCACTCTCCCTAGATCGGCGGTGTATCCGATCATGCTCTCACAGCTCACACTTACCAAAGCATAGAGGTAACTGATCCATACATTACCACTCAATTAAGTGACACTCATACAATAGCACGCCGTATGAGCAACGAAAGAGAAATATGGTGCAAGAACCCCAAGTTAGTACTTAAATAGCCACCTAGAGTCCTTAACTAGGCATACAGGATATGACCACTGGCACACATTTAGTTTTAAAATCACACTTTTTAAATAGAATTTTGTTTTAAATACACTTATGAACAGTAATCACGCTAAACCTTGCTCCGATGCCAGCTGTAACAGAACCGCCCAATTATACGAGATTAAGTAGGAAATCATCCAACGGAAGGACAATTTAACAAACTTAAGCCCGTATAACCCGGTAGTCCGTGAAATCTCGATGGATTTCAAACCATTTCACATAACAGCCAAGATCGTACTAAGTTTAACGGTTACCATCATAAGTTACATAAATGTTCGCAGCATAAAATACATCGGAGTTTAAACATAGTTATTACAAACTAGGTTCGAATAAAAGTAGCGAAAGCGGTAGTTCAAATCACGCACACACACAACATTTTGAAATAAAGTGCCAGCTTGTGACCATCTCCAGCAAAAGCATCAGACGAGAAGTAGCGAATGACCATTGCCCATGGTCCTATGCTTCGCCCATCGCAGGATAGAGGCAGTTGATACAATAACCGTAATACATCTGCCCATCTGCAACAAGTGGGAACAAAGCCCTGAGTACGAGAAGGTACTCAGCTAGACTTATCCGTCATAAACCAGAAATAAAAGACACCAAGGAATTATGACAGGCTGTCTGGTGGGGTAGCTGACTCATTTGCAAAAAGACATTTTTAGCATTTAGGAAAACCTTTACAAAAGCTTTGCATCAAGTTAAATCTTTATTAACCTGTCAACTACATTTGCACCTGTACTAAAGTAACATGTAATTAAACAGGTAATGATAACCAATGATCATTAACAACTTCCATTATGTCATAATTCATATAACTATCCAAGTGTTCCATCAATATTACTACGATGAAGTAGCTCAAGTCAAGTGTTCACTATCCAGTGAACGATGGCGATTCGAATCGATTATTAACCAGCTGGTAGGTTATTCCTCACACAAACCTCACTCACCCGCTAAAGTGAGGTGTTGGTCGCCGAGTCAACCATTCAGGTAAAGTCGCGAGCTTGCCAGGAACCACTTGTACCCGGGGCCGCCCGACTGCTCTTTGGCCTTATCATCGCGCCCCCGTATCCTGCCACTACTGCTCCGGTACAGTGCGTTGCGGGCAATTCACTCGGCCCGAATAATCTCCCAGTTTCGCGGTCGGAAGGTACTTTATCCGGCCAGCTAAATGTGAGGCATGCGTTCAACATGACCCGAGGGACAACAACGGACGGTCCTTAATCGACACAGACGGAAAACACTACAGTCCGAAACCCTGCAAGTTTCCGCCCGGTCTCAAATTCATTTCACACTTAGTTATACCATGACTTCATAGTCATCCAAACAGATCCAGGTAACCACCTATAGCTCGCAGGTGACAGGAAATCACCCGACTTCTACCGGTCTAAGCCAGCTAAGTATTGACTCGACTGTGGATACCAGGGTAACAAGGATATAGTATAACAAAGGTAAGCAAGGTATAATGCAGCAACGTTTGCAAACAACTCCTAAATGTAATGCATCAAATTAAGTAAAGTTAATAATAAATTATTTGCAAACCGGGAGAGAAATGCTCTGGGGCTTGCCTCTCTCGAAGGAGCTCGGACGGTGATCGGGGCACTCCGGGAGATCTTCACCGACCTCTTCTTCGGCTTCTGTCACCTCCTGCTGCTGCACCTCGAGCTGCTCCTCTAGCTCCTCGGGTAAGACGACTGGGTTCTCGGTTTACGATCCTGTATGATGCAATGCGCGTAAGTGATTATGCAAGTGTGCATCGAAGGAGATGAATGCAATGAATATGTTGAAATGCAAGGTAGTCAACATCATCCAAGAAACTATATACTACAAGCACATGTCATCTACTGCATTCTCTTCTACTACTATTATGTTAAGTTAACATATCTTATGAAATGCTTCAAAGATACACCAAAGCTTTATTAATTTCTTAATCATACTTAAAGCAACACTTGCTTAAACTCTAAATAACAATAAGTTTGAACAGCAACATATATTTCTGATGCTCCTAAAAATCTAAGAAAATTACAGTAGCATAATACTACCCTAAACAGACTACCATAAAAATTTCATGACATTTGGATAAGTAAACTATCCTATACAAAAATGACAAGCTATAGAATAAAAAATGAGCATGAAATTACTTTGTACTATGAAAAGTGTCAAACAACAGAATTAATATTTTTCCTAGGTTCTTAATGGAATATAATGACTGTACAAAAATTATCACATGCATGTTTTATACAAAGTTTGCTCTCTAGCAAAATAACAAAAATCAGCCATTAAAAGCACTTGAACTACTTCTCCAAAGTTTTCCACAGCACATGCATGAAACATATTTTTCCTAGGAAGTACATGATATATGAAGATTAACAAACTTGAAATCATATTTTTCTGATACATATAGGATTTACTAGCCATTTTACAAGATATCAGCAATATCAAGGATTAATTAAAGCTCTACAGAAAAGTATCCCAAAAATGACATGCAATATTTTTAGATTGTAGATCCGGTTCTAATGAGTACATAGAAATTTATTTCACAATTTTTGGAGCTCAAATGAATACAAAAACATTTTTTACAACATCCTTTATTATGAATAATAAAAGAAAATAGAAAACGATTTTTATTTTTAAAACTGGGCCGGTCCGGGGAAGTAAACCGGCCCATGGCCGTTCTCGGCCTGCGCGGCCCGAGCGCGAGGGAGGGGAAGACGGCCCAGCAGGGCGTCAGCCCACTGCCACTCGGCCTGGCCGGCCCGGCTGGCTGGCGGAGGCAAAGGCCTCGCCGGTGTGCGCGCTGGCGCGGCGGCGCGGCTCGGCCACGAGGCCGGCGGCCATCTCCGGCCACGGCAGGGCGAGCTAGCGAGCGCACGGGATATGCGAGGAGACGGCGAGTGCGGTAGGGTAGCTAGGCTAGGCTGGAGAGGAGAACGAAGACGACTTCCATGGCGGCCGAGCATGGCGACGCCATGGCCGTCGGTGGCGAGGCGCGGGGAGGCTCAACCTGTGCTCGGAAGGCGGCGCAAGCTCGAGCGCGACTTGAAGGAGGGCGAGGCGGAGTTGCGGGCGGGAGGAATCGGGGAATGGCGCGGTGGTGCGGGAGCTCGACGCCGGCAGAGCTGCGGGCGCGGCGAGGGCAGAGCTTGGGGCTCTCGGCTCTGGAGGAGAAAGAAGGCAGCTCGGGCGGAAGTGAGCGAGCGCACGGGCACCAGCAGTTGAAGGCAGGCGCGTGGGCGCGAGGTCAGGCCGCGGCTGCCGCGCGGCGGGCGACACGGCACATGGTCGCCACGCGGCGGGAGTTCTCTGCCGCGGTGGACAGCGAGGCGCGGGGCGAGCGGGAAAAGGAGGAGCGGCGCGGAGGCAGGCCGAGCGGACGCGGGCCGAGCCGAGGCGGCGGCTACGGCGCGCGCGCGGGGTGGCGCGGGCCGATTCGGCCAACGGGCCGAAAGCGAGGCGGCGGCCCGTTTAGGTTAGAATTTGAATTTTCCTTTTCATTTTTTTCAAATAATTTCAAATAATCGTTTTCAAATCTCATTTTGAGCAAGAAAAGGACCTTTTCTGAAAATGACCCAAAAACAAAAGTTGCTTAGAATTTAATTCTCTCCAACTTTGCTTTTAAGACCAAAGTCCAAATCTGGATAGATTTTGATTTTTAGAATAAAAGCTAATTTAGAGAGGATTTTTGAATATTTTCAAATACATTTTTAAAACAAATCTTTGACAAAACTTTGAGTGATTTAGTGGCTCCAAAAATTTTCCTTATAATTATAAGTGATATGAAATTTATAGTTGCACAAATTTGATGAATGTCATTATCACATTATCACAACATGTTAAGCAATACTAGTTTCCACATTTTTAGTTTATTAAAGGTACACCCTAAGCACATATGATTATGAATGCCATGACATGTTATGCTCATGATTTGCAATGCAAATGCTTGCGTAACACCGGAGTGTTACAGTTTTTCACCGCCAACTTATTGTATGATACCACGGTGATAACCATGTTGCAGCACAATAAAATTCATAACTTTTCAAACAAATTTTATATAGTTGATCACCTTTTCATTTAAATCATTTACAGTCCAGAATTCTGTTTGAAGCTCTCAAATTTTGAAATTCAATTTTTTTCGAATTGTACAAATGACCTCAGATGGAAAAACAACCAAAAGAAAAGTTGTAGATCTTGATGATATGTATAACTTTGTAGGTGACAACTTTTTCATTAGAAATAGTTTATGCTCTCAAATTTGTATCTGAGGTTCTAAAATTTTAAAATTCAATTTTTTCAAACAACCTCGGATGGAAAAATCAACCAAAACCAAAGTTGTTGATCTCGATGAGGACTACAACTTTGTAGTTGATGAGTTTTTCATTTGAAATCATTTAAGGTCCCAAAAGTATGGCTAATTTTTTTACGATTTGAAATTCAAATTTGTCAAACGACCTCGGACGGCGAAATGACCAAAATCAAAGTTGTAGATCTCGATTAGTTTAATAAATTTTTAGTTTATGACTTTTTTCAAAGGGACCAGCTTTTAAAACATCAACTGAAATTAGAAAAATAAGTAGTTGGTCTGATAACAAACATATCCCTTTTTTTTCTAGATTAAAAGTTCTACCCCATTGTGTGTTCCACACTCACCAGGAACTTTATTACAATGCATTCATGAAATCTGAGAAGTATTATCAAGAATATATCTTTGGTTTAGATACACACCAAAGAGCAAACGGAAGGCCTTTTATACATCTGGAGGGAATTGTATGTTGTTGGCTTATTGGAGAATAGAGAAGAGCTAAGCCCCCATCACATATTCACATTCAGAACAACCTATATTAGTTTAGCATCACCCAGTATCTAAAGCCATCGCTGTCAGGCAACCGGTTGAAATCTCAGTCTAATTTCCCTAGAAAACCAAAGGAGCTGGAATTCAAAGCATTTCATTGTGATTGGCATCTTTATCATAGACTCGCAGCATAATATAATTGTGTCTGACGCAGCTGGGAAGCTGACAAATGCTCGCGTCCAAATCACTTCGCTTGGACATGATCATGACACGTCCTAATAAATAAAGTAGTATGAAGACATTTGATATAATAAACATTCACTTGAATCTTTTGTTATATTAATTATTGCTTTATATATAGGACCACGTGAGCACCATTGATCTCCATACCAGATTCTTGACCTGCTCTGTATATAGGTTACGCTTGCGTATAGCCATACCACGATGGCTCATTGAATCTCATCAGAAGTTTAAAAGGTCCAATCCATGCCTCACAGCTGTACGAAAAAGCCCAAATTAAAGTACAACTTTAGTGGGCTACAATAATTTTCTTTGTCAAATCTGGCCCACATAACATAGGCGTCCAAATTAGTCACTTAATCACACGTAACACTGGCCAGTGGCAGCAGCATGTTCTGGGCAAAGGCTTCCTCGATCCTCCTCTCTTCTCAACGCTTATTTATACTCTGAGCCGTGAGACTAATAAATAGTCCAACATACACAGTTACAGACACCAAGAACAACAAGCGAGTCGATCAGAGAACCATGCTCACCCGTCCTCATATTTTCTCATCAAAAGTTTAGAATTACCAAACCTGACTGTGCACGACGCAGGCTTCATTCCCTACATCGGAGCTTTCTTTTGTTGCCTCACCATGCATGACTCACAAAGCCACAATTCCCTAATCCCAATCGTTGTCTGGCCGTCTGGGAAAGGGAGGCACTGGGAGATCTCTCGCTGAGATAATCACAAGGAGTCCCACATACACATATGTTCTAGGTCATTAAAGCGTCCCAGCAATTAAATCTACCAATCAGCGAGACATTCACCAAAAAAACCCCTTTTCGATCAGTGGGGGTTGCATAGTCTCTGTCTTGGCTAGTGCCTAAACCGGGCTAGCCTTGTCCACACAAGCTAAACTAATGCAACCTGTGTCTTTGGTTAAGGACTGGACAGTGGCGAGAGGTAGCCTACATTTCCTAGCTCGTCATGTTTGGTTGGCTGCATACTGTGATACGATGACCTTACCAGTTTGCCCAGCAAACCTACACTGACCTCAATTTTGGACGTCACAATGCATTGGTTGGAGGTGAAGTTACCTACCAGCATGGATAATTGTTTTGCTGAACTGTATCAGCAAGCAACCTTTGAACTGCTTGCATTTAGTTCTTGGAAATAAATGTTCGTTTAAAGGGATCGAGACAAACTTATTTGGGGCCTAAATAAGAATAGCGAATTCTCACTTTCTCAGCACTATATAAATGTATAAGTTCTTTGTTACTAATGGGGTTCGGCTTACCAATAAAGAAATTTGGCATTTGAAGTTATCTTTTTGAAGATTAATATTAGTTTTTACTTATATTATTATTTCTTGAATTTAAAGGACAATGCATTATACTGTTTTAAGATCTATTTGTAAATTAAAGTTGAAGCAGAAAACTAAATGTGTTAGGTTAGATCGTGGTGGAGAGTAATTTTCTAGCAAGTTCACTTTTGTTCTGTGAGAAACATCAAGTGTACGTAATGCATGAGAGGACGTCTCCTCTTTATATGGACTCTCTGCTTGGCCACCTCCTCCATGCATATCTTTGCTAAATAGATGAGACCAATAGTCAACCGCACCACAACAAATACCTTGAACAACGATTGGGCTAGAGAAGCAGTAGTGTTTGAAAGGAGCTTATGCATGCTCATACATCCTTCGTCTTAAGACATCCACCGTCATCGGTGATCTAGTGGGTGTATTATCCTGATGCATGTCACTCTACTAGTGTTGATGTTTTAGTCAGACATATTTTGTTGTGTGATTTTGTAACATATCCCAGCCCATGGGCTAATTGGGCCGGACCAGATTCAGGTTACTGTAGCGACGAAAAACCACTGTAGTGATGTGAGGATAGTCCCAAACCGGAAATGGAGAAGAAATAGCTGGATGTAGGAAGCTAGTAACTCTGGATCCATTCTTTTGCGCGAAGCGAGGACGAAAGCGCAAGAGAGTTAATTAGCAGGTGTGATTCATTCAATGTATAGAGTGGGGCTTAGTCGTCTTCCCGGGTGGGGGCGTTACAAATGGTAATCAGAGTCAACTCTCGCGGTTTTACGGACATATGGCTCGGGAGCTCGGACAGGTTGTGCATGGCTCTGCAAGAGCATGGCACTTGGGCCGGGGAGCTGGGAATACGGACGTGGCCAAGAGGAGTCGATCCTGAATATTTGTCTCATATGGGTAAGCTGGTTCGATGGTTCGACAAGGACGTATGAGTTCTTTTTAGGGTGGGTGTATGTAACACATCCCATCCCATGGACCAATTGGGCCGGACCAAATTCGGGTGACTGTAGCAATAGCAACAAAAACACTGTAGCGATGTGAAGATAGTCCCAAACCGAAAACGGAGAGGGAACCAAACCAGCTTAAATAGCTGGCTGTAGGTAGCTAGTAACTCCGGATCGATCCTTTTGCGTGAAGCGAGGACGAAAACGCAAGAGAGTTAATTAGCAGGTGTGGTTCATTTAATGTGTAGAGTGGGCCTTAGCTCTCTTCCCGGGAAAGTGCAAGAGAGTTAATTAGCAGGTGTAGTTCATTCAATGTGTAGAGTGGGCCTTAGCTGTCTTCCCGGATGGGGGGCGTTACAGATTTGCAGCCATGGACGATGGATTTGACAATAGAGTGGTACAAGGGAGGAGAACGGTTGCAATGGAAGGTTATAGCCTACGCAACTGTCTGTTCATGGCTTCTATGTGTTTCGGCTTGTCCGTTAAGCATATTGTAGCAACGCTATTCATTCAAACTATTTTCTCTCTCTTCACAAATTACATTAGGAAGTAATGAAGCTATGTTTTTTGAGCTTCATAGAAAATATTGGCACCCAAACCCAACGAGTTTTACGAAATGAGCCATGAATGCAATGCACCTCCACTTATGAAGCAGTGAGCAGGGGTGTATGTGCCAAAATTTTGTATACTACACACATTCATAGTGCTACTGTCCCATTGCATTGTGTGATAAGGAATCACCACTATTACAGAGACAATTTTTAGAGATGTCTCCCTTTTTTTTTAAGAGACAGCTCCATAAAAAACCACATCTAAAGATGACTTTAGGAGGCAAGCAAACTAATGGCTTCTGCAATTTTATTTTGTATAAAGACTATCATATTTTCAACCTGTGCCTAGAAAAGCAGCGATCTTCCAAGGTGGTTATCGCTTCGGAATACAAAAAAATTGAAGTTCACGCGCTCTTGGTTATAAACAGAGTGTGGTTAGGGATGGAACCAGATCGGATATAGACCGATATTAGTAATCCTGCATTCTATCTCACATCATGCATTCTATCCTATATTTTTTTCTTGGATCTAAGAACCAGATACAAATCATGTTGAATATTGATAATCTCATATACATGTCAGAAATCCAATTTTGAGTATCGGATTTAGATATGGTATAGATATTAAATGTTTGGATTCAGATACAGATTATCCATGTAGGGTTCTGACCCTTTCGGAATGGACGTATGTCCCGTTTTCATACCTATGCATGTGTGGTCGTGTGGATGTCATTTTCCCATATCAGGTTCCCGGCCTAGATTTCTAGCCTGTTCATGAGAAAAGATTCATCCAGCTCACAGCTATATGAAAAAGCCCAAATGTATAGCTTTAGCAGCCTCCAATAATTTTCTATGTCAAATTCGTCCCACATGACAGACCTCCAAATCAGTTGATAAATTAAACAACCACATGTACCACTGGCAGGTGGTAGCAGCATGTCCTGGGGAAGACCATCTTTGTCCTTTCCCCTTCTCAGTCCTTATTTATACTCTTGGCCACCAGAAAACCATGCTCAATTGCTCACCCTCATATTTCCAATCATAAGTTCACATGGGAGCTTTCTTTTGCTGGCTCACGATGACTCTCAAATCCTAATTGTCGTCTCGCCATCTAGGCAAGGGAGGCACCAGGATATCTCTCGCCAAGGCGGCATGTTAGCGAGGCGTCCCCAGCTACCTCGGCACAGCAAGACAGGGAACAAAACCCAGGCAGGAAGGCTAGAGACCCTCTCGGCACATCTGAAGTAGTGAGGCCCAATAGGAAGACACGGTCTAGTGTGAAGGTTGCCAGCCGAGACTGCACCAAGTACCGAGTAGAAGAGTATCTATCTGGGAGTGGAGAGGGACAAGAAAGTTGTAATCAAACTCGAATTCTACTGAACCTGTCGTTATTGCCTCCGGCTTCTTCCCCTTTTCCAAGTTTCCTTCCCCTTCACTCTTGTGCTAACAAATTAAATTGGTATCGGACTCTTCTTTCGATCCTGGTGTCTGATCCGCCGCACGACCACTTCACTCGTCCCCAGAGCACCTTTGGCGCCATGGACCCGAACCACAAGCTCGTGCTTGATGAGCATGGCCAACGTTTCAACGATCATGACGCCAAATGGGAGCGTTGCTTTGCGGATTTTCACCACGAATGCATCGCCCGAGACGTGTTTTGTTGGCTATATACGCGTCACTGATGACTCACATCAGTGACGCGTTTGTTCAATACACATCATTGATATCTTGACATCAGTGACACGTTTTTACGTGTCATTGATTTATTCACATCAGATACGTATATAAGTGACACATTTTATCCACGTCACTGATGACTGTTTAGATGTGCCACTAATATGCTTTTCTGACATAGTGTAGTTAGGGAAGAGACAATGAATAAGAATAGCGCATGCAACTGGGGAGGTAAGAGAAAAGAAACTTATTGTTCTGCATCCTACATATTATAAGTTAAATTGTAAATGTGGGACCCACTTTGAAGAGGTAGACATTAGAGCAAAATTTGCTAACTAGCACTCATTACGTGGCCCATCTTTGTACAATGGTGCAATACACTAGATGTTCTGTTAGTTTCTAGATAGAATATGTCCTAACTTTTCTTGAAATATCATACAAATGCCTACCTATATATATGGACTCTTCGCCTCCTCCATGTGTATCTGGCTACAATATACGAGACCAATAGTCATCCGTAACAAAAGCCCTGAACAAAGAATGGGTAGGGAACCATACCAGCCGTGTTTGAGAGGAGCTCATGTATGCTAGCTAATCCCTCCTCGTCTTCTTGAAATCAAACTAGTTGTGGGTCCTAGCTTTGTTCATAAGCTTTGTTTGGCTCTACGTCATTTCCAAATCGTGGTTGCCTAGGCAAGGGAGGCGTCAAGACATTTGGAGGTGCCAAGGGCATGATTCCATGGGTGTATGATCCAGGTGCAAGTCATGCTCCGGCAGCGCTGATGTTTTAGTTGGACATACTTTGGTGCGCGATTTGTAGCCATAGACGGTGGTTCAGAAAATAGAGTGGTACACGAAAAGGAGATGAATTGTAATGCAACACATCCTATGCAATTATTGAGAGCCTATTTGACATGGCTTATCTTTTCAGTACATTATAGCAACCTTGTTTATTTAAGTTGTTTTTCCCTCTTCTTACAAAATACACTAGGAGCTGATGAATATAGTATGTTTTTAGGCTTTATAATGTAAGCTCTGGTTTTCGGGAGCAATAATACTGCTACAACTACAATATCAGAGCTCAAGCTCCCAGGAGCCCTGCCAAATGATTAACGAGCTGTGAATACAATGCAGGCTTCGATTATGGAGGAGGTGACTGGGTTTATCTTGACAAAATTTTCAGTACTGCCCTTTACTCATTTTCAGTACTATTCATCATTTTATCACTGATACACATTTGTAGTGTTACTGCTGCAGTACATCCTGCTATAAGGAATCTCGAGAGATAATAGACTTTGATCTCTGCTGACAAAAATGCAGACCGTCAACATGATTCGTCACTCCAATTTCAAGTGATCAGCTATTCAGCTTCCCAAAAGGAAAAAGAAAGAAAACAGAAATAACTGTTCCATTTTAAAAAACTATATAAAAATGAATGGTGTTTTTTTTTGGTCAAGACGGCTCTACTTTGAGTACATTTTTTATGTTTGACGTGTTTATAAATCTTTATCTTTTACAACTTGAAGGGACCAGGTTTTGAAAAATTAACTAAAATTAGCAATGAGTACTTTATGCCACATAACCAAGAACGAGGGCATCATTTTTTTCGTCGGTCATAGATTCACCAAACATATCCTTGGTGGGTCTACACCCACACTTGCAATCTGATCACTAGGATGAATTGGTTCATTAGTGATGGACAGCAAATACGGTAATCTAGCACATAGCTTGGTGAGGACTACGGACACTCATTGTCTTCATATGTTAGGAAATTTGGAAGAAAAGAATCGCCAAGTTTTTTTCCTCCTTACGAAAACCAAGGGCGAATCTGCAAGTTGTGACAGTAGCCGATGCCAAACGCTTGGTTATTAGAGTGGTACATTAATATCTTGACTGTTGTAACTCTGTCTCTGCAGCTCTCCTGTGCTGGGTCAAGTTATTATGAGAGGAACTATATACACAGTATACTGCATTAGAGGATGCCTCCCTATTTATTATATGGATTCTAGGCCTGATCCGTGTGTATCTTGCTATATATGCTAGACGAGACCTATATACCAAGAGTTTGCTATCTTAACTTGGCATCTGTAACACCCCTGGGTGTTAAGCATGCATTAACATCCCAAAGCATGAGCATTAGCATCACATACATGTTCATCATCACATGCAATATAAGTTGAAATTAAATTGAAGTGTGAAAAACATCTGTTTGAACCCTAAATTATTGCAATTGCTTGCTAAGAGTGGTAAAACTTGTTTGGCTATAACTTTAAATGACTTAGAATTAATTAGCATGATTTTTAGAGCAACTTTTGTATTCAAAATCTTCCCAAATTTTGCTTTTAAAAATATTCTAAAAAAGTGAGTTTTTATTTAATAATTGGACTTTAAATCACTAATTCAAAATCTGTTCAGAATTTTGAAAAGTGCCCTACATGAAAGTTGTAGAGAATTAAATTTTGAACAACTTTTATTTTGGGGACAACTTGTGAAAATACCTTTTTCATCTTCAAATTTAAAATTGAATCAATTTAGAAAAAATCTGTAAATTATTTATAAAAGGAAAAAGGGTTTTCCGGCCTTAACGGGCCGCCGCCTCCGTTTCGGCCTGCTCGCGCAAGCGGCCCGGCCCGCGCCAGCGCCCGCTTTCTCCCGCCCGCGCGCGCGCGACGCCGTGGCGCTCGCGGCAGAGTCCGCCCGCCCCGTGGTGCCCGTACGCCGGCGTCGGCCGCCGGGTGGCGCTCGGTGGCCCCCACGGCCGCGCCCGGCCTCTTGAACCGCCCGCGCTCGCTCTGCCCTCATTCCATCCCTTCTCACTTCGCCTCCGCTCGCCTCGCCAGCGTGAACCGCAGCAGCAGCGCCGTCGCACCATCACCGGCGCCACTCACCTCCGCGCCGCTGTTCCCGCTCGATGGCCGCGCCTCCCTCCGAATCCTCTCGCCACCCTCTCTGCCATCCCTTCCTCGGTGCTGGACGCGCCCTGGCGTCTCGGGTCGAGCCACGGTGAGGCCCTATTGGGCGTTTCCTCCTCTGCTGCCCGCCATGGCCGCCGTTGGCCGGCGTGCGTGGCCGGAGCTCCTCCATCCCCCTCCTCCTTTTCCCGTGCGCGCATTGCGTTTGCCTAGCTCTCGCGACGCTCGTGCACCCTCTCTCGCGCCTCACCACGGCCGGTGTTGGCTGCCCGACGGTGAGCAGCGCCACCGCCCTGCCATTCCCGCCGGCGAGCTTTCTCCGGAGCTCCCGCGCTGCTCGGGGTTGGCGCGCTGGGTGCGCCTCGGTGCGGGGAGCGTGGTGGTGCCCTCCCCGTCACCGGAGATCTCACCGGCGGCGAGCTTGCCGCCGGTCAGCGCTGCCCCTGCTCCCGGGTGGCTGACGGGTGGGGTTCCGATTGACCGCGGGTCCCAGCTGCAGTGGCAGTAACAGGGTGTGGGTGCACTGGACCGGGTGCCTGTAGCATTTCAGGAGTCGTTCGTTTTGAAATGATTTAGATAAAGAATTTCCAGAAATAATGAAAAAGCTTTCAAAAATCATTCCTCAAGATTTATAGCTCCAAAAAATATGAAACAAATTTTGTAGTATTTCTCATGAGTAGATCTACAGTTTAAAAATGTTGCATGTCAAGTTTGAAATACTTTTCTGTAGGGTTTTTATTTAATCACTGAAATTTCTGTTTTCTTGATAAATATGTAATAAATCATATAAAGCTAAGAAAAATATGGTTCAACTTGCAATAATTTTCTTTTGTGATGTACTTTCTAGGAAAAATATATGCCATGCATATTCTGTAGAAAATTTTTGATGTGTAGTACAAGTGCTTATTATTGTTGATAATTGTTATTTTTGGTAGAGAGAAAAATATGAATAAAACATGCATATAATAATTTTTCTATAGTGATTATTTATTGTGTAGAATGTAGGAAAAATGTTACAAGTTGTTATTATTGTTGATAATTGTTATTTTTGGTAGAGAGAAAAATATGAATAAAACATGCATACAAGTTGTTTGACACTTTTCATAGTATAAATTATTTTTATACTCATTTTTAGGCCCTAGCTTGTTATTTTTGTGTAAGCAGTTCTAGTAATCCAAATGCAATGAAATTTTTGTGGCATACTAGATTAGATGATATTAAGTACTGTAATTTTATCAGATTTTTCTGTGCTACCAAAATAGGTGTTGCTGTTCAAACCTAGTTGCAATTAGGGTTTAATTAACCTTATTAATGCATGACTAATTAATAAGATTTGCTTTGGTGTATCTTTGGCATGGTAGAGAATGATTGTAGTAGCAGCATACTAGTACATGTTCTTGGATGATGTTGACTACCTTGTAGAAGAGTTGTATTCCTACTTTATGCAATAAAGTAAACATGTTCATCTACATCTCATTCATCATGATCATTACATGTCACCTCTGCAATGCACCTAGGCCTGAGCACTTATACATTTGCATCATACAGGATCGCAAGAAGTAACTCCGGTAGCAGTTCCCGAGGAGCCGGAAGAGCAGGAGGTGCCCGAAGCCGACGAGGAGGTCGGTGAGGATCTTCCAGAGTGTCCCGACCACCGCCCGAACTCTTTCGAAAGAGGCAAGCCCCGGAGCATTTCTCTCCCGGTTTGCAAATATTTTATTAATGCTTTACTTTAACTGATGCATTACGTTTAGGAGTTATTTGCAACCGTTGCTACATTATACCTTGTTTACCCTGTTCTACCATATCCTTGTTACCTTGGTATTCGTAGTCAAGAAATGCTTAGCTTGCTTAGACCGGTAGAAGTCGGGTGATTTTCTGTCACCTGCGAGCTATAGGTGGTTATCTGGATCTGCTTGAATAAGTATGTCATCGTAGAATAACTAAGTGTTAATGTGAAATTGAGACCGGATGGAGACTTGCAGGGTTTCGGACTGTAGTGTTTTCCGTCTGTGTCGATTAAGGACCGACCGTTGTTGGGCCTCAAGTCATGTTGAACGCATGCCTTACATTTAGCTGGCCGAATAATATACCTTTCGACCGCGAAGCTGGGAGATTATTCGGGCCGAGTGGATTGCCCACAACGCACTGTACCAAAGCAGGTGTGGTAGGACACGGGGGCGCGATGATAAGGCCAAAGAGCAGTCGGGCGGCCCCCGGGTACATGTGGTTCCTGGCAAACTCGAGACTTTACCTGGATAGTTGACTCGGTGACCAATATCTCACTTTAGCGGGTGAGTGAGGTTTGTGTGAGGAATAAATTACCAGCTGATTAATAATCGATTCGAATCGCCATCGTTCACTGGATAGTGAACACTTGATTTGAGTTACTTCATCGTAGTAATATTGATGGAACACTTGGACAGTTATATGGAATATGACCTGATGGAAGTTGTTAATGATCATTGGTTATCCTTACTTGTTTAATTATATGTTACTCTAGTATAGGTGCAAATGTAGTTGACAGGTTAATAAAGATTTAACTTGATGCAAAGCTTCTGGAAAAGATTCTTTAAATACTAAAAATGCCTTTTTGCAAATGAGTCAGCTACCCCACCATAAAGCCTATCATGATCCTTGGTGTCATTTTATTTTTGGTTACGTGTAAGGTCCAAATGGCTAGAGGGGGGGTGAATAGCCTATTTAAAAGTCTACAAGCTTCACTAAACATCCATGTTAGTATAAAAGATGGCTAAGCTAATTCTAGCACTAGCTCAACTACACTATGCAAGCCACCTATACAATTCTAGTGAAGCAAGGCTATGATCTCTAATACACACCAACAAGACTAAGTCACTAAGCTACTTACTTCTATGTGATAAAAGCTACACTAAGATTAGTACAAGAAAGTAAAGAGCAAGTGACTTGATTCTTGTACCAACGATGTAGAGAAGTAATGCACTTGAAGAATCAATCACAATAATCAACCACAAGAGAAATCCTCGACAAAGAGATGACACAAGATTTTTACCGAGGTTCACTTGCTTCCTGGCAAGCTACTCCTCGTTGTGGCGATACACCCACTTGTCGGTTCGCGAGCTAATCGACTATCAAGAGTCGAGCCCTCGGCGGGCGCCGCACAACCGCACACAAGATGGGGATCCTCCAAGCCATGAGCTCCACTAGAGTATCCAATTTGCGAACTCCCACGGGGAAGGATCAACAACCCCTTACAACACTTGGTGAGGGCTCCAACAATCTTCAATTGTGAGCTCAATCACCTCCGCTGCTCCAAGCCGTCTACCGTGTCGGGAAACACGGAAGAGTAACAAGAAATCCACAGCAACTAGAAGATCAAGTGCCTCTAGAATGCAACTCTCAAGCAATGCACTTGAATCTCACTCAATCTCACTCAAGATGTGCAACTAAGCAAAGAGATAAGTGGAGGGGTTGTTCTCTAGCTCAAAGGATGTCTCTAGGTCTCAAAATGTGCAAGAGTTGCCCTCAAACCCCGGACATCTTCTATTTATAGCGAAGGGGTACGCAGCTAGCCGTTACCGGACGACGCATTGAAAAACGTACTGATCGGATGCACCGGTCAGGGTGACCGGACGTGTCCGGTCACTATAGGACAAGCATGAACAGTGCGCGTCAGAAGTTACCGTTGCTGTGACCGGACGCGCTCTAGCGTTTGACCGGACGCACTGCACCTGGCGTCCGGTCGGAGTCTAGTAAGCTCCCACCACGACTGGACGCGTCCGATCGCACGTGACCGGACGTGCCGGGCGTCCGATCGGCACTCCGCTGCGCTCTGCCCCTCTGGACGCCTGATCGGACGCTCCGGTTCCGTGAGGGACCGGACGCGCTGGTCGCGCGCTCTTCTTCTACGCACAGGAGAACTGATCGGACGCGCTGGTTAGTCCAAACCAGCGTTCGGTCAGAAACCCTAACACCCGCGCACCTGACAACTGCTGAGAACTGACCGGACGCGTCCGATCAAACCGCGACCGCGTCCGGTGCAGCGTGCGGTCACCACAGTGACCGCCGTTCGCCTCCGTTTCTTTTCCGACTTGTGGCGCGGTAGAAAATAGACATTTCACTTCCCCAAAAAGCGCCGAATCCCGCCTCGCAAGCTCAGCGGGAGGGAGAGAGTGTATCCTTATGCTACTAATCTTGCTTTGTTCCTCACAACCATGTCATCTTGATCTTGCTTGTTTCTAAAGACCCACTTAGTACCAATCACATTGTAGTTCTTTGGCCTCTCAACAAGTTTTTAAACTTGATTTCTAGCAAAGTTGTTTAGTTCTTCATGCATGGCATTTACCCAATCGGAATCCTTCAAAGCATCTTCTAATTTCTTAGGTTCTTCAAGTGACACAAATGAGTAATGCTCACAAAAAGATACCAATCTTGATCTAGTTTGAACACCACTTTGAATTCCACCAATGATTTGGTTCAATGGATGATCTCTTGCAATGCTAGTAGGTTAGAGTATTGGGATTTGATTGCTTCCACTTGCTTGACCTTGATCTTGGGCTTCATCATGAGAACCACTAGAGCTTGCTTGATTTATATCAATTTGCACATTTTGGTTGATCACATGAATATCATCATCATCAACTTGCCTTGGCCTAACATCACCAATGTCCATGTTCTTCATTGCATTTGACAATTGATCTCCTCTCACATCATCAAGGTTTTGAGCCTCATTTTGAGACCCTTGGGTTTCATCAAACTCAACATAATGAACTTCTTCCAAGGTGCCATTTGTGAGATTCCAAACCCTATATGCTTTGCTTGTGGTAGAATAACCAAGTAAGAATCCTTCATCACATTTCGTTTCAAACTTGCTCAATCTAGTGCTTTTCTTGAGAATATAGCATTTGCAACCAAACACTCTAAAGTATGCAATGTTGGGCTTTCTTCTATTCAATAGCTCATATGGTGTCTTCCTAAGCTTTCCATGGCAATAGAGACGGTTGCTACAATAGCAAGCCGTGTTGATAGCTTCACTCCAAAATGAATGACTCACATTGTATTCACTAAGCATTGATCTAGCCATGTCAATCAAAGTTCTATTCTTCCTTTTAACTACACCATTGGATTGAGGAGTATATGTTGGAGAGAATTGATGTCCAATACCAAGATCATCACACAAATCCTCAATTCTTGTGTTCTTGAACTCACTACCATTGTCACTTCTAATCTTCTTGATAGTAGTCTCAAACTCATTTTGCACCCTTTTTACAAAAGATTTAAATAGATCATGTACATCACTCTTGTCATAGAGAAAGGACACCCAAGTGTATCTAGTGTAGTCATCCACTATCACAAAGCCATACTTGTTGCCACCAATGCTAGTGTATGTTGTTGGCCCAAACAAGTCCATGTGTAATAGCTCAAATGCCTTTGATGTGCTCATTTCACTCTTAGTAGGATGTGCATTTCCAACTTGTTTGCCGGCTTGACAAGCACTACAAGGTTTATCCTTCTCAAAGGTGACATCTTTCAAGCCTCTAACTAAGTCATGCTTCAAAAGTTTGTTCAATTGTTTCATTCCAACATGACCAAGCCTTCTATGCCACAACCAACCCATACTAGATTTGCTAAGCAAGCATGAAGTCAATTGTGTCTCACTATCATTGAAGTCAACCAAGTATAAGCTACCATGTCTAAATCCTTTGAATATTATGTTTGTACCATCAACACTAACAACTTCAACATCATCACTACCAAATATGCATTTGAAACCGAGATCACAAAGTTGTGCTATTGACAATAAGTTGAAGTCCAAGCTCTCAACTAGCAACACATTGGATATGCTCATGTCATTGGAGATTGCAATTTTACCAAGCCCCTTGACTTTGCCTTTCTTGTTGCTGCCAAAAGTGATAGCATCAAAACCATCATTTTGACTTGTATCAATTGATTTGAACATACAAGAATCCCCGGTCATATGTTGAGTGCACCCACTATCAAGCACCCAATGCCTTTGAAAGTCCTATGTTTGGTGTTGGTAATTAGTGACAATGCCTAAGTACTAATCCTATGCCTAAGTTGTATGTAGCATATGAGGATTAGTATATTCCAAGGTTGGTGGCAAGATGGACATGGTGATCATGATGGTCACACTTGGATTTGGACGCAACCCTATGTGATCAAGGCAAAGGTATATGCTTAAGGGTTGTGTTTTAGTAACCAAGACACCTAGTGGGTGTGGTTACATTATAGGATAGATAGCCGTACTATAAAGAGGGGAATGACGCGGCTATTGAACTCCTAAGTGCCTCTAGGTGTGCATTTCATAATCATATGCATTTGGATAGAGCTAATATCGCCTCGAAAAAATGATTGTGAAAATGCTAACACACTCACACATGTCGAGATCACTTGGTGGTGTTAGCACGTTTGCGAAGGCAGTGGAGTTTGAGCGGTAGAGAGGGTTTTGGATCCTCTCTCCCTCCCGCCGAGCTTGCGAGGCGGGATTCAGGCGTTTTCGAGGAGTTGAAACGACTATTTTCCCCTACGCCGAAAGTCCAGAAAAGAAACGGAGGCGAACGGAGGTCACAGAGGTGACCGGACGCGGTCTTTGCATGACCAGACGCGTCCGGTCAGTGTTCAGTCTCTGCGCGGTTTTCAGTTTGATGATCGGACGCGCAGCGCGTTCGGTCACTGACGATCGGACGCGTCCAGTCGTTCAGGGAGCTTACTGGACTCTAACCGGACGCTGGCACTATCGCGTCCGGTCATTTTCTTTAGCGTGTCCGGTCACTGTTTCGTTGAGCGCTGCTCAGGCGACCAGCGCGTCCGGTCACTCACGGGACCAGCGCGTCCGGTCGTTCCCAGCGCGTCCGGTCTGCGCGACCAGCGCGTCCGGTCGTTGCTTCGCAGTTAGCCGTTGGGCGACCAGCGCGTCTGGTCAGTTGGACCAGCGCGTCCGGTCAGTGCTTCACGACTTAGCCGTTGTGCGACTAGCGCGTCCGGTCAGTTGGACCAGTGTGTCCGGTCAGCACGATTTCAGCTGTTTAAGTTTCTAACGGCTCTATTTGAAGGTGTACGTCTATAAATACTTGTTGGCCGGCTCAAGGCTCTCTGGCTTGGACATTTTGACATACTTATGAGCACTTTGAGCTAAGCAACTCCCCTCCCACTCATCTCTCTTGCTTCCTTGCATATTCAAAGTGAGATTGAGTGATCCAAGTGCATTTGCATTGCGAGATTGCATCTAGTTGGCACTTGGTGGTTGATTTGCTGCGGGATTCTTGTTTCTCTTAGTGGTTGCCGCCACCTAGACGGCTTGGAGCAGCTTGGAGGCATTGGCAAGAGTTGGTGATTGTTCTTGGCCACCTCCGGTGATTGTGAGGGGTTTGTGCCTACCTCGGCGAAGCGCCAAAGGCAACATTAGTATATTGCTCGTGTCATTGCAACCTTTTGCCATTTGGTAGGTTCTTGTGGCGCCTTTTGAGAGGCTCGGTGTGTGACCGATTAGCCACCAAACCACGTGGTGAAGAGGGACACAACGGGGACTAGCATGCCGGCAAGCACGTGAACCTCGGGATAAATCTTCGTGTCATCACTTTCATATTGTGATTGATTGATCCCAGTGTTTGGTTATCTTGGTATTCATCTCTTGATCATATTAATTGGTTGGCTCAATACTTCGCCCCTCGGTGATACCCTTCTAACTCAACTCCGCATTACTTTCTTAGTTATCTTTGCTAGCTAGTTAGCTTTGCTTTAGTAGCTCCTTTGTGTAGCTTGCTAGTTGTAGTTGTAGTTACCTTCTTGGTTTGACTTGTACGGTTGAGTGCAAATACTAGTATTGTGAATTAGATAGGTGGCTTGCAAACACCCCGTAGGCTAAGCAAAACTCGCATCTCGCTAGTTGTTATATTGATAAACTTGTTTAGCTTGTCTTTGTAGAAAGTTTTAAAAGGCTATTCACCCCCCCTCTAGCCATCAAGACCTTTCAAGTGGTATCAGAGCCATGTTCACCGTTTGTAAGGCTTAACAACCTCGGTGTAAGATGGCTCAAGTTGTGTTCAACCATGTCGGGGGCAAGCCTCCATTCTTTGATGGTGTCACATCTTTTGATCATTGGAAAAGAAAGATGAAGCAATATCTTGGCTCTATTCATGAGATCGTTTGGAAGGTGACACACCATGATTATGCTATCATTGATCCCGACAACCTCACCAACAATGATCGCATCAACAACCAATGCAACACTATGGCTCTCAATACTCTCTACAATGGGATTGATGCAAAGGTCTTTGAGCAAATCAAGGATCTTGAGATGGCAAGTGAAGTGTGGACAAGATTAGAGGAAACATATGAGGGCACTTCAACGGTAAAGAGTGCCAAGCTCTATATGCTCAAGGATAAGTTTGCAAGTTTCAAGATGAAGGATGATGAGTCCATACCAGAGATATTCTATAGACTACAAGTAATTGTCAATGATCTCAAGAGCCTAGGAGAAGATGTCAAGGACAAGGACTTCTCACATAAGTTCTTGATGAACTTACCTAAGAAGTTTGCTATCTTGAGAAAGATGATCCAAAGAGAGGGTTTGGACAAGGTGACTCCAAACCAAGTGCTTGGAGATGTCATGACCGATGCTCAATATGATGATGATGAAGATGAAGATGAGAAGAAGGAGATCAAGGTCAAGCAAGAGAAGACCACCGCATTCAAGGCTTCTTCTTCCAAGGGAAAGAGCAAGGTTGTTGATGATGATGATCCATTTGATGATGAGATCATGGCCCTTCTAGTGCAAAAGATGGGTCGGTTCATGAAGAAGAGAGGCTATGGTGCAAGAAAGAGAAGGGACTTCATGAAGGCAAAGGAGGTGCTTTGCTACAATTGCAATAGCCCCGATCATGTAGTGACAAAGTGCCCCTATGAAGACAAAAGATATCATGATGGGGAGTTGAAGCTCAAGAAGAACAAGAAGGATAAGAAAGAGAATGAGAAGAAAGCAAAGAAGAGCTTCATATTCAACAAGAAGAAGAAGGGTGGTGGTTATGTAGTCACTTGGGATAGTGACAACTCCGATAGTGATGATGATGCAAGCTCTAGTGATGATGAAAGGACCACTCGGCGAGCCATTACAAACATCGCCCTCTCCAACAAGCCATCCATCTTTGACACTACATCGACATGCCTTATGGCCAGGCCTACTAAGGTAAAACATGATGATAGTGATGATGATTCTTGTGCTAGTGATGATTGTAGGAGTGATGATGAGGAGGATGAGGACTACTCCAAGGATGATCTATTAGGCATAATAGATCAAATGAGCAAGGGCTACAAGAGGACAACCAAGAAATACAAAATCTTGAAACAAGAGCTCATTGCCAAGAGCAATGAAAATGATGCCTTGATGGAGGAGCTTGTTGCTCTCAAAAAGAGTAAGAAGTGCAAAGGAATTGAACAAGAGCTCAAAGCTCTTAGGAAATCCTTTGATGAGCTAGAGGCTTCTCGTGAGTGTCTAAAGGAAGACCACGAGGATCTTGAAATTGCTCACACTAGGCTTACGGAAGCCCACTCCACTCTACTTGAGCTCATCAAGGAAAAGGACCTCAAGTTGGAGAAGCTCATGAAGGAAGCTAAGGAGGAGCAAGTGATTGTCACTTGTGACATTGGACTAACATGTGATATTATTGATGATTCTTTATTTGTTGGTCCTACTAATGCTTTATGTAGCTCATCATCATCCACCACAACCAACCCTATCTCTACTACTAGTGATTCATCACTTGTGGTTGAGAATGGGACTCTCAAGAGAGAGGTGGATGATCTCACCCGCGCATTAGGCAATGCCTATAGTGGGGATGCCCGCTTGCTAAAATGCTTAGGTAGCCAAAGGTTCTCTCTTAACAAAGAGGGATTAGACTATACTCCCAAGAAGGGCAAGGCGGCCTTTGCTACTCCAAAGCCTCGCTTTGTGAAGGGCAATGGTCGTTATTGCAATAGATGCAAGCAAGTTGGGCATCTAGAGATTAATTGCAATAAAATGAACAAGAACAAGAAAAATGCTAATGTACCTTACATTCCTTTTGATTCTTGTTATGTGCTTACCAAGGGTGAGAAAGGTGTGCATGCTAGGTTTGTTGGTACACCAATTGTGGGCCCAAAGAAGAAGGTTATTTGGGTAACAAAGAGCTTAGTGACTAACCTACAAAGACCCAAACAAGTATGGGTACCTAAGAAACATTAAATTGTTTTATAGGTAAATTACAAGGCCGGAGAAAGGCATTGGGTGCTTGATAGTGGGTGCTCTCAACATATGACCGGTGATTCAAGAATGTTCAACTCTCTCAAATCAAATGATAGTAGCATTGATAGTATCACATTTGGTGACAATAGCAAGGGTGATGTAAAGGCTCTTGGAAGGATTGCAATCTCAAATGATCATAGCATTTCCAATGTGCTACTAGTTGAAAAGCTCAATTTCAATTTGCTCTCGGTTGCTCAATTGTGTGATCTTGGTTTCAAGTACATATTTGGTGTTGATGATGTGGAGATAGTTAGTGTTGATGGTTCTAACTTGATCTTCAAAGGCTTTAGATTTGAGAATCTATACTTGGTTGATTTCAATGCTAGTGACACTCAACTTTCAACATGCTTGCTCACCAAATCAAGTATGGGTTGGTTATGGCATAGAAGACTTGGTCATGTTGGCATGAAACAATTGAACAAGTTAGTGAATCATGACTTAGTTAGAGGCTTGAAGGATGTCACATTTGAGAAAAATAAGCTATGTAGTGCATGTCAAGCCGGAAAGCAAGTAGGCAACACTCATCCATTGAAAAGCATCATGAGTACTTCCAAGGCATTTGAGTTGTTGCACATGTATCTATTTGGGCCAACTACATACACAAGCATTGGTGGCAACAAGTATGGCTTTGTGATTGTGGATGATTTCACTAGATATACATGGGTATTCTTTCTTATGGATAAGAGTGATGTATTTGACATATTCAAGAAGTTCATCAAGAGAGTGCAAAATGAGTTTGAAACCACAATCAAGAAAGTGAGAAGTGACAATGGAAGTGAGTTTAGAAACACAAGAGTTGATGAGCTTGGAATCAAACATCAATTCTCGGCCAAGTATACACCTCAATCAAATGGCTTAGTTGAGAGGAAGAATAGAACCTTAATTGATATGGCAAGATCAATGTTGAATGAGTATAATGTGAGTCATTCATTTTGGGCCGAAGCAATCAACACGGCCTGCTTCTATAGCAACCGCCTCTATTGCCATAAGTTTCTAGAGAAGACACCATATGAGATCTTAAATGGAAGAAAGCCTAACATTGCATACTTTCGGGTATTTGGTTGCAAATGCTACATCTTAAAAAAGGGCACTAGATTGAGCAAGTTTGAGAAGAAATGTGATGAAGGATTTCTACTTGGTTACTCAACTACTAGCAAAGCTTATAGAGTTTGGAATTTGGCTAGTGGTTTACTTGAAGAAGTGCATGATGTTGAGTTTGATGAAACCAATGGTTCTCAAGATGAAGAAGATAACTTGGATGATGTGAGAGGAACTCAATTGATCAATGCTATGAAAGAAATGGATATTGGTGATATTATACCAAAGCAAGTGATTGATGTGGATGACAACAAAGATCAAGTGCTCCAAAGTCCAATTACACAAGCTAGTGGTTCTCTAATGCAAAATCAAGCTAGTACATCACCTCAAGTGCAACAAGATCAACAAGTGGCTAGTTCATCATCTCCAACTTATGATCAACATCAACATCCAAGCAATCAAGTCTAAGTGCTTCAACCAACTAACATTGCAAGAGACCATCCATTGGATTCCATCATTGGTGACATACAAAGAGGAGTTCAAACTAGATCAAGATTGGCATCATTTTGTGCTCACTCTTCTTTTGTGTCAATGGAAGAACCCAAAGACATTGATAGAGCATTGAGAGATCCGGATTGGGTAAATGCAATGCATGAAGAGCTCAACAACTTCAAGAGAAATGAAGTATGGGAACTAGTTAAGAGGCCTAAGGATCACAATGTCATTGAAACAAGATGGGTCTTTCGCAACAAGCAAGATCAAGATGAGATAGTAGTAAAGAATAAAGCAAGACTAGTGGCTCAAGGTTACACACAAATAGAGGGTCTTGACTTTGGTGAAACTTATGCCCCTGTTGCAAGATTGAAAGCAATTAGGATCTTACTTGCCTATGCTTGTGCTCACAATATCAAGCTATATCAAATAGATATGAAGAGTGCATTTCTCAATGGGTACATTCAAGAAGAGGTGTATGTGGAGCAACCTCCCGGTTTTAAAGATGACAAGAAACCCAATAATGTCTATAAATTGAGAAAAGCTTTGTATGGATTGAAGAAAGCACCTAGAGCATGGTATGAAAGATTGAGGGACTTCTTTCTATCCAAAGGATTTGTCATGGGCAAAGTGGATACTACTCTCTTCACCAAGAAGATTGGGAAAGACTTGTTTGTGTTGCAAATATATGTTGATGATATCATATTCGGTTCAACCAATCAAGATTATTGTGATGAGTTTGGGAAAATGATGGCAAAGGAATTTGAAATGTCAATGATTGGTGAACTTAGTTTCTTTCTTGGACTTCAAATCAAACAAATGAAGGAAGGAACATTTGTGAGCCAAACCAAGTACATCAAAGATATGCTCAAGAAGTTTGGCATGGAAGATGCAAAGGGCATTACAACTCCAATGAGCACTAATGGAAGTTTGGATAGTGACAAGAATGGCAACATGGTGGATCAAAAGTTATATAGATCAATGATTGGTAGCCTACTCTATGTGATGGCATCAAGGCCTGATGTGATGTTTAGTGTATGCATGTGTGCAAGATTTCAAGCATCACCAAGAGAAAGTCATTTGAAGACAACAAAGAGAATATTGAGGTACTTAAAGCATACACAAGATGTTGGATTATGGTATCCCAAAGGTGCAAGCTTTGAGCTAGTTGGATATTCGGATTCCGACTATGCCGGTGACAAAGTGGAAAGAAAGAGCACTTCCGGGACTTGTCAATTGTTGGGAAGATCACTTGTCTCATGGTCATCCAAGAAGCAAAATAGTATTGCACTATCTACCACCGAAGCCGAATACATCGCCGCGGGTAGTTGTTGTGCACAAATCTTGTGGATGAAGGCAACATTGAAGGATTTTGGAATCAATTTCAAGAATGTGCCATTGCTATGTGACAATGAAAGTGTCGTGAAGCTAACCAACAATCCGGTTCAACATCAAAGAACAAAACATATTGATGTTCGCCATCACTTCATTAGAGATCATCAACAAAAGGGTGACATTACTATTGAGAGTGTGGGCACCAAAGATCAATTAGCCGATCTATTCACCAAGCCACTTGATGAGAAGAGATTTCACAAGCTAAAGAATGAGTTGAACATACTTGACTTCTCCAACATGAGTTGATGCACCCCATATATGACATGCCTCTCCTTCGAGCCCCAAGGTACAATTAGTTGACATGTCATATATTCTATGCTAAGGACTTGTTTAGTGCATCTTGTCGGTACCAACAGTACGGGGGTACCACAGCTATCGCCAAAACACTAACAAAAACCGAAACCAGTAGAAAAGATAGCCCGCTCGACGGGGTGCCTCGACCGCGCCCCGGCTCCGACTCGTACGAGGCCCGCTCGACGGGGTGCCTCGACCGCGCCCCGGCTCCGACTCGTACGAGGCCCGCTCGACGGGGCGCCTCGACCGCGCCCCGGCTCCGACTCGTACGAGGCTCGTTCGACGGGGCGCCTCGACCGCGTCCCGGCTCCGACTCGTGCGAGGCCCGCTCGACGGGGCGCCTCGACCGCGTCCCGGTTCCGACTCGTACGAGGCCCGCTCGACGGGGCGCCTCGACCGCGCTCCGGCCCCTCGACGCCCTTTCTTTACCTACCCGGGACAAAAGCCATAGCATTCAATGCGGTTACCTACTACCACCGACCGACATGGCCACGGCATGGGTCAACGCGGGAACAATACCCACGTCAAATCTCACTGTTTTACCGCCCATCCCGCGATGGGAGGTGAAAGCCGTCACTGTATCCACCATACCGCGCACTATTCACCATCAGTCACCCTCGAGGGAGGATAAGACAAGGTCCGTCCCCCGCGATACTGGGGATTCGGCCTTATCCATCCGACCTCGACCCAGCCTCGACCCGGCCCCAACGCTCGACTTAGCTCGAAGAACGGTATGGCCTGGCACTCTGGGTCATTTCACCCTCTTGTCCCGTACCGCGTCAGGATACCCCGGGATGGCCGGCCATCCCGAAGCCACGTCGCTACAGTCAACTCAACAGGAATCGACGAAACATCACCTCAAGCCCTCCCCTCGACTTGGCCACCTCTCGCCCTATAAAAAGGCAGGCCGGGGCGAACCAGGGGGAGGAGGAGAAAGAAGAGGAAAAAACACGAAGCATCACGAAAAAAACACGAAGCATCACGGAAAAAACGCGAAGCAACCATCTTTCTCCTTTTTCTCTTTGAGACTTGGGGCTCGACACCCTCTCTCGCCTGCTTGTAACCCCTACACGAGCACCCCGGTGCAAGGAAATACAAACCTCTCTTCCCCGCTGGACGTAGGGTCTTCTTTTGCCCGAACCAGGATAAACCCCCTTGTGTTCTCCTTGCATCACCATCCAGGAAAGAGTCACACAGCATTTACTCGTTGGTTTAGGACCCCCTTGGTCCGAACGCCGACAGTTGGCGCGCCAGGTAGGGGTACGCTGTGTGCAAACCTCGCTTTGTCGCCGTTCTTCCTGGATGGCTAACCCCGAACGCCCGATCCCGTTGGGTACGGTGATCTGGTTTGGGAGTTTGGAGTTCATGTCGCTCGGCTCTGGCTACGACATGGTCCTACTCCCACCCAGGCACCCAACCGACGAAGATTACGAGCTCTCCCAGCCCGGGGGAGCAGTCAACCGGCACCGTCGCTCCAGGCGGTCGCGGGCCGCCCGGCGACGGCGAGCCCAGCACAACTACCGTCTCTACCTGACGGAGGGCGATGGGATCCCCCGGTCCGGCACCCCCCAGACAGGCGCTAGCCCAGATCTCCTTTTGGAAGATTCGGGAAGGATGAGCCTGGTCGAGGGTCGCGTGCCAACGAGGAATCCCGCCGCTCCCCCGTCCGGTGAGACACCACTGTCCATAGCATCTATTTCGCCACGAACAGTGACGTCCCCATCACCATTCCCGTTTGGACTGGACTCGGTCGCCCGGGTGTATGCATCCTCCGTGAGCACTCGCATGAGCACTTATGAGGAACTCCCCGGACACCATCTACGCTCCACTCTGGACCTCGTTGCGTCCACACCGGTTTCTGATTATCGGGACTCTACGGAGACACCGGAAACAGAACCCCGTGTGACTGCTTCTCCACGTCACCACCTCGGTGATGATTGGCATCGGCCACACATTCCCCCATCATATTACTACTTTGGCGCACCTGACTCCGACTCGGCCGACGACACCTATGATCCGACTCGTGAGTGCTTCAACATCGACGTTGAAAGCACCTCGGAATCAGAGGACGAAGAGCCGGTCGAGGAAAGGCACACGCCCCCTCATGTTGAGCTTCCTGCTGAGCGAAACGAGCCCCAGTTCCTTGCGGATCAAGGAGCGCAGCTCGGACAGATTCGCGAGTTGCAGGACCAGCTTGACGAGGAACACGAAAACCTAGATCTCCTCCGGCAAACCCTCGAGCGTGAGCGTGCGGAACACGCATTTGGCGGGAGAGCTCGTGAGAGGGCTCGCGACGTCAACCGTCGCATCAACGAGGACCGGGCGGTCGACCCCCCGGTTTTCACTCGAGCCAGCCAAAACGTTGTCGCCGCTGCCATGCTCCTGCGCAACATGCCCGAGCCGTCAAACCCTGACGCCCGTCGGGCTCGAGACGAAATCCGAGGGCTCCTCGAGACTGCCGCCATGCAGCAGGCCGAGAGCTCTGCCTCGAGGCGGCGCGAAGCAGCCTCGGAGCGGACCCTCGAGCCTTCCCGACAGGAGAGAGAAGCCTCGGTTCATCCCGAGCCTGCCCGGCGAAACCGGGTAGCACCTGCCCCCGAGCCCATCGCCAACGACCGCGAGCCTCGAGACACCCGTGGCAACATCGTCGAGCGTCGCACACGCAAACACGGTGACGGTGTGGCTCGAGGCTACCACGTCCACAGGGGCGGACGCTACGACAGCTCGGAAGACCGTAGCCCTTCACCCGAACCTCCAGGCCCTCGGGCGTTCAGTAGGGCTATCCGTGAGACGGTGCCCTCGGCTCGGTTCCGTCCCCCCACGACTCTCACCAAGTATAACGGCGAGACCAAACCCGAACTTTGGCTCGCCGATTTCCGCTTGGCGTGTCAGTTGGGCGGGGCCACCGATGACCGGGCCATCATTCGGCAACTCCCCCTGTTCCTCTCCGACACCGCCCGAGCCTGGCTCGAGGATCTCCCACCTTGGCAGATCCACGACTGGGACGATCTCGTGAGGGTGTTCGAGGGAAACTTCAAGGGAACCTACATGCGCCCCGGCAACTCGTGGGACCTCCGGAGCTGCAAGCAGAAACCAGATGAGTCCCTCCGGGACTACATCCGGCGCTTCTCCCGGCAGCGCACCGAGCTCCCCAACATCACCGACTCCGACGTGATTACGGCCTTCCTCTCCGGTACCACCTGTAAGGAGTTGGTCCGGGAGTTGGGCCGTAACACCCCGCTCACTGCCAACGGATTGATGGACATCGTCACCAACTTCGCCTCCGGCGAGGAGGCGGTTGGTGCGATCTTTGGCGGCGAGCCGGCGAGGGAGGAGCAGAAGGTCGACGACCCCGCGAGTTCCACCCGAGGCCCCAAGAGAAACAACCGCAAGAAGAAGAAAGGCCAGCAGGGCAAGCTCGAGGCCCCGGCCGACGAGCTCGTCGCTGCTACCGAGCACAAGAAACCTCGAGGCCCCCCCGGTGGGGGCGTCTTCGACAAAATGCTCAAGGAGCCGTGTCCCTACCACAAGGGACTCACTAACCATAACCTCGAGGATTGTCACATGCTGCGCAGGTACTTCGGGGGTGCCGGCGCCAAGAAGGACGACAAGGGGGAGGACCCTAAGGGTGACGACAAGGACGGGGAATTTCCCGAGATCCGCGACTGCTACATGATCTACGGAGGACCCTCGACCTGCCTCTCCGCGCGTCAGCGCAAGCGAGAACGGCGCGAGGTCTTCTCCGTACAGTCGGCAGTACCCCGCTTCCTTGATTGGTCTGCGGTGGCCATCACTTTCGACCGTGATGACCACCCAGACTACGTCCCCAACCCGGGGGTCTATCCACTCGTCGTTGACCCCGTCATCGCCAACACACGCCTCACCAAAGTGCTCATGGACGGCGGAAGCAGCCTCAACATTATCTATTCTCAGACCCTCGACCTCTTGGGGGTCGACAGAGCGCGCCTCCAGCCTAGCGTCGGGGGCTTCCACGGAGTCGTGCCAGGGAAACGGGTGGAACCCCTCGGGCGGGTCGATCTGCCTGTTTGCTTCGGCACGCCGGCGAACTTCCGAAAGGAAACTCTCACTTTCGAAGTGGTCGGATTCCGTGGAACATACCACGCTATCCTGGGACGCCCATGCTACGCCAAGTTCATGGCGATCCCGAACTACACCTACCTCAAGCTCAAAATGCCTGGCCCAAACGGTGTCATCACTGTAGGGCCCTCGTTTGAACATGCCTACGAGTGCGACGTCGAGTGCGTCGAGCACGGCGAGGCTGTTTTTGGGTCAGCAATCCTGGCCGCAGACCTCGACGGACTAGCCAATGCGATCCCCGACCCAAAACGCCATGCCGGCAGCTTCGAGTCCGCCGAAGACGTCAAACTCGTACCCCTCGACCCCGCTGATCCCAAGGGGAGGGCGCTGAGCGTCAGCGCCACCCTCGATCCTAAATAGGAAGCAGTGCTCGTCGACTTTCTCCGCGCGAACGACGACATCTTTGCGTGGAGTCCCTCGGATATGCCGGGCATACCCAGGGAAGTCGCCGAGCACGCCTTGGAGATCCGGGCCGGAGCCAAACCGGTGAAGCAACGCCTGCGCCGCTTCGACGAGGAGAAGCGCAGGATCATCGGTGAGGAGATACACAAACTGCTGGAGGCCGGGTTCATCAAGGAGGTTCATCATCCCGAGTGGCTAGCTAATCCTGTCTTAGTTAGAAAAAAGAGTGGGAAATGGAGGATGTGCGTAGACTATACTGGTTTAAATAAAGCATGTCCGAAAGTTCCCTTTCCTTTGCCACGCATTGATCAAATCGTTGATTCCACCGCGGGATGTGAAACTCTCTCATTCTTAGATGCATACTCCGGCTACCACCAAATCAAAATGAAGGAGTCCGACCAGCTCGCGACTTCATTCATCACCCCATTCGGCATGTATTGCTACGTTACGATGCCCTTCGGTCTCCGGAACGCGGGGGCAACGTACCAGCGATGCATGCAACATGTTTTTGGGGGGCACATTGGGTCAACCATCGAGGCTTACGTCGACGACATCGTGGTCAAAACCCAACGTGCCGGCGACCTGGTCAGCGACCTCGACGTTGCATTCAAGTGCCTCAGAGCAAAAAACATCAAACTCAATCCAGAGAAATGTGTCTTCGGCGTCCCACGAGGTATGCTTTTAGGGTTTATCGTATCTAAACGTGGCATCGAGGCCAACCCTGAAAAAATCTCTGCGATCACCAAAATGGGCCCCATCCGAGATCTCAAGGGCGTACAGAGAGTCACAGGTTGCTTGGCGGCACTCAGCCGTTTCATTTCGCGCCTCGGCGAAAAAGCACTCCCTCTGTACCGTCTCTTGAGGAAATCGGACCATTTTTCCTGGAACCTCGAGGCTGAGGAGGCTCTCACAAAACTGAAAGCCACCCTCTCTAGCTCACCGATCCTCGTCCCTCCGACCCCGGGGGAACCACTCCTACTCTATGTCGCAGCGACATCACAGGTTGTCAGTGCTGCCCTGGTTGTCGAACGGGCCGAGGAGGCACACACCTTGCTCGTCCAGAGGCCGGTCTATTTCGTTAGCGAGGTGCTCTCAGAAACAAAGTGTCGGTACCCACAGATCCAGAAACTGCTGTATGCTGTCATCTTGACACGGCGCAAGCTCCGACACTACTTCGAGGGTCACCCGGTTACTGTGGTTTCTTCTTTCCCCTTGGGAGAGATAGCCCAGAACCGGGAAGCCTCGGGTAGGATTGCCAAATGGGCGGTCGAGCTTATGGGCGAGGCATTGTCCTATGCGCCGCGAAAAGCTATCAAGTCACAGGCGTTAGCAGATTTTCTGGCCGAGTGGACTGACACACAACTCCCTCCTGCACAGCTCCAAGCGGAGCTGTGGACCATGTACTTCGATGGGTCATTAACGAAAATGGGAGCAGGCGCGGGCTTGCTCTTCATCTCACCCCTCGGGGTTCACATGCGCTACGTCATCCGGCTTCATTTCCCTGCGTCTAACAACGTCGCCGAATACGAGGCACTCGTCACGGGGTTGAGAATCGCCATCGAGCTCGGGGTCCGACACCTCGACGTCCGCGGCGACTCTCAACTCGTGATTAATCAGGTGATGAAGAACTCGAGCTGCCGCGACCCCAAGATGGAGGCCTACTGCCAGGAAGTACGGCGCCTCGAGGACAAGTTTCACGGCCTCGAGCTCAACCACATCGCACGCAGGTATAATGAGGCCGCTGATGAATTGGCAAAAATCGCGTCCGGTCGAGCCACGGTTCCACCGGACGTCTTCGCGAAAGACCTTCAGCGCCCATCCGTCGACCTCAGGCCAGACGAGGGGGTCGATGGGGCGTCGCTCGACCCTCCACCTGAGGCAGAAGCCCCCTCGACCGGGGCTGAAGCCATGCAGGTGGAAAGCTCGACGTCACCACCTGACCTCGAGCCTGATTGGCGCGTCCCGTACCTCGACTACCTCATCCATGGGGACCTCCCCTCGGATAGGACTGAGGCTCGACGGATCGCACGTCGGGCCAAAACTTTTGTGATCATGGGCGACAGCAGGGAGCTCTACCGTCGTAGCCCTACCGGTATCCTCCAACGTTGCATCATGAAAGAGCAAGGCAGAAATCTGCTCGGCGATCTTCACTCGGGGGCTTGCGGTCACCACGCTGCGCCTCGAACCCTTGTCGGAAACGCCTTTCGACAAGGATTCTATTGGCCGACCGCGGTCTCCGACGCTGTCAAGCTAGTACGCTCCTGCGAGGGTTGTCAGTACTATGCGAGACAGACTCATCTTCCGGCACATGCCCTACAGACTATCCCCATCACATGGCCGTTCGCCGTTTGGGGGCTCGACCTTGTCGGACCACTGAAAAGGACGACCGGCGGCTTCACCCACTTGCTCGTCGCAATCGACAAATTCTCCAAGTGGATCGAGGCCCGCCCTATCACCAGCATCAGGTCCGAACAAGCTGTACTCTTTTTCACTAACATTATTCATCGCTTCGGGGTCCCCAACTGTATCATCACGGACAACGGCACCCAGTTCACTGGCAAGAAGTTTTTGGATTTCTGCGACAACCACCACATCCGTGTGCTCTGGTCGGCCGTGGCTCATCCAAAAACAAACGGGCAAGTGGAACGTGCCAACGGCATGGTTCTACAAGGCCTTAAGCCCAGAATCTTTGACAAACTAAACAAACATGGCAAAAGATGGGCTGCCGAGCTACCCTCGGTCCTGTGGAGCCTAAGAACAACGCCGAGTCGAGCCACGGGGTTCACTCCGTTCTTCTTAGTCTACGGGTCTGAGGCTATGCTACCAACCGATATAGAATACGGGTCCCCAAGATTGAAGGCATACAACGAAGTACACAACGACGCCACAAGACAGGACGCCCTCGACCAGCTCGAGGAAGCCCGAGATGTGGCTCTGTTGCATTCTGCCAGGTACCAGCAGGGTCTCCGACGCTACCACGACAGATACATCCGCAAGCGTGACCTCAACGTTGGTGACTTGGTGCTACGGCGGAACCAGAACACCAAGGGACGGCACAAGCTCACACCACCATGGGAAGGGCCGTACATCATTGCAGAAGTATTAAAGCCGGGCACCTACAAGCTATCCAACGAGAAGGGTGAAATCCTCACCAACGCTTGGAACATCGAGCAGCTACGTCGCTTCTTTCCTTAAAAAGCCTCGAGGCTCTGTATTTCCTTTTTCGTCAATAAAGAATACAGCGATGTTTAAAATTTCTCGTTTCGTAATAAGGAAGGATCGACCCTGCACTCCCAGAGTCGACCCTCCCTCGGGGGCTGGCAAGGGGGGAACCCCCGGTCCTCGAAAAACCGAAAAAACTTGCGCTCTTTTTTAAATTTAAGAACCGTTTCTTAGATCGACTTCGCTGAAAGAGCACCCTAAAGTTCGAAAGGGCTCTCGAGCCTGGAGCATCACCTACGCCTCCGAGGCTACGGTACCTCCACTCGACCCTTGCGCCTTTTGGAGGTACGCCTTCACGCTGAGAAGATCTAAACAACGGTTCCTAAAATTAAAAAAGAACATACTCCCTGTCGCTTAGATCAGGCTCTCACACGATTTACTAGGCCGCAACATCACCCTGAAGCTCGAGGGCAGTCGAGCCGCGAGATCACTTACGCCCCCGAGGCTACGGTACCTCCACTCGCTCCCTTACGCCAAAGGATGTAGCTGCGCGCTAGGTAAATCACGCGAGAACACGATCCGTGCGATAAAGGGAAGAAAAGCTCGAGTAAAACTAAATCAACCGCGAACCGGTTTATGTTTCGAGTCTTTTAGGCCTCCGCGGCCACCGCGATCAAAATTCGAAATACTAACTTATTACATGGGCCTTCATGCCCAGATTTGGCTCACAGGCCTTCGTCGTCGGCAGGAGGAACCACCTCGGCTTCAAAAAGCGAGGCCAGACGACTCCCAGGCTCTTCGGCGGCTTCGATCAGCTCCACGCAGGCGTCCTCGTTCTCCTCGTCCGTCCGATCGGGGTCTGTGATGAAGCCCTCGGCAACGAGCCTCATATCAAACACAAACCCCGAACGGACGACCGCCAGCGCCCTCTTCACGCCGTGATGGAGGTCGTTCCGTATCTTCTCCCGGGCAAGGCGGCCCAGCGCCACCATCCGTCGGACGAAGGAGTTCCCCGGAACATCCTCCCCGGTGTCGGTGTCGGGCTCGACCCCTAGGCCATCACACACAGTGGTGATCACGCCCTGGAGAAGTTGGGTCCTCCGGACCTCGGCTTCGAAGAGGCTCTGGAAGGAGTTGGCGCACGATTAGGCCTCTCGGTTCTCTCTCTCCAGCTCTGAAACACGACAAACAAATTAGTGCCCAAACGCGGGGCCTTCAACGTCGTGACTATAACAACCACACTTACCCTCGACGTGGGTCTGCAGGCCCACGACCTCGTCGCGGAGCCCCCCACATGTTCGCTCGAGCCCCAGGAAGGCGTTGTCCTTGTCACGGATGGCCGCCTTTAGCGCCTCGACCTCCTGCCGAGCAGACTCGAGAGCTGCGTCCTTCTTTTGGACGGCTCCCTGCAGCGTCGTGACCTCGGCATGGGAGGCGTCGCGCTGAAGACTAACCTGGGAGACATCCTCCTCAAGCTCCTTCACCCGCGCAGACAAGGGCTCGAGGTCCCTGCGCGCCTGGGTAGCCTCCTCCCGAGCCTTGTCCAGGCTTGTGCGCATCACGGCCTCGGCCGCCCATGCCTGCGCCGCCTCTTCCTTCAATGTGGCGTATGCGACGCGCAGTTCAGCCATCTCGGCGTTCCGATCGGATAGCCGTTTCTGGGCCTCCTCGACCAGAACCCGTTGCTGGGACAGCGCGCCCCACACGCCACTCTCGTCCCGGATGAAGAGTGACTTGCGGCGGGAGTACTCCTTCAGCTCCTGAACGCAATTCGAAAAGGTCACAAATCCGAAGAAAGAACAGCCTATCAAGCGAGCCGACGGGTCGATCATACCTCGGTGGCATCCCCCATACTCCGCACAGCGCCGGACGCCACTCGAAGCAACCGGTCGAGATGCTGGCGGACGCCCTCGAGGTACTCCCATCGGTGCACTTCGTCTTTGTCGCTAAGGACAAAGACGGGCTCGACGTCGGGTTAGTAGCGTCCCTGAACTCAAGGGACGGCCCCCCCCACTTCGGCAGCTCCGCCTCGACCCGCGCTATCGCCAGCGCGGCGATGTCGGGCCACGAGGAGGACGACCCGGCCGGGGCGTCTCCCGGTCCCGCGGAAGGACCGGCCTCGCCCGCGGTATCCGCCTCTCCAACGGCCGTCGAGACACCGGCCTGGTCCGCGACCTCACCCCCCTCGACCCCTATCGTTTGTTTTCCCTTGTCCAGGGAGATGTTGTCGAGGGGAGCGTGAGGGCGGGCACTTACGACCGCCGGCGCCACCGGAGCCGGCACCTCGACCGACGACGGCTCCGGTACCCTCGCCTTGACCGTCGGCACCGCCGGAGCCGGCGTCTCTTCTTCGGGTGCTCCGGATGGGGGCTCGACCGCCCCGATCTCCACCACGCCCGCTGGCTCTGCCGACGGGCCTTGTCGCGGCTGCGACCCCTTCGCCAGGACCGTCTCTTGCCCCGACACCGACGCGACCTCCTCCTTGGTCACGTCAGCACCCGCCCGTTCCGCGTCGCGGACGGGTGCCTCGCTCGTCGTGACCGCAACGGCAGCCTCGGCCGTCCCCGACGGCCGGGGCCCCGCCTCGACCATGTCAAGAGCCGCCGCCCTTGCCGGTTTGGCCCCCTCGACGGCGGGCTCCGGGCCGGCAACCGCCGCGGCGTCGGCCGACCCTTGCTGATGTCGCAGGCGCCCTTTCGCTGCCTCGACCTGACGGACCCAGGCCGCGTCCTGCTCCGCCGTCCGGTTGAGGACAACGGCGCTGGCTCGCAGCGACTTCACAGGGGTAGGCCCTATTGGCTCCGCCTTCCGCTTCAGCCTGCGAAGTGAGGAGAATTGTCAGCCGACGGACTTTGGGAAAAGCAGGACAACCAAGTTGAGATACTTACCCGGAAATCGGCACCAAGTACCTCGACCCTGCGCGGCTCGAGCCTCCCGGGACGGCCGCTGGTGGCCCCGCGGCGGCCTCACCAGCAGGCCGAGCGCTCCTAGGAGCCCCGGCCAACACACCGCCCTGCGCCCTTTGTGCTCCCGAGGCCAGCTGGCCTCAGGTCCTTACTCCAACCGGCGCCGCCGCTGATGACGACGCCGGTACCACCGTCTCCGCCCCTGCCGGAGCTTGCGAGGCCCCGGCTGGCGCGGACGTCCCCGACGACCCCTCTCGCCGGGTCCGGGGTAAAATGGCCCCTCCCCTCGAGGGGCCAGATCCCTTCTCCACCTTCTTCCCCTCGACCTCCTCGACCACGACGACCGAGGAGGACCCCCCCCCGATGGGCTCCAGCAGGGGGCGAATGTCGGGGAGATCCCCAAGCCTGGTCGCAATCTCATACCGCGACAGGGCGTCTTCATCTTCATCGCTGCTGCCGTCGTCCTCCCCCGAGACTGTCTCGGAAGGCGACGGTGACAGGGGCACTCCGTCGATGGCTTGCTGGCGCCGGCGCTTCTTCAACGCCTCCGCCTTCTTGGCCTTGCGGATCGCCCGCTTCTTGGCCGTCTCCTTGGCCTGCTTCTTCTGGGAGGCATGCAGGCGTCGAGCCTCCCGGGCGGGCCGGTCCTCCGGGACTGGTGGGCGCGTTTCCCGCAACGCCGACAAATCCTACGCGCCGGCCTCGACCACATCAGCAAAATCCACAGAAAAACAAGAAAAGCAATACCTCAGCCCCGGGATACGTACCACGGATTCGCACCCCTCGGTAGGCCTCATGGGAACCTGATTGGCTTCCTCCGCCTTGAAGTTCCCGACCATCCGGCGAGCCCGCCGGAGAACCTCCTCAAGGGTGAGGGATTCGTGGGACATCCGGGTGCCCTCCAGGTTCGCCTCCGGAGTCATCTGGTCCAGGCGGAGACGACGCTGGCACAACGGCATCACCCTGCGGCGATGGAAGCCCGCAGCCACCGCCGCAGCCGTCAGGCCCCGAAGGCGAAGCTGCTGCAGCGCCGCCAGCAACGGATCCAAGCGCGGCTTCTCGGCCTCGGGCACTCCGTACGACCAGTGCTCTTCTCGAGCAGTCAGCACGCGGCCGGTGTACCTCGACAACTGATTTTCATCATTGCGGAGGTAGAACCAACCCTCGTGCCACCCACTGTTCGAGGAGATGAGTCGGGCCGGGATGTATAGATCCGTTCGACCCGATCTCACTTGCAGCACGCAGCTCCCCACTCGGGCCGCGGACAGGACGCCTTTCTCCCCTGCCCTCTTGGCGAAGAGCTCGGCCTTGAAAAGGTGAAGCCACAAGTTCCACTGTGGCTCCACCCCAAGGTAGCCCTCGCAGACCGCCGCAAAGATGGCAGCCTGCGCGACGGCGTTGGGGGAAAGGTGGTGAAGCTCCACCCGGTAGTAGTGGAGGAGCGCACGCGTGAAGACCGACGCCGGCACGCCGAACCCCTGCTCATGAAAGCTGACGAAGCTCACCACGTACCCTTCGGGGGGCACTGGCTCCTGGTGGGCGGGGGGCGGTGCCACCCACTCCGGCCGCGCCGAGTTCGTCCTCGGCCGCAACAGCCCGTCCTCGACCAACTCCTCCAACCTCCTCTCCGTCACCGAGGAGGCGGCCCAGTCGTCGGCGGGAAGGATCTGGCTCTTTCCTGCCATCGATGTCGTCGGAAGGGGATGGGAGAAAAGGATGCGGTGGCTACGGCAAGACGGGCGGAGAACGCGATGTGGCAGGGGATGTCTAGGGCAAAGGATTGCAGGGATGCAAGTAACCGGTGGGGAACGGAGACCCCAAGGCCTTAGCTTTATATGCTCGGACGGAAGCCCAACGGCCGCGCGAAAAGTAAGGAGCAGTTTCTCGCGATAAAACCGCTCGCCTAACCGTTTCCTTATATCTCGCAGGAACTGAGCACGTGGCCGCTCCCCACGTTGTAACCATACGCCGATAACGCGCCGGTCTCGCCTCCCGGAAAAACGCGCCCGGACAACGAAATATCTCCAGGTATGTCTTAAATGGGTGCGAAGCCCGCAATAAGTCTCGAGGGAGCGGAAGCTGGCCCTCGAACGGGGTTCGACAGCTGCCCTCGAGCAACAGAGTTAGGGACGACCCAGGGTGCGCCCGTACATGGCCAAGGGCTGGAGCCACGCTCTCGAGGCACCCCAGGACGTATTCGAGGCCGAAGGAGAAGGTTGTGGTAGGAATCCCTCCGGGGGAGGCATCGAGCCCTCGAATCCTGTCGAAGGGAATCGAGATCCACACGACCACTTCTTGGCATTTTTTGAGGGCGCCTCCGGGCCACTAGCCGACCCCTAACGAACGGGGCACGGGTTCTCACTCGAATTCCCCCGCTAGCAGCTCACCGGAGATCGTCGTAACTCGGGCCCAAACGAGGGTAGTGCGACATTCTCCACCCCTCCTCCTTTTTTCGAAAAAGGAGCGTGAGGGTCGCGAAAGACGGCCGGGACTCTGATCGACCTCGTGCGTGCGAGGCTCGGGGTCCCGACCGCAAAAATGGGTGCGAAGCCCGCAATAAGTCTCGAGGGAGCGAAAGCTGGCCCTCGAACGGGGTTCGACAGCTGCCCTCGAGCAACAGAGTTAGGGACGACCCAGGGTGCGCCCGTACATGGCCAAGGGCTCGAGCCACGCTCTCGAGGCACCCCAGGACGTATTCGAGGCCGAAGGAGAAGGTTGTGGTAGGAATCCCTCCGGGGGAGGCATCGAGCCCTCGAATCCTGTCGAAGGGAATCGAGATCCACACGACCACTTCTTGGCATTTTTTGAGGGCGCCTCCGGGCCACTAGCCGACCCCTAACGAACGGGGCACGGGTTCTCACTCGAATTCCTCCGCTAGCAGCTCACCGGAGATCGTCGTAACTCGGGCCCAAACGAGGGTAGTGCGACATTCTCCACCCCTCCTCCTTTTTTCGAAAAAGGAGCGTGAGGGTCGCGAAAGACGGCCGGGACTCTGATCGACCTCGTGCGTGCGAGGCTCGGGGTCCCGACCGCAAAAATAGGTGCGAAGCCCGCAATAAGTCTCGAGGGAGCGAAAGCTGGCCCTCGAACGGGGTTCGACAGCTGCCCTCGAGCAACAGAGTTGGGGACGACCCAGGGTGCGCCCGTACATGGCCAAGGGCTCGAGCCACGCTCTCGAGGCACCCCAGGACGTATTCGAGGCCGAAGGAGAAGGTTGTGGTAGGAATCCCTCCGGGGGAGGCATCGAGCCCTCGAATCCTGTCGAAGGGAATCGAGATCCACACGACCACTTCTTGGCATTTTTGAGGGCGCCTCCGGGCCACTAGCCGACCCCTAACGGACGGGGCACGGGTTCTCACTCGAATTCCCCCGCAAGCAGCTCACCAGAGATCGTCGTAACTCGGGCCCAAACGAGGGTAGTACGACATTCTACACCCCTCCTCCTTTTTTCGAAAAAGGAGCGCGAGGGTCGCACAGCAAAAGATGGCCGGGACCCTAATCGACCTCGCGCGCATGAGGCTCGGGGGCTTGACCGCAACAAAATGTCCCCCAATCGAACGCAAACAAGACCTCGGAGGAGTCTCCATACTCCACCGAGGCCTCGGGGGCTACACCCGGCGGGTGCGCTCGCGCGCCCCCACCGGAAAAATCACGACGCTACGACTCCAGTTCTGACTAACCTCTGGGAGAGTGATCACACACTCACCCAAAGGCTCGGGGGCTACTGTCGGTACCAACAGTACGGGGGTACCACAGCTATCGCCAAAACACTAACAAAAACCGAAACCAGTAGAAAAGATAGCCCGCTCGACGGGGTGCCTCGACCGCGCCCCGGCTCCGACTCGTACGAGGCCCGCTCGACGGGGTGCCTCGACCGCGCCCCGGCTCCGACTCGTACGAGGCCCGCTCGACGGGGCGCCTCGACCGCGCCCCGGCTCCGACTCGTACGAGGCTCGTTCGACGGGGCGCCTCGACCGCGTCCCGGCTCCGACTCGTGCGAGGCCCGCTCGACGGGGCGCCTCGACCGCGTCCCGGTTCCGACTCGTACGAGGCCCGCTCGACGGGGCGCCTCGACCACGCTCCGGCCCCTCGACGCCCTTTCTTTACCTACCCGGGACAAAAGCCATAGCATTCAATGCGGTTACCTACTACCACCGACCGACATGGCCACGGCATGGGTCAACGCGGGAACAATACCCACGTCAAATCTCACTGTTTTACCGCCCATCCCGCGATGGGAGGTGAAAGCCGTCACTGTATCCACCATACCGCGCACTATTCACCATCAGTCACCCTCGAGGGAGGATAAGACAAGGTCCGTCCCCCGCGATACCGGGGATTCGGCCTTATCCATCCGACCTCGACCCAGCCTCGACCCGGCCCCAACGCTCGACTTAGCTCGAAGAACGGTATGGCCTGGCACTCTGGGTCATTTCACCCTCTTGTCCCGTACCGCGTCAGGATACCCCGGGATGGCCGGCCATCCCGAAGCCACGTCGCTACAGTCAACTCAACAGGAATCGACGAAACATCACCTCAAGCCCTCCCCTCGACTTGGCCACCTCTCGCCCTATAAAAAGGCAGGCCGGGGCGAACCAGGGGGAGGAGGAGAAAGAAGAGGAAAAAACACGAAGCATCACGAAAAAAACACGAAGCATCACGGAAAAAACGCGAAGCAACCATCTTTCTCCTTTTTCTCTTTGAGACTTGGGGCTCGACACCCTCTCTCGCCTGCTTGTAACCCCTACACGAGCACCCCGGTGCAAGGAAATACAAACCTCTCTTCCCCGCTGGACGTAGGGCCTTCTTTTGCCCGAACCAGGATAAACCCCCTTGTGTTCTCCTTGCATCACCATCCAGGAAAGAGTCACACAGCATTTACTCGTTGGTTTAGGACCCCCTTGGTCCGAACGCCGACACATCTAGTCATAATTTACATGTTCTAGGCTTATTCATGAAAATCAAATGAATTTGAAGTTTATATGGTGCCACTATTGTTTGCTTGACTTGTATGATCTAGTGGTAGCATATAACTTGTTTAAGTAGCTTGTGATCCTAAGTGTTTAATCTAGAAAACTTGTCTAAATATTTGCTTCAACATGGTGCATGATAACCCTTCTAGTGAGGTGTGAAGAAGCTTGCCCTTGGATCAAACCGAAGCATTTTATTTGTGCAAGCAATCTAGATTGAATCACAAACTTGATCCTCACCCCATTTTTTCAACATGATAATCTATCTAAAGTTTGCTCCTTGTGGTCAATTGGTGCCAAAGGGGGAGAAAATGTTGTTCACAAAGATAGAACTCAAAGGGGGAGAAGCACAAATAGGAGAATTGATAAAAGAAGGGGATCAACTAAAATTTTGAGCACACAAGTAGAGGGAGAAAGCTCTTAAACATGAATGTTGCATTTCCATGTGCACTTCATATGTATGATGCATAGTTATGCATTTCGTTTTCTCCGATACATTTCTTGTGTGGTGACTTGCTAGTATAATTTGAATGATGCATTGAGGTACTAGCATGAATAGGAAGTAGTTAGATTTTTCTTGCTTCATGTTTTTCAAAGTGGTACTAGAACCTTGCTTATAATGTTGATCTCACGAGGTTTCTAGTTATTTTTGTGCTTTTCCAAGTGGTATCTAACTACACAAGGTGCTAAGTTGGTGTTTATCTCTACTCCGATGGTATCACACTTCAAAGGTCTATAATCTTAAACACTTAGCACCTATTGGTAGTCAATGCTCCTAATCTTTCTTATCTAACATGTATGCTTCCAAAATCCAAACATATAGCATACATGTAGGGGGAGCCATTGCTATCAATTTGAATTCATGATCACATGTCCATAATTCTTACACATGGTAATATACTTGGACAATGTGACATGGGTTCAATCAAAATTTTATCATAATTTCTTTGTGAAAGGTTTGTCACCAATTACCAACAAGGGGGAGATTGAAAGTCCTATGTTTGGTGTTGGTAATTAGTGACAATGCCTAAGTACTAATCCTATGCCTAAGTTGTATGTAGCATATGAGGATTAGTATATTCCAAGGTTGGTGGCAAGATGGACATGGTGATCATGATGGCCACACTTGGATTTGGACGCAACCCTATATGATCAAGGCAAAGGTATATGCTTAAGGGTTGTGTTTTAGTAACCAAGACACCTAGTGGGTGTGGTTACATTATAGGATAGATAGACGTACTATAAAGAGGGGAATGACGCGGCTATTAAACTTCTAAGTGCCTCTAGGTGTGCATTTCATAATCATATGCATTTGGATAGAGCTAATATCGCCTCAAAAAAATGATTGTGAAAATGCTAACACACTCACACATGTCGAGATCACTTGGTGGTGTTAGCACGTTTGCGAAGGCAGTGGAGTTTGAGCGGTAGAGAGGGTTTGAGATCCTCTCTCCCTCCCGCCGAGCTTGCGAGGCGGGATTCAGGCGTTTTCGAGGAGTTGAAACGACTATTTTCCACTACGCCAAAAGTCCGGAAAAGAAACGGAGGCGAACGGAGGTCACAGAGGTGACCGGACACTGAACCGGATGCGGTCTTTGCATGATCGGATGCGTCCGGTCAGTGTTCAGTCTCTGCGCGGTTTTCAGTTTGATGATCGGACGTGCAGCACGTCCAGTCACTGACGATCGAACGCGTCTGGTCGTTCAGGGAGGTTACTGGACTCTAACCGGATGCTGGCACTGTCGCGTCCGGTCATTTTCTTCAGCGCGTCCGGTCACTCACGGAACCAGCGCGTCCGGTCATTCCCAGCACATCCGGTCTGCGCGACCAGCGCGTCCGATCATTGCTTCGTAGTTAGCCGTTGGGCGACCGGTGCGTCCGGTCAGTTGGACCAGCGCGTCCGGTCAGTGCTTCGCGACTTAGCCGTTGTGCGACCAGCGCGTCCGGTCAGTTGGACCAGCGCGTCCGGTCAACACGATTTCAGTTGTTTAAGTTTCTAACGGCTCTATTCGAAGGGGTACGTCTATAAATACTCGTTGGCCGGCTCAAGGCTCTCTGGCTTGGACATTTTGACATACTTATGAGCACTTTGAGCTAAGCAACTCCCCTCCCACTCATCTCTCTTGCTTTCTTGCATATTCAAAGTGAGATTGAGTGATCCAAGTGCATTTGCATTGCGAGATTGCATCTAGGTGACACTTGGTGGTTGATTTGCTGCGGGATTCTTGTTTCTCTTGGTTGTTGCCGCCACCTAGACGGCTTGGAGTAGCTTGGAGGCGTTGGCAAGAGTTGGTGATTGTTCTTGGCCACCTCCGGTGATTATGAGGGGTTTGTGCCTACCTCAGCGAAGCGCCAAAGGCAACATTAGTATATTGCTCATGTCATTGCAACCTTTTTCCATTTGGTAGGTTCTTGTGGCGCCTTTTGAGAGGCTCGGTGTGTGACCGATTAGCCACCGAACCACATGGTGAAGAGGGACACAACGGGGACTAGCGTGCCGGCAAGCACGTGAACCTCGGGATAAATCTTCGTGTCATCACTTTCATATTGTGATTGATTGATCCCAGTGTTCGGTTATCTTGGTATTCATCTCTTGATCATATTAATTGGTTGGCTCAATACTTCGCCCCTCGGTGATACCCTCCTAACTCAACTCCGTATTACTTTCTTAGTTATCTTTGCTAGCTAGTTAGCTTTGCTTTAGTAGCTCCTTTGTGTAGCTTGCTAGTTATAGTTGTAGTTACCTTCTCGGTTTGACTTGTACGGTTGAGTGCAAATACTAGTATTGTAAATTGGATAGGTGGCTTGCAAACACCCCGTAGGCTAAGCAAAACTCGCATCTCGCTAGTTGTTATATTGATAAACTTGTTTAGCTTGTCTTTGTAGAAAGTTTTAAAAGGCTATTCACCCCCCTCTAGCCATCAAGACCTTTCAGCCTTCCTCTGGCTTTGTAATTGACCTACAAGACAAGATCAATTCTTTTTAGGTACCCAAATTTGTTTGGGTCCTCCAAGGTTAGTGACCAAGTTCTTTAGTACCCAAATGGCTTTCTTCTTTGAGCCCATCCATGGTGCACCAATGAACTTAGCATGAACACCATTTGTACCCTTGGTAAGTATATAGAAGGAATCAAACTTAATTAAGGATACATTAGCATTGGATTTCTTGTTCATGCATTGTTGCTCTATGTGACCAACTTACTTGCACACTTTGCAATAGCTACCATTGTTCTTCACAAAATGAGTCTTGTGAGGAGCAAAAGCGGCCTTGCCTTTCTTGGGGTTATAGCCCAATCCCTCTTTGTAGAGAGAAGCTCTTTGGCTACCCAAGCACATAAGCAAGCGGTCCTCACCACCATAAGCCTTAGCTAAGGTGTGATTGAGCTCTTTTACCTCCTTCTTGAGATTTTCATTCTCAACTATAAGTGTGGAGTCACAAGTGAAACCATCACTACTAGATGAGGATGATGTAGATGAGCTACATGAAGGGTTAGTGGGAGTAACAACAATAGGCTTATGAAAGGATTCATTAATTATATCACATGATATGCCTATGTTGCAAGTTTTAGCTTTCTCAACATTAGTTGGCATGTTTTCACATTTTTCAACTAGAGAGGAATGAGCTTCTTCAAGCTTGGTGTGAGACTTTTGAAGCTTGTTATGGTCTACCTTTAGACTCTCATAAGATGCCCTAAGCTCATCAAGTTCTTGCATAAGGTTTTTCTTTTCCTTAAGCAAGCCCTTGCACTCCTTTCTAGATTCCTTAAAAATGTTGAGTGCAATCTTCTAGCATAGTGATTAGTTCATCTTTAGTGAATTCTTCTTCATCACTATCACTATCACTAGCATTATCATGATCACTCTCATCGTCGAATGATACCTTAGCGGCCTTAGCCATGAAGCACGATGGAGTGTCAAAGAGGGAGACCTCCTTGGATGGCAATGCTAGCATGTCCCTTCTTCTTGCTCTTGTTGTCATCCTCATCATCACTTGAGGAATCATCACTATCCCATGTAGCAACATGAGAATCATTCTTCTTCTTATGAGAGCTCTCCTTCTTTTCTTGCTTCTTCTTTTGCTTCTTCCTCTCCTTGATAGCATCTTCATCATCACTATCATAAGGACACTTTGTAATGAGATGGTCCTTGCTATGGCATCTAAAGCATATCATGGTATGCACATTCTTCTTGGATGAGTTCTTCCTCCTTCTTGCACGATAGCCTTTCTTCTTCATAAATTTGCCAAATTGCTTGATAAAAAGAGCCATCTTCTCATCAATGTCATCACTATCACAAGAGCTTGAGTCTTCATCACTTGATGATTCAATCTTAGACTTGCCCTTGGATATGGTGGCTTTGAATGCCACACTCTTCTTCTTTTCATCATCTTTCTTCTCATTTTCCTTTTTCTTCTTCTTGACCAACTCATCCTTCTCATCATCTTCTCTATATGAATCATCGGTCATCACTTCTTGGAAAACTTATTGAGGAGTTGAATCTTTCAAAGTTGTCCTCACAAGCACGGTGATCAACGTGTCAAATCTCTTAGGTAGGCTTCTCAAGAACTTCATAGAGAATTGATTGTCCTTGACCTCCTCACCAAGTGCCTTGAGCTCATTGACAATGACTTACAACCTATGAAACATCTCCGGTACACTCTTATCATCTTGCATCTTGAAGCTTGAAAATATTTCTTGCAAGATATATGCTTTAGCGGTCTTTGTGCCTTCGGTGCCCTCAAATGTTTCTTCTAGCTTGGCCCAAGCATCATGAGCAATCTCAATGTTCTTCACTTGCTCAAAGGTCTTGTCATCTAATGCCTCATGAAGAGCACTAATGGCAATGTCATTGCATTGGAGCTTCTTCTCTTCCACCGGTGTAGGTGCTTCCAGATTAGCAACCTCAAATTTTGTTTCGGTGACCTTCCACACTTCTCTATTGATTGACTTGAGGTGTGCGGTCATCTTAACCTTCCAATATGCATAATTTGTGCCATCAAAGTGAGGTGCCTTCTTGGTGTTGTTGATGTGCAAGCTTAATTGAGCCATTTCTTTTTCACCGTAGGTCGTTAAGCCTCAAATAAACGGTGCCTCGGCTCCGATACCACTTGTAAGGTCCAAATGGCTAGAGGGGGCTGAATAGCCTATTTAAAAGTCTACAAGCTTCACTAAACAACCACGTTAGTATAAAAGATGGCTAAGTTAATTCTAGCACTAGCTCAACTACACTATGCAAGCCACCTATACAATTCTAGTGAAGCAAAGCTATGATCTCTAATACACACCAACAAGACTAAGTCACTAAGCTACTTACTTCTATGTGATAAAAGCTACACTGCGCTCTGCCCCTCTGGACGCCTGACCGGACGCGTCGGTCGCACGCTCTTCTTCTACGCACAGGAGAACTGATCGGACGCGCTGGTCAGGCCAGACCAGCGTCCGGTCAGAAACCCTAACACCCGCGCGCCTAACAACTGCTGAGAACTGATCGGACGCGTCCGGTCAAACCGCGACCGCGTCCGGTGCAGCGTCCGGTCACCACAGTGACCGCTGTTCGCCTTCATTTCTTTTCCGACTTGTGGCGCAGTAGAAAATAGGCATTTCACTTCCCCAAAAAGCGCTGAATCCCGCCTCGCAAGCTCGGCGGGAGGGAGAGAGGAACCCAAACCCCTCTCTACCGCTTAAACTTCATCGCCTTCACAAAAAGTGCTAACACCACCATGTGTATACCATCATGTGCATGTGTGTTAGCATTTTCACAATGATTTTTCAAGGCGTTACGTTAGCTCTCTACTAGATCCTAATGCATATGCTCAAGACATTGATCTAGTGGCACTTGATTCCCGAGCTAACCGTGATTGCCCCTCTTGATAGTCGGCTATGTATCCTAAACTCGGTCAATCACTTCTCTACTCATCTTAGACCGGCAAAAGGAAAACCCTATGGTTATACCTTTGCCTTGTGCTCTTAGATCCTTCTCTTCCACTTGATCATCATGTCCATCATATTACGTGCATCTCCACCATGATCATCATTTCATGTCCATGCACCATCTCTTTGTGATCTTGTGGCCACCACTCCTTGTCACATACACCTTCATCACATGTGTTGCTTATGCCTAACTCAAAACACTTAACACATGGCATTAGCAACTTGGTGTCATTAATTACCAAAACCAAACTTAGGCTTTCATTATGTCAGGTAAGTCTAGCTGAGTACCTTCTCATACTCAGGACTTTGTTCCCACTTGTTGCAGATGGGCAGATGTATTACGGCTACTGTATCAACTGTCTTTATCCTGCGATGGGTGAAGCTTGTAACACCCCAGGTGTTTATCACCAATTAAGTGGTGGGTTTAAGATCAAACATGATAGATTAAGTGGAGATGACAATATCAAAGTCAACCTATGGAGATGAGCCTAACCTAAAGTGGATGTTGCATCATTGCTTTACATATAGGTCCCTTTTCAAAGATATATGTTTGGGTGGTGTTATGGCAATATCTTCATGTGTCTCACATCACATTCTATCTATATTGATCCCTGGAAAAGTTTCATGAAGTTTGGAATCAAAAAGTCACATGAAATGATGAGTTATATGCTTGTTTGGATTATAACTGAAACATGCCTTACATCCCATGGGAACTAGTGTTTATGCAACATATAAATGCAACATGTGCAACAAACCTTTGCAACATGTGGAACAACCTAGGGAAACATGGGTAGCATGTATCTTGAAACAACCACATGAAACAACTATAGCATTTCACTGAATTCTATGTTTCAAGGCATGTGAGGCCTACACTTTTGTGCAACCTATGCATGGTGTGTATGTTTGGCCTCTACAACACCTTAACTACACTTAGGACACTTAATGGAACAATGTTCATGTTGAACATTTTGCCTAAATATGCTTCTAATTGGTGGTTGACCATGTATGGACCCTGGAGCCCTTTGGTTTGACCATTTCAAAAGTGTGACCTAGAAGCTTTGCATGACTGTGCACCCTTTTACAAAGTTCTAGAGAATTTTATAAGGAACAAACTTTGTTTAAGAGTCAAGTCATGAAAATGCGTGGAACATACTCCAAAAGGGCCCACAAATCAGATTGAGGGCTGTTTCCAGCACTTAGAAAATATTCTAAGTCCTGAATTAACAGCAGAAAGTTGCCATGTTCATGCAATTTTATCTTCTAATTTCATATGGTAGTTCAATTAGGTTCCTTAATATGAGTTGTAGTACTTTTCATGATGGAAACCATGGATCAAGTGTCACTCAAAATGGAGCTTAGTTGGGCCTTCAATAAGAGCTTCCAAAACAGCAAAAAGTTGTTTTTATCACTAATTGGCCTTGACATGTTGACATGTCGCGTTCTCCAAAATTTACTAAGTAACTTGAGTTGGTCCTTTTATAAAAATTGGAGCATACATTGTGGGGAAGAGCATGCAACAAGATGGCATCAGTTTGACGTCAGTTTGGCCATCAATTTTTGGAGTTTGTCGATCGCTGTCAACACGCTGACACAGCCACTTTGGTGCTTAATTACCCATTAATCCTTTTCCCTAATGACCATGACCCTTAAACAAGTTTTGTAGAGGGTTATGTGGGCTTCAATTTAGCTTTTGGGCCCATGACCTAATTCGGCCTGTAGATGGCCCAAATCAGTGCTCCACTTCGCCTACACCGTCACTCGCCGGGTGTTCGTTGAAATGCCACAAAGGCCGACGCGTGTCTAAGGGCGTGGCGGCCATGCACCCGAGAGCCTCCACCATGGGCGCCGCGCGTCCTCTTCTCTGACGTGTGACCTTGCGCTTTGTTCGATGGGGGAGCACCAGGGCACTCGCCGAGCTCCATTCCGAGCTTTCCACTTGCCCTCACCGCCCTCCCTCTGCCTCGCCATCCTGTTCGCGCGCATGCCGCGATGACCGCCATGGCCGACCACTGTCGTTCCTCCACCAAGCCTATCCTCGTATCCCCCTGGAGCCCTCAGCAGCACCACTAGAGCCTGCTCCACATTCCCGCGAGCCTAGAGCGCTTTTTCCCTCCACCTTCCTTCGTCACCGGAGCATGTCGCCGCCATGGCCGGCCGGCCGAGCTCCATGGCCACCGTCGTCGCTCTATCTCCGGCCTTCCTCCGCCCGAACGGACCACCACACCACATTCGCCACGCCAAGCCGCACGCGCGGCACCTCCTCCCCGGCCTTGACCCTCACCGGAGGCCGCTGCCACCGGACCGCCGCCGTTGTCGACACCCGCTCTTGTGGCCACGGTGCTGGGGACCGCCTCGAGCAGAGCCGAGTAGCTCCGCGGGTGCGCAAAGGCCCCTGGATGCTCGCGCCGTCCTTGGCCACCGCCGCCGGCGACCCCCTCGCCGGAGCCGTGAGCCCGGCCCCCTCCCCTGTTTCCGGCGGCAGGCAGCGAGGCCAAGCCCGTTCCCCTCTCTCCCTCTCTGGGTGTCCTTTTCTTTGTATGACAGGCGGGCCCGGCTGGGTAACAGGTCCCACTTGTCAGTCTAAGTAAGGGGTTGTCTGGGTATGGATTCGGGTGCGCCTAGCGAATCTTGTTAGGGTTGTTTTATTCCGATTTTGAATTTCAGAATTTTGTTAAATCTTCTAAAATGCATATCTCATGCTAGGAGACTCCAAAATTAGTAAATGGGGACTTTTTGGAAACCTTGAGAAGAGATCTATGTAGTAGAGTCACAAAATTCTATATGTTTGTAGGTATTTTCTAATGTCTTTACTTAAGTTTTAAAAATGCTCTAAAAATGCCTTTAAACCTAACCAGAGCAAGATCTCAAGTTTTAGAACTCCAAAAATAGTGATTCTTATTTTGTTAATTTTGTGATGACATATACTTGCTAGGAAAAATGTTAAACACCCTAGTTGGTCACTGTTTTCTCAAGATTTTGATTCGACCTTGTCAAATAAGGAAAATTTTATTATATTGCTTGTTATTTTATATCTTGAGTTGTGATGCTCCAAATGATGTGAAATTTTTATGGTAGTCTTGTCATGATATGTATGTACTGTGGTATAAATTTCTTGGTCACTACTTATTGTATGATCTAATTATTGATTTAACTTGTTTATGGCTTGTTAAATAGCTTGTAAATAATATATAATTGATAAAATGGAAAATGTTGTTCCTTTAGATTAGTATGATGTTTATCTATCATATTGATTCATGCTATGGCCTTGTGTTCATAGAAAATATGGAGTTTTAGGTTTTACTTGCTCTCACATGATTTCTCTCATTAGCTATTTGTCTTTTTCATAGAGGTTGATATATATGTCCAAATGGTTTGAAATTTGTACAGTAAACTTTTGGGAGCATTTGTAGACCCCTGTAATTTTGGTAGAATTTATTGAGCATCTTTATGATGTGGTCATAATTCCACCTAATTATCTAAATAAATTAAGAAAATGTATTAAAAGAAATTATTTAGTAATTGACACTATGTTTTCTGATGTTCATTAGTCATGTATGAAATGTTGGTAAAGTTGGTTTTGTCCAATTATATGTTTGCAACATAAGTTAATAATTATTTCTTGCAAATGAGGTTTCTGGACAGATCTGGAAACTTGGTAAAGTTCTTCATGATAATGTGCTTTATTGTGAAACTTGTTTATACAAAAGTTGTAGATAATTTATATATCTAGCTGCTGTTAAAATTTGGGGGCATTTGACCATGTGGTTTAGGAGTTATAACTGTTGAAAGTTGGGTTACAGAATTGTTTGCTCTCTGTCTTGTTAGACTAGTTTCTGTGTTTGTGTAAATTCGACATATTAAACTTTGGAATCATGCTGTGATGATTATAAATGAAATGTAGAGAATTTCATAAGAATTCCATAATGTCTTCTTGCAAGTCATTTGGAGTTGTAGATCTCCAGTTATGATTAAATTACTTAGCTGCTGTTCTGATGCCCAGAATGTGGCAATTTCTAGTTCTAGTGCTTTGATTAACTTTGCCATGCTTGTGTATTGAAGTGTGACACATGTCATTGTTGGTACTTGGTTTGGTACCCTAGGATCTTATAAGACTTGTGTCTTGATTGATGTGTTTGCAATCTTCTATGTTATGCCTTAGTGAGGATTAAGTTATTTAGCTCTAGGTGTTTAGGAGAACTTTGGTATGCTTGTTTGATTACTTTGTTTATTGCACTTCTATGCATTCATGCATATGCATTGTTGCACCTTATTTAGGTACGTTAGCTGAAGCACGTGAAGGACCTAAGGTGGAGCCAAACCCGAAGATGGAGTTGGTGGATCCATCCCGAAGATCGAAGGACCGGACAAGTGGTAGATTGGAAGATGCTCGCCAAGCAAACTCATCTGACATACTCTAACTTGAGTCGGATCCCAGGCAAGCCCCGGAGCATTATAAGCCTCCTACCTTCAAAGCAATTAATTCTATATATGTTATAAGTATTGTTGCATTAAGTGGTAGGAGTTGGTTGAAAACCTTGCTGCATTATATCATTCCTTGTCCAGATATATGAATCCCTGAATCCTACATAGACTAGGATCGAGTAGATGCTTAGCCCTGCTTTAAGCGGTAGAAGTCAGGTGATTTCCTGTCACCTGCGAGATATAGGGATATTCATATATGGCACGGTTGGCTATATTTGCTATCGTGGAATGGAACCATGTGTTAATAAAATGAAATGAGACCGGGCGGGATGACGATAGCGAAGCAACAAGGCATGGAGGTCTTGGGTGTGAATCTATCCCCGCCTGAGTCGTTTAAGGACCGATTCGCTGTACGTCCTTGAGTCATGTTGAACGCAGTCTAACACTTAGTTGGCCGGATAAGTCGTTCCGACCGCGAAGCCGAGTAATGTGATTCAGGCCGGGAATCGAATGGTAGGTTGCTTCTTGGAGGAGAGAAAGGATGTGCTTGGGGACATTGGCGTGAGACCAAGGGGGGGTTAGAGTCCCCATCACCTGGCAGAGTGTCGCCCTTGGGGTCGCGACATTATTCGGACCCGCGATTCCTGAATCATATGAAAAGGTGGCTTGTGCGACCCTGGCAGGGGCCTGCGCGGTGAGTGTTAGAAATACCCCTCCAGCTGGATAGGAATTCGATTCGAATCGCCGTCGCTCCCGGTTAGTGAGCACTTGACTTGAGCAGCGGCAACGTAGATTCCATTAAATTGAACGGATGGTTAATTGGATCACGATGGAAAGGTTGCCTCAATTTATACCTGCTATGGTTAATATTGTTTGCTCCTAATAAAGTGAGTGCTCTAGTACAGGTTCTAATATAGATGATAGGTTAATAATAATTAACTTGATGCTTAAGCATTAATGATTGATCATCTATATTAAGCTTTTATGCAAAATGTTGTCAAGCCAGCCCACTTTATATCAGCCTTGCATGATCCTTGGTGTCACCTTATTTCTGGTTTCTGACGGGTAAGTCTAGCTGAGTACCTTCTCGTACTCAGGGTTTTATCCCCACTTGTTGCAGGTTGTGATGTATCACGGCGACTGCAAGAGTTGGTTGGCTCCTGCCTTAGTGGCGGAGTGTGATCATGGGCATGATCCTTCTGAGCTACCTTATCTCTAATGCTTTTGTTGGAAGTCGACCATGGTACTGGCATATATTTGAAATAAGAATAATGTTAGTTTCAAATTACTTTGCTTCCGCTACTTTTGAACTTAAGTTGTAATAACTTTGTTGAACTCCGATGTATATTGAATTACTTGTGAAATGGTTATAACATGTGACTTGTTATGTTGAATCACTACGATCTTGGCTTGTATGTTGGTTGGTTTGAATTCCCTCGTGATTTCATTGGACTACCGGAGTTATATGGGCTCAAGTGCGAGAATTTGATCATTTCGGTGATTGTTTTTGTACTTGTGCTCTTATAATTTGGACGGTTCCGTTACAGCTGGCATCGGAGCAAGATTCAACATTAAACTTGTCATATGTGTATTTAAAACAAAGGTTTTGTTTTATAATATCAGTTTTATTAACTTATAGCTATATATAGGTTTGCCAAATCTAAATTTTAAACCTAAGTATGCCAGTGGTCAATTTCCTTATGCCCATATAAGGATTATTAGGTGGCTTATATAAGTACTAACTTGGGGGTTTTTCATTTATGCATCTACGTCCAGGCCAAGGTATGTATGTGTGATAACTCTCCCACACTATGCTACCCGGTGTGTCAGATTAGAGGTAGCCTTCATATATGAAATAGCCATATATGTTGCTAGTTTACTTTTATGCAACGTCGCACCTACGCTCAGGTAAGTGTGAGTTGTGAGAGCATGACCGTACAACCCACGGTCTAGGGGAGAGCTAGTTTTGGTTACTGGATTATTTACATGTTATACACATGTATGTATGAAGGTACTTAATTGTGGGAGATTAATGATTCGGGTAGTTTTGGTGCTACATGTATATATACAGGGGTATATGTATATGGGAGTACTTAAAAATTTTACTTACTGCTTTCATTGTGTGCCTTATATTGGGGAATTGTTGGGCTGCAATGAAATTTTTCTGCAGGTACGCTAACCACGAATGCGTAAGTCGAATGTAGCTGGCGACTAGCTATATATCGAAAGAGTGCGTGTTATGCCACCGACATAGAACGTGATCGCCACCTTAGGTTGGCAATCTTGTGAGGACGAATAGGACGAATCATGCATCTTCATGATTGTTGCTTTATGCATGGCTATACTCTTCTCACCCTTGTTCTATAGTGTGTAACTTGTGATCAATGTGTTACACTATCTTTCTTGAATAAAGCTAAATAAGAATGCCTTACTCCATGTTGTTTGAGAAAAGTGTGTGCTTAGCCTTGCTAGAAATAATTATGGTTACCTGCTTGACCTATAAATGCCCTCTAGTTTAGTCAAGGGGTGAATTTGTTGTCATACAAGTGTTTGAAAATGTTGTAGACCTCACTTAAGTAAATTGGATTCTCGTGAATGAATTAAATTGGTATTGGTCTAAGGTAACAATGTTTATAGCCACTAGGATGATATGTTTGTGTGCTCTCTTGTTAAGTAGAACAAAGGCAAACTTCGTTTTGCTTATTAAACGTTGGCTGCTAGAGCGGTTTCTGTTGTAGTGATGCTTTTATGATCATAATGGTGTTTTCTGTAGTTATAGAGAATACCAAAGTTGTAGCTAACTTACTTATCTAGCTTGTCCAAAAATTTTATGACCCTAGGTCTTATGGTCTGAGAGTTATAAATTTTAGAAGCTTGTTGTCAAAATCTGCTCATGTTCAGAACAGATCTGAATGTTTGGTTTATTTGACCTATGTTCATATGGAATCATGTCTTGGAGATAATAGAAGAAGTGTAGTACTTTTTCTAAGCTTTCCAGAATGTCCTATAGCACTAATTTTGGTGGTCTAAATCTCTAGTTATAAGCTTATAAAGTGGAATGACAGAATCTGTCTAAATCTGGGCAGAGATGCCTTCTTTGTCTTGTTTGGCCTTGTTAGCTATAGAATCATCTTAATATGATAATAAGAAAGTTATAGACAACTTAATAATCTTTACATAAAGTTAAGGCTCAGCCTTGTTGGACCCCTAGAACTCCAGTTATGCAATTTTGAAGTTCTTATCAGTTTTCTGTCCATATTAGTACAGATCTGAAACTTCAGCATGTTTGACCATGCTAACCTATGATTTAGCTTTTGGTATGAATAACTAATGTGTAGCCATCTTTCTAATCTTTCTAGAAAGTCTAGGATCACCTTTATGGGATGTCTACAACCTCAGTTATGGTTGAAACAAGTAACTACTGTGCTGCTGTCCAGATTCTGGGCACATGCTAAGTTGGTCTCTTTAACTAACGTTTGTTTGGACTAAACTTGTAGTGAGTTCATGCTTGAGATAAATGCTTATTTTGGGTGAGCCTTGTGCTTTATATTGGTTGCTTAAGCCCATTGTTTAAATTTTCTCAAATAATTGCTTGATTGTGATGTTGTATGTATGCTTGTTATCTTGGTAGTGCCCTAGTTGTCACCTCGTTTGTCCTCGGTGAGCATACGAGGGTCACATAGCTTTATCCTAGAACAACATTCACGTATGTAATTGTATGGTTGTTGTCTTCCATTAGGTTCTCTATCTTAGGAGCCTGAGCCGGTAGACATGGTTGCTTGCCTTGAGTGCTTGTATCCATGCCTTTGCTTGACCGAAAGACCAAAGTTTAGTTCTCCTGTATGTTTGCATGAGCCGTGGGTGTTTTCCAACCCTTTTTGTGAAGACCTTTATTGACTGACCAACCAAGTTAACTTTCATCAACGCTAGCCTTTGACCATGGTTCGTACATTGCCAGTTGTGGAGACCGTACCCAAATCCAGGTTGGACCTTCTGGTTACCTCTCCCAAAGGTTAGCTAGTGTGACGCAACGTCTCTCTGCTAGGGCCTCTAAATCGTGTGCTTGCAAATTCATTCATCTACCTTGACAACCCAATCTATGCCATTTGAAATTCCTCATCGGGTGCATGTTCAGTAATGGTGTTGTGAGTAGCAACTAATGGTGCCGCGACGAAACCGAGAGCCTCCTGTGGGTGCACACACAAGGTTGTGCTGCTCGGCACGCGCTGGTATCATGGTTTCTAATCGTAATCCATTGCAGAACAACACTGATGTGATTTTCACGTGACCTCCTTCCTTGATTGTTTTTCCATATCTTATCGAAAGACCCTTATATTGAACCAAAAGTAGTAAAACTTCCTCCTGAAGTTGCTAAGAGGATAACCTTTGAAGAACCGGTCACCGACATAAACATTAACAGACTGCAATAGGTGGTAGACAAGTGACTTTGCTTAGTTGTCCCTATATTGACAACCACCATCTAGTGAGTAAAGTATCTCATCTCTGTTGGATAAAAAGGACACACAACATTTAATGTTGGACAAGTCACCTGTTGGATAAGAACCGATTGTCACATTACGCAAGTCTTAACCTTTGTATGCATAATAACCTTACCGTTGAGATCAGCCATCCCTGGTGAGACTCCTTATCTGCTGACTTCGATAGCAACCATCTGTGTTGTATCAACCACAATTATGGTGATTAAGAATGAAGATTTGGAACTTTTTAGTGTTGAGAAACAACTGATTAGTTACCAATAGGAAGGTTAATCTCCAGCTAGGTAATGACTCTTTGGTAGCTACGAAGGCTATGTCTTACAGAGCAATAACCAACAAGAAGTTAATCAACTAGCCAACAACTTGAGTGATATTCTGATATTCTATCTTCCACAACTATTGTGACCAAGTCAATTCCGTCTTGGGCAATCACACAGATAGTGCAAGGTGTTCTATCAGCTAAAGTGAAGAATTAGAGAAAGTATGCCCTAGTTCCGATCCGCATCCTTGTGCCCATAGGTGCCACAAACGGTTTGCCCATAACTGGGAAAGAAATTTGAGAAGTGTTAAACAACAGATTTCCTATCTTAGAGCTGCTGTTTGATCCTAAAAAGGAAGCCTCAACGTGAAAGTTGGCCTGACAAAGTTGTTATGTTGCAAGTCAACTCAACTTACAGTACAACTAAGTCACCAAGGAGGATTTTACTCAATCGCTTGGTGGTAGACTACTCCCCGCGGTTAAGTGAATAATTACAACTTTTATTGTCCTTAAGGCCTCATTACATCTTTCTTAGGGAATTATTTTCCAATAATGACATACTTTGGTGCCTTATACATGTTTTTACCCAAGAGTTTGCATCTGATTCAACCCAGATAACTGTTGTCTTGGATAAAAGAATCTTATTAGGTAGCTGTTGGCTGGAATACGAAGCCGACAGAGTCAGCTATCACATTCACTAACCCATCAACAGACTCAGATAATACAGTGTTGTCATCAGAGAAAGAGAACTGCACACATGGGACCACAAGTAGTTTTCCATTAGTTGGTGTCTAAATGTTTGAACATTTACGACCAACCTAGACCCTGTCTATTGGTTAGTCAGTATCCTATAGCCTCAGAGAATGTTTGTCATCTATGATCTCACCCTTTTTGGAAGGTTGTACTCAAGCCATTTTGGTAGAGAACTGCTTTTCAAAACCGTGTGGATATAGAGTCATTTCAACGAGTATACTTCTGAATATTTGGTCTAGAGTCAAGTTCATATGGCCTATGTGGTGCTCTTTAGAGAGTCAGATACTTGTGAGTGGTTCACTCATGGACCAAATGATCTCCGTACACTGAGAATGCAGTATGTGCTATCTTGGATTCCTCCCAAAGTAACAATGCTTCATGGAAGTCAATGAAGGAGATTCTTCAGACAAATTTTACCATGAAAAGTCAGTGCCAGAAAGTGCCTTTGACCAAATTGTTCACCGACGTTGAAGCTTTTAGCTGAATGCTATAGCAGATGTTGGGAACTAGATAACGTGTCTCTCTTCCTTAAAAGATCTTCCATTCCGAATCTCGGGACGCGATTCTTTTAAGGGGGGAGGGCTGTAACACCCCAGGTGTTTATCACCAATTAAGTGGTGGGTTTAAGATCAAACATGATAGATTAAGTGGAGATGACAATATCAAAGTCAACCTATGGAGATGAGCCTAACCTAAAGTGGATGTTGCATCATTGCTTTACATATAGGTCCCTTTTCAAAGATATATGTTTGGGTGGTGTTATGGCAATATCTTCATGTGTCTCACATCACATTCTATCTATATTGATCCCTGGAAAAGTTTCATGAAGTTTGGAATCAAAAAGTCACATGAAATGATGAGTTATATGCTTGTTTGGATTATAACTGAAACATGCCTTACATCCCATGGGAACTAGTGTTTATGCAACATATAAATGCAACATGTGCAACAAACCTTTGCAACATGTGGAACAACCTAGGGAAACATGGGTAGCATGTATCTTGAAACAACCACATGAAACAACTATAGCATTTCACTGAATTCTATGTTTCAAGGCATGTGAGGCCTACACTTTTGTGCAACCTATGCATGGTGTGTATGTTTGGCCTCTACAACACCTTAACTACACTTAGGACACTTAATGGAACAATGTTCATGTTGAACATTTTGCCTAAATATGCTTCTAATTGGTGGTTGACCATGTATGGACCCTGGAGCCCTTTGGTTTGACCATTTCAAAAGTGTGACCTAGAAGCTTTGCATGACTGTGCACCCTTTTACAAAGTTCTAGAGAATTTTATAAGGAACAAACTTTGTTTAAGAGTCAAGTCATGAAAATGCGTGGAACATACTCCAAAAGGGCCCACAAATCAGATTGAGGGCTGTTTCCAGCACTTAGAAAATATTCTAAGTCCTGAATTAACAGCAGAAAGTTGCCATGTTCATGCAATTTTATCTTCTAATTTCATATGGTAGTTCAATTAGGTTCCTTAATATGAGTTGTAGTACTTTTCATGATGGAAACCATGGATCAAGTGTCACTCAAAATGGAGCTTAGTTGGGCCTTCAATAAGAGCTTCCAAAACAGCAAAAAGTTGTTTTTATCACTAATTGGCCTTGACATGTTGACATGTCGCGTTCTCCAAAATTTACTAAGTAACTTGAGTTGGTCCTTTTATAAAAATTGGAGCATACATTGTGGGGAAGAGCATGCAACAAGATGGCATCAGTTTGACGTCAGTTTGGCCATCAATTTTTGGAGTTTGTCGATCGCTGTCAACACGCTGACACAGCCACTTTGGTGCTTAATTACCCATTAATCCTTTTCCCTAATGACCATGACCCTTAAACAAGTTTTGTAGAGGGTTATGTGGGCTTCAATTTAGCTTTTGGGCCCATGACCTAATTCGGCCTGTAGATGGCCCAAATCAGTGCTCCACTTCGCCTACACCGTCACTCGCCGGGTGTTCGTTGAAATGCCACAAAGGCCGACGCGTGTCTAAGGGCGTGGCGGCCATGCACCCGAGAGCCTCCACCATGGGCGCCGCGCGTCCTCTTCTCTGACGCATGACCTTGCGCTTTGTTCGATGGGGGAGCACCAGGGCACTCGCCGAGCTCCATTCCGAGCTTTCCACTTGCCCTCACCGCCCTCCCTCTGCCTCGCCATCCTGTTCGCGCGCATGCCGCGATGACCGCCATGGCCGACCACTGTCGTTCCTCCACCAAGCCTATCCTCGTATCCCCCTAGAGCCCTCAGCAGCACCACTAGAGCCTGCTCCACATTCCCGCGAGCCTAGAGCGCTTTTTCCCTCCACCTTCCTTCGTCACCGGAGCATGTCGCCGCCATGGCCGGCCGGCCGAGCTCCATGGCCACCGTCGTCGCTCTATCTCCGGCCTTCCTCCGCCCGAACGGACCACCACACCACATTCGCCACGCCAAGCCGCACGCGCGGCACCTCCTCCCCGGCCTTGACCCTCACCGGAGGCCGCTGCCACCGGACCGCCGCCGTTGTCGACACCCGCTCCTGTGGCCACGGTGCTGGGGACCGCCTCGAGCAGAGCCGAGTAGCTCCGCGGGTGCACAAAGGCCCCTGGATGCTCGCGCCGTCCTTGGCCACCGCCGCCGGCGACCCCCTCGCCGGAGCCGTGAGCCCGGCCCCCTCCCCTGTTTCCGGCGGCAGGCAGCGAGGCCAAGCCCGTTCCCCTCTCTCCCTCTCTAGGTGTCCTTTTCTTTGTATGATAGGCGGGCCCGGCTGGGTAACAGGTCCCACTTGTTAGTCTAAGTAAGGGGTTGTCTGGGTATGGATTCGGGTGCGCCTAGCGAATCTTGTTAGGGTTGTTTTATTCCGATTTTGAATTTCAGAATTTTGTTAAATCTTCTAAAATGCATATCTCATGCTAGGAGACTCCAAAATTAGTAAATGGGGACTTTTTGGAAACCTTGAGAAGAGATCTATGTAGTAGAGTCACAAAATTCTATATGTTTGTAGGTATTTTCTAATGTCTTTACTTAAGTTTTAAAAATGCTCTAAAAATGCCTTTAAACCTAACCAGAGCAAGATCTCAAGTTTTAGAACTCCAAAAATAGTGATTCTTATTTTGTTAATTTTGTGATGACATATACTTGCTAGGAAAAATGTTAAACACCCTAGTTGGTCACTGTTTTCTCAAGATTTTGATTCGACCTTGTCAAATAAGGAAAATTTCATTATATTGCTTGTTATTTTATATCTTGAGTTGTGATGCTCCAAATGATGTGAAATTTTTATGGTAGTCTTGTCATGATATGTATGTACTGTGGTATAAATTTCTTGGTCACTACTTATTGTATGATCTAATTATTGATTTAACTTGTTTATGGCTTGTTAAATAGCTTGTAAATAATATATAATTGATAAAATGGAAAATGTTGTTCCTTTAGATTAGTATGATGTTTATCTATCATATTGATTCATGCTATGGCCTTGTGTTCATAGAAAATATGGAGTTTTAGGTTTTACTTGCTCTCACATGATTTCTCTCATTAGCTATTTGTCTTTTTCATAGAGGTTGATATATATGTCCAAATGGTTTGAAATTTGTACAGTAAACTTTTGGGAGCATTTGTAGACCCCTGTAATTTTGGTAGAATTTATTGAGCATCTTTATGATGTGGTCATAATTCCACCTAATTATCTAAATAAATTAAGAAAATGTATTAAAAGAAATTATTTAGTAATTGACACTATGTTTTCTGATGTTCATTAGTCATGTATGAAATGTTGGTAAAGTTGGTTTTGTCCAATTATATGTTTGCAACATAAGTTAATAATTATTTCTTGCAAATGAGGTTTCTGGACAGATCTGGAAACTTGGTAAAGTTCTTCATGATAATGTGCTTTATTGTGAAACTTGTTTATACAAAAGTTGTAGATAATTTATATATCTAGCTGCTGTTAAAATTTGGGGGCATTTGACCATGTGGTTTAGGAGTTATAACTGTTGAAAGTTGGGTTACAGAATTGTTTGCTCTCTGTCTTGTTAGACTAGTTTCTGTGTTTGTGTAAATTCGACATATTAAACTTTGGAATCATGCTGTGATGATTATAAATGAAATGTAGAGAATTTCATAAGAATTCCATAATGTCTTCTTGCAAGTCATTTGGAGTTGTAGATCTCCAGTTATGATTAAATTACTTAGCTGCTGTTCTGATGCCCAGAATGTGGCAATTTCTAGTTCTAGTGCTTTGATTAACTTTGCCATGCTTGTGTATTGAAGTGTGACACATGTCATTGTTGGTACTTGGTTTGGTACCCTAGGATCTTATAAGACTTGTGTCTTGATTGATGTGTTTGCAATCTTCTATGTTATGCCTTAGTGAGGATTAAGTTATTTAGCTCTAGGTGTTTAGGAGAACTTTGGTATGCTTGTTTGATTACTTTGTTTATTGCACTTCTATGCATTCATGCATATGCATTGTTGCACCTTATTTAGGTACGTTAGCTGAAGCACGTGAAGGACCTAAGGTGGAGCCAAACCCGAAGATGGAGTTGGTGGATCCATCCCGAAGATCGAAGGACCGGACAAGTGGTAGATTGGAAGATGCTCGCCAAGCAAACTCATCTGACATACTCTAACTTGAGTCGGATCCCAGGCAAGCCCCGGAGCATTATAAGCCTCCTACCTTCAAAGCAATTAATTCTATATATGTTATAAGTATTGTTGCATTAAGTGGTAGGAGTTGGTTGAAAACCTTGCTGCATTATATCATTCCTTGTCCAGATATATGAATCCCTGAATCCTACATAGACTAGGATCGAGTAGATGCTTAGCCCTGCTTTAAGCGGTAGAAGTCAGGTGATTTCCTGTCACCTGCGAGATATAGGGATATTCATATATGGCACGGTTGGCTATATTTGCTATCGTGGAATGGAACCATGTGTTAATAAAATGAAATGAGACCGGGCGGGATGACGATAGCGAAGCAACAAGGCATGGAGGTCTTGGGTGTGAATCTATCCCCGCCTGAGTCGTTTAAGGACCGATTCGCTGTACGTCCTTGAGTCATGTTGAACGCAGTCTAACACTTAGTTGGCCGGATAAGTCGTTCCGACCGCGAAGCCGAGTAATGTGATTCAGGCCGGGAATCGAATGGTAGGTTGCTTCTTGGAGGAGAGAAAGGATGTGCTTGGGGACATTGGCGTGAGACCAAGGGGGGGTTAGAGTCCCTATCACCTGGCAGAGTGTCGCCCTTGGGGTCGCGACATTATTCGGACCCGCGATTCCTGAATCATATGAAAAGGTGGCTTGTGCGACCCTGGCAGGGGCCTGCGCGGTGAGTGTTAGAAATACCCCTCCAGCTGGATAGGAATTCGATTCGAATCGCCGTCGCTCCCGGTTAGTGAGCACTTGACTTGAGCAGCGGCAACGTAGATTCCATTAAATTGAACGGATGGTTAATTGGATCACGATGGAAAGGTTGCCTCAATTTATACCTGCTATGGTTAATATTGTTTGTTCCTAATAAAGTGAGTGCTCTAGTACAGGTTCTAATATAGATGATAGGTTAATAATAATTAACTTGATGCTTAAGCATTAATGATTGATCATCTATATTAAGCTTTTATGCAAAATGTTGTCAAGCCAGCCCACTTTATATCAGCCTTGCATGATCCTTGGTGTCACCTTATTTCTGGTTTCTGACGGGTAAGTCTAGCTGAGTACCTTCTCGTACTCAGGGTTTTATCCCCACTTGTTGCAGGTTGTGATGTATCACGGCGACTGCAAGAGTTGGTTGGCTCCTGCCTTAGTGGCGGAGTGTGATCATGGGCATGATCCTTCTGAGCTACCTTATCTCTAATGCTTTTGTTGGAAGTCGACCATGGTACTGGCATATATTTGAAATAAGAATAATGTTAGTTTCAAATTACTTTGCTTCCGCTACTTTTGAACTTAAGTTGTAATAACTTTGTTGAACTCCGATGTATATTGAATTACTTGTGAAATGGTTATAACATGTGACTTGTTATGTTGAATCACTACGATCTTGGCTTGTATGTTGGTTGGTTTGAATTCCCTCGTGATTTCATTGGACTACCGGAGTTATATGGGCTCAAGTGCGAGAATTTGATCATTTCGGTGATTGTTTTTGTACTTGTGCTCTTATAATTTGGACGGTTCCGTTACAAAGCTTAGGACCATGGGTAGTGGTCATTCCCTACGTCTCGTCTAATGCTTTTGTTGGAAGATGATCCTGAACTGGCACTTTATTTTGAACTCAGTGTGAGTGTGTGTGGTTTGAACTAAATGCTTCTGCTACTTTTATTTGAACTTAGTTTGTAATAACTATGTTTAAACTCCGATGTATTTGCGATGTGAACTTTTATGTAACTTGTGATGGTGACCGCTAAACTTATTACGATCTTGGCTGGTATGTAAGTTGGTTTGAAATCCGTCGTGATTTCATGGACTACCGGGTTATACGGGCTTAAGTTTGCTAAATCGTCTGCTCGGTGGGTGATTTTCTTACTTAATCTCGTATAATTGGTCGGTTCTATTACAGCTGGCATCGGAGCATGGTTTAGCGTGTTTACTGTTCATTAAAACAAAATTATGTTTGAAAAACATGATTTCCAAACTAAAAGTGTGCCAATGGTCATATCCTTTATGCCCAGTTAAGGACTCTAGGTGGATTATTTAAGTACTGACTTGGGGTTCTTGCACCATATTTCTCTTTCGTTGCTCATACGGCGTGCTATTGTATGAGTGCCACTTAATTGAGTGGTAATGTATGGATCAGTTGCCCCTACGCCTCGGTAAGTGTGAGATGTGAGAGCATGATCGGATACACTGCTGATCTAGGGAGAGTGCTTATATGATACTGGAGTAATTACATGTTTTACGCAGGTTTTTACAAACGTGTCGCATGTGTGGTTGTTCCGTCCATTGAGGCGATGCCGTCAATAGGACGATGTTTTAGGTAGTTACTACCGTTGTACGCGTATCTAGGGATTCATGTAGAGCGTGTAGGTAAATTTACTGCTTTCATGCATTCATGGGGAATTGGGCTGAAATGAATTTTCTGCAGGTACATAACAACGTTTCTCGTGTAGAATGTATTAGTTACGTATATGAGAGATCGCTTGTATGCCACCGAATTCATCGCTAGATATTATTTATTTCATAAGTTTGTGAGAACATAAGAAATGTACATACATCATATTGCTTGTGCATTTCATTCATGTCATTCATTCCTCCCCTTATAAAGTGATTATCCCCTTTTGATAAAAATTGTATCAACTTAAAATATGTTCTCATCGGGTTACCATCAAATAAAGATTAGGCCACAAGATATACCGAAAACTGCCTTTTCCACCAGATACGGATTGTACGAGTATCTTGTTATGTCTTTTGGCTTAACAAATGCTCCTGCATACTTTATGTATCTGATGAATATGGTTTTCATGCCAGAATTGGATAAGTTTGTGGTAGTGTTTATTGATGATATTCTAGTGTACTCCGAGGACGAGAAAGATCATGAAGAGCATCTGGGAATTGTCTTGACCAGACTTAGAGATCATAAGTTGTATGCTAAGTTTAGCAAGTGTGAATTTTGGTTGAAGAAAGTTCCTTTCCTTGGTCACATTCTGTCAGAAAATGGAGTTTCAGTAGATCCGAGTAAAGTGCAAGAGGTTATGGATTGGAAGACACCAACCATAGTTTCGGAAGTTAGAAGTTTCTTAGGATTAGCTGGTTACTATCGCCGTTTCATACCAGATTTCTCAAAGATTGCCAAGCCAATGACAAGTCTGCTACAGAAAGATCACAAGTTTGTGTGGACAGAGGAGTGTGAGACAGCTTTCCACACCTTGCGGAAACTATTGACCACTGCTCCAGTTCTAGCGCAACCAGACATTGAGAAACCTTTTGATGTGTTTTGCGACGCATCAAAAACAGGATTAGATTGTGTTCTTATGCAAGAAGGAAGAGTCATTGCTTATGCCTCCCGCTAGTTGAGAAAGCATGAGATCAACTATCCGACACATGATCTTGAACTTGCTGCCGCAGTGCATGCATTAAAAATTTAGAGACATTACTTACTTGGTAATGTGTGCAATATTTTCACCGATCACAAGAGTCTTAAGTATATTTTCACCCAACCAGAGTTGAACATGAGACAGCGAAGATGGTTAGAATGGATCAAAGATTACAACTTGAATGTGCAGTATCATCCTGAAAAGGCCAATGTAGTGGCAGATGCTTTGAGTAGAAAGTCACATTGGCTGAATGCGCAACCTTTGCTCGAAGATGGTTTTGATCTGATGCACCCTGCCGTGTTACATAGTATTTAGATTAGTTGCTCTTTGGAGAGTAAGATAATAGAAGGCTAGAAAATCGACAAAGGGATATTCCACATCAAAGAGAAAATTAAAGAAAAACCATCCAAGCACTTTAGAGTGGATGAACAGGATGTGTTGTGGTTTGACTACCGTCTTGTTGTTCCCAAGGATCGAGAGCTTAAGAATAAACTTATGGATGAGGCTCACCTTTTGAAGTTATCTATCCATCCCGGAAGTAGCAAGATGTACCAAGAACTAAGACCTCGTTATTGGTGGACAAAAATGAAGAAAGAGATTGCAGCATATGTGGCCAGATGTGACACATGTTGTAGGGTAAAAGCCATTCATATGAGACCTGCTGGATTGTTGCAACCTTTGTCCGTACCTAGTTGGAAGTGGGATGATATAAGTATGGATTTCATTACAGGTTTGCCTACTACTCAGAAAGGACATGATTCGATTTGGGTAATCATGGATCGTCTTACAAAGACAGCTCACTTTTTACCTGTCAAGACAGATTATCGACCACCTCAATATGCCGAGAAGTATATTGCTGAGATTGTGAGATTGCATGGCATACCGAAGACTATAGTGTCTGACAGAGGGTCATAATTCACTGCTCACTTTTGGGAACACTTGCACAAAGGATTGGGAACTCGTTTGATCCGTAGTACTGCCTATCATCCTCAGACAGATGGTCAGACCGAAAGAGTTAATGCTGTTCTGGAGGATATGTTGAGAGCCTATGTGTTATCTTCTAGGGGTTCATGGGAGTCATGGTTACCATTAGCAGAATTTACTTACAATAATAGTTATCAAGAAAGTATCAAAATGGCACCATTCGAAGCTTTGTATGGCAGAAAGTGTAGAACACCACTAAACTGGGTCAAGCCAGGAGAAAGAAGATATTATGGTATTGATTTCGTAGAAGAAGTTGAGAAGAAAGTTCATATCATTCAGCAAAATATGAAAGCAGCTCAATCACGTCAGAAAAGCTATGCGGATAGAAGGAGGAGACCGCTTGTGTTCGAAGTTGGTGACTATGTTTATCTAAAAGTCACGCCAATAAAGAAAAAACGGTTTGGAGTACGCAGAAAGCTCGCAGCCAGATTTGTGGGACCATACAAGATCTTGGAAAGAAAAGGTCTAGTAGCTTATAAGTTAGAGTTACCTGAGACAATGGGTGCTATATTCCTAGTTTTTTATGTATCGCATCTCAAGAAGTGTTTGTGTGTTCCAGAGGAGAGAATCGAACCCCGTGGCATAAAGCTCAAGTCAGATTTGAAATATCATGAGCAACCGGTTCGAGTTTTGGACTCTAAAGAGAGGGCTACTTGAAACAGTGTGGTGAAAAAATATAAGATACAGTGGAGTCATCATGACGAGGGGGATGCAACTTGGGAAACAGGTGAATATCTACAAAAAGCTTATGAAGATTTTTATAACAAATGGTTCGTAACCCAAATCTCGGGACGAGATTTTTATAAGGGGGAGGGCTATAACACCCCTGGGTGTTAAGCATGCATTAACATCCCAAAGCATGAGCATTAGCATCACATACATGTTCATCATCACATGCAATATAAGTTGAAATTAAATTGAAGTGTGAAAAACATCTGTTTGAACCCTAAATTATTGCAATTGCTTGCTAAGAGTGGTAAAACTTGTTTGGCTATAACTTTAAATGAATTAGAATTAATTAGCATGATTTTTGGAGCAACTTTTGTATTCAAAATCTCCCCAAATTTTGCTTTTAAAAATATTCTAGAAAAGTGAGTTTTTATTTAAAAATTGGACTTTAAATCACTAATTCAAAATCTATTCAGAATTTTGAAAAGTGCCCTACATGAAAGTTGTAGAGAATTAAATTTTGAACAACTTTTATTTTGGGGACAACTTGTGAAAATGCCTTTTTCATCTTCAAATTTGAAATTGAATCAATTTAGAAAAATCTGTAAATTATTTATAAAAGGAAAAAGGGTTTTCCGGCCTTAACGGGCCGCCGCCTCTGTTTCGGCCTGCTCGCGCAAGCGGCCCGGCCCGCGCCAGCGCCCGCTTCCTCCCGCCCCCGCGCGCGCGCGACGTCGTGGCGCTCGTGGCAGAGTCCGCCCGCCCCGTGGCGCCCGTACGCCGGCGTCGGCCACCGGGTGGCGCTCGGTGGCCCCCACGGCCGCGCCCGGCCTCTTGAACCTCCCGCGCTCGCTCTGCCCTCATTCCATCCCTTCTCACTTCGCCTCCGCTCGCCTCGCCAGTGTGAACCGCAGCAGCAGCGCCGTCGCACCATCACCGGCGCCACTCACCTCCGCGCCGCCGTTCCCGCTCGATGGCCGCGCCTCCCTCCGATTCCTCTCGCCACCCTCTCCGCCACCCCTTCCTTGGTGCTGGACGCGCCCTAGCGTCTCGGGTCGAGCCACGGTGAGGCTCTATTGGGTGTTTCCTCCTCCGCTGCCCGCCATGGCCACCGTTGGCCGGCGTGCGTGGCCGGAGCTCCTCCATCCCCCTCCTCCTTTTCCCGTGCGCACATTGCGTTTGCCTAGCTCTCGTGACGCTCGTGCACCCTCTCTCGCGCCTCACCACGGCCGGTGTTGGCCGCCTGACGGTGAGCAGCGCCACCGGCCCGGCATTCCCGCTGGCGAGCTTCCTCCGGAGCTCCCGCGCTGCTCGGGGTTGGCGCGCTGGGTGCGCCTCGGTGCGGGGAGCGTGGTGGTGCCCTCCCCGTCATCGGAGATCTCACCGGCGGCGAGCTTGCCGCCGGTCAGCGCCGCCCCTGCTCCCGGGTGGCTGACGGGTGGGGTCTCGATTGACCGCGGGTCCTAGCTGCAGCGGCAGTAACAGGGTGTGGGAGCACTGGACCGGGTGCCTGTAGCATTTCAGGAGTCGTTCGTTTTGAAATGATTTAGATAAAGAATTTCCAGAAATTATGAAAAAGCTTTCAAAACTCATACCTCAAGATTTATAGCTCCAAAAATTGTGAAATAAATTTTGTAGTGTTTCTCATGAGTAGATCTACAGTTTAAAAATATTGCATGTCAAGTTTGAAATACTTTTCTGTAGAGTTTTTATTTAATCACTGAAATTTCTGTTTTCTTGATAAATATGTAATAAATCATATAAAGCTCAGAAAAATATGGTTCCACTTGCAATAATTTTCTTTTGTGATGTACTTTCTAGGAAAAATATGTGTCATGCATGTTTTGTAGAAAATTTTTGATGTGTAGTACAAGTGCTTATTATTGTTGATAATTGTTATTTTTGATAGAGAGAAAAATATGAATAAAACATGCATATAATAACTTTTTTATAGTGATTATTTATTGTGTAGAATGTAGGAAAAATGTTAAATCTTTTGTTTGACACTTTTCATAGTATAAAGTATTTTATGCTCATTTTTAGGCCCTAGCTTGTTATTTTTGTGTAAGTAGTTCTATTAATCCAAATGCAATGAAATTTTTGTGGCATACTAGATTAGATGGTAGTAAGCTACTGTAATTTTCTCAGATTTTTCTGTGCTACTGTTCAAATCTAGTTGCAATTAGGGTTTAATTAACCTTATTAATGCATTACTAATTAATAAGATTTGCTTTGGTGTATCTTTGAAGCATCTTAGATTTCTGTGGTGACTTGACATGGTAGAGAATGATTATAGTAGCAGCATACTAGTACATGTTCTTGGATGATGTTGACTACCTTGTAGAAGAGTTGTATTCATACTTTATGCAATAAAGTAAACATGTTCATCTACATCTCATTCATCATGATCATTACATGTCACCTCTGCAATGCACCTAGGCATGAGCACTTATAGATTTACATCATACAGGATCGCAAGAAGTAACTCCGGTAGCAGTTCCCGAGAAGCCGGAAGAGCAGCCCGAGGTGCAAGAGCAGGAGGTGCCCGAAGCCGACGAGGAGGTCAGTGAGGATCTTCCAGAGTGTCCCGACCACCGCCCGAGCTCTTTCAAAAGAGGCAAGCCTCGGAGCATTTCTCTCCCTGTTTGCAAATATTTTATTAATGCTTTACTTTAACTGATGCATTACGTTTAGAAGTTGTTTGCAACTGTTGCTGCATTATACCTTTTTTACCCTGTTCTACCATATCCTTGTTACCTTGGTATTCGCAGTCAAGAAATGCTTAGCTTGCTTAGACCGGTAGAAGTCGGGTGATTTCCTGTCACCTGCGAGCTATAGGTGGTTATCTGGATCTGCTTGAATAAGTATGTCATCGTAGAATAACTAAGTGTTAATGTGAAATTGAGACCGGACGGAGACTTGCAGGGTTTTGGACTATAGTATTTTTTTGTCTGTGTCGATTAAGGACCGACCGTTGTTGGGTCTCGAGTCATGTTGAACGCATGCCTTACATTTAGCTGGCCGAATAATGTACCTTTCGACCGCGAAGCTGGGAGATTATTCGGGCCGAGTGGATTGCCCGCAATGCACTGTACCGGAGCAGGTGTGGTAGGACACGGGGGCGCGATGATAAGGCCAAAGAGCAGTCGGGCGGCCCCCGGGTACATATGGTTCCTGGCAAACTCGAGACTTTACCTGGATAGTTGACTCGGTGACCAATATCTCACTTTAGCGGGTGAGTGAGGTTTGTGTGAGGAATAAATTACCAGCTGGTTAATAATCGATTCGAATCGTCATCGTTCACTGGATAGTGAATACTTGACTTGAGTTACTTCATCGTAGTAATATTGATGGAACACTTGGACAGTTATATGGAATATGACCTGATAGAAGTTGTTAATGATAATTGGTTATCCTTACCTGTTTAATTACATGTTACTCTAGTACAGGTGCAAATGTAGTTGACAGGTTAATAAAGATTTAACTTGATGCAAAGCTTCTGGAAAAGATTCTTTAAATACTAAAAATGCCTTTTTGCAAATGAGTCAGCTACCCCACCATAAAGCCTGTCATGATCCTTGGTGTCATTTTATTTTTGGTTATTTCGGGTAAGTCTAGCTGAGTACCTTCTCGTACTCAGGGCTTTATTTCCACTTGTTACAGATGGGCAGATGTATTATGGCTAATGTATCAACTGCCTTTATCCTATGATGGGTGAAGCTTAGGACCATAGGCAGTGGTCATTCCCTACGTCTCGTCTGATGCTTTTGTTGGAAGATGATCCTGAACTGGCACTTTATTTCGAACTCTGTGTGAGTGTGTGTGGTTTGAACTAAATGCTTCCGCTACTTTTATTTGAACTTGGTTTATAATAACTATGTTTAAACTCTGATGTATTTGCGACGTGAACTTTTATGTAATTTGTGATGGTGACCGCTAAACTTATTACGATCTTGGCTGGTATGTAAGTTGGTTTGAAATCCGTCGTGATTTCATGGACTACCGGGTTATACGGGCTTAAGTTTGCTAAATCGTCTGCTCGGTGGGTGATTTTCTTACTTAATCTCGTATAATTGGTCAGTTCTATTACAGCATCCATATAATTTTAGCAAAACAAGAAAAAAATAGCCTCCAATAGTTTGGCAAAACAACTTGCCATTAATAGCAAGTTGGCAAAAACGCCTCCTCAGTGCGCAAATATACGCGCTCGTCGCTCGCGCGCATCCTCGCGCGCATCCAGTGATTCCGTGACAACTTTCTTGTGTGTAACATCCCGGTTTTTCGAGCAACCAAAAATACGAACTTTTTTAAAATTTTTCCTGTAAATGTGTGGATCATGTAGCATCTAGGTCAAACCCTAGTCAAACCTAGGAGAGCTTAGCGATAAGTTGTCGCATTCATGTAGATTTGATTGTAGGAGTGTGCCAGAGTTCTCGAGTTGTTTTGTGTGTGAGACTTGTTAGAGTTTGGAGCGCACAAACCCGTAGCAATTTTCTCTGAATCGTTTTTGGGATTTCTCCCAACTCTCCTTAAATTCATCTCAATCTCCTCGAATCTTAAATGGAGACCATCTTCATCTCTCTTGGGAAGACCTCTATCTTTTCCCTAGCAAGGAATTGGAGAAAAATCCTTTCTCCTCCTTTCTTTGATTTACTCTCAAGTCTCTCTTGGATTCACCTCAAATCCTATCCGAATTCCTCTCTAATTTATAATCACAAAGGGGAAAAACTTATTTTCTTTTTCCCTTTTTCATCCAGCCCGACTGGCCTAACCTTTGCGCGTCCCAGCTAGCCTTCCGCCAGCCCGCTCACGCCGTTGGCCCAACACAGAGCTGCAGCAGCCCAGCTCGTGTCCTCCTTGCTTCGGCCCATGCGGGAGCCAAGGCCCAGCTCGCGCTGCAGCTCCCTTGGCCTGCGCCTTCACCCGTGGCCCACTACGCCACTGAAAGTCCCTAGTTTGGTTTTGGTTAATTGATGAAACCTGGGACTAACCTTTGTATCTAAGTAGATGATTTAGATAAAGGTGGTCATTGAATATAAGACATGACATTGACTCATGTGACCAAGATGATAAAGACCAAGGTGATGCTTGGCTCGATGGACCGGTTGTGAAGGTGAAGGGAAAGTCAAGGCTTCAAAGTGAAGGACCATGCGATGGTGAAGCTTGAGCAAGACTTGGCGCCGACGGACCGATGCAACTGTGAAGAGCAAGTGAAGTCAAGGTCGATGGATCGAGACGGTCATGTGATGATATGAAGTGGATCATATATTTTGGAAAAACAAAATGGGCTCAAGGCAAAGGTATAACCATAGGGCCATTTTGTTTTGCACTCAAGACACCATAGAGGGTGTGAGTGGTTTAGGATCGATAGCCGAACTATTAAGAGGGGGAAGTCTTATCAGTTATTCGATGCACGGGTGCCACTAGGTGAATTCATGAAGTGCATTGCATGTAGGGCCTAGTGAGCTAACTGGAAAACCTTCAAAAATGATTATGAAAATGCTAACACACGTGCACAAGGTGGTGATCACTTGTTGGTGTTGGCACATTTGCGAAGGCGTTGGAATTTGCGCGGTAAAGAGGGTTTGGGTCCCTCTCTCCCTCCCGCCGAGCTTGCGAGCGCGGGATTCAAGCGTTTTCGAGGAGTTGAAATGCCTATTTTTCACTACGCCGGAAGTCAGAAAAGAAACAGAGACGAACGGAGGTCATAGAGGTGACCGGACGCTGCATAGGACGCGGTCACGGTTTGACCAGACATGTCCGGTCAGTTCAACGCAGCAGTCAGGCGCGCGGGTGTTAGGGTTTGCAACCGGCGCGTCCGGTCACTCGCGGGACCAGCACGTCCGGTTAGGCGCCTAGAGGGAACTGCAGTTCGCAAGGTCGATCGAACGCGCGGCGCGTCCGATCACACGCGATCGGACACGTCCGGTTGTTGAGGTAGCTTACTGGACTCCAACCGGACGCTGGCATTGTTGCGTCCGGTCGTTGTCTAGAGCGCGTCCGGTCATTGCTTCGTGGGCACGCGGTGCTGTGCGATCGGCGCGTCCGGTCACTCGCGGGACCGGCGTGTCTGGTCGGTTGAGTGGCGCGTCTGATCGTGGTGTTTGACTGTTGGCGCAGTGACTGTTGGAGGATCGGACGCGGTTGAGCGCGTCCGGTCAGTTTCGACCAGCGCGTCCGGTCGTCCCGAAAAACGTCCAGTGAAGGGGTACAACGGCTCTATTCGTTTGGGATGCTTATAAATACTTGTTGGGCGGCCCTTGGGGAGGTCTCTCGTGATTTCTAACACTCTTGTGCATCCTTTGAGCTAGAGCTTCTCCCTCCCACTCATCTCTCTTGCTTGATTGCAAATCAAAAGTGAGATTGAGTGATCCCAAAGTGCATTGCATAGCTTGAGGGCATCTAGTGGCACTTGTGGGTGGTTTAGCCGGTGGATTTCTTGTTACTCTTGGAGAGTACCGCTCCTAGCCGGCTTGGAGATTGTTGGAGGCGTTGGCAAGAGAAGGAGATTGTTCTTGGCCACCTCCGGTTGTTTGTAAGAGGTTCTTGTACTTTTCTCGGTGGAGCGCCAAAAGCAACTCTAGTGGATTGCGTGTGTCATTGAGTTACCTCACTTGAGAGTGGTGTCTTGCGGTGCCTTGCGGGGCATGCCTTGAGGGGCAAGTGACTTGAGGGTCACACCGAGGAACCATCTAAGTGTTGGTCGACACAACTGGTGACGTAGCTTGTCGGTGCACAAGTGAACACCGGGTGAACAAAAATATTGTGTCTCTTGTCTTCCGGTGATTGGTCTTCATATTGTGTTGTTGTCAATATTGATTGATTGTATATCATCTTGGTGATTGGCAACATCTTCACTCCACCGTCGATATAAGATTCACAATCCTCTCTCTCGTATTTACATTTACTAGTTATCTTGTGTAGCTCTAGTGTTAGCCTTTGCTAGTAGTTATTAGCTTGCTCACTAGTGTAAGTTTAGTGACATAGCCCTTGTGTGAACTAGAGATCATAATCTACTAGACTTCTGGATAGGAGGCTTGCATCACAACCGTAGGCTAAGCAAAACTCGCTTTGCGCCATTTGTTATTCTAACAAGTTTGCTTAGTGTTTATTGTAGAATTTTTATAGGCTATTCACCCCCTCTAGCCATCTAGGACCTTACAGCCACCCGCAGCCTGGCTCATCCCTAGGCGCCTTGGCCCGCTCGCCAACCAGTTGGCCCAGCCGGACAGGCCCAGCCGTCGGCATCCCTGTCCGAACCCCAGACCACGCCCGCGCCCAGGCGTTCCAGGAGCCGCCGCTGCCACAGACCGCACCTTGGCCGCCTCGACGTCCGTACCGCGAATCCCCACATCTACCGATGCGTGTCGTGGCCATCACATCAACGGTGTGGACGCCGAGATGCTGCCCTAACCCTAGCCTTTCGTGGGTATAAGAACCCCGCAACCGCCGCTTTCCTGTTCTTCCCTAACCTGTCGCCGCTCCATCTCTGCTGCCCCCTCTCGCCGCTTCTTCCACCTAGCATCGCTGCGCTCTAGCCACAGTCGGCAGCTGCGCCACCAAGCCGAGCTGCGCCGCCGTAGCCACAAACCCACGCAGCCGAGCTACCCTGGAAAGCAGCATCCTCGGCACCAGCTCTGCCTCGGCCATGTCGCAACGTCGCCACCGGTCCACGCCCGTGACTACACTGACTCTACCCCAGCGTCTTCGTACTATGCCACCTCGGAGCCGTGGCCCAAAGTTGCTACTCACTGGGCAACAACGAAGCTACCCCGACGAGCCTATTTACTTCACCGTGATGCAGTCCGTCCTCGCCATGTCGAACCAAGGCCGCGGTCACCATGCCGTGGCACCACCGATTCCCTTCACAGACGACCGTGTGACCCCGCTGTTTCTCCACTGCGTCGACATCGAGCTTCCCCTCAACCCGGTGTGTTCGTGAGCGCGCCTCTACCCCCTCCGATGGGCACGGCAGCGACGCCGACCTGAAGCCCTGCCATCACATTCGCCTTGCAGCCAACCGCGCGGACGCGCTCAATATCTCTGACCACGGACGCCTGCTGCAACCACCAGGAGATCACGCCTCCGCCATCCCTCGGCCATGGTGAGCCCTGTCCTGGACCGCATCTAACAGCAGCAGTCAACTCTGACCTTTCCCTGAGGCCGTCCCTGATCTCCTGAGCCGGCCTTCGTGCCGAGCTGTTACATTGTCGCAGGGAAGATGCAACCTGGTTGCACTACCCGTCGGAGTGGGACATCACTGCCTACCTCGTCAAAATTTCTCTGTCCGGCCTTCGTGCTGTGGTAATTTTTCCTTGCAAGGAGGCTGTACCTCATTTCTTTTTGGAGTGGCTACCCTGTTCCGTGACGCTAGTGCTCCGCCACCTCTCGGACACGTGCTACTGCATCTAGGCCAACAGTGGCCAGCCTCCGACCAGCAGCAGCCCTCCTTCATCAAGGTCAACCTTTGAACCCAGTTGACGCCATTCGTGACGTCAACAAACCTTTGTTCTTCATTTCTTCTTTACATACTTGTCGCCTACATACATATCATCGTTCGTGCTTGACGCTTGATCATCAATATCATGTATCTACACTTGTTACTTGATCACTTGTCATCACCAATGCCTGTGTCGTGCCTTCGTGGCAGTCTACTTGTTTATCCATCCATCTCTCGAATGCTTGGGACAAGTGCTACTCCATGTAGTGTGGTCAGTTGTCGTGGTTCTTGTTGGGTTGTTCGTTTGTCATCTGTGCACTATGCCTTCGAGCCGGTTGGGAAGCGTTGTGTTCGTCTATCCCAGTCGTGGGTTTATCCCGCCGTGGCCGTGGTGCCGAGCATAACTCGTTCCCCTTTGTTTTGTTGTCTTCATGGTGACATGATCGAGAGCTCCTACCTACGTCCCTAGGATGTGGCCACCATGGACTTGATGTTGTTATAGACACGGTTCTCATCCGCACCATTCGGGCCCTGTGAGACCTAATCTAGTGGGATATGAGTTAGGGGACGACAATCGTGGTACCAGCGGAAGCCAACTCGTGTAGGTACAGCTTGTGGCCGCGGGTTCACCTCGCCATGACCATCGGGCTCTACCTCTCTTTCTCTTGTTCTTGTCCTAACCACCTCGTATGTTTGTACCACTTCTACCACGGCGTTCCTTCGGGTCTAGCGATGACAACCGCATCACTAAGAGCCGTAGGAGTAGCCTTGTGCCGTTTTGTTGCAGGGTAGTGGTGCCCTATGATTTGGTTTGGATCATGGATCATGCCTCCTTTCGTCCAACCTTCGTCCGTTCCATGACAAGTTGGTCGAAAGAGTACGGGTTCCATTCTTTCTTCTTCCTCTCTTGTTCTCAATCCCCGTCGATCTAGTAAGATGTGGATTGAGCCTTTGGCTTGTTTGGTGTTTGTTGCTCTTTTGATCCCACTTCCCCGATTCCTGTCGTTGGCGAGTGGATCAGAGGGAGGTGAATCCTGTGTCACTTCCTGTCTTTTGGTTTTGTCATGCCAAAGCCCTTGTATGCTTGTACCTTGTAGACCGTAGCATCTCTTTGGTTCTTGCGGTGACAACCGCATCGCTAAGAACTTTAGGGATGTCTTAGTGCATTTAGTGCACCTAGGTCTTGGTACCCTACAAGTCATTTGAGCCCTCGTGTTCCTTTGTGTGTCTCTTCTTTCGATGCCCCGTCTCTTGCCATGACATGTGTATTGGAAGTAGACCACCTCTCTTCTCTTCTCCCCATTCCACCCTCTCTTGGTTTCCGTCAATTTCAATGGCGTGGGGATTGAGAGAGAACAAAATTTCTCTTGCTTATAGTCTTTTTGGTTCTCGTCAGTCTCCATGACGATTGATCGAAAGCCGCAAGTTGTGGTGTTTGCTTAGATTGAGCTAAGGCCTATGCCATTTTTATTTAAGCCGTACAAGTCGACACGATCAACCCAGGAAGTACTGGCTAGGATAAGGCTTAAGCTCGTGCTTAGTGAATCACCACTCCTGTTCTTTGGCCCAGGGATCGGACATCCGCCGAGAGGTCCAAGTCATTCTTCCTTTTTATGTCCTTCTAGTGTAGTTGTTCCTTCTGCACCTTGTTGCTTCTCTTTCCACAGTCTTTCTAGGTTTAGTGTTCTGATTGCTCTTTCGCTTGTCGCTGTTTCGAGGTAGTTGCGTCGAGATTAGCGTTGATCGGATCAGAACCCGTTGGAGGAAGGACAAGCGGATGGAGGAAAGACCATGGAGGAGTACGACTGCAAGTGCACCGAGGATCTCAGATATGACAATCAACAGGTGTTCCACGTCCCACCTAATCTCGTAGAACCTATTAGACATGCTACATGTAGATGCTAGTGCTTTACTTTCTTGCAATTGAATTGTGATAGGTTGCATGGTAGTCTGCTTGTAAGCCATTACCTTGTCGCAACCTATTCCCCTACACACCCGATGTTAGGCTAGACGCTCGCATACTACTTACTGCTTTACTTTCACTACACATTATACCTGTGATGTGATGCTTGGTGAAGGGATAACATGAGTGGATAAGGCATGTGGTGCCGATAACTTGGTAAAACTGGATAATGAACTTGGAGAGATCTTGGCGTGCGTCTTGGGTGTGTGGTGAGGGTTGAGTCGATCGGACAGGATCCTACGACGAGTCTTTGGGGCAAGTCATGCCGGAGGGGTGCGACCTGGGCATCCCTCGTGAGAGGTACCTGTGGCGGGTGCATGTGAGAGCGGACGGGGTGTTGGTTATCCCCGGTGGAGGTGCCGTCGAGGCACGGGGTGTTGGTTATCCCCCTGAGAAGATATCCTGTCCGGTCCCCCTAAGGATTGGTATGTCTTGAGAACCGGAATCATAGGACCCTTCGTGCACACCACTCGCTCCTGATGGGCGGCAGACGATTACCCGACTGACTAGGGCGGTGCCACTACTACTAGGTTGGAAGGTGATAGTGTAAGGAGGTATGGGCATGGGGGCTCACACCCTTCTAAGACAGCGTAGTGACCCTGGGGGCCCGGTACTACGTCTCACAGTCTCAGCGTTTCGATGGACTCCGGGGTGTCCTAGGGCTGAGTGGTAGGGTGGTACCGTACCGGATGGGAGGCAGTCGACATCAGCCTAGGCGGGGCACGGCTGATGATGATGATCTTATGGGTTACCAGGTGTACACGCTCTGCAGAGTTGATCGATCTATACGTATAGCCGCGTCCGCGGATATGGACACTCCTATGACCTACGCTTCACTTGATTAGAGAGAGGAGTCTCTTCTACCTTTCCCTGGTTTTGGTGTTGGATCCGGCTTTGGCCGTTGAGGCAAGGTACGAGTGGGAGTCGACCTTGCCGCCTAGAGAGTATGAAAGTGTGGTGAGATGTGTGTGATGGGATGGGAGAACGTGTGGTTGAGATAGATTAAAACTTGATGACCTATTATTATAAAATCTTGTTGAACTTGCATAGGAAACCTACAGCCATATATAGGCCTTTTCATTTACCCTTGCATTCCACTTACCACAAAGCATACGTAAAAGCATAGGGTGGGAGACAGTGGCCAGTACAAATCGTACTGATAGATTTTGGACAGGTTTGGACGAAATCTACGACGACCACGAGGACTTGGATTAGGAGTAGATGGTCTCGTGCCTACGCTCAAGTGTGGTTGAGAAGATGGAGTCTATGCCCGCTGGCATTCTACGCCAACTCTGATGACTGCCGTGAAGGAGCCTTCACCCGCTGATGCGCTACAACGACTCTGATGAAGATGTGTGTGCGTTTTCGCTAGATTAATCAATGTAATAGGTGTGTTAACCAGTGTTGTAAAGCCTTGTAACTTGTAATTCTACGATGTATGACTATGATATCAGCTGATAATTGATAATGTGATGGATTGCTCTCGTGATCTACTACATTATAAATCGTATCTGTGGATTTTCCCTTCGAGGAAAATCGAGGTCGTTTCATTGTGCCTCTCCCGAGCCTGTACATTTTGTCGAGTTGTCTGCTACTCGCTAGTGCATCTCGGTTTGTCTTGGCTGCTAGCTGGTGCATGTCGGCCGGCATTAGCTGCTGCATTTTGTCTGATTGATGCCGCTGTTTCTTGTTTACAGCTGCTACTGATCCATGTCCCCTCGCTGCTGCTCTTTGACGACAAGCAAGCACATACAGTAGAAGTATACGTACATGACACCAAATGAACAGGTACGTACATGACACCAAATGAATAGGTTTCCAGCTGGGACGGTGACCGGGAAAACAGATGGACGGTGACGTCATGGGCCTTCTTTTTTGGTTTTGCCAAGTCAATAATAGCAAACTATTGGAGGGGGGTTGTTTTTTTACTTGGCATATAGTTTTGGGAGTTGCCAAGTAGAAATTGACAAACTCTTGGAGATGCTCTAACTGTACCATAACACAGACACTTTGAATGGAGAAAGAGCTAGAGAAGTAACAATACTTGAGAGGAGCTCATGCATGTTCATCTATCCATCATCTAAGCATTGTTCATGGCTTACCACATTTTATCCAAATTGTTGTCTAGGCAAGGGAGGCACCAGGACATCCGCTGGTATGGAGGAGTTAGTTCTAGGCCAGTATGTTCTAGACATCAGTCTCGCTCTGGCAAAGCTGACGTGTTGGTGAAATGTTTTAGACATTTAGGCCTTATTTGGATGCACATGTATCTACCTTAATCTACGTGTGTTGAAGTGGATAAGAGTGGAACTTAGTTTAATTTCCACTCCAATCCACTTCAACACATGTGGATTGATGTAAATACATGGAGATATTTGCTGCCATTGAGTGTGCGATGCAATGCAATCCACCCTATGCAATTGAATTCAGTATTGACTCGATTATGAGAGGATCAGAGGGACGAGGGGAGTCGGTGCCAAAATTTTGTACTACCCTTTACTCCACCTCAGTACTGTCAGGGATAGCGATATATTTGGTATAAATAAAATATATACACATAAAAATAGAAAAAGACAAATGCATATGTGATTTGACTAGTTTATATAGCATCAGGCTGAACCTGATGAGGCATCATATTCACTCTGAAGCAACAAGTTGCAACCGGCAGAATTATTGCAATTCCAATGTATTAACTACTTTACACATTTCATTGAATTTGGCATCAGCATCTCAGGTTCACACCACAATTCCTACACTGGCCGTTACCGTCGTTCCACAGCACCTTCTGAGAACTTATATTGCATATTTAGACTTGTAAACCATCTTAAATTAAAAAGTTGTTAGCTATAAAGTTTTAAATCTCTTTAAATTCTACAATTTTAATATAAAGTTTATCTTAATCCGATGCCATATGAAAAAGTTGTGAATTTTTTGGTGCAAAATAGGCTATATCATTGCCAGTTATTGACTTTAACCAGCATTGATAGTACCATGCCTATCACTGTCGGACGGAGCCATGAATTGGCAGTGATAACCCACCTTCACTGCCGGTTGTGCTTTCACTACAGGTTGAAGTCACGAATCGGCAGTGATAAACTTATCACTACCAGCTCCAGTACAACCAACAAATGATGATTCGGCAGTGATTGCGTGTTCTGGCGTAGTGTATGGCAATGTGAACAACAATGATGTCCGAATAGACTGATGACATGGGCTCTCTTACTTGTGTATAGTACCACGAGGGCTTCTCACATAATTTCATCAGAAGTTTAAAGGTCCCATCCACACGATAATATGAAAAATCCCAAAATTACAACTAGTAAGAAAAAAAATCTAATTTACCTTCTTAAATTATCATTGGATCTAACTTTTGTTGAATTTTAGAATTGGATATTCTACCAGCCCTAACTATCAAAACCGTCTAATTTACTGCCTATCCTAACTTTTTTTTTCTTTTTTTTTGAAAACGTGCGTTAGCACGTGCCTCGTTAAGGAGAAAACAGGAACAAAGTACATCAGGTGCTAGCCACGGCGAGATGCCATAGTTAGCGAACCGGAGGAACACCTACAAGAATCACCAGCTTCAACGGTGGCGCTAAGGAGGTGTACTAGTTGAGGAAACTAATTGAGCGACTAGAGAAAGAAAGAACATGGCCACTAGGTAGCTAAGGCGATCAGCGACGCAAGGCAGCGAAAGCCCGCGGTGATCCAAACGTCAGCCTCCTCCAGAATGACAGCGACCAGCTGAGACGGCGCCGTCGTAATTCTGTCAAAAGTTCTCCAATTGCGCTCCTTCCAGACCATCCAGGAGACAAGCAGCACCAGCGAGTCGAAGCTACGCTTGAAGTGCTTCGGGATGGTTGTTCTCGTGTTCTGCCACCAATCCGCCAGACAAGAGCAATCGGGCGGCACCAAGTGCTGCATCCCCACCCTTGACAACAGTCTATGCCAAACCTCACGAGTGAACACGCAGGAGGCCAACAAGTGGTCAGTGGTCTCATCCTGCTGGTCACAGAGCACACAAGAAGCATCTTGCTGGGGATCCGGGCTGCCACCGCATCGATGAGGCGCTGTTCGTCAGCGCGGCCGAGCCTAGACAAGGAGAGGGGCACGCCCAGGTACTTCCTCGGGAACTCTTGGATCCGACAAGGAAATACATGTTGCACAGCCTGGATGTCTTCCTGAGAGCAACGAATGGGGGGTCAATGTGCACTTGTCGAGGTTAGTGGAGAGACCGGAAGCACCAACGAACAATTCAAGAATCTACCGAATGCAATTGAAGTCCCTGTCAGAAGGATGCAGGAAGACGACTAGGTCGTCGGCATAGACCGACGCCTGACATTTGACGGCCCTATCAGGCAGCGGCATGAGCACAACATGGCAGTCAGCCTTGGCGATGAGGGCATTTAGGACCTTCATAACAATGATGAACAAGAATGGCGAAAGCGGGTCACCCTACCTTAACCCATGGGCATGGCAGATACAACGTCCAGGGTGTCCGTTGACGAGGACTTTGGTGCTCGATGAGCCCAGTATGGCGGAGATCCAGTCACGCCAACGCAAGGGGAAACCGATGTGCTGAAGCACCTCCAGGAGAAAAAGCCAGGCGACTGTGTCAAATGCTTTTGCAAGATCCACCTTGAGCAGTATCGTCTGATACCACTAGGCATTGAGCCTACGAGCTACGACATGCGAGCAGAACGGTGCAGAAGTTCTCGTGTATCCGACGCCCCTGGATGAAGACCGATTGGTTGTCCTTCACAATATGCGACATTCTAGGTGCTAGACGCAGGGCGAGGCCCTTGGCGAACAACTTTCCAATGGAGTGGATCAGGTTGATAGGCCTATAATCCCTGAGTCTAGTGTGTGCCTCGGTTTTGTGTGATAGGATCATGATCGCGCCGTTGAGGGAGTGGAAGCTCCTGAAATCAACCTCCCAGAGGGCATGGAACATGCGCACGACATCGAGGCCGACCACCTCCCAAGCAGCCTTGAAGAAGGCCCCGTTAAACCCAACCGGACCAGGCGCTCTATCAGCCGGTGACTCCCGAACAATCCGGGCAACTTCCTCCGCCGAGAATGGAGCAACCTGATCACTGAGATTCAGTTGTGGGATGTCCAATTGCGACAGATCAATGCGGTGCTGCCTGACGAAGGCCGAGCCTAGCAGATGTTATCAACGACGTATGGAATATGAAGTAAAACGAAATCAATCACAGCGGAGACACACGATTTAACGTGGAAAACCCCTCCAATGCGAAGGGGAAAAACCACGGGCACCAGCCAGCAACAATCTCACTATCTCAAGAGTTTTGGGTTACACGCATGCGGCGGCTTACAAGAGAATCAAGTCTCCAAGAAACCCTAACAAGGGTATATATGTACCGTACGGCGTGTACGCTCCGGCCCAGCCTTCGGCTTTTACGGGCTTCCGCTTCGCTCCGTCAGAAGCCCGGCCTATATCTTGCAGTGAATTTGGAACAACTCCAACAGCAGACCGCTGTAGTAAGAGAAAACTATGTTGGCCTTAGCTTCCTCCTCACTAAATGTCTGGCCGTCGTGGGTGACTGCGAACAAGTAATTCTTGCGATGGCGGTGGCAAGCTTGCAGGTGGAAGTACTTGGTGCAGGCGTTCCCTTCCTACAAACCCCGAATTCTGGCACTTTGCCTGGCCATAGTCCACACCAGGGAGCTAAGGCCAAGAACGTTGGCCTTTAGTTCGCAGCGTAGCTCAAGCTCGCCAGGCGACATCAGCCTAGTTTCTTGCACGACGTCGAGCTCATAGATCACGGCCCGCGCTGTTGCCAGCTGCAGCCGGACATTGCCGATGCGGGTGGCGCGCCAGCTCCTGAGTGCCTTGGCCAGAGCACGCAGCTTCTGGTCCAGAGAGTGACAAGCGTCCGCGTCGACTCGGTAGGCCCCCCAGGCGACCCTCATGACGTCCAGGAAGCCATCAATCTTGGTCCAATATTGGTCAAAACGAAAGCGTGACCATGCCCATGGTTCGGAGTTGAGTACGAGCAGGTGCGGCACGTGGTTGGACCGTTGGAGTAGTCAGACGAGAGACACCGCACTTGGTGACAGGAGTATTGCTCCAGCCATTCCACCATGGCAAAGGCACGGTCGAGCTGTTCCAGCGTGGGGCAGTCTCTTCCATTAGACCAGGTGAAGAGACAACCGGAGAGGTGTAGCTCTTCCAGTTGCAAGTCATCCAACTATGGAAGCTACGCATAAGACCGTGATGTATCCTTCCATTGTTCTTGTCAGAGGCTTTGTAGATTAAGTTGAAGTCACCGCAGAGGAGCCACGGGCCTGGGCAGTTGGCGCGGATGATACGCAACTCCTGGAGGAAGGCAGCCTTGTCTGCCCTTGCCGTAGGGCCGTAGACATTGGACAGCCACCAAGGCTCGCCTAGACCATCCAACGGTGCTAGTTTGACGGTGATCGAGAACTGGCGCATGCACGTTAGCGAGGTGTTCCACAGATCGCAGTGCCAAGCGACAACCGCCCCCCAGCGATGCCAATCGCAGGAAGGCTAATGTAATCGATGTCGATCCCTGTTATGTCAATGTTCATGGATACAGAGAAGTCCGCGACCTTGGACTCTTGTAGGCACACAATGGAGGTGCGCCGATGTCTGTAACAACGCTACGACGCGCACGGCTATTCAAGCCCCGTGCGTTCCATACAAGGATGTGATTTGCACTCATTGGGGGAACCCATATTAGCGACGACGAGCAACAAGAGCACAATCCAACTCAGTCGTCGTCGTTGCCCAACGTGCGCCGCGCACAGGGAAGAGCTCGCGCATCGCTGCTTTCTTGGAAGACGACAGTGGCTCAGAGAAGGTCTCGTGGAATTTAGTTGCAATCGCAGCGTCTGGGGTGCAGCTTACAGCGTCATCAGGCATCTTCCGCCACCGGTTCAACATCACACGCTTAGCTTGCTTCTCCGGCTGTGGGTCGCGAAAGGACGACTTGGCTGCGAGCCTATCGCTGCGACGAGGTACGAAATCGGCCTCAACATTGCGCGCAACGTGGGGATGCGGCGCGGATCGGATCAGGGTCTCCTACAATGACAACCTGAGGGATTTGATGAAGCCGGCAACTGACGTGGATCCTGTAGCTTGTCCGGCAATGGCCACAGCATGGCTGGTGGGCCGGCGGGCACTGTCACACCCATGGTTGGGCACTAGCCCGAGGAGTCCTGGGCCGGAGAGCCATACGAGCAGAAGCTTGGGCGGCCCACACAGGATCATCAACCCCCGCCGAGTGAGAGGCCTGTAGGCTTGACATATGTAATACAGGGGAGCCAGGAGGCGAGAAAGTTGGGCCCGGGCCAGAAGGAAGAGGCCCAGGAAGGCGCTCGCATTCCATGAGCCAACCGAGGTCCCTAGGGCTTGCACCATCCACCCTAGCCACCGGATCCTCTAGGAAACCCGGTCCAGCAACCGGGTCCAGACGACATGTGGTACATGCACCCGCGAGCAGCGACCAGTCCTCGCACAGTTGCGCGGCGATGAAGCCTCGGTTCTCGCAGCCACCGTCAGCATGGGGACCAAGGAGTGAGGCGTCATCATGGCACAGCTCGCGCGGCTTCGGCGCCTGGTGGTCCTTCTTTCTTGACTGGGGAGGTCGCACGGCCGCTTCACACAGCATGGGGTCCATGGATCTTCCCAAATCCGCATCTATCGGGCGATGTAGACGGAGCGAGGGGTTAGCGGTGCTCTGCTCCTCCTGATTGATTTCTGCTGGGAACTCGGGTCCAGCGACCGCACGGGTCCTGACCCATTGCACTGCCGCCTGGCGGCCAATTGCGCGCGACTCACAGTGCACCGCCTCCTAGCAGCCAACCGCGTGCGACTCAACGACCGGGCTTGCGAACGAACCGACGAGAACAGTCCGCTGCGACCTGAAGGTGGGCCCTCGCCCGTTGCCCAGTGAAGGCGCATCGCCACCGGCGCCAGCGAGCCGTACCGACTTCGGCCCCCAAGACGAACGACGTCCCCCGCGGTCGAGACCTGGGTGGTGGCGGTTGTGGTTACTGTCCCCACTATCGTCTTCATCATCGTCGTCGGCCCTGCCATGCCCGTCGTCGTCATCGGATGTGTGCCGGGTGACAGACCAATCTTGGAACTCGACGACGCGGCATCGGACCAGATAACGGAGGGCACGGAGCTCCGTCATGTCCACCAGCGCATCAGGGAATAGTGGCTCCAGGATGTCCATGATCTTCTCATCCGGAATGAGCCTCGGGTGAATGCACTAGGCAGCGACGAAGAGCTCATGGTCATCGTCCTCGGGCACGACCTCCGGCGGAGCAATCTCAACGCTGACACAGGATGTTCCTAGGATGCGCTCAGTGATGGAGACACTCTGAGCATGGGCAGGAACGTTCTTCATCCCGACGAGCACCCTAAACGTGAAGGCTCTCGCCGAGGCCATGGGCGTGCGCCTCCAGGGTGAAGGGTGGCGCGCTGTTCAGCACGAGGTCCCGATCCAGTCTATTGCCGAACCGAACAATGAAGTCCTCCGGGACATGACGATGGACGGAGAAGGCCTCCACAGGAAAGCCAAAGTGAGCGCAGTGGTGTTGACGGACCATGGCCGAGGTGACAACAGGCCGCGTACCCCCTACGACCGAGACCAGCGCACGGGAGAGGTCCTCCTTGGCTGCCTCTAGCTCCGCAGAGCGAGGGATGACGACTATCTCCGTGAGGCGTCCCTCCGCCGGCGTCCACGACCACCCTGCCGGGATCCTCAGGAGGTGGCGGCGGAGGAGTCGAAGGTTCGTAGCATTGGGGCACCGACGGGGAGCGACCAGTGGAGATAGACCGGGCGGAGGCCGTGTCGTCACCGTTCGCCGGCGCTGCAGCTCGCCGGTGCTCCGCACACTAGCACGGGGCGGCACGACGGGACGGCGAGCGGCCACGTTTGCCACCCAATTGACGGTCGAGCCGACACTCCCTAACCTCGTGTCCCGGCTGCTTGTAGAGAAAGCACCTTGCCCTCCAGATGTAGTCCGCCTTGACATGGTCTCCTGCTAGGCAATTGAAGCACAGGCCAACAAGGTTCTTGGGGACGGGTTTTACCGGTTTGGGGGGGCGCACGCCGGCGCCAGCGACGACGACTCTGCACCTGGTAGAAGCCATCCACATCCGGTGGGCCCGTGAGTCGGGCGGGGTGAACGACGGCGGAGGCGACGTGGCCGCGTGGTGGAGAGACCCGCGGATGGGAGCGACGCGCGTCCGCCAAGAAGCCCCCGTCAGCAACCGAGGCGCGAGCGTGCCGTCTCCTCCGCGGGCGGTGCCGGCGCGGCATCGCGACCTGCTTGCCCCTACCATCAGGCGGCGGGGAGAGGGGCTCGGAGTCTGCCGAAGCATCCGAGACGGTGAGAGAGGCCCTTTCCGCACACCCGGTCCTAGAGCTCGCTGGTGAGAAGGGGCCGCGAACGGGTTGAGGCTCGACGTCCCGGCGAGGTGGCCTCGCAGGGAGTCCAGCCCCTCGGAAGCCTCAGCCTCTTCAACCGGTTATGGGATTGGACCCAATTAGTCCGAATTTCGGCGAAATTCGTCTATTTCGGTGGGGTCCGAAACGAATTTTACGCTTCACATTTCGAAAATTCACCGAATTGAGTCCGAAATTCATCCGAATTTTCCCGAAATTCGCCCAATTCGGTTGGGACCGAATTTTTTTTCCAAAACTAATCTCAAAACCTTGCTTCAACCTCGTCTGCCCAGGAACGGTGCGACTGAGAGCCACGTTCCGACGGAGAAGCCATGGATATGAGGGAAGCAGCGGCAGCTATGGTGGGCGGCAAGGCCAGGGAGGCCGTCGGCGGTTGGGACTACGGTGGACGCTGGGGCCGGAGTGGCCACCGGTGGGGGGGTGAGGCGGGCCTCCTAACTCCCTCGGATTAGTTACTTACACGAGATACAATGTGCCTATCCTAACTTGGAAGTAGTTTTTAGAGCATGAAAAATGTCCCCTAAGCTTTTTTTTTGAGAAAGATAGTGGAGATAGATTGAGACACGAGAAAAACCAAATAAAATATTTGCGCTCATGAAAACTCCTTTATAAGCTTCCAAAAATTGGAATTTTCTCTAGGAAACATTTACAAAACCAATAATCGATGTAGAACTGCATTTTTAAAATTTTCCACAACAGAAACACGAAAAACAACCATCTTGAATTTAACATACATTAATGTCAAATGCATTCATGCTAGTTGCATCTCATATTTTGTTTGTGGAAAGTTTTCAAAATGCATCTATACATTGATTAGAGTTTTTTTTGGATTTTTTATATTTTCTAGATATTTTCCCATTTTCCTATAGCTAATTCTACTTTTTCGAAGCTCCTACAGATATTTTTTTTTTGAAGGTCACCGGGGGGGAGAGGATCTCCACCTGAATATATATTGATTGCTTTGAGCCAGAAGGCTACAATGTTCAGAAATTACATCTTTTAAACTATGGTTTTCTTTAGCTACTTATAACATAGAACTTCTGAAAACACCAGCCCAATGATCTGCTGTTGCAGCGTCCTTCTTTGGTAGTCGTAGCTTCCAGAGCTGCGCATCTGCCACACATGCAGCCAGAACTTGCCTTCTAGATGCTGCTTCATCTCTGAAGATGACTCCATTCCGTCTCTTCCATAATTGCCAACAACAAAGCGCAATAAAGGTGCTAAAGAATTTTTGTGGAACCTCAATTGGGCGTTGGATGCAGTGAAGGTCAGCAATGTTCGCTGGGAACTGCTGGAAGCCGATTGAAATCCAGAAAGCCTTGGCAAAAGGACATTCGAAGATGACATGTATCGTGGACTCATCATCAGAGGTACAGACTTCACAAGTGGCCGAGTCCACTACCTTCTTCTTGAGGAGGTTGGTGTGACACTGAATCCGACCTTGCATTAATAACCAGACGAAAAACTGGACGGGTTTCGGAGCTCGACTTTCCCAGACAAAAGCAGCCGATGGTAACACAAGTCCATCTCTTGATTTCAGCAGCCTGTATAATCCTTCGGAGTCGAACTTGGAATATTTTATTTGGATTTATCATGTCAATCTATCTCTACAGTTTTTCTCAATTTTTTTAGAATACATTTTTCGTGGTTTAAATTATATTATCAGGTACTTTATGTTTTTTAAAGATGAAAACTATCTTGAAAGCCATTTGAAACCAGAGAACGAAGGTTATTTAAACAGTTTTGAGAGTTGAGTAGGTTATACTGCTACTATCCTGCAGTAGGCGAGAGCCGCGAGACCATTATATAGTCCAACGCAACACTCGAGAACAATAGCTTGTTTCCCTATGCGAGGATGAGGCATCGTCGTAGCTTTATTCATGCCTCTGTTGGCTCACCACGCTTCCTAATCGTTGTCTGGTCATTTGGGCGAGGGAGGCACCAGGACATTCGCCTACACAGCGACAACTGCAACGAGCAGCCAGAGAGCTGAACGCTGTAGACGTCACACTTTCTTTGGCATGATGCAAGAGTGAACCAGAGGTGCAATAGCGGGATATTGCGGAGGAGCTGATCCCTATCTTGAATGCCATGTGCATACAGATGTCAGACTACCCGCACTCATGGACCTCTATATTCATCATCTATACATCCTAGTCAGCAAGATTCTCTCCTCTATACTCAATTCTCCTGCACCTATCCATCCTCTATCTCATCCTCTATCCACTCTATCCACTGTGGGACCCACTTGTCACTTTATCTAAATATATCTATGTGTGATCTAGTTTTGAAGGATTTATTGAGACGAATTTAATGGTGAAATCGAAATTTAATTTGAATTTTTGGTTTGTGAGTTATAGCATTTTTTCCCTTTGTTTAGCTAGTGGGGCCCGCCACTATAGAGTATAGAGTAAGCACAGTACCACTCTAAATATAGAGTGAGAGAAATGATAGAGTATCGTTTTAGAGTACCCAGTGCAGCAGTTTTTACTCTATATTCATACTCTAAAGTTTTAGAGTATCGTTTTAGAGTACCCACTGCGGGTAGTCTCAGTGTGCCTTGATTGATGACTGTCTGGAGGGAATTCACTACTTGGAGTCTAGGACGGGCAGAGGTCAATTTTAGCTCCCCATGAAAATGCAAATGGGCCTTGTTTAGTTCCTAATTTGGGGAGCCCAAAGTTGGGTGTTTCGGCACTTTAGCGAATTGTAGCGCACTGTAGCATTTTCGTTTGTATTTGGTAAAAATTATCCAAACTTTGACTAATTAGGCTCAAAATGTTCGTCTTGCAAAGTACAACAAAATTGTATAATTAGTTTTTAATTTCATCTACATTTAGTACTCCATGCATGTGCTGACATTTCGATGTGACGAAGAATCTTCTTTTTGCACAGTAGAATTTGGGGAGAAGTTGGGAACTAAACAAGGCCATGGTAGAAATGTCTTCCTGTGGCAGGTCTTGCAGCTTGTAGTGATATAGATTGTTCCCCATTCCCCATCCCCGCGCGTATGGCGTTTTATCAACAAGTATGCATTCTTGCTAAGAATTGTTGCCTTGCTCTTGCTGCTTGCTGTTCATTAACTTAGATATGTCTACCCTCAAAAAAAAATTAACTTAGATATGTCGTATAGTCAATTACTCATATGTGATGCACTTATACTTGCTATTCACTGAATTTTCAAGGTCATATGTGATGCATTGCTGCAGCAGAGCATTCTTGTGTGCATCCTCCACCATTGTCCTCCACCATACCATTACTAGCTAGCGATTGGACTGTGGACTTTTGCATGGCCTGATGAGTAGTGAGTAGTGAGTAGCAGAGCCATGCATATGGTCTGTGGATTCATGCAGCAAGGATTGGCAAATCATCAGGATTCCTTGCTCCAATTCCAAGGGACCAGCTTTTGAAACATCAACGGAAATTAGAAATATGTAATTTGCTCTGATCACAAACATATCCCTTTTTCAAGATTACAAGTTCCCCCAATATGTGTTCCACACTCACCAGCAACTTTATTAAACTCATTCATTAAATCTGAGAAGTATTGTGAATAATATCTTTGGTATAAGTATATTTAGCGGTGCGTGTACAGAGGTAACTACAGGAGGTAAAAAGGAATTTGGACGTCCATGCTGCGATCAAACGGGTCAAAATAATTCTGCTACCGTGGATGGCCTGAGAGCTGGCCAAACAAAACTGCTCTGATAAGAGTAGATAGTGAAATTTTACACATAAAAAAAGGAAAGGGAAGGCCTTTTATACATGATGAGGGAATAGTATCTTGTGGGACTAAGGGAGAATAACAGCCTATAACAGTTTAGCATCACCCTAGATCGATCTGTAGCCATGGCGCTCAGGAAAGTTTCATCCGGTACAAATCTCAGTATAATTTCCCTAGAATTCCAAAGGAGCTGGAATTCCAAAGCATTAACTAATCGACGTACATTTCATTGTAATTGGCATCTCATAGCATATAATAATAAATATAATAATTCTTGTGTCCGACACACGCAGCTGGGAAGCTGACAAATGCTCACTTCCAGATCACTTTGCTTGGACATGATCATGAGTCATGACACGTACAAATAAATAAAGTAGTATAAAGACATTAGATAAACATTCGCTTGAATCTTTTGTTATACGTATTATTATGACCACGTGAACACCGTTGATCTCCATATCAGATTTCTGACATGTTATGTAGGCTAAGCTTGCGTATAGTTGTAGGGAGTGCTACGAAGGCTCCTCACAGGATCTCATGAGAAGTTTAAAAGGCCATCCAGCTCACACCCATATAAAAAAGCCCAATTTAGCGGGCCGCAATAATTTGTCCACTGATTTAGGCCTCCAAATCAGTCTTTTTTTTGAGACGACCTCCAAATCAGTCGACAAAACAACCACACACAGCATTTCCGTGGAAGGCCAATTCTGTCCTATCCACTCGTCAGTCCTTATTTATACTCTTGGTAACGAGACCAATATTCCAACGCAACAGACACCAAGAACACTAAGCAGGCCAGAGAACCATGCTCAGCTGCTCACCCGTCCTCATTTCCCCATCGCAAGTTCAGAAATCAGAACCGAACCTGTCTAGAACATAGGTTTGACTCCCTACGCAATGAGGATCGGACATCGGAGCTTTCGTTTGTTGGCTTATCACCACGAGTCCATGATTCCCAAACCCCAATTGCTGTCTGGCGGTCTGGGCGAGGGAGGCACATAGTCACATAAAACGGGTTCACCACCTTCGACCCTCAACCTGGGTTCGTCGACCCCGACCCGGGTTCACGGGTTCATTTTCGACCCGAAGTGTAAAAGTCTCTCGCAAGTAGCGTACCACGTACCACGACCCCGTACCTCGACCCCATCGACCCAGAAACTTTGTGACTATGGGGAGGCACCAGGGGACATCTTGCTGAGACGATAAGAACGACTGCAGGGAGAGGAAGACGATCCCTAGCCCTACTCAAGATGGCAACAGGTACGTACCCGACGGGTAGTGCTCACCCGTACCCGTACCCGCACCCGCAAAATTTTACCCGTCGGGTTACCCGTACCCGCATGCGGGTAAAAAAATAGTTCCATACCCGTACCCGCCGGGTAATTCTCACCCGACGGGTAACCCGTACCCGATAACATACCCGAAAATTACCTAAAAATATTAAATATTCACATGCAAAAATAAATAATTCTAAGCTTCCAACAAGTTACAAACATGCTAACAAATATTATTAGCATCATTACAACAAAGACAATCTACTAGAAATATAGTGGATGTCTCAATGGGCCAAATTCATGACTTATATGCGCTAAAATAACTGAGGTTGGCTAGTTATTTTTGCGGGTATGTCTTACCCGCGGGTATGCGGGTATGGGTAGTATACACCCGCACCCGTACCCGCATACCCGATGGGTATAGGATTTTGCCCAATAACATACCCACGGGTAGAAAATTCATTCCATACCCGCTTCTTTATCGGGTAATACCCATCGGGTACTCGGGTTTCGGGTACCCATTGCCATCTCTAAGCCCTACGTTCTAGCAGTCGACTCTGCGAGGGGAGAAAAGGTTGTAACTGTCTAGCACGCCTCGATTACCGATCAACGACTAAAACAGCAGCCACCTTTTCAGGATGTGATTTGTTGCCTGCAAAGCCTTTGTCTTGGATATGTAGGACCTAAACCAGGCTAGCTTGTTCCAAGCTAAACCAATGCAAAACCTCTATGCACATGTATCAACAAGCAACCGTTTAATTGCTTGCACTTGGTTCTTGGAAAATGTTTGTTTACAACAAGTGGAAGAGATAAATTTGTTTGGTGCCTACATAAATATGAATTCTTAGTACTACCGATGTATAAGTTTTTTTTGTCAATAATAGAGTTCAGCTTGTTGCTAAAGAGATTTGACATTTGAAGTTATTATCTTTGAAGATTAGAATGAGTATTCTACTTGTCATTTGAATTTAATAGGTACAAGTAGAGAACCAACTTGAGAGAAGATCAAACGTGTTAGGTTAGATTCTGGAGGGGAGTAAAAAAAAACCCAGAAGTATAACTAGCATGCTGCAATAATTTTCAGCATAGACTCGGCCCACATGACTTCCCTGCTCTCAATGGATTTTTATTTACAGGGACTCCTCGCCTCATATATGCATCGTATGAACAAACGATAGCCTGGATATACATGAGATGAGTATTGGAGCTTTCTAGCTACATGTTTTTGTTAGCTCACCATGTTTACCCAAATCGTTGTTTGGGTGAGGGAGGCAGACATTTGATGGTGCCAGGGCTATGATAGTATGAGGTACGACGAGAGCCCATTGCTCTAAGATTCTCGGCGGCGGCCTAGAAGACACGTCTTAGCCCTGCTAACTCCACATTGGGTAACTCCATTCATAGAAATAGAGGGTTCAATGAATACAGAGGAGATAGCACCTTATCTAATTTGAGGTGACTCCATTCATAGGGAATGGTTGGAGCAACTTGTTTTGAGGTGCAAGCTTAGAACCTAAAATTAATTTGGACAACCCATGCAAAGTGAAAGTGGCATGTAGTAGGGTCCATTGTTAGTTTCTAGATAGAATATATCCTAACTTTTCTCGAAATATTGTTTGCTTTCTTATTTGAGGCTTGTTTCGGTGGTTGAAAAGTACTACTAGTACTTTTGGGTACATTCTATTTTTATTTTGACAAATAATTAATTTGAGAAAGAAAATTAGTAAAATTAGATTAATGAAGAGAAGGGTAGAGCAGTAACTGGAGGAGCTTTGGCGCTGAAACATTCCTTCGTTTGATGGAAGCTTCAGTGATCTCCAGTCTCTTAATTTAGCAAACTATCAGTTTTCCGGTGGGATTCCGTCGGAGATCAGCAGCCTTTCCAGCTTGACATACCTCAACCTGCTCGGCAACAGCCTGACTGGTGCCATTACGGCAGAACTGAACCGGATGGGCCAGCTGCAGGTTCTGGACTTATCCATGAACAACACCGCATCGCTGCAGCACAACTGAAGAACTCCTGTACGTGCAGTACCCTGTGCTGTCTGGCAATCTCCTTGATGGCGCCATCCCTGAAGACCTCCTGTGCCAGCGACTCCTCAAGCCTGCTGGAGAACCTGTTCCTCGCTGGCAACAATCTTGAAGGCGGCAACGAGGCGCTGCTCAACTGCGGTGCTCTCCAGACAACAGCTTCACCGGAGTGATACCGCCGGGTATTGACCGGCTGCCTGGCCTCATTAACCTTGCTCTGCACAACAACAGCTTCAATGATGGCAGTTGCTAGGACGGCAGGCGGCGCGGCAGCTGTGCGAAGAAAGGACCGACGCCCGACGGGACGGGACGAATGAACGTGGCTGTACGGACGGTGGAGCGGATGAAATTACCCTTTAGGCCTTGTTTAGTTACCTGATTCGGGGGTGGCCGAATTTGCACAGTGCCACCACCGAATACTGTAGTACTTTTGTTTTTTATGTAAAAAATTGTCTAAAAATTGATTAATTAGACTCAAAATGTTCGTCTCGTAAAGTAAAAAAAAACTGTGTAATTAGTTTATAATTTCATCTACATTTAGTACTCCATGCATTTACCGGTATTTTGATGTGATGGGGAATCTCCTTTTTGCATAGTGGAATTTGGGGGTGAATTCTGGAATCTAAACGAGGCCTTATTTTGTCAATAATATCTGAAAATATCTAAAAATTAATATGTGTTTGTCCTGCATGTTTTGGTACTGGTCCCACGTGTTTTGGTACTTCCTACTACTTTTTTCTTGGTACTTTATATTTTTCCACCGTCCAATCTGAACCAATGGACGGTCCACATTTTTTTCAATCACCGTAAAACTTATATTCTTACTAGGTAGCGTGCCCGTGCGTTGCTACGGGACAAAACTTTTATACTAAAACATACAGATCGCACGATAAGATAACAATACTGTGAAATTAAATACCGACGCTAAAGTGACATTTAATCTAAAAAGCAAAGTTCGTAAAATTAACACAGTCACGGAGAGTGCGGCGTCGCAGGCTCACCAACTTTACTGTATAGACCTTTCCATGCGTTGCAACGGGAACAAATAATGCCCTGATAATTTGAGCATAAATGTGTTGTATTGTTACAAAAAACGATAATGCGAGCGTGATGTTTGGAATGTCAATATTACAAATTGAATTTTGTGCATGGCTAAAATTCTCATTGATGGTTTGCAATTATCATGCATTTACAGTATTTTACAAACCTTCGAAAAGGCAACCCAAAGGAAAAGCACATATTAGAAAAAGCACAATCATGTTGTCGGTAAAACTTGAAATATTCATATTTGTTATAGGCTGAAATTTCGACCTAAAAAATTGTACCAGTTCAATATACAAGAGTGTATAAAAATGTATTTTCGGCTATTGAGCTAGTTACTTATCTGGCTGAAGGGGACCAAAGGTTGACAAAACAATAATAGTTCCTACCAATACAAACATTAAATGGACAAGGGTACATATAGCCTATGAACCAAAAACCAATGGTGCACACTATAGCTAAACGATCTACAATATCGAATGACACTATTGTCTCCTTCAACAATACATCAACAATCGACTCCCTGTATTTTCTTTTAGGTTAATGAGTAGCCACATCTTCCATTTTCCCCGTTTCCCCGCTGTTACCCTGCAAGAACGATCAACAATATATTGGTAACTCTGGTAGTTACTTCAAAGTTCATAGAACAGTCAATATAAGATAGGTGTATGGAAACCTATTTGTCCCTTAATACTATGCATAAATTCCTTGTGTCCAGATTGCTATGGTAATACCCATTTGTACAGCGGAGTTATACGTTGTACATGCCAGCATCCTACATCGAATGAACAGATAAAACAATGTGTGCAATGCATGCCTAAAATTAATTGAATCTAGTATCTTATTCAACAAGAGTCATGTGGGAACAATAGCTATGTTTAACTGAACTTTGATACTACTGCACACATAAAAATATATAAATATCAATAAAATCTACCATTTTCCCTTTACTAAATGAAGCCTGTATAGATCACTTGATGCATGTAGCTGAGGTAACCTCTATGGCAACCATAAGTTTCAACTTGTATCCATATAATATAACTAATATATTCATTTCTGGCATAAATTTGGATATATAAGATTAAATGGCAGTGCATACATATCTACTAAACTATAGCTCATTGTTCTAAAATAATGGTAGCATTACCATATTCTTTAAATCAAAGATTAACATCCAGAAGGTAATAATTTTAGCTAAGTATACCACAAGCAGAACATATGCCAGTAGATTATGAAATAAATTTCACAAAATGCTAACCACATCTGGCAAGGGCATTTTTCTATGCTTTGCAAACAGCTATAGCGCGAAAATTCATGTTCAGTTGAGCACATATCAAAAATAATTGTTTGAATTGATATCTCCACTACTAAAGATTAGATTGGCAAAAAACTAACTCAATTTAGGAAGGTTTTGCTGCAACTATACAAAAATGTTGAAGTTTCTCTATCCACAGGATACACTTAGATATTGTGCATGCCTGGTAGGAAACAAAAAAAAATTGTGGCCTAATGTCAAAATAAAGGGTACTTACCTAATGTCAAAATAAAGTATACTTACACGAAGGAGCACAAGCAGTGCATGAACAGCTGAGTGATTGAACTGCGTCATTGCAAACAAATTCTGGTGAGTCCCATAATGATATATAGTACTGCATCGATGACATTACCCAGTGTATATTCTTTAACACTTGACATCACAATCTAGCATTTACTGCAATCACAGCAGAAACACATTGGTTTTTTCTAGTGTATGTTGCAGTGCATTAATAGAATTCAGAATCATTGTATCTAACTATATATGCTTTGCCCACGGCCCCATATTTTTTTTCAAAAATTCTTCAACATATATATTACAGCCAAAATTTAAATTTGTCTAGCTACCAGAAAATTACTCCTCATGCTATTGACACCCCCCCATGCATCCATTCTCTATTCAAGTAGTTCCTCGAGAAAAAAATCCAATATTTATCTCTGGAACTGTATATGGGTTATCCAAGAAATGTTGAGGAGAAATCTGAGCTTGAGAGATCTTAATTGGGGAGTAGATGGTAACTAGCAAGTCAAAATGGAAACCAAACTGCTGCTACATACTCGTGGTGCTAGTGCAGCTTGCCCACTTGGTTTCAAGCACCAGTCCATTCTCAGGTTCCTTAAGCTGCTAGAGCAGGCCAGAGCCCAGAGCAAGTGCTTGACCCCCATGAAGGTTCTTTTAACAGGATAGCAAATTAGCAATATTTACCATCATTGAAAACTTGAAGATCTCAGGAGACCATAATTTGGGGAACTAAAATTGCTTCACAAATAATTCCAAAGTTTTTTTAAAAAAAAATTAGGTATCTGAACTAAATTAAAAATTGAGGCAAAATCTTTGAAATCTGTACATATGGAACTATTCCAACTCGAAATAGACATAATCAAGACTGCAAAGTAGAGTACAAGTATTTATCCAGTGGTATTGAGATTAACAATTTCGAAGTAGGATTGAATCGGTCTATGATGGAATACTCCAAATTAAATGTCCTATAAGTACAGTGTCCTTTTTTTTACCTTGAAGCTATTGTATGCCTCCTGCAAAAGATCACACTTGTCTGCCACGATCTGCTTCTTCTCTGCAAGAATCATCAGGAACATGTGAGCCAATGGTGACGGCTTCTTCAGCTTTGAGGTCGTTTATGATGATTCTGAAGCCGAAAGTTCGTCGAATCATGAAATGCCACCCAATGGCAACTAACATATTTGTCAAATTCAAAGAACAAGCAGCTAACCTTGCATCTGCTGCAGCTTGGAGCACTTGAAGCAGACCACGTATTCAGGGAGGATCCTTGTGTTCATATCCTTGTTCCACACAACGTAGCATTGTGGATTCTCCGGCTTGTCCACGGCGCTGTCGTAGTCACAACTGCTGGGGCAGGATTATGAAGACCCTCTGTTATGAGCATCATCTTCAGAAGTCATCATTGGATGCAGGTAAGGTATCCGTATATCACATAGAGATTTTAATAAGCACATCTCTGGAAAGTATACTTCACCCCATATATTCAGCACAGGCAAAGGCTAGGCCACACCCACCTTAAGCACCCATATATCTCTACTTATTTTCTATCTGAAATCAGTTCACCTCTTTGCTCAAATAGAGATAGTCAATACATAAATTATGTAGTAAAATTTACACTATCTTTGTGCTGAGATATTAATTACAACTTCTTTCAATTGTTAAAAATCTTTATATTACTGAGATATGTCACATGACCTACTGCAATTAATTGCTTTTCCAAAAACAAGTAGTGCATCTATTACTTCCAGGGAATCAACACGTAATCTGAAATACTAATAGAAAAGCAATGTTCAGGACTTTTTGTTGTGACACATTAAGAAATTAACAAACTCAGTGCCAGTAATCTGGAACTGCAATGAAGAAATCAAAATGCAGCAACCGTAAGCTACAAAGTAAACCACCATGCAGCAACTTCCATACATCCATCTTTTCATCACGCATTCACTTAACTTCCATACATTAGTGAACTATTCATCACTTCATCCTCACGGCACCCAACAGTCTCAAGCTGCCCTCCTTTTTCTACTCCGTGGCTACAACACCATTTTCCGACAAAAAACAGAGGAAAACTTACCGAGATCCCGTGGAGGCCGGGGAAGATCTGGTTCTGCAGCGCCGTGTTGTGGAGGAGAGCGAGCTTGGGGACAACCTTGACTGATGGTGCAGCCAAGACTGCTCGAGCTACAGGTTGGGGACAAAACCAAAATGTGAGACACGTTTTGGTGGAGACATAAGTAAAGATGGAGGCAGCGTTTGGGAGAGTACCTTCACGGAGGCACCAAATCAATGGAAACTACATCCATAGTCGTAAGACGGCTGCCGATTTGCAGCTACTGGAGTGCAGCGGCGCTTACGCGAGCAGGCCGCGGTGCGTGCGCGTGGAAGGGCAGGTGGACGAAGGCTACTGCTACGGATCTGATCTGGCTGTGGCGACCGCCCCGCCGGCACGCCATCGCTGCCCAGTCCCAGCTGCGTTGGCATCGCCACCGGCAGACAGCCGTGGTCTGGAAGTCCCTCGTTCTTCCCGATGGGCCCTAGCTCCGGGCACTCGCCCCACTCCGCCATCCCCGCCCCGAGCGCCGGCAGTACCGGCACCTTGCCCACCACCACGAAGTGGTCCTTCCCTAGCGCCTCAACCTCCCTGATCTGTGCCACCATCTCGCTAGCGTTGAACACACCGTGCTCGCGCCCGCGGTACTCCACGCCCGCGCCGCCGCCCTTGTCCAGGAACTCCCGCAGGATCGCACGTGGAAGAGGAGCCGTCTCAGCATCAGGGCAGCCGCAACGCAGGCTAACATGAGCGTTGGCCTCAAAGCAAAGCAGCAGGCCAGGTAGATAGAGCTGCTAATTTCTCCGATCGAGGCCGTGCTTTTTTTCTTCTCTTTGACACAGCAGCATGCAAGTACCGGCTTGTGGTCCTCGAAAAAGTACGCTGGGGTGTTGCTCTCTCTCTCCAACGCATGGCTCGATGACTGCTTTCAGCCTTTGTCAGACGAAGCTCTCGGTTCTTCTGCAGGATGTTCTGACACCCTGCGAGGCTAACTATGGCTGTGATTTGGACACCGGCTGTATACGTGGAGGTCGAGGCTAACAGCCAGGGTGGAGCGTTGGGGAAGGCCTCAGGGCCCACCTGTCGGCGTGAAAAAAATCACCGAGGGGGTGGCGGGCGTGGGATCGCACGATGGCGGGTGCAGGTGAGGCGAAATTTTGTCGCACCAAGCGGCTGTCTTATCTTTAGTCTTTGCAGTTGGGAGAGATTGAGATATTTATATGGACTATTGTTCTCCTTCATGTGTATCTAGCTATAACAGATGAGAAGAATACAATACATAGTCAACCATAACAAACGCCATGAACAATGAACGGGCTAGAGAACCTTATTACCAGCCATGTTTGAGAGCAATTCATGCATGTTAATCCCTCCTCGTCTTCATGGAATCAAACCTGATGTGGGTCGTAGCTTTTTTCATATGGTTTCTTTGGCTCTACATCTTTTCCAAATCGGTCATCTAGGCAAGGTAGGCACCGAGCCATTAGTTTGTGACATGGTGCCAAGAGCTTGATTTCATGGGTGTATGATCCAGACACAAGTCTTGCTCTGGTAGCACTCATTTTTTAGTTGGACACACTTTGGTGCATAGTTTGTAGCCATATATAGAGGGTGTTTGGGACTGCTCTGCTCCTATTTTTGCACCTCTGCTCCACGAACTCCACCATGGAGCAGCTCTATCGTGGAGTTTGTGGAGCAGGTGGTATTGTTTGGCACACAGCCTAGCTCTAGCTCCAGTAATGAGTTGTTTACATGCAAATGGTCCATTATGCCCCTGATGAAATTCTACTTGTATTTTCCAAGAAAAATAGAAAACAAATGATAGAAAATTAAACAAAGGCCATAATAATTCGAATACAAATAATTGTCCCATAAATTGTAAATGACGGAAAATTAAATAAAGGCAATAATTTGAATACAAATAATTGCCCATAACCCAACAACTATGAATAGAAGTGTTCCAATAATTCTAGCCCCAAGCAAGAGAGAGAGCGGTGACCAACTCATCACGGAATGCATCCATAGTAGGAGCGTTGGGTTCTACAGTAGAACTATTTGATGGGGCTACATATTTGTTATACCTTTCTGGGATTGATGGGACAAAATTTGGATCGCGATCCATGGCGCCGGCGCCCGAGCCCTGGAAGAGGAGCGGCGGCAGTAGGGAAGAAGAGTCGTGACCTTTTCACGCATGCATATGGGAGGGAGTCAAATAGATGGGAAGTGAACTGGTGATTAATGAGTGGCGATGTGGATAATTATTCCTCAACTCCATGTGGGAGTACAAAACTCCAAAAACTGGAGTACCCCTTGAGATGATCTAGAAAAAAGGCGGAGTTGGCCCCCCAACTCTACATTTTTCTTGGAGCAGAGTTCCTGGAGCTGGAGGTGTTTGGCAATGCGGAGCTGGAAAAACGGGAGCGGAGCAGTCTCAAACACCCCATAGGCCATAGATGATGGTTCTGAAAATAGAGGGGTGCAAGAAAAGCAAATGAACTGTAATGCAACACATTCTATGCGATTAACGACCTGTTTTGGCACGACTCTCCTTCTAGTGCATTGTAGCAATCTTTGTTTATTTATTTAAGCTATTTGTTCTTTCCATATAAAATACACTAGGGGCCGATGAATTTATGTTTGGGCTTTGCTATGGTACACCCTAATAATTGTCGACCGTCGATCTAGACGTTAATTAAGACATATTACTTCCTAAGAGGTAATGGTAGAAAAATAGAAAAATAAGGAAAATATCTTAATATTAGATCTAGCAGATATACATGATCTTTACTTTCCTATTTGATGTAATGTGACATGTGGATATGAGATCAAAAATATCTTTCTCAAGTGTCCATTTTTTGGTAATATTTTTGATGTAAAAAAACTAACGTTTGGCAACTTATTTAATTGCTCTTAACACGAACATATCTTGAATGTTGCATTTATTTTTTTTCTTTTTTGTTTTGAGCCGCATGTTGCTGTTTTTCTTATAATTTCCCTAGTATATCTGGTACAATAGTTGTCATCCCAAGTTGGATCGTAGTAGTGATAATATGATTAATAAGTGGCCGACAATATTTTATTTTTATTAAGTTTAAGCTTTTCAAATGTACATACATACTGTCACGTGCCACATTTCTTGCTTGCTATGCGGTCACAGATCAGAAGATGATTCGCAGGATGTAAAAAAGGAGAGCATCAGCTAGCTAGATAAGGAAAGAAGGGCGCCACTTGCAGGGATTACCAATGATGGCTAGCCGGCATTTTGTTTCTTGATTATTTTATTGTATAATTATTTTTCTATTCTAAAAATGAAGGGTTGTGATTTGTTCAAACTCTTACCTCCTAAGCGGTAATAGTTGAGTACGGGAGCTAAAGCTCTTGGGAGCCACCGAAGGAGTTGTGGGGGCATGGACATAATTGGCAAAATTTTGTATATTGCCCTTCCCATTTCTATACTATTCAACTTATTATCACTGATACACACATTTATAGTGCTATACTGCAGCAGTGCATCGTGTTATAAGGAATCTCCTACGAGCTGTTTGGTTCCTATACAGTAACGCAAACGTAAAGGCCAGCTAGTTCAAATCTGTTCCCGCCGGTACCATCTGCAGTTGAATTTCATTTACGTTTGCGTTTTCATTAGTACAACCAAACAGCTCGCTACTGTTATGAAGAGATAAGTGGACAGTAGACTTTAATGTGCTGAAAAATCTGCAGAGATCAGCAGGATTCATTACTCCAATTTCAAGCGATCAGCTGACAAAAGAAAAGTGGTGCTGAATCTTTTCGTATATACATCATTTATCTAAATGATCACGTGAACGCCATTTCTCTGAACCAGATCACTGCCGTGTAATTTCTGACATTTTCACATGCAAATTGTCCTATTATCCTTTCTTCTTGCTCAAGTGAGAGCTGTTGCCTGTGGGCTCTAGGTGCTTCGTGCTTGTGAAACATAAGTCCAGATCCAAAAAAAAAAAAACAAAAAAAAACGCAGAAGTATAACTAGCGGGCTGCATTAATTTTCATCGTCGACTCAGCCCACATAACTTTCCTGCTTTGAGTCGATCCTTATTTATAGGGCACCCTTGGCCTCATGAACAAGGCATGAGCAGTCAAAACCTAATATATATCTGTTGAGAACAGAAGCTTTCTGCATGGTTTTGTTGGCTCACAAGGTTTCCCCCAATTGTTGTCTGGGTGAGAGAGGCATCAGGATTATTTGATAGTGCCAGGGGCATCATTGTAGGGAGTAGCTACAAAGTGCATTGCTTCAGGAGTCGTTCTTGTTCTACAAGACACGTCTCAGCCCCATCGAACTGTCAACCTCGCCTCGCTGTTCACTCTGCTCCAACTCCAAGGTTTGTTTCCACCCGATTACTGAGGGTGCGTTTGTTTCCCTGGACGAGGTGGCTCGTATGGCCGAGTAGAGTCAGGCTAAGGTTGGCATGGCTGAGATGGTGCAAGTGCACATATTTGATTGCCTGGACTCCACAAGAGCCAGGTTCTGTTGAGATGTTGATTGGTAGGCTGCACAAACAGCTGTGGTGACCTTGCATCTGGAAGCTGGTGATTGTTACCACCCAACCTTCCATTAGTGGCATTCCATTGAGCACTTTGTTGGCGCCGCGGAGTCCGATCCCTTCTCCGGTGCCGGCGCGCTCCTCCGTCGCCATGGCCATGTCCTACGGCCAGCGCGGCAGCGTGCGCCCGCGCCCACGCCCTGCTCGGCGCCCGCGGCCTGCATGGCAGCGTGGCCCGCGCCCGCGGCCTGCTCGCCAGCGGCGGCCTACGCGGCGGCGTGACCCGCGCCCGCGGCCTGCGCAGCGGCGGCGCCCATGCCCGCGTCCTGACTCCGTGATGCTCCAGGTTCGCGGCGAGGCGGTCCATGATGGCAGCGGCGGGTGCAGCCCTGGCGGCAGCCAAGGTCGAGGACGCCGACGCACTCATCGACCCCGTCGAGACCTTCATCTTCGACTGCGCCCGTGGCGTGCTCACAGCGGCGCCCTGTGTCTGCGTGGCGGCGGCGGCCCGCTCCGTGCGGCTTGCTCGCCCGCGGTCTCGTGGCTGCGTTCGTGGCGGCCGGTAACCAGACAGCCACCCAAATCCGCCCAAGCCGGAGTAGCTACAACGGACGGCGCCCCTGGGGGTACGTCGTGGGCGAGTCGCGAGTGGTCTGCGGAGGTGGTTCGCGAGCTCCTAGAGAAGACGACACGAGCAGGAGGCGAGAGGCGCGGAGTTGACGGAAAAATGATTTTTTTTTTTCGTTCCCCCACGGCCTGGCTCAGGGGTGCTTTGATCACCGTGCAGGCCGGGCTCCCAACCGCGTCTAGGCAAACAAACAGCCCAGGTTGCAGCCCACGGGCGCAGTGGCCGGGCCATGCGAACAAACGCACTCTGAACCTCCATTGTGCTTGCTTCTTTCTTAAAAGGGAAAACTTTTGTCAAAAAAAAGAAGAAGGGAAAACTCAGTTCTTGAGCTCTAGGATTCAATGTCTGAAGCTCCAGGATTCAATCTTGCTCTAGAGGACAGTCTGAGCTCCAGGATTCAATGTCTGAAGCTCTCAGGCGCCCTGACAAATTAAATGAGCCGTGAATGCAGTGGCGGACCACACTCAAAATTTTAGGTGGAGAAGACACATAAGAAAAACCTTAACTATGTGTAAAGTATACCATACATATTTGAACTTTTACAATGTTCTGCCTCTCATGAAAAGTGTAAGAAGATTCCAAGCAACTTTCGGAACATACAGTTCACGTAGATAAAAAGTGTGACCAAAATTTCAATCTGGAAAATAAACGAATTAATGTATTCTATAGCTACAAGTAATCAATGTATCTACGTAGGAGTACTAATACTAGGCAAGTCTATTTTATATTGTCTTTCAAAGGGGACCATCAACGAAGTCCCCCAAACAAAATACTCTCTCCGCCTCTAAATAACTGCCATTCTCGCTTCTCGAGAAATAACTTTGACTAAATTTATATAAAAATATTAATATTTATGGTACATAATTAATATCATTGATAGATCAGTGAATCTATTTTTATAATAAATTTATTTAGAGATAGAAATATTGCTAATATTTTTTACAAATCTAGTCAAACTTCTGGCATACAAACCAATAACGACAAATATTTAGGGACATATGAAGTATTTCTCAATGTCATTCCACGATTGCCCTTATCAAAACTGTTACACAACTGTTACTTATATATATATACATAATATATGCTTAGAATACTTATATTAACGTGGGCCCCTTGGATTTTAGGTCCCCGAGTGGTCGCACGGCACGCATGAGCTTAGGGACGCTCCTGCTCTGGCAAATTTGACGTGTTAGTCAAACATCTTTTTGGTGCGAGATTTGCAGCCATTAGTATCAGAGGTACAAGAAAAAGAGAATCGCTGTGATGCAAAGCTGCCTATGCAATTGAACTCATTGAAGTCTTCGATTATGATAGGATGGGAGGGAGCAGGGGAGTTGGTGCCATTGTACATGTACTCCGTTTCAGTACTGTCATGCACTAGTACAGAAATGATTTTTAGACGTGCCTCCTATTTCTAATAAAGGCGGTTGTCTTAGCACGCCATCACTGACCTTCGCGGGAGGCATTGTAGATATACAACCGTTGCCAGAAGTCAAGTTTTAATGGCGGTTCCATTAAGAAATCCGCCTTTAAAAATGTATTCATTTTAGGGACGGTTCCGTTAAGAGAACTGTCTCTAAAAATGCTATTTTCAAGAACGGTTACTTATGTCAACCGTCTTTGAAAATGAGTGATTTTTAGAGGCTGTTTTATTAAGTCAACCGCCTCTGAAAATCGATTTTCAAGAGCGGTTGACTACGTCAACCGTCCTTAAAAATAGCTGCAGCACAAATAAATTCATATCTTTTTTAAAAGAAGTCGGATGAAGATAAAATTTATATTAAAATTATAGAGCTCGACGAGATCTAAAACTTTGTAGTTGATAAATTTTTTGTTTGAGATCATTTAGGGTTCCAAATATATAAATTAAGTCTCAAATTTTGAATTTCAAATTTTTGAATTTTCCAAATGACCTTGGATGAAGAAATGTTCTATATCAAATTTGTAGTGCTCGACGAGATCTAAAACTTTGTAGTTAAAAGTTTTCTCATTTAATATTGTTTATGAGTTAAAATATTGATTACAAGATTCGTACATATTAGTACAAATAGACAATATCGTAGAATTAGACGCAAGTGACTGTGTGGTGCGGTGTTAAGGGAGGGATCACGCGAATGAGAGGTTATGGGTTTGAATCCCGGGTGTCGGCACTTATTCAAGACAAGTGCAAAATAAATATTGTGAGCTGTGGCTGGTTCTCGGCCCTTCTGGCTACACTAAAATTATTTTTTCTTATTTTTATTAGACTCTAAATGTTTTTTGAAAAAATTTAAAAATTATTTTTAGGGACGGTTGTCTTAAGTCAACCGTCTCTGAAAATCGATTTTTAAGGGCGGTTGTCTTAAGTCACCTCTGAAAATCGATGTTTAGAAACTACCTCTGAAAATCACTTATTTTTACGATCGCTGGCATAGTAGCGGTTTCATAACCGTCTCTAAAGATCACTTTTGACCGTCTCTAAAAATCTTTTCAGTACTAGTCATGGATCGCCACGACAGCAATCTTACACGCCGCTTGGCGACAACTATGGGCACTTATCGTTTTAAAATGCTAGCAATTTGGAAGGAAAGAATCGTGAAGTTTTCTGCTCGTCACGAAAATCAGGGGCGAAGCTGCATCCTGAGTAGTAACTGGTGCCAAACACTTAGCTAGACTGGTCAATCTTGACTCTTGTAAACCGTGTATAGCCTTTTGTTTTTCTGTTGTTTTGTACATGCCTCTTGGATTGGATCTCTGCAGCTCTTCTGCCTTTTTTTTTGTAAAATATGCAATAATTACTTGATTTGATCACAAACATGATTTTTTTTCAAGATAATGAAACTCCCACTAATGTACAATCCACATCATTAAGGCTCAGCCTGGTTCTCACAGGGCAATGGTGCCCCTGTGTCAGGGTGGGGCAGGGGTTTGGGGGTTTTGTCGGCCCATGTGAGAAGGTCTTCTCTATCACAACAATGTCCGGGGTGGCTTACCCCTCGCAGGTCGAGTTTTGTTATAATCCACATTCACCAGCAGCATTATTATGATGCATTTACATACATAACTTGTGAAGCATTAAAAAAATATCTTGGGTATAAATAAAATATATACACATAAAAAGAAGAAAAAGAGAAATGGATATATGATTTTACTTGTTTAGCGTCACACTGAACCTGGAGCATTATATTCACTCTCAAGCAACAAGTTGTAACCAGTAGAAATCACAGTACAATTCGCCTAGAAAACCAAAGGAATTGTAACTCCAATGTACTGCTGTATATTTTCTTGAATTTGGTGTCCGTATCACAGGTTCACATTAGAATTCTTGCACTGGCCATTAACATATTTGCTAGCTAACCAAGGCGCGGCTCATCACGTCTAAATTAAATCACTGAAAATGAAGACGATCATGACGCGTACTAAAGTACAAAGACAAATGAAAAACTAGCACTGATCTGTTCTTATAATATTTTTTTACATGACCATATGAACTCCAATCAATGTCTGAATTAGGTCGCTGAGGTAGAATTTCTCACTTTTCACACTGCTCTGCTGTGTGGCCTTTGGGCTAGGCTGGTGAAACATATAGGATTGATAGAAGTCATTAAAACCCCCGAAAGTATAACGAGTGGGCTGCAATAATAATTTTCTGCGCCAACTCAGTCCACATGACTTCCCTCAGTCGATCCTTATTTATAGGGACTCTTCGTCTTCATCTCCCATCAAAAGTTCAGTCCATCCAAACCTGATGTCCGATGAGGATCAGAGTTTTTTTCATGTTGTTGTCGGCTCACTGCGTTTCTTATATAGTTGTCTGGGCGAGGGAGGCACCAGGACATTGGAAGGTGCTAGGGCAAATCCAATGGCGAAATGACTCTGGTGCACAGCTGAAATAGTATCTATAACTCTCTTGAAATATATGGTAAATTCTGGAGGTTCTTGCTTGCTGTTGTGTTTTTGTTTTTTTGCCTCGATAGTCTTTGGTGGTTAGGATATCCTGTCCTCCCCACGCCCCCGCGTCGTCCGTGACGGGCGACTCGGGCGGCTCCCCGCCCCTCGCCTCAACCTCCTCGCGCAAGTAGCGCCTGTGGCCTCCGCTGCCGCCGGAGCTGGTTGCCGGACCTCCGGCGAGCAGTGAGGAGGGCGGCAGTAGGGCCATGTCGTTCTTCCTCTCTCTCCCGTCTTCCTCCCTCTCATCTCTGGTCACCTGGTGCTTCGAAGCTTGGGGCGCCGGATCCGTTTGGCTGGCAGCTGCTCCGCGCACGAGTGGCCGGATCCGCATCCCCAGGCTGGATCTTCGAAGGACTGCTGGTTCCGGTCGGTAGGGTCCCGTTTCTGGCTCTATCGGCCTGTGCTGCGGCGGTGGAGCTCGTGGTGGTTGCTCGGGGCCGCGCGTAGGGGTGACAAGGCCAGCGGTGTGTGCTGGATCTGCCCTGATCTGGTCCTCCCCCGCCCTGATCTGCCCCCTCGGGCCTAGTGGGGCCGGGACCAGTGCGGCAGTGGTGGTCAGGCGGGCGTTCCTGTGCTGGATCTGCCGTGCTGTCGGCGGAAGTTCGTTGCGGGGGTCACTGGAGGCCCTGCGCGACGAAGATCGTTGATGGGACTGCTCGGCAGGGGCTGGGACGGTGGTGGGCTAGGCGACTGGGGCTTCTTCTGATTCCGGCCCTCTTCTCCCCGCCACCTACTTTTCCCCTTGCTTGGGTTGGTCTCTCCGGCGTTCTTCCTCGGGTCAGGCTACCTCTGTGGCTCTCCGGCAGTGGCGGTGTGGAGATTGTATGAGGTCAGGGCGAAAGCTTGGACGTCGACGTCTGCGGACGCCGTGCCCTCCTTGGAGGCATCCTTTTCTACTTCTCCTCCTACTGTGCTAGATTTTGCAGGTGAAAACCTTCCCTCGGCGGGCTAGCTCGTCGACGCTCTTGGTGTCGTTTCCTTGTTGAAGGCTTTGCTAGGCGATCCAGTTTCCGCTGTGGACTTCCTGCCGTCTGTCATGGCGCTGCCTCTATGGTGATGGTGCCCAGTGCTTGCCCAGTGCTTCGAGGGTGATGGTGCTCGGTTCTCCTATTTTTGTCTTTTCTAGTTGAGGTGTCATAGTTGAGTTGTTTTCTTCGGCCAAGTTGTTGTTTAGTTGAGTAGTTGATAGTTGGGTCGATTTGACCAAGTTGCAAGTGGTGTGGTGAGTTGTGATAGTTGTATCAAAGTCTCCTCAGTTATATGGTTTTTCTGGTCTAGTTTTCATTCAAAAAACTGGGCTGACACTTGCCTTTTTTCTTTCTTCGTCTAATAGAAATCGCGGCAAATCTTTTGCCGTCCTTTCTAAAAAAAAGTCTTTGGTGGTTAGTTTGTTCAGTAAAACCTTCTTAGCAGGTGTCGGAGGTGGTTGTTTTGTCTGGATGTAAGCTGCTGCTGGTTATGTCCAGTGAGCATGCGAGTTTTTCTATGCTTTTCGCTTGTAAGCTGGTTTCCCCAGCGGGTGTGGTAGCGTGCGTTTGTATCGGTTGCTTATTTTGCTTTCTATAAAAGCGGGCTTTACCTCTGTCAAAAAAAATATATAGTAAATTTGAAGCTATTTAGTGGTAAAACATTCTTGAAAACTGCTCCAATGCTTCTTTTTTCTAAAAAAAAGGCATGGATCTAAAAGCAGCCTATCTAATTAGTTATTATTTAAATAAATTGTTTTCCTCTTGAGTCCGGCATGAGTCTAGCCCGTCCAACTCAGCTTGAGGTTAGGTGGCTGATCAACATCACGGAATATTGTGTCGGTGAGCTGCTGCCGCTGCAACTTGGGATTTTTTTTTATTTTTAGCCCAAATTTGAAACAAATTTTAAATTTAACCCGTATTTGAAATTTTTTTTAAATCTAACCCGTTTGGCCCCGCCACCATGCATGGCGGGGAAAATGCACTGCACCCCACCAGGTCCCACGTGGCACGCTGTAGGCCAGCGTGGAAAGGAGTACCCCGCCATAATTCATGGCGGGGTACCTAACCCGCCATGCATCATGGCGGGGTATAACCCCGCCCATTTAAAAGTCCGGGCACTTCTTGTTTTTGGCCATTCATCCATTCTATTTCCCGCAGCGCCCCTCTCCGCCCCAGGACCGAGCTCCCCTCCCCTCGGCGCCCCTCCCGCCTAGGGCCCCTCCCCGTCGGCTACCGGCCCATCGTCGGACCTTGTTTACGGAAGCCATGACACGAAGAATTGCGTTTACGCCAAAGATTAAACGAGTGTTACCAACTACATTAGTCCAATCGAAATAACCAAGTAGAGTACTGCTGCTACACCTACACATAATTTAATTGTTTTAGCACTACATAACTATGATAACATGTGTCCGGCGCCTGCTAAATATGACTACTCTACTAATCGCCAGGGGTGTAGGGGTCTCGCGGTCTCCGTCGCCTCCTCGGATTCATAGGGACTATGTTGCTTCTCCAGCCAACGTCTGTGCGGTCCCGTTGCTGCCTCTCGCGCTGCCGCCTATGTCCACGATCGAACTGCTGCGTCGAGGACGGCCCCTGCAAGCAAGCAACCTGATGAGCTACTCTAAATGTTGAGCTACGAACAGTAGAATTAAAGAAAAAGCAAAGCATAGGGACCTGTTGCTCGGTTGGTGTGTAGTTCTCCTGCTGTGTGTAGTCGACCCCCTGTGTACCAAAAGGAGCACCGTATAGTTGTGAGGCATCCATCTCCTCGTGACCGGTGTACTCCCACCGGTGAACGTCCTCGTCGTCGTCGTCGTCGTCGTCGCCACTCGTTGTGTCATACTAAAGTGCCTCATCCACATCGTCCGCAGCCGCTGGACCCTTCCCTCTGTCCTGCGGAGTACGAATAGACGAGGACGCAGCCCTGGTGTCGCTAGCAGAAGCAGCTGCGGTGGACATCGTCTGGCTCCTGGACCACGTGGGGTTGTAAGGTACGTCCAAAGTCGTGTCCGCACAGCTCAGCTTCTGAGCCAACTTTTTGCAGCTTTTTTCATTCTCTACAGGTTTAGATGACAACAACCATTATTAAGCGTGAATTTTAAAGGTAACTGAGTTGTAGTCACGAATGTTACTATCAAAAGTACCTTGACAAAGGCGCGAAGAGGGTTGGTCTTGTCATCCCTAGTCCAAGAAAGTTGCCTGAAAGCTTCCTCGGAGTAGTTCGACAACTGTTGTGCCTACAACATCACACAAGGTTAACTCGATCATTTTGATTGAATTTTAAAACCCTTACCTCGCTTGAGGATATAAGTGCAAAGTACTTACCACATATCTATTTAGAGGGGCCCTAAGAAGTTGTGTTTGCACCCTTTGCGCATCGTCGAACACATCGGCGATGTCATCCTCACATGTCGCATCTGCAGGCATGTTGGTGTACGGGACCATGAGATGAGTCCTCGTACTTCGCTGCAGCCATTCTAGGTACTCCATCCATCTTGCCGAGTTGTGCTGTGGAAGTTCGTTGAGGTGGCGAGGATGCCTGTTATACCAATTAAGCAAATGTGGTTCGTGCGTCACCGCCCAATCCTTTTGCGTGGTCCGAAGCCTTTGATCGATCCTGCATTACCATATTGCATTAGAAATGAGGCACTTAAGTAGAATAAACATATTGGCATCGTACCCATGCAGCTGAGCGTTGGTGGAGTACAGCGGTGGAATTCCCTGCAATCTCCCGAACTGTCTGTAAACCCTGAAAGGGTAGTGCATCTCGACGACGTGAAAGAACATAAGTGGCCCTTCGTAAAGCCACTCGTCCCCTTCCTCCTCGCAGCGTGGACTAAGGTAGTCCTCTAGCTCCCACCTAGACCACGGTGTCCATGTTACCTGCAAAGTAAAAAACTTAATTTAGTATCAATCTCATTGATAGTGCCTTTAGTAGGAAATGTGGATATAACTTACGTAGTTATGTGTCAATACGTCTATCGCATCCGTGTACTGCTTGTGCCTCCTTTCCAGCTCGCCCCTCACTACCTTAGCGTCTTTCCAGATGAAAAGGGCGGTGGGTAGAACGTCTTCATGCTGCCAAACCTGCAAGTCACACAAACACAGTGTCACTAATCTCTTTAGTCGTATGAAGATATCAAAGTAGTCAATGTACTCACAGGCAAATGCGGAGGTTTAGTAGGCCTCCCAACCAGAAACCGCTCCCAAATCCATACTTGAAGTAGGTACGAGCAGCCACCTAGGTTGGCATTGGTCGACTGGCGACGACAGGCGGTACAAAGCTGACGGTATGTCCAAGCAAGGACCGCGGTACCCCAGCTATAGGTTGCAATGTTCTCCAGTGGCTGGATAAGGATCCTCAAGAAAATCCAGCTGATGCTGTCGCCTGAGGAGTCGGGGAACAAGAAAGCGCCCAAGAAGTGCCACAACCACACCTTTGCATACACCTCGACCTCGTGATCTGGAGCACCGATCGGAGGCCCAGCACCAAAGTGCTAGGTTATCCATGACGTCGACACTCCTGAGGTCTTCCTGCAATTACAATTGAAGCATTATTCTACAAAAATAGATGTAGCTGAAATGGTTGTATTAGTGATTTCAATGGGGGCGCAAATATGAACTTACTTTGTGCCTTTAACTTCAGCCTCTGATAGCCTCCTACCACAGAACTGCTCCACTAAGTCTACCCAATTAGACTCGTTGACGACCCCAGTCACCGGATGACCAGCCAAACTAAGACACAATATCATCTTGACATCCTGCATCGTGATAGTCATTTCCCCACATGGTGTGTGGAAGGTGTGCGTCTCCGGTCTCCACCTGCATCATTACAAGTTTCTGGTTATAGGCAAGTTGACGGCTCAATTTTACAAAACAAAGACAATAAATGCAAAATGCAATGTTACCTATCAACAAAGGCAGTAAGAAGTGCAGAGTCTAGTGTGGGGAGTGTACTGTTGTAGACCCAAACGATCTCAAGGAAGCCTGCCCGCTGTATGTAGTTCGCGTATCGCTCGTCCTAGCTATGTACGCGGTGCGTGCGAACACGAAGCGCACGCAACGGCCTCTGCTTCTCCGACAAGGCCTAGGCCCGGTGGTCCTTGTCATAGTCCGCCTCAATGAGGCTAAAGCGCGGATGAGGAGCCCGCGCCTCCATCTTGCAACTCTGAACCTGCCTGTTTGAAAAAACAAAGACAACATTAATAACATTAGAACAATTAATAACATTAGAACAATTAATAACTAATTAACTAATAACTAAATAACTAATACGAACCCATTAACTAAAAACTAATATTAACTAACTATAAAAAATATCGTTAACTACAAATGATTGTTAACTAACTAAATAACTAATATTAATCGTTATCTAACTAAATAACTAACTAACTACAAATAATATTAACTAACTAACTAACTACAAATAATCGTTAACTAACTAAATAACTAAATAATCGTTTAATACAAAGAATATTAAATAATTAACTAAATAAATAATAATAACTTAATAATATTTACTATAAATAAATAATAGTAACGACAAAATAAAAAAACTTACCGTAAAACGGGTTGCGGCGGCGTGCCGGGGCCGGGCCGGGGTGCGACGGTCCGTGGCCGGGGTGGCGGCGCGGGAACGGCGGCCGGAGACGCGGCCGAGGGCGCGGTGGCCGGGGAAGCGCCGGCGGGGCCGTGACAGCGGGGGCGCGGGGGACGGCGCGGCGGCGCGACGGGGCGGCCGGGGCGCGGCCGGGGCGGGGGGGGGGGGGGGGGGCGTGGCGGGGCGCGGCCGGGGCGGCCGGGGCGCGGGGGAGGGGCTCCGGGCGACGGTGGCGGCTCCGGCGGCGGCTCGGCGGGGGGGGGGGGGGGGGGGCGGGCAACGACGGCGGCGCGGCTTCAAAGCCGAGCGGGCGTGGCGGGGTGCGGATTTTATTTAGGCCGTGTCCCGCCATGATGGGTGACGGGTTTGGCATACCCCGCCACGTATCATGGCGGGGTACACCCGGGTGGCATGCCACGTCACCCGCCACGTGGGACCTGTACCCCGCCACCATGCATGGCGGGGTTCAGTGCATTTGCCCCGCCATACATGGTGGCGGGGCCAAACGGGTTAGATTTAAAAAAAATTCAAACGCGGGTTAAATTTAAAATTTATTTCAAATTTGGACTAAAAATAAAAAAATTCCAACTTGCGATTCGTCGCTTTGTGGTACCCTCCCCGCGCGCTGCTTGATTGGGTACTCGCTCGGCATATGGCTGTTTTTTTTGGTGCCCCGGCCCCCCCAACCCCCCGCCCCCTCCCCCTCTTTTTGTTTTCCCTGAGAACGTGCTATAGCACGTATATTTCATTAAGCAGAATAAAGGAGTTTTGTTACAAACATGGTGAACTTACGGTAATCCGAAGATTATCGAAAATCTTATCCCACACCCTTACGACACTCGCACGAGGTTGTAATTACATGAAACTATAACGACAAAGGTGCCGGTGCCGATGGGCTAGTTGTCCTCGTTGTCCAACTTGATCATGTTCAGCTTCATGGCCACTGGGTCGAACTCCCCACCCAGAAGAAGCTGTAGCGCGTCATGGGTGGAGTCTAAAAGCAGCTCCCGGAAGGTCGTCTTGTATTTGCGCACCATGTCAGAGCCAACATTGGGGGACGGAGCCTCCAATCCTAGCTTGTTCATGAGAACACGCTGAGCCTGTTTGGTGGTGTCTACCTCGCGTGGTTGGGAGGCAATGCGCTCACTGCGCTGCAACGACGTAACGGGAGCCGGCGTTCGAGGTCTGCGTAACCTCGGCGGCCCATGAATGAGGGGCGTATGCAAAGGAAGACAGAGCCGCTCCTCCAAACTCACCTCAATCGACAACGCGGCCGCAGTGACAGCCGTCATGGCTAGAGGGGATCTCCCCGCCAATACCGTCGTCAAAGATGTTTCACCTGAGCCACATACGTCCGAGCCTGAAAGGCAGAGATCCACTGCCAAGGCCGCCTCCGACACGGCAAGAGCCGCGTCGCCAGCCTCGACTCAAAGCCAACCCGTGTCATTGACGTGCGACGAGGGGGCCTCAGCCTCCACCCCCGACGCCTCAGCATCCGCAAAGTTGAGGTGAACAATCGGTCATGGTGAACGGGCGTCCACCAACCTAGCCAGAGCCCCCAGAAGGGCCGCAAATGGAGTAGATGGGCGCCCAAGTGCCGAAGCACCCACCGATCGACTGGCGACAAGCGAGGCAGCGAGCTCAAGTGAGGCATCGAGTTCATCGAGCATTGGGTCAACCCAAGCGGGAGGCCCAGTGCCCTCGCACGGCGCCATAGCGAGCAGATCAGGCTCATGGGGGCAGGAAGCGATAGCAGAAGAGGCCAAACTGAAGGCAGCAGTAGGAGAAGATGGCAACCTCTCCTGGTCAGCTGGCACGCCCGAGCCGGAGTCCTTTGGTCTAGCCCTGTGCCGCCGACGTCATTGTCATCCCCCACCGCCCCCCACAGCCCCCGCTGCTGCAGCCCCAACACCGCCGCGCGGCGCGTGCTGGGAGGCCATGGGGGTGTCGCGGGCAGAGTGTCGTGGCAGGCTGGCACCCGCCGTTGAGGTCGAAGCAATCCAACGCCTACAGTCCTTGGCGTGGTGCCCAAATCCGCGACACCGTAGACAACGACATGGCAGCCGACAAGTCGCTACTCGATGTGAGTAGGAGAGGCATTTGAAGCATCTGCCAAGGAGCTTAGCCGGGATCCTCTTGACCTGTGAAAGCTGCTTCTGGCTGGGGCGAGGCACCGTCGAGGCAGCAACAGACCCTACCCCCAGCTTTGGGTTGCTGCGACCGGCCTCCATCACACGTGGCAACACATCGCGCCATCATCCATGTTTGGAGCAGAGAAGCGGCGCCATCAGCTTGATGGAACTCGAGGACCGAGTCTTTCCTGGACCAGCACGCGGTCGGCACCAACGCTCGTGACCTGGCCAGCATGCTCGAGGTAGGTTGGCAAGCTCCTCTGACGAGGACAGCGCCGCCTTTGAATGCCACCGCGCCGTGCGTCACCCGACCCAATGACCATGTCACCATCACAGCACGCGGACGGAGGGCTAGGGCGAAGATGCATGGGCACGCGCACGGCTGACCCCGTCGGTGCCCCGTGGCTGCCGGACGTACCGGACGAATGTCGATGGCGCCGCCTCGTCAGGCGAGCACCTTCCACGACAGTTGTGCCTTGCGCCACCGCCGGAGTGGGGTGGTTTCTCAGAGACCATGGCGATGTCCTCGGATGCTGTGGCCCAAGAAGAACCACGTCGAGGTAGGGGGTCAGTAAGACGATCAGCGGCCCCTCGGCATCAGAGTTGTCGACGTCCGCGTCGGCCCAGCGACAAGCCTTGGAGCGCCCCCACCGAACTGCCTCCAGGATGGAAGGGGGCAACGTAGGGGAGAGGGAGGACGACAGCCCCGGAGATGGGCCGCAGGTGGCTGCGGCCAAGGCGTCCGACAACGGTGGCGCCGGCGACGGGAAGAGAGTTCGCGCAGTCAACGTTGGAGCCGCATCGTCGTCATCATCATCAGCCTCATCCTCGCCCTCCAAGACGTCCTCGACGAGCACCAACGACTTGTCCACCATCAGCTGACCCGGCCCGACCGCCGTGGGGGTGGTGCGGGCGGTCGCGCTGGGGAAGGGGCTCCGCAGCCCACAACGGGAAGGGGAGGGAGGTGGAGGAGGGGACCGACGGCAGCGGCGACGCGAAGTGTGCAGCGGCCGGGGTTCCCCCAACCTTCCCCCATCGATGTAGCGGAGGCTACCGGCGCCTGGGTGGTTGCCGGCACACAAGGGCTGGGGCTGGCGGCGCCGGTGTGGCCGCCTGCCATGCGCGGGCCGGGCTCGGCCGAACGTGCCAGCGAGCGGGCAGCGATGGCGTCGACCACGCCAACACCTTGGAGAGCGCTCGTGAAAGACCCATCCCCGGGTAGAGCAGGCGTCGGAGGGGCCGGATCTGGGAGCTGATGGAGGGGAACGTCAGGGGTTGTGGTGGATCTGGGCGGAAGGGGCTCCGGTGGCTGGAGGTTGAGGGGGGGGGTCGGGGTCGGGGTCCATCCGAGTGTCATAAATGGGAGTATCGTGCCCCGGCCCTTCCATGCCCGCCGGTGTGTCTTTCGTGCTTTTGATCTGGTGTTCTTGGCATATATAGGAAGACTCGGAGAGAGCGGCAACACAATATTCAGTGATGTTGATCAGCCACCCGGCCGGATGTTGGTTTCTCACTAACAATGGTGATTGGGTTAAAGATGGAATAAACAACGGCGACATGATCAATGTCTGTCTAAGAAAGATGACAATAATTGGCTTATGGCTCTAGGAACCACGAGCGTCGATCTTCCATGATTCAATTGAGATTAGGCTCGCCAGCAAACGGGATTTAAGGAGGAAGGGGTGGAAGTGCCGGTGTGCCGGCGTCCGCTCGGTCCACCGATTGCGCTACTCCAGAATGGTCAGTGCGGTGGCGCCATTTCCTTTCTCGGCGAATAAACGGTGCAGCAGTATGGAACAGCGAATGGAATACGTAACTTTACTTTTGGGGTTAGGGCAGGGTTGGACGGGCTGGGCCCAAACATGACCCAGACGAAAAATTATATTAGGAAAATATTTAATTAGTTTATTAATAGGCTGCTATTCTTGTTGTCCTCTAAAATGGAGACGTGAGGGTTACAAATTTGGTCAGGAAGAAGAGACCGAAGTACAAAGACAAGAGAAATACTGGCGCTTATCTTTTCTTGTAATATTTATTTATATGACCACATGAACGCTCATTAACGTCTGAATTAGGTCGCTGAGGTAGAATATAATTTCTCATCTTTCACACACTCAGCTGCGTGGCCTTTGGGCTAGGCTGGTGAAACATATAGGATCGATAAGGCTTCTCACAGAAGTCATTAAAACCCCCCAAAAGTATAATGAGTAGGCTGTAAAAATCAATTTCTGCCAACTCGGTCCACAGGACTTCCCTCGGTCGATCCTTATTTATAGGTACTCCTCGCCTTCATCTACCATCACAAGTTCAGTGCCAAACCCGATGAGGATCAGAGTTCTTTTCATGTTGTTGTCGGCTCACCATGTTTCTGAAATCGTTCTCTGGGAGGGGGAGGCACCAGGACATTCAATGGTGCTAGGGCCATGATGATAGGGAGTGGCACAAGTGAAGTATGCTCCAGACCTGAACCTTTCTCTACAAGAAACATCTCAGACCCATCAAGTCTAGCACAGGCGACTCCAGTGTTAGAAATAGTGTGTTCACGAGAAGAGAGGAGATAGCATTTTGTCTAAAGGTTGTAGCAATTTTCTATGACTGTGATAGGTGAGAACAGTGACGGAACCAGGGGGGCTAGCAGGGGCCGTGGCCCCCCCAAGCACAGTAAGTTCAATTTAATATCTATATAAATATATGAATTTACAGCTAAAAATATCAATTTCACCTATTTTTTATTCAAATATTATGATTTTGGTTATAAATAGTATAAAATATTTAAAAAGTTGTTGAATCATATAATTACATATATTTTAGCACACTAAAAAAATATGATCATATTTGTTTGGCCCCCCTAGTCAGAATCGTTGGTTCCGTCTCTGGGTGAGAACATCACTTCCTCTTGCCATTATTGACCGGTAAAACCAGTAGTGATAGGGGTTGGCAACCGGCGGACCGCGGTGCTTACTGATTATGTAGTAGTGTTATGGTCATTGGCGTCTGATGTAGCTATGAAAACTCACAAATGCACATGTCCAAATCCCTAAAAATGTAGATGATCATGACACGTACTATAAAAGTACAGAGATAAAAGGAAAACTGGCACTGAATCCATTTTATACTTCATATTATTTATTTATATGACCATGTGAATGCCATTAATTAGCTAGATTGCATGCTGTAGTGGAATTTCTGACTTTTTCACACGCTCGATCGTCATCCTATCCTGTATACTTTCTTATCTAAAAAAAATCCTGTACTTCTATCTTTTCTTCATGCTCAAGTGGGCACTGTGGCCTGTGGGCCAGGCCTGCGAAACATACAAGGCAGGGACGCGCGCTCCGCCGCGCGCGGCTGAATAGTGCGCTAATTTGCATTACTATGTAATTTTAAAAAGGCTGTTAGCAAGCGGGCCTATGGACAACGGCGGGAGCAAAACACGTTTCCAACTTATTATTGCACGCTTGACGTAAACCCTGCTGTGCCATGGACTCAGGGAGCTTTAACTCGTTGTACAAATTTGTACATATTTGTACTTCGCCTTTCTATAGGCTCTCTTCTTTTTCCTGCCGGTTCCGTTTCAAAAAAAAGGCCGTTAGCAACAGCTAACACGGCCCTGAGCACGTAGAGGTCAATGCAACAAAACGCCTGGCTTCTCTAAAAAAAAAGAAACCCAAAACGCCTGGCAGATACTGCTGATTCGAAACCATGTGTAGAGGGTATTTGGAAAGTCGCCACACGTCCAAGCATCGTTGGACGCGAATGGAGATGGCTCTCATGACGCTAATTCTCCAGGGGATATGGATTTAATATGAGATAACCAAGGCTTCACAAAAGTCACTAAAAAGCCTAGAGTATAACTAGGAGTCTGCAGTATCTGCATCTTTAATTTTTTGAAAGCATCTTATGCATCGATTTATCCCACATGACTCAGGCAGTCACTTAAAACCCACGCTACTTTTACTGGCAGCAGCATGTTGCAATGTGTCTTTGTGAGGAAGGTCTTGTCCTTTACTCTTCTCGATCCTTATTAATAGGGACTCCCTTTGCTACCTCCGTGTATATATTCTGCTGCAATAGATGATCAATATTCCACCGCAACAGACGAAAACCAGTGTTTGAAAATTTCAAATTTCAAAATGCATGAACTTAAAACATGATTTTGGGACTCTAAATAGTTTCATATAAAAAACTTCTCAACTATAAAGTTGTAAATAGTGTCGAGGACTACAACTTTGTATTCATCTAAGTTTATATGGAAAAATTATAAATTATTTTTTGATGCAACTATTTATAAAGACGGGCATCTTAAGATGGCCCTCTCTAAAAATCGATATTTACGGATGAACGCTTAGAATGACGGCCTCTCTTAATAGCGATTTTCAGAGACGAGCGTCCTGAGGCGACTGCCTCTGTTAATCGATGATATTTTAGACGCAGTGCCTTAAGACGTTGCCTCTGTAAATGATTTTCAGAGGCATTTGCCTAGAGGCCACACCTGGCCATTTACTGATGCGGATTCTTGATGTCACTACTTAAGATTTCTTTTTTCGTGACGGGCGTTTTCCATTAACCGTGGCGGGCAAACGCGCTCTCCACGGTTGAAAGGTCACGGTTAATCCGAATTAACCGTGGCGGTTGCCAGTGCCCGTCATGGTTAATCGATTAACCGAGGCGGGCACGTTAGGATGTCCGCCTCGGTTAATTGATTTGAAAAAATAAAAAAAACTATCGAGCCTGTTGCCGGGCCCAATCGAGCCCGCTGCTGTGGCCGGATCTAACCTCGCCGGCGTCGCTCCTCCTCGTCGATCCGCCACCGCAGCAGGCCAGATCCGCCACGGACGCGCTCCTCCTCGATCCGCTAGATCGAGCGCCGCCGTGCACGGAGGGCCTCGCCCCGAGTGCCGCCAGGTCCCGCGCGCGAAGGGCCTCGCCCCGAGCAACGCCGTGTCCCGCGCCTCACGCCGCCGCTCCAGGGGCGCTGTCCACCGCTGCTGCCTGGAGAAGAGGAGGATCCGCCGCTGCAGCCCCGCGTCGCTGCGCCGAAGGTGGCCGCCGATGGATCCGCTGCTAGGGGGCGCCGATCCGCGCTGTTGACGTGGGTGGGGGCCGGCCCGCCCTGGATCCGCGCCGCCGTGCCGAGCGAGGGAGGGAGACGGTCCGGCCGTCCCGCTCGCACCGGAGCCGGTCGCCGCCTCGTCGTGTGGGGGGCGCCCTACCGTTGATCCACGCGCGATGATGCGGTTGGAGGCCAGCCTGCCCTGGATCCGCGGCGCCGTGGCCCGTGGCTACCAGTCGCACCGGCAAGGGAGAGGAGGGTGGCCGCTGGCCGGACATGCAAGGGAGAGGAGGGAGGGTGGCCGCCGGACATGCGAGGGAGAGGAGGGAGGGAGGCAGAGGGAGAGAAGATAGCGGCTGGAGGGAGGGAGAAGTGAGGGAGAGATGAAACCTAACCAGTTATATATAAATATGGCCCGATACAAGAGGATTGGATAAGGGTTCAGCTGGGCTTGAGCTGGGCCAGCATTTTTCCAGTCGGGCTTTGTAGTGTGCCCGCCTCCGAAAATCAATTTACGGAGGTGGGCACCTTAAAAGGACCGTCTCCGAAAATAAGTTATTTTTAGAGGCGGTTGTCTTAAGACGTCCGCCTTCGTAAATCTATTTTCCGAGGCGGGAAAATGTGTCTGCCTCGGTAAATAAAAGTGCCCACCTCCGTAAATCTATTTTTCGAGGCGGGCAAATGTGTCCATCTCGGTAAATAAAAGTGGCCGCCTTCGTTAATCGCGGGCATTAATCAAGGCGGGCAAAAGGGGCGTCCGCCTCGGTTAAGTTTTTGGGGTGTCACGTAAAATCAATTCTGTAGTAGTGTGTGCCCTCCTCCATTAATCAGAGTGGTTTCTATCTCCTTACAAAATACATTACGAGCCGATGAATCTGGTTTGTAGGCTTTTGGAAGCAACAATACTACTACAGTATCGGAGATGAAACTCTCTGGTGCCCTGCTAAACGAGCTGTGTGAATGCAATGCAGGCTTCGATTATGGAGGGGGTGTGATGAGATCATAACATAGGGGTATGTTAAGCCTCGGGATCAAAGGTTCCCGACCACAGGACCCCCCAACCGATCCTCCGGGATCGCCCGGAGGCTCGGGGCTACACCCCTCAGGTACGCTCGCACGCACCTTCTGCTAAGGATTGGGCCGAGCCCAAGCCCGAGCACGCCCTCTGCCTCTGCTCGGGGCTCGGGGGCTCGCCTGAGCCTTAGGCTCCCTATCGACAGGAGTTTGAACCTGATTCTTGCCCCCCCGGCCTTCGGCGCCAACCAAGGCCCGGGCTGGAGACAAGCTCCCTGAGCATCTATGGCTCGGGGCCTCCCCTACGCTGCCCAGCATGCGCGGCGCTGTCAACTGCTCCGCTGACAGGGTCATGCACGGGCACGTGACACAAGGGGTCAAATCCCCCCATGGCTTCAGGGGCTCGGGGCTTCCGGGCCCGCTCGTTAGCCCCTCAAGCCGGATGCTTTCACCACCATGAAGCCTCGAGAAGGTGCACCTGGTGGAGGTCGGTCCAAGCCAAAAGAGCCTGACACTCAGCGTGTTAGAACAGAGCAGCCGGACAATGCCCAGAGCTTCTTCGGCCCCACGACAACGCCAAGGTCCACCCACGCCACTGCAAGACTCTCCTAGACTCCGATGCATGTAGACCATAGGCTAAACTCCCCCAAACCGCTATGTACCTGATCTACCTCGATAAATAAGGGGAGGTCGGATCCTAGAGAGGGGGGATGATTCCGAACAGATCATTCGAGTCCTCACCGAACAGCTCGAGCTCTGCACCCAGAGGAAAGCCACCTCGAGAGGAGTACCGAGAGCTCCTCCCCTCTTCCATCGTCTTCCTCCTCCTCGACGAGGAGGAGACCTCACCGCCGACGAGCTTAGGATCAGCACTAAGTGATCCCCTGCCAAATCTCTCTTACACTCTGTTGTAACCCCCCGATTTTGGGTGCTCTTAAATATAAGGATCATCTACTGCTGGACGTAGGGCCCCGATAGGCCAAACCAGGATAAACCGTTGCGTCCTCTGCGTGTTCCTTCTATTCTTAAGTTCACCGGAGCCACTAGAGACGCACACTCAGTGACACCCGACGAACAATAATGTTTGCCGTGGTTTCGACTCCGCGATAGGGTGGTACGGGTGTACTTGCCAAAAATTTATACATATAGCCACTATAACAAATCCTCACATCTATGGCCAGATGTTGGCGACTACACACAATATGTGGTCATCGGGTTCCATATGACATCCGTTCCACTGTTGGCCGAAGTGTCGGACGACCAAAATATGCCCGGCCGGTCGCTATGCCTTGGTTGGTCCCTCGTCCACCCTGCCACGGGACTGCTCGGCACCCACCTCCCGCACCTGCCTTTCACGTCGCGCCCCTCCATCGCCCTAACAACCGCTGCATCTACTTGACTGCTACCCCCACACGCCTCATCCCCGCCGCAAGCCTCACCTCCAGAGGTCATCTCCGTCCTCTCCTGCCGTGCCATAGGAGGGGAGGACCCCGGTGACGGCGGCCGCGTCGATGCGTGCCCACCCTGCAATGGTGCCAGGATTTGGGCTCTCTGTAGGTCGCCCTCTGTGCACTATCAGCGAGATTTTCAATCTGCTCTTTGCAGCGGCGAGGCTAGTGGTGGCCGTCCAACAGGTGAATGACTGTCTGTGGGCGCCAGTTGACCAGATCTTCAGGAGCCCCAACTGTAAGCCATCATCTTCCTCAATAGAATTTTTTTAAAATCCTCATCTGCATCTCGAGAAGCCTGCCTCTTCAATCCCTCACTATGTATGGCCTTGCCACTTTCAGTTCCTGATGTCCTAGGCCTAGGGTCGATCCCATGACTGCATCTTCCATCTCCTGCAGCAGTAGGACCGGGTAACGTTGTTCGCACGAGGGATTGCCGGCTCGCTGCTGCCTATTTCTGGTATCAATGACCACGTATTGTTCGGTCGCTGAATAGTTAACGATGGGAAATATCATTTGGTCGTTAATTGTATTAATGACGGAGCTTTTAACGACCATAGACGACCACACTTTTGTGGTCCTTAATAACTTTTAACGACCACATTAGGAGTTTTAACGACCATATATCCCGTTGTTAATACCTCTTTTTCTTGTAGTGACTGCCCTTTACTCTGTTTTATTTAGTACTGTGCATCATTTTATCACTGATACGCATTTATAGTGCTACTGCTGGAGTACATCGTGCCATAAGGAACCTGAGGATCGAGATAATAGACTTCGATCTTCTGACAGATATGCCGATCGTTAGCAGGATTCTCGTCACTCCAATTTCAAGAGATGATCTATATATATGCTTTCGAAAAGGGAGAATAAATTAATAAAATAGAAATAATCATACCTTTTCTTTAAAAAATAGATGAATGGCATTCTTTTTTTATCAAAACGGCTGTACTTTTGAGTACATTTTTTATGCTTCATGTGTTTATAAATCTTTTACAACTCGGATGGACCAGGTTTTGAAGAATTAACAAATATTATAAGCCAAGAACCAGGGCATCATTTTTTCGTTGATCATAGATTCACCAAACATATGTTGATGGGCCTACGCTCTATTGAGGCATAGCACTTAGATTCACCAGCTCCCACACCTGCAATTTTTTTCGTTCATTAGTGATGGACGGCCATGGAAGTAATCTGGCACGCAGCTTGGTGTGGACTATATGCTGTTAGGAATTTTAGAAGAAAAGAATAATCATCGCCAGATTTATTGCTCACGAAAATCAAGGGAGAACCTGCAACTTAATTGTGACAGTAGCCGGTGCCAACACTTGGTTAATTAGAGCGGTACACTTCATTCTTGACTGTTGTAACTCTATCTATATATAGCCTTCTATTTTTCTCTGTTTATTTATTATGAGAGGAATACACAGTATACTGCATTAGAGATGTCTCCCTATTTATATGAATTCTAGATCCCTTCCGTCCGTATCTTGCTACTATAGACGAGACCTATATAACTGTAATATAACAGACACTTTGAGTAGAGAAAGGGCTAGAGAAGTAGCAATATTCGAGAGGAGCTCATGCATGTTCACCCCTCACCTAAGCATTGTTCATGAGATTTCTTTGGCTTACCACATTTTATCCAAATCATTGTCTAGGCGAGGGAGGCACCAAGACATCCGCTGTTCGAGGGGAAGATTCTAGGGCCGTTCGTTCGCCAGTCTCTTTCTGGCGAAGCTGACGCTTTTGTCACACATGGTTTGATGCGAGATTTGCAGCCATGAACTATGGATCGGATATACCCAAGGTACAAAGATGCAATGCACCCTATGCAATTGAATTCGGTGATGGATTCGATTATGAGAGGAGGGAGCAGGGGATTCATGCAGTGCCAAAAATTTTTGTACTGCCCTTTACTCCATTTTGGTACGGTCATGGATGGCAACAGTGACAATCTTGCTTGCAGCTTGGCGATGACTAAAGGCACTCGTCATTTTAATATGCTAGGAAATTTGGAAGGAAAGAATTCCCAACTTTTCTGCTCCTCATGAAAATGTGGGGCGAAGCTGCATATCATCCTGGATATAGTAAATGGCGCCGAACGCTTGGTTGGAGTGGTCAATCTTGACTCTTGTAAACTATGTATATCCTTCTGTTTGTCTGTTTGTTTTGTATGTGCATCTCTAGAAGTCTGCAGCTCTTTTTCCTGTTTTTTTTTGTTTGTAAAAGATGCATATTTACTTGCTTGGATCACAAGCATGACCTTATTTCAAGATTATGAAAATCCCACTAATGTATATTCCACATGCAGCAGCAGCATTATTATGATGCATTTACAAAACTTGAGAAGTATTTTAGAAATATATTTGGTATAAAAAATATATACACATAAAAGGAAAAATGCCTATACGATTTTACTTGTTTAGCATCACAGTGAACCTGAAGCATCGTATTCAATCTCAAGCAACAAGTTCAACTGCTAGAAATCTCAGTATAATTAATTCCCCTAGAGAACCAAAGGAATTGCAATTCCGATGTATTTGCAGATGTACATTTTCTTGAATTTGGCATCTTTATCACAGGTTCACACATCGGGTCGTCTCTCTCCCGAGGCGACGCGAGGGCGACCAGCGCCGCCCACCAAAAAGCACGCCGGCCCCCTCCTCCCCGGCCGTCGCTGCTGCCATCGGGCGCGGCGGCGGCGGCCAGCGACGGTGCAGCCAAAAGGCCTGCCCTATTCGCACTCCTCTCCTCCCCTGCTGCTCCTCTCCCACCTCTGTCTTCCACAAATCCACAGCAGCGGCAAAGGGCGGCCGGCGATGAGCAAGGTGGCCGGGTACGCCAGATCCGCCCCCCTTGCCCCGGATCCGGCGGTCCTAGCCCCGGATCTACCTGCTCGAGACCAGCGCGCGGCAGGTGACTGAAGCTGGCGGGCGGCGGGCGCTGGCAGGCAGCTCCTGCGCGGCAACGCTCGTGCTGAGCGGGTGTGCGCGCGGACGCAGTCTGCTCCGCGTCGGACATGATGGGCGGCTGCTGCCCTCCATGGCAGCGGCCTCTCCTCGTCGGGGTCGGACGCGGACTGCACCGTGGCGGGTGCGGCGGCCGACTGCTGCTCTCCACGGCAGCGGCCTCCAGGGGCCGAGTGCCACTTCATGGCGGCGGCCGCCCGCTGGAGGTCCCTCCTCCTCCCTGGCGCCACGGACATTCTGTTCGTTGTGCCGGCGCGAGGCACTGGCGGCGGGCGCACGCGGATTTCGGCCGGAGGGCCTTGCAGCGGAGAAGGCGCACGGGTGCAGTTCGGCCGCAGGCATGCCGGCGGTGGGGCAGCGTGCCCGTGTTTCTTTCTTCGTGTTCTTCGCAGGGCCAGCAGCAACGCGGTGTGCGCAATTTGGCCGCGGGCTTGCCGGCGGCGGGGTTGCGCGCCCGTGGAGCGCCATCTGAGCGCTAGTTGGGGACCTTAGGCGAAAGCCTTGCACGACCATGTCGGTGCGATTGGCGGCGACGTTATCTAGCGCCGTTACCTTCTTGGAGGCGTCAATGTATAGGTCCCCGGTCTATGGCTGCAGTTTGTCCTTCTCCTCCCGGTGAAAACCTAGCTCTAGTTATCTGGAGCCGGTGGTGGTGGCGTTTCCGACGTCACGTCCTTCTTGGAGGCACCACCGAGGAGGAGCTAGCTCAGACCTATCTCTCCTTGGCTTGCTTCCTGCTTCTCTCTTGGGTGAGGCTGGGCCTGGCAGTAAGTTGTTGCTGTTGTTTCGACGAGTGTCCTCCTCTGGCGTCTCTGCTCCGTCGGCGCTCTCCTTGATGGTGCCAGAATATCAAATGCCGGGTGGTGTTCCACCGCTGCCGCCATTCCCCGTTGGATGGTGGTACGTGGACCCGGATGTGCTGGAGGATGTTACCATCAATTCCATGGGAGGTCGTCGTGTCCGATGATCCTGGGCTTGCGTGTCCGTTGCCATGGTGCCAGAATATCAAATGCCAGGTGGTGTGGGCCCGGATGTGCTGGAGGATGTCACCATCAGGAATGGTGGAGGGCACGATGGTCATGGTGAAACCGGCGAGTATGCTGTTCGGCGGGGGCGCAAGTCGACATTCGGTTAGCGTCTTTCGGCTTGTGTGTAGCTTTTCCTTGGTTTGTTTTTCATGGGAGTTCTTTGTTTCCTCTTTGCGTTTTCGGTTTTTCAGTTTATTCAAGCAGCGCGATGTGTGCGCAATGCTAAGCCTAAAACATGTTTTTGTACTTTCAGGCTTCAAGAGCCACATGATTAATGAAAAATCAGGTGGGGATTCTCTCCCCTCCGTTGACCGATAAAAAAAAAAAACTGGTTCACACATCAGAATTCTTGACTGGCCGTTACCATCGTTCGCGTCTGATGAAGCTAGCTGACAAAGGCTCACGACCAAATCACTTCAAATGAAGACGATCATAACTCATACTATAAACTACAAAGACAAAACAAAATTGGTGCGGAATCTTTTCTTATGTTATTTATTTATTATACGACCGCATGAACACCCATTATTGTCTGAATGAGATTACTGAGGTTCAATTTCTCACCTTCACACACTTGCCATCGTCCATTCCTTTCTTCTTGCTCAAGTGGGTGCTGTGTAGCCTGTGGGCTAAGCTTGTGAAACATATTGGATTGATAAGGCTTCTCATTGGGAGTGGCAAGATTAACAATTGCTCTTGAACTGAACCTTTACCTTATTCCAGAAGACACGTCTCAGCCCCATCAAATCTAGAATGGGCGACTCCGGTGTTAGAAATAGAGGATTCATGAGAATGGAGATAGCATTTTGTCTAGACATTGTAGCAAACTTTCTATGGTTTTGGGCTCGGTTGCAGCACGTTAAAAACAAAAAATGATTCATGCAGGTCGTCTGCTATAGTGCAGGGTATTGCATTTTCGCCTCAAATGGAGGATGTGCTTTAAGTTTTTGTATTGATTTTTAATGTGATTTTTTTGCTGTGTATAATGATTTTCTGTTGGAATAAGTGTGGATGGATGCCTCGTCATTAAATAGAGCTGAAGCCAGAACCCTTGGTTCTACAGTTATCTAAAAAAAATCATTGTCTTTGTACTACTGACCGGCAAAACCACTAGTGAGATAGGGGTTGGCAAATGGCAACCGGTAGTGCTTGCTGATTGTGTAGTAGTGTTGTCATCGTTGGTGTCTAATGCAGTGCTATGAAAGCTTATAATCATCGTTGGACTATGGTATATGGGCTAGGGTTGTGAAACATATAGGACCACCAACGCTTCACATTAAAAAGCCTAAAGAATAACTAGGAGTCCGAAACATCTACATCTTTTTGTAAGACATCTTATGCATCAGTTTGTCCCACATGACTTGGGCAGTCACATAACCCACACTACATTCTGGCAGCAGCATATTGCATTGTGTCCTTGTGACAAAGGTCCTGTCCTTCCCTCTTCTCGATCCTTATTAATAGAGACTCTTCACATCTTCTGTGTATCCTGCTGCAATAGACGATCAATAATAGTCCACCACAATAGACATATATGAATGGCCAAAACCACAGTGTTTGAGATTAGCTCATGTTCATCCCTCCTCGCCTTCACTTCCCATCACAAGTTGACAACCAAACCTGGTGAGGAGTGGAGCTTTGTTCATGGTCTCGTTGGCTTACCACATTTCCCAAATCTTTGTCTGGGCATAGGGGGCAACAGGACATTTGTTGGTGCCAAGTCTATGATTGTACGAAGTGCCAGGTGTGGGGATGGACACACGACAAAGCCGCAAGGAGCAGCAGCTACAGTTCTAGCTTATAAAATACTACTGCATTAGGAGACGATGAATCTATATTTTTTTGGGCTTCACCAGTTCTGGCTTTTGGAAGCAACAATACTACTACAGTATCGGAGCTGAAGCTCTCAGGTGCCCTGCTAAATTAAACGAGCTGCGTCAATGCAATGCAGGCTTCGATTATGGAGGAGGTGGTAGAGATGTACTTGCCAAAATTTTATAAATATACTGCCCTTTACTCTGTTTCATTAAGTATTCTGTTTTATTTAGTACTATACATCATGTTATCGCTGATACACATTTATAGTGCTACTGATGCAGTACATTGTGCAATAAGGAATCTCGAGAGATAATAGACTTTGGTCTGCTGACAGATATGCAGATCGTCAGCAGGATTCATCACTCCAATTTCAAGTGATCATCTATATTCAGCTTTCGAAAAGGAAGAAGAAAGAAAGAAATAATTGTTCCTTTTTTATAAAAAAGATGAATGTCAGTCTTTTTCCATCAAAACGACTCTACTTTTGAGTAAATTTTTTATGGTTCATGTGTTTATAAATCTTTTACAACTTGAAGAGACCAGGTTTTGAAAAATTAACTAAAATTATAACCGAAGAACCAGGTCATCATTTTTTCGTTGATTATAGATTCACCAAACATATCTTGGTGGGCCTACACTCTATGGGCATGGCGGCAATCTGGCACGTGGACTACGGACACTCATCGTCTTCATATGCTGCTAGGAAATTTGGAAGAAAAAGAATGATCACCGAGTTTTCTGCTCATGAAAATCAAGGGAGAAGCTGCAACTTGTGACAGTAGCTGGTGCCAAAAACTTGGTTAATTAGAGCGGTACATCAATCTTGACTGTTGTAACTCTATCTATAGCCTTATCTTTTCCTCTGTTGTTTATTGTCCTCTCTTAGCTTGTCTCTGCCGATCTCCTATGGGTCACTTTATTATGAGAGGAATACACAGTATACTACATTAGAGAATGCCTCCCTATTTATATGGATTCTAGACCCCATCCATGTGTATCTTGCTACGAATAGACGAGACCTATATAACTATAATATAACAGACAGTTTGAGTAGAGAAACAAAGGGCTAGAGAAGTAGCAATATGAGAGGAGGTTATGCTTCATCCCTCACCTAAGCATTGTTCATGAGATTTTTTATCCAAATCATTGTCTAGCTAGGCAAGGGAGGCACCAGGACATCCGCTGTTCGAGGGGAAAATTCTAAGGCCATTTATTCGCTAGTCTCTCTCTGGAAAAGCTGAATCTTTTGTCACACATGGTTTGCTGCGAGATTTGCAGCTATGAACTATGGATCGGATATACCGAAGGTGCAAAGATGCAATGCACCACCCTATGCAATTGAATTCGGTGATGGATTCGATTATGAGAGGAGGGACAGGGGTTTCATGCAGTGCCAAAAATTTTTGTACTGCCCTTTACTCCATTTTGGCGGTCATGGACGGCAACGGTGACAATCTCGTTTGCAGCTTGGCGACAACTAAAGGCACCCATCATTTTAATATGCTAGGAAATTTGGAAGGAAAGAATCCCCAACTTTTCTGCTCCTAATGAAAATGAGGGGCGAAGCTGCATATCATCCTAGATATAGTAAATGGTGCCGAACGCTTGGCTGGAGTGGTCAATCTTGACTCTTGTAAACTATGTATATCCTTTTGTATGTGCATCTCTGGAAGTCTGCAGATCTTTTTCCTGTTTTTTTGTTTATAAAAGATGCAATAATTACTTGCTTGGATCACAAGCATGATCTTATTTCAAGATTATGAAAATCCCACTAATGTATATTCCACATGCAGCAGCAGCAACATTATTATGATGCATTTACAAAACTTGAGAAGTATTTTAGAAATATATTTGGTATAAAAAATATATGCACATAAAAGAAAAAATGCCTATACGATTTTACTTGTTTAGCATCACAGTGAACCTGAAGCATCGTATTCAATCTCAAGCAACAAGTTCAACCGCTAGAAATCTCAGTATAATTAATTCCCCTAGAGAACCAAAGGAATTGCAATTCCGATGTATTTGCAGATGTACATTTTCTTGAATTTGGCATCTTTATCACAGGTTCACACATCAGAATTCTTGCACCGGCCGTTACCATCGTTCGCGTCTGACGAAGCTAGCTGACCAAGGCTCACGACCAAATCACTTCAAATGAAGACGATCATAACTCATACTATAAACTACAAAGACAAAACAAAATTGGCATGGAATCTTTTCTTATGTTATTTATTTATTATACGACCACATGAACGCCCATTATTGTCTGAATGAGATTACTGAGGTTCAATTTCTCACCTTCACACGCTTGCCATCGTCCATTATTCCTTTCTTCTTGCTCAAGTGGGTGCTGTGTAGCCTGTGGGCTAAGCTTGTGAAACATATTGGATTGATAAGGCTTCTCATTGAAGTCGTTAAAAACCCCAAAAGTATAATGAGTGGGCAGCAATAATAATTTTCTATGACAACTCGTTTGACATGACTTCCCTTGATCGATCTTTATTTAGAGGGACTCTTCGCCTTCATGTTATCCCATCACAAGTTCAGAGCCAAACTTTATGTCTCATCAGGATCAAAGGTCTTCAATTATTTTCGTGCTTTCATCGGCTCACCCACATTTCTCAAATCGTTGTCTTGGCAAGGGAGGCAATAGGACATTCGATGGTGCTAGCAACATAAAGATAGGGAGTGGCATCTACAATTGCTCTAGAACTGAACCTTCAGCTTATTCTAGGAGACACATCTCAGCCCCATCAAATCTAGAATGGGCAACTCCGGTGTTAGAAATAGAGGATTCATGAGAAGAGAGGAGATAGCATTTTTTCTAAACATTGTAGCAAATTTTCTATGGTTCTGGAATCGCTTGCAGAGCACTAAAAACAAAAAATTATTCATGCAGGCCGTCTGCTATAGTGGAGGGTATTGCATTTTTTCGCCTCAAATGGAGGACGGGCTTTTAGTTTTTGGATTGATTTTTTAATGTGAAAATTTTTTGGTGTGTATAATGCTTTTGTCTTGTAATAAGGTGCTGTTTGGTTGGCTTGTTTTGCGGCGTGATCCGATAATACATCGCGAACGGTTTCCATTGTTTATTGTTTGTTTGCGGCACGGTGTGATGGGTTGCCGCGGAAACGGTTACGAATCTTCAGGAGATGGATTACGCCTGATCGCGGCGGGGAAGCACTCGCGCTCGCGTCCTGCGAGGCCGCGGCAACAAAAATACTGTGGTTGCCGATTTCCCGCTGTGGAACCAAAAAAAAATGGAAATAATCGATTCCCTTCCCGTTACCTTGTGGGAACGATTATCTTTACGTTGCCGTTGCCCTTCTTCAAACCAAACAGCACCTAAGTGTGGATGGATTCCTCATCATTATAGAGAGCTGAAGCCAGAACCTTGATTCTACTATTATCTAAAAAGTCATTGTCTCTTGTTACTACTGACAGGCAGAACGACTAGTGAGACAGGGGTTGGCAACCGGCAGTGCTTGCTGATTGTGTAGTAGTGTTGTCATTGTCGGCGTCTGATGCAGAGCAATGAAAGCTGACAATCGTCGTTGAACTGTGGTCTGTCGGCTAGGCTTGTGAAACATATATGATCACGATCTTTCGAAAAAACATATATGATCACCAAGGCTTCCTATTAAAAAGCTTAAAGAATAAGTAGGAGTTCGAAATATCAACATCAATTTTTTTTTTTGAAAGGATCTTATGCATCAATTCGTCTCACATGACTTGGGCAGTCGCATAACCCACGCTACATTCTGGCAGCAGCATGTTGCATTGTGCCCTTCCATCTTCTCGATCCTTATTAATAGAGACTCTTTGCATCTTCTGTGTATCCTGCTGCAGTAGACGATCAATAATAGTCCACCACAACATACATATGAATAGCCAAAACCAGTGTTTTAAAGGAGCTCATACTCATCCCTCCTCGCCTTCATTTCCTGTCACAAGTTGACAACTGAACCTGATGAGGATTGGAGCTTTGTTCATGGTCTCGTTGGCTTACCGCATTTCCTGAATCTTTGTCTAGGCGAGGGAGGCACCAGGACATCCGATGGTGACAAGTCTATGGTTGTAAGGAATGCCATGAGTGCCGAATGCTCTGGAATGCAATTTTGCTCCTGCAGTGCTGACCAATCTTAACAACCGTATCCACGATCTAGCTGCGATATCTTCTACGTATCAAAGTTTCCTAGCTAGATCCAGCCTACCATTTAGCAGCAATCGAGTTTAGCACATTAACAGTCAAATCTACAAATATTTGTGGCCAGTGAGATGGCGAATGGCTGCAGGGAAGACAAGCTCAACGAGGGAATACGTGGAGATTGGGGAGATGCGGATACGGATTGTAACACCGTGAAGGGGTATAGGCTGTCAAAATCAATTGATTCTAAATCAGCTGGGAGAGTGACTGTCAGAATCGGAATCAGAAGAGAATCAACATAGAATCCAAAACTTTACTCGGTTATACAATAATAAACATTGTTCAATTGATTGTTGTATTTTCAGTGATCCACCACACCTTGATTTATAATGGGAAGAACCAACGAATTACACTTGCACAAAAATGATTTGGGCTTTGCTGCGGTACCTCCAAATGACTGTGGGAAGAACCAGTTTAATGTCCAGAGGCAGCAAATTTTTTTCGTCCGTCTCCGCAAATGATTTTAGGAGACTCAAGATTATGGGCCTGTTTGGTTGAGCTGTGGCTTCTACAGAAGTCGTTATGAGCTATGGAAAAGCTATTGTGAGTTGTGAGTTTTGAGCCGTGAGAAATGTGATAAGATCTATGACATGGAGTCCTCCTTCCTTTGGTAAGCAGACCACTTTCCATCATGCATGACTAGAGGCCGGCCACGCACACGCGCTCGCCTGACTCGCTCAGCCTAATCCGCGTGACCTGCTCGCCCTGATCTGCTCTGCCGCTCACTCGTCTGACTCGCTCGTCCGCGCGCGTGATCTGCTCCAGCCTGGTCCGCTCAGCCTCCACCCTGGGCTCCTACATGAGATGTGCTGCTGTTCTCTCTCTCTCTGTCTCTTTTTTTTTTCTGATCAGAGATCGGGTTTGCATCGCCCACCGCATGCGCACATACTACTCCGGCATTGGCATCAACTTCACCGGCATCTACATCTTCGACTGTGCGGCCTGGGCGGGGATTGCGATGCTGAGGGGACGCCTTCCTGCGTCGCTTCTCGGTCATTCGGCCTGCACGTCGACATTGTCAGTTCGTCGTCGCCACCACAGATCGGGACGCCTCCGCCGACTTCTTCCATCGTCACTGCACCTCATGAGTACTCAGTCTGTACAACCAATTATGTGTGATCCACCCAGCTCCTGTGATGTCCACCGCCGAGCTCTACGTGCATCTTCTTCGAGCAGCAGGGCTGCTGGCTGCTGGCTTACGTGCAAGATAAATGGAAGCAACATGCAACGCTCTACGACCGAGCGGATCAGGCTGAGCGGGTCACGCGTGTGGATGACGTGGACGACGTAGACGAGCGGACCAAAGCGGATCGCCGGGCGTGAGCGATCAGGTTAGAGCGGACCGGATCATGGGGACATGGGTGAGCGGAGCCTGGCCACGCGCGCAGACGAGGTGACGCATGCGGACGACGAGCCGACGAAGATGAGGAGGAGGTACACGTGCATGGCACGTGGATGCCCCCGATGAGGCACAACGTGCGGACGCCCCGACGAGGCACAACGCGGCGACGATAAGGTCGATGCGGGGATGGCCAACCGACGCACGGCGACAGCCAGGCGAGATCCGTCATGAACTGTTGCTGCTTGACGATGACGACAGTTGCCGGATCAATAGGATCGTGTGCCTAAACGATGGCGCTGCCCCCGGCGATCTCTCCCCGGGGGCGCGCGGTGCGGAAGCGGCAGGAGGCTAGAGGTAGGATATGAACCTAAGCGACTGATGCCATGTAAGAATGTGAACATGGGTATGAATGCTTGATTGTATTGCATTGAGACTCTTGGTACATATAGAGTGTCTGCATGCCTAAATGCTAGGATGTATGGCTGAGAGCAACCTAGCCTATCTATAGCACTAAGACCAGGTATACTCTAACCCTATCTATAGCGCTAAGACCCGGTACACTCTAACACCAAGTACAAACCTTTTTTTAATTGATGATAACCCAAATAAAGGCTCTTCAGTCTTCATCGTGCACATGTAAAATGGAAAGTAATGACTCACATGTAGGAGGATGAAAACGGAATAGAAATATTCCGAATTGACCGTTTTCGTTTTCTATATTATGAACCGTTTTTTAACATGAAAAATTGTCAGTTTCAATTGGTTTCACAACCATTTTCAACCATTTTTTGTACTCTTTAATTACTAAATGTAGAAATATCCCGAATCGGCCGCTTTCGTTTTTCTATATCGTAAGTCCGTTTTCGACCGTTTCCATCCTCATGTCCTTCCTGTCCTCGATTGCTGCGTCCTTGATTTGGTCGATTATGTGTCCACGTCGGTCGCTACAATGCTTTTAGTACGAGTATATGCCACACAGCATGTATATATATAAACCAGAACAGACCCGCTCTCATCCAGCCTCTTCCCACCATGCACCATAAGCAAAGTACGTAGGATTAGCTTCTGTGAGAGAGCGAGTTCACTGGCTGTGTTTCGCAGTGTTGGGCAAGGGAGGCACCAGGACATTGCAAGCTCCATTCCCTCTTTTGCCTTCAGCACATTTACCAGATGAGGATCGGAGGTTGTTTTCTCCTGCTATCATTTTTCCATATCAACATCTCCTGGAGGCATACAACATATCAATATCCCGACTTCACCGAATCAGCTCCTAAGATGAGTCCACATTGAACTTGCATCCTGGCGAGCACAGATGAACAAAAGGAGATGCAGAAGGCGCACCAACAGTATGGCGACCATGGCGTCTCGGGAAAAAAAAGCCGTGCATGTGCACCATATCATTATCAGTCTTCAACAAGGGCAAATTAGAGGCATGGTGATGGTGAACTCGAATTTCAGTTCATCGCATGACTCTGGCAGGCGAACGCAGAGCAGAATGGAGATGGGCTCGCGGTGAAAGGCGTTGTCCACACCCGAGACCTGGCCAGGGTAATGAGTTTGCACGATGCGCGCGTCCAAATGCTACAGCAACGGCCACAAGTGCCACGGTGGGGCTGCCGGCCAATGGCATTGGCTCAGTCTGTGAGCCCACTAACTCTTGACCAAACAGCACATTTAATTTCTCACGAATTTGTGTGGCATCAACATGATCTACCTGCAGAAGCAAAATTTAAAGGTGGACAGTAGGGCTACAAATTATATATTAAGACAGATCGGTGTCGGAGTTCACGGTTTTGGAAGATTCGTGGCCACAAAGTAAGGAGTTCTGATTGGTTTTAGCCTGGGAACAGGAGATCTTAGTGCAGTGCGATTTTAGCCAAGTTTGAGTTTGAATTTCATAGGTCAAACTGCTCAAACTTCATTGTGTTCACCTTTCATGTCACTTTGGTAGTATAGCAAGGCTTCACATAACAATGTTAGTATATATAGGGAGGGTATACTTTATAGCTAGCTACAAAATAAGTTATTTTGTAGCCACCTCTATTTACGATAATTTTATATACTAATTTACGACAATGTCAGTATATATTTACCATAGTTGAATTACTATAACACATGGGGATATTTACCATAATGTTATAGTAAATCACATAGTAAGGAGTTACTATAATCTCGTAAATTAGCATAGCAATTATCGTAACTCAAGGTGGCTACAGAATAAGTTATTTCGTAACCAGCTGTAGGGTAATATATATATATATATATATATATATATATATATATATATATATATATATATATATATATATATATATATATATATATATATATACACACACACACGCGGCAGCGCTATTCTACACCCTAGGTGTAGAATATTATTCTACACCACAAGCCAAAACTATATATATGTATATGTGTGTATATATATATATATATATATATATATATATATATATATATATATATATATATATATATATATATATATATATATATATATATATATATATATATATATATACGCGCGCGCGCGCGCACACAACCCTCTCGCTTCCTATCTCTGTCTCGCTACAAGGCTAAAGGTAGTACATCCCTCGTTACTTAGGACACCGGTATGTTATTCCAAAATGAAGGTTCTTCCTCTCTTTTTAGAAGTTGCATATGCAATTTGCGTAATTGTTAGCTGGGTAAGGGAGGCAACAGGAGAAGGCCGAACTGCACGAATCCCTGTTGCTGCCATAGAGTGTCAAGGGATTCTAAACTGCCAGAGAGATTTTCATCGCTGCTTGCTGGGTTATCTGGCTGACCAGAAATGATGTTATATTCGACAATGGACAGATCAACACCAATGCATGGAAAAGGAAATTTAAGGAAGAGCTTGGCACAACCCAACTTGTGGAGAGATAGCTTTTTATGATGTATTTTCCTTTTTTGTCTTGGGCTTGGGGCCTCGTTCACTTTGAAAAAAAAAGTGAACCCGATAAATAGTACCACTTTCGTCTTATTTGGCAAATATTGTCCAATCGTGGACCAACTAAGCTTAAAATATTCATCTCGTGATTTCCAACTAAACTGTGTAATTAATTATTTTTTTATCCACATTTAATACTCCATGCAAGCGGCAAAAAATTGATGTGATGAAGAGAGAGTGAAAAAACTTGGAATTTGGATGACATCTAAACAAGGCTCGGATGCCTTGTATATCTTAACACTCGTACTGCTATTCTTTCATTTAATTGAAAAGGCAAAAAAATAGAGGTAGGGGGCTCCTGCCGATTCGGTCAAAAAAAAAAAAAGAATTTTTAGAGGTAAGGACATGATTTGAATTATAAATTGCATGTGTCCAGAATTTATGAAGCAACTTGTTTTCCTGTATAAAATTGCGAAGAGGTCATACCTCCGACAGGTGCTTTGTATATCAAAACATGTATGTAGTCTTTAATTTTAGCTTTCTATTTTATGTATAATTTTACATTACCGGAAAAACTGCGAATGACAGAAAAACAATATGCATGGAGCGTAATGTCCTGACCATCAACATTGTCTGGTGCAAGTTTTTTTTTTGCATAATTAAGTACTTGTCATCTTGGGGCTGCCTTTGGGCATGTTTGAGGTGCCAATGACCTTCAACAATACCTCTGAGGACTGGATAACGAGACAATTGAACTTAATTTCTTGAACTGCCTTCAAAATTGATATACTCTTATTTATTGTAGTCTCCTGAATTGTTTGAGGTCCAAGTACCCAACTTTAAACCGAGCTTAAGAAGCCAAGCCAAAATTGCATTTAATTCAAAATAAGTCACTTTTAATTTTGAACAAAAAAAAGAAGCTGCCACTGGTACAGAAACTTTTACTGGCAGTATTTTTCATATTTCTACTAGCATTTTTATCAACTGCCTGTGTGAAAGGCAAGTAAAAATAAAAAAAAAAACTCTATAGACATAATTTAAGAACCACCACTGTAAATATTTAACGCAAAATTTGCTACCGGACATTGAAAGTGACCTACTTTGCTACTAGACCCCGAAAATGATGAGATTTGCTGGAGGACACTTTGGTTCTCATGAAATTTGCTAGTGGACACTGTGCCCAATAAAATATTCATTTCTGGCTTTTCGAGGAGAGAGAAGCATGGTGAAATGTCCTTTTTGCCCCTGCCTCTTTATTCTTCCCCTCTCCCTTTCTCCCCGCCGGTCCTTTCTCCTATCTGTGCCTCACCGGTCCTCCTCCCTGTCGACGGTGGCCTTGTCCCTGCCACGGCTGCGGGCCACAAGATCTTGCCTTCTATTAACGATAATGATAGGCTGAGGACGTTCGTCCCTTCGGACGGACCGACCCTGCGCGCGCGTGGGGACCAAGAAAAAAAGGTGCATATTTACAACCAAGCGGGACCGCACCTATCATTCTACGGGACAGCATGTGGTAGCGCGTGTGGCCACTGGTTAGGCGTGGGGTGCATGCGGCGTGGGGCAGCGCATGGGAGCGCGTGTGGCCACTCGTTCAGCGGATGGGAGCGCGTGCAGCCACTCGCTCTGCTTAGGGTGCATGCGGCGCATGGGGGCCGTGCATGCGCTTTGACCACAGAGAGAAGGACTAGCGCTGGGAGTTTGTGAGAGGAGCGCACGTCCACATATTTGCATGCGTCGTATGTTTCATGCGTTTGAGATGTATGTTTAATATGCTAAATAGGAAAAATTCTCCTATATTGCTAGTTGGTAGTATGAGATAGGAACAGGGCCTTGACCCCACACTTGAGAAGTAGCTACCATGTCCTTGCTTTCCCTCTTGTTCCTTATTTACACCATTCACATCCCTCACATCATCTCGTATCTCATGAGTCATGGTCGCAACAAACCTGTGCAGGTTTGATGGTCGCTGTGTCAAGTCTCACCAAGATGATTGCTAGAAGATGCGCCTCTCTCTCTCTCCTTACTTATTACCACGAGCATTATCAAATTGTTTGTTGGGCAAGGAAGGCAGCAGGATATCCCAAGGCGCAAAATTGACAAGGACATCGGTAGGGCTTATATATTAATAAGATAGCTGAACTTCACAGCCGTATTGGAAAAACATGCTTTGCTAGATGACACACACGAGCTAGGATGTGGAATAAAAGTCGTGGCTCAGGCACGTGGCTTCACACATTTCCTTCTTCTGATGTGATTTTAATTTGTTTCCACATAAAATTGTTCAATTAATGTGGAATAGCCTTTATCTTGCTTTCTTGTAACCTGAGAAATACAGAGAAAAATTGACATCTACCATGCGGTAACTATCTGCAGTCTGCACCTATACTTAATGACTATTTTTCATAGCAAATTGATCGTTCTAATTTGAACGCAGTTAAAGTAAAATATTCAACACCCAATAAGTGTTAGTTAATGCGCACTGGACAGTTCTACACAGTGCCATCTCGGTGCCTCTCTGCACATCACCTGTAGCGGACTGCCATCGTCGCATCGCCTCCTCGCTGCACATCATCTATATTTAATGCTCCATGCATGTGTCCAAAGATTCGTTACTGTAGTTTTTTGGGAAAATTTTTAGAAACTAAACAGGCCCTCACTCTATACTCTACGTTGCCATCCATATTTATTCTCTCCAGCTTTGCCTGCTGCCATCTTCGTTTGGATTTTAGATCGCTACAGAGTCATTTTGAGCTCAATGGGATTGCAGTAGTTTTAGCCACCAGTATAAGTAGTAGCTGAATGGAGGGTTTCCAGAGTTGGAGGTCATTGCCACCACTATAAGATGGATAGTGTATCCATAGACATAGAACACCAAGGAGAGACCAATATAATGCTTGTCTATCATCTTTCTGCTAGCATGCGTTATTCCGTGGCAATCAGATTAGTTGGGAATGGGATGCATTGGGACACGCACAGCTGCTATGAACATTGCACCATGGATTGCAGAAACAAGACCCGGTTCCTGAGGGCTCCTGGTTCAGAGGTAAAACAACCAGAGCCACCGTCAGGTGGTTTCATTTAGAGAAGAGTCCTGCTAGGAATGGGGTACCACCATGACTCCGAGCGGCTTTGGCAGAATGTCGGCGAAACCGTAGAGGTGGATAAGGCGTCGATCCAGTTGCTCACAACTCACATGACTGTCCGTCGCCTCAGCTACAGTACATGGGCGTCGCCATGAGCCCCAGCGTGCATGTGTGTGACTACTTGCATCAGCCTCCTGCCGCCCACTCTGCTATCGACAAGAAATTAATGAAAGACCAACTCTTCAGTCTGTTACTGTAAAGTATCGTTTCTTTTCCTTTTAGGGTCACGTCCTTTTATAGTATATGACAACAGTTTTTTGGTGTCTCAGTCTTCCTCATGTCTGATTTGTTGTTCCATTTTTCAGTCAGTTTTCGATTCACACTACCTCACGATAGACTATCACTGCCGGTTCAAAAACCCCCATCACAGGCGGTTTTTGAACCGGCACAACCAAAGCGGCAGTGACGAGGGGGCTCGTCACTGCGGTTATTAAAACTGGCAGTGATAAGGTTTTGAGAAAATCCAAAAAACGAGATGAAAAAAGAGTAGAAAAAATAGCAATTTTTTTAATACTAGGAGAGACCCAACCACCTAGCCACACATCAGTCACTTGATTTATTAATCCATTCACCTTTTAGTTTTTATCTTATAGTATAAGATGGAGGTTCTCCAACGTTGCACATTTTGATTAGGTCAAAAAATTTCAAAATGACACCAAAATTGGTTATTAACACCATGGAGAGCCAACACCGACATAAAGAAACTTGGTCTATCAATAAGGTCTTCGTTGCCTACTTCCATCTCATGCCAAGCTCCAGCAATAGAAGATGGCCAACCCCATGAAGAGCTACCACGACCGCAGCAGATACTGGATGAAATGGGTCGATGACTAGCTCAAATCAAACCTCCGCCTTACCATAGAGTCATGAGGCAACCAATTCTCACAAAATTGACAGAAATGCAATCGCCTCTAAACAAGGCCTCCAGAAATAAAAATGTTTGGCGGGATGGACATCTAGATATTTCCAAGAGACAAATATCATTACAAACCATCCATATACAAATCGATTTCTCTGAGTGGTTCGTAAGGTGGTCCACTTGATAAAAAAAATATATTATAAAAAATAAAAAAGTAGAACCTTTTTCTCACGTTTTAAGCGGCATTCTCGAGGATTCAAACCCACTAGCATCAAACCTATGCGATATAATCCCTACTAGCCAAGACTCTATGTAACCACCTGAACTACTGATATTGGCCTACTTCACTTCCTAACCTACAAAACCAGGTATTCTAACTATCCTCTCACCTAATAAAAAAAGTTTCACGTGCCCAAGGTGGGTTGCACATTTATGACACATATGTCAGCACCCCAAGTCCACAATGGATGTCTATGGAAAATAGAGCTCATGAAAGGCTAAAACTATAGGGTTAGACATGTAAAATGATCGGGCATAGGTTGGATTGAAGTCATCGAAGAGTTTTAGAGGATTACTAATAAAAACACCAAAAAACATGAAAACCCTAACTAGTTATCGAAGGAGGACCAACTTCTGGTAGTGGCCGATGGCGCTCAGTCCTTCACTGACTCACCGGTGCTCACTCTGCGACAGCTGTGGGAAGTGGCTATATGCAGAGGCAGCGTCAGGCGACAGCTGCAGTGCACGACACAAGTGGAGGTAGCAGTGGCAGACAATTAACACATTGCTACAAGCGGTGGTGCATGGCAGTGACAGCACACGACATGCGATGGCACCTGCCCCTCAATTGAGCTGATCATAACATTTCCGAGATAACCAGAACCATGAGGAATAATCTTAAGTCTAGTAGTGTCAACTAGGGCGCATGACAGCCAATCATGTAAAGCATTGTGAGGAATTGGATAACCGAAGGTTGAACAAGATGCTAATAGTTTTTTTTGAAATGGAACCGGCAGGAGAGCTGCCTATTGTATTAAAAAGAAGGAGCCTAGAAAGGCACTGTACAAACATATACAATTGTGTACAAGAGGGCAAAATCCAGACACGCCCCAACCTCAGGTGGCCTCAAATCACACGTACAATAATAAATTGGAGATATGCTTTGCTCCCACCATTGCCCACAAGCCAGCCTCTTCCTTGATCTTCTGGAGGAGATGGATTGGTGCGGATTCTTTGCGCTCAAAGATTCTTGCATTTCTTTCATTCCACACCTCCCAACAAACAAGAATGATAATGGAGCGCATCCCTTGCCTCGCCATCGAAGGTGTTCGATCTAGGTTTTCCCACCAAGTTTGTATGGAGTCTCCTAGCACCCAGACGGAAGGTCGCAGTTGTTCATTGTCTAACCACATTGCAATGCCCTCCCAAATGCATCTAGTGTAACGACAGTCTTGAAAGAGATGGACTCTAAATTCTTGATTGTGCCTGCAAAGAGGACACACACCATTATTTGGCCATGCTCGCGCTTGTAGTCTATCGGAGGTCCAGATTCTGTTTTGGATGGCGAGCCACCCAAAGAACTTGCATTTTGGTGGCGCCCAGACTTTCCAAATCAGTTGTTTGAAATTGGTCATCGTTGATCCAATGAATTGCGCGTGGTAGGCCGATCCTGTTGTGAATTTTCCATCTGCCATGAAATTCCAAATGATGTTGCCTTCCTTGGAGCCGAAAGTGCTTCAGGGTGTGCCAAAGTTGGACATACTCCACAAAGTGTTGGGAAGTGAAACCTGCATGCTGTAGGTCTGTGTCCCTAATCCAGGCTCTATTGTGCAAAGCTTTGTTGAGCGACTTGTTTTTATTTTTTGAAATTTGGACGCTAGATCTTGGGGCCTTTGACCTTGGAGCCACGCGCTGCTCCAAAAGGATGTTCTCCTACCGTCGCCAACTGTGATTGATGTTGCCGCAGCGAATAGGAGCCTATCAGTCATGTCACATGGTGTGTCTGAGTTGGTTAGCGGCCTTCTTTGTCCCTTACATTCTTTCCACAGCCATCTGAGATGTAGTGCTCTTGCAAATTTTCCAAGATGTAGAATGCTGAGACCCCCAAATTTAGTTGGTCTTGTGGAACGTGGCCAATTCACTTTGCATGTCCCCATAGTTAGCTTCTCGGATCTAGCCCAGAGGAAACTCTTCCTAAGGTTATCAATTTCCTTCGGTGTGGCTTTGGGAGCTCTTAGGGATGTGAGGCAGTACACAGCTTGGGTGGTGAGTACTGCTTTGACTAAGGTGGACCTTCCTGCAAGGTTACAGTGAGCTTACTCACAACTTTGTCAACAAGAAGTTGAAAATCGATCCTTCGTAATCTGATGCTTGTCAGAGGTAGCCCCAGATATTTTGTTGGGAAGCGAGCTCATCTTGCTGGGAAATTGCTCTGGTTCTCATCCAGGTTGACACCTTGACATCTTATGGGGATGACAGATGACATCTGAACATTTGTTTTTAGCCCAGTCGCGTCCCCGAACTTGGCGAGAATTTCAGCGGGCACAGTGACATCCCTCTTCTATGGCTTAACAAAAATTGTTGTGTCATCCGCATACATGGATGTCTGTATGATAGTGTGTTTTCCCCTGAATTTTGCTAAGTGTCCCTCTTCCATCGCAAGGTCAAGGATTTTTTGTAGTGGGTCGATAGCAATGACAAATAGTAAGGGTGAAAGAGGGTCGCCTTGGCGCAATCCTCGACCGTGCTTGATAGGTGTAGTGGGGACTCCATTGAGCAGGACGCGAGAAGATGATGATGATGATAGGAGGGTAGCCACCCAATCTCTCCATTTTTGGGGAAGCTTGCTCATCAGGGTGAGTAGATATTCCCATCAAACTGAGTCAAATGCCTTGGTTATGTCGAGCTTGAAAAATAGGGCTATGGTCTTGGATCTATGGAATTGACGCATAGCACATCGGACCAACATGAAGTTGTCATGGATGCTTCTCTTTTGATGAAGGCGCTCTGGCTCTTGGAGACCAGACTGTTCATGTGAGGTGCCAAGCCCATTACCAAGACCTTTGCAATGATCTTCGCGAAGGAGTGGATTAGGCTTATGGGCCTAAAATCTGAGACCGAGCCCGCCCCATCCTTTTTTGGAATAAGCACGACATTTGCTGTGTTGAGGATAGCAAACATTAGCCGTGTTCATGACGTCCCCTTTGACAATATCCCAGCGTGAAGAACATGGGAGGTGAATGTGCAGTCCCATTCGGCATTGCAAAAAACTCTGTCTAGCTTCATCAATGTTGGATCGCGCCTCTCATTGCTCCACGTGAATTTGCGATTTTGAAGATGTATCTCCTTCTGGTTCGCATTCATTCAAAGCATCTCTGAATTGCCGCATTAGCCTATGGTTCAATCTTCTATTATTCTTATCTGCCGCTTTGTAAATTAAGTTGAAATCACCAAGGATCAGCCAACGTGTATTATTTTCTGGCTTGATTTCCTTTAGTTCCTCCAGGAACCTTTGCCTTGCACGGTGCCTAGTTGGTCCATAGACAACAGAGAGCCGAAAATTTGTTGAGCACTCTTTAACCTCAATGTCAGCTGAGAGGTGGAACTCGCCCATGGCGCAGTTGGTTAAGTGAATTGAATTTTCATTCCATAGGATGACAATTCCTCCTCGCGTCCCCAGGACACCAGTCGCCGGCTTGAACACAAAATTATGCAGGCGATAACCACCTAGTGGGCCTATGCAACAGAGCAGCTGACATACGGGCTCTAGTTGTGCCAGGCACACAAAACCACGAATCGAAGCCATGGGTAACTCTCTACACCTAGTCTTAATGACTATTTATCTCATCAAATTGACCGCTCTAACTTGAGGAAGCTCAGGCAAAATATTCACCACCCAATAAGAGTTGGCGTGTGCTGGACAGCTCTACACAATGCAGGGAGCTGCCGAACACCATCTCAGTGCCTCTCTGGACATCAACTGTAGCGGACTGCCATCGTCGCATCGTCTTTTCGCTCCTGGAAGCTAGGATCATCCAAAGAAATTAAACACACCCACCCCAAGCAGGCAAGGTGTAGTAAGGAAAGGAAAAGACTGGAGAAGAATACAGCCACCACACCATCCTTGCACATGTCAGTCCTCCACACGGTGCACTCTAGCAGCAGTGAGGCGGTCGGAGATGCCCCGCGGTGGCGCATCTCTACATTTGTTAGTTGAAATCTAACTAATTAACTGCAAGTTTATAGAGGAGATGGTAAACATTTAAAATACTGGGCTATGTTAAGCTATTTTAAAATACTTATATGTTAATATAAATGTTGGTGTTTTCGAATAAACTTGTCAAACTTGACATAGCTAGTTTGACTTAGTACATAACTTCAAAAAACTAGGTAGTCTTAGTTTTGTCCTAAATCAAACTTCTTCTCTTTGATCAAGTTTATTGAAAAATATATCAACCTCTACAAATGTGTCATGTTTGCTGCCAGTGTCTGCAGAGTCTCCTGCAATATTGTCCTTTAATTTACTTTGTTTTGTGCCAGCACTAGCAACTAGTATTTGCCTTAATCTCATGTCTAAATTTTAACTAGTAGTACTAGGTCTGTAGGCCGACTGTGTAGCCAAATTTAAACTCTGAACTCTACTTTCGGTCTTATTTATTCTCTCCAGTTCCCTCTCCTCTGGTCGCTTCGACTTCAGAATATATAAAGTCATTTTGAGACCAATGGGGTCATAGTTTTAGCCAGTTATTAGGGGGTGTTTGGTTTGAGGAGTTAAAGTTTAACAAACACTGTAGCACTTTCGTCTTATTTGACAAAAAGTTTTCAATCTTGGACTAATTAGGCCAGTCTCAGTGGGGATTTCATGTCACTGTTTCCAACACATCCAGATTTTGGAAACAGTGCAGAAGAGTTTCATCCCCATGAAACTCTCTACTCCCATGAAACTCTTATCATCTCTCTCTTCATTAATATGGTGCCACATCAGCATAATTAATGCCCATGAAACTCTGATGAAACCCGGTTGAGACTGGCCTTAGGCTTAATAGATTCGTCTCGTAAATTACTCCTAATCTGTACCGACATACATGCAATTAGTCTATATTTAGTACTCCATGCATTTGAGGGAACATTGATGTAATGAGAGTTAAACTTTAACAAAACGTAACCAAACATGCCCTTGTACCTCAATGGAGGGTACGGCTGGAGGTGGTCCATTATTAGCAGTGGCGGAGGGAGGGGGCACGGGGGGGGGCTGGCACCCCCTGACATGCTACGAAATCCTGTAGTATATATGAGTATATACATGCTGACGTGCGTATTAGCTGTTCAGCCCCTCCCAATTGAATCCAAATGTGTTTGAGGCCCAATAAGGCAATAAGAAGCAGCCCATTATGCCTATCTAGCTGCTGCTGGCTGCCTGGCCGCTGCTCCCTTCATTATTGTTCGGAGTATACGATCGATAATACAAAGCGTCAAGCACTCGCGTCGTCGCTCTAGCTTCCTCCGTTTCTCGCCCAAACTGTTCGTCTTCCTGTTGTCGATCTTCTTCGCCAATCGCCAGTTCGCCGGATGCCGTACACTGCCACAGCCGGCCGGCCGCGCCGCCGTCACTGTCCAAATTGACATCGCCGCCGCCGGCTGCCATCCAAATTACCTCTCCTCAGTCTGCCTCTCGTCCACCAGCAGGCAGCAGCAGCAGGTAATCCATAATCATAAATCATCCAGTGATATTCTCTTATCTAATTAACAGTCACTAGTGATTCTAAATTTCCCTTTCCAATTTCAGACAATATGAAGAAGAGAAAGACCGTGACTATTAATAGTTTTTTTAAGCCGATTGGTTCAAGTGCTAATTGTATTGAAGCAATTGCAAGCCGAGGCTTTCAGAGTAATGTCGAAGTGGAAGCTCCTAACCTGGAAGGGGATACTCATAATGATCATGTGCAGAATCCTAATAATCAGAGTAGTGCTTCTGCTACCGCTGAACCAATAGAAGCCGAGGTTGCCGAGCATCCACCAGTTGTAGCTACTAGATTTGAGAGAGACCCTGGGAAACGTGTTCAAATATTGGAACTGCCAGCTGATCAACAAGATGAAGCTCGAAGATTTTGTATTTCAGAGGGTCCATATCAACCTGTGTTGGCAGAGTACCCGCTCAGTGAATTAGCTCATCGTCGTCGATTTCAGAGTAACTGGTTCAAGCAATTTACTTGGCTAGAATATTCACCTCATACAAATCGTGCTTACTGCCTGCCATGTTTTTTATTTTCCAAGAAGCCAATTGGAAAAGTTGGATCAGATACATTCATAGTAAAGGGGTTTCAGAAGTGGAAGAAAGTTAATTGCGGAACTGAATGTTCTTTTCTAAAACACATGGGGGATGCTAGCTCAGCCCACAATTTTTCAGTTCGGTGTTTTAATAATCTTAAGAACACAATGGCTCAAATTGACAATGTGGTTGTTAAGCAAGCTGAGATGATGGTTGCAAGAGGAAGACGAAGGTGGTTGACATTCGATTGATTGCCTTAGGTAAGAACTAATAACAACAATGTCTCATGTCTTTTTTTTTTTGCAACTAGAGTTTCTACATTATTTAGATTTAACTTGCTTTCTTTCTGTACTTAGGTGGTTGACATTCCAAGGTTGTCCCTTTAGAGGCCATGATGAATCTCCAGGTTCCTTAAACAGGGGTAATTTTCTTGAAATGCTCAAGCTTTTGGCTTCGTATAACAAGGAGGTTAATGAGGTTGTGTTAGAAAATGCTCCCAAAAATGCAAAATACACTTCACCGGATGTCCAAAAGGAAATTCTAAACATACTTGCTCGAAAAGTGCAGAAAGCAATTAGAGAAGAAATTGGCAATAGCAAATTTTGCATAATGGTTGATGAAGCTCGAGATGAGTCAAAAAAAGAGCAAATGGCGATAGTCCTCCGATTTGTCAACAAGGAAGGACTTATAAAGGAGTGTTTCCTTGATCTAATCCATGTTAGTGATACTACTGCTTTGACACTTAAAGAGTCAATTTGTGCTGTCCTCTCAGCTAATGGCCTAAGCATACAAGATATAAGAGGTCAAGGATACGATGGGGCCAGTAACATGCGAGGGGAGTGGAACGGATTGAAAGCTCTAATTCTCAATGATTGCCCGTATGCATATTATATTCATTGCATGGCTCATCAGCTAGAGTTGGCCCTTGTAGCAGCATCAAGGGAGGTACATGAGGTACACAATTTTTTTCAGCATGCAAATTTCATCATAAATGTTGTTAGTGCTTCTCCTAAGCGCAATGACGAGTTGCTAGCAAATCAAGTAGAGGAAATTGCCCGTGAAATTGAATTGGGAGAGCTTGACACAGGGAGAGGGGCAAATCAGATTTCCTCCCTACAAAGGCCAGGGGACACTAGATGGAGTTCCCACTACAGATCTCTTCTAAGCTTAAAGAAGATGTTTGGTGCCACAATTTCAGTCCTACACAGTATTGCTAATGATCGTTCAGTTTCGAAGTATTCTCGGGGAGATGCCAGTGGTGCCTTACGAATCATTGTCACATTTGATTTTGTGTTTATTCTACTCCTAATGGAAAATATTATGAAGATCACTGATGTGTTGTGTCAGACACTCCAAAAGAAGAATATTGATATCTTAAATGCGGTGGATTCTGTTTCTACCACAAAAGTGTTGCTTGGTGAGTTGCGAAATAATGGCTGGGAACCTCTTCTTGAGGAGGTCAAATTGTTTTGTGGAAAGCACGAGATTGATATTCCAGATCTGAGTAAGAAGTATGTTTTCCCCAAATTATTTGAGTATGAAAGCTTAATCATATTTATTCTTTTGTAAAATTGTACTTGTTCATCAATCAATTCATATCTTCCCATTTGCAGGTGTGTTGATGTGACTAAATCTCGAAACAAGAATGACAACACCACAACCTTTCACCATTACAAAGTAGATGTGTTTAATGTTGCAATTGATCAACAACTAGCAGAGTTAGAAGATCGATTCAGTTCTCAAGCGACATAGCTTTTGTCCCTTGGTGCTTCTTTGGATCTTAGGCTGGACACATTCAACATAGACAATATATGCACTCTAGTGGAAAAGTATTATCCTGCTGATTTCTCAAGTCAAGAAAGAGCTCAATTGGAGAGTCAGCTGCCACATTTTCAAATTGATGTATGCAACAACCCAGAACTAAAGGAATTATCAACACTTGCTGATCTAACAAGTGGACTATTTAAAACAGGTAAATATTCATCTTATCCTATGGTGGACATGTTGTTAAGATTAGTATTAACTCTTCCGGTATCAACTGCAACCACCGAAAGATGCTTTTCAGCTCTGAAACTTGCGAAGACACGTCTCAAATGTACAATGGGAGATGGATTTCTGCGAGATTATTTGGTAATTTTTATTGAGAAAGAATTGGCTGCATCAATCGGTACTGATGATATTATTACAGCCTACGATCTTGCTGCTAGTCATAGATCCAAATTTAAGTTGATAGATATGTAATTTTGTTTACCGTAAGACTTGTGAAACATGGTACTATTATTTGAGATTAAAACCAACTCAGTTCAACTTTGCTTTGCCCATTGCCCCCCTGTACTCAAATCCTAGCTCCGCCCCTGATTATTAGCATGCTTCCATGGCAATCAGCTGGCCATGGGATGCATCGGGACAAACAAATCCGCCATCATCATCAGAGCATGGATTGCAGATACATGAACGAGTTCCTGGTGGCTCATGTTTCAGAGTTACAGCAACCAGAGGCACCGTCAGGTGGTATCATTCAGAGAGGAGTCCTACTAGGAAGGGTGTTAGACTATTATTAGTATGATTCTGGAGGTTCTTCAGCGCGCTAGCATGGCCGATTGCAAACCGTGCTCTACACCAGTCGACACGTGCGCCAAGGTTTTTGGCACCGAGGGCACCCCTGTTGCTGACCCAACCCATTACCGCGGTTTGGCTGCAGTACCTTACCTTCACTTGTCCGGATAGTTCCTATGTTGTTCAGTAGGTTTGCCTTCACATGCATGACCCTCGGGAGCCCCACTATGCTTTGATCAAGCGAATTTGCGCTATCTACATGGGACACTGGATTATGTCTTGTAGCTTTGACGCACGGATATCTTTACTTTGGTCACCTACTCTGATGCTTGGGCCGGCTGTCTTGACAACCGTCACTCCACCTTTGGGTATGCAGTCTTTTTTGGTGATAATCTCTAGTCTTGGTCCTCGAAGCGGCAACCTACTGTATCATGGTCCAGTGCTGAGGCCGAGTATCGTGCAGCTGCAAATGCTGTTGCTGAGACAACTTGGTTACCCAGCTACTTCTGGAATTACATGTTCCCCTCTCCGCGCCACTATCGTTTATTGTGACAATGTCAGTGCAGTGTATCTCTCGACAAATCCGGTATAACACCAGCGTACCAAACACATTGAGATTGATCTTCACTTTGTCCGTGAACAAGTCGCAGCCGGCGCAGTTCGGGTGTTGCACATACCCACCTCCTCCCAGTATGCCGATATTTTCACCAAGGGACTGCCATCTTCGGTGTTCACTGAGTTCAGGTCCAGTCTGAACGTTCTTCCCTGTGGCTAGCCACACTCAGACTGCGGGAGGGTGTTAGACTATTATTAGTATGATTCTGATCCCTGTGATCCCTGTTTAGCGATCCCTGTGATCCCTGTTTAGCGCTTCTTCATTAGCGCGGTAGCTGTGCATGTGCATGCTACTATTTTAGGCGAGTTCACGTACGACAGCAACCTCCTTCCTGTTTTGCGGATCCTGTTTCTATAAGCCGGTACGATATACTAGAGGAGAGGTTGCCTATTTATGTATTAATCAATGAATTATCTCTCTATCAAAGGGGGAGCCACCGTGACACTAAGCAGCTCTAGTAGAATCCATCGTGATCAAGAAGCACTCCCCTGTGGTTTTCGCTAACAACGTTGGGTGAGCTGAAGGGGTGCACAAGGCGTTGCTCCCGTACCCTGCGGATCAGGCTGTCACCCATTGTGCATGCACCTCACGCTATCCATTTAGAAATGTAAGCTCTGTCGGTCACCATAGAGATTTGTTTCTTTTCCTTTCCCAGTAACTTCCTTTCAAAGTTACTCCAATCATATGACAACAGTTTTTGGTGTTTTTATGTCATTTGTTGTTCCTTTTTTTAGTTAGTTTTTTTTATTAATTTCTGCCCCAGGTTTTAGTCTATTTTTATTGTTTTTTCTATGGTAAGATGAGGTTCTCCTACGTTGCAAAGTGTGAATAGTCAAAAAATTTCCACAATGACAACAAAACTGATTATTAACTATTCATTATTTTCTCCTATATGAAAGCCGACATAAAACCTGATCTATCAATAAGATCATCATTGCCAACTTCCATATCATAGGAACATATTGGCTGCGGTTTTGGGCACTGTTGCAGTGTGATGATGAAACAAAGTGGAGTCTTTCCAGTTGGCGAGCATAAAGCTAGTGTCCACTACGTTAGAGCTGTTTGCTTGCCATGGATGAAAATTTAATAATCGACTATGTTACGTATAGTTTCTGAATTTATTGTTTCGCTGACATAACTAGTTTTAGTATTGTCCTAGATCAAACTTCTTTTCTTTGATCGACTTTACTGAAAAGTCCACCAACCTCTACAAAAGTCTCAAGTTTAATATGTCTTGCACGCAACACTAGCAACTAGTACTTGCACCTACCTAATCTCAGCAGGTTCTCATTTTTAACTTAAGTACTAGGTGTGTACCCCGTGTAGCCAAATTTAAAATCTCATCTACCGGGCTAGCTGCCACATACACCGTCATTTATGCGTGCACACACTCTACTCTACTTACCGTCCTTATTTATTCTCTTCAGCTCTCTCCGGCTCATGCCATCTTCGTTTCTACTTTAGATTGCTACAGAGTCGTTTTGAGCCCAACGGGATATCAGTTTTAGCTGAATGGAGGGTTGCAATGGCGCATCCACTCCTGTTCTTCGTCGGTGGTATGCGATTACTAAAAGATGAATGGCGCATCCATAAAAATACTAGAACACAAAGGAGAGAGAGATCAATGCATGTCTGTCAGCTTTTGGTTAGCTTGCATGCTTCCGGGGCAATCAGATCAGTTGGGAATGGGATGCATCGGGACACGCACACTTCCTAGGACCATGGAGCATCGATCGTAGAAACAAGACACGGTTCTTGATGTATGTCATAGATCGGCTTTAGCAGAATCAATCATCATCAAGTAGCCCTCCCCGGTGGTTACAGTTAACAGAAACAAGAACCGGTTCCTAAGGGCACGTACAATATATGCGGCTTGAAGAGCCGTCTGCATAGAGAAAAAGTTGCAAAAAACTCCCAGTGAACGACAATGCACTACTGGAAGCTGGAATTGCCCTGTGCGTGATGAATTTTTTCTGTCGGTTTTTTGTGATGCACACAGGAAAATTCATTAAAGTGTCGGTTTCACAAACATTGATAGAAAAATACGAAAATGCATAGGGTAATTTTAAGATTTTCATCTGTGTGAAAATAAACACAGGGTAATTGTGCAGAGAGACAGACATCGTCCTCTTGTGAGGGGACAGCAGCTGCTCGTGCTCCAAGACGATCGCAATGCAGAGAGCACTGCGGACGGGAAAAATTCCCTGCATCGTGTCTCTAGTCCGCATCCGTTGCATATGCAGCATCTACGTGCGACGCGTGGACACCAAAGGAAATCGGACACTCGCGTGCTGCTTGGCTTGCTGCGTAGGAGCCGAGGCCCGTAGCACCGGTGAAGCGGTGAAGCCGAGCGCGATACGTGATCAAGCCAAGCCGAGCGTGTGTGGTACACGAGGTGGCGGTTTCCAGGTCCTCGCAGATGCTGCCTATGTAATGGATGAGGACTACAGACGCGATGCAGGGAATCTTTTTCCCTCTCAGGGTCGCCATCTTCCCACAGACTCCTACATAAAGGAGCTCACCCATCTGATTGTCCCGCCCCGCAAGGCTCTGGGGACTCGGGGCTGCTCCAAATCGCCAGCTGTGGCGGATGTGCGAACGAGTGGCAGTAGGAGCCCTTCTGCGCCTAGCCTTGTCGCGGCATTTGGTGGAGGGAGGGTTTGGCCTGCATGCAGGTGCTCACCATCCTATATGTCGAGAAGCTTGACCATGTCGCTTCTTCAGAGTACGCAGGTTGCTCCTGCTCCTCTTCTGCAATAGGACCCGTTGTATATTCAGTCATGATTTGCCCCCCATGGCCTAAGTATAGGATGTAGATCTAGCTTGCGCACTTAGGGATGTGAGTGAGTGGGTTGCGTGCGTGTGGTGTGTGTTAAGTGCGTGAGTTCAGATACTACAGCTTCTACTGTAAGGTTGAGGCAATCAAAAAAAATTCTTACAGTGCGATTAAGCGGATTAATATTGGTAATTAATTATTGCATTTGTGAGAGTTTCAGTCAGTGCAGTACGAATGGATAGATGGTGTAAACATCCATGTTTGCAAGCCCTTTTCTTTTTCATGAACATTTTTTTGACAAAATCTTTTCATAAACATACTGTTAGGATTCGAAATGTTGTTGCTGGCTCGCCTGAGCTCTGAATTTCTGATTGTTAGCTTGTACATAATGTAGTGTCATGCAAAACATGAATGGCCAACGCCTTGTTTCTGAGATGTGACAATAAAAATTTGCAACTGTCAGTGATGTTATTTTTGAAATTTTGGTTGGTAGGAAATGCTGAAAGAAATGTCGTCAGTACAATCGTTCCATTGCTTTGCCTATTTGCATGTTTACCGGAATAGGATTGTTGTATGGCACTTCACTCTGAATGCGAGTTGTTTTATGCTAGCTGAGAGAAAAGAGAGAGGGGTTAGGAGAATTGCACAGGCATGCCAATATACATTGATATACAAAATTAAGTGAACATGCATGTGACCACAAAGAACAAGTACAATGAAATCTCTCATGTTTTATATCATAATTGTGCTGATTAGCATCTAGAACTCAGAAGATTATGTGGCTTATGGTTCTCATTGTGTTGAGAGACCTTTGGTTAATTAGGTTTGCAGTATTGTGCTGCAGATCAGCTTAAATTAAGGGATGTTGATGGTCATCATCTCCAAATAAATAAATGGGAATTATCTCCAAATGTGCAGAAGCACAGATAATGAATTAAACTGATGAAGTGCCAGAGCCTTGGTGGCCTCATGCAAAGTTATCCTGGCTCGTCATGCTAATTCCATAATTAAAACCGTGTTTGGTATCGTCGATCACAAACAAAGAAATTCCAGCCTCATCGGTCATGAGTTGATGTATGAACACCTCTAAATTCTAAAACTAAATGCTAGTACTAGAAAATTAATTCATAAATGCATCAGCTTGACGTACTTCAGATACTAGTGTAAATGAAGCAGATAATAAATGAATTTCAAGTATCAATGTAGCACCTCTTGTATTAATACAATGCTATACGTGGCCTTTGGACATGATGGATCTGTTTTTTTCTTATATACTCCTCTTATAAGCTCCACCAATTTAGCTACAGAGAACAAGAGGGAGCCAAGGAAGTGAGGCTAGTTTTAATTTTGAACAATGGTTCATGCATGTAGCGTGTACCAACACGATAGATCACCTTTTACTCCTTTCTTTTCTGTCTTATTTGGTGGGATTGGCACGGGAGGTATCAGGACATACAGTGGTGCAGTGATGCAATTTGATATGGAAGCCTTCTAAAGGATTCTGTATGTACAGCACAGCTAAGATATAGGGAGTGCTGAGACTGGGACACATTGTTGCCGATCCTGCTCGCTGTACCACAGCGATGGGCGCGCTTTCATCAGCATGTCTAGCCGATCCTTTCTTTTCAGTCGTCGTCGTGCTTCGCCAGAATTTCAAGCCTGCTGCCAACAATGGTGGCTGATGCATTGCGCCGCGCACTCACACAATGTCAGGGGGACGAGACATATCTGCATGTCTAGGCGGAAGGCAGAGAAAATCATATAGTTATTGTCTTTGCTAAAGGGGAAGGGGGAAAGGCAGTGCAGTGCTTGCAGTTACGAGACACAGGTCGACAGGCGTAAGCATGCTATAGAAGTGCATTAGCATCTCGATCTGAAATAGGTTTCTGATTGCACAGTGGAGAAGGCGCGGTATCGAGTCTTTACTAAACTAGGATATATGACTACACGTTACTAACTCATTGCTCATGATAGATGGAAGCAAACATGCTAGATGATAGCGCATCAAACAGTAGCATGATGCTTAATAAAGTGAAAGTAGAGCTGCAAAATTCCACAATTATTTGAGAATTGAGTGTATACGTCGGTTGTTAGAGCCTCTAATTGAGAGGCCTTCCCAACCCGGACGGCATAAAATTAACCGGCCAGATGCCTGCAGTCATGGTCTTTCTAGACAATTTGGATTATTGGTACTCTCTTCCATTGAAGATAAGGCAAACTGCCTTAGTTTTTCCAGTAGGGCGCAACCCCTCCTGTTACCATCAAATAAAAGGCCAACTGCCTTCAACCTACGGGCTAAGGTTTTTTCTTAATAATTTGACAAATTAATCAGATTGCATCACAAGGAACATTCGTATGCTGATCAAAAGAGCTCTGCTCAGTGCACATCAAATGGACAAATGGATCCAAAGTCTTTCGACGGATGGGAGGGTGGGAAATATCCAGCCCATTTTCATCTAGTTGATGTACAAACAAGTCTGAAATCTTATGGTACCAGAAAATTAATTCATCAAGGCATTAGATTGACGTGCTGCAGGTGCCAGTGTAAATAATAATAAAGCCTATAATAAGTGGGCCCAAAATATCAATATCGCACCTCTTGTATCAATAAACAGATATGTTGCTGCGAACACAAGGTTGACAAGTACCCTGTGTGATCGTTTTGTGATGAGTGATTGTCAAATGTGATCCACGAAGTAGGTTGAGTGGTGACTAACCCTACCTTGGCGAAAGCCTTGTGTGCGACATGTCTCTTGGCTTGTGTTGTGCAGGTGTGAAGCACGGAGGCGGTAGCCGACGGCGAGGTGAAGGTCAAGGAGGACGTACTGTGCCGATGGACCGGAGGGGTGAAGGACGGACGTGAGGCTTGGACCGAGGGACCCGGAGGCCAGATGGCTAGCTGCGGTGGCTGACACTTGGGACATCGACAAGCGCGAGAAGACATGGGAGTGACCGTGTTGACCGTGGAGGTGACACGTGTCGGATGGCGGAGGACGCGCATGGAGTACGCTACTCGCGGAGCGGTTTGATGGTTTGGGCCTCAAAACCATCGGAGGCGGGTTTACGGGTTTGGGCCTCAAAACCCGGGCGGAGGTTTCGAGGTGGAACGGACGGCACGTGGCGGCATCGGGGAGTTCGCGTCGAGGCGAAGCTACCAACGAGGAGGCGCGGTGGCCGTCGGATCAACATGGAGACCGAGTTGGACCTCTACGCCCTTGGGCTCGATGGTTTAGCTCTTATGTATCCAGGGACAATTAGGGGAATGTGTAATAGCCTTGATAAATAGGGGATGGCAGCCCCAAGCCATCTTCACCTCTCCACCCACCTCATTTTGTTTCATCCTTCTAGGATTCTCTTCCTCTAGTTGTTTTGCTTATGAGAGAGGTCCACTAATTGTTAAGATTAGTGTAAGAACCAAGCTTGCAAGGGAAAGGAGGTCCCGAATCCTCCTTGTTTCCTCCGGAGTTCGGAGAAGTAATCATCTTGTGTGTTCTTGAACCGTTCCTCACGTTCTTATTTTGGTCCCTCTTGTTCTTGCCTTTGATTCGCGTTTTCTAGACCATTTTCGTTGGTTTTGGTTGCCTTGATCTAAGCTATGACGTGAATAGATCATCCTCACTGAAGGAAATCACTTGATTCCTCACGAGCATGTAGATCGGGCAAGTTCTTGGTCTAGGGTGCAAGAAAAGGGGATTGTTTGTTCGTCCTTGATTTCTCTTGATTGGCTTCAAATTGAGCGATGATCTCTTAGAGACAGCTCCCCAACTATCTTGTGATGTTGCCTACAAAGTATCGTGGCAGTTGGTGAAGATTTGGCCACAAATTGGGAGAGTTTTGGTTGGAGGCGGTTTTTCTCGTGTTCTGTTCTTCGCAACCCGGCTAGGCCGACTTTCCAACTCGGCTAGGCCGACCCTCAAACCCGGCTAGGCCGGCTCTTCATCCCGGCTAGGCCGAGTTTGGACACTGCAAAGAGGCAACCCGGCTAGGCCGACTTTCCAACTCAGCTAGGCCGACCCTCAAAACCGGCTAGGCCGGCTCTTCATCCCGGCTAGGCCGAGTTTGGACACTGCAGAGAGACAACCCGGCTAGGCCGGCCCTCCAACTCGGCTAAGCCGGCTTTGACCAGTGCTAGTGTTTTTTCTTTCGTGTTTTTGTCGTTTGAGCTCCGTTTCTTTTAACGATTGTTGCGTTGGCTTTCTATCGTTCCGTAGATCTTATCTAGGTGTTTCTGTCACTGGTTGGCTTGAGTTTCTAAGATTTGAGACCTCGCTTCTTTTCAATAGAAGTGGAAAGTCTCGTTTTCTTGTCTATTGGTTCGGTGCTCGCTCCGCTCGCTTTATGGTGATCCGTTGCGTTCCGAGGGAACTTCCACCCTTCTCTCTGGTCGTGGTCATCATAGTGTTTATGTTTGCCTCTTGGGGTTTGTGATTTGAGCCGAGGACCAAAGTTTTGAAAGAATTTTGAGGCTCCCATTCACCCCCCTCTGGTCACCATTTCTGGTCCTTCAATTGGTATCGGAGCCGGTTAAGGATCATTCCACCTTAATCGGTCCGTGATCCACGAAGGTGACATGGAGCGTGGTTTCGGCAAACCACCGTTCTTCGATGGAACAAATTATCCCTATTGGAAGATCCGCATGTCCGCGCATCTCCAGGGGATTGATTGGCTTGTTTGGGAGATTTGCGAGGATGCTACTTACGTTGTGTTTGAACCTCGTGCTCATGTCACGCAAGATCAAAAAGATCGACACAACGCTAATAACAGAGCTCGCACAGTTCTTTTCTCGAGTCTTTCTCTTCAGGAGTTCGTAAGAGTCTCCGATTGTACTACTGCTCGGGAGATCTGGGTGAGGCTTCAGAGCTATCACGAGGGCACCGCACAGGTCAAAACCAGACTCTACGAGACGTACAAGAGGGAGTACGAGAACTTCACCTAGCTTGATGGCGAGTCCATCGATGCCATGTTTTCTCGCTTTCAGACCATCGTTAACAAGATGCGAGCAAACAAGGCACAATTACCTTATGACGATCACGAGAGGGCACTCAAGCTTCTATATGCCCTAGATCGGAAGGTATGGGATGTGAAGGTGACCGCCATCATTGAGTCTTCGGGGTATGAGACCCTCACCGTGGATGAGCTTTTCAGCAAGCTCAAGTCCACCGAGATCGACTACCAGACCCAAGCCAAGCTCAAGAATCCCTCTGCACCGACTATGGCCTTGGTCTCAGGTAATGGCTCAAGTTCTTTGGCTAACCCTTCACAGGTGTCTTTTGCCTTGTCTTCTTTGGTGTCTGTCACAGAGGAGCAGATGGAGAGTCTTGGGGACGACGAGCTGGCATTGATCATCAGCCGGTTCTCGCGGTTTCACAACAACCATTTGAATCGCCGATGTGGTGGTGGTTCGAAGGAAGGATGCTACGGCTATGGAGATCCTGACCACTTCGTTGCCCACTGCCCCAAGAAGAACAAGCACTCCTCCGACAAGTACGACTCCAGCAAGCGCAAGGACAAGCGCGAGTACGCCTCCAAGCACAAGTCGAAGGGAGGATTCGACAAGGAGGCGTTGAAGAAGAAGTACTTCAAGAAGGCCAAGGCCCAAGAGCGCGCCTTCCTCGCCTCCCTCAGCGACCTCGACAACGACACCGACGACGACCGGTCTTCTTCTCCCTCGAGCGATGATGAGTCCGAGAAGAGGCGTGAGGACAAGTTGACCGGGCTTTGCTTCGTTGCCAAGTCCATCCACGGAGGCTACTGCACCATGGCCGTGGATGAAGGTGTGAAGCACAACAAGGACGTGCTTCCCGGCGACGACGACTCTACCGAGGTAAAACCCTCCGTCGACGCTCTTATTGCCGAGCTTGATATCATGACCGATACTTTGATGAGTCAAGATAAGTTGCTGAAACGTGCTGCTCGTGAGAGGAAAGAGTTTAAGGACAAGCTAGAAGTTGTGGAGAAAGAACTTGAGGAAGCTAAGAAGCTTGTTGTTCATGTGTCTGACGAGGTTGAGTGCGATGAATGTGTTGTTCATATGACTAACTTTTCTGAGTTGCAATCTAAGTATGTTGCCTTGTTAGATGAGAACGATGAGCTGAAGGCTAGGTCTAGCTTGTTGGGTGCGTGCAAGTCTTGTTCAGGCTTGCAATCTAAGCTGGCAAAGAAGAATGCCAAGATCCATGCTCTTGAGAAGGCCAGTTCAGATAGCACTATTGTTGAGTGTGCACGTTGTGAGAGTTTGGTGTTGGAGCTTGAGTCTTGCAGGCATGACAAGATGAGATCCGAGGAAGACAACACATACCTTCGGTCCATCTTGAATTGGGTGTCTTGTAGTGAACCGTAGTTGGGCATGATGATGAGCCAGTTCAGACGGGGAACTGGGACATCGGGAGTAGGCTTTGCTCTAGGTGAGAAGGGTGAAAATGTCTATGGCAAAGTTGGTGAGTTCAGTGGTTTGAGCCCAAATGAGAAACCTTCCACTACTCCTAAATTGATCAAGATCAATCGACCTAAGCCTACCGAACCCACTGTGAAAGATGGAGTGTTTGAAGAACCTCCAAGAGCTCCACCTTAGAAATAAGTTTGGGTTCCAAAACCGAACCATCTCAGAAACCCACTTGACACTCTACTGAACATCTCTAAGGATCCCCTTCCTAAAGCAAAAAAGCTACCAAGAGTGAACCATACCCACAAGAGAGTGAGCCAACAACCACCTAAGAGAGAGGTGAGGTATCACTGTGACTATTGCCATAGGGATGGTCACCTTGTTGAGTTTTGCTTCAGGAGGAAGAGAGATGAGCGGCGGGAGTATGAGTTGAACAACCAGAACATGTACCATCCACCCCATGGTGTACATGTGCCTCCTGTTCAGAGGCGCAATGCTAGGCCAAGAGGTGCAATGCCTCAAGGTGCTAGGCCTCAGGTTGCTAGACCACGTGGTGGTCATGGTGGTCGTGCCCGGCGTTGTTCAGATCATGATCAATATGACTTTGGACCTCGTGACAGTGGCTTTTCAGTCCTACAGCTCTAGCGGACCACGTTTTCCCCCCACGTGGTGCCCGCTTTCCTCAAATGGGACATGGCATGTTTGGTGTTTTTCCTAACACTTTTCCAGGGCAAATGAGCCAACACTGGTATCCTTCACAGTTTACTAACCCCAGTGTTGCGCCATTTGCTCATCCTATGTTTTTCTATTGATGCAGGACAGAGGTCTGGAGAACGCATGGCTCATTGATTCCGGATGCTCGCGCCACATGACCGGAAGTTCCAAATGGTTCTCCAGCCTCGACCCCGTGCAATGTAAGGAGTACATCACATTCGGGGATAATAGCAAAGGTAAAGTGCTTTCTCGTGGGACCATTCGGGTCAATGAGAGTTTTGTCTTGAAGGATGTTGCTTTGGTTTCGAACTTGCATTTCAACTTGCTTTCTGTTTCGCAACTCCTTCAAGATGGCTTTGAAGTGCGCTTTAAGACTGGCTTGTCTCGAGTTCTTGACTCTCAGGGAAATCTTGTTTGCCAGATTGTTCCTTTTGGCCGTGTCTTTCGAGTTGATTTTTCTCATTCCTTTGGCTCTTCTCAATGTTTGGTGGCCGGATCCTCCTCTGAGCTTTGGAAGTGGCATAGGAGACTTGGTCACTTGAGCTTTGACTTACTAGCTAGGTTGAGCTCACTTGATCTAATCCGAGGATTGCCCAAGTTGAAATTTGAGAAGGATTTGGTGTGTCACCCTTGTCGTCACGGGAAGATGGTTGCCGCTTCTCACTCACTTGTGAATCAAGTCATGACCAAGGAACCCGGCGAGCTACTTCACATGGACATAGTTGGTCCAGCTCGGGTTCGGTCAGAGGGTGGGAAGTGGTACGTTTCTAGTGATCGTGGACGATTTTTCTCGCTACTCTTGGGTGTTTTTCATGGAGGGTAAGGATGAGGCTTTTTTCACATGCTCGAGATTTGATTCTTCGGTTGCAAAATGAGTTCCCTAAGAATCCCATGAGAGCGATTCGCAGTGACAATGGCACAGAATTCAAGAATACTCACTTTGAAACCTTTTGTGCTTCTTTGGGCCTTGAGCATCAGTTTTCCTCTCCCTATGTCCCTCAGCAAAATGGTGTTATTGAGTGCAAGAATCGGACCCTTGTTGAGATGGCCAGGACGATGCTCGATGAGCATAGGACTTCTAGGAAATATTGGGCCGAAGCTATCAACACCGCGTGTCATGTTTCTAATCGCATTCTTTCTTCGAGCCTTCATGAAGAAAACTTCTTATGAGCTGCGATTCGGTCGATTACCCAAGGTGAGCCACTTTCGAGTGTTTGGATGCAGGTGTTTCATTCTAAAACAAGGTAATTTAGATAAATTTGAGTCTCGATCCTCGGATGGTGTCTTTCTTGGTTATGCTTTACATTCTCATGCTTATCGAGTACTTAATCTTGAAACTAACCGAGTCGTAGAGACTTGTGAAGTCACTTTCGACGAGACCATGCCTTGTTCCATTCCTGTCTTTGAAAGTGCAGGTGATCAGAGATTGGTGAGAGCATCTTCGTTGAGGAGAATGAGGAAGATGCTGATTGGGGAGATGCAGAGCTGACCTCTTCGGCTGTTCCAGTCGAGTCTACGACAACTACTTGGGCTCACGGACCAGATCCATCTTCTTCCACTACATGGGGTCCGCACGAGCCACCTCCTCAGCCTACGTCGGCTGCACCTAAGGAGGCCCCAGTAGCTGTTGAGGGGGAGGCGACATCTTTGAGGGAAGCCCCTCGGCACATCCAGCGTCGCCACCCGCCTCAAACCATGATCGGCGACATCAGTCAGCGTGTTACACGCTCAAGGTCATATGAAATCTCACATTTCGCTCATTCCGCTTTTGTCGCTAATTTTGAGCCACAAAATATTGGACACGCACTTTCTGATCCCGATTGGGTCAATGCTATGCATGAGGAGTTACAAAACTTTGAGAGGAATGAAGTATGGGTCTTAGTTCCACCTCCACCTGAGTGTCACCCTATAGGTACAAAATGGGTTTTCAAGAACAAGCAAAGTGAGGATGGAGTGGTGGTGAGGAATAAGGCTAGGCTAGTGGCTCAGGGGTTTTGTCAGAAAGAGGGAGTAGACTTTGAAGAAACCTTTGCTCCTGTGGCCCGTATCGAGGCTATAAGGATGCTCTTAGCTTATGCAGTTTCGAAAGGGTTCAAACTGTATCAAATGGATGTGAAGAGCACCTTTTTGAACGGGTACATAGAGGAAGATGTGTATGTAAGACAACCCCCTGGCTTTGAAAATCCCAAGTATCACAACCATGTTTACAAACTCCACAAAGCCTTGTATGGATTGAAACAAGCCCCGAGAGCCTGGTATGAGCGTTTGAAAGCCTTCTTGCTTGCTAAGGGCTTTAAGATGGGTTCCGTAGATAAAACTTTGTTTCTCCTCAAGCAAGACACTGACACACTTTTGGTTCAGATTTACGTGGATGATATCATTTTTTGTGGTTCCTCTCATGCTCTTATTGCAAAGTTTTCTGAGACTATGAGCAGGGAATTCGAGATGAGTATGATGGGCGAGTTGACATTCTTCCTCGAGCTGCAAATCAAGCAAACACGTGAAGGAACATTCGTGCACCAAGGCAAGTACACCAAGGATCTTCTGAAGAAGTTTGATATGGGCGAGGCCAAGCCTCTTTCGACGCCCATGTCGACCACGATGGCCCTGGACGAGGACAAGGAAGGAGAAGCTATGGACCAGAAGGAGTACCGAATCATGATCGGATCGTTGCTATACCTGACGGCAACGAGACCGGACATCCAGTTCGCGGTCTGCTTGTGCGCGCGTTTTCAGTCTTCACCGCACACATCGCATCGTCAAGCCGTCAAGCGGATCATGAGGTACCTTCGGTTCACACCCGAATTTGGTCTTTGGTTTTCAGCTTCCTCCTCTCTTTCTCTTTGCGGTTACTCTGATGCGGATTATGCTGGCTGTCGTACTGAAAGGAAGTCCACTTCTGGGACTTATCAATTTCTTAGGTCTTCTCTTGTGTCTTGGTCTTCTCGCAAGTAGTCCACTGTAGCCCAATCCACCACAGAAGCTAAGTATGTTGCTGCTGCTGCTTGTTGTTCCCAATTGCTTTGGATGGTTGCTACTTTGCGAGACTATGGCTTAGAGTTTAGGCGAGTGCCTTTGTTCTGTGATAGCATCAGTGCCATTTGTGTAGCCAAAAACCCCGTTCTTCACTCCAAAACCAAGCACATAGAGGTTCGTTTTCACTTCTTGCGAGACCACTATGAGAAAGGGGACATTGACCTTATTCATGTTGACACCCATAACCAGCTCGTAGATATCTTCACTAAACCCCTTGACCAAACCCAGTTTGCTCGCTTGCGAGGAGAGCTTGGGGTTTGTTATCCTTTTTAGAAGAGGGAAGTTTGTGGTTCCTGTACATTAGTTTTTGGTTTTGTTTTTAGTTTAGCTTTTGTTTTCGCTTTTGTATCATATTTGCATATCATATCATCATGTATCATATTGCATCTTGAGCTTCATCCTTATAGTAGCTAGATTGATACTATGCTCTTGTTGGGGATGTTACGGATATACATGATGTGCTTTGCTTAGGCTCACTTTGATCTCTTGATATGAGCTAAATTTTTTTTTCAATTGTGAACTTGAATAACACTTTATGAAACTTGAAACATGTTCACCACTACTTGTAGCAACTGGCATGTATAGGTGTGTCGAGAACCCTTTTTGCTTCATATATATGCTTAGTTGCTACGGATCATACCTTCAGTTACACACTTGCTTGAGAAACTTGAATTTGTGCTAAAACTTAAAAAAAGCAAGGTATGAAAAGATCAGGATGGGTCTTTGTTGTCCCATGTCAGAGTATCGAGACAGCTCCCTATTGCACTTAAGGGTGAACTTGAGCTCTATAATGGATACCGAGATCACTGTCTTAAGCTTCTGATTGCTTTTGGCATAGGCTTGACATGATCAATAAGTCAGGTTTTGATGGCATCGATAACCTCCCGCACACATTTTTTTGACAAACATTGGTGATAAGCTGCATAACTCTGATAAAATTCAATTGATTGAAAATTTGATCAAATCACAAGTTTGTCTCATGACATGATGTGTGAACTTTGTTTGGGGTAGTTCACTTTGCATATATGTGTAGCACAAGGTTGATCTCCTGTCTATATTTGCTATGTGCTCATTCGGTGGTGGACCCTCTTTTAAATTGCTCAAACTTGATCAAACTTGCTAAAATACCATATTTCATCTCATTTGGTCATTTTGAGCATTTGCTAGCACTTGTATTTGTTGCTATATATACATGACAGCATCAGCTAGAGCATCTTTTCAATCTACTTGCTATAATTTTGAAGCTCCTGCATTTGTGCATTTCTGCATTCATAGCATGTTTTGAGGGGGAGTTGTAATCCTTGGGATCTAGCTTGATAAGTGCATATGTCAACAAGGGAGAGAAGTTTCCACACTCACAATGTCACAATCACCCAAAGTTAAGAGATATGCATTCATTTGAGTGAGATTGCATTTATTCAGGGGGAACTACACTTGAGTTGCTTTTGCTAGATGTGTTGAGCCTTTGCCTCTTCTAGATGGTCTAGCAGTTTTTCGGCTTTTTGAAGGGTCGAGATGGCGGACTAGAGGGGGGGTGAATAGTCCTTTCTAAAACTTAAACGCGTTGGCTAACCAAAACAAATGCGGAATTAAACTTATCGGTCTAGCCAAGACTATACCCCTCTATCTAAGTTCTCTAGCACCTTGCAAAGATCCTAATTAAGCAACTAAGGTGCTAAGCTTACCAAGAGCTCACCTAATCAATTCTAGAGCAAGGTCACATAAACCTATGCACTAGTACTTTGCCAAACGAGGGAGCTCCTACACAACTAGTGAAGCAAAAGCACAAAGCTTAAGCTCGCTAGCAAAGCTCAAAAACAAGGCAACTAATGCCAAATTAGAGAGCGCAAAACACTTAGCTACACAAACTAAGCAATGTGACTAACAAGGTTACACAAACCGAATTAGCCACACAAAGGGGATACTTTTAGCTACACAAGCAAGAAGATATCTAGCTAGCTACACAAGCACAACTAGAACAAGAGCAACTACACAAGCACAAGTATTATGAAAGTAAATACAAGCTTGTGTTGCACGAAAGCAAACCACCGAGAAGAGTAGACAATGTTGACACGGTGATTTTCTCCCGAGGTTCACTTGGTTGCCACCAAGCTACGTCCCCGTTGTGTCGACCAACACTTCGTGGTTCGGCGGCTAATCGGTCACACACCGAGCTTCTCAAAAGGCGCCGCAAGAACCCACCATCAAGTGTGGTAGCTCAATGACACGCTTAACTAGAGTTGCTCTTCACGATCCCCGCGGGGTGAGCACAATCCCCCTCACAAAGCTTCTCCGGAGCCTCGCACAATCTTCTTGCGAGCTTCGACGGAGCCACAAGCCACCAAGCCGTCTAGGAGGTGGCAACCTCCAAGAGTAACAAGCACCACCGGCTTGCAACACGATCACCTAGTGCCAAACGATGCAATCTCTCAAAGCAACGCACTAGAATCGCTCTCTCACTCGATCCGATGAGCACTATCAAGCATGAGTGAGTTAGATGGCTCCCAAGCACTACCACACAAGTCACAAAGACTATAGTGTGCTCAGCTAACGGCCACGGCCGGCCAAGGCATCTATTTATAATCTCACGGTCAAATAGAGTCGTTACCCCTTCACTGGGTCATTTTCGGGATGACCGGACGCGCCGGTCATAACTGACCGGACGCACTCAGCCGCGTCCGATCCTCCAACGGTCACTGACCCCAACGGTCAAAACAACGACCGGACGCGCTTCTCAAAACGACCGGACGCGCTGGTCCAACTGACCGGACGCGCCGATCGAACAACGGCTAACTGCGAAGCAACGACCGGACGCGCCCCTGGCAACGACCGGACGTGCTGCTGACGACCGGACGCGCTGGTCCTGAGAATGACCGGACGCGCTGGTCGCCTGAGCAGCGCTCAACGAAACAACGACCGGACGCGCTGAAGAAACATGACCGAACGCGACAGTGCCAGCGTCCGGTTATAGTCCAGTAAGCTCCCTGAACGACCGGACGCGTCTGATCATCCTTGCGTTCTGCAGATCTCTCTGGGTGCATGACCGGACGCGCCGGTCCCGCGAGTGACCGCGTCCGGTGCAGCGTCTGGTCACCTCAGTGACCCCGTTCGCCTCCGTTTCTTTTCCGACTTTCAGCGTAGTGGAAAAATAGGCTTTTCAACTCCTCGAAAACGCCTGAATCCCGCGCTCGCAAGCTCGGCGGGAGGGAGAGAGGAACCCAAACCCTCTCTACCGCTCAAACTTCATCGCCTTCGTAAATGTGCCAACACCAACAAGTGATCACCACCTTGTGCACGTGTGTTAGCATTTTCATAATCATTTTACCGAAGGAGTTAACCACTCAACTTGCCACGCCACTCGATCCTAGCAACGATGCATAGTTAGATCACACGAGTGGCACTAGATGACTGATATGCAAACAAGTTTGCCCCTCTTGATAGTACGGCCATCTATCCTAAACCCGGTCATAAACTTCTCTACACACCTATGACCGGTGAAATGGAAATGCCCTAGGTTATACCTTTGCCTTGCGCATTCCACTCCATCTCCTCCGTCGTTGATGCAACACATGCACCAACCATATCACAAATGATATGATCCACTTTATATCATCACGTGACCGTATTGGTTCATCGATCTTGACCTCACTTGCTCTTCACCGTTGCCTCGGTCCTTCGGCGCCAAGCCATCACACAACTTGCCCTTCACCCTAGCAACCGGTCCATCAAGCCAAGCCTCATCTTGATCTTCTCCACCTTGGTCACATGACTCCATGTCATGTCTCATGTGCATTAAGCTCCTTCATAACATCATCACATGTGGACTAATCTCCTGTGTATCTCACATAACCACATATTAGTCCACCTAAGTTGTCACTCAATTACCAAAACCAAACAAGGACCTTTCAATCCCCCCCTTTTTGGTAATTGATGACAACTCTACAAAGATATGGAAATTAAGCTTTTTCAAGCTAGCACTTCACACAAGTGTAAATTGCTAACTTGTTTTGGATTTAATGTTACTTATCCAACATTTAAGCTCTATGTCAAGATTTGGATAAGCACCATAAAATCCGACTTGGTAGTGATAGCTCCCCCTATATATGTGCTCAAATGGTTTGGTTTCAAGCTTGCACATATGCATAAATATGAAATTTATGGGAGGGTTAGCACTACTAAGTGATGCTAAGGTGTACAGAATAAACCTTTGTAGCTCGCTACCAATTAGTAGCTTGATACCATTTGAAAAACACAAGTTTGCCATCATCCTTAGCATCATGAGTAGCTGGACATCAAAAACACTAGAAACCCCGTGAGATCAACATTATAAGCAAGGTTCTAGTTTTTGCACGATAATCATAAGTCTAGCTAACATCCTATGCATGCTAGTTATCAAATCATCATTCAAGTTCTATAACTAGCATACACCATACAAGCATGCATTTTGAATTTAAGAACTTATGCAATGCAAGCAAGCACATGAATTATGCACATATCAAATGTAATCAATCAAAGTTCATGAGCTTGCTCCCCCTACTTGTGTGCTTTCTTTGTCCAAAAATGTTTGATCCCCTTACATTCTTCAATGTTACTCCCTCTTTGTCCATGTCCATGTCCAATCTTTCCAATCTCTCCCCAAAGCTCAAAAAGCTTTCATATCTTTGTCCAACTTCTCCCCCTTTGTCATCAATTTCCATAAAAGGTGTTCTTCTCAATTGATACAAAGGCTTGTATTGGGGTAGATGGTTGAGACTTGAATATTGCATTTTTGATGGACATTACCACATATGTTGGAATGACAAACTTTATGGTTGCTCTTGAGATACCACATAGGATCTTTGACCTTGATACCAATCGGTGGGGCTCCTCCCCCTATGTCATAGCATGTGTCATTCACTTGAGATACCACTTGGAGATGAGGGTAGCATTTCTTGATTTGATCACTTAAGGTTGAGAATCACTTGTGAAACCATCGTCTTGCATGAATGATACCACGTGAATATACCATGAGTAGGAATGTGATACCATTTGAAAGAGTTTTCTAGTGTGGATCCACTTTGAAGGATTTGGCAATAATATTCACTTCTTGAACATTTTCTATCTTCATGAGTACCACTTGTAAGATATCACTTGTAGATCATGATCTAGACACCACTAGTGAATACCACTTAGAAGATCAATTTGAGTCTAGATACCACTTGAAACAAACTAGATATCTATTTTCATTATTGTCTTGTGCTTGTACTCTTATCATTGCCATGAGCTTCTTGTATGACTTGAACTAAGTTGATTTGCCTAAGATTCCAAGTCCGATTTGATCCAATGACAAGCTTCTTCACACCTCATGCTAAGGGTTATCTTGCCAATGTTGTACTTGTCACTTGTTAGCAATCCTAACTAGATCAAGTACTTGGGTTTACTAGCTCATGAACAAACTCATATACATACCACTATAACATTTTAATCAATTCAAGCTATAGTGGTAGGCTATGAATTTAAATATTTCATTTGTTATGCATGATCCTAGTAGCATGTACTATATGCACTAATCACATACTAGTAAGGGATGAAATGATCATGCACATTACAATGATACCTTTGCTATGTTGGAGTAGAGGAATAGTCACATAGATTCTAATTCATTACTCCAATAGCAATATGAAGTCCAATTTATAAGCTTGGTGAAGACCAATCATCATAGATAAATCCATTCTTCACCCATATGAAAATGTAAACCACTTATGATCAAGTGCACTATCTCTTGAGTTGTGGTTGGCTTGCTTTATCTTTTTGATCAATGCTTGCATGAGAGAATCACTTAAAATATTAATTGAATTGCAATGACTAACTCTCTTTTGGGTGTTGCTTGCTCTTTAGATCAATCCTTTTGATTGCTTCAACTAAGCATCACAAGTTCCTCGGATCACCACTTCCATGTTAGCCTTCCAAGTCCCAAACTTGGTTTCACCTACACACGGCGGCAAGCCCCTCACTAGGGAGAAGTGACCTTTCTCCAAAGAACCACTCTTGATACTCACTTGAAATGATATAGTTTGATTGATCCAAATGATGAACTCAATCTTGATGAATAATCCTTGAATCTACATTTGAGTCCAACTCTTTCTACTTGTTTAAGTCCTTTTCCTTCTACCAAATGATCTCCAATCATCACTAGAACTTAAACTTCACCTTCATCTTAAGTTTGATCTTGATCTTCAAATTGAGTACCAAATAAGTATACCAAGTATATTTCACAATACAAAAGTCTTGTACTCATTGCTTTTCATGCTTCTAGATCAATCCAAAACCAAACTTAGGTACCTCAACCACTTGTAAGCATGTTTCCAACTTGAGGACCTTTCAATTAAAAGTGACTCTAGATTAATCCAATGATTTTCACTTTTCTGGCAGATTCTGTACCCTTCAAAGAATAATTCATATCTCCCAATGTACAGATCCAAATGCCATAAAATTTGGTGGAGATGTGCTTCACTAAGTCATATAGCAACTGTAAAAATTTGAACTTCTTTTGACTTCTAGATTGCTACTAGATTTCAAATCTTCCACCACTGCTACATGCTGAAAACTGCTGCACTATAACTGACAAGATGCACTCCAAAACCGAAGCATCTCTTATCCACTTCTCATGAAATTTCTACATCATCTTCTTTCATAAGTGTAGAGCATGTATACCAAATTTCAAGCCAATCCAAATAGATTTGATCACTCAAACATGGCTAAGATCACTGCTAGCTCAGATTTTTAATGTAGGACAGATTTCAATACATGAGCTATTCTTCATCAAATATGAATCAAACTTGAAACTAACTTGTTTGAATACTTTCACAAGACATATATCCATTCAATCCACTTACTAAATATCATCTCATGAATTTATTCAACACAAACCAATCCAAACTTGATTACTAAGCTTTTAATCCATTCAAACATCTCATAGCAAGCAACATTGCATATATATCCAATTCAATCAACTCATATGCACCCAAATGAAATAATCAACAAGAGATATACCTTGGTTAGCTCATGATTATTCATAGCAAGCTTTCAACTTGAATATTTGCAAGCCATCAAATATGATTCCAAATCACCACAACTTTGATTATTGCACTTGTATGTTGTAGTACTTGAACTTCACTTATTTTGACTTGGCATTGGGATTGGATATGCATTGAGCTTCATAACTTGACTCAATATATGATGAACAAAATGAAACCAATTGAATCAAGCCTCCTAATGCCGATGATACCTATAAACAATCATCCACTCTTCGATGGTACCCAAACTAGTTTGGGTCCTCTCAAATTAGGGGCAACATACTTAGGCAAAGCCTTAGTATGGTTAGCGGGAAGTTTTGCAATTCCAACCAATGAGGTACCATTGTCATCCTTTCTAAGCATATTAGTATTATCAATTGAAATAGGCTTAGAATTGTTACCTAGGGGACATGAATAAGCCGTGTGTCCCCTTTCCCGGCATGAGTAGCAACTTCTCTTAGATTGAGCCTTTTCTTCCTTGCTCATATGTTGCTTCTCATTGCCTTGCCTCTTACGAGTTGCTTGAATCTTCTTTTCAAGCTTGGTAGGACACACCGAGGCAAAGTGTCCCATATCTCCACATTTGAAGCACTTGATGTGAGCATGTACTTTCTTCTCGATTTGATTCTTGCTCATCATCTAGGCATCTTGGATTTGCATTGGATGCCTTGCTCTACCACCCTTCTTGTTTTCTTCTTCTTTATCATCAAGTCACTAACATCTTCATGATTGATCTTGACTTTAGCTTGGGGCTTTGCTTTTGGCTCAACTTGAGACTTCTTAGTAGGGCAACACTTGGCAATATGTTCCACTTCATGGCATCGGTAGCACATGAGTTGGGATAGCTTCTTTGCATCTTGCTTCTTCATAATCTTGCCCTTGCTCTTGTTGTAGCCAATACCACTCTTATCACCATATCTTCTTTGATTGGTCATGATATGCTCAATGGCGATTTTAGAGTTGTAGCACCTCTCTAACTTGTTGCTCAAATTCTTCACTTCACTTTTGAGCTCATTGTTCTCCTTCAAAAGGTTAGTCTCACAAGACATAGAAGTAGAACAAGCATCTAATTGTGAAGAACATGGCATATATAATAAATCATCACAAGAGGTGGATACATGCTTCTTGCCTACATCACAAGGGTTAGTAATATGTGATTGATCATTTGACCTAAATGATGAGCTCTCACTAGATTTGGTTTCTTCATTAGAAAGCTTCTTAGTGAGTAAAGCATGTTCTTGTACCAAGTTATCATGAGCAACACTAAGTTCCTCATGAGCCAATTTTAGCTCCTCATGTGAACAAGTAGTAACATAAAGTAGATGCTTTTGTTGTTCACATGTGGTCTTTAGAAAAGAGTTTTCATTTTCTAATTTACTTACTCTTTACATTTCCCTTTTCAAGGCTCTTGAGAGTTTATATAAAAGCTCTAAATTTGGATCATCACAATCCACAACAAAACCACCAACATGTATCTTAGTGTTACCATGTGATGATGTTGAAGAGCTTGTTGAAGCATCACTCTCATAGCCATCATCTTCACCATCAAGTGTGCATGAAGTAGAATCATCACTTGTATCACTTGTGGTATTATCATCATTCTTGTCAAGTGATCTTGTGGAATGATCATCATCATCATCATTGACATTGAGGTGGAGCAATCCTCCACAGCCACCTCGTTGTGGTCATGCTCAACATCCTCATGTACCTCCATCACTATGTGATCATCCTTCTTGAATTTTCCATCATCCCAAATTGAGGAGTCACAATAGTGATGCTTGAGCGTCGTCCACATGCTATGTGCACTTGAGAGACCTCTCACCTTATCAAAAATCTCATCATTCAAAGCTTTGATTAGATAAAACTTAGCTTGTGCATCAAGTGTTCGGCAATCCTTTTGAGCTTGGGTACGGTTACCACACCCATCCAAGTCATGAGAAAAGCCAACAACTATGATCCACCAAAACTTAGGGCCAAGAGCACGAAAATGATCAAGCATGTGATTTTTCCACCGTGCATAGAGAGTGCCATCAAAAAAGTGTTCCACACAATCATCTAGCCCATAAGCCGCCATCCTCTCGGGTCGGTGAAGACCACAAATGAGAGACCTGGCTCCGATACCACTTGAAGGGTCGAGATGGCGGACTAGAGGGGGGGTGAATAGTCCTTTCTAAAACTTAAACGCGTTGGCTAACCAAAACAAATGCGGAATTAAACTTATCGGTCTAGCCAAGACTATACCCCTCTATCTAAGTTCTCTAGCACCTTGCAAAGATCCTAATTAAGCAACTAAGGTGCTAAGCTTACCAAGAGCTCACCTAATCAATTCTAGAGCAAGGTCACATAAACCTATGCACTAGTACTTTGCCAAACGAGGGAGCTCCTACACAACTAGTGAAGCAAAAGCACAAAGCTTAAGCTCGCTAGCAAAGCTCAAAAACAAGGCAACTAATGCCAAATTAGAGAGCGCAAAACACTTAGCTACACAAACTAAGCAATGTGACTAACAAGGTTACACAAACCGAATTAGCCACGCAAAGGGGATACTTCTAGCTACACAAGCAAGAAGATATCTAGCTAGCTACACAAGCACAACTAGAACAAGAGCAACTACACAAGCACAAGTATTATGAAAGTAAATACAAGCTTGTGTTGCACGAAAGCAAACCACCGAGAAGAGTAGACAATGTTGACACGGTGATTTTCTCCCGAGGTTCACTTGGTTGCCACCAAGCTACGTCCCCGTTGTGTCGACCAACACTTCGTGGTTCGGCGGCTAATCGGTCACACACCGAGCTTCTCAAAAGGCGCCGCAAGAACCCACCATCAAGTGTGGTAGCTCAATGACACGCTTAACTAGAGTTGCTCTTCGCGATCCCCGCGGGGTGAGCACAATCCCCCTCACAAAGCTTCTCCGGAGCCTCGCACAATCTTCTTGCGAGCTTCGACGGAGCCACAAGCCACCAAGCCGTCTAGGAGGTGGCAACCTCCAAGAGTAACAAGCACCACCGGCTTGCAACACGATCACCTAGTGCCAAACGATGCAATCTCTCAAAGCAACGCACTAGAATCGCTCTCTCACTCGATCCGATGAGCACTATCAAGCATGAGTGAGTTAGATGGCTCCCAAGCACTACCACACAAGTCACAAAGACTATAGTGTGCTCAGCTAACGGCCACGGCCGGCCAAGGCATCTATTTATAATCTCACGGTCAAATAGAGTCGTTACCCCTTCACTGGGTCATTTTCGGGATGACCGGACGCGCCGGTCATAACTGACCGGACGCGCTCAGCCGCGTCCGATCCTCCAACGGTCACTGACCCCAACGGTCAAAACAACGACCGGACGCGCTTCTCAAAACGACCGGACGTGCTGGTCCAACTGACCGGACGCGCCGATCGAACAACGGCTAACTGCGAAGCAACGACCGGACGCGCCCCTGGCAACGACCGGACGCGCTGCTGACGACCGGACGCGCTGGTCCCGAGAATGACCGGACGCGCTGGTCGCCTGAGCAGCGCTCAACGAAACAACGACCGGACGCGCTGAAGAAACATGACCGGACGCGACAGTGCCAGCGTCCGGTTATAGTCCAGTAAGCTCCCTGAACGACCGGACGCGTCTGATCATCCTTGCGTTCTGCAGATCTCTCTGGGTGCATGACCGGACGCGCCGGTCCCGCGAGTGACCGTGTCCGGTGCAGCGTCCGGTCACCTCAGTGACCCCGTTCGCCTCTGTTTCTTTTCCGACTTTCAGCGTAGTGGAAAAATAGGCTTTTCAACTCCTCGAAAATGCCTGAATCCCGCGCTCGCAAGCTCGGCGGGAGGGAGAGAGGAACCCAAACCCTCTCTACCGCTCAAACTTCATCGCCTTCGTAAATGTGCCAACACCAACAAGTGATCACCACCTTGTGCACGTGTGTTAGCATTTTCATAATCATTTTACCGAAGGAGTTAACCACTCAACTTGCCACGCCACTCGATCCTAGCAACGATGCATAGTTAGATCACACGAGTGGCACTAGATGACCGATATGCAAACAAGTTTGCCCCTCTTGATAGTACGGCCATCTATCCTAAACCCGGTCATAAACTTCTCTACACACCTATGACCGGTGAAATGGAAATGCCCTAGGTTATACCTTTGCCTTGCGCATTCCACTCCATCTCCTCCGTCGTTGATGCAACACATGCACCAACCATATCACAAATGATATGATCCACTTCATATCATCACATGACCGTATTGGTTCATCGATCTTGACCTCACTTGCTCTTCACCGTTGCCTCGGTCCTTCGGCGCCAAGCCATCACACAACTTGCCCTTCACCCTAGCAACCGGTCCATCAAGCCAAGCCTCATCTTGATCTTCTCCACCTTGGTCACATGACTCCATGTCATGTCTCATGTGCATTAAGCTCCTTCATAACATCATCACATGTGGACTAATCTCCTGTGTATCTCACATAACCACATATTAGTCCACCTAAGTTGTCACTCAATTACCAAAACCAACAAGGACCTTTCACTTTTCGAGTGTTGCTAGTGGTGTTGAGCCCGTTGCCTCTTCTTGAGGGCTAGCTTTGTTTTACTTGGTTGCGTCGAGTCGTTGCCCATGTCTTTGGGGACCAAGTTTTGCTCATTTCAAAAGACCTGGTTTTGGCTTTTCTTTGGTTTTTGGTCATTTGGTTGAGCTCTTTGTTTTTCTCTTCTTCTTCTTTTTCTTTTGCTCAAGTTGTTCGTGTATTGGTGTTGACAATGCACTCATCAAGGGGGAGATTGCGAACACAAGGTTGACAAGTACCCTTGTGTGATCGTTTTGTGATGAGTGATTGTCAAATGTGATCCATAAAGTCGGTTGAGTGGTGACTAACCCTACCTTGGCGAAAGCCTTGTGTGCGACATGTCTCTTGGCTTGTGTTGTGCAGGTGTGAAGCACGGAGGTGGTAGCCGACGGCGAGGTGAAGGTCAAGGAGGATGTACCGTGCCGATGGACCGGAGGGGTGAAGGACGGACGTGAGGCTTGGACCGAGGGACCTGGAGGCCGGATGGCTAGCTACGGTGGCTGACACTTGGGACATCGACAAGCACGAGAAGACATGGGAGTGACCGTGTTGACCGTGGAGGTGACACGTGTCGGATGGCGGAGGATGCGTATGGAGTACGCTACTCGCGAAGCGGTTTGATGGTTTGGGCCTCAAAACCATCGGAGGCGGGTTTACGGGTTTGGGCCTTAAAACCCGGGCGGAGGTTCCGAGGTGGAACGGACGGCACGTGGCGGCATCGGGGAGTTCGCGTCGAGGCGAAGCTACCAGTGAGGAGGTGCGGTGGCCATCGGATCAACATGGAGACCGAGTTGGACCTCTACGCCCTTAGGCTCGATGGTTTAGCTCTTATGTATCCAGGGGCAATTAGGGGAATGTGTAATAGCCCTGATAAATAGGGGATGGCAGCCCCAAGCCATCTTCACCTCTCCACCCACCTCATTTTGTTTCATCCTTCTAGGGTTCTCTTCCTCTAGTTGCTTTGCTTATGAGAGAGGTCCACTAATTGTTAAGATTAGTGTAAGAACCAAGCTTGCAAGGGAAAGGAGGTCCTGAATCCTCCTTGTTTCCTCCGGAGTTCGGAGAAGTAATCATCTTGTGTGTTCTTGAACCGTTCCTCACGTTCTTATTTTGGTCCCTCTTGTTCTTGCCTTTGATTCGCGTTTTCTAGACCATTTTCGTTGGTTTTGGTTGCCTTGATCTAAGCTATGACGTGAGTAGATCATCCTCACCGAAGGAAATCACTTGATTCCTCACGAGCATGTAGATCGGGCAAGTTCTTGGTCTAGGGTGCAAGAAAATGGGATTGTTTGTTCGTCCTTGATTTCTCTTGATTGGCTTCAAATTGAGCGATGATCTCTTAGAGACAGCTCCCCAACTGTCTTGTGATGTTGCCTACAAAGTATCGTGGCAGTTGGTGAAGATTTGGCCACAAATTGGGAGAGTTTTGGTTGGAGGCGGTTTTCTCGTGTTATGTTCTTCGCAACCCGGCTAGGCCGACTTTCCAACTCGGCTAGGCCGACCCTCAAACTCGGCTAGGCCGGCTCTTCATCCCGGCTAGGCCGAGTTTGGACACTGCAGAGAGGCAACCCGGCTAGGCCGACTTTCCAACTCGGCTAGGCCGACCCTCAAACCCGGCTAGGCCGGCTCTTCATCCCGGCTAGGCCGAGTTTGGACACTGCAGAGAGACAACCCGGCTAGGCCGGCCCTCCAACTCGGCTAAGCCGGCTTTGACCAGTGCTAGTGTTTTTTCTTTCGTGTTTTTGTCGTTTGAGCTCCGTTTCTTTTAACGATTGTTGCGTTGGCTTTCTATCGTTCCGTAGATCTTATCTAGGTGTTTCTGTCACTGGTTGGCTTGAGTTTCCAAGATTTGAGACCTCGCTTCTTTTCAATAGAAGTGGAAAGTCTCGTTTTCTTGTCTATTGGTTCGGTGCTCGCTCCGCTCGCTTTATGGTGATCCGTTGCGTTCCGAGGGAACTTCCACCCTTCTCTCTGGTCGTGGTCATCATAGTGTTTATGTTTGCCTCTTGGGGTTTGTGATTTGAGCCGAGGACCAAAGTTTTGAAAGAATTTTGAGGCTCCCATTCACCCCCCTCTGATCGCCATTTCTGGTCCTTTAGTTGCCTAGGGACATGATGGTGATGCTTTTTTCCTTAGATCTATGCTCCTCATATAAGCTGCAGGATTTTAGCAGCGGAGAACAAGAGGGAGCGAAACGAAGTGAGGCTAGCTTTTGAATGATAGATCATGCGTGCAACGTGCGCCAAAAACTCCAAGAGGATATATCGTTACTCATTTCTTTTATTTCGGCCTTATTTGGTTGTATTGGCATGGGATGTATGGGTATTCGATGTGCGGCTGTGTGCAGCACAGCTACATGGTATTGGACTCTGTTTTGCATAGCTGCCGAACCTGCTTGTGTAGGCCTGTACGGGAAGCCAGGAAGGTAGAGGAAGACATAGTTCACATAGAAATCAAGGTGGAGCTTGCTTGGGCGTAGGATTGGAAAAGCAGATGGCGAAGTGCTTTAGCATCTCGTGCTAGGAGGTAGAAATCATACAGTGGATATGAGCGGTATTCTTTGTCTGTAACTCTAAACTACTCCCTCCGTCCTAAATTAATTGCACGTTTGCGATTCAAAATTTTCCTACAATAAGGGCATGTACAACAGTGAGACAGCTGCTGTCTATAAGTTCTTGGAATTTACAACACAGACAGCTAAACAGACAGCTCGTACAACCCACAGACAGCTGCTGTCTATTTTAGCTGTCTATAAAATATTTAATGCTCGCATGTAGCCATGATCAATCGTGAATATTATTTGTATATATCATTGTGTTGCTAATGGATGGAAAATAATTATTTCAAAGCAAATCATGTATTATATAATATAATATATTTCATAAATCAAATATAACATAAATCTTTATTCCTCATAAATCAAACATGATTAAAACATTTATGTCTAATTTTCTTTGTTTCCATAGCGCTGCCATATGTGCTCAACAAGATCATCCCTGAGTTGTCTATGTGTTGGTCGTGCTTGGATAGCGGAATTCCTTCTAAGCACATCCGTGAAGCATGGATTGGGGGTATCACTTGTATGCACTTCAGACGGGAGCACTATCGTTGTACTTGCATTCTCATTCAAATCTAAGGAAACTCTAACCAAATCCTTCTCATCCTCCACTATCATATTGTGAAGGATAACACAAGCTTGCATTATGTTGATAACGTCCTCCTGCTTCCATAACCTTGATGGCCGATTAACAATATCAAAGCGGGATTGCAATACGCCAAATGCGCATTCGACATCCTTCCTCGCTCCTTCTTGCATTGATGCATATAATTTGTCTTCTTGCGTCTGAGGGGCTGTTATTGTCTTTACGAAGACCGCCCATTCTGGATATATTTTATCGGCAAGATAGTAGCCCATATCATATTGTCTTCCATTTACGGTGTATTGCACCCTTGGAGCTTTCCCTTTTAGGACATCAATGAACAATGTTGACTTATTTAGGACATTGATGTCGTTCTGAGAACCGGCGGTACCAAAGAAAGCATGCCATATACGAAGGTTACGAGATGCCACTGCTTCAAGAATCACAGTAGGAACACCTTTGTCACCACGTGTGAACATCTGATCGGAGTAGCCACTAGTGAATACTCTGCGAGCCTTCAGATATGCACATTCATATAGATCAGTCCACCGATTAATCTTGTGCCATCGATCCTTGGCTTGCTTTGCATTTCTTTTCCTCTGTGACGGGATGGTCATGTTGTATGACTTAACAACATCACCCCAATAGTGCTCGTTGTTCCTATCGGCTCCAATGGATGAGTCTGTTGAATTTTTCAACCAAGCACTCATCAATTTCTCGTCTTCGTCTGGTGTCCACATGATCCGCTTCTCAGTCCTGACATTCTCAATATCGCTATCAACTTCAATAGCCTCCTCGTCAGAGAGAACTTCCACTCCTTGAGAAGAACTTCCATGGTTGTTAAGCTGTGGTGCATCCATTGAGGCAAAACTGATGCCAACATCGATAGGCCTTGGTGCCTTGAAAGGTGCATAATGAGATGGAGCACCAACAAAATGTGAATTCTGTGATAAATGAGGTTGGTTGTTGAATAAACCCATAAATCCACCAGGAGGATGTGTGCTGTTGTCCCTGCAAGATTGTATACATGAGCTCAGTAATATTCATAGGAAACTAAGAAGAGATAGATTCAGCTTTGTTGTAATGCACAAGAAACATGTAGCTGTCTTGTCCGAGTCTAAATTGTCATCTCCTTGTACTATATTTAGATAGGTTATCATTGAAACAGTTCTCTACCATGGGATACACGAGAAACATGCAGCATTTTCTTTTTTTTAGTTAGCACAGATTCAACTTTGATTATAAATGGCACCCATTTAACAAAAAATTGACTATCTGAACATCTAACATAACTTTATTACCACCGTTCTAGCACATTGAAAATAAGCAGCCATTCTAATTTGACTGACTGAACACAAGTAGAAATAATAGTACACAAATAACACATAAGACTTAAGGCCTGTGTTCAGACACAAATATAAAACATACAGGGAAGGAAAAATATGTAAAGTTGAAAATGGTTCAGATTTAGCAGATCCTCGATAATACTATTTGTGCCTTATTTGAACACTATACCAACTATCGCACTGGGCCATCAGAATAGAAGTATAAAAATTGAATTTTACATGCTGTTCTAAGTTTAGAAACCTCAGGAGAGATAACTGGATCACTGAACATCGGCACAATTGGAGAACAATGACAGCATATATATATTCAATACTGACAGGAACAAATGAGCATAAATACAGAATACAAATTCAAGCAAATCAAGGATTACCATGCTGGATCCCAACTAGACTGATGCCCAAACGGAGAACATCTTCCATGGGAAGAACCAACTGCACCAAATCCGACCATGTAACCTTGTCTGCAATGGATCATTGAAGAATCGAATCCATCTGATAGGGATTGGGGATGAATCGTACCAGCAGAGGGGTTGGGTGTTGGGGGCGAGTTGCTTCCGTGACCGACGAATGCTGCTGCCATGCCGTTGCGGAAACCGGCGAGGTTGGGTGCTACGGCTGAGTCGCTTCCACGAGGAAGTCTACTCGCAGCAACCCCTGCCCTTGCCGCCGCCGTCTTTGTGGCTGCTCCCGCCGCCGCCGCGGCCACCGCGGCTTGTAGCCCTGCCTTCGCTTTGCTCTTTGAGGCAACGGGGCCTTCCTCTTCGACTCCCGGCTGGACATCGTGAGGCAGGCGAGCGGCGAAATCCGGCGAAGAGAAAGGTCGGAGATGGATTTGGGCGAGAATGGCGGCAAAAATGGCGGGGCTGAGACATATATGTGAGTTTCTGGCGCGCAATCTTTGCCTTGCGCGCGCAACCGGATCCGCACGCTGTCGACTCGAGACGACGGCTTCGTACAACGCGCGGCCTGCCGTCTTCTTCGTCTCGGAGCACGAGCGCTCGCCGGCGTCTCACCAGACGACGACTTCCTTCTCTCTCTTCATTTACTGCAGCAAAACAGGGGGGATTTTGTAAAATTTCCGTCACGAGACGACGGCTGCAACGTGCCCTAAAGGGCCAATTTGCACAAAGTTCAATGCACAGACGCATAGCAGCAGATGGCTGAACCCGCAGAACACAGTGGTCTACCGAGGCTTCTGGACCCAACCAGCATTAATCGAAGACAACAAAAATAAAAATCGAATTAAACAGAGAACACGACGGAAGGGGGTTGCTCTGGTCCACTCATTCTCTTCTTCCTTTTCCCTGCCGTCCACGCACTCATATGAGTCCGTACCAAAGCTCCTCCCTGGTAAAAAAAAAAGCTCCTTCCCCGCGCATGCATGGCCGGAGCCTGGATCGGCAGCGGCAGTTTGCACTGTGCCAGACCTTTTTTAGGGGCACTTTCATCATTTTACTCGTCACCTTGGTTTTCGTGCCACCACCTAGAATGCTAACTTAGGGGGTGTTTGGTTCCCTTGTTTTTTTAATACCTGTCACATCTAATGTTTGGAACATGCATGGAGTGTTAAACATAGACTAATTACGAAACTAATTGCACAAATTGAGATTAATTTACGAGACGAATATATTAAGCCTAATTAGTCTATTATTAATATCCGAATACCTATGGTCAACCCTATGGTCAACACATATTAAAGTTTAACAGAGCGAACCAAACAGACCCTTATTTTGAGATGGAGGGAGTAAACTGGGCTGTATATAGTATATGATTACGAGGAATTTTACAATAGTCGGAAAAAACATGAGTCATCCATTCGACAAGATTGGATGGTGCAAAATAGGACATACCAATGCAAAAGTACCTATAGAGATACTAAATAAGTGGGACATTAACAAAATTAGCTGGGACAAGTACTAAAATATACGGGTCCAGGTTTATTGTTTATTTTTTGTTATTTTTTGGGTTATGGGTAAATGGTAATTTTAGCACCTTCGTTGAAGGGCAAAGTTAGTAATTTTTTCGGTTATGAGGAGCTGGGCTGCCTGGTGCTTGGCGGCGGCCGCGGGCACGATGAAGAGGAGGGGGCGTGCTTCGGGCTGAGGAGATGACGCGGACAGGGAGCCAACGCGTGTTCTACATCCTCTCAGCCTGTTCGTTTCGCTGGTTTATTGTGCTGAAAATACTGTTCGCTGGTTTGTTGTGAGAGAAAAACACTACTGGATGGCTGCTGAGTGTGCTGATAAGTCCAAACGAACAGGGCGAGCTTCTCCCCGGGTCTAACCTGTCGGCGCTATTCGTCGGCGCCGGGCGAGGGGGCAAGGAGCGGGGGTTCGTGAGCGAGCCCGCCGCAGCCGTGTTGGCCCACGTGGACCAACCAGGGTCATGTGACATGTCCGCTGTGAGCAACCTGTGCAGCAGGCTCTTGTGCCGGCGAGGCTCGACTCCATGGCCTGCACGCAGCTCACCAGCAGCGTGCGGATGTCCACCTGCTGCTGAGAAGAAATCAAGAAGAGGCACGACGCTTCTTGCATGGCGACGTGGACAAGGCAATTGATCATTATACCGAAGTTGTGCCCCCCCTGAGCGGGAGGAGTGAGCGGCTGGTGCTGCACAGCAGCTGCAAGCAGTGCCGGGCTGCCGGCTCGCGCGGCATGAGGCCGGCGCGGCGGTGAGCGACGCGACACACGGGCTTGTCCTGGCGCCGTTCATGCCAGGAGCCTGTGGCGGTGCGTGCAGGCGTACGACATGAAGGGCACCGGGAGAGCCTCCTGGACTGTGTGGACTTCGCTGGAGCATGGCTCGACGGCCGGAAACACCATCGGAGTGCGGCGCGTGGCGCGAACCCGAAGCTGCCATACTGCGTCGCTCGGATGATGAGGAAGCAGATGAGCGTCGCTTGGTTACGAAACTACCCTCAACATTACAAATTGTATTTAATAAATAATGTTTCTCAATTAGTTAGCTCAAAAATAGAAAAAAAATAAAAGTACCTGAAGGTACCATGGTTCTTTCCCAACCATCGTAAAAGATCTCATATGATTACATGCTAACTTATTACAGATATCTATAACGGAATTATGTTGGATGTTAGCGAATCAAACAGTATCTAGATGCTTAATAAAGTGAACGAATAGTTGAAGACATGCTGTTAAAATTTGACAGTTTGAGAGCTGATAGATATATTGGTTGATAGAGCCTCTAGTTGTGAGGCTGCCCACCTTGGACGGCATTAAGGCCAACTTGTGGGGAGGAAATGACACCGATCGACACGGCCTGAGACTAAGAGATATACAAGAGTAGTACATTTGGTACTACAAAAATTGATTAGACTATACACAATTCCTAATATATAGTGCCTAAGATTACGTAACGGCAATTCACTACTGCAATCAGGCACTGTAAGGGCGGATCAGAAGGCACTGTAAGGACGGGTGGCACAACCGCCCCTCCAGGAGGCTTTTACAAATTAGCCCACTGTAGGGGCGGTTGGCATAGCCCACCCTTACAAATGTATTTGTAAGGGCGGTTGGATCACCAATCCCCCTTAAAAATACCATTTGTAAGGGCGATTGGATCTAGAACCACCCCTACAGTGGATTTTCTATAGAAAAATTCAAAATCAAATACAATTCTGACCATAGAATATAATATAGAATACAAATTCAAATTCAAATCTGACCAGATATACACATCCACAAACACACAAGCAAGATATAAACCACAATTACAAGCCATAATTCACAAGCTCAAAAGTCCAATTCACAAAGTCCATCATTATCACATTACATAGCCATAATTCATAAGTTCAAATAGTCCACAAGTCCAAACCATCACAAGTTCAAAAGTTTCACAAGTCCAAACCATTCCAAATTATTCTCAATGGCCTAGAGCTAACCTATGAGTCTCACGGAGGTGTTGGTACATAGGATTACGACCTAAGTCAGATGATCAATCATGGTAATCGCCTCTGGAATAAACAACCTGGTCAATGATGAAGTTGCAAAGGTCGCCGACGAGCTCCAAGAGTTGATCATCCTTGTATACGTCCCTTTGCTGGTCAATCTCTTCTTTCCACTACAAGAGAACAAGTTTAGGTCTAGTATTTCATAGGATAAGCTAAGTATTCATACTATGAGCGAAGAAAGTGTCAAACTAACCAGATTGGGGTGTCTCCTGTAGGCACTAGTGTTACTCATCATACAACATACATAGTATCCACAATGTAGACTCCCAGGCCTCTGCTTGAGACACTGTGTGTTTCGCATATGAAATGTTAAGTAATGCTATTGACAAAGCATGTAATGGAGTGTACCGATGTAAGTTACACATACCGGACATAGAGTTTTGATACCCAAATCGTCTCCCCTTACTGGATCATGCCTTCCTTTATGTTCATTCACATAGTGCCTGAATGCCCTGCTTGAATGGTTTTAGCAAATGCAACTTGTTAGTATCAAAAAGTGAAGTTTACAAGTATATATACAAACTAATATAAGCTAATGAGGATTATTGTTGATATGTACATCTTGCAAATCGCTATGAAGTCCATGTATGACTCAAGCGCATAATCTGCTGAGTCATAGACAACTGTCATGCTCATCCCAACATCGATCCCTACAAGAATCCAGTGCGCCCTGCATGAATTTAATCATTGAAGAAATAAATAAGCTCTTTTACATCGAACTAATTATGTCGAACAATGCTTTATTTAAGTTTAGAGACGAACTTACCCAAAGTGGTATGGTAACCAAACTATTTCATTATGCTGTAGTTTCTTAAGACATTTGGCAATCCGACATGCAACCTTAAGGCCCTCTCTATGCATCTTATCTGCCCGGATTTTCTCTTTCTCATCAATGGTCTCTCCGGCAGCTAGTTCTTCGCCATCCAATTTCTAATGCTTGGGGTACTGGAAATTTGATGCACATATCAACCAAGGGTCTATATACTCGGCTCTTAGACTTGGCATTTTCTTCACAATACGTGTTTGCATTCTACAAATCACAATGTGGTTAGTTACAACAAAATACAAATATTTCATTCATATCATATTGAGAGGGCAAGGACTTATAGGCACCACAAGCGAACTAGACCCATTTCCATCATTCCGAGGTGAAAGCATTCCTGCATGTCTTGGAAGTCAAATAATATTTTTCCAGCTGTGCCTCCAAATGTGTCTTCACTAAAGGTAGCTTTTATGTCATTTAGTCCCATCGACTGAGCACGCAAGTACCAATCATGGAACTTTCTCATTCCAATTGGCATGCACTGCATGATTCTGTTTGGTAGGAACTTCTTGCCTCTTACATATTTCTTTGGGCAATCATTTGTCCATTTGATGTCCTCAACACTTGGATACTTCTTTACCGGTTGGTGTAGTTTGCTAGTGTCGGGCGGCTCAGAAGCACATGCGTAGACTTCTTTAACTTGGTTCTCAAGCTTGTACTGGTCACGAGCAAACCACTTGTCAATCAAGGGGACGGTTTTCATCAACTCAAACATTGGCCTCGTATGGATGGGAATCTTCTTTTGAGCCTCCGATACAAGCGCGTGCTCAACTTCTTTTTCAAAAGGTAGACCTTGTTTAGGCCCTTGCTCGGTTGGACAAGGCTGCGGCATCACTTCATGCCCTTGCTCGATAGGACGAGCTGGAGAATGTTGTGGCATCTCATCATGCCCTTGCTCGGTAGGACGAGCTGAAGAGTGTTGTGGCATCTCATCATGCCCTTGCTCGGTAGGACGAGTTGGAGAGCGTTGTGGCATCTCATCATGCCCTTGCTCGGTAGGACGAGCTAGAGAGTGTTTTGGCATCTCATCATGCCCTTGCTCGCTTTGACGAGCTAGAGAAGTTTGTGGCTCATCAAGCACGTGGTCCCTAGGAGTCAGGGAAGAATGTGCCACCTCAGGCATGTGGTCTCCATGGGCCGGTGAATACACTTCCTCATCTTGATCAGCTTGCTCCAAATGTACATCAGTTGGAGTTGGCGAAGAAACATTCAACACAATGTTCTTTTTGTGCCAGAGGATGAACTATTTCATGACTGCTCCAAGCTCACGGAGCCCCTCGGGAGTTGGGTGATCTATCTTCCATGTCACGAACTCAGGCTTCACGGTATGCACCTCAACCCTAGTGTAGTCCTGCGGGATTTCACGCGCGCTCGGAGGATGTGCCACACCTGTTGCCACCTCAAGAAACGTGTCTCCCCTGCCCATGGGAAGTACTAGGATGCAACTAGTTGGCACCCGTATACGATCGATGACAGTTGCGGATGCGTTGGAACCTTGGCTGCTGGGAACATCCGGAGGGCTGCCAATTAAAGCCAATTCTCCCGGTGGCCCCATTAGCATCCGTGGCTCTGTATTCACACCTTGCTTCAAAAGCGCCTTCGCAACTAGAGCCTTCACTTGGAGTTCAAGATTGGACTCTCAGTCTCTACCATGTTTCTTGTACATGTTGTCCGCTAGGAATCCTTGCTTCCATGTTGTCCGTTTCCCTAGCCCCCTAGTGCGGCCTAGGTGCTCGGGGTTTCCCAAGCCAAGGCTCAGCCCATCTCTCTCTCTCTCTAGAAGGAACGAACGTGTCCTTCTCCGTGTCTTCAGCATATTTCATTATCCTTGATACTGCCTGTTCGGTCTCCGGCTCCGCAAAGACGAGGTCTGAGGAATCCGTACTCGCATATATCCATTGCTTCAAACGTGGCTTCAAATTCTTCACTTTCTGTTTCTTTGGATCCCTAGAAGCTTTGGCCACTTCGTCCATTTTCCTAAACACTTCTTGCTTGGCGTGGTAGCCACCCGGGCCTAGGCGAGGGTAGTGTTTGTTCTTCTTCGCCTGCTCGCTATTACGCTTACTGAGGGTCAATGCTTCGGGTGAAGTCTTCTCAGCCACAAGCTCCGCCCATTGATTATGGGTTATGTTGCCAAACTCATGAAAGGGAGTTAGCCCCTTCTGGATAAACCTCTTGTTCAGATCCCACCTCCAACGTTGGAAGGCGTTGCCCATTATCTTGTAAGCATTTTGTTTTACCAGATCATGCTTTCCATCCGGCAACCTGAAACTGGCCATCAGCCATTTATCCCATAGCTCTTGCTTTTTTGCCTCAGGTACGCCAAGTTTGCCAGACCAGAAATGGATTGCTAGGTTCGGTTTATCTCTTACTAGTGCCCCACAAGCATTACGGAATCGACTGATGTACTCTGGTGGCTCAAGGATGCGCCTGTCTTCTCCAACATGTGTTATCACATAACATACCCCTGTCTTTGGATATTGGTTCGCCATTCTTTTCCCTTGTTTCCTCTTTGGTTCGGTAGTCGAGGGCTCTAGAGTAGAGGCCCCAATGTCAGTGTCTATGGTTGTTGCCTCTGCCCTCCTTTCCCCTACTCCATCTTGTTCGGCATAACATGTCGGACACTGACATCATCTTTTCGGAGGTCTAGCAGGGACCTGCATATACGACAGCTCACAAGCGTTAGCAGAGGTAATATAGCCAAAGCCAAACCAAATTTTACAAGCTACAAAGGCTCCATCCCTACCTCTTCAGACGTCAGGTCAAAATCTAGGTCCAACTCGTCCTCCATTGGCCTCTGTCTAGGTGGTTGTGGGTGAGGATCCTCAGGGCTTTCATATCCCGAAGATGAGCTCTCGTCATCATCCTCTTCTCCTTCACCTTCATCAGCTTCTCCTCTTCTTCCCTTTGCTCCCCCTACTACTTTCGCTTCTACTCCACCTTTCCCTTGAGAAAGCAACAATGCTAGTTCATCTTCTACCTCATCATCGAACTGCTCCTATGAAAGTTGTTCTGGTAGTTCTTGACTTTCATGGGATCGGGTTGGACTATCTGTTGTCTGCGTCATTTCATGCTTTGTTCTAATAGATGCAAGCAATAAAGTGTGAATTAGATATGAAAAAAGTAGTAGTAGTCCTAGTAGAGTAGTAGTAATAGTAGTAGTGGTAGTAGTAGTAGTACAAGTAGAGTACTAGAGTGTTAGGAGAGTAGTAGAGTATTAGTAGAGTAGAAGGGTACAATAGAGTACAGATAAGAGAGGAGAAGAGCGGAGAGAAGAGAGATAGAAGGAGAAGAGAGGAAGGAGCAGAGGTGAGGAGAGAGAAAGGTTTAAAAAAGGCCTCAGAAACATGTCAATCATCATTTGATCATAGTCTTGGAGCATAAAGGCATCATAACAGATAAGAGAGGAGAAGGTAATATAGGGGTGGCTAGTAATGATGCCAAGTTCCTCATAAGTTCTTGATCATCAGCTCATATTCCATATTATGTATGGATTTTAGACAATTTCATCATCGGCAAAACAAAGGAGAGGAGAGGAGAGGTAAGGTAAGAGTTGGGGAAAAAGCAACAACTGCTTAATAAACATAGAGAGGTGTCAAAAAAGTAGCTGCTGCTTTCCAAACATAAAGGTTTAAAAGTTCATCATTGCATTTGCCAAATACAAGCATATGTGTTGGACAGATTGTAGTAGTAGTAGAGAGAGTAGTAGTATAGTAGGAGTATAGAAGTAGTAGTAGTAGGATTACTATAAGCCACAAATCAAATCAAAATGACAGTAAGCCACCACAAATCTAGTACTCTACTTGTAGTAGAGTAGGACAGTAGTAGTAAGAGTAGGACAATAGTAGGACAATAGTACTAGTAGTAGGACTAGTAGTAGTAGAGTGCTCAAATAAAAAACTTTCACAAATCAAAAAAATCAAGTGCCATTATGCTTAGTACAGAAGTAGTAGTAGTAGGATAGATTCAAAATGACAGTGAGAGTAGGGCAGCAGCTAGCAGTAGTAGAGTACTGCAATAGTAAGAGTAGTAGAGTAGTGTAGTAGTAAAGTAGTAAGATTAGTAGGAGCAGAGTAGTAGCAAGCAAGCAGCATAGCACTAGCATGACAGGCCCTTCAAATTCAGCATAGCACTAGCCAGCAACAGGAAAAACTTTTTCCCAAAAGTTGCAGTTTATTAAAACAAGTTGCCAAATTATTAAACACCAAGTGTCACTCATGAAAAACAAAACCATGTGCGAAGGCAGAATTATTAAACAAGTTGCCAAATTCTCAGTTAAGTTTAAGCATCATTTGAACTAGACCAAACAAATCAGTTGTAGCCTGCCAAAAAAGAACCATCATATTTTTGTTTATCATGCAACAATACAATTTTAATCAGGTATTCCATATATTTTAATGCATGAGAACGGGCACATTAGCTACTGGAACTACTACATGTTGTCATGTATTTATATGTCTATTCTGTAATTTATGAAAGGTAAGTACAATGCATAATAAACAACTATAATTTAAATTGCTTGAATGTTCAGATTTACATTCAGAGTAGGAGGTCACTAGCACTAAAACATTAATTGGCTAAGCACAATACACATTTGGCATGCTTCCTGTATAGTAAAATACCCCAGCGCACATGCATATAGCTACTTTTAGTTTAGTTCTCAGCCATTCAGATATAAGACATTCAACACACATGCATATAACATTAATTGGCTAAGCACCTGTATAGAATATAAGCCATTCAAATATTTGGTACTTTTAGTTCAGTTCTCAGCCAGTTGTTATCATGGACATACTGAAAGTGACAAGTGGATAATTTCATTGAGATAATTTCCGGCACAACTAGTCTCATCACAATGCAATAATAACAAATAAAAGCTTCTGGTTTGGAAAATTCAGATTGGCATCATCAACTTATCATCATTCCATATCTAAGATTCCAAAATTCTTATAGTAAAAGTAAGAATAGTAATTTACACATATTTCAACTGAAAGGACCACTAACATTCCAAAATTCTTAAGCCTAGTCATAAGAAGAATGCAGGCCTATTATAGTAAAAGTAATCAGGAATCAGTGGTGCATAAACCGAGGTGTAACAGAACCGCCCAATTGATAAGAGATTAAGTAGAGAAATTAACCACCGAGGCGATTAATCACTGTACTTAACCTCCGATAAACCCGATAGTCTGTGAAATCTCGAAGGATTTCAAACATTTTCAACAATACAGCCAAGATCGTAATAGTTTCACGGTCGCCATTCACATACATACCTCCATTCAAACATAGTTTAAAACAACACCATCGGAGTGCGGAATTTAAGAGTTATTACAGACCATAGTTTTTAAAATGAAATAGTAGCGGAAGTCTTTAGCAAAGTTCACACACACTTAGTTCAAATACTGGTGCCAACCTAACAGTCATCTCCAACAAAAGCAACGGATGAGATAAGGATTGATCGTGCCCACGATCTACGCATCTTCCCCAGCGGGGTAGAGGCAATTGATACAGTAACCAAACAGGACCTGACCATCTGCAAAACAACATGGGAATGGAACCCTGAGTACGAGAAGGTACTCAGCTAGACTTACCCGTCAAAACTTAAAATAAAATGACTCCAAGGATCATGAAGACTTTATAGTGGACTAGCTAGCATATTTTGCCCAAAAATTGCATTATTACCTTTCATCTAAACTGTAGCATTTGCATCCACCTTTTTAGATTATTATCCTATTTGTCTACATTGTAAACTATCTTACGACATTCATTTAAAATAGGACAAGAAGTGATTCATCCTTTCTTTTTGCTTGCCTCATTCGAATAGACACATCACCCATTCCAATTATAAACTTTGTAGTGATGTCATAACCTATGTCAAGTGTTCACTAACTAGGAGCGATGGCGATTCGAATCGGATTCCTACTCAGCTGAGGGGGTATTCCCTACACAAACCACACTCGTTGTACAGACGAGATGTATAGAGCCATCATTGCCCGAGAGCCACCGACTGTCAGGCCAGCGGAAGGACTCAATGTCGGGCTCTCGTTCCGTTCCCCGCCACGCTTCGGCAAGGTGCGGTGAATCCATACCCGGCCCAAATAGGTACCGGCTTCACGGTCGGAACGACTTATCCTTCTAGTTAAGTGCAGGGCATTGTTCAAAATGACATGAGGTACCACTTTCACGAATGATTATAAAGAGCACCAGACGACAACCCTCCATCTGGTCCCCGGTGTATTAGCAACAGGTTTGACCCAATAATATCATCAGGACAAGGAAGTGATATCCCCCTAATTCTTGCAGGTAATACGAAATCACCCGACTTCTACCGGTCTAAGCCAACTAAGCATTGACTGACTCGTACTCGATAGGATATATCTAGCAGGATTATGGAGCAGGGTAACACAAGGTATAATGCATCAATGATTTGACCCAACTCCTAGTACTTAATACATCAGGTAATAAAGCAATAAATAAGTTAGTTATTTAGCAAACTGGTGGGATGCTCCGGGGCTTGCCTTTCTCAAAAGTGCTAGGAACATGATTCGGACACTCGGGAAGTTGTTCCTCCTCAGCACCTTCCTCCTGATTCACCTATGGAAGTACTTGCTCTGGCTCCTCTTGATGAACCTCCAAAGTCTCCTCCGGCGATCCTATATGATGCATATGTATAAATAGCAGGAATACATATAGAATGATGACAGGATGATGATGAATGCTTTTATATGTATGAACATGGTTAACTTCATTCTACCGAGTAGGTGCATATCTCTTCCCTAGTTAACAATTCTCATCAAGCAAAGTCATGCCATCATATATAAGCATATACACACACACATACTTCATCAAGAAGCAATTGTTGCATAAAAGGTACTCCCAAATAAACTACAGCAATCATACCAGCAGAGCATGCACATTCCAATTGTACAAAAAGGTAGCATGTGATTATAAAATTCATTTATTAAAGCCCTAGCATTCCATTCATAAAAGGAGGATAGAACTGCAACATATATTTTGACAGCTCAGAAAATTCTACAAAAATTACAGAATCTCAAACATGCTTACTGGATTCTACCATAAAAATTTCAGCTCAAAAGAGTAAGTACTTTATGCTACACAAAAATGACAAGGCAGTACATTTAAATGGCCCTAAAATATTTTTATACAGTGAAAAGTGTCAAGCAATAGATTTTATAATTTTCTTAGCTTCTTCATGGCACAAGAATAGTACACAAAAATTTCCAAGTATTTATTCCACATATATGATTTACCATGATTTTCTAATCATACTAGCAAATAAAGCACCAAAAATAAACAGAACAATATTTACACATGACAGGGCAGTTAAACATTTTCACAGATAAAGCATGCCATTAGAAGACTAATAAAACTGGAATCACATTTTTCTAACTTTTCTACAATTAGTTATGAATTAAATAAGATATCAAGCATTTAACCTAAATCAATCAATTTAAATAAAGCTATATAGAAAAGTATCACAAAAATGAAATATCATAATTTTAACATGCAGATCTGCTCATGAGAAACCTAACAAAATTTGATTCACTCGATTTGGACTTAAAATGACCAAGTCATGAATTTCCAAAGGTTTAAAACTAATTCTAGAAAACCCCTTTTTATTTCTTTTTCTGAAAACCACCTGAAAAATGTTAAGTGCACCCGAGCAGATGCATACAGACCCACACCCAGTCACCGACAGGTGGGGTCACCGGGCCCACCCGTCAGTGACACACAAAGAGAGGGAGGGCTCGCCGGCGTGGGTCTCGTCGACGGCGAGGTCTCCGGCGAGGGGGATGAGCACCAGCGTGCTTGCCTCGTTGAGGCGGAGCCTCTGGGCTAGGTGGACGGAGCGAAGGAGCTTCGGCGCGTGCTTGCCGCCGGCCATGGCGACCGTGGCGGAGCGGCAGTGGCCGGTCGAGGCACGCCGAGGCCACGGCGGCACCATGCACGGCGCGCAGGCGGTGCAGCACGGCGCGCCGAGCGCTAGTGCTAGAATAGAGCGAGCGAGAGCGAGTGGGGGAGCAGGAACGGCGAGGCGCGGAGGCGGAGCTCCGGCGAACAGCCGTTAGGCAGCGGCGGGCGATACGGCGACGGCGAAGTGCGTCCGGTGGAGAAGAAGACGAGGCGGAGCTTGGGGTAGGACGAATCGAGGAATGGGCCCTCGGTTCGCTGGGAACGGAGGCGAGGACGTGGTGGCGACGCTAATGGCGATGGCGGCCGCGATTGCTGCTGCTGTTGCGGTGCGAGGGCGAGAGGGAGGGAGAGAATGAGCGAGTGAGGGAGCGGGCGGCCTCCGGCCGGTTCAAGGCGCCGGTGGGGGCAGTGGGGCTCAGCTGGCCGGACGCCGGCGACCACGCGGCGCCGAGGCGGGCGCATGGCCGCCACGCGGTGCACGCGGCGCGGGGGCAGGCGCGCGGGCGCGGGCGTGGGGAAGGCGGCACCGCTGGCGGGCTGGGCCAGCTTTCGGCCTGGGCCGAGAAGTGGGGCGCCGGCCCACCAAGCGGTTTTCCCCCTTTTTTAAATTCCTTTCTTTTCCAAATCAATTTCAAATCAAAAAAAATGTGGTACTTTTCCAACCACTTTTAAAGTTTGGTCCAAAAATGAAAGTTGCTCCATTTTAAAAATTCTACAACTTTGTTTAAAAGAGTTAAGGTCAACACTGAATAGATTTTGAAATACAACCTAAAATTTTAAAAGGCATTTTATGCTAGGGTTTAAAATCTCATTCAAAATTTAAATTCAAAAATCAGTTTATTTTGGGCTTTAAATTTCTTCAATACTTTTCTAAAATCATAACAATCACGAACAAATTATAACATAAAAAATCATAACAAATCTTCAATACGAACAAATTATAACATAAAAAATCATAACAAATCTTCAATACTTTTCTTCAATATTTTCGTCGGTGCAGGCTGCTCCATCTCGTGAGGCTCCTCTATGCTCGTCGTCCATGAACGCTGCTCCATCGTGAGCAAAAGCTGACGCCCGGTGGCCAAGAGGAAGACCATGGAAAGAGAAAGCACAAAAAATGGCAACATTTATTAGGCGAAGAAACCTGCACTGTATGAGATAGTTTCTATAGATGATTTCTTGTTAACATAGCCGTTATGAAAACCGTGCATAGTTTCAGCAATTGAGACATCGACGGTCCACAATTATTTTGATGTACCCTAGCAAAAAAACCCTCACCTGTCCAGCGGCGGCATTGATGTAATGTGTTCGGTGAGTAGTTGTTCATCAAGCTACGGGGAGAAAATTGTAGATACGTACGGCTGTTCAATGTGTTGAACGTGCAAGGCTATGTAACGAGATATGCTTTGTTGACTCAATAGTTTGTATTCAGAAAGAAAAAAATTAAACGATTATAATCAAGGGTAATACATGTTTTCCAATTTTTATGTGAATTTTAAACATTCATTATACCAGGATTTTATATATTACAATGTTAATAAATTTATATGATTTGATCATTATTATTGGTATCTATGCTTATTACAAGGCCTAATCTAACATTTTAATCGATTTTTTTCATAGATAGACATGTGCGTGTCGCACGTGCATATTTGCTAGTATAACAAAAGACAAACTCATTTTGTCGTTCGCCAGTTTACACTTTGAGGCAGCACTATACGTGTGCAAACTTTTGTCTATAGGACTCTAGCTAGGTCCAAGAAGGTCTGACCGGATGCCCGACCGGATACGAATCCCTCCATATCTATTGGAGATTCTCTTATTCGATGTTACTTTATCTATAGAAAAAACAACAGTTGACAACTACTGATGCATGCTGTTCCGATACTCTTATTGTTTTGGATGGTTTGACCGAGCTTTCAAGGATAGAGCTCGATAATAGAACGAACACCGAGAAGTGGTATAATTTTGTAGTCCTTGAATCCAGCCTCAAAGAAGATCTTCTTCCACTGTTGCTCATCTCGCTCGACTCCATTTATATTCATCATCAAGATGTCATGCAAAACCTGTGTCTCTACGTGTTTGATGTCTGAAGGCTCAGATCCAACCACCATATCTATTATTATTATCTTCCCTCCTGCAACTCGTGGAGGTATTGCTTGTTTGCAGTTCTTCAATATCTTGACACACTCATCATCGTTCCAGTCGTGCAGAATCCACTGATGAAATGAAACAAACAACCCTTCATCAAATTAAATGAATAACTGAATATCGAGCTTAATAATTTGCATCCGCAATATCAGGAGTGCGACGTGAGGTACGTACCTTGAGGAACACAGCGTTCGCCGGTGGAATACTTTGAAATATATCACCACCAACGTACTGCACGTCGTTGTCAGAGGGAGCTTTGGCGACAACCTGTGGGAGATCCAGCACGGTGCACTTGATATCCGGGAACGCCGCCTTTATGGTTGCAGCGGCCCCGCCAAGGCCACCGGCAACATCGACAAGCGAGGTTAGCCCATGGAAGACCTTGCCGCAGTCCTTGAGGACGATCGGCATGAGAAAGGCTGTGTCGGAGGCCATGGCGTCGTCGAACGGGAACGTGGTGGTGGCGTCGCGCTCTGCTCTTTCCCAGATCGTCAGGCCGCTGTGCGCCAGGGCGAACGGGGACAGACCCGCCGGCTGCGGCTGATCCTGCCGGAACCACGCATGTAGGCCCCTGCTCACCGGGGCTTCTCGGCATGGCGTGAGCATGAACTGCGGGTACAGAAAAGGAGGCAGCTGCTGGCTGGTTGTCAAGCTCTCGTCTCTGACGAGGAGGCGGGACGCCGTCGTCAGTTTGTAGACTGGACCTTCTCCGTCTGACGCCACCGTTGCTGCCTGCTTGACGACGCTGAAGATGCCCGAGAGGGTGAGCACGCGCATGATGCGGCGCAGGTCGCCGAGCTTACAGGGGTTGATCCCAGCCTCTGTCGTTATCTGGGGAAGGGTGGCGGCACCACCGAGGCGATGGATGGCATCGGGGATGCGGAGGTCTAACACGACCGAGAGCGCCACAGGCTTGAAGAAGCAGAGGGCCTGGTGCCAGAGCAGAAGCTGAGCCTGGAGTAGTTCCTCGCTGCTGTACTCAGCCAGCAATGCCATTGTTGTGCAGATGGATCGATCTTGATCGAATTCGTGATAGCTGATTGTTCTTTGTTTTTTTTTTTTTTGAGGGAATCTGATTGTTCTTTGTTAAGGGGTTTAGGGCCGATGGTCATATATATATATATATATATATATATATATATATATATATATATATATATATATATATATATATATATATATATATATATATATATATATATATATATATATATATATATATATATATATATATATATATATATCATGTGTTGACACTCGACAGCAAAACTGGACAAAATCAAAATGGGCTATGCCGGTTCCGGGAACCTGTTAAGTTTTGGTTTTGCTTCGATCACCACCAAGTCTGCTAATGCACCTGGTGGGCCCTCCCGTGGGAAACAGGCTAGATCGATTTTGGCCCAGTCCTGAAGACAAGTTCTAGGAAATACATAGATTCTACTAAAAAAAGAAATGCGTAGATTTTGTTGGCTATTCGTTTCTTTTTCTTTTGAAAGGTCGGCAAGGGAGCCCTACCTTTTTTTATTTTATGTAAATGGGTAAAAAGGAGAAAACAATATTAACAGGTTACCACACAGCATCTCAGAGTTCTGAACAATTTTTCCCAAAACCATGGAGTTTTCCAACTCGCCAAAAACTATTGGGAGGAATATTTAAGATCATCTCTAATTTCCAAAAATTCACTACTAAAATATAAAAAATAATTGACATCAGTAATCATATACTATTTCTAAATCATCCTAACCACTTTTATATATTGTTTCAGTCTCGTATATTTCCATCAGAACCCTTTTATATATACTCTTTATTCTTTCTCATGTCTTTCCACATTTCGATTGGCCGATAGATACATGCGTGGGAGACGTACAATCGGTCTATTTTTCCAAGCGGAAAAAGATCAGGAACGGTTGGAGTTGGATTTTTTTTGTTAGGAGGCTAGCTTTATTGAGAACTCTTGGAGATGCTCTCAGAGCAAAAAAAAAAAAAAAAAAAGAGTACAAGCATTAGTGGAAAACTGGAAATTCTCACACCACTGAAGGAGAGGACCCCTGATTTTTTGCTTGGCCCTTGATACAAACCAATTCAAGCTCTTCAATGAAGACATTCTTCCATATATAAGTAAATTGGCGCTCTTACCGTCAAAGATCACTCTATTTCTGGTTGTCCAAAAGCGTGCAGCAGCCGTTTCTATCGCATTGCACTAGCATACTCGAATCATATACATTCAATTCAACAGAGATCGTAGAAAACAACGAGCATGTGCCTTGAACGTTATCTGTTTCGTTGTCGGTTCCACATTCCACTCATTCAGGGCCGCATGTAATTCTGAGGCAACTGGAAGATATTATTCCAACATAGCCATCGCGTTCATCTCGTTAGGATGATGAAAGGAGTACGTTTGACTGCTTGCCTTATAGTCATGCATGACCATGACGCTAGCTGTTCTGAAAAGAACAACCAGACGTACATGTGACGAAATGGACTTGTGAGTCAAATTAAATGGACTAGTCCGTTTGGCTAAGAAAGGCACGGGACACTCTAGTCTTCTAGAGCACTGAACAAAAATTAACCAATGACCAAGTAGACAAGTTTCTGCTTTTTCCAACGCCAGAAATCATATTCATGTGTGCAACGAGGCAATCAATTTAGTGCATAGTTATCTGGACGATCATCCGAGATTTCAATTCATCGCACCTATTCTACTCTAAGGCACCGTTTAGATGCCAAAAATTTTGCCAAAATTTTCAGATTCCCCGTCACATGGAATCTTTGAATACATGCATGAAACATTAAATATAGATAAAAAATAAAACTAATTACACAGTTTAGACGAAATGGACGAGACAAATCTTTTAAGCCTAATTAGACCATGATTGGACAATATTTACCAAATAACAACAAAACTGCTACAGTAGCGTTTCGCCAAAAATTTTGCCAACTAAACAGCCCCTAACTAGTATGCGCATAGGAAGTTTAAAGATTTCACGGGCACGAGAAGTATTTAGAGGCGGGCATTATTTTGACGCGTCTTGTTGGAGCAAAGTTGAAAAGACTTTATTTCAGCGTTCCATTTTTAAATGAACGGTGCGATTGTGCGAACATACTATTTTTGCTGGTGTGGACTGGGCGTGGACGCGTGGTAAAGATGACTACGTTTTACCCCGATGTTGCATTTCCGGTAAAATGTTTACTAATTAATTTATTATTTGTTTCCATATATTACTCCAGACGAGGATCAGGTGCAGTAAAGATGAACGTGTTTTATCCTGACGTCCATATCCCAGGAGTTTTTTATTAAATGAATTTTTATTTGTCACGGAATATTGTATTAACAATCTTCTACCAGCTATTTTTAATTTTTCACACTTCAATATTTATTATTCATGATAATCACACAACCGGTTAGATTATTTAAACAACAATGCGTGTGAATCGTAAAGAACAAGTGCTGACCTAAGTGTCATGGCAGGCATATGCGTTGTGGTCAAACTTGATGGGCAAATAGTCGCAGCTGTCAAAGACACAATGCGTGAATAGTATGAGTGCATACTAGTACTAGTAAACAACAACGATGGACAGTACTGGACTGTATGAAAAGTGGTTATTCTGAACAAGCAGTGTGAACAGTATGCATCTTGTTTTCCTGCATCCGCCCTGCACCACTAGAACGATGAGAACAACCACTGAGATGACTTTCTCGACGTAGAAGGGGCAACACCAAGAATGTGAAATACTTTCAGTGATAATGTCTGCAAGACATCCATTTTGGATGACTTTAGCTTTCAATGACCGTGAAAAGATGATGCAGGAGAAGAAATCGAAGCATTGTTTTCCTGTGGAGAAGGGCTGTGTGTGACAACCAATCTACTTTATGTAACTCATTCTATATGCACTTGTACGAAAGTTGCTTGAAACCAACAATGCTGAAAATGAATTTACTGATGGGAAGCTCTGCAGAAACATGAGGTTTTAGGGGAAACAAAATGCTGAGGCAGTGACAATGCCTTTGATACATACATACATCATCTGGATTTCTCTACAAAGTCCATCTGACAAGATCACATGAATGAACGGAACCTACATGGTTGAGAGGCTCCCGTACATCTGGATTTCCCGTACATGTCAAATATAAAATTTGAAGTTTTGAGTGTACGATGAGATTCCAGTTTTGTGTGTTTTATTTATTTCATATATACTGATTGGGACCTTTAATCATGCTAGGGTTATTTGGGCAATCTTCTACCTACTATTTTTAATTTTTCACACTTCAATATTTATTATTCATGATAATCACAAAACCGGTTAGATTATTTAAACAACAATGCGTGTGAATCGTAAAGAACAAGTGCTGACCTAAGTGCCATGGCAGGCATATGCGTTGTTGTCAAACTTGATGGGCAAATAGTCGCAGCTGTCAAAGATACAATGCGTGAATAGTATGCGTGCATACTAGTACTAGTAAACAACAACGATGGACAGTACTGGACTATATGAAAAGTGGTTATTCTGAACAAGCAGTGCGAACAGTATGCATCTTGTTTTCCTGCATCCGCCCTGCACCACTAGAACGATGAGAACAACCACTGAGATGACTTTCTCGACGCAGAAGGGGCAACACCAAAAATGTGAAATACTTTCAGTGATAATGTCTGCAAGACATCCATTTTGGATGATTTTAGCTTTCAATGACCGTGAAAAGATGATGCAGGAGAAGAAATCGAAGCATTGTTTTCCTATGGAGAAGGGCTGTGTGTGACAACCAATCTACTTTATGTAACCCATTCTATATGCACTTGTATGAAAGTTGCTTGAAACCAACAATGCTGAAAATGAATTTACTGATGGGAAGCTCTACAGAAACTTGAGGGTTTAGGGGAAACAAAATGTTGAGGCAGTGACAATGCCTTTGATACATACATACATCATCTGGATTTCTCTACAAAGTCCATCTGACAAGATCACATGAATGAGCGGAACCTACATGGTTGAGAGGCTCCCGTACATCTGGATTTCCTGTACATGTCAAATATAAAATTTGAAGTTTTGAGTGTACGATGAGATTCCAGTTTTGTGTGTTTTATTTATTTCATATATACTAATCGGGACCCTTAATCATGCTAGGGTTATTTGGGCAATCTTCTACCTACTATTTTTAATTTTTCACACTTCAATATTTATTATTCATGATAATCACACAACCGGTTAGATTATTTAAACAACAATGCGTGTGAATCGTAAAGAACAAGTGCTGACCTAAGTGCCATGGCAGGCATATGCGTTGTTGTCAAACTTGATGGGCAAATAGTCGCAGCTGTCAAAGATACAATGCGTGAATAGTATGCGTGCATACTAGTACTAGTAAACAACAACGATGGACAGTACTGGACTATATGAAAAGTGGTTATTCTGAACAAGCAGTACGAACAGTATGCATCTTGTTTTCCTGCATCCGCCCTGCACCACTAGAACGATGAGAACAACCACTGAGATGACTTTCTCGACGCAGAAGGGGCAACACCAAAAATGTGAAATACTTTCAGTGATAATGTCTGCAAGACATCCATTTTGGATGATTTTAGCTTTCAATGACCGTGAAAAGATGATGCAGGAGAAGAAATCGAAGCATTGTTTTCCTATGGAGAAGGGCTGTGTGTGACAACCAATCTACTTTATGTAACCCATTCTATATGCACTTGTATGAAAGTTGCTTGAAACCAACAATGCTGAAAATGAATTTACTGATGGGAAGCTCTACAGAAACATGAGGTTTTAGGGGAAACAAAATGTTGAGGCAGTGACAATGCCTTTGATACATACATACATCATCTGGATTTCTCTACAAAGTCCATCTGACAAGATCACATGAATGAGCGGAACCTACATGGTTGAGAGGCTCCCGTACATCTGGATTTCCTGTACATGTCAAATATAAAATTTGAAGTTTTGAGTGTACGATGAGATTCCAGTTTTGTGTGTTTTATTTATTTCATATATACTAATTGGGACCCTTAATCATGCTAGGGTTATTTGGGCAATCTTCTACCTACTATTTTTAATTTTTCACACTTCAATATTTATTATTCATGATAATCACACAACCGGTTAGATTATTTAAACAACAATGCGTGTGAATCGTAAAGAACAAGTGCTGACCTAAGTGCCATGGCAGGCATATGCGTTGTTGTCAAACTTGATGGGCAAATAGTCGCAGCTGTCAAAGATACAATGCGTGAATAGTATGCGTGCATACTAGTACTAGTAAACAACAACGATGGACAGTACTGGACTATATGAAAAGTGGTTATTCTGAACAAGCAGTACGAACAGTATGCATCTTGTTTTCCTGCATCCGCCCTGCACCACTAGAACGATGAGAACAACCACTGAGATGACTTTCTCGACGCAGAAGGGGAAACACCAAAAATGTGAAATACTTTCAGTGATAATGTCTGCAAGACATCCATTTTGGATGATTTTAGCTTTCAATGACCGTGAAAAGATGATGCAGGAGAAGAAATCGAAGCATTGTTTTCCTATGGAGAAGGGCTGTGTGTGACAACCAATCTACTTTATGTAACCCATTCTATATGCACTTGTATGAAAGTTGCTTGAAACCAACAATGCTGAAAATGAATTTACTGATGGGAAGCTCTACAGAAACATGATGTTTTAGGGGGAAACAAAATGTTGAGGGCAGTGACAATGCCTTTGATACATACATACATCATCTGGATTTCTCTACAAAGTCCATCTGACAAGATCACATGAATGAGCGGAACCTACATGGTTGAGAGGCTCCCGTACAATTGGATTTCCTGTACATGTCAAATATAAAATTTGAAGTTTTGAGTGTACGATGAGATTCCAGTTTTGTGTGTTTTATTTATTTCATATATACTAATTGGGACCCTTAATCATGCTAGGGTTATTTGGGCAATCTTCTACCTACTATTTTTAATTTTTCACACTTCAATATTTATTATTCATGATAATCACACAACCGGTTAGATTATTTAAACAACAATGCGTGTGAATCGTAAAGAACAAGTGCTGACCTAAGTGCCATGGCAGGCATATGCGTTGTGGTCAAACTTGATGGGCAAATAGTCGCAGCTGTCAAAGATACAATGCGTGAATAGTATGCGTGCATACTAGTACTAGTAAACAACAACGATGGACAATACTGGACTGTATGAAAAGTGGTTATTCTGAACAAGCAGTGTGTACAGTATGCATCTTGTTTTCCTGCATCCGCCCTGCACCACTAGAACAATGAGAACAACCACTGAGATGACTTTCTCGACGCAGAAGGGGCAACACCAAAAATGTGAAATACTTTCAGTGATAATGTCTGCAAGAGATCCATTTTGGATGACTTTAGCTTTCAATGACCGTGAAAAGATGATGCAGGAGAAGAAATCGAAGCATTGTTTTCCTGTGGAGAAGGGCTGTGTGTGACAACCAATCTACTTTATGTAACCTATTCTATATGCACTTGTATGAAAGTTGCTTGAAACCAACAACGCTGAAAATGAATTTACTGATGGGAAGCTCTGCAGAAACATGAGGTTTTAGGGGAAAGAAAATGCTGAGGCAGTGACAATGTCTTTGATACATACATACATCATCTGGATTTCTCTACAAAGTCCATCTGACAAGATCACATGAATGAGCGGAACCTACATGGTTGAGAGGCTCCCGTACATCTGGATTTCCCGTACATGTCAAATATATAATTTGAAGTATTGAGTGTACGGTGAGATTCCAGTTTTTGTGTGTTTTATTTATTTCATATATACTGATTGGGACCCTTAATCTTGCTAGGGTTATTTGGGCAATCTTCTACCTGCTATTTTTAATTTTTCACACTTCAATATTTATTATTCATGATAATCACACAACCGGTTAGATTATTTAAACAACAATGCGTGTGAATCGTAAAGAACAAGTGCTGACCTAAGTGCCCTGGCAGGCATATGTGTTGTGGTCAAACTTTATGGGCAAATAGTCGCAGCTGTCAAAGATACAATGCGTGAATAGTATGCGTGCATACTAGTACTTGTAAACAACAACGATGGACAGTACTGGACTGTGTGAAAAGTGGTTATTCTGAACAAGCAGTTGGGTGAACAATATGCATCTTGTTTTTCTGCATCCGCCCTGCACCACTAGAACGATGGAGAACAACCACTGAGATGACTTTCTCGACGCAGAAGGGGCAACACCAAAAATGTGAAATACTTTCAGTGATAATGTCTGCAAGACATCCATTTTGGATGACTTTAGCTTTCAATGACCGTGAAAAGATGATGCAGGAGAAGAAATCGAAGCATTGTTTTCCTATGGAGAAGGGCTGTGTGTGACAACCAATCTACTTTATGTAACCCATTCTATATGCACTTGTATGAAAGTTGCTTGAAACCAACAACGCTGAAAATGAATTTACTGATGGGAAGCTCTGCAGAAACATGAGGTTTTAGGAGAAAGAAAATGCTGAGGCAGTGACAATGCCTTTGATACATACATACATCATCTGGATTTCTCTACAAAGTCCATCTGACAAGATCACATGAATGAGCGGAACCTACATGGTTGAGAGGCTCCCGTACATCTGGATTTCCCGTACATGTCAAATATATAATTTGAAGTATTGAGTGTACGGTGAGATTCCAGTTTTGTGTGTTTTATTTATTTCATATATACTGATTGGGACCCTTAATCTTGCTAGGGTTATTTGGGCAATCTTCTACCTGCTATTTTTAATTTTTCACACTTCAATATTTATTATTCATGATAATCACACAACCGGTTAGATTATTTAAACAACAATGTGTGTGAATCGTAAAGAACAAGTGCTGACCTAAGTGCCCTGGCAGGCATATGCGTTGTGGTCAAACTTTATGGGCAAATAGTCGCAGCTGTCAAAGATACAATGCGTGAATAGTATGCGTGCATACTAGTACTTGTAAACAACAACGATGGACAGTACTGGACTGTGTGAAAAGTGGTTATTCTGAACAAGCAGTGTGAACAATATGCATCTTGTTTTCCTGCATCCGCCCTGCACCACTAGAACGATGAGAACAACCACTGAGATGACTTTCTCGACGCAGAAGGGGCAACACCAAAAATGTGAAATACTTTCAGTGATAATGTCTGCAAGACATCCATTTTGGATGACTTTAGCTTTCAAGGATCGTGAAAAGATGATGCAGGAGAAGAAATCGAAGCATTGTTTTCCTGTGGGGAAGGGCTGTGTGTGACAACCAATCTACTTTATGTAACCCATTCTATATGCACTTGTATGAAAGTTGCTTGAAACCAACAATGCTGAAAATGAATTTACTGATGGGAAGCTCGCAGAAACATGAGGTTTTAGGGGAAAGAAAATGATGAGGCAGTGACAATGCCTTTGATACATACATACATCATCTGGATTTCTCTACAAAGTCCATCTGACAAGATCACATGAATGAGCGGAACCTACATGGTTGAGAGGCTCCCGTACATCTGGATTTCCCGTACATGTCAAATATAAAATTTGAAGTTTTGAGTGTACGATGAGATTCCAATTTTGTGTGTTTTATTTATTTCATATATACTGATTGGGACCTTTAATCATGCTAGGGTTATTTGGGCAATCTTCTACCTGCTATTTTTAGTTTTTCACACTTCAATATTTATTATTCATGATAATCACACAACCGGTTAGATTATTTAAACAACAATGCGTGTGAATCGTAAAGAACAAGTGCTGACCTAAGTGCCATGGCAGGCATATGCGTTGTGGTCAAACTTGATGGGCAAATAGTCACAGCTGTCAAAGATACAATGCGTGAATAGTATGCGTGCATACTAGTACTAGTAAACAACAACGATGGACAGTACTGGACTGTATGAAAAGTGGTTATTCTGAACAAGCAGTGTGAACAGTATGCATCTTGTTTTCCTGCATCCGCCCTGCACCACTAGAACGATGAGAACAACCACTGAGATGACTTTCTCGACGCAGAAGGGGCAACACCAAAAATGTGAAATACTTTCAGTGATAATGTCTGCAAGACATCCATTTTGGATGACTTTAGCTTTCAATGACCGTGAAAAGATGATGCAGGAGAAGAAATGTCACACCCGGTTTTAAGGACAAAACCAGACATACACTATATGTGAAATAAAGACGACAAATCTCACATATAGCCACAGATAAGTGTAATATCAAAAGACAAATGCTTAATATACATAACTCAATAGTATAAAGTATACCTTAGAGAATAACACAGCGGAAAGACAACTCCGAACACCGGGTGCAACCTTCACTCCAGGATCAAACTGACTGGTTGATCACAAGCCTAACAATTCCAGAATCTAACAGTCTGGTACCCTTCCTGAGATGTGGGAAATAGCAAGAGTGAGTCAATGTCGAACTCAACAAATATAACATGGGGTTCATGCTGCTCAAAAGGTTTGACACGGGTTTACTGCAATAGCTTTTAGTGAGTCATCTTTTTAGCAATTGAGTAGTAACAAGTTTACCACAATCCCAAATAACCTCATGATCATGTAAACAAGAATAATGTATAGCAAGAAACAATAATCATTAGTGAGCTTTAATATCATCAGTATTATTATTACCATCAGTGTCCATCATTTATTCTGTAAGGGTCCAAGGCCACTCGTGACCGTGAGCACGGCTGTTATAACAGTTTTACACTCTGCAGAGGTTGTACACTTTCACTGTGAGTCGTGATTTACCCTTTCGCCCGAGGTAGCTAATCTCTTGACCCACTTCCAAGGAAGGTCGGCAGGGTTCACTATGAAGCCTTTCAAAGGTTCGTCTAACAAGTTAGGGCCATTAGATTCACTCGGCAAACAGATGTAGAGCCCCCCTTCCAAATGGCACAATAACGCGCAGCCTATACACATAAGGACAGAGGCCGCACTATACCCGATTCGTCAAGCCATTCTTACGCCATGAAGGAATACCTCTAACAAGCTAGAAAAGGTCCTCATACTTGACTAAAGCCAGAGCCATATAGCCCCCACAGTTGTACTGTAAGTCCCGGATGTTCGCTTACAGATAAGTCCTTAAGGAGAGAAACTAGAGCACCAAAAATACCCCATGCTCTAGCCCTCTTGAACCATATTGCTTTAAAGCATCATTTAAACGTTTATTGCATATATCATTAGTCAAGTTACAGATCATGGTTATTTATCTTGAGTACTAGCATAAATACTACCCAATGCAATATCCCATGGGTGTCAAGGTACAAGATACAAAAACTAGGATATCCTTAATGGTAACAAGGTAGACACATGCATATGAATTAAATATATTAAAGATGAATAGGAAACAAGGATAATCCCATGCTATACTTGCCTTATACACCGATCCTTTGGTAAGCTTTAATCTTCAACGTTCTTCTTCTTCTTGATAACCTCGTATATCTCACCGACTGGACGAAATCATAAATCACCACACAAGCATCCATACAATCATACACGAAGCAAACAATAGATCTAAATTAGAACAGTACACCAAACATATGAAACAATATGTGAAAAGGTTTTAAAGATGTTCTACGCATTGCTACGAACACACAGACGCGAAAAGCACACTAATCAGAGCTACGGTTGAAAAGATACATCTACCGAAAGATTTATTCATAAATCTATGTGTTTTAATTATATAAAAACATATATAAGATATTTTATAGATAATAGAAATTAAGCCAAATTTAGATTCGAATTATAAAACTAAAGTAAAACAAATCATATTTTATTTTGAAAGCTGAGTTAAACTAGCCATATTTTACTAACATATATTATCGTATAATTCAAGTTATATTTTATCTTTGCTAAAATAAAAGAGAGCACCTACTCGAATTGCATGTGGCATGAATTCGAGCTAAACAAACTATTACAATATAAAAAAACACATTGGTGATTGTAATTAATTAAACCATATAAATATTTGCATATGAAGTGTGACACCTATATTGTTTTTAAATTAGAAAACTCATTGCTCATAAACATAAACATTAGTAATATTTTAATTCTTAAATATTTAACGTGGCCGCTTCAAACTTCTTAAATTATACCGATCCCAAAACTAACGCCAAATCAAAGCTACGATAGTGAGTTCTAAAGCTGTAGCCGATTATTTAAAGAAAAGACATACGGTTGATAGAATGGATATTATAAGCAAAACGTGAAGGATAGATGTACTGGATGTGCTGTTGGTGCACGTACCGTAGTGGAACCAGACATGCATGGCGCTTAAGATAGGTGCATGCAGGTGTGCCTTGCAGAACAACATGATGAGCAGCTTGCTTGACACATGCACTCGATCAGCCAAGGCAAGATGAAACTCACGGTGCTAATTCTGGCTTCCTCCGACCGAGACGGTGGATGTACCCCGGCAGACTTAGTCATGGGAGCTCGGCAACAGGCTGCGAACGACGACACAGATCCACATCGCTGCCGCGGCTTCGACGGACAAGCTCGGCTTCGTCACCACGTCGCCGACCTTATCAACAAGCTTCAGGCGACGGAGAAACACCGGAACGGCGGGGTGACGTCGACGGCGGCGAGCTAGGGCTAGCAACGGACGATGAGTTCAGCAACGTCGAGTCGGCGGAACGGCGGCTCGTACTTCGCAGCGGCGGCTCCACGTTCTTCTCGGCGAGATGGGAAGCAAGGGCTGCGAGTTCAGCAGTCTTGGCAGATGACAGCATTATTGGGATCTTGGGGTTCATGATCACCGTGCTGACCGACGACACCACCATGACAGAGAAGACGTTGGCCATGTGGTTACCATCAAGCACGTTCTGCGTGCCTGTCACTGCCAGAGCTAGGACCTCCACTTCCATGCAAAGCATGCTTATGTGATATATTAATATATGCGTGGATCATGCCGGAGCAGAGCGATCCTTAGTTGGACATGATTTGAGTTGTTGTTACACTTACGTCGGGGTTCGTGGGCTCGTCGACCAGGACGCCGGGACGGAGCTGGCGGCGTGGAAGAATCCATCGCAGGCAGCACCTGCGGCGGCGATGCTGCCACGGTCTAACAGATCGCCCTTGAACAGCCGCAACCTCTCCTGGCCACCGTCCAGCGCCTTCAGGTGCCTGTTTCCTAGGATCACCTCGGCACTTCGCACGGACGGAGGGAGGCGACGCTGGGCTGAGGCTGCTTCCTGAAGACGATGACAAGGCTCAACGGCCTGGGATCACGGCGCCGCTTTGGCGAAGCTGAACGCAGAACAGAGAGCGAGAGATAGGGCTTGGCCGACGGCGACAAGAAGAGAGAAAATTATATTTTACTACACGAGAGATTTCCCAAACTAGGGGCTCCTCTACGGTAGTTTTGGTGTGCTTTGCCCATGGGGTAGGTACGTATATATAGGGAGGAAAACTCTCCACCTCCACGTCAACTAGCGATATGGTGCTAATTAACGTTGCACCATCCACCTCCGCTAATAGGCCTAAGTAATCATTTAAGCCCATTAGTAAATAAATGTATGGGCCTTTGAGATTTATTAGGATTATTGCACATGGGCTTTGAGAGTTGGAAAACAAATGAGAGATTTATTATTTTCGGAATTAATTATTTTCATGGATAAAATAATTCTAGAAAAGTCCAGAATTATTATTTAAGCCGCGAAAAATACTCCGAAAGCTCTGAAAATTCAGGGAAATTTTCCAGAGACATTATGGAACATGAGGAACCCAAATAAAGTATTTGGAGCTCACTAAAAGGTAATTTTGGAGCATCTAAAAATTAGATTATGCTCACAGACAAGTGAAAATAAGCTACAGAAAAAGTCAGAAAAATTCCCGAGAAGTTTGTAGAGATTGATTGATGGACGAGAAACTGAAAGGAGTGATTTGGGTTACAAAGAAAATATTTTGGGAAGCTCTCAATGAAACTTGAGCTGAGAGACAAGAAATTTGATTGCAGAAAAAGGATAAAGGTATAGCAGAGAAGGATAATTACCTACTAAACACATTTTAATAAAAACAGTTTGAATTGATTTTTGTTCCTTGGTCAAAACCAAACAATACAAAAACACAATGCATTAGCATGTATGCACAACAATGTTGCTACATCCTAAGATGAATTTTAATTTAACGAAAATTTTTATTTTCCTATGTTTTCATGAGCACAAAAATACACAATTAAATCATTTTAGCTCTATTTCCAAATAAGCAATTTTTCGGGTGTTACAAGAAATCGAAGCATTGTTTTCCTATGGAGAAGGGTTGTGTGTGACAACCAATCTACTTTATGTAACCCATTCTATATGCACTTGTATGAAAGTTGCTTGAAACCAACAATGCTGAAAATGAATTTACTGATGGGAAGCTCTGCAGAAACATGAGGTTTTAGGGGAAACAAAATGCTGAGGCAGTGACAATGCCTTTGATACATACATACATCATCTGGATTTCTCTACAAAGTCCATCTAACAAGATCACATGGATGAGCGGAACCTACATGGTTGAGAGGCTCCCGTACATCTGGATTTCCCGTACATGTCAAATATAAATTTTGTAGTTTCGAGTGTACGGTGAGATTCTAATTTTGTGTGTTTTATTTATTTCATATATACTGATTGGGGCCTTTAATCATGCTAGGGTTATTTGGGGTTTTGATTAAATGTTCAATCAAATATTTGTAGATGTTTCCATGTGGTGAATCTATTTCTGTTCCACCCTTATATAGTCAAGGTTGTTGAAGTAGCATGGTTATTACACATATATGTTTGCTTCCACATTGCACCTATGCTATGTGTGTTTGCTGCTCAATTTTTGAGCTCAGCATTATAACAAAGTCAATGTGTAAATATCCCAGTAGTGTTTGTGTGATAAATTTGGTGGTACAATAAACACCTCTAAAACTTAATATACTATAGGAAAATTTACTCAAGGCATCAGCTAGACAGACTTTTTCAGGTACTAGTGTAAATGAAACAGAGTGGAACATAAATATCAATTTTGGAAAAAGGAACATAAATATGAATGGAGCCCTCTCATATATATCAACACATAGATGCATGTGCCCTGTGGCCATGATAGAGCTACTTTTCTCTTATGTACTCTTATTATAAGCCAGCTTCACTATTTCAACCATAGAGTGAAAGATGATGGAGGGAAAGGAAGTGAGTCAAGCTTTTAAACAAGAAAAAGATTATGCCTGCACCAAGAGGAGGAACTACTCTTTGGCATGCTTCTTTTCTGTCTTATTATATATTAATTGGATTGGTGGCATGGAAGGTCTGGGCATACACAAATGCAAGGGGACAATTTCCTATGGATTAAAACCATGTTTCTTCAGGATTATAATTGTGTACTCTGCACTCACAGTGTGGAAAGTTTAGGAGGTAGAATAGACCGTTTTATAGTTGAGGGGGTTAAGTAGTCCACCCCCCATAGTTGGGGGGTGAAGTAGACTTTTTCCTTTTTACAATCGATGACATAGTAATGATTTTGAGAACCGCCCCAAGAGATCATTTTTAACTCTGAGCAAATAACTTTTTAGTAGAAGCATCTAGAGAACAAATTGCTGGCCACTAATATGGTTATTACCCGAATGCTTAAACCTACTGTATGTCACAACCTAACAGAGTTATGCATTCTGAATTCACTTGAGAACCTGCTTTATGTAAATAATGTGATCCTTATTGGAACATTTAGATCTAATAAAGATTATTTATCTCAAGAAGTGTGTTGGATAATACATATGTCTATATGCTCCGCAGATACAAGTACAAATTCAAAATGTTACCACATTATCTTTCTATTAGGTCAAATATTATATAAAAACATTGAGGCTCCGCATCACACGATACATATTGGTTGGTATATATACAGAATAGCTCTAAAATTTAATACTACCGACAAATTAATTCTATGGATCAGCTAGACAGACTTCTCCATGTACACTAGTGCAAATGAAGCAAAATGGACCCTAAATATCAATGGAGCCCCTCTTGCATAAATATGCAGCTGCGTGCGCCCAACGGCCATGATGGAGCTGCTTTTTCTCTTCTCTGCTCTTATAAGCCTCACTACTTTAGCAACGGAGACAAAGAGGGCAAGAAAGGAAGTGATCTGAGGCAAGAGACAGATCATGCGTGCACCGAGAGGAGATATTACTCTTTGACAGCAGCCCCTCATGAATCCAAAGCGAGTTCTTGGCCTCCTCGCTCAACACCACTACTGAGAGTGCGAGACTACATGCATCATGCGCCAACTTGGAATCTGTGCTGAACCGCTAGGTTGTGGGTCAGGAGCATCTGAGTAAGATAGGTTAGGCTGTGTGGTAAGCACAATCAGTATCCAGCAGCCCTGGTGTCGTGGCAGAGCCAAGCTAGCTTACCTGCGGTGGAGTCCATGCATGCCACCTGTTCCATGTTCTGCAAAAGCACAATGGTCTTCTGTTTTTTTCTGTAGAAAATGGAATAACTAAAAAAATATTCTGGCATAAGTATGTGGAAACTAACTGACGGAGGAATTCCTGTTATTACATTACACCCTGCTGTGATGCTTTTTCTTAACACATAAGTGATTAAGCTCCAGGAGTGTAAATTTTTACTTCTTGTGGGTCAGTTTAATAATTTGTTTTTAATGAAGAGTGTTTATTGTTGGAGGACATTAACAATGAACTGATGCTACTATGAGATTAGCCTTGTGTTCGTACAATCTGTGCATGCACGTATATATTATTAGACTGTGAAGAAAGAAGTGTACGCATATATATGGAATATATAATCGATGCATATGTGTGTCCATGTCAGTACATTATTTCTACCGCAGCTAGCTATATGGTTGCGATGAATAGGGTTTTTGAGACATGCATCCACATGGAAATATAGAGACCTTTGTGCAGTACACAACTTCTTGCATTGGTAGACCTGAATCAAGAAGCCCTGGACATATATTATATCTGAAGCTGTACTCTCTTAAGAGAAATGGAAAAGTACCCTTCATACTTTTGTTTTGTTAATTCACAACCTATGTTTTTGCGTACTTTTTTATGGTGTCTGAAGGTTTAAGCTTGAACAAGGCCTTCAAATGTGACATATTTTCAAATGACAAAATGTCTGCAAGACATCCATTTTGGATGACTATAGCTTTCATTTACTGTGAAAAGATAGTGCAGGCGAAGAAATCAAAGTATTGTTTTTCCTGTGGAGAAGGGGTGTGTGTGACAACCAACCTACTTTATGTAACCCATTCTATATGCACTTGTATGAAAGTTGCTTGAAACCAACAATGCTGAAAATGAATTTACTGATGGGAAGCAGAGTCTGCAGAAACACATGAGGTTTTAGGGGAAACAAAATGCTGAGGCAGTGACAAGGCCTTTGATACATACATACAGGATCTGGATTTCTCTGCAAAGTCCATCTGACAAGATCACAAGAATGAGCGGAACCTACATGATTGATAGGCTCCCGTATATCTTTTTTTTCCCATTTGGGAAGTGCCGTTATTGTACGAGTCAAATATAAATTTTTGAAGTTGAGTGTAAGATCAGATTCCAGTTTAAGAAACTCGTCGTGCGAGGTTACTTTTGCATTTGACCTGTCGAGACAAATAATTACTCATTGCCCAAGCATTGGTCTAGTTATTAAACGTAAGCCATGCACAGATCGACAACAAGAACGACAGGTCAGCAAACAATATGTCCGCGAGCAACCTGTGCCAGGGACCTCCCGCTGATCCTTGGGTTGCCCAACATGCTAATATTTCTTCAGATGGGTTATAGTTTGGGTAGGATGACACGTTTGATGAAATGGGTTAAGTGAATTATTCCTAGAATGCGACTAGAATGAATTTAATTATTAATCCAAATAATCTGAGATGTAAGGATCGATGTGGATGCACGAATGGAGTGTTTTATTTATTTCTTATATAATGATTGGGACCTTAATCATGCTAGGGTTATTTGTTAGGTTTTGATTAAATGTTCAATCAAATATTAGGAGATGTTTCCATGTGGTGAACCTATTTCTGTTCCACTCTTATATAGTCAAGATGGTTGGAGTAGCACGCTTATTACACATATCTGTTTGCTTTCACATTGCACCTATTCTATGTGTACTTGCTGTTCAATTTTTCAGCTCACCATTATAGCAAAGTCAATGTGTAAGTATCCCAGTGTTGTGTGATAAATTTGGTGTTACAATAAACACCTCTAAAACTTAATATACTACAGGAAAATTTACTCAAGGCATCAGCTAGACAGACTTTGTCAGGCACTAGTGTAAATGAAACAGAGTGGAACATAAATATCCATTTTGCAAAAAGGAGCATAAATATCAATGGACCCCTCTTATATCAACACACAGAGCTAGATGCGCCCTGCGGCAATGAAAGAGTTGCTTTTCTCTTATGTACTTTTATTATAAGCTTCACTATTTTAACCATGGAGTGAAAGAAGAGGGATGGAAAGGAAGTGAGGCAAGCTCTTAAACAAGAGAAATATTATGCCTGCACCAAGAGGAGGGACTACTCTTTGGCATTTGTCTTTTCGGTCTCATTTATTAATTGGATTGGTGTCATTGGAGGTATCGGGACATAAGGCGATGCTCGGGGACAATGAGCTACTGATTGGAGCTCTCACGATACCAAAGATAGCGGATCTTGGGTTCAACACGGCTTCTGTACCTAGCGGGAGTGTGAGACAAGACTATGAAGCTAAGTTGAACGGCTAGTCGGTGATCAGTAAGGAGATGCCAATTCAGATTGCCTAGGCTGTGGTAAGTACAATTGTTATCCAGCGGCCGAGGGCGTGGCTGAGCCAAGCTGCTTAGCTGGAGCAGAGTCAGAATTGGCACCAATGCATCATCTGTCCAGGTGGCACATGTTCCGCATATGCATTTCCATCCATAAGTCAGAATTGGTGCAATTGGTTGTACTTTTTTTTACAAAAAAATTGGAACAATTCATGTCTTATGCCTGGTAAAGGTTCATCGAAAAAGAAGTGAAGCTTACAGCAGCTTCCCAAGTCAAATAAAAAAATATTGAAACTTAGTCCTCTCACACACACACACACATGTTTATGTATATGTATATATTGCTACTAGTGACCAAGTAACTATGAAAAGCCAAAAGTAAAGGATCTAAATAGATCATCACGTACAGAGGATGACGTTCAAATATTGTGCTTGATGGTAATCTATCAATAGCTAGCAAGCGGCACCATCTACTATAGCCATGTTCCACACCGCCACAGTGTAGATGTAATGATATTCAATCGCTCTTGTGAAAGGAACGCATGCCACCATTGATTATTGAAGGCCACAGGATTGGATGCAGGCCACAACATGGCCACCATAGGGCCGGGATTGGTGGTGTTTAGGAATTTCAAAGTGTTGGTTCAAAATATAACACACAAGATATTGTTACAAACTTTATCTAGACATGCTCAAAGTTTACCAGTGTGTTGATCAATTCTTCTGCTCAAAAGGTCTGCATCCAACTTCCAGTTGGCTCCAAATAACAACACAAGGAAGCGCAAGCTCAACACAAGGGGGTTTTGTCCGGCAGAATCGATATCATGAACGTCACCTCCTAGTCTATGCTGGAGTAGCCACCTATAATATTGTTCCATCCCTACTAAGTAAGCCACTTCTGGTCATAGCCCTTGAGCCCTCCACACAAGGAGACTAGACTCGAGACGGACGAACCACTCCGGCTGCACAGTGGGAAGTCTTGCTACTAGCGTCTTAATTTTCTGCTCATTTGTTGCCGTCTTCACTTCGGATCCGATCTCCGCTAAGGCTAGGCCTTAAGGTCCCTATAGAAGCTCCTTGCCGCCACTCTGCATGCACCAAGGAACCAAGGACAGATCACTCCCTGATCGCTTGGCTTCTCAAGGTAGTAACGCCAAACAATCATTCTCTCTAGTCTTAAAAAACTAGCACTGGCCACTCTCTAATCTTTTGGTAATTATCTTCTATGATAATTTATTATTAGCACTTGGGCGGCTTTGGCAACCATATTTTCATGTGCATGTGTGTGACGCTTCTATTGACTCCAGCCATCACAGATGGCTAACTGGGAGGGCGAATTTATAGGTTCACGGCCTGTTCGTTTCGCTGGTTTATTGTGCTGAAAGCACTGTTCGCTGGTTTGTTGTGAGAGAAAAACACTGCTGGATGGCTGCTGATTCTGCTGATAAGTCCAAACGAACAGGGCGTCAACTCCTAAAACTAGTTGCTTGATCTCCAACATCTCGAATTAGATGTGCTCGGTCACTTGATGAATGTGACATATGCAACTTAATGGCTAACTGGAAACTCGAATTGCCCTGTGAGTGACGTATTTTTCTGTGCGTTTTTTCGGTACACATAGAAAATTTATAATTTTTTTGTCGGTTCCAAAATATATTGACAGAAAAATACGAAAACCCACAGGGTAATTGTATGATTTTTCTGTGCGTGACAATATACACACGAAAATTACAATTATTCCGTCGGTTTTTTTAAATGCACAAAAAATACACGCACACAGAAAAATTAAAATTATTCTATCGGTTATTTTATTACACACAGATTAAAATTACATACGCATAGAAAAAATAAGTCGTGCGCTTGAATTTATCTTTGCCGTCCTGTTTTTGGCAAGGATTAGGATTAGTGCCCATGTTTTGGCATTGGCGCCTTTGACGAATAGAAAATGGATTGGGGGACCGAGTCATAGCTCGGTTGGTTGGCCTCCGGCTGTGGAAGCCACCGGTGTACGTTCGAGTCTCAGTCGAGGCAGATTTTTCCACCGGGGAACAATGATTCCCTAAATAATATCTGTTGTCTCACACGGATGTATCACCACTGTCAGATCTCTCAGCCGTGGTTTTTAGTCTAAGTATATGATGTAGATCTAGCTTGCGCACTTAGGAGTGTAAGTGTGTGGGTTACGTGCGTGTGGTGTGTGTTAAGTGCGTGACTTTAGATACTACAGTCTATACTGTAAGGTTGAGGCAATAAAAAATAGAAAATGGATTAAAAAGATAAAAAAAACACAAACAAAATCCTAAACCTAACCTCGCAGGTCGCAAGCCCCACTCCCTCATGTCTCCGCCTCACGCATGCGCACCCCTCCCGTGAGCCGCCGGCTCCCCGCCCCAAGGTCCGTCGCCAGCCCCCGCCGCCGCCCCCACCCCAAAGTCCGCCTCCGGACGCCGTCCCCAGGTGTGTTACTCCCAGATCTGCCTCCCTCAGGTCTGCGTCCGGCCGTCGCACCCAGGTTCGATGCCGTACGCCGCCGCCGGCTCACCAGCGGCCGCGGCCCCTCCTGTGCGCTGGCCTAGGCCGGCCGCCGTCCACCGGCCCTCCAGTGCGTGGCCTCAGGCATGTCGCCGGTCATCCAGGCGTGGCCCCGAGGCCCGCCGCTGCGCGACACGCCTTCGACCATCCTCCAGGACGCCGCTGCAGGATGCGCCCCGCCTCCAAACTGCCCGTGAAGATGGAGCCGCCGTCCGTGCCCACCGCAATAAGCCCTGCGCCTCCGTCTTGGCCGCCTCTGACCCCGGCCCCGCCACGCTCGTTCGGGCTCCGCCCTGGCACCCAGGCGTCCAGATCTGCAGCTATGAGCACCCACAACACCAGGTATGCCTATCCCTTCTCTCCCCTTCCTTTTGTGTAAAACTTAGCACTGGAACCCTAATTTGAACTATTTGGCTATATGTATATCTAAACCCAAGTGTATGCTTGTGTATGAGCAAAATTTGTTTTGGTCTTCTTGCTGGATATGGATTGAATTTTGTTAATAAATTTGTCTATGAATTTGGCCAAACTTAGAGAAGTTTGATGCAATGAGTTAACTTTGACATTCCCTATAATGTAGGTTTGTCTCAAGCAGATCTCTTTTTGAATAGTTTATGGATCTTGAAGCTAATGCTTCTTGATACAGATAAAGGACTTATGCTTAATTTTCTCTAATTCTCTCACAAGTTGTTCCCTTATTATTCCTGATTCATAGATGTCTCATAATTAAAGTACTACTTCCACAGTTTCACAAGCTGCATCTCACAATTAAAGTACTACTTTTGACAAGCTCCATCACAAAACCATGACAATTGTCGCCAGGGAGTTTTATTCTTTAGGATATTGCTATGTTATGATTTTATTCTTGTAACTGATATGCATGACAAATCCATGAAATCAGGAAATCATTCTATGGAAAATCAAGATATTGTGTGTCATCTATTTTCTTTTTGCTCATTGTTATTAGCATTATGTTAGTCATAGCAACGTACATATGATTCCATTCTCATTTGTATGTACTGGAAGGAAACTGTGAGGCTAAACGTGGTTAGTTTTTTTGTGAGAGACTGCAGTAACCACTGAATTCAGTAGGGTGAGTGAAGCTTCCTTTCTTCAATTACCTTTTGCCATAAGGACTACTCTGAATTTTGGTGGCTGTATGATGCAATTCCCTGTTCTATTTTCTGCAGTGTGATGTGCTAAATCAATTTCTCATGCCCATCAATGTCTTAGATAGGGTGGTGCCTTGCATATAACACTAAGTAGTAGTAGTAGTAGTAGTAGTGGTATCTATAAGTTTCTTATACTACTATTCATTCTATATGTGACTTGAAGTACATCATTGTCAAATGTCATATGCCTACAATTTTGTACACTTCATTGCAATCCTATGCCTATGAAGCCTGACACAGTTTAATCTTTGTGTAGCATTGGAAGTATTAGAGCTGAACTTGGAATACTTTTGTTCGAAGGAGTAGGTAAGCAACTTGCTTAAGCATGTCACTGCTGTTATGTGGTTCTGTGTGAAATAATTTCTGTAATAAGGGAAATGATGAACTCATTGGTCTGAGGATAATCCTTGCTGTTTCTTGGTAGATGGCGTTCCCTGTAAATCAAATTGCCTTGTGACCTGAGAGTTAATCTATGTTCTTTGATTGAATGAACCGAGTCTTATTTTGGTCATTGTCATATAGTTCTTTCCTTATTACAGTTCCTTTAACCTGATTATAGTGCAATATCTATCTTATTTAGTTGATGTTATTAATTCATGGGTTCACAATCTTTTTGGCAGGTAGCATGAAGGTTAAAGCAGTCTATGATGCATAATCCCCATATGCAGTCATGCTTGCACAGGATGTTGCTTTGTCCCCATTGTGCTCTATAAAAAGGCAAACTTCTTACAATAGTAGTGCTTTTTTTGTTGTCTAAAAATATCTTTGCTTAACAGGTAGAGATGGAGTGCATGGTGAAGCAGTTTACTATCGGTTGAACAAGAAAAAATAGTTTTGTTTCTTTTTCCATATCCATATTTGTGAATTCATTGTAGTATTCATGTTGCACATGTAGATGACTAGATATCATATCTGTATATATGATATATGTGCTGATCGATCAGATGGATTCCACTTTTTGAAACAAGTGTTGACTCCATTCATGCTGGACTACTGATTTCTATGTATTATTTGAATGCTATATGCTTATGTGAAAATTATATTAAATATACCATTTTCTATGACATATATTATATTAAAGGTCTACTGAGGTTTTATAATTTTCTGTCGAGTTTCTGCTTTTTTCTGTCGGGATGGCTGCACAGAATACATATTTTTTCTATGCGTTTATTTTTTTCTGTGTGGATATCTGCGTAGAAAAATTATTTTTAATCTGGGTGAACGTGGGCGAACGTAATTTTTCTGTGCGTGTAAGACTGATAGAAAAACTATTTCTGACGATGAACTGACAGAAAAATTCATGCTATTTCTGTGGGTTATTTTCTGTTGGTACACCGTCAAAAAAATATTTTTCTGTCGAGATTCGTATTTTTCTGTCAGTTTTTGCACACACAGAGTATTCGAGTTTCCAGTAGTTTCAGTCTTCAAACCAAATGTTGGAACCCCAGTTGCAAATGCACTAGTCATTGGTTGATCCAATTAATGTGTTGCACAGTTCCAACACCGAACTATATATGTTGCAGCTTGTAATAAACTTGCATTGTATATATATACATACTCCCTCCGTATCGGATTTAGAAGTCGTTTTGGATAAGATTTAGGTCAAAATTGGGAATATAAATCACCAATAACTTTTAAGTTGTTAAGTTTGCAAATGTAAAAATTATATGAATAGATTTGTTTTGAAAAATACTTTTATAAAAGTTTACATATATCAGTTTTTTATAAATATTATTTTATAAAAACAAGAGGTCAAAGTTGTGTTTTGGAGGCCGTGTCGCTCTCCTAAACGACTTCTAAATCCGATACGGAGGGAGTATATATCTGTTGGCCACGTCTGGGTCAACCGAGTGGCATGTATATAAATAATTTTCAAAGGATTTTACCAATCCAGTACAATTATTATTGCTGTCTCATTCATCACTAAAATCACAGTAAAGCTACAATGGTCATATTGGCTACAACCACCACAGTGTAAATTCGAGGCAAATCCCAGCATTTTTGCTTTATGGTTGATGAACAGACACAACTTAATGCTACTATGCAATTAATGCAAAGGCTTCAGCTTGGCGGACACTTTTTTAGGTACTAGTTTAAATGAAGCTCCTCTTATATATAAGCTGAAGCTCCTTATTGATAGCTACGATAGGCATGAGAGATATCGGGACATACATTTGTGTAAAGACTCAGCTGATATGGAGCTCTCGTGAATGATTTTAGGATTTAGGACGTTGTCTTCATTGAGCCTCTGCATTTCAGAAACCACAATAAGCTGATCTTGGCTTCCCTGCTCAACACGGCCTAGCCAGCTGTTTGGATTGGTGAACTACTGGGTTCGATGAGGATATGTCTACCTCTGTTGCGACTTGCGAGAGTGCCAGGCTGCGTGACGAGCACAATTTCTCGCTTCGACCCAGAACTAAAGAAGGTGGAGGGTGGCTTGCAAGGCTGATGTACGCCTACTTAGGTATAGTAATTATTATCTAAAAACTTTGGCGTAGTAATTGTTCTTTGATGCGATTCAATGTCCAACTGTATTACATATGTTTCATAACTGAATTGTTTCAGTTTTTTTTTTACCACAAAAGATTGTGGGGGAGATCCCCATAGTGATAGATTTTATATTAATAAAAGGAGAACGTTGAATTGTTTCAGTTTGTTTGTTTGTTTTGGAAACAAACCATTTCTACCATAGCAAAGGTATATCCAACAGTCGGCATCACAGAGCCTGGCTTAGATATGCTGCGTGCAGCGGAGGGCGGAGCCAGGGCCTCAGCTGTGGTGCATGTGACCGGTCCGGCCTCATGTTTTGCCTAAGCATTTCCATCCATAAGTAAGTGATGGCGCAATGGCCTTTTTATTATATGTATAAAATGGATCAATATATTCTGGCCTTCTATGCATAGTAAAGATGCATCACAAAGACAGTGCTAACGTGCATACAAAATCAGTTTCAGAACATAAGTAAAAATATGGGGAAATTGGCTGAGACATTGAAAATAAAGTCTATATTGCCAACGGACACCGAAAAAGTCTAATTGGCTGCTGGACACATTGCTTTGTTACAAATTTGCTGAAAGATACCGCTCCTACGAAAATATTCATTTTCAGATTATTAGGAGAAGAGAGAACAATGGTGAAATGCCGTTTTCCACTGCAGCTCGCCAAAAAACCATCATCGGTGGGCGGCGAGGCCACATCCATCTTCATCCATGGTAGGGCAGCTGAGACATGGGTTTCAATATACAGGAAGCGGGCAAGGTTCATGGATGTGCACGCACTCGTCACTGTGAATATATACTGATGGCCTCGTGTTCACGGTGGATGCGTTCAGCCTTATGTGCTCACCATGGACACGGTTTTCACCCATCATCAAGCAAGTGGAGATCCAGGTGTACATGCCCCAAACTCTTAATGAAGCCCTCTCTGTCTCAGAACACAACTTAAAACCGATGATTGATGAATGTGGGGCACTACCTAAGTTTTTCCACAACGGTAAACTCAAATTTCATTACCAAAGCAACGAAATTACACAGTGCATCAGTTTGAGACCCAACGTTACCAAAAGCGTGAACAGCAAGCCTTCACACACATGATCACCAAGGGAACATATGCATGAACGCACTAACACTCCTACCATACTCACGATAACACCCAACAGGTCCAACTAAGTGTAACACCCTAAAATTTGCTCCTTTTGAAATAGAGTTAAAATGATTTAATTATGAATTTTTGTGTTCATGAAAACATAGGAAAATAAAAATTTTTCATTAAACTAAAATTTATCATAAGTATTAGCAACTTGTTTTTGCGTACTGGTGCATATGTTTTATTGTGATGGGTGGTTTTGAATCAAACTCAAAATGGATTCAAAATTCCACTTAAAATGGCTTTGGAAATTTGGAAAAGAAAATAAAAAGGAAAACTCTCTCCTCCCTGTTTCTTGGCCCAAAGGCCCACGCTGGCTCTCTCCCCTTTTCGGCCTCATGGAGTGCTCCAGCCCACCCGCACCTCGCGGCCTAGTGCGCCATCCCGGCCCAGCCAGGCCGAAGCCTGCGCGGGCGCCGCTCCCCCTCTCTCCCTTCGGCTGATAGCCCGGCCCCGCGTTTTCTCTCGCCGATTAGTGGGGCCTGCTTGTCGGTGTCTGCGCCATCGTCTTCCCCGCGATGGAAAGAGCGCCGCTGGCTTCCTTCATTGAAGCCGGCCGGATCTCCCTCGATCTCCCTCCTTTCCATCTTTAGCGCCGCCCCGGGGCTATAAAATCCGAGCGCCCATACCTTGCCGCCTCCATCCCGAGTCGCAGTTGCTGCCACGCCCTAGAGCTCCGCCGCGAAACCCTAGAGGCGCCACCACTGCTTTGATTTCCGCCGCCGCTGCTCTTCTGCTGCCGCGGCCGCGTTTCCGAGTTGCGCGTGAAGGTAAGGAAGCCACCAGTATCTCCTATTCTCCCCCTCTTGCTCTTTTGCGCCTACACGAGCTCACCGTAGCGTCGCTGTCATTCCCGATCTGCTTGAACGAGCCCCGTGCCACCGTTGTGCCATCGTGGCCCTCTCCGACCTCCTAGTCGCGCTCGCCGTAGCCCGCTTTCCCTCCATGTGCTTTCTGTTCGGCCGATGATGCCCGGAGTCGCTGTATCGACGAATTCCGGCGAGGTCCAAGCCATGCCGGCAATGACACCACCGTGCCCAGCCTCCGATACCCCTCGGTACACCATGCACCCGTGGATGCGGTCCGCAGGTCCACATCATCCGGTCCACGGTGGACCAAGCCAATCAGATCACGCCACTTAGCATCTGCGTGGACGACGACCAAGTCAACCAGCTGGCCACAGCACTTTTGCAAAAACGCCCCCGTAGTTTATCATAATTAAACCCACAATCCCTTATCCAGATTTAAAATCCGAATTTGATTTATTTTAATTCAAAAATAAGTTCTGGACATTTACAAAACTGCCATGGCTCTTGTTTTAGCCATAAAATCTTCGTTTTAGCTCCGATTTGATCCATTCAAGTTGCGTTAGATTCATAACGACATAATCTATGCGTTCATAATAGTGTTTACCATGTAACTTGATCTGAAATTTCATGGTTTAAATCCTAACTTGAATAATAATTATGCAACACAATTTATGAATAAAATATGAATTAATGTACTTTAGTTTTCTAACTCAAATATAAATTTGACATTATTCAATCTAGATATTTCTCTGAAGTATCTTATACATGTTTTATATAATTAAAATAAACAAAGCCTATAGTTTCTTTTTTCTCATAAAAAGTAAACCTTTCGGCAGACGTTTCTTTTCCACCATAACTCCGATTAGAGTGCTTTTCGCGTCCGTGTGATCGTAGCAATACGTAGATTAGTTTTTAAATCTTTTTAATTGATTGGTGTATTGTTCTAATTTAGTCATATTTGTATGTTATGCATGTCTGTTCAGATGCTTGTGTGGTGCTTTATGATCTTGTCCAGTCGGTGAGCTATACGTGGTGAATCCAGAAGCAAGTCTTTGAAGGTTTGGACTAGAAGAGAAGATCTGAGTTTAAGGAAAGTATAACATGGGATCATACTTGTTATCCTATTCACTTTAATCACCTAAATTCATATTGCATGTGTTTCCTTGTTACCGTTAAGGATTACCTAGCTTTGAATTTATACCTTGTCACCCTTGGGTTAATGCATTGGTAGTATGAAAGCTAGTGCTCCACTTAAACCATGATCTTGTAACTTGACTAATGGTATATGCAATAAATGTTAAAATATGATTTTTAGCAACTTGGCTTAAGAGGGTTAGAGCATTGAGTTTTATGGTGCTCTAGATTCCTCTCCTTAAGGACTTATCTGTAAGTGATCATCTGAGACTTACAATACAACCATGAGTGTTATATGGCTCTAGCTTTAGTCAAGTATGAGGACATTTTCTAGCTTGTTAGTGGTTACCTTTATGGCGCAAGAGGGGCTTGACGAATCGGGTATAGTGCGGCTTCTGTCCTTATGTGTATAGCCTACGTGGAATGTGTCATTTGGAAGGGAAGCTCTACATCTGTTTGCCAATTGGAATCCTAGCGGCCCTAACTTATTAGACGAACCTTTGAAAGACTTCATAGTGATCCCTGTCTGCTCACCTTGGAAGTGTTTTGGAAGTTATAAACCCGGACATATGGGTATCACGGCTCGTGGTGAAAGTGTACAACCTCTGCAGAGTGTAAAACTAGTATATTAACCGTGCTCACGGACACAAGCGGCCTTAGACTCCTTACGAAATAGATGATCACTATTGATTAATTGTTTATGCTATTCATTACTCATGTTTACCTGATCATGTGTTATATGGGCTTGTGATAAAACTTGTTGCTACTCAATCGTTTAAAATTGTGAATCATAAAAGCTAACCGCAGTTAAACCAGTGTCAACTTTTTTGAGCCTCATGAACCCCATGTTATATTGCTGAGTACGATATGTACTTACGCTTGCTTTACTTTTCAATACTTTAGAAAAAATCTCGGATGAATACCAGATTGCTAGAGTCTTGAGGAGTTAGGCTTGTGATCAACCAGTTAGCTGTTGTTCCTATGGATTTAGAGTCTTCACCTAAAAATCGGAGTTGTCTACCCGCTGTTTGTGCCTAAGGTTATATTCTTTGTACTAATACATTATATATATTAAGCATTGTATTTTGATATTACCCTTATTTGTAGCCATATGTGTGATTTGACTTCCTGGGCTCACATATAGTGTGTATCTAGTTTTGTCCTTAAAACTGGGTGCTACACTAAGGTGACTAGAAGTGTTTCCATTATAGGGCGCCATGCCCAGGATCACCAAAACAACCAGCTGATATCACTAGAGCCATCTAGCAAACGACACCAGTTGAGCTCCCCCTGTGAATGTGCCAGCAGGTCTTGAGAGTGAAAGAAGAGGGCCGCTGTCTTCATCACCTCAGCTCCTTGGATCATCTGTTCCTTCAGGTCCTCCTTGAGTAAACCTACCTAGTATGTCAAAAATGCGTAGGTCAAGCAAATAATCTCAGTAGGAGATTTAACCATTTTACCCTCAAAGCATACGGCATTTCTGGTTCGCCAGATTGCCCAGCAAACAGCTGCCAACCCGACAACATGCAGACTAGGGGCCTGAGGAAGGATCCTCTATCCACATCCAAAATTGGTTCAAATTGCTGGGTCTACAATCCGAGTCTAGGGAATAAGCAATCAAACTCCAAACATATTTGACAGTTGAACACTTAAAAAACAGATGAGGGCAACTTTCATTCTCATTACAAAAAGCACAGGTGGTTGACCCTTTCCATTTTATTTTCACTAGATTATCTTTAGTGAGAATCACATTCTGAGAAACAAGCCACATAAAAATCTTGATTTTCATTTGTATCTTAGCTTTCCAAATTTTCTTAAAACTAGGACCATGCTCATGACTACACAAATGATTATAAGTAGATTTCACAAAAAAACAAGCCAAATTTCTCCCATTCCCAAACTGCTCTATCATTCTTAGAGTTAATACCATACCAGTAAACAATGTCATGTAATCTTCTAAGTTGACATTGAAGGTCTTCATGCAACCATCTCCTGAAAGAAAGGCGCCAATTTTTAAGTTTCATGTAAGCAACACAGCACATTTGTTCCTCACTGATCTCATATAACCCTGGAAACTTGTCTGCTAAGGAGACAAGACCACACCACCTATCATGCTAGAAGCTGAGGGGCACCACCTACGTACTACATATAATCCCTAGTCGTCCTACTATTCAAGGTTTCGCACTTCCACCATTACATTATGTATTCCCTCACTCCGTCCTCCATTGCTGGAAGTGCTAGAGGCTTAGTGGCACAACCGAACTCCCAAACAATATGCTCTCGCTGCAAGAAAGCCTCGTACGCGTGTTGGATCACCTATACATGGTAACACGATTCATGCATGCACCAAGATTGTGGAGGAGATTTATTTTTCCATGTTTTTTTGGGAATAATCAGTAGGAGCACTGCTATCTCCTATCTCCTACAACTAAAAAGAAAGAAAGTAAGATTGTTATTTGGTGTGACATTTTCTTTGGGTCGCATTTGGCCTCCGACATGCAACAATTGTGTGGTGTCGCCTTTCACCCACGACATGCGATACCGCGATCCTTTCATTCGCAGAAGGAAAGGAAGTATCCCACGATCGTTCCCATTCCCATAAGGAAAGAAAGTAAGCCTTCCCAGAAGGAAATCGCGACGTCGATCACACCCCCAATCCCTCAGACCTCGCGACGTGCGATACCGCGATCCTTCCCTCAGCCCTCGTCCTCTCGTCGCCCAGAAAGAAAGAAAGCCTGAGATCCTTCCCTCAGCCCTCATCCTCTCGCCACCACTATAGAGTACAGCAGCGGCAGCGAGGGCGGGGACGCCAACGTGGAGATGACTACATCGATCGAGGATGAGGAGGTGCCGAGGTGGTGCTGGTGAAGCACCTGCTGCAGTGGAAGTTCAGGGCCTCAGGGGACGCCGGACTGCCACTGCCCCGTCGTGGTAGGCGCTCAGGTTTCTGCCCTGTCATGGTAGGCGCTCATGTTTCCACCGCCGTTGCACACCAGGAGCTCGTGTCTTCGTCGGTCACTACGCCAGAACTTCATACCGTGGATAAGTTCTGTTCTTTTCCCTTGCCACTTGGATTTTTCAGATCCATGACCCATTGGGAGATCCTCGCCATCGATTGCCAAGGACTCCGCCAAGGTGAGCATTGCTATTTCTTCCCAATTTCCAGCGGCTTCTTTCGGGGGCGGATTCGTTTGTTGCTTCGATGTGGCCATGCAAAAGCTAGATCTTTTGTGATGCGTAGGTGATTGGAACACACTCCTGGTGTACCTCAACAAAATAACCCATGGTTGTGTTGCCCGTGTCACTGCCAAGTGCCAAGCTCTAGTCCATGGAGCCCTGCTCTAGCGTCAAGAATAGGTAGGCACTTCTAAAAAAGCTTTCTTCTCACCCTTGGTACCATAGCAGCAGGAGTGGGTTACGTTCCAAACATTGGTACTTTGTGCTTGCTCTGGCCGAAGGCTCTTTGTTGCAACTTCATATCATGTTTTGCTTCAAGAAAATTTCATGATTTCCTTTTTATTATTTTGAGTAATATTTAACTTCAGATTGATGTTTTACTTTACTTGAGTAAAATTTTAAATGCTGCATCAAAGCATTTTACCTTATTCTGGTTCTTGAGCCAAAAACTCGTACCTTGCGTGTTGCATTTGTGCAGGATTGGCTACCCGCTACGGCAGAGTCACTTTGGCAGGGAAGGGGATTATTGCTCAAGCACAGTGCCTAACTGAACCTTCTAGAGCATTTGCTTTATTGTTCCTAGGGAAATAGCTTGGGTTCTTGATTTGCCTCATGCCCACTGTCTTAGAGCAACTCCAGCACAATTGGGAATCATTGGTTGGTAAATTGGTGATGAATTCGGGGCTGCGCAATTGGGAAGGGTAGTGTAATTATCAAATAGAAGAGGGGCTTGGCCCAATTCTGGCCCTCAAGATGACCGAGTTACAGTTTCTGCAAAAGAGGTGATTTCCCCTTTTTGACAATTTTTTAATTTTTATTAAGCATCATTGCTCATTATTAGTTCCTTTCCTGAACAACCGCTTCTTGTCCATACAGTTCTTTGAAGAACGTCTCTGCAACAATTGGTGTTGCAGTTCAATTGCAGCCTAAATGCAGCAAGAATCGCCAAATCACTACACAAGTCGCTTCCCATTTGTCAAAACCACGTATTGGTAAAGATGGTTGGATCATTACTGAGATATAGAGAACGTCAAGAACAAATATACACATTCTTCCAAAAGAAAATAGTCCAAAGGTAGTTGATTTTCATGTACAAATTTGGCAGTTCACATGAACCTGAGCATGCTTAGAGCCTTGAAGTCACCTTGGTTGGAGACTAGGGAATACTTGCAATGATGTAACCTCACAAATATGGTTACAGGGAGTTGCTTGGCCTTCTCGACAGTTTTGAAAACCAGATCAGATTGTGATAGTCAAGTTAGTATGCCAGTGCTCTTGGTGACTCAGAGCAGGAGATTGACTATGGTACCACATTGGATCATGGCTGCAGGGAGGGATCCTGTCAGTAACTCAATATACTTTCAGTTTTACAAAGAGGCTTTGTGTTGCTTTGAACAATAACTATACAATGTAAAGACCTCAATTTGTCGAAGAGTTGTCGAAAAGAAAAAACTCAACAAATGATGAAAAGTGGACACGTGAACCGTGATATTTGCCTCAGCATGTTTTTTTTATTGTTTTGACTTTTTTTTGTGTTCTGTTGCAGCACACTCTATGAATACCATGTAGTGAAAATTTATTTGCTCTTGCTCACAGGTAACCAGCAAATGCTTGCATGTCAATAGAAATTGTATCCCAACAATATTTATATAATTACGTTGGAGATATGCATATTTCAACTATCTCAATTATGTTAGTGGTCACACATGGAAATTGGAATGTTAGCTTTTGTGCTCGGTGTAGCCTAAATAGGTGAAAGTTTGATTCTCTGTGGTAACTAGACATTGGAATGTTAGCTTCAGTAGCTACTTTTTGCTGGTATACAAATTGCAAGGCCAATCTCTTGCGGTCTTGCCAATTTTTTAGTGTGGTTGTCATACTTACTGCCACCGACGGAGGGTGAAGCAGAACCAAGGGGGGCAATTTTGATAAACATATAGTAAAAAATTGCTAAGACAAGAAATATGCAACTAATATAGAGAGAGAAAGATGTGCTTTAATCCTTACATGCATGATGATATGCATATGCATTGATCAAGTGACATGCATGTATTAAAAATTTCACATAGCAAGGGGGGGCCGGAGCCCAGTTTGGCCTCTGCTAGGCTCCGTCCCTGCTTACTGCAACCTTCTCGTTTTTTTTTGCAATTTATGCACACGCAGTACACCATCATTCATCAAAAAACAAATTTCCGTATCTCATGGTGGTGCAGGATGAGGAAAAAAGCTGGACGGATAGATGAGAGCAGATAAATTTGGTTGAAGCCACAATTGCTTGCTTGCTTGAGGAGAGCACACAGAGAAGAGTGAGAGGGAGAGTGCTGTCGGTCTGCTGCCGTTGCTGTATCTCCTTTTGCTACACATTTGGAGGCTTACCAGGTCCAATTTGGTACTAATTAGCTCGGGTTAACTGATAGCACCTTATGACTTTTTTTGTCAAATGGTGTTTAGTGTTGTTTGGATCGATCACATTGGTTACTCACATGAATAATCTGATGAATAATGAAATTCCAATTTTATCGCGATGAAGCTGTTACCTCAGGATTAATACATTCTCTCTTGAAGTTGGAACTACTACTCTTCTTGCTTGCCACTGCATATCTTGAGAATGATGTTTTCCTCAGTATCTATCAGATGCTTTCAGGAATAAGCCCAGAGAGTGAGTTTTCTCTAAAATTACGAGATTTCCAATATCAGATGGGATGCCACTAATATCTTGTTGTGGGGAGCTCATAGTCAAAACTATTGATTCTGATGTAAGACCTCTGAAGCCTAGAGTGATTAGTTAGCAACTGTGCAAGGCCTCCAGTAAATTGGTTTCCTGAAATTGCTGACTGCTGGAAGTTGCGCCTTTAGGTAAACATCGCTCTGATCGGATAGTAATCTACTGATCTTCATTAGCTCAACTCTTGGATAGAGAAACCTGACACCTTTGAATTTCCAAAGCCATTTGACAAGGGTGCTTGGAACTATAGGGAGTCGAGCAATGGTTTGAAGGTTGGTTTATTGAAATCTTGGATACTGTCCTTTTGATTTGTAAATCTCTATTAGTGCAATGTCATTTCACTTTTGTGTTAAGTTGCTACAATTTAAGCCTTGCAGTTCATTAAGGCAAAAAAATCATTGAAGGAGTGTAGCTATTTTTTTAAGATTCTCTTTATTTCAATTTGCAGCCTGCTGATATTGAACTCATATATTCCTTGAAGCTTCTATATATTATATAGGATCTGTAACCTAAAATTCGAATTGATCTATCATTATTGCCTCAAGCCCCAAGGATGCAATATTTTTTCCCTTGCTATTATCACACTAGCAGCTGTAAATGATGGTCACTCAGTAACCTCATGCCTTTATTTGCTCTTTTTATTGATCTTTTCAGACTAAGCTTCCTCTTGGACAGTGACTGAAATACCATTCTCCCAGCATGGTGGCCCCTTCTGATTGGAATGACGCTTTTGCATGTCCAGTGTTCAGGTTGGTTACCTTTACCTAATTCTCATATATTTATTGAACAATATTCTCTATGGAAATCAGATACACTGTTTAAGTACATGTGTATCTTCTTAGAGGTTTGTTGTTATTGATCTGTGAGAAATTAATATTTGGAAGGAGTCGACCAAGATTGAATTGATTTCCATTTGTTCCTTATAGGCTCGGTGAAATAATGCTCATTGTTCCCAAGGCAAGGTATGATTTACTTGACGGGATGGATTTTTTCAAGTTCAAAACTTTCTCACTCATGTTTTTATACCCAAGCATGTGACCTAGTTAATATACTATAAAAAGAACTCCTTGGTGGATTTTGAGCCATGTGCTAAATTATTCATCCTGGTAATTTCATGAACAATTTTCTATCCTCCATACACATTTTGAAACAAACCTCACACGTTTATGGATTTACCTAACATGTGTATGGATTTTTCAGATGCTTTTTTAAGCTTGTTCTCATAACAATGCTTGTAATCACTCACTGAATCTACAAATAGGTGCATAAAAACTGTTTTAGTCATTTATATGTTTGTACTATCCTGTTTGAGCAGCTGACCTTATTGACCTTGCATGCCACAAGAAAGGAAAGTAAATGTTCTAGGATTTTTTGTTTTTTCGATAAGTGGACAGGGGGTGGGCGAGGATCCCCCACCTAAGTTGTATTAACTGTGGTTCTTAAAGTCAAATATTTGAAATACAATGTTTGCTACATGTTTAGTTAAAATAGAGCACCAAGCATCTGCTACTTCCATGTCCTTCTTTGGTAATCGAGCTTTTCATAGGGCAGCCTCTAATTTACATGCTAACAGAGTCACAGTTAGCGTGGTCCGATTATCCCTGAAAACCATATTATTCCTCCTTTTCCAAATATACCAACAGCAAAGCATCAAGAAAGTCCCAAAGTAATTGCTCGGGATATGTCCTGGCTTCATAATCTCCTGCAATTTCTGGATCGGCCGTGAACTGCAAGTTAAATCCAAGAGTCACTGTCACTTGCAATAATAAGACATATGATTTACATATTTCTATATATTGCTGATGGTGAATCTTAACACAGACACAAAAGTGGATACCTTATTCTACAGTATATGTCTGCGTTGAATAGACCTAAAGCCACACATATTTATACGGTGAGTATAACATACTTTGTATTAAGGTTTTGTGAGAGATTTTTCAAGACACGTAGTATTTCTCATGTGACAGACACTAATATTTATATATATATTTGAACTTATATACATGATGGTATGGAGATGAGGCGGAACTTATTCATGAATTTATTGGCGCACGAAAGAAATAGATATCGGAGATGTCTTCCTGTCGATATAAAACATTGTCTTAGCCGCATCACGGAAAGGTCTATACAGTAGAATTTGTGAGCCTGCGACGCCGCGCTCTTCGTGACTGTGTTCACGAACTTTGCTTTTTGGATTAAATGTCACTTTAATGTCTGTGATATGTGTGTTTTTAGTACAAAAGTTTAGCTGTCCCGTAGCAACGCACGATCATGCTACCTAGTATCATATAAGAGAGGAGCAAGTGTCATACCTGGTTTTGCAAAGAACAAAACTAGGCTCGTCATGTGTGCCCAGAAAGTCCACACATACGTCAGAATGAAAAAGATATCAGAAACAATGTTATTATATAATGTATACATAGCTATATTAACACTTACATCAGAGTATCGCGGAATGGTGACTAAACTTCAGGCTCCATTCTTCTCAGGGACGGCTGACTGGTGGATCCGTATGCCAAACACTTCTGAAAGACTTCTGGAAACTCCACTACCTCTTTATTCTTCTTCTGAGCAGCACCTCACTACACACTGAGGTATGGTGGAAATAGCAAGAGTGAGTCCATGTCGAACTCAATAAATATAACACGGGGTTCATGAGGCTCAAAATATTTGACACGAGTTTACTACGATAACTTTTAATGAGTCATCTTTTTAGCATTTGAGTAGCAACAAGTTACGTAAGCCCAAATAATCTCATGATCATGTAAACGAGAATAATATATAGCAAGAAACAATAATCATCAGTGAGCTTTAATATCATCAGTATTATCATTACCATCAATGTTCATCATTTATTCTGTAAGGGTCCAAGGCCACTCGTGACCGTGAGCACGACTGTTATAACAGTTTTACACTCTGCAGAGGTTGTATACTTTCACTGTGAGTCGTGATTTACCCTTTTCGCCCGAGGTGATCAGCCTCTTGACCCACTTCCAAGGAAGGTTGGCAGGGTTCACTATGAAGTCTTTCAAAGGTTCGTCTAACAAGTTAGGGCCATTAGATTCACTCGGCAAACAGATGTAAAGCCCCCCTTCCAAATGGCACAATGACGTGTAGCCTATACACATAAGGACAGAGGCCGCACTATACCTGATTTGTCAAGCCATTCTTACGCCATGAAGGTTACCACTAAAAGATCCTCATACTTGACTAAAGCCAGAGCCATATAGCCCTCACAGTTGTACTGTAAGTCTCGGATATTCGCTTACAGATGAGTCCTTATGGAGAGAAACTAGAGCACTAAGAAAAATAGCATCATACTCTAGCCCTCTTTAAATAGTAATCAAAATGTCATCTTTTAGTGTTGTTGCATATTTCATTAATCATATTACAAGATCATAATTTATGCTCAGCGCTAGCAAAAGCTACCCAATGCAAAATCCCATAGGTGACAAGGTATAGATCAAAAACTAGGAAAATCCTTAATGGCAATTCAATATAGACACATGCAATATGATTTTATGTGATTAAAGTGAATAGGACAACAAGAAAATCCCATGTTATACTTGCCTTTTTCTAAAGTTAGCTGCTCAGAATCTTCAGTTGCTATCTTCTGGTCTCAAGTCCTTTTGCTTCGACTGTCGGTCATCAGCTCCTCGTCTTCAGTGCTAATTAACCAAACTTCTTCTACTCGCAGCAATCAAATAGAACAAACAAATAATAAACACAGCTAACAACAACACACCAAACAAAAGAGACACTTTAAAAGAGAACGTACTAAACAATACGGTGCGTTGCTACGATCGCTAAAACGCAAGAACGACAGATAATAGAGCTACCATCAAAGAGGACATGCGACTATCGAGGAGTTTACAACAAATCAGAGAAGACAAACTATACGTTTGATTTATTTTAGTTAATGAATTAAGGTGATAGACTTCTAGAGAATTATCCTAAAGTTGAATTAACCAATTTACATTGAATTATAAAAGATGAAGTTAACCTTATTCATATTTTATTTATAAATATTTATTTAGTGTTTAAGTCATTTAAACATTTATAAATTAGAAAGCATAAAGAAGGTGATAACAGCTAATCAAATCATTATATGTTTCTTGCATAAACTAAACAAGTTCTATTTAAGAAGCACTTAAGTTCTTATTAATCACGTTACATTTATTAAAAAAACGAAGCATAACCTAAGTTGCTTTTATTTAGAAAGGGCAATTGAATAATCATTAATCATATTTAATTTCTAAAGTCGAGTTAAAGCTAATCATATTTTATTTGATAAAGTATTGTCACATAATTTATATATTAAGCAAGTTAAACTTTAACTTTGCAAAATAAAATGACATGCGTGAACACCTATTTTAGAATTTAATATATGCAACGTAGTTTATCTAATCAAAATGTATTCATGTATCAGTTAATCATATTTAACATCTATATATCAGATAGCGTAGTGTAACACCTATATTGCTTATAGATTTGAAAATTAATTACATATAGATCAATCAAATTAATATTTAACTATATAATAAACAAATAAACACATGGGATGATAAGCGTCGCTGCTAGGCCGTAGATCAGAGCGATATGAAACTAACGCAGCAAAACGAGTTGAAACAGAGCTAGAACTTATAAGATGTGAATTGGACAAGTACACGTGTGTGTGAGTTGCCTTGCTTCAGCATGCCTGGGCGAGCCGTGTTCTCTACACGATGAAAGTCTCCTCTTAAAATAAAAACATAGGTGCACAGTAGATACGTACATATGCATGCACATGTTTTATTTTTAATTGAACAAAATCATGCGAATGATATGAACTTAGTCAAATTATATTTTTAATTAAAATACCATGCTAAATCTGGTCATATATTTATTTATGAATGTTTAGAGAACTGTCTATAAGCTAATACATTTTTTTATGAAAAGAAAGTAAACAAGTGAACGTCTAGACTTGTTTTATATTTGAAACGTGTTTAGACTAAGCAGATTATAAATTAAAAACTAATTACAAGCATATTAATCAATCTAATATTTAGCTATATATGAAAAAAAACATCTGACAATATAACATTAACACTACTGCGTAAAGCGCAACTATACGAAACTAACGCAACTGAAACAGAGCAAAACGGAATTAAAACGAAGAAACGACAAAGATATTACGAACCAGTGGCAGAACCGCAAATACTTCATCTTCTACCTCCATCCATCTGAAGGGTCTCGGTCTAGGGACGACACAAGAAGGAGAAAAAATATCTAATTTACTACACGAGAGATTTTCCAAACTAGGAGCTCCTCCACGGTAGTTTTGGTGTGCTTTGCCCATAAGGTAGGTACATACTTATAGGGAGAAAAACTCTCCACCTTCACATCAACTAGCAATATGATACTAATTGATGTTGCACCGTCCACCTCCACTAATAGGCCTAAATCGACATTAAGGCCCATTAGTAAATAAAGACATAGACCTTTATGATTATTACACATAGGCTTTGAGCGTTGATAAAAATGAGATATTTATTTATTTTCGAAATTAATTAATTTCATGGATAAAATAATTCCAGAAAAGTCTAAAATTATTATTTAAGCCACGAAAAATACTCCGAAAGCTCTAAAAATTTAGGAAAAATTCTCAGAGACATTATGGAACATAAGGAACCAAAATAAAGTATTTAGAGCTCATGAAAAGATATTTTTGGAGCATCTAAAAATTAGATAATGCTCGCAGAAAAGTGTGAACTAGCTCCAGAAAAAGCCAGAATAATTCCCGAAGAGTTCACTGAGATTGATTTTCACATGAGGAACTGAAAGGAATAATTTACGTTATAAAGAAAAGATTTTAGAAAACTCCCAACGAGAACTTAAGATGAGAAACAAGGAATATTGATTGCGGAAAAAGATAAAGACGTGCTAGAGAAGAAATATCGATCCACTAAACGTATTTTGAAAGACTTTGTTCGCTCTTAACACACAAGAGTTAACGAGCAAACATCACATCAAACAATAGCCCGTCAAATTAGTTTAGAAAAATTTAAAGATTCTTATTATTTTTTTTATTTTTTTATAACTAATTGATGCTATCCTAAACTAAACTTAGGAAATTTTATCCGCATATTAAAACATTTATTTTATTTAGTGTTTCCTATGCACAACCTAAAATTAGAAATTTTAGGGTGTGACAGCAAGAATCCAGTTTACAGCTTAAAGGTTATTACATAGCTAAACCACTCAAACTCAAAAGGCAGGTAGCATAAAAGAAAGGACTCGATCGTAGCGGTACACAAACCAAAACAATCTGGTGCTTCCATTGTCAACATAGCTTAGCGTGTTGGGTCTCGAGAACTAGTTGGTATGATGTGGCATTCTGGTGGATATGTACTTCTGGGCTAGCGAAATAAAGTGCGAGACTACTTAAGTGTGTGAAGGTGTTCCATTGCCATGCTATGGCTCCAGCTAGTAGTTGTTTTCCGATGCAATTCAATGTACATGTCTGTTGAGCATCTTAACGAAGTCGTTTGAGTTTATTCGTTTCAGGAAGAGAGCAAATTTCGTGGTTGGGGATTTATGATTCTTTTTCTCTAATTCTCTTTGTGATATATATTCGACACCATTTCTTCTGCTTGTAACTGAGGTTAGCACAGTCGGTATCTAACTGTGGGTGTTTTGGATCGAGCTTGCCAACAGTTAGCAAATAAGAATTACCAAGTGTATCCAAATAGGCCAACGCTAAAACATATGTGCACGCATCACCAATTATGCATTATTTATGCAGTGCTTCATTTTTGCTAGAGATACACATTTTTATACAGACTTAATGGAAGAATTATATTTCTCTGTCAAAACGCTGGAACATACAAAGCCACAATGCATGCTCTTTACTAGAGGAACAGTCGACCTGGACTTATTTATCAGTACTGCACTGAGAAATTGAAGACATATAATTGTCTTTCTAGCGCCAATTAATTAATAATATAGCCAAGTAGTCAGCAATGGAACACAAGGCATGCCCATTGATAAGTTTGTACTAGTCAAATATATCTACAAGAATTAAGTTCATAAGATACTACTGAACTAACTTATCTTGGAAGTCTAAATTATAGTGAATCAAAGTGTCCCACATTTATGGACGGAGCCCTCTTATATCAGTACACAATTTAAAACTAATGGAAGTGCAGACTGCAGAGCACCAGGGACGTGCTTTTCTCTTCATCACTTCCCACCTACTGGTCGCCCTACTATGGCTGTGTTTAGTTTTCATGGAACGTAAAATGCAAAATGCCAACTACTTTGGAATGATGAAATGCAAAATGCCAAAATTTTCATGGGTGTGTTTTGTTCCATCTAAAATGCCAAATTTTTTATGGGGTGGGTGAGGGCTTTTTGGCTTTTTGGTTTTTTTTTTGCCTCTTGAGACCAAAATCCAAAATGGAGAATGGATGCCTTTTTGCCAAAAATTTTTGCATGGTGTTTAGTTCCATTCTGCAAAATGATAGACCAAAACCCAAAATTTTTTGAGTGAAATAGGGAACTAAACACACCCTATATACTAAAAATTCCCATTATATTATAGGCCATCATCATCCTAGTGTTAACAGTCAAAATCTGCTAGATTGGTACATCACTGCATTGCTAGAAGTGCTAGATACTACATATACATACTTAATTAGTTGCACACATAATAACTTGATCCTGCAATATATATGCTCCCGGCCGCATATAAGAAAGGTTCTACCCGTGTAGAATGAACTATTTGTGAGTGTGACTAAGGATTCAGGATCGCCGCCGATACATGCACCAAGAATCCAAATTGATGAAGCAGATATTAATCTTAGCTATTTCTCCAGTTCTCTGTTTGTCGTTGGAATGTACTAGTATAAATTTTGGATGGGGATGGGAGGTAATGGGGCATGCATGCCGAGGTGCTGTCATCAAGCATGATCCAACATGAAAGATGCCTCGAGTGTAACATGAAGTGAACGCGCGTGCAGAGTTTAGTAGTCGGAAAGGGACAATGCTACTGTACTCATGTTATCTTGTAGGAGGTAATACTTAAATATAAATCGAAACCATTGATTTTTTTACGTTATGAATGAATGAATGAATTAAAACTTAAATAAGTAAAAATCCTTAGAGATCCCATAATCACGGGAGGATAAAGAAGCAGGCGGCCATTGCTTTCTTTTGTTCATGCGCAGGACGGAGAGTAGCACGGGATCCTCGGCCGCGCACCAGGTACTACTGTAATAGTGGAAAATTGATTCATGGCATATTAAAAAGTGAACCCAAAATTGATTCATGCCCTATAGGGAGCTAGCAATTAAAAAGTTAAACTCAAACCTAATGCTACTAGAAAATTGATTCATTAAGGCATCTGCTTGACACGTACTCCAGGTACTACTAGTGTAAACCAAGCAATTAATAAGTGAACCCAAAATATCAATGTTGTCCTAGCCCCTATTGTATTAATACACTGCTACGTGGCCTAGGGACATGATGGAGCTGCTTTTTCTTCTCTACTACTACTCCTCTTATAAGGTCAGTCTCAATGGGCATTTCATGGGAGTTTCATGCACATTTAATAAGATGACACCTCAGCAAAAAGGAATCTTTGCATGAAATAGGAAGGAGAGAGAAGAAAATCGTTTCACCACGGTGAAACGGCTCAGCGTTGTTTCCCAGGACTTGGTACTCGCGTGAAACCCCCGTTGAGGCCAACTCGTTTCATCATCCTGATCCCGTGCGCACACCTCCGCCGGCGGCGCGCGCGATCTCACCATCTCCCGGCGCGCGCGAGTTTTTACCGCGCCTCAGCCTTCTTCCCGCCCCCGGCTACCCCTTCCCCTTCTTCTCCGTCCGCCCATCCACCATCTCTCCTCGTCCGCCGCCACATCGAGGTAGAGCACGGCGCGAGATCCACCGGCCATGGATCCGCCGCCGGCTGTTGATTCCCGGCGTCGCTCAACCGGCAGAGGAGGCAAACCGCGCGGTGGAAAGCAGCTGGGACTGAAGAGGTCGTCGACGCCTGCTCCATCATCGCGTACAGGTTCACCACCGGTTCCGCCGACGCCGCCGCCGCCAATTTCTGCCTCTGTTGCGCCGGATCCCACCCCTGCTGCGGCCAATCTCTCCCATTCTGCGCCGACGTCGACCATGCTGCCACGGCCACCTCAAGGAGCAGGATGGGGGGCCATACCCCCAAATTTTCCATGTCTTCATGGAAACCAACAAGGCCCAAATTCATGGTACATTTGATTTCGATCTCTGCAAATAGTTGATTTCCATGGCTGCAATCTATTTGAATCATGCAAATTTATTTCCAGGGATCACTAGAAATTTAAGTGCTATTTGACTGATTTGTTTTACTGAATAATGCATACTGCAGTACCAAATAAAAATATTTAAGTGACTGAATTGTTTTACTAGTTGACTGATTTGTTTAAACTAGTTCCATTGGTTTGCAACTGTATAGCAGAATAGCAGATTATTTCAGGGAAGGTTGTTAATGAAAGCAAGTATATATACAGGAAAGTAGAACAGACCTGACCCAATCGTCATGTCCACTGATGGAATACCAATGTGTTGAACAAATGCAGAATAATCCGATCCTCCACCTCCTAATCTTCCAATCTTAATGCATACATTTGTCAACAGAACTCTCATTAATTCATAAGAAATCTTAAACTTGCATGTAATGCAGCAAAAGCAACACAAAATGTTTAGAGAGACAGAAAAACTAGGTCTATGATTCCCTTTACATGCTAACCACTTGAAATACTGAAAGACGACAAGCTTGTGTTAAGAAAAAGGAATGGCTTTTGTTCCTCTGATGGTACTAAATATTTAAGTGACTGAATTGTTTTACTAGTTTACTAAATTGTTTAAACTAGTTCCATTGGTTTGCAACTGTACAGGTTGATGCACATAGCAGTCAAGAAAATATTTTACTAGTTGGCTATTTGTTTCTGTGAAAATTTCAGGATATATCCACCAGGTGGTTTTGTACATATGATGGAACAACCACACTATCCGCCGCAGCCACTAGTTGGTCAGAATATGGCCTTCAACCCAATATCTCCACCACCAGCAAGTGCCTACAGAACACCATCACCACAAGCTACAAACAAGACAGTGCATAATGTGATTGATGATGACAACAATGATGCAAACAAGACAGTGTTTGTGAAAAGATATTGGACTCATGAAGAGGAAGAACGATTGGTAAGCTATGATCATTTTAACAATTTGGTGGGACATTGTTTGGTACAAAACTTCATTTGTTTATATTTTGTTATTATTGGTTTTGTAGGCCAGTTCTTGGTTGGAAGCTTCTAAAGATCCAATTCATGGAAATGACAAGAGAGGTGATACATTTTGGAAGGAAGTCTTTTGACTGTACTGAATGGCTGATAGCATGTTTTTTTTTTGTTTTTGCAGGATGAAAGCAAAACCAATAGGGTGCAGTTCTGTCAGAAGAAGCAGTGAGATGTCGTGTGCAAGGCTTAAGGCTACCTGAACTTTTTTTATCTATCTTAGTTCCAGTTGGTTTATCTATGTTTTTGCAGTGACTAGTTGAATGATGTAGTTGTCTATCTGGTCCGGTACTCCAGATGTCTATCACTTTAGTTGTCTTCGTATGCAGTCTTGCTGGCCGAGTTATCTGAACATTCTGAACTATCGTATGCCGTGGTGCTATTTCGTTTTATCTTGCTTCCGTGTGTGACTGGTGCTAGTTGAGTTATCTAAACATTCTGAACTATCGTATGCAGTGGTGCTATTTCATTTTATCTTGCTTCCGTGCATGAATGGCTACACGAGCAATCGGTGCATGTGATCCCACCACTCTATGGCAATTAAATGCTTTATTTTGTTTTGGAATTGGTGAAATGAAACGCCGCATTGCGAAGGCTGGTTTCATCGATCGTTTCATCCATCTCTTGCTGACGTGACGTTTTGGAAACCGTGAAGTGAAACAAGCATTGAGACTGGCCTAAGCTCCACCATTTTAGCAATGGTGAGAACAAGAGGGATCGGAGCAGAGGAATTATGAGGCTAGCTTTTCAATGACGGATCCGAGAGGCGAGAGGATAGTAGGATACATCACCCTATATATACTCATCATTTCTTTTATTTCCTTCCTATTTGGTTGGATGGGCGTGGGAAGTATCAGGACCTACGGAGGTGCGGTGGTGCATTCTGATAGTCGGAGTGTGAGGCTGGCACACATCGGTGACCAACCAGCTTGCCATACCACAACCGCGGCAAGGCCTTCGTGAGTTATCCATCGCAGAGCTTGGGTGGAGTTTTGAGCCTGTTAGGGACACACGACCAAGAGGGATAGGGATACTTGCTTGTGACACCATTGAAAATCTGCTACAGCCATCGTCCCTCTCTCGAAGTGCTAGATACTACATACATATACTTAATTAGTTGCACACATAATAACTCGCTCCTGCAATATACTCCATGTAAGAAAGCTTCATATATACACATGTAGAATGAACTATGTGTGATGAGTGTGACTCCGGATTCAGGATCACCACCGATATGTGTGAGTCTGACTCATACATGCACCAAGATGATGGAGCAGATGAATCTTAGCTATTTCTCCAGTTTTATGTATGTTGTTTCGTTGGAACGTAGTATAGGATAGGATCCTTATGTATACACATGTATTATGCACGAGGGACAGTAGCACAGGATCCTCGGCCAGTCGGCCGCGCACCTATCTTTGGTCGATCCAGCCTTTCTGACACCGTGACACGCCCATCTTCGTGTATAGGCAATCATGCTCTGCCGCCGATCCGGCGCTAACATAGGCCTTGCTCAGTTGGTGAATTTTTTTTTTGGGAAAAAGCTACTGTAGCATTTTCCGTTGTTATTTGGTAATTAGTGTCCAATCATGGACTAATTAGGCTCAAAATATTCGGCTACCAAATTACAGGCAAACTGTATAATTAGTTATTTTTTATCTATATTTAATGCTCTATGCATGCGTCCAAAGATTCGATGTGACGAGAAATTTTAAAAATATTTGGGAATTAAACAGGGCCATAATGTATGTGAAGTATAGAGAGCCAGGCACTCAGATTGATCCGCCGAGTCCGCCCGGCTGCCGGGAGCCAGGCCCGTCTTAGGGGTAGGGGCAGCCGGTGCGATGTCCGAGGGCCCATGTCGATTGGGGGCCCATGAGTATATGTATTTATAGTATATGTATTTCAGTATTTGGCTCATAGTTCACTCGTTTAGGTTCACTCTAGTGTGCAGGGCGTTCGATAACCCCGGCTCCGTGCATGCCTGTCTGCAAACCTTCATATGCACTCGTGGTTTATATTCGTGAGTTTCCATGACGGCATGAGTGTCATGTGTTGTGGCCGTTTGCGTCCGTATATTCACATCGACTTATAATATAGTTATTTCACCATTGTTTAGTTTCTTTGCTGTATTATGGCTATTTTTTGAACTAAGTATATGTTGCAAGTTAATTCTTATTACTACTATATAATTCAACCGTCATGTTAAAATATTATGTTGCTAGGCCCTTACTGTCTTGCTTGCCCAAAGGTGCTAGAAATTGTTGAGACGGCCCTGCCGGGAGCCAGCTGTGCGCGGGCCAGTCCGCCCCAAGCATGTGGACGACCTCTGACCGGCCGTGACCCGCACGCGGGCGAGCTCCACCCCGCCACCACGAGCTGTGCCAGCGAGATCTGCTGTTGGCTTCGGGCGAGCGAGCTCCGTGATTATTTTCAAAGGACAAGCATGCACAGCGTAGTACTGCGGTGAGCAAAGGAGGAGCATGTGAAGTGCAGAGAACAGAGGGTGTGTTTAGTGGGTGAAAAGTAGGTGAAAAGTTACTGTACCATCTTTCGTTTTTATTTAACAAATATTATCCAACCATGAAGTAACTAGGCTCAAAAGATTCGTTTCGACATTTACAGACAAACTATGCAATTAGTTATTTTTTTAACTACATTTAATACTCCATACATGCGTCCAAAGATTTGATGTGATGAGTGGAAGATGAAATATTTTAGGTTTGCATGGGAAGTGAACACACACAGAGTGCCATGGAGCTCTTCAGTTTCTTCAGACAACAGTGGAGAGCAAACATTGAAGTACTGTACTAGGAGTACCAGGCTAGCTTTTCAGTCTGCAGTATTCCCTTGTTTATTTTCTTCTAACTTTCATTCTGTTTACAATGCAACTATTGCTTAGCTGTTAATATGTTGTCGTATTGTGTATTATTTGATTTATATTAAATTATATATCTAAATGAATATATTAATATATCATTTATATTCATGGTTTAAAATATATTGTAACCATGATTATTTTATTTGTGTTTGATCTTTTTTATCAACAAGCAACACGTATACATGAATTATTGATCATGGCTACATGCAGGAATTAAAAAACTAATAGACAGCAGAACAGACAACTCATTGTATGTGTTGTCTATTTAGCCGTCTGTACGTGGTATGCCATCATCACACAGACAACAAGCCCTCCTTGTGTTGTACATGCCAATAACATGTTAGACTCATTAACTACGTTGTCGTTAATAATTTCTAAAATCACAGTAAAGCTATAGGGGTCGGCAGTATTGGTTACAACCACCACAACATAACTTCAAAACGGATGCCTGTACTATTTTCTTTATGGTTCATGTACAAACACGATTATTGCTACTACAAAATTAATTTGACTTCTTCGGGTACTAGTGTAAATGAGTCTCCTCTTGTAGCAATACACGACTATATATCGCTCATGAAGCTCCTTAGCAGAAAAATAAGATCAAGCTCAATATTAGCAGCGGAAGATCGACAAGAGGGAGCACAAAGGAAGCGTGGCTACCTTTTAAACAAGAGATGGATCATGTGACATGTGTGCACAAAGAGGAGAGCTATATTACACTTAGCCTACTTTATTTTCAGTCTTATTTGATAGGATTGGCATGAGAGATGTCGGGACATACATAAGTGCAATCAGTCAACAGATGGGGAGGCCTCATGATCATAGGGATGTTGTCTTCAATTCATAGGGCCTCTTCATTTCAGAACACCAAAAAGCAAGCTGATCTTGGCTTCCCTGTTCAACACGAATACGTCCTAGCAAGCTGTTCGGGCTAGCTAGAGAGCGACCTCTTGGTCCGAGGAGGATTCATTGATCCTTCGCAGCGAGAGTGCGAGGCTGCATGTTGAGCACAACTGTAGGCAAAATCAACCGCTAAAACTGGTGCGTGGCTTGCAAAGCTAATGTACGGCTCCACCTAACATGTACTCCCTCCATTCCAAATTATAATTAAGTCATATTCTAGCTTAACTCAAATTTTTACATATCTAGGTTCATGTACGGCTCCACCTAACATGACTTCTTCGGGTACTAGTGTAAATGAGCCCTTGCTGGAACTCTAACAAGGGACCACACTGGAGGATAATGCTGAAACATTTCAGATCCTGTAGTATGAGATCTCAATGCACAAAAGTGGATTTGATGAGTTCTACTTTATGTCGCAGTTCACAAAAGGGTTAAAACCAAAACTCAAAGCTCCAGTGCAATAGCATGTGCCTGACACCATTTATAGAGCTTCCATGCTGGCCAAAATTCAGCAATAAGTCTTAGATGCTTCTGAATACATGCCACCCAAAATTTATAACATGGCAAAACCACGAGCAAATGCACCCAAATTGGAAATTCAGAAGGGTAATGTTCAGAGTGCCCTGTGGAAAGGATGACAACTACATGATTATCGCAAGGCTAATCGTTATTATGACTGGGCTGAGCAACAGCAGGAAGAGAGGAATGAACTGCAAAACTGGAGATGTGGGCGCATCCACAGTCGCGGCAGGAGAGTAGGGAGTTAGCGCATATGTGTGTGGTGTTGCAAAACTTGTATTAGATCCCCTGCCTGGGTTAGTGAGGGATTAGGCAAGAACATGCTTAGTAGTTGTTTTTCGATGCAATCCAATGTTTGTTGTGTTTCTTAACCAAGTTGTTTAATTTGTTCATTTCTAGAATAAGATCATTTCGTGTGGTTAGGGCTTTATGCTTTTTTTTCTGATTCTCTTTGTGATATACATTCGACAAACATTTCTTCCATTGGAATTGAGGTTATTGCAATCGGCATCCAGCCCTGGGCGTTGAAGAGCCAAGCTAAGATTAGGCACTATTTGGATCCAGCTTGCCAAGAGTTACCAAATAAGAATTAGTAAGAGTGTATCCGAATAGACCAACGCTAAAACATATGCCCACACATCACCATTGTGCATTATTTATGCAGAATTTCGTTTTTGCTAGAGATTCGTTTTATATAGATTTAATGCAAGAATTATAGTTCTCGGTCAAAATGCTGGAACACACATGATCACAATGCATGGTAGAGGAACAGTCAATTTGGACTTATCACTGCACAGAAAAATTGAAGACATATAATTGTCTTTCTAGCACCAACTATTAACTAATATAGCCAAGTAATCAGCAAAGGTACACAAGGCATGGTCATTGATAAGTTTGTACTAGACAAACATATCTACAAGAATTAAGTTCATAAGATACTGCTGAACAAACTTATCTTGGAAGTCTAAATAATAATGAATCAAAGTGTCCCAAAATTATGGACAGAGCCCTCTTATATCAGTACGCAATTTGAAACTAATGGAAGTGCAGACTGCAGAGCACCAGGGACGTTCTTTTGTCTTCATCACTTCCCACCTACTGGTCGCCCTACTATGTATTTAAACTTCCACCAATACATATAGGCCATCATCATCCTTGTGTTAACAGTCAAAGTCTTCTCGGTACATAAGAAAGCCTCAAACACGGAAAATGCACATACAGTATGTCTGTGCCCTTGAGGATGGTTGCCCCTCGCGACCACGCAGCCGGCGCCTCTGGCGACCCTCCTCCCCCACCCGCCGACCCTCCTCCCTCGGCCATCTCCGGCGACACGGCGACTGCCCCCGCCAGCGGCACCACCCCGGCGCCTCGCAGGTCAGTACTAGCTGCTAAACCGGGCCTTCTCTTCCAGAATAAAATCCTTTCGGAATGTTTTTCTCTTGTCACCACCCCCTCCGCACCCATGATGCTCCTGGGATCTTGTGGATCACCTGTCCATCCCTCTCTCCCTCGCGTCTGAGCTCCACCATCGTCGCCAACATGCTGAACTACTGTTTCACCACCCCGCCTGAGCGTTTCTCCGTCGCTATGTCCTCTCTGGGTGTCTTCTCCACTAAAGTCGCCAGCAGGAACGTAGCGAACTTTATTCTTGCGCGTGGTGCACAGAAGCTTGGCACAACTTTGTTCCTCCTCCATGCCTCTCAGGCTGCGGCCGAAGCCGCCGTCCAATGCCGGCCGGAGTTGGAGAAGGAGCCTGTTTCCAAAGACAGCCTGCAGGTGGGGCCGGACACTAATGGCAAGGTCATAGCACAAGTCAAACTGGGTGATCAGCTTTCGGCGCTGCCATCCGGCTCCAGAGCTGCATTGAAGGCAACGTGGGCCTCCAACAGCTCTTTGCCACCTCTACTCCCTCTGCCTCAGGTGCAGTCAAGTCAATCTGTCTCCGCATTTGCTCCTCATCCAACCGCGACCCATGCTTATGCTGCTACCGACTCCGCACTCCCGCATTCATACCGCGATGCACTGTTGCTTGGTTCCACCCCGCCACCAAAACCTCCCCCAAAACCACCTGCTCGCTTCGCTGCCCCTCGCATATCCACCACTGCTTGCTTCCGTTGTTTCGCCACTGACCATCAGATACGTGACTGCCGCGAACCCATTCGTTGTCGTCGGTGTGGGCTCTCTGGGCATCGGGAGCGCCACTGTATCAAGCCGACCAACAGCTCCTCCACTTCTCGGGGCCACCCCGCTCGCCACGCCACCATCACCCCTGCACCCTGCAGCAGCCTCACCACTCCACCTCCACCAGCCCCACACATGCCTCCAGTGCATATGCATAACCACAAAGACAGCGGCTCCTGGGAAGTGGCCAGCCCAGGTAGCTTGACCCGCTCTAGCCACCAAGGATTTCTTGAGCTCCGGGTTGTCGTGCTAGTCGAGGATGTCAACAGCGTGCCGTGTGACCTATGGGTACGCAATGTCTCCGCTGGCTCCTGCACCGTTTGTTCTGTTGATGTTCTGCGTGCTTGGCCGTTGGCGAAGTCCATGGACGCGACAGGATTCTGCATGCCTTCCTTTATCCCAGCGCCGCTTTTGCTCTCACCTCCTCTCCACCCAGCACCTCCCCACTCGCGCACTCTGTGCCTCCTCCCCGCACCAGCTCTAGCTTCGTGCTCATCCATTGCACCCGCACCACCCCATTGCACCCGCCCTGCTTCGTGCTGTTGCGTCGCTCGCCGAAGTTGCCATACTACAGCACATGCTCATCCACCAGCCACGGGGTCTGCTGCTGCCGTCGCTCCCCGATCTTCCTATCATCATTCGCACTTCCCCGGCCTCTGCTGTAACCCCAGCTACCTCACCTTCTGTACCCCCGCCAGCCACTACCCTGCCAGCCGCCTCTCCCGAGCCTCAGCTGCTGCTTGATTTGCTCGACGACGCCTCTGCCCATGAGCTCTCAGCACGAAAGACCCGTGCTCGTGTGAAGCGGGCTGCAGACAAAGCTGCCAAACACAAGAAGGGAGCCCAGCTGCCGAAGGAGCGCCGCAGTATGCGTCTGCGGGAGAAGGAACCTGCCAACTTCGTGGACATGTCCACTAAAGCGTCACGCCTGAAAGCACTAAAGAACGAACTTGCAGGCTGCTCAAAAGATCTTAAAGTACAGGTGAAACGCCGCGGCCTCCTCCGCAAGAGGACTCTGAAGGCAGCAGACTTGCGGGCTATGGCGGGTACTGTTGGGCTGTCTGCCTCTGCCGCTGAATCCCTGAATCAGGTGTTGAAGGGTTCCAAATGAGTGACGGCTGTTGTGCACCATCGATGATTGTTACGCTGGTTCCTGGCACTTGTCCCCTGCCACCCTGCTTCCTTGCCTCTGCTCTTTTCGTTCCTGCCTTCTATTACTATTGCAACCCCTCTACGGTGTGCTTTCCTCGGTCTCGCTCTGTTGTAGCTCTCCAGGTGTACCAATGAGCTCAAATCGTAAGTTAACCATTGTGTCCTGGAACGTGCGCGGCCTTGGCGAGGATGATAAGTGTATCGCTGTATGAGACACTCTAAACACTTGCCACCCCACTGTTGCTTGCATCTAGGAAACTAAGCTCAGCGCCATTTCGCCACCAAAATTCAGATCCTTCCTTCCTGCCAACCTCCGTGGCCATTGTTTCCTCGCTGCTGATGGCTCTCGTGGTGGCGTTGCCACCACCTGGGATGACTCCCAGCTCACTCTTCTTTCAGCTGACATTCGTTCCTTCTCAGTCACCACCACCCTCACTGTTGCACTCTCTGATCTCACTTTCACTCTAACTAATGTCTATGCTCCCTCTGATCACCACCAAACTCCTGAATTCCTCGACGAATTCAGGGAGATTGCAGGTGTTGTTAATGGCCCCTGGATCATCGCTGGTGACTTCAACCTCATCCGTACTCCTGATGAGAAGAACAATAATAACTTCGACGCTCACCTTGCAGAAATCTTCAACTTGGCCATCCACGACCTCTCTCTTCTGGAGCTGCCTCTTCTTGACAAACTGTTCACCTGGTCGAACAGGCGGGAAATCCCCACTCTTGCTCGCCTTGACCGAGTCTTTTTTAACTCGCACCTGGACTCTGTTGTGCCAAACACTACTCTCACTTCACTCCCTCATGCCACCTCTGATCACACACCACTCCTCGTCACAATTGACACCTCTGTTCCCAAAACTCGTTGTTTCCGCTTCGAGAATGCTTGGCTGCATGACCCCTCTTTCCTCCCTGCTGTTCAACCGGTTTGGCATGCTATTACTAACAATGCAGGTGGTCCGGCGGGCGTGCTTGCAGCAAGGTTGAAGGACAGTCGCCGTGTCTCCAAGAAATGGTCAAAACACAAACACACACCCCCCTTATTAATAACTGCAAATTTATCATTCGTCTACTTGATCTACTCGAAGAGCACCGTTGTCTATGTCCAGGTGAAGCTGTTCTTAGGTCTCTGTGTCGAGAAAAGCTTCTCCAGCTTCTCAAGGCAAGGGCTGCCTATTGGAAGCAAAGGGGAAAATTCAGAGTTGTGAAAGAAGGCGATGAAAACACAAGATTCCATCATGCACATGCCTCGCAGCGACTACGCAAGAACCAGATTAAAGCTCTAGAAGTGCAGGGTCTACGCTTCACTAGTCACGCGGACAAAGAGTAAATATTGAGCAACCATTTCACCTCACTGCTTGGAAATCCTGCAGCAACATCTTGGGACTTCAATGTTCATGGAATCTACAGAGACCTTCCTCGGGTGGATCCATTGCCTCTGATTTCTCCATTCACTGTCTCGGAGGCGCATGCTGCAATCAGAGCCATGAACCCCATCAGTGCCCCTGGTCCTGATGGCTTTGGCCCAGGGTTCTACCGCTCAGCCTGGAGTTTTGTGATGCCTTCTGTGATGGAATTCCTTGCTGCCTTCTATGATGGTGCTGCTGACTTAGAACGTATAAACCGTGCTTATGTGGTGCTGCTACCCAAGACCTCAGATGCAGTCACACCTGGTGCCTTCCGCCCCATATCCCTATAGGGTTGTCCAATCAAAATTGTAGGCAAGATTCTCACCTCCCGACTGCAACTTCAAATCTCAAAACTAGTGGATGTTGATCAAACAGGATTTATCAAGGGGCGCTCCATCTCTGAAAATTTTGTGTATGCTACAGAGCTTGTCCAATGTTGCCATAAACGCAAGGCACCGACCATTGTACTGAAGCTGGACTTTGCTAAGGCCTTTGACGGTGTGTGCTGGGAGAGCTTGCTCTCCATTCTAAAAGCGAGAGGGTTCCCCACAAAATGGTGTGACTGGATAAAGAATCTTCAGGAAACGTCCAAATCAGCGATTCTACTCAATGGTGTGCCTGGGCGTTGGATCTCCTGTCGCAAGGGGCTGCGGCAAGGTGATCCCTTATCCCCGTATCTGTTCATCCTTGTGGCCGACCTGCTACAACAGCTACTCTCCAATGACACACTTTTGCGTCACCCACTTGCATCTGATCGGCCATGCACAATTCTCCAATATGCCGATGACACGCTCATTGTGGCACGGGCAGATTTACAGGCTGTGGAGCGTCTCAAAGAACTCCTAGCGAGTTTCTCCAAATCTACAGGTCTCACCATCAACTACAACAAAAGCATGTTAGTGCCGATGCATGTACCTCAAGATGTTGCTACCCAATTTGTGGGCATCCTTGGCTGTGCACAAGGTGATTTCCCCCAAACGTACCTTGGTCTCCCACTCTCCAATGAGAAGCTGAATCTCTCTGCCTTTGCGCCAATTATCGCGAGTGCTGACAGGTACTTATCTGGATGGTGGTCTAGCCTCCTCAACCACAGTGGCCGCCTTGTCCTAGTCAATTCTGTTCTGGACAGTCTTCCGGTGTATGCAATGGGAGCATTGCAACTTCCTCAAGGTGTTGTGGATGCTCTTGATGCTCGTCGACGAGCCTTCCTGTGGGCCGGTGAAGAATCTGTTTCTAGTGCTTAGTGCTTGGTCAGCTGGACTAAAGCTTGCTTGCCAAAGGAGAACGGTGGCTTGGGTGTTCGAGACCTTTCTCTCCAGAATACCTGCTTGCTCATGAAACTGCTCCACAGAGCGCACACTGCGACGGACTCGGCATGGTCTCGCTGGCTTGAAACCGAATTTGGAGGTCCTCTTGAAGCGCCGGAGTCCACTAGTGCCGGAACACATTGGGCTTCTCTACGTCAGCTTCTACCTGACTATCGGCTGCTCACCACGGTAGAGGTGGGAGATGGGCGCTCCACAACATTCTGGCACGATTGCTGGCTGGCGCTTGGGCCGCTCGTAGACGCCATGCCCGCTCTCTACACCCACGCCCGCCGTCCTGAAGCCTCAGTTCATCATGTGCTTGTCTTTGATCTAAGATCAGCTTTTGTGCCCCGGCTTTTTGCTGTTGCCACTGAGGAGTTCATGCAACTATCCGTCGTGCTTGCAGAAATTAATCTCACCAATGCTCAGGATGTTCGCTGCTGCCCATGGGAGGACAAAGCTCATCGCCTCAGTTCGTCCATGATATACAAGTCTATCATATCAGTAGATGGCAACTGTGACTATTATAAGTTCATTTGGGAGAACCGTGCCCCTCCCAAAGTTAAGTTCTTTGGCTGGTTACTTGTCCAAGACCGAATCCAAACGCGGGAGAATTTACTCAAGAAGCACTGCATTGACTCAGACCTATGTGAGCTATGCGGTGCTCAGGTTGAAAGCACAGCTCATCTTATTGCTGGTTGCGCCTTTGCAGCTGGTTTCTGGCACTGGATTGGTATGCAAATTGAAGAAGAAGATGTTGCTGCTCTTTGGCGCGTTCTACCGCCGTCCACCATCCCTGCTGCACACTACAATGCCTTTCTTCTACTTTGTTGTTGGCGTCTCTGGAAGCACAGGCATGATGTTGTGTTCCGTTCCTTGCCTCCTTGCTACACTCGCCTCTTCGCGGGGTGTCGCGAAGATGCCGAGCTTTGGGCATGTAGGTTGCCCCCATCAGATAGACATGTTGCCCATGCTTGGGCTTTGCTGTTCTCCTCCCCACCCCCTGCTAATATCCCATAAACGGCATGTAACAAACTGCTCATGTATGTTCCTTTTATGAAATGAAAAGGTGGGGACGCTCTCCCCCCCGAACTTCTCAAAAAAAAAAAAAGAAAGCCTCAAACACATGTAGAATGAACTATATGTGTGACTCAGTATTCACGATCGCCACAGATACATGGATCATGCATGAACCAAGATGATGGGAGAGATTAATGTTAGTTATTTCTCCCTTTTTCTGGTCGTTGTTTCGTTGGAATATCGTATAAATGTTGGATGGGGATGGGAGGCACTGGGACATGATCTGAAGCTCACATGAAAGATGCTTGGGCTCTCTGGCACGTACTGATGAAGCATCTGTCGGGCAGAAAGCCAGAAACCTCAAGTGCTAAAGAGGCGAGAGCAAGCTGGGCCATGATGACTGCCTTGCTCAACAATACTGGTTTATAATTAGCCAGCTCTGGCATGTACTGATGTCGCTCCATCAGAAGATGATTTCTTAACAAAACGACACTAGGAAATCATTTTCTAGGAAAACGGCTGTGGTATATTTTGCTAATTTTTCAGATTTATAGTATATTTTTGTAAATAATGAATAAAAGATATAGAATAGAAAAATCAGAGAGACAAATATTGGGATGGAAAACGCCCACGAAGAACTAAATAAATGGCTTATTCAAATGATATTCCCATGGATTGCTCACTTTGAGAATTGTCCGGGATTCCAAGAGGATTTAAGTTTCTAAATTATTAGACGTTATGGCTACCTTTTCCCTTTAAACTGGGTTTGTACCTGTGCAGTCCAGCAAAATAACAAACTTAGATTCAAACTTTTTCGCGTGAGCGAAAGCTAAAAGAAAATCACCACAACTCTGCATGTGAAAGCATCTAGATTATTCAGTTTCATATATTGGCTATGTGTACATAGTTATGGTTTTTTGCTTCAATTTTCCTTGTAATATGTGTTTCCCAGGCAGTTAATTAGGTCTTTTTCCAGAGGTATTTGTGAGAATGAGAGGCAACAACAATTGGAGGCGTCCAAAACAAGGCTGCTAGCTGTTGCATGTATATGGGCCAAAACAAGGCTCCTTGACTGTCTTGTGGCGTCAGCTACTCTGCATGTTCCTTAGCTTCCTTGTAAATTTTGCCTTTGCTGCTGCTCGGTCCTACTCTGTGCACCATGCCGGTACACTCTTGTGTGATCCGCATTTTAGTGACTGAGTCCACTCTCTGGCCATCACTTTTATATGCCACATAACTGTGCAGCCATGTTGAGTTGGTACATCTATTCACTATGCCCTTCTTATTAACTGATTTAATTTCGGGATCCCTAGCCGCCCTTCAATTCTCTTCTACATATATGATCTTCTCCCATGAACTTATAAGCTTAGTTGGCAGTGCTAGCTAGTAGAACGTAGTTTGTTTCATCTTCTCAACATTCCAACAAACTGAACATGTTGGCGAGAGTATCATCCACGGATCACAGCGATGATGAGAATAACCTAATTAATTAACTTCCAGCTCTCGGTACCTTGATGTTCACTAGTTTAGCATGGGAGGTATTGGGACATGCAAAGTTGCGACATACATGTTGGCATGGACAGAAACTAGACTGTTGGCAGGTTGCCACGTCATCTCATCTTAATCTTCCACATGACCATCATGATGACACTATCATCCATCAACCACATTGATAACAGCACTATTTCACTTCATAGTGTCATTAGGGCGAAAATGATAAGATACACTACCACAAAACAGAAATTTCTTGGCGGCCAAAAACCGCCAAGGAATATAGGAAAACCGCCAAGGAAATTTTTCTTGGCGGTGCACCATCAAGCATGAACCGCCAAGTTTGGCTAGCAAGGAAAATAGAGTTTTCTTGGCGGCTAACCCTCAAGCATGGTTTCCTTGACTGCCAACCCGCCAAGGAAAGCATGGACATACTACGTAGCCAAGGAAATGAGTCGACAGTCAAGGAAATTTATTTCTTGGGGGTGACTGACCGCCAAGTAATACATTTGCCACCGCCAAGTAATCATATTTCCTTGGGGGTGTGACCGCCAAGTAATTGCATTTTCTTGACTGTCACTGACCGCCAAGTTAATGATGTATTACTTGGCGGCCTTCTCAGCCAAGGAAATACATTTTCTACCGCCAAGTAATCATATTTCCTTGTCTGTTGCCCCCGACAAGAAAATTAATTTTCCTTGCTGCCTTCTCAGCCAAGGCAATACATTTTGCACAAATATGGTAGCCAAGGAAATATGATCTCGCCAAGGAAAAGGAAGAAACATTTTAGGTTCACCAGAACAATTAAATTGAATGGATCAAACAATATCCATTAATGATCCAATAGTCATCATACATTGCAACATCCAATGGTTCATTACAACATTGTTCCATGCCTTCATGTCAGCAGACATGCTTAAGGCAATACTGCTCACTACATTAGCAAAAGAATAGCTAGTACCAACACCAGTCATGCCTACATGTCAGCAACACATGCTCAGCACCAGCCATGCCTACATGTCAGCAACACATGCTCAGGCAACATTGCTCACTACATCGATCAGCCAAAAGGTAAGTTGGTGCTCACTTGCACTACCAGCACCAATACACTACAACACTGTTGGTTTCTACCAAATTAGACCAAAAGGAAATCCAAACTGCATCCTACCAGTCACTTGGAGCCATTGGCGTTACCATGCCGTGTGCCACTTCTTGCCACCCCTGATCTTTTTGCTGTGTGCATGGTCAGTTAAGTGGTCATCATCATCCAGTTCCCAGTCAGCATTTTGTAGATTATTAGCTTCATGGTAAATGTCATCATGATCATCTTCCTCGTGCATGGCATCATCACCTAACATGTCCTCCTCATCAGCTTCATCATCAGTGCAATCCTCCTCATCAGCATAATCATCCTCATTAGCGCCTTCAACAGTGTAATCCTCATCTGCTTCATCATCATTGTAATTGTAGTTGTACCAATCATTATACACAAATTCACAGCCTCCATGTGATGACCTTGTAGTCTGCGAGAAGCAATATAGTTGTACTCAATAAACTAGTTTCCTATTATTAGCAAAACTCAAGTGAACCTATACATGGCCTAATCCCTTGTAATATCACAGATGAACTCGACTGAGACAACTAATGCAATGTCTACCAAACAGCCCATAGCAGCAGACATGCCAATGTCGCAGATGTCAGAATCAAAGCATATAAAAGAGACAGGGGGCAGCCAACCCAAGCGGAGAACAAACGACTTTAGTGACATAGCCAATATCGATCCCAAAAGGAGAAGGGCAAGTATACTAGGTGCTTAGTAATACTTTTTATTTTAAAAAATTATATGGAATCAGTTTCACCTCCCTTTTAACTATGACTGAAATAATTTTGGTCAGATCTTAAACCTTACCATCAACTTAAACCTAAGAATGGCATTTCTAATCACCAAGAAGCCACTTGTTTACTGCTGCAACTTGTGTTGGCATTCTGCCACCAAACATTATTAAATCTCTAGATGAAATGTCCAGAAAATACAAGGTATGATATGTGCACAGATAATAAAATAAATGTTGTAACCTGGTTGCGGCGGGCATCAATGTTTGCTAGGCGCTGCAGCAGATCAGCAGGTGGTTGTTTCTTGAAATCCGCATAAATTCTCTACAGTTATAAAGCACCCACATAAAAATGCATGCATAGGGCGAGTTCCACGTGATGGATAAGTCTCTGTGGCTGGTGGGTGTAGGGCTGCTGCACACTGCAGCACATGATCTTTGTGTCCAGCATCTTTTGACTGCTTTTAGGACAGCAGTTAGCATCTAGGACAGCATCTGCTTTTAGGACAGCAGTTGGCATCTAGGACAGCATCTTAGACTAGCATCTTAGACTAGCATCTTGGCATATGCTTGGCTGGCTAGCAGCCTATAAATATGTATCCCCAACCCCTCAGGTTGGCATGGCATTGTTTGAGTTTGTGTGAGAAATAAACCAGAAAATTGTCCCAACTCCTAGTGTCATCCTCTCTCGATGAGAGTAAGGATTCAGCTACTACCAAGAGTGCGAATCCAACGACTAACAAGTGGTATCAGAGCCGTACTATCCTGTAGCCTGAGCATCTCCTGCTCTTCTCCTTCCCCGGCCTCGCAGCAGCCCCAACCGCAGCCGGTAGCAGCAGCAGCTCCGGCTGCCCCTGCTCTCCACACAGCAGCCCCCTCGATAGCGCGCCATGTCCGCAGGCCAGTCTCAGGGCTCGGTCGCCTCGAGCGCGCGGCGTCGGCAGGAGGCCGACCTCGCCGCGGCAGAGAAGCGCGAGCGAGCGGCAGCAGACGCCGCTGCAGCAGCGGCAAGGGCATCGAGGCTGGCAGCAGCGGAGCTAGCAGCAGCTAGAGCGGAGGTGGAAGCAGCGGCGGCGGCGGATGCAGCGCGTGCAGCAGCAGCGGAGGTCGAGGTTCTACGCGGCAGCAACAGCAGCTCCATCGCTGCTGATGATAGCGCCGACGCGGACCTCGAGCTGCTGGAGAGGGAGGCATCGCGAGGGCGAGCGGCGCAGTGGGCAGCCGTGCACGCCCACGAGCGCGGCGGCAGCCCAGACAGGTGCAGACACGCCGGCGGCGCTCCTGAAGGAGGCGCGCACGGCGGTGGCGCTCCTGGAGGAGGCGCGCATGGCGGCGGCGGACGGGTCGACGGAGAGCGCGGCCTTCACAGGCAGCGCGGCTCTCTCTCCCCGGTTCGGTACCGTGGTCACCACGAGTACCAGGCTGTCGTCAGGGACGTCGGCCCCGGCGGCGGGTGGCCTACCCTCACCAAGACCAACTATGTTGAGTGGGCTGCGGTGATGAGGGTGAAGCTCCAGGTGCGGCATATGTGGGATGCAGTCCGGTACGGCGACGTCGACTACGACCAAGATCGACGGGCGCTGGATGCTCTCATTGCTGCAGTCCCGCCCGAGATGCAGTTTTCGCTTACCAGCAAGCGGACTGCCAAGAAGGCTTGGGACGCCATCGCTGCAGCACGCATCAGCAGCGACCGCGCCCGCAAGTCCACACTGCAGGCACTTCGCAAGGAGTGGGAGAACCTGGCCTTCAAGCCAGGTGAGGACGTTGATGACTTTGCTCTCCGTCTCAACACTCTGTTGCAGAAGTTGGTGCAGTTCGGCGACGACACCTACGGCGAGGAGAGAGCTGTTGAGAAGCTCTTCCGCTGCGTCCCCGAGAAGTACAAGCAGATGGCTCGCTCAATCGAGTCTCTGCTGGACCTCTCCACGATGACGATCGAGGAGGCGTTGGGCCGCCTCAAGGTCGTTGACAGCGATGAGCCACAGCGCCTCTCGGGACCCGTCACCATTGGCGGGAAGCTCCTCCTCACTCGGGAGCAGTGGGCTGCCGGCCAAGGTGACAGGAAGAAGGAGGAGCCTTCTTCCACGACAGGCAGCCGCGAGCGTGGCAAGCCGCGCAAAGACGCCCAGGCAGGGGCGCGAGGACGTGCCGAGGGTGATGATCGTGGAGGCGCCCAGGGCGGCGCCGCTGGCAAGCAAAAGCCAGCACGAGGCGACCCTTGCTACAACTGCGGCAAGCTTGGTCATTGGGCCAAGGATTGTCGACAGCCACGACGCGGCCAGGCCCACGTCGCGCAGGCGGAGGAGCAGCCGGCTCTGTTCATTGCTCATGCGAGCATCGAACTACCTCCAGCGGCACCGGCCGCAACGGCTCTCCTCCACCTTGACGAGCCAAAAGCACACGCCCTCCTCGACGACAGCTCCGGCAACGACAAGGCCGACGGGTGGTGCCTTGACACCGGCGCCACCCACCACATGACCGGGCGGCGGGAGTTCTTCACCGAGCTCGACCCAAGCGTTCGAGGCACCGTCAAGTTCGGCGACGCTTCCGCTGTGGAGATCAAGGGCGTCGGCTCTGTCGTCTTCGTCGCCAAGACTGGCGAGCACAGGCTGCTCACCGGTGTCTACTACATCCCCGCGTTGAGGAACTCCATCATCAGCTTGGGACAACTGGATGAGAGCGGATCGCGCGTGGAGATCGAGCACGGGGTGCTGCGCATCTGGGATCATCGACACCGGCTCCTGGTCAAGGTCAACAGGAGCAACCGCCTCTACGTCCTTCACGCACAGGTGGCGCAACCTCTTTGTCTTGCAGCCCGCCGCGACGACGACGCTTGGAGGTGGCACGAGCGCTTTGGGCACCTCAACTTTGAGGCCCTAAGGCAGCTCGGCAGCAAGGACATGGTGCGGGGCATGCCGCACGTCGACCACGTGGAGCAGTTCTGCGACACCTGCGTCCTCACCAAGCTGCGGCGGCTCCCTTTCCCTCGCCAGGCAAGCTTCCGCGCCAAGGAGAAGCTGGAGCTCGTACACGGTGACCTCTGTGGCCCCGTGACACCGGCTACACCTGGAGGCCGGCGCTACTTCCTCCTCCTCGTCGACGACATGTCCCGCTACATGTGGGCTGTCCTGCTCGACGCCAAGGCAGCCGCGGCGGACGCCATCAAGCGTCTTCAAGCTGCTGCGGAGGCGGAGTGCGGCCGCAAGCTTCGGGTCCTACGCACGGACAACGGCGGCGAGTTCACGGCGGCCGAGTTCGCGGCGTACTGCGCCGATGAGGGGATCCACCGCCACTTCTCCGCGCCGTACACTCCGCAGCAGAACGGCGTCGTCGAGCGCCGCAACCAGACGGTGGTGGCCACCGCCCGTGCCCTCCTCAAGCAGAGAGGGATGCCGGCGATCTACTGGGGTGAGGCGGTGATGACTGCCGTTCACTTGCTCAACCGCTCCCCCACCAAGGCCCTCGACGACAAGACGCCATACGAGGCCTGGCACGGGCGCAAGCCCGCGGTGAGCCACCTTCGCGTCTTCGGCTGCCTGGCCTTCGTCAAGGAGCTCAACCACGTCGGCAAGCTCGACGACCGGAGCACGCCAGGGGTCTTCATCGGCTACGCGGAGGGCTCCAAGGCCTACCGCGTCCTCGACCCTGCGACACGACGCGTGCGCATCACGCGTGACGTCGTGTTCGACGAGGGGCGAAGCTGGACGTGGGGCAAGATGGTGGATGATGGCTCGACTCCGACGACCAGCGATTTCGTCGTCGACTACGTCCACTTCAAGGAGGTGGGGGGAGCTAGCAGCTCGTCCTCACCGAGCTCGCCTACCCCACCACCTCGTTCGCCACCACCTCCGGCGAGTCCTTCACCACCGCCACCACCAGCTCCGGCAAGTCCACAGGCTCCGGCAAGTCCACCACCAGCACCGCCGGCCACGCCTCGTTCTCCTACACTAGACCCTACCTCCTCAGGCTCGGCACCGGCAGCTTCGGCCCACGACGAGCAGCGCACAGTGGAGTTCGCCACTCCGCTGTCCAACGACGAGGATCGCATCGACGCCTACCACGGCGGCGAGCCTCTGCGCTACCGTACCGTGGACAACCTCCTCGGCGAGCAGCCAGTCCCTGGACTGGCACACCACGACTTAGGCGGAGCTGCACCTCGCACAGGACGATGACGAGCCTCGTTCCTTCGCCGAGGCGGAGAGGGACGCGGCATGGCGTGCCGCGATGCAGATGGAGATGGACGCCGTCGAGCGGAACAAGACGTGGGAGCTGGCCGATCTTCCAGCCGGCCACCACGCCATCTCTCTCAAGTGGGTCTTCAAGCTCAAGAAGGACGAGACCGGAGAGGTGATCAAGCACAAGGCGCGTCTGGTGGCGCGCGGCTTCGTCCAGCAAGAAGGAATCGACTTCGACGACGCCTTCGCGCCCGTTGCACGGATGGAGTCCGTGCGACTCCTCCTTGCGCTAGCTGCCCAGGAGGGCTGGCGTGTCCATCACATGGATGTCAAGTCGGCGTTCCTTAACGGCGACTTGAAGGAGAAGGTCTACGTGCATCAGCCGCCGGGATTTGCGATTCCCGGCAAGGAGGGCAAGGTGCTCCGCCTGCGCAAGGCCCTCTATGGCTTGCGGCAGGCACCAAGGGCGTGGAATGCCAAGCTGGATTCCACGCTGAAGGGGATGGGCTTCGAGCAAAGCCCACACGAGGCGGCCATCTACCGGCGGGGCAGCGGAGGAAAGGCCCTGCTGGTAGGCGTCTACGTCGACGACTTGGTGATCACCGGCACCAAGGAGGTGGAGATCGAGGCGTTCAAGGAGAAGATGAGGGCGACTTTCCAGATGAGCGACTTGGGCCCTCTCTCCTTCTACCTGGGGATCGAGGTCCACCAGGACAGCTCCGGCACCTCTCTTCGCCAGACTGCCTACGCCAAGCGCATTGTGGAGCTAGGCGGTCTCACCGACTGCAACCCAGCCCACACTCCTATGGAGGAGAGGCTGAGGCTGAGTCGGGAGAGTACGGAGGAGGAGGTGGACGCGACGCAGTACCGGCGCATTGTGGGCAGCCTTCGCTACCTGGTCCACACGCGACCGGACTTGGCGTTCGCCGTCGGCTACGTCAGCCGGTTCATGCAGCGACCGACAATGGAGCACCAGCAGGCCGTGAAGAGGATCCTCCGCTACGTCGCAGGCACCTCCGACTACGGCTTGCACTACCCGAGGTGCCCCGGTGCGGCGCATTTCATCGGGTACAGCGACAGCGACCACGCCGGCGACATCGAAACGAGCAAGAGCACCAGCGGGACGCTGTTCTTCCTCGGCAAGTGTCCGATCAGCTGGCAGTCGGTCAAGCAGCAGGTGGTGGCTCTGTCCAGCTGCGAGGCAGAGTACATCGCAGCCACTACCGCTACTACTCAGGCCTTGTGGCTGGCTCGGCTGCTTGGCGATCTCCTTGGCAGAGATGCAGAGGCGGTGGAGCTCAGGGTGGACAGCAAGTCCGCCTTGGCCTTGGCAAAGAATCCTGTCTTCCACGAGCGCAGCAAGCACATCCGGGTGAGGTACCACTTCATCAGAAGCTGCCTGGAGGAAGGGAGTGTCCGGGCCAACTACATCAACACCCAAGACCAGCTCGCCGACTTCCTGACCAAGTCTCTCGGGTGGGTCAAGTTTCAGGAACTTCGCGCCAGGATCGGGATGGCCCAGATACCTCACAAAGAGCCACACAAGACTTAGGGGGAGAGTGATGGATAAGTCTCTGTGGCTGGTGGGTGTAGGGCTGCTGCACACTGCAGCACATGATCTTTGTGTCCAGCATCTTTTGACTGCTTTTAGGACAGCAGCTAGCATCTAGGACAACATCTACTTTTAGGACAGCAGTTGGCATCTAGGACAGCATCTTAGACTAGCATCTTAGACTAGCATCTTGGCATATGCTTGGCTGGCTAGCAGCCTATAAATATGTATCCCCAACCCCTCAGGTTGGCATGGCATTGTTTGAGTTTGTGTGAGAAATAAACCAGAAAATTGTCCCAACTCCTAGTGTCATCCTCTCTCGATGAGAGTAATGATTCAGCTACTACCAAGAGTGCGAATCCAACGACTAACACCACGGGGTAAACAATAATCAGATTTTACCATGAGAAGGTCACGATGGACACCATTTTCCTCAATGAGTAGCTCATTAGTTTCTTTCAATTGCTCATTTTCTGTGATCACGCTTTATTCACAGCGCTGATGCTGATTTGGCATAACTGATGAGTATCATGATTGGGTGGCATAACTGATGCTAATTTGGCATGTACTAGAACAGATGCCATATTCACAGCACCATTGCCTATTAGAACACGGCCATGGGGCATTCCACGTCCCATGGTGTACAATGCTTTCCCATCAAATACTTTTGAATTCTCATCTGGAGCTAGAGCTTTGTAGTCATCCTGAAATGAATATAAGATGAAATTAAGGATGTGCTTTGTAGCCATCAAATACATTCAGGAAGTAAACAATCATGCAAAAAAAATATCAATAATAGAGAAAACTATGAAGAGCAGACCAAACATTTCTGCGCTTTATGGCTAGGGATTGGACCAGTCCTTCCAGTGCTATCCACATTTTTAATTCCAGACTTCATTACAGCAAATGTGTTTATATTGCCACTCTGATGCCCAGGCCCAAAAGTATATTCCTGTAAAACCAATAAGAAAATTATGCATGAAAAAATGTACTGCAGGTCAATGACTTCAGCAAGACAAAAATTATATCTCCTACCAGGAATTGTTGTCTCTGTAAAATTTCTTGAACCTCCTCTATTTTGAGCAGGATCTTCAGAACTCATGCACGCCTCTTGGGCTCTGCGCCTCTTTTCCTTGTACTCATCAGAAGTCCAGTATTTAGAGAACCAAGCCTAGACTGTCTTATTGCACCATTCAATACGAGCAAACAAGTACTCTGCTTCTGTAAGTTCAACGGTGCGTGCTCATGTATCATCACAATCCTCACCCCTTTCATGAAAGAACATCTTGACAGCCTCCAAACGTAGTTGGTATATCATATTGGTTACCCTTTTCCCAAGATAGATCTCTAGATTTTTCTCAGCTTGTCTCATATGGTTGGGATGAACTGTAAACAAGCTCTACATATGTAGGACAAGGCAAAGTTACATATGTATATAAAGAGACAGAGGGCAACCAACCCGGAAGCTAGATGTTTACTTACCTAGATTACATGCTTCACTTCTGAGCATAGCAGATTCCATGGTCATTCTTTTTCCAATAATAGTCATTCCACGACACTGCTGGCTGCTGTTTAACAATTGTGCCATCATCATCATACACCATGATAATACCTGGGTACTCCCGTTTTATAATAGCTCCTACTTGTGATGGGCACTTGTAGCCTCTTGGTGTGTAACCAACATACTTGAATTGACTGTTATAAAACAATTGGCAAGTCAATTATTCCAGTCATCTTTATAATTCCTTGCAAATAGTAGAAGAATGATAAGAACTATAGTAATATCTAGTAATGAGCTTATGCATACTTACCAATCACCAGAAGGTTCCAGTTGAACCCTTCCACTGCGTGGAACCATTTTCAATTCTGTTCTGTTCAACTTCCCTCTTCCTCTTTTCGAAGGATTCTCACAGCCTTGTTTGGAACCAACATTTAGTTGGGAGTTAACACCTTCAGTACCTTGGGCACCATCACCACTACCATTTTGTTGGGAGTCGCTTGCATTTGCAATTATTCTTTCAGAGTTTCCACCACTAGGACCATCACCACCATTCAGTTGGGGGTTGCCACCATTAGCACCACTCCTTTCAGAGTTCCCATCATCAGTTTCAAGGCTTCTGGACTTATTTCTGTTGGACTGAACACTAGCAGGACTGCTCCTTCGAAAGTTCCCACCATCAGCTGCAATCCTTCTGGACTGATTCCTATTAGACTTAACACCATCTAGACTATTCCTTTCAGAGGACCCACAATCAGCTCTAACCCTTGTGGCATTATTTCTACTGGAATGAACACCATTTGGACTGCTCCTTTCAAAGTTCCCACCATCATCCCGAACCCTTCTGGACTGATTTGTATTAGATTGAACACCTTGAGGATTGCTTCCAGAGTTGGCACCATCATTACTTCCGGTGTTACTCATGGGCCTTTTGTGATGAGCATACATCGCCTGCATTATTAATAAAACAATTAGTAAGTTGTATATCACAAGCATATCATCCATGCGATCAGATTCATCTAAACTCTCATCACTTCTAGCTTCAATATGACCCTCTCCATGTGATGTCCAGATTCTGTAGTCATCTCTAAACCCATGTTTACACAAGTGCATCTCCACATCAAACCTTTTAAGCCTAACATAGTTTTGGCACTTGGCACATGGACACTTAATGGTGTCATTTTCAACCAGACTAAACATAGAGAATGCACGGTCCAAAAACATGTTTGTGTTTTCAATCCACTCATTAGAGGGGGCGTGTCCATGAGACCCACCACTATACATCCATTCCCGGTCTGCCATTACTTTTATTCTGTTTTAAAAAGATGACAAAAATGATATATTTCAGGTTCTATTATCACCCAAATATGGCTAGGGCAGAAAAGAAAGAGAAACACAATAATTATGAATACTGTGTCCAGCTTACTACAAATATGCAATCTAATTAATGTCAAACACACATACTATTTTAGAGTTGTTAAGACAGAACGTGATACTTACTGTTACTGTATTTCAGAGTTGTCCACAGAGAGTTTCCTTGCACTCCTCAACAATGGAAAATAAATCACAACTACTTAGATCAAACCTGGTAAAAAAAGGCACGATCAGTTTACACATGTGTTCCCTGAAGACACGAACACAATCAGGTCTTGCACAGGCATAACAATTCTAACTAATCATGTAGTCACAGTACTGAACCAAATAAGCTTGGTTTCATGGTTGCTATTTTTAAGAAATATATAGAACAAATAAGACCATTTTGCAATAGAATGGGATTTACATTTGAATCTGTCTGGTAGACACTCAGTGTAAGCTCAAAAAAAAATGGTAAATCCTCTTGTAGAGCAATTCCCATGTGAACTATCTAAAGTCCAACAAGATGTTTCAGATGGCAACAATTAACTTGTTTGAGTCGAAAGCCTCAATCTGTTACATGGCACTTTTCCAGAAAGATAAATAAACAATTTCTCACCAATGGAGGAGATTAACTGTATCTGCTTATTGTGTACATTTCAGATGAAGAGTTCATATCACCCAATAAAATAATATGTTACAAGAACTACAGAATAACCACATAGTGCACAGAAATTGAAACGTCAAATAGCAATATAGTATACTAAAATGCACATACCACCAAAAGGAAAAAGTCAGACTAAAATTACAGAACCAAGAATTTAATAATTTGTGCTACTAAAAATTTAATAATTTAGTACAAATGTATGGAAGTGAAAATATAAATCTGCTTCTCACCTTCAAGCTTTGCTTGCACAGCAGCACAGATGTAGATCCCTACCTTCTTTATCACATCTGAGTCTTCCTTACAAAGCCAAGATCTTCTCCTACTTCAAACTGAAATATGCATAATGGAAAGGCAAAGTATATTAGAACCAGAAGATCTGAATGAATAATATTCAGAGCGGATAATAGTCTAAATTGGCATATAACTCACTAGCCAGTGTACCTAAATTTCTATTTTTTTGGTAATGACCAAAGATTATTTCAGGACCAAACAAATTTAGCAATTACAATAGTCTCTGCACCACTCAAGTCAATTAAACAATTCCAGTTGTTTTCACGAAGTATAAGAAATGCAAAACACAACATAAAGGCTGCAGGTGCATCACACATGAGCAATATATACATCTTAATTGTTGGTTAAATCCATGGAGTAGATTCGTATCTCACCTTGAGCAATTATTCAGTAGCATGACAGAAATAGGAAGCACAGCTCCTTGCCAGTAACACAGCAGCGCCTCCGCAGGTTCTCCTTGCCTCCACTGCAGGTCCTTCTCACATCCAAATCAGCACCTCCCTCGCCTTCCGCAGCGCCCCAGAAGGTTCTCCTCGCCTCCTCCGCAGGTCCTTCTCGCCACCTCGGCAGCCCGATTGGGGTCACGAAATTGGGATGGGGGCAAAGGAATAGCTAGGGCTGGGTGGTGCTAGGCTTAGGGTGCTTGCAGATCCAGCGAGGGCTGTGGATTTGGGAGGCACACCATTGGATGGGTTAGGGCAGCGGTGGGAAGCATTGGTGGCGGCACACTAAATGGGGGCGGTGGGAAGCTTTGGGCAGCAGGTGTTCCGTCGAGGGGATGGAGGAGGGCGCGCGGGCTTCAGATGGGTGGCAGTGGCAGGAGTTGGGTTGAGGGGAGGAGTTGGCGCGGGTTTCAGATGGGGGCGGCGGCAGGGGGATTTTTTGGTCTGTGTTAGATGGGTTGGGGGCGGCGGCGGGTGCTAGGGTTACCCTTAGTAGCCAGCGCGGGAGTCTGCCAATTTTAGCGCCAATTTTAGTCCCAGCGTGGGAGAACAACGCGGGGCTCGGCCAATTTTGGCGTGGAGCATTTCTTTGGCTGTCAGACGCCAAAAAAAATGGTAATTTTCTTGAGAGTTTTATGAAACCGCCAAGAAAATATCTATATTCCTTGGCGGGTCTCACCAACATTCAAGAAATATATATTTCCTTGACTGTTTTCTAGCACCGCCAAGAAAATACCATATTCCTTAGTGGTTTCAATTTGGCCTCCAAGAAACTTTCTGGCTGCCAAGAAATTTCCATTTTGTGGTAGTGATACACAAAGGCTTTCGTGAATCAGTCCAAGAGATAAACCGAGAATGAGACAACATCGTGATCTCTCTTCAACATAAACCCATTTATAGGTTTATCTTTAAGGTTTGAACAACTTGTTTCACATATATATCTTAACAACGTAATTTTTCTTTGTACTATCATGGTTTTAGGTATTTGATCAAATGACATAATCCAAAAGATTTTCATGTTCTCTCCAAGGTCTGACCACGTATATAAGGTGGTACATAGTTATGTGAAAGTTGTTCACTAGTGAAAACTTAATTAAAAGATATTTACTCATGTGATAGCAACCAAAAAGACAATGATGATGAAAAAGGGGTTCAGGGAAATCAATCTTCTTAGACTAGCCGACAATTTGTAATGTTTAATTAAATGTGTTTCTGCTCTTGAGTTAATTTCTTTTTGGGTGTTTTCATAAAATTCCAAGCCAACTGCCGAAAAAACAATTCAACATCCTTGTATTATGACTATCATACCCAAAAAAGGCTGCAAATAAAAAATATATTAAGCATCAATTTTAAATTAGTTGTGGTCTTCTAGAGGAAGTAAATCTGGACTATTTATCACAGTGGACTTGGTTCTTTAATAAAATCTGGACTATTTATCACAGTGGACTTGGTTCTTTAATAAATAAACAAGAGAAATTTTCCAGCGCTTGGGAATAATAAGAGCCCTTCATTCAACTGGATCGAATGGCTAAAAACTAGGAGGAACCAATTTAGAAGAATTTAAGTTGTGGGCCAGAACTAAAAATTAGTGGGTCAGAAACTAGTAGATCTAAATTAAATTTGGAGGATAGAATTGTACTTTTTTGTAGGTGGATTTTCTAGAACACCCTGATCAAGACAGACTGGTGAACACCAAATGCAGCAACCAACGATTCGTGAATCAGGATGCCCTTTAAAAAAATTCAGAATGAAGCCTATTCTATTCCGCGACAGCGACTGACAAATAGACGACGACATACTATACAAAATGCCATCACCAAATGTTTAATGTAGTTGGTCATATATATTGTTGATGAGTGTGAGAATCTCGTTGACGGTGATTCCTTGGGCAAGCATCTAGCCCTTACAGCAGGTTAACCAAAGGCCCTTGGACGAGCGTCAGCAAGCCACTGCACATAGTCAGCGGCGAGCCCCTTCAAGTAGCCAAAGCCTAGATGCAGTACCTCGCAGGCGGCCAACATTGAGCCCCATATAGGTGGTTGCTCTGGCAATCCCTGCAGCCGAACTAGTTGCTGGCCCTTGTAGGTGTAGGCTGTTGTGAGCCCTCTAGATGGTCTACGTCAAGACCCTACAGCCTCCTGGCGCCGAAGTTATTCTTCATTGCCGGTCAAACCTTACGTGTGCTGTAAAATAACTAAACTACCCTTAATTACATTCAATTTATTTATTTGAAGCCAAATTGCTGGAAAAAAATACGTCAGGAAGCACTTTAACAAACTTCAATAACAAACAAAAAGTAGTCATGATCCAGTACTTAAGAGGCTGCCCACCTCGGCACCAACATTTTTTATCGACCATGGCATGAGCTACATGAAGATTAATTCAACATGGCATGAGCTTGTCGTACTCCAGGTACGAGTGTAAAATGAAGCAAATAAAAGGTGAACCTAAAATATCAATGTAGTCCTAGCCCCTCTTGTATTAATACACAGCTCCGTGGCCTAGCTAGGGACATGATGGAGTTGCTTTTTTCTTCTCTACTTCTCTTATGAGCTCCACCATTTTAGCAATGGAGAACAAGAGGGAGCAGAGAGAAAGTGAGGCTAGCTTTTGAACAATGGGTCATGCCTGCAACATCCACCAAAAGGATCGGTCACCCTGTATGTACTCCTTTGTTTTATTTCCGTCTTATTTGGTTGGATGGGCATTGGAGGTATCGGGATCTACAGAGGTGCAGTTGTGCATTCTGATGGTGGGAGTGTGAGACTGGCACACATCAATGACCAACCGGCTCGCCATACGTCTGTTATCCATCGTGGAGCTTCGATGGAACTTTGAGCCTGCTAGCGACACACGGCCACGGGGGGTTAGCGTCACCTGCTAGCGACACCACGGTGGCTGAGACAATGCACCGCTCACACAAAACGAGGAAGTGCTTACTAGCGACACACGGCCACGAGGGGAAGTCAGAGGAAGCTAAGTTCTTGTCTTTGCTGAGGGGCAAGGGAAAAACTAATGGAGTGCTCGCAGTGTGACGAGGCACGGGTGTGGGTGTGGGATGCAAGTAGATGGACGCAATGCATTAGCATGTCGAGGTAGGACAGGCTTCTAATTACACAGTAGAGAAGGAGCTATATATATCTACTGAGATATGATTGCACGTTAACTTATGATAAATAGTTTGAATGAAACAGATGATGTAATATATGGTAGTGTATGCTATCTATAATGAGATTATTACTATACCTTACATGTTAGAAAAAAACAAACAGTATCTTGGTGCTTAATAAATTGAATGTAGATATGGTAAAATTTGACAATTTGAGAATTGAGAGGACAGGGATAGAGCCTCTAGTTGAGAGGTTGCCCACACCATGGCCAGAACGAAACTATATATGTGCCTGCAGTCATGAGCATCCCAAATGATTTAAACAAACAAAGAAATTCCAGCCTCATCGGTCATGAGTTGACGTACAAACTAACACCTCTAAATTCTAAAACATAATGCTAGCAGAAAATTAATTGATAAATGCATCAGCTTGATGTAGTCCTGGTACCAATGTGTAGTAAATGAAGCAAATAATAAGTGAATCCAAAACATCAATGTAGCACCACTTTGTATTAATACACAGCTACGTGGCCTTTTTGGACATGATGGAGCTGCTTTTTTCTTCTCTACTCTTATAATAAGCTCGACCATTTTAGCTATAGAGAACAAGAGGGAGCGAAGGAAGTAAGGCTAGTTTTTGAACTAAGGCACTTATGCCTGCAGCAGGCACCAAGAGGATAGATCACCATTACTCCTTTCTTTTATTTCCGTCTTTGTTTGGTTGAATCGGTATGGGATGTATCAGGACCTATAGGGGCACAAAGTTGCACTCTGATACGGAGGACATGTAAAGGATTTGAGGTGTACAGCATAGCTATGGTAGTCGGCTTGGAATGCATAGCTGCCAAAGCAACACAAGGCCACAGGTGGACTGGAACCTTATAGCCAGACATCTTGGTAGCGCAGGCAATGCACCACTCACACAAAGGTCACGGGAGGGGATCTATCTGCTTGTGTATGACTGTAGGAGAAGCTAGGAAAGCTAGTAGAGGAAGCCATACTTCTCATCTTCATTGGAGGGGGAAAGCTAGTCGAGTGCTCTCTATCTGTCTCAGGTGGTGCCGGCGTGGGCGCAGGCGTGCGAACAGAAGATGGACACAATGCATTATAGCATCTCGAGATATGACAGGTTTCTGATTATACAGCAAAGGAGCGGCATGGAGTTTGTATTTGTACTAAACTCTTGGATTTATATGATTACACTTTAACTTACTATACAGATAGTTGGAAGCAGACAGATGTAACGGTAATAGGACATCACACTGGGATAGACAGATGAAAGAAAGGTAACCAATTACATTTTTTAGTAGGTAGCACTACCACAAAATGATTTTAATTAGGAGATGACCTCCTCTATGATTAACTGAGGCAGACACTTCTAGAGACAACCTCCATAAATGGTCAGTCGGCCTCTAGAAAAATGTCCACCTCTGAAAATCATTTACAGAGGCAGGAGTCCAAAGGCGTCCGCCTCTGAAAATCATCTATTAACAAAGACATGTATCTTAGAACGTCCATCTCTATAAATTGATTTTCAAGGTGGGCATCATGAAAATCGCTATTAACAGGGACAGTCATTCTAAGTATCTGTCTCTAAAACTCAATTTTTAGAAGTGGACATCTTAAGATGTCCAAATATACAAATAGTTGCATCTAAAAATAATTCATAACCTTTACATATAAACTTGGATGAAAACAAATTTTATATCAATATTATAGATGTAACACCCTAAAATTTTGGGATATTAAAAAAATAGGTAAATATGATTTTTATACAAGTTTGTGACCATACAAATTTAGAGTAATAATATTTTTTATTAACTTAAAATCAAATATAAGGGTAGAAACATGTTTGTGCACTCATGCTGTTGCATTTGAATTTTTGTGATGAGTGGTTTGATTCAAATTCAAAATAGGATTCAAAATCATTTGAAAATACTTTGAAATAATTGAAAAGGAAAAAAAAAAGAATTTACCTCTCTTCCTTGTTTTTGGCCCGGCAGCCCAATCTTTCACCGCGGCCCGCGTTGCTCCTCCCGAGCGCGGCCGTTCTTCCGCTGCCTGCGGCCTGCTTGTCTCCGCGCGCGCGTACCGCGTCCCGCTTGGGCCGAATCCAGCCGCTGGCCCAGCAAGCCGCGCGAGCGCGCTGCCGCGTCTGTCTCTCACCGTGTGTCGCTGACGCCGCGGACCCACCTGTCAGGCATCTTCTTCCTCCCCAAGCCGGCGACGGATTTCTTTCCGTCGTTGCCTCGAATCGAATCCGTTTCTCCAAATCCCTCCCTTCCTTTCTTGGAACCGCCTTCGGGCTATAAAACCGAGTCCCTGCATCCTTCCGCTCCATCTCATCTCGACGCGAAGCACCGAAACCATCCCGAGGGAGCTCCGCTCGGATCACCGACGTGGCCGTCCGCCATTCCGAGCCGCGCGCCTCCTTTTGGTCCGTCCTCGGCTCCGTTCTTGCGCGAGGTGAGCTCGTCGTGCTCTGTTCTTCTTCCCCGTGTTTTTCTTTCTCTGAACCGTGCTTGGAATCGAGTTATCGTGATCTCCGGCGATGGCGCCGCCACGGACATCGCCGCTGGAGTTGTTTTCTCGGCCGGAGCGCCGCCCCGCTCACCCCGAATCAATCTGGACCGTCTATTTTGAATCCAACGGTCGCAGATTGAAGATACCGGTTCGGCTGTACATTTTGCTAAAGAGACCCTATGTTTTTCAATTATCTAACCCACAGTCCAAAGCGTATTTCAGATTCGCGTATTATCCATTTGAAAGCGTAGTATGATCTCAGTTAAGTCAAAATACGTTTTCAGCTAATTACAGTTATGCCGCTGAGTTTGTTTTAGTCATAATTTATCCGTTTTAACTCCGATTTGACCCGTTCAAATTGCGTTAGGTTCGTAATTGAGAGCTCTACATGTTAGTAGGACTATTCAGTAGGTTTGTGATATTTTATTTTCGAGTTTGAATTAAAGTAATTACTTTTCTATAGGAAATCTTCGTAAATTCATAACTTTGTCGTTTTAGCTCCGTTTTTCGTGATCTTCGCGTCTGTGTGATCCTAACGAGTTGTAGATTCGTTTTAAAAACTTTTTATCTTATTTTATTACTATTAGTTTACTGTTGTAATTATAGTCTTATTTGTTTATGCATGATTGTTCTGGATGGATGTTGTTGCTATTGTTGATCGAGTATAGACGGTGAGCAATTCGTTGGGGACCAAGAGTTTTTCTACGAGCAAGATCACCAGGACCAGTTTGAGGAAGGAAAGTATAGCATGGGATTAACCTTGTTATCCTATTCATATTAAGCAAATAATATCACTATGCATATATTCCTTGTTAAGGATGACTTAGTGTTGATCTTATTCCTTGATACCTATTATACTGCATGGATTAGTATTGCTAGTGCTCAACATGAACTATGATCATGTAACTTGACTAATGGAATATGCAATAAACACTAAAAGATGACTTTTATTACTATAAAAGGGTACTAGAGCATGGGGTTACTTTGGTGCTCTCGTTACTCTCCATAGCGAAAATCTGGGATTTACAGTACAACTGTGAGGGCTAAAATGGCTCTGGCTTTAGTCATATAGAAGGACCTTTTCTAGCTTGTTAGTGGTATTCCTTTATGCTGTAAGAATAGCTTGACGAATCGGATATAGTGCGGCCTCTGTCCTTATGAGTATAGGTTACGTGTTATTGTGCCATTTGGAAGGGGGGCTCTACATTTGTTTGTCGAGTGAAATCTAATGGCCCTAACTTGTTAGACGAACCTTCGAAAGACTTTATAGTGTTCCCCTGCCTGCTCACCTTGAAAGTGTTTTGGGAGTAATTAACCCGGGCATATGGGCAACATGACTCACAGTGAAAGTGTACAACCTCTGCAGAGTGTAAAACTGTTATAACAGGCATGCTCACGGTCACGAGTGGCCTTGGACCCTTATGAAATAGTGGATCATTAATAATGAATATGTTTTTGCTATTCGTTAATCATTTCACATGGATCATATGTTTATTGTTTATATTGAGACACTTTGATATTATTGATATACTGAAATAATGCTAATTAAAAGCTACATACTGATAAACCTATGTTATGCCTTTGAGCCTCATGAACCCCATGTTACACTTGTTGAGTACGAGATGTACTTACGCTTGTTTATTTTTCTTACTTGGATAAAAATCCCGGATGGGTAACAGATGGTGCAAGTAGTGACTACTTCTACTTCCCTGAAGATTACTAGACTTGCAGTCAACCAGTCAATGTGCCTGTGATTGGAGCTACCACGAGAGTTTACATTTTACTTCCGCTACATTATTGTAAAGACTATGTGTTATTAATCGTGATGTAATAACATTTGTGATGTTACATCCTTTTTAATTTGTTAACTTATGTGTGATTGATCTCTAGGCACACATAAGAGTATGCACTCTATTTGGTCGTTAAATGGGTGTGACAAATTGGTATCAAAGCTATTGTTTACTGTAGGACGCAAGCCTAGCTAGAAATGACCGATTTAGTATCTTCTTTTCACTATTTTTATGCTTATTATCTTGCTCTTGTTATTTGATAAATTTTTATGCTTCTTATGTCTCATTCTATTATAAAATTTTGCCTCTATTCTAATTACATCTAAAAACTCTGTAGATGGTTCGTGGCCGCAAGACTGCCCGCATCACCACTGGAGGACACTACCCACCTCGTGCTTTGCTTGCACCTGAAGAGCCACAAGAGGAAGTACCCCAGGAGAATGAGCAGACCCCTGAAGCACCAATCCAAGTGCCAGCACCTCCTCAGGAAGAACCCGAGCCTGAAGAAGACCCTGAGATCATCGAGATTGAAGATGATGAAGAGGAGGAAGCCAATGGAGGAGAGCAAACCCCGTCTCCACCACCTGATGCAGCTACTGAGGATGTGCCACCCCCTCCAATGGGTTGGACTGTGAAGATCTACCACAAGGCTGGAGGAGATGTTGTCTCTCACCATCGACTTGTGGGAATGCTCTCTGCCTACTTTGCTGATTGGCACCCTACTGTGGAGTACGTCTGTTGGGAGTACACCCATCCGCTGGAGGACACCTACTGGAAGGCAAGAGCTAGCATTTTTCCTAAGGATGAGGAAAAAGGGGCATACCAGCTGGACAGGATGTATGCTCACGTGGGTCGTCGAGCTACCATAGAGGATAGCACTGAAGACGCTGCTTTTGAAGCATGCATGGGCCTTCGCTACCTTCGCTTTGATAGCATGAAGCATGATATTCACCGCTACTTCCCTCGTGCACACCCGACCTTGAATGGGCCATGATGGATCCAGTGCAGTTGAAACCACTTCCTCGGGTGATGGTGAACTTTGTCTATGATATGATGGAGAGGAAGCTGCAGTTAGAGGAGATGGTGAAGGCACAGGGGAAGACCATCAAGAGGTGCCAAGCAATGATTGATGAACTCCGAGCAAACCAAGGCATGGCCAAGATTTATGAGACATTAGATCATGAGCCACGTCAGTAGAAAATAGGAGTCCCTTATGTAATAAGAATGTTCTTAGTAACGTCAGTTGAGTCTTCGAGTCTGTCGTATGGTTTGAACTTTGGTGTGATAGTTGCTTTATCATTATGCTTATGTGTGAGTTGGATTTTTATTATGAGTGTTGGGGCTTGTAGGCATGTCTACAAGTTCCATTTTTAAGAATAAAAGTCTTTTAGTCAAGGGAATAATAGTTGGGTTTGGTATTATCACGTTTCTGTCCTTGCTGTTTTCTGGAGTAGCCTGCAATGTTTCTGATATGGTTCAAAAACAGTTCGTGCAACATTTATGAAATTTTTATGAGAGAAACTAGGCTTAAGAAACTTTCAAATGCCCCTAGAATCACCTTTTTATATGATCTGGTTCGAGATATATAACTATCACAAGTTAAAGTTTCTGCACAGTCTGGAATCTGGAACAGTTTCTGTTGCACCTTATTTTTCATTAACTTAACGACAGAATCTGGTCTTATGGTCCAAATAAAAGTTGTGGAGGACTTCATAAGATTTCCAACCATATAAAGCACACCTCAATTGGACTTCTGTAGTTCGAGATATGAATTGATTTACTGAACTGTTAACATTGATATTCGCCTAGAAAACTTTCAGATCTCATTCTTTATCTTATAAGTGGTTGATAACATAGAAATATCAAAGTTTGCATTCTTATGGATAGCAGATGGCCGAAAGAGGAAGAGACAGGGGTTGTGGAGGTGTTCCCCCAAATCCACCACCACCACCGCCACCAACTATTGAGCAACTTCTGGCAGTGCAGACACAACTTATGCAACAATTGGTGCAGAACCAACATAATTATCCAGTTGTTGGGGCACCACCACGTGATAAGCGTGGTGAGTTTTTGAAGGGTCATCCCTCGGTGTTCACGCACGCCGCTGATCCATTGGAAGCAGATGATTGGCTTCGTGCCGTAGAAAAGTAACTCAACATTGCACAATGTGATGACCGACAGAAGGTGTTGTTTGCTTCTAGACAACTCCAGGGAGAAGCTCAGGACTGGTGAGAATCGTATGAGTATGGTCGTCCCGCCAATGCTCCCGCAGTCACTAGGCAGGAGTTTAGAGAGAACTTCAGGGCTTACCATATACCAGAAGGGATAATAGAACTGAAGGCAGAGGAATTTCGGAACTTGACCCAAGGGTCATTGTCTGTAGCTGAGTATCGTGACAGGTTTGCCCAGTTGTCTCGATATGCTCCACATGAGGTGGCTAATGACAATGATAAGCAGCGCCGCTTCTTGAAGGGATTGTATGATGGACTACAATTGCAGCTGATGTCCAATACTTATCCCAACTTTCAGACGCTTGTGAACCACGCTATCGTGGTGGACAACAAGCGCAAGGAGATGGATGCCAAGAGGAAAAGGCTTCAGGGACAGACTTCTGGTAGTAACACTCGTCCACGTACTGGTTTCCAGTAGGGTAATCAACAGAGGCCTCCTTCTAGTCAGTGGAATCGTGGTCAGGTCTCTTTCCGCAATCAGTTCCCGCAACGTCCCCCATTCCAGCCACAGAATGGCAACCAACGCCCTCCGTAGCAGAGTGGGAATCAGCCGCAACGTCAGGGTCCTTCCAATAATACTCCAATGAAGACCAGTGCTCCCAATACCCCCAACAAGTGTTTCCGATGTGGGAAAGAGGGTCACTTGTCCTATAATTGCCCTGAGAAGATCAACCAGCAGACTCCACAGAGGCAGGGTAGTCACCAGAAGCCTGCATCTTACACTGGAAGGGTGAATCACTTGTCCCAGGAAACCACAGTGGAGGAACCAGAAGTTATGCTTGGTACGTTCGATGTCCATTCCACTCCTGCCACTGTTCTTTTTTATTCTGGAGCATCACATTCTTTCATATCACAATCATTTGTTAGAATACATAGAATTCATTTGTGTGCCATGAAGAACCCTATATTAGTAAACTCACCTGGTGGAAACATGCTAGCATCTTATCATTGTCTCCCGATTAGTCTCATTCTAAGGGGGTAGAGTTTAAGGTGAGTCCTATAGTGTTGAGAACAGCTGGGATTGATCTTATCTTAGGAATGGATTGGATGATGCAATAACAAGTAGAGATTCAGTGCAAGGGGAAATCAGTAGTGCTGACAACACCAAAGGGAGATAGGATTAGGGTTGATGTGAAAGTGCAAAAACAGGAGACCGCTACAGTAAACTAGCTTAATGATGGTGCCAACGAGGACCAGGTTGTGGAGGAGTTCTCTGATGTGTTTCCTAAGGAATTGCCAGGTATGCCACCAGACCGTGACATTGAATTTATTATTGAATTATTACCTGGAACTACACCCATAGCTAAGCATCCATATAGAATGGGAGTAGATAAATTAGAAGAACTTAAGAAACAAATTAAGGAATTGCAGGATAAGGGTTTCATTCGTCCTATTTCTTCACCTTGGGTTGCACCAGTGATTTTTGTGGATAAGAAAGATGGTACTCAGAGAATGTGTGTAGATTATCGGTCTCTCAATGAGGTTACCATCAAGAATAAGTACTCGTTGCCTAGGATTGATGACTTGTTTGATCAGTTAAGAGGTGCTTGTGTATTCTCTAAGATTGATCTTCGTTCTGGATATCATTAGTTGAAGATTCGTGCTAGTGATATACCAAAGACAACTTTTACCACAAGGTATGGGTTATATGAGTATACAGTGATGTCTTTTGGTCTGACTAATGTCCCTGCATACTTTATGTATTTGATGAATAAGGTGTTCATAGAATATCTGGACAAGTTTGTAGTGGTATTCATTGACGATATTCTAGTATTCTCCAAGACTAAGGAGGAACATGCCGAACATTTGAGGTTGGTTTTGCAAAAGCTCATAGAACACCAGCTATATGCCAAGCGGAGTAAATGTGAGTTTTGGTTGAAGGAAGTTTCCTTTCTTAGTCATGTTGTCTCAAATGGAGGAATATCAGTAGATCCTAGCAAAGTGAAAGATGTATTGGACTGGAAGCCACCAACTAATGTAAGTGAGATCCGTAGTTTCTTGGGATTAGCAGGCTATTACAGGAGATTTATAGAGGGATTTTCTAAGCTTGCGAAGCCAATGACTGCACTATTGGAGAAGAATGCCAAGTTTGTGTGGTCTGAGAAGTGTTAGGCTAATTTTGAGGAATTAAAGAAAAGATTAACCACTGCACCAGTATTAGTTTTGCTAGATCTGAGTAAACACTTTTCTATCTACTGTGATGCATCTCATTTGGGTTTAGGATGTGTTCTTATGCAAGAAGGTAGAGTTGTGGCATATGCATCGAGACAGTTGAGAAAACATGAATTAAATTATCCTACTCATGACTTGGAATTAGCTGTAGTGGTTCATGCACTAAAGATATGGAGACACTATTTGATTAGACATAAAAGTGATATATATACGGATCACAAGAGTCTGAAGTATATCTTCACTCAATCAGATCTGAACTTGAGACAGCGTAGATGGTTGGAGTTGATAAAGGATTATGATTTGGAGGTACATTATCACCCAGGAAAGGCTAACGTTGTTGCTGATGCTCTTAGTAGGAAAAGCTACGCTAATGAAATGCAACTAATGCCTATGTCAAGAGAGTTGTGTACTGAATGTGAGTATCTGAACTTAGGGTTTACCACCAATGCAGTAGAATTGGTACTAGAACCTACTCTGGAGCAAGAGATACACAAGAGTCAGATGAAAGATGCAAAATTGAGAGAGATAGCGGAGAATATAGTGAGGGTCCTTCCAATAATACTCCAATAAAGACCAGTTCTCCCAATACCCCCAACAAGTGTTTCTGATGTGGGAAAGAGGGTCACTTGTCCTACAATTGCCCTGAGAAGATCAACCAGCAGACTCCACAGAGGCAGGGTAGTCACCAGAAGCCTGCATCTTACACTGGAAGGGTGAATCACTTGTCCCAGGAAACCACAGTGGAGGAACCAGAAGTTATGCTTGGTACGTTCGATGTCCATTCCACTCCCGCCACTGTTCTTTTTTATTCTGGAGCATCACATTCTTTCATATCACAATCATTTGTTAGAATACATAGAATTCATTTGTGTGCCATGAAGAACCCTATATTAGTAAACTCACCTGGTGGAAACATGCTAGCATCTTATCATTGTCTCCCGATTAGTCTCATTCTAAGGGGGTAGAGTTTAAGGTGAGTCCTATAGTGTTGAGAACAGCTGGGATTGATCTTATCTTGGGAATGGATTGGATGATGCAACAATAAGCAGAGATTCAGTGCAAGGGGAAATCAGTAGTGCTGACAACACCAAAGGGAGATAGCATCAGGGTTGATGTGAAAGTGCAAAAACAGGAGACCGCTACAGTGTACTAGCTTAATGATGGTGCCAACGAGGACCAGGTTGTGGAGGAGTTCTCTGATGTGTTTTCTGAGGAATTGGTAGGTATGCCACTAGTCCGTGACATTGAATTTATTATTGAATTATTACCTGGAACTACACCCATAGCTAAGCGTCCATATAGAATGGGAGTAGATAAATTAGAAGAACTTAAGAAACAAATTAAGGAATTGCAGGATAAGGGTTTCATTCGGCCTATTTCTTCATCTTGGGTTGCACCAGTGATTTTTTTGGATAAGAAAGATGGTACTAAGAGAATGTGTGTAGATTATCGGTCTCTCAATGAGGTTACCATCAAGAATAAGTACTCGTTGCCTAGGATTGATGACTTGTTTGATCAGTTAAGAGGTGCTTGTGTATTCTCCAAGATTGATCTTCGTTCTGGATATCATCAGTTGAAGATTCGTGCTAGTGATATACCAAAGACAACTTTTACCACAAGGTATGGGTTATATGAGTATACAGTGATGTCTTTTGGTCTGACTAATGTCCCTGCATACTTTATGTATTTGATGAATAAGGTGTTCATAGAATATCTGGACAAGTTTGTAGTGGTATTCATTGACGATATTCTAGTATTCTCCAAGACTAAGGAGGAACATGCCGAACATTTGAGGTTGGTTTTGCAAAAGCTTAGAGAACACCAGCTATATGCCAAGCGGAGTAAATGTGAGTTTTGGTTGAAGGAAGTTTCCTTTCTTAGTCATGTTGTCTCAAATGGAGGAATATCAGTAGATCCTAGCAAAGTGAAAGATGTATTGGACTGGAAGCCACCAACTAATGTAAGTGAGATCCGTAGTTTCTTGGGATTAGCAGGCTATTACAGGAGATTTATAGAGGGATTTTCTAAGCTTGCGAAGCCAATGACTGCACTATTGGAGAAGAATGCCAAGTTTGTGTGGTCTGAGAAGTGTTAGGCTAATTTTGAGGAATTAAAGAAAAGATTAACCACTGCACCAGTATTAGTTTTGCCAGATCTGAGTAAACACTTTTCTATCTACTGTGATGCATCTCGTTTGGGTTTAGGATGTGTTCTTATGCAAGAAGGTAGAGTTGTGGCATATGCATCGAGACAGTTGAGAAAACATGAATTAAATTATCCTACTCATGACTTGGAATTAGTTGTAGTGGTTCATGCACTAAAGATATGGAGACACTATTTGATTAGACATAAAAGTGATATATATACGGATCACAAGAGTCTGAAGTATATCTTCACTCAATCAGATCTAAACTTGAGACAGCGTAGATGGTTGGAGTTGATAAAGGATTATGATTTGGAGGTGCATTATCACCCAGAAAAGGCTAACGTCGTTGCTGATGCTCTTAGTAGGAAAAGCTACGCTAATGAAATGCAAGTAATGCCTATGTCAAGAGAGTTGTGTGCTGAATGTGAGTATCTGAACTTAGGGTTTACCACCAATGCAGTAGAATTGGTACTAGAACCTACTCTGGAGCAAGAGATACGCAAGAGTCAGATGAAAGTTGCAAAATTGAGAGAGATAGCGGAGAATATAGTGAAGGGCAAATCACCAGGATTCCATAAGGATGATAAGGGTACGTTATGGTTTGGAAAAAGGCTGTGTGTGCCAGAGGATAAGACTATCAGAGAGGCAATTTTGAGTGAAGCTCATGAGTCAGCTTATTCCATACATCCTAGGAGTACTAAGATGTATCTGGATTTAAAAGAGAAATATTGGTGGTTTGGTTTGAAAAGAGATGTTGCTAAATATGTTGCTTTGTGTGACACATGTTAATGGGTGAAAGTTGAACACCAGAGACCTGCAGGATTGTTACAACCTATGCAGATACCCGAATGGAAATGGGAAGAAGTTGGTATGGATTTTATAGTTGGATTACCACGTACTCAGAAAGGGTATGATTCAATTTGGATAATAGTAGATCGTCTAACAAAGGTTGCTCATTTTCTGCCAGTTAGGACTACATATAGCAGTGCAAGGTTGGCAGAATTGTATATGGAGAGAATTGTGAGTCTACATGGAGTTCCTAAGAAAATTGTGTCTGATCGGGGTACCCAGTTTACATCTCATTATTGGCAAAAGATACATGAATCACTAGGAACCAAGCTAAACTTTAGTACATCCTACCATCCACAGACAGATGGACAGACATAGAGAATTAATCAGATATTGGAAGATATGTTGAGAGCTTGTGCTTTACAATATGGTACTAGTTGGGATAAGAGTTTGCCTTATGCAGAGTTCTCATATAACAATAGTTATCAGAAGAGTCTTCAGATGGCACCGTTTGAGGCTCTGTATGGACGAAAGTGTAGAACCCGTTGTTCTAGAATCAGATAGGGAAAAGTCAAGTGTTTGGGCTTGATGTACTTAAGGATGTTGAAAAGAAAGTAAGAATGATTAGAGATAATCTGAAAATAGCTCAGTCCAGACAGAAGAGTTATGCTGATACTCGGAGAAGAGAGTTGACTTTTGAAGTAGAGGATTATGTATACTTGAAAGTATCACCAATGAGGAGTGTGAAAAGGTTCAACATGAAAGGGAAATTGGCACCAAGGTATATTGGACCTTTCAAGATTGTAGAGAGACGTGGTGAGGTGGCATATCAGTTGGAATTACCTGAGAGTTTGGCAGGTGTACATGATGTGTTTCACGTGTCTCAACTTAAGAAATGTTTGCGAGTACCAGAGGAGCAGATTCTGTTAGAAGAGCTCACTGTTAAAGAGGACCTCACATATGAAGAGTTTCCAGTTAAAATTTTAGAGATTGCTGAAAAAGTCATGAGGAGTCGAACTATCAAAATGTGTAAGGTTCAGTGGAATCGGTACACTGAGGGTGAGACCACCTGGGAAAGAGAAGAGGATCTATAGAAAACCTACCCGCAACTGTTTGAGTAAGCATCAACCGAATCTCGGGACGAGATTCATCTTAAGGGGGTAGAATTGTAACATTCTAAAATTTTGGGATATTAAAAAAATAGGTAAATATGATTTTTATACAAGTTTGTGACCATACAAATTTAGAGTAATAATAATTTTTATTAACTTAAAATCAAATATAAGGGTAGAAACATGTTTGTGCACTCATGCTATTGCATTTGAATTTTTATGATGAGTGGTTTGATTCAAATTCAAAATAGAATTCAAAATCATTTGAAAATACTTTAAAATAATTGAAAAGGAAAAAAAAAGAATTTACCTCTCTTCCTTGTTTTTGGCCCGGTAGCTCAATCTTTCACCGCGGCCCGCGTTGCTCCTCCCGAGCGCGGCCGTTCTTCCGTTGCCTACGGCCTGCTTGTCTCCACGCGCGCGTACCGCGTCCCGCTTGGGCCGAATCCGGCCGCTGGCCCAGCAAGCCACGCGAGCGCGCTGCCGCGTCTGTCTCTCACCGTGTGTCACTGACGCCGCGGACCCACCTGTCAGGCATCTTCTTCCTCCCCAAGCCTACGACAGATTTCTTTCCGTCGTTGCCTCGAATCGAATCTGTTTCTCCAAATCCCTCCCTTCCTTTCTTGGAACCGCCTTCGGGCTATAAAATCGAGTCCCCGCATCCTTCCGCTCCATCTCATCTCGACGTGAAGCACCGAAACCATCCCGAGGGAGCTCCGCTCGGATCACTGACGTGGCCGTCCGCCATTCCGAGCCACGCGCCTCCTTTTGGTCCGTCCTCGGCTCTGTTCTTGCGCGAGGTGAGCTCGTCGTGCTCTGTTCTTCTTCCCCGTGTTTTTCTTTCTCTGAACCGTGTTTGGAATCGAGTTATCGTGATCTCCGGCGATGGCGCCGCCGCGGACATCACCGCCGGAGTTGTTTTCCCGGCCGGAGCACCGCCCCGCTCACCCCGAATCAATCTGGACCGTCTATTTTGAATCCAACGGTCGCAGATTGAAGATACCGGTTCGGCTATACATTTTGCTAAAGAGACCCTGTGTTTTTCAATTATCTAACCCGCAGTCCAAAGCATATTTTAGAATCACGTATTATCCTTTTGAAAGCGTAGTTTGATCTCAGTTAAGTCAAAATACGTTTTCAGCTAATTACAGTTATGCCACTGAGTTTGTTTTAGTCATAAATTATCCGTTTTAACTCCGATTTGACCCGTTCAAATTGCGTTAGGTTCATAATTGAGAGCTCTACATGTTAGTAGGACTGTTCAGTAGGTTTGTGATATTTTATTTTCGAGTTTGAATTAAAGTAATTACTTTTCTATAGGAAATCTTCGTAAATTCATAACTTTGTCGTTTTAGCTCCGTTTTTCGTGATCTTCGCGTCTGTGTGATCCTAACGAGTTGTAGATTTGTTTTAAAAACTTTTTATCTTATTTTATTACTATTGGTGTACTGTTCTAATTATAGTCTTATTTGTTTATGCATGATTGTTCTGGATGAATGTTGTTGCTATTGTTGATCGAGTATAGACGGTGAGCAATTCATTGGGGACCAAGAGTTTTTCTACGAGCAAGATCACCAGGACCAGTTTGAGCAAGGCAAGTATAGCATAGGATTAACCTTGTTATCCTATTCACATTAAGCAAATAATATCATTATGCATATATTCATTGTTAAGGATGACTTAGTGTTGATCTTATTCCTTGATACCTATTATACTGCATGGATTAGTATTGCTAGTGCTCAACATGAACTATGATCACATAACTTGACTAATGGAATATGAAATAAACACTAAAAGATGACTTTTATTACTGTAAAAGGGTACTAGAGCATGGGGTTATTTTGGTGCTCTCGTTACTCTCCATAAGGACTTATCTGTAAGCGAAAATCCGGGATTTACAGTACAACTATGAGGGTTAAAATGGCTCTGGCTTTAGTCATATAGAAGGACCTTTTCTAGCTTGTTAGTGGTATTCCTTTATGGCGTAAGAATGGCTTGACGAATCGGATATAGTGCGACCTCTGTCCTTATGAGTATAGGCTGCGTGTTATTGTGCCATTTGGAAGGGGGGCTCTATATCTGTTTGCCGAGTGAAATCTAATGGCCCTAACTTGTTAGACGAACCTTTGAAAGACTTCATAGTGTTCCCCTGCCTGCTCACCTTAGATGTGTTTTGGGAGTAATTAACCTGGGCATATGGGCAACATGACTCACAGTAAAAGTGTACAACCTCTGCAGAGTGTAAAACTGTTATAACAGCCGTGCTCACGGTCACGAGTGGTATTGGACCCTTATGAAATAGTAGATCATTAATAATGAATATGTTTTTGCTATTCGTTAATCATTTCACATGGATCATATGTTTATTGTTTATATTGAGACACTTTGATATTATTGATATACTGAAATAATGCTAATTAAAAGCTACATGCTGATAAACCTATGTTATGCCTTTGAGCCTCATGAACCCCATGTTACACTTGTTGAGTACGAGATATACTTACGCTTGTTTATTTTTCTTACTTGGATAAAAATCCCGGATGGGTAACAGATGGTGCAAGTAGTGACTACTTCTACTTCCCTGAAGATTACTAGACTTGCAGTCAACCAGTCAATGTGCCTGTGATTGGAGCTACCACGAGAGTTTACATTTTACTTCCGCTACATTATTGTAAAGACTATGTGTTATTAATCGTGATGTAATAACATTTGTGATGGTACATCCTTTTTAATTTGTTAACTTATGTGTGATTGATCTCTGGGCACACATAAGAGTATGCACTATATTTGGTCGTTAAATGGGTGTGACAAATAGCTCTCAACGTGATGTACAACTTTGTTGGAGTATTCCTGTCACAGGATGAACATAAACCTCTAGTCCCAGAACCAAACACATCTAAAGTTGTGTTTAACCCATCCCAAGTAATTAACTCCAACCCCTAAACCAAACACATCCTTATATACTCAAGGGAAAAAGTCTAATTGACCCCCCAACTATTGGGGTGGTCTAGTTTACCCCCTCAACTATGAAACGGTCTAATTTACCCCCTGAACTTTGCAAAACCGGCCAAATCACCCTCGAGTAGTTTTGGACGGTGGGTTTGCTACAGTAACAATGGTTTTGCTACAGTAACAGTGTTTTGCCCTTTTATTTTTTATTTATTTCTGTAAAATTTTTGCTGTAAATTTTGATCTATTTTTGCTAAGCACACATAAAAATAGCTAGGTGCAATGCCAAAGCAAACAGATATGTACGCATAATAATAGGCGTGATACTCCAACCATCTTGAGTATAGGAAAAAGTCTAATTGACCCCCCAACTACTGGGGTAGTCTAGTTTACCCCCTCAACAATGAAATAGTCTAATTTACCCTCTGAAGTTTGCAAAACCGACCAAATCACCCCCTCGAGCGGTTTTGGACGGTGGTTTTGCTACAGTAACAATGGTTTTGCTACAGTAACAATGGTTTTGTCCTTTTCTTTTTATTTATTTCGTCTGAATCTTTAAAAAATCATAGTAAATCATAAAAAAACCATAAAATGAAAAATCCAATTTTGTTGGACTCCACATGAGTATATCTACACAGTAAATATATAATATAGTATGCTTTAGTACAAAGTTTTTGTTGTATGAATTATTCAAATTAATTACAGAAAAAATAGATCAAAATTTACAGCAAAAACTTTATAGTTGGCCATTGTTACAGCAAAATTTACAGTGGTTTTGCACTTGAACTCCTTCAACTTGCTTAAGAAATCTAGGTCCTTCGCTGTGGGAACCACAAACATAAACTCATTATTGCCCATCTTCTTGACCTGCCAATCCCAAGTAGAATTGATCAAGTACTTGAGCTCAGTGGTGACTTTGTTGACTGATCCCCTCCCCTCAATTACTGTCATCAGAGCTGTAATGGGGCTATTGGCCACTTCTTCTTCCTCAATGGGAACATGTATGCTGTAGAAAAGCTGTCCAGGCAACCCATATCCACAGAGCTTCAAACCTTTGTTCTCTTTAGCACTTGGACAATTTGTAGACATATGCCCTGACTCATGACAGTTGTAGCAGATAGGTGGGTTAGGACAGTTGAAACTCTTGTGCCCTGTCTTGTTACATCTGAAGCATCTATCAATCAGGCCTCCTCCACTATCATCCCTGTTGAAACCTCCTCTGTTTGTTTGATCTCTGATCAGCTTGTGGCGCAAATCCTCCTCCTCAAAATGTGATGGCCCTCCTTCCAGTGGGCGACGCTTTGCTCCCCTGTTCTCAGCACGCCATCTGTATTCCTCACGGTCAGCATCTTCCCTCCTCCTGTGATCATCCCTCCTATGCTCCCAGTAACCCTCTCTACTTCCTCCATCCCTCCTCTGCTCAGCTCTAAAGTTGTTTGATGATTGATTGAAACGTTCCCCCTGCCTGCCGAACTCACCTTCCCTTGCGTGAATCCTGAGACGATCCTCTCGGCCGAACTCCCTGCGCTCATCTTCGCGCTCCCCACGAAAGTTGCCCCTTCCTCCTCCATGGATCTCCATCACTTTTTCTGCAGCAACTTGAACGAAAGATCTGGCGTCTACTGTTTTGGCACTCACCGCTGTGATTTTCTTCACCCTCTCCCCGTATCTTCTTACTTCCTCTGAGGATGCCGGAACCCCAATGACGGCGGCCTCAAGAACCCTAGCACTGGGAACCCACAGCCATTTGTGTATTTTGGGCCTTTCGTAGGAGTGCATGAAAAGGTCTTCAATGTTGGACCCAAAGCCCGTCTCCTGGGCCGGCTCACCCCCTTTTTTTGATGGCCCAATTTCCTTTTGGCCTGGGTCAGATGACTCCCGCGTACCGCTCTGTTTCGTCCCCAGCTCCGGCAGCCGGGACAGAGCCGCTTCTAGCGCCATGGCTGAGCGCTCAAGCTCCTCCACCTCTTTTTCCCTGATGGTTATCTCCTCCGCTACCTTGTTACGATTGCGTTGACGATCTTCCTCCCTCCTACTCTCTGCCCTCTCCACAAATGAGCCAAAATTGAACAGAGATTTCCTTATTTCATCCGCTTGCTGCTTCTTCTGCTGTTTCGAGTCCCATTTTGTTGATCTACCTCTTCCCACCCTGCCCCCCGGCTCGCTCCATACCTCATCCGGAAACCAGGTATCAGAATTAGGCTTCTAAACAACAATATTGCGAAAATTCCAAGGCGACTTCCCTGGCGGCGCAGCCAGAGTAAGCCTCCTGTTTCGATTCATGGCGAAAAAGGCTCCCCCCGAACCTGCAACAGATCGACACCCTCTCCCCCAACAAAGAAACGCAGCCCCCTGCAAGTTAACAAAACGGACGCCCTTCTTCGCCGGCGACTACCCGGAAACAAAGCAATCCGACCCAACGCACAACCCGCGAAACGCGCCCACAAGCGGTGAGGAGTGAAAGATTACCTCTGCAAGGTGGGTCAAACGAACCGGCGTCGTCGCCCGAAGCCTCTCTCCTAGTTTTCACGGGATTTCATCGACGAGGCGCGGCGCACCTGATGCGAGGAGGTCGCCGTCGGTGGGTCGCTATCGCTACTGCTCTCTCTCTATCATGCAGCCAGAGACAGTCAAACACACCCTACGGATCTATTGTAGCCTGATTTACATAGGCTGATATTGTAGCCTGGCCCATGTGGTATGTGATTAACAGATACGATGAGTTTCTATTGTAGTAATGTGTCCTGAAATTTTAATGGAGCCCTCTAATATCAGAACACAACTTAAAATTGATCTTTGATGAATGTGGGTCACCAACTACTATATCCCCTAGTCGTACATCCTAGCCATATAGCTACTATTTAAGGTTCCACCATATATTACATATATGTATACCATCATCCTTGTTGAGAGTCAAAATTGGTTTGACCACTCCTTCCATCCTCCGCTGTTGCTAGATGCTTAGTAGCACTCTGAACTCCCCAACAATATGCGTGAAGCTATGTGTAACTCCGATACGCGGTAACTTGGTTCATGCATGCCCACTAAGATGATGAAGTAGATTAACATTTTTTCATATTCTCTGCTTCTTGTTTTGTTGGAATGTACTATAAACGTTAGATCGGGATGGGAGGCACTGGTACATGAACTGCAATCCTAATGGAGCTCTCAAGCACAGGAAGACTGGGTGGTACAGAGCAAGTGGACCATGACCACCGACATAATGAGGCGACAAGTGAAGATGCAACCAATGCTAGTGGAGCTCTCCACCCTGCGCACCTCTGGTGGTATAATAAAAGGAGCACTAGGCCAGAACTGGTGATCACTGCCTGATTAGGATCTCCTGCCACTGCCGAAATTGTGTGGTGGTCTAATAATAAGAGTCAAGTGAAGATGCAGCCAAGCTCACCTTCTGTAGTGGCCCAATTGGACTCATGATGGCAGACATGTAAGCGTCTAATCTGCGTTCCGTTTTGAGCCCTGTCACACCCATTTTTAAGGACAAAAATAGGATGCATAAAAGACTCATGTGCGCCCCAGGAAACAGTCGCACACATAAGTTGACAAATTACAAAGTACCATCACAGTGCTTATTACATAACGAATAAGTATTTAAGACATAGTCTTGAACAATAGGTAATAATAACTAATAGTAATTCTTCAGCGGAAACTCCACACAGGGACACGGTTGACTGGTTGACACCAAAACTAGTACTCATTCCGATAATCTTCCTCTATATCTTCATCTGTTATGGTGGAAATAGTAAGGGTGAGTCCATGTCGAACTCCACAAATATAACACAGGGTTCATGAGGCTCAAAAAGGCTAGACACTGTTTAACTGCATTTAGCTTTTAATCATATATTAGCAATTGAGTAGCATCAAGATAAACCACTTCCCATTAAAGAACCAATGATCAATTGTAATAATGATAACGAATAGCATTAACATGAGCATAATAATAATCAACAATAATTAAACATGATATAGCAATGGTGATCATCTATCTGTAAATGTTCCAAGGCCGCTCGTATCCGTGAGCACGGCTAGTATACCAGTTTTTAACTCTGCGCAGAGGTGTACACTTTCACTGTAAGTCATGATTTCCAAATGAGTGGGGAGATCAAGCCCAAACACCCGAGAACCATATAAAGCCACTCAAAAGTTCGTCTAACAAGTTAGGGCCATTAGATTCACTCGGCAGGCAGATGTAGAACCCCCCTTCCCTGTGGCACAACAATCGCAGCCTATACACACTAGGCCAGGGGCTCGCACTACACCCAAAGTGGCAAGCCATTCTTACGCCATTTAAGGTAACCACTAACAAGCTAGAAAAGGTCTCTTGAACAACTAAAGCCAGAGCCATATAGCCCTCACAGCTGTACTGTATATCCCGGATAATCATGTACAGATAAGTCCTTATGGAGAGAAACCAGAGCATCAAAATAATACACATGCTCTAGCCCCTTTTAACAGTAATAGAATCATCTTAAAGGTTGATTGCTTAATCCATTAATCAAATTACAAGATCATTGTTCTTAGTTTAAGCACTAGCAGTAGCTACCCATATGCATTCCCAAGGTTGACAAGGAATCAAGATAACAATCACTAAGTTATAATCTCTAAGGTTGTCAAGGTAAGCACATGCATATGTATGACAATTCAATGTATAGGTATCAAGGATAGTCCTGTGTTATACTTGCCTTGATCAAAGCTCTCCAAGTGATACTGCTGACTTGGCTCAAAGTAATACTCCGAATCGTCCAAATACTGCTCACCTTCTATATTCGATCATCAATCAACACATACATGCATCCAATCAAACAAACACGAAGCAAACAAAGAGATACAATTAGAACAGTACACCAACAGTAGCAAAACAGTAATAAAAGTTTATAAAGCTCTTCTCCACGTTTCTACGATCACACAGACGCAAAGATCACCAAATTCGGAGTTAAAACGTGAAAGTTATGAATTTTCTAAGATTTCCTATAGATAAATAAATACTAAATTATAAACTCGAAAAATAAATTATCAAAACTGACTGTACAACTACACTAACATGTAGAGCTCGCAAATACGAACCTAACGCAACTTGAACGGATCAAATCGGAGTTAAAACGAAGTTTTTATGACCAAAACAATCATAGTGGCAAAACTGTAAATACCTGAAAACGTATTTTTGATTAATCCGGGAGTAAATACACTTTCAAAACGCGAATACGTATCTCCAGCTTTACGCTTTGGACGGCGGGTTAAATTCTGAAAAACTAAGGGGCTCTTTAAAAATTTTGCCACGCGAAGAGGTAAGATCTAATCTTGGCCGCTTATCCAAGATCGGACGGCCCACATCTCTTCCAGAGGAGACCGGCGGTGCTTCCGCCGCCCCGCCCCAACCCCACGGCGGCGCCATGGCCGGCGGCCCGCCGGACTCGCCAAACCCGCCCTAAACTTCACCAAAACATGCGCGGTTGGTACCAATCGAACGGGAAGCTCATTGCGATCTCACCTAGAGCTCTAAGACGGTCAATCACGGCACGGGAACGACGGGCGGCTCCAAAAGGCGGACGGCTTAGCTCCTTCACACGGTAAGAACACAACACGACCTTAACATCAAAATTGATAGAACAAATCACGTCACAACAATGAACTAAAGCTAATAGAGCAACTTACAGCGACTAGAACGTGAAGTAGCCGACGAATTCGCCTCCACCGTGGCTTCTAGGGTTCCAAGGCGCGGCTAGGGCAAAAACAACCCAAAATCCGAATAAAAAAATATGAAAGGTGCGGTTCTAGCTTATATAGGATAGTGGCGTGATCAATTTGGAAAGGGACTCCTTAGATACGTGGATTCGGTTGCGGTTCGTCGATGGGGTTGTGACCGGCTCGGTTACGCAAGATAGGAGGAGCATCCGACATCCGAGCCCCACCGGTCAGCGACCAAGAGAGGGGAGGGAAAGCGCGGCTGCTAGCTCGGGCTGGCTTAGCCGACCGGGCCGCTGCGATGCCGGGCCAGCCCATCGACGTGGCATCGGCCCGTCTGCGAAGCACAGCGCGAGCGCGGGATAAAAATCGGCTCGGTCAGCTGGGCCGCCGGGCCAACCGGTAAGAAGGTAAGTTGCTTTTCTCTTTTTTTTTTCTTTATTGGTCTATTTTCCAAAACCTTTTCAAATAAAATTTTCTAAGCCAAAACAAAATAAAATAAATCCACACCATAAAATAAATTAAATGCAACAGCATGAATGCAACACCAAATAGTTTTTTTTTAATTTTAATTCCCCTTCTCTAAATTATTTAAAATTTATTACTCCTAAAATTTAAAACTTTTGGGTGTTACAAATTCTACCCTCCTTAAAAGAATCTCGTCCTCGAGATTGGACTGCTTACTCAAACAACTACGGATATGATTTTCTCAATTCATCCTCTCTTTCCCAAGTTGCCTCTGCCTCTGAATATCGATTCCACTGCACCTTGCACATCTTAATAACCCGACTTCGAGTAACTCTCTCAGCAGTTTCTAAAATCTTGATCGGAAACTCTTCATATGTAAGATCCTCCTTAACAGTCAACTCTTCTAAAGGTATCTGCTCCTCAGGCACCCGTAAACACTTCTTAAGTTGTGAAACATGGAACACATCATGTACTCCAGATAAATTCTCAGGCAACTCTAATTGATAAGCAACTTCCCCACGTCTAGTAATAACTTTAAATGGTCCAACATACCTTGGTGCTAGTTTACCTTTCATGTTAAACCTCTTCACACTTTTCATAGGTGACACCTTCAAATAGACATAATCACCTACCTCAAAAACTAAATCTCTTCTTCTATTGTCAGCATAACTCTTCTGACGAGACTGCGCTACTCTCAAATTCTCACGAATCACTCGCACTTGATCTTCTGCGTTTCTAAGAACATCTGTACCAAACACCTGAGATTCACCTGTCTGATCCCAAAACAATGGAGTTCTACACTTACGTCCATACAAAGCTTCAAACGGGGCCATCTTAAGACTCTATTGATAACTATTATTGTAAGAAAATTCTGCATAAGGCAAACTCTTATCCCAACTAGTTCCATATTGCAATGCACAAGCTCTCAACATATCCTCTAATACCTGGTTGGTCCTTTCAGTCTGTCCATCTGTCTGTGGATGATATGCTGTACTAAAATTCAATTTTGTTCCCAATGATTCATGCACAGCTTTCCAAAAATGCGACGTAAACTGCGATCCTCGATCAGATACAATCTTCTTTGGAACTCCATGCAAACATACTATCCTCTCCATATACAACTCTGCTAATTTTGGTCCACGGTAAGTAGTCTTAACGGGTATAAAATGAGCAACTTTGGTTAATCGATCTACTATCACCCAAATAGAGTCATAACCTTTCTGAGTACGAGGTAACCCCACTATAAAGTCCATACCAACTTCTTCCCACTTCCATTCAGGAATCTTCATTGGTTGCAACAATCCAGCAGGTCTCTGATGCTCTGCTTTCACCCTCTGACAAGTGTCACACAATGCCACATACTCAGCCACATCTCGCTTTAATCCAACCCACCAATATTTCTGTTTCAGATCCAAATACATCTTAGTACTACCAGGATGAATAGAATAAGCTGACTCATGAGCTTCGCGAAGAATTGCTTGTCTAACAGTTTGATCCTCAGGTACACACAGCCTCTTTCCAAACCACAAAATTCTATTATCATCCATCCGAAAGCCTGGTGACTTACCAATCACTATATCTTCCGCTATCTTCTTTAGTTTCTCATCCTTCAACTGACCCTTGTAAATTTCTTGCTCTAAGGTAGGCTCTATCACTAATTCCATTGTATTAGTAACAATTCCCAAATTCAAATATTCAAATTCAGCACATAACTCACTAGTCATAGTCAATGTCCGTATCTCATTGACATAGCTTTTCCTACTAAGAGCATCAGCTACTACATTAGCCTTACCAGGATGATAGTGTATCTCAATATCATAATCCTTAATCAACTCTAACCATCTACGTTGCCTCAAATTCAGATCTGACTGAGTGAAAATATACTTCAAACTCTTATGATCAGTGTATATATCACTCTTATGTCTAATCAAATAATGTCTCCAAATCTTTAAAGCATGAACTACAGCTGCTAACTCCAAATCATGTGTAGGATAATTCAACTCATGCTTTCTCAACTGCCTAGATGCATAAGCCACAACTCTGCCTTCTTGCATAAGAACACATCCCAAACCTTGACGAGAAGCATCACAATAAATAGAAAACTTCTTACTCAAATCTGGCAAAACCAAAACAGGCGCTGTAGTCAACCTCTTCTTCAATTCCTCAAAACTAGCTTGACATTTATCTGACCACACAAACTTGGCATTCTTCTCTAATAGAGATGTCATAGGTTTAGCAAGTTTAGAAAACCCTTCAATGAACCGTCTGTAATATCCAGCCAATCCCAAGAAACTACGAATCTCACTAGCATCAATAGGTGGCTTCCAATTTAATACATCCCTTACTTTACCTGGATCCACTGATATCCCTCCATTAGAAACAATATGACCAAGGAAAGAAACTTCCTTCAACCAAAACTCACATTTACTTCGCTTCGCATACAGTTTATGTTCTCTAAGTTTCTGCAATACCAACCTCAAATGTTCAGCATGCTCTTCCTCCGTCTTGGAAAATACCAGTATATCATCAATAAATACCACCACAAACTTATCCAAATATTCCATAAACACCTTATTCATCATGTACATAAAGTATGCAGGTGCATTGGTCAATCCAAATGACATAACAGTATACTCATACAATCCATACCTTGTAGTAAAAGCTGTCTTTGGAATATCAGAAACACGAATCTTCAACTGATGATAACCAGAACGTAAATTAATCTGAGAGAACACACAAGCACCTCTCAACTGATCAAACAAGTCATCAATCCTGGGCAAAGGATACTTATTCTTGATAGTTACCTCATTTAGTGATCTATAATCAACACACATCCTCTGACCGCCATCTTTCTTATCAACAAAAATAATTGGTGCTCCCCAAGGTGATGAACTAGGTCTAATAAAACCTTTATCTTGTAATTCTTTAATTTGTTTCTTAAGTTCTTCTAATTCATCTACTCCCATCCTATATGGTCGTTTGGCTATAGGTGCAGTTCCAGGTAATAATTCAATAAGAAATTCAATGTCTCGATCAGGTGGCATACCTGGCAATTCATCAGGGAAGACATCCGGAAATTCCTCAATCACTGAATTCTCCTTAATAGTATCTTCAAGCTGATTCACCACAGCGGTTGGTTGCTTCTGCACTGCTACATCCACATTGATTTTATCTCCATTAGGTGCATTCACAACTACCACTTTCTGCTGACACTGAATCTCTACCTAATTTTGCTTCATCCAGTCCATACCCAATATCACATCAATACTAGATGTCCTCAACACTATAGGAGTTATCTTAAACTCTACCCCCCTTAATACCATACTAATTGGAAGACAACGATTACTGGTTTGCATGGTACCTCCAGGTGAATTTACTAATAGGGGTTCTTTCATAGCTAGCATGGGTATACTATGCATTTTTACAAAAATGTTGGATATGGACGTATGAGATGCTCCAGAGTCAAAAAGAACAGTTGCGGGAGTGGAATGTACATTGAACGTACCAATCATAACTTCTGGTGCATCATGAGCTGTATCAGAAGACACGTGATTCACCCTTCCAGTATCAGATTGCCTCTGGCTGCTCTTCTGGCTCTGAGGAGTCTGCTGGTTCTGCTTCTCAGGACAATGATAAGACATATGCCCCTCTTTACCACAGACAAAACATCTAGTAGGCGTGTTGGGGGCACTATTCTTCATGGGGGTAACATTGGAATTTCCAGTGCGAGGAGTCTGTTGCCCAGTCTGCTGATACTGTTGACGTTGTGGATATGATGAACGCTGTTGTGACTGATTACTTTGCCAATTCTGAGACCACCTCTGATTCGGATTGCGATTCCATTGACTAACCGGTCCCTGAAACTTCTGATGAAAACCATGCTGAGAATTAGTGCGCTGACGGTTGTTGCTTCCTGAGCCTTGTACCTTCATTTTCCTCTTCCTGTCCATCTCTCTGCGCTCATTATCAAGCATAATAGCTTTATTTACCAGCTCTTGAAAACTAGCATAGTTGTTCCCCTTCAACTGCAAGCGAAGATCATAATAAATTCCCTTCAAGAAAAGACGCTGTCTGTCTGCATCTTCCCTCACTTCATTAGGAGCATAGCGAGCCAACTGGGTAAATCTATCATGATATTCACTAACGCTCATCTGTCCCATCCTAAGGTTTCTGAATTCTTCCTGCTTCAGCTCAATTATACCTTCAGGAATATGACGAGCTCGAAAATCTCTAACAAACTCATTCCAAGTGATAGGAGGAGCATTGTCAGGGCGTGCAGCTTGATACGACTCCCACCAAGTCTGAGCTGTCCCCTGTAACTGACCAGATGCATATAACACCTTCTTCATATCATTGCATTGGGCCATATTCAGCTGTTTCTCCACTGCCCTCACCCAATCATCTGCCTCTAAAGGATCAGCAGCATGAGAAAACACTGGAGGGCGTCCCTTTAAAAATTCCCCACGCTTATCCCTCACTTGCACAGGCGGTGGTCCTCTTGCAGGGGGATTGTTCTGCATGTGCTGCATAAACATCTGCATCATCTGGTTCTGAGTTTGCATGAGTTCCTCCATAGTAATGGGTAGGTTAGCACCTCCACGACCTCTGCCACGACCTCTGCCTGACATCTGTTTCCAAAAACACAGAAATTGAAATTCAGTACAATCCGAGATGATGTATTCAATAGATAAACAAAATCTGATTTTTCTGGGCGAACTCCAATTTCAGCAACTCAGTAAAACTGTCATATCTCGAGCTACAGACGTCCAATTCAGATGATCTTTACATGGTTGGAAAGCTTACAAAATTATATACAACTTTTATTCACAACACTTTTTCTGATTCTGTCAATAAATTGGCCAAAAACTGAACTTAACCGAAACTGTTTCAGAATTCCAGACTGTGCAGTAACTCCAACTTGGAACAGATATATCTCTTAGCTCTTAATAGATATTAAAATAATTCTTGCGGGATTGGAAAGATATAGAAGTCTAATTATTCCCAGTAAAATTTCTTAAATTTCTCATGAACGGATTTTAAGTTATTTCTAAAACATCCCAGACTGATCAAGAATCAGCAAAGGACAGAACTATGTTCACCTCACAACCAACTAATATATTTTGATCAAACTTAATATTCTCAACCATGGAACTTGTAGGCATGTCTACAAAACTCCAGCACACATTACAAAGATCCAAATCACACATTATCATAATAACAATTCATCAATCACACAATTGTTCACACAAAAAACTGACTCTTAAAACAAACCAAACTTAAAATTAACTCGCAACTACTATCGTTCCTATTACATAGGGATTTTTCCTATTTCCTAATTAAGCTTCTCATAAATCTTGGGATGACCTAACTCCGCCCTTAATTGATCAATCTCCTTATAAGCTTGCTCCTTAAGTTCTTTTTCCTTCAGCAACTCATCCTTCAAATTCACCTCATGGAGAGCCAATTCTCGAGCTAATCCCACCGTAGCTTGTAAAGTCAAGGAGGAATCATCTGCAGGCGGCACGGTCCAAATACCCTTGTCATGTAAGAAACAAGGAAAATGCCGGAGTGCACCCTTTAACGTCTTGTCCGAGCGTAGACCATGGTAGTAAACAAATGCATTAAAAGCGACATCCTCCATGCTTATCTCCACAGTTGCTCGGCTCACTCTGGTAATGAACTTTGACTCCACCTTAGGCTCCTTAGTGGTAGGATCCCTTTTCTTAACCCATAACTCCGTTTTCCAATAGGAATCCATCCATGGATGACTATACTCTGCACTACGATACTCCAACGTAGCTTTCCAGTCGTAGTAGTAGTTGTCCAAGGTTCTTGTCAACATGTCATGGAAGAAAGCATCAGCTTTAGGTACCATGATATGAAACTTCGTAGTCCACCCCATAACTACATTCTCCATTGGTATATCACCAACTCTTGATTCAGCATCAGATAGCTCTTGATCACCATCTTCATACGGCTCCTGAGGTTTGAAGCGGGCAACGTACTGTGCAGCTGACAGACGGGGATGAGGAGGCATCTATAAAATTTAGACATAGATTAGATAGAATCAATGTATTTTCACAATAGAATAAAGTAGAGGAAGCATAAAACTTTAGTAATTAACAAGGTGAAAAGAGGAAGCATGAATTAAGTGAAATATGGAGGCTATTAACGACCATTCTAACTAGGCTCGCGTCCTACAGTCAACACGGCTCTGATACCAATCTGTCACACCCATTTTTAAGGACAAAAATAGGATGCATAAAAGACTCATGTGCGCCCCAGGAAACAGTCGCACACATAAGTTGACAAATTACAAAGTACCATCACAGTGCTTATTACATAACGAATAAGTATTTAAGACATAGTCTTGAACAATAGGTAATAATAACTAATAGTAATTCTTCAGCGGAAACTCCACACAGGGACACGGTTGACTGGTTGACACCAAAACTAGTACTCATTCCGATAATCTTCCTCTATATCTTCATCTGTTATGGTGGAAATAGCAAGGGTGAGCCCATGTCGAACTCCACAAATATAACACAGGGTTCATGAGGCTCAAAAAGGCTAGACACTGTTTAACTGCATTTAGCTTTTAATCATATATTAGCAATTGAGTAGCATCAAGATAAACCACTTCCCATTAAAGAACCAATGATCAATTGTAATAATGATAACGAATAGCATTAACATGAGCATAATAATAATCAACAATAATTAAACATGATATAGCAATGGTGATCATCTATCTGTAAATGTTCCAAGGCCGCTCGTATCCGTGAGCACGGCTAGTATACCAGTTTTTAACTCTGCGCAGAGGTGTACACTTTCACTGTAAGTCATGATTTCCAAATGAGTGGGGAGATCAAGCCCAAACACCCGAGAACCATATAAAGCCACTCAAAAGTTCGTCTAACAAGTTAGGGCCATTAGATTCACTCGGCAGGCAGATGTAGAACCCCCCTTCCCTGTGGCACAACAACCGCAGCCTATACACACTAGGCCAGGGGCTCGCACTACACCCAAAGTGGCAAGCCATTCTTACGCCATTTAAGGTAACCACTAACAAGCTAGAAAAGGTCTCTTGAACAACTAAAGCCAGAGCCATATAGCCCTCACAGTTGTACTGTATATCCCGGATAATCATGTACAGATAAGTCCTTATGGAGAGAAACCAGAGCATCAAAATAATACACATGCTCTAGCCCCTTTTAACAGTAATAGAATCATCTTAAAGGTTGATTGCTTAATCCATTAATCAAATTACAAGATCATTGTTCTTAGTTTAAGCACTAGCAGTAGCTACCCATATGCATTCCCAAGGTTGACAAGGAATCAAGATAACAATCACTAAGTTATAATCTCTAAGGTTGTCAAGGTAAGCACATGCATATGTATGACAATTCAATGTATAGGTATCAAGGACAGTCCTGTGTTATACTTGCCTTGATCAAAGCTCTCCAAGTGATACTGCTGACTTGGCTCAAAGTAATACTCCGAATCGTCCAAATACTGCTCACCTTCTATATTCGATCATCAATCAACACATACATGCATCCAATCAAACAAACACGAAGCAAACAAAGAGATACAATTAGAACAGTACACCAACAGTAGCAAAACAGTAATAAAAGTTTATAAAGCTCTTCTCCACGTTTCTACGATCACACAGACGCAAAGATCACCAAATTCGGAGTTAAAACGTGAAAGTTATGAATTTTCTAAGATTTCCTATAGATAAATAAATACTAAATTATAAACTCGAAAAATAAATTATCAAAACTGACTGTACAACTACACTAACATGTAGAGCTCGCAAATACGAACCTAACGCAACTTGAACGGATCAAATCGGAGTTAAAACGAAGTTTTTATGACCAAAACAATCATAGTGGCAAAACTGTAAATACCTGAAAACGTATTTTTGATTAATCCGGGAGTAAATACACTTTCAAAACGCGAATACGTATCTCCAGCTTTACGCTTTGGACGGCGGGTTAAATTCTGAAAAACTAAGGGGCTCTTTAAAAATTTTGCCACGCGAAGAGGTAAGATCTAATCTTGGCCGCTTATCCAAGATCGGACGGCCCACATCTCTTCCAGAGGAGACCGGCGGCGCTTCCGCCGCCCCGCCCCAACCCCACGGCGGCGCCATGGCCGGCGGCCCGCCGGACTCGCCAAACCCGCCCTAAACTTCACCAAAACATGCGCGGTTGGTACCAATCGAACGGGAAGCTCATTGCGATCTCACCTAGAGCTCTAAGACGGTCAATCACGGCACGGGAACGACGGGCGGCTCCAAAAGGCGGACGGCTTAGCTCCTTCACACGGTAAGAACACAACACGACCTTAACATCAAAATTGATAGAACAAATCACGTCACAACAACGAACTAAAGCTAATAGAGCAACTTACAGCGACTAGAACGTGAAGTAGCCGACGAATTCGCCTCCACCGTGGCTTCTAGGGTTCCAAGGCGCGGCTAGGGCAAAAACAACCCAAAATCCGAATAAAAAAATATGAAAGGTGCGGTTCTAGCTTATATAGGATAGTGGCGTGATCAATTTGGAAAGGGACTCCTTAGATACGCGGATTCGGTTGCGGTTCGTCGATGGGGTTGTGATCGGCTCGGTTACGCAAGATAGGAGGAGCATCCGACATCCGAGCCCCACCGGTCAGCGACCAAGAGAGGGGAGGGAAAGCGCGGCTGCTAGCTCGGGCTGGCTCAGCCGACTGGGCCGCTGCGATGCCGGGCCAGCCCATCGACGCGGCATCGGCCCGTCTGCGAAGCACAGCGCGAGCGCGGGATAAAAATCGGCTCGGTCAGCTGGGCCGCCGGGCCAACCGGTAAGAAGGTAAGTTGCTTTTCTCTTTTTTTTTTCTTTATTGGTCTATTTTCCAAAACCTTTTCAAATAAAATTTTCTAAGCCAAAACAAAATAAAATAAATCCACACCATAAAATAAATTAAATGCAACAGCATGAATGCAACACCAAATAGTTTTTTTTTAAATTTTAATTCCCCTTCTCTAAATTATTTAAAATTTATTACTCCTAAAATTTAAAACTTTTGGGTGTTACAAGCCCATGGCAGCCTGGCCAAAATTTTGCCTTTAACCTTTAACAGGGTCTATACTTGGATATGGCAGCCATGATTTGGCTTCATATGGATTAGGTGCCCATGCTCAGTCGTTGATTTTTGAAGCCCGTACCGGCCAATTCGTGGGCAACCGTTGGTTTGGCTACACGGGCACCATCAGCTTCCAAATGGACTTTGTTAAATTGCCATGTACTCCCTTCATTCCAAATTACAGGATGTTATTATGATTTTTCTAGATATGTAACTTTTTGCTACATACTTAAATATATGCACTATGTCTAGATATATAGTAAAGACAATTTATATCTAGAAAAATCAAAATATCTGATTACTTTGGAACGGATGAAGCAGTACATTAACCCTTTTTTCATGTATATACCTTCTTTCTTTATATATTTATTTAATCCCTTGTTAGCCACTGGAAATGACATTTATAACCCTATGAAAATCTTTTCATGCATAGCATATACCTTCTATATTTATATTTATTTAATCCCTTGTTTTTCCCCACTGGAAATGACACTTATGACCCTAGGGAAAATCACGAAACACCGTCCAAAATCTGCTTATATGGCCCAGCTCCACACGTGGAACATATCTGCATGCAGGTAACACCTCGCTTACACTTTTTTCCTCGCTTCGTGTTAAAGGGTTAACCCGGATGTGCTACGTTTGGAACGACAAGGCATATAAGCTCGACCTCACCCTCCTAAACTTCCAAGATGGTACTAAACCCGCCAACCACAATCACAAATGTGTCACTTGGGCCACATGCTCCAACTTCACAACTACTGCATGATACTAATAGGCTGGGGTGTTACACCTCTGGCTAGAGTGCACATGTGCCGGCAGCTGGGCGGCCAGTAGCCCCACCGGCCAGATCAGATCCATTACGGCGTGTTTGGACGGCTCTGGCAGGCGCTTGCTGGCCAGGCCCGCAAGCCATCCTGGCCATAGGTATCCGAAATCGGACGTTTGGCCTTGCTGTCTGACCTAAGCAGCTTCACCACGTCAGCAACCAAAACAAGCCATTGGTCCATGTGTGTTGCTGATTTTGCACAGGGGCATAATGGTTAGGCTAGGTAGTAATAAGCGCAGTCGGTATCCGGCCAGCAGCCGTGGGTGTGGCATTGGCATCGGCGGTGGTACATGATGATCTGTTCAAGCCACTAGTTCCACGTATGCATTTCCATCCATAAGTCAGGCATAGGCAGTAATAATTTTCTGAAATTTTAAAGGAACCAGACTACCATTCCTATGGAAAGGACGGCATGCTTCACAAAACTATTATAGTTATTTGAATAAAATAACATTCTCTAATTAAGACAGTAGTTTTCAATTTTATTCAAATAATTATAATAATTTTAAACATACATATTTAATTACACATTGTCATTATAGTTTTTGTACAGCTCACGGTGGAAAAGTTATCATGGATGTACAACTTATCAAGATTAGGTCCATGCTTATCATACCGATTCCATAATTAAAACCTTGTTTGGCCTCATCGATAATAACAAACAAAGAAATTCCGGCCTCGTCGGTCATAGTGTGTATGTTCCTGGTGGCTGATGGTTCGGATGTAGAGCTACCAGAAGGTGGTTTCATATAGAGGAGAGTACATTTCCTATATTGCAGCACTTCAAAATGCATCCCGTTTGAAGGCACTGGTCAACAAGCTAGTACGGTGGATTGGAGCTGAACTAGCTAAGAATCAGATAACCAATGAGCAGGTAAAAGGCGATTTAAATCTTAAAGGAACAGGGTGGTTTAGGAATAGCTGATTTAAATCTTCAGAACATCACTTTGCTGAGTAAATGGCACTTATTGGCAACAATTGCTACGAAATAAATATCTAGTTCCAAACCTTTCAGCTATGTGGCCTTAGCTAGGGACATGATAGAGGGCTTTTCTCCTTCTCTACTCACATTATAAGTTCCACCATTTTAGCAGCAATGGAGAACCAGAGGGAGCGAAAAAAAGTGAGGCTAGTTTTTGAACGATGGATCACATGTGCAACGTGCACCAAGAGGATAGGTCGCCCTTTACTCCTTTCTTTTTGTAATTTCTGTTTTTGGTTGGATTGGCATGGGAGGTATCGGGACCTAGGTGCATGGATGCAATCTATGTTATGGTGCACTTGAAAAAGATTTAGTGTGTGCAACATAGCTACGACAGTGGGAGTGTGAGACTAGGACACATCACTTGCTATACCACCAGCAATGGCGAGGCCTTCTTGTTAGCTAGTCATCAGGCTTGGCTGCAATTTCATGCCTCCTATAGTGACACGACCACAGGGGCCTAGCAGAACTTGCTAGCTAGTGAGACCATGGTGGTCGGGGAAATGCCCCATGTTCTTGATTTGACAATAATGATTTTCTTTAGTATGATCTTGTTTAATTCTATGAACACACAAGCGGTGAAGTACAAATTGCATAAGCTTTGTTGCTTAAATTTTTTAGCCCAATTCAACTGCCATCTTGAGATATTCAGTCCTTATAGCTGGCATTTGATCTTTAGAAGGTGGTTTTATGAAGATATGCAATCACAATTAAGAAGATCATGATATTATCCTATTTTCCTCTACATATTATCAAAAAAGAAAGATACATAGAATTCGATTTTGGAGAAATATATAATACCGTTTCTCACTAAAAAAAAGCTATATTCACAAGTGCCAAAGTGAATTTGGCCATCTTATATGTGTTTTGTAGAGAGGAAACACTTCCTGAGGAGTCATAGTTAGTACAAATTGCGCAGGCATGCTAATCAGCTAATACAAATTGATATACAAAATTATGTGAATGTGCATGTGACCACAATGAACATGTATATGGAAATATCACTTCACTCGTTCATTATAGAATTACTAAGTACAATCTCCCATGCTTATAGCATAGGGCGCGAGTAACATCTAGCAATCAAAAGAATGTGTGGCTTCTGGTTCTTCTCATGGCCTCAAGATAACTTTGATTAATTCAGCGTTGGGCTGCACAATACCTTAGATTAAGCATTGTTGATTGTCATCGTCCCCAAATTTGTCTCCATGCACTACTACAGATTCAAACATCACTGCCGGCCCATCACTGCCGGATTGTATTGGGTCGGCAGTGATAAATCTTCACTACCGGTTCAAACTCTGACAGACATTCAAATGATTGGGGTAGGGGTCAAACCGGCAGTGAAGCTCATTATCACTGCCGGTTCGTGGCTGGAATCGGCAGTGAATCTTCACTGCCGGTTCGTGGCTAGAATCGGCAGTGATAATGAGCTTCACTGTCGGTTCATGGCTGGAACCGGCAGTGATAATAAGGTTCACTACCGGTTTTTGAACCACCAGTGATTACGAGCTTCATTGCCGGTTTCAACCACGAACCGGCAGTGATAATTAGATTCATTGCCGGTTCGTGGTTTAAACCGCCTGTGATATGTCCACAGTACATATAGCTCGACCTCCCTCCCTCCTCTGTCCGAACGGAATAGAACACTGCTCGTGAACCCTAACTCCCGGCTCCCCCTCCCTCACGGGATCTCTCATCTCCATCCCACTGCAGCAGCACTCTCTCTTCCCATCAGCAGCCGCACTCCCTGAGCTCCCTCTCCTCTCCCTCCCTCGACGGCCATGGCGGCGGGGTGGCCTTGCACGCGCACCCAGAGGTGGGGGGCCACGCGCCATGGTAGCAAGCGCTGCCCTCCCCGGCGGCGCCGGGGCGGCCTCGCGCGCGCACACAGGAGAAGGGCGGCGGTGCAGCAGCTCCTTTCTGTGGCCGTCGCCGAGGCCGAGCAGGGCCCTTAGGCCAAAACCGAGCCCAGCGATGTCTTATGTAAGCAATAAGGGTCTTAGTTGATCTTAAGGGTGGCGATTTGGATTAAAATTTGGGGATTTCTTATGCCAGGGTCAGCGCCACGCCCGGGGCAGATGTCCGAGCTCATCGTTGGGAAGGAGAAGCTCACTCTATTCAACACAGGTAAACACCTGTTCCCCTGGATCCAATCCTCGTGAGTTTTATTTTGTCTCCTTTACCATTTGCTTTATGAGCACCAACGGAACTTGCATCAAGTTACTAATTAGTCTGAAAGCAAGAACTTAGCTGACTACTACATATCGTTTCTGCCTCCAAAACAAGCTGAAGTACCATGGTTAGTAGCGGCAAATCCTGTGAACTATTGTCGTCCATGTGAACTATCTTGTGTGGAAGCTTTATCAGCAGCCCTCATAATATGATAATTTTTTTAAGCCTTTTCTAACAATATTGTTTGGAATATGTAGGTGATATAATCATGTAGCTTGATTTATAATTAGTTACTGTCAGGCATCAGCTTATGTTATATACATATTTGCAGTGGGGAGGAAGATACAACACATTTGCTGCTTGGGAAATTCAAGTGGGGTCACGCATTCTTGTCTCTAAACAGGTCAGTTCAGTAGAATTTTTTTTGTTTCATACCTATACTGACAAATCTTATTAAGCGATGATACACCAATCAACTAGTTTATTGTGATGAAATTGTTTTTCTAGTTTCAAATGATGAGTTCTTACCAAACTCATTATCCAGCAATGCTAAGGATAGAGATATTATTGAGTACTGAAACTTGTGTGCTAGAAATAAAGAGATGCTTAGAACTATATATGTTGTAGATATTGTTCTGGATGCATGGGTTATATAAGGCGCTAGCGCGCTCCAACGCCAGTGCACGACACTTGCGCGCTCGACGCTGTCCGCCAGTGCACGCCGCCGCCGCTCGATGCGAGTATGTGTTCTCGACCCTTATTTTAGTGTTTCTTTTCTTGATATGTCATTCAATAACATGGACTTTATGATTGCAACAACCATTTCATCCTCATAGATATCTATCTTCAAGATTCACATATCGAGGTGTGGGACTCAAAGAAAAAGCCACTTTCTCTTATTGACTCCCTAGTCAAAGTGCTGAATAAGTAAGTGAACCCAATATCACAACACTTTCTAATCACATAGGATATTGTAATGTCCTCGGCCTTCACACTTCATTTACAATGTCACATAGAATGAAGGCATTACCTGATTGGAAAAATCTCGATAGCAAGATGCAAAAGCAATGGAGTGCCCCATTCAGTGTAAAGTATATGGAGGATCTCAAGACCCTAGATCAACCGATGAGGAACAACAAATGTGGGTTCTATGTGATGTGGGTAATGCTAAAATACTTTGGCGCAAAAACAGATAATGGAGATGATATGGTACGTAGGCATCCCATTTCTATTGTTTTGTCTTACGTTTGTGCATCTCAATATCATCTTGCTTCTATTACAGCGCAAAGCAAACAATCACAACCAGTTGCTAGATTTTGAGATGAGAGGAATTCAAGAGGAGATAGCAAGGTTTGTGATGGACGAGATATTGACCAAGAAAGGATCATTCTCCATTGAGAGGACTAAGAAGTACAAGGCCCAGTACGGAAGAGACCACATCGATAGGCTATTGTAATGCGACTCTTAATTCGATACTTAAAGTTTTTTTTTGGAACTTTTGTAATATAAATGTTGATGGGTTTGTATTGTCGCTGATCCACAACCACCTCCACATCGATATCAAATTGATCGATAGCAACCACCTCCACCTCCCCGACCTCCCACCCCACCACCTCCCCTCGAAATGAAAATAAAACAATTATTAAAATGCAAATTGTGAAAAGTATATCACTATCGGTTCAAAGAAAACCGGCAGTGATAATATAATCTACACAACCGGTTGGTTAAAACAACCGGCAGTGATGGCTCAAGTATCACTGCCGGTTTGTAACACAAACCGGCAGTGATTGCTCAAGTATCACTGCCAGTTTGTAACACAAACCGACAGTGATACACGAGCTATCACTGCCGGTTTGGCATAACCGACAGTGATGTGATCAGCTTATTACTGCCGAGTTGGTTATGGCGGTTCAAAATCCGCCAGTGAAGGGGGGTTTTGAACCGCCAGTGATGTCCTTCTCTGGTGTAGTGATGTATGCGGAAACACAAATGAAGGAAAATGATGGACTGCTAGAGGCTGGCCTCTAGCAAAGTTACATGCTTCCTTTTCCTCTCATAAAGCATATAAGCAGTTAATGGGTCATCGGCAGATTCATTAGGGTTACCACTGGTTATGGAACTCCTCTTGTCAGAATAAGAGGAAAATTTTCTTTTGGCTCCTTTTGAAGGATAGGTTGAGCACCAGAAACATTTTGAAGCGTAGACACATGCATCTTGATGACTACAATTGTGTCATCTGCAATTTGGGTCTTGAAGAGGACCTCCTTCATCTCTTCTTTCATTGTCCTTTTGCTATCAACTACTGGTATAGCCTGAACATTTTAATTGAGGTCCTTCCGCAAAGCTTCAAATTGCAGCTTCGGGTACCATTCTTCATGGAGGTGATTGTAACAATGTGTTGGGCGATTTGGACAATGTGTAATGATGCAATCTTCAACAACCTGGCTCCTTCTATTCAGCGGTGTAAAATGGTCTTCAGGAAGGAATTTGTTCTAGTTATTCTTAGAGCAAAAGCAAAGTATCACCTCCTCGTTGTTCAATGGCTAGAAGCCTATGTGTAATCTTCCTTATTTTTTCTGTACCTTTTATGTTGCATGAACTTTGTATTTGAGGCTTTTGTTTTTGTTTTAATAAATTTCAGTAGGGGCTCCCAGCCCCTCCTGTTCCATCAAAAAAGTGTTTGGCCTCGCCGATCAAGAATAGAGAAATTCTGGTCACCACATTAATCACGAGTTTTTAGGAACAATTTTAAAACTTCCCACTAAAAATCGATTTTTGGGGTCATTTTTTGTAAGTCAACCACCACTGAAATTTTTAGGGTAGTTTTGTTAAGTCGATGGCCCCTAAAAAAGATTTCGGGCAGCAGTTGACTTAGTCAACCATGTCTAAAATTGGTAACATTTTAACAATGGAGGGCAAGAGGAGGGAGATAACTACTCTTGGTATTTAATTGGTGATATTATGTTGCATGCATACCATAGAAATTTAAGTTCCTAGCAATGAAACACTATAATTCTTCAAGCAAAGCACCTTGTTCATAAGCCAAGCAGCTAGGTCCAACATGAATGATTAATGTACTACATCGTGAATAAAGTTAACTTTGGGTTTAGATTGAGCCGCATTTTGTCTCATCAGAACTATTACAACCTTGAAACCTTTTCTACCAATTCAATCCAGACTGTTTATATTTGATCCAGACTGTTTTGGCTTGGCACGTCGCTGTCGTAGGGTCATCAGTGACGCGTCTTGGTTGAACGCGTTGCTGCTGAAGGGTCATCAGTGACGCGTCTTGGCTGAACGCGTCACTAGGAAGGATCATTAGTGACGCGTTTTTACGCATCACAGATGTGTTCACATCAGAGATGCAATATAAGTGATGTGTTTTTCGCGTCACTAATGATAGTCTAGACGAGTCTCTAATGTGGAAATATGACATAGTGCCTGTCTCTTGTGTGCGAACACTAATTTCTTGACCCTTTCTTATTCTGGCTTCCTGTTACTTATAAGGTTCACTTCCTTGTTATCTCCATCCATGGATCAATGAAAGTGTATAGTTGGCTACAATATATACTTAGTCCAAGACACAGTAGAAGTGTAGTGTCCCACGAGAGGAACTCCCTCAGCTTTTAAATATACAACGTAGACCTATCTCACTAATACAGAAATAATTTTTACAGACCGCTGGTCCATTGTTAATAGAGGTGGACAACTTAGAAAACCATCAGTAACCTTGGTGAGGGGCACTGTAGCTAAAAAGCGTTGCTGGAAATCCATTTTTAGGGGCGGTTCCATTAAGAAAACCACCCCTAAAAACTACCAATTTCTTGGGGTGGTTCAATACATCTCCATCCTTCTAGATTTTGATACAGACAGATATGAAAGGGACATAAAAAAACTGGGTTCGAATACAGATAGATCCAATGTCCTTGGGATGGACTGGAGTTTGGAAATAATACACAACCTCATTTTATCCTAGTTGATGAAAATTTATTCATCAAGGGATCAGCTTAGCGTACTACTCCAAGTACTAGTGTTCATGAAGAAATAATTTGTGAACCCAAAATATCAATATATATTTAGCATCTCTTGTATTATATATACGTGGGAGCTGCGTGGCCTCATTGGTTACGAGGTGATGTAAAAAATCTCAAAATTCTAAAACCTAATGCTACCAGAAAAGTAATTCGTGAAGGCATCCAGGTTGACGTATAGTCCAGCTATATATACCATTGTAAATGAAGCAAATAATAAGTGTGCACCCAAAATATCAATGTAGCAACTCCTGTATTTATACACAACTATGTGGCATTGAGACATGATGGAGCTTCTTTGTTCTTCTATATATACTCCTCTTATAAGCTCCACCATTTTAGCTATGGAGAACAAGGGGGAGCGAAGGAAGCTAGTCAAGTTTTTGAACAATGGTTCATGGGTGTAACATGCATCGGGCTTGTAGTGATCAGCTGTTTAAGTAGTTTCCATTCATGTTTGGTTGGATCGGCATGGGAGGTTTCAGGTCCAAAAGAGGTGCAAGGGCGCATTCTGATACGGAGAACTTGCGTAAAGGATTTGATGTGCGCAACATAGCTACAATAGTTACATTCCAATGCATAGCTGCCGGACTTGCTTGCCAAACTGTACCACAGCATCACATTCGAGGAAGTTTGTTATGTAGGTCTGTAGGGGAAGCTGGGAAAGGTAGGCGAGCAAGCCATAGTTATAATAATGTCCGATGGCGGGCAAAGCTGGTAGAGTGCTCTCGGTGTCAGGTGGTGCTGGCACCGGGCGCGCATCGAATCTAAGCAGCGGGACGCCAAGCAGCATTATCGTCTTGAGCTGGGAAGCAAAAAGCATGGATAGAGCCTCTAGTTGTGCGGCTGTCCACCCCGGCCAGCACCAAGCCTGGTGCATGTAGTTGTGATCTTCCTAAAGGATTTGCGTTGGTACTCCCCTCCGTTGAAGATAAAGCCTACTGGATGCCTTCTCCCTATTGGTCGAGTGGTTCTTAAAATTTTGAAAAATCACATTGTATTACAAGAAACATTCATATTCTGATCAAATGAACTCTACTCAGTGCACATCATATGGACACATCACAAAATATGCAGGAAATAATTCTTGTATATAGACAGAGTAAGAGAGAGTATAACATATATGTCAGTGTTTTTTTTAATAAAAGTAGGTTTCCCCTGTTTTATTCTAAGAATAAAATGCAGTTTTCAGCATCAGAGTTCAGCTTATTCGATGCACGCATGCCAACATATATGTTTGTTTAGTATTGTTCAAGGGATATAGAACCAGCTGGCAGATATGTTTGGGCACCAAGTGGAAAACACTACTCATCCTGATCTTGAGGTGCATACAGGGCCGAGCCTAAGGGTGTGCAGGAGGTGCGACTGAACAAGGCCTCAGTTTTGTAGGGCCCCCTAACTTCCAACGCTTGAACCATAAAAAAATGATTGGCTAACAGATTAAAAATTGATTGCCTAACTGGTTAATTAAAAAAATGATTGGCTAACTGACTATTCGGAGAATCAGAGTTCAAACGCTGCCTGCAACATTTACGTGACTAGCTATAGTTAGTATGCTATAGTAATATATAGTATGTTCCACTGGTTGGCCAAAATTTCCTATGAGACCATGAATTTGATAATCTGTGTTCTAAATTGAAAGCCAACAATTGAGTGGTGACCGAGATAAATTCCTTTTCTTCAGTTTCAATCCTACGTAGTCCTCCATATAAACTAATACTATAACTATTCATATATACATTGCTATATAGGAATAATATATTACAACATGTACATTATTCTAATTCTAGTTTTCTAGGCAGGTAGATCTGTTTCTAGAGTTTGGAACGGGGCTCTGGATTTTGCCGGCTCGGCCCTGGGTGCATATATACATTTGCTCACTGGACAAGGAAAATTCTCAACACATGTCTGCTGTTTTTTAGCACATAATATGCCGACCAATTTCAGCCCTTGTAAGGCAAGCAGGGCACATAGTATGAATCATGTATAGGCCATTACGCAGTCTATTCTTTGGCAGAGAGCTATTGGGGAACACCTATTAATAAAAAGAGAAAAAAATATGAAAATGCATAAAATCTTTTTAAGAGAGAAACTGTCTTCCTTCCAAATGAATAAATTAAACAAATGACCAAAGCAACCAGTATTGAGACAGAATCGTGGGGCATGGAATAACATTCAAATAGGATCGCAGAAAAAAAGGAATCACATCCAAACAAAGACACAATACAATATAATATTGCTATTTTGCCGAGACTAGTCCAGCAAAGGTAGGTACATATTAGCACCATTTCAGATAGATATATATGGCTTGCACTGTTGAAATTTTCAGCTCGGCATTTATAGCAAAAGTCAATGTGTGTACTATCCCATTTGTTCTGTCCAAAAACATCTATACAACTTAATACTGCCAGAAAATTAACTCAAGGCATCAGCTGGACCGACTTTATTTGATACTAGTGTAAATGAAACAAAGTGGAACATAAATATCAACTTTATTAGAAGACGGAACATAAATATCAATGGTGCCCTGGCCCTCTTGTGTCAACACACAACTAGCCCTATGGCCATGCCAGACGCAGCTGTTTCTCTCTTACTGTACTCCTATAGGTTCACTGTTTTAGCAACTGAGAGAAGGACCGAGAGAAAGGAAGCGAGGCATGCTTCTAAATAAGCGACATAACATGTGTGCACCAAGAGGAGGCATTACACTCTGGAATCTTTTGTCTTATTTAATTGGATTGGTCGCATGGGAGGTATCGGGAGACATAGACCTGCTGTGAGAATGTGAGAAGGATCAAGTTGAGATAATCTGCTAAGAATATCACAGCAATCATGAATCCAAAGTGAGCCCATCCTTCTTGGCTTCCTCGCTCAGCATGGCTTCGGTGCGTAACGAAAGTGTGAGACTATGTCATGAGTTAGTTTGGCATTCTCTCCACTAGGTGCCAGCTGCAGCCGTGGGTGTGGCATCGGCGGTGGTGCATGATCTGTCCAAGTCTTATGTTCCATCTATGTATTTCCATCCTTAAGTCAGGCGTGGCACCTCACCACTAGTCCACTACACAATGATTTTTTTTGTAGTTGCTTCCTATGCTTAAGGGGCAATCCATATTAAACCGTCTGTCTAGGAATGTCATGCCACACTATAGCTTCCGAACTACCTCTAGAAATCAATTTCCAAGAGTGGCTCACTTAATAAAACCTTCTTTCGAAATCTACCTATTTTTAGGAACGGTTATACAAAAAAAAAACACCATCCCTCGAAATCATATTTTTAAAGACAGTTTCTTATCGAACTATCTCTGAAAATAGCTGCTTAACAAATAAATTCATAAGTTGTGAGATGAAGTCAGCTGAAGACAAACTTTCTCAAAGTTGTAGAGCTCGACAAGATCTGAAACATTATAGTTGATTAAATTTTATTTAACATCGTTTAGGAGCCCAAATACATGTTTTTTAAGTAATCATATATTAACATTTAATTTGCAAGATTTTTATATAACTCGATGAAGACACCATATTGCCAAATTGTGGTACTTGATGAGATGTAATATTTTGTACATGAAACTTGTTTTTTTATGTAAGATCTATTAGGGGCTAAAATATTCAACGCAAGATTCACATGGGTTAATACAAAAAGATAGTGTCATATTTGGTCACAAGTAACTTTGTGGTGTGGTGTTTCATGCAAGAACAATGGTCACGGGTTCATCCTCGGAATAATTTCTGTCAAATTAACAAGTAACAATGCAGGTTTTGACGAGGCTTATGACACGGTAGCTGTTTGGACATGAGAACCTTTTCTATTTTTAGCGCAGTTTAATAGTTTTGTTACTTTTTTCTATTTAGTCAAACCACCTCTCAAAATAAGTCAACCATCCTTGAAAATTGTTAAGAAATCAATACTTAGGGTAGTTTTCTTTTACCTCACCTACCTAAAAAAGATATAAATACCACATTTTACAATCGATCGTATAACAATAGTTTTCATAACCCGCCGCTGAAACCCAATTTTGACCACGTCTAAAAATCATTTATGTTGTAGTGTCTCGTCCTCTTGATTCGTTGATTTGCAGTTATTGATAAGGACTCAAGGAGGCATGTCCCATCCATGACGACGACAAGAAGAAGGGAGGAAGCTGCTACAGTACATGATGTGAACACAGCGGTGGCTCCATGACGCCAGGATAGGCTGAGCGGCGGGCTCTGCAGCGGGGGTGGCAAAATTTTTTGTATTTCCCCTGATTTACATAGGCTGATATAGTGTCTCAGTCACATCCCAAAATTTCTAATTTTGGGTTGTGCATAGAAAACACTAACTAAAATAAATATTTTAATATTTGAATAGAACTTGTCATTAGTTTAGATTTCATATATTTTTATTAAAGAAAAATGGTGTTTTTCGATTATTTTAGAATTAACTTGACGGGCTTTGGTTGATGTGATGCTTGTTTTGGTGTTTATGAGTGCAAACGGTTTACGAGTATAATAGAGCGACGTTTATCTCTCCTTGAGAAATTTTTCTGGCCCTTTTTCGAATTAAAATTCCAGTTTCCATGAACTTAATCTTTTTCTTTGATCGTTTCACCAATCTTTTCATGAGCTCCAAATACTTTATTTGGGTTCCTTATGTTTCATAATGTCTCTGAGAATTTTTCTTGAATTTTTAGAGCTTTCGGAGTATTTTTCATGGCTTAAATAATAATTTTAGACTTTTCTGGAATTATTTTATCCATGAAATTAATTAATTCCGAAAATAAATAAATGTCTCATTTTTCCCAATGCTCAAAGCCCATGTGCAATAATCATAATAAATCTCAAAGGCCCATACATTTATTTACTTGTAACACCCTAAAAATTTGAAAAGAAGAAAAATAGGAAAATATGATTTTTATGTATATATTTGTGAGCATGCAAATTTAGAGTAATAATAATTTTTATTAACTTAAAATCAAATATAAGAGTAGAAACATGTTTGTGCATTCATGCTGTTGCATTTGGGATTTTGTGATGAGTGGTTTGATCAAATTCAAATTTGGATTTGAAAATCTTTTGAAAATTGGCTTTGAAAAATTAGAAAAAAAGAAAAAGAAAAGAGAAATCCGTTTCATTCGGATTTTGGCCCGCCAGCGCGTCTCGGCCTGCCTTGCCGCGGCCCGCTTCTTCTTTTTCCCCGCGCCCGCCTTCTCTCGCTTGGGCCGAGCCCAGCCGCGGTCAGCCGGCCCGTCATCGCGCGCGGCCGCGTTCCGCACCAAGCCGCCGACATGCGGGACCCACTTGTCAGGCGAGCCTTCTTCTTTCCCAAGCCGGCGACGGGTTCTTCTTTCCAAAAACTACCGAAGCCGAATCGATCTCGAATCTCTCCCCTTTCCTTCTTTAGCGATGCCTCCGGGCTATAAAAACGGAGCCGCCGCGTCTCCCCGCTCCACATCCAACCGCAAATCGCAGCTACATCGCCCCGTGGTGGCTACGCCCGAAGCACCACCCTAGCCATCCGCCTCTCCGAGCCGCACGCGCTCCTCGCTTTGTTCTCGGCCTCGATTTTGCTCTAGGTAAGATCGCGTGGAAGTTATCTACCCGCTGGTGTTTTTGCTTCACGATTTCATCCACTGTAGCGCGAGTTAGCCTTCTCCGGCCATGGCGCCGCCGCGGAAGGGTCGCCGTCGGGCCAAAATCCGGCCGGAGTACCGCCGGCCACTTTCTCTCTCTCCCCCGATTAGATCTAGGCCGTTCGTTTTGAATCCGACGATCGAAAATCAAAGATACCGGTTCGGCTGTAACATTTGCTAAAGAGACCCTGTAAATTTTAAGTTCTTAACCCGCAGTCCAAAGCGTATTCCCGGTTTACGTTTTCTTTTCCGTAAAGCGTATTTTGATCGCGTAACTTCCGAAAATACGTTTTGATTTATTGAAAACGTAATTCGTTTCGGTAATTGAAAAATACGCTTTCTGATATTTACAGTTTTGCCACTGAGTTTGTTTTAGTTATAAATTATCCGTTTTAACTCCGATTTGACCCGTTCAAATTGCGTTAGATTCGTATTTGCGAGCTCTACATGATGATAGAACTGTACAGTAGGTTTGAGATAATTTATTTTCGAGTTTATATTAAAGTAATTATTTATCTATAGGAAATCTTAGAAAATTCATAATTTTTACGTTTTAAATCCAAATTTCGTGATCTTTATGTCTATGTGATCGTAGTAACGTGTAGAAGAGTTTTACAAACTTGTTATACTGTTAGTGTTACTGTTGGTTAGGTTTTCTATTTTTAAGTTCCGATGTGAGATTTAATCTATTACTTTAATAAAGTAGATCTTGTTTAAATCATATCTTCTACGTTTTAGATCCGTTTTAGCTCATTCGAGTTGCGTTAGATTCATAGCAACGAGATCTACGCGTTAGTGACAGTGTTTACCATATTACTAATTCTGAAATTTTATGGTTTAAATCATATCTTGATTAATAATTATGCAACTGGGTTTTGTAAATAAAATATGATTTGTTTTACTTTAGTTTTATAATTTGAATCTAAATTTGACTTAATTCCGTATATAGTATTTATAAAATATTTTATATATGTTATTATATAATTAAAACTCATGAAGCTAATAGTTTTTATATTTTCTCTTATGAGCAAATCTTTCGGTAGATGTATCTTTTCAACCGTAGCTCTGATTAGTGTGCTTTTCGCGTCTGTGCGTTCGTAGCAATGCGTAGAACATCTTTAAAACCTTTTCACATGTTGTTTCATATGTTTGGTGTACTGTTCTAATTTAGATCTATTGTTTGCTTCGTGTATGATTGTATGGATACGTGTGTGGTGATTTATGATTTCGTCCAGTCGGTGAGATATACGTGGTTATCAAGAAGAAGAAGAAGAACGTTGAAGATTAAAGCTTACCGAAGGATCGGTGTTTAAGGCAAGTATAGCATGGGATCATCCTTGTTTCCTATTCACCTTTAATATACTTAATTCATATGCATGTGTCTACCTTGTTACCATTAAGGATATCCTAGCTTTTGTATCTTGTACCTTGACAACCATGGGACATTGCATTGGGTAGTATTTATGCTAGTGCTCAAGATAAATAACTATGATCTGTAACTTGACTAATGGTATATGCAATAAACGTTTAAAAGATGCTTTATAGCAACATGGCTCAAGGGGGCTAGAGCATGGGGTATTTTTGGTGCTCTAGTTTCTCTCCTTAAGGACTTATCTGTAAGCGAACATCCGAGACTTACAGTACAACTGTGAGGGCTAAAATGGCTCTGGCTTTAGTTATATAGAAGGACCTTTTCTAGCTTGTTAGAGGTTACCCTTGTGGCGCAAATGGGGTAGAGCAGACTATGGATCCCTGCGTGGTGTATCTCACAGACTGACTTTGGAAACCTAGCGGCCCTAACTTGTTAGACGAACCTTCGAAAGAATTCATAGTGAACCCTGCCGACCTTCCTTGGTAGTGGGTCAAGAGGCTGATCACCTCGGACGAAAGGGTAAATCACGACTCACAGTGAAAGTGTACAACCTCTGCAGAGTGTAAAACTGTTATAACAGCCGTGCTCACGGTCACGAGTGGCCTTGGACCCTTACAGAATAAATGATGAACACTGATGATAATGATAATACTGATGATATTGATGCTCACTAATGATTATTGTTTCTTGCTATACATTATTCTCGTTTACATGATCATGAGGTTATTTGGGCTTATGGTAAACTTGTTGCTACTCAATTGCTAAAAGATGACTTAATAAAAGCTATTGCAGTAAACCCGTGTCAAACCTTTTGAGTCTCATGAACCCCATGTTATATTTGTTGAGTTCGACATGGACTCACTCTTGCTATCTCCCCACATCTGTCACACCTGGTTTTAAGGACAAAACCAGACATACACCATATGTGAAATAAAGAAGACAAATCTCACATATAGCCACAGATAAGTGTAATATCAAAAGACAAATGCTTAATATACATAACTCAATAGTATAAAGTATACCTTAAAGAGCAACACAGCGGAAAGACAACTCCGAACACCGGGTGCAACCTTCACTCCAGGATCAAACTAACTGGTTGATCACAAGCCTAACAATTCCAGAATCTAACAGTCTGGTACCCTTCCTGAGATGTGGGGAAATAGCAAGAGTGAGTCCATGTCGAACTCAACAAATATAGCATGGGGTTCATGAAGCTCAAAAAGTTTGACACGGGTTTACTGCAATAGCTTTTAGTGAGTCATCTCTTTAACAATTGAGTAGCAACAAGTTTACCAAAATCCCAAATAACCTCATGATCATGTAAACGAGAATAATGTATAGCAAGAAACAATAATCATTAGTGAACATCAATATCATCAGTGTTATCATTATCATCAGTGTTCATCATTTATTCTGTAAGGGTCCAAGGCCACTCGTGACCGTGAGCACGGCTGTTATAACAGTTTTACACTCTGCAGAGGTTGTACACTTTCACTGTGAGTCGTGATTTACCCTTTCGCCCGAGGTAGCTAATCTCTTGACCCACTTCCAAGGAAGGTCGGCAGGGTTCACTATGAAGTCTTTCAAAGGTTCGTCTAACAAGTTAGGGCCATTAGATTCACTCGGCAAACAGATGTAGAGCCCCCCTTCCAAATGGCACAATAACGCGCAGCCTATACACATAAGGACAGAGGCCGCACTATACCCGATTCGTCAAGCCGTTCTTACGCCATGAAGGAATACCTCTAACAAGCTAGAAAAGGTCCTTCTATATGACTAAAGCCAGAGCCATTTTAGCCCTCACAGTTGTACTGTAAGTCCCGGATTTTCGCTTACAGATAAGTCCTTATGGAGAGAAACTAGAGCACCATAAAAACAACCAAATATGCTCTAGCCCTCTTGAGCCATATTGCTTTAAAGCATCATTTAAACGTTTATTGCATATACCATTAGTCAAGTTACAGATCATAGTTATTTATCTTGAGCACTAGCATAAATACTACCCAATGCAATGTCCCATGGGTGTCAAGGTACAAGATACAAAAACTAGGATATCCTTAGTGGTAACAAGGTAGACACATGCATATGAATTAAGTATATTAAAGGTGAATAGGAAACAAGGATAATCCCATGCTATACTTGCCTTAAACACCGATCCTTCGGTAAGCTTTAATCTTCAACGTTCTTCTTCTTCTTCTTGATAACCTCGTATATCTCACCGACTGGACGAAATCATAAATCACCACACACGTATCCATACAATCATACACGAAGCAAACAATAGATCTAAATTAGAACAGTACACCAAACATAAAATTAAGATGAAAAGTTTGTAGAACGAATCTACATCTCGCTACGAATACACAGACGCGAAAAGCACACTAATCAGAGCTACGGTTGAAAAGATACATCTACCGAAAGATTTGCTCATAGGAGAAAATATAAAACTATTAACTTCATGAGTTTTAATTATATAATAACATATATAAAATATTTTATAAATACTATATACGGAATTAAGTCAAATTTAGATTCAAATTATAAAACTAAAGTAAAACAAATCATATTTTATTTACAAAACCCAGTTGCATAATTATTAATCAAGATATGATTTAAACAATAAAATTTCAGAATTAATAATATGGTAAATACTGTCACTAACGCGTAGATCTAGTTGCTATGAATCTAACGCAACTCGAATGAGCTAAAACGGATCTAAAACGTAGAAGATATGATTTAAACAAGATTTACTTTATTAAAGTAATAGATTAAATCTCACATCAGAACTTAAAGATAGAAAACCTAACCAACAGTAACACTAACAGTATAACAAGTTTGTAAAACTCTTCTACACATTACTACGATCACATAGACATAAAGATCACGAAATTTGGATTTAAAACGTACAAATTATGAATTTTCTAAGATTTCCTATAGATAAATAATTACTTTAATATAAACTCGAAAATAAATTATCTCAAACCTACTGTACAGTTCTATCATCATGTAGAGCTCGCAAATACAAATCTAACGCAATTTAAACGGGTCAAATCGGAGTTAAAACGGATAATTTATAACTAAAACAAACTCAGTGGCAAAACTGTAAATATCAGAAAACGTATTTTTTCAATTACTGAGACGAAATACGCTTTCAACAAATCAAAACGTATTTTCGGAAGTTACGCGATCAAAATACGCTTTACAGAAAAGAAAACGTAAACCAGGAATACGCTTTGGACTGCGGGTTAAGAACTTAAAAACTTCAGGGGCTCTTTAGCAAGTTTCACAGGCGAACCGGTATCTTTAAATAACAACCGTTGGATTCAAAATCAACGATCCAGATTGGATCGGGGAAAGAGGCCGGCGGCGCTCCGGCCGGAACAGGGCCCGACGGCGACTCTCCGCGGCGGCGCCATGGCCGGGATAACCTATCTCGCGCTACGGAGCACGAGCTTACGAACGGAAAACACAGGGAGAAAGAGAATGGCATGGCGAGCTCACCTAGGGCAGAATCGTGGCCGGGGATGAAACAAGGAGCGCATGCGGCTCGGAGAGGCGGGGCGGCTAGGGCGGCACTTCGGCGGTGGCGGCGCTAGGCGATTGCGGCTGCTTCAAAAGGATGGGATGGGAGCGGTACGATGCAAGGGTCTCGTTTTTATAGCCCGAAGGCATCGGTAAACAAGGAAAGAACGAAGATGCGCGGTGGATTGGATTCACCGAATCGGAGAAGAAAGAGAGAAGGCGGTGCGGAGCCGGAGGAAGAAGAAAGGAAAGGAGAAGGAGACGCTGACAGGCGGGTCCCACATGTCGGCGACTCGGAGGGGGAAACGCGCTCGCGCGGTGAAGCTGGGCCGCGATGGCTGGGCTTGGCCCACGCGGGCGAAGGCGAGCGCTGGTGCGGGAAAGATGGGCCGCGCGCGGGAGGGCAGGCCGAGCTGTGGGCTGCGGTAAGAAGCGGTCCGAGAAGAAAAGAAATTCCTTTTTCTTTTCTTTTTCTAATTTTTCAAAGCAAATTTTCAAATGATTTTCAAATCCAAATTTAAATTTGATCAAACCACTCATCTCATAAATTTAAATGCAACAGCATGAGTGCACAAACATGTTTCTACTCTTATATTTGATTTTAAGTTTATAAAAATTATTCTTATTCTAAATTTACATGCTCACAAAAATATATAAAAATCATATTTTTCCTATTTTTCATTTCTTCAAAATTTTAGGGTGTTACAATTCTACCCCCCTTAAGATGAATCTCGTCCCGAGATTCGGAAGATGATGACAAAAGAGATAGGGATAGTTCGTCTCTAGATTGTTCTTTACTTCATCGTGTAGTTCCATCGTCTTGATAAGAATTCTGTCTTACTTTGCATACATGTACTAATTCCAAGATTTTTGACAAATGCTCCAAACAATACTCTGGTATCTCCAATCACTAGGCACCTTTCCTATAATATGAATTTTCTTCCTTAAAATACTTATCTTCCAACAGAGCCTGACGAATCTCTTAGTCAGAAGGAATTTCTACTACCAACCTTCAAAACATTAATGATTCTGGTCAAGTTGCTCAAATTTGGAATACGATTCTTAATCCTTGATGTCACCCGAACTTTCTTAGCATTATTCTCCATTGCTAAGGGTATCGGCTGCGACTTTTACTTCTCCAAGTAATAGCACTTTTCCAAGTCCTAATCCATTTCATTCCAACGAGGATATCACAAATTCAAGACCAACTTAGCGAAGATGTCCTGTAGATTCTTGTGACCCTCCTATATGTCACTTTTCTTCCAAAAGACAGTACTCCATAGTAGAAAACTCCAGATAACACGTTAGGTAATTTAACCCACACTTCCTTAGTTGACTTAATGAACAAGGTACTATATTTTTCTTCTTGCATAAGGACACATCCCAAACCTTGATAAGGTGCATCATTGTAGATATGAAGCTCTTGTCTGGATCTGACAAAGCTAATACTTGGGTTTTACTTCAACCTTTTCTTAGACTCCTTCAAACATTTGCCTGAGGTCTCTTGATCTAAACGAACTTAAAAGCTTCTCCAAAGTTATTTGTTCCTCTGCTATGACTCCAGTAAACTCATGGTCCACTTTACTATCCTTGGTGTACCTATCTTCTAATTGATCATTCTCGTCTCCCTCAGGTAAAAGTTGACCACCTTGATACTCAATTCTTTTCCTTGACGGTGTTGTTAAGAGCATGGTGCACCGAGTACTATAAATCACTCCTTTGTGTACACAGAGCCATCCATTACCAAGAACCACGCGAATTTTAAGTGACTCCAACACAATGAGTGTCGCGGTGAAGTTTTCTTTGTTTATGACAAGACTGACATTCGGGCATATCTGATTTGTCTGCATTTCTCCCACTGGAGTTTGAACTAGCAAAGGCCTCCTCATTGGACACTTCACCATCTTGCACGTCTCCACCATGTCGGCGGAAATGAAAGAATGCGAAGCACTAGGGTCCAATAAAGCAAAAACTTGTACTGAGCTTACTTGAATATAACCTCCCACTACTTTGGTAACTCCATGAATTTTATCCATATCCACATTGCTCAGTCTTCCATTGACATAGTTTTGCTGCGCTTTGCTTCCTTGAACAGGCTTCTTATGGGCTTTCCTTTTTCGCTTTCGTTGTTGTGGATTCTGACTTAGTTCACTCTCAACTTGCTCTTCAACATTGTTGTTTTGATAGTGCTCGGCTTCATCATACCCATAACATCCTTCAATGGCAGAAACATCAATCTTTTCCCACATATTAGTGCGAGACGTCATATAGGGCTCCTGAGTCATGAGACACTACACTTCCTGTCATCAAGTGACCAACATCAGCAACACGAGCAAGTATAGATGATCATAATCATGAACTATCCAAAGGAACAACTCTCGTCTCCATGGACCCAAAATTATCAACCTTGTTCACAGGACATTTTTGCTCAAGAGTGGCAACTCAATCATAGAGACTAACCAATACTTCAACTAAAGAGTTCAATCTTAATAATCCTTCTTTACATTGGCTACCCCCCTTAAAATAAGAGACACCAAATAAGGTAACTTTGAACCTTTTTCTTCTAGATGAGTTAAAAAGTGTTCTGACATCCCAATGATACTCTTGTACATGGGTAAGAACAAGAAATTTGAAATTTCTCACGAGCAAAAAATCAGCAGTGCAGTAAAACAGCTGTAACTCTCATTCTGTTAATCCAATGAAACTGTAGCTTACACCGATGGAAAGCTTATAAAATTCTCTGCAACTTTCTTATAGAACACACTTCCAGATTCTGTAGTTAACTTGGTCGAAAACAGTACTTATCAGAAACTGTTCCAGGTTTATGACAGCACATATACATTGCCTTATGCTTTTTGTATCTCCCAAACCAAAACAACTATGAGGGTGGTTCTTGCATTTAGAGATAGATGTTGAAGTCCACTCTTGTCCAGAATTCTCTCATGATTTTTGGTCTTTCAAGAACAGAGATATAAGTTGATAAAGACAGGCTGCTCCGAAAGACAAGATATAGAAAGCAGGAGATAACCAAAACCCAGCTATTTATTTCATTAATCCTTATACCTTATACATATAAACTAAATGAAATCATGGTCAAAACCCACGAGATCATTCCACTCATTACAAAATTCCAACTCAAGCATAAACATAAGCACAAAGCAACTAAACACTTAAATGTTCATTAGCCACACATTAAGACGACTCAACTTGGCTACTAACGGTTTTATTACACAGGACATAACTCCTATTCCTTAAACATGGTGTGATTGTAGCAGTATCTAGAGTAGATAACGTCTCTTACATTCCTTATTGCTTTATATGGACATCTGAATCTCTGCATCTACCATTCTTATAACTCATACCTTAAGATGGTTCAACCTGGCATCCCTTAGGTATAGATTTAATACCCTCATACTTAATCCTTTCTCCTGAAAGTATAGTTAGAAACACTGAACATTGGGCATACTCAATCACTCCTTTACAAGTAGATAACCAGTCTATTCCAAGGATAACATCAATGCCCATTAATTCCAAAACAATGAGGTTTACCTTAAAATTTACCCCCTTTATGTCAAGACTAACTTTTGGGCATACGCGGTCTGCCTTTATTTCACCTCTTGGAGTTTTAATCATCACTGTTTTCCCCCTTGGAAGCATAAGTATGTTATGATCTTTTACATATTGTCTAGATATGAACGAATGTGAGGCACTGGGGTCAAACAAAACCTTGGCATTTCCTGAACTTACTGGAATTGATCCAAACACGACCTCCTTAGCTCCAGGAATGGTGGAAATATCCACATGTTTCAACCTTCCATGGATGTAATTTCTCTTTAATTTATTTCCCTGCACATGCTCCTTTTGGACATCCTGTCCTGGGTCTCGCTGTTGTGGATTCTTCTGTGGGCAAGATTTGATATAATGTCCTTCCTGCTGGCAATGATAACACTTTCTCTTAGCTGGATCTTTTGTGATGTCATACTCCAAGGAACTGTTGTCTGGTATGCTGCTATCTTGCTGGCCATAGAAGTTCACTTTCGTCCCTTTGGCTTGTTTCTTAGCTTGTTTGGCCTTTCGGGGTTGATACTCCTTATAGGTAATTGTCCATCCATCTATGACTACTTCATGGGGAGTAGTTTTAGCGGGAGGGGCTTCTAACTCTTCAGGGTTTGGATTTGTTTGATAGGGGATCAGGGCTGCATGTGACAATGTAGTATAACTTGCTTGCTGATTGTTTTCCACAAGTGGTTCTAATGAGATTGCCTTTCTCTTCTTGTCCATGTTGATCACAAAATTTGGATCCACCTTGACTTTTCCCTTATTAGACTCGTTTCGAAGACAGGGAAAACCATAATGCTTACAGCAGTGACATTGTTCCTGCTCTCCAAATGCCTTATTATCAACATCTTTATTGGATTTCATATTCTTCCAAACTTCTGCTACTTGTATCTTCTCTGACCCCTTGGATATGTTGGCTTGACCTTGAGATAAGCATCGTTGAGAATTCCCATGTTGAGCCATTTCTTCTAGTAATTGGTTTTGCATCGCTAATGGTTTCTTGTCAAAAGTGAGCAAGAGCGACACAATTCAGTCCTCTTAACCCCTGAAATCCACAGTCTTCTCGTCACGAGCCGTCTAATAGACAAGGAGAAAAGGTTCAAAATAGAGACAAGGTTTTTATAACAGAACGGGGATAGAATTAAGCATAACTTTGAGAAAATAACAAAGTTAAAGAGAAGCAAGAAATAGGCAACAATGAGAACATGCTAAACGTCCAGTTCTAACTAGGCTTACGTCCTACAGTCAGCATTGCTCCGATACCAATCTGTCACACCCGGTTTTAAGGACAAAACCAGACATACACCATATGTGAAATAAAGAAGACAAATCTCACATATAGCCACAGATAAGTGTAATATCAAAAGACAAATGCTTAATATACATAACTCAATAGTATAAAGTATACCTTAAAGAGCAACACAGCGGAAAGACAACTCCGAACACCGGGTGCAACCTTCACTCCAGGATCAAACTAACTGGTTGATCACAAGCCTAACAATTCTAGAATCTAACAGTCTGGTACCCTTCCTGAGATGTGGGGAAATAGCAAGAGTGAGTCCATGTCGAACTCAACAAATATAGCATGGGGTTCATGAAGCTCAAAAAGTTTGACACGGGTTTACTGCAATAGCTTTTAGTGAGTCATCTCTTTAACAATTGAGTAGCAACAAGTTTACCAAAATCCCAAATAACCTCATGATCATGTAAACGAGAATAATGTATAGCAAGAAACAATAATCATTAGTGAACATCAATATCATCAGTGTTATCATTATCATCAGTGTTCATCATTTATTCTGTAAGGGTCCAAGGCCACTCGTGACCGTGAGCACGGCTGTTATAACAGTTTTACACTCTGCAGAGGTTGTACACTTTCACTGTGAGTCGTGATTTACCCTTTCGCCCGAGGTAGCTAATCTCTTGACCCACTTCCAAGGAAGGTCGGCAGGGTTCACTATGAAGTCTTTCAAAGGTTCGTCTAACAAGTTAGGGCCATTAGATTCACTCGGCAAACAGATGTAGAGCCCCCCTTCCAAATGGCACAATAACGCGCAGCCTATACACATAAGGACAGAGGCCGCACTATACCCGATTCGTCAAGCCGTTCTTACGCCATGAAGGAATACCTCTAACAAGCTAGAAAAGGTCCTTCTATATGACTAAAGCCAGAGCCATTTTAGCCCTCACAGTTGTACTGTAAGTCCCGGATTTTCGCTTACAGATAAGTCCTTATGGAGAGAAACTAGAGCACCATAAAAACAACCAAATATGCTCTAGCCCTCTTGAGCCATATTGCTTTAAAGCATCATTTAAACGTTTATTGCATATACCATTAGTCAAGTTACAGATCATAGTTATTTATCTTGAGCACTAGCATAAATACTACCCAATGCAATGTCCCATGGGTGTCAAGGTACAAGATACAAAAACTAGGATATCCTTAGTGGTAACAAGGTAGACACATGCATATGAATTAAGTATATTAAAGGTGAATAGGAAACAAGGATAATCCCATGCTATACTTGCCTTAAACACCGATCCTTCGGTAAGCTTTAATCTTCAACGTTCTTCTTCTTCTTCTTGATAACCTCGTATATCTCACCGACTGGACGAAATCATAAATCACCACACACGTATCCATACAATCATACACGAAGCAAACAATAGATCTAAATTAGAACAGTACACCAAACATAAAATTAAGATGAAAAGTTTGTAGAACGAATCTACATCTCGCTACGAATACACAGACATGAAAAGCACACTAATGAGAGCTACGGTTGAAAAGATACATCTACCGAAAGATTTGCTCATAGGAGAAAATATAAAACTATTAACTTCATGAGTTTTAATTATATAATAACATATATAAAATATTTTATAAATACTATATACGGAATTAAGTCAAATTTAGATTCAAATTATAAAACTAAAGTAAAACAAATCATATTTTATTTACAAAACCCAGTTGCATAATTATTAATCAAGATATGATTTAAACAATAAAATTTCAGAATTAATAATATGGTAAATACTGTCACTAACGCGTAGATCTAGTTGCTATGAATCTAACGCAACTCGAATGAGCTAAAACGGATCTAAAACGTAGAAGATATGATTTAAACAAGATTTACTTTATTAAAGTAATAGATTAAATCTCACATCGGAACTTAAAGATAGAAAACCTAACCAACAGTAACACTAACAGTATAACAAGTTTGTAAAACTCTTCTACACATTACTACGATCACATAGACATAAAGATCACGAAATTTGGATTTAAAACGTACAAATTATGAATTTTCTAAGATTTCCTATAGATAAATAATTACTTTAATATAAACTCAAAAATAAATTATCTCAAACCTACTGTACAGTTCTATCATCATGTAGAGCTCGCAAATACGAATCTAACGCAATTTAAACGGGTCAAATCGGAGTTAAAACGGATAATTTATAACTAAAACAAACTCAGTGGCAAAACTGTAAATATCAGAAAACGTATTTTTTCAATTACTGAGACGAAATACGCTTTCAACAAATCAAAACGTATTTTCGGAAGTTACGCGATCAAAATACGCTTTACAGAAAAGAAAACGTAAACCGGGAATACGCTTTGGACTGCGGGTTAAGAACTTAAAAACTTCAGGGGCTCTTTAGCAAGTTTCACAGGCGAACCGGTATCTTTAAATAACAGCCGTTGGATTCAAAATCAACGATCCAGATTGGATCGGGGAAAGAGGCCGACGGCGCTCCGGCCGGAACAGGGCCTGACGGCGACTCTCCGCGGCGGCGCCATGGCCGGGATAACCTATCTCGCGCTACGGAGCACGTGCTTACGAACGGAAAACACAGGGAGAAAGAGAATGGCATGGCGAGCTCACCTAGGGCAGAATCGTGGCCGGGGATGAAACAAGGAGCGCATGCGGCTCGGAGAGGCGGGCGGCTAGGGCGGCACTTCGGCGGTGGCGGCGCTAGGCGATTGCGGCTGCTTCAAAAGGATGGGATGAGAGCGGTACGATGCAAGGGTCTCGTTTTTATAGCCCGAAGGCATCGGTAAACAAGGAAAGAACGAAGATGCGCGGTGGATTGGATTCACCGAATCGGAGAAGAAAGAGAGAAGGCGGTGCGGAGCCGGAGGAAGAAGAAAGGAAAGGAGAAGGAGACGCTGACAGGCGGGTCCCACATGTCGGCGACTCGGAGGGGGAAACACGCTCGCGCGGTGAAGCTGGGCCGCGATGGCTGGGCTTGGCCCACGCGGGCGAAGGCGAGCGCTGGTGCGGGAAAGATGGGCCGCGCGCGGGAGGGCAGGCCGAGCTGTGGGCTGCGGTAAGAAGCGGTCCGAGAAGAAAAGAAATTCCTTTTTTTTTCTTTTTCTAATTTTTCAAAGCAAATTTTCAAATGATTTTCAAATCCAAATTTAAATTTGATCAAACCACTCATCTCAAAAATTTAAATGCAACAGCATGAGTGCACAAACATGTTTCTACTCTTATATTTGATTTTAAGTTTATAAAAATTATTCTTATTCTAAATTTACATGCTCACAAAAATATATAAAAATCATATTTTTCCTATTTTTCATTTCTTCAAAATTTTAGGGTGTTACAACATCTCAGGAAGGGTACCAGACTGTTAGATTCTGGAATTGTTAGGCTTGTGATCAACCAGTTAGTTTGATCCTGGAGTGAAGGTTGCACCCGGTGTTCGGAGTTGTCTTTCCGCTGTGTTGCTCTTTAAGGTATATTTTATACTATTGTGTTATGTATATTAAGCATTTGTCTTTTGATATTACACTTATCTGTGGCTATATGTGAGATTTGTCTTCATTATTTCACATATGGTGTATGTCTGGTTTTGTCCTTAAAACCCAGCTAAGAGAAAGTGTTATCATTGCCAGCAGGAAGGACATTATATCAAATCTTGCCCACAGAAGAATCCACAACAGCGAGACTCAGGACAGGATGTCCAAAAGGAGCATGTGCAGAAAAATAAATTAAAGAGAAATTACAATCATGGAAGGTTAAAACATGTGGATATTTCCACCATTCCCGGAGCTAAGGAGGTCGTGTTTGGATCAATTCCAGTAAGTTCAGGAAATGCCAAGGTTTTGTTTGACCCCAGTGCCTCACATTCGTTCATATCTAGACAATATGCAAAAGATCATAACATACTTATGCTTCCAAGGGGAAAACAGTTATGGTTGAAACTCCAAGAGGTGAAATAAAGGCAGACCGCGTATGCCCAAAAGTTAGTCTGGACATAAAGGGGGTAAATTTTAAGGTAAACCTCATTGTTTTGGAATTAATGGGCATTGATGTTATCCTTGGAATAAACTGGTTATCTACATGTAAAGGAGTGATTGAGTATGCCCAATGTTCAGTGTTTCTAACTACACTTTCAGGAGAAAGGATTGAGTATGAGGGTATTAAATCTATACCTGAGGGATACCAGGTTGACCCATCTTAAGGTATGAGTTATAAGAATGGTAAAGAGGGATGCAGAGATTCAGATGTCCATATGAAGCAATAAGGAATGTAAGAGACGTTATCTACTCTGGATACTGCTACAATCACACCATGTTTAAGGAATAGGAGTTATGTCCCGTGTAATAAAACCGTTAGTAGCCAAGTTGAGTCGTCTTAATGTGTGGCTAATGAACATTTAAGTGTTTAGTTGCTTTGTGCTTATGTTTATGCTTGAGTTGGAATTTTGTAATGAGTGGAATGATCTCGTGGGTTTTGACCATGATTTCATTTAGTTTATATGTATAAGGTATAAGGATTAATGAAATAAATAGCTGGGTTTTGGTTATCTCCTGCTTTCTATATCTAGTCTTTCGGAGCAGCCTGTCTTTATCAACTTATATCTTTGTTCTTGAAAGACCAAAAATCATGAGAGAATTCTGGACAAGAGTGGACTTCAACATCTCTCTCTAAATGCAAGAACTACCCTCATAGCTATTTTGGATTGGGAGATACAAAAATCACAAGACGATGCAACTGTGCTGTCTAAAACCTGGAACAGAATCTGTTATGTGTTGTTTTCGGTCAAGTTAGCTGCAGAATCTGGAAGTGTGTTCTATAAGTAAGTTGCAGAGAATTTTATAAGCTTTTCATCGGTGTAAACTACAGCTTCATTGGATTAACAGAATGAGAGTTACAGCTGTTTTACTGCACTGCTGATTTTCTGCTCGTGAGAAATTTCAGATTTCTTGTTCTTACCCATACACAGGAGTATCATTGGGATGTCAGAACACTTTTATGCTAAGTAGCTCATCTAGAAAAGGGTTCAAGCTACCCTATTTAGTGTCTCTTATTTTAAGGGGGGTAGCCAATGTAAAGAAGGATTATTAAGATTGAACTCTTTAGTTGGAAGTATTGGTTAGTCTCCATGATTGAGTTGCCACTCTTGAGCAAAAATGTTCTGTCAACAAGGTTGATAATTTTGGATCCATGGAGATAAGAGTTGTCCTTTTGGATAGTTCATGATTATGATCATCTATACTTGCTCGTGTTGCTGATGTTGGTCACTTGATGACAGGAAGTGTAGTGTCTCATGACTCAGGAGCCCTATATGACGTCTCGCACTAATATGTGGAAAAAGATTGATGTTTCTGTCATTGAAGGATGTTATGGGTATGATGAAGCCAAGCACTATCAAAATAACAATGTTGAAGAGCAAGTTGGGAGTGAACTAAGTCAGAATCCACAACAACGAAAGCGAAAAAGGAAAGCCCATAAGAAGCCTGCTCAAGGAAGCAAAGCGTAGCAAAACTATGTCAATGGAAGACTGAGCAATGTGGATATGGATAAAGTTCATGGAGTTACCAAAGTAGTGGGAGGTTATATTCAAGTAAGCTCAGTATAAGTTTTTGCTTTATTTGACCCTAGTGCTTCGCATTCTTTCATTTCCGCCGACATGGTAGAGACGTGCAAGATGGTGAAGTGTCCAATGAGGAGGCCTTTGCTAGTTCAAACCCCAGTGGGAGAAATGCAGGCAGATCAGATATGCCCGAATGTCAGTCTTGTCATAAACAAAGAAAACTTCACCGCAACACTCATTGTGTTGGAGTCACTTAAAATTCGCGTGGTTCTTGGTAATGGATGGCTCTGTGCACACAAAGGAGTAATTCATGGTACTCGGTGCACAATGCTCTTAACAACACCGTCAGGGAAAAGAATTGAGTATCAAGGTGGTCGACTTTTACCTGAGGGAGACGAGAATGATCAATTAGAAGATAGGTACACCAAGGATAGCAAAGTGGACCATGAGTTTACTGAAGTCATAGCAGAGGAACAAATAACTTTGGAGGAGCTCAATAGGAGAGATGATCATGTTTTGGCAGATTAGTCAGTCGGGATATGAGAAATTGTCTCATGACTCTGAGCGAAAAGAGTAATTTGGAAAATGAGGATCAAATAAAGACAAAGTGTCATTATCTCTTTTATCATCATCTTCTGAATCTCGGGGCGAGATTCATCTTAAGGGGGGTAGAATTGTAACACCCTAAAAATTTGAAAAGAAGAAAAATAGGAAAATATGATTTTTATGTATATATTTGTGAGCATGCAAATTTAGAGTAATAATAATTTTTATTAACTTAAAATCAAATATAAGAGTAGAAACATGTTTGTGCAATAATGCTGTTGCATTTGGGATTTTGTGATGAGTGGTTTGATCAAATTCAAATTTGGATTTGAAAATCTTTTGAAAATTGGCTTTGAAAAATTAGAAAAAAAGAAAAAGAAAAGAGAAATCCGTTTCATTCGGATTTTGGCCCGCCAGCGCGTCTCGGCCTGCCTTGCCGCGGCCCGCTTCTTCTTTTTCCCCGCGCCCGCCTTCTCTCGCTTGGGCCGAGCCCAGCCGCGGTCAGCCGGCCCGTCATCGCGCGCGGCCGCGTTCCGCACCAAGCCGCCGACATGCGGGACCCACTTGTCAGGCGAGCCTTCTTCTTTCCCAAGCCGGCGACGGGTTCTTCTTTCCAAAAACTACCGAAGCCGAATCGATCTCGAATCTCTCCCCTTTCCTTCTTTAGCGATGCCTCCGGGCTATAAAAACGGAGCCGCCGCGTCTCCCCGCTCCACATCCAACCGCAAATCGCAGCTACATCGCCCCGTGGTGGCTACGCCCGAAGCACCGCCCTAGCCATCCGCCTCTCCGAGCCGCACGCGCTCCTCGCTTTGTTCTCGGCCTCGATTTTGCTCTAGGTAAGATCGCGTTGAAGTTATCTACCCGCTGGTGTTTTTGCTTCACGATTTCATCCACTGTAGCGCGAGTTAGCCTTCTCCGGCCATGGCGCCGCCGCGGAAGGGTCGCCGTCGGGCCAAAATCCGGCCGGAGTACCACCGGCCACTTTCTCTCTCTCCCCCGATTAGATCTAGGCCGTTCGTTTTGAATCCGACGATCGAAAATCAAAGATACCGGTTCGGCTGTAACATTTGCTAAAGAGACCCTGTAAATTTTAAGTTCTTAACCCGCAGTCCAAAGCGTATTCCCGGTTTACGTTTTCTTTTCCGTAAAGCGTATTTTGATCGCGTAACTTCCGAAAATACGTTTTGATTTATTGAAAACGTAATTCGTTTCGGTAATTGAAAAATACGCTTTCTGATATTTACAGTTTTGCCACTGAGTTTGTTTTAGTTATAAATTATCCGTTTTAACTCCGATTTGACCCGTTCAAATTGCGTTAGATTCGTATTTGCGAGCTCTACATGATGATAGAACTGTATAGTAGGTTTGAGATAATTTATTTTCGAGTTTATATTAAAGTAATTATTTATCTATAGGAAATCTTAGAAAATTCATAATTTTTACGTTTTAAATCCAAATTTCGTGATCTTTATGTCTATGTGATCGTAGTAACGTGTAGAAGAGTTTTACAAACTTGTTATACTGTTAGTGTTACTGTTGGTTAGGTTTTCTATTTTTAAGTTCCGATGTGATATTTAATCTATTACTTTAATAAAGTAGATCTTGTTTAAATCATATCTTCTACGTTTTAGATCCGTTTTAGCTCATTCGAGTTGCGTTAGATTCATAGCAACGAGATCTACGCGTTAGTGACAGTGTTTACCATATTACTAATTCTGAAATTTTATGGTTTAAATCATATCTTGATTAATAATTATGCAACTGGGTTTTGTAAATAAAATATGATTTGTTTTACTTTAGTTTTATAATTTGAATCTAAATTTGACTTAATTCCGTATATAGTATTTATAAAATATTTTATATATGTTATTATATAATTAAAACTCATGAAGCTAATAGTTTTTATATTTTCTCCTATGAGCAAATCTTTCGGTAGATGTATCTTTTCAACCGTAGCTCTGATTAGTGTGCTTTTCGCGTCTGTGCGTTCGTAGCAATGCGTAGAACATCTTTAAAACCTTTTCACATGTTGTTTCATATGTTTGGTGTACTGTTCTAATTTAGATCTATTGTTTGCTTCGTGTATGATTGTATGGATACGTGTGTGGTGATTTATGATTTCGTCCAGTCGGTGAGATATACGTGGTTATCAAGAAGAAGAAGAAGAACGTTGAAGATTAAAGCTTACCGAAGGATCGGTGTTTAAGGCAAGTATAGCATGGGATCATCCTTGTTTCCTATTCACCTTTAATATATTTAATTCATATGCATGTGTCTACCTTGTTACCATTAAGGATATCCTAGCTTTTGTATCTTGTACCTTGACAACCATGGGACATTGCATTGGGTAGTATTTATGCTAGTGCTCAAGATAAATAACTATGATCTGTAACTTGACTAATGGTATATGCAATAAACGTTTAAAAGATGCTTTATAGCAACATGGCTCAAGGGGGCTAGAGCATGGGGTATTTTTGGTGCTCTAGTTTCTCTCCTTAAGGACTTATCTGTAAGCGAACATCCGGGACTTACAGTACAACTGTGAGGGCTAAAATGGCTCTGGCTTTAGTCATATAGAAGGACCTTTTCTAGCTTGTTAGAGGTTACCCTTGTGGCGCAAATGGGGTAGAGCAGACTGTGGATCCCTGCGTGGTGTATCTCACAGACTGACTTTGGAAACCTAGCGGCCCTAACTTGTTAGACGAACCTTCGAAAGACTTCATAGTGAACCCTGCCGACCTTCCTTGGTAGTGGGTCAAGAGGCTGATCACCTCGGGCGAAAGGGTAAATCACGACTCACAGTGAAAGTGTACAACCTCTGCAGAGTGTAAAACTGTTATAACAGCCGTGCTCACGGTCACGAGTGGCCTTGGACCCTTACAGAATAAATGATGAACACTGATGATAATGATAATACTGATGATATTGATGCTCACTAATGATTATTGTTTCTTGTTATACATTATTCTCGTTTACATGATCATGAGGTTATTTGGGCTTATGGTAAACTTGTTGCTACTCAATTGCTAAAAGATGACTTAATAAAAGCTATTGCAGTAAACCCGTGTCAAACCTTTTGAGTCTCATGAACCCCATGTTATATTTGTTGAGTTCGACATGGACTCACTCTTGCTATCTCCCCACATCTCAGGAAGGGTACCAGACTGTTAGATTCTGGAATTGTTAGGCTTGTGATCAACCAGTTAGTTTGATCCTGGAGTGAAGGTTGCACCCGGTGTTCGGAGCTGTCTTTCCGCTGTGTTGCTCTTTAAGGTATATTTTATACTATTGTGTTATGTATATTAAGCATTTGTCTTTTGATATTACACTTATCTGTGGCTATATGTGAGATTTGTCTTCATTATTTCACATATGGTGTATGTCTGGTTTTGTCCTTAAAACCGGGTGTGACATTACTAATGGGCTTTAATAATTAATTAGGCCTATTAGTAAAGATGGAGGGTGCAACATCAATTAGTACCGTATCGCTAGTTGACGTGGGGTAGGGAGTTTTCCTCCCTATATATACGTACCTACCCCTTGGGTAAAATCACACCAAAACTATCGTGGAGGAGCCCCTAGTTTGAGAAATCTCTCGTGTAGTAAATTAGATATTTTTTCTCCTTCTCGTGTCGCCCCTAGGCCAAGGCCCTTCAGATAGATGGAGGTAGAAGATGAAGTATTTGCGGTTCTGCCACTGGTTTGTAATATCTTTGTCGTTTCTTCGTTTTAATTCCATTTTACTCCGTTTTAGTTGCGTTAGTTTCATATAGTTGCGCTCTACGTAGTAGCGCTGATGTATATCGTGTCACCCAATTATGAATTTATTGATTTACGTGCAATATTTATTTAATGCATTTTTAATTAAAAGCAACCTAGTGTTGTAACTCGTTCTTGTGATTTTACGATCATGCCAACTGAAGTTACATGCTATCGGTGTAGACGTGGTACATGCTAGTCATATATAAATTAAATATTAATTTAACTAGGTGAGTACCCGTGCGTTGCTACGAGTGAGAACTACTCACCGTGTATGCATATATGATCAATTCAACAAAAAAAATATCCATTCAACTATACATAGATTCTTTTATTACAATACATCATATATGTGTAAAGCATATATGGGAGAGTATACTATAAAATATGTTATTCTGTGGCCAGATCTAAACTACGTGGTCCGGTCCGTCCCTGGAAGCCCACTGGAGTATGTGCACATGCATGAGCTGAGCATTGAGCCAGAGTAATTAGCGGTAATTGTGTGGCCATTAATGATGCAACAAAAATAGTGTTAATTTATTCCAACCAGGCCTGGCTAACGAGCCAGCTCGGCTCGGCTCGACTCGTTCTGGCTCGTTAAGATAACGAGCCGAGCTCGAGTCAGCTCGGCTCGGCTCGTTACGAGCTCGAGCTGGCTCGTTAGGCTCGCAAGCCAGGTAAAAAATATACAAAATATAATATTTGTATTTATCTAAAGCATAAAAATATTAATAATATAAAAATAATATATTCAATAGCCTTAAATCGAACAAAATATTCATATGAGCTAATATATCATCTATTTGTGAAGTGCAAAACATGAAGTAATACAAAACTAATATAAGTTATGATGACTTTTTCTCTAAAACTACGGCTCGTTTGACTCGCGAGCGGCTCACGAGCCAGCTCGAGTTAGCTCGTTATAGCTAACGAGCTAAAATCCTGGCTCGGCTCGGCTCGTTATCATAACGAGCCGAGCCGAGCTGAGCCGAGCCAGCCACAAGCCGAGCGAGCTAACGAGCTTCGAGTTTTTCGTCCAGCCTTAATTCCAACCAGGACAATACACGTGCATGTATTACGATAACACAGAAGTGACATGCACATACAAAGTTTACGAGACGGCGGCCGTGCTTGGTGATGATGGAGGCATGTAGCGCGGCGGCGGCGATGACGGCGGCGAGGTGCAGCGACGGGCATGGAAAAGGATATGCTCCAGAGGAGGATTGGGACGTCTCCAGTCTCCAACCACCAGCGATGAAAAGGAGCGGGGCAGGATGAAAATTAGATTAGCTGGATCAGCGAGATTGAATGGCATGCGTGCGTGCGTGCATTAGACCGAAGGAGACCACCAAGCCAAGGCATGGTGCGCTGGTGCCTCGGGCTCGTGAGTTTTGCCGTCTTCAACATGCAGCAACCATAGGAGTGCACAGACGGGAAGAATCCGCGGCCGTGAGACGTGGGATTAGCGCGGGGTGAAGCGATTAGTTACTATCAGACGATGATATTTGGATTTTTTTAGTTGTAGAGATTGACATGCAATTAGTTCTATGATTAAAAGCAATCTAGGTTTGTAAATCCGTTCTTGTTGCGATAGTTTCATAACGTCGTGCTCTATACAGTAGCGATAATTTTTATGATGTCACTCAAGTATGAATTTATCTATTTAAATGCAACTTGATTAATATTTATTTAACAGCTTTCTAACTAAAAGCAACATAGGGGTATAATTTCGTTCTTGTTGCTTCGTGACTATGCTGGCGTAAGAGACGCATTAGCAACGTTGTTTACCATGTCATGTTATGTGTTTACAAATTAAATTATGTTTATTTGATTAATGTTTATGTCATGCTCTTTTAAATTAGAAGCGACTTAGGTTCATACATAGAACATTCTTAAATAAATGTTAACTTGATTAATATTAACTTAAATGTTTCTTAATCATAATTAGTTTAGTTAAACATGAAGCATATAGTTAATTTAACTAATATTTATCTATTGTGTTATCAAATTAAAAGTAACTTTGGTTTATAATTTGTCTTTTATAAATAATCAAATGCTATCATGATTAATAAGAACTTAAGTGTTTCTTAAATAGAACTTATTTAGTTTATGTAAGAAACATACAATGATTCGATTAGCTGTTATCACCTTCTTTATGCCTTCTAATTTATAAATTTTTAAATGACTTAAACACTAAATAAATATTTATAAATAAAATATGAATAAGGTTAACTTCATCTTTTATAATTCAATGTAAATTGGTTAATTCAACTTAGGATAGTTCTCTAAAATGTCCATTACCTTGACATCTGTAGCAAGTGTTTATGCACGTTTAATTAATGTCATCCCACAGATCACCTTGTCTATCTATTATATAATTGATCAAAAGTTGTGCTTTAGCCGTTCGTTGTCATTCATGACCATAAATCATCTTGGAGCTGCTTAGGCTGTCTTTTTAGTCCGTACTCATATATCTCTGTCATTGCCTTCAACTTCCGTATCTTAATCGCTTTAGTCTTGCCTAAATTGACGTAGTCTACTGTACGTATGTCGACGACGTTTAACATGCTACATGTTTTCTAAATTTTAATTTAAACATTAATTTTAACTAATTTTTGTTTGCACTGCTTATCAAATTAGAAACAATATAGGTTTATACTCCTATGTTTATATATATAAACTTTAACATTATCTAAGTTCTATCACCTTAATTCATTAACTAAAATAAATTAAACGTATAGTTTGTCTTCTCCGATTTGTTATAACTCCTCGATAGTCGTGTGTCCTCTTTGATGGTAGCTCTGTTATCTATCGTTCTTACGTTTTTGTGATTGTAGCAACGTACCGTATTGTTTAGTACGTTCTCTTTTAAAGTGTCTCGTTTGTTTGGTGTGTTGTTCTTAGTTGTGTTTATTGTCTGTTTGTTCTACTTGATTGCTGCGAGTAGAAGAAGTTTGGTTAATTAGCACTGAAGACGAGGAGCTGAGGACCGGCAGTCGAAGCAAAAGAACTTGAGACCAGAAGATAGCAACTGGAGATTTTGAGCAGTTAACTTTGGAAAAAGGCAAGTATAACATGAGATTTCCTTACTGTCCTATTCACTTTAATCACGTAAAATCATATTGCATGTGTCTATATTGAATTGCTATTAAGGATTTTTCTAATTTTTGATCTATACCTTGTCACCTATGGGATTTTGCATTGTGTAGCTTTTGCTAGCGCTGAGCATAAACTATGATCTTGTAATATGATTAATGGAATATGCAACAACACTAAAAGATGACATTTTGATTACTGTTTAAAGAGGGCTAGAGCATGATGCTATTTTTCTTGGTGCTCTAGTTTCTCTCCTTAAGGACTTATCTGTAAGCGAACCTCCGGGATTTACAGTACAACTGTAAGGGCTATATGACTCTGGCTTTAGTCAAGTATGAGGACCTTTTCTAGCTTGTTAGTGGTAACCTTCATGGCGTAAGAACGTCTTGATGAATCGAGTATAGTGCGGCATCTGTCTTTATGTGTATAGGCTGCGCGTCATTGTGCCATTTGGAAGGGAGGCTCTACATCTGTTTGCCGAGTGAATCTAATGGCCCTAACTTATTAGACGAACCTGTGAAAGACTTCATAGTGAACCCTGCCGACCTTCCTTGGTAGTGGGTCAAGAGGCTGATCACCTCGGACAAAAGGGTAAATCACGACTCACAGTGAAAGTGTACAACCTCTGCAGAGTGTAAAACTGGTATATCAGCCGTGCTCACGGTCACGAGTGGCCTTGGACCCTTACGGAATAGATGATCACTAATAACTATAAATGCGTTTTTGCTATTCATTATTTATCTTTACATTGATCATATGTTTATTGTGGGATAAATGCAAATTTAATGCTACTCATATGATAAAATTGTGATAATTAAAAACTAAATGCAGTAAACCAGTGTCTATCCTTTTTGAGCCTCATGAACCCCGTGTTATATTTGTTGAGTTCGACATGGACTCACTCTTGCTATTTCCCTACACTCTAGTGTGTAGTAAGGTGCTGCTTAGAAGAGGGATGAAAGTGTAGTGGAGTTTCCAAAAGTCTTTTTGAAGTGTTTGGCATATGTTACCCTAGTCAGCCGTCCCTGTGACGTTGGAGCCTGAAGAAAAGATTAGTGACCGTTCCGCGACACTCTAATAGTTGTAAGTGTTAATATATTATGTTTCCCGCTTTATATAAACATTGTTTTGATATTTTTATTCTATTATTGTATGTGTGGACTTTCTGGGCACACATATGACGAGTCTAATTTTGTTCTTTGCAAAACCGGGTGTGACAGTCTCAGCTCGTGTAGTATGTTATTAACAGATAAGATGGAGTTGGTTATTGTAGTATTGTGTCCCCAAATTTTAATGGAGACTTCTTGTATCAGAACACAATTTAAAACTGATGACTGATGAACGTGGGGTGCCACCTACTATATTTTCCCTTGCCGTACATCCTAGCTACTATTTAAGGTTCCACCACATATGTGTATGCCACCATCCTTATTGACAACAGTCAAAATTGACTCGGCCCCTTCTTCCTGCCCCTGATGCTAGAAGTGCTAGATGTATTCTTAGTACAGGCATGTAGGTATGTGTGACTCCTTTTCTGGATCACCGATACATGGTAACATGGTTCAGGCATGCACCAAGATGATGAACTCCCCAGCCATACGGTTGTTGTTTTGTTGGAATTTGTTGGAATGTATGACTAGTACACAAAACCTCAACACCCAAAATCGCACGTTTTCAGTGGGATTCGAACCCACGACTTCGGCCTCACGCGGAGGCTCCTCTACCACTGCACCACACACTCACATGTGTCCATATACCCTTTCGGTTCCCCACATATTATACAAATCCGAGTATAATTTGCTTGTTTGAGATCCTAAACGATTTCAAATCAAAAAGTTGTTAACTACAAAGTTTCATAACTTTTCGAGACGAACAACTTTCATATTGGTCATTTCTTCATCCGAAGTCATTTACAAAATTTGAATTTAAAATTTGAGACCGTTCAAATATAGTTTTCGTTGACAAGATGATTTCAAATTAAAAAGTTGTAATTTACAAAGTTTCATAACTTTTCCAGACGAACAACTTTTTTTTGGGTGTTTTCTCATCCGAGATCGTTTGAAAAAAATCAAATTTTAGAAAACATGGGTATTTCTAGTGGCGGATTTCTTAACGAACCGCCTGTGAGAAATCCATTTCTACAGGCGGTTTTTGTCTTAGGGCCCACCGTTTTATTTCTACTGGCGCTTGATAACTAAAACCGCCAGTAAAAAAAACAAGCGCTAGGAAAAATCATCTTTCTACTAGTGTACTAAAAAAAGTTAGATACGGATGGGAGGCACCGGGACATGGAGCACAATCCTAATGGAGCTCTCAAGCACAGAAGAGCTTCATGGAACAGAGCAAGCGGACCATGCATGACCACCTACCTAAGAGTAAGGCTAATAATACAGCCGGCTACTGACTATAAGGATCCTTGCAGCCTATCTCTTAGCTCACTAATGTAGTAGTTAGCACTTCAGTATTAATACATAGCTTACTTGTCTCACTCACTAAGTTTTTCGGTTCTTGTGCATAAGCCGGCTGTAAGCTTACATCCTGCTTCTTCTCTCTCCTCTTCTCTCCCGCACCTCCTGTTATTATACTGGCTCTAAGGTGTCTGGCAACCATGTCTCTGGTCTAATAAAAGGAGTCAGGTGAATACACAGCCATGCACAGGTGTAACACCCTAAAATTTTGAAAAGAAGAAAAGTAGGAGAAATATGATTTTTTGTATAATTTTGTGAGCATGCAAATTTAGGATAATAATAATTTTTATAAATTTAAAATCAAATATAAGGGTAGAAACATGATTGAGCATTCATGCTGCTGCATTTGAAGTTTTGTATTGAGTGGTTTAAATTAAATTCAAATTTGATTTGAAAATCATTTGAAAAATGAATTTGAAAAATTGAAAAAAAAGGAAGAGAAATACTATTCACTTGGTTTTCGGTCCGTTTCGGCTGCCTTGGCCGCGGCCCAGTCCCGCGCCCCCTTCGCCCGCGTGGGCCAAGCCCAGCCACCGCGGCCCGCTCACTCCCGCGCCCCGCTCCCGCGTGGACCGAGCCCAGGCGCGGCCTGCCGGCCCAACTCGCGCGCGCTGCTTCACCGAGTCGCTGACGAACCAGGCCCGCCTGTCAGCGTCTCCTTCCACCTTCCTTTCTTCTTCCTCCGGCCGAACGCCGCCTTCCCTCTTCACCGGATTCGATCGACCGAATCGATCTCGAATCTCTCCCCTTTCCTTGTTTTCTCGCGTCTACGGGCTATAAAACGGAACCCCCGTGTTATTTCGCATCCGTCCCATCCTTTTGGAGCCGCTCTAGTCGTCTCGACGCGCCACCGTGAGCACCACCGCCTCCACCGTCCGCCACCGCGAGCTAGCCGCCGCCTTCCGGTCATCCTCCGGTCCCATCTTCGCACGGGATGAGTTTGCCATGCTTCGGTCTTCCTCCCTGTACTTTCCGCTTGTTGAATGGAGGCCGGGAGCGCCGTTTTCATCAAACGCCGGCGAGTTCGCCCGGTTCCGGCCATGGCGCCGCCGTCAGGCCCTGTAGCCGGCCGGCGTTTCTTTTTCTCTTTCTTCCCGATTAGATCCAAGCCGATCACTTTGAATCCAACGGTCTGAATTAAAACATACCGGTTCGCTTGTAGTTTTGTAAAAGAAACCCTGAAGTTTTTAAGTATATAACCCGCGATCCAAAGCGTAATCTGGAAAATACGTTTTGATTTATTGAAAACGTAATTCGTTTCGGTAATTGAAAAATACGCTTTCTGATATTTACAGTTTTGCCACTGAGTTTGTTTTAGTCATAAATTATCCGTTTTAACTCCGATTTGACCCGTTTAAATTGCGTTAGATTCGTATTTGCGAGCTCTACATGATTATAGAACTGTACAGTAGGTTTGAGATAATTTATTTTTGAGTTTATATTAAAGTAATTATTTATCTATAGGAAATCTTAGAAAACTCATAACTTTTACGTTTTAAATCCAAAATTCGTGATCTTTATGTCTATGTGATCGTAGTAACGTGTAGAAGAGTTTTACAAACTTGTTATACTGTTAGTGTTACTGTTGGTTAGGTTTTCTATCTTTAAGTTCCGATGTGAGATTTAATCTATTACTTTAATAAAGTAAATCTTGTTTAAATCATATCTTCTACGTTTTAGATCCGTTTTAGCTCATTTGAGTTGCGTTAGATTCATAGCAACGAGATCTACGCGTTAGTGACAGTATTTACCATATTACTAATTCTGAAATTTTATGGTTTAAATCATATCTTGATTAATAATTATGCAACTGGGTTTTGTAAATAAAATATGATTTGTTTTACTTTAGTTTCATAATTTGAATCTAAATTTGACTTAATTCCGTATATAGTATTTATAAAATATTTTATATATGTTATTATATAATTAAAACTCATGAAGCTAATAGTTTTATATTTTCTCCTATGAGCAAATCTTTCGGTAGATGCATCTTTTCAACCGTAGCTCTGATTAGTGTGCTTTTCGCGTCTGTGTATTCGTAGCGAGACGTAGATTCGTTCTACAAACTTTTCATCTTAATTTTATGTTTGGTGTACTGTTCTAATTTAGATCTATTGTTTGCTTCGTGTATGATTGTATGGATACGTGTGTGGTGATTTATGATTTTGTCCAGTCGGTGAGATATACGAGGTTATCAAGAAGAAGAAGAAGAACGTTGAAGATTAAAGCTTACCGAAGGATCGGTGTTTAAGGCAAGTATAGCATGGGATCATCCTTGTTTCCTATTCACCTTTAATATACTTAATTCATGTGCATGTGTCTACCTTGTTACCACTAAGGATATCCTAGTTTTTGTATCTTGTACCTTGACACCCATGGGACATTGCATTGGGTAGTATTTATGCTAGTGCTCAAGATAAATAACTATGATCTGTAACTTGACTAATGGTATATGCAATAAACGTTTAAATGATGCTTTAAAGCAATATGGCTCAAGAGGGCTAGAGCATATTTGGTTGTTTTTATGGTGCTCTAGTTTCTCTCCCTAAGGACTTATCTGTAAGCGAACATCCGGGACTTACAGTACAACTGTGAGGGCTATATGGCTCTGGCTTTAGCTCAGTATGAGGACCTTTTCTAGCTTGTTAGAGGTTACCCTTGTGGCGCAAATGGGGTAAAGCAGACTGTGGATCCCTGCGTGGTGTATCACACGGACTGACTTCTGAAACCTAGCGGCCCTAACTTGTTAGACGAACCTTTGAAAGGCTTCATAGTGATTCCTTGCCTACTCACCTTGGAAGTGTTTTGGGAGTCGCGATCCCGGGCATATGGGTAATCATGACTCACAGTGAAAGTGTACAACCTCTGCAGAGTGTAAAACTGTTATAACAGCCGTGCTCACGGTCACGAGTGGCCTTGGACCCTTACAGAATAAATGATGAACACTGATGATAATGATAATACTGATGATATTGATGCTCACTAATGATTATTGTTTCTTGCTATACATTATTCTCGTTTACATGATCATGAGGTTATTTGGGATTATGTTAAACTTGTTGCTACTCAATTGCTAAAAGATGACTCACTAAAAGCTATTGCAGTAAACCCGTGTCAAACCTTTTGAGCCTCATGAACCCCATGTTATATTTGTTGAGTTCGACATGGACTCACTCTTGCTATTTCCCCACATCTCAGGAAGGGTACCAGACTGTTAGACTCTGGAATTGTTAGGCTTGTGATCAACCAGTTAGTTTGATCCTGGAGTGAAGGTTGCACCCGGTGTTCGGAGTTGTCTTTCCGCTGTGTTGCTCTTTAAGGTATATTTTATACTATTGTGTTATGTATATTAAGCATTTGTCTTTTGATATTACACTTATCTGTGGCTATATGTGAGATTTGTCTTCTTTATTTCACATATGGTGTATGTCTGGTTTTGTCCTTAAAACCGGGTGTGACAACAGGTTCCATCGTGGCCCACTCCAACCCATGCTGGCAGTATTGTTGGCGTCTAATCTGTAGTAAATGATCCCTCCATCTCGAATTGAATGTTGAGCTTGTTCAGAATTGAGCTGAAGGCAGCCTGGCCCAAATTTGGCCTTTGACCGTAGACAGGGTTTATACTTGGATGTTGGATAGCATCCACGATTTGGCTTTTCCTAATTTATGTTCCCTTGTTGAGTTCGTTTATGCAGCTCGAGCCAGCCAATTCGTGGGCGGCCCCAAATCATGGACCAAACTTTGGCCGGTAGTTGCTTTGGCTATGCAATCTGTCAGCATCTAAACGAGAAAATAATAGGCTATTTGTCGTACTCAACAATGGGCTTCATAGATTAGCTTTCCATTGTGACTTGCCAAAATTGGCATATAGTACATGGACTTGTTAGGTCGCTAACATTAGTCACTCTTCCATTATCAACTGTAACCACTTAGCCTTTTCAATAATTAAACTTATCAAGGCACATATCAAAGGTAAAATGGGAGATTGTTTTTTGAGAAGTTACATGATAGTTTACATTGAAAAGGAATTGGCAGGGAAGATTAGTTATAATGAAATTATTAAATCTTATGATCTCATAGTTTGCATGTGTAATTATACTGGCCACAACCATCACAACATAAATTCGAAATGAATCCCTGCACTAGTATTTCTTTACTGGTTGATGTTCAAAGTATGGGAGGTACTGGGACATGCAGCAAGCATACCATGGCAAGCGTCATGAGGTGTTTATATATCTTTGTCAACCCTGCTTCTGGTGGCCATGCTGAGCTTCCAGGTGGCCTGCTCGGAGTCTTGATGGAAGATTTGTTGGCATCTAATCTGCAAATTAATTGGAGTCTTGCTGGAAGAACTGTTGGTGCCAAATCTGCGAATAAAATGAAGCAAAGTGGACCCCAAATATAAATGGAGCCCCTCTTGTATCAATTCACAACTACATAGGGCTTAGGAACCATGAAAGATGGAGCTGTTTTTCTCTTCTACTCCAATACTCTTATATGAGAAGCTCCATATAGCATCAGAGAGCAAGAGGGAGTGAAAAGAAAGCATGTGTAGCTTTATAAATAAGGCAAGGAGATCATTCACGCATGAGTGCGTAATGCAGGGGAGATTGCTCTGCCTACTTTCTTTTCGGTCTTAGGTGCTGTTTGGGTAGAGCTTTATAGCCCGTTATCCATTCACGCTGCTATCAATTTGCGTTGCTTCTTGTTTGGTTGAGGTGAGCCGGAGTCCGTTCCCACGTAAACAGATACAGCCCTTCACAATTGCATTCCCGCTCCTCCCTCAGCGTTGTCCGATTACCTTCTGCTAAAAGCAGCAACCAAACAAGTTACGTAATTCATTACTCTGCAATAGGTAGCGGCGTGAATCAATTCCATTGCCGTTCCCTTACCTTCTGCTAAACCAAACAGCACCTTATATGTGATTGGATAGGCATGGGAGATATCAGGATATACATAGGTGCAAGCACACAACTGAAACGGATCCCTTACTAATGGTTCTTGGTTATATACAACGTGTTGAGTAACAAAGCAATCTGATAATTCCTTGCTCAATACGGCCTACCTACTGAGTGGCAAAGAAGTGCCTGGTTTGATCATGATGTGTAGATCTGGGCCAGCAAAAGAGCGAGACTGCATGTGAAGATGTGAGTGCCCTAGCATGCTGATGTATGCCTCCGGCCACTAGTTGTTTGTCGATGCAATTCAGTCTCCTGTGGTATGTGTTACTTAACTTGAGTTGTTTGAAATGTTTATTTTGGAAACAAGACCACTTCATTGTTAGGGATTTAAGATTTTTTTTCTATTTTTCTTCATGAGATATATTCCACTGCCAGATTTAATGTTAGCACAGTCGGTATCCAGCTGTGGGCGTCACAGAACCAAACTACATTAGGCACTGTTTGGATCCAGCTTGCTAACATTTACCAAGTGTACGAATTAGCAAGAGCGTACCCAAACAAACCAACATTAAAAGGTCCACTAACTACAAGAAAAAAAACTAGCAAAGTCGAAGCCTTGAAGTTGGTAACAAGTGCTAAGAATTTACCACATCCAAACAAGGCATGTCTATTTGTGGTAGAGTCAGAGCCTCGGTGGTTGTGCTTGCGATTGGTCTGACCACACGTTCCACCTATGCATTTCAATCCACAAGCAATGGTCTTTTGTTTTAGGAAAAATCGATTTAAATATTGCCTTGTGTAACACCCTAAAATTTGCATGTTTTCAAAATCGCTTTAATTGATTTAATTATGTATTTTGTGAGCATGCAAACGTAGAAAATAATAACTTTTATTAAATTAAAAGCAACTATAAGGTTTAGCTACATGTTTGAGCATACATGCTACTGCATAATATTTCATATTGTGTGATTTGTTTGAAAACTCAAAAGGGAATTCAAAACTCATTTGAAAATTTGCTTTGGAAATTAGAAAAGAAAAGGAAAAAAAGGAATTCTCCCTCCCTCTCACCTTTTTGGCCTGCTCAGCCTTACCACTCCCGCAGCCCAGCTCCACTCCCGCTGCCCAGCAGCTGGCCCGTCCACTCCCTTCCCCTCTTTCTCCCGCGGGCCGCACAAGCAGGCCGGCCCAGCTAGCCCACGCGGGCGCTCTCTCTCTCTCTCTCGCTCTGTCTCACTGCCGCGTTGGGCCCACATGCCAGCGGCGTCATCCCCTACCTCGTGTCGTCTTCGACACGGACTCTGCCGCCTGGAGTCCGCCTCCGCCTCGATCCCCCGCCTGGCGTACGCCTCACGCTGAGCCCCCCCCCCAATAAATAGCGACCCCCTGCGCTGCCGCCTCCTCCTAAATCTAAACACAAGCTGCCACCCTCGCTCGAGCTACAGCCGCCACGAACCCTAGCAGTGGCGCCGCTGTTCCGAGCTCCTCGCCGCTTCCATCCACTTCTCGTCGACGTTTTCGACCTAGGTGAGTTCACCTCGAGCTCATCTTTCTTCCCGTATAAATCCCGAGCCGAACCGTGGCCGTTAAGGCCGATTTCGTGTGCGCCAGCGAGCTCCTTCGTCACCGGCAATGGCAGCCGCTGCGCCGTTACTGTTCTGACCAGCCAGCTTTTCTCTCTCCCTTCCCGTTTCTAATCTCCACTGCTCAATCTTGATCCAATGGCTCCGATTAGCTTGTACCGGTTCGTCGATCAGTTTTGCTAAACAGCCCCTGCCCTTTTTCAGTTTCGAACCCGCGGTCCATAGCGTACTCTTATAATAGTTTTATTTTTCTGAAAGCGTAGTTGCTGCTGATTAGATTCAAAATATGTTTTCTCTATTTACAAGATTACCACTGATTTTGTTTTAGCCATAAAATCTTCGTTTTAACTCCGAATTAACTAGTTCAAATTGTGTTAGATTCGTAATCATGTAATCTATGTGTTAGTGCTGCTATTAAGTATGTTTTCAACTTTTAAAATTCGAGGTTAGATTTAATCTATTATTTTACTAAATGAAAACTCGTTTAATTCATAACTTCTTTGTTATAACTTCGATTTTCGTGATCTTCGCGTCTGTGTGATCATAGCGAGATGTAGATTCGTTTTACAAATATTTCATCTTGTTTCTCTACTGTTGGTGTATTGTTCTAATTATAGATTTGTTTGCTTTGCATGATTGTCTCTGGATGATTGTTGTCGCTGTGTTGATCGAGTATATATGGTGAGCAATTTGTGGGTGATCAAGGGTACTACTTCGAGCAGGACCAGCAGGAGCAGTTTGATCAGGGCAAGTATAGCATGGAACTATCCTTGTTATCTAATAACGTTAATACATTTAATTTATATATGCATGTGTCGCCTTGATAAGGATTTCCTAGAATTGTACTTAAACCTTGTCACCTATGGGAAATGCATTGGGTAGCTATTGCTAGTGCTCAACACAAAGTTGTGATCTTGTAATTTGACTAATGGAATATGCAATAAACATTAAAAGGTGACTTTTTTAGCAACATTGACAAAGAGGGTGAAGGGTCGAGATGGCGGACTAGAGGGGGGGTGAATAGTCCTTTCTAAAACTTAAACGCGTAGGCTAACCAAAACAAATGCGGAATTAAACTTATCGGTCTAGCCAAGACTACACCCCTCTATCTAAGTTCTCTAGCACCTTGCAAAGATCCTAATTAAGCAACTAAGGTGCTAAGCTTACCAAGAGCTCACCTAATCAATTCTAGAGCAAGGTCACACAAACCTATGCACTAGTATTTTGCCAAGCGAGGGAGCTCCTACACAACTAGTGAAGCAAAAGCACAAAGCCTAAGCTCGCTAGCAAAGCTCAATAACAAGGCAACTAATGCCAAATTAGAGAGCGCAAAACACTTAGCTACACAAACTAAGCAATGTGACTAACAAGGTTACACAAACCGAATTAGCCACGCAAAGGGGAAACTTCTAGCTACACAAGCAAGAAGATAACTAGCAAGCTACCCAAGCAAACTAGTTACGAGAGCAACTACACAAGCACAAGTATATATGAAAGTAAATACAAGCTTGTGTTGCATGAAAGCAAACCACCGAGAAGAGTAGACAATGTTGACATGGTGATTTTCTCCCGAGGTTCACTTGGTTGCCACCAAGCTACGTCCCCGTTGTGTCGACCAACACCTCGTGGTTCGGCGGCTAATCGGTCACACACCGAGCCTCTCAAAAGGCACCGCAAGAACCCACCATAAAGTGTGGTAGCTCAATGACACGCTCAACTAGAGTTGCTCTTCGCGATCCCCGCGGGGTGAGCACAATCCCCCTCACAAAGCTTCTCCGGAGCCTCGCACAATCTTCTTGCGAGCTTCGACGGAGCCACGAGCCACCAAGCCGTCTAGGAGGTGGCAACCTCCAAGAGTAACAAGCACCACCGGCTTGCAACACGATCACCTAGTGCCACACGATGCAATCTCTCAAAGCAACGCACTAGAATCGCTCTCTCACTCGATCCGATGAACACTATCAAGTATGAGTGAGTTAGAGGGCTCCCAAGCACTACCACACAAGTCACAAAGACTATAGTGTGCTCAGCTGCCGGCCACGACCGGCCAAGGCATCTATTTATAACCCCACGGTCAAATAGAGCCGTTACCCCTTCACTGGGTCTTTTTCGGGACGACCGGACGCGCCGGTCGTAACTGACCGGACGCGCTCAGCCGCGTCCGATTCTCCAACGGTCACTGACACCCAACGGTCAAACCAGCGACCGGACGTGCCGCTGTCATGACCGGACGTGCCGCTGCCATGACCGGACGCGCCCCTAGCAATGACCGGACGCGCCGATCGCACAGTACCGCGCGCGCAACGATATGACCGGACGCGCTCCTTGCGACGACCAGACGCGACAGTGCCCGCGTCCGGTTTGAGTCCAGTAAGCTCCCTCGATGATCGGACGCGTCCGATCATGTGTGACCGGACGCGCCTCGCGTCCGATCGTACTCAGCTTCCTCTGGACACCTGACCGGACGCGCCGGTCCCGCGAGTGACCAGACGCGCCGGTTGCAAACCCTAGCATCCGCGCCTGCGCTGTACTGACCGGACGCGTCCGGTCATACCATGACCGCGTCCGGTGCAGCGTCCGGTCACCTCTGTGACCTCCGTTCGCCTCCGTTTCTTTTCCGACTTCCAGCGTAGTGGAAAATAGGCTTTTCAACTCCTCGAAAACGCCTGAATCCCGCGCTCGTAAGCTCGGCGGGAGGGAGAGAGGAACCCAAACCCTCTCTACCGCTCAAACTCCACCGCCTTCGCAAATGTGCCAACACCAACAAGTGATCACCACCTTGTGCACGTGTGTTAGCTTTTTCATAATCATTTTATCGAAGGAGTTAACCACTCAACTTGCCTCGCCACTCGATCCTAACACGTATGCAAAGTTAGATCACTCAAGTGGCACTAGATGACCGATATGCAAACAAGTTTGCCCCTCTTGATAGTACGGCCATCTATCCTAAATCCGGTCATCAACTTCTCTACACACCTATGACCGGTGAAATGGAAATGCCCTAGGTTATACCTTTGCCTTGCGCATTCCACTCCATCTCCTCCGATGTTGATGCAACACATGCACAACCAATCACCAAATGATATGATCCACTTCATATCATCACGTGACCGTATTGGTTCATCGATCTTGACCTCACTTGCTCTTCACCGTTGCCTCGGTCCTTCGGCGCCAAACCATCACACAACTTGCCCTTCACCCTGGCAACCGGTCCATCAAGCCAAGCCTCATCTTGATCTTCTCCACCTTGGTCTCATGACTCCATGTCATGTCTCATATGCAATGAGCTCCTTCATGACACCATCACCTGTGGACTAATCTCCTGTGTATCTCACATAACCACATATTAGTCCACCTAAGTTGTCACTCAATTACCAAAACCAAACAAGGACCTTTCAATCTCCCCCTTTTTGGTAATTGATGACAACTCTACAAAGATATAGAAATTAAGCTTTTTCAAGCTAGCACTTCACACAAAGTGTAAATTGCTAACTTGTTTTGGATTTAATGTTACTTATCCAACTTTTAAGCTCTATGTCAAGATTTGGATAAGCATCATAAAATCCGACTTGGTAGTGATAACTCCCCCTACATATGTGTTCAAATGGTTTGGTTTCAAGCTTGCACATATGCATAAATATGAAATTTGTGGGAGGGTTAGCACTACTAAGTGATGCTAAGGTGTATAGAATAAACCTTTGTAGCTTGATACCAATTAGTAGCTTGATACCATTGGAAAATCACAAGTTTGCCACCATCCTTAGCATCATGAGTAGCTAGACATCAAAAACACTAGAAACCCCATGAGATCAACATTATAAGCAAGGTTCTAGTTTTTGCATGATAATCATAAGTCTAGCTAACATCCTATGCATGCTAGTTATCAAATAATCATTCAAGTTCTATAACTAGTATACACCATACAAGCATGCATTTTGAATTTAAGAACTTATGCAATGCAAGCAAGCACATGAATTATGCACATATCAAATGTAATCAATCAAAGTTCATGAGGTTGCTCCCCCTACTTGTGTGCTTTCTTTGTCCAAGAATGTTTGATCCCCTTACATTCTTCAATGTTACTCCCTCTTTGTCCATGTTCATGTCCAATCTTTCCAATCTCTCCCCAAAGCTCAAAAAGCTTTCATATCTTTGTCCAACTTCTCCCCCTTTGTCATCAATTTCCATAAAAGGTGTTCTTCTCAATTGATACAAAGGCTTGTATTGGGGTAGATGGTTGAGACTTGAATATTGCATTTTTGATGGACATTACCACATATGTTGGAATGACAAACTTTATGGTTGCTCTTGAGATTCCACATAGGATCTTTGACCTTGATACCAATTGGTGGAGCTTCTCCCCCTATGTCATAGCATGTGTCATTCACTTGAGATACCACTTGGAGATGAGGGTAGCATTTCTTGATTTGATCACTTAAGGTTGAGGATCACTTGTGAAACCATCGTCTTGCATGAATGATACCACGTGAAGATACCATGAGTAGAAATGTGATACCATTTGAAAGAATTTTCTAGTATGGATTCACTTTGAAGGATTTGACAATAATATTCACTTCTTGAACATTTTCTATCTTCATAAGTACCACTTGTAAGATATCACTTGTAGATCATGATCTAGACACCACTAGTGAATAGCACTTGGAAGATCAATTTGAGTCTAGATATCACTTGAAACAAACTAGATATCCATTTTCATTGTTGTCTTGTGCTTGTACTCTTATCATTGTCATGAGCTTCTAATGTGTCTTGAACTATTTTTCCTTGCATAAGCTTACAAGTCCGGTTTGATCCAATGACAAGCTTCTTCACACCTCATGCTAAGGGTTATCTTGTCAATGTTGTACTTGTCACTTGTTAGCAATCCAAACTAGATCAAGTACTTGGGTTTACTAGCTCATGAACAAACTCATATACATACCACTATAACATTTTAATCAATTCAAGCAATAGTGGTAGGCTATGAATTTAAAACTTTTCATTTGTTATGCATGATTCTAATAAGCATGTACTATATGCACTAACCGCATACTAGTAAGGGATGAAATGATCATGCACATTACAATGATACCTTTGCTATGTTGGAGTAGAGGATAGTCACATAGATTCTAATTCATTACTCCAATAGCAATGTGAAGTCCAATTTATAAGCTTGGTGAAGACCAATCATCATAGATAAATCCATTCTTCACCCATATGAAAATGTAAACCACTTATGATCAAGTGCACTATCTCTTGAGTTGTGGTTGGCTTGCTTCATCTTTTTTATCAATGCTTGCATGAGAGAACTACTTAGAATACCACTTGAAATACATGACTAGCTCTCTTTTGGGTGTTGCTTGCTCTTTAGATCAATCCTTTTGATTGCTTCAACTAAGCATCATAAGTTCCTCGGATCATCACTTCCATGTTAGCCTTCCAAGTCCCAAACTTGGTTTCACCTATACACGGCGGCAAGCCCCTCACTAGGGAGAAGTGACCTTTCTCCAAAGAACCACTCTTGATACTCACTTGAAATGATATAGTTTGATTGATCCAAATGATGAACTCAATCTTGATGAATAATCCTTGAATCTATATTTGAGTCCAACTCTTTCTACTTGTTTAAGTCCTTTTCCTTCTACCAAATAATCTCCAATCATCACTAGAACTTAAACTTCACCTTCATCTTAAGTTTGATCTTGATCTTCAAATTGAGTACCAAATAAGTATACCAAGTATATTTCACAATACAAAAGTCTTGTACTCATTGCTTTTCATGCTTCTAGATCAATCCAAAACCAAACTTAGGTACCTCAACCACTTGTAAGCATGTTTCCAACTTGAGGACCTTTCAATTAAAAGTGACTCTAGATTAATCCAATGATTTTCACTTTTCTGGCAGATTCTGTACCCTTCAAAGAATAATTCATATCTCCCAATGTACAGATCCAAATTCTATAAAATTTGGTGGAGATGTGCTTCACTAAGTCATATAGCAACTGTAAAAATTTGAACTTCTTTTGACTTTTAGATTGCTACTAGATTTCAAATCTTCCACCACTGCTACATGCTGAAAACTGCTGCACTATAGCTGAAAAGATGCACTCCAAAACCGAAGCATCTCTTATCCACTTCTCATGAAATTTCTACAGCATCTTCTTTCATAAGTGTAGAGCATGTATACCAAATTTCAAGCCAATCCAAATAGATTTGATCACTCAAACATGGCTAAGATCACTGCTAGCTCAGATTTTTAATGTAGGACAGATTTCAATACATGAGCTATTCTTCATCAAATATGAATCAAACTTGAAACTAACTTGTTTGAATACTTTCACAAGACATATATCCATTCAATCCACTTACTAAATATCATCTCATGAATTTATTCAACACAAACCAATCCAAACTTGATTACTAAGCTTTTAATCCATTCAAACATCTCATAGCAAGCAACATTGCATATATATCCAATTCAATCAACTCATATGCACCCAAATAAAATAATCAACAAGAGATATACCTTGGTTAGCTCATGATTATTCATAGCAAGCTTTCAACTTGAATATTTGCAAGCCATCAAATATGATTCCAAATCACCACAACTTTGATTATTGCACTTGTATGTTGTAGTACTTTGGACTTCACTCATTTTGACTTGGCATTAGGATTGGATATGCATTGAGCTTCATAACTTGACTCAATATATGATGAACAAAATGAAACAATTTGAATCAAGCCTCCAATGCCGATGGTACCTATAAACAATCATCCACTCTTCGATGGTACCCAAACAAGTTTGGGTCCTCTCAAGTTAGGTGCAACATACTTAGGCATTGCCTTAGTATGAATAGCGGGATGTTTTGCAATAGCAACATTAGAGGTACCATTTACATCCTTTCTAAGCACATTAGTATCATGAATTGAAATATGCTTAGAAGTGTTACCTAGGGGACATGAATGTGCCATGTGTCCCCTTTCCCGGCATAAGTAGCAACTTCTTTTAGAGTGAGCCTTTTCTTCCTTGCTCATGTGTTGCTTCTCAATGCCTTGCCTCTTATGAGTTGCTTGAGCTTTCTTCTCAAGCTTGGTAGGACACCCCGAGACAAAGTGTCCCATATCTCCACATTTGAAGCACTTGATGTGAGCATGTACTTTCTTCTCATCTTGATTCTTGCTCATCATCTTGACATCTTGAATTTGCATTGGATGTCTTGTTCTTCCACCCCTTCTTGTTTTCTTCTTCTTTATCATCAAGTCACTAACATCTTCATGATTGATCTTGACTTTAGCTTGGGGCTTTGCTTTTGGCTCAACTTGAGACTTCTTGGTAGGGCAACACTTGGCAATATGTCCTACTTTATGGCATTGGTAGCACATGAGTTGGGATAGCTTCTTTGCATCTTGCTTCTTCATAATCTTGCCCTTGCTCTTATTGTAGCCAATACCACTCTTATCACCATATCTTCTTTGATTGGTCATGATATGCTCAATGGCGATTTTAGAGTTGTAGCACCTCTCCAACTTGTTGCTCAAATTCTTCACTTCACTTTTGAGCTCATTGTTCTCCTTCAAAAGGTTAGTCTCACAAGACATAGAAGTAGAACAAGCATCTAATTATGAAGAACATGGCATATCTAATAAATCATCACAAGAGGTGGATACATGCTTCTTGCCTACATCACAAGGGTTAGTAATATGTGATTGATCATTTGACCCAAATGATGAGCTCTCACTAGATTTGGTTTCTTCATTAGAAGGCTTCTTAGTGAGTAAAGCATGTTCTTGTGCCAAATTATCATGAGCAACACTAAGTTCCTCATGAGCCAATTTTAGCTCCTCATGTGAACAAGTAGTAACATAAAGTAGATGCTTTTGTTGTTCACATGTGGTTTTTAGAAATGAGTTTTCATTTTTTAATTTGCTTGTTTTTGCCATCTCATTTCTTAGGGCCTTTGAGAGTTTATATAGAAGCTCAAAATTTGGATCATCACAATCAACAACAAAACCACCAATTGATACCTTAGTGTCACCATGTGACATGGAACAATGTGGTGATGTTGAAGATCTTGTTGAAGCATCACTCTCATAGCCATCACCTTCACCATCAAGTGTGCATGAAGTAGAATCATTTCTTGCATCACTTGTGGCATTATCATCATTCTTGTCAAGTGATCTTGTGGCATGATCATCATCATCACTTGACATTGAGGTGGAGCAATCCTCCACAACCACCTCGTTATGGTCATGCTCAACATCCTCATGTACCTCCATCACTATGTGATCATCCTTCTTGAATTTTCCATCATCCCAAATAGAGGAGCCACAATAGTGATGCTTGAGCGTCGTCCACATGCTATGTGCACTTGAGAGACCCCTCACCTTGTCAAAAATCTCATCATCTAAAGCTTTGATTAGATAAAACTTAGCTTGTGCATCAAGTGTTCGGCAATCCTTTTGAGCTTGGGTACGGTTACCACACCCATCCAAGTCATGAGAAAAGCCAACAACTATGATCCACCAAAACTTAGGGCCAAGAGCACGAAAATGATCAAGCATGTGATTTTTCCACCATGCATAGTGAGTGCCATCAAAAATGTGTTCCACACAATCATCTAGCCCATAAGCCGCCATCCTCTCGGGTCGGTGAAGACCGCAAATGAGAGACCCGGCTCTGATACCAATTGAAGGGTCGAGATGACGGACTAGAGGGGGGTGAATAGTCCTTTCTAAAACTTAAACGCGTAGGCTAACCAAAACAAATGCGGAATTAAACTTATCGGTCTAGCCAAGACTACACCCCTCTATCTAAGTTCTCTAGCACCTTGCAAAGATCCTAATTAAGCAACTAAGGTGCTAAGCTTACCAAGAGCTCACCTAATCAATTCTAGAGCAAGGTCACACAAACCTATGCACTAGTATTTTGCCAAGCGAGGGAGCTCCTACACAACTAGTGAAGCAAAAGCACAAAGCCTAAGCTCGCTAGCAAAGCTCAATAACAAGGCAACTAATGCCAAATTAGAGAGCGCAAAACACTTAGCTACACAAACTAAGCAATGTGACTAACAAGGTTACACAAACCGAATTAGCCACGCAAAGGGGAAACTTCTAGCTACACAAGCAAGAAGATAACTAGCAAGCTACCCAAGCAAACTAGTTACGAGAGCAACTACACAAGCACAAGTATATATGAAAGTAAATACAAGCTTGTGTTGCACGAAAGCAAACCACCGAGAAGAGTAGACAATGTTGACACGGTGATTTTCTCCCGAGGTTCACTTGGTTGCCACCAAGCTACGTCCCCGTTGTGTCGACCAACACCTCGTGGTTCGGCGGCTAATCGGTCACACACCGAGCCTCTCAAAAGGCACCGCAAGAACCCACCATAAAGTGTGGTAGCTCAATGACACGCTCAACTAGAGTTGCTCTTCGCGATCCCCGCGGGGTGAGCACAATCCCCCTCACAAAGCTTCTCCGGAGCCTCGCACAATCTTCTTGCGAGCTTCGACGGAGCCACGAGCCACCAAGCCGTCTAGGAGGTGGCAACCTCCAAGAGTAACAAGCACCACCGGCTTGCAACACGATCACCTAGTGCCACACGATGCAATCTCTCAAAGCAACGCACTAGAATCGCTCTCTCACTCGATCCGATGAACACTATCAAGTATGAGTGAGTTAGAGGGCTCCTAAGCACTACCACACAAGTCACAAAGACTATAGTGTGCTCAGCTGCCGGCCACGACCGGCCAAGGCATCTATTTATAACCCCACGGTCAAATAGAGCCGTTACCCCTTCACTGGGTCTTTTTCGGGACGACCGGACGCGCCGGTCGTAACTGACCGGACGCGCTCAGCCGCGTCCGATTCTCCAACGGTCACTGACACCCAACGGTCAAACCAGCGACCGGACGTGCCGCTGTCATGACCGGACGCGCCGCTGCCATGACCGGACGCGCCCCTAGCAATGACCGGACGCGCCGATCGCACAGTACCGCGCGCGCAACGATATGACCGGACGCGCTCCTTGCGACGACCAGACGCGACAGTGCCCGCGTCCGGTTTGAGTCCAGTAAGCTCCCTCGATGATCGGACGCGTCCGATCATGTGTGACCGGACGCGCCTCGCGTCCGATCGTACTCAGCTTCCTCTGGACACCTGACCGGACGCGCCGGTCCCGCGAGTGACCGGACGCGCCGGTTGCAAACCCTAGCATCCGCGCCTGCGCTGTACTGACCGGACGCGTCCGGTCATACCATGACCGCGTCCGGTGCAGCGTCCGGTCACCTCTGTGACCTCCGTTCGCCTCTGTTTCTTTTCCGACTTCCAGCGTAGTGGAAAATAGGCTTTTCAACTCCTCGAAAACGCCTGAATCCCGCGCTCGTAAGCTCGGCGGGAGGGAGAGAGGAACCCAAACCCTCTCTACCGCTCAAACTCCACCGCCTTCGCAAATGTGCCAACACCAACAAGTGATCACCACCTTGTGCACGTGTGTTAGCTTTTTCATAATCATTTTATCGAAGGAGTTAACCACTCAACTTGCCTCGCCACTCGATCCTAACACGTATGCAAAGTTAGATCACTCAAGTGGCACTAGATGACCGATATGCAAACAAGTTTGCCCCTCTTGATAGTACGGCCATCTATCCTAAATCCGGTCATCAACTTCTCTACACACCTATGACCGGTGAAATGGAAATGCCCTAGGTTATACCTTTGCCTTGCGCATTCCACTCCATCTCCTCCGATGTTGATGCAACACATGCACCAACCAATCACCAAATGATATGATCCACTTCATATCATCACGTGACCGTATTGGTTCATCGATCTTGACCTCACTTGCTCTTCACCGTTGCCTCGGTCCTTCGGCGCCAAGCCATCACACAACTTGCCCTTCACCCTGGCAACCGGTCCATCAAACCAAGCCTCATCTTGATCTTCTCCACCTTGGTCTCATGACTCCATGTCATGTCTCATATGTAATGAGCTCCTTCATGACACCATCACCTGTGGACTAATCTCCTGTGTATCTCACATAACCACATATTAGTCCACCTAAGTTGTCACTCAATTACCAAAACCAAACAAGGACCTTTTAGAGGGCTAGAGCATTGGGCTATCTTTATGGTGCTCTAATTTCTCTCCTTAAGGACCTATATGTAAGTGATCATCTAGGACTTTACAGTACAACTGTGAGGGCTACATGGCTCTGGCTTTAGTCAAGTATGGGGACCTTTTCTAGCTTGTTAGAGGTTACCTTTATGATGCAAGAGGGATGTAACCGGGTCGGGTGTAGTGTGGCCTCTGTCCCTATGTGTATAGGTTGCGTGTCATTGTGCTATTCGAAAAGGGAGCTCTACATTTGTAGGCCACAGAAACCTAGCGGCTCTAACTTATTAGACGAACCTTTGAAAGACTTCATAGTAATCCCTGGCTACTGTCACACCCGGTTTCTAAAGAACAAAACCAGGCTAATCATATGTGTGCCCAGGAAGTCCACACATATGCCAGAATGAAAAAGTATCAGAAACAATGTTATTATATAACGTATACATAGCTATATTAACACTTACATCAGAGTATCACGGAACGGTGACTAAACTTCGGGCTCCATTCTTCTCAGGGACGGCTGACTGGGGGTAACATATGCCTAGCACTTCTACTAGTCTTCTGGAAACTCTACTACACCTTTGTCCTTTTTCCGAGTAGCATCTTTTTACACACTGGAGTGTGGGGGAAATAGCAAGAATGAGTCCATGTCAAACTCAACAAGTATAACACAGGGTTCATGAGGCTCAAAAAGGCTAGACACTGTTTGACTGCGTTTAGCTTTTAATCATCATATAATTAGCAATTGAGTAGCATCAAGGTAATCCAAATCCCATTAATGAATCAATGATCAATTGTAATAAGGATAATGAATAGCATTAACATGAGCATAATAATAATCAACAATAATTAAACATAATATAACAATGGTGATCAACTATTCTGTAAGAATCTCCAAGGCCGCTCGTATCCGTGAGCACGGCTAGTATACCAGTTTTTAACTCTGCGCAGAGGTGTACACTTTTACTGTGAGTCATGATTTCCAAATGCATGGGTTTGCAAGGCCCAAAACATCAGAGACCATATAAAGCCATTCAAAAGTTCGTCTAACAAGTTAGGGCCATTAGATTCACTCGGCAGGCAGATGTAGAACCCCCTTCCCTGTGGCACAACAACCGCAGCCTATACACACTAGGCCAGGGGCTCGCACTACACCCAACGTGGCAAGCCATTCTTACGCCATTTAAGGTAACCACTAACAAGCTAGAAAAGGTCTCTTGAACAACTAGAGCCAGAGCCATATAGCCCTCATAGCTGTACTATATGTCCCGGTTATCACTTACAGGTAAGTCCTTACGGAGAGTAACTAGAGCATCAAAATAACCCACATGCTCTAGCCCCTTTCAACAGAAATAACATCATCTTAATTGGTTGATTGCATAATCCATTAGTCAAATTACAAGATCATTGTTCATAATTAAGCGCTAGCAGTAGCTACCCAAATGCATAACCCATAGGTGACAAGAAAACAAGATATCAATAGCTAAGTTATAATCTCTATGGTGGTCAAGGAGGACACATGCATATGTATGATAATTTCAGTGAATAGGTAACAAGGATGGTCCCATGTTATACTTGCCTTAATCAAAGCTTTCCTGATGATACTGCTGGTCTGGCTCAAAATAATACTCCTGATCGTCAAGAAACTGCTCACCGTCTATACTCGATCATCAAGCACCAACACACAATCATCCGAGCAACCATACACTAAGCAAACAAATAGACATAATTAAAACAGTACACCAACAGTAGCAAAACAATATAAAAAGTTTGTAAAACTCTTCTACACGTTACTACGATCACACAGATGTAAAGATCACGAAATTCGGATTTAAAACGTGAAAGTTATGAATTTTCTAAGATTTCCTATATATAAATAATTACTTTAATATAAACTCGAAAATAAAATTTTCCAAACCTACTGTACAGCTACACTAACATATAGAGCTCGCAAATACGAACCTAACGCAACTTGAACGGGTCAAATCGGAGTCAAAACGAAGAAAATATGGCCTAATCAAGATTGTATGTATCCTTTAATCAAATTAAACTGTAACGGTATATGATGTGGGTTCAGCTAGAAAAACTATAATTTAAAATCACATTAATGATAGCAATTAAATCATATAAATATTTATATGTATAAAATATCAGAGTTTAACACCTATTTTGCTTTTAATTAGAAACTAGTTGCATGTATATTGATCAAATTAATATTTAACTTAATAAAGTCATAAATATTTGATATGAAGAACGTTTGCACTATCTTGCCTAGCACGTCGCTACGAAGCTAACGCTATGAGAACGACTTGGAACGGAGACAATATGGATATACGGGAACGTGAGAGCGGACAGCTGAGAGCAAGAGGATCAGACGGAAAAGCTCACCGGCGATTGTCGATGGCAGAAATTAACAACGCTCGATGGCGACGAAATTGGCATCGACTGATCTTGGAGAAAGTGGGCAGCACACAGGTCACACCTCCCACGGCAACAACGGCTTTGCAAAGTACTGATCATGCAGCATCGTGGAGATGCTCCGATGGTGGCTTCAGCTTCCACGGCCATAAAAGCGCATCGGCGGCCAGCGAAAACATGCACGTCGTCACCGTAACGACGGAACACGGGAAACTTGGTGGCAAAACATGTGCATAGCATGCCTGGCGTGGCTTCGTTCATCCATGGCCGACTGCTGCTTGATGTCCAGAAGACATGCATCGATTCAGATATGATGAAAATAAGATAATGACAGTGATGAGCATATATAACTACATAGACTCAATGGCAGTGAGCAGGTCTACGACGACTTATATGAAAGATGTAATTTATTGATTGAGCAATAAATAGGGAACGATGATTTTATGATGCATGACTGACATACACATGACATCAGCATAAGATTTAATCAATAGAATAATGGGACGAGGGGCTAATTTGGCCGCTGACCTTCAGTTAATCATGGTGCACGATTGCATGCTACACGAGATAGCTCGGTTTGCAGGTAAGCGAGTCATGGCTTGTGGCCGCCGGCAGCGTCAGACATAGAAGACATTGATGGAGAGCGGAGTCGGAATTGGAGAAAATGACGGCGACCTTGGGAGGCGCCGCAAAACTGAAAACCCGGCGGCGGCAGCAGCATCCAAGTGTAAAAGGCTGAGCGAGTTGGAGTCGAAAACACGGACAGCCTTGTGGAGTGTGGACAGAACAGATCGAGACGTGATGCGAGATCTGTGAAACTACAGCAGCTGCACATACAGGAGCTTGGGGTCACATATGCCATACAAACAAGATAGAGATAGAGAAGGTTCGTGCATGGCTGAACCAATGGACATGGAGGTTCGAGATGCATCTTACCAGAGAAGATGACCAGAAATTTCCAAAGATCGACGGTGGCTTCTTGGACAACACGAGACGGGCGACGATCTGACGAAGTTCGTAGTGGAGGCGACACTTGACTTCGCGACGACGGTGATGGTTTCCTTGAAGCAAGTTCGGCAACGATTCGTGAACGGCGAAGAGATCAGACGATGTGCACGTAGACTGCGGCGGAACGATGGCGATCTTAACCTCCTGTTGTCCTTGGCGTATGTCCGTGTGGCATACAAAATTAATACGGTTTTTTTTTCTGTGCTACCCGCGTTGGCCTAGCTTTGCTATATATATGTATATATATAGACAATAGATAATAATGGTTATATGGCAAAGGCAACTGTCGTGAAGGAGATTGCTATTTATGGATGGGCATGGCGTGATGAATACGGAGTGGATTGGAAAGGAAAACAAAAATTGATAGGTTACGAGAGCCGGTGCTGCCTAGCATCATCAAGATTCAAGTATGTGGCCTGACTACTTTGATCCGTACAAGCCATTCTGTCAGCAAAGCACAATTGGCCAGCCACCAAAATAAAAGAACGCTACAACATGGAATTGTACAGACCACTATCCTCCATTAGTTAAGGAACCAAAAGGTATTTGGTTTAAGATAGATAAAATTTAGGATTAATTTCTTTTGGAATTAGTTAAGTTCAGCATTAAAAGTCCAGGATTGCTATTTAAGCCGCGAACAATACTCCGAAAGCTCCAAAATTCAGGGAAAATTCTCTGAGATATTTTAGAATGAGACGAACCCAAATAAAGTAGTTGGAGCTCATGAAAAGATTGATGAAGAGATCAAGGAAAAAGATTAAGCTCACGGAAACTAAAATTTTAAATCCAGAAAATACCAAAAAGTTTTCCGATGAGAAGTAAACGTCGTCCTATGATATTTTGAAAATAATAGCACTCACCAACACCAAAGATAAGCATCAAACAAACACCACATTATCAAATTAATATGAAGAAGTTTAAAACCACAATTTTCTATATTTAAATTAGCAACAACTTAACTTATCTAATAAATTTATTCAAATATTGAAATCATTTATTTTATTTAGTGTTTTCTAAGCACAACCCAAAATTGAAAATTTTGGGGTGTGACAGCTACTTACCTTGGTAGTATTTTGGGGAGTCATGACACCGGGCATATGGGAATCACGACTTACAGTGAAAGTGTACAACCTCTGCAGAGTGTAAAACTATTATAACAGCCGTGCTCATGGTCACGAGTAGCCTTGGAACCCTTATGGAATAGATGATCGCTAATGACTATTTTGTTTATGCTATTCATTATTCATATTACCTGATCATGAGTTTATCATGGGAATTATAACAACTTGATGCTAAAATTATGACAACTAAAAGCTACATGTAGTCAAATCTGTGTCATGCCTATTTGAGCCTCATGAACCTCATGTTACACTTGTTGAGTATGAGATGTACTTACGCTTATTTATTTCTCATTACTTAGATAAAAATTCTGGATGGGTAACAGATTGCTATGGTAATGACGACTTTTCTGAGGACTACTAGTCTTGTGGTCAAACAGTTGACGTGTCTGTGCTTTGGAGCTGCCACGAGAGAGTTATCTTTATAATTCCGCTATATTTATGTAAAAAAATACGTGATAATATTCGTGATGTAATAACACTTGTAATGATACTATCTTTAATTTGTCGTCTTATGTGTGATTGATCTCTGGACGCACATAAAATTATGCATCTCATTTTATTCTTAAAATTGGGTGTGACACCTTGGAATTAATTGGTGGTATGATTTGTATACACAATGATATGATGGAAATAATAGCCATGAGCTAGATAGCAACCACAATATTTCCATGGAATTGATTTGTGAAGTTAGTTTCTACTAGTTCACAAAATTTATCTAGAGCACAGCTTAAGTATCTTTCACTTTTTGACCATTGGATCCAGATTTAAGAAATGCCTATTATAATTTCAACCATGGAGAGATACCTCACTTCATAGTTGATAGGGGCTATATCACAATTTTTAACCTAGCATGAGCTTAGATGCTTGCAAGTTGTGACCTCCCTAAAGGATTTTGGTACCCTCTCCCGTGAAGATAAAAGGCTGGACGAATTTATTTTTGTGGTCTAGTTTTTTTGTTCCTTTTTTTGGAAATTTCACGTTCATCTTATGCTGAGCAAATGAACTATGCTCAATCTACATCATACGAACAAATTTTAAAATATGCAGGCCAAGTTTCTTGTACTGAAAACATCATAAAAAATATATATATAATTGTTATACTCTTTCTCATATATGGTGTTGTTGTGTGTGAAAGTGTTATAGAGCCAGCTAGGCTGATTTGTTTTTTATTCCGCACCGACTGCAGAAAATTAATTTTCACATCTTGCACAAGGTTCATAGATAGGTTTGCTAATTGAACAAGGAGAATTATTATCAGCACATGTCTGCATGCTGGACGTTGTTTTGGAAGGAATATATAGAGATATAGGCATATAGGGGAATCAAAAAGAGCACATGCGTTTTCACCCATATAAATAAACTCACTTTGAGACATAAATTTGAACATTTTACATACAAAATAAAAAATCCCTACATTACAGTTTTATGTTTTGATGTACAAACACCTATAAAACCTTAAATGCTTCAAGAAAAAAAAATATACAACGCATCAGATGAAAGCACTCCTGTACTAATGCAAATAAAGCAAAGAACTGGACCCAAAGTACAAAGCTACATACGTACGGCCCATGGGAATCATTCAAGTGTTCTCTTCTCTAGTCTCTCCAGATTGATGATGACTTCGTTGCTCAACCTAGCCTGTTTGCTGTTGTGACTTGGGAGCTGCCTGCTGCTGTTTGTTTCAGATGAGGAAGGTAGAGTTGACCTGGTGCAATCAGACGATCTGTGTGCATGATACGTATGCCGCAAGCACAGCTAGTAGACACGGGCGTGGCAGAACCAGAGCCTTGACGGTGGTGCAGGGTCTGATCAGTGGTCTTGTTTTTTTAGAAATGGAACAATTCTTTTTTTTTGTGAACAAGAAATGGAACAATTCTGGCCATGATAGTAAAGATGCATCATAAACACGTACACGATGCTTACAGCCTTACGACACCTGCTTTGGAACATAAATAACAAAACCTACATTCTAATGTTAGGTTGATCTCCTCCCGACTTGGTCCAACGACCGAGTCGGGGCCTTGATCTGCGCTCTGATCGGGGGCGCCCAACCGTTGACCTGGCTCGTGGACCCCCGCGCAGCACTATAAGAGGGAGGTGGGGGCCAGGGCACTAGATACGAGGTTATTCATAGCCGCCACAATCCCCACCGACTGCCCTAACCCTACCGATCGAGGGAGTGCTGAAGCGGCGAGAAGCGCCACCCTGCCACCTGCCTCGACACCGCCGCCCACTCTTCATCAAGCTTGGACACCACCGCTGGGACACTGTCGTCACCGAGATGACCTTCTCCTCCTCCAATTCCGACGGTCAGGCATCTAACCTCTCTCTTTCTCTCTTTCCGGTTCATGTTTTAGGTAGAAGAACTTGTTATCCATTTCTAGTGAAATCACCCTCTATATCTACACCTGAGTGATCCTAAATTTCTATCAAATACTTGATACTATGTTTAACTGATTCCTACTAATGTGTATATCCTAACAGTAATCTCTTGCTTTCTACCTGAGTTCCAACGTCAGTGCTTGTATCATAGAGGCGCATTGCTGCAGCAATGCCAGGTCCCGCACGCTCCAACGTCTGTCTATGTATATGGCATTGGTCCTCCCATTTTCATCACTTCATCTTACCTTTCAGAGCTTACTATGTCCTGCTCTGTCATACTCTCGTTTGACGTAGCCTTCACATTAATATCCAAGATTATCAGTTACCTTTTCATATAGATCGAGTAGGTGCATGCAGCAGTCTCATTATTGATGCTCTCATATCTTTTCACATTTAATCCCATCTTAAGAGAACTTGAAAGAATCACCAACTCGCAACAGATTTTTTTGTGAAATTGATGTCTAGAGGTCCTCATCTGCCGTCCTGTACATATACATCACCAGCAAATTGCTAGCAAGTGTAGTTTTCTTGATGTTGTATAGTTTCAGATGATGATGATCCATCACTGACAAGAACGTTGGAGAAACTTCTAGGCTGTGATATCACCTTGATTGACAGTTAGGGATGGTAGGCATTGGGACAAGAAAACATGTGGCGGTCATCACAGCACTGGGACCTACGAGTGCTTATTGTTAGGCCCTGTTTGGTTACACATGTTAAAGTTTAACAAACACTGTAGCACTTTCGTTTTATTTGACAAAAAGTTTCCAATTTTAGACTAATTAGGCTTAATAGATTCGTCTCGTAAATTACTCCTAATCTGTGCCGACATGCATGCAATTAGTCTACATTTAGTACTTCATGCATTTGCCGCAAATTCGATGTGACGGGAGTTAAACTTTAACAAATGAAAACCAAACGGGGCCTTATTTTGCTTCCACAATAGCGAGTCATTTAGAGGTTCGAGCCATTCTTCGTCTCCTCCCGGCGTGGAGGCACAGGGCGAACTGCCACCTCCCCTCCTTCCCCATAGTTCAGGATCGTGGTGCAGTCACGGACAATGGAGACGGCGGCTCTGCAGTCGCTCGGGTCACGCGTCAAGGGTTTGCCTGCAAACAAGATCAGCTCGGGCTGGCTTCCGCTGTACCAAGAGGTCAAGAATAGACCCTTGTCTTTCGTGAAGGGCAAGCACGGCCTGTGTGTCCCTGATGATGTCTGCCATAAGAATGGCCGCTTTGAAGACCTGAAGGAGCAAATGACCCAAGGTTGGGACATGACAAGCTTGATGAGCGCGTCAGAGGCATCATTGTAGAGACGTGCACCAAATCAGCCATAGTTACTTTATGGGGCGCTAGTGTCCTCATTGTGAACAAGTGGTTGGAGAGGCTGGGCATCGTCGATACAGGCCTCTCCAACACGGCCAAGCAGAAGGAGTACATTGCAGCTCTGGCGAAGGAAGAAAATGAGAAAACGCTGGAGAAACTGAAGAAACAGCACGATGAGGAAAGCGCCAGGTTCCAGAAATTATCTACAGAGTTCGATGCGCATAGGATGCTAACCAAGATGTGGCTGTCCCACTTGATGGTGAAGAGTCTGGACCCCTTGAGCTAACAAAAAATCTGCAAGCTTCAGGAGGCATTTGCCCTGTTCGACAAGGACGGAGATGACTGCATTACCTGCTAAATAGAGCTGTTCTGGAAACATTGGGCGAGAGCATAGATAAGGCACGGTTACAGAAGCTGGTGGTCGACAGTGGAAAGATTGGCCTTCCTAATTTTCTAAATTTCATGGCTGAGAAAGTTAAGCATGCTCAAGCAATGGAACTCCAAGGGAGTAAACTGAATCACGAAGCATGGAGGTCATCGCTTTAGATGAGATTACCAAGAATGAATCACAAAGTAATAATATAATAGACGTTGCATATGATTCTCTCCTAGTTAAGTGCACTCCTTTTCTTTATTTCTGCCGGCAAGACTTGGCTGTGTGTGGTAGCAATGGCCGCAATTTTTCTATTTTCTAAAAAAATATCCTCACCTATACGGATGGCAGTCATTGGGACATGAAAAGGTGTGTTGGTTGTCATGGCATTGGGACCTTTGAGAGCTCATTGCTATTTTTCTTCCATCATAGCGTCATTAGAACCTTGATCGATAGAGAGCTTTGCTCTAATTTAGGTAAAGGCGTCAGCTGGAAGGACTTATATCCACGTATTGTAAATGAACCAAAGTGGGGAAAATTATCAATGGAGCCCATCCTACATCAATAAAATCAGAGCTGATGAAAAGCTATGCGGGACACCAACACCACAGCTACCACCATTTTTAGTCTGAACTACACCGCCACATTATAAACCATCTTCCTTCCATCTTCACCTCTTATTTGAAAGCTAGCAGTGCCGGATATATATCTAGAGCTAGTTGAAATGAAACTATTTATAAGCCTCTCGTGGTTTTCTAGTCGATCTGGATGGCTATGCATCATGCATGGATCATGCGTGCACAAACAAGGTGGAGATTACTCTTTTCCTCCTTTTTTTTGTCTGTTTTAATGGTTAGCATAGTCGCCATAGGATTGGCATGGAAGGTATCTGGACATACAGAGGTGCCATCAAACTGCTGGTTGCGAAGCCTTCATCAAGAAGGATTCTTGGTTAACGTTATCTTCATATTGGGTGTCTTTGCTGTTTAGTAAACCAAATAAAGCTGGTATTGGCTTCCTTGCTCGACATGGCATGTTCAGAGAACATTTAGTTGTAAACCCTGTTTGTTCCTGCAGCGATACAAGATGCCTCCTAGAACCATAGTTCTCGTCCTAGTAGTGGTTTAGCACAAATAAATATCAGTTAGATTCTTATTTCAGTTAAGTTCTTTCTTTTTCCTTTGGCGTGCCCGACGGTTTAGTTTTGATGATATTTACAGTCTCGATAAAAATAAAACATCGCTTGTTGATACTCATTTAACAGTCCCTCCATCCCTAGTATATCTGCCACCTTTCTTTCATGTCCCTTCGTTGGAAGATCTTTTTTTAGGAAGCACGGTTTGCCGCAGATTTTATTAGACGACGGAAAAGGAAAAAAAGAGAACCTACAACAAACTAATTACAACCGGGCTGACCTGTGAAGAACAGCGACCGACAACCGGCAAAACAGCGACCAGAAAAAAAAGGAAAACAACAAGAACCACTACAGGAAAACTCAGCTTTGCCGACTGCTAGTACCCTTTGCCACCTGCCAAATACAGGGCAGTCGGCAAACATGCTCTTTGCCGACCGCCCCAATGACCGGTCGGCAAAGGAGTCTTTGCCGACTGCCATTAATTCCTCAGCTGTCGGCCATTCCCAGCAGTCGGCAAAGACATCCTCAAACTTTTGCCGGTTGTCGGTCGCAACTTACTCAAAATGTGTGGGTTTTGTACATCTGACATCACAACTTACTCAAAATTTTTTCAAATTTTTATCATAGGCTCCTCATGTGATAACATGACACCTCAACAAGTTTCGTAATTTTCCGATTTCGTTTGAATTTTATATAATTAAAAATCACTTCTACCACACTTAGATGGTCATGTTCCGTGGACAAAGACTTCAAAATTTTGGGTGAGTTTTTGGATATGGCCTCAAAATACATTCTTCAATATGAATATCATTTTTCGAATGGCTAAGTTTTAATATTTCATGCACCTACAGTTCAAAGTTGGATTATGCAGAGGAAAATTCAATTTAAAGAAATTAATTAACGAAATATAGCAAAAAAAGTCAAAAAATCACAAAACTTTTTGAGGTTCACACCTATCACATGTGAAACCTATGTTAAAATTTTCAAAAAATTAAGAGCAAGTTGCGGCTGCAAAAAAAGGGGAAAACACAAAAATTCTTTGCCGACTGCCTTGGTCTAGGGCAGTTGGCAAAGTGATTTTATTAAAATATTGTTCAGTGCCTTTGCCGACTGCCTATACCGGGAACAGTCGGCAAAGGACTTTAACCTAAAAAGATTGGGCTGGCCCATTTCTACCTCTCTCTCTCCACTCCAATCGCCCGCCTCCCCTGCCCGTAGCGCCGCCACCGCGCCCCTCCCCTTCCCGCAGCGCCGCCGCCGGCCCTCTCCCCTGCCCACGGCGCCGCCGCCCCTCTCCCCTGCGCCGCGCACCGCTGCGCCCCGCACGCCGGCCACACCGCGCCCCGCCCCGGCGCCCGGCAGCGCCGCCGCCCCTCTCCCCTGCGCCGCGCAACGTTGCGCCCCGCACGCCGGCCACGCCGCGCCCTGCGCGCCCGGCCGCGCCCCGCCCAGGCGCCCGGCAGCGCCGCCGCCCCTCTCCCCTGCGCCGCGCACCGTTGCGCCCCGCACGCCGGCCACACCGCGCCCCGCCCCGGCGCCCGGCAGCGCCGCCGCCCCTCTCCCCTGCGCCGCGCACCGTTGCGCCCCGCACGCCGGCCACACCGCGCCCCGCCCCGGCGCCCGGCAGCGCCGCCGCCCCTCTCCCCTGCGCCGCGCACCGCTGCGCCCCGCACGCCGGCCACGCCGCGCCCCGCGCGCCCGGCCGCGCCCCACCCCTCTCCCCTGTGCCCCGCACGCCGGCCACGCCGCGCCCCACGCGCCCGGCCGCGCCGCGCCCCAACGCCCCGGCCTGCCTGCCCCGGCGCCCCGACTGCGCCGCGGACCGCGCGCCCGGCCGCGCCGCGCCCCGACGCCACGGCCCGCCCGCCCGGCCGCGTCGCGCCCCGACGCCCTGGCCCGCCCGCCCCGGCGCCCCGGCCGCGCCGCGCCCCTGCCCGCCCATCCAGGCGCCCCCACCGCGCCCCGGCCTGCCCACCCCGGCGTCCCAGCCGCGCTGCGCCCCGCGCACCAGCCCCGCCGCGCCACGCCGCGTCGCCCCGCAGCGCCGGCGCCCCACAGGCCCGGCTCCCCGGCGCCTCGCAGCCTCGCGGCCACCCCGGCTCCTCGGCAGCCCCTGCGCCCCGACCCCCGTAGCCCCCAAGGCAGAGAGGCATGGGAGCAGGACAAGGAAAGGAGGAGAAGGGAGAAGGAGGGAGAAGGAAGAAGAAGGGAGAAGAGAGAAGGAAGAAGGAAGAAGGAGAAGGAGAAGGAGAAGGAAGAAGGACAAGAAGAGTAAGGAGGAAGAGAGAAGGAGAGAAGGTGAGGAGGTGCCTCGACCATCTTCTTGGCGTCTACGTTTCGTCGACACCTCCACCGTCATCGAACCGGCTACAAGAGCAAGGTATATTAACCCCTTCACTACTTGTCGGCCTTCGTGCCATTGTGATGTCGGCCTTCGTGCCGTTGTGATGTCGGCCTTCGTGCCGCTGTGGTTATCGGCCTTCACGCCGTTGTGATGTCGGCCTTCGTGCCGCTGTGGTTATCGGCCTTCGTGTCGCGGTGGTTATTGGCCTTCACGCCGTTGTGGTTATCGGCCTTCGTGCCGCGGTGGTTATCGGCATTCGTGCCGTTGTTTTTTGTAGGTTTCGGAACCTCCCCGTGTAGGGGAGGTGCTGCCGGAATTTTGAGTGGATACTAACCTTTTTTTGTCCTTTTTGTAGGATCACCTGTGGGAGGTACTCGGTGACTCCGATCGTCTTCGTGGGCGCTGCAGGTCTTCCTGCACCGCGTCGACTCTCCACCGCCCTGCTACTCGCCTTTGTGCCGCTACCCTAGGTATAATTCACCTCTCATCCTTATAGTAGTTGTAGATTGCGCAGCCAAGTTAGGCGTCTCCCGTCCGAAAGGGATACGCGTTCGTTGGTATGCTGATCAGTGCATATCTGCGACAGTATCTCTTTCGAATTGTCTACGTTTTTTGGACAACACACGGATGCGTAGATGGGTTAGCTTCCATGTTTCGCTCCCATTCGAGTCAGAGTTTTGGCCGCACCTTTCCGTTGTTCTCCGGATACACACTCTCCATGCCGGGACGTGTATCGGGAGAACAGCGGGGAGGTGCAGCCGAAATTCCGTCTCGGATGGGAGTGGAGCATGGAAGCTAACCTCATCTACGCATTTTCGGGTGGGATTAGGACCTATCCTTCACCTATTAGATGGTAGGAACGCCTTGTAGATGCAAATGATGGTTTTATTACTCGCTTACATTGGCGCATAACAGAGGATGGATGACCGTGAGTAGATGTACACTGGCTGGACAACTAAGAGGAAGAGCGATGAATGGGTTAGGGGGACCAATAATTTCCTAGAGCAAGCATTTGGGTCGGCTGCTCAAGGGTCGGATCGGACGTTGTGTCCCTGCAAAGAGTGTAAGAACCAAAAAAGAAAAGTACAGAGGAGGTCTACAAAGATCTTTTCAAGTACGGATTTGTGGAAAACTACAAGAGGTCGATCTTCCATGGTGAAGCAAAAGCGCGTATTAGAGAGGAGGAGGTAAGAGCACGCCTCGAGGAGTATGATGGAGATGCTAGGTTGGCCAACATGGTGGTAGACTATAACGAGGCACATGGCAATGAAGGATTGATGGAGGAGGATCCAGAGGAAACCGCAAAGGCTTTCTATGAAATGATGTCTTCGGTGCAGAAGCCCCTTCACGAGAAGACAACAATGTCACAACTAGATGTCGTTGGTCGCCTTCTAGGGTTGAAGTCGTAGTTGAGCCTGAGTCGAGACGGCTTCAATCTCATGTTGACAGTTTTGGGCACAATACTTCCGAAGGATCACACGCTGCCGAAGAACACGTACGAGTCAGTGAAGCTCCTCCGTGCACTTAAGATGTCATATGAATCGATCTATGGTTGTCCTAATGGGTGCGTCCTATTTAGGGGAGAAGATCTAAAGGCTGCAATGCACTGTCCAAAGTGCAAGGCCTCTAGGTATGTGGAGGTAGATGGTGGTGCTGGCAAGAAGGTGGAGTCTAAGATCCCCAAGATGATCGTTCGGTACCTTCCACTCACCCCGAGGCTCCAACGGATGTTCATGACAGAGGAGTCCGCGAAGCAGATGACATGGCACAATGATGGCAAAAGATACAGTGACAACATGGTACACCCATCGGATGCTGAGGCATGGCAGTACTTCGATATGCAGTATCCTGACAAAGCTAAGGACGCTCGGAATGTACGTGTAGCCATAGCAACAGATGGGTTCAACCCGTATGGAACACATGCAGCCCCGTACACTTGTTGACCGAGTTGCGGGCCCAACAGGCGGCCCAAGAGGAGGCCCATCAGCAGCAGCTGGCGGCCCAACAGGAGGCCCATCGCCGGCAGTTGGAGGCTATCCAGGAGCACTCGGCGCGTCAGATGAAGGAGTTTGCTAGCTTCTTTCAGGGCCTGGAGATCCCTGGTTTCAGATGTCCTCCGTTTCCTTCCGTGATCTTCGCTCCACCACCTGTTCTCAGTCCACCCCCTGTTCCTAGCCCTTTAGGGACTCTAGTGAGTTTCTAGCAGTCTTTGTATTATTTTTCGCTTGTGCGGCCATCCCACAGGTACTAATGAGATCGCTTCTCCTCTGTGCATCCACTGTCGGCGGGTTCAAACCCGACTCCACATGGCCTTTTCTCTAGGCCATGTGGGGCCGGTTGCCCCTCAGCCACAGCTCTCGTGGCCAGGTGGCGTTCCTCCTAGGCCTACGCAGGAGGGGGGCTTCGGATGGGCTAGCGACTCTCCGCCTGCCCACCAGATCGGATCCGAGTGGGTGTACAACAGCGCGCCACAGGTTAGACCGTCCGCGTGGCCTTCGTGGCCAGCTGGGAGCTCTTCACACTATGGTGGCGACGGGTCGCAGGACGCGTGACTGCCTATGTGGTTCTTCTACTTTGCAGGATGTTTGATGTTGGTTTTGCACACCATGTTGGATGTTTGATGTTGGATGCTCGATTAGTACGATTTGTTGGATTATGGACTTGTTGGACCTCTTTGTTATGAATTATATATGCTATATATGTGGATTTGTGTGATATATTTGAATTTGTTGCTGTGATGCAAAACAGAAAAAACAGATCAAAAATTTACTTATTCCAGCTTTGCCACCTGCCACGTAGAAAGCAGGTGGCAAAGCTAGAATCTCAGAAACCATGGCAGCTTTACCACCTGCCAATCAAGGCAGTCGGCAAAGAATCCTTTGCCACCAGCCAATAAAGGCAGTCGGCAAAGAATTTATGTTCTGAAAAAAAATTTAAAATCATTTGCCACCTACCAATCAAGACAGTCGGCAAAGAATTTCTGTCCTGAAAAAAATAAAAAAACCTTTGCCACCTGCCAATAAAGACAGTCGGCAAAGAAATTATGTTCTAAAAAATTAAAAAAAACCTTTGCCGACTGCCGCGTGGCAGTCGGCAAACAAAACGCGCACCGTCATCTCACGACGACGTACGTCTCCTTTGCCCACTGCCGTGTTGACAGGTGGCAAAGCCTTTGCCGACTGCATTCCACATGACAGACGGCAAAGTTTTCTTTGCTGACGAATTCTTTGCGACCTCTTCTTTGCCGACTGCCATGTGTAATGCAGTCGGCAAAGCCTTTGCCACCTGTTTTAGTGCCTTTGCCGACTGCTTCTGGCAGTCGGCAAAGGGGGGCATTCCTGTAGTGAACAAGGCGTAGCAGCCTCCTAAAACAAACTTGAACACCACAACTAGAAGAAGAAAGAGAAAAGGACTACTGCAAGTTCGCCGCATTTTGTGTTGGTGCCATTGCCAATGTATAGTGATTTATATCATCCTTGCACAACATCGCCACTTGTCTTGGGCCCATGCGAAGAATCTACACTTCGGTTATACCATAGTTATTGTTCTATATATAACTCAAACCCAGCTTGATAATAACTGCAACCACAACAAATATCATAGACCGTCTTCCTGTCCTCTGTACCCATTACTATTTATGAGTACGCACTTTCACTCCCTCCATCGGTTACTACTACAAATATATAGCTCGATCTCACAGTCACAAGCCATTGTGGAGTCCAAATTAGGATGTTCGTTGTAAAGGCCTTCCTGTTCCCATAGTGAGAAAAGCTAGGTCTCATACTCATGAATGACTGATAGATGGATCTTGCACGCATCATGCTCCAAAATGGGAGGATCACTCATTTCCCATTTTCATTTTGTTTGTTATTGTATTTTGTTGGCTGAGCGTGTGAGGCGCTGGGACATGCAACATTGCTATCCACCATATTGATACGAGGCCCATATGAAGGATGCAGGCTTCTTGAACTTCTTCACCAAGTCCCAACGTTCAGACAGGCTGCAAGTGGGGAACAAGGAAAGAAGAAAAGGATGCATATGAAAGCAACACATCGCTTTGTCAAGTGGTGTTTTACGGTTGCACAATCATCAGGCCTGCTATCCTTGTTGTCTGATTATGAAGCCAAGCAACACATCGCTTTGTCAAGTGGTGTTTTACGGTTGCACAATCATCAGGCCTGCTATCCTTGTTGTCTGATTATGAAGCCAACGATTTTAATAGCTGCATGTGTTTGGAGTCGTTTTCATTGAGCTTTTGCTACCTGCTTTCTCACTGAAACCTCGGGTCCTATGGAACAGCTTGCTCACCAATGGCTACACAGCAGTCCACAATGTATCTCAATTTGGATTAGCTTAATATATATCTATAGAAAGCACGTGGGTACCGGATAGAATGCATGCATCAGAAGGGGCCATATCTAAATTGCCTACAACTGTCCAATAAAAATATCCCCACAAGTCTACATCTAGATTACCAACATATTCTATTAACAAAACCATACTTTCAAAACTACCACTCATTACTACAAATAGTTAATCACTGCTGGCTCGGAAACCGCCATCAATATATGTCAGTTTTGCGAGTCAGCGGTGATAGTCGGTAGTGATGTGGATCATCACCACCAGGTTTGAAACCAGCTCAGAAAACTGAGAAAAAAAAAACAGATCTTCTTATCTCTTATTTACATCCTTCCGCCACTATCCCTCTGATGCTACAATTAATACAAATATATACTTAGTAAGTGTCTTATTTACATCCTTCCTCCATCTCTGTCCTCGGATGCTACGACTAATACAAATATATATTTAGTAGGTGTCAACGTAACTAGCTAGCTCGATATCTCTCAGTCAATAAAGCCTCAAGAAGCCTCAAGTGGAGTCAATGTGGAGGTTCATCCTTTCTTCTTGTGTGTCCTGTGTGCATACGATTTCTCATCAGGATGACAGATACATGGATCATGCACTGTTGTAATTTCCCTTGTTATTTTGTTGTCATTTTGATTGGCTCGGTATGGGAGGCATTGGGACATGCAACTGTGCTATCAGCCATTTGCCATCCGAGATCGAGATGAAACTCTCGAGTTCTCGCACAACTTCTTTCAATGATTGTTTGGCTGCACTCCAATAATTTTTGACCCCCATCACTCCCAACCCATGTGAATTGAGATGGATTAAAGTGCAACCAAACCAGCTGTCACACCCCGGTTTTCTAAAGAACAAAACCAGGCTAATCATATGTGTGCCCAGTAAGTCCACACATATGTCAGAATAAAAAAGTATCAGAAACAATATTATTATATAACGTATATATAGCTATATTAACACTTACATCAGAGTATCGCGGAACGGTGACTAAACTTCAGGCTCCATTCTTCTCAGGGACGGCTGACTGGTGGCTCCGTATACAAAGACTTCTGAAAGACTTCTGGAAACTCCACTACCTCTTTATCCTTATTCTAAGCAACACCTTACTACACACTGGGATGTGGTGGAAATAACAAGAGTGAGTACATGTCGAACTCAACAAGTATAACACAGGATTCATGAGGCTCAAAAGGCTAGACACTGTTTGACTGCATTTAGCTTTTAATCATCATATAATTAGCAATTGAGTAGCATCAAGGTATTCCAATTCTCATTAATGAACCAATGATCATTTGTAATAAGGATAATGAATAACATTAACATGAGCATAATAATAATCAATAGTAATTAAGCATGATATAACCATGGTGATCAACTATTCTGTAAGAATCCCCAAGGCCGCTCGTGTATGTGAGCACGGCTAGTATACCAGTTTATTAAACTCTGCGCAGAGGTGTACATTTTCACTGTGAGTCATGATTTCCAAATGCATGGGTTTGCAAGGCCCAAAACATCAAAAATCATATAAAGCCATTCAAAAGTTCGTCTAACAAGTTAGGGCCATTAGATTCACTCGGCAGGCAGGTGTAGGAACCCCTTTTCAAATGGCACAATTCCTTCTCGGCTATACTCATAGACTAGAGGCTGTCCTACACCCAACATGTCAAGCCTTTCTTACGCCAATTAAGGTAACCACTAACAAGCTAGAAAAGGTCTCTTGAACAAATAGAGCCAGAGTCATATAGCCCTCACAGCTGTACTGTCAATCCTGGTTATCACTTACAGGTAAGTCCTTATGGAGAGTAACTAGAGCAATAATATAACCCCTTGCTCTAGCCCCCTTTCAACAGTAATAAAATCATCTTCATGGTTGATCGCTTAATCCATTAATCAAATTACAAGATCATTGTTCATAATTAAGCACTAGCAATAGCTACCCAAATGCATAACTCATAGGTGATAAGAAAACAAGATATCAATAGCTAAGTCATAATCTTTATGGTTGTCAAGGAAGACACATGTATATGTATGATAATTTCAGTGAATAGGTAACAAGGATGGTCTCATGTTATACTTTCCTTGATCAAAGCTTTCCTCATGAAACTGCTGATCTGGCTCAAAATAATACTCCTGATCATCAAGAAACTGCTCACCGTCTATACTCGATCATCAAGCATCAACACACAATCATCCGAGCAATCATACACGAAGCAAACAAGGAGACATAATTAAAACAGTATACCAACAGTAGCAAAACAGTATAAAAAGTTTGTAAAACTCTTCTACACGTTATTACGATCACACAGACGTAAAGATCACGAAATTCAGATTTAAAATGTGAAAGTTATGAATTTTCTAAGATTTCCTATAGATAAATAATTACTTTAATATAAACTCAAAAATTAAAATTTCCAAACCTACTGTATAATAACACTAACATATAGAGCTCGTAAATACGAATCTAACACAACTTGAACGGGTCAAATCGGAGTTAAAACGTGGAAGATATGGCCTAAACAAGATGGTATGTGTATACATATTTCTATTGTATTTCAGAATTTGTTTTTTTTTCTAAAGGAAAACGGCAATAAAGTGTGGGTGATGTTGGGATGATGTCATCATGCTAACAAGAGTTGAATGGACACGCATGGCTGCTCTGCTGTTGTACAAACTGGGTAGTCATGATTTGCATCTACTAAACATGACTATCGTTGAGCTCTCAAAGGCATACGATGAATTGATATAAGGAGATAGCTTGCATTGATCTACGGAGTAAGATTTTGAATATGCATGATCAACCATAGGCATGTAGACGTATGTCACAGGAAGGAAAACTTGAGGTGCTCACCAACGAACAGCTGCGAACCGGCAGTGATTCCACAGCGGCCGGCGCTCCAAATGTTGGACACAGCGACTTGCAGATGGCAGCGGATGAACTTCGACAGGATGGGTTTCCCAGCAACTGAGTCTGTTGCGGCAATGGAGCACAAGAGCCAATAGAGATAGCTCGACGTACGTCGGGTAGGACGGATCCGGACCTTCGGCAAAAGGTTCTCCGCGACGGCGAGGCAACAGTGGTGGCAAAACTAGGGCTAGCAACAGCGCCTGCTATCTCCAGATGAGGCGGCGATTGCGGTAGAGTTCGGAACCGGCGGCGCAGAGGGTTGCAGCGGCTTATATATATATATATATATATATATATATATATATATATATATATATATATATATACACACACACACGGCATGAAACATACATCGAACCAGACTAGATTCCTGGGCAAGGACAAACTTCAGGTGGAGCAAGACACTGACATGCGGGACAGAGAGAGAACAATAAGGGAGATCGACGAGCAGGCCAGCCTTTTGGCCAAAGTTGGAAGCAGGCCACGGGTAAGGAGTGGGAAAAAGGCCTGTATTTTTTTTTCTTTTTCCTTTACTTTTTTTTGGAAGCAATTTCAGTTATATGTGATACGTGTTTGGGCTAAGTAAATTATAATTTAAAAACATATTTATGTTAACAATTAACCATATTGACTTGTACATATAAAATATCAAAGTATAGCACTTATATTTTTTTAATTTTAAAACTACTGACTTGCATATTAATCAAATTAATATTTAAATTATAAGATTCAAGGATATTTGACATGATGAATAACATCGCTAACATGGAGAGGATCATCACAGAAAGAACTATAGCCGGATGAAACGGGCATGGATTCACGAAATAAAAAAGCGTGCCGGTGTAGAGAACGACAAGAGAAACCTCGGAGTGGAAGCGGAATTCGCCGGAGATGAGAAACGTGGCCGGAAAAGCTCGCCGAACCTTCGTCGGAAGTTCGCCGGAACGCAAGCTGTAGATAAAGACAACGAGGGATGGAGGGAGCTACGAGCGGCGGCTCGCGATAAGGGTTGTACTTCTGAAACCATGGCGTCGAGGGCTACGCCGGCATATATATAGTTGTAGGGTTTGGAAACTTTTCGGATTTTCTTAATTTCAGGATTATTTTAATTCCGTGAATAAAAATAATTCCAGAAAATCTAGAATTACATTTTTGGCCGTGAAAAATAGCACGGAGCTCAGAAAAATCACGGGAAAAATCCTAGAGACTCTTGGAAAGATAAGGAACTCAACTAAATAATTTTGAGCTCATGAAAAGATTAATGAAAAGATCAATAGAAAAGATTAAGCTCACGGAAATTGGAATTTTAAATCCAGAAAATGCCAAAAAGTTTTTCGGTGAGAAGTAATCGTCGTCCTATGGCATTTTGAAAATAATAGCACTCACCAACACCAAAAACAAGCATCACACAAACACCACATTATCAAATTAATATGAACAAGTTTAAAACCATAATTTTCTATATTTAAATTAGCAGCAACTTAACTTATCTAATAAATTTATTCAAATATTAAAATCATTTATTTTATTTAGTGTTTTCTAAGCATAACCCAAAATTGAAAATTTTGGGGTGTGACACCAGCCCTCAGCGTAGCATGCATCAAGGAGACCTCCAGCCTACAAAGCAACCACAAGGCCAATGATCTGACCATCTCAGCCAGACAGCCACAGTTAATGATCTTTCGATAGCAATCACTAGTTAGGTAAGAAGATGGAGATATGTGTCTTCCACGCCATATATAGCATACCCCTTGGCTGCAGTAGTACTAGTAGTCTTGGCAATCTTTTTTTTTTGGCAGTTCTAGTTTTGATGTGATCCAATATCCAACTATGTTAGTTTCACTAATTTTCTTTGTTCGCTTGTTCATTCATTTGGAAAGAAGACATTTTCTCTCTTTTGAGCTTTTATGCAATTTTATAAATTTCGTTAGCTCTCTGCCAAGAATTGGTGAATGTTTAATCATGAAATAGTATATGTCGGAAGATGTATATCTACTTAGGGCCCTGCAAAAACACAAAGATTTCACAAGAGTCGTATAGAAGTTTCACAGTAATCAATTTATTTTCACAGAAAAAACTAAACACAAGAAACATAAAAATCCTTCATTCCAAAAGGGACCTTAGTCTTTTATGTACCAAAAGGCCCATAGCATATCTCACATGCAAAACACTGGGACATATTTCTATTTTTTGTTAAAAAAATAGAGAAACACCTCTTCAGCTGAAGATATACTATACAAGACAAGATATAACCACCATTTATTGGTGTGTCCAGACAGCAGGTTCCATCCATTTGACGACTGTGTCTAGTTTCTTTCTTATTCACTGTTCTATTTGCAGTCTTGTACCACTCTCGTTTGATCTGCGTATTATGAACTAATTAACTCCTAGCACAAACTTTGGTCTGCTGCATTATCTTTCACCCTTTGACAAATCGATGTGTGCAGTATTCCTACTTTACTACATATGCATTTAAGAGCCTTTAGAGGAATCTACCGCATTATCTTGCACCCTTTGAAGAATCTGCTACATTATCTTGCACCCTTTGAAGAATCTGTTGCATTATCTTGCACCATCTTCCTCCCATTGTCCCCGTGAGGCCTCATCGTACCCCCCCCCCAACCCACCCCCCATTGGTGAACTCCCTCAGATCTACTGGCAAATAGGACTACGATGGCAACCACTACTTTCAGAAATATCGACAATGTGAATGTTTATTGTTTAGCAACTTTACTCATTGGTGGTACGAAACAACCGATAGCATGAATCTTTATCGTTTAGCAACATGGCCCATGAGCAAATCTCCTCTAAAATTTAACCAGCTTATTTATTTAACTTAAGCCATCCCAATTCTTTCAACTCAAAGCTATGCGTCACAAGAAACACTCACCAAAAAACCCAATCGTCGAGTTGGCCCCTTCAAATAAATTGCTTGGGCACCAAAACATGTGAAAATTTGGAATTTTGCATGATCCTATTCAGGACTTATTTGGACAAATGAAAGTCCCTCCATTGCATATGGATATTGGAGTGAAAAATAACACAATGTCAAAAAAGCATATTATAGACGTGTCTAAAGGCACATCACAGACACGGGTTCGACACATCTCTAATAATGCGTCTGTGATGACCACAAATCATAGACGTGTAAACATGCATCTGTGATAACCTCATAAGACAGACGCGTATTCAGTTCACACATTTGTGATATGTGCTTAGCACATACGTGTTTTTTTCGCGTGTCTATGATCTATAGTCAACACAGACACATGCATAGAAAACACATTACATGTCTCGTTCCCTGCCGAACCTTTGGCCATTGTCGACAAAATACTAGAGACATGTGTTAAGGGGACGCGTCTCTGAACTCATATTACATATGCTTCTTGGTTTCACGTCACTAGTAACGGTGTCTTCTATTTGTTGTTTTCACATAGTAAACTAAATGTTCTATTAACCCTTCTCAGTCATAGATTGAAGGGGCTTTCATCTATCTAAACAGACCCTTGGAGCCTCACTGTGACATTAAATGTGATTTTTGTGTCCTCTATGTACCTCTTATTTACGAGCCCTCACCTCACATGCAAAAGGCAGGACGTATTCCATTGCTTTAGAAGTTAAAAAAAACTACTCTACCAATCAAAATTGTGGAGCCACAAACAATGACTGATGGTCAACTAGTTGTTGGTTTGACAGCCAGAGTGAAAGGACAGTGAAAATAGAGCATTTTTTTACTGGCGATAGGTTGCGTTGCTAGTAGAAAAATACATTTTCACTATCTGTTTGGTTAGGTTAACTGCTAGCAAGAGAAAGAGTGGACAGGATGATAGCCTATATAATCAAATGGTTGTAATGTTTGTGGCTGCATGCAATTAGAAATATGAGTGCACAGGCTGGAAAGTATTTTCCTTTATCTAAAAATAAGGCTAGAACACCATATATAGTTCGGAGGTTGTTGAGGGGATTGCTCCATTATATGATTTTTACTAATAATGGTTGAGAATGGGAGGTGTAAGGAAATTGCAAGATGCTTTTTTTTTAGAATCGAAATTGCAAGACGCTTTCTCTTCTTCTTTTGTACGTGGAGGGCGATTCTCAGGGAGGCAAAGATCTAATGTATCAACTCAGCCACGAATGATCGTGCTTGGTTGGAGAAGCAGTTGGCTGGCTTTGAGGCCATTCTTGGTTCTACATTTGGCCATGCCGCAACTATGGTCTCACTACCTAAAGCCATAGTGCAAAATCGAGCACCACACCTGTGGCCAAAGAATTCTACTACAGAAGCAGTTGAACAGCCATGGCACGTTGAAACTTTCTAACCAACCAAATAGCAGTCTTAATGGTATGGCGTGCACTTATGTGTAGTTAAACTTCACCACCAAATAAATCTTCTGAGTGCTTATTTCTCAACAACATGGCACATGTGCAATTCTCTGAAATGTAGCTAGCATGAATCAAATCCATCCCATTTCCTCAAACAATTGTAGCTCGACCAATTCAAAACCAGTTATCTCAGGAAACTATGGGCAGAAAGTCCAAAAGTGATGTTGGTCCTCCAAATAAATAAATTGATTGAACATCAATACACGTGAGGATTTGTGATTTCACAATTTCCAGCTCTACTATTCCATTATATAGGCTATCTTACATATTATCCAGTCCTCTGTATCTCTTGCTATTTATGAGTCCATGTCCTCTGTATTACTCTTGCTGAGTCATGACTTACTCCCCCCCACTACCCCCCGCCCCCAACCCCCCACCCCCCGATCTGTTGCAATATGGCTGGATAAGTCTCAAGAGCTCTTCCCATTTGCAAGTAAAGCTATGCCTCAAGGAAGCATGTAGAAACATGGGTCATGAAGGCACAAAATCACTCATTTCCCTTGTTATTTTGTCAGCTTGGCACTGGAGGCACTGGGAGATGCAATAAGGCTTTGTGAAAATCTGGTCGGAGGCCGTCGACCTATACCAGGTTCTAGCAAGCATAACTTCATAGGGCACCTTGTCAGCAAGCTGCCTCAACCTGTCCCTGCCAATGTCGTTCCAAAAGGGATGGAACAGCAAACCACGTAGCCCTGTCCAAAAATTCTTGCTGCGCCAGAGGCGAATGGGCTATCAACCAGTACCAGATGTTCTGAAGACGCAGGAAGAGCAATAGATGTGCTTGTGACTAAAAAGCAAGCAGCAGCAGCAGCAGCAGCAGCACTGCGCCACTGCCTGCCTGGAGCTTGTCAACACAATTGGGACAGGCAGTGTGTGTGTCTTCCACGCCACTTGCGGTTGAAATGGCATGCATACAGCCATAAGTAGGCCAATGGTATGGTCTTGCACAGGCAATCTTCTGTTTATGTTGTTGGTCAATACTCGATACCGTGCTTAATTGATTTTCCATTATTTGTTTATTTATTCATCGGAAAGAGAAGACATTTTCTCATTGACCTGTTGCTTACTTCATTCCAAATTGTAAGCCATTTCAGTTTTTCTAGTTAGTAGTTACATAGCTTTTATTTAATATGTATCTAGATATACACTATGTTTGTATATATAGCTTTTATTTAATACTGAGTGAGTAATTTCTTAAATTTTCTTTATGATATGTCATATCCAACAGCGAATTTGTCGAGAATATGGGTTGTAAAGGTTTAATCATAGACTACTAGGATAGCTACATGTATACCCACATAGTCTTTTATGATCACATTTTCCTCCGACCTTGAAGCTGAGAGCTGTGATATATATTATATAATTCAGAACCATGGCCATATGCATATGCTTTTCTCACAAAGTAGAGTCGTCAAAAAGTATGTTGACGCAAAGATTTGTCCTACACCTCGAAGAGCTAGAATGCTTGGATCTTGAAATAAACAGCACTTCACTGGCGCTGCCTGCAAGATTTCAAACCCAGCCTAGCCGACCTGAACCAGGCCGAGAAGGGTAAGTATCACGCTTACATGTCAAAGAACAGCTAGGTTGAGGAGCAAACTAGCAAAGTGTAACTTTTGCGCGCTTACATGATGAAACCCTGGCTAGCCGAACTTTGGATAAATTTGGTTTTCAACAGAAACGTATTTCCATTTTTACTAAAATAAAGGAACTTCTATTCTGCTAGGATATAGATATACAAGAGGTAGCCGTCGTCAGTCTGCATCCAGCAAACTCGGCATACAAGTGGTGTCTTGTGCGTGGGTGTCAGTGGCAGAGACTGGAAGCTAGCTTGGATGGCCAAGTAATGCAATGGTTGTGTGGCGATGACTTGTGGAGGCATGTGATACTCATGAGGCACTTATAGGACGTCAGTCATTCAAATTTCCCATCACCTTTACATCTAATCGAGCTGTGATTCTGTATTAAGAGCCAAGGCCATATGAATCTCAAATGCAGACGGGAACACATTCTTTTATCCTCGTTTGATCTACATTGTAGTCTTTTACCCTCATGATCTGCATCATAGTCTTTTACCCTCATTTCATCTACGTATTATGAGTACATCAGACTCTAAGGACCACCTTCGCTTTAAGTTGTCGCATTATCTTCCTTTGAAGAATTGGTCGATACAGTGTTCCTCTTTACTTGTCTACTCTTCATTTAACCCGTGCCATTTAAAGGGCCTTTGGAGGATGTCAGCGGCCCCTAGGATGGTGGCAGCGAGGCCCTCACCCTGGCGTGCGAGCTTTTCCGTGCGGGCGGCGCTCGGAGGTTGGTGGCGTGGTGCGGTTGCTGCGCTGCGGTGGTGGAGTGGGCGCGGCAGTGGCTGCGTGCAGTGGCGCGAAGGTGGAGGCCGCTGCACGGAGGTGCGGGAAGGAGGCTGCTGCTCGCCGTCGGAGCCTTTGCCGGCGGCTATGGCGGGTGCGGCGACAGCGGCGGCGGCCGCCGCTCTGGCCACCAGATCCAGTGCCCTGGCGGCCGGATCCGGCCTCCCCCGGGATGTCAATGCTCTTGAAACATTTGTGGCATTGAAGTTGAGGTTGTCCCCCACTGTCATCTTCTACCTATATATGATCACTAGCAAACTGCTTGTAGGTCTAGCTTCAAACCACAATGATCCATCGACCACAAAAAGATTGGAGATATACTTTAGCTCATTGCGGTTATAGATAGTTGGGCATGGCAGGTACTGGGATACACAGTACAAAGCTGATATACATGATGGTATAGTCCACGGGTAGATCTTTCACTTTGACAAAACATGCGGCCACTAGAAGAACTGTCACCAGAGGACAACACCGGCCCCCAGAGCTCCAACCTTGAGGCTTGGAACCTCACCGCATAAATTAAATGGTATGAGTGAGTGAAAACTAAAGACCTCCTGGAAGGTGATTATAACACCAAATATTTCCACTTGGTTGCTAACAGAAGACATAGAAAACAATGTATCTTCAAATTGGAACAAGAAGATGGAGTAATAGAGCGTGATGCTGAATTAAAAGCTTACATCACAAACTATTACAAGGCATAGTTTGGTCCACCGGAGGAAAATGATTTTTCCTTATAGGAAAATCATATTGAGGATATGCCTCAAGTGACAGAGGAGAAAACAATATTTTACTAGCTCTGTTCATGGAAAAAGAGAAAGGATGTTGTATTCCAGATGGAGCATAATAAGTCCCTTGGTCCGGATGGTCTTGCACCAGAATTCTATCAAGTATTCTAGGACATCATAAAACCATACCTTATGGCACTCTCTGTAGATGTTTATGAAGAGTGCCTTCCTCTTTTCAGCCTCAATTTGGGGAGATCACCCTTCTCCCAAAAATAAAAGAGAAGATAAAAATTCAATAATGCCAACCAATTTGTCTGTTGAATGTTAGCTTCAAAATTTTCATTGTGGTAGCCACAAATAGGCTTATGGGAGTTTATGATGTCCCATAATAAGAGCCATGTTAATTAGCAGCACCCCAAAGTAAATTGAGAGCTAGCGATCAAAACATTTTTTCATTTGGCTTCACTAGGTCCTGTTACAGGTGCCAAATCCACGTCATGTCATCCCCTATTCGCATCCCTCCTCTGCCAATGCAAATGCTAGGTAGTAGTAGGGATGAAAACGGAACAGAAATATTCCAAATTGACCGTTTTCGTTTTCTATATTATGAACCGTTTTTTAACATGAAAAATTGTCAGTTTTAATTGGTTTCACAACCATTTTCAACTATTTTTTGTACTCTTTAATTGCTAAATGTAGAAATATCCCGAACCGACCGTTTTCATTTTTCTATATCGTAAGTCCGTTTTCATCCTTAGGTAGTAGAACCGAAGTGGTTAAGTGGTTGTATGTCCAATTTGTTCTTGCAGCGATAAGTGATGTCTCCAACCGTAGTTGGTCTAGTGATGTTTACAAATGGGAGGTACCATGAGGTGCAGTGCGAGTTTCATGTGTCTGCAACATAAAGTGTCGTGAAGCTAGTGCTCAGAAATATCTTATGGTTGCCACTTCTCCAATGCGAGATGAGCAGCTCTTCTGCTTGTTTGTCTCAAAAAAGAAAGACTTCCTATGCATGAATGCAGTCTACATGTAAATAACCAGACATGTACTCCATATGTTAAAGATCTAGTAGCGCATTGCGCAAATATGATCATAAAACTTATCGGTCTATATTTGCTCATTTTACAGAATATCTGAAGTAAAAAAAATATTATCAATCATCCATGTGTTGTTATAAACCCCATAGCGAATAGATACCAATGGCATCTTCGGCAGGCTTCAACCTACTCGATACTGCAAAGCTCCTATAGCACACTATAGCGGCGAATGAAGCCTCAAAATCCTGGCTTCACTAGCTCCTATCCCTGCCTAGGTTATTTTGCTACAAATGGTTTTAGCAGTTCTATTCTATAGTAGCTCAACAAATTGTGTCTGGAGGAGCCAGAACCAAAGCCGAGCCATGCCATAGAGGTCTAAAAAATCCTCCCTGTGGTATTATTGTGGGATCTCAGTGAGTGTTTGTCCTCAACATGAACGATGTACGAATCCTTTTTCCCTCATAAAACTGAATTAGTAGAAATGGATGCCCTCTGGTTTCCTGATGCAGCTGAATCCCAAGGGCAGTCATCTCAAGCAAATCCTGAGTAAGCAAATAAAGTTACCCAAATAAAGTCCCAATCTAAACTTGCCCTTTCCAATAAACAGAAAGGCACAAACATTATATATATATATATATATATATATATATATATATATATATATATATATATAAAAGGAACTATGAGTGGTGTACATCATATAAAGTACTTTTTATATTAAGAAAGGCTATGTGTGCAGGGCAATTTTCTTGATTAGAACACAATAAATTTATGTTAAATAATTCTTCTTTCAACTAAGTCCTTCCTTCCGCATTTTAAAGGGTCCCAAGAGTGATCTGGCTCACCGAGTGACCACTAAACACTCTCCGCTCCTTATATCTATTTATCAGCCATCTCAGCCCCCCCCCCCACCTCCATCCCTTATTTATCAGCCAAGTTCCCTTCATGTCCCTTCCCTAGAGGGCCCTATATATGTGTACATGTTATTTTAGAAGCCTAGAAGGCAAAAACAATAGTTTGGAGAGATGTTGAGGGGGGATCGGATTCCCTCTGTTCTTCCATTATGTGATTGATAACAGTGGCTGAGAATTGGAGGTGGCAGGAAACTGGAACGTGCATTCATCCCACTGCTTCAAAGGAGACGTGTATGATGAAATAGTTCTCTGGGATGTACTCTGCCCGGCATGATACCAAGTGGTTGAGCTCATGCACCATCTACTTGTGTAAGCAAGAGTCTCTTTGGTTGCAGGCCACATCTTGCCAAGCCGCAAGTGTGGCGACGCCACAGTTTAGACACTAAAAATCGACGCCACACCAGTGGCGAGAAAACAGGCAGATATAAACTGATCTCTTTATGACGTGTCAAACTGTAGGTGGCAACCAAACAGCGATTCCCTTTTATGTGGGCACTGAAGCTGTGGCGTGGAGGACGGTGGTGGCCAACCAAACAACCTCTAAATAATATGATTATGCACTTAACAGTTCTATGAATCCTAAAGTTCATCCACAAAAGGTTAAGTGCCATTAAATTAGAGGTCTATATTATTGAAGTAAAGAGACCAAGGACAATACTGACCAGTCAGTGCATTGTATTATTAAACTGCAGCACCAAATGCCATACAAATCATTTTTCCTAGTGCGAATGGTTTTATAATCCTCTATATCTCTTACTATTTATAAGCTGGCCCAGCCCTCCTTCCATTTCTGCAATTATACACACGCGCTCACGCCTACTAGCTTGATCTTGATCACTAGAAAGAGTTCAAAGTTGGTGGTTCACTGCAAGAAAAGCTAATCCTTGTGGATGTTATCCCTGACTAGGATGGTAGATATGAAGATCACTCTTTTAGTCTTTTTGGATTTTCTTTCAGTTTACTATTTCACTGGCATAATTGATTGGCTCAGCACGGGTGGCACTAGGACAATGGGATATGCAATGCGTCTAGCTGTGTGCAGGCCTGAGGCCCACCGTCGTGTTCGAGACTTCGAGCACACATGTCCATCACATCACCGCATAAGTGGCACAGAAAACTTGAATTTCAATCCAGTGTTTGATCAAATACTCGAGAATTAGAGCTTTTCAAACAGGCCAGACCTGGCAGCAAGCTTCCTCAGTATGATGGTGAATACATCACAGACGTTCTTCTGTATGACCATTTGAACAGGAAGGATCAAAACAAGATGTATGACACTTTGATGGAAACAAGATAAAGCATCCGTAAAACAAAGGTGGTCCATATATACAAGGGAAGATCCGTAATACTGTCTTGTACGAAGAACTACAAAAAGGATCACACCTAAAATGTAAATGGAATGAGTAATTTTGTGGACAATAAACTGTTGGGCAAGTACTCAAACTACTAGCTAGAATCTTAGTTGTCGGTAACTACAAACCCAATTGGGAACTAAACATTTTTGGATGTCTAAAACAAAACAGCCCTTGGCGTTATTTTTAACCATCAATTACACAAATTCCGTTAAATTAATTTTGTAGTGCCCAAGTTACATGGTTAAATGAAGTTAGAGCTGTCAGATTGCCATACACTATGCCAGAAAAGCTTATTAGTGACGCCTCGATTAGTGACTCAGAAACAAAACGCGTCACTAATAAGCATATCAGTGACGCGGGTTAACGATACGCGTCACTGATTAGCTGTTACCCATGCCCAGGAACAAGACGCGTCACTAATAGCAAGATATTAGTGACTCTTGCAAAGAAAACGCGTCACTGATGAAACATGTGACGCGTATTGCCCAGGCGCGTCACAGATATATGGCCGTATTGGTGACACGGGTGAACAAGACGCGTCACTGATAAGGAAAGTGATGTGTTTTGCCTGGACGCGTCACTGATACAAGGAAATATCAGTGACTCTTCTCGACAAAACGTGTCACTGATAATAAAAGCAATGCACCAATCTTAATGCATGTTTTGCTTTCCCCTTTTGTCTCTCCTGTACACGTGAAGTAAGTCCGAACGCCGCCACCGCTGCTTAATCGCAAGACTCACCCACGCGGTCCTTCCTCTGCCGACTCGCTCTTTCCTCTCCTTCCCTCTCCTCTCCTGTGCTAGGGTTAGCCGCCGCCGCCGGTCATCTGCTCCTCACTGGCGCCGCCTCCCTCTTCCAGATCCGGTAAGGATCGACGGCCCCTCCCTCATCCACGGAGGTGTCCCGAGTCACAGTAGCCGAGCCACTCTCGTCTTCCCCATCTCTCTCCACTCTCGTCGCCGCTGGCGGCGGCCTGCCAGCCCGCTGCCGCTCCCCTCCTGTCTCCTCTCCCTTTCTCCTCGCTCTATGTCTTCCTCTTCTCTGCTCTTGTTTCCTTCCTCTTCTCAAATCCATAACCACAAGCGATGGTGGAGGGCGTAGGGCGGTGGGATCCCGGTGTGGGTGACGGCGGGATCCAGCGTGGGCGATGGCAGTGGTGGCGGCCGAATCCCAGTGGTGGCGGCGGAATCCCAGTGGTGGCTGCTTCTGGATCCCTCGCGCCATCCGCCTGCTGCACACGCCTCCTCTACTCAAGTCTGCCATCTCCCTTCTCTCTCCCTCTCTGATTTCTCCTAAATTGATATGCTTCTAGATCTAGGATTTGGGCAATGATGGTTGCTGCTCTACAGCCTGGCTTCTCAATAGATACTCGGCACCAATGATGGTTGCTGCTCTACTGCTGCTTTTGGAATTCAACAAGCCTTATGGTGCTAATTTGTAGCAATCTAGTTTAGAGAAGATAGCTAGCTGATTTGATTTTTTGATATGCTCTGTTTTATATGCTCTGTCACCAATATGATTTTTGAGAACTTGAGATGCACAAATGACACTTAATTTTGGTGTCAGATTAATATTTATCACATCATCTACCTTTATTACATCCTGCCATGGCCAGTACTTAAGAGTTTCTAGTGTTCATGGGACCTGTTCCTCATTTTCAGGCAAGTATGGCCAATGTGCACAGGCTGCATTTGGTCAGCCAGATCATGACAATTATTTCTGATTCTTACATTTATGAATGTCACTGACATGTCCACAATATATAAATGGGTAGATGGAAAGGACCTGCACATAGATAAAATGTCTAGTAATGTTTATAGGTTGCCAATTTCTCATAGGAAAATGTCACTGACATGTCTAGTAATGTTTATCCTTGTGTACAATATTTTCTCATAGGAGAATGTTTATCCCTACTCTAATTCTATAGAGAATTTGGCTATGATTGCCTAACTCTTTCTGTTTTCTATAGATAAGTGTATTTGGTGGTAATCATGCTTGGTAACATAGTGCATCCAGTTCAACTTATTTTTCAGTACTGAGATCTCTTATTTATGGAGTAGTTGCTGATTTTTTTTCCTCAAATGAGTTCGAGCAACAGAGAATGCTGGTGATAATTATCTGTGTGGGAGACAAGTAGGATGAGGCTCCGACAGTCATAGACAAGTAGGATGAGGCTCCGACAGTCATTTGGATATCTCACAGTACAAGCTTTTTAGTCGCTCCATTCATGTATGTGCTGTTTGTCTTTCATATATTATTATCATTATCATTTCCTCCCAAGCTAGTTTGTTTATTTGCTAATACTTGGACAGGTATCTGTATTGAAAAGAAAACAACTGTATCATGGCAAATAGTACATCTCTTTGTTAAATTACTGCTTCTCTAAACGTTTTGTCGAATTGATCTCTAGGTTGCTGTTTCTTTTCACTGAAAAGGATTCACTGTATGTGCTGGTTCTATTACTGCTATCTCTAGTTGGCATTAAGCTATATAGGTCTTCCTTTCCTAGTTATTGTAAAACAGGAAAACAAACTGCCCAACTGATATGGAACATTGGTATACTGCCAATGTATCATATATACCTGCCAATGTATATCTGCTAATAACAATGTTAAAAAAATATATCTGCTAGTAGCAACCTACCAGCATGTATTTTTACAGGATGTACTTCTGCTAGTAAATGTACAGATTATTTCAGAGTTCAAGAAAGTGTACTGCTGTTATTTTTATAGCATGTTCAGATTATTTTTTAGCTGAATAGCTGGATGCTGGGGGCACTTTGCTAAGTTTATAATGCTGTTCTGACAAAAATGATCCCATAAGGCAACAATGTATAGGAGCCATATCACTTTATATGATCTGCACCTAGTAATCAATCTTCAGCTAGGTCGCCAGATGTTAGTAGGATCATTTCACCTTGATCTGCGCCTTGCATATACAAAGTACACCAGAGATGTTAGTTTGTCGGAATCACCTGATTGCAAGAAGTGCATCAGGTTGATACTGAATCTCTGCTTATCTGAAGGATTTGATACTTTTCCAACTCTGCTTTGCACAGATGTCTGCTCAATGATTGATCGTTGAATGGTAGGATCATTTCACCTTGATCTAATTCATATTTAGATGCCCTTGGCAATTGCATTGCCATTGTATCATCTCTGGCTACCCCTGAACAGTCAGTTGCTACAATGGATCTGATCTAGGAATAGTGGGATGAGCTAGTTGGTGAGACGCCTCTGAAGATATGATATCCTGTTCTCGAGAATCATGAGTGGAGAATTATCACTGGATGTGACCCCAAGAACACCCAGTGGAGTTACCACAATGGAGGATCATGGCCAAGTATTGTCTCTCTTTGTAATGTTTTTTGTTTGTTCTTGAAAAAGGACCCGAGTTTCTATATCATGTGTTGCAGCCCAAGCAAGCCTGATCACAATCTGCACTAGAAGAGGAAAGGAATGGAGGACTGTGTCATTGCCAAACCTCTGTTGGGTTCATTTTCAAAAGGAAAGTAAATGTACCTCATGGTACCTTACAGTTTGCAGCCAAAGCTTTCCTGTACCATTTCAAGCAGAGTGATCTGCAGTCGGCGCTAAAATTTATACCTGTGACCAAATATACATATGAAAAATACTGTGGCCACGGTTCACCCATCGACATTTTAATCACCACTCTTTCATCCATCCATTCATCTTAATCTGGAACCCACATTACAGAGATTATCAGGCTGTACACTTACTCATTACAGAGATTAGCACTTAGCAGGCTGTATAGACTTCTATACAAAACCACCTTACCTCATGTGTCCAACATCCTCTGTTTTCTTGTGGAATTATCCAACATTGTTATTGCCCTATCTAGCATACCTCGTGATCCAAGAATTAGCAGGATGTACGGTTTCTCATTTAGCATCAGTACCACTATATCAGTAGAAGCTTCAGATGTTCCATCGGACACATGAGTTATTGCAGTACCCTGTGAGGCGATGAAATGTTTTTGTTTCCAAGCATTAAAGCATTGACATTTATTCACGTTTCCATTTTGCAAATAATATATGTTTGCGCTCTTTGGTCTGTTTCCACAATGTATCACTGTTCGGGTAAAGAATCAGTGCCATTATTTGGTTAGGGAGCTTTAAAAATGTTTTGTGTCGACTTTCTAAGATATAGATCATTTGTTGGATCGTACTAGACTTTAGTTGACGATCGCTAATTTTCAACGACCCTGTTGGTTCCTTTGTAGCTTTATCGGAATTTACAATTAGTCGATCAAAGTATCTATTTTATCCTTTTTTCCTGATTCCATAACTGCCTGTTTGCCTGTTTGTTTTTAGATTGCCTCTTGAGGGTTTCAAGCACAAACTATTGGAGGTAAATAAGCATTGACTGTATAATTACCGACAATGGTAAAACAAAGGCTACATAAATATTTCGTCAGGTGCATATTATCCCTCTCTAATTCATATATGTCAATAGCAACTTAACTAAAAATTTCATGGGGAACAAGACTTCCATCACTTATCTGCTAAATAAGTAAGCCACCACATTCCATATGCTGTGTTATAACAGGTTTATTGCGGAAGGATTCCAGTATGAATGAAAGATTTAGTACATATATTTGTGCAATCATGTGTATATTTGTGAAATAACTTACAGTAATGTCATTGCCTAATCTGAGATTTTTGCAGGTTGATCTACTATTTGTTAAGCTCAGTATGGATTGTTCATATCCCTTTTCATTGCCCCTTCGCATCCATTGCTACCAAGATTTGATGATGTGCACACCATTTTGATGACATCCTTTGGTAAGTGTGCTCACTTTCTCTGCATTTGAGAAATATAATACGCGACAAAATAGCATCTTCAAACTATACACTGAGAAATCAATGACAAATGATCATGCCAAACTAATAGCAATCCTGCCATACACGTGCAGTTTCAGGTTGTACAAGCCTTTGGCTTCAAAAACAAAGGGGAACAAAAGGAAAATGCGTCGCGGTAAAAGATAGGGTCTGTTTCAGGACTTTCATGTTTGGATCTACAACACATTCAGAACATGTAGTCTACGCACAGGTCAATGGGGGCCATCTACTTATCTGTACATTCAAGCTTGACCTTTGAATTTTATCTGTACAGTGACGACTTTGCCTTCAATACAAAAACTATGGCTTAGCCTGCCCGCGGCGAAGCGCGAGGTACCACCTAGTTTCCTCATACAGGCCCTGTCCAACTGAATATGAGTTTCCATGGAAAAAAAATCTGAGTAGTATGAATAGGTCAGGCCACATGTTGTAATACAAAATGAATTAGCTATTCATGTACACCTGTACAGCAAGGCGTAAGTCAGAACCTCTTAGGTTTGAGCCAAGTGATATATGTCCCAAATATTTTCTAGTTGCTTATCTATTACATTTTTCTAGATATATGTTGTGTATTTCTTAACTCGATCTGGGCCTGTAGCAGGTTAGTGCACAAGTTGACCAACATGTGAATCCAATATCTTGTGCTAGTTTGGTTGTCAAGCTCAATGAATCCCAGTTATATGCTCAGGTTAGTTCTTATAGTTGTGTTTTGGGTTTTCATTTTTTTATTTCTAGTGCGCTGATCAATGAATCCCAGTTTCTAATGTCTGAGACCTGCTTCTTCTTGTTTCAGGGGGAAATACCAGTATGTTGACAGTGACAGATCTATTCCTGTTCCTGCAGAATCAACAAAGGTGTCATACAATTTGTGTTTTGGTTCATCTTTTGGGGATTCGAAGCAAAGCTTATGTAATTAAGTAGCTAGTGTGATTAGAATTGACTCGTTGGATGATTAGAATGTTCTGTGGGGTTGTTATTCTGTTACTGAACACATTTTGTAGTATAACTTGTATCTAAAAAGCTTGTAAAGAATTGATTGTTGAAATGGTGGAACATGTCTGATGTGTGTGTATATATAGATAACAATTTTAGAAAAAAAATGATGATCCTATATATATCTACAATGATCCTATATATATATATATATATATTGAAATTGTTATCAGTGACGCGTAATAGCCTACCCCAACTTGCTTGGGACAAAAGGCTATGTTGTTGTTGTGTATCAGTGACGCGTATTGGCTGGACACGTCGCTGATAGAGGGTTATCAGTGACGCGTATTGGCTGGACGCGTCGCTGATAGAGGGTTATCAGTGACGCATATTGGCTAGACGCGTCGCTGATAGATGGTTATCAGTGACGCGTTTTTACGCGTCACTAATTTGCCCTTATCACAGACGCAAAAACAGTGACGCGTCTTTTACGCGTCACTGATAAGCCTCTAAATGCGTCACTGATAAGGTTTTCTAGCATAGTGATAGCTGACAAAGGCCAGTAAGTATGTTCTACTTGTAAAGCAATACTACAACAGTTATAACGACAAAAACACTATGATGAACCAATGTAAATCAAATAACACTAGGTACCACATGCAGGACAAACAAGTATAGACTAACTTAACCTTCTCAGCTCAACAATGTACTGATAAGCCAAGGGATGAGCATCTAACATGCTAGTCATCCACACTACTGCTCAAGCAATGATATTTTTTTATACATATACCAATAAAAGTATTCCAAATGGATGGGGTCAAATTTTCTGTAAACCTAGGTGTTACTTCACACTTTTGCATTGCATTTCATAGCATAAGCTTGTGCATGTGTCATTCATTCATAATCATGAAGCTAGCTACATGAAACATGCCCACGCAACAAGTGAAACATGCACTTTAAACTAATGCAACATTGATATGCAACATGATGTTTCATGTATAGTTGTTCTATGTTTCATTATGCTAGGGCTAGACTTTTTGTGTTACAACTATGCAAATGAGCACCTGTTGCCATGACAACACTTTATTCATGCTTAGAATACAAAATGAAACTAAGTTTGTGTTGGTGGTTTAGTCAAATTCAAATTCAGATAAGTTTGACCATGTTTGACCTTCTAGAGTGTTTTTGTTTGACCTATTTTGAATGTTGACTTTGCATGTAGGTGTCACCTTAATGAAAGTTGTAGAGAATTTTATAGGGAACAAATGTTGTTTTATGTCCCAAGGCTAGTTTTGAGCAGAACCTGTTCAAATTTGGGGCAAAAGGCAGCAGCTTGGGCAGTTTTCCAGCACTAAACTAAGTCAGAAACGTCAAGTTTTGTTTCAATGTACCCATGCTCAGCAGTCGATAACTCCCAATCTAGGCCGATCCAGCTCGAGTGGCTTATAGCAAAGTTGGAGCTCACGTGTAGGGCTACGACTTTGCCAACTACGGCTTTGGCTAATTCGCAATGGTTTAGGAGCTTTGATCACTTGAAGTCGCACCGTCAGTCATCTTCATCACGCCCTGAACGCGCGTCCGTTTTCAAAAATCGGTCGTGGTCGACCAAGCGCAGACGCCGAGTGCCGCGTGGCCGCCATGCTCCGCCTTCACCCCCACGCGCGCGCGAGGTGACTCGCTTCATCTGCCAAGGCCGAAGCAGCTTGCCCATTCACTCCACTCCTCGCCCTCGCCACTCTCTGCTCTCCACTATGGCCGTGCCATTGTCGCCATGTCGTCGCCGTCGCGCAGCTCCGTCTCCACCGCACCGTTTTCCAATCCAGCACGCCAATCGCTCTGCCTTGCACCACTCTACATGCTCCACCCACTGACGCCGTCGCTCGAGCCATGGTAAGGCGCAAAAGCGCATCGCCCCCACCGTTTTTGCTCGCCGGAGCACCGCCAAGCTCTGCTCGCCGTACTTGCGCCGCTCACGGCCTTTTTCTCCTCGCCTCTATCGCGTCTTAGCATCACCGTTAGACGTAGAAGCTGTAGCCGCTTAGGGTTTAATCTCTACTACATCCGCATCGCCGGAACAGGTCAGCGCACCATCGCGCCATGGGCACCGCCGCGTAGCGCAGCGGCTCCGCTCTCCAGTGACCTCCGCGCTGCTGTAGATCATTGTTTTCGCTTCGCCTGGGAGCCGCGCTGCTTGTGCGCGCCTCACTTTGCCTCGCCGTGGTCGGAATCGGCCGGCGTACTGCTGGTCAATCTCCACCGCGCACCATCGTTGTTGGTGACCCATCTCCGGTGGGTCTCCGCGCCATCCATCACCACTAGCAGGTTCGCGTCATCATGCACTTCACGATGACGTAGACGCTATCGCCAGCGACCTCACCGTCGGCGAGAAAACGCCGGTCAACGCGCCGCCTTTGCTCTGCGCCGCTGATGGCTGGACCCGCTAACCGCTGGGTCCCACGCGTCAGTGACAGCACTAGGGCTTCTGTTTTTCCTTTTTCTTGTTTTGTTGAACTTTGGAAAATCATATAAAATCATAGAAAATTCAGAAAAATGCAAATGAGGCCTTTTTAAAATCCTTGAAACTAGATCTATGCAATGGAGTAAAAATATGATAGGTGTTAACAGAAAGTTTTTGCTGTTTTGTTTTATTTGTGATAATTAAGGATAAATTCTTTGTTAGAGTTTCTATGCTCCAAATGATGTGAAATTTTTATGGTAGGCTGTTGCTGGCATATGTGTTTTGTGATAAAAAATTTTAGGATCTTTGGATACCGTATGCTAGAGTTATTGATTAAACTTGCTCTCACATGTTTATTGCCATAGCACTTTGTACTTTTTATAGAAGCTGCTGTGATTGTTCAATTGGCATGAAATTTTTACAGTATACTATTGGAGGCATGTAGTAGCTACTGTAATTTTTGTAGAATTTACTGTATAATTTTGATGGGTGTTCATAATTCCACCTAATTATCTAAAAAAATTAATAAAGGCATACAAACAATTTATTTAGAATTGGCCACTATGTTTTCTAGTGTTCATATGGTGTATGTTAACTGTTGGTAACTTTGGTTTTGCTCAGAATGCATTTTCAAGTATAAGTTACATAGTATTTTCTTGGAATTTTTTATTCTGGAGCAGTTTTTGAAATAAGACAATTAAGTAATGCTAATGATGTTTGCTGAGAATCTTCATGTTGACAAAGTTGTAGATAATTTGTTAAGCTTTCCAGAAAGTCCTAGTTCATGTGACTGCTATTTAGCAGTTATGGTGTCAGCAAGTGACTGCTATTTAGTAGTCTAGAAAATGCCTGTTTTGCAATGTACTTGTTTGGTGCATGTGATGCGTGTTAAAATGATTAGGCTAATTATGGTAAATTTGCTAGTTGCAGGTGTTAGGCCTCTCACAAGTGATGAACTTTTGTATCTTAGATTGTTAAAACGTGGTAAGTGTATGTCTGTTTTTCTAGAGAAGAGATATGTACTTACTCAATAAACGAAAGTAACTTGATTAAGTCAAAATGAATGTTTGGATCATCATGTTTAACATAAGCATCTCATCATGATGTCATAATGTTTCATGTCATGTGCATTTCTCAGTATTCATTCATGTATGCATACATACAGGATCACCAGAAGGAGTAACCCTGCTGGAAGTCGAAGCAGTCAAAGGGGAGGTGCCACAGGAAGTGCAGCAGACGGAGGAGCTCGAAGGAGAAAGACTAGCCACCGACCTGCCTGAGTGTCCCGATCACCAACCTAGCACCTTTCTCAAAGGCAAGCCCCGGAGCATTATAAGTCTCCTATGTCTTTGCAAAACTTTAAATCGAATTATTTATGTTTGATGCATTAAGTTATAGGAATTGGGTGACACCGTTGCTGCATATATAAATATATTTCCTTGTTCACCATAATATGTTCATATCCCATAACTCTCGCTGACCGCGCCCTATTGTAAGGTCTTAGATGGCTAGAGGGGGGGTGAATAGCCTATAAAAAATTCTACAAGAACCACTAAGCAAACTTGTTAGAATAACAAACGGCGTAAAGCGAGTTTTGCTTAGCCTACGGTTGTGATGCAAGCCTCCTATCCACAAGTCTAGTAGACTATGATCTCTAGTTCACACAAGGGCTAAGATACTAAACTTACACTAGTGAGCAAGCTAGCAACTACTAGCAAAGCTACTACTAGAGCTACACAAGATAAACTAGTAAAGTAAATACGAGAGAGAGGATTGTAAATCTTATACCGACGGTGGAGTGAAGATGTTGCCAATCACTAAGATGATGTACAATCAATCAATATTGACAACAACATAATATAAAGACCAATCACCGAGAGACAAGTGACACAATATTTTTGTTCACCCGGTGTTCACTTGTGCACCGACAAGCTACGTCACCGGTTGTGTCGACCAACACTTAGATGGTTCCTCGGTGTGACCCTTAAGTCACTTGCCCCTCAAGGCACGCCCCGCAAGGCACCACAAGACACCACTCTCAAGTGAGGTAACTCAATGACACGCGCAATCCACTAGAGTTGCTTTTGGCGCTCCGCCGAGGAAAGCACAAGAACCTCTTACAATCAATCGGAGGTGGCCAAGAACAATCTCCTTCTCTTGCCAACGCCTCCAACAATCTCCAAGCCGGCTAGGAGCGGTACTCTCCAAGAGTAACAAGAAATCTACTGGCTAAACCACCCACAAGTGCCACTAGATGCCCTCAAGCTATGCAATGCACTTTGGGATCACTCAATCTCACTTTTGATTTGTAATCAAGCAAGAGAGATGAGTGGGAGGAGAAGCTCTAGCTCAAAGGATGCACAAGAATGTTAGAAATCACGAGTTGCCTCCCCAAGGGCCGGCCAACGAGTATTTATAAGCATCCCAACAAAATAGAGCCGTTATACCCCTTCACTGGGTCCTTTTCGGGATGACCGGACGCGCCGGTCAAAACTGACCGGACGCACTCAACCGCGTCCGATCCTCCAACGGTCACTGCGCTAACGGTCAAACCCCATGATTGGACGCGCTTCTCATAACGACCGGACGCGCCGGTCCCGAGTGACCGGACGCGCTCCAGTCAACGACCGGACGCGCCGATCGCACAGCACCACGCGCCCGCGAAGTAATGACCGGACGCGCTCCAATCAACGACCGGACGCGACAGTGCCCGCGTCCAGTTAGAGTCCAGTAAGCTCCCTCAACGACCGGACGCGTCCGATCGTCCTTGCGAACCTCAGTTCCCTCTGGGCGCCTGACCGGACGCGCCGGTCCCGCGAGTGACCAGACGCGCCGGTTGCAAACCCTAGCACCCGCGCGCTGACTGCTGCGTTGTACTGACCGGACGCGTCTGGTCATACCATGACCGCGTCTGGTGCAGCGTCTGGTCACCTCTGTGACCTCTGTTCGCCTCCGTTTCTTTTCTGACTTTCGGCGTAGTGGAAAATAGGCATTTCAAGTTTCCAAAAACGCCTGAATCCCGCGCTCGCAAGCTCGGCGGGAGGGAGAGAGAGACCCAAACCCTCTCTACCGCTCAAACTTCATTGCCTTCGTAAATGTGCCATCACCACCTTGTGCACGTGTGTTAGCATTTTCATAATCATTTTTGAAGGTTTTGCAGTTAGCTCACTAGGCCCTACATGCAATGCACTTCATGAATTTACCTAGTGGCACCCGTGCGTCGAATAACCGAAAAGACTTCACCTCTTAATAGTTCGGCTATCGATCCTAAACCACTCACACCCTCTATGGTGTCTTGAGTGCAAAACAAAATAGCCCTATGATTATACCTTTGCCTTGAGCCCATTTTGTTTCTCCAAAAGATATAATCCACTTCATATCATCACATGACCATCTCGATCCATCGACCTTGACTTCACTTGCTCTTCACCGTTGCATCGGTCCGTCGCGCGCCAAATCTTGCTCAAGCTTCACCATCGCATGGTTCTTCGCTTCGAAGCCTCGACTTGCCCTTCACCTTCACAACCGGTCCATCGAGCCAAGCATCACCTCGGTCTTCATCATCTTGGTCACATGAGTCAATGTCATGTCTCATATTCAATGACCACCTTTATCTAAATCATCCACTTAGATACAAAGGTTAGTCCTAGGTTTCATCAATTAGCCAAAACCAAACTAGGGACATTCAATCTTCCCCTTTTTGGTAATTGATGACAACCCTCACAAAGATGATTTTGATAATAAAATTTTTGAACTTGTCATACTTGTCCAATCATTTTGCTCATAAGTAAAGTTTGGACAAATATCACAAGCTCGGTTTTGATAGCATTAGCTCTCCCTACATATGTGCATAGAGTTTGGATTGAAAGCTTTGCACATATGCATGAATAGAAGTGTTGAGAGAGTAATTCTACCAAAATGATGCTAAGGTGTAAGAAATGGACCTTTGAAGCGTGATACCAATCGGAGTTGCCTTTTACACCATCCTTAGCATCATAAAGTAACTAGACAACCATCACAACTCAAGAACCCCATGAGATCAATATTATATGTAAAGGTTCTTGGACCACTTGTAAAGTTTAAGACATATCTAGATACCATAAGTAAACTATTCCTATGCATGCTAGTAGATCATTTCATCATTCAAGTTCTATACTAGCATTGCACCACACAAGCATGTATATTGAATTTAAAAAAAATATGTGCAATGAGCAAGTCATATGAGAATGCACAAACAAATGCAACAACTTTGTTTATGAGCTTGCTCCCCCTACTTGTGTGCATCAAAATTTTATTTACCCCTTTATCATGTTGAATCATCTTTTTCTCTCTCCCTTTGTCAATAACTTACCCAAAAATAGGATCAAATTGTGGAGAGAAAAATAATGTTTGATGGAGTAGGTTAGAATTTATCAAATTTGGTTCAACCTAGAATACTTGCCAAAGATATTCAATTCAATTTGAACCAAAGACAAGCTTCTTCACTCCTCATAATAAGGGTTATCTTGCCTATGTTGAATTAAACACTTATAGCAAATCTTCTAGATTCAACACTAGGTTTGCAAGCTCACAAATATGTCATATGCCAGCACTAGATCAAAGCAAGCATAGAAGCAAAAGTGGTAACATATATCCATCAAAGTCATTTGATTTATCATGAATGCTCATGCGTACCACTTATTATGTCTATATGCTCTAGCAAGTCCTTAGCATAGGATGAATGACATGTCAATCAACTTTACCTTGCAATATCGAAGGAGAGGCATGTCAATAAGTGGGTGGAGTGCATTCAACTCATGTTTGAGAAATCAAGAATGTTCAACTCATTCCTTAGCTTACAAAACCTCTTTTCATCAAGTGGCTTGGTGAGAATATCGGCAAGTTGATCATTGGTGCTAACACTTTCAATGGCAATATCTCCCTTTTGTTGATGATCTCTAATGAAATGATGCCTTATGTCAATATGCTTTGTTCTTCCATGTTGAACCGGGTTTTGTATCATCTTGATTGCACTTTCATTATCACATAGCAATGGCACATTCTTGAAGTTGAGGCCATAATCCTTCAAAGTTGATTTCATCCATAGCAATTATGCACAACAACTTCCCACACTCACATATTCGGTTTCGGCGGTAGAGATTGCCACACTATTTTGTTTCTTTAAGGACTATGACACAAGTGATCTTCCAAGTAATTGACATGTGTCACTTGTGCTCTTTCTATTGATCTTGCAACCCCCATAGTCGAAGTACGAATATCCAATCAATTCAAACTTTGACCCCTTGGGATACCATAGTCCAACATCTCTTGTTTGCTTCAAGTACCTCAATATTCTCTTTGCGGCCGTGAGATGACTCTCTCTAGGTGAGGCTTGATATCTAGCACACATACAAACACTAAACATGACATCCGGCCTTGATGCAGTAACATAGAGTAGACTTCCAATTAAAGACCGATATTCCTTTTGATTCACCATTTTACCATCAAGATCACTATCCAAATTGTCATTTGTACCCATTGGAGTTGAAATTGGCTTTGCATCTTGCATTCCAAACTTCTTCAACATGTCCCTTATGTATTTCCCTTGACTCACAAATGTCTCATTCTTCAATTGTTTGACTTGGAGACCAAGGAAGTAGCTAAGTTCACCAATCATAGATATTTCAAACTTTTTGGCCATCATAGCACCAAATTCTTCACAATAATCTTGATCGGTTGATCCAAAGATGATGTCATCAACATATATTTGCACTATGAATAAATTATTCCCAATCTTCTTGGTGAATAGAGTTGTATCAACCTTGCCCATCTTGAATTCCTTAGAGAGAAGGAAATCCCTTAGCCTCTCATACCATGCTCTAGGTGCTTGCTTTAAGCCATATAAAGCCTTCTTCAACTTGTACACATGGTTGGGTTTCTTGTCATCTTCAAATCCAGGAGGTTGCTCAACAAAGACTAACTCATTGATGATCCCATTGAGAAATGCACTTTTGACATCCATTTGATATAGTTTGATGTTGTGTGCACAAGCATAAGCCAATAGAATCCTTATTGCCTCCAATCTTGCCACGGGAGCATATGTCTCATCATAGTCAAGACCTTCTACTTGAGTGTAACCTTGAGCAACTAGTCTTGCTTTATTTCTCACCACAATGCCATCTTGATCTTGCTTGTTTTTGAACACCCATTTGGTTCCAATCACATTATAGTCATTTGGCCTTTCTACCAATTCCCAAACATCATTTTCTTGTGAAATTGTTAAGCTCTTCTTGCATAGCCATGATCCAATCGGCATCCTTCAAAGCTTCTTCTATTTTCTTTGGTTCTATGGTTGACACAAATGATGCATGCTCACAAAACATGGCCAATCTTGATCTTGTTTGCACACCACTTCTAATATCACCAATAACACTATCAATGGAGTGATCTCTTGCAACATGTTGTGGTTGGAGTACTTGCACTTGATTGCTTAAGCTTGGTTGATCACTTGATGTATCTTGATGAGATGAACTAGCACCATGATCTTGCACTTGAGAGTCACTAGCTAGCTTGAATGGAGAATTGAGCACTTCATCTTTATCATCATCTTGAATATTAATTACTTGCTTTGCTCTAATGTCCCCAATGTCCATGTTCTTCATTGCTTCCACCAATTGAGTTCTACCAACATCATCTAGATTCTCTTCTTCATCTTATGACCCATTGGTTTCATCAAATTGCGCATCATAGACTTCTTCTAGAATGCCACTAGAATTGTTCCAAACTCTATAAGCTTTGCTTGTAGTTGAATAACCAAGTAGGAACCCCTCATCACATCTCTTATCAAACTTTCCCAATCTAGTGCCCTTTTTCAAGATATAACATTTGCAACCAAACACCCTAAAGTAAGAAATATTGGGCTTTCTTCCATGAAGTAGCTCATATGGGGTCTTCTCTAGCAATGGATGACAATATAGTCTATTGATGTAGTAGCAAGCGGTATTGATTGATTCATCCCAAAACGATTGACTCACATTGTACTCATGAAGCATTGATCTTCCCATATCAAGCAATGTTCTATTCTTTCTCTCAACTAGGCCATTTGATTGTGGAGTGTACTTGGCCGAGAATTGATATCCAATGCTATAATGATCACTAAGTTCTTCAATTCTTGTATTCTTGAACTCACTTCCATTGTCACTTCTCACTTTCTTGATTCTAATCTCAAACTCATTGTGAACTCTAGTGAGAAAGGTCTTGAAGGTGTCAAACACTTCACTTTTGTCACTAAGAAAGAATACCCATGTGAATCTTGTGAAGTCATCCACTATGACAAATCCATACTTATTGTCACCTATGCTTGAGTATGTTGTGGTGCCAAATAGATCCATGTGCATCAAATCAAATGCTTTGCATGTGCTCATTGTACTCTTCTTTGGATGTGAGCTTCTAACTTGCTTTCCGGCTTGACATGCACTACAAAGCTTATTCTTCTCAAATTCAACATCTTTCAAACCATTGACAAGATTATGAGTTGTAAGCTTCTTCAATTGTTTTATACCAACATGACCAAGCCTTCTATGCCAAATCCAACCCATACTTGATTTGAAGATCAAGCAAGTTATCAAAGAAGTTTCTCTAGCATTGAAGTCAACTAGGTAGAGATTCTCATATCTAAAGCCTTTGAATGACACATTTGAACCATCCATACTAATGACTTCCACATCATCAACCCCAAAGATACATTTGTAACCAAGATCACATATTTGTGCCACGGATAGAAGATTGAAATCCAAGCTTTCAACTAGCAACACATTGGAGATACTCAAGTCATTTGATATTGCAATCTTGTCCAATCCAATAACCTTGCCTTTCTTGTTATTACCAAATGTGATAGAATCAACACCACTATCATTGTCATTGATTGAGTCAAACATTCTTGCTTTCCTCCGGCTTTGTAATTTATCTACAAGCAAATCAACGAAGCTTAGGTACCCATTTTTGTTTGGGTCCTTGTAGGTTAGTAACTAAGCTCTTTGGTACCCAAATAGTCTTCTTCTTTAGGCCAACAATGGGTGTACCAATAAACTTAGCTTGCACACCCTTCACACTCTTGGTAAGCACATAGCAAGAATCAAAAGGTATGGCCTTAACAAATTTCTTGCTTTGGTTCTTTTTATTGCAATTATGCTCTAGGTGCCCAACTTGCTTGTATCTATTGCAAAACCGACCATTGCCCTTCACAAAGCTAGGCTTTAGAGTTGCAAAGGCCGACTTGCCTTTCTTGGGGGTGTAGCCCAATCCCTCTTTGTTAAGAGAGAACCTTTGGCTACCCAAGCACTTAAGCAAGCGGGCCTCACCACCATAGGCCTTGCCTAGGGTGTGAGTGAGCTCATCCACCTCTTTCTTGAGAGTCTCATTCTCAACCATTAGTGAGGTATCATAAGTGAAACCATCACTAGTAGTGGAGGTAGAGTCGGTGTTGGTGGATGAAGAGCTACAAGAAGGGTTAGCATTTGATATGATGATAGGTTCATTAGAGGATTCATCAATTATATCACATGTAACACCTATATCACATGATACAACAACCTCCTTCTTTACTTGTTGCTCAAGTAGCAATGAGTGAGCTTTTTTAAGCTTGGAATAAGCCTTACCAAGATCCTCATGGTCTTCTAGTAGACTCTCATGAGTGGTCTTAAGCTCACTAAGAACTTTCTCAAGTATTGCTACTTTCATTGAAAGCTTCTTACACTCTTTGTTATTGGTAATAGCTATGTCTCTAGTTTGTTGCATCAAGTCATATAGTTGTTCTTTAGTTGGTTCATCATCATCATTTTCATTATTATTATCAATATCGCTATCATGAGCATATTCCATTTCACTTTCATCATCACTCTCATCATATAATACCTTAGTTTCTTTGGCCATGAGGCATGACGAGGATGAATCAAATAGTGATGGCTTCTTGTTGATAGCAATGGAAGCAAAAGCCTTATTGGATGATGATTCTTCTTCTTCATCATCATCACTTTTACAAGTGACCACATAGGCTCTATTTTTGCCCTTCTTGAAAGTCATCTTGGCTTCTCTCTTTTTCTTCTCAAACTTGCCCCTCTTGTTCTTCTTCTTCTTGTCATAGGGACATTCGGCTTGAAGATGTTCGGTGCTATCACAATTGAAGCACTTACTTTGTTGCACATTGCTCTTGAAATTATCATTTCTTTTTTTGAAGCCTCTTCTCTTAATGAACATGTGACCCATTTTCTTGACTATAAGAGCAAGTGCCTCATCATCAATTTCAAAATCTTCACCTTCATTATTGTCTTCTTCTTCTTCTATGATGATAGCTTTGCCCTAGGAGGAGATGGCCTTGAATGCCATGGTCTTCTTCTTCTTTTCTTCCTCCTTCTCCTTCTCATCAACATCTTGATCATACTTGTCAAAGGTCAATACCTCTCCAAGCCAATCATTGGGCTTCATTGCATCAAGCCCATCTCTTTGTAGCATCATGATCAATATTTTGAATCTTTTTGGTAAGCTCAACAAGAACTTGTGGCAAAAATCTTGGTCTTGTGTCTTATTCCCTAAGCTCTTGAGATCATTCACAATGACTTGCAATCTATGAAACATCTCTAAGATTGTTTCTTCTTCTTTCATCTTGAAGTTCTCAAACTCACTCTTGAGCTCATATAGCTTGGCACTCTTCACAACCTTAGTGCCCTCATATATTTCACTCAACCTTGTCCATACTTTATTTGCCAATTCTAAATCTTTGATGCCCTCAAATACTTTTGTATCAATACCATTGTAAAGTGTATTAAGAGCCATTCTATTACATGTTCTATTTGCTCTATCTTCATCGGTGAGATGATCGGGATCAATGATAGCAAAATCGTTCTCGGTGACTTGCAAAACTCTCTCATGAATAGAACTAAAGTACATTGTCATTTTTCTCTTCCAATGAGCAAAAGAAATAACACCATCAAAGAACGGTGGCTTGCCCCCAACATGATTGAACACAATTCGAGCCATTTTCACACCGAAGGATGTTAAACCTTGATTAAAACGGTGACCACTGCTCCGATACCACTTGTAAGGTCCTAGATGGCTAGAGGGGGGTGAATAGCCTATAAAAAAATTCTACAAGAACCACTAAGCAAACTTGTTAGAATAACAAATGGCGTAAAGCGAGTTTTGCTTAGCCTACGGTTGTGATGCAAGCCTCCTATCCACAAGTCTAGTAGACTATGATCTCTAGTTCACACAAGGGCTAAGATACTAAACTTACACTAGTGAGCAAGCTAGCAACTACTAGCAAAGCTACTACTAGAGCTACACAAGATAAACTAGTAAAGTAAATGCGAGAGAGAGGATTGTAAATCTTATACCGACGGTGGAGTGAAGATGTTGCCAATCACCAAGATGATGTACAATCAATCAATATTGACAACAACACAATATGAAGACCAATCACCGAGAGATAAGTGACATAATATTTTTGTTCACCCGGTGTTCACTTGTGCACCGACAAGCTACGTCACCGGTTGTGTCGACCAACACTTAGATGGTTCCTCGGTGTGACCCTCAAGTCACTTGCCCCTCAAGGCACGCCCCACAAGGCACCACAAGACACCACTCTCAAGTGAGGTAACTCAATGACACGCGCAATCCACTAGAGTTGCTTTTGGCGCTCCGCCGAGGAAAGCACAAGAACCTCTTACAATCAACCGGAGGTGGCCAAGAACAATCTCCTTCTCTTGCCAACGCCTCCAACAATCTCCAAGCCGGCTAGGAGTGGTACTCTCCAAGAGTAACAAGAAATCCACCGGCTAAACCACCCACAAGTGCCACTAGATGCCCTCAAGCTATGCAATGCACTTTGGGATCACTCAATCTCACTTTTAATTTGCAATCAAGCAAGAGAGATGAGTGGGAGGAGAAGCTCTAGCTCAAAGGATGCACAAGAATGTTAGAAATCACGAGTTGCCTCCCCAAGGGCCGGTCAATGAGTATTTATAAGCATCCCAACTAAATAGAGCCGTTATACCCCTTCACTGGGTCCTTTTCGGGATGACCGGACGCGCCGGTCAAAACTGACCGGACGCACTCAACCGCGTCTGATCCTCCAACGGTCACTGCGCCAATGGTCAAACCCCATGATCGGACGCGCTTCTCATAACGACCGGACGCGCCGGTCCCGAGTGACCGGACGCGCTCCAGTCAACGATCGGACGCGCCGATCGCACAGCACCACGCGCCCGCGAAGTAATGACCGGACGCGCTCCAATCAACGACCGAACGCGACAGTGCCCACGTCTGGTTAGAGTCCAGTAAGCTCCCTCAACGACCGGACGCGTCCGATCGTCCTTGCGAACCTCAGTTCCCTCTGGGCGCCTGACCGGACGCGCTAGTCCTGCGAGTGACCGGACGCGCCGGTTGTAAACCCTAGCACCCGCGCGCTGACTGCTGCGTTGTACTGACCGGACGCGTCCAGTCATACCATGACCTCGTCCGGTGCAGCGTCCGGTCACCTCTGCGACCTCCGTTCGCCTCCGTTTCTTTTCCGACTTCTGGCGTAGTGGAAAATAGGCATTTCAAGTTCCCAAAAATGCCTGAATCCCGCGCTCGCAAGCTCGGCGGGAGGGAGAGAGAGACCCAAACCCTCTCTACCGCTCAAACTTCATTGCCTTCGTAAATGTGCCATCACCACCTTGTGCACGTGTGTTAGCATTTTCATAATCATTTTCGAAGGTTTTGCAGTTAGCTCACTAGGCCCTACATGCAATGCACTTCATGAATTCACTTAGTGGCACCCGTGCGTCGAATAACCAAAAAGACTTCCCCTCTTAATAGTTCGGCTATCGATCCTAAACCACTCACACCCTCTATGGTGTCTTGAGTGCAAAACAAAATGGCCCTATGGTTATACCTTTGTCTTGAGCCCATTTTGTTTCTCCAAAAGATATGATCCACTTCATATCATCACATGACCATCTCGATCCATCGACCTTGACTTCACTTGCTCTTCACCGTTGCATCGGTTCGTCGGCGCCAAATCTTGCTCAAGCTTCACCATCGCATGGTTCTTCGCTTTGAAGCCTCGACTTGCCCTTCACCTTCACAACCGGTCCATCGAGCCAAGCATCACCTCGGTCTTCATCATCTTGGTCACATGAGTCAATGTCATGTCTCATATTCAATGACCACCTTTATCTAAATCATCCACTTAGATACAAAGGTTAGTCCTAGGTTTCATCAATTAGCCAAAACCAAACTAGGGACTTTCACCTATGGGGATCATCGAATCGATAGCAATGAGCCCTGTTTGAAGGGTTTCATATACGAAACACCTAGAAATTATACCCGGAGTAGGAGATTCAATTAAGCGAGATTCTAAAGTGACAATTTCGCCTCTCCCATCAATAGGTTTAGCGAGAGCATTTATAACACGACCCAAGTAAGCCTCACTCACGGGTATCTGAGCAATTCTTCCTGTTGCTTTTACAAAACTTCCCTCTCGTATCATCAACCCATTGCCCATTAATACAATCCCAACATTTTTGGATTCCAAATTCAGAGCAATACCTCTCGTCCCTTGTTAGGTCTTGGATCGAAACAAATGCTTAGCCATGCTTAGACAGGTAGAAGTCGGGTGGTTTTCTGTCACCTGCGAGCTATAGGTGGATACTTGATCACGGTTGACTATATTTGCTAACGTGGGAAATAACCATGTGTTGATGGATAAATAAAGACTGGACGGCATATGCTATGTGTTTAAGGACCGTGCACTTTGTAGGACATCAGTCGAGATTGAACGCATGCCTCACACTTAGCTGGAAGGATAAGTCGTTCCGTCCGCGAAGCCTAGTAGCTCTATTCGAGCCAAAAATCTGATATGATGTCGCGCATACTGGAGGAAGGCAGTTGTGTGGGGACATGGTCTGACCAAGGGCAGGCAAGGCCTGATGCATCCTGGCGACTGGTTGGTCCCTGAGTATGTGGTTCAGCTCAGACCCACGAGAGAACTCGAGTAGTACCAATAGTGACCTGTAGCTCACTTGGCCGGTGAGTGTGGTTTGTGTGGGGAAAATTTCACCAGCTGGTTAGGAATAGATTCAAATCGCCATCTCTCCTGGACAGTGAGAAACTGGACTGATCTTCCCACATAGTAGTAATGTGACTATGAAACTTGATGTTTGTTATAATGATGAAAGGCCAAATATGATATGGTTATTATTGATTGTTTAATCTTAATCAAGTGATTGCTCTAGTACAGGTCCTAATCTAGAGATGTCTAAATGAATAGGTTTAACTCGTCGCTAAAGAATTAATATGCAAGTTATGTGCTAAGCTTTTATGCAAAATGTTGGTCAACTAGCTCCACCAATAAAGCCTTGCATGATCCTTGAGAGTCATTTTATTTTGGTTTATGACGGGTAAATCTAGCTGAGTATATTCTCGTACTCAGGGTTTATTCCCTCTTGTTTGCAGATGACAATATGTATGTGGGCTACTGCAGGAACTGCTTCTACCCCGCTGCGGATGAAGAGTAGGACCGTGGACACGGTCTTTCCATAGATCTTACCTATGATGCTTTTGTTGGATTGATCATGAACTGGCACTGAATGGAACTAAGTGTGTGTGAGGTGTTTCAAACTATTTGCTTTCGCTACTTTATTTCCGAACTTGGTAATGTAATAACTTTACGTTGAACTTCGATGTATTTGAACTATGTGCAAACTCTATGAAACATGTGATGTGTGAATGCTGAACCATGTACGATCTTGGATGTATGTTGTTGAAAGATTGAAATCCCTCGTGATTTCACCGACTATCGGGTTTATATGGGCTCAAGTGCGACAAATCAATTGTCTCGGCAGCGGTTTTAGTACTTGTGCTCTTATAAATTGAACGGTTTTGTTACATTTTCCATAGCACTAATTGACAAGACTAGGGATATTTCAGAACACTGCATTGCTAACAAATGGTTACCCAACTCCAACAATATCTACTAAGGTTGTACCACCAGAAAACATAAACAATATTCAAGCTTTTTGTTTCAAAGGGTGTCAAAGGTTTATTATTAAGAAAGGCAATTGCATATTGCCAAACTCTAAATAGAAGCACATGTGTTGTGATAATGTGCCAGTGCATGGGTCGTTCAAAGTTAGTTTATGTCTGTGTGCATGCTGAATTTCCACACCTGATAAATATTAATGTGGGTGATAAAGTAGTCGTGATAAAAGCACAAGCATTATAACTCCGGGATATTTCACATTTAATTGTGGCACCAAAGTACAGTACCAATGTGTGGCCTCAACTGCAAACTAATGTCCATAGGCTATTCAAATGAAGGAACTCGGATAGGTGTACATCGTACAAACTACTTTTAATTATAGAGAGGAAAAAGGACTGTATGATGTGCAGGGCAATTTTCTTGGTCTGCGCACATGGTTCTATTAAATTGTTATTTCAAATAAGACCTTTCTTTCTCCTTTAGAGTGTAGTTGCCCCCAAGAGTTAGAGAGTGTCGTCTCACGGTCGCGAAGCACTTGTCTTTATCCTCATATTTGTATAGGTTCAATGACCACTCGCTTCTCTTTATATATATCAGCCCTCTCAGGCCCTCAATGCCTTATATATGTATCAGCCATGCTTCTTATATGTCCCTTCCCTTCACTAGAAGTACCCTTGGTACTGTTATTGGAAGCCTACAAGGCAACAACCATAGCCTGGAGGATGTTGACAATGATTCCTCCTTGGTTCCATTATTATATCATGTGATTTATCGAGTCCTGACATACAGTAGTTGAGAATAGGAGGCGGCAGGAAACTGGAAGATGTTTGTCACACGTCTCTGGTGATAGATATCTAGTGATTGTTCTCAGGGATGTAATAATGATGATAGATATCTAGTGTTTGCCACTGCATACTACTATTGCGCTTGCAATTTTCTCAATATTTCTATGCTACAAATTCATGCGATCCAAACATCTTTATATTTATTTTCTATGTTTTCCCAATCTTATTTTTTTCCTCCTGTGTTTTCTCATATCCATATGTTTTGCTCAAACTCATGGTTGTGTAATTGCATATTTCACCTACTAATAAGTCACTGACGTATGGGCCCAAGAAGTTGGAACCCATCGTCAAGAACTGTAGGCTATAATAGTAATAGCAAAAGCGTACAGACGGTACAGTCGCGCTCTCGTCCAATCGTTGTGTTCACCAGAGCAGGTGCAGCAAGAGCACCACAACGCCGAGGCACAGTGAGGTCAAGCCAGCTCCAGTAATCGACCAAGGCTAGGCAGACATTGATAGAATAGAATGGAATGATAGCGGTAGAACAGGTTCTTCCCTTGGTGCCCCTCAGAATCTCAGTTCTGCTCGATTTTCCTCTTCTCAATCTCATGGCTGTTGCCTCGCACACAGCAACGCAGGTCAAGGAAAATAGAACAAGGGATATTTTTTTTTAGGATACTCGGCTCACAGGCCTTTCACATTACTGTGATTGCTCAACAGAATTGTGAGCCAACAAGTTTTGTACAAAGCTCGGGAGTGGGTGTTCCCAAATCTCTGAGACCCCAACCTCCCATCCCATCTACTGCCTAAACTGGCAATCTGGTGCGTAGACGAGTTACAAACTCTAGGAACATGAAAACATTCGAAGTGAAAGAAATTATCATGAACAAGCGACCGAATATCCTGAAATTCTCTTTATGCTGATGATGTCGTTGTCTTCATCAGTCCCAACAGAATGGACCTCCTTGTGCAGAAGGAAATCCTAAACATCTTCGGGCAGGCAACGGGGCTATTCACCAGTCTGGAAAAATGTCTGGCGACACCAATACATTGCACTGATGAGCAGAAACAATTGATCCAGGATGTCATGCATTGTGAAATCTCTGAGTTCCCCTGTCGTTATTTAGGCGTGCTCCTTTCGATCTCCAAGCTAAAGAAGAACTATGAACAAGCTCTGGTCGATGCGGTCGCCTCGCGGATACCGACCTGGAAGGGGAAGTTGCTCAACCGCCGGACGGGCTGTCACTTTGTCTGCTATCCCCACTCATATGTACCTCAAATTCGCTCTGCCTATTGCCTTGTGCTGTTCAGGCAATCGACAAGCACAGAAGGGCTTTCCTCTTGACGGGCAGTGACCATGCCCTTGGTGGACATTGCAAAGTCGCATGGCCAACAGCCCAACAGCATGCCGACCGCGTGACTTGGGTAGTCTTGGCTTGGTCGATTTGGCATCGCGTTGAGGCTGCGATGGGAATGGATTCGGAGAAGTGGTAACGAGCGGGCATGGTCGCTGCTGCCAGCTTCCGAGGAGAAGCCGGTCGCAGTGGCCTTCGCGGCAGCAACTGAATCCATCCTGGGAGATGGAACGACCACGCTATTCTGCACTGACAGGTGGATTGATGGCCAGTGCATCAAGGCTTTTGCCCCGACTGTCTTCAGAGCTGTGCCTAAGAGGCGTCATGGCCTAACCGTTGCCGATGCAGTCAATAACAATGGCTGGACTCGTGATCTGTCAGGGGCGCCAACCGTGCAGCTCCTACTGGATTACCTCAAGGTGTGGAATCACGTGCAGCAGGTCCAGCTATCACAGGGGGTGCATGGCAGGCTGATTTGGCGATGGTCCTCTGATCTTGCATACTCGGCGGCATCATTTCTTCTGGCTGGCCATGCATAAGCGATGCTGGACTGCAGCACGTCGGCGACGACATGGTCTGCAAGATTCGGACTCTTGCGCGCTCTGCGATCAGGCGCCTGAGGAGATTGATCACCTCCTGCTATCCTATCCTGTGTCTTCAGCAGAATGACATGGGCAAATGTTTTGGGTCCTATCAATTTGGGAAGCCTCACACCACAGAACGATGAATGCTTCTGGACAAGGTGGCTAAGGTCGAGGAAATCAGACTCCAGGAAAGAATTCGACTCCTTGGTGATGTTGGTACGATGGATGCTCTGGAAGGAACACAACGAGAGAACCTTCGGCAGAGAAACAAGCAGAACAGTGCAACAGTTCCTTCAGTCGATCGGCGACGAGGTCAAGCTCTGGGATCTGGCTGCGTTCAGGCGCCTCCAGCAGTTGTTTCCCTGGTCGCCAATAAGTATAGCCATGCAGCGTATTGCTTGCCTTTGCTCTTTCCTAAGATTTCAACAGCCAAGAAATATACTAGTATCTGTTGACATTTCCTAAGAGCAAAAAGAAAAGGCAATTTTCACGGAATCAATGGTCAACGAGCTGCTGGGCAATGACTGAAACTGTAGAACCTCAGATGTAGGAAATTGAGTCACTGTTATTAACTGCAATGTTAAATTTGCTAACACAGGAAGATAAAACACTGCAAAGTAACAGCAGCTGAACGAACATACTTCATCCATCCTAAAATATAAAGTGTCCGCATTCAAAATGTGTACCAAGTTATAAGAGATTCTAGGTGAAGTAACACATAACTCAGTTTAAAAAGGCAACATTAACACATCACCAAGCCAAATATGGAACTCACAATAATTTGAGGGTTACATGCATCATTTGCGTTACTCCACTCTAATTTCAGAGGGTTACATGCATCATTTGCTTTACATCACTCCACGGTGCTACAAGCATGATCAACAAACAAATGAAAAACAAAAACTAACAGCTCATCAGTAATAAGCCATGGGACCAAGAATGAAGCATCCAATATGCTAGTCAACCATGTTTCACTTCAAACGTATCAAAATTTCACTGATGTTACCATCAATATTTGAAAGCTCATCAATTTGGAAGCTCATCAATAATAAGCCAAGGGACCAAGAATGAAGCATCCGATATGCTAGTCAACCATGGTTCACTTCAACCGTATCAAAATTTCACTAATGTTACCGTCGATATTGGGAAAGAAATGGCTACCTAAGTAGCAGCAGCAACTGTCTACGTACCACTAAACAGTATGAATAGTATTCAAACATTTTCCTTTTCAAATGGAATCAAATATTTATTAACAGGGAGTCAAATATTTATTAAGAAAGACAGTGGCAAACATGATACAGATGTAGCAAACTCCTTGAAAATGAATGCCTACTTGTGTGGGCAAATAGTACATCAAACTAAAACAAGAATTTCCCTAGAAGTCTAATAACATTTATCAGCAATATATTACTTTCTTAGGCTATATGATGACAGTTCAAACATTAGAAGTTAAACAACTAACTAATCAACAGGACAAATAAGACTAAACAATATTTGATGACATCTATTTGATGAAACAATGAATCCTGAAGACATAAATTGAACACTGAACAATTCATCGGCCTCTAGCTCAATTCGCCTAATATTGAAGTAACATAATAATAACCATATCATAAACTCAGGTAGAAACAAAGGACCATACTTGATCAATGGTTGTCATACTAACAAAATGCATCACAAATGTCTGGAAGTCTTATAACATTTAACCATCAGCAATTACATCACTTTCAAAGGCTACTATGACAGTTCACAACTCATCCAACATTAGAAATTAAACAACAAATCAACAAAGAACAAATGAGACTGTAAACAATATTGGTTGTCATCTATTTGATGAAACAGTGAATGACTCCGATGCCACTAGCTCAATTCCCCAAACATTGAAGTAACATAACCATATCATCAACTCAAGTGGACACAAAGGACCATACTTGATAAACAGTTGTGTAACAGTAACAAGATGCATCACAAATGTCTGGCACCCGCAAGACCAAATATTTTAAAGCCGTGATTTCAAACAAAATTTCAACCAGATCTATCCATGACAACATTTAACACATCAATGGCACATCTTAGTAAAATTATCTCTGAGAGCCCCAAGTCTAAACACGAAGTCTTCATGGTAATACGAAAACAGAGATAGCTTAGAGAGTGTCCGATACAAGAAATCGACACCGACAACTAAAGCAAGCACTATTCGGGACGCCAAGCATCTAGAAGCGGAGCTTGGTAAAGAACCACCTGTTCTTGCCTGTCTTGAACCTCTCCTCGAGGCGCGCCTTGGCGGTCTTGCAGGCGGCGACCTTCTTGTCGCGGGTGGAGAGCGCGTCGGGCCCGCCGGTGGCGACGTCCTTGAAGTCGACGTCGAGGGTGTAGCGGGTGGGCATGAGGTGGGTGAAGTTGACGAGCTTGATGAAGCACTTGACGCGCGACTTTTTGGCCGTCTTCTTGGCGGAGTCCTTGCGGATCACCTTCTTTGGGTACTTGGCAAGCCCGGCGACGAGGCAGTGGCCGTAGGGGCGGTCGCGGGTGCCCTCCTCGAACACGCGCACGATCACCGCCTTCCTGCCGGCGAACCGGCCCTGGAGGAGGATCACGGCCTTGCCGGGCTTGAGGAACTTCACCATCTTCGCGTGCTGCTGCTGCTCCTGCGCCGCCGACGCCGGGAGGGTAGGGTTCGGGAGGTGGGTCAAATGGGAGCGCGCGGGAGGGGGGAAGGTTATATAGTGTGGCGGCGCTAGGGTTTCCAGGAGGGTGGGTTTCCGCTGTTGGATCCAGGATCGGACGGTGCTGTCGTGCTCAGGCTTCAGGGGTCGCGGGATGGGTCGGATTTGGGTCCGATCTGAGGGTCAGTCGTCAATGGGCCAAGGCCCAACCTGAGCATTACTGTAGCTTTTCTTTTTCATAGAGAACTACTGCCCCAGTCCAAAGTCCAGCCCAGCATTCCTTCATGTGCCCCAGCCCAACCCCGGCCTTGGGAGAACAAAGGCGATCTTGTACTATGCTTATATTGTACATCCATCTCTAAATTTATAAATTTGTAAGCCCATTTGATATCATTGATTCATTTTTTGGTTCTGTATAAAGAGAGATACGGATGTCTCAAAGAAAATAATATTAGCTAAATATTCTTGGTTCATCATATTATATATACGAAGAAAACTAACAGCGGCTAATCAAAATTTTGTAAATATCACGTCATGATACGGTTTTTTTGAGGAAAGGGTCCGGATGATATCTAATATTACTAAGCACCTCCACCAAGGCACTAAATAGCATACAGCGAGTTAACAGCGGATTGGTGTTGAGGTAGCGGATCGCGGATAGCTGGTGTTATTGCTGACGCTAAGTTCCAATAGGACACATTATTGGTTATTAAATTAAGAAAAAAACATGGTGTTCCATATAAGTCATCCTAGATCAAAGTTTATAAAGAAATAAATTACGAGAACCATAAATAGTTCATAAAACCATTATTCGTTATTATTGTCAACAAAATAGCAACCTTAGAAAACTGATTGTTCGTAAATAGTTCATAAAACCATTATTCGTCATGACTTAGACCATCTGTGTATCTTGGGCTAGGATTATTTTCATTATATACTATCACGCTATTGCAGCCGCTACAAAGAATTATGCCCCATTATAGCGGCCCACTAACTCAAATAGCGGCCGCTAAGTTCCAACTTGTTAAATCCAGTCCACTACATCGTAGCGGCAGTAGGAGACCGCTACTGCGCAGCCGCTACAACCACTATTTAGTACCTTGACCTCCACCTAATCACCTCCCGCATTCAAAAACGAGTGTCGGAGCCAGGTAAGTGGTGCTAATCTTCGTTCAACGCTCCATCCAGACAATTGTTTTCCACGGTGCAAACCAAACAAGCTCTATATACACTACAACACACTTTAGAAAACTTTTTATTTTTGCATAAAACACACTTTAGAAAACTGATTGTTCCCTTTCTTTGAACACCTGAAGGTTGCATTATGTGCACTTGAAACCATCGGGCATGTACACAACCCACCATCAATTCGTCCTTCAATTGATAGAGGTTTAGAACGGGAGGTTGCATTTACAGTGTCGCTCATGCTCTTTCTGCATTGTTCTTTAGTTCTTTACTCTCTAAAATAACAAAAAAGAAAGGAAGAGCATTGCTCATCTATAGTGCCAAGGTTTTTAAAGTATGAGCTACCAATTGACCACCTTTTGCTCACTATTTATGAGCCCTTCAGACTCGCTCCATCCGACCACCCCTTATATGATTTTCGTCCTTCCCACTACTACACAAAAACTTTTACGCAATGCTCGACTTTGGAGCCCCGAGGCGGGTGGGCTGGTTGCCCGCCTCCATTATTCGGTGGCAGGGCCGCCAGCCCAGCGCCCGCCTCGATTAAGCTTTAACGGAGGCGAGCAACTTAACTCGCCCGCCTCGGTTAAGCTCGATTAACCGAGGTGGTGGGCCTAACGCAACCACCTCCGTTAATACATTAACAAGATGATCGGTTTAAAACAACCGTCTCGGTTAATCGAACTTAACCGTGGCGGGCGCCTTATGCTACCTGTCTCCGTTAATCTATTTTCGGAGGTGGACACACTATAAGGCCCGCCTCAAAACAGAGTGACCCAGCAGGCAGCCCATCTAGGCCCAATATCCGCTCATTGTATATATATCGATAGTTAGGGTTTCATTTTCACTCATCTCAACTCCTCCCGCTCCCTCCCTCTCAGATGCAGCAGCCGTCTCTCTCTCTCTGGCCCTCCCTCCACTACTCTCTCCTAGCGGCTCAGGGCCCGGCGGCAGTGGTCGCATGGCCCCCCGGTGGAGGGCCCGCGCGCGCCAACGACGGACGTCGTGCACCTAGGCGACGGTTAGCAGCGTGCTGGCGGCGGAGGCCACGCACTCCCCCCTCTCCTCCACAACGATGGCATGGTGGGCGGCGTGAGGTGTTGGCGGTGTGGATCTCCTCCTCCTTCAGCATGACGTGGGGCCCGGTCTTCTCCAACGTAGCGCGGATCCGACAAGCAAAGCTGCAGATCCGGCCATCGGAGTTGTGGATCCGATGAGTGGAGCTACGGATCTAGCTAGCGGCTGCGGCGGCGCGTGGATGGGCTCGGCGAGCCCGTGGATGGGCTCGCTGAGCTTGTCCACGGGTTTTCCTTTTTTTGTTTTTTATTTGATTTTCCGAGGTGGGCATTTGAATCGCCTCGGGAAAGATCGATCTACCGCGACCTTTAGACCGAGGCAGTTGCGATACTCGCCTCGGTTAATCTGTTTTGTCCGCCTCCAAAAAAGTTTGTGCAGTAGTGTCCATTCCGTCTCTTCGCTAGAAGTGTTCTAGGTAGGGATGAAAACGGACGGAAAAACCCTATTTCTACTTCCGTTTCTATATTTTTTGGCGGAAACGAGAGCGGGTTCGGAAAATACGGGTTCAAAAACGGAATTGGAATATGCGGACATACGTAAACGGATAAATACGGATGTAGAGCCAAAAAATTAAATTAAGATCATAAAATCTAATATTCTCAAAGTATACATATATAAAGTCATGTAATAATATATACAAAGTTTAATATTCATTTACATGCTATGTACGTGAACATAACATGCATATTTGATGATTCGTAGTTATATTAAAATAACATAAGGACATGTAATTGTTGAACATGTTGAGCATAGATTGAAAACGGGAAAATACGGGTCTATTCTGTATTAAAACGGGATTACTCGGAAACGAACGGAAAACACCATTTTCTACTTCCGCAAATACGAAAACGGGATCTCGCAAATACGGAAACGGACGGGAAAATGTAGAAAACGGAACGGGACGGTACGGAAAAAATTCCGTCCGTTTTCATCCCTAATTCTAGGTACTCATATCAGCTATAACCAGCACACAACTACGTCCTTGGTTGGAGACCCTCACCTAGAAAGAGTGTTTTTACTTTTGAGAGCAAGGTTTGATGTGATATGGTCATCCATGGATCTCTTGTAACAATTTTCTGGATGCTAGTATTTTGATATTCAATATAAATAATCAAAATAAATAGAAAATTGTCAAACTAAAGGAAATCAGTCTAAGAAGCACCCACTACAAGAAATGTGTGGCTTTTTGACGTTTTTCATATGACGATAGGTCATAGTGTCATTATATCATCCGATTTATGACATTATGTTTTAGGCACTTCAACTTAGTGACAATAAAAGTTTGTATGTCACAAAATACGTCATACAGGTAGTCCAATTCTATCTAGTAACGATATTTGCTACGTCACAGAAGCATTTTCTATGTCACAAAGACCTCTTATCCCTCTTCCTAGGCGGAGTTTCTAAACTTAGTTTAATTAAAGTAAGATAGTCATTTATCTAACCAGTTCCACAAGTTTTCGTGCTCTCAAATTGTTTTGTAGGATATGCTAAAAATGTGTGTAAAAATATATTACATGGTATATATATACCTAGGCAGAAATCAGACATAAAAAGATATTTAAATATTTATTTTTGCAAACTATCTCAAATAATCATTTGGTATGCACAATTGTAAAAATCTCATCGAAACAATAGCATTGCCATCATGCAAATTCCTCAAAGTGAACGTACGGAAGTGCAGGCATGCCACCAGCACCATGCAAATTCCACAAGTTCCTAGCTTTTTCGTTTTACGCAAAGAGCCCACCAGCACCATGTACGGAAGTGCAACATATGCAGGAACAGCCAGCAGAGCACCTCAGCGCGGGCCCCACTAGCAGCAGCAATCGCTCTAGGCGAATGGAGGCAAGCGCGCGAAAGGAGTGCGCCCAACTCCGTGAAAATGAATTTGTTTTGGCTTTGGATAAAAAGAAAAAAAATATTTGAAACTCCATCTCACTGTGTTTCTGGTCCAGCCATAAAAGCCACTGTCAAGCCCTCTTTTTTCATCTCGGAGCTGAAACCTGGAACCAGCCTAGTAGCACGCATCCTCTTTACTTTTCATTAGGCCCGCAGCCCAGGCGGCCCAAGCCGCAAAGGCCCAGCGCGTTCCTGCCCAGGCGGGGAGAGGCCGGAGGCCTGCTGCTCACGCCCTACCTCCCTGTCTCTGCCAGTGGAACCCACGGTCAGTGACCCAACGAAATATATGGCAAAAAAATTACTAGCACACCATTTATGAAGACAGGAATCTGTCTTCAACAGGAACGTTTGAAACCACTGGAATAATAGGACCTCATCCGTGTTTTCCATAAAAGTATGTCATCTATATACTTACGGATTAATAAATCAAATAGACCCCAAATAGTAAAAATTTAAACTAAAATTTGAATTTTTTTAAACGATCTCGGATGAAGAAATGATCAAAATAAAAGTTGTAGATCTCAAAAAGTTATAAATTTTTGTTGTTTACAACTTTTTTATTTGAAATCATTTACTGCTTGAAAAATGTTGTTTGAAATTCAATTTTAAAATTGTTGAAGAACTTCGATTTCTCTTTTTAATCTCTGGCTAAAACTTGAAACTAGTCTTTCTCCCTCATACTAACTTCAAATTTGATGATTCTTTTTCCTAAAATTTTCTAAAATCATGCTCTACCAATGTATTGTGTTCTTACAACTATTATTTTGACCATCTTTTCATGTGACTGTGTTTTATCTATTTGAATTTTAAATTTCAAATAATAGTAACTTCAAAGAACATTTTGAAGCAGTAAATAATTTCAGCTGAAAAAGTCATGAACATAAAATTTTAGAACTGACCAAGATCTAAAACTTTTATTTTGTTCATTTCTTTATTCGACAAAGTGATAGTAACATTGTTTACAAAATTTACATCTCTCTTATAGTTTTATGAAACCATACGAGAGAGACGTAAAATTTGTGAACAATGTTTATATCACTTTGTCAAATGAAAAAAATGACTACATCTTGATGAGTTCTACCGCTTTATTGTTGATCACTTTTTCAGCTGAAATCATTTGATGTTTCAAAATTTTATTTGAAGTTGTTATTTTTTAAAAATCCAAATTTTAATTGTCCAAACCAAGTCAAGTGAAAAGATGACCAAAACAAAAATTATAGATCTTGATGATTTCTAGAATTTTATAGTTGACAAGTTTTTTATTTGAAATCATTTTATAGAACATGTAGTTGGATTTACTTTTAAAACCATACAAAAAATATATTTTATATAGAAAACTCAAATTGTAGCCGGGAGTAGAAGACCTCCCAAGCTAGATCGAATTTAGCCTAGCCCGTTTAAATGATCCGCGTTCCTAACTGGGCTCTAGGCCCATGATGTTGCCTGCTGTGTGCGCCATTGGATGGTGATCCATCGGCCCTCGTCACGCGCCGTCTGGTACAAAACAGCGGCGGACGCAGCTCCGTAAACCCTAGCTCCTTTTGATCCCCTCCCACCCTCTCTGCAGTAGCGACGGGTGAGCGCCGCCTCCCTCTCCGATGCGCGCACGCCACCGCATCCCTGTTCGATGCGCGTACCCAGCAGTCGTCAGCTCCCTCTATGTTTCTCAGTCTCCCTCATAGATCTCCTGGCTCGAGCAGACGGCAGTAGATCCAACTCGAGCAGACGGTACCTGTTAGCACCGGTGCTGCCACTACTACAAGCCCAGAAGAGGATGTCATCGGTGGGCCGCGGAGAAGCATCAGGAACCGAAGGCCCAACAAGAATGTGACAGGGGAGGAAAAAGTCTATTTTTCCTCCCCCAACTATCACAAAAGTCCACTTTTCCTCTCTCAACTTCAAAACCGGACAAACCACCTCCCTCAACTTTTCAAACCGTGCATTTTACCTCCCTCGAGCGGTTTTGAAGGCGGTTTTGCTACAGTAAACGGCGGTATGCTACAGTGTCCAGTGGTTTTGCTACAGTGCCCATGTTTTTGTCTTTTCTTTTTTATTTATTTCGGCTGAATCTTTGAAAAATCATAGTAAATCACAGAAAAATCATAAAATGGAAAATCCAATTTTGTTGCACTCCACATGATTAGATCTACACAGTGAACATATAATATGATATGCTTTAGTACAAAGTTTTTGCTACGAAGGTTTTGCCTTTTTCTTTTTTATTTATTTCGGCTGAATCTTTGAAAAATCATAGTAAATTACAAAAAAATCATAAAATAGAAAATCTAATTTTGTTAGACTCCACATGAGCATATCTATATAGTGAACATATAATATGGTATATTTTAGTATAAAATTTTTGTTGTAGCTTTAGATCTATGTTTTTCTATAATTAATTGCAATAATTCATAGCTGCTGCTTCTATAATTATTTTGTTGGACTAAAGCATACCATATTATATGCTTACTATCTAGATCTACTCATGTGGAGTCCAACAAAATTAGATTTTCTATTTTATAATTTTTCTGTGATGTACTATGATTTTTCAAAGATTCAGTCAAATAAATAAAAAAAGAAAAAGACAAAACTTTCATAGCAAAAACTTTGTACTAAAGCATACCATATTATATGTTCACTGTGTAGATCTACTCATGTGGAGTGCAACAAAATTAGATTTTCCATTTTATGATTTTTCTGTGATTTACTATGATTTTTTAAAGATTCAGCAGAAATAAATAAAAAAAGAAAAGACAAAATCATGGACACTGTAGCAAAACCACCGATTACTGTAGCAAACCGCCTTCAAAACCGCTCGAGGGAGGTAAAATGCACGGTTTGAAAAGTTGAGGGAGATGGTTTGTCCGGTTTTGAAGTTGAGGGAGGAAAAGTGAACTTTTGTGATAGTTGGGGGAGGAAAAATAGACTTTTTCCGACAGGGGAGAATTGGGAGTGAGTGCCTGCGCGCACAAGCTGGGCAAGGCCCATGTAACGTCGTATATTAGAGAGCGCGTGAGGAGGAGGAGGGGTATCGAATTGTATAAGCCGAACTCTATTCTGTCTAAGAACTCCTCGCCGTACCATCCGGTTCCCTCCATTGCTGTTCGTCTATTCCCAATCCCCAATTCTCCAATCCTTCCCAATTGCTTCCTTCCCCGAATTCCTTGCTGCTAACAGTACCCCCTCCCTCTCCTAGATGTAGGCAAGATCTAGATCAGCGGAATCAACGGTTGGGTTTGGAGTCTTCTGACTGGGTTCTCTCTGCCCCTGTGTCTGTGATTTTGCTCAGGATTCGGAACGATCGTCAGGCTCGTGGCCAGACTGGATTTCTACAGTGGCGGCACCGGCTCCTTCTGCACAGAGCCGCAGGCGGCGGCGTCCAAACGCACACGGCGGTGCCTGACACGGAATAGCGGCGCTTCTCCGTGCACGTGGTGGATCTCAAGCCGGAGTCCATGCACTTGGCTTCCAAAATATTTTGCAAAATATAACTGTAGTGCCACTGTAGCACTTTCGTTGTTATTTAGTAATTATTGTCTGATCATGGCCTAATTAGGCTTAAAAGATTCGTCTCGTGATTTACAACTAAACTGTGTAATTAGTTTTATTTTTTATCTATATCTAGTGCTTCATGTATGTGTCCAAAGATTCGATGTGACGAGAATCTAAAATATTTTGTAAAATATTTTGAGAACTAAACAAGGGCCTGGTGGATGAGTGGATCTCATGCCACACGCTGCTTCTCCTTGAGCAGAGGCAATACTTTGTGTTTAATGTTCTTCAATTGTTCTTAGTTTGCAGAGCCCAAGAAGACCGTCGATTCGGAGTGGCGGTGCTGCTGCCTCAGCTTCTCTTGCTGTTGTTCCTTGATTGGAGAGGTGAGTTCTGCTGAAACTAAGCGCAGCTTCAAATGACATGTTTTCCTTTATATGAATGTTGTGCGATAATCGAACTGTATGGTGGAAATCGAAATTCGTTCCAAATCCATTTGTGCTGCTTTAATTACATTGCAATCACTCTGCAATCATCTGGAAGGGTTAAACGGAAGTAGATAATGGAATATAATAGGACTCTAGAACGGATGCTAAACTGGCAACGATAAATACATGAAGATTTTCAGTTTTCTCTCTATGGAATATTGTAGATCATATTTTTTTTGCCATTTCGTGTTTGTGTGATCGATTAGTTGATGTGTTACTCAAAACTAGTGAGTAATTATTGGAGTTCTCTATTTGTGCAGGTATTTTTAGCTGCCTGGGGAATAAGTGCATCTTCTGGACGGAAGCTGGCTACGTGGGTGGCCTCCCCTCACACCAGAAACTTGCTGCTGATAAACCTGCTACTGGTGGTCCTTATAAATCTTTTGCTGTTGATATCTCTTATCTGCTAGTCTAGATGGCCAAGTGCAATTAGGTCGGCACTGATTAAGCTATCACCTGACAGATTTACTCCTAGTGCTGAGAATGTTTGTACGTGTACAAATATATGTAAATTACCATGTGAAATGTGACAGGATATATAAATTATGTATCTGAATCAATTATGGTGATTTGAATTTGATTCTTTGTTAATCTATGATTGGTTTATGGGCTGTCCGAAGCAACAAAAAAAAAGAATTGCTGCCGGGCTGAAATCTAAATGGGCTGACAGAAATGGGCCAAAAAAATCATCTAGGCATAAAAGGGGCTGATAAAAAATTAAAAGCTAAATGGACCGAAAAGTACAGAACAAGTGGGCTGTTGTGGCCCACTATAAGCCTGCCGACCACATGGGCCTTAATAGGCCGAATTTTAATTTTATGACATTTGTTTACATGCCATGTCAGCGCCACGTCAATGCTTACATGGCATGGTGCAAGTAATTGTGACAAAAAACCAATGTCATATACTAATGACGTTAAATATACAAATGTCACATAATTAATTTGTGACGGTGGCTTTTTGACGTTTGTATTTTCGTCAACTAGATGTCACAAATCTTATTTTTTGACATAAATTCCATATATTATGGCATAATATAACGTCAAAAAGCCACACATTTGTTGTAGTAACCTAAAAGTACCAGCAACTACGTATCACGCTTAAAGTGCTAGCACTATGGGCATGTTTGATTAGAGCCTTGCAGAATTTGCCTAGCAAAATAAATTGCTGCGCGAGAGGTGCCTAAAGTCCATGTTTTTCTTGCATGACTAGACAAGTTTGAGAAAGATGTGTTTGGCTTGATGCATATTCCTGAGAATAATGCTAACCGCATTATATATTTATATTGCGCATTAGTTGAAATGATACACATATCTAATTAAAGATCGTCTCAATCATTCTATGTATGTTAGTAAGTAATCTCAATAGGGTATACTATTTCTAAATTTGTAAACCCATTTTGAAATCATTGGTTTAATTTATTGTTCTGCAAAGAGAGATTTGGATGTCTAAAAGAAAATAATAATGCCTAAATATTCTTGTTCATCAATTATATGGAGAAAAGTAGCAGCGGCTAATCAACGATTTTGTAGGAGAACGAGAACATGTGGCATCATGATACTTTTTTGAGAAGAAAGACCAAATGACATCTAATCTAGTGCTAAGGGGTCTGTTTGGTTAGGCTAATCACCTTCCTGCACCAGGGTTCTGTTTGGTTCAGACCCTAAGAAAGCCCATGGCTCCAACCAATTATGCCCCAAGTGTTCAAAAACAATTGCCGAAGCCAGGCAAGTGATGCTAATCAAGGTATAGGCACGAGCAGCAAAATTCCTATTTAGACAACAACCAAATACAATATATATGATCCTCGCCCATCACGGGCAACGCTCCAACCATGCATTTTTGTTCCTAGGGTTGAAACCAAACAAGACCTATATGCACTTAAGCACACTTTCAAAATTGTTCCCTTTCTTCGAACACATAAAGGTTGCATGACATGGACTTTTTTTGAGGAAAACAGGAGGGGTTCCCCCTCTACTGTCCTTTTATTCAAAATCAAAAGTTTCGTACAGAGTGTTATCTATATCTAATAATAAATCGTGAAAAATTTTGCACTCCTTTTTGTTTCCACCTCAAAATTTCTATCTGCCACCGCCCCTCCTGAGACCCGACCACCTAGAATTGCTTTTCGCGGTTGCCCTATATTAAAGAATCAATAACAAAATTGGATTTTTCCCTCACGTAATCCTCCTCTTCCTGTAGTCCTCACGTATACCGGGCTTCAGTATCGAGTCACGTACGCGCAGCAGGAAGATCAGGAAGTCCACCGGCTCCTTCCGGGCCTCCGCATACAGCACGTGCCGTGAACTCCTTTTGGTCTGGCCTCTCCTTTAAATTCTACATACACGTTTTTAACGGAGACTACTAATCCTATATGTTTCAGGCACACAGGACAAACAAGACAAGGAATCAGCTGAGACTACTCATCCTACACGACTCGAATACGCAAAAAAAGGACAAACAAGGGAAGGAAGGAGAAATACGCATGCCTGCCTTAGGCAAGTTGAATCCAAATAGAAATAGAATACAAATAGAATTACAAATTGAGAAAAACAACCACCATAAATACGTGATTACACCAGCGAAAAACCAAACAAAAAAATTGATCAGATCGTGGACTCAGGAAAGATGTGTCGGAAAGACGCATGTGCCAGACTGAGCCGTCGATGCCACGTCGTCGCCCCACAGCGCCCCCACCGGTCGACGTAGGCACATCTACGCCGTAGATGCTGCTCCCGCGCTCCTTCGCCCCGCTAAGACAGCGGGCGTCGCCTGCCCGCCCGCCTGCACAGCCACGTGTTCACGCGCAACACCAATGCTGGCGCTCCTACCGTCCACGCGCAGCGCCAAGAGGCCCCACACGCTGTGCTTCATGCACTGGTCTTGGTCCTGCGGTGCCGGCGCTCCTCCATCTCCAGTAGGTGGAGACAGCGGAAGAGGACTACGAGAGACACGTAGACGACGACAACGAAGGCAACAATGGAGAGGCCGTCCACAAATTCGTCGTCTCAGTCGCTGCGCTCCGCGAGTTTGCAGCTGCAGCCACCGGTCGTCCGTGAGTTTGCCTTCCCGAGGAGCAAGAGGACCAATCAAGACAAAATCAAAAGCGCATGATGAATCAAATTGGCACCTGCTCCACACAGAAACCACCTTAGGGCATATGCACCATACGCGCAACAGTGTCAGCCGGCGTTGGTGAAATTTTAAATCAAAGATCCGTGCATCTGATTCAGACCAAATCAAAGATCCATAAGCACAGAAATAGATCGAGCAAACAAGGCAAAAATATCAAAGAACTAATCAGATTTGTACCCATGTTGTCATATTATTGCCAACTTTAGCTTATATTATGCATATCGTGGTTATACTAAAAAAAATTATAGTTTTGAATTTTATATAGAAAAAGTGAAGCATAAATAGATATGTATCATTCTTGTCCTCATTTTTCATAAGTTTATTTAATTGTTTTTTTTCCGTTGCAATGCACGGGCATATTTGCTAGTGATACAAAAAAAAAGAAGACAAAGTACATAAGCAAAATTACACATAAGTGTCTAGCCATTGACTAATGACATGCACTTAAAACCACCGAGCATATACACACCGAACATCAGTTTGTCCTTTACTCTTAACTGATATATAGTGGTTTAGAATGGGTGGTTGCATTACATACAATGCTCTTCATGTTCTTTATGCATTGATCTTCATTATTTCTTTACTCTCTCTAAACTAACGAAAAAAAGGAAGAGCATTGCTCATCTACACTGCCACGGTTTCAAACCACGAGCAGCCAATTGATCACTGGCCCTTTATTGCTCACTAATTCTGAGCCTTTATTTGAGCCTCTCCATCCGGCCACCCCCTTATATATGACTGTCGTGCTTCATTCCATCCCGTCTTATCGCTAGGTGTAAGCCCAAAACTTGGCGAATGGTCCAATGCTGCATAGAAGGTACAACCATAGTTTGAAGGATGATGTTGAGGAGATTTCTTTATTGTTCATTAATCATCATTATGAATTTTCCGGATAGTGGTTTAGAATGGGAGGTGGCAGGAAATTGGAGGGCGCATTGTCTGAATCTACACCTCTGCGGGTGCAGAGGTGGAGCTATCGAGAACTCATCGTAGCTAGCCATCAATTTCCTCGAAGTCATCTTCATTTATTCTACCAGTGGGGTTATTACTAGTGATAAACAGTACTTCCTCCGTTATCATTTGTAAGGCGCACGGTGATTTTTCAAATTTGACGTTATGTTAGGCGTATACGTACGTATCGAGGTATCATGCGGTGGATTCAAATGACATCCAACCAGGCATCCAGCATTTACTCATGCACTCCAAATTCCAAGCCTTCTTTTACATGAATGCATCCAACCGCACGCTTGCCTTTGGCTTCCAGCAGGAGCTACAAAAGCGTTGCATGCATGCATGGATATACATGCAGTTGCTGAACCAATCTTAGCAACGATCGTGACCTTCATTTATTTTCAGCCTTGGTATCTGAAAAACTTGCTCAGGCGCCTAAAAAAAGATAATGGAGGGAGTAATTTCTATAGGATCAACAATATTTTTATAGTAGTCAGCTAAAACCTGCGAACCAGTCCTCCACACCCTTGGGTAGAGACCCTGAGCAAGTGACAGTTCATGTGGACTAATTCTGGCACAGAAGATCTTCTAGCACAGCTCTAGAAGTTTATATGTATGCTTGCCTTGTGTAACACTACTGCAAACAAGATTTTCGCAGATGGCCAAAATAGATTTCTAGAGGTGGGCACGCAGTCCGCCTTTAAGATCTTGTCTATGTAAATCGGAATTTTTGGAGGCGGCCAAATGCCCACCTCCGAGAAAAGATTAAAAAACAAAAAAAAACCAAAAGCCCGAGCACGCAATAGAGCCCGGACCTCGCTCGATCTGGCTCGCGAGTCATCGATCTGTGCCATGCACCATCGATCCGCCGGCGCCGCCATCATCGATCCGTTCGCAGCGGATGGCGCTGAGCTCAACGGTGCCCCCTCCTCCTCCTCATCATCAGGCACTGGGGCACGCGTGGCCCTACGCCTCCTCTCGTCATCGTCGGGCCCTGGGGCACGCATGGCCCTCTGCCTCCTCCTTCTCGTCATCGGGCCCCAGGGTGTGCACGGCCCTCCGCTACTGGTGCGTGTGCGGCTCCTGCCGCCGGTGCGCGAGAGGGTCCCACCGCCGGTGCACACGCAGACCTCACCGCTGTTGCGCACCCCACCTCACCACCGAGAGTGGGCCATGGCCTAAGCACATCGTGAGGAGGGATGAGAGGCAGAGAGAAGCGCGCAAGAGAGGTAGGGAGTTGAACAGTGTTTCTTGGTTTATAGACTCGGAACTTCATACTGGGCTGAGATGGGCTGTGAAGATGTATAATGGGCCCGGCCTATTAATAGAGGCGGGGAAAGACAGACCTCTTAAGAGGCCCATCTTCGTAAATAAATTTTCCAGAATGAATGATTTTTTGGCGTGGCTAGCGCATGGACGTTCGGATGCTAGCCCCCATCCATATGCCCATGCCTGATTGAAAGAATCTGACAAGTGCCTAGAGGGGGGTGAATAGGCCTTTTTACAGAAAACAACTTTTCAAAGTGTCAGACCGCGGAATCTCCGGGCAAGAACGCGGAGGTTCCGGGATACAGACAGAATTGATATACAACAGAATTTAACAAATAAAAAACAGATCGATCTTAATACCAGCCTTCCTGGGGAGTATATTGAGTTGTTCAACCAGTCAGCACCACCTCTTAATCAAGCAAGTAGTAGATCGGAGGTGCACCCTAGAAGAACAATTCAAAAACACAAGTAATACAAGAACACAAGCAATTACAGATGACACTAGTATTTATCCCGTGGTTCAGCTCGCCACAAAGGCTAGCCTAGTCCACGTTGTTGAGGTTAGCTTCGAAAGCTATGGAGTCTTTGCAAACTCGCTCCTCTTCTCCAACCTATCACCAAAGCAATAGGTTGAAGGTTTCCACTAGGCTTCGGGCAATACAAACTTTCCGGTGCTCAACCACAGCGGATTGGGAGCTACCGGACGACCTCTAGCCGTCTAGGAGTCACACTCCAAGAGTAATAGACACACCAAGCAGCTAGGGTTACACCAAGTGCACAAGAACAGAGGAGGAGGATCTTCTTGAGCTCTTTCTCAATCTCTAATGTCAAATCTCTCAAAGGATTGAATGGATTTGAGCTGGGAGACTTGGAGCTTGAGCAAATGTGTGTTTGAGAGCTGTTGCTGCGTGTTCTGGAATGTCTGAAGGAAGAAGATTACCGTTGAGGACGAAGGGGTACGCAATATATACCGCCTCGGTCACAGGCAACGGTCTGATTTTATATAGACCCCGGAGCCTCCGCGAAAAACGCGGAGGTTCCGCGCTGCCAGAAACAGATAAGAAAGAGTTCTAGCTGGCAGTTTGTGGCTGGGATAATCCGTTGTTTGTAGATGATAAAGTGTGCACTTGGATCTTCCCAAACCACTATTAGTATCCCCTTGACAGTACGACTTGTCCTATGACTCAAATTCAAAAGACAAAAAAGAATTAAAAAGCTCTTGTCATGAACCACACCATGCATTTGAGTTGAGGTGACTCCTCTGATTCTTTGCATCATGATCACCAATGTTCTGTCAAACACTCAATAAGATCATTAGACCTTTAATTATGTAGTCAACATTACCAAAACCCACAAGGGCTTGATTGAACTTACACTGATGCACCTGCCCGCGTACGCCTGCTGCTGCATGCCTACACATGTTGCCTTGCCTATCTCGCCTGCTGCACGCGCCTGCATGCTAACTCCTGCTGCATGTGCTCGCATGCGTCTGCTGCTGCGTGCCTACACATGCCATGCTGCTGCGCATGCTTGCCATGCTACTATGCATGCAAGCGAGGACCGCCTCCGTCTGTGTTCGCTTCCCGTGCCTGTTAATGAAAACACTTGCAACATGAAGCACTTGCGGCAACATATGTCTAAAACAGGTGAAACATTTGGAACGTACTTCTGAAATAGCTGAAACATTTGAAACATACACTTAAAACATACGTGTATAGGCATTGCAACATATGCAAATAGCTGAAACATTTAAAATATACACTTAAAACATACGTGTATAACTACTGCAACATATGCAACATCCAGATAAAACACTTGCAACATACTTCTAAAATAGCTGAAACATTTGAAACATACACTTAAAACATACGTGTATAGGCATTGCAACATATGCAAATAGCTGAAACATTTAAAATATACACTTAAAACATACGTGTATAGGCATTGCAACATATGCAACCTCTAGATCAAAATACTTACAACTTGCAATATGAAAATACTTGTTGCAACATAAGACCGAAACAGATAAAACATTTGGAACATATTGTTGCAACATATGTGTGAAACATATGCAACATCCAGAACCAAACGCTTGCAGACGTACGTCTAAAACAGATGAAACATTTTGAACAAACACTTGCAATATTCATCTGAAACACTTGCAACATATGCAACATGTGGAACATCCCAATCTACTTCTGCAATATTCATATGAAGCACTTGCAACATACCTCTGAAACATCTGAAACACTTGAAACATACGCTTTCAGCGTAACGCAACATCTGCTTGCTACTTGGGAGAATGGAGGCTCGTCGGCGTATGGAGTTCACAAGAAGCAACGGCCCATTGGCGACGACTACCCGACGCGGCAAGGTGATAGCACTCGCACGACTGGGAGAGGGAAGCCAGATCCATTGAGGAACCAATCTTGTTGGCCCTGTCGCGTTGGGCCGCCAGCGCCATTGCGCCGCTGTGTCGAGGGTTGCTCGGGCCTCCTCGTCGTGGCCCGCTCACGCTGAGGCTGCTGCGCCGCCATGCTGGGGCGTTCGCTCACACCGCAGAGAGAGGGTGGAGGGAGTAGCGTTAGAGTCACGAGAGAGAGGGAAGCGGTGGCTGATAAGGTACATAAGCACTTGGGTGAAAATGGTACGGATATTTTTCGACTGTATTCGAGACCGAATCCGTTTAGAGGAGTTTAAATCTGTCCGTATCCGAGTCCGGATATTCAACATCCGATACCGTATCCGTATCCGAATACTCAAATCGCATATTTATGATGTCGATATCCAATCGTATCATATCCTTCATGGTTGACACTATCCGTATTTGAATCCGAATCCGGACATAAATATGAAAACAAATATAATATCAATAATATCTGTTCGTATCCGATCCGTTTTCATCCCTAGCAAGCAGGCTTAGGCAGGTCAGGGTCGGGGTACATGCGCGGGCAGGTCGGGGTCCAGGTACAAGCTTGGGCGGGGTACAGGTACAGGCGCAGGCGGATCGGGGGTCCGTCCGTGCATCCAGACGTCCTCATCCTATCATTATCGATGATTTTTGACCGCCTCTGTAAATCGATTTTGAGAGATAAATTTTTTGACCACCTCTGCTAATGAGTAGGCAGCATCTCACGAAATCATTTACCTAGTGGTGTAAGGGGCAGCTTCAGTACCGATTCTAACCATCAGTCCACGTAATTTGGTTCGTTAGCTCTAGTGCTCTGTTTTCTGTTCATTAATTGGTCAGAAAAGAAACACAAAAAATATGAGCTCCACCTGTGTTGGTACGCGAAGCTCGATGTAGCTAACAGCTCCATTAATTAGGGCATTACGGAGTTTTCGGTTCCACAGTGAAAATCGAACATAAATCACAGGTATATATAATCTTGATTGGTAGGCTTAGTGTGGTACAAAGTCCATTATATATGCGAGACAGAGACAGTAGGGTTAGCAGAAATTCATTCGTGCTCCTCGCAGATTAGAGGCATGGGCATGGCCAAATAGTAATAGCATCGGTCCTCCCTCCTTCATCTTGCGCTTCATGCTCTGTTCTACACTCTGAATACCATCAACATACTCCACACACCTCGCCTTCAATACAACCTGCATTATCTACACCTCTGCAAAATAATCAGTGTCATCTTTAAAGTATAAATATAACTTTGTTACTGCCCTGCTACTCTATTAATATAAATATAACTTGGTGCTCTACTTCCTTCTCTAGTTGTGTTGTATTCCCCCATTAATGCAGTGCAATCCCGTCATTTTTAAGTGCTGGGACTCGGTTTGAAGTTTCAGCTTCTCTCCCATTTACTTGTAGAGCTGTAGTTGCAGAGCTCCCATTTCAGAAACACGATGATGCATGAACCACAAGAATCTAGAGAAAGTTCTACAGCCCGTTCGTTTCACTGATTTATTGTGGCTGAAAGTACTGTTCGCTAATTTATTGTGAGAGAAAAACACTGCTAGATGACTGCTGATTTAGCTGAATAGCTCAAACCAACGGGCTGCTAGTTTATATTATTACTCTTGTTTGATAGTTTGGGCATGGTAGGTATCAGGATATGCAAAGGTGTGGCAGACATTACATCAACCAGACTTGCCTATCCATCACCAGCTACCCTCTCAAATGTAGGCCACTGTTCTATTGATGGAATCCCCAGCCATGAAGAAGATTAGACAGCACCACTGCCTCCATCGCCACGTTGCTGGTCGCTGTGTCCGTACTGCTATCGCTAAGGAGGTGTTTAGTTCCTCTAAAAAAATTCACCTCATCATATTAAATGTTTGACACATGTATAAAGTATTAAATGTAAATAAAAAAACTAATTATACAGATTACGATAAATTTACGAGACGATTTTTTAAGCCTAATTAATTCATGATTTGACAATATTATGCTACAGTAAATATATGCTAATGATAGATTAATTAGGCTTAATAAATTCGTCTCGCGGTTTCTAGGCGAGTTATGTAATTAGTATTTTTATTAGTATCCAAACACCCCTTCCAACATCCCATAAAACATCACATGTGACACCCAAAAAAATTTCAAACCAGCAACTAAGACCTTGTTTAGTTCCGGAAAATTTTGCAAAATTTTTCAAGATTCTCCATCACATCGAATATTTAGACACGTGCATAAAGCATTAAATATAGATAAAAAATAAAACAAATTACACAGTTTAGCTGTAATTCACGAGACGAATCTTTTAAGCCTAATTAGTCCATGATTGGACACTAATTACCAAATAACAAAAAAAAAATACTACAATAGCACTTTGCAAAAAATTTCGACATCTAAACACAGCCTAAACACCCCCTCAGTCGCATCGATGTCAGCCACGGACTTCCTGCTCATGGTCAGCATCGCCAGCAACCCGGCAGCAGATTCGCTTTTCTCGAACACTCAGGTCCTGTTCAGTTCTCAGAAAATTTTGTAAAATTTTTCAGATTCTCCGTCACATCGAATCTTTAGACACATGCATGAAGCATTAAATATAGATAAAAAATAAAACTAATTATACAGTTTAGACGAAATGGACGAGACAAATCTTTTAAGCCTAATTAGACCATGATTGGACAATATTTGCCAAATAACAACGAAAAGAGCTACAATGCTATTTTGTAAAATTTTTTGCATCTAAACCCGCCCTCAGCAGAGGCAAGCAAGCCTCTTGGTCGAGCAACGCATCCACGAAAATAAGTGCAGGTGATCCTTTTTTTCTCTGAAAGGCAGGACAAATGCTCTTCATTACGATAGAGTAGTGTTTATAACGAAATACCAAAGCACTCACACGCTTGACCAGGCAAATGTGTCATGGGCATGTTGGTCATTAGTTGCAATCACATGAAGTCCTTTTGCCATGATACATTTCATCTGGAGCCCTTGCATCTGTTCACTAGCTTCATCATAAGACACACCTTGGAGCATCCGTACAAGGTCTCCAACCTCACCTGCATTAAGCAGATCGAACATAAAAAGGACTACTTCGTTCCGACATCGTAGCCTATCGCTCCCGTGTCACCGCTGCTCTTGTGCCGCCACTGCATCATCCACCCGCCCACAAGGGACGCATCGATTTGGACTCGTGGCTGAGGGAAGAAATTGCGGCGGAGGATGAGAGATTGTTTTTTTTATAAAGTGCACTAGCGATCCCTAAACTTGCGCGGTTGTGTCATCCCGGTCCCTAAACTCGCAAATCGACCATTTAGGTCCTCAAACTTGTTCATTTGTGTCATCTCGGTCCCTAAACTTATTCGGCTGTGTCATCCCGGTCCCTAAACTTGCAAATCGACCGTTTAGGTCCTCAAACTTGTTCAGTTGTATCATCCCGGTCCCTAAACTTGGTTTTGGATCTCATCTGAGTCCAAACTGAGCGATTTAAAAACTTGATACCAAACAATAATTCATAACTTTTTCATATGAACTCAAATGAGGATAAACTTTATATCAAAATTGTAGCCCTCGACGCGATCTACAACTTTGTAGTTGAAAAGTTTTTGAATTAAAACTGTTTAGAGTCCCAAAATATTGTTGTATGTTTATAGATTTTGAAATTTCAAATTTTAAATTACCAAACAATCTTGGATATTGATATGGTCTATATGAAAGTTATAGTTCTCGATATTATCTACAACTTTGTAGTTGAAAAGTTTTTTATTTGAAGTCGTTTATTATCCCAAAATTTAATTGTAAGTTTACATATTTTGAAATTTAAAATTCAAAATTATCAAATAATCTTGGATATTGAAATGGTCTATATGAAAGTTATAGTTCTCAATATTATCTATAACTTTGTAGTTAAAAAGTTTTTTTATTTGAAGTCGTTTATTATCCCAAAATTTAATTTTAAATTTTTAAATTTTTAAATTTTTTAAAATTTAAAATTAAATTTTGGGATAATAAACAACTTCAAATAAAAAACTTTTTAACTACAAAGTTATAGATAATATTGAGAAATATAACTTTCATATAGACCATATCAATATCCAAGATTGTTTGATAATTTGAAATTTGAAATTTCAAAATCTATAAACATACAACAATATTTTGGGACTCTAAACAGTTTTAATTCAAAAACTTTTCAACTACAAAGTTGTAGATCGCATCGAGGGCTACAATTTTGATATAAAGTTTGTCCTAATTTGAGTTCATATGAAAAAGTTATGAATTATTGTTTGATATTAAGTTTTTAAATCGCTCAGTTTGGACCCAGATGAGATCCAAAACCAAGTTTAGGGACCGGGATGACACAACTGAACAAGTTTGAGGACCTAAACGGTCGATTTGCAAGTTTAGGGACCGGGATGACACAACCGAATAAGTTTAGGGACCGAGATGACACAGATGAACAAGTTTGAGGACCTAAATGGTCGATTTGCGAGTTTAGGGATCGGGATGACACAACCGCGCAAGTTTAGAGACCGCTAGTGCACTTTACTCTTTTTTTTTTTGCGAACAGAGGATGAGAGATTGTTGTGGCCGGGAGGGAAGGAATTGGTGCGAGCAGCTGAATATTTGTTGCCGTCGCCAATCTCTGCCGCTGGACTGCACAAGATCTGAACAATCCGTCGTCTTCTAGACGTACAATGGGAGAATGGGCGTCGATATGAATAGGGAACGCGAGCCGCGGCCGTCGTCTCGAGACGACGAGTTGCCTCTTTCACTTTATTTATTATACTGTTCAGGGGGTTGTGTGTAAAATTGACGCTACATAGATGACCGCTCGGTTACATGTGCCCTCAGTGTACTGCTGTGCATGCATATGTACATGGTATACATTTCGCTTTACAGTAGAGCAAGCTAACAGAACTACATTATGAAAACAAAAAAATGTCCTAGAGTTGTAGGGAAGTAATCATATTGTTTCTCGATCTATATTCTTGTCTGTTATTCATACCAGCTATACATTATGGAGTAATTGAAGTGTCCCAAATTTATATGCTTTGAGATCTGTCTCTGACACTTCATGTTGATAATAATACTCCCCTTCATGCTGATAATAATACTCCACGTCATGCTGATAAATGCTAATGCGAACCATGCTCACCTTACATTCACAGCTGTGTCCTGCCCTGTGTTAATATGTTTTGTTCTACATGTTATGGAAATTGACTCTTCCCACCAACCTTCACTCTAAGAGCATCTCCAAGAGATTCTCCATATTCTTCCTAAATGCTAGGAATAGAGATTTTGGTGACAAACTACTCTCTAACAGCCTCTCTAAGTGGTTATCCAAATATAGCCATCTTTTATTCCGGATTTTTCGCTAGCCAAAAATAGAAGACGAAGAATAGCTTTGTAGAGTACGCATGAGATATAAAAAAACTATTGGAGAGTGAGAAGATATAGAAAACGATTTTTATGCAAATGACTCTCCAAATGATAATTTAGAGAGTGAGATTTAGAAAGTCTCTTGGAGATGCTCTAACAGGACTATATATGCAGCGCTGAATAGTTGGTGTGCATCCATGAAGTGTTCCTCATTACTCTCCCCTCCATCAACTCCAGCTTTCTTCGCTTCTTCCCCAATTCAGTTTCATTATTCTGAGTCTTTGGAGGATGTCAGGGCTACAAAAGAATTGCGGAAAAGAAGTTGGGAAGCTCTCATCTGCCAACTGTCATCTTATGCCCATCACTATTCACCAGTAAACTGCTTCTTGCTTCACAATGATCCATCAACTACCAAAGTTTGGAGAGGGTATCTTATATACTACTGCCAATATCGATATTGGGCATGGCGGGTATTGGGATGACACATAAAGGTGCAACAGGCATGATGCCAGGGAAACCAAAGACACAAAGTTGTTGTTTTGCTTCCATTCCAGCTATTTGTTTCTGTGATACAAGATAAGGTAGTGTCACCATCTGTGTTGGTGCCGGTCAGAAGAGGAAGCGAGAAAAAGCTGGCATGCCAAGAAGATGGAGACTCTGAAGGCCAAGGCTGCAGCAGAAGCAATGTCGGCAGCAGCGAGAACATGACAGGTGGGTGACGGGGAACTCTTCACCCCTGAAAAATCGATGAGTTTGCATGGTGTGTGTTTATCGTGTGTTGTGCCATGGGCCAGCATTGTGTGTGTAGGCCCTATTTGTCAGTGTAAGCATGGGGTTAAATAGAGGAAGAGACACATCATGTCATGGCTAACAATGAACCAGAAACAAACTGAGAACACAATGGTCTTGTAGAATCCTTCCTCGGCAATCCCCTCTTCCTCATATATAATTTCTGTGTTAGCTATCCCTATCCCAGTCTGTTGTTGCTATCCTACTTCTAATTCTCATTCTTGGTTCCTAACAATTGGTACTTGGAGCCTTTTCACAGATCAGAGGCATGGGCATGGCCTAATAGTAATAGCGTCCATCCTCCCTCCTTCATCTTGTGCTTTATGCTCTGTACTACCCTCTGAGTATCATCAACGGACTCCACACACCTCGCCTTCAATTCCACCTGCATTATCCTTTCCCTTCTCGAATCACTACCACAGAACACGAAGAGTGTGGAGGGCAGATGTACTGCTCTGACATGAGGGATTTTTGGCATAGCCATTTCTTTGCATTTGGTTGGTAGTTGCGACTTGCGAGGAGATGAGGATGAATACAGAGCGGAGATCTGCAATCACCATGGGCGAGACCACCAACGAAGCGATAGAGATGGGACCAGGGATCAGGAGTGCCGAGCGTTGCGAGGGGGGCGAGCTGCCAGCGCACCCACTTGGCCGCCTTAGCTGGCCCGCCAGCTCCAAGGCCGGTCACCGAGCTTGTCGCTCGCCATGGCGGAGAAGCGCCGCGGTGGGGCAGAGAATACGATGACTCAACGAGCGGAGGACGAGTACCTCGCGCGGTCACTCGCCGGCGGATAGAGTCACGCGGGGTCACTTGCCGGTAGATACAGTCGCACGGGTACGGCCGCACCGCCGCTGGGATGGGGATCAGGGATGGAGCGGCGGCGGCGGCGGTGGCCGGATGGCGGCGCGGCGCGCAAGGACTGTGCTGTGCAAGCACGAGGGTGGTGCCCGATAGTTATCGTTTTGTTTTCCAGTCCTGTGGAGGTGTGTTTTATTTTACACCGGTTTTGGTGCAATCCAAATGTAAAATTAGTGTGCTCACTAGCCATCCAAACAACACATTCTAGTTTGGGTTGTAAAAATAGTCTGACCTGTAATTTACAAGTGTTTTGAATCAAATACCAGGCTTCCAAACAGGACCTCAGAATTCTTTTGTGAACTGTATGTCACCGATGCTCTCTGAATATTTCTGTAAATTGCAATGAACTCGCAGCATTCAGGATTTGAACATTTGGGCTTGTGCACCATCTATCTGTCAGGCATGGCCTGATAATAATAGTAAGGGTATATGTTTGCTTTGCCCTCTGGCAAAGTTGCCTGGCACGGGAGCTTCTCCTAGGCGTTCGATTTTTTCCGTTTGAGGTCAGGATCTCTTCCTAGCGTGAGCTTTGCCTGGGAGGGTTCAAAGCAAACAACCCTTAATACCGTCCGTCTTCCCTCGTTCATCATGCACTTCAAGCTCTGATCTGTCCTACCTTCTGAGCTAGTATCATCAACACACTTGATCCACACAACTCGATCGCCTTCAATTCAATCAAACTGCACTATATATCTACACCTCCGCAAAATTTGTGCCCTCGTTACTGTCCTCCTACTCTATTAATATAACATTGGTGCTCTAAAACAAGTTACATGCTAACACATTAATTGAGCCGGCCGTGAACTTTAAGATCTAAAACAAGTTACATGCTAACACGTTACACAATCGAGTGTTTACGTTATGCTAACTTAACTAAAACTACATTACATAATTGAGTCTTCGAAACAGTGAGATGAAACTTTCATTAAAACTGACCTTGATTCCATTTTGTGCTTGTGTGGGTTTAAGAGTTTGTGTCGACCTCTTAAGTTATATATAAATTGGACTTCTATAAGTCACCACATCTGTAATTAAATTCAACTGAGAATGCTGCTCATTATGGTGCCACGTAGAAAATGTATGTATATGTAGTTTGTTTAATTAAAGATATTTTCAAATACTAACAATTGTTTTTACCTTTTAGAATTCTTCTGTGAACTGTATTTCACCGATGCTCTGAATATTTTTGTAAATTCCAATATACTCATAGCTTGCAGGATTTGAGCATTTGAGCGTGTGTGCCAAGCGGCTTAACAGTATGCAAGGCGTGAGCCATGCAGGTTACCACCTACCAGCAGGTCCAGTGTTGGACGAAACCAAACTAAGGGAAAGCAAAATCGAACTGAGAACACACTGGAGGCGTCAACTGCTCGTTGTCAGATTAGAAATCAAACTCCAAACTCCAAACTCGGTTCGACTCGACTCTCGAGCACTGACAAACAGGTGCCAGATTCCTTTCCCAGCTGCCAGATTTGTTTCCCACGTCTCTGACCAGACGGTCTTGCAAAGAGAGGAAAACAAAAAAGAAGTGATATAGTATTTTTTAAATAATCTATGAACATACACACACTGCAGCCATGGAACAAGCAAAACACAAATCGAACCCTGCTCTCTTGGTTCGAATGCTACACTGAAGCTGCCTTTAACTCACAAATTAAAAAGCTAGCAGCTGGTGTGTGTGTGTCGCCACATCAGATAGTGCAAATGCATGCTTGCAGTGGGAGCGTGGGCCGGGCCACCAGAATCCACCCCACCAGCGTCGCTAGTGGGCCTTCATGTTCCATCTAAATGACCGATACGCCCGTGCCTGTCCGTTGCATATTTTTACATCCCAATACCTGCCATGCCTAACTACCTATGGTTGCGTTGGCTTAAAAATATCAATTCTATCTTTTTTGTGGTTGATTGATGATGACCGTGGTCTGAAACGACACCTACAAGCAATTTTTCGATGATGTGCAGAAGTGAGTGCGAGAGAGCGACCGACCTCATAACTTGGATGCCACAGATCTTTTATATGGGCACTCGAACGATCACATCCTCTAAAGCCTCTTAAATCATGTGGATTGGTAGGCCTAGTGTGGTACGAAGTCCATTATATGAGGTAGTAGTGTTGGCAGAAACTCATTCATGATCCTCGCAGATCAGAGGCAGTAGTGCATGCGATCCATCTGACAGGCATAGCCTGATAGTAATAGTAAGAGCATCCATCCTTCATTCCTGCACTTCATGCTCTGTCCTACCATCGGATCTAGTATCATCAACACACTTGATCCACACACACACCTGGCTCGCCTTCAATTCGACCAATCTGCATTATATATCTAAACCTTTGCAAAATCTGTGCCCTCGTTGCTGCCCTCCTACTCTATTAATGTAACTTCGGTGTTCTAGCTACTATCTTCTCTAGTTGTGTCCGCCCCATTCCATCAGTTCCGTCATTTTTAAGTGCCAAGGCTCAGTTTGAAAGTTTCCACTTCCCTTCCATTTCTTTTTAGCTGTAGTAGCAGTGATCTTCGAAGGACCGTGGAATCAATGGAAGCTAGCTGGTTGCATCTCATCTGCAATCTGGTTGTTGTAGATGTAGTTTCAGTATGCGACGATGATCCATCAACCGAAAACTCTACAGAAAATTCTGCCTTATTTTTACCCTTGGTGCTTGATAGCTAGGCACGGCAGGTATCAGGCCAAAGGTGGGGCAGGCATTACACCAACCAAACCTGGCCTATCCATCACCAGCTACCTCCTCTCTGATGAAGGCCAGAGTAATGGTTGATGGAATTCCCAGCCATGAATATTCCCAAATCCCTTCGTCCACGTAGAAAGAGAAGCGGGCGTGTGGCACCTTTCACGCCCTTCCTTACTTCGTGCGTGCCCATGTTAGAAGGACCTATTGGTCTTAGCCCGTTAGAGTTAATTAATCGTTTGCTTAGGGTCAAGTAAGACCTCTTCTCTATATAAGAAGAGGAGATGTATCAATCTAATCAAGCAAGAGATTAGAAGGAAAAAATCTTCTCTCTTGCCGGCCGTGGGCGAAGCCCCGCGGCCGGCGTTACCAGCGTCCCTCACAGCCCTAGCCGCCAGTCCTCTGCCTCTCACGCATGAACAATACCCGCGGGTACGGTAGCGCCGCGGGTACTGTAGCTCCGTCGCCGCTCCCCTCGACTCTCCCCTCTCGATCCCAATAGCACCATATAACAATCTGGTATCAGAGATGCCAGATTACAATGAGCCGCTACCGGTCACTTCTTCACCGATGACGCCAGATCAGTTGACCGCGGCCATCACCGATCTCGCCCATTCCGTCGCCGCCATCCAGTCCTACCTCGGCTTACCGCCGCTGCAACCAGCCAGCTAGCCACTGCCGCAATTGGCCGTGGCCTCTCTGCCACCGGTTTTCCCCTACGGGATGTCTGGTTATGGGACGACGACGTTTTCATTCCAGGGTGTGCAGACGACCGCCCCGGTTCCCATCCACCAGCTGTGGATGTCGCCTTCTCCTTCGTCGGTTCCGTCTTATGCTCTGGTAACCCTGGGCACGAAAAACCGAATTCCCGAAACCGAACCGAACTACCCGAGAACCGAACCGAACTTCCCGAACCGATCGGTTTCGGTTCCTAGTTCGGTTCCCGTTTCTGAGTACCCGAAATACCCGAGTACCGAACCGAAATTCCCGAACCGAACCGAAGTACCCGAAGTACCCGAATTTGCACAATCCTAGTTATATATTATATTCAAAGCTGCACAATCTTACTTGTTTTACTTTACAAGACTTGTTTCAAGAGAAGGTGATGTCATGGAGATGCCTGTGGACTGTGGTATGTGCCTATGTGGAGCCGTGGTGGACGCCCATTGAGGCTTATCGTTAAGTTTGTTGCTTGTCGAATGTTGTTTGTTTGCATTGGAGACTCTTATACTGCTTTAAGCTTCATATTCTCCCCGTTATGTGCATGAAAATGAGGCGAAATGATGTCGAAATTTACATTTGAATGGGTTGTTTTTTTATTTTTTCATTTTTTCGGTTCCATTCGGGAATACCCGAAACCGAACCGAATTACCCGATCCCGAAACCGAATTACCCGAAACCGAACTAGGAACCGATCGGTTCCAATTCCTTGGTACCCGAATTACCCGAATACCCGAGGAACCGAACCGATCGGTTTCGGGTACCCGAATGCCCAGGGTGATGCTCTGGCGTCGACGATAGGGCCGGTGTACACGATGGCGAGTGCCTCGGCGGCCACGACGACGGTCGCCCCAGCGCCCACCACCGGTGCCGTTGTCCTTCATGGTGGGCCGAGCCTCAAGCAACCGTGCCGGCCTGCTGCTGTCTTCAGGCGCCAGTATGGTAATTTCTCCGCGGGCAGCGACCTCCAACTCTGCGGTAGCGGCGGTAGGGGAGTCGCTCCCCTCCTTGTCACCGGTAGGGACGCACTGCCTAGCGCCACTGCATTCTGCCACCGGCCGTCGCGAGGATGTCTCCGCTGGTTGCTATCGCGACTAATTCCAGGTGGCTATACCCGTGCACCCCTCTCGTTCTGGTGGGCTTCATAGGATCCAGGTGGCTACACAAGTGCAAGTCCATCACGCGAAGGGTGTTCGCAGTATCTTCAGAGTCAAAAATAAAGAGTCACAATCTATTTCAGGTCAATAAAATAAGTCGAGATGTAAAAGACTTTTTGTGTCTAGCGGAGTCATCGTTAAGTTACAGCTCGAGGACAAGCTGCATGTCCAGGTGGGGTGTAGTGTTAGAAGAGTCAATGGCCTATTGGACCTTAGCCCGTTAGGGTTAAGTAGTCGCTTGCTTAGGGGCCAAATAAGACCTATTCTCTATATAAGGAGAGGAGATGTATCAATCTAATCAAGAAAGAATTAAGAAGAAAAAACCTTCTCTCTTGCCCGGCCATAGGCGAACGCCCCGCGGCTGGCGCTCTCTCGCCCTAGCTCGCGAACAGTCCCGTTGTGCCACTGATCCGGTCAACCTCACTCCCACCCCGTCAGGTGTGCAACTTTTCCCACAATCTCAAGCTGGTTCATCATGTATACAACGTGACACTAATGTACATATTATTGTCTTAAAAGTGATAAAAAAAATTTAAAGATATGAAGTTATATTAAAGCTGTAGCCTGTCACGTTACATATTCAATTGAAAATATGTTACATGCATGAAAAAGATCGACGGCTAACACATTAATTGAGCCGGCCATGAACTTCAGGATCTAAAACAAGTTACATGCTAACAAGTTACAAAATCGAGTGTTTACGTTATGCTAAATTAAAACTATGTTACATAATTGAGGACCTTCAAAAACATGTTCCACATTAGCTGTCACGGACGTTGAAAAACACACCACATTAGCTGTCACGCTTGTTGGCAAAAAAAAAAAGTTGCATGCATGTCGACGTACATTGGGCACAAAAAATTTACATGCATTAAAAAAGATCAGTGATTTATGCTAATTAAATTATGTCATATCCAAAGTTGTAAAATAAACAGATTTACCATATTCAATATATCCGTGTGTATCAATTACATCTAGAAAAGAAATACATCTAAAAACTTTCCTTATTTATCCCATTTGAAAATTTTAATTTTAATAAATATATATTTCGCATGTTCGCTCCTAGAAAATAATACATGATCCTAACCATCCGAATCTAAGTAAATGAATGGCTCATAATTATTTAGGATACCACAATAAAGTCCATTAAATATATCATTTTCTCTATGTAAGTTAATAAGTATCTCAATAGGGTTTACTATTTCTAAATTTGTAAACCCATTTTAAACCATTGTTTTGATTTCTTTTGTTCTGTAGAGAGAGATTTGGATGTCTCAAAGAAAATGATATTGGCTAAACATTTCTTAGTTCCTCTGATTATATGGATCAAAGTAGCAGCGGTTAATCAAATTTTTTGTAGGAAAACGAACATGTGGCATAATATGGCTTTTAGGAAAAAGGACCAGATGGCACATCTAATAGTGCTAAGCACCTCCTGTAATGTCAGGCTAATCACCTTCCAGCACCAGTCGTTCAGAAACGAGTGCAAGCTAGGCAAGTGGTGCTAATCTTTGTCCAGGTATGGGGAAGCAAAATCCATGCTCAGGACACCAACCACAACCAGAGCAAAGCAAGTGGTGCTAATCTCGATCCATCCGAGCACAGGCAGCAAAATCCATGGTCAGGACACCAACCAAATACAATTCTAGGCATTTTGTTCCATGTATACTATTTCTAAATTGTAAACTCATTTGGATGTCTCAAGGAAATTAAAATAATATTAGCTAAATTGTAAGCCCAGTCAGTTTCATTATTCAAAGAGTGTTTGGAGGATGTCAGAGCTACACAAGAATTGTGGAATAGTAGAAGTTGGGAAGCTCTCATCCCGTCGCTTCAGCGCCCCACTCGATCGGACTAGGGTTTAGGGACTGTAGGTGGGGAAGTCTGGTGGTCGGTTAACCTCGTGACCCAAGCCCCGGCTCCCCACCTCCCTTTATATGCGCTGCGCGGCAGGGGCCCACCAGCCATGTATCGGAATGGGCGTCCCCGATCAAGGCACGAGGTCAAGGCTCCAAGTGGCCGCTGGGTCAGTCTTATGGAGATCAACCTAACATTCTTCCCCTTGATCTCAACTTATACTTTAAGCTTTATACTTAAATTTAACTCATTTCTTTTCCTATTCCATCACAAATTGGTGCACAGAGCGTGCCTCATCGTCATGGTCAGTTGCCATTAGATTAACAGCTACTATACACCTCTTTGTTTTGAAACAGATTCTCAACTAGGCCCTTATTTGTCTAAAAATCATAGGATTTTCCGTAAACCCATGCCGGCTAAGTGTTCTCTGAACACATTGGGCGGTAAGCCTTTTGTAAGCGGATCCACGAGCATCTTTTCTATACTTATGTGCTCAAGACTAATTATATGATCCCGAACTTTATCTTTCACAACATAATACTTTATGTCAATGTGTTTGGCAGCATCACTTGACTTATTATTGTGAGCATACTGTACTGCTGGATTATTATCGCAGTACAACTTGAGTGGCTTATGTATGTCGTCTACCACTTTCAACCCGGGTATGAATTTATTTAGCCAATTCACATGTCCCGTGGCTCATAACATGCTATAAACTTGGCATACATCGTGGACGATGTAGTGACAGTTTGCTTGAAGCTTTTCCACGATATAGCTCCTCCAACGAGAGTAAATATATACCCTGACGTGGACTTTCTATCATCTCACAAAAAATCTGAATCTGAATACCTCTCTTTGTGTAGGGAATCAGATCTTCTGTACGTTAGCATGAGGCCTTTCATCCCTTGCAAATAACACAGAACTTTCTTTACCATTCTCCAGTGTTCTATTTCTGAATTACTCTTATATCTGTCAAGTAACCCGATAACAAACGCTAATTCAGAGCGTGTACACACTTGAGCATACTGTAAACTTCCGACAGCCGAAGCATATGGAACTGCTTTCATTCGATCAATCTCATATTGGTTCTTGGGACATTAGAATTTTCTAAATCTATCACCCTTGACTATGGGAGTAGGTGAAGGCTTACACATATGCATACTATATTTCTTTAGACCTTTTCTAAGTATGCCTTTTGTGATAATCCTAAAACCTCTTTTCTTCTATCTCGGTGAATCTCTATCCCCAGAACGAAAGAAGCTTCACCCAGATCTTACATATCAAAATTTGAGAACAAGAACTTTTTCGTCTCAAGTAGTAAATTGACATCACTACTAGCTCGTCTCCGGCAGTAAATTGACATCACTACTAGCGAGTAAGATGTCATCTACAAACAGGATTAGCAAAATATATTTTCCATTCTTGAACTTTGCATAAACTCAATTGTCCTCTATATTTTCTTTAAACCTAAACTTCCTTATTGTACTATCAAACTTCAAATACCACTGTCTTGATGCTTATTTTAATCCGTAAATAGATTTCTTCAGGCGGCATCCCATACTTTCTTTTCCTTTCACAACAAAACCTTTTAGTTATGCCATGTAAACATTTTTCTCCAAATCCCCGATAAAAAATACAGTCTTTACATCCATCTGATCTAATTCTAGATTGTAATATACTACTAGAGCCATTATAATTCTAAAAGAATTCTTACATGAGACTAGAGAAAATGTCTCATTGTAATCTATGCCTTCTCTTTGTGTAAAGACTTTTTTTGCCACAAGTCACGCTTTAACTAAAAGGTTTAACTAAAGGGAAGCTCTGCAACGAACCTTCGACCCTATGCTGGTTGAAGTCTGCCTGCACCCTGGGTTGCTGTTGTTGAGTGCGCGAACCCCAGCCTCATTGGAAGTGCTGGGGCCTCGTGAGAGCCTAGTACTTCCGGGTCCGAATGAACCCAGGGTAGACGTTGAGGACTGTGGCGCGTTGGGGGCTGACAACGGCACCACCTCCGCATCTAGACTCGGGCTGGAGGACGTACTACAACCTGTGGCCGAGGATATGGAGGAATCTTTGGCACCCTCCACAGTTGTGACCATGGCCGATGAGATGGCCCAAGTCATGACCCCAAGCACTCAGCTGGCAGCGGCAGCGGCACCTATCGGATCACCTACAGTACATGTGGCCTCCTTGCAGAGCTTCATCGTATCCCTGAAGCTGTCACTGGAGGAACCACTGATCGCATCCTCCCCACGCCATCGTGTACCGCATCTTGATGACTCCGTGTTCGTCCTAAGGCACAGTGACAGGTTAGCTGCCAAGTCCATCCACCGTGACCCCAACCCGGAGAAGCAGGCGAAGCACGTCTTTCTCAGCAAGTGGAAACGCGAGCTGACGAACGGGTCGCAGACGCAGGATCCGGCCATTGCGGCAAAGTTCCATGAAACGTTTGTCGGGCTACTTTCTGCCTCCAAGCAAGCCGCCATGCATGAACGGTTCCCGATGGCTGGAGCGCGCATGGGCATTGTGCTGCCGATATTGAGCATGCCTAGTGGGCAGCGCTGACCCGACACTTTGGTCGCACAATTAGTTTCTTAGTTAATTAAACTAGTGTGTTCCACCGTCCTGTGGTGCCTTTTGTTTGTGTTCAACACCATCATTAATGGCATCTCACTGTGATGTGATGTAGGGTGTATATGCTTGTAAGCTTATTGTTAATGAAACACGTGGTAAGCACGTTCTAGAAAAAAGTCATGGGCGCGTTAATTTGGTTACTAGTTGGTAGTTGCAACCACATGAAGTCCTTTCGCCATGATACACTGCATCTGGAGCCCTTGCATCTGTTCACTAGCTTCATCATAAGACACACCTTGGAGAATCCGTACAAGGGCTCCAACCTCACATGCATTAAGCAGAACACAAAAGGTACTACTTCGTTCCGACATCATAGCCTATCGCTCCTGTGTCACCGCCGCTCTTGTGCCGCCACTGCATCATCCACCCACCCACAAGGGACGCATCGATCTGGACTCGTGGCTGAGGGAAGAAATTGTGGCGGAGGATGAGAGATTGTTGTGGCCGGGAGGGAAGGAATTGGTGCGAGCAGCTGAATATTTGGCGCCGTCGCCAGTCTCTGCCGGTGGACTGCACAAGATCTGAACAATCCGTCGTCGTCTCAGAACAAGGTGTACAATGGGAGAATGGGCGCCGATATGAATTGGGAACACGAGCCGCGGCCGTCCTCTCGTGAGATGACGAGTTGCCACTTTCACTTTATTTATTATTGTTCAGGGGGGTTGTCTATAAAATTGACGCTACATAGATGGCCGCTCGGTTGCACGAGCCCTCAGTGTATTGCTGTGCATGCATGTACATGGTATACATTTCGCTATACAATAGAGCAAGCTAACAGAACTACATTATGAAAACAAAAAAAATTGTCCTAGAGTTGTAGGGAAGACATCATATTGTTTCTCGATCTATATGTTTGTCTATTATTCATATCAGCTATACATTATGAGTAATTGAAGTGTCCCAAATTTATATGCTTTAAGATCTGTCTCTATGACACTTCATGCTGATAATAATACTCCCCTTCATGCGGATAAATGCTAATGAGAACCATATGCTCATCATATATGCATTCACAGCTGTGTCCTGCCCTCCGTCAATAATTTTGTTCTACATGTTATGAAAATTGATTCTTCTCACCAACCTTCACTCTAACAGAATTATATATGCAGCCTTGAATAGTTGGTGTGCATGCATGAAGTGTTCCTCCTTACTCTCCCCTCCATCAACTCCGCCTCTCTTCTCTTCTTCCCCAATTCAGTTTCATGATTCTAAGAGTCTTTGGAGGATGTCGGAGCTACAAAAGAAGTGTGGAATAGAAGTTGGGAAGCTCTCATCTACCAACTGCCATCTTATGCTCATCATCATTCGCCAGCAAACTGCTTCTTGCTTCACAATGATCCATCAACCACCAAAGTTTGGAGGGGGAATAGCTTATATACTATTGCCAAGATCGATATTGGGCATGGCGGGTATTGGGACGACACACAAAGGTGCAGCAGGCATGATGCCAAGGAAACCAAATAAAAAAGTTGTTGTATTGCTTCCATTCCAGTGACTTACAGCTGTGGTACAAGATAATATACGTATAAGATAGTGTCACCATCTGTGTTGGTGCCGGCCGGAAGAGGAAGCGTTGGCACGCCAAGAAGATGGAGACTCTGAAGGCCCAGGCTGCACCAGAAGCAACACCAGCAGCAGCGAGAACAGGACAGGTGGGGGATGGGAACTCTTCAGTCCTGAAAAATAGATGAGTTTTGCATGGTGTGTGTGTTTATCGCGTGCTGTGCCATGGGCCAGCATTGTGTGTGTGGGCCCTATTTATCAGTGTAAGCATGGGGTTAAATAGAGGAAGAGACATCATGTAATGGCTAATAATGAACGAGAAACAAACCAAGAACATAATAATGTTCTTGTGGATTCCTTCCTCAGCAATCTTCTCTTCCTCATAAGTCATATATAATTTATGTGTTAGCAACCCCTATCCCAGTCTATTGCTATCGTATTTCTAATTCTCATTCTTGGTTCCTAACAATTGGTACTTGGAGCCTTTTCACCCAGCACCCTCTACCTGTTCAATCAAATTTCCCAAAGAGATCGATCTAGCTCCACCAAACGGATTGTGGAAAATCCATATCTCAAACTTCATGGAGTTCTTGAGGCGTACAAGGCAGACCGACTGAAGACGGAGGATGACCACATCTGAGTGGAGGAACACGTCAAGGCAAAGACGGATGGTGCCGTGGCAGCGGCTGATTGCTGGAAGCAGAAGCAAGCGTTGGAGGCGCTGCAACGTACAGTGGAGGTGTGGCAACATGTGGAAGAACGAGTTGAGGAACTCTGAAGCAGTCGAAGATCTTCGACTGCAAGTCGACATGATCAAACAGCATGCCTCGCTACAGGATGCGACTACTACTCCAAGAATGCCCGAGGCAGAAGATCACTAGGGACTGGCTTACGACTCATGACTATAGTGCGAGCCTCAGTCACAAGTATATGTTGATTCGGCCAAAACCTCGTTGATGGCTTTTGGTTCAAATGATAGAAAATTTCGTACTGCTAGCAGCATGTCCTCTTTCACAAATCATCTGGTGAAATTGTACTTTCCGGTGTTCGAGGGGGAGCATCCACAATTTTGGGAAAAAATGATGTGAAGATTATTTTTGGGGTTTGCTCGGTATGGTCCCAATACTGGGTAACATAAAGAGCTCTAACATAAAGCCCGAGTGGCAGTCCATGTGCTCTTGCCTGGCCAGGCAAGTTTGAGGAACACGTGTTTTTCTCCCTATAATCTGATTTGAGACATCCAAATCTCTCTTTACAGAACAACAAATTAAATCAATGATTTTAAATGGTTTTACAAATTTAAAAATACTATACCCTATTGAGGTTACATATTAACACACATAGAGAGATTCATATATTTAATTCCATATGTGTATCTCTTCAGCTAGTATGCAATAATATAAATATATAACGAGGTTAAGCATTCTCTTCGCTAGGAACTTAGCTATAATTGTAAGCCCAACTTGGCCACTGGTCTAGTGTTGCATATACAAATATAGAACCATAGTTTGGAGGATGACGTTGAGGGAGATTCCTTTATTGTTCATTAATCACCGGTATGAATTTTCATGATAATAGTGGTTTAGAGTGGGAGGTGGCAGGAAATTGGAAGGCGCAGGTCGAAGGAGTAGGTGGAGCCGTGGAGACCGGAGCGGAGCTAGCCATCAAGTTCATAGACATGTATGTTCTACTAGGAGGGTCATTTGCTAATGATGGATATAGTATTAGCAATATTTTATAGGAGTCAACTGGCCCCTTCAAACCACCAGCCTAGCTCCACACCCTTATCAGGTGGAGACCCTCAGCCATAAATTGTTCTTGTGGACCAATTCTGGCAGAGATGTTCTGTAGCACCAGATCAGGCTATATGTGTGCGAACCCAAGGTTGATAAGTACTCTTGTGTGTTCGTTTTGTGATGAGTGATTGTCAATGTGATCCACGAAGTAGGTTGAGTGGTGACTAATCCTACTATGGTGAAAGCTATGTGTGCGACATGTCTTTTGGCTTGTGTTGTGCAGGTGTGGAGCTCGGATGCGGTGGTCGATGGTGAGGCAAGGAGGACGTTGTTGATTACGGATAATCTTCAGTCTACCACGGGATGCCCCACGGTAGTAGAGTTTCGGCAAGGGTTACGTTTAGACCGCGATCTGGATGTTGAGGAGCAAGACGACAACCCAGACAAAAGATTTACCCAGGTTCAGGCCGCTCGGAAGCGTAATACCCTACGTCCTGCTTCTCGTGTTATCTGTGTTCTCAAGTATCGGAATACAATGAGGTGCTCAGCTCGTAGATCTGAGGACCGATCTAGGGCTGATTGAGTTGAAGATTAGATGCGTTCTAGGGGGGTCCCTGGCTGCTTTATACAGTCAGCCGCCAGGGTTACAGAGGTCGGTTACACTAAGTCGTATCCTAGGAGGACTCGAGCTATCCTAACCGATAAAGACTACTTGCGGGACAAGCTTCCTTGTACGTGATCCGAATTGAGGTCGGTTACGGACCACACCTCCGTCTTGATATCCAGCCCACCAGCCTGGTTGGCAGCAAGCTGGGCTTCGCCTGGTCTGGGCCATCTTGCCGAGCAGCCCGAGACTACCTATGAGGGTATACGGGGTCTATCCCCCCACAGCTAGTCCCCGAGCGCCATGTATTCTGATGCGATACGCCATTTTAACCTTCTCCGAATAGTGAGGCTTGAGTTCTTGACATCTCCGACCACCATTGTCCCCAGAGAAGTAGGTTGTCCGAAGAATGTATGGTGCTCTTAAGAAGAAAGAAAAAGATTTTCGTCCCGGGAAGTGTGCCCACTTGTATTTCTGAAAAGAAATGTAAGTGCGTCTTGAAGCGTAGCGTCCTTGATCATCAGAGGCGTATAGGTCGAAAAACAAACACATTCACCGCAAGGTGAAGTGTGCCCACTTAGTCCCTGAGCCTGATAGTAGGTGACGTAGGCACGTGGTGTCAGGGTCTAAAAAGAATTCCCAGTTAAGTTGAGAATCCAATCGTCATACAGGCGATACGAGATGCATCGGCAGGTGCATCGTACCGATGTATTCCCCGAGCTTGCTGGAAGGCGAGGTATGAGCCTTGTAGCAAGGTCCAAATGAGAAAAAATATCCCAACTGTATGCGAGTTGCCAGTCACATGTAGTTGAAACGCAAAGTCCCCGAGCCGTGGTTGGAGAGTGGTTGAGGCAGTCCCCGAGCACAGGTCGAGGAGCGAGCGACGAAATCCCCAAGCCATGGTCGGAGAGCAGTCGAGGCGCGAGCGACGAAGTCCCCGAGTCGTGGACGGAGAGTGATCGAGGCAGTCCCCGAGCACTGGTCGAGGCGCAAGCGACGAAATCCCCAAACAGTGGTCGGAGAGCAGTCGAGGCGCGAGCGACGAAGTCCCCGAGTCGTGGTCGGAGAGTGATCGAGGCAGTCCCCAAGCACTGGTCGAGGCGCAAGCGACGAAATCCCCAAACCGTGGTCGGAGAGCAGTCGAGGCGCGAGCGACGAAGTCCCCGAGTCGTGGTCGGAGAGTGATCGAGGCAGTCCCCGAGCACTGGTCGAGGCGCAAGCGACAAAATCCCCAAGCCGTGGTCGGAGAGCAGTCGAGGCGCGAGCGACGAAGTCCCCGAATCGTGGTCGGAGAGCAGTCGAGGCGCGAGCGACGAAGTCCCCGAGTCGTGGTCGACGAAGTCCGTGGTCGACGTGGTCCGTGGCCGTAGTCCGTTCCCGTTATAGGGAAGTGGATCCTGCCGTCGTGTCCCTTGGGATCGCTCCGGAGCTGGACGACGACGCTGCTGAAGAGCTCCGGGCCTCCTCTGCTCCTACCGCCGCAGCCTTGGTAGAAGACATGGTGCTGATCGAAGATCCTGTAACGACAGACGGTGGTCAGTAGGCAGCCATGTAGAAACATTATGTATGAACAATATGTTTAGGAGTTAAACAGAGCACGAGGTGCTCAGAAACTCGTTATGGCAATGTATATTTCAGGCGTTTACTTAAGCGTGTGATAAGTATTTTGCCGTTTCTAAGTTTTACTTTATGCATAACTAAACACATAAAGTTTATTTCGAAAGTATGTGTCGACATCCAAGTTTTATCCTTGCTCTCGAAGCGACTAGCTCAGTTAGGTGACCCAGGGACGCACTAGTGAACAGCGCGATGCGCCAGGATCACTAGGTACGATCCAAAGTACCGTTAGAGGACAACCATCGGATCTCCTAGTGCTGAGTAGCGCGGAGCTGTAGCACATCGACAGAGGACCGAGACGTGGTGTCTTGTCAAGTCGTTCTCGGCGAGCAAGAATAAAGTTTGGATGTAACATATGCAGGGTGCATGTATGCAAGGTGTGTACAAAACCCTTTTAAAGAAGATTGCAACTGGAAAGCAGAGAGAGACGAAAACTTCCATTATATAAAGAAATAAATTAGAGGTGATGAAATACATATCTTAGGATTTACACGTGGTAGCGTATGAGCAGCTCTATGTGCCATGAATTAGGCTCTTCAACACCTTCTAATGTCTCCAACCGATAGGATGTTGGGCGTGTGACGGCCTTTACCCTGAACGGTCCTTCCCACCTTGGTGATAGTTTATGGAGGCCATCGGTCTTTTGAATCCGACGGAGCACGAGATCACCGACCACGAACAAGCGTCCTCGGACGTTGCGATTATAGTAGCGACGTACGGCCGCTAAGTACTTGGCGGTCCGAACACACGAATCCAATGCCTGTTCTTCTTTAGCGATGATGTCGACATCCCTGGCAGAGTTGGAAACGTCTTCGTTGTAGTAGGCGACTCGTGGTGATCTGAATGCGACTTCAGCTGGTAGAACAGCCTCGGAGCCGTATACCATGAAATATGGTGATACTCCGGTATTTCGACTGGGTTGGGTGCGCAGTCCCCAGACCACAGCTGGGAGCTCCTAGAGCCACCGACCAGGTTTGAGAACCTTGTCCGCCTGGTAGACTCGCTTCTTGAGAGCGTCGAGGATCATTCCATTTGCTCGTTCTACTTGACCGTTTGCTCTGGGGTGAGCGATGGAGACGTATTTAACTTTGATGCAGTTGTCTTCACAAAAGTTGAAGAAAGCATCGCTTGTGAATTGTGACCCCAGATCTGTGATTATAGAGTTTGGGATGCCAAACCTATGGATAACCTCGTCTAGAAATTGTACGGCCTTCTCAGCGGTGGCTTGCTTGACTGGTTTGTACTCTATCCACTTGGAGAACTTGTCGATGAGCACGTAAACAGAAGCATAGCCGCCGGGTGCTTTTTTGAAAGGACCGATCATATCCAGTCCCCAGCACGAGAAGGGCCAAGCAACTGGAATGGTTTGCAAATCATGTGCTGGGACATGGATCTGCTTAGCAAACATTTGACAGTTTGCGCATCGCCGCACATAATCTTCGGCGTCAGTAACAGCTGTAGGCCAGTAGAAACCTGCTCGGTAAGCTTTGCCGACCAGCGTCCGAGAAGCTGCATGGTTACCGCACATACCCTCATGGATCTCTTTCAAGAGCTCGAGGCCCTCTTTCTGGGTAATGCACTTTTGGTAAATGATGGACCTGGGTCCTTTTCGCATTAGTTCACCGTTGACCATGGCATAAAGCTTGGCTCTGCGGACCAATTGCAGGGCAGCAATCTTGTCTTCCGGAACTAGGTGTTCGTTCAGGTATTTGATGAAGGGCTCTCTCCAATGTGGCTGGGGAGGCACTACCTGCTCGGGTAGCTCTGTACCTTCATCAGCTTCCTGCTGACCTGACGACTCATTGTCCTTCGTATTGCTACTGAGCAGTGCGACTAGATCTGATGCCGTGGCATCAGGTTTCGTAGTCTGGTCAGCCTGATCTGAGATCGAAGGCTTTAAGAGGTCTTGAACAAATACCCCGGGAGGTAACTTAGCACGGGTCGAGCCTAGCTTGGACCACCCCCTGGGATCCTGTTGGAAAGAGGGAGGGTGGGTTTCTTGCAGCGGGTGCTCGGCGCTGGTTGGGATCTAACCAACGAGGGCCGTTAACTGGATCTGCAGCGCGTGCTCGGCGGACGTGGCTGCGCTGTCGTGGTCGGACAGGGGTGAAGCCAGAGAAATCTGGCTCTTGGTGAAGCTGGTTACGAGCAGTCTCGACTAGATCCAATATCTCCACCAAACCAAAACCCTATCGGTCGATTAGCTCAATCAAATCTGAGTTGTCAATGTGCCTCATCTGGTAGCGAGGAAGCTGTCTCCGGGGGGCCTGGGCAGCCATCCTCTCCGTGGCCGCTGAGGGCAACACGGAATCTTGCGCAACTGGTGCTGGGACCAGCGGCGATGACCTTGGCGCTGTGATCGAAGGTGCAGCAAGCGGTGCTGTGACCGGCTGAACAGCAGGTGGTGCTGGGACCATCCTGGACGCTCCCGAAGACGTGAGGGCCGTAGCTACGCTCGTGGTCCAGGTGAAGGATCCGACGGTGAGCGTGTAGCCGGCTTGGAAATCTATGGAAGCGGGGAAGGAAACCATCTGGATCGCCTCAAGATCTAAAACACCAACCCCTACCTGGCGCGCCACTGTTGATTACGGATAATCTTCAGTCTACCACGGGATGCCCCACGGTAGTAGAGTTTCGGCAAGGGTTACGTTTAGACTGCGATCTGGATGTTGAGGAGCAAGACGACAACCCAGACAAAAGATTTACCCAGGTTCAGGCCGCTCGGAAGCGTAATACCCTACGTCCTGCTTCTCGTGTTATCTGTGTTCTCAAGTATCGGAATACAATGAGGTGCTCAGCTCGTAGATCTGAGGACCGATCTAGGGCTGATTGAGTTGAAGATTAGATGCGTTCTAGGGGGGTCCCTGGCTGCTTTATATAGTCAGCCGCCAGGGTTACAGAGGTCGGTTACACCAAGTCGTATCCTAGGAGGACTCGAGCTATCCTAACCGATAAAGACTACTTGCGGGACAAGCTTCCTTGTACGTGATCCGAATTGAGGTCGGTTATGGACCACACCTCCGTCTTGATATCCAGCCCACCAGCCTGGTTGGCAGCAAGCTGGGCTTCGCCTGGTCTGGGCCATCTTGCCGAGCAGCCCGAGACTACCTATGAGGGTATACGGGGTCTATCCCCCCACAGACGTGCCGTGCCGACGGACCGAGAGCGGTGAAGGATGGACGTGAGGCTTGGACCGAGAGACCCAGAGGCCGGGTGACTAGCCGCGGTGGCTGACACTTGGGACATCGACAACTACAAGAAGACATGGAAGTGACGGTGTTGACCAAGTTAAGACGGCGGACGTGCGGGTCGAGCGAGGCTCAGATGACTTGGCGTGCCGGCCGGTCGAGGACGGCGGTGACACGTGTCGAGCAGCGGGGGACACGTACGGAGTACATTACTCGTGAGCGGGGTTTGGTGGTTTGGGCCTCAAAACCATCAGTGACGGGTTTACGGGTTTGGGCCTCAAAATCCGGACGAAGGTTTTGAGGAGGAACGGACAGCACGTGGCGGCATCGAGGAGTTCGCGTCGAGGCGAAGCTATCTCATGAAGGGCGCGGTGGCCGTCGGATGAAGAATACATCGAGTTCGACCGGAATACCCCTGTGGCTAGCTGGTTCGCTCCAAAATATTCAGGGGCAAATGGGGAATGTGTAATAGCACTAATAAGAGAGGGGGCTGCCCCAAGCCGCTCTCTCTCTCTCTAATTTTCATTTTTATCATTCCTTATGTTTTTCTCCTCTAGTGTTCTGGTTATGGAAAGAGGTCAAAAAAAATCTGAGATTTTTGTGGTTTTTTTGTTTGAGATTTTGTGATGGGAAGTGAGGCCCGTCCCTCATGTTGCCCTCTGGGGTTTGATTTCTGAGCCTGAGCTGCTTCTTGCTTCAGTTCGTGTGTTCCCGTGCTATCCTCTCGTAGCTCTTACAGGATTCGAGTTTTTCTGTGGTTTTTGCTTGGACAAATTGATGCTTTATCGAGTGATGAACAAGATCTCCAAATGATTTGAACTAATTCTACTCGTGCATCGAGATCCAAGCTGTTTTTCTTTTTGGGAAAAACTTGTGTTCTTGGCTTAGATCTGGATTTCTCGTGGTTTGACTCCAAATTGAGCAATAATTCTTTTGGGATAGCTCACTAACTCTATTGTGATCCTCTGAGAAAAATTTAGAGTTGAATCATGAAGTTTTGGACAAGATTTCGTTGATTCTTCGTTCGTCCTTCTCCCTGTTCATCGCTTTCATAGAGCTCTGTTCGTCAGGTGGGGTTACAGTTCGTGCGTCGTGGAGAGCAGCCCCTCCGCTAAACGCGACCGAGTGGAGCAGCCCCTGCTCGGTCTCCCAGCAGCCTGACACGGTGTGCAGTGTCACCGTTGAACACTCTATAGCACAGCTGCTTGCTAAGGCCGACCTTTGTTCGACTTGCGCTCGCCCACCTCCAGGTTCTGTTCTTGTCCATCGGTTTTCGATTCGTTGTGTGCTAGCTGAATGGTTCCTGTCTGCAGGTGCGTAGCTGTTCTGAGCTCACTAGCTCCGTGAGTATTTGCTCCCAGCTTTGCTTACTCCTGGCCGAGCGAGTGCAGTAGCTGATTTAGTTTGATTGCTTGCCTCTTCCATCGGTGTTGGTCTCCAGGTTGCACGCGTTGTCTCTGCCCTGAGCCTGCTTTCCTTGCTTTAGTGGTTCGTGTGATCTGGTACAGAGGGAGTTGGACTCCAGGACCCTGCAGTTCGTTCTCAGGTTTCATTTTGTGCCCAAGTGAGCATCTGCTCAGCTCAAGTGCAGCAGCAGCTTTGCATTTTGTTCTTTGCAGTTTGAGTGCAGTTTGCAGGTTCCGTCCACAGTCTAGTAGCAAGTGCTTTGCTCGCACGTGATTTGTTTTTCCAAATTCCTGAGTAGTCACTTTCTAGGTACAGAGCCTAATGATTGCTTGCTCTTTTAGCTAATCTTATTCATGTGAGAGTGATTTTTGGTGCTGTGCTGCTACTTATTTTTGAGGTGATTTTGTAACAGCGGCCAAATATTTCGGAAGAAATTTGAGGCTCCCATTCACTCCCCTCTGTTTGCCGTTTTCGGTCCTTCAATGTGTGTATGCATGAGTCATGTTATGTGTACGGGGCAGCCATCAGTCCACGTAGTGCGAACGTAAGTTTAATTTGGTGCCATAGCTCTAGCGCTCTGTTCATTCATTGGTCACAAAAGAAACGACAAAAAAGATGAGCTCCACCTCTGTTGGTACGTGATGGACCTCCATGCACACACAGCTAACGGCTCCATTAGAGCATTACGGAGTTCTTTTTTTTTGCGAAACCATTACGGAGTTCTCAGTTCCACAGTGTAAATCGAACATAGATTACAGGTATAATCATGATTATATCGGTACGCCTAGTGTGGTACAGTGTCCATTATATGTGATAGCAGTGTTAGCAGAAACACATTCATGCTCCTCGCAGATCAGAGGCAGTAGTGCCTGCGATCCATCTGTCAGCAATGCATGGCCAAATAGTAATAGAGTTCATCCTCCCTCGTTCATCATCTTGTGCTCCATGCTCTGTTTTTCATGTTCTTTACTCTCTATAAAAAAACAAAAAGAAAATAAAAGGCATTGCTCATCTATACTGCCATATGGTTTCAAAGTACGTATGAGCAACGAATTGACAACCTTTTGCTCACTATTTATGAGCCTTTCAGCCTCTTCATCAGGCTACCCCTTATTATATATTTGTATGACTGTCGTGCTTCACTCCATCCCATCTCTTCGCTAGAAGTGTTCTAGGTAATCAGCTATAACTGTAAACCGAACTAACCAATGGTCCAATGCTGCATGGAGGCCAGATGATGTTGAAGAGAGATTTCTTTGTTGTTCTTTAATCATCAGCATGCTTTTTTTCTGATAGTGGTTTAGAATGGGAGGTGGCAGGAAATTGGAAGTCACCTGGGTTGAATCTGAATGTGTGGGTGCAGCCGCGGAGACCGGAGTGGAACTAGCCATCAAGTTCATTGTAGTCATTTCTGTTCTACCAGTAAGGTAATTGTTGAAGTTGTTCCAAATTCACTGCAAGATATAGGCCGGCTTCTGACGGAGCGAAGCGGAGGCCGCGCCCGTGCACACACGGGGGTGCGGGGGGCGGAGCCCCCCGCGGTACATTACATATATACCCTTGCTAGGGTTTCTTGGAGACTTGATTCTCTTGTAAGCCGCCATAGGCGTGTAACCCAAAACTCTTGAGATAGTGAGATTGTTGCTGGCTGGTGCCCGTGGTTTTTCCCCTTCGCATTAGAGGGGTTTTTCACGTTAAATCGTGTGTCTCCGCTGTGATTGATTTTGTTTTACTTCATATTCCATACGTCGTTCATAACAAGTGGTACCGGAGCTTCGGTTGCTGTAGGGTTCATGACGACGTCGATGAAGTTCGATCTTCCGCTGCTGAACTACGACACACGGTTCTCGCTATGGCAAGTCAAGATGCGGGGAATTCTGGCGCAGACTCATGACTACGATGAGGCGCTGGATAACTTCGGCAAGAGGAAGGCCGATTGGACTCCTGAGGAGATCCGCAAGGATCAGAAAGCTCTCGCCCTAATTCAGTTACATCTTCATAATGATATTTTGCAGGAGTGTTTGAAAGAGAAAACTGCTGCAGAACTATGGCTGAAACTGGAATCGATCTGTATGTGCAAGGATCTAACCAGTAAGATGCAGATGAAGATGAAGCTGTTCACTCTGAGGATGAAGGAGGAGGATTCGGTGATGACCCACATCGCTGAATTCAAGAAGATCGTGGCCGACCTAGTGTCGATGGAGGTGAAGTATGATGATGAGGACTTAGGTCTTCTACTGTTATGTTCTTTGCCAAATTAGTATGCAAATTTTTGTGACACCATACTTTTGAGCCGTGATGAACTAACCCTAAAGGAAGTTTATGAGGCTCTCCAGTCTAAGGAGAAGATGAAAGTTATGGTGTAGCATGACGGAACGTTGTCCTCAAAGGGCGAAGCTTTGCATGTGAGAGGCAGAACTGATAACAGATCCTCATATGATAGCAATGATGGTAGATAGAACTACGAGAGGAGAGGCCGTTCAAAGTCCAAGCCGCATGGTAATAAAAAGTTCTGTGTTTATTGCAAGCTGACAAATCATAATGTTGAGGATTGCAGAAAAGTACAGAATAAGGAGAAGAGAAAAAACAAGTCGGCTGGTAAGATCTCTGTTGCTACTGCTGCGTCTGATGATGATTCTGGAGATTGTCTGATAGTGCTTGCTGGTTGTGTTGTTGGTCATGATGAATGGATTCTAGATTCCGCATGTTCATTTTATATTTGCACTAACAGAAATTGGTTTAGTTCATATAAGTCTGTACAGAAAGGGGATGTTGTGCGGATGGGAGATGATAACCCATGTGACGTCGTGGGGATTGGATCAGTTCAGATCAAGACTGATGATGGCATGACACGTACGCTGAAAAACGTCAGGTATATAATAGGGATGTCCAGGAATCTTATCTCATTGAGCACGCTTGATGCAGAAGGTTACAAATATTCCGGTTCAGATGGCATTCTGAAGGTATCAAAAGGTTCTCTTGTCTGTTTGAAAGGTGATCTTAATTATACAAAGTTATATGTCCTTAGAGGGTGTACTCTACATGGTTCTAATTCCGCCGCCGCTGCTGTTACTAATGATGAACCTAGTAAAACTAACCTTTGACACATGCGTTTGGGACATATGAGTCACCATGGTATGACATATTTGATGAAGAGAAACCTACTGAAAGGCTGCACTTCGAGTAAGATAAATTTTTGTGAGCATTGCATTTTCGGCAAGCGTAAGAGAGTACAGTTCAACACTTCTATTCACACCACCAAAGGTACTCTTGATTATGTTCATGCTGATTTATGGGGTCCTTCTAAGAAGCCCTCACTAGGTGGTGCTCGTTACATGCTTACAATTATTGATGATTACTCTAGAAGGGTTTGACCTTATTTTCTAAAACAGAAAGATGATACTTTTGCTGCTTTTAAAGACTGGAAGGTAATGATAGAAAGACAAACTGAAAGGAAGGTAAAATTGCTTCGTACTGATAATGGTGGAGAATTTTGTTCGTATGCCTTTAGTGATTATTGCAGACAGGAAGGCATTGTTAGGCATCACACCATACCTCATACTCCACAACAGAATGGTGTGGCAGAACGGATGAACAGAACCATTATCTCCAAGGCCCGTTGCATGCTGTCTCATGCAAGGATGAGCAAGCGTTTTTGGGCTGAAGCTGCTAATACTGCTTGTTACTTGATAAACAGGTCACCTTCTATTCCACTAAATAAGAAAACTCCTATTGAGGTATGATCTGATACACCTGCTGATTATTCACAGTTAAAAGTTTTTGGATGCACTGCTTATGCTCATGTTGACAATGGAAAATTAGAGCCTAAAGCTGTTAAGTGTCTTTTCCTTGGTTATGGTTCGGGAATCAAAGGCTATAAATTATGGAATCCTAAAACAGGGAAGACTTTTATGAGCAGGAGTGTTGTATTCAATAAATCTTTGATGTTTACTGACAGTTTTCCCTCAGATCATGTTCCAGAAAAAGAGCTGCAGAGTATGCGCATACAGGTGGAGCATGTTGATGATGATATAGGTGTGCAGGTGGAGCCTGCTGATGAGCAGGATGATCATAATAATGATGTTGCTGATGATGATGCTCATGATGATGTTCAGCAAACTCCTCCTAGTGTGCAGCTACAGGAGGAATTACCTATTGCTCAACGCAAGTCAACAAGGACAGTTGTACCTCCTAAACGTCTTATCGAAGAATGTAATTTGTCTTACTATGCTTTGAGTTGTGCTGAACAGGTGGAGAATGTTCATGAGCCAGCAACCTATAAAGAAAATGTTCGTTGTGCTGATAGTGAGAATTGGATTTCTGCTATGCATGAGGAGATGCAGTCTCTTGAGAAGAACAGTACATGGGAGGTTGTTCCTTTGCCTAAGAACAAGAAGATCATAAATTGCAAGTGAATCTTCAAGAGAAAGGAGGGTTTATCTCCAAGCGAGCCTCCAAAGTATAAGGCAAGGTTAGTTGCAAAAGGCTACAGTCAAATTCCGGGTGTTGACTATAATGATGTGTTCTCTCCAGTGGTAAAACACAGTTCAATTCGTACTTTCTTGAGTATTGTTGCTTCACATGATCTTGAGCTTGAGCAGTTAGATGTGAAGACTGTGTTTTTACATGGAGAGCTAGAGGAGGACATATACATGGACCAACCGGAAGGGTTCATAGTGTCTGGCAAGGAAAAATATGTGTGCAAGTTGAAGCGCTCCTTGTATGGTTTGAAACAGTCCCCTCGTCAGTGGAACAAGAGGTTTGATTCATTTATGTTGTCACACAGTTTCAAAAGATCTAGATATGATAGCTGTGTTTACATCAAGCATGTTAATGGATCACTTATATATTTACTGTTATATGTTGATGATATGCTGATTGCTGCCAAGAGCAAGATTGAAATCACTAAGTTAAAGAAGTTATTAAGTAGTGAGTTTGATATGAAAGATCTTGGTAGTGTTAAGAAAATTCTTGGTATGGAAATTAGTAGAGACAGAAAATCTGGTTTGCTATTTCTTAGTCAACAAAATTATATCAAGAAAGTTCTTCAGCGTTTCAACATACAAAATGCTAAGGCTGTTAGTACCCCTATTGCACCTCACTTTAAGTTGTCAGCTGCTCAGTGTCCTAGTACAGATGCAGAGATTGAGTACATGTCAAGGGTTCCTTATTCTAGTGCTGTTGGGTCTTTGATGTATGTCATGGTTTGCTCTCGTCCAGATTTGTCATATGCTATGAGCCTTGTTAGTAGATATATGTCTAATCCTGGTAAAGAACATTGGAGGGCAGTTCAGTGGATTTTCAGGTACCTCAGAGGCACAGCAGATTCCTGTTTGAAGTTTGGAAGAACTGATAAGGGTCTCATTGGTTATGTGGATTCTGATAATGCTGCTGATCTAGACAGGCGAAGATCTATTACTGGTTATGTGTTTACTGTTGGCAGTTGTGCTGTGAGTTGGAGGGCTACGTTACAGTCTGTTGTTGCTTTGTCTACTACTGAAGCGGAATATATGGCTATTTGTGAAGCGTGCAAAGAATTGATATGGTTGAAAGGTTTGTACGCTGAACTCAGTGGAATTGAATCTTGCATAAGTTTACACTGTGACAGTCAAAGTGCAATTTACCTCACTAAAGATTAGATGTTCCACGAGAGAACTAAGCACATAGATATCAAGTATCATTTTGTGCGAGATGTGATTGAAGAAGGTAAGCTGAAGGTATGCAAGATTAGTACTCATGATAATCCTGCTGATATGATGACAAAGCCTGTTCTTGTTGCTAAGTTTGAGTTATGCTCAAGCTTAGTTGGTTTAATTGAATAGTCCAAGAGACTATTGTTGGCACCAGTGGTTTTCTATCTTTGTTATTCAGGATGATGGGTTGATTTATGATACAAGATGAATTTGTCTCAAGGTGAAGTTTGTTGAAGTTGTTCCAAATTCACTGCAAGATATAGGCCGGCTTCTGACGGAGCGAAGCGGAGGCCCGTAAAAGCCGAAGGCTAGGCCGGAGCGTAGCGGAGTCTGAAGCGGGCCCATCAGGGCGCGCCCGTGCACACACGGGGGGTGCGGGGGGCGGAGCCCCCGCGGTACAGTATATATATACCCTTGCTAGGGTTTCTTAGAGACTTGATTCTCTTGTAAGCTGCCATAGGCGTGTAACCCAAAACTCCTGAGATAGTGAGATTGTTGCTGGCTGGTGCCCGTGGTTTTTCCCCTTCGCATTGGAGGGGTTTTCCACGTTAAATCGTGTGTCTCCGCTGTGATTGATTTTGTTTTACTTCATATTCCATATGTCGTTCATAACAGTAATTACTAGTGATGAACAGTTATTCTCCATGCAGCTAACGGCCACGCAGCTAATTAATAACTGATCCATTAATTAGAGCATTACAGAGTTTTCGGTTCCACGCCTTCACATGGGTATAATCATGATTGGTAGACCTTGTGTGGTACGAAGTCCATTATATGAGACAGTAGTGTTAGCAGAAACTCATTCATGCTCCTCGTGCTCGCAGCAGGACGATGCCATCCATCTGTCTGGCTCAGGCATGTCCTAATAACTAGCGTCCCGTCCACCTTCATTCATCTTGCGCACTTCATGTTTTGTCCTACCCTCTGAGTCTGGGTATCATCGACGGACTCCACACGCCAATTCAATCTACATTACCTACACCCTCTGCAAAATCTGTGCCCTGCTACTCTATTAACTATGCATGGTTCTACTCCTTTTCTCTAGTTGTGTTGTGTTCCCCCCATTCAGTCTTTCAGCCCGTCATTGTTGGGACTCACTTTGAAGTTTGCACTTCACTCCCATTTCCTTGTAGTTGTAGAGCTCGAAATAGGACCGTGGAATCAAATGCAAGCCGGTTGCTTCTCATCATCATCTTCTTCTACCCATCACCAGCAACCAGCTTCTTCTAGAATGTAGACGTAGTTTCAGAACGTGATGATCCATCAACCATAAAAATTTAAAGAAAGTTCTAGCTTGATAGTTGGGCATGGCAGGTATCAGGATATGCAAAGGTGTCACACCCATTTTTAAGGACAAAAATAGGATGCATAAAAGACTCATGTGCGCCCCAGGAAACAGTCGCACACATAAGTTGACATATTACAAAGTATCATCACAGTGCTTATTACATAACGAATAAGTATTTAAGACATAGTCTTGAACGATAGATAATAATAACTAATAGTAATTCTTCAGCGGAAACTCCACACAGGGACACGGTTGACTGGTTGACACCAAGACTAGTACTCATTCCGATAATCTTCCTCAATTTCTTCATCTGTTATGGTGGAAATAGCAAGAGTGAGTCCATGTCGAACTCCACAAATATAACACAGGGTTCATGAGGCTCAAAAAGGCTAGACACTGTTTAACTGCGTTTAGCTTTTAATCATATATTAGCAATTGAGTAGCATCAAGATAAACCACTTCCCATTAAAGAACCAATGATCAATTGTAATAATGATAACGAATAACATTAACATGAGCATAATAATAATCAACAATAATTAAACATGATATAGCAATGGTGATCATCTATCTGTAAATGTTCCAAGGCCGCTCGTATCCGTGAGCACGGCTAGTATACCAGTTTTTAACTCTGCGCAGAGGTGTACACTTTCACTGTAAGTCATGATTTCCAAATGAGTGGGGAGATCAAGCCCAAACACCTGAGAACCATATAAAGCCACTCAAAAGTTCGTCTAACAAGTTAGGGCCATTAGATTCACTCGGCAGGCAGATGTAGAACCCCCCTTCCCTGTGGCACAACAACCGCAGCCTATACACACTAGGCCAGGGGCTCGCACTACACCCAACGTGGCAAGCCATTCTTACGCCATTTAAGGTAACCTCTAACAAGCTAGAAAAGGTCTCTTGAACAACTAAAGCCAGAGCCATATAGCCCTCACAGCTGTACTGTATATCCCGGATGATCACATACAGATAAGTCCTTATGGAGAGAAACCAGAGCATCAAAATAATGCACATGCTCTAGCCCTCTTTTAACAGAAATAAAATCATCTTAATGGTTGATTGCTTGATCCATTAATCAAATTACAAGATCATTGTTCATAGTTTAAGCACTAGCAGTAGCTACCCATATGCATCCCCAAGGTTGACAAGGAATCAAGATATCAATCACTAAGTTATAATCTCTACGGTTGTCAAGGTAAGCACATGCATATGTATGACAATTTGATGTATAGGTAACAAGGATAGTCCTGTGTTATACTTGCCTTGATCAAAGCTCTCCAAGTGATACTGCTGACTTGGCTCAAAGTAATACTCCGAATCGTCCAAATACTGCTCACCTTCTATATTCGATCATCAATCAACACATACATGCATCCAATCAAACATACACGAAGCAAACAAAGAGATATAATTAGAACAGTACACCAACAGTAGAAAAACAGTAATAAAAGTTTATAAAACTCTTCTACATGTTTCTACGATCACACAGACGCAAAGATCACCAAATTCGGAGTTAAAACGTGAAAGTTATGAATTTTCTAAGATTTCCTATAGATAAATAAATACTTAATTATAAACTCGAAAAATAAATTATCAAAACTAACTGTACAACTACACTAACATGTAGAGCTCGCCAATACGAACCTAACGCAACTTGAACGGATCAAATCGGAGTTAAAACGAAGATTTTATGACCAAAACAGTTCTAGTGGCAAAACTGTAAATACCTGAAAACGTATTTTTGACTTATCTGGGAGAAAATACGCTTTCAAAACACAAAAACGTATTTCAGACAATACGCTAAGGACCACGGGTTCTATTATGAAGAAGTCCAGGGGTTCTTTAAGAAATCTACACCGCGAAGGGGTAAGTTCTAATCTGGACCGTTGATCTCGAATTGGACGGTTCACGTTCATCTTCAACTCCACAGTAGAAAACCCGATCCTCTTTCCCAGGTCCGGCCGGCGGCCTCCATGGCCGGCCACCCGAGCTCGCCGGAAAACTCCGGATTCGCCGTTTCCGACCACCAAACATCCCCCAACCGACACCAACCGAACGAGAAGCTCAACGTGAATCCATCTATGCGGTACAAGCTAGCTATGGTGGATTGAACACGGCACGCGATGAGAGGAGGGCGGCGGCGCCATTGCCGGCTCACTAGAGCTTCGCAAACACGCGATTCAAAGCACTACAACTCAAAATAAAAGCATGGGAAGGTAGAGAAGGAGATGGCGAACTCACCAAAACGAAAAAGAAGGACTCCAATCCACCCGCAAGCCCCGACGACGGCAACCGAAACCTCCAACTCCCCCAATCCCTAGAGCTCGGTTTCACGTGGTTGAACTAGAGTTTTAGATGAAAAACGGAAACTAGAGGACCTAGGCGTCCTATTTATAGCCTCAATCGTTGATTTTGGGAAACCATATCCGGAATACAAGATTCGATTGAGTTCGGTTGGAAAAGAGCTCAACTCCGGTCCGGTTACGAGGAAGGAGACGGCTGACATCGGGGTCCCACCGGTCAGCGACCAAGAAAATGAAGAGAAGGCGCGGCTGCTGGACTCGGCTGGCTCGGCCGAACTGGGCCGCTGCGGCGCTGGGCCGGCCCACGCGGCAGGCGCGAGATGGAGCAGGCCGTCCGAACGGGCCGTCGGCCACAGCGGAAGGTAATGTTCTTTTTCTTTTTTCTTCTTTCTTTTTTTTATTTGCTTATTTTCAAAAGTATCTCAAATAAAATTTTCTAAGCCAAATAAAATAAAATAAATCCACACCACATAATAGAATAAATGCAACAGCATGAATGCAACACCAATATTCTTTAAAATTTTAATTTGCCCTAATTGTTATCTAATTTCTTCAAAATTCATTATCTCTAAAATTTGGGTGTTACAAATTCTACCCCCCTTAAAAGAATCTCGTCCTCGAGATTGGACTGCTTACTCAAACAATTGCGGATATGATTTCCTCAATTCATCCTCTCTTTCCCAAGTTGCCTCTGCCTCTGAATATCGATTCCACTGCACCTTGCACATCTTAATAACCCGACTTCGAGTAACTCTCTCAGCAGTTTCTAAAATCTTGATCGGAAACTCTTCATATGTAAGATCCTCTTTAACAGTCAACTCTTCTAAAGGTATCTGCTCCTCAGGCACCCGTAAACATTTCTTAAGTTGTGAAACATGGAACACATCATGTACTCCAGATAAATTCTCAGGCAACTCTAATTGATAAGCAACTTCCCCACGTCTAGTAATAACTTTAAATGGTCCAACATACCTTGGTGCTAGTTTACCTTTCATGTTAAACCTCTTCACACTTTTCATAGGTGACACCTTCAAATAAACATAGTCACCTACTTCAAAAACTAAATCTCTTCTTCTATTGTCAGCATAACTCTTCTGACGAGACTGTGCTACTCTCAAATTCTCACGAATCACTCGCACTTGATCTTCTGCGTTTCTAAGAACATCTGTACCAAACACCTGAGATTCACCTGTCTGATCCCAAAACAATGGAGTTCTACACTTACGTCCATACAAAGCTTCAAACGGTGCCATCTTAAGACTCTGTTGATAGCTATTATTGTAAGAGAATTCTGCATAAGGCAAACTCTTATCCCAACTAGTTCTATATTGCAATGCACAAGCTCTCAGCATATCCTCTAATACCTGATTGGTCCTTTCAGTCTGTCCATCTGTCTGTGGATGATATGCTGTACTAAAATTCAATTTTGTTCCCAATGATTCATGCACAGCTTTCCAAAAGTGTGACGTAAACTGCGAACCTCGATCAGACACAATCTTCTTTGGTACTCCATGCAAACAGACTATTCTTTCCATATACAAGGTAGCTAATTGTACTCCCGTGTATTTAGTCTTGACTGGTATAAAATGAGCAACTTTAGTCAATCTATCCACTATCACCCAAATAGAATCATAACCTTTCTGAGTACGCGGTAACCCCACTATAAAGTCCAAACCAACTTCTTCCCACTTCCATTCAGGAATCTTCATTGGTTGCAACAATCCAGCAGGTCTCTGATGCTCTGCTTTCACCCTCTGACAAGTATCACACAATGCCACATACTCAGCCACATCTCGCTTTAATCCAACCCACCAATATTTCTGTTTCAGATCCAAATACATCTTAGTACTACCAGGATGAATAGAATAAGCTGACTCATGAGCTTCGCGAAGAATTGCTTGTCTAACAGTTTGATCCTCAGGTACACACAGCCTCTTTCCAAACCACAAAATTCCATTATCATCCATCCGAAAGCCTGGTGACTTACCAATCACTATATCTTCCGCTATCTTCTTTAGTTTCTCATCCTTCAACTGACCCTTGTAAATTTCTTGCTCTAAGGTAGGCTCTATCACTAATTCCATTGTATTAGTAACAATGCCCAAATTCAAATATTCAAATTCAGCACATAACTCACTAGTCATAGACAATGTCCGTATCTCATTGGCATAACTTTTCCTACTAAGAGCATCAGCTACTACATTAGCCTTACCAGGATGATAGTGTATCTCAATATCATAATCCTTAATCAACTCTAACCATCTACGTTGCCTCAAATTCAGATCTGACTGAGTGAAAATATACTTCAAACTCTTATGATCAGTGTATATATCACTCTTATGTCCAATTAAATAATGTCTCCAAATTTTTAAAGCATGAACTACAGCTGCTAACTCCAAATCATGTGTAGGATAATTCAACTCATGCTTTCTCAACTGCCTAGATGCATAAGCCACAACTCTGCCTTCTTGCATAAGAACACATCCCAAACCTTGACGAGAAGCATCACAATAAATAGAAAACTTCTTACTCAAATCTGGCAAAACCAAAACAGGCGCTGTAGTCAACCTCTTCTTCAATTCCTCAAAACTAGCTTGACATTTATCTGACCACACAAACTTGGCATTCTTCTCTAACAGAGATGTCATAGGTTTAGCAAGTTTAGAAAACCCTTCAATGAATCGTCTGTAATATCCAGCTAATCCCAAGAAACTACGAATCTCGCTAACATCAATAGGTGGTTTCCAATTTAATACATCCTTTACTTTACCTGGATCCACTGATATCCCTCCATTAGAAACAATATGACCAAGAAAAGAAACTTCCTTCAACCAAAACTCACATTTACTTCGCTTCGCATACAACTTATGCTCTCTAAGCTTCTGCAACACCAACCTCAAATGTTCAGCATGCTCTACTTCTGTCTTGGAAAAGATCAGTATATCATCAATAAACACTACCACAAACTTATCCAAATATTTCATGAACACCTTATTCATCATGTACATAAAGTATGCAGGTGCATTGGTCAATCCAAATGACATAACAGTATACTCATACAATCCATACCTTGTAGTAAAAGCTGTCTTTGGAATATCAGAAACACGAATCTTCAACTGATGATAACCAGAACGTAAATCAATCTTAGAGAACACACAAGCACCTCTTAACTGATCAAACAAGTCATCAATCCTGGGCAAAGGGTACTTATTCTTGATAGTTACCTCATTTAGTGACCGGTAATCAACACACATCCTCTGACCACCATCTTTCTTATCAACAAAAATAACTGGTGCTCCCCAAGGTGATGAACTAGGTCTAATAAAATCTTTATCTTGTAATTCTTTAATTTGTTTCTTAAGTTCTTCTAATTCATCTACTCCCATCCTATATGGTCGTTTGGCTATAGGTGCAGTTCCAGGAAGTAATTCAATACGAAATTCAATGTCTCGGTCAGGTGGCATACCTGGCAATTCATCAGGGAAGACATCCGGAAATTCCTCAATCACTGAATTCTCCTTAATAGTATCTTCAAGCTGATTCACCATAGCGGTTGGTTGCTTCTGCACTGCTACATCCACATTGATTTTATCTCCATTAGGTGCAGTCACAACTACTACTTTCTGCTGACACTGAATCTCTGCCTGATTTGACTTCATCCAGTCCATACCCAATATCACATCAATACCAGATGTCCTCAACACTATAGGAGTTATCTTAAACTCTACCCCCCTTAATACCATACTAATTGGAAGACAACGATTACTGGTTTGCATGGTACCTCCAGGTGAATTTACTAAGAGAGGTTCTTTCATAGCTAACATGGGTATACTATGCATTTTAACAAAAATGTTGGATATGAATGTATGAGATGCTCCAGAGTCAAAAAGAACAGTTGCAGGAGTGGAATGTACATTGAACGTACCAATCATAACTTCTGGTGCATCATGAGCTGTATCAGAAGACACGTGATTCACCCTTCCAGTACCAGATTGCCTCTGGTTGCTCTTCTGGCTCTGAGGAGTCTGCTGGTTCTGCTTCTCAGGACAATGGTAAGACATATGCCCCTCTTTACCACAGACAAAACATCTAGTAGGCGTGCTGGGGGCACTATTCTTCATGGGGGTAACATTGGAATTTCCAGTGCGAGGAGTCTATTGCCCAGTCTGCGGATACTGTTGACGCTGTTGATATGATGAACGCTGTTGTGACTGATTACTTTGCCAATTCTGGGACCACCTCTGATTCGGATTGCGATTCCATTGACTAACCGGTCCCTGAAACTTCTGATGAAAACCATGCTGAGAATTAGTGCGCTGACGGTTGTTGCTTCCTGAGCCTTGTACCTTCATTTTCCTCTTCCTGTCCATCTCTCTGCGCTCATTATCAAGCACAATAGCTTTGTTTACCAGCTCTTGAAAACTAGCATAGTTGTTCCCCTTCAACTGCAAGCGAAGATCATAATAAATTCCCTTCAAGAAAAGACGCTGTCTGTCTGCATCTTCCCTCACTTCATTAGGAGCATAGCGAGCCAACTGGGTAAATCTATCATGATATTCACTAACGCTCATCTGTCCCATCCTAAGGTTTCTGAATTCTTTCTGCTTCAGCTCAATTATACCTTCAGGAATATGACGAGCTCGAAAATCTCTAACAAACTCATTCCAATTGATAGGAGGAGCATTGTCAGGGCGTGCAGCTTGATACGACTCCCACCAAGTCTGAGCTGTCCCCTGTAACTGACCAGATGCATATAACACCTTCTCCATATCATTGCATTGGGCTATATTTAGCTGTTTCTCCACTGCCCTCACCCAATCATCTGCCTCTAAAGGATCAGCAGCATGAGAAAACACTGGAGGGCGTCCCTTTAAAAATTCCCCACGCTTATCCCTCACTTGCACAAGCGGTGGTCCTCCTGCAGGGGATTGTTCTGCATGTGCTGCATAAACATCTGCATCATCTGGTTCTGAGTTTGCATGAGTTCCTCCATAGTAATGGGTAGGTTAGCACCTCCACAACCTCTGCCACGTCCTCTGCCTGACATCTGTTTCCAAAAACACAGAAATTGAAATTCAGTACGATCCGAGATGATGTATTCAATAGATAAGCAAAATCTGATTTTTCTGGGCGAACTCCAATTTCAGCAACTCAGTAAAACTGTCATATCTCGAGCTACAGACATCCAATTCAGATGATCTTTACATGGTTGGAAAGCTTACAAAATTATCCACAACTTTTATTCACAACACTTTTTCTGATTCTGTCAATAAATTGGCCAAAAACTGAACTTAACCGAAACTGTTTCTGAATTCCAGACTGTGCAGTAACTCCAACTTGGAACAGGTATATCTCTTAACTTATAATAGATATTAAAGTGATTCTTGTGGGGTTGGAAAGATATAAAAGTCTAATTATTCCCAGTAAAATTTCTTAAATTTCTCATGAACGGATTTTAAGTTATTTCTAAAACATCCCAGACTGATCCAAAAATCAGCAAAGGACAGAACTAAGTTAACCTCATATTCAACTAATATATTTTGATCAAACTTAATATTCTTAACCATGGAACTTGTAGGCATGTCTACAAAACTCCAGCACACATTACAAAGATCCAAATCACACATTATCATAATAACAATCCATCAATCACACAATTGTTCATACCACAAACTGATTCTTAAAACAAACCAAACTTAAAATTAACTCGCAACTACTATCGTTCCTATTACATAGGGATTTTTCCTATTGCCTAATTAAGCTTCTCATAAATCTTGGGATGACCTAACTCCGCTCTTAATTGGTCAATCTCCTTATAAGCTTGCTCCTTAAGTTCTTTTTCCTTCAGCAACTCATCCTTCAAATCCACCTCATGGAGAGCCAATTCACGAGCTAATCCCACCGTAGCTTGTAAAGTCAAGGAGGAATCATCTGCAGGCGGCACGGTCCAAATACCCTTGTCATGTAAGAAACAAGGAAAATGCCGAAGTGCACCCTTTAACGTCTTGTCCGAGCGTAGACCATGGTAGTAAACAAATGCATTGAAAGCGACATCCTCCATGCTTGTCTCCACGGTTGCCCGGCTCACTCTAGTAATGAACTTTGACTCCACCTTAGGCTCCTTAGTGGTAGGATCCCTTTTCTTAACCCATAACTCTGTTTCCCAATAGGAATCCATCCATGGATGACTATACTCTGCACTACGATACTCCAACGTAGCTTCCCAGTCGTAGTAGTAGTTGTCCAATGTTCTTGTCAACATGTCATGGAAGAAAGCATCAGCTTTAGGAACCATGATATGAAACTTCGTAGTCCACCCCATAACTACATTCTCCATTGGTATATCACCAACTCTTGATTCAGCATCAGATAGCTCTTGATCACCATCTTCATACGGCTCCTGAGGTTTGAAACGGGCAATGTACTGTGCAGCTGACAGACGGGGATGAGGAGGCATCTATAAGATTTAGACATAGATTAGATAGAATCAATGTATTTTCACAATAGAATAAAGTAGAGGAAGCATAAAACTTTAGTAATTAACAAGGTGAAAAGAGGAAGCATGAATTAAGTGAAATATGGAGGCTATTAACGACCATTCTAACTAGGCTCGCGTCCTACAGTCAACACGGCTCTGATACCAATCTGTCACACCCATTTTTAAGGACAAAAATAGGATGCATAAAAGACTCATGTGCGCCCCAGGAAACAGTCGCACACATAAGTTGACATATTACAAAGTATCATCACAGTGCTTATTACATAACGAATAAGTATTTAAGACATAGTCTTGAACGATAGATAATAATAACTAATAGTAATTCTTCAGCGGAAACTCCACACAGGGACACGGTTGACTGGTTGACACCAAGACTAGTACTCATTCCAATAATCTTCCTCAATTTCTTCATCTGTTATGGTGGAAATAGCAAGAGTGAGTCCATATCGAACTCCACAAATATAACACAGGGTTCATGAGGCTCAAAAAGGCTAGACACTGTTTAACTGCGTTTAGCTTTTAATCATATATTAGCAATTAAGTAGCATCAAAATAAACCACTTCCCATTAAAGAACCAATGATCAATTGTAATAATGATAACGAATAACATTAACATGAGCATAATAATAATCAACAATAATTAAACATGATATAGCAATGGTGATCATCTATCTGTAAATGTTCCAAGGCCGCTCGTATCCGTGAGCACGGCTAGTATACCAGTTTTTAACTCTGCGCAGAGGTGTACACTTTCACTGTAAGTCATGATTTCCAAATGAGTGGGGAGATCAAGCCCAAACACCCGAGAACCATATAAAGCCACTCAAAAGTTCGTCTAACAAGTTAGGGCCATTAGATTCACTCGGCAGGCAGATGTAGAACCCCCCTTCCCTGTGGCACAACAACCGCAGCCTATACACACTAGGCCAGGGGCTCGCACTACACCCAACGTGGCAAGCCATTCTTACGCCATTTAAGGTAACCTCTAACAAGCTAGAAAAGGTCTCTTGAACAACTAAAGCCAGAGCCATATAGCCCTCACAGCTGTACTGTATATCCCGGATGATCACATACAGATAAGTCCTTATGGAGAGAAACCAGAGCATCAAAATAATGCACATGCTCTAGCCCTCTTTTAACAGAAATAAAATCATCTTAATGGTTGATTGCTTGATCCATTAATCAAATTACAAGATCATTGTTCATAGTTTAAGCACTAGCAGTAGCTACCCATATGCATCCCCAAGGTTGACAAGGAATCAAGATATCAATCACTAAGTTATAATCTCTACGGTTGTCAAGGTAAGCACATGTATATGTATGACAATTTGATGTATAGGTAACAAGGATAGTCCTGTGTTATACTTGCCTTGATCAAAGCTCTCCAAGTGATACTGCTGACTTGGCTCAAAGTAATACTCCGAATCGTCCAAATACTGCTCACCTTCTATATTCGATCATCAATCAACACATACATGCATCCAATCAAACATACACGAAGCAAACAAAGAGATATAATTAGAACAGTACACCAACAGTAGAAAAACAGTAATAAAAGTTTATAAAACTCTTCTACACGTTTCTACGATCACACAGACGCAAAGATCACCAAATTCGGAGTTAAAACGTGAAAGTTATGAATTTTCTAAGATTTCCTATAGATAAATAAATACTTAATTATAAACTCGAAAAATAAATTATCAAAACTAACTGTACAACTACACTAACATGTAGAGCTCGCAAATACGAACCTAACGCAACTTGAACGGATCAAATCGGAGTTAAAACGAAGATTTTATGACCAAAACAGTTCTAGTGGCAAAACTGTAAATACCTGAAAACGTATTTTTGACTTATCTGGGAGAAAATACGCTTTCAAAACACAAAAACGTATTTCAGACAATACGCTAAGGACCGCGGGTTCTATTATGAAGAAGTCCAGGGGTTCTTTAAGAAATCTACACCGCGAAGGGGTAAGTTCTAATCTGGACCGTTGATCTCGAATTGGACGGTTCACGTTCATCTTCAACTCCACAGTAGAAAACCCGATCCTCTTTCCCAGGTCCGGCCGGCGGCCTCCATGGCCGGCCACCCGAGCTCGCCGGAAAACTCCGGATTCGCCGTTTCCGACCACCAAACATCCCCCAACCGACACCAACCGAACGAGAAGCTCAACGCGAATCCATCTATGCGGTACAAGCTAGCTATGGTGGATTGAACACGGCACGCGATGAGAGGAGGGCGGCGGCGCCATTGCCGGCTCACTGGAGCTTCGCAAACATGCGATTCAAAGCACTACAACTCAAAATAAAAGCATGGGAAGGTAGAGAAGGAGATGGCGAACTCACCAAAACGAAAAAGAAGGACTCCAATCCACCCGCAAGCCCCGACGACGGCAACCGAAACCTCCAACTCCCCCCAATCCCTAGAGCTCGGTTTCACGTGGTTGAACTAGAGTTTTAGATGAAAAACGGAAACTAGAGGACCTAGGCGTCCTATTTATAGCCTCAATCGTTGATTTTGGGAAACCATATCCGGAATACAAGATTCGATTGAGTTCGGTTGGAAAAGAGCTCAACTCCGGTCCGGTTACGAGGAAGGAGACGGCTGACATCGGGGTCCCACCGGTCAGCGACCAAGAAAATGAAGAGAAGGCGCGGCTGCTGGACTCGGCTGGCTCGGCCGAACTGGGCCGCTACGGCGCTGGGCCGGCCCACGCGGCAGGCGCAAGATGGAGCAGGCCGTCCGAACGGGCCGTCGGCCACAGCGGAAGGTAATGTTCTTTTTCTTTCTTCTTCTTTCTTTTTTTTTATTTGCTTATTTTCAAAAGTATCTCAAATAAAATTTTCTAAGCCAAATAAAATAAAATAAATCCACACCACATAATAGAATAAATGCAACAGCATGAATGCAACACCAATATTCTTTAAAATTTTAATTTGCCCTAATTATTATCTAATTTCTTCAAAATTCATTATCTCTAAAATTTGGGTGTTACAAAAGGTACTGCAGATATTGCACAAACCAGACTTGCCTGCCCATCAGCAGATAGTTCGTCTCTGATGAAGGTCAGATTTTAGTAACTGGTTGATGGAATCCCCAGCCAGCAAGAAGATTGGACAGCGACCCCGCTGACCATGGCCAACTGAGGTATCCGTCGTGGCACACTTGCTACGCCTGCTACGGCACGTCTCCGGCAGCCACGGCTGCCTTTCTCTGCGTTGTCGACAACGTCGGCGAGTCTACTATCTCAGTCATCGCTTCAACGTCAGCCACAGCCGTCGTGCTCCGCCTCGCAAGCGACCCGGCAGCCATGGCCAAGCGCCCAACTCTGCCTCGCCATGCTACTAATTCTACGACGACCTTAGCGACGTCCGCTGTCCGCTCGCTGGCACGGAGCATTTTTTCACCTACAGCTAGCAGCGTGTAGAAGAAAACAAAACCGTCATCAAAACCTGTTTAATCCAACAGCCGAAACATAAACCGCCTTTGTTTCTTCTCCATGTTGGACTGGGCTTTTCTATTAAGCCGCTGAAAATAGGATTTGTAGAAGGTTTTCGTGGAGACAGAGCAGAGAATGGAGACGTTTTGCTTTCGTTGCACCGTTTTTTTTGTGTCTGGTAAAGATCAGAAATTCCGTGAGACGAAGAGGCATGGTTACTTACGATGTATAAGAAACTAAGCATTGCATGTTCACATGTATAGTCTTACACATGTATATCATGTTTACTTGTACCCCAAGTTGTATATATATATATATATATATATATATATATATATATATATATGTGTGTGTGTGTGTGTGTGTGTGTGTGTGTGTGTGTGTGTGTGTGTGTGTGTGTAAATCACCTCCCTAATTGGATGTGAGGTGTCCCCTGATTCTCTACATGGTATCAAGAGTCCAGGTTACCTCTCGGCTTTTTCCTCTGCCCTAACCCGCGCCGCCGACTCCACGGCGGCTCGTCCACTCCCGCAGCCGCGATCCCCCTGCTGCACACGCCCCTCTGCTTTCCTTCTCCCGACTTCGCGCAATCTCACGTGCGTCGCTCCGAGCATGTGATCCTGCTCTCTCGCGGCCTTTCCCTCCCCCGCGCGCACCCTCCTCCTCTCGTCCTCTGCTTCATGCAGACGCTTCCTCTGCTCCACATGCCTCCAAGCGAATTCTTCTGCTTCCTGCCCTGTGCCATCCAATGGCGACCGAGCCCTCCCTCTCCTCAGCCACCAGTGGCAACTCCGGTGGCACCATGAGCTCTATCCCGGTCGGCCCAATCGTTGCCCCCTACGCCACGATCAACGTCCGCTACATAAGAAGTCTGAAAAATTTGGAGTTATCAATGAATCATGCGCTAATTTTGCAGAATGTGTTGACACTACACTACTATAGATTGACCTATCACCAATACCTCTATCACCGCCAGTATCATTAAAACGTTAGTGATGCTTATCACCAATAGTTCGTAATACGAACCATTAGTGATGAGAGTATCACTGTTGGTTCGTAAGAACATCGTGGTTGATAACTATTACCGTCGCTTCGTCTTACCAACTGGCAGTAATAGTCCATCATTACAGCCGGTTTGCACCACCCACCGGCGGTTTGACCATACTACGGCATAATAAAATTAATAACTTTTTTAAATAAAGTTGGATGCAAACAAACTTTATATCAAAGTTGTAGATTTTGACGAGATCTACAACTTTGTAGTCGATGACTTTTTCATTTGAAACCATTTGCGGTCTCAGAGTTCTTTTTGAAGCGCTCAAATTTGGAAATTCAATTTTTTTCGAATTGTATAAATGACCTTAGATGGAAAAATGACAAAAACCAAAGTTGTAGATCTTAATGAGATCTACAACTTTGTAATTAACAACTATTTTATTAGAAATCATTTATAGTCTCAAATTTGTTTCTAAAGATTTAAATAAAATTTTAAAAAACCAAAATTTTCAAATAACCTCATATTGAAAATTGACCAAAAGTGAAGTTGTAGACCTTGATGAGAACAACTTTGTAGTTGATGAGTTTTTTATTTGAAATCATTTGAGGTTTCAAAAGTCTGGCTGAAGTTTTGACGTTTTAAAATTCAAATTTGTCAAACGATCTTGAATGGCAAAACAACCATAATCAAAGTTGTAGATCTTGATTAGAATAACAAATTTGTAGTTTATGACTTTTTTATTTGAATCCGTTTAGGGTCCTAAATATTCATTTTAGATCCTGAAAAGTAAATACTAGGGTAATGGATATGCTATATAGACACAAGTGCTTTAGGGTGGAGTGGTTAGAGGAGCTAAGAGCAAAAGTCTTAGGTTCGAATTCTAACACCATCGCGTACCATGAAAAATAACTTTTTCGTAATCCTCGTTTGTAAAATGAAAAGCAGTTGATGCAGTGAAATATGGGTCGCACACACGTCGTTCATGGAAACAGTGGTGATAGCATGCTAAAGTTGTAGGGAAAGCCATGAGACATAAGAATATTGTTCTCAGGTTAAAGTGGTGAATGGTTTCAAAGCACGAGGAACCAATTAATCACTCTTTGCTCACTATTTATGAAACTTTATCTCAACCTCTCCATCCAGCCATCCCTTATACTAGCAGGGCCTCCCGTGCAAAGCATGGGGAGTTTTTTTTCCTCTAATGAAAGGAGGAGGGGAGAAGGGAAAGGACGAAATGTGAAACAGTAACAGGGCAGGTACTGTTCATGAGCCCGTTTGGTGTACGTACCAAATCGGTACTGGTCGTGAGACCAGGCACTGCTTACCCGGTAAGGTACTATTCGTGAGACCCAGCACTGTACATAACTGGTGGGTACTGTTCATAAGACCTGGTACTGTGCTTAGAAAAGTAATGTGCAGTGATCTGTTCATTCCATCCTGTCTCTTCGCTAGGCATAAGTCCAACTTGGCTAATGGTCCAATGTTGCATAGAAGGTAGAACCATAGTTTGAAGGATGATGTTGAGGAGATTTCTTATTGTTCATTAATCATCAGTATGAATTTTTCATCATAGTGTTTAGAATGGGAGGTGGCAGGAAATTAGAAGGTGCACGGTCTGAGTGTGCCAGTGGAGCCGTGGAGACCGCATCGTAGCTGGCCATCAAGTTCATTGAAGTCATCTTTGTTCTTACCGGTAGGGTTACTACTTACTAGTGATAAACAAGTAATTTCTATAGGATCAACGATATTTTATAGGAGTCAGCCGACACTTGTGAACCAGCCTAGCTCCAGAACCTTGGGTAGAGACAGGAAATAAAAGTTCTTGTGGACTAATTCTAGCAGAGATGGTTTTCTACTTCTAGCACAGAAACCAGAAGTTGGTATGTATGTATGCATGTCATGTGTAAGGGGCAGCTTCAATACTGATTCTAACCATCAGTCCACGTAATGCAAACATAAGTTTAATTTTGTTCGTTAGTCCTAGTGCTCTGTTGTCTGTCCATTCATTGGTCACAAAAAAAAGGAGCTCCGCCTCTGTTGGTATGTGAAGCTCCAAGCAGCTAACAGCTCCCCATTAATTAGAGCATTACAGAGTTTTTGGTTCCACGGTGTAAATCGAACATAGATCACAGGTATATATAGATATAGTCTTGATTGGTAGGTTTGGTGTGTTACAAAGTCCATTATATATACAAGGCAGAGACAGTACTATTAGTAGAAACTCATTCATGCTCCCCGCTTATTTTCAAAAAATTAATGCTCCTCCCCGCAGATCAGAGGCATGGGCATGGTCTAATAATGACTATGAGTCATCAATCTAGATGACTTTCATCAAATATTATCTCCTAGGAGGTAATAGAAGGAAGAAATGTATATATTAGCAAATAGGGAAAATATCTTCAATTAGATCTAAATTGCATATTGTGTTAGATCATGGACGATGTAAATTGTAATGAACATGATGGACCTAATCATTGCATTTTTTGACAGCGTGACATGACATGCTAATAAGGTGAGTTTTAGTCATTTTTTGTACTGTTTTTTCACACCCTTCGTATTTAAGTCACTTGCTAATAAAATCAGGATTTTCAATTTTGGTTTTAGAAATATTTCGGCAACCACTGAAATTATCGAATTTCATGAATTTCGATAAAAAAAAATTGGTGACATTTTTTTAGAGACTTCAACATAAAGTATGTTTTTCCTAAATTTTTAGATCTAAACAAAATATAAGTACGATTTATGACTATATATTATTAGTGTAATACAAAATTTCAGATTTTTCTTTCGGCCGCTACCGAAAGTACCTAAATTCAGGAAATTTCGATGAAACTTTGCCGAAATTTTGGTGAAATTTCGCCGAAATTTTGAACCCCGAATGAAATACTAAGTCAGATCCACACACATAGAGTCAAACATATTAATCATACTCGTATATCCATGATTATTCTTTTTTATAATAAGCAACGCTTCCTTCCACGCATATACCGTATAAAAAACAAATAACATATGTGCTTAATTGAATACGTACGTGATAAATGCGTGTATGCATGACATTCCATTCTGAATTGTATGCGACTTTCTGGGAGGATTTGTTTCTTTAATTGTTGGCTATGATTTTTACTCTTTAGACATTTTAATTACTTAATAAAATATTTTGTCCGTAAAAATCAAGGGCTATGATTTACTGAAAATGTTACCTCCTATGAGGTAATGTGAGTACCGTAGCAAAGCCCAATAGTAATAGCGTCCGTCCTCCCTCCTTCATCTTGTGCTTTATGCTCTGTCCTACCCTCTGAGTATCATCAACGGACTCCACACACCTCGCCTTCAATTCAACCTGCATTATATACACCTTTGCAAACTCCCTACCCTTGTTACTGCCCTGCTACTCTATCAATATATAACTTTGGTGTTGTACTCCCTTCTCTAGTTGTGTTGTGTTCGCCCATTCATTTTAAGTGCTGGGGCTTAGTTTGAAGTTTCAACTTCTCTACCATTTCCTTGTAGGTAGTAGAGCTCACAGCCGGGGGAGAATTATAGAATCAACTGAAGCTGGTTGCTTCTCATCTGCTGCTTCTACCCATCACCAGCAACCTGCTGCTTATAGAATGTAGATGTAGTTTCAGAACGCGATGATCCATCGACCACAAAAATCTAGACAAATTTCTAGCATGATAGTTGGGCATTGCAGGTATCAGGATATGCAAAGGTGCGACAAACAGTGCACCAAGCAGACTTGGCCTCTCCATCAGCAGCTAGTTCCTCTCTGATGTAAGCCAGAATTCAACCAACTGTTGATGGAATCCCCAGCCAGGAAGAAGATTGGACATCGACCCCGCCGACCATGCCCGGGTGAGGTATCCGTCGTGCCGTGCTTGCTACGCCTGCTACGGCACGTCTCTGGCCGCCACAACCGCCTTTCTCCGTGTCGCCACGTTGCCGACCACCATGCAGAGTTTACTATCTGTCCCGTCGCGTCGATGTCAGCCCATGCTCCACCTCGCAAGCGACCCGGCAGCCACGACCGTGCCCAACTCTGCCTATCCATGCTTCTTCTACGACGACCTTAGTGATGCCCGCTATTCGCACACGCGCTCGGAGCATCCTGGTTCACCAACAGCTAGCAGGGTGCAGAAGAAAACAATACCGTTGTCAAAACCTGTTTAACCCAACAGTCAAAACATAAACCGCCTTTGGTCTTCTCCACGTTGGACTGGGTTTGTCTACTAAGCCGCTGCAAATAGGATTTGTAGAAGGTTTTTGTGGAGACAGTTAGATAGAGCACAGAACGGAGATATTGTTTTGCTTTCATTGATGGAGAGATATAGGGAGCAGAAGAAGGACTTGCACATGGTTTTTATTGACCTCGAGAAGGCATATGACAAAGTACAGAGAAATGTCATGTGGTGGGCCTTGGAAAAGCACAAAGTCCCAACTAAGTACGTTACCCTCATCAAGGATGTGTACAGGGATGTGGTGACGTTTGTCCAAACATGTGATGGCGACACCAGTGACTTTCCAATTAAAATAGGACTACATCAGGGGTCAGCTTTGAGCCCTTATTTATTTGCTTTGGTGATGGATGAGGTCACAAGGGACATACAAGGTGATATCCCTTTGTGTATGCTCTTTGTTAATGATGTGGTGCTAGTTGACGACAGTAGGGCAAGGGTTAATAGGAAGTTAGAACTATGGAGGCACATGTTAGAGTTGAAAGGGTTCAGACTTAGTAGGACTAAGACCGAGTACATGAGGTGCGATTTCAACGCGACTAGGCATGAGGAGGGAGACGTTAGCCTCGATGGGCAAGTGGTGGCCAAGAAGGATACTTTTCGGTATTTAGGGTCGATACTACAAAAGGATGGAGACATTGATGAAGATGTTAGACATAGAATTTCAGCCGGCTGGTTGAAATGTCGTTAAGCTTCTGGCGTCCTCTGTGACAAAAGGGTGCCTTAGAAGCTGAAAGGTAAGTTCTATAGGACGGCGATTCGTCCGGCGATGTTATACGGTGCTGAGTGTTGGCCTACAAAAAGGCGACATGTCCAGTAATTGAGCTTAGCAGAGATGCGTATGTTGCGTTGGTGTTGTGGGCACACAAGGAGGGATAGAGTCCGGAACGACGATATTCGGGATAGGGTTGGGGTGGCGCCAATTGAGGAGAAATTGATTCAACATCGGTTGAGATGGTTTGGACATTCAACGGAGGCCTCCTGAGACGCCGGTGCGTAGTGGAGTTCTAAAGCGGGCCGATAATGTAAAGAGCGGTAGAGGTCGACCTAAACTAACTTGGTACGAGTCCATTAAGAGAGATCTTAAGGAGTGGAATATCTCCAAGGATTTAGCTATGGACAGGAGCGCTTGGAGATTGACCATCAACGTGCCTGAACCGTGATATCTTTTTTTCTTGTGCCCTTTATGTCCCTTTACGTGTCTCCCTGTTTCTCGTCTCTTTTAGGTTTCATCTCTAGCCTACCCCAACTTACTTGGGATAAAAGACTATGTTGTTGTTGTTGTAAAGATCAAAAATTCCGTCAGACGAAGAGGCATGATTGCTTATGATTAGGGATGAAAACGGTACGGATATTTTCCGACCGTATTCGAGACCGAATCTGTTTAGAGGGGTTTTAATCCGTCCGTATCCAAGTTCGGATATTTAACATCCGATACCGTATTCGTATCTGAATATTTAAATCACATATTTATGATGTCGATATCCAATCGTATTCTATCCGGTATTTTTTATACTATCCGTATTTAAATCCGAATTCAGATATAAATATGAAAACAAATATAATATCAGTGATATCCGTCCGTCCTGATCCGTTTTCATCCCTACTTATGATGTATAAAAAACTAAGCATTGCATGCACACATATATGAAGTCTAAAAAACTTTGGAGTTATTAATGAATCAGACGCTGATTTTACAGGACGTGTTGATACTAGACCCTTGATACTAAGATGTCGACATTAAATTTTATATCATCACACTCATAAGTAGAGCTATTTACTTTAAAGGCTCATGGCAAACATTGGTGATAACATGCTATAGTTGTAGGGAAAGCCGTTGAAAGGTCTTGATGGCTAGAGGGGGGTGAATAGCCTTTTAAAATTTTCTACAAAGACAAGCTAAACAAGTTTATCAATATAACAAATAGCGAGATGCGAGTTTTGCTTAGCCTATGGGGTGTTTGCAAGCCACCTAACCAATTCACAATTCTAGTATTTGCACTCAACCGCACAAGTCAAACCGAGAAGGTAACTACAACTACAACTAGCAAGCTACACAAAGGAGCTACTAAAGCAAAGCTAACTAGCTAGCAAAGATAACTAAGAAAGTAATGTGGAGTTGAGTTAGGAGAGTTTCACCGAGAGGCGAAGTATTGAGCCAACCAATATGATCAACAATGAATACCAAGACAACCGAACACCGGGATCAATCAATCACAATATGAAAGTGATGACACAAAGATTTATCCCGAGGTTCACGTGCTTCCCGGCACGCTAGTCCCCGTTGTGTCCCTCTTCACCACGTGGTTCGGTGGCTAATCGGTCTCACACCGAGCCTCTCAAAAGGTGCCACAAGAACCTACCAAATGGCAAAAGGTTACAATGACACGAGCAATTCACTAACGTTGCCTTTGGCGCTTCGCCGAGGTAGGCACAAACCCCTCACAATCACTGGAGGTGGCCAAGAACAATCACCAACTCTTGCCAACGCCTCCAAGCTGCTCCAAGCCGTCTAGGTGGCGGCAACCACCAAGAGAAACAAGAATCCCGCAGCAAATCAACCACCAAGTGCCAACTAGATGCAATCTCACAATGCAAATGCACTTGGATCACTCAATCTCACTTCGAATATGCAAAGAAGCAAGAGAGATGAGTGGGAGGGGAGTTGCTTAGCTCAAAGTGCTCACAAGTATGTCAAATGTTCAAGAGGGAGAACCTTGAGCCGGCCAACGAGTATTTATAGACGTACCCCTTCGAATATAGCCGTTAGGAACTTGAAACAGACGAAGTCGCGCTGACCGGACGCGCTGGTCAAACTGACCGGACGCGCCGATCGCTCAACGGCTATGCCACGAAGCACCGACCGGACGCGCTCCACGCAACGACCGGACGCGCTGGGATCGATCGGACGCGCTGGTCCCATAACTGACCGGACGCGCTTGTCAAGCCTGAGTAGCGCACAACGAAACAGCGACCAGACGCGCTGTAGAACTGACCGGACGCCATAGTGCCAGCGTTCGGTTGGAGTCCAGTAAGCTCCCTGAACGACCGGACGCATTCGGTCGACTATGACCGGACGTGCTGTGCGTCCGATCGACAAACTGAAACACGCACAGACGCTGAACGCTGACCGGACGCATCCGGTCAAACAGAGATCGCGTCCGGTCCAGCGTCCGGTCACATCTGTGACCTCCGTTCGCCTCTGTTTCTTTTCCGACTTCCGGCGTAGTGGAAAAAGGTCGTTTCAACTCCTTGAAAACATAACCCTTAAGCATATACCTTTGCCTTGATCACGTAGGGTTGCGTCCAAATCTAAGTGTGGCCATCATGATCACCATGTCCATCTTGCCACTAACCTTGGAATGTACTAATCCTCATATGCTACATACAACTTAGGCATAGGATTAGTACTTAGGCATTGTCACTAATTACCAACACCAAATATAGGACTTTCAATCTCCCCCTTATTGGTAATTGGTGACAAACCTTTCACAAAGATATTATGATAAAATTTTGATTGAACCCTTGTCACATTGTCCAAGTATATTACCATGTGTAAGAATTATGGACATGTGATCATGAATTCAAATTGATAGCAATGGCTCCCCCTACATGTATGCTATATGTTTGGATTTAGGAAGCATACATGCTTAGATAGGAAAGTTTAGGAGCATTGACTACCAATAGGTGCTAAGTGTTTAAGATTATAGACCTTTGAAGCGTGATGCCATCGGAGTAGCGATAAACACCATCTTAGCACCTTGTGTAGTTAGATACCACTTGGAAAAGCACAAATATAACTAGAAACCTCGTGAGATCAACATTATAAGCAAGGCTCTAGTACCACTTTGAAAAACATGAAGCAAGAAAAATCTAACCACTTCCTATTTATGCTAGTACCTCAATACATCATTCAAATTATACTATCAATTCACCACACAAGCAATGTATCGGAGAAAAAGAAAATGCATAACTATGCATCATACATATGAAGTGCACATGGAAATACAACAATCATGCTTAAGAGCTTGCTCCCCCTACTTGTGTGCTCAAAATTTTAGTTGATCCCCTTCTTTTATCAATTCTCCCCCTTTAGGATTTTCTTCTTTTATCAGTTCTCCCCCTTTAGGATTTTTTCCCCTTTTAAAATCTATCTTTGTGAACAATATTTTCTCCCCCTTAAGCACCAATGACCAAAAGGGACCAATTTTAGATAGATTACCATGTTATGCTATGAGGTGAGGATCAAGTTTGTGATTCAACCTAGATTGCTTGCATAAATAAAATGCTTCGGTTTGATCCAAGGGTAAGCTTCTTCACACCTCACTAGAAGGGTTATCATGCACCATGTTGAAGCAAATATTTAGACAAGTTTTCTAGATTAAACACTTAGGATCACAAGCTACTTAAACAAGTTATATGCTACCACTAGATCATACAAGTCATGGAAACAATAGTAGCACCATATAAACTTCAAATTCATTTGATTTTCATGAATGAGCCTAGAACATGTAAATTATGACTAGATGCACTAAACAAGTCCTTAGCATAGAATGTATGACATGTCAACCAATTGTACCTTGGGGCTTGAAGGAGAGGCATGTCATATATGGGTTGCATCAACTTATGTTGGAGAAGTCAAGTATGTTCAACTCATTCTTTGGCTTGTGAAATCTCTTCTCATCAAGTGGCTTGGTGAATAGATCGGCTAATTGATCTTCGGTGCCCACACTCTCAATAGCAATGTCACCCTTTTGTTGATGATCTCTAATGAAATGATGATGAACATCAATATGCTTTGTTCTTTGATGTTGAACCGGATTGTTGGTTAGCTTTACGACACTTTCATTGTCACATAGCAATGGCACATTCTTGAAGTTGATTCCAAAATCTTTCAATGTTGCCTTCATCCACAAGATTTGTGCACAACAACTACCCACGGCGATGTATTCGGCCTCAGCGGTAGATAGTGCAATACTATTTTGCTTCTTGGATGACCATGAGACAAGTGATCTTCCTAACAATTGACAAGTCCCGGAAGTGCTCTTTCTCTCAACTTTGTCACCGGCATAGTCAGAATCCGAATATCCAACTAGCTCAAAGCTTGCACCTTTGGGATATCATAATCCAACATCTTGTGTATGCTTTAAGTACCTCAATATTCTCTTTGTTGCCTTCAAATGACTTTCTCTTGGTGAGGCTTGAAATCTTGCACACATGCATACACTAAACATCACATCAGGCCTTGATGCCGTCACATAGAGTAGGCTACCAATCATTGATCTATATAGCTTTTGATCCACCATATTGCCATTCTTGTCACTATCCAAGCTTCCACTAGTGCTCATTGGAGTAGTGATTCCTTTTGCATCTTTCATACCAAACTTCTTTAGCATATCATTTATGTATTTGGTTTGGCTTACAAATGTTCCTTATTTCATTTGTTTGATTTGAAGTCCAAGGAAGAAGCTAAGTTCTCCAATCATTGACATTTCAAATTCCTTTGCCATCATTTTCCCAAACTCATCACAATAATCTTGATTGGTTGAACCGAATATGATATCATCAACATATATTTGCAACACAAACAAGACTTTCCTAACCTTCTTGGTGAAGAGAGTAGTATCCACTTTGCCCATAACAAATCCTTTGGATAGCAAGAAGTCCCTTAATCTTTCATACCATGCTCTAGGTGCTTGCTTCAATCCATACAAAGCCTTCCTTAACTTGTATACATGATTGGGTTTTTTGTCATCTTCAAAATCGGGATGTTGCTCCACATACACCTCCTCTTAGATGTACCCATTGAGAAATGCACTCTTCACATCCATTTGATATAGCTTGATATTGTGAGCACAAGCATAGGCAAGTAAGATCCTAATTGCTTCCAATCTTGCAACCGGGGCATAAGTTTTACCAAAGTCAAGACCCTCTATTTGTGTGTAACCTTGAGCCACTAGTCTTGCTTTGTTCCTTACTACTATCCCATCTTGATCTTGCTTGTTGCGAAAGACCCATCTTGTTCCAATGATATTATGATCCTTAGGCCTCTCAACTAGTTCTCATACTTCATTTCTCTTGAAGTTGTTGAGCTCTTCATGCATTGCATTTATCCAATCTGGATCTCTCAATGCTTTATCAATGTCCTTGGGTTCTTCCATTGACACAAAAGAAGAGTGAGCACAAAAAGATGACAATCTTGATCTAGTTTAAACTCCCCTTTGTATGTCACCAATGATGGAATCCAATGGATGGTCTCTTGCAATGTTAGTTGGTTGAAGCACTTGGACTTGATTGCTTGGATATTGATGTTGATTATGAGTTGGAGATGATGAACTAGCCACTTGTTGATCTTGTTGCACTTGAGATGATGTACTAGCTTGATTTTGCATTAGAGAACCACTAGCTTGAGTGATTGGACTTTGGAGCACTTGATCTTTGTCGTCATCCACATCAATCACTTGCTTTGGCCTAATATCACCAATATCCATTTCTTTCATAGCATTGGTCAATTGAGTTCCTCTCACATCATCCAAGTTATCTTCTTTATCTTGAGAGCCATTTGTTTCATCAAACTCAACATCATGAACTTCCTCAAGTAAACCACTAGCCAAATTCCAAACTCTATAAGCTTTGCTAGTAGTTGAGTAACCAAGTAGAAAGCCTTCATCACATTTCTTCTCAAACTTGCTCAATCTAGTGTCCTTCTTTAAGATGTAGCATTTGCAACCAAATATCCGAAAGTATGCAATGTTGGGCTTTCTTACATTTAAGATCTCATATGGTGTCTTCTCTAGAAACTTGTGGCAATAGAGGCGGTTGCTATAGAAGCAAGTCGTGTTGATTGCTTCGGCCCAAAATGAATGACTCACATTATACTCATTCAACATTGATCTTGCCATATCAATTAAGGTTCTATTCTTCCTCTCAACTAAGCCATTTGATTGAGGTGTATACTTGGCCGAGAATTGATGTTTGATTCCAAGCTCATCAACTCTTGTGTTTCTAAACTCACTTCCATTATCACTTCTCACTTTCTTGATTGTGGTTTTAAACTCATTTTGCACTCTCTTGATGAACTTCTTGAATATGTCAAATACATCACTTTTGTCCCCAAGAAAGAATACCCATGTATATCTAGTGAAATCATCCACAATCATAAAGCCATACTTGTTGTCACCAATGCTTGTGTATGTAGTTGGCCTAAATAGATCCATGTGCAACAACTCAAATGCCTTGGAAGTACTCATAATGCTCTTTAATGGATGAGTGTTGCCCACTTGCTTTCCGGCTTGACATGCACTACATAGCTTATCTTTCTCAAATGTGACATCCTTCAAGCCTCTAACTAAGTCATGCTTCACTAACTTGTTCAATTGCTTCATACCAACATGACCAAGTCTTCTATGCCATAACCAACCCATACTTGATTTGGTGAGCAAACATGTTGAAAGTTGAGTGTCACTAGCATTGAAATCAACTAAGTATAGATTCTCATATCTAAAGCCTTTGAAGATCAAGTTAGAGCCATCAACACAAACTATCTCCACATCATCAATACTAAATATGCACTTGAAACCAAGATCACACAATTGAGCAACCGAGAGAAGATTGAAGTTCAACTTTTCAACTAAGAGCACATTGGAAATGCTATGATCATTTGAGATTGCAATCCTTCCAAGAGCCTTTACATCACCCTTGCTATTGTCACCACATATGATGCTATCAATGCCACTATCATTTGATTTGAGAGAGTTGAACATTCTTGAATCACCGGTCATATGTTGAGAGCACCCACTATCAAGCACTCAATGCCTTCATCTGGCCTTGTAATTTACCTACAAAACAAATTAATGTCTTTTAGGTACCCATACTTGCTTGGGTCCTTGGAGGTTAGTCACTAAGCTCTTTGGTACCCAAATGGTCTTCTTCTTTGGACCTACAATTGGTGTACCAACAAACCTAGCATGCACACCTTTCTCACCCTTGGTAAGTACATAACAAGAATCAAAAGGAATGTAAGGTACATTTGCATTTTTCTTGTTCTTGTTCATTTTGTTGCAATTAATCTCTAGATGCCCAACTTGCTTGCATCTATTGCAATAACGACCATTGCTCTTCACAAAGCGAGGCTTTAGAGTAGCAAAGGCCACCTTGCCCTTCTTGGGAGTATAGCATAAACCCTCTTTGTTAAGAGAGAACCTTTGGCTACCTAAGCATTTTAGCAAGCAGGCATCCCCACCATAGGCATTGCCTAATGCGTGGGTGAGATCATCCACCTCTCTCTTGAGAGTCTCATTCTCAACCACAAGTGATGAATCACTAGTAGTAGAGGTAGAGTTGGTTGTGGTGGATGATGATGAGCTACATGAAGCATTAGTAGGACCAACAAATAAAGAATCATCAATAATATCACACGTTAGTCCAATATCACAAGTGACAATCACTTGCTCCTCCTTAGCTTCCTTCATGAGCTTCTCTAACTTGAGGTCATTTTCCTTGATGAGCTTAAGTAGAGTGGAGTGGGCTTCCTTAAGCCTAGTGTGAGCAACTTCAAGATCCTCGTGGTCTTCCTTTAGACACTCATGAGAGGCCTCTAGCTCATAAAAGAATTTTCTAAGAGCTTTGAGCTCTTGTTTAATTCATTTGCACTCCTTACTCTTTTTGAGAGCAACAAGCTCCTCCATCAAGGCATCATTTTCATTGCTCTTGGCAATGAGCTCTTGCTCCAAGATCTTGCACTTCTTGGTTGTCCTCTTGTAGCCCTTGCTCATTTGATCTATTATGCCTAATAGATCATCCTTGGAGTAGTCCTCATCCTCCTCATCATCACTCCTACAACCATCACTAGCACAAGAATCATCATCACTATCATCATATTTTATCTTGGTAGGCTTGGCCATAAGGCATGTCGATGTAGTGTCGAAGATGGATGGCTTGTTGGAGAGGGCGATGCTTGCAATAGCTCGCCGAGTGGTCCTCTCATCATCACTAGAGCTATCATCATCACTATCAGAGTTATCACTATCCCAAGTGACCACATAGCCACCACCCTTCTTATTCTTGTTGATAGTGAAGCTCTTCTTCTCTTTCTTCTTCTTCTTGTCCTTCTTGTTCTTCTTCAACTTCAACTCTCCATCATGATATCTTTTGTCTTCATAGGGGCATTTTGCCACTACATGATCGGGGCTATTGCAATTGTAGCAAAGCACCTCCTTTGCCTTCATGAAGTCCCTTCTCTTTTTTGCACCATATCCTTTCTTCTTCATGAACCTCCCCATCTTGTGCACTAGGAGGGCCATGGTCTCATCATCGAATGGATCATCATCATCACTCTCCACCTTGCTATTGCCCTTAGAGGATGAAGCCTTAAATGCAATGGGCTTCTCTTGCTTGACCTTGGTCTCCTTCTTCTCTTCTACCTCATCTTCATCATCATTGTATTGGGCATCAGTCATTATATCTCCAAGCACATTGGTTGGTTTGACCTTGTCCAATCCCTCTCTAAAGATCATTCTTCTCAAGGTGGCAAACTTCTTGGGTAAGCACATCAAGAACTTGTGTGAGAAGTCCTTGTCCTCAACCTTCTCCCCAAGCCCCTTGAGATCATTGACAATAACTTGGAGCCTATAGAACATCTCCGGGATGGATTCATCATCCTTCATTTTGAAAGTGGAGAACTTATCCTTGGGCATATATAGTTTGGCACTTTTTACTGTTGAAGTGCCTTCATATGTTTCTTCAAGCCTTATCCAAAGCTCATTTGCCTTTTCAAGATCTTTGATTTGCTCAAATACTTTGTCATCAATGGCACGGTAGATTGTGTCAAGTGCCGTCGTGTTGCATTGTTTGTTTATGCGGTCATTTGGAGTGAGATTTTCCTCATCAAGAATGATGTATCCTTCTTTGGTCACATCCCAAACCTTCTCATGTATATTGCCTAGATATTGCTTCAACTTCCTTTTCCAATGATTAAAGGAAGAGACACCATCAAAGAATGGAGGCTTGTCATTAACATGATTGAACATAACTTAAGCCATCTTGCACCGAGGTTGTTGAAGGGTCGAGATGGCGGACTAGAGGGGGGGTGAATAGTCCTTTCTAAAAATAATCGCGTCGGCAAACCAAAACAAATGCGGAATTAAAACTATCGGTCTAGCCAAGACTACACCCCTCTATCTAAGTTCACAAGCATCTCACAAAGATCCTAATTATGTAACTAAGGTGCTTTCCTAGCAAGAGCTCTCCTAAACAATTCTAGAGCAAGGTCACACAAACCTATGCACTAGTACTTTAGCAAAACCGGGGAGCTCCTACACAATTCTAGTAAGCAAAAGCACGAAGCCACCTATGCTCACTAGCAATGCTCAATAGCAAGGCAACTAATGCCAAACTAGAGAGCGCAAAATACTTAGCTACACAAACTAAGTAATATGACTAACAAGGTTACACAAACCAAATTAGCCACGCAACGGGAGCTACTTCTATGCTACACAAGCAAGAAGGTAACTAGCTAACTACACAAGCAAACTAGTTACAAGAGCAACTACACAAGCACAAGTATATGAATGTAAATACAAGCTTGTGAATCGAAAGCAAACCACGGAGAAGATGTACACAAAGTTGACACGGCGGTTTTTCATCGAGGTTCACTTGGTTGCCACCAAGCTAGTCCCCGTTGTGGCGATACACCCACTTGATGGATCACGAGCTAATTGACTATCAAGAGTCAAACCCTCAGCGGGTGCCGCACATCCACTCTCAAGATGGGGATCCTCCAAGCCACGAGCTTTACTAGAGTTGCTCTTCGCGATCCCCGCGGGGTGAGCACAATCCCCCTCACAAATCCTCCTCCGGAGCCACGCACAATCTCCACGCGTGCTTCAACGGAGTCGTAAGCCACCAAGCCATCTAGGAGGTGGCAACCTCCAAGAGTAACAAGCACCACCGGCTTGCAACACGATCACCTAGTGCCACTCGATGCAATCCTCTCGATGCAACGCACTAGAATCACTCTCTCACTCGATCCGATGAACACTATCAAGCATGAGTGAGTTAGAGGGCTTCTAAGCACTACCACATAAGCCACCAAGGCCAAAGTGTGCTCAGCTACCGGCCACGGCCGGCCAAGGCATCTATTTATAACCCCACGAACAAATAGAGCCGTTACCCCTTCAGTGGGCAGATTTCGGGACGACCGGACGCGCTGGTCGTAACTGACCGGACGCGCTCAGCCGCGTCCGATCCTCCAACGGTCACTGCGCCAACGTCAAACCCTATGACCGGACACGCTTCTCATAACGACCGGACGCGCCGGTCCCGATGACCGGACGCGCCTGTCGAACGACCGGACGCGCCGATCGCACTGACCCATGCACCCACGACGCAACGACCGGACGCGCTCCTTGCGATGACCGGACGCGACAGTGCCCGTGTCCGGTTAGAGTCCAGTAAGCTCCTTCAATGATCGGACGCGTCCGATCATGTGTGACCAGACGCGCCTCGCGTCCGATCATCCTCGTGAACCGCAGTTCCCTCTGGGCGACTGACCGGACGCGCCGGTCCCGCGAGTGACCGGACGCGCCGGTTATAAACCCTAACACCCGTGTCTGCGCGGTACTGACCGGACACGTCCGGTCATACCATGACCGCGTCCGGTGCAGCGTCCGGTCACCTTTGTGACCTCCGTTCGCCTCCGTTTCTTTTCCGACTTCCGGCGTAGTGGAAAATAGGCATTTCAACTCCTCGAAAACGCCTGAATCCCGCGCTCGCAAGCTCGGTGGGAGGGAGAGAGGACCCCAAACCCTCTCTACCGCTCAAACTTCATCGCCTTCGTAAATGTGCCAACACCAACAAGTGATCACCACCTTGTGTACGTGTGTTAGCATTTTCATAATCATTTTGTCGAATGAGTTAACCACTCAACTTGCCACGCCACTCGATCCTAGCAACGATGCATAGTTAGATCACACGAGTGGCACTAGATGACCGATATGCAAACAAGTTTGCCCCTCTTGATAGTACGACCATCTATCTTAAACCCGGTCATCAACTTCTCTACACACCTATGACCGGTGAAATGGAAATGCCCTAGGTTATACCTTTGCCTTGTGCATTCCACTCCAACTCCTCCGACGTTGATGCAACACATGCACCAACCAATCACCAAATGATATGATCCACTTCATATCATCACATGACCGTATTGGTTCATCGATCTTGACCTCACTTGCTCTTCACCATTGCCTCGGTCCTTCGGCGCCAAGTCATCACAACTTGTCCTTCACCCTAGCAACCGGTCCATCAAGCCAAGCCTCATCTTGATCTTCTCCACCTTGGTCACATGACTCTATGTCATGTCTCATGTGCAATAGCCTCCTTCATGACACCATCACCTGTGGACTAATCACCTATGTATCTCACATAACCACATATTAGTCCACCTAAGTTGTCACTCAATTACCAAAACCAAACTTGGGCTTTCAATCTCCCCCTTTTTGATAATTGATGACAACTCTACAAAGATATGTAAATTAAGTTCTTTTGGACTTTATGCCACTCCAACATTTAAGCTCTATGTTAGGATTTGGATAAGCACCATAAAATCTGACTTGGTAGTGATAACTCTCCCTACATATGTGCTCAAATGGTTTGGTTTCAAGCTTGCACATATGCATAAATATGAAATTTGTGGGAGGGTTAGCACTACTAAATGATGCTAAGGTGTATAGAATGAACCTTTGTAGTTCGATACCATTTGATAGCTCGATATCATTTGAAAATCACAAGTTTGCCATCATCCTTAGCATCATGAGTAGCTAGACATCAAAAATACTAGAAACCCCGTGAGATCAACATTATAAGCAAGGTTCTAGTTTTTCATGATAAACACAAGTCTAGCTATCATCCTATGCATGCTAGTTATCATATCATCATTCAAGTTCTATAACTAGCATACAACACTCAAGCATGCATATTAAATATAAAACTTATGCAATGCAAGCAAGCACATGAATATGCACATGTCAAATGCAACCAAACAATGTTCATGAGCTTGCTCCCCCTACTTGTGTGCTTCTTTTATCCAAGAATTTTGATCCTTCTCATTTCTTCAATGTTGCTCCCTCTTTGTCCATCTCCATGTCCAAACTCATTCCCAAACCTCTCTCTCTTGGTGTATTGACATATCTTTGTTCCAACTTCTCCCCCTTTGTCATCAATTTCCATAAAGGGTGTACTTCTCATTGATGCAAAGGCTTGCATTGGGGTAGATGGTTGAGACTTGAATATTGCGTTGTTGATGGACATCACCGCATATGTTGGAATGACATTACTTGTATGTTGCTCTTGAGATACCACTTAGGATCTTTGACCTTGATACCATTAGGTGGGGCCCCTCCCCCTATGTCATAGCATGGGTCATTCACTTGATAATCTTGAGCTCTTGTGTGTGAGGGAACTTTCTTTATTTGATGATCACTTAAAGTTGAGGATCACTTGTGGAACCACCGTCTTGTATAAATGATATCATGTGTAGAAATACCACGAATAAGTGTGTGATACCAATTTGAAGAATCCTCTATCATGGAACCACTTGTAGGATTTGTCAATATGATCTTTTCTTGAACATTTTCTATCTTTATGAGTACCACTTGTAGGATATCACTTGTAGATCATGATCTAGACACCACTGGTAAATACCAATTGAAGAAATACTTTGAGTCTAGATACCATTTGAAACACCCTAGATATCCATTTGCATTGTTGTCTTATGCTTGTACCCATATCATTGTCATGAGCTTCTAGTATGACTTGAACTAACTTGATTTGCCTAAGATTCTAAGTCCGGTTTGATCCAATGACAAGCTTCTTCACTCCTTATACTAAGGGTTATCTTGCCAATGTTGTACTTGTCACTTGTTAGCAATCCAAACTAGATCAAGTACTTTGGTTCACTAGCTCATGAACAAATTCATACACATACCACTAGATCATTTAAATAATTCAAGCAATAGTGGTAGGCTATAAATTTAAACATTTCATTTGTTATGCATGATCCTAGTAAGCATGTACTATATGCACTAATCACATACTAGTAAGGGATGAAATGATCATGCACATTGCAATGATACCTTTGTTATGTTGGAGTAGAGGATAGTCACGTAGATTCCAATTCATTACTCCAATAGCAATGTGAAGTCCAATTTATAAGCTTGGTGAAGACCAATCATTATAGAGAAATCCATTCTTCACCCATATGAAATGAGAACCACTAATAATAAAGTGCATTATCTCTTGTTGTGGTTGACTTGCTTTTTCTCTTTGATCAATGCTTGCATGAGAGAAGTACTTATGATACCAATTTTATAACCATGACTAGCTCTCTTTTGGGTGTTGCTTGCTTTTCTTGATCAACCCTATTGATTGCTTCAATTAAGCATCTCAAATGTCCCTTGAATTCATCACTTCCATGTTAGCCTTCCAAGTCGGTGCTCGGTTTACCCACCCATGGGCGGCAAGCCCCCTCAGCAGGGAGAAGTGACCTCTCTCCAAAGAACCATCCTTGACACTTGCTTGAATTGCCTTTGATTGATTGATCTATGGACTTAACTTTGATGAGTAACCTTGAATTATTCTTTAAGTCCTTTTCTTTCTACCAAATGATCTCCAATCATTACTAGAAATTGAACCTCATCTTCATCTTGAGTTTGATCTTCATTTTCAAATTTGAGTACCAAATTTGTACACTAAGTACATTCCACAATCAATGCCCTTGCACTCATTTCTTGTCATGATTCTAGATCAATTCAAAACTAAACTTAGGTGCCTCAAACACTTATAAATATGTTTCCAACTTGAGGACCTTTCACTTAAAGTGACTCTAGATCAATCCAATAATTGTCACTTTTCTGACAGATTCTATACCCTTCAAAGAATAATTCATATCTCCCAATGTACAGATCCAAATGCCATAAAATTTGGTGGAGATGTGACTCACTAAGTCATCTAGCAGCTGTAAAAATTTGAGATTCATTTGACATCTAGATTGCTACCAGATTTCAAATCTTCCACCACTGCTACATGCTGAAAACTGCTGCACTATAGCTGACAAGATATACTCCAAAGCCGAAGCATCTCTTATCCAATTCTCATGAAATTTGTACAGCATATTATAAAATAAGTCTAGAGCATGCATACCAAAATTCATGCCAATCTAAGTAGATTTGATCATCCAAACTCAGACTTGATCACTGCTAGCTCAGATTTTCAACTTTGGACAGATTTCAATACATTGAGCAATACTTCATCAAATATGAATCAAACTTGAAACTAACTTGTTTGAATACTTTCACAAGACATATATCCATCCAATCCACTTACTAAATGTCATCTCATGAAATTATCCAACACAAACCAATCCAAATTTGATTGCTAGGCATTTAATCCATTCAATCATCTCATAGCAAGCAACATTGCATATATATATCCAATTCAATCAACTCATATGCACCCAAATAAAATGATCAACTAGAGATATACCTTGGTTATCGCATGATCATCCTTTTTGCAAGCTCCAACTCAAATATTTGCAAGTCATCAAATATATCCAATAAATCACCACAATCTTAAATGATGCACTTGTATGTTGTAGCATTTGGACTCCATTTATTTTGACTTGGCATTGGGATAGAAATATGCACTAAGCTTTAAAACTTGATTCAACATATGATGGCCAATATGAATCCAAATGAATCAAGCCTCCAATGCCGATGGTACCTATAAACAATCATCCACTTTTTGATGGTACCCAAACAAGTTTGGGTCCTCTCAAGTTAGGAGCAACATACTTAGGCAAAGCCTTAGTATATGTAGCGGGATGTTTTGCAATTCCAACCAATGAGGTACCATTTACATCCTTTCTAAGCACATTAGTATCATCAATTGAAATATGCTTAGAAATGTTACCTAGGGGACATGAATGTGCCATGTGTCCCCTTTCCCGGCATGAATAGCATCTTCTCTTTGATTAAGCCTTTTCTTCATTGCTCATGTGATGCTTTTCATTGCCTTGCCTCTCATGAGTTGCTTGAGCCTTCATCTCAAGCTTGGTAGGACACCCTGAGGCAAAGTGTCCCATATCTTCACACTTGAAGCACTTGATGTGAGCCAAATCTCTCTTCTTATCTTGAATCTTGCTCATCATCTTGGCATCTTGGATTTGCATTGGATGCCTTCCTCTTCCACCCCTTCTTGTTTTCTTCTTCTTCTTCATCAAGTCACCATCATCATCCTTGTGGTTGATCTTGACTTGAGATTGGGGTGTGGTTTCTTGCTCAACTTGTGGCTTTGGTTGAGACTCTTTTTGTTGCTTCACTAGTTTCTTGGTTGGGCACGTTGAGGTGAGATGACCCCAAGTGCGACACTTGAAGCACTTGACATGCTTGAGCCTCTCTTCTTCTTTCTTCAACTTGAGCTTTTCTTCATTAGGGCAACCAATTGCAAGATGTCCCATTTCATGGCATTTAAAGCACATAAAATGAGAGAGCTTCTCTTGTTCTTGCTTCTTCATCTCTCTTTCATATCTTCTCTTCCCCCATCTTTTGCCTTTGATATTGCTCTTGTTGAAGCCAATGCCACTCATGTCACCATAGCTTCTTTTATTGTTCAACATGTGCTCAAAGGTGACTTTTGAGTTATAGCACCTATCTAACTTGTTGCTCAAATTCTTCACTTCATTTTTGAGCTCATTGTTCTCCTTCAAAAGGTTAGTTTCACAAGACATAGAAGTAGAACAAGCATATATATGTGAAGAACATGGCATATCTAAAAAGTCATCACAAGAGGTGGATACATGCTTTCTCCCTACATCACATGGGTTAGTCACATTTTGCAATTGATCATTTGATCCATGTGATGAGCTCTCATTAATTTTAATTTTCTTTAATAACATCTTAAAGAGAGAAGCATGTTCTTGTACTAAATTATCATGAGCAACACTAAGTTCCTCATGAGCCAATTTTAGCTCCTCATGTGAACAAGTAGTAACATAAAGTAGATGCTTTTGTTGTTCACATGTGGTTTTTAGAAATGAGTTTTCATTTTCCAATTTCATGGTTTTAGCTTTCTCATTTTCTAAAGACATGTTCATGCTAGCAAGTCTACTAACAAGCTCATTATATGAATCAACATGATCAATCACATTATCATATGATACCTTTGTGTCACCTAGTGACATGAAGCAATGTGATGTAGTGGATGGGCTTGTAGTAGCATCATCAACACATGAGAAAAGCCTACATCTACCATCCACCACATTTGAGGGCAAATAAACTTAAAATTGCATATCATCCAATTTTTCCACCGTGCAAAGTGTGTGCCATCAAACATGTGAGGACAATCAACATCTAGTCCATATTCCGCCATCCTCTCGGGTCGGTGAAGACCACAAATGAGAGACCGGGCTCTGATACCAATTGAAGGGTCGAGATGGCGGACTAGAGGGGGGGTGAATAGTCCTTTCTAAAAATAATCGCGTCGGCAAACCAAAACAAATGCGGAATTAAAACTATCGGTCTAGCCAAGACTACACCCCTCTATCTAAGTTCACAAGCATCTCACAAAGATCCTAATTATGTAACTAAGGTGCTTTCCTTAGCAAGAGCTCTCCTAAACAATTCTAGAGCAAGGTCACACAAACCTATGCACTAGTACTTTAGCAAAACCGGGGAGCTCCTACACAATTCTAGTAAGCAAAAGCACGAAGCCACCTATGCTCACTAGCAATGCTCAATAGCAAGGCAACTAATGCCAAACTAGAGAGCGCAAAATACTTAGCTACACAAACTAAGTAATATGACTAACAAGGTTACACAAACCAAATTAGCCACGCAACGGGAGCTACTTCTATGCTACACAAGCAAGAAGGTAACTAGCTAACTACACAAGCAAACTAGTTACAAGAGCAACTACACAAGCACAAGTATATGAATGTAAATACAAGCTTGTGAATCGAAAGCAAACCACGGAGAAGATGTACACAAAGTTGACACGGCGGTTTTTCACCGAGGTTCACTTGGTTGCCACCAAGCTAGTCCCCGTTGTGGCGATACACCCACTTGATGGATCACGAGCTAATTGACTATCAAGAGTCAAACCCTCAGTGGGTGCCGCACATCCACTCTCAAGATGGGGATCCTCCAAGCCACGAGCTTTACTAGAGTTGCTCTTCGCGATCCCCGCGGGGTGAGCACAATCCCCCTCACAAATCCTCCTCCGGAGCCACGCACAATCTCCACGCGTGCTTCAACGGAGTCGTAAGCCACCAAGCTGTCTAGGAGGTGGCAACCTCCAAGAGTAACAAGCACCATCGGCTTGCAACACGATCACCTAGTGCCACTCGATGCAATCCTCTCGATGCAATGCACTAGAATCACTCTCTCACTCGATCCGATGAACACTATCAAGCATGAGTGAGTTAGAGGGCTTCTAAGCACTACCACATAAGCCACCAAGGCCAAAGTGTGCTCAGCTACCGGCCACGGCCGGCCAAGGCATCTATTTATAACCCCACGAACAAATAGAGCCGTTACCCCTTCACTGGGCAGATTTCGGGACGACCGGACGCGCTGGTCGTAACTGATCGGACGCGCTCAGCCGCGTCCGATCCTCCAACGGTCACTGCGCCAACGTCAAACCCTATGACCGGACACGCTTCTCATAATGACCGGATGCGCCGGTCCCGATGACCGGACGCGCCTGTCGAACGACCGGACGCGCCGATCGCACTGACCCATGCGCCCGCGACGCAACGACCGGACGCGCTCCTTGCGATGACCGGACGCGACAGTGCCCGCGTCCGGTTAGAGTCCAGTAAGCTCCTTCAATGATCGGACGCGTCCGATCATGTGTGACCGGACGCGCCTCGCGTCCGATCATCCTCGTGAACCGCAGTTCCCTCTGGGCGACTGACCGGACACGTCGGTCCCGCGAGTGACCGGACGCGCCGGTTATAAACCCTAACACCCGTGTCTGCGCTGTACTGATCGGACACGTCCGGTCATACCATGACCGCGTCCGGTGCAGCGTCCGGTCACCTTTGTGACCTCCGTTCGCCTCCGTTTCTTTTCCGACTTCCGGCGTAGTGGAAAATAGGCATTTCAACTTCTCGAAAACGCCTGAATCCCGCGCTCGCAAGCTCGGTGGGAGGGAGAGAGGACCCCAAACCCTCTCTACCGCTCAAACTTCATCGCCTTCGTAAATGTGCCAACACCAACAAGTGATCACCACCTTGTGTACGTGTGTTAGCATTTTCATAATCATTTTGTCGAATGAGTTAACCACTCAACTTGCCACGCCACTCGATCCTAGCAACGATGCATAGTTAGATCACACGAGTGGCACTAGATGACCGATATGCAAACAAGTTTGCCCCTCTTGATAGTACGACCATCTATCTTAAACCCGGTCATCAACTTCTCTACACACCTATGACCGGTGAAATGGAAATGCCCTAGGTTATACCTTTGCCTTGCGCATTCCACTCCAACTCCTCCGACGTTGATGCAACACATGCACCAACCAATCACCAAATGATATGATCCACTTCATATCATCACATGACCGTATTGGTTCATCGATCTTGACCTCACTTGCTCTTTACCATTGCCTCGGTCCTTCGGCGCCAAGTCATCACAACTTGTCCTTCACCCTAGCAACCGGTCTATCAAGCCAAGCCTCATCTTGATCTTCTCCACCTTGGTCACATGACTCTATGTCATGTCTCATGTGCAATAGCCTCCTTCATGACACCATCACCTATGGACTAATCGCCTATGTATCTCACATAACCACATATTAGTCCACCTAAGTTGTCACTCAATTACCAAAACCAAACTTGGGCTTTCAGTTGTTAAGCCTTGCAAACGGTGACCACGGTTCTGATACCACTTGAAAGGTCTTGATGGCTAGAGAGGAGGTGAATAGCCTTTTAAAATTTTCTACAAAGACAAGCTAAACAAGTTTATCAATATAACAAATAGCGAGATGCGAGTTTTGCTTAGCCTACGGGGTGTTTGCAAGCCACCTAACCAATTCACAATTCTAGTATTTGCACTCAACCGCACAAGTCAAACCGAGAAGGTAACTACAACTACAACTAGCAAGCTATACAAAGGAGCTACTAAAGCAAAGCTAACTAGCTAGCAAAGATAACTAAGAAAGTAATGCGGAGTTGAGTTAGGAGAGTTTCACCGAGAGGCGAAGTATTGAGCCAACCAATATGATCAACAATGAATACCAAGACAACCGAACACCGGGATCAATCAATCATAATATGAAAGTGATGACACGAAGATTTATCCCGAGGTTCACGTGCTTGCCAGCACGCTAGTCCCCGTTGTGTCCCTCTTCACCACGTGGTTCGGTGGCTAATCGGTCTCACACCGAGCCTCTCAAAAGGCGCCACAAGAACCTACCAAATGGTAAAAGGTTGCAATGACACGAGCAATTTACTAACGTTGCCTTTGGCGCTTCGCCGAGGTAGGCACAAACCCCTCACAATCACCGGAGGTGGCCAAGAACAATCACCAACTCTTGCCAACGCCTCCAAGCTGCTCCAAGCCGTCTAGGTGGCGGCAACCACCAAGAGAAACAAGAATCCCGCAGCAAATCAACCACCAAGTGCCAACTAGATGCAATCTCACAATGCAAATGCACTTGGATCACTCAATCTCACTTCGAATAGGCAAAGAAGCAAGAGAGATGAGTGGGAGGGGAGTTGCTTAACTCAAAGTGCTCACAAGTATGTCAAATGTTCAAGAGGGAGAGCCTTGAGCCGGCCAACGAGTATTTATAGACGTACCCCTTCGAATATAGCCGTTAGAAACTTGAAACAGCCGAAGTCGTGCTGACCGGACGCGCTAGTCAAACTGATCGGACGCGCCGATCACTCAACGGCTATGCCACGAAGCACTGACCGGACACGCTCCACGCAAAGACCGGACGCGCTAGGATCGATCGGACGCGCTGGTCAAGCCTGAGTAGCGCACAACGAAACAGCGACCGGACGCGCTGCAGAACTGATCGGACGTCACAGTGCTAGCGTCCGGTTGGAGTCCAGTAAGCTCCCTGAACGGCCGGACGCGTCTGGTCGGCTATGACCGGACGCGCTGCGCGTCCGATCAACAAACTGAAACACGCGCAGACGCTAAACGCTGACCGGACGCGTCCGGTCAAACAGAGACCACGTCCGGTCCAGCGTTCGGTCACATCTGTGATCTCCGTTCGTCTCCGTTTCTTTTCCGACTTCCGGCGTAGTGGAAAAAGATCGTTTCAACTCCTTGAAAACGCCTGAACCCTCTCTACCGCTCAAACTCCACCGTCTTTGCAAACGTGCTAACACCACCAAGTGATCTCGTCATGTGTGAGTGTGTTAGCATTTTCACAATCATTTTTCGAGTCGTTATTAGTTCTATCCAAATGCATAAGATTATGAAATGCACACCTAGAGACACTTAGGAGTTCAATAGCCGCGTCATTCCCCTCTTTATAGTACGGCTATCTAACCTATAATGTAACCACACCCACTAGGTGTCTTGGTTACTAAAACACAACCCTTAAGCATATACCTTTGCCTTGATCACGTAGGGTTGCGTCTAAATCCAAGTGTGGCCATCATGATCACCATGTCCATCTTGCCACCAACTTTAGAATGTACTAATCCTCATATGCTACATACAACTTAGACATATGATTAGTACTTAAACATTGTCACTAATTACCAACACCAAAGACTTTCAGCCGTATGGCATAAGAATATTATTCCCGGTTTAAAGTGGTGAATGGCGTTTCCATATCACTATACTGTAATCATCCAGATGCAGTTTTTCTATGCGAGTAACAACAAGGCAAGTGTAGCTGCCAAACATATATGGGCAATGCTACGGTACAAATATTACCTATTAGGAGGTAGTAGTTCAAAATAATCTGAGCCATTGATTTATTAGATTTTATGAATTAGTTAAATAAACAAACACCAGGAAACAAAGAAAAATCTGCCAAAATCCCATAATCACCGGGAAGGGGACCCTTCCAGCCGTGATTTTAGAGCCTAACATCCAACACACATGTATGGATATGCCACACGTGATGACGTGAAGCTATCACCCACACATTCTTAACATAGTTTTTTTAGAATTCTTAACATAAAAATTGGTCACGTTACACCATGAATATGTCCTTATCTTCACACATAAAGCATACGTACACGGGATGTTAAGCCTTAGATATGACACGTAAAAATATATTGCTATGACCGATTATGTTAAATTAAAGACTCATAGCTTAATTATGGATGCACGTTGCACAAATATGTATGTCGCTCCCAAAATAAAAATATTATAACTCATGTGAGACCCGCCACCTTAAATAGGTCAGATTAAAAAAAATCAAGTTCACGTAACACACTCTTTTTTGGGATATAAATTATGACACATCTCTACTATAATTGACCACTTCGAATTATTTTAGGTTGACCAACGAAAACGTCCCCCGTTGAGTAGTCTAACCATTGTGTACCCAGAAAAATACACACATAAATTCGTCTTCATTAAAATCAAGGGCTAATAAAACATTTAAATCAAATCCGACGGCCACGATTAGATGTGTGAAGCTAGGCTTCTCACCCCCAACGCCTCCGCGTCGTCACGCGGGCTTCAAACTCACCACGCGAGCAAACCCACGCCCGTGCCCCGCATCAGCCACGGTTCGATCCTTGCGGGATGTTTTTTTCCTACGGGATGTTTTTTTAAAAAAATCCCCTATCCTGGGCGCTCTCTCGCTCGTGTCGACGGAATGGACGAGGCCATCAAGGCAGACGCAGCGGCGGAGGACATCGACCGTGCGGGAGTGGCGATCAAGGGAGACACGGCGCCTGGTGTTACCTCCCCTGCAGTTGCGTCTCTTCCAAAAATTGGCAAGATTCGATTCCCATCCCCAACCGCGGCACCCGAGGAGGGCTCCTCCGCCTCTACCAGTGGCGGGCGCGGCGGCACCACTGCTCAGGGTCCGTCTCCGATCCCGGCACACCGGCCTGCCTCACCGTCCCCATCCCATCTGTTGTACCACGCGACATCCGTGTGGGGCGCTGCTGTTGGGGGCGCTACCTACCCCACCCTCCGCGCCGTCGTGATCTCGGGACCCATGCGCTCGCGGCAGCGATGGCACCACCGGCCCAGATGCCACCGCTTGGCTGGGATCCTATGGGCGAGGTTCATGGCCACCTTCACTCGCATGTGAGTACTCCTTGGTCCAGATCGGCTCAGACTCGTGTGATTCGTGATTATCCATTTCGATGGATTCGTTTGCTTAGTGTGATTCACTTTCCAATCCGGATCAATCTGCACAGGAAGCCCCATGTCAACGTCGGCACCATTGAGCACGTCGATCATGGTAAAACCACTTTCACAATTTCTCTGATAACTACGTAGGTCAATATGCAAATTTATTCAGGGAACAGGCCTTTGCTTCTGGGAGTATTCTAGTACACTTTTATCAGCAGATCCACGATGCTGTAATTTGCTCCTCTCTTGCTGCTTCATTTAGTTATGGGCTTATGGCTCTATGCTTGTATGGTTTTATAATGAGAGGATCCTACAAATGAATAATGATCTATTATTTTTTTTGCTGGTGCAACTCTACATGTTTCTTGTACGAACTAATTATAGCTTTGAAATAGTTCTGTTTTATATGAAAACAAAATGCTTAATGAAACGTTTTCTTTCATTGTTGAACTGTACTTTGGGTACCATATTTGTATAGATCCTATCAGAGCATCACTTTGCTTGCATTTTTTGTCTATTATCTTTGTCCTTTGGCTGTGCTAAAGGATCATCTTTTCTGATGTCGGTTCTTTCTGTTGGGTTATCCATAACATTGTTGTTAGCAGATGCGGCGGGCCAGCCTGCTCGCACTGCTCAGGATCTGCACGTCCGCCTAGCGCCGCGTGCTTCGGTCCCAAGGGTGAATTCATCAAAGGCGACTCTTTTTCTGACAGTTATGCCCTGGCGCAGGATCTGCTTGAGCTGAAATGTGTCATTGGTTTACTCTTACACTGACAGTTATGCCAACACTGATGCGGTTCACTTTTAAGTTAAAAGACAAAATACCTTGGTTAGAATAAGATGAAGGTGTGGGATATCTGTTGTTTTGTCTGAACTGGGCTTCAATTCTTGGAGCAAGCTCTAATGTCAATTCATTTTTCTAAGTCCACAAGAATAGTTAAATTAATTATTATTGAATTTGAGAACTTGTTCAGTTCTAGAGATGTTAGCATCTAACAAACACAGTATTAGATTTGGCACCTTCTTCCATTTTATTACTTATACACATGCCTTCCTTTTCTTATATCCTGTACTCCATAGATTGGTACAGCAAATTATCGATGCTATTTTGGTTCTGGACATTGAAGATCCTCACTGCGCTATTGCTGCAGGAGCTCTTTTATTTGTTTTGGCAAGTGATGTGTGTACCTCTTAATCTCAGTCTAAATCCTGCATGCTGTTATGCATATTAATTACCTTTTATCTTGAAGTCGCCCTCGCCTAGATGATTACAAGGTGGAGAAAAGCTATTAATTCCCATTGTGTTTTGTCTCTTAGCTGTAACCATTTCTTTTGCACTACAATGCCACTTGTTTTCACATTACGAGGCTGGCATGTCCTATGAGAAACGTTTGAGTTGTTCTATTATCAGGTAGTTCACTGTGTTGTTTCTGAAACAACATTTTTCAGTAACAGCAAAGACAAGCAGCACTCTTTTCTGTTTTTTCTGGTAGATTACCTGTCTGGTTTTTGTTTAATTCTTTTTGGTGTTTTGGGAGCTGTTCGATTTGCAATCTACTACTATTCCATTTCTATTTCAGAATCAACAACAGCAGCTATATTTTTCTAGCGTTTCAGGTTCAGTTCAGTAATGCAGTCTCCTCCTTCAATCTGTTAGGCTGACTGAAAGTTTTGATTCATCGCCTTTCTTCAATGGTTTAAGTTTAGTTTTTCTGCAACAAATTATTCGGGTCGATTGTGCTTTTCATTGTCGTTTGCAATAGCTGTTCGTAAGTTCGTTAGCAGCTCATCTCAGTGGGCGTCAATCAATAGTAGAAGCATATGACCAACAGGTAAGCAAGTAAGTGGCAAGGGTTCAGTTTTCGACCTGTCAACTATTGCTTTCTTGCTTCACTGACCTGCCGAAGATGAATCCAAGGAAAAAACATTGAAGATGACGATAGCTTTGGAACAGGAAGCCGAGGTGGTGGCGGCCGCATCAAAGGAGAAGGTGTAGCAAGACGAACCAAAAGGTGAGAGGATTTCATTTCCCAGATCAACTTGCTTCTACTGTCTGATTGTTGGTGGACAGCTTTTTTGTGCTGATTTCGTTATCATGTACCTGCTATCTCGGATGTGAAATGTGATGAGCGAAAGGAGGAGAAGGTGCAGCAAGAGGAACAAAATGTTGAGGATTTCACTTCCCCAATTGCTTTGGCTCTACTATTCAATTTTTTTGGAAGGAGACAACAAAGAGGAAGAACTGGAGGAGGGTGAGGAAGGTTAAATTTGGTTTTGCACTCTATCTGTTATCCTGAAAGTTTCAAAGTTCATTGCTTGCTCTGTAATTCATAATTTACTGTTAGTAAGGGCAAACCACAAGTTTCCATAGCCATCGCCTTCTTTGTCCATCAAAAAAATTAAAGAAGACCACCATATGGCATTGTCAAGCAGATGGCGGTCCTTCGATAAAATAATAGGAGAGTGAATTACAGCTAAGTTCCTTCACTGTTGGAGGACGATGATGATGAATAGTTTTTTTTGAACTGAATGAGGAACAAAAAGTTGAGGATTTCACTTCCCCAATTGCTTTGGTTCTACTATTCAATTTTTTTTGGAAGGAGACAACAAAGAGGAAGAATTGGAGGAGGGTGAGGAAGGTTAAATTTGGTTTTGCACTCTATCTGTTATCCTGAAAGTTTCAAAGTTCATTGCTTGCTCTGTAATTCATAATTTACTGTTAGCAAGGGCAAACCACAAGTTTTCATAGCCATCGCCTTCTTTGTCCATCAAAAAATTAAAGAAGACCACCATATGGCATTGTCAAGCAGATGGTGGTCCTCCGATAAAATAATAGGAGAGTGATTTAGAGCTAAGTTCCTTCACTGTTGGAGGACGATGATGATGAATAGTTTTTTTGAACTGAATAATGATGAATAGTTGTAAAACATAACATTACTATTCCTCTAATGTTTATGATTTTTTTTCATAGACATGTGAATCTTAATGAATCTTATTGTTCGTTGTATGGTAATTAGTGGAGTTGCAATGTAATTGTTCAAAAAGAAAAACATCGGAATATAATTTGAGAGAGTACCAGTTTATGAAATACTTTTCTTTTATAGCCAGGCATAACATTCTTCCTTTTTTTGGTTTTGAAGATTATTAATTCAATGTCACTAAAAAGGATTTCCCAAATCATACCATTGGTTTGCATTACGATGTGTTGAGCTGTAATGACCAAGTCTCACGTAGGGAACCATCTTTTGGTTGTTTTAGTTTGCATATATTTCAGTTCTAATTTGCATGTACCTAAATATTGCCGTAGCGTTAGCACGGGCACTATACTAGTGGAAATAATCCATCAACTAAAAAACGATACTAGCCGTTGGGAAATATCGGCACAGGTCTATGCAGCATACATGTGCATGCACGTCAGAATTGTTTGATAGATATTTTCCTTAGTTTTCCTATTTCTCAAACTCTATATATATATATATATATATATATATATATATATATATATATATATATATATATATATATTTCTTATGTTACCTCCTAGGAAGTAATACGTCCTCATAACCATCCAGATCAACAGTCCACAGTTATTTGGACAACATATATTGATATTAGGTATCAAATTGTGAAAGATAGAACCCAAAATTAGTTTGTGCTTGTGTGGTTTCAAAAGTTTGTGTTGACTTCTTAAGCTATATATGTTTGGACTTCTATAAGTAACCACATCTGTAATATAAATTCAGTTGAGAAGGATGGCACTTATCAGTTCATCATGGAGCTACTAAGAAAATGTATAAAGTTTGTTTAAGGAAAGATATTTTCAAATACTAACATTTTTTTTACCTTTTAGGCCCTGTTTGGAAGTCCTGTGATGTTTTTCACCTGTAATTATGTTACACTTGTATTCCCTTGTGCACAAGAAAACCACTGTAATATAGGGTATTATTTTTCCCTTGGATAGCTATTGTTTGGGTAATCAGGAAACAGGTATACAGACTATTTGAACACAATGAATTTAACATTGCATCAAAATGCATGCCCAGTGAACAAGCAACAAAGTTAAAAACAAAGTATCAATTTGAACCTCAGAACCGAATAAATTCCATATCAACGCTTAATTTCAGGTCAGAAAATTCAGATCATGTCGAATGGATTCTTTGGGTACCACCACTATGTCGTACAGAAAAACAAATTACATTCAGAAACACCATTGCTCATCCAGATGGATTGAATGAAACCAGAGAGGATGATGCAAGGGAGTATAGGCATTCATATCTTTGATACTGATGACTAGCTAACTTCCAAACCCATTGATGAGCTTGCCGAGCGGAGATGATGCATCTGCTTCGACCCCACTTCAACTCCTTCGACTATGCTATCCTTTCCCTTCTCGAATCACTACCACAGAACACGAAGAGTGTGGAGGGCAGATGTACTGCTCTGACATGAGGGATTTTTGGCATAGCCATTTCTTTGCATTTGGTTGGTAGTTGCGACTTGCGAGGAGATGAGGATGAATACAGAGCGGAGATCTGCAATCACCATGGGCGAGACCACCAACGAAGCGATAGAGATGGGACCAGGGATCAGGAGTGCCGAGCGTCGCGAGGGGGGCGAGCGGCCAGCGCACCCACTTGGCCGCTTTAGCTGGCCCCGCCAGCGCCAAGGCCGGTCGCCGAGCTTGTCGTTCGCCATGGCGGAGAAGTGCCGCGCTGTGTGAGCACGAGGGCGCTGCCCGATAGTTATCGTTTTGTTTTCCAGACCTGTGGAGGTGTGTTTTATTTTACACCTGTTTTGGTGCAATCCAAATGTAAAATTAGTGTGCTCACTAGCCATCCAAACAACAGATTCTAGTTTGGGTTGTAAAAATAGTCTGACCTGTAATTTACAAGTGTTTTGAATCAAATACCAGGCTTCCAAACAGGATCTCAGAATTCTTATGTGAACTGTATGTCACCGATGCTCTCAATATTTCTGTAAATTGCAATAAACTCGCAGCATTCAGGATTTGAACATTTGGGCTTGTGCACCATCGTAAGGGTATGTTTGCTTTGCCCTCTGGAAAAGTTGCCTGGCATGGGAGCTTCTCCTAGGCGTTCGATTTTTTCCGTTTGAGGTCAGGATCTCTTCCTAGCGTGAGCTTTGCCTGGGAGGGTTCAAAGCAAACAACCCTTAATACCGTCCGTCTTCCCTCGTTCATCATGCACTCCAAGCTCTGATCTGTCCTACCCTCTGAGCTAGTATCATCAACACACTTGATCCACACAACTCGATCGCCTTCAATTCAATCAAACTGCACTATATATCTACACCTCTGCAAAATTTGTGCCCTCGTTACTGTCCTCCTACTCTATTAATATAACTTTGGTGCTCTATCTACTCCCTTCTCTAAGCTAGTTGTGTCCCCCATTAATTCAATTCCGTCATTTTTAAATTTTAAGTGCTAGGATTCAGTTTGAAGTTTCCACTTGTCTTCCATTTCTTTGTAGTTGTAGTAGTGCTTCAGGGGACCGTGGAATCAATGGAAGCTAGCTGGTTGCATCTCATCTGCCGCTGCTACCCATCACCAGCAACCTGGTTGTTGTAGATGTAGTTTCAGTATGCGACGATGATCCATCAACCGAAAACTCTACAGAAAATTCTGCCTTATTTTTACCCTTGGTGCTTGATAGCTAGGCATGGCAGGTATCAGGATATCCAAAGGTGGGGCAGGCATTACACCAACCAAACCTGGCCTATCCATCACCAGCTACCTCCTCTCTGATGAAGGCCAGAGTAATGGTTCATGGAATTCCCAGCCATGAATATTCCCAAATCCCTTCGTCCACGTAGAAAGAGAAGCGGGCGTGTGGCACCTTTAACGCCCTTCCTTACTTCGTGCGTGCCCACCAGCAGCGGCGGCGCACGGAACATGCCGGCCGTCAGGCTCCCGTTGTGCCACTGATCCGGTCAACCTCACTCCCACCCAGTCAGGTGTGCAGCTTTTCCCACAATCCCAAGCTGGTTCATCATGTATACAACGTGGCGCTAATGTACATATTATTGTCTTAAAAGTGATAAAAAAAATTTAAAGATATGAAGTTATATTAAAGTTGTAGCCTGTCACGTTACATATTCAATTGAAAATATGTTACATGCATGAAAAAAATCGACGGCTAACACATTAATTGAGCCGGCCATGAACTTCAGGATCTAAAACAAGTTACACAATCGAGTGTTTACGTTATGCTAAATTAAAACTATGTTACATAATTGAGGACCTTCAAAAACATGTTCCACATTAGCTGTCACGGACGTTGAAAAACACACTACACATTAGCTGTCATGCTTGTTGGCAAAAAAAAAGTTGCATGCATGTCGACGTACATTGGGCACAAAAAATTTACATGCATTAAAAAAGATCAGTGATTTATGCTAATTAAATTATGTCATATCCAAGTTGTAAAATAAACAGGTTTACCATATTCAATATATCTGTGTGTATCAATTACATCTAGAAAAGAAATACATCTAAAAACTTTCCTTATTTAAACATTTGAAATTTTTAATTTTAATAAATATATATTTCGCATGTTCACTCCTAGAAAATAATAGATGACCCTAACCATCCGAATCTAAGTAAATGAATGGTTCATAATTATTTAGGATACCACAACAAAGTCCATTAAATATATCATTTTCTCGTTAAATATATCATTTTCTCTATGTAAGTTAATAAGTATCTCAATAGGGTTTACTATTTCTAAATTTGTAAACCCATTTTAAACCATTGTTTTGATTTCTTTTGTTCTGTAGAGAGAGATTTGGATGTCTCAAAGAAAATGATATTGGCTAAATATTTCTTAGTTCCTCTGATTATATGGATCAAAGTAGCAGCGGTTAATCAAAATTTTTGTAGGAAAACGAACATGTGGCATAATATGGCTTTTAGGAAAAATGACCAGATGGCACATCTAATAGTGCTAAGAACCTCCTGTAATGTCAGGCTAATCACCTTCCAACACCAGTCGTTCAGAAACGAGTGCGAGCTAGGCAAGTGGTCTAATCTTTGTCCAGGTATGGGGAAGCAAAATCCATGCTCAGGACACCAACCACAACCAGAGCAAAGCAAGTGGTGCTAATCTCGATCCATCCAAGCACAGGCAGCAAAATCCATGCTCAGGACACCAACCAAATACAATTCTAGGCATTTTGATCCATGTATACTACTAAATTGTAAACCCATTTGGATGTCTCAAGGAAATTAAAATAATATTAGCTAAATTGTAAACCCAGTCAGTTTCATTATTCAAAGAGCGTTTGGAGGATGTCAGAGCTACACAAGAATTGTGGAATAATAGAAGTTGGGAAACTCTCATCTGCCATCTTATTATGCCCATCACCATTCACCAGCAAACTGCTTCTTGCTTCACAATGATCCATCAATGACCAAAGCTTGGAGGGGAAAATAGCTTATACATATTGTTGCCAAGATCGATATTGGGCATGGCAGGTATTGGGACGACACACAAAGGTGCAGCAGGCATGATGCCATGGAGTCCAGAAACAAAAAGTGGTTGTTTTGCTTCCATTCCAGCGAGCTGGGGTTGTAGGCCTGTAGCACAAGATTGTTAGCAGTAATCTTAGTTGAATTAGGTTTGGTAGATGCATGTAATAGGGGTTATGTGTGATCAGAGGCGTGCTTGCTCACGGTATGATCCTAGTTAGAGTTTGGTCGCGCCACGACGGACAGCGGGGCATGTCACGCACGGAAAGGAAAGGCACACTGCGCACCCTATACGCCGTGGCAAGCTAGGGACTCTAGTGTATAAACATTGCATCAATGAAAACCAAAATGCTACAACGTTGGTGGCCACAAAAATAATCAATCTCTCTTCCTCTCACGTACGTGATTATGCTCTTGTAATGTACGTAGCTTGTATCTGTTCGTTGCCGCACAGGAGAAGATCAAACCACGTTCCGAATTCGGTTCCAACAAAGATAAGGTAGATTCGTCAAAGAGATAAGTGCATAATGTGTCAGAACCAAGCGACTGCAAGGCGCTCATAGGGATAGTGATGGATGTGACTGACAAGTGCAGCGTGTGTCCATGTTTGGATTAGGCTTCATTTTCCACTACATTTAACCTTGGACACTTCATCGACCTTCAATTGACTTTATCAAAGCTGCCAACATGTAGGGTATGTGTACTAACTGTAAACTGGGTACAGAGCGAGATGGGTACTAAGGGGTGTCCCATTGAAAAGGCTGCAGGTCTTGCTCCACTGGCAGGTAATAGAATGCATTGTGGCACAAAAAGAGAAGATACATGGCCTAGGGAAGCCGGCTAGCCTTGCTTTCTTTGCTAATCTATCTGCAATCATCTTTGTTTGTTCTATGAATCTTGGTCACCTGAAAATGGATGCCGACAACGAGATTTTGGGAGCATGGAATTAATGTAAGGTCGTAACTAGTAAAGTCCAATGCCCTTGTTGAACAGTGATCACTGGAGATGCATGCATGCATGCTGATGCTGTAGCACCGTGGCGAGTATTTGATTGTCCGCAATAATAATTAGGCCCTTTTTGGTTGACACGTGGCCCGTGCACTATAGTAAGGAATTGTACCAGGGCCTCACTCCTTATTGGCCTTTCACCATCTCCATTCAACCATCCCACATATATAAGTAGTGATCATCTTCCTTCCCATCTCTTCACTAGATGGGATTCTAGGTACTTGCCACAACAGAAATATGTGTATATATAGTAGAAGCATTTTTTTTAGAAAAGAGAATATATTAATATCCCAGCTTCTGCATCGACTAATGCATATAGTTGTTCCTTATTACAAACACAGTCACAAAGGTCCACGCAATCTCAAAAACAAAGTTTTGAGTCAAAGAGGAAAAAGGTAAAGTTTCCAAAAGCAACATCTATAATGCAATTCTATTACTGAATCTCCAACCGTGTCTTGCAAACACCTCCATCGCGGTTGTCTCAATATTCTTGCAACCTATCTTTATCATTTGGCGATCCTCCTCCTTCTGTAATAGGGACCAAAATCTGATCCAGTAAGTCCCCCTGAAGATAACATGCAAATAAGATAGTAGAAGCATAGAAGGTGAGAACCATAGTTTGGAGGTAGTTTGGAGGATGCCGAGGGAATTCCGTTATTTTCCATTAATCCTATGTATGATTTTTCTTCTTGATAATGATTTAGAAATGGGAGGTGGCAGGAAATTTGAAGGCATAAGGTCAATGAGGGGAAGGAGACTCCAGATAAATTACTGTTCTTGTATACTAATTCTAGCATAGCGGACGCAGTCACGGAGTTGTTGAATGTGTGTAAGGACAGGCCTAATGCTGATTCTCCTAGTGCGAACATAAGTTTGTTAGCTTAGCTCTAATATGAGCTCCTCGAGTGGGTGAAGCTCCAAGCGGCTGGTGGCGGGTGATGCCCTGTCATCCTTTGTATATATCCATATGTATCTCACAGCTAGTTGCTCCAATAATGCGGTTGTGCGTTCTGATGTCTTGTGAGGCCTAGCGTAAGGTTTGAGTCCCATTAGCTTGGAAACATTATTTTGTTTTGCAGACATTTGCACATTTAGTCACAAACGCAGAACTGATAATCAAAGTAGAAGACTAACAGGAAGAGTCATCTATGTGCTGCTGACTTAAACTATAGCCAATATGCAATTTTCTAAATTACCTTCTACTCCCTCCATCCCAAATTATAAGACGTTTGACTTTTTTGACACCAAGTTTGACCACTCGTCTTATTCAAAAATTTGTTCAAAATATCAATTCTTTTATCGTGGCTTGGTATATTAATAAAAGTTCCTCAAGAATGACTTAAATTTGATTATGTTTGTATAAATTTTTTGAATAAGACGAGTGGTCAAACTTGAGATAAAAAAAATCAAACGTCTTATAATTTGGGATGGAAGAAGTACAGGATAACTTGAGCTTTTGCGCATCATGGCAGGTGATCACCTCTTAGTTGTCATAGATTCAACACATCCTAGTACCTAATACATGTGCAGCTCAAAGTCAGATATATCTTAAGGAAGTATATTCTCGAGGGCACAGAAGCTGCCCGAAAGTACAAAACTCCATCGCCGCGTCCCTGGCAGCCACGTCCGCTTTTCTCTGCCTCGCGAGTCGCCACATTGCCGATCGCCGTGCCCGCACTGCTATCTCACTCGTCGCGTCGGCGTCAACCACGGCTGCCCTGCTCCTGATCGCCAGCGCGACGACATGGCACCTCACTCTCTTGTCTAGAAAACCGAGTAGAGGTAGCAACCAAGGCCCTTGGTCGACCAAGGCATCCACAAAAATCAGTGCCGCTGATCTTTTTTTCTCTAAAAGGCAGGACAAATGTGCTTCATTAAGATATAGTGTTTATAACGAAATATCAAAGCACACACATGCTTGACCAGACACTTGTCGAGCAACACACCACGTATAAACGTGCCCACACTAACGCAACTATTGTGGTATAAGGTAACCTGTAAATTTTAAGTCTATTTATGGGCTCACGGACAACCCCGCTTGCATTGTTACCGTTGTACCTCAACCATTTTTTATTTTTTATTTGGTTTCTACCATCAGTTCTAAGCAGGCGGTAACGAAGCTCCTCATCAGTCATCACCGCTGACTCGCAAAACCGGCAGTGAAAGTAGTTTCTAAGCCAGTGGTGATGAACTTTGTGTAGTAGTGCTAGTTTGTACTACCTTTACCTTAAGAGCAGCCGCAAGGTATCTTTAGGTTCTTTCCCATCTAGCGAATAAGTCATCCAAGAATGAGCCGGTTGTGGAATGCTCCAGCGTAAGATTCTTCCCCAAATAAGTAATCTTTCACATCAGACAAGATTCACTATAGCGCACGGTGGACAAATGATTTCCCTTTTATTCTTTACACCAGGTGCAAACTTGGGCAACTGATGCTAGCGTTTTCTAGCTAGCACTACCCCCTCCACTGTATTGCACATTCTCTAGAATTCACTCTCTTTTGCTAGGAACCTGAAAAAAATCAATGCTGCAGCTATTCTAAAAAGATCACAATTCTAAGTCCATCTCTAGTCAAACTTCCTAATTTTTTTTACCAAATTTATGTAATAGTATTAAATTTATAACAAAAGATATGTATATTATGAAAATACGTTCCACGATGAACCTACGACAACACTTATTTGATATTATAAAATATTGATTTTTTTTGTATAAAGTCTACCAAATCTAGCTAGAATAGTTTGACTTAGTATTGTACTCGGACTGCATCCTTTAATTTCCTCACGAAGGGATGATTACAATGAAGAAATGAATCACCAGCAATAGCATCACTGTAGATTAAAAGAAACAAGTTGAAACAAACCAAACTTCATAGAAGCATAAGTTGGTCAGAGAATTTGCTAGTGTTCATCAGCTTATGTGAATCCAAAAGAAAAAAAAGTTGAAGCCGAGCCAACTTCTAAGAAACATAATTGCCTAGGTGCTAGAGTATTTGGATATTCGATACATAATCAAAACAAATATAGCAAATTGTCAAACTAAAGGAAATTAATCAAATTAGCACACCTAAAACTACCAGCGACTATGTATCATGCTTGAGGGATGATGTTGAGGAGATTTTTTTTATTGTTCATCAATCCATCTGTATGAATTTTCCTGATCATAGTAGTTTGCAATGGGAGGTGGCAGGAAATTGGAAGGCACACGGATGGAATGTGTGGCGTGGACCCATGGAGATCGAGTTAGAGCTAGCCATCAAATTCATTGCAGTCATTTCTGTTCTACTAGTGGGGGTCATTACTAGTGATAAACAGTAATTTCTATAGGTTATAGGTGTCAGCTGAACTCTGCAATCAAACCAGCTTAGCTCCACTCACTTGGTTGGAGACCCTCATCCAGAAATTGTTCTTCTCGACCAATTCTGAAAAAGAGGATCTTTTGGCACAACACCAGATCAGTTGATACGTGTATGCATGAGTCATGCCATGTGTAAGGGCAGCTTTAGTATTGATTCTAACCATCAGTTCATGTAATGTGAACTTAAGTTTAATTTGGTTCGTTAGCTCTAGTATTCTGTTGTTTGTTCATTCATTGGTCGCAAAAGAAATCACAAAAAATATGAGTTCCGACTCTGTTGGTACCTGAAGCTCCAGGCAGCTAACGGCCACACAGCAACTACTCCATTAGAGCATATTATTGAGTTTTCAATTCCACAGCGTAAATAAATCTACAAAGAGCATAGATATATTTATGATTGATAGGCCTGTGGTACAAATTCCATTACACTACTGGTGCACGCCTGACAAATGGATTGCGTGCACTAGTGTTAGCAGAAACTCATCCATGCTCCTCGCAAATCAGAGGCAGTAGTGCATACAATCCATCTGTCAGGCATGGCCTAATAGTAATAGTAATAGCGTCCGTTCTCCCTCGTTCATCTTGGGCTTCATGTTCTCTCTCCTATCCTCTGAGCTAGTCTTATCTCCACACCTCACCTTCAATTTAACCTGCATTATTATCTATACCTCTACAAAATCTCTGCCCTCATTACTGCCCTGCAGCTACGCTATTAATAATATATCTTTGGTGCTGCTCCCTTCTCCTGCTAGTTTTGTTGTGTTCCCCCATTCAGTGCACGCAGTCCCATCATTTTTAAGCGCTGGGACTCAGTTTGAAGTTTCCACTGCTTTCCCATTTCCTTGTAGTTGTAGAGCTCCCAGGAGGACCGTGGAATCAATGTAAGCTGGATGCTTCTCATCATCTTCTGCTTCTATCTACCCATCACCAGCAACCTGCTGCTTGTAGGTGTAGTTTCAGAACGCAGTCATCCATCAAACCACAAAAATCTAGAGAAAATTCTAGCTCCACATATAGTTGGGCATGGCAGGTATCAGGAATTGCAAAGGTGCAACCAACCAGAATTGGCCTATCTATCACCAGCTAGCTCCTCGCTAATGAAGGCCACTATTCTGTTAATGATTCATGGAATCGCCAGCCATGAAGAAGATTGCACAGCAACCGCGTAGACCATGCCTAGGTGAGGACTGTGCTCCGTGACACGCTTGCTCTGTATCTGCTAGGGTTGCTCTCCGGCCACCACGACCACCTTTCTCTGCCTCGCCATGTTGCCGGCCGCCATGCCCGCACTACTAAGTACTAACTATCACGCTTCGCGTCGACGTCAGCCACAGCCATCCTTCTCCGCCTTGGCACCGACCTGGCAGCGAGCCACTGCCGCCCAACTCTGCTTCGCTTAGCATGCTTCTTCCACGATGTCCTTAGTGACGCCCGCTGTCCGCACACCTGCACGAAGCATCGTCCTGTTCTCTGATACGACAGACACCAACAGCAGCATGTGGAAGAAAAACAAAACCGACGTCAAAAACTGTTTAATTTAACCCAACAGCATCCTGTTCTCCGTGTTGGACTGGGTTTTTCTACTAAGCCGCTGGAAATAGGATTTGTAGAAGGTTTATTTCCATGGACCGAGACACAGGGAACGGAGATGTTGTTCTGCTTTCATTTGCAGAATGTTTTGTGGCTGATAAAGAACAGAAATTCCTAGAGACAAATTAAGAAACATGATTGCTCAAGAGATATGGCAAATGTGCTATATATAGCTATAAGCCCAACTGGCCAATGCTGCATAGAAGGTAGAACCATAGTTTGGAGGTTGATGTTGCTTGAGGAAATGTCTTTATTGTTCATTCATCATCAGTAATTGAACTTTCCTGAGAATGGGAGGTGGCAGGAAATTGGGAGCACGGGGGATGAATTTCATCGGAGTCATCTCTGTTCTTCTAGTAGGGTGATAAACAGTAATTTCTATAAAATTAACAATATTTTTTAGGAGTCAGCTGACACCTACAAACCAGCCTAGTTTCGCGCTTGTGTGGAGACCCTCAGCCAGAACTGTTCTTGTGGATCAGTTCTGACAGAGAGATGATCTTCTGGCACAGCTAGCACCAGAGGTTGATATAGTATATTGTGAACACAAGGTTGACAAGTGCCCTTGTGTGTTCGTTTTGTGATGAGTGATTGTCAATGTGATCCACGAAGTAGGTTGAGTGGTGACTAACCCTACCTTGGCGGAAGCCTTGTGTGCGACATGTCTCTTGGCTTGTGTTGTGCAGGTGTGGAGCACGGAGGCGGTAGCCGACGGCGAGGTGAAGGTCAAGGAGGACGTGCCGTGCCGATGGACCGGAGGGGTGAAGGACGGACGTGAGGCTTGGACCGAGGGACCCGGAGGCCGGATGGCTAGCCGCGGTGGCTGACACTTGGGACATCGACAAGTGCGAGAAGACATGGGAGTGACCGTGTTGACCGTGGAGGTGACACGCTTCGGATGGCGGGGAACGCGTATGGAGTACGCTACTCGCGGAGTGGTTTGATGGTTTGTGCCTCAAAACCATCGGAGGCGGGTTTACGGGTTTGGGCCTCAAAACCCGGGCGGAGGTTCCGAGGAGGAACGGACGGCACGTGGCGGCATCGGGAAGTTCGCGTCGAGGCGAAGCTACCGGTGAGGAGGCGCGGTGGCCGTCGGATCAACATGAAGACCGGGTTGGACCTCTACGCCCTTAGGCTTATTGGTTTAGCTCTTATGTATCCAGGGGTATTTAGGGAAATGTAAAATAGCCCTGTTAAATAGAGGATGGCAGCCCTTGTCTCCTCACCTCTCTCTCCACTTCCATTTTTTCTCTTCCACCTAGGGTTAGGTCTTTTAGTGTCTTATGAGAGAGGTCACATGAACTGAAAATTCGTGGTGTATTTTGTTAAGATTTAGTGTGGGAATGGAGGCTCAAATCCTTCTTTTGCCCTCTGGTGTTCCTATTTGAAGCTGTGATTTTCGTTCTTCATTTTTCCCCATTTTCGTTCATAGCTTTGATCTATATTTCCCAGAGTTTGGATGAATCTCAGGCGACGATTTCTTGGGGATTGGTTCGTGCTAGGTTGAATTTCATCTGTGCAAAGTTTGAGCTCAAATCCTTTGTTTTGATGGAGATCCGGTCGGTTTTTGGTTGAAGGCGGCCTGCTGTTCGTGCTTTCTGTTCTAGGGTTCGGTCCTCTTTCTCTGAGCGGCGTGTGCAGACCCGCGTCGGCTCCTCTATGTGCTCCCAGGCAGCAACTGCACCAGTCTCCTAGTGCCTCGTGCCCTTGGCCGAGCATGTACGGCAGCTGTGTTCCTGCCAGTGCCGCTCACCCTTGCTCGGATCTGTTTCCTTCTGTTCATCAGTTCGTGCTCGTAGCCAGGGAACCAGGCAGTGCAGCCCCTGCCAGCGCTGTGCGCTTCCTGTGCCCGTCACCTGCTTGCTCCTGAACATGCGTGGCTTTCTTGGTCCCTATGCGTGCATCGTTTCAGCAGCATGTTGGAGAGCAGGTTGTTGTGCTTGATTTTTCATGGCTTGTTCTATTTGTACTGATTTTTGATTGGTCAAAAGCACTTGTCTTGCATCCGTGATTTATTTCAAGCAATATTCTTTGGAGTATTAAATTACCTCCTTTTCATACTTGATAGTCACGGTTTGTAAGTTTGCTGCTTCCTGTTCACTCTAGTTTTGTGCAGGACAGGCATCGATGATCACTGGTGAAGGCACTGCTGCCTAAGGATGAAAGCGGTCGAACTCGGTCGAAAAACTCCTCAACCGTTTTCTACTTCTACATTAGAAATACGAAATCGAAAGCGAAAGCGAACAAGTCGGACAAGAAAACGAACACAAACTTACGGAACACGGAAACGAACCAATTCGAGCGGAATTATATCGAACACAGTCGGTATACGAAAATTCAATACGAAACACAGAGTCACCGACCCACGGTGCATAGCATTAAAAAGGTGCACGTCCAAATACATAACAAGTTCACAACTAACAAGTGCATGATCTAGTTCAAGTGCATAGCATTAAACAAGTGCACAACCAACTACATAACACAAGTCTAGAACAAGCAATTAACAGAACATGAACGTCAAGCAATTAACAGAACATGAACGTCTACAAACTATAGTTCATTAGCATCATCCATGATGTCAGGATCACTTTGCATGTCTTTGTCTTCCTCAATGTCCTCAGCGTCCTCTCCCTCCTCCTATATAAGTTTCAAGTTTGCAAAGTGAATTAAAATTTGATATAGCAACTAGCATATTTCATATTAAGCCAGAACATTAGTCAAAGCGTCAACCTCAAGATCATTCACAATTGATCCAACCATTTTACGATCTGAACAAAAAATTAGAAAGGAAAAAAAATCAAAGTATTATTCTCCTGCAATTACAAGTGACTAACTGAAAAAAACAGGTAAAATGAGCACCTTTATTTGCTGCAGCAACCCAATCCTTTGTGCAAATTAATGCCTGTACCATCTCGGGATCCAGACGACTACGATAGGGATCAACAACACGACCAGCAGCACTAAAAGCAGACTCAGATGCTACTGTTGATACTTGTACAACCATTACATCTCTAACAATCTGTGAAAGGATAGGATACTCTTCTCTCTTGTTTTTCCACCAAGCTAAGATGTCAAACTCACCAGCAACTTTCAGTAGGGGTTCCAACATATACCTCTCCAAATCATTTGACTCAGCCATAGCAGGTTCGCTTGCATCATATAAGAATTCTTCTAGGTCATGGTCTACATTTCCCATTAATACATCAACTGTGTTACTAGGTGCAAGTGCAGCCACTTCACTAGTTGGCTTTGATGATGTAGAAGCAGAAGTAGTAACATAAAAGTTGTACAGTTTCTTTACCACACTAATAAACTCATCAAGTTCAGTTTCATAATGAACCCCATGGAACTTCTTCATGTAGTATTCTATGAGCCTTTTCTTATACCTAGGATCAAGAAAACAGGCTACAGCTAGAGCAATGTTGGACTGCTCCCAGTATAAGTTTGCAGTAGGATATGAAGTGCTAGAGAGAATTTCAGTGAGATCATAAAATGTCTTCAAGCAACCAAAAATTGTCAATGCATTGTCCCATTCATTAGAAGATGGAGAAATCTTGGCATACCTAAGTTGATTTGAAGACTTTAGCCTAATAAATGCATCCTTGTAGTACAAGGCATCTCTCAGCATTAGATAAGTAGAATTCCACCTTGTTGAAACATCCATTTGAATACCCCTCTTTGTATCCAACCTAGCTTCGGTGGCACATTTCATAAGCTCTTCCCACTGCAATGGAGACCCTTTCACAGCTAGTACAAGTGATTTGACCTTCCTGAGTGTTCCTGAAATCACTTTCAGCCCATCTCTAGCAACCAAATTGAGAATATGGCAAGCACATCTAACATGAAAAAACATCCCATCACACACAAGGGAACCATTAGCATTCTCTTTAAGATCTAAAATTATATCATTGACAGCCACTTCATTTGAACTAGCATTATCCAAAGTCAAAGCAAACAGTTTTTTTTTCAATGTACCATTTCACCATAACTTCAGTGAATGTCTGAGACAACTTTGCACCAGTATGCCTACCTTTTACATTGAAGAAACCAATAATTCTCTTTTGCATACGCCAACTATCATCTATCCAATGAATTGTAACACACATGTATCCTTTGTTTTGGCATGAGGTCCACATATCCATTGTTGCACTAAAGCGGCACTTCATAGTTTTCAAGTATGCATACAGAGTTTCTTTTTCTTCAAGATATTTGTCTATTATTTCTTTCCTAACAGTGACACGGGATTTTATCGAAAAGCTAGGACGAAGAGATTTTATGAAATCAACAAGATACTCGTGCTCAACTATGTTGAAAGGATATTCATGCATGGTTATTGCCAAATTCAATTTCTTCAAGCTAGCTTCTGGGTCATATTTGAAAGGCTGAACCTGAGCAGTTACAGAACCAGGGATCTTACCAACTGTAAGTTGTTGTTGTCCCTTGATAACACTGTGTTTTGACTTCAAATGGTTCTTGAATGCAGTTGTCCCACAGACGCCCTCAGCTCTATACCTCTGATCACACCTAGAGAAATTGCAGTATCCCCAAATCTCCTCAACCTCCTTTCCTTCCACCTGTGCAAACTCTTTTTTCTTGGTGAAGTAATTCCGGACCCATGATGTGCATTTCTTGAACCTCTTGCCAGAAAGGTGAGCCTCCTCTTCATCCTCGGCATCCTCTAGGTCATCATCATTAACATTAGCTGGAGTTGTGGTTGTTGCTGGTGCACAAGCGGGTTCGGTGCAACTGGTGTCAACATTTGGAGCAGAAGAACCCATCACTGACACTGATGCTGCTATTGATGCTTCTGTAGCTGGACTTTCACAAGTTCCACTAGTGCTAATACTTTGAGATGCAGACCTTTAGCCCCTTTGTCCTGCCAAGAGCCAAGTGAAACATTGTTAAGACTTAAGAGAAATGATCTAACTCAATCCTACAGAAGTTGAAGACTGACAAACAGATACATAACATTGTTATACTTTCTTAAAAAAGCATAAATGCGGCGATGTTTCAACATATTTACAGCCTTACAGGCATAATGCCAGGAGAATGTAGTTAATTCTGATATTTCAGTCCAGTCACAAACCAGAGTTCACTAGTAGATTATTACTGAAGGAGATGAACCAGTACCTGCAGTTGCCGTCGGAGCTGCCAGCGGCGGAAGAAGGTGGCGCACGCTCTTGGTCCTACTCCTACTCTTGCCCTTGCCCTTCGTTCCAGGAGCAGAAACCCCTCCTCCAGCGGGCGCCATCGACGGGCGGAGTGGTGGCGCTGCTTCTATCGTGTTCGGCGACGACGACATGCAAGTGGAGATGAGGTGCGGCGGCACTGGCAGGTGGAGATGAGAAGCGGCGTCACGAGTCGGAGGGGCGGCGTCACTCGTGACTGGAGAGCGGCGTCGCGAGTGGAGGCCTTGAGGGGCGGCGTCGCGACTCGTGAGTCGAGTGCGGCGGCGCATCTGCGTGCGTGCGCGCCTGCGCGGTGCTCCAGCCGCTAGGAAAGGGAATAGGGAGGGGAGGAGGCTGCCGGACAAGATAAAAAATTTAGGGTTGTCAACTTGTTTTGGGCTGGGCCGTTGAGTGGGCTATGCTATGCACCTTTGTGTACTGGACCAAATTCGGTTCAAACCGAATTATAAATACGGGTCACTCCGAATATAATGTAGAAATGTAGAAATCGGTCGAAAAAAGCATTAACCGAATTTGTTCCGATTTCGAATTTGGTATTCCGTATTTCGAATTCGAATTTAGTATTCCGTATTTTGTCCGCAAATACGAATTCGCTCGGGTCAAATATAGAAAACGGTGCGGTTCGGTTCGGGATATTTCCGTTCCTCTTTCATCCTTACTGCTGCCCCTGCGTTTGAGATTGCAGCAGCTGTGCTGCTTGCCGAGAACTAGCTCCTGAGGCCCGGTGTTTTTAGTTCTTACAGGTTCTACTTCCTAGCGTTAAGTCACAGCAAGACAGTTTGCCCAGCTCTGCTGCTTAGTGTTTTGGTGTTCCTGTACTGTGAGTTCTTCTGTGTAGTGGGTGTGCAGTCCCACCCCTACCGTTGTTGTTTGGCCCTTGAAATTTTCAGCTTGTGCTATTGGAATTTCAGGTTCAGCTTTTTGTCTCGTCCGTGGCTTACACGTTTGAGCTCTGATTCGATTTTCGCTTGTTGCGTTGGCTTTGTGGTGTCCCGCTGTGTTCTGAGAGAACATCCACCCACTCATTTGGGTCGTGGACATCACAGAATTTTGTTTTGCGTATTTGGCGGTGAGATTGGGACAACGGCCGAATATTTTGCGAGAAATTTTACGGCTCCCATTCACCCCCCTCTTGTCGCCGTTTTCGGTGCTTCATATATGCATGTCATGTATATACTATATCAATAGTGCTTTGTTCATTCAATGGATGCAAAAGAAAAATACTAAAAAAATGAGGGTTCGTCTCTGTTGGTAGTTGGTACGTGAAGCTTCACGCAGCTATCGGCTCCGTTCCAGCATTCGGAGTTTTCGGTTCCACAGTGTAAATAAATCGAACATAGATCACATATATAATCATGATCGGTAGGCCTAGTGTGGTACAAAATCTATTAATTTATGAGACAGTAGTGTTAGCAGAAACTCATTCATGCTCCTCACAGATCAGAGGCAGTGGTAGTGCATGCGATCCAATCTGTGAGGCATGGCCTAATAGCAATAGCATCCGTCCTCCCTCATTCGTCTTGCACTGGCTTCATGCTCTGTCCAACACACCTTGCCTTCAATTAAAATCTGCATTATCTACACCTCCGTAAAAATACGTGCTCTCGTTACTGCCCTGCTACTCTATTAATACAACTTTGGTGTTTGATACTTTCGATCTACTCCCTTCTCTAATTGTATTCTCCCGCTCAGTGTAGTCTCGTCACTTTTAAGTGCTGGGGCTCAGTTTGAAGTTTCCACTTCTCTCCCATTTCCTTTGTAGTTGTAGAGCTCGCACAGCAGAACTGTGCCTGGAAGCAAACGATGGTTTTTGTAGAGCTCGCACAGCAAAACAATAGGCAGGCCGACGTCAGACCACACCCCACTCCTCACGCTCTCCACTGATCTCCCCAAGGCTGGGTTCTTTCGTTTCGAGAATTACTGGCTCCACCACCAAAGTTTCCTACCTACTGTCCTCTCGGCTTGGCAGCAGGCGCTGGTCAAGGCGGATGCGGCTGGGCAGCTGGCTGTTGGAGTTGTTCCAAATTCACTCCAGGATATAGGCCGGGCTTCTGACGGAGCGAAGCGGAGGCCCACAGAAGCCGAAGGCTGGGTCATTACCAAATTCACTCCAATGCGTACGGTACATATACCCTTGCTAGGGTTTCATAGAGAGTTGATTCTCTTGTAAGCCGCCACAGGCGTGTAACTCAAAACTCTTGAGATAGTGAGATTGTTGCTGGCTGGTGCCCGTGGTTTTTCCCCTTCGCATTGGAGGGGTTTTCCACGTTAAATCGTGTGTCTCCGCTGTGATTGATTTCGTTTTACTTCATATTCCATACGTCGTTTATAACACTGGCCGCCTGCATCAAGTCAACTAGAGCAGCAGCAAAGGTTTGGTCTAGGTGTTTCAGGGCACCGATCCAACTCATTAACAATTGCCAGTTCATAATCCAATTGTTGGACTACTATGAAGAAATAAGGCTCCTGTCTCATGAGGAATTCCAGGTTCGCAGGGATGCTCAGGAAACTCTTGAGCAGGCAATCATGGCAAAGGCAACATTTTGGAAGCAGCGCAGCAAGCACAAGGCCATCAAAGAGGGAGACTCCAACATAGCCTTCCACCACGCGCAGGCGACTCAACGAATGCGCCAGAACTACATCCGCATGGTGCGGGTGGGAGACGTGGAGATCATCAATCACGCCGGCAAGACATCTGCGCTGACCAACTACTTCACCTCCATCATTGGGGTCTCTGGAAACTCACACAGTGTTGATCTGGATACACAAGACCAAGTGAAAGCATCACCGCGGAGTTCACTGAAGCTGAAACAAAACTCGCCCTGCTATCAATGAACAGAAACAGCGCACCCGGCCCAGACGGCCTCGGGCCGGCGTTTTACAGGGCGGCCTGGGCAACAGTCAAAGTGCAGGTCATGAACTTCATGACTGCTTTCCACCGTGGTGAGGCTCAACTCGAGCGCATCAACCGATCCCACATGGTGTTGATTGCCAAGAAACCGGGCGCGGTAGATGTGGACGCTTTCAGGCCAATCTGTCTCCAAAACTGCAGCCTGAAGATTCTATCCAAGGTCCTAACAACAAGACTACAGAAAGACATTCCAAACCTCATCGACATCAGGCAAACAGGGTTCATCAGGGGCCGATCCATTTCAGATACCTTTGTTCATGCTGCTGAGCTGGTACAGGTGTGCCACAAGAGAAAAAAGCGGGCTGTGGTGCTAAAGCTGGACTTCGCCAAGGCCTTCGACACTGTACATTGGGATGGTTTGTTCAGGGTCATGCAGGCAAGGGGATTCAGTGAGCTTTGGATTCATTGGATGAAGAGCATCCTGAACTCATCGAAGTCGGCAGTACTTGTGAATGGATGTCCCGGGCCATGGATCTCATGTAGGAGGGGCTTGCGGCAAGGAGACCCGATATCACCATACCTGTTCCTTCTTGTCGCTGAAACACTACAGTGCCTGATCAGAAGCTGCCATGAAATACAACACCCAACTGAAGACGGTCTGCCCTGTGAGGTGCTGCAATATGCGGACGACACACTAATCGTGCTCAGAGGAGATTCACAGGCGGTGACTCTACTCAAACAGATCCTTGATCGTTTTACTGCTATGACGGGACTGCATATAAACTATGCCAAAAGCACTTTGGTGCCTATTAACTTGGATGAGCAGACGACATGTGCCTGCGTGCAAGCAATCGGATGCAGAAGAGAGGGGTTCCCACAACCATACCTCGGCCTTCCACTTTCTACACACAAGCTGCCCATTTCAGCGTACACTCCCTACATTCAGAAAACGGACAAGTACCTAAGCTCCTGGCAAGCACAATTTCTGAACCCTATGGGACGGGCAGTACTGATAAATTACGTACTGGACAGTCAGCTAGTCTACTTCATGAGCTCACTGCAATTACCGCCATCGGTAATACATCAAATGGATCAAAGGAGACAGGCCTTCCTATGGTCAGGAGAGAAGAACGGCAAATCATCGCCGGCAAGCTGTCTTGTTGCATGGCCAAGGGTATGTGTGCCATGAGACCTAGGAGGGCTTGGCATAAAAGACATGGGAACACAGAATATCTGCCTACTACTCAAGCTCATCCACAGGCTGCATTGCCCACCGTCACCTGCATCGGCCTGGGCGCTCTGGGTACAGCGCCGAGTATCACTGGTGACTCTGAAGGGGGATACTCATGGTGAGCACTGGGACGTCCTTAGGTCGCTGCTGCCACTCTACCAGGCGATCTCTTCGGTGCAGATTGGCAACGGCACAACCTGCTCCTTCTGGATGGACGTTTGGCTTGGCGATGAGGCACTTGCAGACTGGTGCCCGGCACTATATAGCCACTGTGTCGCAAAAGATGCAAGTGTCAGCGAGATGGTCACTATAGGCCTACAGCAGACAATGGTACCGAGTTTATCAAACAGAGCAACTCTGGAACTGCAGGAGGTGCAGGGGGAAATGGCGAACTTGCAGTTGATACGAACTCCTGACCAGCGCACATCGCCTTTCTTCAGAGAAAATCACAGCCTCGACAGCGGTGAAATTTATCACCTTCTCAAATCGAGAGGTCAGCAGCCTGATAACCGTGCTGCTTTCGTTTGGCAGAACTCCGCACCACCGAGAGTCCAGCTGTTCATGTGGCTGCTCACTCAGCGACGCATCCAGTGCCGGTCCGTGCTTCATCGGAAGCACGTTCTACAGGATGCCATTTGCGAGATTTGCCATCAAGAGGAAGAAACGCCTGAGCACATAATCAGTGGCTGTACCCTGGGATCACAGTTCTGGCACAAACTAAATATGCCGGACATGATTGGCAGAGACATTACTACTATCTACATGACCACAACACCTGCTGAGGTGCCTCGAGATGAGTTTTCGGCCTTCGTTGCACTGTGCTGCTGGCAACTCTGGAAGGCCAGAAATGCCTTTGTTTTCAGGAATGAAACACACAATACCGCACAAGTCCTGGGGGAATGCACAACAGCTGCTGAACAATGGCGTTTCAGATTCAAGAAGAAGATGAAACACATAGCTGAAAAATGGTGCCACATCTTCGAGATGGCCAGACAACAATAGAGTTTTTGCCACCTTTTTAGCTTGAATCGATTTGGGTTCTGTTGGAGTTGTTCCAAATTCACTGCAAGATATAGGCCGGGCTTCTGACGGAGCGAAGCGGAGGCCCGTAGATGCCGAAGGCTGGGCCGGAGCGTAGCGGTACGGTATATATATACCCTTGCTAGGGTTTCTTGGAGACTTGATTCTCTTGTAAGCCGCCACAGGCGTGTAACCCAAAACTCTTGAGATAGTGAGATTGTTGCTGGCTGCCCGTGGTTTTTCCCCTTCGCATTGGAGGGGTTTTCCACGTTAAATCGTGTGTCTCCGCTGTTATTGATTTCGTTTTACTTCATATTCCATACGTCGTTCATAACAAGTGGTACCGGAGCTGCGGTTGCTGTAGGGTTCATGACGACGTCGATGAAGTTCGATCTTTCGCTGCTGAACTACGACACGCGGTTCTCGCTATGGCAAGTCAAGATACGGGGAATTCTGGCGCAGACTCATGACTATAATGAGGCGCTGGATAACTTCGGCAAGAGGAAGGCCGATTGGACTCCTGAGGAGATCCGCAAGGATCAGAAAGCTCTCGCCCTAATTCAGTTATATCTTCATAATGATATTTTGCAGGAGTGTTTGAAAGAGAAAACTGCTGCAGAACTATGGCTGAAATTAGAATCGATCTGTATGTGCAAGGATCTAACCAGTAAGATGCAGATGAAGATGAAGCTGTTCACTCTGAGGATGAAGGAGGAGGATTCGGTGATGACCCACATCGCTGAATTCAAGAAGATCGTGGCCGACCTAGTGTCGATGGAGGTGAAGTATGATGATGAGGACTTAGGTCTTCTACTGTTATGTTCTTTGCTAAATCCGTATGCAAATTTTCGTGACACCATACTTTTGAGCCGTGATGAACTAACCCTAAAGGAAGTTTATGAGGCTCTCCAGTCTAAGGAGAAGATGAAAGTTATGGTGTAGCATGACGGAACGTTGTCCTCAAATGGCGAAGCTTTGCATTTGAGAGGCAGAACTGATAACAGATCCTCATATGATAGCAATGATGGTAGAAAGAACTACGAGAGGAGAGGCCGTTCAAAGTCCAAGCCGCATGGTAATAAAAAGTTCTGTGTTTATTGCAAGCTGACAAATCATAATGTTGAGTATTGCAGAAAAGTACAGAATAAGGAGAAGAGAAAAAACAAGTCGGCTGGTAAGGTCTCTGTTGCTGCTGCTGCGTCTGATGATGATTCTGGAGATTGTCTGATAGTGCTTGCTGGTTATGTTGCTGGTCATGATGAATGGATTCTAGATTCCGCATGTTCGTTTCATATTTGCACTAACAGAAATTGGTTTAGTTCATATAAGTCTGTGCAGAAAGGGGATGTTGTGCGGATGGGAGATGATAACCCATGTGACGTCGTGGGGATTGGATCAGTTCAGATCAAGACTGATAATGGCATGACACGCACGCTGAAAAACGTCAGGTATATACCAGAGATGTCCAGGAATCTTATCTCATTGAGCACGCTTGATGCAGAAGGTTACAAATATTCCGGTTCAGATGGCATTCTGAAGGTATCAAAAGGTTCTCTTGTCTGTTTGAAAGGTGATCTTAATTCTGCAAAGTTATATGTCCTTAGAGGGTGTACTTTACATGGTTCTGATTCCGCTGCTGCTGCTGTTACTAATGATGAACCTAGTAAAACTAACCTTTGGCATATGCGTTTGGGATATATGAGTCACCATGGTATGACAGATTTGATGAAGAGAAACCTGTTGAAAGGCTGCACTTCGAGTAAGATCAAGTTTTGTGAGCATTGCATTTTCGGCAAGCATAAGAGGGTACAGTTCAACACTTCTATTCACACCACCAAAGGTACTCTTGATTATGTTCATGCTGATTTATGGGGTTCTTCTAAGAAGCCCTCACTTGGTGGTGCTCGTTACATGTTTACAATTATTGATGATTACTCTAGAAGGGTTTGGCCTTATTTTCTAAAACAGAAAGATGATACTTTTGCTGCTTTTAAGAACTGGAAAGTAATGATAGAAAGACAAACTGAAAGGAAGGTAAAATTGCTTCGTACTAATAATGGTGGAGAATTTTGTTCGCATGCCTTTAATGATTATTGCAGACAGAAAGGCATTGTTAGGCATCACACCATACCCCATACTCCACAACAGAATGGTGTGGCTGAACAGATGAACAGAACCATTATCTCTAGGACCCGTTGCATGCTGTCTCATGCAAGGATGAGCAAGCGTTTTTGGGTTGAAGCTGCTAATACTGCCTGTTACTTGATAAACAGGTCACCTTCTATTCTACTAAATAAGAAAACTCCTATTGAGGTATGGTCTGGTACGCCTGCTGATTATTCACAGTTAAAAGTTTTTGGATGCACTGCTTATGCTCATGTTGACAATGAAAAATTAGAGCCTAGAGCTATTAAGTGTCTTTTCCTTGGTTATGGTTCAGGAATCAAAGGCTATAAATTGTGAAATCCTGAAATAGGGAAGCCTTTTATGAGCAGGAGTGTTGTATTCAATGAATCTGTGATGTTTACTAACAGTTTGCCCTCAGAACGTGTTCCAGAAAAAGAGTTGCAGCGTATGCGCATGCAGGTGGAGCATGTTGATGACGATATAGGTGTGCAGGTGGAGCCTGCTAATGAGCAGGATGACCATAATAATGATGTTGCTGATAATGATGCTCATGATGATGTTCAGCAAACTCCTCCTATTTTGCAGCTAGAGGAGGAATTACCTATTGCTCAACGCAAGTCAAAAAGGACAGTTGTACCTCCTAAACGTCTTATCGAAGAATGTAATTTGTCTTACTATGCTTTGAGTTGTGCTGAACAGGTGAAGAATGTTCATGAGCCAGCAACCTATAAAGAAACTGTTCGTTGTGCTGATAGTGAGAATTGGATTTCTGCTATGCATGAGGAGATGCAGTCTCTTGAGAAGAACAGTACATGGGAGGTTGTTCCTTTGCCTAAAAAAAAGAAGACCATAAACTGCAAGTGGATCTTCAAGAGAAAGGAGGGTTTATCTCCAAGCGAGCCTCCAAAGTATAAGGCAAGGTTAGTTGTAAAAGGCTACAGTCAAATTCCGGGTGTTGACTATAATGATGTGTTCTCTCCAGTGGTAAAACACAGTTCAATTCGTACTTTCTTGAGTATTGTTGCTTCACATGATCTTGAGCTTGAGCAGTTAGATGTGAAGACTGCGTTTTTGCATGGAGAGCTAGAGGAGGACATATACATGGACCAACCGGAAGGGTTCATAGTGCCTGGCAAGGAAAAATATGTGTGCAAGTTGAAGCGCTTCTTGTATGGTTTGAAACAGTCCCCTCGTCAGTGAAACAAGAGGTTTGATTTATTTATGTTGTCACACAGTTTCAAAAGATCTAGATATGATAGTTGTGTTTACATCAAGCATGTTAATAGATCACTTATATATTTGATGTTATATGTTGATGATATGCTGATTGCTGCCAAGAGCAAGATTGAAATCACTAAGTTAAAGAAGTTGTTAAGTAGTGAGTTTGATATGAAAGATCTTGGTAGTGCTAAGAAAATTCTTGGTATGGAAATTAGTAGAGACAGAAAATCTGGTTTGCTATTTCTTAGTCAACAAAATTATATCAAGAAAGTTCTTTAGCGTTTCAACATGCAAAATGCTAAGGTTGTTAGTACCCCTATTGCACCTCACTTTAAGTTGTCAGCTGCTCAGTGTCCTAGTACAGATGCAGAGATTGAGTACATGTCAAGGGTTCCTTATTCTATTGCTGTTGGGTCTTTGATGTATGCCATGGTTTGCTCTCGTCCAGATTTGTCATATGATATGAGTCTTGTTAGTAGATATATGTCTAATCCTAGCAAAGAACATTGGAGGGCAGTTCAGTGGATTTTCAGATACCTCAGAGGCACAGCAGATTCATGATTGAAGTTTGGAAGAACTGATAAGGGTCTCATTGATTATGTGGATTCTGATTATGCTGCTGATCTGGACAGGCGAAGATCAATTACTGGTTATGTGTTTACTGTTGGCAGTTGTGCTGTGAGTTGGAAGGCTACGTTACAGTCTGTTGTTGCTTTATCTACTACTGAAGCAGAATATATGGCTATTTGTGAAGCGTGCAAAGAATTAATATGGTTGAAAGGTTTGTATGCTGAACTCAGTGAAATTGAATCTTGCATAAGTTTGCACTATGACAGTCAAAGTGCAATTTACCTCACTAAAGATCAGATGTTTCATGAGAGAACTAAGCACATAGATATCAAGTATCATTTTATGCGTGATGTGATTGAAGAAGGTAAGCTGAAGGTATGCAAGATTAGTACTCATGATAATCCTGCTGATATGATGACAAAGTCTGTTCTTGTTGCTAAGTTTGAGTTATGCTCAAGCTTAGTTGGTTTAATTGAATAGTCCAAGAGACTATTGTTGGCACCAGTGGTTTTCTATCTTTGTTGTTCAGGATGATTGGTTGATTTATGATACAAGATGAATTTTGTCTTAAGGTGGAGTTTGTTGGAGTTGTTCCAAATTCACTGCAAGATATAGGCCGGGCTTCTGACGGAGCGAAGCGGAGGCCCGTAGATGCCGAAGGCTGGGCCGGAGCGTAGCGGTACGGTACATATGTACCCTTGCTAGGGTTTCTTGGAGACTTGATTCTCTTGTAAGCCGCCACAGGCGTGTAACCCAAAACTCTTGAGATAGTGAGATTGTTGTTGGCTGGTGCCCGTGGTTTTTCCCTTTCGCATTGGAGGGGGTTTCCACGTTAAATCGTGTGTCTCCGCTGTGATTGATTTCGTTTTACTTCATATTCCATACGTCGTTCATAACAGGTTCAACATCACCACTTGCGTGATGATGTAAAGAGCGAACGTATTGTAACTATCCTTGGGGCCGTTTTTGGGCCAACATATATAAAAATCAGGTGGGGAACGCCTTTCCCCCGTTGACCGTAAAAAAACGATGGTTGCTTCACGTCATCGGCTGCTGCTGCTTCTTATAACCCATGACCAGCAACCTGCTGCTGCTTGTAGATATGTAGTTTCAACAACACGATGATCCATCAACCACAAAAATCTAGAGAAAGTTCTAGCTTGTTATATATTACCCTTGCTTGCTTTTTTTCGAGCATATTACCCTTGCTTGCTAGTTGGGCATGGGAGGTATCAGGACTGCCAGTCGCCATGCATGCTCTTCATCCACGACGACCTTGGCTGCGCCCGCTGCCGGCACGAAGCATCCTATTCTCTGATTACACCAGCAGCCAGCAGCGCTTGTGGAAGAAACAAAACCGTCCTCGAAACCTGTTTAACCCAACAGGTCTAATTAAACCGTTTTCATTCCTCTCCAAGGCGCTGGAAAAGTGGAAACAGGATTTGTATAAGGTTTCCGTGGAGACACAAGGAACGGAGATTTTGTTTTGCTTTCATTTGTAGCTTGTTTTGTGGCTGGTAAAGATCAGAAATTCCGTGAGACAAATTAAAGAAACAGGATTGCTCAAGAGATAGATAGCTGTCTGCAGAACTATACTATCCAATGTCGTACACCCTTAGGTTCGGCAACGGAAGTAGAGGGAAATTGATTGCAACATCCATCGTGTGAGCTCATGTCGATAGCAAGAACATGTGTAGCTCCGTGATATACATGTAGCTAATTTGAGAAAATACTCTCCCTCCCACGGAATGAATCTAAAAATGCTTGAAAGGCCACTAGCAAAGTTCTCGTGACAAATATACCATCAACTTAGTTTTTTTTATTTCTCTGTGCCGCTACCGCGCCAACCCACTAGAGCAACTACAACAATTAATGTCTCATAAAACAGGCCACCACTTGTGATTTCAAGGCCTTGTTTATTGAGCTCAATTCCAACAGTAAGTGAGGGTCTCTATTTTTTTGGATCTACTTGTCAGTCGTATTGTTGTTATTTTTTTCCTCTCCTATTATCCTACTCCGGTCCCGGCGCTAGTGGATCAGGCTTGACGGGGAGAGTCGGGCTTATTAGCCTCGGTGGCGGTACTGCAGGAGGGGACTATCTCAACGGGGAAAGGCAGGCTCGGCCTCGATGGGCGTGGCGGGAGGGAATACGGTGGTGGCGTGGGAGAAAGTTGGGACGGAAAAAAGATGTGTAGAAGGGAATTGGTGCGGGGTTTTCCTAGAAAGAAATAGGGAGCTCTCTACGTACTCTAGCAGATGGGACTAAGGGGAAAGATGTGGGGGCCTTCATAAAGTATGGACTCGAGTTAGGGTCCTATTGGATTAAGGACCTATTTGTTTTTGCTTTCTGCCAGCTAAAAACAAGAAGATTAAACAAACAGGCTAGTCATTGAGTTGGCTTTAGAAAAGCTAGAAAGTTGGCTTCTAAGGAAATAAACTAAAATCTGACAAACACATTTTGAGCTGCTTTTCTGGCTTTTGTTGTACTGAGAAGCTAAAATTTTATAAAAAATCAATAGCAAAAAGTTAACAGGCAGAAGTAAAAAAAACAAGAAGTAAGTCTTTGTGCCAAAAACTGCAGCCCAAACAAATAGGTGGCCATAAGTTTTGCCTAGGTGCTAGAGTATTAAGAGATTTAATATACATAAGCACAATAAATATAGCAAATTGTGAAACTAAAGGAAATAAGTCTAAGAAGAACCTAAAAGTACTAGCAACTCTGTATCACGCTTTGCCATGTTTGGTTTGAGCCTTGGAAAGTTTGTCTAACAAAAATGGTTGCATGAGAGGTGCCTGTAAAGTCCATGCTTTTTTGCATGGCTAGGCAAGTTTGAGGAAGATGTGTTTGGTTGGATGTTGTAACACACCAGTGTTAGGCTTGCATTAGCATTTGCAAATCATGTGCATAAGCATAATCATGCATTGATAAGCATCACATGAAATATAGACTTGAAACATGTTAACGAAACATACATGTTGCAATGTGTTGTTTCAGTAGATTCAAAATTATGTTGATGCTTGTTATGCCTTGTATGTGCTTGTTTGATTAAATGAACAACTTAGAAATGTTTAGCAAACAATTTGGAGCAAGGTTTGTATTCAAAATTTTCTCAAATTTTGCTTTTAAAAATAATCTAGAAAAATAGAGTTTTGATTTAAATTTGACTTTAAATCCTTAGTTTAAAATCTATTGGGATTTTGACTTTGCTCTTTTTGGCAAAGTTGAAGATCACAAATTTTAGAACAACTTTTGTTTTTGAGTCAACTTGTGAAAATGCTTTTTAATTGCTCAAAACGGTGAAATTGGGGCTGTTTGTTTGAAAAAGAAAAGGAAAATCATTTTCTCCTCCTTGATGGGCCGCCGCCTCCATTCCAGGCCTGCCCACGAAGCCGGCCCGGCCCAGCTCCGCGCCTGCCTCTGCTCTCGCCTGCGCGCGCGCTCGCGCCCGACCAGCGGCAGGAGCTCGCCGCCGTGTGGCCGTATGTCGCCGGCGCTGCTCACCTGGTGCCACGCCGTGGCCCCCATTGCCGCGCCACGCCTCCAAATCGGTACAGCCGAGCAGCCGCTCCCCATCCTCGCCATTTTGCCTCTCCCTCTGCCTGCTCTCGCGCTCGCCAGCAACCGCAGCTGTCGCGGGCGCCATTGCTGCCAGCCCCGCGAGCTCTACCGCCAGCACCTCGGCTCCGCGCGCCACCTGCCGCCTACGCCTCTGCCCCTGTGCTCGCGTGTGCTTGTCGTAGGCAAGACAGGTAAAGGCCGCGAACCCCTCCCCTTCTTCTCACCGCACGGGCCGCCATGGCCGAGCTCGCCGGACCTCGTGCCCGCGCCAGCAACTGCTCTGCTTCCCCCTTCTCCCCGCACCGTCGCGCGCTTCCACTGCTTCGCACCACCGCGAAACCGGTGCGCCCCTTCCCGCGCCTTGCCGTGGCTAGGAATGGCGGCCTCACTGAGCGCAGCGCCGCCGCTCCGCCATCGCCGCCGGTGAGTCCGTACCGGTGCTCCCCCGGCTCGATCAGCTAGAGCGCCTGACTCGCCTCGCTGCGGGGAGCACGATGGTGCTCACCCCGCGGCCGGAGACCTCACCGTCGGCGAGTTCTCACCGCCGGTGATCTCCCCCTCTCTCGGCTGTATGACATGTGGGGCCTCGGGTCCCACTGTTAGCCACTGTGTGTGGGTCTGGTTGCACTACGCCGGGTGCACTCAGCGATTTAGGCCGGGTTTTTGAAAAAGGATTTTAGAAATGATTTTCTAGATTATATTTAAATGCTTGTTTAATTCATAACTTGGTAAATATTGCTCAGAAAATTGTGAAACAAATTTTGTTGTGATCCTTGTTGTCAGATCTACCTATTAAAATTATTGCATGACAATTTTGTGATACTTTTATATATATACCTTTATTTAAATGATTAAAATGTTGATTTCTTAGAAAAATGCATAGTAAATAGAATATAGGTCAGAAAATTATGGTTCTTATTTTGTTAGCCTTGTTTTGCTATGTACTTTCTATGAAAAATAATTGACATGCATGCTCTATGGGAAGATATGGCTAAATAATTTATGTGCATTTATTTGTTGTTTCTTGTAAAATTCCTAAAGCCAAAAATATGAATAATACATGTAGGTGAAACTTTTTATACGGTGATTATATACTATGTAGATCATGGAAAAATAATAAAGCTGTTGTTTGACACTTTTCATAGTACGAAGTATTTTCATGCTCAATTATCCACCATATCTTGTCATTTTTGTGTAGGCTGCTATACTTATCCAAATGCAATGAAAATTTTATGATAGACTACTTATTGCAGGTGGAAGCTACTGTAATTTTCTCCTAATTTTCTGAGCACCAGAATTATATGTTGCTGTTGTAGCCTTAGTTTAAAATAAAATAAAATAACCTTCTTTATGCATGATTAGTTTAATTGTGTAGTTTTGGTGTATCTTTGAAGCACCTTGACTTGCTAGTATGATTTGGTATGTTAGGGTAACCATTGTGGTGTTAGTGTAGTAGTACCTGTGTTCGTGGTTATGTGGTGGTTAGTGGTACATGTTCTTGGATGATGTTAACCACCTGGTAGAAGAGTTTTACACATACTCTGTCAAATAAAGTTAAACATATTCATCTACATTGCATGCAATCATAATTATCATGTGTCATCTCATCTGATGTACCACTTGTATAATCACTTATACCAATGCATCATACAGGATGGCAGGAGGAAATGCAAGTAGCGGTTCAAGAGGAATAGGCCGAGACCGACCCACAAGAAATTCAGACACAGGAGGTGCCCGAGGCCGAGGAGCATGGAGAGGATCTGCCCGAGTGTGTTGATCACCAGCCTAGTTCCTTCGAAAGAGGCAAGCCCCGGAGCATTATAAGTCTCCTACTTTATAAAAGCAATTAATTATATAAGTTCTATATATGGTTGCATTAAGTTATAGGAGTTGAGTGAGACCATTGATGCATATATTATGTCCTTGTCTACCTTAATATATATCTTATCCTGCTAGGTCTAGGACCGAGTTAAATGCTTAGCCCTGCTTAGACCGGTAGCAGTCGGTGATTTTCTATCACCGGTAATTATAGGTGATTACCGAAATACCTTAGCTACGAATGCTATCATGGAAATAACCAAGGGTTGATGGATAATTGAAGACCGGGCAGAATAAATATTTGGGGCAACTAGACAGGGTTTTGGGGTGCTGGTAGTATCTGTCTGTGTCGGTTAAGGACCGATCATTGCTCGTCTCTCTTGTCATGTTGAACGCATGCCTCACATTTAGCTGGCCGAATAAAGTACCTTTCGACCACGAAGCCAGTGGCACTATTCGGGTCGGGATCGACCTGCTAGGCGTGCATATTGGTGCGGATGAGGGTATGACAGGGGCACAAAGAGTGAGCCCAAGGGCAGGCAAGGCCTGATTCCTGGCAGACGGGAGGCCCCTGGGTATTGCGGTCCCTGTTTGTCTCGCGACGTTACCGGAATGGTATCATTGGAGACCTGTAGCTCACTTCGCGAGTGAGTGTGGTTTGTGTGAGTAATAAATTACCAGCTGATTAGGAATCGATTTGAATCGCCATCGCTCCTGAATAGTGAGCACTTGACTCGAGCTACGGCATCGTAGTAATAATGATGGAACACGGATGATTATATGGATGATGTTAGAAATGCTAAATCTGATATGGTAACTTGATGTTAATGGTTAATCAAGTGATTGCTATAGCATAAATGCTTACTTAGAGTGACAGGTTATAATAAAGATGATGCTAATACTTAAAATGGTTTATTCATAATAGTTTATGCTTTTCGCAAATGAGTCAGTTAGCTCACTAAAAGAAAGTCTTGCATACTCCTTGGTGTCACTTTATTTCCGTTTAGGGCGGGTAAGTCTAGCTGAGTACATTTTCGTACTCAGGGCTTTGTTCCCATTGTTGTTACAGATGGCCAGATGTACTATGGATATTGCATCAACTGTCTGTATCCCACGATGGACGACAATTAGGACCAAGGGCATGGTCGCTCCGTACGTCTTATCCGATGCTTTTGCTGGACATGACTACTGTCTGGCACTGTAATTCGAACTAAGTGTGTGTATGAAGTCTCGAAACTATTTGCTTCCGCTACTTTATTATGAACTTGTTTGGTAGTAACTTTATGTTCCGAACTCCGATGTATTCGAAATGATGTTGCGAACTTTATGTAATATGTGACTGTGGCTGCTAAACTTGTACAATCTTGGTTAGTATGTTTGTTGGTTTGAAATCCTTCGTGATTTCACGGACTACTGAGTTATATGGGTTTAAGTTTGTTAAATTATCTGCTCCTGCGAAAAATTTTTTACTTAATTTCGTATAATTTGTCGGTTCTGTTACAGATGCATATGCCTGAGGGCTTTCACAACACTCCAACATGGAGTACTCCCCCAAATGCCACATTCGCACTAGTCTTCCATGTCAATGTGTATTGTAGCCCTGCAGTGCGTCAGTGTGTCTCTTGCAGGAGATACATTGGCTTCATCCGACAGAAGTAGCAAGCAGCAGTCTGGAGAGCGTTGGGGAGCTGCGGGACGGTGGCCTCCTCTTTGAAGGTGGCCTCCTCTTTGAAGTGTCAGAAAAGCTAAAGAAAGAAGACATGCGTCAGTATGACAAAAGTAGCAGGCAGTAGAAGTTTGCATTGGGAACTTAGGAGTCCTGAACCCTTCATGTCTACATGTATTTCTACTTTTTGTTCAAGCTAACGAACTTGTTAGCCCGCGTTGGGCGTGCTCTGAGAATGCTAACCACATTATATATTTATATTTCACATTAGTTGAAGTGAGACACGTATCTAATTAAATATGTCAATCTATGTATGTATGTTAATAAGTACTTTCAGTAGGGTATATTATTTCTAATTATAAACCCATTTGAAATCGTTGACTTAATTTTTTGTTTTGTAAAGAGAAATTTGGATGTCTCAAATAAAATAATATTAGCTAAATATTCTTGGTTCATCGGATTATATGGGAGAAAAGTAGCAGCGCTAATTAACAAAGAATGAACATGTGGCGTCATGATATAGATTTGGGGGAAAAGGACCAAATGCTAAGCGCCTCCACTAGGCATTCAAAAACGAGTGCGAGAGGCTGGCAAGTGGTGCTTAATTATCTCCATCATGGCAGAGGCAACAAAATCTGTGCTCAGGACATCGATCGATCAACTAAATACGATCCTGGCACATCACAGGTAGCGCTCCAACCAGGCATTTTGTTCGAGGTTCAAACCAAATAGGACCTATATGCACTTCAACACACTTTGAAAATTGATTGTGTTCCATTTCTTCGAACACATGAAGGTTGCATTGAATGCACTTTGAAACCACCGAGCATATACACAGCCCACCATCAATTTGTCTTTCAATTGATAGTGGTTTATAATGGGAGCTTGTATTACAATGCCCCGCATGTTCTTTATTAGTTCTTTACTCTCTAAAATAGAAGTAACAAGGAAGAACATTGCTCATATATACTGAGTATGAGCGATCAATTGATAAGCCTTTGCTCACTATTTATGAGCCTTTCAGCCTCTCTATCCGAAAATCCCTTGTATGTCTGTTGTGCTTCCATCCTGTCTCATTGCTAAGTGTTCTAGGTACTCATATCAGCTATAACTATAAGCCCATAAAGGACCAATGCCTCATAGAAGGTAGAACCATAGTTTGGATGACAGATGATGTTGTGGAGATTTATTTATTGTTCATTAATCATCAGGACGGATAATTTCGTTGATAGTGGTTTAGAATGGGAGGTGGCAGGAAATTGGAAGGAAGGAGTTGAATGTGTGGGTGGATCCATGGAGACCAAAGTTGAGCTAGCCTTCAATATCATTGGAGTCATCTTTGTTCTGACAGTGGGGTGATCAACAGTTGTAGGATTAACAATATTATAGGAATCAACTGACCCAACAAAAACTAGCCAGCTCGGTTGGAGACCCTCACCTAGAAAGAGTGTTTGATTTGAGAGCGAGGTTGATAGGATACGGTCATCCATGAATTCTGTGATAATTGCCTAGATGCTAGAGTATATGGACATTCAATATAAATAATCAAAATAAATATAGCAAATAGTCAAACTATAGGAAATCACTCTAAGAAGCACCTAGAAGTACCAGCAACTCAACACGCTTAAAGTACTGGCACTATGGGCATGTTTGGCTAGACATGGAGAGTTTGCCTAGCAAAAAATGTTGCTCGAGAGTTGCCTCTAAAGTTCAGGTTTTCTGCATGGCTAGGCAAGTTTGAGAAAGACGTATGTGTTTGGTTGGATGCATCTGCCTGAGAATGCTAAGAGCAACTCCATCAGGACCCCTACTTCAGCTCCCATAGCTAAATATGGGTGCGCAGGCCAAAAACTGTACTCGAGCAGGGTCCTATTAGGGCCCTCAAATTTGGTTGCTTGGCACACCAAAATCCTCCCTCCGGCCCTCATTTCTGGGGCTCTAGGCCAAGCCCCCAAATCACCATTTCAGGTAGTTGCTCCTCCCACACATCTTTCCCTAGTCCGCTCGAGCGCCCACGAGCGCACCGCCCATCCCCGCCCCTGCGTGTCCATCCCTGGTGCAATGGTCTCCCATGCCTATGCACCCCTCTCAGTCTCCCGTGCGGAGCCTCCCGCCCCTCCTCGTTGGAGCCGTGGCGCCCCTCGCCGCCCACCCTGTCGGAGCCACCGTGCCTCACGCGCTGCCCTTTGCCCGCCTGCACGCACCCCTCCTAGTGCGACGGTCACGACGAAGCCCTCCCCATATGAGCCGTGTCACCCCTCCCGATGACCCTCCCCGCCCTCCCCTTCAGAGCCGACCCTCTCCCTGCCAGAGCCACTCCTGGCAAACCCCATTTGTGGTGACCACCCTGAAGAAGCTCGGCTTCATGGAAGAGGACAGCCGCTCCACGGACGACATGCTGCTGGGCTACTTCAAGTTACTTGGTGGTCCACTTTCAGATCCGATCATAAAGGCATTGACAGCCCTGTGCGGGCTCGACGGCGACACTGATGCAGGCAGCTCCCAGGCCTAGGCTTCAGGATGTTTGGACACCAAAAAAAACACCCCGCCGCAGGCGGTGTCTCAAGTGGAACAAGTGCGGGCGTGCCAGTGTACTGAGTACACAGAGATAACAAGAGAACAAGTATTTTATTAATCATCACGAGTTAATAAATACAAGCTCTCGTAGATGCGCGCGCTATGGCCGGCTGGCGGCGATCTGACTAGGCGTCGTGGTCTCCTGGTTCCTGGGGCCTCGGAAAGCTCCCAGTTAATTACCCCGGTGAGTCAGGCTCACAGAGTACCTCCGATTCTGCTGCTGTGGTCGTCGTCTTCGATCTTCGCTCCACTTCTCCATACGGGGTGTTGGTGTAGATGTGTGGGTGGCGTCGGCATGTCCATGGCCTCGTCGGTCCATGAGCCGGTGTAACATGACTGGAACATCAGCCATGCCGCCTGCGTCGTTCGCCTCGTCGGTGTCGAACGCCGCATGATATCATCGTAGTCGCACTTGCATGGTTCGTGTAGCTTGAATCGCTTCGGACTTCTTCGGCAGCGTCGTCGTCGTACGCCGTAGAACTTGATCATATGAAGGTATTGAAGTAGTTGATGAAGACTTATACGTCGCCTTGCTTGTATCCCTCTTGTACGTAAGTGTATAGCCTGTATATGCATGCGCATACACAGACCACACCACGGCACCACTGGCCACTTGCATGGAACGTACATGCATATATATGCATATACATTCAGTCTCTTGCATCTTGTAGTAGTACTTGCATCTTCAGGTTCTTGTCCCGGCGGCCGCATTCGGATCTCGGACTCCAACTCTGCAGCACACGGGCACACGCGATGCTGGCGAATCGTAGCCCGCCGGCGGTGCTCCGTCTCCTTGCAACGCGATGACCATCGCAGTCCGGCGCCGTCTTGATCGTCCGGCTGCCGCATCCCAATCTACTCGGCCAGGACCATGACACCAGCCAGCATGTATGCAACTGTGTAGGATTAGAAGAGATAAATGACTAGATTAGTCTCTTACCCATGCAGAAGGACGTGCACACCATGGCTTCGAGTGGATGGATGAAGAAGCCTCGCTCAACTTGCTTGCTGGCTTCCTGGATGAAGACGCCTGGGTCACCTCGTGCGGCGGCCGGACGTCGGTGTTTGTAGATGGTGAACACGCGCTCTCTGCTGGGCAGCCTGACGGTGCGTGGATGCCGAATCTCATCTCCTGCGTGAAGACCTCAAGTCTCTTTATATAGGCAGCAGCTAGGGTAGCAGCCGGACTCCTGGCCGCATGCACGCGCCGCCAGAAAGTTGTTAGCCAGCGCCGATATATCCGGAACCGCTTCCTTCCTTCGTACGCAAGGTGAAGCCGCGTGATTATCTACTGAAGGAGTTATCTTCATGTGATGATCATTCTAAAAGGCCTCACGTTTGCGTAACAATCCAACTCAGGCCCAAACATTCACCGGGCCGGGTTGGTCGATGGACAGGATCGGTTCTATATACCGCTCTGCCTAGAAGCCGTATAATACGTACATGATCCGGATTCGACTCCTTCATGTAGACACCGTATGCTGTGACTGCCTGGTGCATTCTGGTCTCTTCAGATAGGATCCAACATATATTCTTGACAAATATTTACACACGAACACTATGCATGGACATACATGCAAGTTCATGTGAATATACAAGCGCATCTGCACGAGCTCATATCATATACAGGCCTAGACAATTTGTCAGCTTATATATTTTGTTCTCATACATAATTAGCACACGTGAACGTACATGCACATATATATGCTTGTTGTTTATTTGTCTTCTCTTCGAGTACAAAATATTTCTTGATAGCAACCGGCGTACATGCGAACTCTACAGCCGGTTCTGAGCGTATACAAGCACACATACATATGCGACAGCCCTTGTTAGCTTTTCCTATTTGCATGCCACAAGCATAACCACGTTCATGCATGGCCGGTACGTAGCATGTTAGCTTCTCCTTTCTGATCACGTGAAGAAACTAGCTAGCTTCTTCTATCTGCACGCCACGAACATGCGTACGTATTGATTTTTAATTTGACTAAAAATCCATCAAACACAGGACATGGCACAATGGGCTCATTCAGTAACCCATGTATCTGCACTTCTATTTCAGCATGGTTGTCGTAGTGTCCAATTCGTCGTCGTCAGTGAAGGGTGCTGTGAGGGTGACGGCCAGGGACCTCATGACACCGAAGCGGCCTCCACTTCTACATTGCCGTCATGTCATGTTTTGCTGTCGTACTGCTACCTCTGTGCATGTACATTCAATAGCACCGGCGGCCAGGGGCCTTCAGTTTGCATGGTGCTGCATATCTTGGCCAAGGGGTATTGTTAAGTTGTGGCTACCTGGAATCCACATGTGTTGCATCTTCTTGTCTGTACGCCTGGTGCTGCTTGGCCAGTACATGTTTGTTCTTCCTCGCCAAGTCTTCCAGAATTGCACTGCTGGGGTCTCTATTGGTATCCATGTTGCAACGTAACTGTAATATCCTATGTTGGAATGTGAGAGGCCTTAACGACGTGGTGAGACAAGACGCAGTGAACTGTGAACCTGTTGATAAGAGACAGCTTCCACCATCGTATGCTTGCAGGAGACAAAACTCCAAAATTTAGACCAAAGGCGTGGTCAAACGGACAGTCGGCACAAAATTATTAAATAATTTTGTGACACTCCCAGCTGCACAAACGAGAGGTGGCATCCTCCTTGCGGCAAATGAAGATTACTTCATTCTCTCAGACCAACACTTGACCGCAAACGCAGTGACGGCAACTTGCTCAATGAGGGCGGACGAGACCAAGTGGCAGATCACGGTGGTCTATGGCCCTCAAGGTGACGCAGAGAAGCTGCAATTCCTCCAAGAGCTTAGAACAATCCCTGCCCCAGCTCATGGGATATGGCTAATCCTAGGTGATTTCAACCTCATCTACCAAGCGAAAGATAAGACCAACACAAACCTCAATCATCGGCTCATGGGCGCCTTCAAAGCGGTGATAGATGATCTTAGCCTAAAAGAAATCGGGCTAAATGGCCGCCGTTTCACATGGAGCAACGAACAAGATAAACCGACACTCACAAGGATTGATAGATTCTTCTACACCACGGATTGGGAACTAACCTTCCCAACATGTTTCCTCCACTCCCTGTCTTCTCTCATGTCGGACCACACACCCCCTCCTTCTGCAAGGGGAGCTTGAGCACTACCACAACCTGTCCTTTAGCTTCAAAAATTTTTGGGTGCACATGGACGGCTTCAAGCAATTGGTGGAGCAGATTTGGAACAGACCCGTCCACTCTGCCTTGCCAATCAAGTGGCTTCATATAAAGTTGGCAAGGGTAGCAAAAGGCATCAAGAAGTGGCGCAAGGAAAAAAAATTGGAGACACGCGGCTGCAACTTGCCATCGTCAAGGAGGTGCTGCTACAGCTTGAAGCAGCACAGGAAATCAGGACACTCACGGCACAGGAATTTGACTTGCGCCGTTGGTTAAAAGCAAGAAGTACGGGACTTGCAGCCATAGAAAAATCAAGAATTAGACAGCGCTCTAGACTAACATACATCCGCAGTGGAGACGCGAACACAAAATTTTTCCACATTCGTGCCAGCACAAGAATGAGGAAAAACTACATCCATTGCCTGCACACGGAGGGGGGAGTAGCTGTTACCCATGGTGATAAAGAAAATGTGATTACAGATTACTTCTCAAACCACCTTGGCTCGGTCACACAGAGGTCATCGACCTTCAACTGGTCTGCACTTGGCTATGTCCCAAGAGATCTTTCGATGCTAGAGGCACCGTTCACGCAAGAGGAGATCAAAGACACAATAACTTCCCATGCCATCTGATAAAGCACCAGGTCCAGATGGCTTCACATGCGCCTTCTTCAAAACCTGCTGGGACACTGTCCAGGAGGACATCACAGCTCCCCTGAACAGCCTATTCATGCTCAATTCCCAAGGTTTCGAGCTACTGAACTCAGCAAATATTATCCTACTCCCAAAGAAAGCAGATGCCTCACAAATAACGGACTTTCGGCCAATAAGTCTCATACACAGCTTCACGAAGATTTGCCAAACTTCTTGCAAACAGACTAGCACCCAGGCTGGACTCCCTAGTTTCAAAATGCCAAAGTGCCTTCATCAAAAAAAGGAGCATCTATGACAACTTCCTCTACGTCCAAAACGTGGTGCGAACCCTGCGGAAAATGAAGTTGCCGGCCCTGTTCTTGAAGCTCGACATCCACAAAGCCTTTGACACGGTCAGTTGGAGCTATCTTCTTGAGGTTTTGCAGGCACTAGGTTTTGGACCACGATGGCACGAGTGGGTGTTCATCCTATTCTGTACCACCTCGTCGAGAGCGCTGCTAAATGGACAACAGGGGCCGACCTTCAGCCATAGGAGGGGGGTCTGGCAGGGGGACCCCCTGTCACCCATGTTGTTCATTCTCGCCATGGACCTGCTACAGCGCCTGCTAGACCTGGCAACACAGCACTGCGTCCTTACTGCACAGCCCCTGCCGGTGGCAAGATGGAGAACTTCCATGTATGCTGATGATGCAGCAATTTTCATTAACCCACTCAAGGAAGATCTAGAGGCCACCACGACCATCCTGCACGAGTTTGGCAAAATCTCGGGCTTGCACATAAACTTGCAAAAGAGCTCCGTGCACCCGATCAGATGCCAAGATATCGACCTAGACCAAGTCCTAGCCTTCTTCACTGGGCTAAGAGAATCCTTCCCGTGCCGCTATCTAGGGCTACAACTACATACAAGATCCTTGCAGAAGGTCCATGTATAACCCCTCATCGAGCGCATCTGCCAAAGGCTGCCAGGTTGGAAAGGCAAGATGCCAAACAGAGCGGGTAGGCTAACTTTGGTCACCATGGTTCTGTCTTCGATGCCAACATACCACCTCACAGTGTTCTCACTTGCGGCTTGGGCAAGAAAGAAGATTGATAAAATCAGAAGATCCTTCCTGTGGAAAGGAGATGAGAACGCCAATGGAGGACACTGCTTGGTGAATTGGCCAACAGTGTGCAAGCCTAAGGAGCTGGGAGGAATGGGAGTGCCGGACCTAGAAAGATTTGGGAGAGCTCTTGATGGTTGTGGCAAGAATGGGTATATGACTCAAAGCCATGGGTGGGAACGAAAGTACCGTGCAACAACACGGACCGCCTCCTTTTCAACTCCTCTACCACAGTCACAATCGGAAACAGTAACAAGGCTCGCTTCTGGCATCATAGTTGGCTTGACAGAGAGGCACCTAGATACTTGGCGCCACACCTGTTCCAGCTAGTGCGTAGGAAAGAATAGGACAGTGAGTCAGGAACTACACAATGGCAATTGGACCCGATCGCTGCGGGGGCATGTGACAACAACAACAACACAACTGTAAGAATTTATTTGGCTTTGGATCAGATTGCAAGGGGTGTAGCTACAACCTGACGTGCAGGACACAATCACTTGGAAGTGGACAGCCGATGGAGTTTACTCCACACGTCTGGCATACTTGATTCAATTCAGAGGATCCCATCAAAAATTCAAGCACAAACTCATCTGGAAGGCACAAGCATAAAACAAATGCAAACTGCACGCTTGGATCCTAATGCATAGCAAAGTCCTAACGGCGGACAACCTGCAAAAGAGGGGATGGCCTCATCAAGAACATTGTGTTTTGTGTAATGGACCTTTGGAGACAGGGCTTCATCTCTCTTTGCTTTGCCTCTTTGCACAGGCCGTTTGGAGCCAAGTGTTATCTTGGGAAAATCTCATGATGCAGCTGCCACAGCAGGACCCCGCCCGCATTGCCAAATGGTGGGAAGATGCAGCAAGCAAGATCCCAAAACGGGAACGCAGACGTTTCAATGGAGTACTAATATTGTGTGGAACTTGTGGAAGGAGAGGAATAGGAGGATTTTTGAGAAGGAGTTCAAGACGGCACAACAGGTTGCCTCCATGACCAAAGAGGACATTGTGCAAAGGTACAGGGCTTTTTCCTTTGCGGGGTGAAAAAACTGACCGTGGGAGGGGTGTATCTACTTTGGTCCTAGGACCGGTGTGATTGGCCCAATGGGTGCCATGTGTACATAAAACACTCTCTTTTCTTTACTTAATTGAGTGACAGAGCTTCTACCTTTTCTTTCAAAAAAAATCTCTGTAGACTGTACTACATATCATTGTTTCTTAGTTTGAGTGACCTTTTTTTTTAGGAATAGGATATGTATTAACTAAAACACTGAGTATGGGTACTAAGGGGTGTCGAATTGAAAAGGCTGCATGTCTTGCTTCACTTTAACAGGTAATAGAATGCATTGTTGCATTAAAAGAGAAAAGACATCGCCATGGGAAGTCGTCTAGCCTTGATTTCTTTGCTAATCTATCTGTAGCCAGCTTTGTTTGTTCTCTGAATCTTGGTCACCTGAAAATGAATGCGGACATTGAGATTTTGAGAGCATGGAATTGATGTAGCATTGGTCGTGAAGTCCAATGCCCTTGCTGATCACTGGAAATCGATGCACGCTGATGCTGTAGCGATGTGGCAAGTATTTGGGTGCGTTTGGGAGCGCTCCAGGGAGCGGATTCTCGAAGAGAATCACTCTCCGGCTGCCAAACGGTTTTTTCAGAGTGAAGTGATTCTCTGCTGATTATGTGAAGTGATTCTCTGAAATGAACTAAGAGGCTGAGAGCTGAAAAAAGTAGCTTCACCTGATTCTGTGAAGTGATTCTCCATGCTGATTTTGAGAGTTTATGCTAAACAATTAAAGAGAATCACTTTCAGCCACAGAATCACTTCACCAATGAATCAGGAAACATAGCTGGAGAATCAGGGAGCACAGCTCTGCCAAACGGACCCTTTGATTTTCTCTGAGGAGGAAGTTAACCTGCTGCAAACCTAATTTGCCTGCCAATCTTGCTGCAATGAGCATTGCCTGAGCTCCATTGCTAGAGGATCAGGTTGTCCCAGCAGACCAACTTGAATGAAAGTTGCTAACAAGTGACATCCGCAATAATTAATAATTCTACCCTGTTTGGTTGAGCCGCCGTGGCCAGCTCTGTGCACTGTAGCAAGGAGTTGTGTGAAACAGGACCTCACTATTTATTGGCCTTTCACCATCTCTATCGATCCAACCATCCCACATACATAAGTAGTGACCATCTTCCTTCACGTCTCTTCGCTATAACGGATTCTAGGTACATGCCACAACGTTGCCGTGTCATGTTATTCTCACAGGGCAAGATTACTCCCGCTCCCGTGACCTGCTTGGGAAACAAAGAGATGAATTCTGACGCTCTTACTTTGGCCGAGCTGTGCAAAGACAGCGTAAGCATGTTCATAAACTTCTTCTCATCTCTTTTGGAGCTTTAGTAACTTTTTATGTATCCTTGTCAAGCCGATGATGACAGAAGACTTAAGCACCCTCCCATGGGATGCAATCTTGTCCGTAGATGTATTTAGCTTTTTCACGGACTCCATACAGGACTACGGAGTTCCCACGGAAGTGGTAAACGGCCAATCTACAGCTGAGGTGCAGCCAAAGGATGCGGCGCTGCCACCTGCGACAGCTCCCGTCCAGTCGTCGACTCCGGCGCCCTCTTCGGATATCCTCAGCTCGGATCTGCCGACGGACAATGGGGTACCTGTGCTATCAGGCGACACCATGCGAGCATTGCTTCAAGACGTTGTACCAGCTCAATCAGGATGTGAGCCTGCACGTCCTGCCAATGACACGGCCACGGAAGGTAATCAAGCTAGCGCATATACACGCTGTCTTGTACATAGCAACACATGCTCATCTATTGATTATTATACTCTCTTGCCTGCAGTTGGCAAGGACCTCCAGGACCACATACCGCTCTTCAAGCTGAGGCTCATCAAGAAAGAGGATAACGCACATCTTAAGCTGATGAGCCAGCTCGGGGTATTCCAGAGTCAAGTGGAGCTGTTTCGCTTCGCCTTCCCTCCAAATACCTCTCCAGACCTTGATCTCCCAGAGAGCCTGCGCGACGTGTATGGAGACCTGAAAGATATCCAGGACTGCTTGAAGTCTACCCCTCTCGACAAAGCCCGGGTTGCCCGCCGTATTAGGCAGACCTTGGCCTTTTGGGGAGCGTCGTACAAGGAGCCGCTACCTTCATGCTTGGAAACCGTGATTTCCCGTCTTCAAGATCTAGCCGGGCGTCTTGAAGGCATGCAATCTTCCTCCTCTTCTGAAGAGAAGGAGCTCACTATCTCAGAAGACGGGCGCGATTACCTCAACAAGCTAGACGCAGCTCATTCTCAAGCCACGACCAAGCTGGAGGGCTATACCAAGGAGCAAGACGAAGTGCAGGCGCAACACACTGCACTCACGGCCGAGCAACAGAAAGCCGACAAGGAAGCTAGCGAGCTCGAAGAGAAAGCCCGTCTTGCTCGGGCACGTGCCAGAGAGCTCCTTGGTGAGACAGCCGAACTTCGCAAGCTCAGCGAGGCGTGCAAGAGGAACATCAGAGTGCTAGAGGGCAGGCTCGAGCAGATAGAGGAGCACCAGAAGATCATGAAGTCCCATCTGGTGGAACTTCAGGAGCTAGCAGAAGAGGATCCTCTGGCCCAGCACATGGCGTTCATCCTGGCATACTCGCTCCCAAGCAACTTATGAAGACATCTATTATTAAGCCATGCTCACAATGGCACCGTAGCAGATTAGTCGTAGTTTAATTTTTAGGATTTATGTCATTCGAACCTTCATTCAAGCAAGTTGGGCATTATATGGTACATGCGCCTTTTACTTTTTTTTCAGTTATCTCCTTAAGTTGAGTCAACACAGCATCCTCTTTATTCCTTGCGGGTGCCTCCAGGCGCACGCACGCGCTTGCATGCTTGTGCTTTCTACTTTCTTTCACGCTTGTACGCAGCATCGTTACGTACAATTCCGCCGCTGTCAGCGCAATTGCTAGCGCCGAGATGACTATTGACGGCCTGCGCCATTACCAGACGTAGTTCAGATGACTAGTAGCGCTGCAGTAAATTCACTTTAGTCATTGGCTCACTATCACGGAGGGTGGCCGGCCCTTTGCTGTGTCGTTAGCGAGGCACAATGTCTCCAGATGGGGCCGTGCACTCATGATATGGGCATCACGTAATTGTACCCAAATTACTAGCTCAACTTGCCTGCATGGCTGTGACTCTTTTGCCAGAACGTTGATAGGCGAACCTCACCTCACAGCTCGTCGCTTAAGTTCTCAAGGACCAGCAGAGGCTCTCAACGGTGCAACGGCATATCAGCGCACCATCTTCTCCATGCTTCTGGCCAGTGGCATGAAGAAAATTAGTACGGGGAGTGTTGTCGTGCCATGACCATGATACCGGCGCGACGTCACGCTCGCTCAAAGTCGTACAATGGCACATATGGCTGCCTTCGTCTTGCAGTTGGCCGGCGACGGTGAACAGGGATTTTCCCGCCGCTGTTTCCTCCAGGCATGGGCGGTTGTCAGCACGGCGCCCTCCGTAGAACTGGGGCAGCAAAGACGTGCGCCCAACGGGGCTGACAAGGGCCAGCACCAGGAATCCTTCAGAGATGGTGCATAATCTGGAGGCGACACCGCCGCGGCACCGCCTGGGCATGTCCTCCCGATCTGTGGCCGCGTTGCCTTCAGCAATTGTATCCATGCAAACTTGCAAGTACGGCATCACTACTCGCAGGGCGTTTGCTTTTCATTTGTATTGAGCCACTATACGATCGAGTCACCGTGTTAGCAACATAGCACTTTATCTTGGCTCACGATCAACATGAAGCCTGAGAATTGATACACACGTATAAACATGCACACGACTTGTACAGAGCTCGGCTGTACGCTTTGATTAATCACTTGGCATAAAAGCGTACAACCTGAGACAACACTTTTTTATTATTATTATTTTTCATTGCTTCTCAACAGTACAAGAGACATGAGTACATGTTGGGAGACTCTTTCAACAGAGTCTTACCAGAGCTAATTTACAACTAACTTGTTACCGCGTATACAAGAACTAGTACACAGGGTTACATTCGTTCATTCTTAGCTCGTGCTAAGTGTAGTTTTCCACTACGACTTCATGCCTTCAGGGTCGTACACCGCAGTATGGCTGGTGCAAGCTGGATCCTCCATGGGAAATCTTCATGTGCGTCGCCGCCGGGTCGCGACAACGTTGATTCCCATTGGTGAAGGGCCATCCTGTTGCGGATGCTCCCCTGGTCCTTGGCGTAACCAAAGCAATAGAGGGGGACCAAAGAAAAACAAAGCAAAAGAGAAGAGGGAGAAAAGGAAAAAAAAAACAAAGAAGGAAAAGAAAAGAAAAACAAAAACAAAACAAAACAAAAAAACAAACCTTGGTGGCGTTGCGCTGCCTCCAAGTGCTGGTGTAGACTTCTGTTGGGGCCGTGTTTCGGCATTGGCCATCAGAAAGTCGTGGAAGCTTCGTCGGGGCCGTGTTGCGGCGTTGGCCAACGAGAATGTAGGGCTTCATTGGGGCCGTGTTGCGGCGTTGGCCAATGAGAACGTCCATCGGGTCCGTGTTGTGGCGACGGCCACTCGGACGCCCTTGAATCATCTTCGCCTTGTGGTGCACAGGTGGTTCCACTCGACAAAGAAGTTTTATCAACCCGACGCCACTTTGTGTGGTGTCAGCCTGCCGGGTTGAAGGGTTTCACAGCTTGACGCGAACCGCCCTGGTGCATCGCACTGTTCCCGGAGTTGTGGTTTATCAATCCGACCGCGACCGTTGTATGGTGTGGTGCTAGCCGATCGGACCGAAGGGTTTCGCAGCTTGATGCTAACCGCACTGGCGCATCGCACTGTTCCCAGTTGTAGTGCAACGATGGACCTGCAACACTACAAAAAAAACAAGACTGGCCCATTGTACGTGAACCAGTCATGATTATAATGATATCATGGTAAAGGGGCAAACCGTCATGAGAACAAAGACTTGTTTGGAGTAATTTTTTTTAAAAAAAAATGTTGGCTCTCCCATCGGCGTTAGCTATATGAGCAGCTCGGGATAAGACAGCCAGGGGGCATGACCATTAGGCACGTTGCGTAACCATGGTGGAACGACTCCAACGATTTTACCCCGTTGTGTGCTTGAGTGTGTAGACTTCTGCTTTGACGTCTCCACCAGGGTGTAGGGAATTCTTGCTTGAGACTCCCTTGCTTTGAGTTGAACCACAGCTTACTCGCTCTCTCTAACATAGAGGCGTGGGTATGGCTGAGTTGGTGTTGAGTTTTGGGTAACGACTTTGGAATTTGCCATCACTTTTGCCGAGGACGGCGAATGACTACCTCCGCCTTCCGTTGGATGCTAAGCTTGACACTTGAACTTGATTTGTGCTTGTTTGGCATGAACTCGGTCACTTCTTTGGAGACCTTTTTTTTTCTTTTTTTTTTTGCCCCTTTTTTTTTCAGCATCGGTGGAACTTGGAAGATAGCCATTCACCTTTGTGTGCCTAGATGAATCCTCGCTGGCCTTGAATCTTTTGGTCCCTTGTTGTCACCTTCCAGGGTGGCAAGTGGCTTCACACTTGGTGGAACTTGTGTTGCACCAGGTAGCCCTTTCTTGCTCTTTTTCTACGGTCTTCCCCAGAGAGTGTGCCGCTTCATGTCAGGAAGCGCGAGCGGCGTGGTCGCCTCGCTGCTTAGGAGTGACTCGAGTCATCTTCCCACTGCCCCCAGCGGAAACGTGTTCGGCATCTGTCGTGTGTTCCGTGCAATGGTGGCTTGTCGCAAAATCCGCCCACCAGGTTGTCGCCCCGGACCTTCTGGAAAGGCCCCAAAGTCGTCAGATCCTCCGCTGCAGCTGTAGCCTGGTAGGGAGAGCCTTGGTTTTTTTTTGTTTTCTCTCCATGGAGAGACGACCGAACCATGCAATAGAAAATGCACGTGGTCATCTCACGGAGAGGTAAAAAAAAAAATCAAAAGAAAGGATTTTTTATGCAAAGTATTTTTTTAAGAACCTCCCGTTGACCGGCGGCATGGGTCGGACTCCGTGTTGGTCGACTAGCTGGTAGGCGCCCCCGTCGTAGGCTTGCTCGATGACGTACGGTCCTTCCCACTTGGGCTCGAATTTTCCTTTCATCTTATGGGTGACGACAATGGGGCGTCGAAGCACGAGCACCAGCTCGCCTCTCCTGAAGACGCGCCTCTTGACGAGCTTGTCGTAGGCCCTTGTCATGTTCTGGCGATACAGCTCCAATGCTTGTACAGCGTGGAGACGTCCTTCCTCCAAGGCGTCAAGCTCCTGGAACCGCAGCTGGACCTGTTCGTCTTGAGTAAGACCATCACGAATAGCTACACGTAGAGATGGTAGCTGAATTTCTAAAGGCAAGACTGCTTCACACCCGTACACAAGAGAGTATGGGGTGGCTTGAGTTGGGGTACGGACCGTGACACGGTACGCCCATAGCGCTTCATAGAGACGGTCATGCCAATCTCTTTTATGCCTGTGCACCGTCTTCTTCAGTATTTTACCGAGGGTTTTGTTGAATGCCTCTATCATCCCGTTTGCTTGGGGATAATATCCAGTAGAATAATTCCACTTGATTTTATATTTTTCCATGAACTGGTGCATCTTGCTCGACTTGAACGCCTTGGCATTATCGGAGGTGATCCGATGTGGAATTCCGAAGCGGTATATGATGTGCCGCTCCAGAAAGTTGATGGCGTTCGCGCTCTTGACCTCGCGCAGTGGTACTGCTTCTGCCCACTTGGAGAAGTAGTCTGTTGCTGCAAGGATGAAGCGATGACCTCCAGAAGATGGAGGGTCGATGGGGCCGATGACGTCCATGCCCCAAGCATCGAACGGCCACGCCGGGACCGTCGGGTGAAGAGGAACTGGCGGCAGGTGTTTGAAGTTTCCATGGATTTGGCAACCATGACACCTCTTCGCCACTTTCAGGCAATCCGTCATGATGCCCGGCCAGTAGTACCCAGCCAAGCGGATGCTGTGGTACATTTTTGGTCCGCTTTGGTGCCCACCGCAAACTCCGTGGTGCACCTCCTTCAGGACCTCATCAGCTTCTTGTTGGTTGACGCATCGAAGGAGTACCTCTTGTCCGTAGGCACGCCTATAGAGCACGCCTCCCTTGTAGATGTACAAGGGGAGCCGTCGTTGTAGTTGACGCCTCTTCGCCGCATCGTCGGGGAGAGCGCCATGCTTGAAGTAGTCGAGGAAGGGCTTACGCCAGTCGCCATCTTCAACGGCACACGCAGTGACGGCGTTAACTTCATACTCCTCTAAGACGAGCTCCAAAACGGCGGGAAGGAGCCACCTCTCCTCGACGGTGACCTGCGCGGGCTTGCCCTCGGGGAGGGCGAGCGCTGCTGCAAGCTTTGCCAAAGCATCAGCTGGAGCATTCCTCCATGGAAAACGCTAGGAGGAGACCGAAGATGAGCGCCTCGTACTCCGCTTCATTGTTAGAGCACTCCTCCTTGAGAAGAGAGAATGAGTGGTACATCACTCCTCCCTGTGGGGTCTGGAACACCAACCCAGCTCCAGCTCTCCGTCTTGGGGCATCGTTGAGGTTGACTTCTGTTCGCGAGGCGCCGTCGAAGTACAGCTCCCAGGGGGCTTCAAGCTCGGCGACGAAGACCTCCTCGTCTGGTAGCTCGGTGATGAGTGGAGAGTCGTCCGGTACAGGGTGTGCTGCTAGGAATTCTGCTAAAGCTTGCCCCTTGACGGCCTTTTGCGGCACGAAGGTGATGTCAAACTCCATCATGAGTAGCACCCACTTTGCTAGTCGCCCTGTAAGCACGGGCTGACTGAGCAAGTACTTTATTGGATCTGCTCTTGCCACCAGTTGGACTTCGTGCGCCAGCATGTAGTGCCTTAGCTTTTTCAAGGCAAAGATCAGTGCCAAACATAACTTCTCGATGGGAGAGTAGTTGTGTTCGGCGCCCACCATGGTGCGGCTCAAGTAGTAGCACGCCACCTCTTTGCCTTCGTCGTTGTGTTGTGCGAGCAGAGCGCCTAGTGAGTAAGGCTGCACCGCAATATAGAGAATAAGAGGGCGCCCTTTTACAGGAGCAGCCAGCACAGGAGGGTTAAGAAGGTACCTTTTGATGCTGTCAAAGCAATTTTGGCACTCCTTATCCCACACGAACGGTGCACCTTTCTTCATCAACTTGGAGAAGGGTTGTATGCGCCCGGACAGGTTGGAGATGAACCGCCGGATGTAGGCCAGATGTCCTTGGAGCGACTTCAACTCCTTCAGTTCTTGGGGAGGTGGCATCGACATGATGGCGGTGATCTTCTTTGGCTCGATCTCGATGCCGCGTACTCGCACGATGAAGCCGAGGAAGACGCCGGATCGCACAGCAAACGCGCACTTGAGGGGGTTCATCTTGAGCTGGTGTTGGCGTAGCCGCTCGAAAACCACCTGCAGATCATCTCGATGGTTCCTCCGGTCTCTCGTCTTCACCACCATGTCGTCGACGTAGCACTCGACGGAGTGGTGGATCAAGTCCCCGAGGATGTACGTCATGGCACGCTGGTAGGTAGCGCCAGCGTTCTTTAGTCCGAAGGGCATCACCGTGTAGTAGAAATTGCCCTTGGGCGTTCTGAAGGCGGTGTCGAATGCGTCAACGGGGTCCATCTTTATTTGGTTGTAGCCAGATGACCCGTCCATGAAGGACAAGGCGTCAAACCCCGTGGTAGCATCGACTACCATCTCCGTGATCGGTAGAGGGAAATCATCCTTGGGGCAAGCCCGGTTCAAGTCGCGAAAATCAACGCAGACTCGAACTTGCCCATTCTTCTTCTCCACCGGGACGATGTTGGCGAGCCAGCGAGGGTATTGTATCTCTTTGATGAACCCTGCGGCGATCATCTTATCGACCTCCCTTATGACCTGGTCTTGAAACTCAGGTCGTAGGCGTCGAGGTGCTTGCTTCATGGGACGAAATTGTGGATCAATTGCCAGCTTGTGAGTGGCAACACGGGGATCCAACCCCGGCATCTCCTTGTAATTCCATGCGAAGCAATCCTTGTACTCCGTCAGGAAGCTTCTGTAGTCTTCCCGCTCCTCCTCCGTGAGTGAGGCGCTGACAAAAGTAGGTCGCGGATCATCCTCCGTCCCCAAGTTGATTTGCACGAGCTCGTCGACGGTAGGTTGCCCTCCATCTTCGAGTTCTTGAGGTGCTGGCGTAGCATCCAACTCCTCGCCTTCTTCAGCCGCTTTTGCTTCGACGAGGTGTTGTCGACGTCGTGTAGTGTACGAGCAGCCGGCTTCGTCTCCCGAATGGGTTGAGATGGTGAAGCAGTCGACGTCGTTGGAGTTGATCGGGCCTTCTCCCTTGTCGAAGTTGTTGATGCGGTGATATCCAAGTCCGTATTTGGGTTGCGCCTTGTTCTTTGCCTTGATGAGGGCCTCCGCTTGACTCCACCATTGCTCGCATACAGCTGGCGGCGGTGGCATCCTGTTGTTCGGACCGAGTGTGATCCCAACCTTCTCTAGCAGGCGAGCCATCCTAGGCTCAGCCTTCATGGTCGTCAGTGCCTCGCCTGCATTACGATTAGTGTCAGCGAGCTCAAGTACAACATCACAAGGTTGTACTTGCGGCACTTTATAGAAGACAGTGCGAGGTGTAGAAGAGTGACCTGGAATTGTCCATACTTCCAACTCATTAGTTGTCGATATGTACAATGATGGAGGCTACATGCACGCAGCACTCTTTGCCACTTCTTCTATCTCAGCAACCCTCTTCATCACAACTCCTTTGTGAGTCGTCGCGGCTTGGCTTGTTGACGTCTGAGAGGTAGAACTCGACGGCACATCTTTGCTCATCGCAAGTAAGTTGCCACCCCCTTGTACGGTCGTGGGACCTCCAATGGTTAAGGTACCAGGCTTGGAATACTCCTTAGTTGACAAAACCTCCTTTAACAATGGAGTAGTCATGGACGTCGAGGGGATAGCACACGCCTCTTGCCTGGTTCTCCTGGATCTTGGGGACGTCCTTCGCTTGGACGGCGAGCATGGCATGATGAGGGCCTTCACTTCGGGTGTTGATGTAGTGCCCGGCTTCAGCACAATGTCCGCCGCAGGTGCAACTCGCCCAAGCTGATGCTTGTACTCCTCCACAGGGAAGTAGTACTTGGCATCGGCATGGTATGCCTCTTGTACGGTGTATGGCGTCATGTTGCCGATGATGCGTTGTTGCGTCTTGTTCCCGTCGAGGAACTTCAAGCATTGGTGCAGTGTAGACGGCACCACCCGATACTTGTGGATCCACGGCCTCCCCAGAAGCGCGGAGTATGACGTGTTGGCGTCGATGACGTAGAATCGCACCTTGAAGCTGAACGTAGCCATCTGGATCTTCACGGTGAGAGCGCCTAAAGTCGCCTTCCCGGAGTTGTCGAAGCCGCAGATGATGACGTCCGTCTGCTCCAAGTCTTCCACTGCGAAGCCAGCCCGTGTTAAGCTTCGTAGGGGTAGGATGTTCACAGCAGACCCTGGGTCGATGAGGATTCGACGGAGGTGTGCGGCCCCTATGTTCCCCTCGACGTATAGTGGACGATTGTGGTCACCGTCTTCTATCATCTCGTCTTCCTCGTCGAAGGTGATCTCATTCACGTACAACGGGTTGTTGACGAGGCGATGCTTAGCCATGACCACCTCGTAGAGCTCCGGTTCTGTCAGCGCCTTCACAAGGGCTTCTCGGAGATCGGGCACTAGCATGAGAGCATCATAGACACTCAGAAGTGCAGGGATCCGCTTCAAGTGGGAGACAACGTTGTAGTCGATGTCTTCGATCCCCTTCTTTTTTGGCACCTCGAGTGCTCCCGGTGGCGGGGCATCTTCATTTATGGGCTTGCCTGCTTTTGGTTGCTTGGCTTGGGGTAGATCTTTGAGAAGTCTCCCACTTCTCAAGTTCATGTTGTCGACCTCTGCCAGGGCATCTGCTTGCTCAACGTCACCGCTGAACTCTTCTTGCTCCCTAGGCGTGAGTAGGCTTTGGTAGTCCGAGCCTCCGTCGTTGATGCTAGTGGAAGTGGCGTTGCATGTTGCCACGTTCGAGGTCGAGGCAGAGCTCGACTCTCCTTGCACCTCCTTGGTTTCTTCACTTGGCGCCTGCCCCCAGCCTTTGGGCAAGTATTCTGCCAAGGTAGCATGTATGCGGCCCGCACGAGGGAAGGGCGCATCTCCTTCCGCCATGGGGACGAACCGTGGTGGTAGGCGCCTCCGACTTGGGTCCGGCTGCCTTGGTGTTGAAGTAGCACGTGGAGACGCGATTGTGCCAGGATGTCGAGGGGGACGCCCATTTGATCGCCGTCGACGTTGCACCTTGGTCCATGCTTCCCCTTGGGCGGTCCTTGGGGCCTCCGTCACTGTGGTCGGAGCCTCCTGGAGCGCCATGCGGAAGAGTCGCTCCTCCACCTGCGCTAACGGCACCCATGATCCTTCGTCTTCTTCTCCACCTTGTCTTGGGGAAGAGCGCGTTGCCACCATCACCATGTTGACGGCGCGGTAGTCAGGGTTGACAGCATCAGGATCTAGGTTGATCCTCTTCTCCTTGATGGCCTTCTCAAGCCACTCCTTGAAGGCGATACAATCCTCGATCGTATGACCCAGGTACCTGTGAAATGGACAGTACAAGGGGTTGTTATCCATATGTACCTGGTCCGGTCGTCGTGGTTCAGGAAGGTTGAGCGCTCCATGGTCCATCAGCTGCCCAAACATGTCCTTTACCAGCTCGCGCTTGAAGATGTACTGCTTCTGGAGAAGTTCTTGAAGGCGCATTCTCCTCCCTCCTTGCTCGTTCCTAGCGCCAAAAGTAGGCACTTGGGCTTGAGGAGTGTTGACGAAGACCCTTGCCGCGTTAGCCTCCGCTTGAGCCTTCACCTTGCCCCCAGCATTATTGGGCTTCGCAGTCGTGCTAAACCGCTTGGCGGGGTCGAGGGCACTCGCGTTCTTGTAGAGCTCCATGATTTGAGGCGACTTCTCGAACTCTATCTTGGTGGCAGCCACAGCAGAGCTCAGATCACTGAACGTCTTGGGCTCTCGCCGAGAAACTTCGAGCGACCAGTGTTGCAACATTCCATGAATGCACATTCCGATCGCATCTTCGAGGTGCATATCCCTCGCCAACCGTACAAAGCTATCTCGGAACCGGATGATGTAGTCATCGATGGCTTCCTCACGTCGTTGCTTGACTTGGGACAACTCGACGATGGAGATGTCCCTCTTCATGGCGACGAAGTGTTTCTTGAACACGCTCTTCATGCCCGTCCAGTTGCTAATAGACCCTACGGGCAGGCGGCTATACCAATGGAACGCCGCACCAGTCAGGGATCCGGAGAATTGGCGTAGTAGCAACGACGAGTTGTTAGCCGTGTCGCCGCACGCCGCCTCAAAGTAAGCGATGTGCTCCTTCGCGTCGCCAGTCCCATCGAATTGACGGAACTTTGGAGGGCGCCATCCTGCAGGGAAAGGCACAAGGTCGTGCCAAGCTTCGTACGGCTTCTCCAAGTCGCCTTCAAGTGAGTGTGGCGCTTGGTCGTTCGCCATCTGCCGTAGCTTCTTGGTCACCATGTCTTCGACTATGTCGTGATAGTCTTTTAGCGTCGATGGTTGTGGTCCTGCATTTGCCGAAGCAGAGATGTTCCGCAACGGAGGAGGGCGTGTACCTGCTATACCCTCTACTTCTTCGAGTTGCGGGTCTTCATTAGCCTGGCGCTCCCCGTCATGTGGCGCCTCTTGTACTCTAGCCGTCACTAGCTCAACGAGTTGGTCGAACTTTGTTGACAGCTCCCTGATCACAGCAGCCTGTGCTTGCACTTGTTCTTCCAGGGTTGTTCTTTGGGCGATGTCCTCCCCCGCCATGTGTGCTGGCGCGGTGTTGAAGTCATCGATGTTAGCCTCCCCATCTGATGGGATGGAACGTGCGAGGTTGTCGAAGAGAGGCATTGTGGAATGCACTTCTAGTGACGCAGAAGATTCGGAGTCAGAATTATCGGTGTAGGGGCCTGAAAATTCTTTCTCCTCATTGAACGTGTCGCGCCTCGCCTTTTGTTCCGCCATGGACTTAAGCCGAGTGCTAGCTCCAGCTCGGTCCGCGATTTGTTGCAGCTCATCAGGGTCTTGTGGAAGCCGCGACGAGATGTCGGTGTAGCGCCTCGGAGATATGTCCGATGCCAGCGCCTGATCGCCCTCTGATAGCGCATTCCTCCCCTCAGTTACGGGAAGACAAGGAGCCGACGTCTTGGTGAAGTTCACCCTTGGGTTCACTAGGATCTCCTCGTCAGAAGGGTAGGTGAAGTCATGGGTCACTGGAGGCGGGACCCAAGTTTCTTCAGGCTCGCCTCCTGAATGTGTCGTCAATGTAGCGCACATGACAACATCCGTCTCAGTTGCCCCCGGTATCTTCTCCTTGTGAAGGGGAGTTTCGGTTCTTGGAGAACCTTTCTCACCCCTTGCAGAGGTGTCGTCGTCTTGTTCTTGGAGTGGAGGTCCACCTTCTTGTGTAGGCAGCGCCTTCTCGACACCTTCCATAGGGGTTGCTGATCCTGAGGACGTTCCGCTCGAGCTACCTGTGGAAGCTATGCTTGGAGTAGCCTCCTGTGATCTCTTCAGGATGGTCAAGGGGGGCTTCTGAATAGAAGCGGCCTCTTTCCCTTCCGCCTTGGCGCTTCGCACCTTCCGGGGCTTCGGGGTTAAGCGCCTGAGGAGGTAGTTGTACCTCTCATCACCTTCCAGAGTAGGGGAGATGCGGAACATGATTCTCCCGTCCTCCTCACGAACTTCTCCATCGGCGCGGATGCGGACTTGAGTGTGCTTAAGCACTAGTTCTTCAAGCTCGCGGTACAACGCTTGGCGATTCCTTCGCCGCCTTTCACGCTTGCGTTGGTTCTCCGTGGGCACGTGTCGAGCTTGTAGTGGAGCTCGTGATGCTGGAGGAACCACCGGCCTGCCTGGTTGTGGAGGATTGGTTGAAGCGTTCTCCTCTCGCCGCCTGAACATCAGGACTTGACGTGGAGGAGAAACTAGAACCGGGGGAAGCCTTCCAACTTCTGGAGCTCCATTGGTGCGTCGTTGTTGGGCTTCGCGAGGGGGTGCAGCATAGTCGTTACGCCTCGCCCACATGTTTCGTCGTGGAGGCGGAGCCATGTATCCTCGATGCGCAGGTGGTGGAGACCTACGGCGTGGCGCCAAGGTCTGGCGCTCATGTTGGGGATGATGGCTTGGCGCGCGTCTCTCCGCCCCGCTCCTAAATCGAGCCGAGGAAGACTCTGGTGCATCTTGAAGCCTTCTCCCGAGTTGGGCAACCTGGTCTTGTAGACGGCGGATCTCCTCTCGCACGCCTCCATCTTGAGGTGTAGACTCCTGGGTTTGCAAAGGAGCAAACCTATTGGCACCAGTCGAGGGTGCGCCGTTGGTTGCTGACGTGTGTAGACAGGAGACCCATCCAGTCGGTTGGATTGGGATCCTGTTGTCGATGATGTGAGTCGGGCCGGAGAAGCAATGTTGCTTGCTCGAGCGACGCTTCTTCCAGTACTCCCGCATGATCGTGCGCCTCACTAACTCCTTGATCTTGGTAGGTTCATATGCCCACCCGTCAGGGAACAAGTTGTACGGCGGCTCTGCAATGCTGGGATAGGTGAACACCCTATGGCTGAGGTCTCTCACGTCCAGAGACCAGTCCTCCTCGGGGATAGCGCTCCGCGCAATGCGAGCGCTAACCTGTTGATGGAGCTGTTGTACCTTGCGGTACTTCCTCCTGTAGTTGCGTAGTGGGTGTGGGCTTGACGCATGGCGAGCATACGTCATCTGTCGACGCAGGTTGGCGGAGACAGCTTCCAGGGCCTCCAGAAGCTCCACGTCCGTATGTTCCACAGGTGGAACGGACATGTCTTGCGCCGCCGGCATCGTCAGGTGTTGCAAGGTTGCATGCCTTGCACGCCTGTTGTTCGCCTTGGAACGTAGCTGTTGTGCGGTATGGATGTCTCCCTTGACCTCCGCGATGGTGGACTTCTTCAGGAGGGCGCGAGCTTCCAGCATGAGGTCGCGACGCTCCTTCCTGGACTTGGCGAAGGCTCGCTTCAGCGCCTTCTTCGACTCGAGCCTCTGGAACGACGCCGGGTCTTGCGTCTGGTGGAGGTAGGTCTTGTCGCCGTGCTCGAAGACCACGACTGGAGGGTGTGTGCCGAAGGAGATCAAGATCGGGGTCTCGACGTCGACGGCGTTGCGTGCTCCTCCAGTTTCCTTCTGGACCGCCACGGGACAAGTCTTCTGGAACGCCATGGGGAACGCCGGGTTGACGTCAGCAACTCCATGTAGTCCTCCCGCCTGTCCGAAGATCGGCACCATGAATTGCCCGATTTGAATCAGGCTCGGCTCCTCGGTAGTTGCAGCGTCGGATGGTCCTCCTGTAAGAAGGGGCCATTCATTAAGACAGCTCCAACTTGGGGACCGTCATGCAGTCGTGCAACATGCTGTGCTTGTTGGAGGAGAGGCGAAGACGAATCCGACGACCACAATGCAGCAGAGATGGGAGGAGAACCGGGTCCCACCGGGCGTGCCAATTTGTTTGGACACCAAAAAAAACACCCCGCCGCAGGCGGTGTCTCAAGTGGAACAAGTGCGGGCGTGCCAGTGTACTGAGTACACAGAGATAACAAGAGAACAAGTATTTTATTAATCATCACGAGTTAATAAATACAAGCTCTCGTAGATGCGCGCGCTATGGCCGGCTGGCGGCGATCTGACTAGGCGTCGTGGTCTCCTGGTTCCTGGGGCCTCGGAAAGCTCCCAGTTAATTACCCCGGTGAGTCAGGCTCACAGAGTACCTCCGATTCTGCTGCTGTGGTCGTCGTCTTCGATCTTCGCTCCACTTCTCCATACGGGGTGTTGGTGTAGATGTGTGGGTGGCGTCGGCATGTCCATGGCCTCGTCGGTCCATGAGCCGGTGTAACATGACTGGAACATCAGCCATGCCGCCTGCGTCGTTCGCCTCGTCGGTGTCGAACGCCGCATGATATCATCGTAGTCGCACTTGCATGGTTCGTGTAGCTTGAATCGCTTCGGACTTCTTCGGCAGCGTCGTCGTCGTACGCCGTAGAACTTGATCATATGAAGGTATTGAAGTAGTTGATGAAGACTTATACGTCGCCTTGCTTGTATCCCTCTTGTACGTAAGTGTATAGCCTGTATATGCATGCGCATACACAGACCACACCACGGCACCACTGGCCACTTGCATGGAACGTACATGCATATATATGCATATACATTCAGTCTCTTGCATCTTGTAGTAGTACTTGCATCTTCAGGTTCTTGTCCCGGCGGCCGCATTCGGATCTCGGACTCCAACTCTGCAGCACACGGGCACACGCGATGCTGGCGAATCGTAGCCCGCCGGCGGTGCTCCGTCTCCTTGCAACGCGATGACCATCGCAGTCCGGCGCCGTCTTGATCGTCCGGCTGCCGCATCCCAATCTACTCGGCCAGGACCATGACACCAGCCAGCATGTATGCAACTGTGTAGGATTAGAAGAGATAAATGACTAGATTAGTCTCTTACCCATGCAGAAGGACGTGCACACCATGGCTTCGAGTGGATGGATGAAGAAGCCTCGCTCAACTTGCTTGCTGGCTTCCTGGATGAAGACGCCTGGGTCACCTCGTGCGGCGGCCGGACGTCGGTGTTTGTAGATGGTGAACACGCGCTCTCTGCTGGGCAGCCTGACGGTGCGTGGATGCCGAATCTCATCTCCTGCGTGAAGACCTCAAGTCTCTTTATATAGGCAGCAGCTAGGGTAGCAGCCGGACTCCTGGCCGCATGCACGCGCCGCCAGAAAGTTGTTAGCCAGCGCCGATATATCCGGAACCGCTTCCTTCCTTCGTACGCAAGGTGAAGCCGCGTGATTATCTACTGAAGGAGTTATCTTCATGTGATGATCATTCTAAAAGGCCTCACGTTTGCGTAACAATCCAACTCAGGCCCAAACATTCACCGGGCCGGGTTGGTCGATGGACAGGATCGGTTCTATATACCGCTCTGCCTAGAAGCCGTATAATACGTACATGATCCGGATTCGACTCCTTCATGTAGACACCGTATGCTGTGACTGCCTGGTGCATTCTGGTCTCTTCAGATAGGATCCAACATATATTCTTGACAAATATTTACACACGAACACTATGCATGGACATACATGCAAGTTCATGTGAATATACAAGCGCATCTGCACGAGCTCATATCATATACAGGCCTAGACAATTTGTCAGCTTATATATTTTGTTCTCATACATAATTAGCACACGTGAACGTACATGCACATATATATGCTTGTTGTTTATTTGTCTTCTCTTCGAGTACAAAATATTTCTTGATAGCAACCGGCGTACATGCGAACTCTACAGCCGGTTCTGAGCGTATACAAGCACACATACATATGCGACAGCCCTTGTTAGCTTTTCCTATTTGCATGCCACAAGCATAACCACGTTCATGCATGGCCGGTACGTAGCATGTTAGCTTCTCCTTTCTGATCACGTGAAGAAACTAGCTAGCTTCTTCTATCTGCACGCCACGAACATGCGTACGTATTGATTTTTAATTTGACTAAAAATCCATCAAACACAGGACATGGCACAATGGGCTCATTCAGTAACCCATGTATCTGCACTTCTATTTCAGCATGGTTGTCGTAGTGTCCAATTCGTCGTCGTCAGTGAAGGGTGCTGTGAGGGTGACGGCCAGGGACCTCATGACACCGAAGCGGCCTCCACTTCTACATTGCCGTCATGTCATGTTTTGCTGTCGTACTGCTACCTCTGTGCATGTACATTCAATAGCACCGGCGGCCAGGGGCCTTCAGTTTGCATGGTGCTGCATATCTTGGCCAAGGGGTATTGTTAAGTTGTGGCTACCTGGAATCCACATGTGTTGCATCTTCTTGTCTGTACGCCTGGTGCTGCTTGGCCAGTACATGTTTGTTCTTCCTCGCCAAGTCTTCCAGAATTGCACTGCTGGGGTCTCTATTGGTATCCATGTTGCAACGTAACTGTAATATCCTATGTTGGAATGTGAGAGGCCTTAACGACGTGGTGAGACAAGACGCAGTGAACTGTGAACCTGTTGATAAGAGACAGCTTCCACCATCGTATGCTTGCAGGAGACAAAACTCCAAAATTTAGACCAAAGGCGTGGTCAAACGGACAGTCGGCACAAAATTATTAAATAATTTTGTGACACTCCCAGCTGCACAAACGAGAGGTGGCATCCTCCTTGCGGCAAATGAAGATTACTTCATTCTCTCAGACCAACACTTGACCGCAAACGCAGTGACGGCAACTTGCTCAATGAGGGCGGACGAGACCAAGTGGCAGATCACGGTGGTCTATGGCCCTCAAGGTGACGCAGAGAAGCTGCAATTCCTCCAAGAGCTTAGAACAATCCCTGCCCCAGCTCATGGGATATGGCTAATCCTAGGTGATTTCAACCTCATCTACCAAGCGAAAGATAAGACCAACACAAACCTCAATCATCGGCTCATGGGCGCCTTCAAAGCGGTGATAGATGATCTTAGCCTAAAAGAAATCGGGCTAAATGGCCGCCGTTTCACATGGAGCAACGAACAAGATAAACCGACACTCACAAGGATTGATAGATTCTTCTACACCACGGATTGGGAACTAACCTTCCCAACATGTTTCCTCCACTCCCTGTCTTCTCTCATGTCGGACCACACACCCCCTCCTTCTGCAAGGGGAGCTTGAGCACTACCACAACCTGTCCTTTAGCTTCAAAAATTTTTGGGTGCACATGGACGGCTTCAAGCAATTGGTGGAGCAGATTTGGAACAGACCCGTCCACTCTGCCTTGCCAATCAAGTGGCTTCATATAAAGTTGGCAAGGGTAGCAAAAGGCATCAAGAAGTGGCGCAAGGAAAAAAAATTGGAGACACGCGGCTGCAACTTGCCATCGTCAAGGAGGTGCTGCTACAGCTTGAAGCAGCACAGGAAATCAGGACACTCACGGCACAGGAATTTGACTTGCGCCGTTGGTTAAAAGCAAGAAGTACGGGACTTGCAGCCATAGAAAAATCAAGAATTAGACAGCGCTCTAGACTAACATACATCCGCAGTGGAGACGCGAACACAAAATTTTTCCACATTCGTGCCAGCACAAGAATGAGGAAAAACTACATCCATTGCCTGCACACGGAGGGGGGAGTAGCTGTTACCCATGGTGATAAAGAAAATGTGATTACAGATTACTTCTCAAACCACCTTGGCTCGGTCACACAGAGGTCATCGACCTTCAACTGGTCTGCACTTGGCTATGTCCCAAGAGATCTTTCGATGCTAGAGGCACCGTTCACGCAAGAGGAGATCAAAGACACAATAACTTCCCATGCCATCTGATAAAGCACCAGGTCCAGATGGCTTCACATGCGCCTTCTTCAAAACCTGCTGGGACACTGTCCAGGAGGACATCACAGCTCCCCTGAACAGCCTATTCATGCTCAATTCCCAAGGTTTCGAGCTACTGAACTCAGCAAATATTATCCTACTCCCAAAGAAAGCAGATGCCTCACAAATAACGGACTTTCGGCCAATAAGTCTCATACACAGCTTCACGAAGATTTGCCAAACTTCTTGCAAACAGACTAGCACCCAGGCTGGACTCCCTAGTTTCAAAATGCCAAAGTGCCTTCATCAAAAAAAGGAGCATCTATGACAACTTCCTCTACGTCCAAAACGTGGTGCGAACCCTGCGGAAAATGAAGTTGCCGGCCCTGTTCTTGAAGCTCGACATCCACAAAGCCTTTGACACGGTCAGTTGGAGCTATCTTCTTGAGGTTTTGCAGGCACTAGGTTTTGGACCACGATGGCACGAGTGGGTGTTCATCCTATTCTGTACCACCTCGTCGAGAGCGCTGCTAAATGGACAACAGGGGCCGACCTTCAGCCATAGGAGGGGGGTCTGGCAGGGGGACCCCCTGTCACCCATGTTGTTCATTCTCGCCATGGACCTGCTACAGCGCCTGCTAGACCTGGCAACACAGCACTGCGTCCTTACTGCACAGCCCCTGCCGGTGGCAAGATGGAGAACTTCCATGTATGCTGATGATGCAGCAATTTTCATTAACCCACTCAAGGAAGATCTAGAGGCCACCACGACCATCCTGCACGAGTTTGGCAAAATCTCGGGCTTGCACATAAACTTGCAAAAGAGCTCCGTGCACCCGATCAGATGCCAAGATATCGACCTAGACCAAGTCCTAGCCTTCTTCACTGGGCTAAGAGAATCCTTCCCGTGCCGCTATCTAGGGCTACAACTACATACAAGATCCTTGCAGAAGGTCCATGTATAACCCCTCATCGAGCGCATCTGCCAAAGGCTGCCAGGTTGGAAAGGCAAGATGCCAAACAGAGCGGGTAGGCTAACTTTGGTCACCATGGTTCTGTCTTCGATGCCAACATACCACCTCACAGTGTTCTCACTTGCGGCTTGGGCAAGAAAGAAGATTGATAAAATCAGAAGATCCTTCCTGTGGAAAGGAGATGAGAACGCCAATGGAGGACACTGCTTGGTGAATTGGCCAACAGTGTGCAAGCCTAAGGAGCTGGGAGGAATGGGAGTGCCGGACCTAGAAAGATTTGGGAGAGCTCTTGATGGTTGTGGCAAGAATGGGTATATGACTCAAAGCCATGGGTGGGAACGAAAGTACCGTGCAACAACACGGACCGCCTCCTTTTCAACTCCTCTACCACAGTCACAATCGGAAACAGTAACAAGGCTCGCTTCTGGCATCATAGTTGGCTTGACAGAGAGGCACCTAGATACTTGGCGCCACACCTGTTCCAGCTAGTGCGTAGGAAAGAATAGGACAGTGAGTCAGGAACTACACAATGGCAATTGGACCCGATCGCTGCGGGGGCATGTGACAACAACAACAACACAACTGTAAGAATTTATTTGGCTTTGGATCAGATTGCAAGGGGTGTAGCTACAACCTGACGTGCAGGACACAATCACTTGGAAGTGGACAGCCGATGGAGTTTACTCCACACGTCTGGCATACTTGATTCAATTCAGAGGATCCCATCAAAAATTCAAGCACAAACTCATCTGGAAGGCACAAGCATAAAACAAATGCAAACTGCACGCTTGGATCCTAATGCATAGCAAAGTCCTAACGGCGGACAACCTGCAAAAGAGGGGATGGCCTCATCAAGAACATTGTGTTTTGTGTAATGGACCTTTGGAGACAGGGCTTCATCTCTCTTTGCTTTGCCTCTTTGCACAGGCCGTTTGGAGCCAAGTGTTATCTTGGGAAAATCTCATGATGCAGCTGCCACAGCAGGACCCCGCCCGCATTGCCAAATGGTGGGAAGATGCAGCAAGCAAGATCCCAAAACGGGAACGCAGACGTTTCAATGGAGTACTAATATTGTGTGGAACTTGTGGAAGGAGAGGAATAGGAGGATTTTTGAGAAGGAGTTCAAGACGGCACAACAGGTTGCCTCCATGACCAAAGAGGACATTGTGCAAAGGTACAGGGCTTTTTCCTTTGCGGGGTGAAAAAACTGACTGTGGGAGGGGTGTATCTACTTTGGTCCTAGGACCGGTGTGATTGGCCCAATGGGTGCCATGTGTACATAAAACACTCTCTTTTCTTTACTTAATTGAGTGACAGAGCTTCTACCTTTTCTTTCAAAAAAAATCTCTGTAGACTGTACTACATATCATTGTTTCTTAGTTTGAGTGACCTTTTTTTTTAGGAATAGGATATGTATTAACTAAAACACTGAGTATGGGTACTAAGGGGTGTCGAATTGAAAAGGCTGCATGTCTTGCTTCACTTTAACAGGTAATAGAATGCATTGTTGCATTAAAAGAGAAAAGACATCGCCATGGGAAGTCGTCTAGCCTTGATTTCTTTGCTAATCTATCTGTAGCCAGCTTTGTTTGTTCTCTGAATCTTGGTCACCTGAAAATGAATGCGGACATTGAGATTTTGAGAGCATGGAATTGATGTAGCATTGGTCGTGAAGTCCAATGCCCTTGCTGATCACTGGAAATCGATGCACGCTGATGCTGTAGCGATGTGGCAAGTATTTGGGTGCGTTTGGGAGCGCTCCAGGGAGCGGATTCTCGAAGAGAATCACTCTCCGGCTGCCAAACGGTTTTTTCAGAGTGAAGTGATTCTCTGCTGATTATGTGAAGTGATTCTCTGAAATGAACTAAGAGGCTGAGAGCTGAAAAAAGTAGCTTCACCTGATTCTGTGAAGTGATTCTCCATGCTGATTTTGAGAGTTTATGCTAAACAATTAAAGAGAATCACTTTCAGCCACAGAATCACTTCACCAATGAATCAGGAAACATAGCTGGAGAATCAGGGAGCACAGCTCTGCCAAACGGACCCTTTGATTTTCTCTGAGGAGGAAGTTAACCTGCTGCAAACCTAATTTGCCTGCCAATCTTGCTGCAATGAGCATTGCCTGAGCTCCATTGCTAGAGGATCAGGTTGTCCCAGCAGACCAACTTGAATGAAAGTTGCTAACAAGTGACATCCGCAATAATTAATAATTCTACCCTGTTTGGTTGAGCCGCCGTGGCCAGCTCTGTGCACTGTAGCAAGGAGTTGTGTGAAACAGGACCTCACTATTTATTGGCCTTTCACCATCTCTATCGATCCAACCATCCCACATACATAAGTAGTGACCATCTTCCTTCACGTCTCTTCGCTATAACGGATTCTAGGTACATGCCACAACAGAAATCTGTGTATATATAGTAGAAGCATAGATGGCTAGAACCATAGTTTGGAGGATGCCGAGGGGATTCTGTTGTTTTCCATTAATCCTAGGTATGATTTTCTTTTTCCTGGTAATGGTTTAGAAATAGGAGGTGGCAGGAAATTTGAAGGCTGAAGTTAGATGTGCTGGAGGAGACTCCAGAGAAATAACTGTTTTTGTATACCAATTCTAGCATAGCTGACGCCTCATCACAGGACCACCTCTCAGGTTCTTGCATGTGTAAGGGCAGGCCAAATATGAGCCCTAATATGAGCTCCTCCTATGTTGTCCCTGGTGCATTCATGCAGCTTAGCTCTAATATGAGCTCCTCTGTTGGTGGGTGAAGCTCCACCAGGGCCGTAGCAGAGGAGGTGCGGTGGGTGCAACGCCCTAGGGCCCAGCTTACTAAGGGGCCCAGACCCAGACCCAGGTATGTGTATCACATATAATGTCCATTGTCTAACCCAACAACGGCATTGTCACTCTATCTTGATATTGTCATTGCTCATCAATTAACTCCTCTGTATATATATCTTTATATAATTGTATATTAGCACATACTCCCTCCATCCCAAATTATAAATCATTCCTAGAATCTTGGAGAGTCAAAAGTTTGATCAGAATTATAGAAAAAATTACAAAGATTTATTATATCAAATAGATATACTATGAAAATATAATTAACGAAGAATCTAATAATACTTAGTTGGTATCATAAATATTATTATCTTATCATATAAATTTGGTCAAACTTGAGATGTTTTAACTCTTCAAGATTCTTAAAATAACTTATAATTTGGGATGGAGAAAGTATATAATTAAACATATATGTAGTTATAAGGGCTCATTGTTAAGTTCGCCCTAGGGCCTTTGAAAACATAGAACCGGCCCTGAGCTCCACGCAGCTGACGCTTATGCCCTGTCATCCTTTGTATCTAACCGTATGTATCTCACAGCTAGTTGCCCCAATAATGCGGTAGTGCGTTTTGATGTCTTCTGAGGCCTAGCGTAAGGTTTGAATCCCATGAGCTTGGAAACATTATTTTGTTTTGCAAACATTTGCACATTTAGTCACAAACGCAGAACTGATGACCAAAGTAGAAGACAATAACATGAAGAGTCATCTATGTGCTGCGACTTATTATCTATACCTAATAATAAATTGTGAAACTTTCTACACACTTTTTAGTTTCCATCAAAGATTTCTGTCTGCCAGGTGGTCTGGGCTTTCTCGCGGCCCAATTTAGCCAGCCCAATGGCCCACTCTAGCCTGTGGTCCGAATAATTCCCGGTAGCAAAAAAAAATGTGTCACCGATGAGATTCGAACCCTGGTAACTAGGATCGATAAACAAACTGCCTACCACCACACTACAACATGTCATGTGTTATAATAATAATACCTTTATATTTATTAGGTAAAACTTCTGCCATATAAATTTCCTTTCGTTTGATTTTTTGTTGGCCTTCCATCTGATTTCTTTTTTGTTGCATCTGTTATCCTCTTAGGTGGTTTTTTGATTGATTTTTTTAAAAATAATTATTATGAATCTTTGAACCCTGATTTTTCTTTACGATTTTTTTTCTACTACCAAGTGGTTAATAAATTTGATTAGAAAATATTCAAACCTAGATTAACATGTGATTCACCTAATCAAAATGTGAGTAGAAAATTTAAATAGTTTATTGTCTAATCTGGTCTAAATAAATGTATCTATACAATCATCAACGACAGCTAGCATGCGAAAACTCAACTCAAGTGAGTTTTTCATCTAACTCTTTGTTGGCATTAATATGTTGCCGCATCAAGGAGGTAAGCCCGGGCGCCATCCATAATAGCTCCACATCTATATCAACAACACTGTCTCACCGAAAAGACAAGTCTGGTTGTCATCGTGACCGGCTCCGCATCTACACCAATGATACACGCCTAATGCACGTAATGTGGTCATCGTAAGATAAATTATAGCTTTTAAAGTTTATAAAAAGGATAAAACATAAATACATATATAAAATTCTACCCTCGTTTGCTATTAACGTTTGATAGCTTGTTTTCCTCCCGTTGCAACGCACGGGCATCTTTGCTAGTAGCCAATAATATGCAATACCTTATACTGGATAACTTGCTTTCGCAAAAAAAAAAAGAAAGGAGGAGGATAACTTGAACTTTTGTGCATCATGGCAGGTGATCACCTCTTAGTTGTCATAGATTCAACACATCCTACTTCCTAATACATGTGCAGCTCAAAATCAGGTATCCTCGAGGGCAGAAGCTGCCCGAAAGTACAAAACTCCGACACCGCATCCCCGGCAACCACGTCCGCCTTTCTCTGCCTCGCCACGTTGATGGTCGCCGTGCCCGCACTGCTATGTCACTTGTCGTGTCGGCTTCAACCATGGCCGCCCTGCTCTGCATCGCCAGTGCGACACAGCAGCTGACTCTCTTTTCTCGAAAACCCAGTAGAGGTAGCAAGCAAGCCACTTGGTCGACCATCCACAAATAAAATCAGTGTCGCTGATCTTTTTTTTTCTAAAAGGCAGGACAAATGCGCTTCATTAAAATATAGTGTTTATAACGAAATACCAAAGCACACTCACGATTGACCAGACACTTGTCGAGCAACACACCATGCATAAACGAGCCCACACTAACGCAACTATTATGGTATAACTCTTTCACTTCAACGCTCCGATGTTCTCTTAAGGGAATCCGTAAAAGTTAAGTCTATTTGTAGGCTCACGGACAAGCCCGCTTGCAAGCTACAATTGGACGTCTGCCATTTTAAATTTTTTATTTGGTTTTCACCATCGGTTCTAAGCCGGCGGTAACGAACCTCCTCATCAGTTATCACTGCCGACTCGCGAAACCGGCAGTGATAGCAGTTTCCAAGTCATCAGTGATGATGAGCTTTGTATAGTAGTGCTAGCTTGTACTACCTTTACCTTAAGAGCAGCTGCAAGGTAATTTTAGGTCCCTTCCCATCTAGTGAACAAGTCATCCAGGAGCTAGCCGGGGCCTGGTTTAGATGCAAAAACTTTTCACCTAAAACTATCATATCGAATCTTGCGACACATGCACGGAGCATTAAAAGTAGATGAAAAAAAATTAATTGTACAGTTTGGTTGGAAATCGGGAGACGAACGTTTTGAACCTAATTAGTCCGTGACTTGACACTAAAGTGCTATAGTAACAAATGTGTTATTGACGGATTAATTAGACTTAATAAATTCGTCTCGCGGTTTCCAGACAAGCTATGCAATTAGTTTTTTTATTAGTATCTGAAAACTCCTTCCGACATCGCATGGAACATCCGATATGATATTTTCATAAAAAGTTTTCGCATCTAAACAAGACCCGGATGTAAAATGCTCTAGCGTAAGATTCTTCCCCAAATAAATAATCTTTCTCTCTCCACCTACATTGCCTAGTCGGACAAGATTCTCTATAGCGCACGGTGGACAAATGATTTTTTATTCTTTACACCGGGTGCAAACTTGGGCAACTGATCCTAGCATTTCTTAGCTAGCACTACCCCCTCCAGTGTATTGCACCTTCTCTAGAATTCCCTCGCTTTTGCTAGCACCCTGAAAAATCCAACGCTGCAGCTGTTTTAAAAAGGTCACAATTATAAGTCCATCCCTAGTCAAAGTTTCTATTTTTATCAAATTCATATTAAATTTTATGACAATAGATATGTATATTATGACAATACGTCCACAACAAACCTATGATAACACTTATTTGATATTATAAATATTGATAACTATTTTGTATAAAGTTTGTCAAATAACTTAACATGACAGTGCTATTTACTCCCACATAACCAATGTGTCCAAAATGTTTGAGTTGGTTTCCAGTTTTCAATATACTCCCTCCAGTTGGGAGAACAAGTAGACGTTCCCGAGAAGCACACATACATTAAGCGCACAGTTCAATTTTATTGTTGGAAACGACAACTTTTCTTGATCAGAGGGAGTATTATTTAGTGTTATACATGAAATGCTCCACGTCATGCTGATAAATGATAATGCGAACCATGCTTACACGTAATGAAAATTGACTCTTCCCACCAACCTTCGCTCTAATAGCATTATATATGCAGGTATTGGGACGACACACAAAGATGCAGCAGCATGATGCCATGGAATCCAAATACAAAAGGTGGTTGTTTTGCTTCCATTCCAGCGAGCTGGAATTGTAGCACAAGATAAGGTAGATTCGTCAAAGTGATAAGTGCATAATGTGTCTGAACCAAGCGACTTCAAGGCGCACATAGAGATAGTCATGGATGCGACTGACAAGTGCAACGAGCCCATGTTTGAATTAGGCTTCATTTTTCACTACATTTAACCTTGGACACTTCATCGACCTTCAATTGACTTTATGAAAGTTGCCAACATGTATCCCTCCCTACCTTGGTCTTTTTTCCCCGCATTGGTCCTTACTCTCCCTAAAAAACTTATAAGATTGCTCATCTACAGACTGTAGTACTATTGTTTCTAAGTTTGAGTGACCAGATCTTTCTTTTTAGGAATAGGGTATATGTACTAACTATAAACTGAGTACAGAGATGGGTATTAAGGGGTGTCCCATTAAAAAGGCTGCAGGTATTGCTGCACTTTGACAGGTAATAGAATGCATTGTAGCATAAAGAGAAAAGAGATGGCCTAGGGAAGTCGGCTAGCCTTGCTTTCTTGGCTAGTATATCTGCAACCATCTTTATTTGTTCTCTGAACCGTGGTCACCTGAAAATGAATGCCAACATCGAGGCTTTCAGAGCATGGAATTGATGTAGCAATTGGTCGTAAAGTCCAATGCCCTTTCTGATCACTAGAGATGCACGCTGACGCTATAGCAACGTGGCGAGTATTTGATTGTTACTGGGGAAGTTAACCTGCTGCAAACCTAATTTGTTAGCCGATCTTGATGCGATGAGCATTGCCTGAGCACCATTGCTAGAGGATCAGGTTGTGCCTGCAGACCAACTTGAATGAAAGTTGATGACGAGTGACATCAGCAATAATAATTAGGCCTTGTTTGGTTGAGCCGTGGCCGGTGCATGCTTATTGGCCTTTCACCATGTCCATCCAACCATCCCACGTATATAAATAGTGACTCGCCCCGCTAACGGTGTGGGTTGTAATGGTTATGATGGTGTGGGTTCTGTTTTGGACTCTCTTTGGTTAGATACAAATGGGCTGGTATCATAAATGGGTTGGATTAGTTTGGTTTATTGGGGGAAATAGTTTGGGATGGATCGGTGTGGCTTCTATTTGTTCGGTCTCTAGTAGTGTAATGTAACCCTATGGATCACGGTTCTTGGGAATGGTTCGTGGAGTCACTAGGTCGGCACCGGCCTGGCCCAGCCTGCCACCGTTGTCGATGACCGAGGCAGCCCCGAGCACGGCACTGGCTTGGCCCAGCCTGCCACCGATGTCAATGACCGAGGAGATACGGCAGCGACGGGAAGTTCCGGCGGGACGCCACGGCGCTGCTCCTCGCGGCGGCGCTGTCCACGTGGGCGGAGACGGGGCTCGCTGTGGCCACCGTGGCGCTGGCGGCCGTCAACGGGAGCAGGAGGCACACAACCACGGGCAGTTGGGCACGCGCAGCAGGAGGCGCACAGCCACGGCAGGTCAGTCATGGCGCTGTCTACCCGCAGCAGGGCATAGCCAAAGCCAGGGGCAGCGGGAGGCGCACGCAGACACGGTGACCATGCTGCTCCCCGCGCGCGGCGCTGCATGGGTGCTAGGCACGGTGCTCAACTCGTGCCAGGATCCCAGGAGTATGAGTGTGCCGACGACCCGGCACAGCTGTTGCAATCTAGCGTGCAGATGTGCATGTGCCTCACTGCCTCAGCTCCTGAGCAGCCGGCTGTTCCTGGTCGCTGCGTTGCTGAACCGCCGCCCCGTCGTCTCCGGCAGCGGTGGGAGCCACGGCGAGCAGGTGTGGCGTGGCTGTGCCTGATGGGGAGCCTGGAATAGTTCCTTCCATGTCCTAGTACGGAGACCATTTGCTAAAATGGGTTCGAAACCATTTGCTGAAGTAGATTGAGAGTCAAACACCTTAATTCCTTTGGGTGGAAAACACCAACAATTTGGGTTGGTTTGATTTCAACAGTGAAAAGGGCGGCTTCGTTTGGTTTCTCAAATATGCTAGTACTTGATTGGACCAAACACGCTAGTACTTGATTGGATTGATTCGGGTTTAGATTGGTTTTCAAACCATTAGCAGGGCGAATAGTGACCATCTTCCTTCCCATCTTTTCGCTAGAAGGGATTCTATGTACTTGCCACAACAGAAATCTTTGTATATATATAGTAGTATAGAAGGCTAGAACCATAGTTTGGAGGATGCCGAAGGGATTCCATTATTTTCCAATAGGTACGAATTTTTTTCCTGATAATGGTTTAGAAATGGGAGGTGGCAGGAAATCAATGTGTGGGAGGAGACTGTAGAGAAACTACTGTTCTTCTACCTGCTTTTCTAGCAGGTCCAGTGCTGATTCTAACCCTCTTGGTTGACGAGGCTTCATGATTATTCCCTGTCCTCCTTTGTGTCTATCCACATGTATCTCACAGCTAGCTGTTCCAACGATATGGCTGTTCGTTCTGATGTCTCCTGAGGCAGAAACTTCGTTTTGTTTTGCAGGCATTTGCACAGTTTTTAGTCACAAACGATTATTATCAAAGTAGAAGACATGAACAAGAGTCATATATGTGCTGCGACTTGTATCCAATATATGCAATTTCTAAATTACATTCTACTGGATAACTAGAACTTTTGTGCAACATGGTAGGTGATCACCTCTTAGTTGTCATAGAATCAACCCATCCTAAGTTCCTAATACACGTGCAGCTCAAAGCCAGATATCTCAAGAAAGTATATTCCCAAGGGCAGAAGCTGCCCGAAAGTACAAAACTGGAGCTGGCCCTCCAAATAAATTGCACAAATATCAAAACATGTGGAAATCAAATTTCATATGTCATGTCTCCTCAAAAAAAAACATGTCATGTGTCGTCATAAGAAAAAATATAAGTGTACGAAGGAACTATCTTTAATGTACACCATACAAGGTATTAACAAAAGATAAAAGGAAGGGAACTTTCTAGGATCAACAAATTAAAGCATAAATATGCCAAGCTAAAAAAACAAACGACGTCAACATATCTATTGCATACAATTTCCTTTTAGTTTTTCCTGTTCATTCAGCACAAACTGAAGCAGACAACAACCTTGGTCCGAGTACAGAAAGAATTCACAGGTATCAATAATCATGATTAGTAGGCTCTCAAGTGAAAACTGCACCTTGAAGAACCAAGCGGTCACCCAATGGCGGGCCTAGTGTGGTACAGAGTCGATTATATGGCGGTGTTAGCAGAAACTCATTCATTCATATATTGCTACAAAATGATTAAGACAAGTGTGGCCGTACAGTGAAGAAACCTCGAGAATATATCTAATCTCTATCCGGTGTAGGCATGTGATCTGAACCCCTGCTGCCATCTGTCCTTGCTGGAGAGCCCTTATACCTTGCTATGTTTCGACAGAACCTACAAGTGGAATCAGGCAAAGGTAATTAGACCATCTGTAACGAAACATGAGATAATTCTGCCTCGGAGCTCAAACAGCTGGTAAGTGGCCTTGGAGAAGGGCACATACGTATCCAGCTCTTCTTCCTTTCTCTTGATTTCACAGGACCAAAGTACTGGGTCCACATTCTTAGGCAAGGATTCTTGAAGTTGGGACCCCTCCCTTAGCCACTGCTCAGCTTTATTGCACTCATTGTCAACCTAACAGTGACAGGCAAGCCATCATCAGAAACACAAGTTAGCCACAGTAGTATGGTGGTATACATGAAAGATAGAAAGGTAATTAAACTGAAACACTGTTAATCATCAGCCATTGAGTATTTATTCTGTAGTCTAGAGCATTTTAAAAAATCAGTGTTGTAATTCAGCAAAGAGTGTTATTCCATATGTTCAACTGTGTGGTCATTCGCAAAATCAATTTACTGAAACTAGATTAGAACAGTAGACCACATAGATAGTTATGCCAATCTAGATAAAAGCTGAATCCTAAATAACTTACAGCATCTCTTTCAGGTGTGGATAATGACTTGGCAGCCATTCTGTGGTCAACAATGCACTTCAAAAGCTCCCTTGTGGCTTCAGCTCTCACTTCGTCATCTTTACAACGATTTTCAATTGGATCTAAAAGCTTTAAATATAAACATAGACATAAACAAAAGTTACATGAAAAGGTGCAAGAGGTGAAGAGGTAAACAGGAGAGCAAATTCTCCACCATGACTTGGTCTAGAATAGAATGACTATTTAGACTAGTTCTGGAATGTTTAATTCCTGACAACAAAAGAATTTTCTTTCACAATTGCAGAGTACTGTGGGAGTAGCTATACTACAGGTTCCTGTTTTCTTTTTACTTTTTTCAGACAACAAACCTTAACTGTTGGATCAATGTTTCTTCCTCCTCCAGACTAAGGATGAAAACGGTCGGAAACGGTCGAAAATGGACTTACGATATAGAAAAACGAAAGCGGTCGGTTCGGAATATTTCTACATTTAGCAATTAAAGAGTACAAAAAATGGTTGAAAATGGTTGTGAAATCAATTGAAACAGACAATTTTTCATGTTAAAAAACGGTTCATAATATAGAAAACGAAAACGGTCAATTCGAAATATTTCTGTTCCGTTTTCATCCACCTGCCCGTCGTCCGCAGCTCCGTCCGCGGCTCCGCATCTCACCGTCATCTGCATCTCCGTCCGCGGCTCGGCTCCGCATCTCCGTCCGTGCGTCTACCTCTACCCGCACCTCCACCTCCGCCCGCGCCTGTCTCCTCCCCTGCCGGAACCAGCTCCGCCCGCCTCTGAGGCTCCTCGACGTCTGGAGGACGGACGCGGGAGGCCTCAAGCATCAAGATGAGCACAGACTCTGAAGGTTATTGTCTATGTCATATTGCCTCTGCTATTCGATTGTTGAACTGCTGTTAGTTCTTATTTGTTAAAATTTGTGTACTTGGTTAAGTTGTTTTGCCTTGCTCTACTATGTACTACTCTTTAAAGTCTTGTTTTTCTGCTTTTTTGCCTGTTTAACTGACTATATGTTCTTTCTTTGTAATTTCAGAATCAGCCACAACCACAAGTCAGCAGTCAGCTTCAGCCATCAGCAGTTACAGGTAAGAGGCCAAATCACCATGATACTGATTCATTATGGGCATGATTACATATATTTACATCATATATATATAGTATATACATGGCCGATCAGGTCACCCAGGCACAAGGACGACTAAATGTCCGACTAGCCTCGATAATACGATATGAAAACATGGAGAACAGCACAAGTGAAAGCCTTTTTCTTTTTATCTGTAATCTACTAGCGATATGGTATACATCAAAGAAAAGTAAGACATTTCCATGCAACAATAGTCTTTGTACAAGAAATAGCTATTATCTTCATGGAAGTAGATTAAGACCACCTTACAGCAATGTAGAATATGGAATATACCATGACAAGTCACAAAAAAGCACAGACTGCACCAAGATGTACAGCTGATAGGGCAGTCAAAACAGGATGTGACTGACAAAACCACAAAAGACTACTACACAGGAAAGAACAAAAAAGTATATCTACAAAAAATTGGAAAAGATGTAACAAGGCCGAATGCATGCAGATAGAAAGATTGATAAAAATTTCCTTTTACCTTTTTCAGCTCCTCAAGTTTGCTACTGTAAACTGCTTCTGTCTCATCATCACCTTCTTCGTAAAGCCATTCTTCAGTCTGTTGTAGGTTAACTGAGATTTGTTCCCTTTCTGAATCAGTAGCAAAGCTCCGGTACCTCTCAGAAAGCTAGAAAACAATTTATAAGCCAAAAAGATTTAGTTACGAACAAAAAGTAAAAAGGTTGCAGATCTACCTTGTTACGGGTGTCGTATACATAAGATTCTAATGCATTCTTCCTGTCCTTTGTCCGTTCCATAAGTTTATCCTGATAAGCCAATTGCTGCTCTTGCTCTTGAGCTTCCAGCAATTCCTGCTTGCTCATTGCACCATAGATGTACTCAGTGATTGGCAACTCCTGCCGCTGGATAGACCTTTCACTTCTTGACTTGTGACCCTGCATATAATAATAACAACAGTGAGGCACCTCAATAACTAGGTATAATTAACTAATCCTAAGATATCTTCTTCAACAGAGCTCATAATGTTCTTGCACATTTATCATCTTAAATAGTCAAAATGGCACAGTAAACCCAATTGGTATAGAAACAATGCAAGCAAATGCTGCATTCTTGCTAGGTACTACAACACAATTTACTGCTTATTGAAAACAACGATACAAGAAAGCCAGCTGCTGATGATAGAGGATATACAAGAATATAGTGTGGTAATTTAGGCAAACACACATAAACCCTGCTCAGTATGTGATTAAACAATACCATGTCATCACCGCTAGTATCCACCTCCATATTGTCAGCAGAATTAGCATTCCTTTGATAATCATCTATCAACTGAGGAAATTAAAAAGTTAGGAGTTGTATATACCCACTGCAAGTTATAACTAAAAGCTAGCTATGACTAAGAAAATTGACACTCACAGTAGCAGATTCGACTGAAATCAAACCATGTAAATTCAAACGGATTTTTACTTTGACTTTAGAAGCTTCTGTATGTGCTTGGAATGGGCCAATCTGCAACAAGGATACTTGAATGAATTATAAATAATATTGAGATTTAGATACTTCAAAGAGTGAGACAGTACAACATCATTGAATGAATCGCTAGGGATTGTGACCAGAGTCATGTGACAGGCATGATTAGCACTAACCAAGCAAAGATTGAAAGTTTCAAAGAAGGCATCAAGATTTATGTAGAGTTTCATAAACCCGCAGCACTAGCCATCTGGCAACAGGCCACAGTTCCAACAAGAGTTGTATTTGAGTACATTACTGTCAACTAAGAAGACATTATCCAGTCCGTTGTGGCAGATCAAATCACACTTCATGACAGTTGTTCTTTATCGCACATCCCAGTACTCCCTTTTCTGCTAACACATATTGATTCTACAGAATGGATTGACAAGATTACCTTCCCAGACAACAGATTTTCTGGAAACACTACAGTTCCAGTGTCATGCTTTTATAAGAAAATGCTCAGATTTTAATTTACAACTGGTGACCCACATGCTAAACTTGAAGGCATACATATGTGAAGAGACAAAACTGCATAATATAAACCCAACATGGTCATTTGTAAATCGTGATTCACAGATATTTGATCACTGTAAAAGTTTAATCCAATGACCCACCAAGCACAAGTGGCCACAAGGCCCTCAGGTACTCAGCAGAAAACCTATAAGCTATACAATAATACACCATTCATTTGATAAAAGGCCAGCAACACATATGAAAAATTTAGGCACAAGGGTCCAAAGTTACATTTGACATTGTAATAAGATAAGAAAGGAGGTAAGCATTCACAAACATTTATACAGAAACATTGTTGGTGATGAAATGAAGTATCACTGTGTCGGGTACCACAATTAGGGGTACCCAAATTAAGGCGAAAGCCCACCGCTAAGCAAAGCACCCGACCTCTCCCTTTAAGGGAAAAATCGACAGAAGAAGACCCATGGGCCAAATCTCCCCTTGCTGGGCCTCCAGCAAGCCGCAACAGCAGATCAGCCCGTGTCCCCGCCTCGTCCGAGGCCTCCCATAGAGGGGTCTCGGGGCACCTCCGATTCGCTCGAGACCTCCATCTCCGACTCGTCCGAGGCCGACCTCCGACGCCGCTCTCTCATTGGTGCGCTCGAGACCTCCCATGACAGACCGAGAATGACCAGGGTCAAATCACCATGCCCATCACTGCAGCAAGCATGGGGAGAACCGCTGACCACTATGCCACCCACGACGGCATTATACGCACGACTCGTGCGTATACAGAGTACGGAACGACTATTCCGGACCACTATTCCCACGATCAGAGCGGGATCGTGCCGCATTCCCCGCCCCCGAGGCCTCGGCCCTACACGCCAAGTCAAACCGCAAGGACCGAAGCGCCACACCGGCCACAGGACCAGATATGACGGGGCATACCGCTACAATACCGAAAGACAAAAACCACTCCTTCAACAGTGGCACGCCTGCCTCACCATGTAGCAGCAGTACCAGAAGTACCGACGCCATGCCTCTACAGTACAGACCACGACGCCATCGGATAAGGCCTCCCGAGGCCTCGGGGTTGCTTCCCCAGCAAAAACCTCCCACACACCACCATCTTGTAACCCTGTACCTCCTTGAGGCTATAAAAGGAGCATGCAGGGACCATTTTAGACGATCAGAAAAAGAGGAAAGCGTCACACGATCACACACTCCACTCACGCCCTGAGACTTGGGAGCCCCTCCCTCTCTCACTCTTGCTTGTAACCCCTACTACGAGCACTTCGGTGCAAGATAATACAGATCTCCCCTCCCCCATTGGACGTAGGGCATTCTTCGGCCCGAACCAGTATAAATCGCATGTGTTCTTCTTGCACACCATCCGGACCCCCGACGCGTAGACATTCATTACTCGTTGGTGCTAGGACTGCCGTTTCCTACACCGACACACTGTCTCACAAGTTATAATGATACAGTGCTGATATAAAGGTAATACATTATTATTATTGGAAGAATCAAACAGAACAGACATCTGAAGCAAAAGACTATAGTACAATATTCTTTATAGATCAACAAGCAAAAAAGCATACCTGAAAACTACCGATGTCTGTTGAGGTACCAGGAGGCAATTCATTTGCATCCGCATAATATGCATCAAAGCTAAAACTGTCGTTCTTGTGTAGAGTAATGATCTTAACACTGGGAAAGGGCAGGCCTCTCTGGAACAATACATCACTTGACAATGTTGAAACTGGGCCATCACTAGTGTAAAATCCTATGGAAGCAGGGATTGCATCCTGCACCTGAAATACACTCAATGTGCCAATTCTCACTATGCAACCAGCAGTCTCTCATGCTTCGAATACCACATATAGCTTATACAGATATAGAATTCAACAAGATAAAGCGCAGTCATACCTCGTATTCCCGAACACGCAATGTAGGACTAAGCATTGCACATTGCAATGCACACCCCCGAGCCACACACTCGCTAGCATTGAGCGTGCGACTAGGTTCCCTTCTGAAGAATCCCACAAGCACCTTGGCAATGGCAGGCACCCGAGAACCTGACCCAACGAGTTCCACAGAATGCAGCCTCTCCAATCCAATCCCTGAATCTGCCACCGCCCTCTTGCAAGGCTCAACAACCCTCTCCAACAGTCTGGCACATAGCTTCTCAAAGTCCTCCCTTCGGATCACCCCCCTCACATCCTTCTCCTCCATCAGGCACTCAATGTTCACCACGGCCTCCGCATTCGCGCTCAGAACCTTCTTTGCCTTCTCACACGCTGCCCTCAACCTCATACTGGCCTTCACATTCCCCACGACATCAATCCTGTACCTGTCCCTGAACTCCTCGGCGAAATGCACGAACAGCACCTCGTCGAAGTCCCTGCCCCCGAGGTCCGCATCGAAGCCGTGAGACAGCACCTTCATCCCCGACGCGTCGAAGGAGACGACCGCGACCTGCGTGTCGCACTGGCCGACGTCGACGAACGCGACGCAGGTGGGGCCCCCGGCGCCGCCGAGGTCGGAGCGGTAGAGGCCGTAGCCAAGCGCGGTGGCGGCGAGGTCGTGCATGAGGCGGAGCGGCTTGAGCCCCGCGACGGCGGCGGCGTCGAGGTAAGCGCGGCGCTGCGTTTGAGTGAAGTAGCAAGGAACGGAGATCACGCAGTCGGCAACGGGGGCGCCGCCGAGGTCGGCCTCCGCGAGCTGCTTGAGGTAGGCGAGCAGCATGGAGAGGAGGTGGGTCGGGGAGAGCGCGATGCGACGGCCGACGTGGTCGGCGTGGACGACGGCGCCGCCGCCACCACCGGCGGCGGCGGGGGAGACGGGGAAGGGGAGGCGCGGGATGTCGCGGAGGAGGGAGGCGTCCGGGTCCCTCCCCGTGGCGCCCAGCAGGAGGCGCTTGACGCTGGAGAAGGGGGCGTGCGCGGAGGAGGCGGACGCGGCGTGGCAGCCGATGAGGCGCGCGTTGTGGGAGAAGGCGACGGCGGCGGGGGACTCGCGCTTGGACTCGGCGTTGAGGAGCACGTCGATGCCCCGCTGCCGCGCCGCCGCCGCCACCAGGGTGTCGTTGCCGACGTCGAAGCCGACCACGCTCATCGCCGCCGATTCGGGATTCGATCGGCGCGAATGGGGGAAGCGGGGCCGTGCGATTTGGGGGCGCGGTGGATGGAGATGGAGATGGAGTTGGAGTTGGAGAGCGGTGCGCCGGAGGGTTCGGTCCGCGCACGCCGCGGTGGCTGTTGGGCAAGGAGGAGCCGGCACGGCCGTGCTTACTCTCCTGTGGCCGACAGGTGGGGCCGCTACCTTTTGCCTGCTGTGGGGACGTGACGCGGCCCCTTTTCTCTTACCTCCTCAGTAATTTTGAGCTGCTTCTCGCCAAAAAAAAAAAGTAATTTTGAGCTGCTAATCATCATCATCATCAGCCACACTTAGGAACTGCAGCAGCCACTATCATCACTATTCAGGGGTAGCTAATTTTGTAAACTGAAGCCCGGTGTCTTCTGTAGTTCTGTTTATCTCAAAAATGGTCTTTTCAAAATCATTTGCAATGCAGTAAATATTTGCGAATGTAAAAGCGAACTTTTCTGGAGTTTCTAATTTCAGTGGGTATACTTCACAGTTGGATTTGAAAGTTCAACTTTTACATAGATGGAAGGTCGATTTTTTTCTATATATGAAACTAGGTATAAAAACCGAGCCCCAAAAAAACAACTTTTTTGGGGTAAAAAAGGGCTACGGAACCGACGGAAATTGACGACCTCACCTCTCCCGTTCCGGCGGCCGACCGTGCACGACCTGTCCGCCTCGCGACCGTCTGCCTGCCCCCGCCCACTTGCCGTCGCCCCGGCTCCGTTCCTGCTACCACTACCGCCATCCCAAGCGGCTCGCGCGCCACCGCCATCTCCGCCCGCACCCACCTTGCTGCCGCAGCCGTCCCCGTCCCGTTCCCGCTCCCGCGCCCGGCTCGAGGACCCAACGGCTGCCCTCGATCTGACCCCACGGAGCAGGATGGACAAGGGCAAATCGGTGGTGGCCGAGCTGGCGGCGTCGTTCAGCGATGTCCGTGTCGCGCCGCGCCAGAACCCCAAGCCCAAGAGCTTCCTACCGTCGCCCTCCTTCTGTAAGCTCCATGCTCTTGTTCGCTTATGTGGGGTAACTTAACTAACTAATACGCAGTAAACTATCTATCGTGGCTGTCAAGTGTCAACTGATGTATAGTAAAAGAAGAGAAATCGGCTCTGTGTATTGGTTACGGCTGCTTAGAGTTTCCGTGATTGATTTCGTGTGTTGGTGTCTCCTGCAAAACGGAAGATGTATAGACAGAATTAAGAATTTTCTAGGATGATAAAGCAGTGGTGGGTTTGATTGACTTTAGTTTGTAGTATTTGTGTCATGTGCTTCGCTTTGATCATTCTATTAGTTAATGGTATTTCATTAATCAGAAAGATACTAAACTCCCACCGATTGACCTGTATTCCATGTTTCCAGTTGTTTTATGGATAATTTTTATGGCCAACCGCCAAGAAGATTACATACCGAAGTTAGTTCCTATAGAACAGAAATTGAAGCCGTGCTCACTAAATTTAAATGGATGAATAGTGCATTGTGTTAATAAACTCATCGAGATTACTCTATCAATTATTGTGCATACCAGAATAATTCAATCTTACTTGGTATCAGTTTCCAATTGTCCTTGTAATTGCATATGCAGCCTTATTACCAAATATTGACTTCAAAATTGTACTTCAGATTCTTTCTCGAAGAAGGATAAACCTCGGAAATTGGTCAGCTTGTGCCTTGGCACCCTTGGTCAGCATCTTGAAGATATCATCTCTGATATTTCAGAATTTGCTGCCTTATTTCCACCCCACATAAAGGTATCTTTATGCATCTATGTCTTTTGTTTGGTTGTCAATTTATGCATCATTGCCTCACTGCCGGAACAAAATGTGCATATATTATACAAGGTTTTTGATTGTTAGATAGAGTTCACCTTTTAGGTTGTATGTAAGCCCAGTTCATTGCCATGGTAGTGTTCACTAACTGAAAAGAAAAGTGCATGTTCCTGTAGTTACTTCTAAGTTCATCTGATGGCTCCTAGCACTGATTAATTTGTTTATGAAATGCTCTCCTTCTTCCAGTTGACTTGTGAGTTGTAAGTTGTAACTCTTGCTTCAAAGTACGAATACAGAGGGCATTAATCTGAAAGAAGTGACCATCTACATTTCTGTTTGATTGCTGTTGAATTTGTACTTTTAAAGTTTGAAAATAGCATATATTAGAATGTACAACGCTCATATTAGCGTGAATATCTGAGCTTAGCTAGAGCTTTGCTGTTCGCTAGCGAAGAGTTGCAGTTTTGGGAGGCTGGCCAGGGCATTAACTACTTCTTTGCCCGTGTGCCACTTGAGGTTCATGCCGTCATGGTCATGTTGTTTTTCTTGTAATAGGTGTGCATGGTTTGATTGAACCTCTATGTGGCGTGATATGGGTTCTTACCCTTTTCTTTCTTCTTAATGTTATGATATGTAGCTCTCCTGCGTGTTTTAGAAAAAAAAATAACATTAACCTCAGAAAAACATAGGAATGGTTAATATGATTAGTAGTAAGGAATGAACTGTTAAAACAATACTCCCTCCGTTCGAGTTTTACAGGCGCATGAGCTCTAGAAAAGCTTCCAGTATTTACAGGCGCACGAGGTATGGACGCAGCTGTGGTCGCCTCAGGAGTCAGGACCGATGTGCGCATGTAGTATTCCCGTACGGAGTGAATGCAGTCCATCTTTTCTCTTCCTTCCCAACTGCACTGCACAGTTTCCTACGTCATGGACTGCTAGTATTTGTACTTGCCACGCTGCATCTCTGGCTCAGCTGTACTGATTCTGTTGCTCACCCCGCGGCCATCAAGGACAATTAAAAACCTCCTTGGTCTTGGTGAAAAATGCTTAGACGCCTCTAAAACTCGAATGGAGGGAGTAAAACAAAAGGTTGATGTGTGACATGTACTGAGGCTCTTTAACATTATTTATGGCCTTCTTGTATCAACTGTTGTTAGCAAGTTGACCTCAAGCTTTGCATCAGTATTTTTAAGGTTTTGATGAAGTGACCAGGTCCAGTAATTGCAAAAGAATGGCTGTTGATTTAATTTATATACTGACATCTGATGTCTACGTATACTTATGCTTGTTATTGTGAGTTAGTGACAATTGAGTTTGACATCTGATGTCTACGTATACTTTTATTTATTATATGATACAGTTGGCAATTATGTCTATTGCAAGGAGAAGAAGGCTCCTGAATGATGAAGTTTTGACTTCTCTTGCTGAAAGCTCCTGGGAAATCTTAGATATATCTGGATCTGATGTAACTGATGCTGGTTTGACTACTGTAGCAAATGTTTGTAGTAATTTACGGGCAGTTGATATTAGGTAAGGCTTTATGTTTAGTCATTTTTTATACCTACTAAATGTTCATCTAAATTTGCATCTTATTTATGGCATCTTTCTCATGCAGTCGCTGTGAAAAAATTACTACTGCTGGAGTGTCTGAGATTGTATGCCACTGCCCATCCTTGGAGATATTGAGATGTGGGTATGACTTCCAACAAATTGCATGCATAACCTTAGGGTCAATTAATCTCAATGTACTTTCATGTCTTTACCTTCAAATTTCTTTTTGATAAGTTAAGTCTATGAATGTCTTGGTGTTATCCATACCTGTTATTTATAGCATCTTTCTCATGCATTTCGATTTATATGTTATGGCAAGACCTACGCTTGCTATTTGCTCAAACCGAACATATGATGAATGCATGGGACTGAAAAGTGATAATTATGTGATTCTTCACAGTTAACTAATAATAGGGTATCTCTTTTATCAACTGATATGTGATATTATTTTATATGAATCATCAATATTTATTGTTAAAAAATAAATTTATATTTGATCATGTGTGCACAAGTCTATCCGAGTTTGCATTCCAGCTTATGCTAGTGAATAGCCACTAGCCAGTCACCTTGTGTGGGAATTTTCTTTGCTTTTTAGTTTGCCCTTCCCCATGAGGCAAATATGACCTTTCATTGTTGAATTGTTGACTATGCGTTGTATCCCGCTTCCCGCATAGCAGGATACTAAAAATAGCTTGAATCCTATGATTGCAGTGGCTGTCCAAGAAGTGAAGTCACGGCACGGAGGTGCTTGAATCTCTTGAAACCCAAATTGAATACTCTTGAAGGGGACTCATGGGAGGAACTTGATACACTAGATATAGGAGGCGGTGCGGAGTCTTTAAGATGGCTTGTTTGGGTATGCATGCAAGTTCACTTCTTCTCTAGCTATGATTTATGGTGTGTTCACAATTCACCAAATGCTTATCTTGTGTTCAATTAATATTTTCCCCATTTTGCAGCCAAAGATAGATGATAACTCAAAGGAGACTCTAGCTGCTGAATGCCCTCGTGTTATTGTCAACCCACAGCCATCACTGTTCGACCTCTCAGGATCCAAAGTCCCAGTTGAAGCATTGGCAAGCGTACCACTGGACCATTCCGTGGTTGAGGATATTGATCCCAAAACGTGGGCTGTTTCTGCTGCTCCTCGAAGACCTGTTGCTCCTCCGAATCCAAATGCTCCACCAGAAATACCGATAGCGGAAAGGTTCAGGCTGGCCTATGTGGAGAGGGAAGCAAGGCTGGCACCCAAGAGGGCCAAGCGGGAAAGGCAGCAGCGGCGCCGCGCTGAAAGGGACTACATGATGAATGACATAGATGCGAGGTCGATCGCACTTGCTGCTCAAGCAAGCAGAAACCTGCGCAAGAGCTGATACCGAACTTAGCTTTGCTTCTTGTTCATGCTGTTTGTTGTATGTATCTCAGTAAAGTAGTTGGCAAACACAATGGAGAAGGGAGACATGAGGCGAGAAATGTTGTTAATCTTTCAAGGCAAATTTAGCATATATGAACACAGTTTTGTATTGGCAGTAGCAGTGGCGTTTACACTATCATGTACTAGTACGAAAATTCTATATGTGAATATACAAGTGCAAGGAAAGCGTGCCTTGATCAAATCATGAGTTGGTTGCCATTTTGTGATCCTGTTCGTCTGTATTTCATTGAATCTGGATGACATGATTCATGTGAACTTGCTTGCAGGCCTGTTTGGTAGAGCTTCTCCAGCTCTAAATTCTGTGTGGAAGTTGATTATCTCATAGAAGTGATCTCTGAAGAAAAGTGTCTATGATGAATCAGAAGAAACTACTTTCTTCGGCTCTCAGTCCTCTGGCTCATTTCTGAAAACCACTTGTCACTAGAAGCTCTGCTAAATAGACCCTGGATGACTAGATTCGTGCAAACTACCCTACGCAGTCCTTCGGTTCATTTCAGAGAAGCTCTGCCAAATAGAACCCTAAATGACGAGATTCGTGCGAAATGCCGTACGCAATTTTGTTGAAATCTGAATTCGCGTGTGAATCAAATCAAATCAAATCAACGCACAAACAAAATCTGTAGGCACTGGGATCAACAACAATTTTTAGATTTATACCAAGTCCTGATCCATACAAGAAGCTAGCAGAAAAACATAAACCGATCCATCTGCACATTATATCTATACCATATATCTCTAGCTTAAGTAATTAATGACTAGACAAGCGACGAGAACCGCCGCGCGAAAAAGCTACCGCTCAGTGCGCGGCGACCACGTCCGGCGACGCCGCCGCCGGCGTGAACGCGTCCACGAACGCCTCCGCGACCTCCGGCGGGGGCAGGAACACCACGGCCCGGGCGGCGGCGAGCTTCTTCCGCAGTGGGTAGCGCATCCCCCTCGAGGCCGGCCCGAGGAAGCACGGCACGCCGTCCCAGGCGGCGGCGGCGGGCGCGGGCGCGGGCGAGCGGGGAGGCGAGGAGGAGGGCGGCGGGAGCGGGGGCCGCGCCCGCGCCGCGCAGCGGAGGGAGCGCGCCAGGACCCTGGAGTCGCGGAGCCGCGCGAGCGCGCCCGGGCGGAGGAAGCGGTGCGGGCTGCCGCCGCCGCTGCCCGGGAGCTGCTGCTGCTGCCCGCGCTCGGCCGCGGGGCGGCGCGCCGGGGAGCGGAGGCGGCGGTCCATGGATGGTTGGCGTCGGCGGACGGAGGAGCGGATCCGGAGGGGTAGGCGGGGAGATTGGAATTGTGCGCGGGTTTGGGGAAACGGGAGTGGGGTTTGGATTTTATGACATGAGATGATGGCGGCGAGCGGGTGGAGGGAAACGAAAACGTGGCCGGGCGGGAAGAGCGTCGTGGTGAATCGGATCGGCGGGTGATTTCGAAAATGGGAGGGAGGCGTGCTAAAACGATACTCTAAAGCTTTAGAGTATGAATATAGAGTAAAAACTGTTGTACTGGGTACTCTAAAACGATACTCTATTCTTTCTCTCACTCTATATTTAGAGTAGTACTGTGCTTACTCTATACTCTGTAGTGACGGACCCCGCTAGCTAAACAAAGGAAAAAATGCTATAACTCACAAACCAAAAATCCAAATTAAATTTCGATTGCACCATTAAATTCGTCTCAATAAATCCTTCAAAACTAGATCACACATGGATATATTTAGATAAAGTGACAAGTCGGTCCCACAGTGAATAAAGTGGATAGAGAATAATATAGAGGATAGATGGGTGCGGGAGAATTGAGTATAGAGTAGAGAATCTGGCTGACTAGGACGTATAGAGGATAAATATAGAGGTCCATGAGTGCGGGTAGTCTTAGGCCCTCCACAGCGTATAGCTTGAGTGGTGGATATTTTGGAGAGAGAAAAATTTCGAACCGCTTCTCCCATCGGGGAGTTTTACATATTTACTATTACAACGGATGACGCTCATCGGATTCTCACTCTTAGGATGACACTTACATCTTTAGCATTCTTGTTTTGCATATCTTTTATTTTTACCACATTTGCGTACATGGCACGCCACGGCGGCGTGACACGCTGGGGCACAGTCAGCACGAGCAGGCGAAATGTCATCACTGCCCCTGCTCTCTCCCTCTCCGACAGCTGGGTCCCACAGCTCCTTTTCATTGCCAGGTGGGTCCCACTCGTCAGCTTCATCTTCCACCTCCAGCAGGAGCAGGTCCGCCGCGCCCGGTGGCTCCTCCCTGTCTGGCAGCAGCCCTAGCCTGGCGACGGCGCTCCCTCCTGTTCACGAGCACGAGCGCAGGCAGCAGCAACTCCGCCGCGGCCACGCCGGCGTGCGCACGAGCAGCAGCTCCACCGCGGCCTCGCCAGCACATGCGTGAGCAGCAGCTCCGCCATGGCCTCACTGGCGCGCGCGCGAGCAACAGCTCCGCCGCAGCCTCGCGGGCACGCACGCGAGCAGCAGCTCCCCCGTGGCCTTGCTGGCGCGCGCGAGCAGCCACTCCGCCTGGCCTCATGGGCATGAGCGCGAGCAGCTGCTCCGCCACGGCCTCGCCGGCACAAGCAGCTCCGCCGCTGCCTCATGGGCACGTGCGTGAGCAGCAGCTCTACCAAGGCCTCGCCGGCACGACGTGAGCAACGCCGCCGCAGCCTCACTGCCGAGGAAGTCGCATGGGGAGCAGGTGCTCCGGCGAGTTGGGCGTGAAGGCCGTGTCGAGCCAGCGGTCCACATCCAGGCGCTCGGCAATGGAGCTCCGGCCATGGTGAGCGGCAGCCGCGGGCTTTGGCCCCCGACGCCCCTGCTCTGCTCTGCTCTGGTTGGGAATGAGGTAGAATATGAAGCTGACGAGTGGGTCCCACCTGGCAGTGAAAGGAGTTGTGGGACCCAGCTGTCGGAGAGGGAGAGAGAGGAAGAGAGCAAGGGCAGCGACGACATTTCAACTGCTCGTGCTGACTGTGCCCCAGCGTGTCACGCGCGCCGTGGCGTGCCACATACGCGAATGTGGTAAAAATAAAAGATATGCGAAACAAGAATGCTAAAGATGTAAGTGTCATCCTAAGAGTGAGAATCCGATTAGCGCCATCCGTTATAATGGCAAATATGTAAAAGTCCCCTCCCATTCCAGTAACTAGTTCCAATTTATACTGGCGCTGGAAAAACAAGGAGCGGAGCAAGAACTTGCGTCGCTCCTAGCTACTGCCCAGTGAATACAAAAATAATTTCTTTGGTACTTTTGTTCTCCCACCGCTCCCGCAGAGTACCAGTTGCATGGCTAAGTAGTACTTTTTTATCTTTCACGCGGGTCCCACCACCAGTCAGACGAAGGGAAAAGTTGCATTACTTTATTCACGTGGGTACTAGTACAGCTAGGGGGGACCGGTGCCATGTTTTCGCAAACACTGCAGCCCAAGAAGAGTGGTGTCAGAATTCACCGTGTGTCGGATAGGAACAGTAGTAGGCAGCACTTACGTTGTGGAAGGCCTTAGGCGCCACTTGACCAGAGACGAGAGTGGAAGTGGGACTAGTGGAGTGAGTACTAGAGTGGGTAGTTGAGGCTTTGCATGGAATGTGCAAGTGAACGGTTCTTGCTTTGGCTTTTACTCTCTTCGTCATACAAAGATTTCCTCAACGCAAGCATATCTAATAATTACCTCTATGAAAATAATGTTCCACATCAACATGTGCAAGAGCCGGATTAAAACCACCAACCCTATGAATACAGACTTGATTCCTCACCTGTTGTCCGATACTTTTTGCAGAGCTAGAAAGTTATAGATATTGTAGTTTTTTCCTCTCCGTATGCTCCCAAGCAGCTACTCCCTAACCACAATGCATTCTTGTGTCAGACAATGCCACCGGCGCTTCTGCATACCATCATGAGACTTTGCGAGATGACTTGGACACTCCACGTAGACATGGAGGCTAGGCAACAAACCACGGTGGTGTACTGAGAAAGCCTAAAAAAATACAATTCTATGACTCATATGCTACCCCTAAAAGATTGTGGTTGTGTTGTTCTCAAATTTGGAGTGCCAAAATTCACTATAGCGATACTGTAGCATTTCGTTTGTATTTGGTAATAATTGTCCAACCGTAGACACTCCACGTAGACATGGAGGCTAGGCAACAAACCACGGTGGTGTACTGAGAAAGCCTAAAAAAATACAATTTTATGACTCATATGCTACCCCTAAAAGATTGTGGCTGTGTTGTTCTCAAATTTGGAGTGTCAAAATTCACTATAGCGACACTGTAGCATTCATTTGTATTTGGTAATAATTGTCCAACCGTTGACTAATTAGGCTCAAAACGTTCGTCTCGCAAAGTACAACCAAACTGTACAATTAGTTTTTGATTTTATCCACATTTAGTACTCCATGCATGTATCGTAAGTTTGATGTGATGAAAAATCTCTTTTTTTTTTTGCATAGTGCACTTTTGAATGGAACTAAACACAGCCTGTATTGTAGTTTTATGAGTAGGTGTGATATCCTAAAAAGATGTGCTCTGTAGATGTACGATACAATAAAATATAGAGTTCATAGGTGCAATCATTTGTATTTGTTCCATCAACACATACATAGAGTAGAGGTACACATCTTTTTTTATGTGTGCTAATTTTATCTTGATATGTGAGAACTGTATTCTTTATAGAACGAAGGGAGTGCCTTCATCCATCCTTCTCTTGGTGACAACTTCAATTTATGGTTCTTACTTGACACATGTCGCCACTAAACCAAATCATCCAACTTTCCATCTGCCATTCCTCCTATCTTTGGCACCTCTCGTCATTACATCCATCTTGTCGATGTGGTGTTCTCGTTCTAGCACCATCCAACCGGTGGTCCTCCACCTCTTGCATCATGTAGCATTGTTTGGGTGTCACCATGATGACACCTCGTATCCTATCACTATCTTGTTAGAAGTATAGATAGGTACGGCTAGGAATAAAGATAGAGTTCCAAAGATATAATAGGTTTTGAAATAGTATTGTACTCCAGGAGATTTAAAGTCCTATCTATAGACATGTACCAGTCGGACTATATAATAAACATAGATGACAGTCTCCCCGTCGACCTTGAATGTGACATCGATCCCTTCCTGCAACGAGAGTAGGTTGCCGATATGTGGTGCATGTCTGATAGTGGCACAACGATGAGCTGCCCAGTGGCCCGTGTGCTACCATTACTTTTGACTATGATATCACATCTGACTCTGAAGCGATCATATATTAGGTAGGGCAGTTCCTCCAAGGCCTTAATTCCTTTGGAGTCTGGATCGAAGTCCCTCGATGCATGTAATTGTGAAGCCATTCTATTCCCATATATATCAACGATGGCACGTACTAGTTGTCCAGCATGGTTGAGTAAGCTACAGCTGACATGTATCGGGATCGACTAGGGTGTCGAATGTGTGAGCGAGTGTGATATAGGGATATGCAGTTTGTGTAGATTATTCTGAGATCATGAGGGCAATACATGATAAACTAGCTATAGCCATCGATATTGAACAGGCTAGAGTTGAAGAGAGCGGCGTTGCTAAGTCCCTTGAGCCAGGACTACCCATCGATCGTGAGGACATGCGACCCCTTCACGATGTCGGCGAGGACGATTGTCGAGGTCGACAGGCTCAACGCCCGCTTGCCTTCAGCGTCGACAGGGCAGCTGCGGCTAAAGATGACATATCGGTCAGGAGTAGATCTTTCCTCAGATGGGTAGGAAGAAGAACAACACATTTGTTGCGCACCCTCGCTAGATCGATCTATAGATTGTTTATCTACACAACTTGCAATATTATACTTGTGTTGTTCGATCAAATCTTTCACTCGCGCCACCCTGGGGAGATCAATCTTCAAGAGCTCCTTGGACGCCACATGAATTAGCTAGCTAGCCTCCTAATAATCAAAGATTAGCTTTGATCGGTTTTTTTATTAGTTATGTTTTCAAATCGTCATCGTACGCCACGAACGTCTCCCATCACGCTCCACGCCAAGACCAAAGGCTTCCTACGCATACGCTGCTTGCTACACTCATACACATCGACGCTCTGCTGGTTGCCGCACTCCCGCTCCACGCCAGCAAGTCGCGGATCTCGCTAAGTCCTTCTACTTCACCAAGCTGTTGGACACGGTGACACGGCGCTGGTCAATACATGCTTGATGTTTGTGGCCGGCCGTTGCTGGCGGAGCTTCACGTTAAAGTTAGGAGGGGCCAGGAGTTGCCATTAGTGCTAATCCACATAGATTTTCAACATTTACTGCTCAATAAGCACTATTACTCTTAAGAAACAATCAAAATCAGGGGTGGCCATGGCCCCCTTTGGTCTCAATGATCCTCCGCCATTGCGTGTGCACGTGATGAATAAGTGCAAAGAAGCAAAAAAAAAAAAAAAGTGGAGATGGTCCCATGAAGCAACCATGGACACCCGAATTTGCGACACAGACATCAATAAATGGGACCGTGAATTTTCTATTTAAATTGAGGTTTTTTCCTAAATTTTTGCTAAAAGAAATCAAGAAAATTGATAGATTTTCGACCAATCCAATAAACGTGTTTATTGGTGATTTCCGTTTTTTCCCTACCGGCAATGTAAACTCTGGTTGAAGGTTAAGGAAGCTATTGTTCTGGCCAAGTAGCTCCCGTTTGTAACACTCCCTTTGTTTAGGAATCAAGCTTGATGTATGGAAGTTCCTTCTTGTTTGACAAATGCCTGCAATTTCACTCAATAGCATATAGTTGAGTATATAGTTCCTGCACAATAGCATATAGCTGAGTATATTTTCTTGCCATTTCACTCAAGAAGAATGGAAATTGTGCACAATTTCTTTTAGGAAAGTCAGTACAACCCAGGGCTGGATCGTTCAGCCAAGAGATCGACTCGAGTGGTTAGGCTTTAAGGGTTAGCTTACGGTTGCACCCTCTCATAGTTTCAACCCTGCATGCAACAAATGAGAAAATGTTGAAGTAGCCTTCACAAAGCGAAGAATGCAAATATATATAGTGTTCTTTTATCAGGTCAATATTAGTTATTAGGGCCATCCAACTTGTTAAAAGAATCGGTCAGCTCTACACCCCTTAAATCCTCGACTGCCACCAGCGGACGCTGAGTAAAATCGCAGTCTGCTCCAGTGGTGTTGCCTAATTGTAAACCATAGCCACCTAGTTACAGGCCTACATATGAATCAGACACATTCTTTGCACAATGTACAGATACACAACACAGAGCACTTTGATTAGAAAGAAGCGGTCAGCAGCGCCTTTTCATCTTCTGAACACTTCTTATGAACCCCCCAGATGTTCTGCACAGAGTTGCAGATACCACTGCATTTCCAATCGAATGAGGCGGCACAGGTGTTCCCAGCCTGAGCTCTCCATTGGCAATCTGTGATCAAAATCACTACGCGTGAGGATATTATTGCTTTTTCTTAGCTACTTTAGCCGTGGCTTTTGAGAAGGTAATGTAAACCTCAAGTAAATTGGACAGTCAATATGAACTCATTCTGGTTACAGAAAATAACAGAAGCTCACCAGGTGGAGTACCGCAGCATAGTCTGCGGTCATCAATATGCTCAACATCTAACCCTATCAACCAAGCTCCCAAAGACACATCCTCGTTGATATACTTGTGCAAAACATGTCTGCGATAATCGAATTAGCAGAAACTATATTAGTATGGTTGCAACGAAATAGGATTGGAGTGGTGTCATACTGCCATATTCTGAGAGGAAAAAAACTAGATAGGGTATATCTCACTTGTTTAGTGATATGTAGGCTGCCAAATCTTTTGAAATAGCATATAGTTGACCAGTGGCATGACGAAAATATTTGTTACCCACTTCCCCAAATTTCCAGTGCTCAGGTTCATAGTACCTCACATCCCTGGACAGCAGCAATCTCATTGTAACAACTGACAAAAGCAAGTAGTCTTGAATACTAACAAACTAAAGAGACTGTTTTTCTTTACTTGTCAGAGAGGACAGGGCCAGACTTCATGCATCCAATGTATACCCTGGGCTTTGAAATATGTTTGGATAAGATATTTCCAAGTGTTGCTGCAAAAAGTAAAATTGTCATGTTAGGAATATAATGTTGCTGAACATAAAAAGACAATTGGTGGGTGCATGAGCCTTCAATATGCTAGCAATCAACACCTGACAAATTTTTCCTTGTTCCTTCGAAATTAACAGATTAGACAACGAACTTAGCTTCAGATCAGCAAACAAGTAATTGGCACCTTAGTAATACTTGTAACTATCCTATCAAAGGAAATACTTTCCAGTAGCAAAAGGACAACAATAACAGACACTGGATAAAAATTAATACCTATATTAACATGTACATCGTCATCAACCTTCACATAGAAGTTAGCATCCCATAAAGCAACAGCTGTTGCAAAGTATGTCCTGGTTTTCCCAGACAGTTCAAGGTATCCTTCAACATGATCCTACAATCCAAGTGCACATGACTAAAATTAGAGTGAAAAATAAAACGTATAGAAAGTAATAATGGCCTCAAAACTACAGTCCATATATGGATCTAGAAGGCAATGGGAGTAGCAAGTAACTATTAGTGAACCAAATGAAACCTTACCAGTCTCATGAAGTCTCCATGTTTCTTATCCTCTGCCTGAATTGCTCTATCGACAATTCCACCTGAAATAGCACTGAAAGAGAGCATAGACGAGCATTACTTGCTTGTGTTGACAGTAAATTAAAAAGGAAAAATATCTTTTGAGTGGGTAAAGAAAAAAATTGTACAGGACTTCAGCCAAACAACACAAAAAGGTAAACACCAACAAGCTTTTTGTTGCTCCAATGCAATCAATAGGTTGCATTTTCCGCTAAAAAAATGGTGAAGAGGACTTTCCCCAAATTATAGACTAATTTGTTACCAACCATGTTCTTTGTAGTATACCACATTTTTCCGATATCTACAAGATTTAACTTTGCCTTACATTGATATTTATAAGCTTTATGGGTCTAGATGCTAAAAAGCTAAGTCACATGGAAGATAGGAAGACAAAGACATTGCCATTCAAATAAAGCATTAGTTGTATGGTATAATGAATAAAACAGATTTCTTCATACTATAGTGGTATATCTATACTGTATGATAGGGGTCACCACTATCATTCTATCAATTATGCTCATGTCTGCTACAAAATTTTATAAGCCAAAGCAAATGCGTGTGACATGCATGCAATCAACAACCTATACTAATTAATGGCGGAAATTAAACGGAATCTATAGATAACAGAGAGATTTGCACACCTGTGACCAATTACAAAACGAATTATGATCCCCTTTTCTTCCTCCAGCTTTTTCCTCATTTCCCCTGATTTTAAGTATTACTTCAATGTCAATGTTTTATACCATCAAACTGCTTCAACAACAAACAAAGCACTTTTATAGGGAACCCGTATGAGAAAAACCTTTAGGCATCCAGGTGTTGCGGATAGAATCCCTTCTCTTGCGACTGCTAAAAGCAGTGTTGATACCTATTACCATAAGGTACTTGCGCCTACCGGTAGACTCAGAAGCCTTGTAGTCTTCTTGCACTGGAGATCCGTTGAGAAATGAATCTTGTAGGGTTCTTGCTGCGGAGAGTTCTGTCTCCAAGTTCACTATTGTCTTATCTAAAGTCCTGTAAGAGGCCAATTCAAATCCAATTAGAAATAAATTTCCTTGAAGGTTCCCTGAATCAAATCAAAGAGCCAGAGGACATGTATGAATATGTATGACTACCACATACTGTGAATTATGGTGAGTATCTGAGATATGTAACATGTCATTGTAATCCTGTTTTCCTTGAACCTGGTAACAAAAGGGCATAAAAGTTGCATCAGGATCAATGGGCCACATGATAGCAGGGTTTCAAACATTGACAGTAGGCAATCTATCTATTCAACATATAAAGAGGCATCAAGTTAAATTGTAAATGCTGAAAATACTTTCAGGAGATAACCGAGGCAAGGAAGTAGATTACTTTGCGCACATTACAGTCTCCAGTATTACGCTCAGCCTCTTCCCCTCTTCTTAAATTTGGTACTTCTACCTCGTCTGCTTCAGGCAAAGTCCACATCCTGGAGAAAACATTTGTCAAGACCACTATTCCACGAAATTTTAGCTCATTGAAGAATTCACATGCTGCAAGCCTGCAGCCAGAGTGAAATCATGCCAAATACAATCGAATTGAAGCAACAGGTGCCTGAGATACAGAGGGCTGTATGGTCTGCACTAGCAATCAGCTCAAAGCAAAAACACAGCAGCTGGCTCCATTGCTGTAGTACGCGTTAGCACTGAACAATCCAAAGGTGCAGGGTCATTGACACACAGGGCTCAGCCTCAATAGGTGAACAAACGAGCCTGCATAAGAACTCTGACAACATCTGACGAATTCTTGAGGTCATGAGAGCAGCTGAGCACTCCCAGTTCCCAAATTAGCAGCAATCTCGCGCGGATTCAGGTAAATCGTAAATAGTGCGGGTCCAAGTCCAAGCAACCTACATTCCCCCTGCCCCCAAAATGTAGAATGTAGCTGACCAGAAACCCACGGATCTTAAACACATCCATCCTTCCTAGGAGCGCTCGGGACCGTGCAGAACGAGGCAAGTCTCGAGAGGATGAACTGGGAAAGTCAAGATCTCAGGGAGCGACGGATTGGTTGTGTACTACGTGTACATACCTGTCGGTGAAGAGCAGGCCGAGGCAGAAGCTCCCGACGCAGAGCAGCAGCACCCACCTCCTGGCCACGCCATCCGCGCCTCCTCCCCGCCTCCAACCCATGTCCGCCGCCGGCGCGCCGCCGCCAGCCACCACCACCACCTCCTCCTCCTCTCAAGTCCCGCGGCAGCAGCAACAGGACATGGACGCCCGAGGAGGAGCGAGGAAGCCATGCCCATCGATTCTTTAATCCCGGAGGCGAGAGGCCGGAGCAGAAGCCGCCACGGTCCACGCGCCGTCCGTCCCTTCCCTCTCCCCATGAGGCTATGGCATGAGACCCATGTGCGCGCGCGGGAGGCGGCCACCGACAGTGCAGGGTGCACCGTACACTCTCTGCTGCGAGTAAATTAATGGAAGGCTCGCCCCGCCACGCCCCGTGTTGGCTGAATCCGAGGGAAGCGACAAGCGAGTGTGAGCCCTCGTTTAGTTCCCCAATTCTCCCCAAATTTTACTATAAAAAAGAAGATTCATCATCACATCAAAATATAGGTAAATATATGGAGTACTAAATGTTGATGAAATCAAAAACTAATTGCACAGTTTTGGTGTACTTTGCGAGACGAACATTTTAAGCCTAGTTAGTCAAAATTTGGATAATTTTTACCAAATACAAACGAAATGCTACAGGAATTCTGATACAGTTTTTTCTCCCCAATTCACCAAGCCCTTGTTTAGTTCCCCCAATTCTCCCCAAATTTTACTATGCAAAAAGAAGATTCTCTGTCACATCAAAATGTCGGCAAATGCATGGAGTACTAAATGTTGATGAAATCAAAAACTAATTGCACAGTTTTGTTGTACTTTGCGAGATGAACATTTTAAGCCTAGTTAGTCAAAATTTAGATAATTTTTATCAAATACAAACGAAATGCTACAGGAATTCTGATACATTGTTTTTCTCCTCAATTCACCGAACTAAACTAGGCCCAAACTAAACGAGACCTCATATGGAATCGCGGCGGCGGCAGTGCAGTGGAGGACGCGTCGGATTCAGAATCCAGACGGTGTAGTAGGTGTGGTAGCCTGTAGGCACTAGCCGAGGTACAGAATGACAGGTCGTGCCGTGCGCCGCCTACCTTGGAGCTCAGCTCCGCAGGGGCGGAGCCAGGATTCAGATATAGGGGGAGCCGGACGCACACTAAGTGTCGACAAAAATTATATAGTATCCACAGGAAATTTTGATGTCGGCTTAAAAAATTGCAGAATTTGATGTTGGCTTAAAAATCTACAATAAATTACATTTAATCTCTTTATCTTAAAAAAATGTTACTCCCTCCGTCATATTTTGACTTTAAAATTTGTACTGAAATAATCCATTCGACATGGTGTATGCTTAGATTTGACATAATTGGGGATCTTTATTGAGTTCAATCTATGGGTTTGCGCCATTTAAAGATTCCCTTAAGTTGCCTTAATTTTTTTTTGGAATACACTATATTATAGGACGAAGGAAGTAAATATCTAAATTTTGAAGATAAGAATTGAAGGGACATTCTTCGTAGATTAATAATTCATGTCATATATGTATTTTATTTAGCCACTTAACATAAGATAATCAAGAGATATATTTGAGAAAAGCAATCTAAAATTAGTTAGTACATATTGTTTATTTATAATCTCTAGTGATTAGTGAGACATAACTAAAAATAGTAATGAAAACTGTGCAATGTTAGGGGGGCCAGGCCCCTGCCCGCCCCCCCTTGTCTCCGCCCCTGCAGCTCCGCCGCGTACGTACTCGCGTGGGTGGCAGTGCAGTGGCGCACGGAGAGCAGGCGCGTGCCGGGAAGAAAAAAGAAAAAACCGTGGAGCGCCTGTGAGCCGGGACGACGGCCGGACGGGGTCACCGCCAGGAACGTGCCTTGCGCGACGAAAGGAAATCGGTCCGCACCGCGAGTCCGTGACTCTCTGAGCGAGCGGCGGCGGCGGCGGTATTCGTGCGCTGGATGCGGATGGGATGGAATGGGACGCCGTGTACGGTGTACCTGGGCTAGTGCCTACCACACCGTATAATAACTAATCCTACAGAACTTGGGCGCCTTTCGTGTTGGTCATGGGCATTCGGCAGGTGATGTCAACTCCTTCCAAGTGGGTGTGGCAACGGAAGTACCTATATTTTGACTGATCAACGGTGTTATTTTGAACTAAATAATTTGGCGGTTAAATGATTTTTGGATGCAAAGTGCGTGTCGCCATAGCTGTTTAGTTTTTTTAGATAACGGAATTACATAATTCCAGCCTCAACTATAGCCACAATCGGCTTCGACGATGTGGCCGCCCCACCGGGGATCGCATAGACGATCCCGGTTGCGGCTGTCCCCTCGCCTCAGCCGTCGGCGCATGAGTTGGCGCTACTCACGCCTCCTCGGATAGGTCAGCCCGACGTCGAGAGTGGCGACGAGACGCCCACGCCGTGCGAGGCCGCTCGCACGGTTTCTGGATGAGGTGCGGGTTGAGCGAGAGCCGTCCCTGATTGCCTCTCCACCACGACCGAGGGCGAGAGCCAACTGGCCCCTGCCTGTCCGGCGCAGGAGCACACGGATTGCCGCCCAACCGTTGGCGCACATTCCGGTCTCCCAACGGGGCGAGGTACTCCTCAAGCAATGGTTGGGGATTGCGCCGCCGGCCGCTACGGCTTCACCTGCGCCCAAGGGGATACTCGACGACTTGCGTTCTGGAACCATGTCGTCGAGTCAGGTGGAGGCCCTTGACGCGCTGTTTCCAGCGTTCAACGGGCCCGCGTGCATGCTCTTCATGGAAGACCCGTAGGACGCGGAGGTGTTCGCACGTCAATTGTTTCATTTATGTAATATCAAACCAGGGAGCAGTCTGCTAGGTTGGTCCGGATGTTAGACCACCTAGCGCGCTAGATGCGCGTTGTTTGTGCTGGAAAGTGTGTGGGTGGTGTGCGTGTTGTATTTTACAACTCTTCTTCTTAGTGCAATGATACGCAGCTCTCCTGCGTATTCGAGAAAAACTATAGCCACAAAATTGAGTGGATATAGCATATTATAGATGTTTAAATACATGGTTAAAGCATTTTGTAACTAGAATTTAAGTAATTTGGAACGGAGGGAGCAATTGTTTTAGTTCCTCGGTCGCCACTGTGGCGCTGCATGGGTTATGGTCTTATGGATTTGGGGAGGCCATGCAAGGATTAGTGTGGGGGTGGGGCTAATTTTCTTTATTGAAGAAAGGGCGATCACATGTTTGATCATTGGATAGAGACGACTAAGAAGGAAACGTACATGTTCATTGGGTTACATAGAAGTAGAAATTACTCCCTCCGTTTCAAATTATAGTTTACTTTTGTTTTGCCAAATTTATTTAACTTTATCTAATTTTTTATTTTAAAAAGTACACCAAAATCATCTATAGTATCGAATTAGTTCCATTGAATTCTCGATGAAAATATTTTGATAGTGCATTTATTTAAACCTGTATGGTTAATATAATATATTTTTTTCTAAAATTATCAAAGTCTAGAGATATTTGACTTAGGGCAACACTAAAGTAAACTATAGTTTAGAAACGAGGAACCAGTAACAAATTAACCCCTTCTTCTTTGGCCTATATTGATAATCAATCCACCTGATACTATGTAAGGGTAGAAAAGTTGTACCCTTTCCCCTCCTCACTCCGCCATTATATTTGTTCCATCCGCGTATTACATTTTTCAGAGATTTTTACCTATGCGCTACTAGATAAAAAGGAAAGTTGAGGATAACGTGCAACTACCACAACTACCAAACTTTCTTATTACTTATGTGCCACTGTTGTCAGATTTGAGGGTAACTATAGCTAACTAATGGATGAAAATGTGTCTTTGCTCTAGGTTGAGGTCACATCGGATATTTTTGTCGTTTCCTTGCTTGCCACTCGAATGGCACATACTCCCTCCGTCCAGAAAAGAACGCAATTATGGAAAGCGTGCCGGTCAAACTAGCTCAAGTTTGACCAAGTTTATAAAAAATAACATTAGCATTTACATCTCCAAATAAATTTATTATGAAAATATATTGTATAACTAATCTAATGATACTTATTTGTTTCATGAGAGTTAGTACTTTTTTTATATAATTGTAGTCAAAGTTTGAATTGTTTGACTCCTCGGGATGTGAGAATTGCATTTTTTTTCGTGGACAGAGGGAGTATTTTCTCTCTAATTGGCAGGCCCGCCTTGTCTGGCTCCCTCTCATCTCCTTCCTCTCTTCCTATCAAGGTTCATGCGCAGCCGACCTCACCTTTGCACACCCTATGCGGCTATGCCAAGTCCACATCACCACCTCTCCCTTCCCCATGATAGTGTATTAGTGTCCCTACTCTCTCTCTCATCCTCTTCTCGTGCCAGGATTGCATGGCAAAGCCACATGGGCCGCAAAAAATAAGTACCTACCAAATTCTCATCCTAAAAAGTTCAACTGATTCTTGTATTGGTCAATCCTTGTAACAAAATGCAGATCTACAAGCCCCGTTCGGCTGGCTGGAAAAACGGCTGATGCTGATTTGTTGTGAGAGAGAAACAATGTTATTTCGCTGAAACGATACAGCTGATAAGTTCAAGCAAACAGGGCCTACTAGCATAGGCTCCTTCTCATCTTCTACATGTAGCCCCTTCTTGTAGGCTTTCATGGTTACAAATTTTTATAGGGATTTAGGACGGGCTCCCAGCTTGCGCGCGACCATAGGAGGGGGTTCGATCCCTAGTTGAACTTTTCTCTCTTTCTCAGTCCTCCCTAATGCAAAATCAACCCCTTCGGTACCTCACATTACTCCCTCATGTGTGTTGTTTCTAACAATAATACACAATCCACCATCTTGATCTCCTCCATTTGTCCTCTCTTATTCTCATCATTATGTGAATCTATGGCTAAACACAAATCTTAAAGCACATATTTCTTTTTCTAAAAAAAATCCACCATCTTGATCTCATCTAGTTGTCCTCTCTCATCCGTTCCTCATGATCATGATCACTTGTGATTTTGTGAATCTATGGCTAAACACAAATCTTAAAAGCAATTTTTTTTCAAAAAAAAATCTCAGTACTCCCTACACATTATCTAATTTTGACTAATTATTAACAACCAACATTAGATATATGGTGATCCTTATTGTATACTCCCCCATGAATATAGTGAATTAGTGATGATCCAATTCATCTAGAAGCAGCAGATCGATGCCTAAAGAGAATGAACGAGAGAGTCGTAGGCTGGCTACATTGCCGGACACGATTCTGGACAGGGTGGAAGCTCCTGCGATCTCGCCGATGCCATGCAACGGCTCTAAACAAAAGATCGTATCTTTCCGCACGCAAACACCATGCACGCCAACCGCAGCCGCGCGAAAATAGGCGCGGCGACGAGCGCTTCGCGGGGCGATCCGGGAGCTGCACCGCCCACCTCATCACCCTCCCCCCTCCGCCCCGCGCCCCCGCGCTCGGCCGCCATTACCACGCCTCTCACCCTTCAATTCGTCTTCCCCACTCCTTCCCTCCGCGCCCAGGGGCGGAAGGCCGTCGCCGCCCACCACCCGCCGTGCCCGTTCTTCCCACCCACCGGTGCGCGCGGTTGCGTGGCGTTGCATGGCAGCGCGCTGCGCTCCGGGAGCCTGGACTAGCTGGCCGGCAGCCTAGGCGCGGGGCATCTTTTGCGTGCGTGCGTGGTTGTTTAGGAGCTTCGATCTCCTCTCCCCGGCCCATTCTCCGGAGGAACTGACCGCCGTCGTCTTCTCGCTCTCTCGCTCTCTGCCCTGTTCCCGGGGCTGAGAGGGGAGGAGAGACGACGATGGCGAGGAGCGGCAGCGGCGGCGGGGTGGAAGGCGGCGGCACCGGTGGAGGCGGGCTGAGGAAGGGGCCGTGGACGCAGGCGGAGGACAAGCTGCTGGTGGACCACGTGCGGCGGCACGGCGAGGGCAACTGGAACACCGTGCGCTGGGAGACGGGGCTGCTGCGCTGCGGCAAGAGCTGCCGCCTCCGGTGGGCCAACCACCTCCGCCCCAACCTCCGCAAGGGCCCCTTCTCCCCCGAGGAGGAGCGCCACATCCTCCTCCTCCACGGCCTCTACGGCAACAAGTGGGCGCGCATAGCCTCGTTCGTGAGTCCCTGCCTGTCCCAGCGTCTTCTTCAGTTTCTTTCGGAGAATTCCGATCCGCCATGCACGCCGCCGTGAAGAACTCATCGTCGTCTTTCTTTGGCTTCGGCCTTCGATCGATCACATTCGCATGCATGCAGCTCCCAGGGAGGACGGACAACGAGATCAAGAACTACTGGAACACGCGCCTCAAGCGCCGGCAGCGCGCGGGCCTGCCGCTCTACCCGCCGGACGTCGAGCGGGAGATCGCGTTTCTCCGCGCGCACAACGTCAACCCGTTAGCCGACGCCGACGCCAGCGCCCAGGCCCACGCCAACGCAAGCCTTCAGCCGCCGCCGCCGCTCCTCTACGACGCCGGCAACCCGTTCGTCGCGCTGCCGCCCACCATGCCGTCGCCGTCGCCCACGCACTCGCCGCTGATCAACCAGAACTACCCGCTCCTGAACCAGATGCAGGTGTTCCACCACCTCGGCGGCAGCCAGCAGCAGCAGCCGGCGGCGTTCCACCAGGACAACGGCAGCGCGGCGGCGGCGGCGTTCGGCGGCATCGTCTCCTCCGGCCTGCCGCCGCTGCCGACCGCCGCCAGAGCGCAGGCGGCGGAGCTCCCTTCGAACCAATTCGACACCTCCAGCAGCGGCAGTGGCAGCGGCAGCGTGGGGCTGCTGGAGTCGATGCTAATCGGCGACGAACACCTGCTGCTGCGGCCCAACCCGAGCATGGTCAAGGTCCCCTCCATGCCCGCGCTCTCCTACCGCGAGCCGGCCGGATCTAGGCTGCTGCCTGTCCACGGCGCCGGCAGAGACGGCGACGTCTCCTCGCACTCGCACTGCCCTCCGGGAGAGGAATTCCACCATGGCGCGACATGGGACTTCACCTTCGGTCAGTTCTTGCTCAGATTTTCGCTCCCCGAAAAGAAACTGACGCCGATCGTCTGGAATTTCGAATGTAGAATAGGACGAACACGAACGTGCGTACACGCGGCACAAACACGATGATCATCGTCTCACAATGTCGTTGCATGCGTCGGGAAACCGATGCGTTTTCAGAGGCCGTGAAGCCGGCGAAGAGGAGGACGGCGAGCGAGGTGGGGATCTCCGACATGTTCGCCATCGCCCCGCCGGGGGATTGGTTCAGCACCTGCGGCGGGTCGACGGCGCCGTCGCCGGGGCCGTCGTCGGCCGTCACCGACGACGAGTTCACCCTGGAGATGCAGCAGTTCATGTCACTGCTACCACTGTCGATTGACGAGCACGGCTGGAACGCATAAAGGCGGCCGGGTAAAATGGAAATCGGAAACTGTGTAGAGAGCGTGTGTTTGCTTTGCTTCTGCGACGAGAACAGTGTACGCATTGTTTTTGTAATGAGCCTATTCTTGGATCTTTATCTGTTCTAGACGTCGATCGAGTTTCAAACATGTTGATATTGCTAGGGCACCATCGGCCTGGGGAAAACACTAAATAGTCCATGCGTACAAAAAGAACCCTGCAACAGCGATGCAATCCGGCTGCTGTGCAGCTTGCAGAATCAAACATTTTAAAATTTATAACTAAATATATGTAAAAATACCAATATTTATTATTTATGCATATAAGCATTCATAGTAAACATAAATATTAAATACTATTTTTTTATAAATCTAGTTAAAATGATTGGTTGACTTCTCAAAATACGAGATCAAGATTTATTTTGGCACGAAGAGGGAGTGTATATGATGTGGAGAGATGTGTGCTACAAGAAGTTTGTGCATATTTTCATTTGCGCATAACCGGTGGGGACGACGACAACATTTTTCGTTTGATGTGGTGATGAAGACAATAACACGATTGAGTGTGAATATGGTGGCGTGAAACGATTGACCAAAATCTAATAAGCGGTTCGTTGTAAGGCTGTGTTTAGTTGAGAAAATTGAGGTGAAAAGTTACTGTAGCACTTTTCGTTGTTATTTGGTAAAATTTGTCCAACCATGGATTAATTAGACTCAAAAGATTCTTTTCGAACTTTACAGACAAACTATGCAATTAGTTATTTTTTTACCTACATTTAATGCTTCATACATGCGTCTAAAGATTCGATGTGACGGATGAAAGAGAAAATATTTTGGGTATGCATGGCAAGTGAACGCGGCCTAAGTGCGAGGAGTGCAAGAGAAGTACGGAGGTATCTCGCTCTGGCAGTGCTATCAGAGTAGTTGTTACTAGCCGCCATATTTGAGAGAGCTCCGCTCCCTCCTCTGCTCGTTAATTTTTTAATGAAGTGACTTATTTGGATTTCTAGGAGGGAGCAGGACGACGAGCTGATGAGAATCGTTCTTCGTTGATCTCCACCAAAATATAACAGAGATTAGGGTAAAGCAGGTGATTCTCTCCTAATGTCTACTGAATCAATTGACATTTTGAGCATTCAGCTGGTTGGGAGTGATTCTCCTCGGAGAAGCTAAAGTTAGAGCTCTCCTAAAATGGCAATAATTATCTGGTTTTTGTTGTTTTCTTTCTTGGGGATTTCATCATTGCAATATAAATATAATGTTAGCCGGAAAAAGCTTCGCATGGGTGACAGACAGCCAAAATTATATTACTCCTTCAGATAAGAATCCTCTATTCCAATAATTATCCTCATGGTGGCACAAGACTCTTGCGGACTAATAAGCATGCATATGCACACGTCGGTCGGCAGACATACATGTGCGAGTGCGACCGGTCAGGTACACAGACACTGCGTACAAACTAGAACAACCAAGCAGATTTAACATACAAGGCAAAAAATAATTACTGGAAGCAGCTAAATTTGCTTATCGCACGGCCTTTCCTCTTTGGGTAACAGTACAATTATTCTATTCCTTTTTCGGCAAAGATACTAATTAACATTTGTTTTTTGGTGGGATGCCGCCATAACCAAAAGTACTAACGGCTTGCACGGCCAGACCACACATCTGCACATCTATACGTTCACAAAAAAGGAAAATAAGGCCCAGACATATGCTTTTAGGTACTACATATATATACGTTCACAAAAAGGGCAATGTTTTCAGAAAAAAAAAACACATCTCAGAAAAGAATAAAACACATCTCAGAAAAGAATACATTTGCATCTGCAGTTTTTCTAAAAAGCACAACACTACACATCTAGTCCCGCACATTTGCACTACATCTTCTCTACACTGGCCCGCATCTTGCTTCACTGTACATGGCTTGCATTCCTGCATGTTAAAAAAAAGATAACATGTGTCATAAATTTGTTGCTGGAAGGAGATAAAAAAAGGATGTTTATGTTCCTGGAGCCTCTATTGGTGATGAGCAAGTTGCTACTAGTAATGCTGTAGTGGATTCAGTTTTTCTAGGCAATTTAAGTGTCATTCATTAGGCAACAATGTCTTACTAATTAGGCAATTTTTGTATTCTTAAAAAGCAAGTATAGAGTCTGTGGAAAAAAGCAGAGAAGGGGAACTAACCCACAAGAAATCTGTGGAAAAAGCAGAGAAGGGGAACTAACCCAATGAAGTTCAGTAACTAATCAATGCACATGTACATTTAGTTGCTCTAAATGCTGATTATTGACGCCTCCATAAAACCTAACACCACAGCCAATTCAAGAATCAACGATCAACAGTCACTAGGCACTGCTCCAAATGTGGGAGAACCCCAAACAAATGGAGAATCAACGTCTCCAATGGAGCAGAATAGAATGGAACAACCTTCAGAGATAGCTACTGACAGAGTACTGAAACTTGCAAAGAACAGAAGCTGCATACATATAAGCAAACATGCTGGAACCAATTACAAGCTAAAAAGAAAATGATTAAAATAGGATGATTAAAAGATCAGAGAAATGATTACTTCACTATTCACTGAAAATGACACTTCCAAAACTCAAGATGTTCACTGAACTTTACTTGAGTTCATTAGCTTGGTTTAATGCTTACACCAAGAAGCTACTGGTACTAGCCAAACTGAAAAATGAAAGGTCAAGGCACCTATATTGCTTACCTGCGCAAACTGAGGAAACCAATCTTGAGCTGTTGGACACCTGCTGCTGTACCTGTGATCGACTGCCATTGAGCTGCTGCTAGAGAGACTGAGCTGCAGCAGGACCTTAGGAACGCAAGCACAATTTTTGCTACAAAAATCCACAGCTCTGTCACTGTGCACCTCAGGACGAACATATGAAAGGCAATTTAATGTAAAATTTAAGCTAGAAATGATTCCAGCAGAAAATGGAAAACCCGCCACATCAGAGTAGCATATCGAAACTTGCTCTTTCGTTGCCCACATCAAGCGCAGCGCATCAATGCAATGCCATCAAGGTATGGCGAGGTTTATAGCATAAACACTAAATTTTCAGATTATAAGTCATGGAATGTAAGGTCCATTACTACTATTAATTTATTTATGTATTAGCATAAACAGTAGGTGCTTTGCTTTTTTCATTTCAGTAGAGGCATATAGTCAAAAATTACAGAGAAACAAAGTCAAAGTTACACAAAGAAAGAAGACTAAAAAAAAGCAACAGGAGTACAGACCAAGTTGCTTGCTAAACCCATGATGAGAAACAAAGACCAATTTGCTTGCTATCAATTTATTTTTTACTGAACCATCACTGTTGGTTCACAAAGCATATAAGAAAACACACGTCAAATAATTTTGAGCAATCTGCAAGTGAAACAAAGCAAGTATGCCAATTCAGAGTACGAACTGGACAATCCAGTATTTTCATGTATGCTTAAAAATCAGAAACTTCATATGAAGTAGTTATTTGCCAAGCTGAAAACAGGTCATGGCAAATAGGCATTTTGGTAATAAGGATTTTTACAGGAAAAATATGTTGTTCCCATGGAATTCCCACATTCCAAATGAGGCAAAGGCAAGTTGACAACGCTACATCGGCCAAAAGGGCATCTCTTATACAAAGCCAAAAGGGCATCTCTTATACAAAGTGAGCAGTATCCATGTATAACTAGTAAATACCTTGAACAACTAAGATATTTCATAACCAACCAACAAGCAATAGCATGGGCTGTAACTGTAATGTACTTCCCTCAGAGAAATTTGTGCACACTACTTGCCCCCTATTCCAAATCCATGTCACCATATGTATTGTCGAACTTTTCCATTCTTCAAGCAAACACAATGTAGCATCTATGCGGTCTGTACATCTCAATAGCTTATCTGCCACATGTATTTCCTATTCCTCCCAAAAAGCAACACGTTGAACTAGAAAAGCGGAGAGGAGAAGGCGAGAGCTCACAGGATCCTGCAGTGCACGGGCTTGGGGCCGTCACGGACGTCGGGGAGCGCACGGCCGAGCAGCACGGACATGGCTGTTAGCAACACACTCAGATAGAGGGGAATCGGAGGTAGCAATAGCAAGGAGGACGACGAACAGAGGACGAGTTCTTCATAGGTTCCGAGATTCAGTTTACAAAATGTTCTCCCCTTTACAAGACGCTCCACCTACGCCTTATATCCGCACGCAGGCGGCGAAGGAAACGCGTAGTTCGGTTACGCCTCCAGGATGGCTTGGACCCACGATGGGCCGGACGTCTTCGGGTTGGGCTTCTTGACTCGGCGAGGTCTAGCATCGGACGGCCCATCAGTGGCTTTGCCTTGATCCCGCGCGTCCACCGGCTCAACGGTTGTAACATCCTCCCCCCCTGGAGGACCTGGTTGCCCCCAAACAGGTGCCCGAGGAAAAGCTTGCTGCAAAGGAATGAGATCTTCCCAAGTAGCTAAAGAGTCAGGCATGTTAGACCAGCGAATCAAACCTTGCACTTTGGTAGAAGCACCAGCTGGAACTGTGCGCCGCTGGAGGATGGCAACTGGGATGCTCCACTGAAGATCAGAATCAGGTGGTGACTCAGTAACAGAATGCTGGTGACCAACTGACTTCTTCAATTGTGAAACATGGAAAACGGGGTGGATAGTAGAAGAAGCTGGTAGAGCCAATTTGTAAGCCACGCTGCCCACTTTAGCAAGCACCTGATATGGTCCGAAGAATTGGAATGATAGCTTGTGGTTGGCACGAGCGGCAACGGAGGATTGCACATAAGGTTGCAATTTGAGGTAGACCCAGTCACCGATAGCAAACTGCCGTTCAGAACGCCGGAGATTAGCTGTCTTAACCATGCGTGCCTTAGCACGAAGGAGGTGCTGACGGATCAAAGCGGTCATCAACTGACGTTCGTCCAACCAAGTAGCCAGATCATTGGAAACAGAAACATCAGCAGCTGAGATGCCAAAATGAGATGGAGCATATCCATATAGAGCTTCAAATGGAGAACGACCGACTGCGGAGTGATGGCTGCAATTGTACCAATATTCTGCCAGGTGAATCCATGAACTCCACTTGGAAGGACAGGCATGAACATAACAGCGCAAAAAGGTTTCAAGACACTGATTAACTCGCTCCGTTTGCCCATCCGATTGCGGATGATAGGCTGTACTCATTCGCAACTCCACCTGAGCCAACCGGAACAATTCGGACCATAGCTTGCTGGTGAAAATTTTGTCACGATCAGAAACGATGGCAGAGGGCATACCATGCAAACGGTAGATATGTTGCATAAAAGTAGAAGCCACGGTAGCAGCTGTGAAAGGATGCCGGAGACCCACAAAATGAGCATACTTGGAAAACAAATCCACAATGACCAGGATAGCATTGAAACGGCCAGAAACCGGTAAGCCCTCGATGAAGTCCATACTGATGACCTGCCAGGCGCGGTCAGGGACTGGAAGTGGCTGAAGGAGGCCAGGAAGTCGGGAACGATCGGGCTTGGCCTGTTGACAGATGGTACAAGAAGAGACAAAGTCGCGGACTGCAGTGGTCAGACCACGCCAGGCGAAGAGTTGTTTAGCACGCCGCAAAGTAACTGGAATACCGGAATGACCGCCCACAGGACTAGAGTGGAGGGCCGCCAATAGTTGTTGATGGAGAGCTGGATCTGGACCCACCCATAGACGCCCTTTGTAGCGGAGGAGTCCATCACGAAAGCTGAAGTGGGGAACTGCAGCTGGGTCAATAGCTAGCTTAGTGATCAAGTCCTGAGCATACGGATCATCCTGATAGGAGGCAGCAATAGCTTGCGTCCAAGCTGGAGTAGCAACTGAAATAGAGTCACACATGACACCTGGTTCCGGAAAACGGGACAAAGCATCGGCCACCCGGTTCTCAGGACCCTGCCGATAGCGAATGGTATACTGCAATCCCAGTAATTTGGTAAATAGCTTCTGTTGCCAAGGCGTGTGCAGACGTTGTGTAGACAACTGAACAAGGCTGCGCTGATCAGTGATGATATGAAACTCAGCAGCCTGAAGATAACTGCGCCAATGATCGACGGCCATGATGATCGCCATGTATTCCTTTTCATAAGCCGAGAGTCCTTGGGATCGCGGTCCCAGAGCCTTGCTAAGAAAAGCTAACGGATGTCCAGACTGCATAAGAACAGCGCCAATTCCCACCCCGCTGGCATCAGTTTCAATGACAAATGGAATCTGAAAATTAGGGAGGGCGAGGACAGGAGCTGAAGTGAGAGCCGTCTTGAGGACCTCAAAAGCTTGCTGATGATCCAGTGTCCAGATGAACAAGGTTCCTTTTCTGAGTAGATCTGTCAACGGCTTGGCGATGATGCCAAAATTGCGCACAAAACGTCGGTAGTAACCAGCGAGGCCAAGAAAACTCCGCAATTCCTTGACTGAGGTAGGAGATGGCCACTGGAGGACAGCAGAAATTTTGGCCGGGTCGGTAGCAACCCCGGATTCTGAGATGATGTGCCCCAGGTAACGTAGCTGTCGCTGGCCGAAAGCACACTTAGACCGCTTCACCAACCACTGGTCTTGCCGCAAAAGGGCAAAGGTAGCCTGTAGATGATCCAGATGGTCCTCAAAAGAGCGACTATAAATCAAAATATCATCAAAGAAGACCAGGACGCAGCGACGAAGTAAGGGAGCAAGAGTAGTATTCATAGCTTTCAAAAATGTGCCCGGTGCCCCAGAAAGACCGAATGCCATCACGCGAAACTCGTAATGTCCCGTATGAGTTTGAAATGCTGTCTTCGGCTCCTCACCAGGCTTGAGGAGAATTTGATGATAACCAGCGGTCAAATCGAGACTGGAAAACCAACTAGCACCATGGAGCTCATCAAGCAGTTCTTCAATGATGGGCACTGGATATTTGGACTTGGCGGTGATAGCATTCAGATGACGGAAGTCCACACAGAAACGAAAGGAGCCATCCTTCTTTTTGACCAATAGTACGGGTGAAGAAAATGGACTGTCACTGTGCTGAATAACTCCAGAGTCAAGCATCATCTGCACCTGCCGCTCAATTTCGTCCTTGATCGCCGGAGGGTAGCGGTAAGGGCGAATAGACACCGGAGCTGTGCCAGGCAATAAAGGAATGGCATGATCACAATGACGCCGTGGGGGTAAAGCTGTAGGGGGACCGAAAAATGTCAGCAAACTCGACAAGCAATTCTGCCAAAGCGGGGTGGCGCAGCAGCACCAGAATCTGGCTCGGAGTCCTGAGTCACTGAGAGGTGGATCACAGAACCAACCGGCAAGGAAGCGCCATCCCCACGAATCACTGCCCAGTCAGAAGCATAAGGAAACTGAATCCATTTTTCCAACCAGTGAATCTTCATCGGGCTATATTGCTCGAGCCAATCCATGCCCAGAATCATGTCAAAAGTGGTGAGAGGAAAGATCTTCAAGGTAGATGTGAACTGTAAACCTTGAACTGACCAAACAGCATCAGTCAACTGGGTATCACACCGAATCTTAGCACCATCAGCTACTTGCACCCACACTGCTGCCGAACGTGACAAAGTTCCAGACAAAGAGACTGCGAGAGATTCACTGACAAAAGAATGAGAACTGCCCGAATCCAGCAAAATGACCACCGATTTGCCCTGGAGCTCCCCTTGAAACTGAATAGTCCGAGAAGCTTGAATACCTTGTGTAGCAGCAACTGAAATGGTAACACAACATTGAGCAAGCTGGTCCCCGTCAGCAGCAATTTCCTCATACTCCAAATCATCCGGGTTGCAGAGGTCCCATGTCTCTTGGAGAACATGGAGCGCAATCTGTTCCGAGCAGCGATGATCGCGAGACCATTTTTCGCCACAACGTAACAGAGACCACGGGCACGCCTGTAATCGCGCAGCGCTGTCAGCTTGTCGTCGACTCCGCGCCCACGCCGTCCTTCAATGACCGGTGGATGGCCCGGAAGCACCGGCTTGTCTGGACGTGGAGGAGGCGGCAGATGAGGAGGCCCCCCGAGGAACGTGCTTGATGCCGCCGTACTGATCAGTCCGCCGAACATTCCAGTGTTTGCCGGACTCGGCCATCTCTTCCTGCAACAAGGCGAGAGAGCAGGCAGAATCCAATGTAGAAGGCCTATGCATATGAACTGCTTGACGAATATCATCGCGCAAACCATCAACAAAACGCATAGCAAAGTAGATAGGATCGGTGTGTTTGCCATAGGCGATGAGTTGTTCAACGATTTTGGTGTACTCAGTGATATACTCAGAAACGGTGCCAGACATATGAATGTTAAACAACTGGCGAATTAGGAGTTCATGATGATCCTTGCCGAACCGTTCTAACACCATGAGGCAGAACGTTCGCCAGGATGCGGTGCGCACAGTATCCTCAACAGATTGTAACCACAATTCGGCTGTCTCAGCCATGTGGCCACGAGCAACACGAACCCACATCGAAGGCTCAACAGAGTACATCTCAAAGTGATCCTCACATCGGGACAACCACAGCTTGGGATTAGCCCCTGTGAACTTCGGAAAATCCATTTTAGGTAGCCGCCCCAGAGGATTGGGAGGACCGTGATGTTCCCTGTCCCAGTGGTGCTGTGATGTGGTGTGGCTCCCCTCCCATGGAAATCCAGCATGTGATGAGTGTCGGTGGACAAGGCAGTTGTGGCGTGGAGTGGCTGCCGAGCCCGGGAATCCAACGAAAGGGGAGTAACATTGAATAGGTTAGGAGGAATCGAAGAGGAAGGTTGCGTACCCTTGACCGGGAGTGGGTTTGGAAGCCCAGACTCCCGGTGGTGATGTTCAACGCGGTGCCCATGAGGGCCGACGACCGGGTTACCGGCCGGTGATGACGCCGCGGCCGCCCCAGCACGGGTGAAGACGCCCGCCGATGTGGCGGGGTCGCCATCGAGCACCACTCGATGGAAGGTCTTGCGCATGGCCCCCATCTCCAAGCGGATGTCGTCGATGGTGGCGTCGACGCGAGGCCGCCAATCGTCGAACACCTTGGCGGCGGTGTCCATGTCGAGGAGGCGGTTCGTCAGCTTCTGCTCCACCGCTGTGATGCGGTCAGAGAGCGAGATCTGGAGGCCGGAGACATCGTCGCGGACGCCCTTGATCTGATCGTTGACATCAGAACGCAGGGACTTCATCTCATCCAGCATCAACTTGAAATTGGGCTCCATTGCTCCAAGGTCGCGGCGAAATCGGGTAAAATGATCGTGGTGGATGGTATGCGGTTCCAGATTGGAAGGTGGCGAGTTCTTCGACGATGAAGAAGTCGAATCGATGGAGGCCGAGGATACGGTGGTCTCTGATACCAATACTGTTAGCAACACACTCAGATAGAGGGGAATCGGAGGTAGCAATAGCAAGGAGGACGACGAACAGAGGACGAGTTCTTCATAGGTTCCGAGATTCAGTTTACAAAATGTTCTCCCCTTTACAAGACGCTCCACCTACGCCTTATATCCGCACGCAGGCGGCGAAGGAAACGCGTAGTTCGGTTACGCCTCCAGGATGGCTTGGACCCACGATGGGCCGGACGTCTTCGGGTTGGGCTTCTTGACTCGGCGAGGTCTAGCATCGGACGGCCCATCAGTGGCTTTGCCTTGATCCCGCGCGTCCACCGGCTCAACGGTTGTAACAATGGCGTACGACATGTAGGCCTGCGTGGCCTCCTTGTGCAGTTCTACGGGCAGAATCCGCTCCTTGACCGCCACTCCACATCCGCCGCCCTCCCCTCCGCCGGCCGCCGCCGCCGCGCGCCCATCGTCGCCAGGTTGCGGCAGCGCGAGCAGAGGGGGCGCCAGGGCCGCGAGGAGAAGGACGCGGGCCTGGGGACGAGGCCGCGAGGAGGCGGAGGGCGGCTGCAGGCGCGGGAGCGGGAGGCGGAGCGCGAGTCGCGCGACGGAGAAGGCCATCGCTTCACCGGTGCAGCGGGGAGGCTGCGGGCCCCAGTCTCCGGCAGATCCCCCGTGGCCGGGGCGGGGAGGAGCTCGGCGCGGGCATGGGGAGGCAGTGGGGCGCGGGCGTGAGGAGACGGTCGCTGGGGAGAGAGAGACGCAGGGAATGAAAGATCGAAGAAGACCCGTGAAAGGATAAGAGAGGTCGTGCGTGCATGGGGCCGTGCGGTGGGAATAAAAAACGGCCGGCTGACTTAAAGTTTTTTTTTTAAAAAAAACTGACTTAAAGTCATTACCAATAACATCAAAAGGGATGAAGGAAATAGGCCATTATAACCGGTGTTATTATAAACGCTAAATAATAAACAGTCCGTCACTGATCGTTTAGTTATTATTCGAGCAAAACGACTAATTAAACAGATAAAATGGGTCATTTAAATAGGGATAAACAAACGATTAAATGAAAACGGTATATCACCCTGTAGCGTTTAAAGATGAGTATATGGGCTAAAAGACCGTGATTATAACATGATGACAATTACATCTTCCGAAGAATAATAGTACAGCGACTCCAGGCAATTATTCGCTAGTTTTAAGTACTACTAGACGACAGCAATACATGATGCACAATAACTCAGAAAGACAGGAAGCCCAGAAACAAACATTATTTATGGGGTGGTGTAGGCGTGCAGAAGAGAAAGCTAGGCACAAGAGGAAACTGCTATATAATCGAAAGGCTGCTTGACACAATGACACCGGTTTAGTTTAGCAGAGCAACTGTGCGTCGGCTAGAACAACGACCCGGCCGCCGCTTGCACGAGCTGAGCCGCGAAACGTGCAGGTGCAGCCGCCACCGGTGGAAAGCGGCCGGGCGTGAGGGCGAGCAGAAGCAGAGCAACGCCGGCGACCCACATGAAGAAGCCCGCGGCAGCGAGGGCCTGGATTGCCTCGGTGGCGTCGTTTGGGCCGGCGGCGACGGCGTGGAAGATAGCCGAGGCCCCTAGCACCATGCTGAGCATCGCGGAGTTGCGCAGGAGCCGGCGGCGACGGAGTGCGGGGCGAAGGCGGCGGTGGGGGAGTGCTGCCGCGTTGAGGACGACCAGCAGGAAGCGGCAGAAGATGGCGAAAGCTGCCATTTGTATTGCAGTCGCAGGTGTAGAGGGCCGGACGATTGCTTTTTGTTCGGGCTGTGTGACGAAAAATGTTTGCCGTATGTATAACGCTACTTATAGGCCAGTATTGCAGTGCAGTTTTAAAAGGCCGGCGCCCATGAAGAAGGCCCCACACGGTCTCTTCTGTTCGAAGAAGAGAAAGAGCTAAGCAAAACCACAGGAGGAAGAAGCACAAGCGCGTCGCCACGTGGCTGGGGAGTGGGGCCATAGCCCTGACCCCACCGCACCTTCTGTATCCCCAGTTCCTCACCGCGCCTATCCCCAGTTGCACGATGCTCAGGGATAATGGTTGACCTGGCGCGTCACCGTTCCCCGCCGCACCTTCTATTCCAAATTCTAAATTTTTACACATCGTATCAATCTTTAGACGCATGCATAGAACACTAAATATAGGAGACAAATCTTTTAAGTCTAATTAGTCTATAATTAGATACTAATTGTCAAATATAAACGAAAGTGCTACAGTAAACCAAATTATAAAAAGTTGCAATCTAAACAAGGCCCCATTTGACGATGCTAAGGGACCATGGGTGATGTGGCGCATCACCTCAATAGTCAATACTAACAATTTTGTGCACCTAAAAGGCAGTTTAATAGTTGCAGTGCAACTCTACGTCATTTTCTTTTACGAAACTCAAATGTACAGTGTCTAGATCCCTAGTGGGTAGTTAGGGGTGTTTAGTTCCCACCTAAAAATTTTTCACCCCATCACATCAAATGTTTGGACACATGCATGAAGTACTAAATATAGATGGAAAAAAACTAATTATACAATTTGGTTGGAAACCACGAGACGAATCTTTTAATCCTAATTAGTCCATTAGTAGCCTTAAGTGATACAGTAACACACATGTGCTAATAACATCTTAATTAGGCTAAACACCCCGGTACTAACGCTACTTATAGGCCGGGCCCTCGGTCGGAATCTGCAGCCAAATGTCAAATCGGACGTAGGGCCCTGATTCAACCCGGACATAGAGACGCATGCGGGGCGCCCCGCATGAGTCGTTTTCGTTATATTAGGCGTCTAAGGAGCAACTTGTTGTTTTCCTTTCGCCATCAGCAACTTGTGGATCACAATTCAGTGCTTCACACACGTAGACATAGGACAGAGGATGTATTTATGTTCCAAGGATAGGCCGGACTTTGGTTAATTATTATACGGTGCACATCAATATGAGTACGACATTGGTGATCGAAGGATTATATGACCTCAGCGATCTCAGACGGGTCTCGGTCCAGATTCTCTGACTTTTTCACAAAAGTCACAGATGACTTTCTCTATGCTTGATGTCGTCCATTTGCGATCCAACGGTGGCTGTGCATCCTAGCTTTCCCACTCCAGCCTGCCCAGCCTAGACATGAAAAGCAGTCCAAGTAAAGGTCCATTTCGTGGCTGAGGGACGTACATGTATTTTACAGATTTCAGTCTAGGCAGTTTAGTGCAGATATGAAATATTTTTAACAGTTCCATTTCAATAAATAGATCCCATCAATCATCACACTGCACCATATAAATGTTTGCCTTTAGCCAGAGAACTATCAAGGCTAAAAAAAACCAAAATACGTCTGTTGAAGCAATCCATTAGCACACAGGTGCTCAACAATCATCCCAAAAGAACAAAATATCCCATATTTATGAGCAGCTACTAAATTAAAGACCTAAAAGAAGTTCTTGAACGACATGTCATCAATCTCACTAGGACCCTGCAATGGCAAATAAAAAATTAGAAAAGCGAAGACAAATAGTAACACTAGCTCTACAAAATTTAAGAGGAGCAATAGAAGTACCATCATCAAATCTGTGAAGCTAGTGAATGCATAAGAATTCTGGGCTTCATGAGTACTGTCCAGTACCACTTGATGAGTACTGTCACCATCATTCTGGGCTTCATGAGTACTGTCCAGTAACACTTGAGTTTGTGCATCACCATCATTTGCTTCATGCTGCATAAAACATACAGTCCTGTTTTTTTTAGCAAGAAGTAATAAATTATGACACTATATTGCAAGTTTTCAACAACATACATTAGAATTATTTGGCACTTTCTTTTTGTACTTTCGTGTCTTGTCAAGCCAACTTCTATGCCGTTTTGAACTTCTTGGCTGAACCTCCTTTTTCTTTAAGCTTGCAGCACTAAGCAATTCTTCAGCTTGCTCAACGTTAGGCTGGACATATGTGTTGTTTCCTTCCAATTCTCTAGTACACGCAGCCATGGATCTTTCATATTCAGCCTGGAATGCTTCAAATATTGGGGGAGTGTAAAGTTTGCTAGCTTGCACTAACATAGGCGTCCTCATTCTTAATCTGGGAAGTTTTTTTCTGGCTTCAAAATCTTCTTCTAATTCCTTGTTTCTTTTTCCTTGCACTGCCCTCTCAAAATGCTTAAGGAACCGAATGATGTCAAAATCTGATTTCAGATGGTCTTTTAAATCACTGTTGAAACTCTCACTTAACTGTGTGCTTCTCATTCCCAAGGTGAAAACATCCCTCATGTGACATTCAGCCCATTTTTCCTTTAACTTATAGATGCTATCGAGCCAAGACGCCTTCTTCTTCTCCACCTTATTTCTCATAATGTTAAATGCTTCTTCGAAGGCTGACTTGTCCTCAATGTTATACATGCAAAAACTAAAATCTGAAACAATATGAGATTCTTCGTCATCTTCCTTTTTCTTATTACATAAGTGCTTGACAACATTTTGCATTATGTGATAGGTGCACAATCCATGCCATGCTTCTGTGAATACCACCTGAATAGCATTTCTCATTGCTGTATCTTGGTCAGTAAATATAGTTCTAGGTTGTTTTCCATTGTGTGCAGTTAGAAATGCCTCAAATAGCCATGTAAAAGAGGCACATGTTTCATCAAATAGAAGGGCAGCTCCAAAAATAACAGTCTCTCTAAACTGATTGAAACCAACAAATACACCGAAAGGCCTGTATTCTTTGTTTGTGCCAAAAGTAGTGTCGAATGTCACCATATCACCAAAATGAGCATAATCAACTAACATCTTAGCATCAGCCCAAAATATATTGGTTATGTGTTCTTCCGCGTCCAATTGCATAGCATAGTGGAAAGAAGGGTTCTCAGACATCTTGTCTTGAAAATACTTTAACATGCTTCCAGCCTGACCATATGCCAACTCCCTTTGGCGCCTACCCTGCAAGTATTTTTTGTGATCACGACATGTGTAGCTAAGATTCATTCGTCCTCCAACTTGACGACTAGCCAACTCATGCGCATCTTTTGGCCTAATTCCAAAATCATCAGCTGTCTCAATTTCAAAAGCTTGGACTTCTGATATTTTCCTCTGCGATGTCATCAAATGGAAGGTTTGAGGCAAGTGAAGCACATGATTGTGTTCAAGAATCAGATCAAACACTTCATAATTCCCTGTCACTCGATCTAATGTAATACCCATACGAACCAGACAACATGTTCTTGTTTCATCTCGTGGATTTTTCGTGACATGATCTCTCCTGTCTCGTGCTCGACAACCTTCCTTGGCACACACATATCTACATGAAGTTACCCTTTTATCACATTTGCTTTCATTTGTATACCGTTTTCTGACCTCAAAACCTGCATGACCCCCATAATCTACCCAAAATGACCAAGCATCTCCAAGTTTCTAAAATTCTGACCAATACGAGGTACCCAAACCGGAGTTACATTCTCTCTGTATGAAAATAAATACATGGTCATGGCTACAGTTCTGGAAGCAAACAAAGGGGAAGAAAAATCAAATGTAAGCATAACTTACTCGTTGCGTTCAGCCACAGGAAGGAAGAGCAAAATGAGAAGACGATCATCACCCAGTTCGCAACTTCCCGGCAAGCGCGTCAATCACCACTCCGCCAATCGTGACACCACGTTCAGCCACACAGCAGGAGCCTTGCGCGCCGCCCTCACATCGCAGCTTCGGATGAGGATGTCGCTCCACGGCGCGATGACTCCGGCGGGCGCGACGAGTGGAGCAGATGCTAGGGCAAGGGTGAGCGCGACCTGGCGGCGGCGGCGGCAACGCAGGCGCGGCAAGCTCGGTGATTTTTCGCGCCTAAAGCAATCTCCGAGCGGCAAAATATTGATCGATCCTCCCTCAGCCACGAAATGGGCCTTTACTTGGGCTACTTTTCATGTCTGGGCTGGGCAGGCTACGAGTGGGAAAGCTGGGATGTGCAGCCACCGTTGGATCGTAAATGGACGGCATCAGGCATAGAGAAAGTCACCTGTGACTTTTGTGAAGAAAGTCAGAGAAGCTAGACCGCATCTCAAGGCAAGCATTCATGCATCACCTTTTACCACCATTTCAGCACCTAAACATTTGAGTAATTCGGCTATCAATCAGACTAACCAACCTTCCAGGACCCCGCTCACAAGCAAACCCCCAGCCCGGGAAGCACCACCCCGATGTTCTGACGTGGCGTGCTTTCAATAATGGGATTCGTGGTATAACCGAGACTGACAAGGTCGATCTTCTGAGTCTGACCGACAAGTCAACAACACTAGGAAGGTGCTTACACTCTTAGGACTCAGCTTTGAGCCGACTCTTTTCTATATAAAAATAATTTTTTTTAAGAAAAAGAGAGTTACACGACACAACTGTAAGCTACGAAAGAATACAGGTTATAAACCTCTAAGCCAGTAATAGACGACCAAGAGCAAACCAAAGTAACCAGAAAAAAAACCAGAGGGACGGTCTGCACCAAATTTGTTTCCAAATCAGAAGGGACGAAGAAAATAGGTCATTAATCATTATAACAATTTCAATAATTAAATGCCCTTGTTGTTTACTCATCTCCATCTCACCTACAAGTAGGTCCCATGTGTCATTCCCTTCCTCACTCCTCCGATCCAACTCCCGGCTATCCATGCTCCCGCGGCTCGCGGCCGTCGGCTACCTGAGGCTCAACTCCGAGGCGGTATTCAGCGCAGCTGGGCATGCTCACCCGCGAGCGCTGCCTCGCACCAACACGTTCTCGCCCGCGCCTAGGTACGGCGTCCCCGTCGCCTAGGTGCCGGCCAGTGGCTCCAAGTGGCGCCCCTGCCCCGCCTGCCGCGACGAGTGCACCGAGCAGAGCGTCGCACGGCTAGAGTCCTAGAGACCAATGGAGCTAGACCGAACACATCAACGGGACCATCGACCTCTGCAACGCGTCTGACCTGTGGGAGGACGGATGGGAGGCGGTGTTCGAGGCCGCGCCTAGGCCAGCAGGGAGAGTGTCGTCGAGATCGAGGCGTTCAAGGCCATGGCGGAGCGGCAGGACGTGCCTCGCCAAGGTCTGTTCTCTGTTGGATCGGGCTTAGAGCCTGATCACCGTCAGCCAACCTGCGTTCGCTCCTCGCACCCCGCACGCTAGCACCCGCCCGCCGCCGTTGAGCTCGAGAACCCCAGCTCACCTCGCGTCTGCGCTCACTGATGGGGATGCCACATCAGAGCTCTCACTCTCACCCTGTCCGTTTGAGCATCCGCCGCCGTGGAGCTCGAGAGCCCCAGCTTAAGCAGTTCTTCACCACCTCCGCCTGGCGCTTGGGCGGGCGCAGCACCGGGGAGCACGGGTCAGTGAGCGATGTGGGAAAGCAAGGAGATGTCATGTGGAACCCATGTGTCAGCGAATGAAGGTAAGAGAGTAGGACAGGTATTTTGGTCATACAAAAATATGCGGTCTGCACATTAGACTTGACCAGGTAACCCGCAGACGTATAAAATGGGGTGTTTCAACTTTCAGAAAATTTATAATGGCACCAGTCCTATCCTATCAGATTTAGATGAAAAGTAGTAGCGGTACTCATAATCATCGAATTTATAATATCATGGTTTCAATTAACCCTTGTATATATGTTTATTATTATTATTAGTAATAGTTATTATACATATTATATATACTTACCGTATTGGCGTATCTAGGACTTTGGAAAATAAAAATATCAACGTATTCGTATTGGCGTATTCGTCGTATATATAGGTGCAACCGTGCAACATAGGCTTCTTGACACTGGTTTATACAGCAAAGCAACCGTGCGTCGGCTAGAACAAGGCAATGTTTTAAATAGCGGGCTAAGGTGTTTAGCGGTATATCTCTAAAACAGCTAATAGCGGAGCTATATCGGGCTATAGCGGGGTATAGCGGCTAAATTGTACATGAACACAAATAGCGGCACCCTGTCTTAAAAGGCTATAGCGGCAGCTATAGCGGGAGATTTAAAACTATGAAACAAGGCCCCGGCCGCTGCTTGCACGAGCTGAGCCGCGAGACGTGCAGGTGCAGCCGCTGACCCTGGAAAGCGACCGGGCGTGAGGGCGAGCAGCAGCAGCGCAACGCCGGCCACCCAAGTGAGGAAGCCCGCGGCAAGGACGTGGCTGGCGTCGTCGTCGTCGTTGGGACCGGCGGTGACGGCGTGGAAGATAGCCGAGGCCCCTAGCACCATGAGTATCGCGGCGTCGTCGCGGAGGCGGCGGCCGCGGCGCCGGAGTGGGAGGAGAAGGCGGCGGTGGGGGAGTGCTGCCGCGTTGAGGACGACCAGCAGGACGCGGCAGAAGATGGCGAAAGCTGCCATTGGAATTGCAAATGTAGAGGAGCAGATTCCAGATCAGCTTCAGGCTTGTGCTTTTGGTTTGGCTGTGTGATAAAAATGTTGCTTTTGGTTTGGTTGTGTGATGAAAATATAGGTGGTATGTAACGCTACTTACAACCCGAAATCGTAACGAAAGAGACAAGCCGGAATCGTTGCATATAGCCAACGCTGAAAGTGATGTTCTTATCGTCCGGAAGGAAAATATAGGTCCATATAGCCAACGCTGAACGCTGAAAGTGAAGAACCGAAGCGAAAGCTGAAAGTGTGAAGCGAACGTTGAAAGTGAAGAACCGAGGTGAACGCTGAAAGTGAAGCACCTATACGCTGAAAGTGAAGAACCCGAAGCGAATGCTGAAAGTGTGAAGTGAACGCTGAAAGTGAAGCACCTATACGCTGAAAGCTGGAAGTCAACGCTGCAAGTGGAGCGAACGCTGAAATACGGGAACGCTGAAAGTGAAGCCTTTGGTTAATTAATAATTATACGGTGCACATAAACATAGACATAGCAAGCAAAACTTTGGTTATTTAATTATTATATACCGTACATTTATACAGGGTACTACGTTGGCTGCAGATGTGGCACGGATTTGTCATGCAAGGATTCGTGCTTCACCGGACCACACCATGCGTCACCACACCAAGGATTCATGCGTCACTGCCTCACCGGACCACCATTCTAAAACATTTGAGAAATTCAGCCATGATTAATGAATCAGACATGACAAATCCGCTCTGGCGCTCTGCATCAGAGTAATTACAAAGACAGCACAAGCAGAACCCCGCAAGCACCAACATAATAAGTTTAACTCCCGATTAGGCCTCGCTTGATGTAGTCGGATTCACATCAATCCACATGTGTTGGGATATATTGAAGTGGAACTTAAACTAAATTCTACCCCAATCCACCTCAACACACGTGAATTGAAGTCAATCTGATAATATCCAAACAAGGCCTTGGAAATACACCAAACCGAACCAACCAGATCAAATCGGAACAGAGCCAAGGCAATGTTGAGATGACATGTCTCAAGTTTGGCGCCATGCCCATACGTTTGTGCACAGTGCACCTCATCTGCATCCTTCGATCAGAAACTGAATTGGAGATTCCGAATTGTTTGATAAATTCAGGGAACAAGGAACAAACATATGTTGTTCCTTCACAATCAAGGTTTATGTTGATAATTTGATTTCAACATTTCTTCATCTAATGAATCAAGTCTTACAACAATTCAGTCCAAACACCATTTCAAATCTGATCCTAGTATTTTTAGAATGGGACAGGAAAGCACCCAATTATGATGGAAACTATGAACACTCTTTGCATGCCCACATCCAAATATTTGGTTTTAAAACATAAAAAATAGTTGATTGAAATAATAAAATTTTAGATATCTCTATAATTTCTGAGAAAATTATGTGACATTTAATAAAAAATATATTCAATCGAGATAATCATTTAAAAATAGTACACTTTCAACTTAATTAAAAATAATGCTTGCATATTTTAATTTTAATTCTTAAACATAATGGATGGAAATGGACACTAAAAGTCAAATTGGTGAATCCATTATGTCGTTACAAAGCCTAAGGGCCAATTATATGTCCTATGGAACGCATGAATTTCACAAGATTGTTTTGGGAACTTTCGGAGCCTGCTAACAAACCGTGGTTGCAGAGAGACTGACATAGCCCCCGCCACCTAGGGTACGCCGCCTAGAATCGCCTGCTCCTCGCTACCATCGCCGCCGTCATCGTGCCTAGGGACCCTCTTTTTCTTCCTCTCCGGTGCGTCTGCCATGGATAAGAAAGAGAGGGGACCCATCCTTTTCCGCAGTTATTTTTAGTTGCTTAGGGTTTAGTCCAAATACATTTTCTAGCGAAATCAGATGATTTTTAGTCGGGATCGTGTTTCCTGCAATGACTTCGGTGATTGCCACGATGAGATCACCGTTGCAGGTGTCGATTTTATTAGCAGACGGTCAATTTGTGGCTTTTATCTGCAAGGGGGAGGGTGCTTCTTGGCGCCCCCAATGAGGACAGCTACTCTGAGCCATCAATCCCATCGTCGATGGTCGTAGAGAGAAAATCAATTTGAGGTGATGAATCCTATATTATAGCTGACGATGCAACCGCCGATATTCTTTAATTGATTTAGATGCGTTTTAGACTGGTTCTGAAGTGTAGGATCTTGCAGCATGTGCAATGTTTCGGGGTTGGTAGTTGGATTCTGCAAAAAGACCGCACTTTGGTTTTGGCGTTTGAGTGAAGCCATTGAGAAAAAAAGGCGATGAAAGAATCTAAATAGAATATTATGTATTTTTTATTTCTATTTTTTTGTATGTAATTTGAGGATGTACTGTGCTGAGTTTTAATATAATTCTCTTTCCTTAAAAAAAGACTTCTACAGATGCGCTAGCGCTACTTATACGCGCGGGTGTGGGCAGGAATCGGCACGAGCCAGAATGGTTTCCCCAATCGTTTCACCGGTACGCGCGCGGGTGTGGCAGGAATCGGCACGAGCCAGAATGGTTTCCCGGCGAGTCGTTTTCAAGCCAGAATGGTGCACAGGACAAGTTTACGGCGAGTCGTTTTCTTGGACGCACAGGCGAGTCGTTTTATTGGACGGGGTGCCGGAATGGTTTTGCCCGGAAAGACCAACTATAGGTCCATAGCCAAAGCTGAAAGTTGTGTCGCCATCCAATCACAACTAGCAAGCAGCAGAAAACCATCCAACTATAGGTTTTGCCCGGAAAGACCAACTAGCAAGCATCAGAAAACCATCTAGTCAGACCTAGCAAGCAGCAGAAAGCCGAACTTTAGTACCACATTGGCACGGATTTGTCATGCAATGATTCAGGCGTCGCCGGACCCATGCGTGTCACCCGACTTCATCCATCACTGGACCAAAAGGATTCAGAAACATTTGAGAAATTTCAGACTAACCTTCCAGAACCCCGCTCTGTCTCAGAGTAATTACAGAGACAGGACCGCTTGGAGATCAATGTGGACCGGCAACAATAGGCGAGGAGCGGACACCGTATTTGCACTTGTTGCCTTCCAGGCTCCCCCACCCAGCTCCACCAGCTGCACGCCATAATCAAACACGAGGCCGAGCAATGGGCGCAGGCCGTCGCAGCACACATGGGTTGTCTTCTGTCCAGTATAGTAGCCTAGGTGCTTTGGTCACTAGGGAGGGCTTGAGCTTCATTCAAACCTGTTATAACCCGTCCCTAGCGTTGTCAAAGCGTTTGTACTGCAAACTACTTTCTTCTTAATACAAAGACGCGTAAGCCTTTTGTGTGTTTTGTGAAAAAAAAAATAATTACAGAAACAACAACAAGCAATACCACCCCCGAAACACTCCAGATTAGGGAAAACCACAAACCAAACGTACCAGATCAAATCGAGCAGCTAGCGCCAAGGCAATGTTGAGATGGCATGTGTCATGTTTGGCGCTGTGTGCACCTCATGAGCAACCTTCGATCAGAAACTGAACTAAGAATTGGATGTTCATTACGAACTGATTGATAAATACAGGGAACAAGGGACAAACATATGCTGTTATATAAGTAACACTCATATACTCCTCGCCAAAAAAAAAGTAACACTTAAATATACGCTTAGCATCTACCTTACCGCCCTTCACAACCAACGTGGATGTTCATCTTCATTCTGAGCCTTAGTAAAGATCCTGGTGGTGTTGAATCACTTCTTTAACCATCTGATCCAAAGCTGAAATACCGGTGAGAGTTGAGAGCCTCCGAGTGAGAGTCCCGCCACCAGCCCCTGCCTTCTTCCCCGACGTGTTCGCCGGCGACAAGGCAGGTGGGCTGGTTCCCCTTCTCCCCTCCCTCCCTCCCTCCTTGTAAAGTTCCCTAGTGGAATAAGGACCCTTGATGGGTGTTCTGAGGACCCTTGTCCTCCTCGCCATCGTCTTTTTGGAGGTGGGCAAGACTGCCGCTGCCATGACGGCCACCGGGAGTTTCCTCCAAATTGACGAGGTGAGCACTTCAATAAAGCCCTTTTGTTCTCCCATGCAGACCCTTCCCCGCTCCATGGATGTGTGGGCTGCATGGTGCTGCTTCTGTTCATCTCGAGCCAAGGAGGAAGCATGGTTACCAACAGCATCATCAACACCGGTGTCTTTGACCCACGGCGTGCGGATGAGGAGGACCTGCCACCTTCGTCGGTCCTGGGCTCGTTTGCAGTGTCCCTGCGCCGTCGCCATGCGCGGTGCGGCCACGAGGCACGGCGGTGCGGAGTCCGGCGAAAAACCAACGAAGGACGACGACGACTACTAGTTGGCGGTGAACTGAAGGGAAGCCACCGGGCTTCCTTCCTCCTCCGCGGATGGTCCAAAGCGGAGACCGGTGACGGAGCCGCACGCGGCGGCTCCGCGCCCCTCTTCCCCGGCAACGACGATAAGCTCCGCGGCAACCCACGATGTGCTGCCGCCTTGCACGGCGCTATTGGAGGCGGGCGACATCTCGATGCGGAAGGGAGCGGATTGCTGCCATTTTGGTGTGGCGTGCGGCCCGTCTACGTGGCCCATCGTGAATGAAAAAAAATTCTATGTATACTATATCCATAGCTACGCCATGCATACATGGTGTGAATGCTTAACACGTGTCAGACTTCAACGATCCAACGCTAGTCAAGGAGTGGTCCTATACTAAAAATAGATTCGGCTCTGGTCAAGGTCGTTCACGTGGCGACGCCTATCCACCGCATGCCCGCATGCAGCATAAAAACCAACACGTGTCAGGCATCCACGCATATATTATGCATGGCATAAGTGTGGATACAGTTTTCATAGATTTTTTTTCCACCGTGAATCTCTCCCTCCGCATGGTTGACGTATGCCACCCGCCCCTGCGCTACATGCTCAGGCCCACCTCCTGCGCTTCGGGGCCCGCCAATGCAATGCATTCTGCATGCAAGAGCGAATGGTGTCCTCCACCGATCTCCCACGGTGACACGTGCCATGACTAATTTTGCATGCCATGTGAAGCATGTAGAGCAAGGTTATGGTTCGGTATTCGATTAACTGAAACCGATGGGTTTGGTTCTTTGGTTTTTTGACAAATTTGATTCCTTAAAAAAAATAGTAACCGATCGATTCTTTTAAAATCTGGGAACCAACCAAATTCGGTTTCGCTTAATTCAATTCGGTTCTGGTTACGACCGAACTAACCGAGGTGCTATGAACAGGAAAAAAAAATTCATAGAATCACACATCCAAGTTACAAGAGCAACGCAAATCACTGATTCCAGTAGCGATGAAGAACAAAGCATCAGTTTCTTGGTTACAGATCGAAAAACATGTCTCTTTGCCTCGCCCGTGCCTGCGGCCCTGCGTGATGCGCACCACCTCGCCTGCGGCTCTGCTCGCCGCTGCGCAGCTCGCCCAGCTCACCGTCGCACGGCTTGCCTCGCCGTGCTCGCCGCCGCGTGGCTCTCTATCTCACGTGCTGCCGTCGGATGCAGGACGGAAGAGAGGGAGCCGCCGGATCTGAGAGTTGAGAGAAGGAGGGGAAGGGAGATTGGCTGCTGTCAGATGCTAGGACGGAGGAGAGGGAGGTACAGGGCCATGCCGGCACTGCCGGATCGGAGAGTTGAGAGGAGGGGAAGAGAGATTGGTCGACTCCTGAGTTGAGAGAAGGAAGGGGAAGAGAGATTGGTCATCCAGGAATCGACGAAGGAGTGAGGGGGCTGCGGGATTGGGGGGCAGGGGGCTGAAGCCTGAATGAGGTGGCTTATATACATAGGCTGTGTTCACTTGGCATGCGAACCCAAAATATTTGCTCTTCTACCCATCACATCGAATTTTTGAACACATGCATAGAGCATTAAATGTAGATAAAAAAATAACTAATTGCATAGTTTGTCTGTAAAGTTCGAGACGAATCTTTTGAGTCTAATTAATCCATGGTTGAACAAATTTTACCAAATAACAACGAAAAGTGCTACAGTAACTTTTCACCCAATTTTTCTCAACTAAACACACCCATAGGGTTTCATTATGGGCTATTGGACTATATATTTGTTGGTGGGCTTCTTTGTGCTCAGTCAATTCGGGTATTTTGGTTAACTGAGGGTCAGAACCGAATTGACCCAGTAAATTTCGGTTCGAAGCCAGAACCGAATTAGGGACCAAATTTTTCGGTTCCAATTATTTCAGTTTCGGTTCCGGTTATTTCGGTTTGGTTTTCGGTTCTCGGTTAATTTTGTCCAGGGTTAGTTATGGTTCCCTGGACGCCGGGTGTGTTTATGAGGCACAACAAACCTATTTTTTCTTGTCAATCTGTTTGTTTGTTTTTCTGCAGATATGGAAGTAGTAAAGTTTTTTCTGCAGATATGGAAGTAGTAAAGTAGCTATCGGTGTTCGGGTTGACCGTCAACGTCAGTTGATGCAGGTCCCCAGATTTGACACTGATGGCTGTTGACCCATTTTCTTAAGCCCGGTGAAGCCTCTGTAACACCCGGAGTTGCGCATGCATTTAGCATTGCAAATCATACGCATGATGCATCATTGCATTTATAATCACATGTGAAGTAGAGTGCATTTTGAGTTAAAACATTTCTATGAAACATGAATGTTGCATATACTTGTTTAGAATTGTTCCACCTTAATTATATTTGCTAGGCTACTAAAATATGGGTGACTATAATTTTTAATCATCTAAAATTAGTTAGCACAATTTTTGGAGCAACTTTGGTATTCAACGTTTTGTCAAATTTTGCTTTTAAAAATATTATTGAAAAATAGTCAAAAACCCTCTCTATTTAGCTTTTATTCTCCAATTCAAAAACTATTGGGAATTTTTAGTTGGTCCCTTAATAAAAGCTGTAGAGAATTAAATTCTAAGCAACTTTCATTTTTTGGGCCATTTTCAGAAAAAAAAAACCATTTTCTTGCTCTAATGGGATTTTTAAAAACTGTTATTTGAAATTATTTAAAAATTTATTGGAAATAAAATTGGAAAATCAATTTCTCGCTTAAGCAGGCCGTCGCTTCCCTTTCGGCCCACTGGCCAAAGCGGCCCGGCTTCTCCCGCGCGTGCGCCCGCAGCAGCTCCCGCCGCCCGGCCCACGCCCGTGCGGCCTCCTCCCTCTCCCGCTCGCGCGCCCCGCTTTCCCGACCGCGGCAGGCGTCGCGAGCGGCGACGCCGGCCGGGTGGCGCCCGATGGCCCCCTCTCGCGCACGCGCTCGCCCGCCTTCAAGTCGACCGCAGCGTCTCCCTCTCCATTCGCGTTTTCCCCCCTCTCTGCCTCTCTCGCGCCCATGGCCGCAACCGCAAGGTTCCGCCGCGCGCGAGCTCACCGGCATTGCCGTTCCGGCCACCGCAGTGCACCATCGGCGCCTCCATCTTGCCCCGAGCCCCGCCTCTTCCTCGCGCAGCCCGTGCTCGCACCAGTTTCCCGTGGTAAGGCCCCCTTCGACGGGTATTGCTCGTCGGAGCATGGCCGAGCTCGCCGGAGATTTCCGTTCTGTGGGCCACTCCACTCCGCCCCACCTTCTTTCCTTCTTGCGCGCGCATCTTGCTCGCCTCGACTCACCGGTGCTCGAGCACCCTTCCGGTGACCGTATTGTGGTCGGGGATGGCCGGCCGGTGACCACCCGCGCCACCATTCCGCCATGGACGGCGGTGACCGGTCTTTCGAGCTCCATTGGCCACCGCGTGTGTGCCATCGAGTTCGCGAGATTGAGGTGGTTAGCATGGTGACCTTGGCCTGGCCGGAGACCTCGCCGACGGCGAGGAATCGCCGGTCAACGGCGTGCTCCGCCCCTACACGGCTGACGGGTGGGACCGTGTTGACCGCGGGGTCCGCGCGTCAGTGCCTGTGTTCGGGTTTGGGTGCACTGCGCCGGGTGCACCCAGCGTTTTCAGCGGCTGATGTTTAAAAGGATTTTTGAAAATAATTTTTCAGAAAAGATGTAAATGCTTTAGAAATTCATAACTTGCTCATTTTGGCTCCAAAATTTGTAAAACAAATTTTGGTATACTTCTTAAGACCAGATCTATGATCTAAAAATATTGCATGTCAAGTTTGAAATACTTTTCTGTAGGGTTTTTATTTAATCATTGAAATTGCTGTTTTCTTGATAAATGCTTAATAAATCATATAAAACTTAGAAAAATATGGTTTCAATTTTTTTAATCTTTTTGTGCCATGTACTTTCTAGGAAAAATATGTGTCATGTATGTTGTGTAGAAAAAATTTGATGTGTAGTTCAAGTGCTTTTGATTGTTGATAATTGGTATTTTTGATAGAGAGAAAAATATGAATAAAACATGCATATAATAATTTTTCTATAGTGATTGTTTATTGTGTAGAATGTAGAAAAATGCTAAATCTGTTGTTTGATACTTTTCATAGTACAAAGTATTTTTATGTTTATTTTTAGGCCCTAGATTGTTATTTTTGTGTAGGCAGTTCTAGTACTCCAAATGTAATGATATTTTTGTGGCATGCTAGATTAGGTGATAGTAAGCCACTGTAATTTTCTCAGATTTTTCTATGTTGTCAAAAGAAGTGTTGCCATTTAAACACAGTTTCAACTAAGATTTAATTAACCTTGTTAATGCATGATTAGTTGATAAGGATTGCTTTGGTGTATCTTTGAAGCATCTTAGATTTATGTGGTGACTTGGTATGGTAGAGAATGATTATAGTAGTAGTATACTAGTACATGTTCTTGGATGATGTGGACTACCTTGTAGAAGAATTATATTCCTCCTTTATACAATAAAGTAAACCTATTCATCTACATCTCATTCATCATGATCATTACATGTCATCTCTGCAATGCACCTAGGCATGAGCACTTATACATTTACATCATACAGGATCGCAAGAAGTAATTCCGGTAGCAGTTCCCAAGGAGCCAGAAGAGCAGCCCGAGGTGCAAGAGCAGGAGGTGCCCGGAGCCGACGAGGAGGTCGGTGAGGATCTTCCAGAGTGCCCCGACCATCGCCCAAGCTCTTTCGAAAGAGGCAAGCCCCGGAGCATTTCTCTCCCGGTTTGCAAATATTTTTATTAATGCTTTACCTTAATTGATGCATTACGTTTAGGAGTTGTTTGCAACCGTTGTTGCATTATACCTTATTTACCTTTGTTCTACTATATCCTTGTTATCCTAGTCTTCGCAGTCAAGAAATGCTTAGCTTGCTTAGACCGGTAGAAGTCGGGTGATTTCCTGTCACATGCGAGCTATAGGTGGTTACCTGGATCTGCTTGAATAAGTATGTCATCTTAGGATAACTAAGTGTTAATTTGAAATTGAGACCGGACGGAGACTTACAGGGTTTCAGACTGTAGTGTTTTCCGTCTGTGTCGGTTAAGGACCGACCGTTGTTGGGCCTCGAGTCATGTTGAACGCATGCCTTACATTTAGCTGGCCTAATAATGTACCTTTCGACCGCGAAGCTGTGAGATTATTCGGGCCGAGTGGATTGCCCGCAACGCACTATACCGGAGCAGGTGTGATAGGACATGGGGGCGCATGATAAGGCCAAAGAGCAGTCGGGCGGCCCCCGGGTACATGTGGTTCCTGGCAAACTCGAGACTTTACCTGAATAGTTGACTCGGTGACCAATATCTCACTTTAGCGGGTGAGTGAGGTTTGTGCGAGAAATAAATTACCAGCTGGTTAATAATCGATTCGAATCGCCATCGTTCACTGGATAGTGAACACTTGACTTGAATTACTTCATCGTAGTAATATTGATGGAACACTTGGACAGTTATGTGGAATATAACATGATGGAAGTTGTTAATGATCATTGGTTATCCTTACTTGTGTAATCACATGTTTACTCTAGTACAAGTGTAAATATAATTGGCAGGTTAATAAAGATTTTAACTTGATATAAAAGCTTCTGAGAAAGGTTCTTTAAATGCTAAAAATGTCTTTTCGCAAATGAGTCAGCTACCCTACCATAAAGCCTTTCATGATCCTTGGTGTCATTTTATTTTCGGTTATGTCGGGTAAGTCTAGCTGAGTACCTTCTCGTACTCAGGGCTTTGTTCCCACTTGTTGCAGATGAGCAGATGTATTACGACTACTGTATCAACTGTCTTTATCCTGCGATGGGTGAAGCTTAGGACCATGGGCAGTGGTCATTCCCTACGTCTCGTCTGATGCTTTTGTTGGAGATGATCATCAGCTGGCACTTTATTTCGAACTCGGTGTGAGAGTGTGTATGGTTTGAACTAAATGCTTCCGCTACTTTTATTTGAACTTGGTTTGTAATAACTATGTTTAAACTCTGATGTATCCGTGATGTGAACTTTTTATGTAATTTGTGATGGTGACCGCTAAATTTATTACGATCTTGGCTGGTATGTAAGTTGGTTTAAAATCCGTCGCGATTTCACGGACTATCGGGTTATACGGGCTTAAGTTTGTTAAATCGTCTGCTCGGTGAGTGATTTTCTTACTTAATTTCGTATAATTGGTCGGTTCTGTTACAACCTCCAACTTATCTACGGCTCAAGGCTGCTTATCCTCGAAGACACAGGCCGATCAGACAGTCGAGGGGAGCGCCGGCTGTGCTATCAGAGTGCGAGAATGAGGACCCTCGATGCTTCTATCGTGGCCACTTCTCGTGGGCCCTGTGGCCCTAATGGGCCCTGCACCCCGACGGGAGCATCACCTATGTGTACAGAAGCAGATTTGCAGTAGCTTTTACTTGTTTGTGCTCTGTAATATGAGAATTCTTTCCCACACTGGTGTACTGTACTTTAACGTTATATATTAAAGTTGTTGTAAAAAAAGATCCTGATGGTGTTCAAAGCGCACGAACTGTAGATTTTTTTTAGGAAAGCACGACTGTAGATGGATCTTAATCTTAACACCAATATATACTTGTTAGCTTAGGTCCTTCCAAGCTGTTTTACCTCGTTAATTTTTACAGTCAATTCAAAAGTTGAGTAGACACAATAATACAATAATTTGTATGTAGTCCTCACACTCCAGATCAGATAATAACTGATATACAAAATGATTACAAATTACAATCTTGCCTAATCGCTCTTCTAACAAATGCTAATCAATTAATTTTTTTGAAAGAACGGGAGTGGCTTGTGCCCCTACTGAGATTTATTAAAAGACAAAAACAAAAAAAAACAGAACCTCAGGGCTCAGCCAGCCAGTTCAGGAAACAAAAAAAGAGATGAAAAATGAAATATAATTAAATTTTGAACTTGCGCTTCGAAACCTTGTAGTGCTTCTCCTAAGACTGTCTCCAACAGCCCTCACCTAAATACGAGATGCATTCGTTCGTTTGGGTCACGCAGGAAAAAAGGGTCATGCACCTAAACCTTCCGTTTTCCAACAACAAACCCAAAAGGAGAGCCGCCGAGCAGATCCCTACATGCGCCGCCCGCTTTCCTCCCCGCCGAGCGCCGAGCTGGCTGCGCCCCACCACGGACCCGCCTCGCCGCGCTAGCCGTGCCCCACCACGGATCCGCCTCGCCTTGCCGCGCCGGCCGCTCCCCGTCGCGGGCATGACTCGGCCCGACTCATCGTCGTCGTCCACGGGCCCGCCTAGCAGCGCCAGCCGTGCCCCGCCGCGGTCACGCCTGGCCGGGCCGGCGGCTCCCCGTTGCGGGCCCGCCTCGCCGTCGTCGTCCGCGGGCCGCCCCACCCCGGCGCCTCCTACGCGGTCTCCTACGGTCCCACCATGGTCGACAACGCAGATTTGGGTCGAGGAGAGAGACAGACGTAGATTTGAGTTCCCTCTCACCTTCGACGCAAAATAGGTCCTCCCTTTGTCTACTCTGTTGGAGGGCGTTTTTTCACTGTAAACCAGGCATTTTGGGCATGGGTAGCGTGATGCATAGCCTGTTGGAGACAATACTCTAAAGAGTCTAAAAATGCTAGGCACTAATATCTCTGTTCTTCTGGTTCATAATTTGATTTCAACATTTCTTCATCTAATGAATCAAAGTGTCGCTACAATAATTCAGCCTAAACACCCTTTCAGATTTGATCCCAGCAGTTTGATAATCGTATAGAAAAGAACCCAACTATCACGAAAACTAAGACTCAATTATCACAACTATGAACACTCTAGTTCATAATTTGATTTCAACGTTTCTTCATGTAATGAATCGAAGTGTCGCTACAATAATTCATCTAAACACCAATTAAAATATGATCCTAGTAGTTTGGTAATCGGATAGAAAAGCACCAAATTATCATGAAAACTACGAACACTCTTTCCATCCGCACATCCAAAACCATCACGCCTTTTTAAGGGTGCCAGTAGTAGCATTGGGTACCAAAGCCATTACCATTTAATTTTAATTTTAATTATTAAACATATTGGATGAAATGGACACGAAAAGTCAAATAGGTGAATCCATTACACGTCGTTCCAGCAGCAACAGCGTTTAGCTTTCTGGATGGTGCTAAGCTAGAGTAAACTTTGCTCTACCGTGAAGCACTCATGTGGAACCCAGCAGACCAAATCTCTCGCAACTCTCTCATCACAGCTAAAAAGACTAAAGATAAGACACCATTTTCGTGCGACGAAAACTTCGCCTCACCTTTGCTCACCCGTGCGATTTTTTTTTTCCACCTCTCGATGCTCTGCCCGCCCCGTGCGAAATAGAAGGAAGGTCAATCACCGGCAAATAGAAGGAAGGTAATCACCGGGAACGTTGACGTCCACCCAGCAGAACGACGTCCTGCCCCCGATCGAAGTCCGCCCGGCGCAATAGATGGAAGATCGAAGTCCACCAGGCGCAATAGATGGAAGGGCGCAGTAGATGGAAGGAGATTGCATGCAGGACCAACAAGGAAATAACCAACGTTGATTACCACTCAGGCGCAATAGATGAAATTACATCCGTGTGGGGAGCAATTGCATGCAGGACCAAGAAGGGCGTCATTTGTTGCCTGTAGGGCGTCATTTGTTGCCGGCATGCCCATTTGTCTTCTCGCACGGTCGATCGGAACTCGGAAGAAGCCGCGGCAGAAGGAGTTCGGAGATCCAAACCTATGCATGCTCGCCGCAGCTGCCGTGCACGCCGTCGCCCAACGCAGGCTCATCGCCGCCATGCACGCTGTCACCCAACGCAGGCTCATCGCCGCCATGCACGCTGTCACCCAACGCAGGCTCGTCGCCGCCACGGCGTGGGATGCGCCTTTAATCTGCCGGATTCGGCCGCGCTCGAGCGCGGCGCTATCGCCCAAGGAGGAATGTGCAATGGCGGAGGTCCGGCGGGCTCAGGGACGCGGCAGGTCGGTGAGGACTTGTCCGCGGCTGCTGATGGGGATGCGTCGGCTGCCGCGGTCATTATTTCAGCTGCTACCACCGGCGCACCAACGGGAGCGCCTGTGCCTGCTGATGGTGATGGATCGGGAGCGCATGCCACTACTGCGGCTGCTACTGGGGGAGGAACAGCGACCGCACAGAGCACGCGTACGCCCGGCGGCCAACAGGTAAACCAAATCCGCCCGCACCTTCGGGTGCCAGCCTCTGAGCTCTACCGTCCAGAGGCGCCGAACGTTCCCATTCGGGCCTCGGTGACCAGAATGTCTTATTGCGACGCCGCCCGTAGCCCGCCTCGCTCGGTGTACGCTCGTGTCCTCTTGCGCGCCCAAGTTGGAAAGCGGGGGCTTTCCGGACGGGCAGACGCTCCTTGCCTTCCTCATCTTCAGCATTCAATGACGCGGCGCTTGTCCGGGGAAGGCCGGGGCCGCCGGCCGGCTATAAAACCTCGTTTGCGGGGAAGTGCTTCAGGTGTCTCGGAAGCGACCACAAGTTGGCGAACTGTCGTGACCCCCTCCGTTGCTTAGCTTGCCGGCGTTCAGGCCACCTTGCTCGCAATGCCCTGAGAAGCGGGAGGGGGCTCACCGTCCTAGCATCCAGTCCCGCCTCCGCTTCCCCAAGGCCAGCATCCACTCCAGACTCTCCTTCGTCGACAAGCAGCCACCTCCAATTCACAGTCGCCTCGTCTTCCCGTCCATCGACCAGTCCGGGGCTGTGGAGGGGAATCGGGCCGTGCAAGGTGCTGAGGGTGGCGGCATGGCCTACTTTCCTGGGATGGCGGAGAACTGCCCGGAGGAGGGCGCTGCTGTGGTGATCTCGTCGGTCACCATGGCAAATGAGATTACCAAGTTCCAGACCAGAGCTGTCCTGCTGGTGGCCCAGGCTGACATCAAGTACCTCAACATCACCACGGAGGAGGTGGCTCTGGCCTTCAGTAGCAGGATCCGCATCCAACGCTACGAGGCCAGGGTTACGCGCCATCGCCCTGAGCACTTCATGGTCCTCTTCGACTATCCACCCCAGAGGGACATGGCGGTTCAGGCTGGCACTATTATTTGTAGTGATCAGGCCAACCATATCCAATACTTTTGCAGACTGTGACACTATTATTTTTTTTTTGTCGCTAAAGATATTTTGAGAACAATCAGACTGAGAATTATATGCACTAAAAAATTAGATCTGAGGATGTGGACTAATATATGTAAATTAACATGTAGTAGAAACCAAATAACTCTTATATCTTCAGAGATACGATTCTTACCTAATAAAGCTTGGCGACTATTTTGGCTGTTCAGAGTGGGAAAATAGTTAGCTTCTCATGACCCATTTGACATAGCCGATGAACTCATAAAAGTTTTTCAAGTTTATTTGTCTGATGGAGTGAATGAGGCACGCCCAGCAGGGCAGCACTAGAATGAAGGGTATCTATGACCTGTATGGTCCAAAATACACAAGTAAAAAAAGGAAAACTGGTTGCCACTATGACAGTTCAAGACTTCGATAAACAAGAAGCAAATTCTAGCTCAAATTCTAGCTCAAGTTTATTTGCTGCTGCTTACCATCTTCCAGCTAGGGCCTAGATAGAGAACCGTCGTGATTTTTCTGGATTACTACAAGTCACAAGCACGGTAAAGAAAAAAACTGAAGACCCCTAGATAACTTTTGCAGAAAGCAGTAGGAGATAAAGAATTTCTTGCCTTCAGTTAGCAGCAATCGACACTGGGTGCCTTCAGTTAGCAGCAATCGACAGTGAGTGCCTTCAGTTAGCAGAACCTCAGCTCATCACTACTACCTGTCCGGCAACAGCTACGGACAAGTGAAATCTTGTTTGCCTTCAGTTAGCACAACCTCAGCTCATCACTATTACCTGTCCGGCAACAGCTACGGACAAGTGAAATTTTGGAGGTAAACTATCAATCTATTTTCTTGATTTACATCGAAGTGTAGCGCATCAGCGGAATAAGCACGTGTACACTGAAGGTAGTTCTTTTCCTGTCAGTCACTGTGTTTTGTTGCTGTTTCTTTCAGCACCAAGGACCCTCACTACCGGAAACAGTATCTTTGCCGAGCGTCATATGCTTTCCCGAGGGCCAAATATCGGGCGCTCGGCAAAGAATCCTTTGCCGAGAGCCTGCGCTCGGCAAAGATTGGCTCTCGGCAAATCCAAGTTTTGCCGAGAGCTCGACGCTCGGCAAATATTGGCTCTCGGCAAAGCCAAACTTTGCCGAGAGCTCGACTCTCGGTAAACAAAAAATCTCGGCAAAGCCTCAACCCCCACAAATGGCACCCTTACGCCGTCATCTTTGCCGAGAGCCTGCTGTTAGGCTCTCGGCAAAATTTTTTTTTGGATTTTTGGTCCCAAATTTTTTGTGCACCCTTGCTACAGTACTATAAGCCAAAATTTGAAATTTGGTGTATTTTCCATCCCTCTTGCTATATTTCATGTATTTTTTTCATTTTCTTGATTTTTCCGCAAGACGCACATTTGTACTGCAGGTGCATGAAATAATGAATCTCAGCGATTCAAAAAATTATATTCATTCTTCCGAGGGTATTTTGACGCCGTATCTAGGGACAAATGCGGAAACTCGACCATATCGTGCACGCGACATGACGACCAAGTTGCGTGAGATTTGATTTAAAAATATATAAAATGTGAATGGAGTCGGAAAATCATGAAAATGGACGGCAGACCTTGACATCGCATGTAGAAGCTATAAAATTTTTTTGAAAATGTTTGAAGCAAGTTGTGCCGCAAGATGGTTGAAACCCTTAGATCTCCACATGTGATAACAAGATATCGCATGCGGAGATCTCAGGGTTTCAACCATCTTGTGTCACAACTTGCTTCAAACATGTTTAAATTTTTTTTATAGCTTCTACATGCGATGTCAAGGCCTCCCGTCTATTTTCATGATTTTCCGACTCCGTTCACATTTTATATATTTTTAAATCAAATCTCACGCAACTTGGTCGCCATGTCGCGTGCACGAGATGGTCGAGTTTCCGCGTTTGTCCCGAGATATGGCGTCGAAATACCCTCGGAAGCATGAATATCATTTTTTGAATCGCTAAGATTCATTATTTCATGCACCAGCAGTTCAAATGTGCGTCTTGCGGGAAAAATAAAGAAAATAAAGAAAATGCGCAAAATATAGCGAGATGCATGAAAAATACACCAAATTTCAAATATGGCCACCTAGTACTATATCAAGACTGTAGGAAAAAATTAGGAGCAAAAATCAATATATATATATATATATATATATATATATATATATATATATATATATATATATATATATATATATATATATATTTTGCCGAGAGCTTCCTAAAGCTCTCGGCAAAGATCCTCTTTGCCGAGAGCCTGGGCTTGGGGGCTCTCGGCAAAGAAAATAAAAAAAAATAAAAACTCTTTGCCGAGAGCCGACTGACCTAGCTCTCGGCAAAGAACGCCGACAAATAAAATAAAAAAAAGAACCTCTTTGCCAAGAGCCAGGGCTGGGGCTCTCGGCAAATAAAATCAAAAAAAAAAGAAAAACTCTTTGCCGAGAGCCGTCTGATCTAGCTCTCGGCAAAGGGGTTCATACATTTTAAAAAAAACCCGCCCCTCTCACCCCTCACACACGCGCCCCTCTGCCCTCACCCGACCGGACGCCCCTCACTCGACCCGCCACTGCCCGGCCGCGCCCCCGCCCCTACCCCCGCGCCGGCGCCACCGTGCCCCCGCACGTCCGCTCCCCCGCCTGACCACGCCCCCGCACGTCCGCTCCCCCGCCCCCGCCCGAGCGCGCCCCCGCCCCTGGCCGTCCCCCGCCCAGCCACGCCGCGGCTGTGCAGCCGGCCCCGCGTCGCCGCTTCACCGCCCGTCCGACCGGTTGGAGAGGAGGCCGAGAGGGGGAGTAGGTGGAGGAGAAGGAGAATAGGAGGTGGAAGAAGAGGGGGAGGAGGAGCTCGCCCCGGCTGTCCAAGATCCGGTGGAGGAGGGAGGAGGAGCTCGCCGCGGACCTCGCGTCGTCCCCACAGCCGTCACCGTCCGCTCACCGGCAAAGGTATACCCTTCCCTACATAACAAGCTAGGTATGGTGATAACCGCAAGTGGTAAACCACTGCACTTCTTTAAAATTTGAGCAGAAACTTCTTTGATGGTAAAATATATGGACTCATAAAATCTTTGATGCTATGAAAGGCGTCTCAGGCGGTGTAGAAGCTTCAGTAGGAGGCAGATGGTGGGCTCAGAATGAGTTTTTATTTTAAGATAGGCCATTGAGTACAATCAATAAGGCTGCCTTCATTGTAATAAGAATTGCATCTCTCCCTATATTAACCGAACAACCTTTTGGAGCCAGGGATTACAGCCCGAAGGGATTATACCCCCAAGGGGTTCAAGTGACAGGAGGGGATTAACTCAATCCCTCCCTGGAATGTACCCTGTGAACCTAACAAGCCTCAAGGGGGAAAAAAAGAAAGAAAGCTGGCTGTTTGTTCCAGAGTTTTGGCTGTGACAAATCAACTCATAGTTTGCTTGACAGCGCCTTTCAATCAACTTTCAAAGTACTAGTCACCATTATTATCTCTGCAATTTTCTGAAACTAGAGCAGCTGGTAGCAACCGTGCGTCCTGCCTGCATTTTTTTTTGAGACCAATATTAGCTTCCTAACAGGAACTAAAAGCAGCTCTTACAGTCTTAGCTTATGCAGGCAGATATTTGGAACCAAATGGATGCACTGTCTATCGAGATGATTTACGATTTGGAATGTAGGGAGTAGATTTTACGTCCTCGACTAAACTCGATCTTAGTTACTTCAATGTCATAAACTATTGTTTCAGCGTGTACCATGGCAGTTAACATGTTACTAGTTTGTTATATCGAAGAACTATATGTGTACTAGTACTGTTTTAAAAAACATTGAGAACTTAAAACTAAATTGCTAGTATTGATATGACATAATGTTTTAGTCAAGATGTATAAACTTATCTAAAATAACAACTTACAAAATTTATTGTCATAGAGTGAACATTTTACTGTATATTAGCTGCTACACTAAAAAATGCATAATAAATGACTTGTTTCTTTTGGTTTTCTAGAACTATCTTATCTTACTATTACTCAGAAAAGAGTCATTTTGTAGCTTACACTCAAGCGACATTCTAGAAAAAAAGAGTAATCCTAGAAATTTCGAAGAAAGTCAGCATTGTTTCTGCCATAAACTAGTTCAGATAGTATGATAATGAAGTTGCCATAAGAAATGATATGTATATTAGGAAAACATGAGCAGGCTATAGGAAAATATGTGATATAATATACACGAAAGCAACATAGTTCAAGATGCGAAGATAAATATACCACAGCTTCTAGTGCTGAAAAAGCAATGTGATAGAGATCTCGTACCGTGATTATGATTTATAGCTGGTGAGTGTTCTTGTCCTTGTTCTCATACCTGAGTATATACAGAGCAGAGGCAATTTATTTGCTAAGAATCTGTGGCAAAAGCAGAAAGTGTAGGTGTCAGAAAATAGATGATCGAGAGGAGCAAGTCAAAATAAACAGAATGTTGCATTCTTGGTTAGAAATAAACTAAAGTAAATACCTCGAGCTCAGATCTGCTGTGTTTGCTTTTGCTCCTATTAGCCTCAGCAATGTATGCAAACAAGAGCTTCCAGGATCTGGGTTGCACAATTCAGGTGTGAATTTTACTTCTTGACTTGGAAGCACGTAGCATTTTTTGTTCAACTGAAACCAAATACTGCGTCCTATGCTTAGCAGCACCAGCCAGCCATCTCGTGTGGGCAAACTGGCATGTGCCCATGTCCTTGGCTCCTTGCACCTCGAAAAGAAGAAAAGAGTAGTGCATATCCCTAACTCCTTCCAAGTTTTCAGACTGCAATGACCTTGTGGTTAATGTATAGTCCTGATGCTGTTTAAGTAGTTAGATGTTAGTTAACGGTGAGCCTTTAGAATATCTGATCCACCATTTCTGACTCAAAAGGATCATGCTTGTTTTAGTTTGGCTGAATTCATTGCTATGCAAGGTGCCAGTCTTGCAACCATGAAATTTGCTTTGTCAGAAGTCGCCATAATTCATGACCAACATTGCTTTGTCACAGCCAAATGAATTTAGCAAATCGTCAGAAGTCAGAACTTGTAGGCACATACAATTTGCTGACAATGACATGCAAACTCAAAATAAAAACAGCAGCGAGTATAATTATATGTAGTTGCAGGATCATCCACTGCGGGTCTGCCTGCACTGCTTCACCTCGCCACTGCACCGACTCGTCACTGCGCCGCTAGCCTGACTCCGCCACCACCCTAGGTATAAATAACCTCTCCTCCCGGATAAGGGTTGTAGGTCATGAACCCAGTTAGGCGTCTCCCGTCCGAAAGAGATACGGTTGGAGGTATGCAGATCTCTGCATGTCGATAACTGTATCTGTTTCGGATTGTCCATGTTACTTGGACATCCCGCGGATGCGTAGATGAGGCTAGCTCCCATGGTCTGCCCTGATTCGAGACGGAGTTTCGGCATCACCTCCCTGTTGTTCTCCGGATACACACTCTTCCTACAGGGACGTGTATCGGGAGAACAGCGGGGAGGTACTGCCGAAATTCTGTCTTAGGTTGGGGTAGACAATGAGAACTAGCCTCATCTACGCATCCGCGGGTGGGATTAGGACCTATCCTCACCTATTAGATGATAATAGGATGTAAGTACTTGGATGTAGATGTAAGTACTTGGATGGATGACCGTCAGTGGATGTACACGGGCCGCAGAAGCAAGAGTGATTTCAGTGATGAATGGTTGCACAAGACAGATACTTTCTTGAACCATGCATTTGGCCCGACTCGGCGAGGAGAGATGAAAGTATTGTGCCCGTGCAGCAGATGTGGGAACCGGCGAAGGCAAGACAAGGAGAACATGGGTAAACATCTTCTGAACCATGGATTCACGCAGGACTACACCCGGTGGATCTACCATGGTGAAGTACATCATTTGAGAGAGGAGGCGGTGCGACCACGTCTGCAGGACTTTGATGCTGAGGCTGGGGTAGCAGACCTGTTAGATGACTTCCAACAAGCACAGTACGCTGCAGGACGTACGGAGGATGCTGATGCTGATGCTGGGGTAGCAAACATTTTTCTTTTTTTTTTTAAAAAAAAGTTTACCGAGAGCCTGGCCAGACTGGCTCTCGGCAAAGAATTTTTTTTAAAAAAAAGAAAATTCTTTGCCGAGAGCCAGTTAAATGGGCTCTCGGCAAAGAAAGTGGGCCCGTTAACGGCACCTTTTCTTTGCCGAGGGCCGCGTTGGCTCTCGGCAAAGCCTTTGCCGAGAGCCCGATAAACGGCTCTCGGCAAAGAAGGCTTTGCCGATCGGGTTTTTGCCGAGGCAGCTTTGCCGAGAGCTGCTCTCGGCAAAGCCTTTGCCGAGGGTCTGAGAGGCTTTGCCGAGAGCCTGGAGCCCTCGGCAAAGCCGCCAGCTCCAGTAGTGCCTGGGCAGCAGCCATTCAGTTTCAACTTTGGTCTGGGTTTAGTGATCAAAAGTAATCAACATATCATCAGTTCATGTAGAGACCTAATAACTTTGCCTGTTAGTTATCTTCACGTGCATACTTAATTTGCGATTTAGTAAGGGTTCCATTACCTGACCATTCTGATTGGTTCCAGTCCTGCATGTTATATTTGTCGCTCAAACCTGTACTTTTGATGTTATTTATAAATGGAGCATAGCTTTACTTATCATGATGTTTTATTTCTGGTAGAGCTCCAAATTTGCGATGTTTGCTTTTATATTCTCTTTTAGCCATGGTTGTAAATTGTCAGTCATGTTTTTCTTGACGAATTAACTCAGATGAAGCCTAGAACATTTTAGATTTTTCCAAAAGCGAGCAGTCATTGTTCAGGGCCAGTCCAGTCATTGTTCATGGCCAGATCACATACTGACATGAAGTGGATAGGTCTGTGCAAACTTCAAAGTAGATTCCTTAAGAACAAGCTCTGGATTCTAAACACTGCTGTAACATTTCTGAAATACTAAACACCCAACCAGCAACATGACACGAGATGTGGTCATCTAGGTAGCTGTAGACTTTCAAATGATGAACATTGCTGAGATACGAACATTGCGAAATACTGAAAATGAACCGTTCTTATGTGTAAACAAGCACAACTGAGATTGTTCATCGTTTGTTTGATCCAAATTCAGCTGAAACAAGATGAGTACTTCTTCCACAAAACTGAGGAGTCCGAGCAGTTCAGAAGAGAGCACGAGATGCCGCGAAACAAGCAGGCAGGTCTTCCTTCTCCCAGAGATTGCTATTCTCATTCATTCATAGTGGTAATTTGTCATCAGGTGGGATGTGCAGGATGGAGGGTTGCATCTCTCAAGGCTTGGACACGCTGAAGACTGCTGTGCGATGTGCGACCTGAACTGGATAAGCCGCAGGTCCCTTCTGTTCATCCATGAGTACTAAGAATGATGATGTCCAAGTAATGAAGTAATGCAGTATACTGCGTTCGCCGAGTACGCGAAGGAGCTGCGCTGCGCGCTGCGGAGGCTGGGGATCGTCGGGGAGGAGATGACGGCCGAGCGGTGCGCATAAATCATCGTGGCTGTGGACAGAGACGGCAACGGGTCATCTCCTTCGACGAATGGTGGCCACCGAGCTGGCGGCGTGAGCCATATAGGCGCCCAGCCACCCACGCCACACGTACGTGTAAGTCTTCATCTCTGATCGCAAGTTCCACAGCCGCCTCGGCGAGCATGGTGCGGAGGTTACTACGCCCGCCGTACAAGTCTCCAGCGGGATCTTCATCACCGGCCATAATAGTGTCTAGGTTTTCTCTCCCCATCTCCTCTTCCGCCTCCTCCCCATGAATCGACTCTCTTAGCTTATACATAACAACCAGTGCTTGATATTATTGCATGAAAATCCTTTTCAGGTTAGGATTGCTATGGTTGGATTCAGGTTAGGATTGCTATGGTTGGAAAGTATACTGGCCTGTCAGATCCCTACCTATCTGTTATTAAGGTGCCATTACTATACTGCATCTCATAACACAGATACAGTTTTGAACCAAACTGGTGGGCCTTATCTGTTTATTCATCTTCTGTCAGGCTCTTTTGCATGCATTGGTTGCTTTGGACAGGAAACTTGTGGTGGACTGGGTTCCTTCCTGTGATCTTGAAGATTCTACAGCAGAAAAGGTCAGTTTTATTTATGCCTTATCAATTCTTCTTTTATATATCTTAGAGAATTAACTGACTAATTGGGATACTATCGTCGCATTTGCAGAGTCCTGATGCCTATGAAAAAGCATGGGAGTCGCTAAAGTTAAGCATAGAATGCCCTCCTGTGACATGCCACTAGCCCACTATATAGAAATCTGAACAAATTTTTGCACCTCAGGGTGCAGATGGTGTGTTGGTGCCGGGAGATTTTGGAGACGGAGGAGTCAAGGGAAAATTCTTGCTGCAAAATATGCACGAGAATTCCATATCTTTGCATTTGCTTGGGCATGCAAATTGCAGTGATTGAGTTTGCACGTTCTATCATGAAGTTGCACGGTGCTAACAGCACAGAGTTATCTTTGTATTCCGAAGTGAGGAAACAATAAACAAATGTCACTTTAATGTCGATATTTAATTTCATAGTATTGTTATCTTATCATACGATCCGTGTGCTTTTACTCTAAAAGTTTTGTGAGAGGGTTTTCAAGACATGCAGTATTACCCATGTGACAGGCACTAATATTTACATATATACTTGAATTTGTGTACAGGATGGTATAGAGAAGCGACAGAACTTATTCATAGGTTTATTGGCGCACGAAACAAATAGATATTGGAGATTTTTTTCTACTGATATAAAATATTATCTTAGTCACATCACGGAAAGGTCTATACAGTAGAGTTGTGAGCCTGCGACGCCGCGCTCGCCTTAACTGTGTTAATTTCATGAACTTTGTTTTTTTTATTAAATGTCACTTTAACGTTGGTGTTTAACTACATAATATTGTATTTTATCGTGTAATCTATGTGTTTTTAGTATAAAAGTTTAGCTGTCCCGTAGCAATGTACGGGCACGCTACCTAGTGATTATTAGGGTTGTGTCTGGACCTTGAGCTAAAGTTTAGTCATTGTCATATCGAATGTTCGGAGACTACCTAGGAGGACTAGACATGAGCTAATTATAAAACTAATTGCAGAAGCCCTAAGTTAATTTGCGAGATGAATCTATTAAGCCTAATTAATTCATCATTAGCAAATGTTTACTGTAGTACCATATTCTCAAATCATGGACTAATTAGGCTTAATAGATTCGTCTCGCAAATTAGCCTCCATCTGTGTAATTAGTTTTATAATTAATCTATGTGTAATACTCCTAATTCGTATAAAAAATTCGATGTAACAGGGCTAAACTTTAGCCCGCAAGAAACAAAATTCAGCCCCCCCCTGGATGCTACACATGACGAGCAATCATCCACACTGCCGTTGCTTGCGTCCTATGCCGCCGTCCCGCACACTACACCGTCATTGCTCCTGTCTCACGCTGGAGCTGCTCGTGTCCTGTGTGCAGTGTCGCCGCTTTTTCCGTCTCACGTGCAGAGCCATCGCTGCTCCAGTCCTGCGTGCAATGCCGGTGCTCACAGGGGCGGATCCAGGATGAAGCAAACGGGGGGGCTAAATAATGAAGGATTAGACTTTAAGCTGTTGATTAATGGTGGATTAGAGGCTAAGCTACAGTGCTTTACATGTAAAATCCAGCTGCCGGGGGGGGCTGCTGCCCGGGCAGCCCGGGCCGTGGATCCGCCACTGGGTGCTCATATGGAGCAGTCTACGCCGCCGCCTCACAGGGCCCTGCTGTCGTGTTCTTCCGAGAAGCTGGCGCCGCCATATTCTTCTGATGCACTGACATGTTTGGTAGCAATATAAAGTCGTCTACTGCTAGAACGATTTTCGAAGATCGTTCCACAGAAAATGCCCCTAGGTAAAATCACGGGCATTAATTTAGACTTTTTTGTATTTTTGAAAAACATTTTTTGGCCGAACAATTTAACTGAACACTCATATATAGTATTATTTTTGTAAAACATTTTGTGGCTGAGTTCATGTATTATTTTTGTAATCTTCAAAAAAAAAAGTGTATAGAACTCCATCAGCATGTCCCCTGGAGGTTGGAGCGGCACTGCTCTTTCTCTCCAAAAAGGGAGACCGATAGCACATGCGGGAGGAAAAAATGGAAGAGAAAAGAGGCTTTGATGCTAGCCATTGCTTGTCCCTTGGATGGCTGAGATGATGCTACTGCTTAAGTTGCAGTAGTAACTACTACTGCACCTGATCCTGGTCTCAGCTCCCCTGCCGTTGAATCCGCAAGTCGAGCCAAGCCACACAATTGATTGCAATCACGCTTCACGCGCACTGCCTCAATCAATATCCCAAAAGCGCCACACCATTTCGTCCAACAAAACAGCACGACTCGTCGTATCCACGTCGTAGATATGCCTTGACTGCCGAGTGACGTCGACGAGAACCACGTCAGGGGATCTGATTTCCGTGCAAGAGTAGTAGTAGTTGTTAGCCATATATAGCTACGGAGTTTTTATGTCTTTCTTTTTTTTCCTACCTCACTATATGGACTTCAAACGAAGTTATAATTAATCAGTTGGCGGTTAGAGGGGATTCATTCATTGCAGTGATAGTGTTGGAAAAGTTTCAAGCGGGTGGCAAACAGTCAAAATTATATTGCTCCAACAAGATCAATAGTAGATACTCTCAGGTTTGCACAAGACTGTTGCAGAGTGCGGGCTAAGGTCAGTTTTAATGGATAGTTTTATGATGTTATTTTCAAGACTGTCATGTCATACATAATAAAATAGAATTTGGATGAAATATCTATTCTTCATGCAAAGTTTTATTCTAAAAAGTTTCATGAATATTGAATTTCATGACTCATAGAGAGTTGGTAATCGTGCCAAAAGATAAAACTTATTTATTCTCTCTTCTTAAATACACTATCATGTTATAAAAAAATACATAGTGACAACTTATTTAATACAAATGAAATTCACATAAAACTTCCATCGAGACTGAGGGACAAAGGACAGCGTACCGAGACCAGGACAAAGGACATGCAAGCAAGCAGATTTAACGTACAATGTAGACAAAAGGATCTTTTTTTTTGAAACAAAAATCCAAAGGTACGAAACATAAGGTCATGCATTATAACATGACAATTACGTACAGATCTGATGAAGAATAATAGTACATGGAGTCTAGGCAATTTGCTAGTTTTAAGTGCTTATACACGCGTACGATAGCAATACATGGACTAGGGACAAGTGAAATTTTAATTGCTACTAGTAATAAAAGAACAATGCAAAGGCTACTTGACACAGGTTTAATTAGGTTTAGCAGAGCAACTGGACACGTGTACGTAACTGGGACGGGGAGCAATTGCTCATATGCATGTGTAGGTAGCTGTAGTGTGCGTCGGCTAGAACAAGGCCCCGACCGCTGCTTGCACGAGCTGATGCGCGAGACACGTGCAGGTGCAGCCGCCGCCGCCGCCGCCGCCCCTGGACCTGGAAAGCGGCCGGCCGTGAGATCGAGCAGCAGCAGCACAACGGCGGCCACCCAAATGACGAAGCCCGCGGCGGCAGCGAGGGCGCGGCTGGCGTCGGTGTCGTCGTCGTTGGGACCGGCGGCGACGGCGTGGAAGATAGCCGAGGTCCCTAACACCATGAGTATCGCGGCGCCGTCGTGGAGGAGCCGGCGGCGACGGAGTGGAAGGAGAAGGCCGCGGTGGGGGAGTGCTACCGCGTTGATGGCGAGCAGGAGGACGTGAAAGAAGACGGCAAAAGCTGCTGCCATTGGCATTGCTGGCGTAGAGGAGCAGATAGCAGAGCTTCAGCCTTAATTTGCAGCTGTGTGCGATCAGCTAAAGTGCTTTGGTCTGGCTGCGTGATAAAACTGGTGGCTGTAGCCTGTAGGTAACCCTACTTATAGGCGCGCCCCCGTGTAGGCTTGGTGCCAGGTGTGGGTAGAATAGAACTGATCGAACGGCTTTGTTTGCTTGTAGGGAGAGGCGGAGCTAGGATTCAGATATTGGAGGACCGGCCTACCGAAGACCAACCTACCGAGTAGAGTATGACAAAAATTTGTGGAGTAGTAAAATCACTTAAATATGAAATAAGTACGCATAGCAAAATGATACTATAGCGTATATTTGGTAATATAAAAGAAAGATACTTCAGTTACATCTCTGCTAACTTGAATTTAACTCAATCGATGAGTACCAGCTAGATCATAAGATTTACTAGTATTGTTGGGATTAATCTTGGCTACAAGTTCCTTTTCAATGTAAACTACCATGTAACTTTGCAAGAAGCATCTCCAATCTTACTCTTGGTATGTGTCTTGACAAGTTTCATTGCAGCAAAGACCCTACGGTACATACTAGAAGAGTTATGATCAATCTTGGAGATCAATCAACCATTAGATAAATACATTTCCACTAGCTATTTTTTTTGTTAGACCAACAAATAATACTAATATTATTACCTAATTGCTACCTAATTCTAATGACTTGGAGTACAGGTAGTGAAACATCATGGAACCTTTTGGGGGTGGGTGTCCGCCGTTCGGCCGTTGCTTGATTCTGCTAGAATTAAGTATGCATGAAACTGTCAAAGAGGGCCGAGGGGTCCGACGTCTCAACTGACCAACTGATGACTGTGATGACTGGGGTCCGACCTCTCAACTGAGATAGCTAACCTGTCTTGTGATGCAGGTCGGCAGGTTTAAGATGTTTGGTTAGCTGAGGACTTGAGTCTGCCTCGGGAGATGATGACTGCGCATGAATCTGCTTCTTTGATTGATCAGTGGAATAATCTTAGGATGGACAAATCCTTACCTGCCCATAGAATCCTTCTGAGACAGAAAATTATTTTCCACAGATAGCTCTTATATTCTTTCAATATATAATCATTTCAACAGCAACAGCAGGCTCCTATATATGCTTTCCAGGTTACTGATTATTATTGTTGGCTATACATTCCATCCACATCTAAAGAGGTGAATCATCGATCACTCATAGTATATATGAACTCCATATGACTGTTCCCAACTGATTTTTTTAGTCTGTTTATTTATTTATGCCCTTCCCATGTGTTGGCATGATTTGGCCGCTGTATGCAGTTCCTACTACATATACTTTATTTCCATGATCTTATTCTATGCGCTTTTTAATTTCCATAGATTCTATTTATTATCTCATTGTAACAATAGGGTACCAGACTGGCAGGTCCTGTATATAGGTGGTTAAATTCATAACTGAAGATGTTACAAGAAGGTTGTGCAAATGGTAAAATATTTACCGCACGATCTTTAGAGTTGCGAAGGAACCCAAAATTGTAATTTATATACAAATATGCATTATACTGTACTGGAATATCCTATTCTTAAAAAGTGGAATTATTACGATGCCTAACTATATATTTCATTATTGTTTTACGTAATCCTAGATCATCATTCCAGTTGAGCTCATGTGTGTTTATTTTTCATTTCATTGTGTCTAGAATTCCTCTTTGAGTAGACATTATTCATAGCTAATTCCATTGTATATGTAGGCCTATTATGTTACTGAACTGGCTTATTATGCACCTTGTGGTATGGTCTGTGCTATCTAATATCTACCTATAGGTATGTTTTTACCACCTTTTTTTTTGCATCGGAGGTGAATATAGTAGCATGTTTAAGATTCCTGCTATTACAATATAGTATGATTTATTCAGGAATAGTACTACCGTATGAAGGAAAAATCAGTTGCCTTTGATGTACGAAGATACATATTCCATGATAACTAAACGTAGTTTGAGTTGATCTTTATCTTTTTTTCTTACAAGATATGCTGTCATTTTTATACGTATTTTATATATTCTGGATAAGTTTATTTCATGACTAAATTTTTGCAATGGTTTTCCAGTTTTGAGAGCTACAAAGTAATAGGGATAATAAGCTGTTCATCCTGACAAAAGTACGGTTGGTAGACGTATGGACCACGGCTTCTAACATATACGTATTAATTTTCCCTTGAGAACGAATGACAACAGCATAGTACCAGAACACATGCATGTGTTCATTCGGTTGTTCCTGTAGCACTACTGTAGTGTATACTAGAGTATTATTCACTTACAATATTGTTTGCCGATTAGATGGTCTGTATGCTGAAGAAATGCGGGATCTGATGATTGAATTGAAGGCGTGGACACGATGCTGGGCATTCCTAAGAGGTTACTGACCGAGGCAAATGAAGTAGGTCAAGTGATACAACGACCAGAGGATGTCGCTGACATGGATGAAGACGAAGAAAATATTAATGAAGTATGGCAAATGAAGTAGGTTCCTGTCAGGACCGGTTTGAAGTATGGCAAATGAAGTAGGTCAAGTGAGGTCAATGCTGTTTGTTGGTTTTTGCAGTCGTTATAATAAGGTAGACCGGACTTTCATTGAGTAGAATTATGGATGCAAAACGTTGGTTGAGCAGTCCTTTTCTGTTGCAGGATTTTTGTTAGGCAGCTAGTAGTAGTTCTCTGAAACAGATTTCTTAGCTGCTCAGATTTGGTCAAGCTTAGGGCTGGTTTGGTTTGGGTGTTAAAGTTTAACAAACATTGTAGCACTTTCGTCTTATTTGACAAAAAGTTTCCAATCTTGGACTAATTAGGCTTAATAGATTCGTCTCGTAAATTACTCTTAATCTGTGCCGACATGCATGCAATTAGTCTACATTTAGTACTCCATTCATTTACCGCAACATTGATGTGATGAGAGTTAAACTTTAACATGTCCCAACCAAACAGGGCGTTCTTCCTTTTCCTAAAACTAGCGAATAGACTATTCGGAATAGTGAATATGCCGCTGCACGCGCTCAGGCATGTGCGGGCGCGGCGTTCAGTGCATTCTGCGAGAAGTCCTCTGCATGAATGAAAAACTGTCGAAGAGAGGTACGTCGTCCGACCAGCGACCACTCAACTGATCAAATCAACCGATTGTGATGCGCGCACGAAAACTGATTATGAGCCTGTTTAGTTCACGAAAAGTGAACCAAAAAAGTGTTACAGTATCTGTCACATCAAATCTTGCGGCACATGCATGGAGTACTAAATGTAGACGAAAGAAAAAACTAATTACACAGTTTAGCTGTAAATCACGAGACAAATCTTTTGAGCCTAATTAGTTCATGATTGGACATAAATTGTCAAATAAAACGAAAAGTGCTACAGTAGCCGAACCCAAACCTTTTCACCAACTAAACAACGAACCCCATACTAGCCTGCACTGGAAGTTGGTACGGTGGTTAAAATTATTATCGGGGGCGACGCCGCAATATGTTCGGTGGTGTGCACTAGCGCCAGGCGAACAAAATAATAATTACTACTAATCAGCTTATTCTTGACCCTATGAATCAGCTGAAACTGAATATGTTTCTATATGGCTTTGAAAACTGCACAGCATCATCATACTTTAAACTAGCTTTGCCCGATTGCCCCTGATTATTATACGGCCGTTGCACATATATAGGAGTACCACATTATATTGGCGGACCAGAGACGGACCCACACACACTATAGGCGAGGCGAGGTGGTGCGGCCGCCCCAGCCACCGGCCAGTGAACCTCGCAAGCACCCCCCTCGTTTCCCCTCAATCCTTCGTTACCATGATCGGCATCGGCAGAGCAGTCGCCAGTCGGTGGCTTCCGTACCTTCTCTGGCGTCTGGAAGAACGAAGATTGAAGAATAAGGGGTGGTTTATCCAAAGGGACGTGGTCGCATGGGCTGGTGATCTGGTGTGGACCGTGCTTGCTAATTGGGCTTTGCCCAACAATCCAGAACAGACCATGAGGCAGGTAATGAAATAGCATTTGGCATGTTCACTTACAAATTTTAGTAATCTCTAATTTTTTTATAAAAATATCAAACATTTAAATAATAAATATATTCAATAGAGTTAATGATTAAAAAAATACTAAACTTAAATTTAATTAAAATTTTATTAATTGTTAGACATATTGGATCAAATGCACACTAAAAGTCAAATTGGTGAATGAATTACGTCACTACAAAGCCGACGACTCCAATTTTAGGTCCATTTTTAGGTCACTACTAGCCTTAGAGCAACTCCAGCAGGACCCCTACTTGAGCCCCCATAGCTAAATATAGGGCTCAAGTCAGAAAAACATGCTTTTAGTAGGGCCCCTACTCAAGCCCCCAAATTGGGATGGGCACCCAAATTCATCCTATATACCCCATTCTTGTGGGAGATTGGGGGCTCAGCTCACCTCACGGCCCCCCGTCCGGCCGTTTTCCCCCGCGCCATGTACGGACGACATCTCCTCCCTGCTCGTGGAGTGCCCCTCCCCTCCGGCGAGCGTGCCCCCCTATCCTCCACCGCGACCGGCACCGCGTCACGTTGTCCGTCGCTCGCTCTCCCCCGCTCTTCGCAGTATCAAACGTAGGACCAAAGAAGTTCTCGATCACGATGACAATGACGCCAAGCAGGAGGCGGAGGAAGGGGAGCCAGAGCCGGACATGGTGCCCCTGTGCCTACCCTGTCTGTTACCGCCGCGCGCTTTAAGCCACGATCCCGCCCGGGCCAAGGTCAGTGGGTGCAGCATCCCGCCTCCTTCCAGTTCGGCCATTACTACTCTTGCTTCGCTCGGGCTCGTATCCTTGCTCGGCAATCACGGCGGATCCGGCGTTCCCCCCTCCGCGTGATAGATCTGATCTAGGTCCGATGCGCGTGCCGCTGGCTAGCTTATGCCCGGCAGGTCGCTGGGCTTGGCTCCAACTTCTCGTCTCTCCTGCTGTTTTCGACGCTGTTGTGATCTGTCTTGTAGGCGGAAGCGGAACTCCGGCGGGCGTACTTCCCCAACCGCTGCCATGGCTATCCGGGTCCCTTGCCATGGCAAGCGTGGCCATGGCCATCCGCCTCCCCTGCCATGGCCGTCGTGGCCCTTGCTAGCCGCGCCTCCCTCCGCCCTCCGCCGTGCCACAGTAGCACAACCCGCCTCCCTTCGTCACACGGGCCCGCTTCCCTAGCCGCTCGGGCACACTGCCCAGCCGCGCGAGCGTCTCCCTCCGCCGCACCGACAAAATCTGCGTGTGAAGGATGGGGAAGAAAGGTGTGACTCAATGACGTGTGGGTCTCTCGTGTCAGTGTGTGCTGATATGGATCTGGGGGCCTTCATTTGGGGTGCTGCTATTGGAGTGGAATGAATTTGTTAGACCAACAAAATAGGGGGAGCATCCAAATCTAAAGTAGAGGCCTTGATTTGGGTGCCCCTGCTGGAGCTCTTAGGGAGCAGTTGACATAATAATTGTTTTTTCTTTCTTTCCCCCCTCCATCTATGCGTCGACTTCAAACGGAATTGGCGGCTAGAAGGGGATTCATTTTGCAGTATATATAACTATATAATGATAGTTGGAAAAGGCTTCACATGGGTGGCAAAGAGTCAAAATCATATTGGTCCATCGGATAAGAATCCTCTATTCCAATAATTATTCTGAAGTTGGCACAAGACCGGTCCCGTTCGCTTGGCTGAAAGTACCGTTCGCTGATTTATTGTGAGAGAAAAACAATGTTCGTTGACTGAAAAAATACGGCTTATAAGACAACCGAATAGGGCCAAGCTTGCATATGACATATGTCGGCATGGCAGACATACATGTCCGACCGGTCAAGTACAGAGCGTACAAACTAGGACATGAAAACAGACTTAATGTAAAAGGGACCAACAAAATAGGTCATTATAACCCGTGTTATTTCAAAAGCTTAATGATAAACAGTCCGTCACTTACCGTTTAGTTATTATTCGAGCAAAACAACTAATTAAATGGGCAAAACTGATATTTAAACAGGATAAACAAACAATTAAATGGAAACAGTGCATCATCGTGTAGCACGTTTAAAAGTTGAGTATAAGGGCTAAATGACAGTGATTATAACATGACAATTACATATCTTTTGAAGGATAATAGTACAACGAGTCTAGGCGATTATTTGCTAGTTTTAAGTACTATTACACGACAGCAATACATGGACAGTACTCAAAAGGACAGGAAGCCCTGAAACACTGGGGGGGGGGGGGGGGGTGTTTGTAGCAGAGAAAGCCCATAACTCAAAAGGCTGCTTGACACCGGTTTACTGTATGTTTAGCAGAGCAACTGTGCGTCGGCTAGAAGCCTAGTACAAGGCCTCGACCGCTGCTTGCACGAGCTGAGCCGCGAAACGTGCAGGTGCAGCCGCCGCCTCGGGAAAGCGACCGGGCGTGAGCGCGAGCAGCAGCAGCGCAACGCCGGCCACCCAAACGAGGAAGCCCGCGGCAGCAAGGACGTGGGTGTCCTCGTCGTCGTTGGGACCGGCGGCGTCGCGGAGGAGCCGGCGGCGACGGAGTGCGGGGAGAAGGCGGCGGTGGGGGAGTGCTGCCGCGTTGAGGACGAGCAGCAGGAAGCGGCAGAAGATGGCGAAAGCTGCCATTGGTATTGCAGTTGCAGGTGTAGAGAGCCAGACGATTGCTTTTTGTTCGGGCTGTGTGATGAAAAATGTTTGCGGTTGTATAACGCTACTTATAGGCCGGGGGGCCCTAGGCCAGTACAGTTTTTTTTTTATTGATAGCAGTACAGTGGCTGGGCCCTCGTGTAGAGAGGATGGTTTCTAGCCTTGTTTAGTTCTATAAAATTTTGCAAAATTTTTCAAGATTTCTCGTTACATCGAATCTTTGACATATGCATGAAGCATTAAAAATAGATAAAAAATAAAACTAATTACACAGTTTAGCCGTAATTCACGAGACGAATCTTTTAAGCCTAATTAGTTTATGATTGGACACTAATTACCAAATAACAACGAAAAGTGCTACATTAGCATTTTGCAAAAAAATTCGGCATCTAAAACGCCCTTATTGGAGGGTTTTTTTTTGTCTGCATTCTGCGAGAAGAAAATCCACACAGGAAACTTCGTGCGGCCTGGAACCGGCGGGGTGTGTGTGAACCTGTGTAGGTTTGGTAGACGAAATCTCAGGTAAAAAAATACTCCTCCGTACCGACAAAGCTAGGCCCCGTTCACTTCCCAAAATATTTCATCTGCCATTTGTCACATCGAATCTTTGGATCCATGCATGAAGCATTAAATGTAGGTAAAAAAAACTAATTGTACAGTTTGTCTGTAAAGGTCGAGATGAATCTTTTGAGCCTAATTAATTCATGGTTGGATAAATTTTGCCAAATAACAACGAAAGTGCTACAAGAATATTTCTCCCAAATATTTCGGAACTGAACACAGCCCTAGGGCTGGTTTAGATGCAAAATTTTTTGCAAAACAGCATTGTAGCTCTTTTCGTTGTTATTTGACAAATATTGTCCAATCATGGTCTAATTAGGCTTAAAAGATTCGTCTCGTCCATTTCGTCTAAACTGTGTAATTAGTTTTATTTTTTATCTATATTTAATGCTTCATGCATGTGTCCAAAGATTCGATGTGACGGGGAATCTGAAAAATTTTGCAAAATTTTCTGGAAACTAAACAGGGGCTAGTCGTTTTGGGAGGGAGGTGCGTTTTCTCAAAGAACGTCGTTTTACGTCGAGCGGGCACTTGTTGGACGCGTTTGCCGCTGCATGGCTGCATGTGACGCAGCGGCGGAGCTTGAAGGCAAATACGCGCGGGGGGCATTTGTCAAATCCGGACCATAGACCAACATGGTACACAAGTTCCATAGAAATAGGTTTTAGTTCTATACTACTATAATTAGGTCAAAATTAACAAAACACAAGTGACCATGGTCTTGAAAAATGAAGAAATAGGTCTCTTTACCCATTTGTATCTAAAAAAAATATACAGACTATTATCACGGAAACAAATAACGAGAGCTCTCAATCGTTACAAATTATCACTGAATCAACCACATTTAGACAACATGGTCTACGGATCTAAAGAGTTTTGAAAAAAAAGGAAAAACAAAAACAAGTGTACCTGAGATCAGACTCGACTGTACAGAGACGAGCGTGGCTGCTAGTGGCTGCATGGGCGTTGCCGCGTTGGGGCGCCGCCGCACGAGCCGCCAGGGGCCGGTCAGTCGACCGCCGACGGGCGAGTCAAGGAAGGCCACAACCGCCAAGGACTCCATCTCGAGGCATCGACAGCTTCGGTGCTCCGGCTTTCCGCCTTCGGCTTTTAGCTCATCGCCTCCGCCGTCTCGCTTACACCGTGGATTTTTGTTTTCGTGTTGACTGATGCCAGGTCCCGAGGGCAGGTTTGCATTTGCATGTGGGCCATCATCTGGTCGGCTAAATTAGCTAGCGGACTTGCACATGAGCAACATATATCCTCGTTTTCTTTTACGGGTCAAGGGGGGCCGGAGCCCTCTATGGCCATCACGTGGCTCCGCCGTTGATGCGACGGTTGGAGCCATGGACGGTTGGAGCCACGCCGCCCACATTAATCGCGTTCGGCGCATGCTCGCATGGCCGCTTCGTTTCACCCGTCGCCTTCACTCGGCTTAGGCTGTGTTCAGTTCCGAAATATTTGGGGGAAATATTCCTGTAGCACTTTCGTTGTTATCTGGCAAAATTTATCCAACCATGAATTAATTAGGCTCAAAAGATTCATGTCGACCTTTACAGACAAACTGTACAATTAGTTATTTTTTTACCTACATTTAATGCTCCATGCATGGGTCTAAAGATTCGATGTGACGGGTGGCAGAGGAAATATTTTGGGAAGTGAACGGGGCCTTAATCGCGCGCACGCTCGCACACGCTCGCACGGCTGCAGTAGTACATGGAAAAAAAAGTGGAGAAGGAAAGAGTGGAGCACGGGACAGATGATGCTAAGCCATGTCGTTTAAGCAAGCACGCAAGGAAGGCAAGGGAGGATGAAGCACTTGAAGCGTCGGACCTGCTGAGCATTTAAATAGATCAACCAAGGAACGAGGCGTCGGACCTGCTGAGCGTGCGCGCAGTGGAAAAAACGAGCGCCAGTGCACTCAAACGCAAAAAACGAACCAAACTAACGAGGCTAAACGCGCCTCATCGCGGCTGAACACGCGCCAACGGCAAAAATCGAGCCGCAACAGACTCATGCAGCTTCTGCGCACGCCAGACCAAATTCGCGAGCACGAGCGCCAAACTCAGCGACGAAACAAACGCGATTAATCATGCCCAACAGTGCCATGCAAAATCAAACATGCAGCAAAAAAAGTAGTGCCGGATGGTTTGGAGTTCCAGAGAGTCTAAGAGAGAGAGAGTGAGGCCGACATGACTGAGCGACTGTGCGAGCGAGAGCCCCCCCACCCTTCACCGCCGGCGCCCGCGACGGCGCCGCCGGCCACCATCCCAAGCCATAACCCAGATCCCCTATCCCCGCCTGCTTCACCCCCAGCGGTGGCCCTGCTGGGCACAGGCCTGCCCGGCCTGGGTGGCCTCGAGCTGGCTGGATCTGGACAGAGTGCTGCCTCGGAGGGCAAGCTTGGGGGCGACGAGGCTGCTCCGGAGCAGCTGGATTGGGGCTCCATCGACGACGAGGATGGGGCCTTTGCCCTTTGGGCAGATCGGGGCCGCTGCTGCTACAATTGAAGTCACGAAGCCGGTTCCCTCCGAGCCGCAGGAGGACCGGCAGGGGAAGGACTTCGTGCGTGGTGCTGGAAGCGCCTTCAATATGCTGGATTCGGCGCATGGCGTGGGATGCGCCTTTAATCTGCCGGATTCGGCCGCGCACGAGCGCGGCGCTATCGCCCAAAGAGGAATGTGCAATGGCGGAGGTCCGGCGGGCTCAGGGACGCGGCAGGTCGGTGAGGACTTGTCCGCGGCTGTTGATGGGGATGCGTCGGCTGCCGCGGTCATTATTTCAGCTGCTACCACCGGCGCACCAACGGGAGCGCCTGTGCCTGCTGATGGTGATGGATCGGGAGCGCATGCCACTACTGCGGCTGCTACTGGGGAAGGAACAGCGACCGCACAGAGCACGCGTACGCCCGGCGGCCAACAGGTAAACCAAATCCGCCCGCACCTTCGGGTGCCAGCCTCTGAGCTCTACCGTCCAGAGGCGCCGAACGTTCCCATTCGGGCCTCGGTGACCAGAATGTCTTATTGCGACGCCGCCCGTAGCCCGCCTCGCTCGGTGTACGCTCGTCCTCTTGCGCGCCCAAGTTGGAAAGCGGGGGCTTTCCGGACGGGCAGACGCTCCTTGCCTTCCTCATCTTCAGCATTCAATGACGCGGCGCTTGTCCGGGGAAGGCCGGGGCCGCCGGCCGGCTATAAAACCTCGTTTGCGGGAAGTGCTTCAGGTGTCTCGGAAGCGACCACAAGTTGGCGAACTGTCGTGACCCCCTCCGTTGCTTAGCTTGCCGGCGTTCCGGCCACCTTGCTCGCAATTGCCCTGAGAAGCGGGAGGGGGCTCACCGTCCTAGCATCCAGTCCCGCCTCCGCTTCCCCAAGGCCAGCATCCACTCCAGACTCTCCTTCGTCGACAAGCAGCCACCTCCAATTCACAGTCGCCTCGTCTTCCCGTCCATCAACCAGTCCGGGGCTGTGGAGGGGAATCGGGCCGTGCAAGGTGCTGAGGGTGGCGGCATGGCCTACTTTCCTGGGATGGCGGAGAACTGCCCGGAGGAGGGCGCTGCTGTGGTGATCTCGTCGGTCACCATGGCAAATGAGATTACCAAGTTCCAGACCAGAGCTGTCCTGCTGGTGGCCCAGGCTGACATCAAGTACCTCAACATCACCACGGAGGAGGTGGCTCTGGCCTTCAGTAGCAGGATCCGCATCCAACGCTACGAGGCCAGGGTTACGCGCCATCGCCCTGAGCACTTCATGGTCCTCTTCGACTATCCACCCCAGAGGGACATGGCGGTTCAGGCTGGCACTGTGCGCGTCCGCGGGATTGACTTCGACATTCTTCCCTGGACGGAGACGCAGCACAGCCGCGACAACACCTGGTGGTACCGCGTGCGGGTCGCCATCGAGAACTTGTCGGTACACGCCTGGAACGCCCAGATCGCCCGGGGCGTGCTGGGGGACGACTGCCTCTTCGACAAGATCGAGTAAGCCACCTTCAGGCAGGAGGCCACTGACATTTTCTTCTGCTGGGCCTGGATGTGGAATCCAGACTTCCTTCACCGTATCAAGCTGATGACCATCTTCCCGCCTGGGGCGGGCCAGTCTCCTGGCCTGGGTGGCCTGCTGCAACAGAACAGGGAGGTGCCCCCCCTCCCAGGGGACAAGTCCACAAGCTCATCATCCACCTGGACCGCGTCGAGGATTGGAGCCCTCCCGGTGATCGCACGCCGAGCTCCGGCCAGAGCGGATATCCGTCCTTGGGGTCGTCCGAGGCCGAGGAGTGCCCCAGGATCTTCGACTTCGAGGACGGGGTGCCGGGGGTCGTTGACGGCGACCGCCCGAGATTCCGCGCCCAGCCTTGCCACGCACCACTGCAGCAACATCAGTGGCGCCGCTCGGACCGTGATGACGACGACGACAGCCGCGGCCCCAGGGGACCGCCTCGCGGGATACTGGATCGCGGGCGCCAGGCCTTCGGTATTCTGCGGAGGACTGGTGGGAGCTCGGGCACTGGTGGGAGTAGGAAGCGCAACCGCTCCCCATCGGGGTACAGGCGCAGGGACGCTGGTGATCAGGAGGCGCCAGGTGAGGGCTGCCGTGGCAGGAGTACAGTGCGGGGCGCCCGGGGTTCGGCCAGAGCCCGGGACCCCCCGCGCAGGGAGGACGCAGACTGGGAGCGGCGCCGCTCGCAGTCTCCAGGGAGGTGCAGCGGCGATGACGAGGGGGGGAAGGCTGCTCCGGTGAGCGGTGACCTGGGGTCCGCGCTTCTCTCAGGCGCTCTCCATGTCGCGCCCGGCGCGCCATCCCCGTCGGTGCTGCATCTCGACCCGATGATGGATTTCTACAAGGCCTTGTGTGCTGATGACATCGGATGTGTGGATGGGAGGGGCGCTGCTGTGGCCAAGGTACTAAATAGCGTATTGCGGTTTGGTAGCGGATTGACGTCGAGGTAGCGGATTGCGGATGGCGGGCGATATTGCGGACGATAAGTTCTAATAGCGGCACCCAAATAGTCTCATATAATTTTAAGCACATATATCATGAATAATGAGTATAAATAATTTTAAGTGCATATATCATGAATAATTTTAAGTTCCACAGCCGATGCGTGAGTTTTGAATTTAGGGTGTGAGTCATAGTGGGCTGGACTAATTAGGGATATTTGCTTCCATGTTATTGCGGCCTGCTACGCGCAATTGCAGCCGCAATATCGGCCCGCTATTCAAAATTGCGGCCGCAAAGTTCCAGGATGCAAAGTTCAGAACGCTACCTCATAGCGGTAGCGGCAATAGACCGCTACCGCTATTGCGGGTGCAATTGCGGCCGCTACCACCGCTATTTATTACCTTGGCTGTGGCCTGGGATCCTATGCTGGGTGAGGCCGCGGACATGTGCCAGAGGATGGTGAGCAGGCCACTGTCCTTCTCGCTGTCACCGCCTTTCCCACCGGAGATCCAGGGCTCACCTGACTACACCCCGGTGTCTGCCCTCTGGAGCAAGGTGGCTAATCTCAATGAGGAGGCCACTGCAATGGGCTACAATCATGTGGTGCAATTCGGCCCCGGTGTGCAGCTGACTCAGGAGGTCAACGGCCAGTTGAGGGAGACAACCGTTACTTAGCAGGTGGCAGAGATGATGCTTGAGGAGCGTAGGAACAGCATAGTGGAGAGCATGTTTGTGCCCTGTGAGCAGCCACGGCTAGAGGCACCACAGATGAGCAAGGCTAAGGGGAAGACTAGGCCGGCCAAGGCTGCCACGAAGGAGCCTACCAGGAGGAGCACTAGGCAGCAGGTGTCGGCAAACTCGGTGCCGATCTCTAAGAGGGCCACCCAGCGCCTCATCAGGGCATTTGATATTGCTGGTCCCTCAGAGCCGGTGGGAGAGGAGGCCATGGAGGCCTACATCAGGTCCTATGATGCACCAATGACAGAGCAGCGCATCAAGGCAATTCGCATGCTCACCTCTCTTGACAGTGGACCAGCGCTTGCGGCAGCAGCGCAACTTGCATCCGAGCAGGAGATGACTGAGGCAGAGGAGGTGGCAGCTTGATGAGAGGAGATAATGCATCTGTATGCGCTCCAAGTTACCATGTTAATCGGTGTTGCTGGTAGTCAGTGTGAGAGGCCTGTGGTGGCCATTGCAGTAGTGCCTTGTCCTGCTAGTAGGGGGACATTTGGATCTTTTCTTTCGCTGGAGTGTTAATGCTCTGGCCTGGTGTGTGCGTCAAGATTAGTGGTGATGGTCGTAGTAGTCCAAGAGGTCAGCTTAGTCTTGGTCAGTTAGCTATGATGTTAGGTGGCAAGCAACCAGTGGTGACCAATGTACTAGTGTATCGCCCTACAAGTATAAGGGGCACCTGTGTGTTTGTGAAGCTAGACGTCTGTGGTGGCGCTAGCTGTGTGAGCAATGCTAGTACTCTGTGTCAGTTTGACAACAGTTTGGATGGCACACAGACCTGTTACTGTAGCCATTTGATGTGGTTGTTAACATGTGTTCCAAATGAATGAAAACCTGTCAATTCTATCTTGGAACGTGAGGGGGCTCAATGATGCGGCGCACAGGGAGTTAGTAAGGGAAACAATGGTGTGCGCTAGGCCTTGGGTGGTATGCCTCTAAGAAACGAAGATCGACTCCATGAGTCGTCACATCTTGGCTGACACCGTAGGAGAGAGGTTGGCAGGGCATTGCACTTTGGATGCAAATGGCACTAGGGGTGGTATACTTGTTGGGTGGGATCAGGATCTGGTATAAATAACAGATATCGAAAGCAAACAGTTCACAATCACGGCAAGGGTCAGGGTGCTGAGCACCGATGTCAGTTTCATACTCACCACTTGCTACGGCCCGGCGGATGACAGAAGGAAGGAGGAGTTCCTCCAGGAAATGGTATCCCTCAAGCCAGCAGCGGGGACGCCATGGCTCATCACAGGGGATTTCAACTTGATCTATTAGGCGAGTGATAAGAATAATTTGAACCTCAACCGGAGGCTGATGGGCAAGTTTAGGGCTGCGCTAGACGAATGTGAACTCATGGAAATCTTCCTCCAAAACCGGAGATTTACTTGGTCAAACGAGAGGGCCAACCCAACGTTGGTGTGCTTGGACAGGGTATTTTGCAACTCTGATTGGGAGCTGTTATTCCCCAACTCTGCTCTGCACGCCTTATCAACCGGTGTCTCTGATCACTCCCCCATACTACTCACGCGTCAAGATACAGTGCCTAGGAAAGCAAATTTCAGAATCGGAGATCACTGGCTGCATACTGAGGGTTTCAGTGAAGTTGTTCAGCATGCTTGGGCAAAGCCACAGTCGGGATCCGCGCTAACTGTGTTTAGGAAGAAGTTGACCGAGACAGCGAGGGCGCTGAGACAATGGAGCAAGCCACTGTTCAGTAACATCCGCTTACAGTTGCACATTGCCAATGAGGTCATCTTGCGCCTAGAGATAGCACAAGAGAGCAGGCAACTATCTGATGCAGAGATTGCACTGCGCAGCGAGCTCAAAATCAGGGTGCTTGGCCTAGCTGCGGTGGAACGATCTAGAAGAAGGCAAGCATCCAGATTCATCTGGTTGAAGGCCGGGGATGCTTGTACAAAATTTTTCCACTTGAAGATGAGTGCTAGAAGAAGGAGGAAATATATTTCATCACTCAAGCGTAACGACAGCACCCTGACATGGAACCATGGGGACAAGGAGGCCGTGCTGCACGGATACTTCTCCTCCATCATGGGATTGAAGATGCAACGGTCAAGGACTTTCAATTGGGACATAATGGCCATGAGCACTATCCAAGAAGTACTAGGGCTGGAACTGGATCGACCATTCACTGAAGACGAGGTTGGGCAGGCCATCAAATGCTTGCCAAATGACAAGGCACCGGGATCGGATGGCTTCACAAACAATTTCTACAAACGATGTTGGGAAATCATTAAGTTCGATGTGCTCGCCGCCTTCCATAATATGCATATCCTTCACTGTGGAGCATTGGAGCATGTCAACGGTGCCCACATAGTCCTTTTGCCAAAAGCGGATGTGGCTTCTGAACCGAAGGAGTTCAGGCCGATAAGTCTCATCCACTCCTTCGCCAAGTTATTTACGAAAGTGCTGGCCATCAGGTTGTCTCACTACATTGATGGTCTCATTGCGCCGGTACAGAGCGCGTTTATCAAGAAGCGCTGCATCCAGGACAATTATGTGTATGTTCGCAGCTTGGCCAGATACTACCATCGTACCAAAACGCCTGCATGCCTCATCAGATTGGATATCAGCAGGGCATTCGACACTGTATCCTGGGAATACCTCCTTGAAATGTTAGTTTAGAGGGGGTTCAGTAATAGGTGGAATGGTTGGCTAGCTGCCCTGTTCAGGACCTCCTCCTCTGTAGTATTGCTCAATGGTTGCCCGGGCCCAAGCATCAGTCATCAGAGGGAGCTGCGGCAGGGAGACCCGCTGTCGCCTTACCTTTTCATTCTTGCCATGGACGTGCTAAACCGGATTTTCGAGATTGCAACTAAAGAAGGAAGATTAACTCCCCTCAGAGGATGCCACACCAAGATGAGATTGTCCTTATATGCCGATGACGCTATGATCTTCACAAATCCAAAGAGAGAGGACATCAGATGTATCATGCAGATTATGGAGGCCTTTGGAGATGCTACCTGCCTGCACATTAATATGACAAAGAGCACAGTCGCCTCCATAAGATGTTCAGGGATCGATATGGATGAGGTGATCGGCGACTTCGCAGGCGATAGGGTGCCCTTCCCAATTAAATATCTGGGCCTCCCGCTCAATTTGGGTCGACTGCGTATGGTACACCTACAGTACATTCAGGATAGGGCGAAAGGCAAAATAGCTGGCTGGCAGGGTAAACTGATCACAATTGCCGGTAGGAAAGAGCTCATTCGATCCGTGATCAGTTCACTTCATGTTTACCTGTTAACAGCCATCAAACCACCAAAGAAGTTCTTCAAAGAGCTAGACAAGTTGAGACGACAATTTCTCTGGGCGGGCGACGGCCAACTCACTGGTGGAAAGTGCAAGGTGGCATGGCCAAAAGTGTGCACGCCTACAGAAAAGGGTGGTCTGGGGATAAGGATCTTGGAGCCTTTAGCCGATCGCTTCGTTTACGATGGCAGTGGTATGCGTGGGACGACAGGGAACACCCCTGGAAGGGGCTGCAGCTACAAATTGACATTGAAGATAGACGCTTCTTCGACGCTGCAACAATTGTGGAAATTGGCAATGGGTGCAAGGCTTCGTTCTGGACTTCTAGATGACTTAACGGCCAAGCCCCCGGGGTGTTGTTTTCGGCTCTGTTCAGGCACAACAAGAGGAAGAACCGCACTGTGGCGAACGCACTAGCTGACAATACGTGGGTACGGGATATTGATCATAATATGAGTGGGCAGATCATTGAGGAATACCTCCAACTCTAGGATATGCTATCCCCCGTAGTGCTGTCACAAGCTGGTGAGGACAGAATTCTCTGGGCTCACTCTTCCAGTTGTGAATATTCAACCAAGTCCGCCTATGATTTACACTTCCAGAACTTAGAGCGATGCAGTGTGGCCAAACTCACTTGGGAGACCAAGGCACCACCAAAATGCAGGTTCTTCATCTGGTTACTACTCCAGAACCGGATATGGACGGTAGCACGGCTGCAAATCAAGATGGCAACGGGTACGTACCCGACGGGTAGTGCTCACCCGTACCCGTACCCGCACCCGCAAAATTTTACCCGTCGGGTTACCCGTACCCGCATGCGGGTAAAAAAATAGTTCCATACCCGTACCCGCCGGGTAATTCTCACCCGACGGGTAACCCGTACCCGATAACATACCCGAAAATTACCTAAAAATATCAAATAGTCACATGCAAAAATAAATAATTCTAAGCTTCCAACAAGTTACAAACATGCTAACAAATATTATTAGTATCATTACAACAAAGACAATCTACTAGAAATATAGTGGATGTCTCAATGGGCCAAATTCATGACTTATATGCGCTAAAATAACTGAGGTTGGATAGTTATTTTTGCGGGTATGTCTTACCCGCGGGTATGCGGGTATGGGTAGTATACACCCGCACCCGTACCCGCATACCCGATGGGTATATGATTTTGCCCAATAACATACCCACGGGTAGAAAATTCATTCCATACCCGCCTCTTTATCGGGTAATACCCGTCGGGTACTCGGGTTTCGGGTACCCGTTACCATCTCTAGCTGCAAATGAGGCACTGGCTAAATGAGTATTTCTGCCAACTTTGCATTCGGAACTTGGAGACTGCAGACCATCTATTTGTTGAGTGTCCAGTAGCCAGGAATGTGTGGCACCAAGTGGGGCTATGGGTGGGGGCACCGAGCCTCAAGCCTGAAAACTGGGCAGCCATGGCCAATGTCAGGGCATGGTTCATTCATATGATGAAAAGTGTGTCGTCGCAGCTGAAGAATGGGCTGAGGTCACTTATAATACTGACCATCTGGGCGATATGGCGTGAGAGGAACGGCAGAATCTTCAAGAAAGAGTTCAGACGGGTGCCAAAGATCGTCGAAAGCATCATTGACCAAGCTAACATATGGGCACATGCGGGTAACAAAGGGCTGCAATTGATGTTGCAGATGCAGAAGAATGCGCAGGGATATTCGGATGGACAACCATCTTCGGCAAATGTCATGGTTGCTAATCCTTTGTATGTAATCTAGCCTTTTATTTTTCTAGGGGTGGCCTGGACCTCACTTGTGAGCTCTGGGCAAAAAAAAAGGGGCAGTGCGGCGCGACTTGTGCCTGCACACATGTTGTAATTACATTCTCCATTCTTATCGATGAAAGCCGGTAACGGATCTTTCGAAAAAAAAGTAGTGCCAGCCAGGTATCAAACCCGGGACCTCGGCAGTGCGGACACACGCCTCACTGCACTAGCCATGCAAGCCTTGGTTATTTCTGGTATGACATGCACCCGCAGACAGGAAAAAAATCCCTGAATTAATAACTCATTGGTAAACACAATTATGTCCTAAACGACAACTAATTCAGGAATGGAGTACTTCTATAGGCGCATACCGGCATCCCAGAGTGGCATCATCAACCCCGAGCAGGAGCAGCGCCATCCTTTTCTCCGGACTGTACGATTGCGGCTATTATGTCCTAACGTCAGCGTGTGCGTAGCTTGCTTCGCAGTAAGAAAGTCCGCGGCGTCCGCAATGATACGTAGGCCAGGTTTCGTGGGTTAAGAGACAAAAAAAAAGACGACTGTTTTATATATTCTTATTTTTTTATATACTATTGGATTCATAATGTTTCTCTCTTAGATTTTTAGACTGTATGAAATAAATCAGCTATTTATTCATCGCCAGTGACTACTTTATCCTATTTTTTCTGTCCACGTCAGAATAGCTAACCAAATAGCTAGCTGTTGGGGATGCCCTGATCCTCGGCCAATCTACGTCTCGTGACGTGGACAATCTACACTTACATGGCGTGCCTGTTTACGATGGCAGCCAATCCATAGCCAAAGCCATCCTAGAAAGTGTCAAAAAATGTCAAGCTTCAAGCCTAGGTTCAATAGACGTTAGAAGATAAAAAGAACGTCTGGTTCAATAGATGTTCTAAAATTTTACGGTAATTTATGCAACTATTAGGGTACTTAGTTTACTAGATTAATAGTCAAAATTAATTAAATCACATAATATACCTCTAGGTATTTATATAATTTTGAGAAGATTATGAAACATTTAATAATAGTTAAATGTGAAAGAGTTCACAATTTAAAAGTATAGTACAATCAAGTATTGATTATAAAATCACTTTTCCTATCCTACAGGCTACAGTCGCCTGAATTCTGGGCTCCCTCTCGGGCGACGTTCCTGTGCGTTGGATGACTTCCACATTCGTGCGCTCTGTTTGCATGTTTATCGGGTCTAGGTACTGGAGACCGCACCACCACCAAACGGAGGGGAGGGAGCGATTCTTCTGGCGTACTCCGCGGCCCATGGATGCGCGTCGGAGTCTCTCCCTAGCCGATTTGGAGGCTCGTTCGCGGCCGCCCCGAGCTCCGTCGTCGGGCTCTAGTGCCGCCGTGGCCGGCTGCGGGGTGCGGTCCCGCATCTGGGGGCATGGAGGCCGGTGGTGAAACGGCCCGCTGTTAAAGCTATAGGATTATATAGAGTAGATCAGACGAGAAACTATCTTTTCATTTGGGTATAAACATCAAGATCCTAGAACATGATGTACTAGAAGAATAACAGAGAGATGGAGGAGGGAGGAGGTAGAGATACGGTGGAGTTCACAGACCATCGGTGGGAACTGCAGGGGCATTGGAGCTGGAGCCGGTCACCATTATGGTCGTTGATGGAGGTTGCGCACGGACAGCGGTGTTTGGTGAAGATAGGTGGTGCAGTGGAGATCGAGGTGAAGCAGTGCAGTGTTGACGTCGGCGTGGAGGAGCTTCCCGTCACTACTGCGCCCCTCACTTAGATCGGGTGTTAGGGTTAGGAACTGTCAGTTGGGGAAAGTGGCGGCGGCGAACTTCGTCATCTGTGCCCTGGCTCCCCACCTCTCTTTTTTATAGCACAGTATGACAGAGGCCCTCCAACCATAGTTGGGTTGGGCGCCCCCGATCAGAGCGCGGGATCAAGCCCAATAGGCCATTGGGCCTATTAGCGAGGAGATCAAAACCTAACATTCTCCCCCTTGATTTCAATATTACTTTAACCTTTAAAATTTGACTTCAATACTTTTCACTTTACTCGTTCCATCACAGATAAGTGCATAGAGCATGTTTCGTCGTCACGGTCAATCGCCGATAGATTTAACAGCTACAATGCACATCTTTGATTTGAAACAGTTACTTTAACTTTGGTTCCTTTATTATAGTCCAGGAGTCAAAGGCTTTCCTTTAAACCCATACCAGCTACATGTTCTCCGAACACGTTGCGTGGTAAGCCTTTTGTAAACGGATCCACGAGCATCTTTTCAGTACTTATATGCTCAAGATTTATAATTTGATCCCGGACTTTATCCTTCACAACATAATACTTTATGTCAATGTGTTTGGCAGCACCACTTGACTTATTGTTGTGAGCATACTGTACTGCTGGATTATTATCGCAGTATAACTTTAGTGGTTTATGTATGATGTCGACCACCTTTAAACCGGGTATAAACTTCTTTAGCCAGTTCACCTGTCCTGTTGCCTCATAACACGCTACAAACTCGGCATACCTTGTGGACGATGTAGTGACAGTTTGTTTTGAGCTTTTCCATGAAATTGTTCCTCCTGCGAGAGTGAACACATATCCTGACGTGGATTTTCTATCATCTTCCGCATAATCAGAATCCGAATACCTCACTATTTAGAGAGAATCTAATTTTCTGTACGTTAACATGAGACCTTTCGTACCTTGCAAATATCGTAAGACTTTCTTTACCAATTTCTAGTGTTCAAGGCGTGTGCACATTTGAGCATATTGTAGGCTTCCGACAACAGAAGCATATGGAACCACTTTTATTTGATCGAGCTCGTATTGGTTCCTAGGGCATTGAAAATCCCCATATCTGTCGCCCTTGACTATGGGTGCAGGTGAGGCACTACATTTATGCATATTGAATTTCTTTAAAACGTTTTCTATGTATGCCTTTTGTGACAGTCCTAATACCCCTTTCCTTCTATCACGGTGAATCTCTATGCCCAAAACAAATGAAGCTTCACCAAGATCTTTCATATCAAATTTTGAGGATAAAAACTTTTTTTTTGTCTACAGTAGTAGACTGACATCACTACTAGCAAGTAAGATATCATCTACATACAGGATTAGGAAGATATACCTTTCATTCTTAAACTTTGCATAAACACAATTATCCTCAATATTTTCTTTGAACCCAAAATTCCTTATTGTTCTGTCAAACTTCAAGTATCATTGTCTTGAAGCTTGCTTTAACCCATAAATTGATTTCTTTAGGCGGCATCCCAATCGATCTTTTCCTTCCACGACAAAACCCTTCGGTTGTGCCATATAAACATTTTTCTCCAGATCTCCATTTAGGAATGTCGTTTTTACATTCATCTGATGTAACTCTAAATCGTAGTGTGCCACTAATGACATTATAATTCTGAAGAAATCCTTACATGAGACTGAAGAAAATGTCTCATTGTAATCAATTCATTCTCTTTGCGTGAAACCTTTTGCCACAAGTCGTGTTTTTAACCTTTCAATATTCCCTTGAGAGTCATATTTTGTCTTGTAGACCCATTTACAGCCTACTGTCTTGGCTCCTTTAGGAATATGTTCTAAGTTCCAAACTTTGTTGGTACTCATTGACTTTATTTCATCTTCCATGGCTTCAAGCCACTTTGATGAATTATCGCTTCTCATGGCTTCTTCAAATAAAGTGGGATCACCCTCCATTTGAAATTCTTCAGTGTTGTACACCTCATAATCATCAGAAATAGCTGATCTTCTAATTCTTTGAGACCTTCTCGGGGCCTCCACATTTGACACATCTTCTGTTTGGGGCTGTTGTTGCTCCCCCTCATCTGTGGCATCAGTTTCTATAGGATCATGAAGAACAGGTTCCTCATCATCATTTACTGTCACCACAGGAGAACTGACAACAGGTGTTAGCACTACAGTGTCCCGCACTGTTGGTGCAACAAGAATAGGTAGTTCAAAGAATGGTTCCTGAATCATCGGAGTGGGCACATATATCCGCTTCTCCTCAAGATTAATTTTTCGAGCTACCATACTCCCCCTCAACATTTCATCCTCTAAGAAAATAGCATGTCTCGTTTCTACAAACTTTGTATATATGTCTGGATAATAAAAGCAAAAACCTTTTGATTTTTCAGGTTAGCCGATAAAGTGGCAACTTACTGTTTTGAGATCGAGCTTCCCAATATTTGGGTTGAACACTTTAGCTCAGTAGGACTCTCCCACACACGTAAGTATTTTAGTGAGGGTACTTTTCCTGTCCACAACTCATACGGTGTTTTGGGCACCGACTTACTTGGTACTCTATTGAGGATATGAATGGAACGCCTCCATCCATAGACTCAATGGCAAGTTAGAGTAACTCATCATACTACGCACCATATCCATGAGGGTACGGTTACGCCTTTCAGCTACTCCATTCTGCTGAGGTTCGCCCGATGTTGAATACTGGGCTACTATGTCATTCTCCTATAGAAACCTTACAAAGGGTCCAGGAACTTGGCCATACGGGGTATGTCGACCGTAGTACTCCCCACCACGATCAGATCGGACTATCTTTTATCTTTAAATTGTGCTGATTTTCAACTTCAGCCTTAAATATCTTAAATTTATCCAATGCTTATGTTCTTTCTTTAATTGGATAAATATAGCCGTAACGGGAGTAATCATCTATGAATGTTATGAACGAGTCATAACCATCCATACTTTTTACAGAAAAAGGACCACAAATGTCTGTGTGGATTATCTGTAAAATTCTTGTGCTTCGTTTAGCGTCCTTTTTAATTTTATTTGTGTATTTTTCCTTAATACATTCTCTACATTGTTCTAAGTCTGAGAACTCTAATGGAGGAAGAATATCATTCTTAACTAGTCTCTCTATTCTCCCCCACGAAATATGGCCTAAACAATAGTACCATAATTTTGACGACGTATCTTGAGTTCTCTTTCGTTTTCTATTCGCATTAACAAACGAGGATACGTTTTCATTCGCATCACATACGGAATTCACATTTTCACGAAGTGATAACAAATAAAGATCTTGCTTTTGAAAAGCAAGACCAACACATTCATTATTACACAATATCTCACATTTACCATCTCCAAAATGGCAATCAAATCCATCATTGTCCAAACATGACACACTAATCAAGTTTCTCTGTAATGACGAAACAAATAAAACATCTCTAAGTGAAAGAATGAATCCATCAGCAAGCTCTAGAGAGACATCGCCAACAACTTCGACATTTGCTTAGACTCCATTGGTGACTTTAACGTGTCTTTCGCTTCTTTGCGTAGTCCTCGTCGAACGGAATCCCTGTAAAAAATTAGCAACATGAACAGTTGCGCCTGAGTCAATCCACCAAATAGATTTTGAATACTGTACATACAGGGATTCATTGATAAACGTAATAATGTTCTCACATTTCTTTGCCATGATCATATTTAAGAATTCATGACAATCTTTCTTGTAATGTCCCTCCTTGCAATAGAGGCACTGATCTTTGTTCACTACAAATCTGTTTTGCTATGGCTGATGCTGCATGGGACCCTTGTCCTTTGGCTTTGAGTGTGAGTTGGCATTGACATTGACATTCTTTCTCTTATTATCTTTAACAAAACTGAGAGTACCACCATTGGCGGCCTTTATTCTCTCTTCTTCTTGCACACACATTGCCATACAACGTTCTAGATCCTATTTTTCGGGCTGAATGTTGTAATTGACAACAAATGTGTCAAACTCTTTTGGTAAAGAAGCAAAAATCACATAGATAAGGAACTCTTCCTTCAGAGCCAGATCCATTGGTTTGAGCTTGTTGTTCAAATGATTCATCTTTGATATGTGCTCTCTAATGTCATTGTCATTTCCACCTCCAGTGTACTTTTCTGTCATCAGCTGTTTTATCAGCTGAGTAACATATGTATTTGAAGAGCCATAGAACTGACTATTTATTCTATCCAGGTACTCTGTGACAGTGTCACACTCTTGGATTGAACCCATTATGGTAGGCTCAATCGTGTTCTTTATGACAGCAACACACTTTTTGTTGGCATTGACCCACTTTTGCTTTTGCAGGTCATATACTATCTGTATGGGAACATGGTCTCTCTTTTTTGCCAATCAACATCAGTCTCATTAGTGTACCTCACCGGTGCCACAGGCTCATTGAGGCACGGTGTGGTGACCACCCAATCCACCTCAGCCAAGACAAAGGCGAGGTCAATATTTTTCTTCCACTCGATGTAGTTGTCACCTTTGAGTGGAGGAATATCTTTGATGAAGCCCATCAAGGAGTAACCTCCTGAAACAGAAATCATATAGAGTGAAAACATAATTACACAATTAATTGCATGCTTTAGTTCCAAGAGTGGTAAAAAATAAAACATATAATTTCTCCTTTTACACTAATTCTACATCACCGTTGGGCAGAAATAGAATTAATGCATGACAAAAAACATAATAACAATATAATACTGCTATTAATCAATATTTGTCAGAATAATAACAATATTATGATCATCTGAAAATTTATTTATTTTTCAAAATTAAATTCTCCCGTTGGTTCGAATTTAATAATGAAAGCAATAACTGTGAGTACGCAGCGGATTTTTTTTTTGTAAAATTCCCATAATTTTATTTTCCAAAAGCACTTTGTAATACTTCACTGAGCAAAATTATTGTTGGATAAAATTGCACAGAAAATTTGCATTAAAATGAATCAAATTCATCAAATGTACATGAAAATAGCTTCTGGAAAAAAAACTTGAATAAAAGCCATTTCTTTGTATTTGACATTTCGGCCCAACATCGCCATTGGCCCAGCCTGCTATGCTCGGTCAGCATCACAAAACGGCCCAGCAAAATGCGGTCCACGGCCCGCTTCACGCGCACGCGCGCCAGCGCTCCCGTGCCCAGGCCGCAACCTGGGCCTGGGCCAGGAATCCGGTCCACCGCTCTTGCCTGCCTGGGCCGAAAGGAGCTTAGCTAGGCGTCGGGCGATCTCGGCCGTGCATCCAGATCCAATGGCCGAGAGTGAAACTCGGGAGGATAAAACCTCCTCCGTCGGCTGACACTCAAAACCCTAGCACATTACCACTTTCTTCCTCCCACTCTCTTTCACCAGCACGACGGCGACTGAGAGGAGCCGCTCACCATGGCAGCTAGAGAGGGAGGACAACGGTGCTACCGTGGGCCCTCTTGCCGGCGCGCGTGCTCGCCCATGGCTGAGCACGTCGCCGTCGAGCGGCCTCACGGTGGTGCACTGCACCCGCGTCCACACGCCGAACGAAATGACACCGCGGTTCTGTTTGTCACGCTCGTCGACCATGGAGACAGCCAGCGGCGAGTCGGGACAGTCGGAGCCCCAGGTAGGAAGCATTAACCTTTGACCGCCGCTCTGTTCATTGCTAGGGTTAGGGTTTGAGTTCTTTCCGATCTGAAATCGGTGTTTGGGTTCTTATTTCTTTGCAATTCTCTATCCCGATCTAGATCTACACCATAGACCCGACGACCGATACCATTGTTAAAGCTATAGGATCATATAGAGTAGATCAGACGGGGAACTATCTTTTCATTTGGGTATAAACATCAAGATACTAGAACATGATCTACTAGAAGAATAACACAGAGAGGGAGGAGGGAGGAGGTAGAGATACGGTGGAGTTCACAGACCATCGGTGGGAACTACAGGGGCACTGGAGCTGGAGCCGGTCGCCATCACGGTCGTTGATGGAGGCTGCGCACGGGCAGCGACGTTCGGTGAAGATAGGCGGTGCAGTGGAGATCGAGGTTGTAAGGTCCAAAAAGGCTAGAGGGGGGTGAATAGCCTAATTAAAACTTCTACAAGAATTACTTAACCACAAGTTAGTACGAAAGGTGGCGAAGCAAAAGCAATAGCTCTAACTAATTAAGCAAGCCACCTACACAAGTCTAGTACAAGGCTATCCACTAAACACAACAACAACTACAAGCTATAAACAAAAAGTAATACGAGAGAAGAGCTTCGAGAGATTATACCACCGTGTAGAGATGAGAAGTACCAATCAATCAATTCACACAAGAGAAATCCTCGGGAAGAGAATGACACAAGAATTTATCCCGAGGTTCACTTGCTTCCCGGCAAGCTACTCCCCGTTGTGGCGATACACCCACTTGTCGGTTCGCGAGCTAATCGACTATCAAGAGTCGAGCCCTCGGCGGGCACCGCACAACCGCACACAAGATGGGGATCCTCCAAGCCACGAGCTCCACTAGAGTATCCAATTTACGAACTCCCGTGGGGAAGGATCAAGAACCCCTTACAATACTTGGTGAGGGCTCCAACAATCTCCAATTGTGAGCTCAATCACCTCCAATGCACTTGAATCTCACTCAATCTCACTCAAGATGTGCAACTATGCAAAGAGATGATTGGAGGGGTTGTTCTCTAGCTCAAAGTATGTCTCTAGGTCTCAAAATGTGCAAGAGATACCCTCAAACCCCGGACAACTTCTATTTATAGCGAAGGGGTACGCAGCTAGCCATTACCGGACGACACAGTTCAAATCATGTTGACCGGACACATCGGTCAGAGTGACCGGACGCGTCCGGTTACTACAGGACAAGCGTGAACGGTGCACGTCAGAAGTTACCGTTGCTATGACCGGACGTGCCTCACCTGGCGTCCAGTTAGAGTCCAGTAAGCTCCCATCACGACCGGACACGTCCGATCGCACTTGACCGGACGCTCCGCGCGTCCGATCAGCACTTCGCTGCTCTCTGCCCCTCTGGACGCCTGACCGGACGCGCCGGTTCCGTGAGGGACCGGACGTGCCGGTGGCGCATTCTACTTTTGCGCGCAAGTGAACTGACCGGACGCACTGGTCAGGCTAGACCAGCGTCCGGTCACTAACCCTAGGCGCGCTGACCGGATGAACTGACCGGACGCGTCCGGTCATACCGTGACCGCGTCCGGTGTAGCGTCCGGTCACCACAGTGACCTCCGTTCGCCTCCGTTTCTTTTCTGACTTCCGGCGTAGTGGAAAATAGGCAATTCACTTCCCCAAATCACAAACGTTTTCCAAGGCGTTATGTTAGCTCTTTACTAGATCCTAATGCATATGCTCAAGACATTGATCTAGTGGCACTTGATTTCCGAGCTAACCGTGATTGCCCCTCTTGATAGTCGGCTATGTATCCTAAACTCGGTCAATCACTTCACTACTCTTCTTAGACCGGTAAAAGGAAAACCCTATGGTTATACCTTTGCCTTGCGCTCTTAGATCCTTCTCTTCCACTTGATCATCATGTCTCTCACATTATATGCATCTCCACCATGATCATCATTTCATGTCCATGCACCATCTCTTTGTGATCTTGTGGCCACCACTCCTTGCCATATACATCTTCATCACATGTGTTGCTTATGCCTAACTCAAAACACTTAACACATGGCATTAGTAACTTGGTGTCATTAATTACCAAAACCAAACTTGGGCTTTCAATCTCCCCCTTTTTGGTAATTGATGACAACCATCACAAAGATATGAAATAAAATCAATTTTCAATTTGGATAGTATTAGCTCCCCCTACATATGTGCTTTCATGAGTTTGGTTCAATTGTGCACATATGTATGAATTTGAATTTTGGGAGAGTTACTACTATCAAATTGATGTTAAGGTATATAGAATGGACCTTTGAAGCGTGATACTAATCGGAGTTGCCTTTATATACCATCCTTAGCATCGATGTAGCTAGACACCACTTGTAATATATCACTTGTAAAGATCATAAACACTAAAGTACCCCGTGAGATCAACATTATAAGCACAAGGTGTCTAGATACCACTTGTAAAGCTACTCTTAACAAATCATCATTCAAGTTCTATTTCTAGCAATCACCATACAATCATGAATATGAATTTAAGTTTGCAATGCAACACATCATCATGTTAGTGCACATACAAATGCAACAAATAATTCATGAGCTTGCTCCCCCTACTTGTGTGCACAATTTTAATTGATCCTTTTCTCCCCCTTTGTAACTTAACTTTTTATCTTTGTGACTTTTCTCTCCCCCTCATTATATCTTTTTCCCTCTTTGCAATATCTTTGTGACTTTTCTCTCCCTCTTTGTCAACAATCACCAAAAAGGTGCCAATTTTAGTGAGAGATAAGTCAATCAATATGAGGGAGTCCAAATTATGGTTCAATCTAGATTATTTGCCTAGAATTTGTAATTCGGTTTGATCCAAGCACAAGCTTCTTCACACCTCATAAAGTATAAGGGTTATCTTGAGCATGTTGAATTACACATCATGAGCTCATTTTCTAGATTCAACACTAGGTTTGCAAGCCCACAAACATGTCATATGCTACCACTAGATCAAACAAATATAGAAGCAATAGTGGTACCATATATACATCAAAATCATTTAATTTTCATGAATGAGCCTATTTGTCATGCAAATATGTCTATATGTTTTAAACATGTCCTTAGCAAAGTATGAATGATATGTCAACCAACTTTACCTTGCTATGTCGGAGAAGAGGCATGTCATATAAGAATGTGGTGGTGCACTCATTTTAAGTTAGAGAAGTCAAGTATGTTCAATTCATTCTTTAACTTGTAAAATCTCTTCTCATCAAGTGGCTTTGTGAATATGTTGGCTAGTTGATCTTCGGTGCCAATGCTCTCAATGCTAATATCACCCTTTTATTGATGGTCTCTTATGAAGTGATGCCTTGTGTCAATGTGCTTGGTTCTTGAATGTTGAACCAGATTTTGTATCATCTTAATAGCACTTTCATTGTCACAAAATAATGGCACATTCTTGAATTTGATTCCAAAGTCATTCAAGGTTGCTTTCATCCAAAGCAATTGTGCACAACAACTACCAGCACTAATATATTCGGCCTCGGTGGTAGATAGTGCAACACTATTTTGTTTCTTTAATGACCATGAAACAAGAGACCTTCCAAGCAATTGATAAGTGCCACTTGTGCTCATTCTATTAATCTTGCATCCACCATAGTCGGAGTCCGAATATCTAATCAACTTAAAATTAGACCCCTTGGGATACCATAATCCAACATCATGGGCGCCCTTAAGATATCTCAATATTCTCTTGGTTGCTTTCAAGTGACTTTCTCTAGGTGAAGCTTGATATCTTGCACACTTGCACACACTAAACATCACATCCGGCCTAGTAGCGGTGACATAGAGCAAACTTCTAATCATAGACCGGTATAGCTTTTGATCTACCATGTTTCCACTATCATCAATATCCAATTGATCGTTATTGCATATTGGTGTACTCATTTGCTTAACATCTTGCAATCCAAACTTCTTGATCATGTCCTTGATGTACTTGCCTTGACTTACAAAAGTGTCATTCTTCATTTGCTTGATTTGAAGTCCAAGAAAGTAACTAAGCTCTCCAATCATAGACATCTCAAACTCATTAGCCATCATATTTCCAAACTCTTCACAAAAGTCTTGGTTGGTTGATCCAAAGATAATGTCATCCATATAAATTTGCAATACAAACAAGTCATTTCCAAGCTTCTTGGTGAAGAGAGTGGTGTCAACCTTTTCCATCTTGAACCCTTTGGAGAGAAAAAAGTCCCTCAATCTCTCATACCATGCTCTAGGTGCTTGCTTCAAACCATACAATGCCTTCTTTAGCTTGTAAACATGGTCGGGCTTCTTATTATCTTCAAAACCGAGAGGTTGCTCAACATAAACTTCTTCATTGATGTAGCCATTGAGAAATGCACTCTTGACATCTATTTGATAGAGCTTGATGTTGTGTGCACAAGCATATGCTAATAAGATTCTAATTGCTTCCAATCTTGCAACCGGTGCATATGTCTCTACAAAGTCAAGACCCTCAACTTGAGTGTATCCTTGTGCTACTAATCTTGCTTTGTTCCTTACAACCATGCCATCTTGATCTTGCTTATTTCTAAAGACCCACTTAGTGCCAATCACATTGTAGTTCTTTGGCCTCTCAACAAGTTTCCAAACTTGATTTCTAGTAAAGTTGTTTAGTTCTTCATGCATGGCATTTACCCAATCGGAATCCTTCAAAGTATCTTCTAATTTCTTAGGTTCTTCAAGTGACATAAATGAGTAGTGCTCACAAAAGGATGCTAGTCTTGATCTAGTTTGAACACCACTTTGAATTCCACCAATGATTTGATCCAACGGATGATCTCTTGCAATGCTAGTAGGTTGGAGTATTGGGAGTTGATTGCTTCCACTTGTTTGACCTTGAACTTGAGCTTCATCGTGAAAACCACTAGAGCTTGCTTGATTTGTATCAATTTGCACATTTTGGTTGATCACATAAATATCATCATCATCATCAACTTGCATCGGCCTTATATCACCAATGTCCATGTTCTTCATTGCATTTGACAATTGATCTCCTCTCACATCATCAAGGTTTTGAGCTTTATTTTGAGACCCTTGGGCTTTATCAAACTCAACATCATGAACTTCTTCCAAGGTGCCATTTGTGAGATTCCAAACTCTATATGCTTTGCTTGTGGTAGAATAACCAAGTAAGAACCCTTCATCACATTTCTTTTCAAACTTGCTCAATCTAGTGTCTTTTTTGAGAATATAGCATTTGCAACCAAACACTCTAAAGTATGCAATGTTGGGCTTTCTTCCATTCAATAGCTCATATGGTGTCTTTCCAAGCTTACCATGGGAATAGAGACGGTTACAACAATAGCAAGCCGTGTTGATAGCTTCACTCCAAAATGAATGACTCACATTGTATTCACTAAGCATTGATCTAGCCATGTCAATCAAAGTTCTATTCTTTCTTTAAACTACACCATTGGATTGAGGAGTGTAGGTTGGTGAGAATTGATGTCCAATACCAAGATCATCACACAATTCTTCAATTCTTGTGTTCTTGAACTCACTACCATTGTCACTTCTAATCTTCTTGATGGTGATTTCAAACTCATTTTGCACTCTCTTGACAAAAGACTTGAATAGATCATAAATATCACTCTTGTCATAAAGAAAGAACACCCAAGTGTATCTAGTGTAGTCATCAACAATCATAAAACCATACTTGTTGCCATCAATGCTAGTGTATGTTGTTGGCCCAAATAAGTCCATGTGCAATAGCTCAAATGCCTTTGATGTCCTCATTTCACTCTTACTAGGATGTGGATTTCCAACTTATTTGTCGGCTTGACAAGCACTACATGGTTTATCCTTTTCAAAGGTCACATCTTTCAAGCCTCTAACTAAGTCATGCCTCAAAAGTTTGTTTAATTGTTTTATTCCAACATGACCAAGCCTTCTATATTATAACCAACTCATACTAGATTTACTAAGCAAGCATGATGTCAATTGTGTCTCACTATCATTGAAGTCAACCAAGTATAAGCTACCATGTCTAAATCCTTTGAATATCAAATTTGATCCATCAACACTTATGACTTCAACATCATCACTACCAAATATGCACTTGAAGCCAAGATCACAAAGTTGTGTCACCGATAAAAGATTGAAATCCAAGCTCTCAACTAGCAACACATTAGATATGCTCATGTCATTTGAGATAGCAATTTTACCAAGCCCCTTGACTTTGCCTTCCTTGTTGTTGCCGAAAGTGATAGCATCAAAACCACTATTTTGACTTGTATCAATTGATTTGAACATACAAGAATCCCCGGTCATATGTTGAGTGCACCCACTATCAAGTACCCAATGCATTCCTCCAGCTTTGTAATTGACCTACAAGACAAGATCAATTCTTTTTAGGTACCTAAACTTGTTTGGGTCCTCCAAGGTTAGTGACCAAGCTCTTTGGTACCCAAATGGCTTTCTTCTTTGAGCCCATCCATGGTGTACCAATGAACTTAGCATGAACACCATTAGTACCCTTGGTAAGCATATAGAAAGAATCAAGCTTAATTGAGGATACATTAGCATTTGATTTCTTGTTCATGCATTGTTGCTCTATGTGATCAACTTGCTTGCAACTTTTGCAATAGCTACCGTTGTTCTTCACAAAACGAGTCTTGTGAGGAGCAAAAGCGACCTTGCCTTTCTTAGGGTTATAGCCCAATCCCTCTTTGTAGAGAGAAGCTCTTTGGCTACCCAAGCACATAAGCAAGCGGTCCTCACCACCATAAGCCTTAGCTAATGTGTGATTGAGCTCTTTTACCTCCTTCTTGAGATTTTCATTCTCAACTATAAGTGTGGAGTCACAAGTGAAACCGTCATTACTAGATGAGGATGATATCGATGAGCTACATGAAGGGTTAGTGGGAGTAACAACAATAGGCTTATGAAAGGATTTATTAATTATATCACATGATATGCCTATGTTGCAAGTTTTAGCTTTCTCAACATTAGTTGACATGTTTTCACATTTTTCAACTAGAGAGGAATGAGCTTCTTCAAGCTTGGTGTGAGACTTTTGAAGCTTCTTATGGTCTACCTTTAGACTCTCATAAGATGCCCTAAGCTCATCAAGTTCTTGTATAAGGTTTTTCTTTTCCTTAAGCAAGTCCTTGCACTCCTTTCTAGATTCTTTAAAATATTGAGTGCAATCTTCTAGCATAGTGATTAGTTCATCTTTAGTGAATTCTTCTTCATCACTATCACTATCACTAGCATTATCATGATCACTCTCATCGTCGGATGATACCTTAGCGGCCTTAGCCATAAAGCACGATGGAGTGTCGAAGAGGGAGACCTTCTATTGAATGGCAATGCTAGCATGTCCCTTCTTCTTGCTCTTGTTGTCATCCTCATCATCACTTAAGGAATCATCACTATCCTATGTAGCAACATGAGAATCATTCTTCTTCTTATAAGAGCTCTCCTTCTATAGCTTCTTCTTTTGCTTCTTCCTCTCCTTCTTGATAACATCTTCATCATTACTATCATAAGGACACTTTGCAATGAGATGGTCCTTGCTATGGCATCTAAAACATCTCATGGTATGCTCATTCTTCTTGGATGAGTTCTTCCTCCTCCTTGCACGATAGCCCTTCTTCTTCATGAATTTGCCAAATTGCTTGACAAAAAGAGTCATCTTCTCATCAATGTCATCACTATCACAAGAGCTTGAGTCTTTATCACTTGATGATTCAATCTTGGATTTGCCCTTGGATGTGGTGGCTTTGAATGCCACACTCTTCTTCTTTTCATCATCTTTCTTCTCATTTTCCTTCTTCTTTTTCTTGACCAACTCATCATTCTCATCATCTTCTCTATATGAATCATCGGTCATCACTTCTTGGAATATTTGTTGAGGAGTTGAATCCTTCAATGTAGTCCTCACTAGCACGGTGATCAATGTATCAAATCTCTTAGGTAGACTTCTCAAGAACTTCATAGAGAATTGATTATCCTTTACCTCCTCACCAAGTGCCTTGAGCTCATTGATAATGACTTGCAACCTATGAAACATCTCCGATACACTCATCATCTTGCATCTTGAAGCTTGAAAATTTTTCTTGCAAGATATATGCTTTAGTGGTCTTTGTGCCTTCGGTGCCCTCAAATGTTTCTTCTAGCTTGGCCCAAGCATCATGAGCAATCTCTATGTTCTTTACTTGCTCAAATGTCTTGTCATCTAATGCCTCATGAAGAGCATTAATGGCAATGTCATTGCATTGGAGCTTCTTCTCTTCCACCGGTGTAGGTGCTTCCGGATTAGCAACCTCAAATTTTATTTCGGTGACCTTCCACACTTCTCTATTGATTGACTTTAGGTGTGCGGTCATCTTAACCTTCCAATATGCATAATTTGTGCCATCAAAGTGAGGTGCCTTCTTGGTGTTGTTGATGTGCAAGCTTAATTGAGCCATTTCTTTTTTACCGTAGGTTGTTAAGCCTCAAATAAACGGTGCCTCGGCTCTGATACCACTTATAAGGTCAAAAAAGGCTAGAGGGGGGTGAATAGCCTAATTAAAACTTCTACAAGAATTACTTAACCACAAGTTAGTACGAAAGGTGGTGAAGCAAAAGCACTAGCTCTAACTAATTAAGCAAGCCACCTACACAAGTCTAGTACATGGCTATCCACTAAACACAACAACAACTACAAGCTATAAACAAGAAGTAATACGAGAGAAGAGCTTCGAGAGATTATACCACCGTGTAGAGATAAGAAGTACCAATCAATCAATTCATACAAGAGAAATCCTCGGGAAGAGAATGACACAAGAATTTATCCCGAGGTTCATTTGCTTCCCGGCAAGCTACTCCCCGTTGTGGCGATACACCCACTTGTCGGTTCGCGAGCTAATCGACTATCAAGAGTCGAGCCCTAGGCGAGCACCGCACAACCGCACACAAGATGGGGATCCTCCAAGCCACGAGCTCCACTAGAGTATCTAATTTGCGAACTCCCGTGGGGAAGGATCAAGAACCCCTTACAACACTTGGTGAGGGCTCCAACAATCTCCAATTGCGAGCTCAATCACCTCCGCTGCTCCAAGCCGTCTACCCTGTCGGAAAACACGAAAGAGTAACAAGAAATCCGCAGCAACTTGAAGATCAAGTGCCTCTAGAATGCAACTCTCAAGCAATGCACTTGAATCTCACTCAATCTCACTCAAGATATGCAACTATGCAAAGAGATGAGTGGAGGGGTTGTTCTCTAGCTCAAAGTATGTCTCTAGGTCTCAAAATGTGCAAGAGATACCCTCAAACCCCGGACAACTTCTATTTATAGCGAAGGAGTACGCAGCTAGCCATTACCGGACGACACAGTTCAAATCGTGTTGACCGGACACACCGATCAGGGTGACCGGACGCGTCCGGTTACTACAGGACAAGCGTGAACAGTGCACGTCAGAAGTTACCGTTGCTATGACCGGACGCGCCTCACCTGGCGTCCAGTCAGAGTCCAGTAAGCTCCCATCACGACCGGACACGTCCGATCGCACTTGACCGGACGCTCCGCGCGTCCGATCAGCACTTCGCTGCTCTCTGCCCCTCTGGACGCCTAACCGGACGCGCCGGTTCCGTGAGGGACCGGACGCGCCGGTGGCGCATTCTACTTTTGCGCGCAAGTGAACTGACCGGACGCACTGGTCAGGCCAGACCAGCGTCCGGTCACTAACCCTAGGCACGCTGACCGGATGAACTGACCAGACGCGTCCGGTCATACCGTGACCGCGTCCGGTGCAGCGTCCGGTCACCACAGTGACCTCCGTTCGCCTCCGTTTCTTTTCCGACTTCTGGTGTAGTGGAAAATAGGCAATTCACTTCCCCAAAAAGCGCCGAATCCCGCCTCACAAGCTCGGTGGGAGGGAGAGAGGAGCCCAAACCCCTCTCTACCGCACAAACTCCACCGCCTTCGCAAATGTGCTAACACCACCAAGTGTACACCACCATGTGCATGTGTGTTAGCATTTCACAAACGTTTTCCAAGGCGTTATGTTAGCTTTTTACTAGATCCTAATGCATATGCTCAAGACATTGATCTAGTGGCACTTGATTTCCGAGCTAACCGTGATTGCCCCTCTTGATAGTCGGCTATGTATCCTAAACCCAGTCAATCACTTCACTACTCTTATTAGACCGGTAAAAGGAAAACCCTATGGTTATACCTTTGCCTTGCGCTCTTAGATCCTTCTCTTCCACTTGATCATCATGTCTCTCACATTATATGCATCTCCACCATGATCATCATTTCATGTCCATGCACCATCTCTTTGTGGTCTTGTGGCCACCACTCCTTGCCACATACACCTTCATCACATGTGTTGCTTATGCCTAACTCAAAACACTTAACACATGGCATTAGCAACTTGGTGTCATTAATTACTAAAACCAAACTTGGGCTTTGAGAGGTGAAGCAGTGCAGTGTTGACATCAGCGTGGAGGAGCTTCCCGTCACTACTGCGCCCCTCACTTAGATCGGGTGTTAGGATTAGGAACTATCGGCTGGGGAAAGTGGCGGCGGCGAACTTCATCATCTGTGCCCCGACTCCCCACCTCTCCTTTTTATAGCGCAGTATGACAGGGGCCCTCCAACCATAGTTGAGTTGGGCGCCCCCGATCAGGGCACGGGATCAAGCCCAATAGGCCAGGCCATTGGCCTATTAGCGAGGAGATCAAAACCTAACACCCGCGTCCTCTGTCCTCTTCGTCGCCAGCGCCATTGTGTTCGTACGCCTCGTCTTCCCCAGCTTTTGCTTGCTAGTAGCTTGCGTGTGTGGTTTGCTCGGCTGCTCTGTAGTACTTGTGAGGAGGGGATCGGGCTTGTGGGTTTGGCTTGCTTCTCCTCTATGGCTCTGTGTTTTAGAGCCTAGATCTACTGCCCAAAATGGATGGAGGTGTTGCTTCACCTATTAACTGGCAACATTTCTACTGTCTGATTTTGCTATGTAGTTGTTTGATTGATTGTTCTAGGATTTGATTTGAGCTCTGCTCTGTGGGCTAACTCTGTTAACTTTGTACTTGCATTGCATAAATTGTTGTGATTAAGGTTACATGGTTTGGTTTGTCAACCTCTAATGAGTATTGCAGCTACTGATATATCACAGTAGGGTCTAGGTCTTGTAAAAACATCGTCCTATTCATTCGTGTACTGTTAAGCAACTCCAACAGTTTCTTATTTTTTGTTTCCCATATCTTGTTGTTTAGCAACTCCCAAAATGATATTGGGAGGAAAAAAACAGCCCATCTCCAAGAGTTTGCCATATTTCACTTGCCAAAATCAAAACTTGGTCCCACATTCTGATTTTTTGCCGCGGAAACGAGGTTTCGCGTGGTTCCTTTTGCGGGTTCGTGCGCGTCGCCACTTCATTCCGTCCCTCGCGCGGTTTCTTCACGGGTGTGGATCATAGCAGCCGGCCTTGTCGTCCTCTCGTCGGCCTTCACCGTCCATCGGCCTTGCACATCGGAGGCAGCAACACCTGGCACCAGGACCGGCCACCAGCACGTCGGAGCCGGCCACCAGTCCGTGGCAGCCGGCCACCAGGGCTTCTCAGGCGGCCTGCACGAGGTCGCAGCCGGCACATCTCCTAGGTTTGTGTGCGTTCATCAATAACTTGCGGGTGGTCGGGAGCAATTGTCTGATCCTGTCCAATTGTCATTCGCAGGCGGGTTAGTCGACATCATGAGTGGTTTCAAATCACTTCTCCATAGAGAGTTGGATGACGATTCATCATCAGATGACGATGATTATTTCATCATCACAGCTGCTCGAATTGTGCAAGCATTTTCGGGTCATAAACGAAGACCTGGTGGCTCTGTCCCTGGCCATGTTGTTATTTATCGAGATAGAGAAAGCGGCCATCAAAGGATGTTTCAAGATTATTTGGCGCATAATCCGACGTACGGTCCACATTTATTCCGTCGGAGGTTGGTGGTCATTAACCTTTGTTTGCCCCGTACTATGCACTTAAGTATTATATGTGTTGTTAAACTTTTGTTTATTTTCTCCAGGTACAGGATGAGTAGGGACCTTTTCCTACGCATAATGGATGTTGTTGAGTCACATGGTGATTACTTTGTGCAAAAAAGAAATGCGGCCAACGTACTTGGATTAAGTTGCTTTCAAAAAGTCACTGCTGCATTTCGTATGCTCATATGGGGTTCCTGCTGATGCTACTGATGAGTATGTTCGCATTGGCGAAAGTACTGCACTTGAGAGCCTACGTAGGTTCGTTGCTGTTGTTGTTGATTTATTTGAAGATAAGTACCTCAGACATCCCAATGAGGCCGACACAGCATGCTTACTGGCACTCGGAGAGAAAAAGGTTTTCCTGGAATGTTGGGGTCCATTGACTGTATGCATTGGGTGTGGAAGAATTGTCCAGTACAATCTCAGGGTCAGTAAAGGGGAAAGAAAAAAAAGGAAGAATTACAAATGAATTGAATACATGTATACACTATCATCTACTACAGCAGCAGCAAAGAAGGCAGTAGCAGCCGGGCAAGCAGTCCACCACGACCTATACAATGCAACAGCGGCAAAAGCAGCCATTCCGCCACGTTGGCCATCACCTAAACCCTATCAGGTACGGTCTACTCGGCCATCAGCGCGTCAAGCAGGCAAACCACCATGCCGCAACCCTAAACCCTATCCGAACCCTACCAGTGGAATCGACAATTGGATGAGTCATCCATACCTCAAACCTACAGCCGCCGCCGTGGATGATATGGATCGCCGCCGGCGTGGTCTCCCCTGGATGTGGATGCTCGTCGATGATCTAGATGGCTTCTCGGCTTCGTGTCCAAGAGAAGACGCCCTGCCGCGCGAGGGAAAACGCCCTGCCGCGCGCGGGAAGAGGCCGGCGGCGCGCAGGAAATCGCGATGCGCAGTCAAAGAACGACGCGCATATATCCGCGCTCTGGAGACTTTTTTCCGAACTTGCCAAAGATGGGGAGGAGGGATGGGAAACTGTTGGAGAGTGATTTTTGTCAATTTGCCAAAAAAATCAAGGATGGGGAGGGGAGATGGCAAACTGTTGGAGTTGCGTTTTGCTTCTGTCTTCCTCTAGTCAGGAATCTGCCGATTTGATTGGTGTTCAGTCTTGCAATAGTTGAAGGGAAGATTCTAGGCATTGTCTCAGCTTGTGCTTGTATATCTCTTTCACTTCATCTGATATCTACTATGATCAAACAAGTGGTGAAAAATTGAAAAATTTTAATCGCTGTACTCTGGACTTGATGTGGTTAAACCTGAAACTCCTACTCGTTCTTTCAGACTAGTTTCAGTACTGTCAGACTAGAACAGATGCTAGAATGGAAGGAGCTCACTTCACAATATTGCATCATGTGTTTCTGTGAGACAATACTATCATACTGTGACTCTGTGAGACTCACTTCACAAAATTGCATTATATTGCTTATTGATGGATTGTGCTGGTTTGGTTTCGAGAGGTGGACCAGCAGGGTGGGTTGAGTTGAGTGGTCAACCTTTCATAGAAATAGAACGCTTTGGTGTGGGTGCAGTATGGATTTGGGACAATTAGCATGTTTATGCTTGCGATCTCACCTGTTTCAATTTAACATCTCTTTATAGTTTTTTTTCTATTCTTATTTTTCTACTGAAATTATTCCTGGGTAGCAAAATAGAGATATCATTAATCTTGTGCTAGTACAACAAGTAGCTGAAACATTAGTTGGAGCAGGTCCATCCATTCAGTGGTTGATGTATTGCAATGTGCCCATTCGAGTTACAGCCTTGCAGGTACAAAAACTGCAGTAGTATCTTAAACTCATGCCGGTAAAATAAAACATGAAAGTGATGCAAACTGTTCTTGACAAACTAGCTCAGTTTCTTTATAGAAAATTTTCCATGTTAGCTTTATTTAGTGAGTTTATAATGCAGTTTTTATGATTCCTTACTTAAAACGACATTTTTCCATTACTGTAGTTGTTTAGTTGATTTGTTCTAGGGGTCTCTGTAGATCTGGTTTTGCTTGCCGCTTCATGTTAGTTGGAATTAAGGGTTCATCATGGCATGCATGCCAATAATAGACAAGTTTATTTGTCCTCAGATTGGGTTGGATCCATGAACCAATTGTGCCCACCCACGACCACGAGGGCATATAATTTATCAAATTCTATATTCTCATCATGGAATTCTAGCCATCTTGTTGACTTGATGATAGGAACCTTCTTGATTCAATTCATTGAAACCATCTTGAGATACAATCACAGGCTCACAGCTCATCTGAGATTAAAAAACTGCATCTTTTGACACTCACATTTCAGAAAGAAAGGGTGACATTGTGTCGTCTGACACTGCATCGTCTTTTGTGACTTGAAGCTGGAGCCTGCAGCTCTTGACGAAGTGTAACACCACCGCCAAGTTCACGTAAAGTAACTCTTGTGGGATCGACACCACTCACTCAAAATCCTATGCCATCTGGTTCATCCAAGAACTCGTGTTTATTATCTCCTATAAGACTTGGGTGAACTGAAAATGAACACCCATCTGCTGGGGAGCACATAAGTAGTTCTGTTGCTTGTTTGGGTGCCAATGAGCAGAGCTCCAGTGTGTACTTGTCTCCCAGAAGTGGTATTCCAATAATATGAGGGGGGCTTTTAGGCACCTAGATGCTGCAATCTTGTCTTCGAATTTTGATGTAGTTCAATTTTCTGGAGTGTATTTATGATCCCTTTTTATCCATGGTTAATCTTACTGGAGTTTGGTTGCATTCAGAGTTAGTAACTTTCAAGGATGATATGGATTTCTTGTGACCTGTATACTCCTGTAACTAGAAGCATTCTTTGCTGTGCACCTGTGGTCTGTGGACAAGTGGTGGATCTAGACACCGTCATTTCTGTCCACATACATGCTTGTTCTTCCAACCTAGCCATGTCTGCACCTCTGTAACTAGATTTAACATGTCGGCCTAGTTTGTTTTGGTTAATCCTGCTTGGCGCTTTAATTGGTGAGGGTGTAAAATGATAGTCAAGTTTAATTGTGGAAAAAACTCATTTTGATCAGAATGACAGTCTGGTAAGATAATAGTCTGGTTAGTTTTTTCATGGTCTCATTTTGTTTGTCCAGGTTGAAAAAAGCGCAATATTCTTGTTTAATTGTAAGTAGTGTGAGAAAGTTGACTAGTTTTTTAGTTGGAATTTCACTGTTATAGTCTAGTTTATTTCCATTTGTCTTGTGTGGGCACACTGAAAGTGGCAGGATTGAAATTAGAACATGCCATTTTTGTAAGAAGCCTCGCAAATGTGATGTTCTGACCAAAGCACTTGATTTTGACTGTTAATTTGCTTGCTTAAGTAGCAGAAGAGATCTAGACTTGTTTAGGCAGTAGCATACCTCTAGAATCTGTGTTGTCTGTCTATTTTGCCTCTGTTATTCTGTGTGGGACTAAAATTACAGTGGTGTCTTTTTATACATATAGGCAAGTTAAAAGACCTCCGCTATTTTCAGTTAATCTGCTTGGTTTGACTCTTAGAGTGGTCATGCGTTTTGTTATGCATGACACATGACAGTATTATCAGGTTGCATTGAGACTATGACCTAGTATAAAAGCTCAAATGTTAAATCCACTCACCTTTTCTTTTTGTCCAGTTACATAATTGCAATCAGCAATAATGTAAATTGCAAGTATAGGGCACCATAACTGTAGTCATGAGCATATGCAATATGCTGCTGTTGAACCATTTGCCTCGTCATCTATTAGTAACATATCAGTTCTACCAAGTTTTCTCACTCCACTGATTGTTTTGTAATGACCATCCATTTTGAACTGCTAGCTTGAGTAGCAGCTTGTATCCATTTTGTTTGAAGGAGGCGTGGGGCATCTGCTTTTGAGCTCATTTGATTGTTTTTGTTTAGTTATGTCTCTGTCTCTGTCTCTGCATTCCCTATAGCTAGCATAGATGTATTGTTTAGCTTTCTCACTAGTCTCTAGTCCCTAGTCTCTCTACACTGGGCTGTTTGAATCTTTTGTTTTTGTTGTGTGCTTCCTTCTCTACACTTTCCTTAGCTTGTATTCTACATTTTCTATGTAGAACCATTTTATGTATTTGTTGTGATCATGTGATAGTTGACAACCATTTTTCTATTTGTTTTCAGTCCAAAGACAAAGTGAAATTTGTTTCCGGTGCTGATTTGCAAGTTTCAGAGCCAAAAACAATTCCCTATCATTCAAAAGGAAACCCATTGGCTGAAACTGCAGCTCCTCCTTTGGATCGTACTGGTTAGTATCTACTTCTAGATTGCACATTTATTAGCAGACAATTGCACATTTGAATTACTGCAATTATGGTATTTAACATGTGCAATATCCATTCTTGTCACCTATAAGTTTCAATTTTGTTTATCATTTTCCATTTGATTAAGCAGGAAAACCAACTGTTGAGAAACCTTGTACTAAAAAGACTCCCTACTTTAATAGTCCTAGTGTACCTTCATTTAGATTGTTTGATGATGAAGATGACTTAGGAAATTTTGTTGAAGATCCTAAAATGAGGCGTCCTTTTGGTACCAAACCTGTGGGCCTATGCTGGCATTGGACACTACTTGTGTTAGTATTTGAATTAAATGTGGTCATCAGGTTCTTTAGTAGTGGCATCTGATTGCTGCAACTGAGCAGGTTTGGTCATCAAGTTCTTGAAGTCCTTCCTTATGCACCCGCATAGGGACATATTGGCTTAGTTTTGTGTTCCACTCTGTTGTGAAACGCTCTAGTATATTGAGCTTCTAGGTCCTTTTGAGTTTTAGTGAACTAGTTAATTTGTTTGTTGGATGCCCTTTGACTCCTTGCAAATGCACTAAACCAGGATCTACATCTGTGTTTGTACTCTTCTGAATAAGATCATATACAACATATATGCACTTAATCTGTTCAGAAAATTTGTGATATGCTTTCGTGCCTTTCCATTTGAAGTGACAAATGATTTTTTTTTGACTCATTTGTTATGTTTCAGGTTGATCTATCAACGGGTGAAACTGAAGATGATGGTGTTGAGGATTCGTCCCTTTTGTTCCTGCAGTGGTAGAGGAAGAGCTGGCTCTGATAGGTGCAGGTGTGAGGGAAAAGAGGGTTGTAGTGTAGACTCAGATGCAAAGGAGGTTGGAAGGCTGCCACAGATCAACTGGTGTAGTAGTATGAGTTCAGATGTAGAGGAGAAGGCCTTTGTTATGGTGTCTGTGCAGTCTTAGAAGGAGGTTTAGTCAGCGATGCATGTTCTAGTGGAGGGAAGCTGTTGCTGCTGTGTTGTTGTGGGCGTGTGAGAGTAGTAAGGGGTCTGATCTGTTGACAGGCTTGTATGTGGGGAGGAGCAAGCAGAGTCTGATTTTTTATGAGAGGGCAGAGGTGAAGTACTGTCGGTGTAGGTGAAGGCCTGAAGTTTACAGCAGATAGAATGAACCCTGATGAGTGATGAGAAGGAAGTAGAGAGATCTAGTGGCTGGCATAGTCGCCAGTTTATTGACTTACATCCAGGGGTCCGGGCTTAAGACCTTGTTTATGAAGGTTTACATTCACTGTATAGGTGCCCTTTAGCTTCATAGTTAAATTAGGCATAATGTTCTACTTAATCTGTCCCAAAATATAAAGATTTCTGTGCTTGTCCTAGACTATCCTAAGTTTCACCATTCTTATCTGTCTTTGTTGTTCCAGGGCCTGATTGATTTTTCCAAAGACATCGGTCTTCAGTCTAGCCCTGCTGTAACAAGAAATGGTACTACAAAACTAATTGGCATGCTACATAAGTTTGGGGGCCCAGGTCATCTTCTTGTCCTATTATTTTAATATGTTATGATATGATAGTCGCCACTCGCCAGATCATGTTCTTGAATTAAACATTCCTGCAGATATTAAGAGGCTTTTTAAGTGATGTTAAACCAGCACTTCTAGTGCCAACACACACCTCTTATTTGTCCTTGTCCTTTCATAGAAAAAAAATTGTCTCTTGTGATTTGTGCTAACACATCTTGAACTTTGTTAATTGTGATTTGTGCCAACACACATATCTTATTTGTCCTTGTCCTTTCATAGAAAAAAATTGTCTCTTGTGATTTGTGCTAACACATCTTGAACTTTGTTAGTTGTGATTTGTGCCAACACACACCTCTTATTTGTCCTTGTCCTTTCATAGAAAAAAAAATGTCTCTTGTGATTTGTGCTAACACATCTTGAACTTTGTTAGTTGTGATTTGTGCCAACACACACCTCTTATTTGTCCTTATCCTTTCATAGAAAAAAAAATCTCTTGTGATTTGTGTTTACACATCTTGAAATCTATTATTTGTGATTTGTGCCAGCGCGGACAACATTTTTTGTCCTTGTCCTCCCATAGGAAAAAATTGTTATTTGTGATCTGTGCCAACATATTTCATTTCTGTTTATTGTGAGTTGTTCCTGATGCTGTAGTGAATTCATCATGCAGGCAGCATCTTGAGGCAGTTCTGGTAGTTCTCCTAGGACTAGTAAAAGAAGGTGAGGAACAGCTGCAATAATGTGGTGGTTTGGTTGTTTTTGTTTTGGTTCACAATTTTGTTGTTCTGAATCACACAGTCTGCTAAACATGCAAGCAGCGTCTTGAGGCACAGTGCAATTCACCTGGAGTAACCAAGAGGATAATGTCGAGGTATGTATGTCCCGCCCTGAATTTCGTGAACTTGCTGCTATTTTTGTTTACTCCGAACCAGCTATGTAAATTCAGCTCTCTTTTTTCCATCTCAGGAGACGCCATTTTAGATGCTTGGTACGAGGTGCTGTCTGTGCTGCGTTTGATGGCCATGGTCTGCTTGCTGCAGGCCAGCACCCTACTTCTCCACAGGTCATACGGCGATGGCTATGCCCCAAGAGTTTCTGAAGGTACTACAACTGTTAAATATAAATCCAAAGTGTTGTCGTCTTGGTGACTGCTGTTCCAAGTTTCCAGCATTTAAATTAGGTCATTGAAATATGCTAATGATTTGTCGTGCATTGAAGCTGTCTATACTCTATAGTGCTCATGTGCTGATAAGGCAACATATTTCCAATGTGTGATGTGATGTAGTTACCTGTAATGTAGGCATCAGTTGCTTCAAATTACCAGAGTAGCTGTTGTGGTAATGCCTGCCTAAGTACTTGAAGCAGGGTTTAAAGTAGATTACAGTCTGTTTGCGTCTTCTGAATGTGAGGCTAACATTTGCTGTCTAAAAATTGTCCAAATTATTTTGAACTGTTTGTTGTCCTAAATTTGGCCGCTTACATAGTATCTCCCACTGTTTGCTGGTGGGGAAGCTAGTATGCTTCAGAAGCTAATAAATAACTTCAGTATTTATAATTACGATTTGGTTATTTAGGATTTCATGGTTTTTGAGTTGCATTTGGCATGTGTGCCATCGCTTTTTCGCTACCGCGGTAGACGACTAGTGACCGGGTGATGGTTGGAGCGGGGTTAAGAACGGCTGTGTTGCTGCTACTGCTGCTGCCGTGTGTGGTTTGAACTCTAGCTGCAAGCAGTGTAGTGATTTACTTGCTCGTGTGATCATGTGATAGTTGACAACTATTTTTTCTATTTATTTTCAGTCCAAAGACAAAGTGAAATTTGTTTCCGGTGCTGATTTGCAAGTTTCAGAGCCAAAAACAATTCCCTATTATTCAAAAGGAAACCCATTGGCTGAAACTGCAGCTCCTGTCTTGTTTAGATGGCGTGAGATTCCCCATCACATCAAATCTCTGCACGTATGCATGGAGCATTAAATGTAGGTAAAAAATAACTAATTGCATAGTTTGTCTGTAATTTAGGAGACGAATCTTTTAAGGCTACTTAGACCATGGTGAGACAATAATTATCAAATACAAACGAAAATGCTACGGCACTTTTCAGGTAAATTTTTTGCCATCTAAACAAGGCCCTATTTCTAGATTGCACATTTATTAGTAGACAATTGCACCTTTGAGTTACTGCAATTATGGTATTTAATATATGCAATATCCGTTCTTGTCACCTTTAAGTTTCAATTTTGTTTACCATTTTCCATTTGACGGTGTTGAGGATTCGTTCCTTTTGTTCCTGCAGTGGTAGAGGAAGAGCTGGCTCTGATAGGTGCAGATGTGACGGAAAAGAGAGTTGTAGTGTAGATTTAGATGCAAAGGAGGTTGGAAGCCTACCACAGATCAACTAGTGTAGTAGTATGAGTTCAGATGTAGAGGAGAAGGCCTTGCTATGGTGTTTGTGCAGTCTTAGAAGGTTTAGTCAGCGATGCATGTAGAGTAGAATAGAAATTGTACTATGTTAATTTTGATTTGTGGTAGAGTTTTTTTTTTCTGTAGTGGCAGAGTTGTTATTTTGTCAGTAAGCTTGTAAGTGTGTTTACTGGGCCAATAGTTCAATTCTGGCCCAAACGAACACCAATTCAGTTAGCGGGTCTTGGATCATACGCCCGTTAAGGTTTGGCGGGCCCGGTAACACCTGATGTGCCTAACGGGTTTATTTTCGCGGACCCGTTAGGAGTGGCTGCGTACAGAAACAACTGCAACAGAATGTGACCGTTGGATGCAGATTTGAAGGCCGGGATATGTCGCCTGAAAAGTTGGGTAGATTTCAGGCACCTAAAATAGTGTCTCCCATTATAAATACATGATTACAGAATTTAATTTTAATTCTTAAGCAAGAGAACTGCTCCAATAGTCCTCTTTCTAAAAAAAACATGCACAAATCTCAAAGCAGCCGATCTAATTAATTATTTTTTCTTAATTGTTTTCAGCTCTGTTCATCCGGCTTATAATCCGTCTTTTTCAGTTTGTTTTTTCAGCCAGAACGGTATTTTTCTTTCACAACAAATCAGCCAACAGTGTTTTCCAGCCGGCTTATCAGCACAGCCGAACGGGCCCTTCGTCTTTGGTCTAGCGTGGCCCAACCCGGCCCGACCAAACCAGTCTGAGTCCAGCACTGACCTTTGCCAAGCCAGCCCCCGGATCCTCTTTGTCTGGCGCCATTCTGTTAGCTGGTTGAAGGAGACGGCGTCGGCCATTCTCGAACAGCGGTAGCCGGCGGACCGAGCAGCAGTAGGGGATAGTTCGAGCGGACCGCAACAGTTCCATTTCACTCATTCCAATCCTTTGACACTTCCATGACCATCTCCTCATCCCGTAGGTGCTTTCCATTTGGATTCACAAAGCTGCAAGAGAACTTAACCGGTTGCTGTGTCTGCTCCATAGTCCGTCATTGATCATCCATTACAGGAACAAGCAAGTGTGACAAATTTGTCTGTTATCACACACTTGAGCCGTATTCTACTTGCTTATATACGGATAATTACAAATCACTATGTAGTAAGTAATCAGAGAATTTGTCAGTCATCAGTCGTCAGTCACCTGAGCAGCACTCTACTTGCTTAATCTTCTTAGCTGCGATTGTGTCATCCAGCCTGAGTCTTCTCTTCAAACCAAGGACAATTTCATAGCTAAGTACATCGTGCCGTTTTGGAAGAGCCGATTTGTTCTCTTGAAGCTTGTTCAACTTCCACTCCAAATTTTCGTTTTGAGCATGGAAGAGTTGTTTCATCTGAACAATAGAATTTGACACAGATTCAGACCAAACTACTGTGTAATCATCTGAAGTGGTATTTCGCTAGTATATATAGTATATGCCATAATGGCATCCTTCTAGTATTAATAAGTAAATCATCTAGTATCAAGCAGATCAGGTAACATTCATGCAATATGTATAATGTATTATATTCAATGTGCAGATCAACAAGTAGCACCTGATAATGAACTGACAAAGAAGTAGGGGGTGTTTGGTTTGAGGAGTTAAAGTTTAACAAACACTGTAGCACTTTCATCTTATTTGACAAAAAGTTTCTAATCTTGGACTAATTAGGCTTAATAGATTCGTCTCGTAAATTACTCCTAATATGTGCTGACATGCATGCAATTAGTCTACATTTAGTACTCCATTCATTTGAGGGAACATTGATGTGATGGGAGTTAAACTTTAACAAACTGAAACCAAACAGGCCCGTAGTTTCAATCTTCATTGCTTGTTTTGTTTTTGAACTAAGGCATAATTTCAATTTACTGGTTATTAGCCAGTGACAATCTCATGTAGCATGGTGTTTATGGCTAGCCATAGCACCATAGTGCTGAGCCTGACACGTGTGGCAGTGCTGGATACTGAAATTGGAAGGATAAAGGTTCACTGATACTCCTTCCATCCAAAATTATAAGACATTTCAAGAATCTTGGAGAGTCAAAACATCTCAAGTTTGACCAAATTTATATGATAAGATAATAAGATTTATGATACCAACTATGTATCATTAGGTTCTTTATTAATTATATTTTCATAGTACATGTATTTGATGTCATAATTTTTTGTAATTTTTTCTATAACATTGCTCAAACTTAAGATGTTTTGACTCTCAAGAATCTTAGAATGACTTATAATTTAGGATTGAGGGCTTGCAAAAAGTCGAAGGAGGAACAGATTGCATATAGAGATGGAGGGTTGGAATACATTGTTTGTACCTGTCGGCTCTAGCATTTGGGAGCAGCACACATCAGCGTGATTGAGTTGGGGAGTCAGCAGCATGATCCAGCAAACTGAGATAACATCGTGGTGGCCTGGGAGGGAGGAGCAGCATCGATGCCAGGCTCATGAACATCCACTCGCCATGCCGGCGCTATGTACTCATATACGGATAAACTGAGAGAGGCAACCGCATCTGGTGCTCAACGTCCACGGGCTTCACGCTGGCCGGAGGCCGATGGTTGGCCGACCGCAAGGTAGGCGAAGGCTGCAGATCAGTTGGGGAAAGCGTGGTGGAGGTCGAGTCCCCGCTATATCTCCTGGGCGGCGCTTCTCAAGACTGTCATATTGCCTCCAGCTACCTGACTTCAGTCTCGCTCAGGCTTGGGGCAGAGAGGCCTTGCGCCAGCATGCCGCCGGTGGATCGGATCCCAGGCGTATCGCATCGCCGGTGCGCCGCACCCACGTCGCGGTGGGCGGCGGTGGCCAGACTTCGGCGGCGGCGAACCCGCACGGGCCTGGCCGCTGCCGGCGGCCTTCCAAGGGATCTCGTTGACGGCGGAGTCCCGTGCCAAGCGGAGGAGGGTGGAGGACGGGCCGATGCGTGGCGAGAGCACGGCGGACCGGCGGGGCAGCCGCCGTGCCTGCGCCTGCCGCCCGCTCCAGGGTGGCCGCAGTTGCCACGCCCGCACCTCCGGACGCGGCGGGGTCGCAGGGGCAGCTGGGGCCCCCGTCCGTGCCGGGATGGCTAGAGCGCCCGCGCCCCGCCTGCGCCGGCGGCGGCGAGCTGCGGGGGCGGAGTCGGCGAGAAGACGAGCTGGGGAGGTGCGGCGCGAGGTGGTGGTGGGCCTGGAGAGGCGCGAGGGTGGCTAGGGCGGTGGAGCTCAGCGGCGCAGCATGCTCTGCTCGCGTCGGCGATGGACGGAGGCGCCGACCTCTCTCGAAGGGTGGCGATGCGAGCGATGGAAGCCTGAGACTGACGGCCGGATGAAAAGCTGGCTCGGCATCTAACGGCTGTTAAAATAGGGCGACGTGGCTCAATGAGCAGCCAGAGCTTGAACTCGCGTTTCGAAAGGGAAAGATTGATTGAGGAGATTATATTTGTCCTCAGCTTCAGCGGTCAAACAGAGAACATGGTTGTATCCCCATAGAAAACAGCAAGACCTGAAGGAGCTTAATCTCAATTGAATCACGAGAAGATCAATATAATGCTCCATGCTCGTGGTTCCTAGAACCATAAGCAATTCATGTCATCTCTCTCAGACGAAAAATGATCAACTCACCGTCGTTTATTCCACCTTTAACCCATTCACCATTGTTAGTAGTACAAACTAACATCCGACCAGGTGACGATCAACATCACTGAATAAGTGAATATTGTGGTGTCACTCTCTCTTCCCATGCCGAGACTATCATTAGCCATTAGACACCAGATCAAAAGCACCAAAGGCATGTATCACAGTGGTAACGGGTTACCGGCGGGCATCAGGGAAGGGGCATCATCACCGACAGCCATACGCCGCATACCCGATCACGCCGCGCTCGGCAACGGCAAGCGGCACCAGGATTCACATGACGAACCTTCCGAGTGCTGGACTCTGGCTGGGTTGGATGGGCCAGCCGGCCAGCCCATGCGAGACCCAGAGGAAAGTAATTAAGAAAATAATTAATCTGCTTTGAGATCTGTGCACTTGTTTTAGAAGGAGTAGTATTGGAGCAGTTATCCTTAAAACATATTGGATGAAATGGGCACTAACAAGTAACAACAGAATTGGAGAATCCATTATACTAGGAGAATACCCCGTGCGTTGCTGCGGGGATTCCAGATAATTTAAAAACAAATTAGACTATTTATATTTATAGTTGTATGAATGAAACTATCTTAAATTTAATTTTGATGAATGGTTTAACACATCGATGTGGACAGCTAAATGCATGATAGTGGATGAAGAGATAACTATCATAATTACATGTGCTAGTTGGCTAAAATTGCAAGTTCTAGTGGATAGCTTGCATGTTTAGAGAAATTTCTAGTGGGGTTTAGCTTTATAAGAGTATAGGATTGCATCATTACGAAGCCACGGTTTGCTCCATAGATATCAACAATTCTACAGTCCCAATAATAAAGCCTTAGGTATCATTAATTCATTATATCAACAGCACCAATAATAAAGCGGTGACATTCATCTGAGACAAATCCCGAGGATGCAAAAGTTCTATGAATCATTTTATAAAAGAGTACCCAATTCTGTTACACAATATATATAGATGCATTTGCAAACATTTAACGAAATCCAATTTGATCGGGATTCTCAAAAACAATCAATTAGATAGCACTAATCGACGCAAATAAAAAAATCAATTTTTTGTTGTTATTTAACTCCCATCTCACAGTAAAGCAGAGACGAAGCTGACGACAACACACGCTTTGCGAGTTTTTCAGCCTCCATGCAACTCAGAAAAACACTTGCACTAGGATAGTTAAACTCGACAGTACTTTTTGGATAGCTGCAACAGTTTTTTGATCGGGAATAGCTGCAACAGTTACTACACTATCAATCAAATCAAAACCAGAAGAAATTATGTCAATGACCTCAGAGTTATCATGCGAGAGCAGCAGCACCAAGTAGGTTCTTCCTGACAAGCAGGAACTTGGAGACGACAGCAGCTTCAAAGCAATTGGGCGATTTCATCACTGGCCATCGGACAGTTTTTCATCACTAAAACTTTTCATCAAAGAGAATGAATTTAACCTATAGAGAGTATGTACGTGCAAAGACATGTGAGTGCTCGATGCTCAGATACGAATCTGCTTTATTATCAGTCATGAATTCTCAGAAGCAAAAGTGGCGTTTTAAGCTGAATGGTTGTATCATCACTGACAGATAAATCACATCTACATTAACAGAGTTCACTCAGGTGCAGAAAACAGCAAAATGAAGGGGAGTGCCACTACATCGTTGGACGGCTCATATTAAGAAATTCAACCATTATTAACCAGTGTTATTCTAAACGCTAAACAGTCGGTCAATTATCGTTTAGCGATTATATTATTTGAACAAAACAACCAATTAAACAGATAAAATAGTCATTTAAATAGGATAAATATATGATTAAATAGAAACGGGTACTATATCCCGTAGCGTTTAAACAGTGAGTATATGGAACCGTTTAGGCGAACGGTGATTATAACACGACAATCGCATCTTCCGAAAGTCTAGGCAATTATTTGCTACTCAAGAAAAGAAGCCCAGAAACACGTGGGGGTGGTGTAGCAGAGAAATCTAAGACAAGAGAACACACACACTAGTATATATAATCGAAAGGCGGCTTGACACCGGTTATGGCTAGAACAAGGCCCCGGCCGCCACGAGCTGAACCGCGAGACGTGCAGGTGCAGCCGCCCCTGCAAAGCGGCCAGGCGTGAGCGCGAGCAGCAGCAGCGCAACGCCGGCCACCCAAATGAGGAAGCCCGCCGTGGCAGCGAGGGCGCGGCTTGCCTCGGTGGCGTCGTTGGGACCGGCGGCCACGGCGTGGAAGAGAGCCGAGGCCCCTAGCACCATGAGTAGCGCGGCGACGTCGCGGAGGAGACGACGGTGACGGAGTGCGGGGAGAAGGCGGCGGTGGGGAAGTGCTACCGCGTTGAGGACGAGCAGGAGGGCGCGGCAGAAGATGGCGAAAGCTGCCATTGGAATCGCAAATGTAGACGAGCAGATCCCAGAGCTTCAAGCTTGCAGCTGTGCGAGTGCTTTTGGTTTTGCTGGCATAAAATTGTTGGCGGTATGAAACGCTACTTATATAGGGCTAAAGACTTTGTTTGATTAGAGGGATATGTATGTATGCATTGTGCAAGACGTTTGCAGGAAACTGTCAAAGTAAGTGTACACGCATATCGGGAGGATGCAGTGCGCGGTGGAACCACACGCATATAGGCATCCGGACTTGTCAAAGGAAAGCACCAACAGATGGAAATACTCAAGTACACGCATATCGGCGTCGAGACTGTCAAAGGAAAAGGGCCAAGAGATGAAAGCAGTACACGCATATGAGCTTATCGGCATCCGGCGTATGTCATGGAAAGGAAAAGGCCCGAATATTTAGTTGGCTCCGGGCGCCTACGGGATACTCGTCTGTCCCAATTTATTTGTCATTTTCGATTTTCGTGTCACAAGTTTGACTCGATTTATAGAAAATACGTGCAAAATTTGTATATCTAAATAAATTTATTAAAAAAACTAGATTCAAAGATCTTTCCAATAATACTAATTATGTATCATAAATATTAATATTTTTTAATATATATTTTGTTAAAGTTGTTTATCGACAAACAAAAACGACAGATATTTTGAGACGGAGAGAGCATGTCACGGAAAGGAGAAGACCCGAATATTTGGTTGGCTCCGGGCGCATATGTCATGGAAAGGAAAAGGCCAAAAGGAAGGATGGAAAGGGCGAGGAGGATGCAGTGCGCACTGGACCGGGACTGTCAAAGCACAAGGACTGCTGACATGGCGTGCGTGTTTACGGTGCCAATCCAAAACCAAAGCCATCCTAGCGGTAGCATTATTAGGGATATTTTTCTTTCAAAAATTCAACAGCATAGAAAATGACAGAAAAAACGTGAACCTCCGAGCCTAGGTTCAAGAGATGTTGGAAGATATAAAGACCAAATCTAGTTCAAAATAATTACCTTTTTATTTATGTTTGCTAAAATTGACCACAATTTATGCAATTATTTTGATAGTTAACTAGAGGTCATGGAATGGAAATGGTGGGTCTTGGTTGTGTGATGCGGTCGAGGATGACTGCCGCGCTCCTCCCCCAACCCTAGCCCCTAGCGGGCTCCACCCTGTCACCGGCGCCCGCCTCCCCATTCCCTCCCCGTCCCCCTCCCACCTCCCCTCCCCCTCCCACTTCCTCCCCGCGAGCAACCTCCATTGCAACCGATGCCGACGCCGCGGCATCTCGACCACACCGCACGCCCTCCCCGTCACTGGCTCCATCGTACCCGACTCCAGGGCAGGCTACCGCTCCGGTTGCGATGGACGCCTCCGCCTCATCGCCCCCTCCTCCACGTCGAGGCCATGGCATCGAGTCCGCAGTGGTGGTGAGATGGCGCCGCACCCTGAACCAGGACCGACGGGAGGGTTAGCCTCGCCGGCCGCCGGGGACGGGCCTACCGGCGCTGAGGAAGACAGCCACGACATGCCTCCGCTCGATCTGCTCAGGTCCAAGGTGGTTGGTGGATCCAGCGCGGACGAGCCCCGTGCCGTCGATTTGGCGACCGCCATGACTGCGTGCAGCCGAAGTAGTAGCCGCCATTGCCACGGCACGCGAGCTCGCCGCGGTGGTCTACTCTGGCGTCAGGGATCGACATCTTTCTCGTCCACCCTTCCGCGTCCGCCTAGAGTTGTTCCGGCTCACTGCCAGTCACGGGGAGCCCAGTGTGTGAAGGCCCCGCCGTAAGTTCACCGTCCAAGCTATCCCCTTTTGCCCAGCCCTTCAGCCCGCGGGAACGCCCGGAGGGACGCTCCAAGACTCGTCGTTGGGCTAAGGATGATCTCCTTGGGGCCTCTAATGCAGAGCATGCGCCGATCGTCTCCCCAGCCACATACCTCGACGCGGCTCAGCGGGGCCAGCAATGGCCGAGGACGTCGCCCCTGGCTTGGGAGCCTGGCCAGACATCACCGGAGGCGTGCATAGCAGTGCTGCTGGTGCGTGCCTCTGAAAGCTCTAGTTTGATTCTGGTGAATTGATGAAACCCTAAGTGCTAACCCTTTTGCTCTAAGTGAATATGAGATAGGGTAGCACATTCCAAGTGGTGGAGCAAATGATCATGATCATGATGATGGTGATGGTCATAGAGATGAAGTGCTCGGGCTTGGAAAATAAGAAAGAGAAAAACAAAAAGCTCAAGGCAAAGGTATATTTGATAGGAGCTCTTTGTTTTGGTGATCAAGACACTCAGTGAGTGTGATTACATTTAGGATAGATAGCCGTACTATTAAGAGAGGTGAAACTCGTTGTGAAATATGATTATCAAAGTGCCACTAGATGTTCTAATTCATTGCACATGCATTTAGATTCTAGTGAGTGCTAACACTCTTAAAAATATTTGTGAAAATATGCTAACAAACGTACACGAGGTGATACACTTGATGGTTAGCGCACTTGAGCAAGGGTGGTGAAGTTGGTGAAGAGGAGACGTTGTTTCTCACGATCGGACGCAGGACCGGACTCTGGACTTGTGCGTCCAGTCAGTGGTGAAGTAGCGTGGTCTCGGTCTTGATGACCGGACTCTGTACGCCAGAGTGATCGGACGCGGAGGCTGTGGGTCCGGTCGGCAGTGACGTATGGTGACGCAAGCAGTCGTGGCACGCGGAGAAGATCGGACGTTGCCGTGCGTCCGGTCACACCTAAGCAGACACGTCCGATCGCGTTTGGGCGGCTCTGGACCCTCTCTAGAGTCGTCCTGACTCACGGTGTCGAGGTGTCAGGCCCACATGGAGGCGCGTTCGATCTCGGCGCGTTGGCAGCGTGAGGGTGCGCAAGCGGACGCGGTGGCACAGCGTCAGGTCAGGGCTGGCGCGTCTGGTCTCAACTTGACACATGGCGTGGGGTCTGCTGACCATTGGAGATCTATGGCTCACGTTTGATGGTGGTGACACGTGGCGTGCATCGTGCGACCGGATGCTGGACGCGTGCGTCCGGTCACCCCTGACCGGCGCGTTCGATCGCTGCGCAGGGGCTGCCCCTTGAGCCCAATGGCTCTATTTCATCGGGGCTTGTATTTAAGCCCCATGGCCGGCTCTTGCTCACTCTCTTGGCCATTTGTATTGAGTATACATCCTAGTGAGCATAACTAACACTCTCTAACTCACCTTGCTTGATTTGATCATCTAGTGAGATTTGAGAGCATCCAAGTGCATTACTTTGAGTTATTGCATCTACAGGCACTTGGTGATTGTGTTTCGTTGCGGTTTTCGCTTGTTAGTTTTGGTGGTTGCCACCTAGACGGCTTGGTACAATTAGAATCGTCGAGCGGAGGGTGGTGCTTGTCTTCGGCTCCGATCGTGGTGATTGTGAGGGGTTCTTGACCTTTTCCCGGTGGAGAGCCAAAAGGTACTCTAGTGGATTGCTCGTAGCTTGTGGATCCCCATCTTGTGTTGGTTGTGCGGCACCCGATTGCGGGTTAGGCGTGTGATGACTATTAGCGTGTGAACCTCTAATTGGATGTATCACTACAACAAAGATGTAGCTTGCCGATAAGTAAGTGAACTTCGGGGATAAATCATTGTGTCATCGTTATCCCTGGATTCTCTTATGATTGATTATTGATTATCTCTTGCTATGGCAGTATAAACATCACTACCTCTCTTGTATTTACTTTTCTAGTGTAGCTAAGCTCTTTAGTGTAACTAGTTTTGAGAGCTAGCTTGTGTCTTGTCTAGTGGTTAGTGAGTGTCTTTAGTTAGTCTTTGAGAGCCCATTAACTTAGAGGGTAGTGGCTTCGCCTCTTGTGTGAATTAGAGATCATAACAACTAGAATTGTGGACAGGAGGCTTGCATTTTTAATAGGCTAGCGCAACACTCACTTCGCTGTTTAATTGTCTAACCACTTGGCTTAAGTGTTGTTGTAGAAAATTTTATAGGCTATTCACCCCCTTTAGCCATTAGGACCTTTCAGCCTCGCCGGCCACGTCCGCGCGGCTCATCCACGGCTTCCTGTCCGGGGCAGGGATGGCGAGAGCGGAACCAGCTAGGGTTCTCGCGGTCGTGCGCAGCATCAGCCGACCCATCTGAGGCTAGGACAGCAGCCTGCTTACGGCTCCTGACAGCGCTTCTCCGCACTAGACGCCGGCGGTTGGCGTGAGGTCCTTTCGCATGGGCCGTTAGGAGGCCACAACGAGGCCCCGCCACCGCGTCCGCTGCCTCGTTTCCTGCCAGAGCTGCATGAAAAATGCTTCAAGTGCCTCTCCTCATCGCACAGGGTGGCGACATGCAGGCTGCCGCAGCGTTGCATGCGTTGCAAGGGCTTCCTCTATCGTGCGCGTGACTGCAAGTGGTTGTGGGCAGCAGGTTCGACAAGGACTGTCATTCCTGCTGACTGGGGCGCCCTACCTCGACGTGTTGCCTAGGGTCGCTGCGACCCCTCGCGCACTCAGGGTGACACGTCGGGCTCGGTTGAAGCGGCACCAAGTGCTGTTGAGTGCGGCGGTGGAGGGCGTCGACGTTGGAGACGCTGGAGACGTCGGCGACGGCCGAGGAGGGACGGCACAGCCGTCGCAACGGCCTCCACTATTGCCACCAACAATGTTACTCGGGAAGGTCACAGCGAGATGACCAGCGAGACGCATCATATATGGGGCCTCTCCGAGCTCTATCCGTTGTTGCTCTCAACATACCCGGACGCCATGCACACTGCATGCGAAGTCTTAGAGGACCCACGCTGGAGGAGGTTGCAGCCTCGTTCGCAGCAGCCACCAGTGCGTGCACCGGCGCCACTTCGACGATGACCTCCCACCCCGCTCAACTGACACCGGACTCGGTTCCACTGCCACTCGAGCACGGTCGGTCTCAGGTCACGCCGCCTCCGGCTGCGTAGACCACCTCAGGAGGTGACGCGCCTACGTAGGACGAGGTGGGCGGTATGTCTGGCTTCGGTCTGGCTGAGACCATAGCAGTTGCAGACATGTTCAGTACGCTGAATCGGGAGGACCGCACAATCGACGTCAGCGACAGCTCCGCCGCACGCCGCCTCAAAAGCTTCACCAGGCTTGTGCTGAAGGAGGTCGACTCTCCGTTAATCTGTGAGCCTCCCAAGAAGCCTCTTGCTAAGTCGGTGTTGCCGCTGTGGAGCAGGCGATTGGCGGCTCAGCCCCCCTCTCGAGTATCTGCTTCCAAGTGAGGTGAGGTGCTGATCATGCAGCATATAGGCTACAACAAGGGTCCATCAGCGCCCTCCGCGTAAGGGTTGGAGGCATTTGACAAGATCTTCGACGGCAACCTGACTGCGTCCAACATCGAAGCGTTGGACGCGCTCTTCCCAAACGGTGGAAATGACTCATCCAGGCAGCCGCGAACACGCAAGGCCACCTCCTAGGTCGCACCGCTGCGTCGGTTTTGATTGTTTTTCTTTATGTAATATCGAAAATAGAGATCATTTGCTAGGATGGTCCAGTTAGAGCTGCTTTTGGTTGAACTTCCTTCGGCGCCCGATAGAAGCGCGTTGTCTGTATGTTTAAACTCTTCTTCTTAATATAATGATACGCTAATCTTTTGCCTGTTCGAGAAAAAAAAAGATAGTTAACTAGATTAATAGTTAAAATTAGGGTTTATATTTTTAGATACTTATATAATTTTTTTAGAAAAAATATGAAACCTGTAAGAATAGTTATATTCAGGAGTTTACAATTAAAGAAATATAGACAATCAAATTAATTATAAATACACGGTTGCAAAATTTAATTTTAAATGATGTGTTAGCCTTGAAAACAATGCCATCAAAATCTCCACCGAAAATAGCCGAGTTCGATGCTGCAGCGTATTCAGTTTGTTCAGCCAACGTATCCGTCGTACTTGGGTTCAATTTCGAGTAAGGTCCGATGCCAAAAATTTTGCCAAAATTTTCAGATTTCCAGTCACATCGAATCTTTGAACACATGCATGAAGTATTAAATATAGATAAAAAATAAAACTAATTACACAGTTTAGACGAAATGGACGAGACAAATCTTTTAAGCCTAATTAGACCATGATTGGACAATATTTACCAAATAACAACGAAACTGCTACAGTAGCGTTTCGCCAAAAATTTTGCCAACTAAACAGCCCCTAACGCTAGACCTGCTCTAACTGGACGTGAATTGTGATCGGTGGTGAATCGATTGGTCAAATCAAAGCGGTTCGGTGTGACTTTGTGACGGATGTTTGACGAGAAGTGCAAGAAAAGTGCAGCAGAATCTCGCTCTGCTAGCACAGAGTATAGTTGTTAGCTATAGGACGCAGTCGTTGACATTTTTTTTTCTTTCTCTTTCTTTGTTTCTTCTCTCTACATGGACTCAGGGGCGGATCCAGGGCCCGGGCTGCCCGGGCTGCAGCCCGGGGCGAGTCCATGTAGCTCCTTTAACATATGTGGTGTTTAGCCTAAAAAACTATGATCTTAATTAGACAAAAGGAGACCTAGGAAGCAAGATCAGACTATTTTGAACGTGAATCAGCAGCTCAGCCCGGGGCGCAGCCCCGTTCTGGATCCGCCCCTGCATGGACTTCAAACGGAGTCGGAGGCTAGAGGGGATTAATTGCAATGATAGTTGGAAAAGCTTCACAAGGGTGGCAAGCAGTCAAAATCATATTGCTCCATCAGATAAGAACCCTCTATTCCAATGATTATTCTCATTTGGCAATCATATGACAGTTGCAGACTCATCAGCATGCATATGACAATCAAAAGATTATTTGAGACACAATCGAAATGGACAAAAAAAAGGTCATTATAGCATGACAATTACACCTTCTTCTTCTTAAGGGTCTGTTTAGTTCCCAAAAATTTTCCCAAATAACTACGGTAACGAATCTTTAGACACATGCATGGAGTATTAAATATAGATAAAAAAATAAAACTAATTACATAGTTTAGCTGTAAATCATGAGACGAATCTTTTAAGCCTAGTTAGTCCATGATTAGACACTAATTACCAAATAACAACGAAAATGCTACAATAGTTTTTTGCAAAAAAAAATACGAACTGTACAGGCCCTAAGAATAATAGTACAACGAGTCTAGACGATTTGCTAGCTTTAAGTACTTACACAGGCCTTGTCCAAAAAGTGTCAAAATTTTTTTTGCATAGTAACTATCACATCGAATCTTTAGACGCATGCATGGAGCATTAAATGTAGGTAAAAAATAACTAATTACACAATTTGTCTGTAAATGCCGAGACGAATCTTTTGAGTCTAGTTAGTCCATGGTTAGACAAATTTTGCCAAATAACAAAAAAAAAAGTGCTATAGGATTTTTTTCCCAAAAAAATTTCACAACTAAACGGGCCCGTCTAACAATAATATATGGACACGACAGCAATATTCTTTTTTCTGAACTTGACCAGGAGCACTGACATATAGACGGCTGTAATTAATGAACAACAACGTACATGGACACGACTAATACGACATGTAAAAAAACAGATCCGACAGAGTACTTGACACCGGTACCGATTTAATTATTAGGTTTAGCAGAGCAGCTGGACACGTCTACGTAACCGGGAGCAATTGCTGATATGCATGTGTACGTAGCTGTAGTGTGCGTCGGCTAGAACTAGAACAAGGCCCCGGCCGCTGCTTGCACGACCTGAGCCGCGACACCTGGAAAGCGACCGGGCGTGAGCGCGAGCAGCAGCTGCGCAACGCCGGACACCCAAATGAGGAAGCCCACGGCAGCGAGGGCGTGGATGTCGTCGGTGTCGTCATTGGGACCGGCGGCGACGGCGTGGAAGAGAGCCGAGGCCCCAAGCACCATGCTGAGTATCGCGGCGTCGTAACGGTGGAGCCGGCGGCGACGGAGCGGGGGGAGAAGGCGACGATGGAGGAGGGTTGCTGCCGCGTTGAGGACGAGCAGGAGGACGCGGCAGAAGATGGCGAAAGCTGCCATTGGAATCGCAAATGTAGAGGAGCAGATCCTAGGAGGTGCTTGCTGTGTGATGAAAATGGTATGTAACAGGTACAAATGTGGAGGAGCAGATACTAGAGCTTCAGGCTTTGCCCCAGTGCAGGTGCTTTTGGTACTTATAGCCAAGTCCCGGAACCGGACAATAAATCTTACGCGCCGATGCGGCCATTTTCAATCGGCGAGACGTCAAAGTCTCCGATCTCAAAAAAATAAGCAGTGAAAGTCCTTACATACGAGTCCAAGTCCTTACAAACGAGTCACCTTCAGATAACGAGGATACAAAATGATTCTAATCTTGCCTACTTGCTCAAATCTGACAAGCAAAATACAAAAAGATTCTAATCTTGCAAAACGCCCTAGCTAATGCTAATTTCGAAACCTTACAAGTTCTGGTTCATAATTTGATTTGAACATTTATTCAAAGGTGTTACACTAATTCAGCGCTTTGAAAGCCTTAGTTCTTCAAGTTCATAATTTTTTTTTTCTAATGAATCAAAGTTTCGCTACAATAATTCAGTGCAAACACTCTGATTGATAGTTTGTTTTCAACATTTCTTCATCTAATGAATCGTCACTTCTATAATTAATTCAGTCTAAACACCAATTCAAAACTGATCCCGCCAGTTTGATAATAGGATTGAAAACTATCATGAAAACCGAACATTGTCTCCATCCAAAATCTTAACGCATCCTGTTTCCATCCAAAATCTTCACGCATCCAAATTCTTCACGTCATCTTAAGGTTGCCAATCCAGTACAATTAGGGATCAACGCAGAAACTGTAAAAAAATATGTGATATTTTGCTTTGAGACAACATCAAAATTCATTAAATCACATAGTAAACTTTTAGATATACGTCAAATAATAATTATATACAATAGAGTTGATCATCAAAAAACACTGAACTCAAATTAAGTTAAAAGTGCATGGTAACAGATTTTAATTTTAATTCTAGAAAATGTTGGATGAAATGGACACTAAAGTCAATTTGGTGAATCCATAACGACGTTACAAAGAGAACGGCTCCAAATACAGGTCCTTTGGAAAGGAGAAAATTCCCACCAGTCCCGTTCAATCTGGGTAAGGGGCGACATCCCTCCATTTTCACTGATGCAAATGTTCTATGGATGAGTTGCGAAAGAGTAGAAAATTTCTGTTACATTAAAATAAAGATGCGTTTGCAAACATGTTCATGTAACAGCTGTCCCCCCAACCATCCAATTTTGGGCGGATCTACGGTAGGTGCATGGGTACAGCTGTCCCCCCAAAATTACTGGAAAAACACCAAGTATATATATCCTTTAATAAACTGTACATGTATAATACATTGCTAAATACAATTGCTAGCCTGCTCAGCTCATACGCCAGCCCCAACACTCTACATTCGTTGCTTTCTTGGCCCAACAACAGCCCAGTTCTAAACTGCACAACACGTATTGATGTATATATATGCAATCTGCCGAACACTCGAACAGCTAGACGAAACGACGCGACTTCCTTCCTCAACCCCGCCCGCCCGCCCGCCGGCAGCTGCAAAGACAGAAACCCTTGTCGTGACGTCGCTGAGACACTGACGGCCGGCCGGCCGAGGCGCTGCTGCCGATCCGTCCAGCAGTCCGACACTGCTTCCCTGATGCAAACGGTAAAATTCAGTCTGGTTCCATTCCAACCAATCATTAGACATTAGTTCAGTAATCAATAGTTTTGGTTTGTGGAATTCCTCTTCTAATTTGACCAATTATTTTCTTAGAAAATATTCGTCCCTAGAGTACTGAGTGATCAATATGTATTTAATTTTATTATTGCAGAACATCAAGCAACATCACCAGCATGAAGAGGAATAACAATCTTGCATCTCTATGGAATGCTCGTTCTCAGAAACAGAAAGCAAAAAAGGTATCTTTGTCCACTCCAAATCAAGCAGGACCTGAAAATCCTTTTGAAGAAGAAATACGCGAGACACAGGAGACAGAAGATCAAGAAGCAAGACATGAAAATCATGGTGAGGAAGAAATACATGAGGCACAAGAGACAGAAGAGGGAGCTTATGATGTTGACCGTCTTCCCCATGATCCTGGAAAGAGGATCCCCATCATCCAATATTCTGCAAGTGAGCAAGATGCAGCGAGAAGAGGATATATTGCAAAAGGGCCATGCCAGCCAAGGACATATAATTTTCCACAACATGAGGCACAAGAGACAGGCGTGTGAAGCTTTAGTTTCTATCATACTATAATTTATAAGATTTAGTTGGAAACATGTAACTTTGTTCTATCTATATATAATCGCAACTATTTTATCATCTTTTAGTGATTTAATTATGTCATGTCCATGTTGATGAACTATATCGTTTTCGTCCGTACCCCGTGATTGAAATCCTAGATCCGCGACTCCCATCCCTCACAGATCAATCACTTGAATTTAAGCTGAACGGTTGTATCGGTGTAGGAAAGAAATGACATGACAAGTGGGGCCGTGTCAGCAAGTGGAGGTAGGAGAGTAAGAGGGGTATTTTGGTCCATACGGAAATATGGTGATCTGCACATGGGCGTGCAAGCGTACAAAATGGCGTATTTTAAACTTTGAAAGAATTGAAACACTAACCCTATTAAGCTAGCCACAATGTCCTAGATCCAATTCGATGCCCCAAATAGCGATGATCGATGCTTCATTTTCCATTTTTTTTGACGGTCCTTCATTTTCCATTTGAGCTGCAGTGGACAACGATGCTTAATTATAAAAATTAAGTATCACTTTATTCTCGCACCTCATAACCTTTCATCTCACTATGTCACCTGCAAGTGGGACCATATACTTTTCTCCTAGAGCCAGCACTGATGCATGTTCTTTTCCTGATGCCAAAGTTTCTGGATGCTTGAATTTAGTTTTGCAACGTGCCGACATCAAGGCTGAGATCACAAAAAGAGCTTGAAACATCATTATTCCTACACATTGTGTCGGCATGTGACACTGCTTATAGGGATTTATTTATAGGGTGCTGGATCTGGAAGAACAATCTTTTTTAATGCGCAGCACAAGGCAGATTCGTTTTCCGGCACAGGTCGTTTTCATGGCAGGGGCAGCAAAGCAGACGAGTTTCTGGGCGGGTCGTTTTCAACTTTTCATGGCAGGGGAAGCAAAGCAGACGAGTTTTCGGGCGGGTTGTTTTCATGGCAGGGGCAGCAAAGCAGGCGAGATTTCGGGCGGGTCGTTTTCATGGCAGGGGCAGGAAAGCCAGATGGGGTTTTCCGGCGGGTCGTTTTCATGCGCTGGGGCAGGACAAGCCAGACGCGCAGGCGAATAGTTTTCTCGGGAGCACCCGGAATGGTTTTCCCGGAAAGAGCAATTATATGCTGTACACCTAGTGTTAACAAGCAAAAATGTATCGGCATGGATTGGGTTGCACCATCGTGTTCCTAACATAGAAGACGTGCTAGAAAATATTTGGCGCGATATAACTCAAAGCGGAAAGCAAAAGGAGATGACGGAACTGCTTTCTCGAAGCGGCTAGGTCGGGGTGCAACCGGGATGGCGGCTAGGCCAGGTTCAAAAGCTGGCCACACCGAGGTCATGGACTTAAGTGCCCAGGCCTCGGTGCTGAGTCAGGCCACGCCGAGGTCTGGGCCTCGGCGTTAACTAGCGTGACGCCGAGGTACGTGGGCCCCACTGCCACGGGATATACAATGACCGGGAGTCCACACAGACATGGCACCAACTCAGCGTCACCTGATAGTACGCCGAACCACAGACCTCGGCGTGAGGTCCTAAGATGCTGAGCATTTGGTCTATTTTAAAAAAAATGATTCACCAGGGGTATATTTATAAAAAATGTTTTTAAAAAGGACCAAAACATAAATTTTTCACGATCTTCACCATTCTATACTAGCTGGGCAGGGTATTGTTTGTTGCAGAGTGTATGGTTGTACACGAATGCGTCCATCCAGCTCTTGCGCTTTTGCAGGCGCACAACAGACACTTTTGCAGTCAGGCCAGGATATCCAAGTGTAGGCCGCATGTTTCGCCCCGCCGACCTGTCCTCCGGAGAGACGGGAGAGAGAGAGAGAGCGGAGGGGGGGCAGACGGAGCTGCGGCGGTACACATAGGGTGTGTTTGGTTCATTTTCTCGCCAAGCCTGGCTAGCAAAACTAAAACATGCTACCTTGACAGTTTGGTTAGGAATTGGTGTGTTTGGTTGTCTGATTTAGTTTCATAGAATCATCTCTTCCTTCGGCTGGTAAGTTTATCCCTTCGAGGACTTCAACCGAACAGGTGGTGGGCATGCTTGGCGAGCACCAGCGACCACCGCAGGACCTGGCGAACGAGCATGAGCCCGCACGGGACCTCCTCCGCCACCGCGCAGCACAGACCGCTGCTCGAGCCCTCCTCCTCCTCCACGTAGCACCTGGCGACCGCCGCTTGTGCGTGTTGCCGGCGCGAGCCCTCCACCACCTCCTCCTCCTTCGCGCAAGACTTGGCGCCCGCCGCGAGCTCCTCCACTGCAGCGCCCCGTGCCCATCGCAAGCGCGGCCAGCATGGTGACGTGGTGAGGGAGAAGATCCGCAGCACATGGAAGACAACGACCTCGACGGACCATGACCGTAGCACAGGGAAGACGACGTGCTGGCTGGTGCCGCTGCACTTCTTTGCGGTGGGCTAGACCTTCTCCTCCGGCGCCGCGCTCTCCACGCTGGCCACGCCGTCTGGTCCACAGCACCGCCGCGCCGCTCCACGCCACCGTGCCGTCTGGGACGAGCTGTCCACGCCACGAGCAGGAGCACGAAGATGCACCGGAGCACAAGCATGATCCGCGCGTGGTTGATTCGGCGGAGTCGAGGAGGAGTGTGGGTTCGGCGGAGTGGAGGAGATGTGCAGCCGTGCGGGTTCAGCCGAGGTAAGCGGAATCGGTTGTGGAGCGAGACGGAGCCAGGCTACGATAAAATGAGGGGATTGGTCGTTTTCAGGGAGCCACCTTGACCATACAAAATGGGCTTGTGCAAATCTGGCTAACAGGCTTTACATGGAACTCAACATGCCCAAATTGCATTGTAGACTAGGGACTAAGCCAGACAACCAAACACACCATACGAGCCCTGTCTGACAGTCTCTCTCGGGGATCAGGGGGCTCGGTCTGGGCCGCTCTCTCTCTCTTTCAGCTTTCACAACGGTGTAAACGGTTCATGGGAGGGAGCTAGCGACTATAGCTGGTCATTTTGTGTGTGGAGCCCATTTTAATTTGTGCTTGTGCATATACACACACGTTGCATTGGCTTCCCTTGTTGAGCTCTCTTTCTCCTCCGGAGCACTCCCTCTGTCAGAGGGTGTTTCGCACGGCTCCTCTTAAGAGGCTCCTCTATTTTTTTTACTGAAAAGCAACTTCTCTATAAAAATATTTGGCAGGATTCCTCCATAGGAGCCAGAGCCGGAGACGAGGAGAAGTCCTACCAAATAGGCCCTTCCTGGCCCTGTTAGTTGTCGTAACGGCCCCCTCACGCTTTCTACAAAAGATACGACACATCCCCGCGTCGTGACGAGCTTTGTGAGGCAGGGCCAACGGACAGCACCACTGCTGGCTGGCCTCGCAAGTCATTGGTGCAGCTGTAGCCGCAGGTGCAGACGCAAACGCAAACGCAAACGCAAACCCAAACCCAAACCCAACCGCTAGCTGCGTGCCGAACGGGACATGTCTGGGACACGTGAAACGTCTAGAAGCATGAAGCGTCGTAGCACCGCCGAATAATGGAACGCGTGCGCGGTGCCGCAGCCAAGATGAAGTGGTCCATAGGCCCACTTGTGGATCACAAGTTTTTTTTTCGGTGATGCTACATGTCTTACGTCCGACACGAGCAAATCATTGGACGCTCCCACGAGCTCACCGCCGTGTTGCTTGCACTTTTACCCTGCTGCTCGTTCTACCCGTGAGTTTATTAAAAAAATCATTCATCCTTATCCCTTCCACTTCCTCTTTCCCTGTCGCAGCGTCTCGTGGCTGCCCCGTCCAAGACGCGTACGCACACTTCCCTCGCTGTTGTCGCGCGCCCTATCCGCCGCCGCTCGCTCGCACCCCGTTGCGTGCACCTCTCGCCCCCTCCCGTCGCGCGCTGGTGCTAGTGGTGCTCGCTCCGCCCGTCCCGCGTGTCGCTTGCCCGGTCGGAAGCTCGGTGCTGGTGATGCTCGCACGCGCTGCTGGTGCTGGATGCTAGTGGTGCTCGCACGCTGCCACTCGCCGCTAGCTCCCAGCTCGACGACCAGAATTGACCCGCACATGCACTCCCTCTCCCCTATGTTGCACACATATGTTTCAAGTGTTTTGGACATTTTTAGTGGTATGTTGCAGTTATTTTATATGGATATTGAAAAAGTAGATGGGGATGTTGCACGTGTTGCATATGTTGCAAGTGTTTCAGAGACATGTTGCAAGAGTTTGTTCAAAATGTTTGATCTATTCCAAACGTATGTTGCAAGCATTTTGATCTAATGTTGTATATGTTTCACACATATGTTGCAACAGTATGTTCTAAATGTTTCAGTTGTTCTAATCTTCTGTCGCAGCAAGTGTTTTCATGTTTCAAGTTGCAAGTGTTCTATCTGGATGCTGCATATGTTTTCACAAATATGTTGCAAGTGTATGTTCTAGATGTTTCATCTGTTTCAGACGTATGTTGCATTCAAGTGTTTCATGTTGCATGTGTTTCATGCTATTCAGAGAGTTATGGGGCATGGGGGAGTGATGGTGGCACGACAGGGACGTCGGGGAATGGGGCGCAACGAGCCAGTTGCTAGCGGACGTGGCGCGCGACGCGTTGGGGGCCAGCGGTCAGGGGCATGACGGGGCAGGGCGAACAAATGGGCGCGGGTACGCGGATGGGGGCGGGTCGAATCGAGGCGGACGGGGTGGATTGCGAGCGAGTCATATGGACACGACGACGGCGCGATGCGCATGCAGGCAGACGAATTAGCGGGCAAGGGCAGGCTATGCAGGCGCGTGCGGGAAATGGGCGTCCGACGGAATCGTATCCTGTCGGACGTCCGGGCGCTAACACGTCCCTTTTATGAGAATTACTGTATAGCAAGCCGAACTTCCACTAGTTATTATATACGGTGCACAATATAGACATGGTAATTATATACGGTGCAGATACAGAAGTACTACGTTGGCTGCAGATGTGGCACGGATTTGTCATGCAAGGATTCATGCTTCATTCCAGAGCCCCGCTCAACTGGGCGCTCTGCACCAGAGGAATTACAAAGACAGCACAAGCATAGCCCCACGAAGCACCAACATCCTGATGATTATAAAAAAACACCAAACCAAACCTACCAGAACAAAATCGGAACAGCAATGTTGAGATGACATGTCTCATGTTTGGAGCCATGCCCATACGTTTATTTGTGCTCCTCATGTGCAGCCTTCGATCAGAAACTGAACTGGAGATTCAGTATTGTTTGATAAATTCAGAGAACAAGGAACATGCTGTTATATAATATATTATATATATGGAGAGGTCTAGCCAACAACGGGTTGTTTTAGCCCCTCTCATCAACCAAATTTTTTTCATACATTTACACTGTCTTGTAGCTATATTTACACCACCTTACTACTATATTTAAAGTGATTTTTTCAGTGTAATTTATTGAACAAAGTGATGTAATTTGAGAATAACACAAATATATGACAATTTTTCAAAAAAAACTATAAATTATTTATATGGATTCCAGACATCAGAGAAATATATGTCAAATTGTTCGTAAATTCTTCAGAAATTTCAAAAAAAAATGCACATAAGAGATTTTTTTTAGAAAACCGGGAATGTATTTCACACGTAGAACATATGGTTTACATTGCACGACACGGACAACAATATTGTTGTATTATGTGCCCGTGAGTCATTGCAAGCCTTGTTATTTTCGCTGCCTTCTTCTAAATATAATATAATCACGTTGCTAACTTGCTGCATTTTGTACATGAAGGGATTGAATGCACTGGGGAATATGACACAGATGTTGCCCGTGCACGGTACATCGAAAACAAGTTACAGGAGCATCAGACGCGGGCAGGCCGCACCGCTCAATCTCCGATTATGCTGGAGAACGAGGACGACGACGACACAGCCAGGTTGAGCGATCTCATCGCTCTAGCGGAGGCGGGCTTATAGGCGGGGAAGGAGGACGACGACACTGGCAGACTGAGCGATCTCATCGCTCTAGCGGAGGCGGGCTTGCAGGCGGAGGAGGATGAGGACACCTTTTTCTCTCAGGCTACAGAGGCCATAGATGAGGCGGAGGCCGCTTACTACAAGCGAAAGGCAGATCGGGCCAACGCGGGTGAGCCTAGCCACATGTCAAATGCGGAGGAGGACGCGTTGTTTTCTCAGGCCGCAGATGAAGTGGAGACCGCTTACTACAGTCGATGGCCCGATCAGGGCATTGCAGGTGAGCCTAGCCACAGCAACGAGGTGGTGGTAAAGGATTGGTACTCGGACGACGAGTTGCTTACTCAGTATGTTTCTGACTGAGGATTGGTAGAGCTTTGGTACAGATTTGGTTGAGCAGGGTTAGTTCCATGCTTTAGTACTTACCAATGTTTGTACTAGAACTTTCTCGGTTTGATGATGTATTTTATTTCATTTTAGTTGTGTCGTTGAACAAGTATGATAAATATTATCCATGGCCCCTTGCTTATATTAAGAGTATAGTTATATACATTGTTTGGCGTTTAGGACTCATACAAAGAATTATTGCTCGGTTAGTGATGAATGTGAAGCAAGGGGGTGAACACGCTTGCCTGCCGCGACGGGGCGCGCAAAGACTGCCATGCCATAGGGAACGACGCGTCTAGGCTGCCGCGCCCCCAGCAATGGCGCGGCAAGCCTGCCGCACCCCCGGTCATGGCACGGCAGCCTGAGGCTTGTTTGCAGCGCGTACGACCTATTTATGTGCTCTCAAATGGTACTCAATAGCACAAGGTTGATGGAACACTTAAAGACGACAATCACCACCACTTCAAGTTCGACATACAAGGTCGATGGAACACTTAACATAGAGGACAATAACCACTATACAAGGTCCATATATAAGTTCATTGATACATGATAGATGTAATTTCAACATACTAAACATATAGGACAACAACCACTACAAGTTGGACCAAGTGCACAAGTTCGTGAACTAATTAAGTTCGATACATAAATAGCATGAAAAGGGCTCAGTTATCTTGCTGTCATGACCAACTGTACCTACAATAGCATGAAAAGGTAAGTGACTTATGCACTGTACTTTGCTATGCTTACATAAGGAGCTCATAAGTTCTCATTTGCTATGCTTACCTACACCCTATGTCCCTAGAGTGTACGGCTCCCTCGGACGCCTCCGTCTCTTCGGATTGGTAGGTAGCACATTGGGGGTGTACCCAACGTCGGTGCGGTCGCGATGACGGTGGTGATGGCCAGGGTGCTACGCATGGCTCATCCCCTGCAAATATATAAGACATGTTTATGTCAAACTATGGCATTCTTAGATTACATTGGCTAGGTAAGTTAAAAAAGTAGTTTTCTTATTACCTGTTCATCGCCTTGGGTTCCCAAAGGGGCATCCAACAGCAGCGACATGCCAATCTCTTGCTAGTGGTAAGGGTCCATCTGGTGCTGGTACGGCCCCTGCTGGTACGGTCGCTACTGGAAAGGGCCCAGCTGAAAAGTGTTGGTAATTAGTGACAATGCCTAAGTACTAATCCTATACCTAAGTTGTATGTAGCATATGAGGATTAGTACATTCCAAGGTTGGTGGCAAGATGGACATGGTGATCATGATGGCCACACTTGGATTTGGACGCAACCCTACGTGATCAAGGAAAAGGTATATGCTTAAGGGTTGTGTTTTAGTAACCAAGACACCTAGTGGGTGTGGTTACATTATAGGATAGATAGTCGTACTATAAAGAGGGGAATAACGTGGCTATTGAACTCCTAAGTGCCTCTAGTTGTGCATTTCATAATCATATGCATTTGGATAGAACTAATAACGCCTCGAAAAATGATTGTGAAAATGCTAACACACTCACACATGATGAGATCACTTGGTGGTGTTAGCACGTTTGCGAAGACGGTGGAGTTTGAGCGGTAGAGAGGGTTTGGGGTCCTCTCTCCCTCTCGCCGAGCTTGCGAGGCGGGATTCAGGCGTTTTCGAGGAGTTGAAACGACTATTTTCCACTACGCCGGAAGTCGGAAAAAAAACGGAAGCGAACGGAGGTCACAGAGGTGACCGGACGCTGGACCGGACGCGTCCGGTCAGCGTTCAGCGTCTACGCGTGTTTCAGTTTGATGATCGGACGCGCATCGTGTCCGGTCACTGTCGACCGAACGCGTCTGGTCGTTCAGGGAGCTTACTGGACTCCAACCGGACGCTGGCACTGTGGTGTCCGGTCAGTTCTGCAGCGCGTCCGGTCACTGTTTCGTTGTGCACTGCTCAGGCTTGACCAGCGCGTCCGGTCAGTCACGGGACCAGCGCGTCCGGTCAATCCTAGCGCGTCCAGTCTGGGCGACGAGCACGTCCGGTCGGTGCTTCGCGACTTAGCCGTTGTGCGACCGGCGCGTCCGGTCAGTTGGACCAGCGCGTTCGGTCAGCGCGATTTTGGCTGTTTTAAGTTTCTAACGGCTCTATTCGAAGGGGTACGTCTATAAATACTCGTTGGTCGGCTCAAAGCTCTCTCTCTCGAACATTTGATATATTGTGAGCACTTTGAGCTAAGTAACTCCCCTCCCACTCATCTCTCTTGCTTCTTTGTATATTCAAAGTGAGATTGAGTGATCCAAGTGCATTTGCATTGTGAGATTGCATCTAGTTGGCACTTGGTGGTTGATTTGCTGCGGGATTCTTGTTTCTCTTGGTGGTTGCCGCCACCTAGACGGCTTGGAGCAGCTTAGAGGCGTTGGCAAGAGTTGGTGATTGTTCTTGGCCACCTCCGGTGATTGTGAGGGGTTTGTGCCTACCTCGGTGAAGCGCCAAAGGCAACGTTAGTGAATTGCTTGTGTTATTTGCAACCTTTTGCCATTTGGTAGGTTCTTGTGGCGCCTTTTGAGAGGCTCGGTGTGTGACCGATTAGCCACCGAATCACGTGGTGAAGAGGGACACAACGTGGACTAGCGTGCCGGCAAGCACGTGAACCTCGGGATAAATCTTCGTGTCATCACTTTTATATTGTGATTGATTGATCCCGGTGTTCGGTTGTCTTGGTATTCATTGTTGATTATATTGGTTGGCTCATTACTTCGCCCTTCGGTGAAACTCTCCAAACTCAACTCCGTATTACTTTCTTAGTTATCTTTGCTAGCTAGTTAGCTTTGCTTTAGTAGCTCCTTTATGGAGCTTGCTAGTTGTAGTTGTAGTTCCGTCTCGGTTTGACTTGTGAGGTTGAGTGCAAATACTAGAATTATGAATTGGTTAGGTGGCTTGCAAACACCCCGTAGGCTAAGCAAAACTCGCATCTCGCTATTTGTTATATTGATAAACTTGTTTAGCTTGTCTTTGTAGAAAAATTTAAAAGGATATTCACCCCCCTCTAGCCATCAAGACCTTTCAAGTGGTATCGGAGCCGTGGTCACCATTTGTAAGGCTTAACAACCTCGGTGTAAGATGGCTCAAGTTGTGTTCAACCATGTCGGCGGCAAACCTCCATTCTTTGATGGTGTCTCATCTTTTAATCATTGGAAAAGAAAGATGAAGCATTATCTTGGCTCTATTAACGAGAAGGTTTGGGAGGTGACACATCATGATTATGCTATCATTGATCCCGACAACCTCACCAACAATGACCGCATCAACAACCAATGCAACACTATGGCTCTCAATACTCTCTATAATAGGATTGATGCAAAGGTCTTTGAGCAAATCAAGAATCTTGAGATGGCAAGTGAAGTGTGGACAAGATTAGAGGAAACATATGAGGGTACTTCAACGGTAAAAAGTGACAAGCTCTATATGCTCAAGGATAAGTTTGCAAGCTTCAAGATAAAGGATGATGAATCCATACCGGAGATGTTCTATAGGCTACAAGTTATTGTCAATGATCTCAAGAGCCTAGGAGAAGATGTCAAGAACAAGGACTTCTCACATAAGTTCTTGATGAACTTACCTAAGAAGTTTGCTATCTTGAGAAAGATGATCTAAAGAGAGGGTTTGGACAAGGTGACTCCAAACCAAGTACTTGGAGATGTCATGACCGATGCTCAATATGATGATGATGAAGATGAAGATGAGAAGAAGGAGATCAAGGTCAAGCAAGAGAAGCCCATTGCATTCAAGGCTTCATCCTCTAAGGGCAAGAGCAAGGTGGAGAGCGATGATGATGATCCATTCGATGATGAGACCATGGCCCTTCTAGTGCACAAGATGGGGAGGTTCATAAAGAAGAAAGGATATGGTGCAAGAAAGAGAAGGAACTTCATGAAGGCAAAGGAGGTGCTTTGCTACAATTATAATAGCCCCGATCATGTAGTGGCAAAGTGCCCCTATGAAGACAAAAGATATCATGATGGGGAGTTGAAGTTGAAGAAGAACAAGAAGGACAAGAAGGAGAAGAAAGAGAAGAAGAGCTTCACTATCAACAACAAGAAGAAGGGTGGTGGCTATGTGGTCACTTGGGATAGTGATAACTCCAATAGTGATGATGATAGCTCTAGTGATAATGAGAGGACCACTCGGCGAGCCATTGCAAGCATCTCCCTCTCCAACAAGCCATCCATCTTCGACACTACATCGACATGCCTTATGGTCAAGCCTACCAAGGTAAAATATGATGATAGTGATGATGATTCTTGTGCTAGTGATGGTTGTAGGAGTGATGATGAGGAGGATGAGGACTACTCCAAGGATGATCTATTAGGCATAATAGATCAAATGAGCAAGGGCTACAAGAGGACAACCAAGAAGTGCAAGATCTTAGAGCAAGAGCTCATTACCAAGAGCAATGAAAATGATGCCTTGATGGAGGAGCTTGTTGCTCTCAAAAAGAGTAAGGAGTACAAAGAAATTGAACAAGAGCTCAAAGCTCTTAGGAAATCCTTTGATGAGCTAGAGGCTTCTCGTGAGTGTCTAAAGGAAGACCACGAGGATCTTGAAATTGCTCACACTAGGCTTAAGGAAGCCCACTCCACTCTACTTGAGCTCATCAAAGAAAAGGACCTCAAGTTGGAGAAATTCATGAAGGAAGCTAAGGAGGAGCAAGTGATTGTCACTTGTGACATTCGACTAACATGTGATATTATTGATGATTCTTTATTTGTTGGTCCTACTAATGCTTCATGTAGCTCATCATCATCCATCACAACCAACTCTATCTTTACTACTAGTGATTCATCACTTGTGGTTGAGAATGAGACTCTCAAGAGAGAGGTGGATGATCTCACCCGCGCATTAGGCAATGCCTATGGTGGGGATGCCCGCTTGCTAAAATGCTTGGGTAGCCAAAGATTCTCTCTTAACAAAGAGGGTTTGGGCTATACTTCCAAGAAGGGCAAGGCGGCCTTTGCTACTCCAAAGCCTCACTTTGTGAAGGGCAAGTCATTATTGCAATAGATGCAAGCAAGTTGGACATCTAGAGATTAATTGCAACAAAATGAACAAGAACAAGAAAAATACTAATGTACCTTACATTCCTTTTGATTCTTGTTATGTGCTTACCAAGGATGAGAAGGGTGTTCAAGCTAAGTTTGTTGGTACACCAATTGTGGGCCCAAAGAAGAAGGCTATTTGGGTACCAAAGAACTTAGTTACTAACCTCCAAGGACCCAAACAAATATAGGTACCTAAAAGACATTAAATTATTTTGTAGGTAAATTACAAGGCCGGAGGAAGGCATTGGGTGCTTGATAGTGGGTGCTCTCAACATATGACCGGTGATTCAAGAATGTTCAACTCTCTCAAATCAAATGATAGTGACATTGATAGTATCACATTTGGTGACAATAGCAAGGGTGATGTAAAGACTCTTGGAAGGATTGCAATCTCAAATGATCATAGCATTTCCAATGTGCTCTTAGTTGAAAAGTTGAACTTCAATCTTCTCTCGGTTGCTCAATTGTGTAATCTTGGTTTCAAGTGCATATTTAGTGTTGATGATGTGGAGATAGTTAGTGTTGATGGCTTCAATTTGATCTTCAAGGGCTTTAGATATGAGAATCTATACTTGGTTGATTTCAATGCTAGTGACACTCAACTTTCAACATGCTTGCTCACCAAATCAAGTATGGGTTGGTTATGGCATAGAAGACTTGGTCATGTTGGCATGAAGCAATTGAACAAGTTAGTGAAGCATTACTTAGTTAGAGGCTTGAAGGATGTCACATTTGAGAAAGATAAGCTATGTAGTGCATGTCAAGCCAGAAAGCAAGTAGGCAACACTCATCCATTGAAAAACATCATGAGTACTTCCAAGGCATTTGAGTTGTTGCACATGGATCTATTTGGGCCAACTACATACACAAGCATTGGTGGCAACAAGTATGGGTTTGTGATTGTGGATGATTTCACTAGATATACATGGGTATTCTTTCTTGTGGATAAGAGTGATGTATTTGATATATTCAAGAAGTTCATCAAGAGAGTGCAAAATGAGTTTGAGATCACAATCAAGAAAGTAAGAAGTGACAATGGAAGTGAGTTTAGAAACACAAGAGTTGATGAGCTATGTGATGAGCTTGGAATCAAACATCAATTCTCGGCCAAGTATACACCTCAATCAAATGGCTTAGTTGAGAGGAAGAATAGAACCTTAATTGATATGGCAAGATCAATATTGAATGAGTATAATGTGAGTCATTCATTTTGGGCCGAAGCAATCAATACGGTTTGCTTCTATAGCAACCGCCTCTATTGCCACAAGTTCTTAGAGAATACACCATATGAGATCTTAAATGGAAGAAAGCCCAACATTGCATACTTTCGGGTATTTGGTTGCAAATGCTATATCTTGAAGAAAGGCACTAGATTGAGCAAGTTTGAGAAGAAATGTGATGAAGGATTTCTACTTGGTTACTCCACTACTAGCAAAGCTTATAGAGTATGGAACCTAGCTAGTGGACAACTTGAAGAAGTACATGATGTTAAGTTTGATGAAACAAATGGCTCTCAAGATGAAGAAGAAAACTTGAATGATGTGAGAGGAACTCAATTGACAAATGCTATAAAAGAAATAGATATTGGTGATATTAGGCCAAAACAAGTGATTGATGTGGATGACAACAAAGATCAAGTGCTCCAAAGTCCAATTACACAAGCTAGTGGTTCTCTAATGCAAAATCAAGCTAGTACATCATCTCAAATCCAACAAGACCAACAAGTGGCTAGTTCATCATCTCTAACTTATGATCAACATCAACATCCAAGCAATCAAGTCCAAGTGCTTCAACCAACTAACATTGCAAGAGACCATCCATTAGATTCCATCATTGGTGACATACAAAGGGGAGTTCAAACTAGATCAAGATTGACATCTTTTTGTGCTCACTCTTCTTTCGTGTCAATGAAAGAACCCAAGGACATTGATAAAGCATTGAGATATCTGGATTGGGTAAATGCAATACATGAAGAGCTCAACAACTTCAAGAGAAATGAAGTATGGGAACTAGTTGAGAGGCCTAAGGATCACAATGTCATTGAAACAAGATGGGTCTTTCACAATAAGCAAGATCAAGATGGGATAGTAGTGAGGAACAAAGCAAGACTAGTGGCTCAAGGTTACACACAAATAGAGAGTCTTGACTTTGGTGAAACTTATGCCCCGGTTACAAGATTGGAAGCAATTAGGATCTTACTTGCCTATGCTTGTGCTCATAATATCAAGCTATATTAAATGGATGTGAAGAGTGAATTTCTCAATGGGTACATCCAAGAGGAGGTGTATGTGGAGCAACCTCCCGGTTTTAAAGATGACAAGAAACCCAATCATGTATACAAGTTAAGAAAGGCTTTGTATGGATTGAAGCAAGCACCTAGAGCATGGTATGAAAGATTGAGGGACTTCTTACTATCCAAATGATTTATCATGGGCAAAGTTGATACAACACTATTCACCAAGAAGATTGGGAAAGACTTGTTTGTGTTACAAATATATGTTGATGATATCATATTCGGTTCAACCAATCAAGATTATTGTGATGAGTTTGGAAAAATGATGGCAAAGGAATTTGAAATGTCAATGATCGGTGAACTTAGTTTCTTCCTTGGACTTCAAATTAAACAAATGAAGGAAGGAACATTTATAAGCCAAACCAAATACATAAAGGATATGCTAAAGAAGTTTGGTATGAAAGATGCAAAAGGAATCACTACGCCAATGAGCACTAGTGGAAGCTTGGATAGTGATAAGAATGGCAACATGGTGGATCAAAAACTATATAGATCAATGATTGGTAGCCTACTCTATGTGACGGCATCAAGGCCTGATGTAATGTTTAGTGTATGTATGTGTGCAAGATTTCAAGCCTCAACAAGAGAAAGTCATTTGAAGGCAACAAAGAGAATATTAAGGTACTTAAAGTATACACAATATGTTAGATTATGGTATCCCAAAGGTGCGAGCTTTGAGCTAGTTGGATATTCAGATTCCGACTATGCCGGTGACAAAGTTGAGAGAAAGAGCACCTCTGGGACTTGTCAATTGTTGGGAAGATCACTTGTCTCATGGTCATCCAAGAAGCAAAATAGTATTGCACTATCTACCGCCGAGGCCGAATACATCGCCGCGGATAGTTGTTGTGCACAAATCTTGTGGATGAAGGCAACATTGAAGGATTTTGGAATCAATTTCAAGAATGTGCCATTGCTATGTGATAATGAAAGTGCCGTGAAGCTAACCAACAATCCGGTTCAACATCAAAGAACAAAGCATATTGATGTTCGCCATCACTTTATTAGAGATTATCAACAAAAGGGTGACATTGCTATTGAGAGTGTGGGCACCGAAGATCAATTAGCCGATCTATTCACCAAGCCACTTGATGAGAAGAGATTTCACAAGCTAAAGAATGAGTTGAACATACTTGACTTCTCCAACATGAGTTGATGCACCCCATATATGACATGCCTCTCCTTCGAGCCCCAAGGTACAATTGGTTGACATGTCATACATTCTATGCTAAGGACTTATTTAGTGCATCTAGTCATAATTTACATATTCTAGGCTCATTCATGAAAATCAAATTAATTTGAAGTTTATATGGTGCCACTATTGTTTCCATGACTTGTATGATCTAGTGGTAGCATATAACTTGTTTAAGTAGCTTGTGATCCTAAGTGTTTAATCTAGAAAACTTGTCTAAATATTTGCTTCAACATGGTGCATGATAACCCTTCTAGTGAGGTGTGAAGAAGCTTGCCCTTAGATCAAACCGAAGCATTTTATTTATATAAGCAATCTAGGTTGAATCACAAACTTGATCCTCACCCCATAATTCAACATGATAATCTATCTAAAATTGGTCTCTTGTGGTCATTGGTGCCAAAGGGAGAGAAAATGTTGTTCACAAAGATAGATTCTAAAGGGAAAGAAAACCTAAAGGGGACAATTGATAAAAGAAGGGGATTAACTAAAATTTCGAGCACACAAGTAGGGGGAGCAAGCTCTTAAACATGAATGTTGCATTTCCATGTGCACTTCATATATATGATGCATAGTTATGCATTTCTTTTTCTCCGATAAATTGCTTGTGTGGTGACTTGCTAGTATAATTTGAATGGTATATTGAGGTACTAGCATGAATAGGAAGTAGTTAGATTTTTCTTGCTTCATGTTTTTCAAAGTGGTACTAGAGCCTTGCTTATAATGTTGATCTCACGAGGTTTCTAGTTATGTTTGTGCTTTTTTAAGTGGTATCTAACTACACAAGGTGCTAAGATGGTGTTTATCGCTACTCCGATGGTATCATGCTTCCAAGGTCTATAATCTTAAACACTTAGCACCTATTGGTAGTCAATGCTCCTATACTTTCCTATCTAACATGTATGCTTCCAAAATCCAAACATATAGCATACATGTAGGGGGAGCTATTGCTATCAATTTGAATTCATGATCACATGTCCATAATTCTTACACATGGTAATATACTTGGACAATGTGACATGGGTTCAATCAAAATTTTATTATAATATCTTTGTGAATGGTTTGTCACCAATTACCAACAAGTGGGAGATTGAAAGTTCTATGTTTGGTGTTGGTAATTAATGACATTGCCTAAGTACTAATCCTATACCTAAGTTGTATGTAGCATATGAGGATTAGTACATTCCAAGGTTGGTGGCAAGATGGACATGGTGATCATGATGGCCACACTTGGATTTGGACGCAACCCTACGTGATCAAGGCAAAGGTATTTTCGAGAAGTTGAAACGACTATTTTCCACGACGCTGGAAGTCAGAAAAGAAACAGAGGCGAACGAAGGTCACAGAGGTGACCGGACGCTGGACCGGACGCAGTCTCTGTTTGACCAGACGTGTTCGATCAGCGTTCAGCGTCTGCGCGTGTTTTAGTTTGATGATTGGACGCGCATCGCGTCCGGTCACTGTCGACCGGACGCGTCCGGTCGTTTAGGGAGCTTACTGGACTCCAACCGGACGCTGGCACTATGGCGTCCGGTCAGTTCTGCAGCGTGTCCAGTCGCTGTTTCGTTGTGCGCTGCTCAGGCTTGACCAGCGTGTCCGGTCAGTCACGGGACCAGCACGTTCGGTCAATCCCAGCGCGTCCGGTCTGCGCGACGATCGTGTCCGGTCGGTGCTTCGCGACTTAGCCGTTGTGCGACCGGCGCGTCCGGTCAGTTGGACCAGCACGTTCGGTCAGCGCGATTTCGGCTGTTTCAAGTTTCTAACGGCTCTATTCGAAGGGGTACGTCTATAAATACTCGTTGGTCGGCTCAAAGCTCTCTCTCTCGAACATTTGACATATTGTGAGCACTTTGAGCTAAGCAACTCCCCTCCCACTCATCTCTCTTGCTTCTTTGCATATTCGAAGTGAGATTGAGTGATCCAAGTGCATTTGCATTGTGAGATTGCATCTAGTTGGCACTTGGTGGTTGATTTGCTGCGGGATTCTTATTTCTCTTGGTGGTTGCTGCCACCTAGACGGCTTGGAGTAGCTTGGAGGCGTTGGCAAGAGTTGGTGATTGTTCTTGGCCACCTCCGGTGATTGTGAGGGGTTTGTGCCTACCTCGGTGAAGCGCCAAAGGCAACGTTAGTGAATTGCTCGTGTCATTTGCAACCTTTTGCCATTTGGTAGGTTCTTGTGGCGCCTTTTGAGAGGCTCGGTGTGTGACCGATTAGCCACCAAACCATGTGGTGAAGAGGGACACAACGGGGACTAGCGTGCCGGCAAGCACGTGAACCTCAGGATAAATCTTCGTGTCATCACTTTCATATTGTGATTGATTAATCCCGGTGTTCGGTTGTCTTGGTATTCATTGTTGATTATATTGGTTGGCTCATTACTTCGCCCCTCGGTGAAACTCTCCCAACTCAACTCCGCATTACTTTCTTAGTTATCTTTGCTAGCTAGTTAGCTTTGCTTTAGTAGCTCCTTTGTGGAGCTTGCTAGTTGTAGTTGTAGTTGTAGTTCCTTCTCGGTTTGACTTGTGAGGTTGAGTGCAAATACTAGAATTGTGAATTAGTTAGGTGGCTTACAAATACCCCGTAGGCTAAGCAAAACTTGCATCTCGCTATTTGTTATATTGATAAACTTGTTTAGCTTGTCTTTGTAGAAAAATTTAAAAGGCTATTCACCCCCCCTCTAGCCATCAAGACCTTTCAAAAGGGCCGTGTTGGAAAGGGCCCATATGGAAAGGGCCCTGATGGGAAGGGCCCTGCTGGAAAGGGCCCTGCTGCGAAGGTCCCTGCTGGTAAGGGTACCTCTGGTGGTGGTGTATGCCAAAGCCCCGGGCATCCTCGTTGTCGTCCTCCTCCTCGTCCTCGTCATCCACCGGTTGCTTCTCAGGGTGGTGTGGGGTGTACGCGCGCCGGAAGTGGACCCTGCATAGGGTCCGAAGAGGCCGCTGGTGTCCTCAAAGAGGCCGAAGCTGAGCCTCATGAGTGCGAGGGGTAATCGGGCGCCTCCCACGGATTGTCCATGCAACTCAACTTCTGGGCTAGCTTCCTCGAGCTCTTGCTCATTTTCTGCATACACATGTGTTATAGTTAAGATATTTTGCACAACCTTTTAGACTGTACTAACAAATTCATGATTGAGAAGTTGTTGCTTACACGCATAAATGTCTCAAGCACGCCTAGGCCCTCATTTTCTAGACTTGTGCAGTCGAAACGCTGCTTCGTTGGACATCCTTGACAACTGTGTGGCCTGTATACAGAAATGAGGTTGCACCTTGTTACACTTAGTGAATGCGAAATGGAGGCCAAACACGACCATTCGAGCATCTTACCACGTATCTCTGAAGCGGGGCTCTCTGTGGCTGCGTCTCCTCCCTAGTTGCTTCATCGTACACGTCCGTAATGACGCCATCCTCTGAGTCATCACCAACTGCGTGGTCCGTGTAGGGTGGCTTGATATGTGTACGGGTGGACCTATGAAGCCACCGCAGGTACTCGTCGAAGGTGTGCTGGTCGTGTGGCGGACCAGCAGTGACCGACATCTTCTCCCTAGTCTCCCACTGTTGGATGAACTCGAAGTGCGTCACACGCCAGTCCTTCTCACTGTACCTCAGCTTGTGGTCTACCCTGCAACAAAACCATATTTAGTTGTAACACACATACATCGCAAGTGTATAGTTGTTTCAAAATGAAAATGCACCTGTGCAGCTTTTGGTTTGTGGAGTACAGAGGTGGTGGCACGCCCGTATGTCTGCCAAACTGCATGCAAACCCTGATGGGCAAGTGGATCTCCACCACGTGGAAGAAAATCAGCGGGACGTCGCACCGAAACTCGTCGGACTCTTGCCAAGCCCGGGGAGTAAGGTACACCTGTAGCTCGACAGAATCCCAAGGACACCAACAGACCTAAATAATTGACAATTGAGTTAGCTTCTGAGATTGTGAAAATACTAGGACCCAAAACCTTTATGACTGCTACGAGCGTGACCTGGTGCTATGTTAGGACGTCTAGCAAGTCGAAAAACTCCTAGTACTTGTGCCGCACATTCCCTGTAACCTGCTCTGCTTCATTCCAAGTCCACAGGGTAGTAGGCATTGTATCCTGGCCTTCCCAAACCTGCATTGTACACGACAATGAATTAGTCATTCGTAATATCATCATATGCCACGCTTTTGTACTAAGTTTTGTATTGAAGTACTTACAGGCAAACAGTCTAGTGGGGGCTGCCCCACGGGCCACCTTTCCCAAATCCAGATCTGCAGAAGGTAGGAGCAACCACCAAGTGACCCAAACCCTGAGGTGCGGCGGCAAGCAACACATAGCTGTCTATACGTCCACGCCAGGACCGCGCTGCCCCAGCTGAACCCCGCAATGTAGTCCCACCCCTGGCGTAGTATGTCAACGAAGATCCAGCTGATGGTGTTGCCCGACACGTCGGGGAACAGGAAAGAACCAAGGAAGTTCTACAGCCACACTCGAGCGAACCTCTCAATCTCAGCCTCTCCAGCTGCTGGGTGCATGTTGTCGAAGCACTCGATGAGCCATAACGACGTGACACCAGAAGTTTTTCTGAAATTTACAAAACACAATGAGAGGCTATGGATTTCAAAAGGGATGCAGCTATTAAATAGGATGCAGTTACTTACTTTTGCTTTTTAGCTTCGTCATCGTCCAAAGGCAAATGGCCACAGAACCCAAACACGGTCTCCCTCCATCTGTCGTTGTCAACTACACCAGTCACAGCATTCCCACCAATCCGAAGGCAAAAGATAGCCTTCACATCCTGCAGGGTGATGGTCATCTCGCCGCAAGGAAGGTGGAACGTGTGGGTCTCAGGCCTCCACCTATGAGGTTCAATGACAACAATAGAACAACTGTCAGATACCTCAATTTCGTTATAAAAAGGTCAACTAAGAGCGAAGGCACTGTCGCCTGTCCACAGCTGCAGTGAGAAGTGCGGGTTTAGGGGTGAAAGACCTTTGTTGACCACTCGGACAAGCTCGAGAAAGCTGGCACGTTGTATGTACGGTGCATAACGCTCGTCCCACCTAAGCAGTCGGTTGTGTGTGCGCGGCCTCAAAATCGGCAAGGACATGTCCATCATGCCATCTTCTAGGTAAGCAGCTCGGTGGTCCTTGTCGTACTCCATCTCAAGGATGGGGAACAGCTGGTGCAGGGTCGGACCCGCCTCGCGACGACGAGGCATCCTGTTTCAAAATGAAAAAGGAAGGGTTAGTGCAAACAATATGAATAATTCAATATTGAAATTAACATTTAAACAAAATGAATAATACAATATGAAAAACAAGTACATATTCAAATTAACTTTACTAGCATGTCTCAAAAAACTACTATGTACGGATCTGTTGTCCTTGACTTCTATGCCTGCTAGCCTTGTGACCCGGTTGCTTGCAAACCGAGCACATATTCCTGCCACGAGTCTCATTGAAGTCTCCCCTCCGTACATGTCATCGTCGTACCCTCTCATATCGTCCATGTCCCCCTTGAGTCACTTCTTCTTTCTCCTACCCTTCCCAAACTTCTGCAGGTTCGGATGGGGCACGTAGTCAGGTCCATGATAAGAGGGCCACTGTGACGGGTCGAGGTACGGCTCGAAGCTCTTCTCCCAAATATGAAGGGTGTTAGAATGGAGATACAAGGAGACATATATGGCAAAGTGGTGTAGTCATATCCGCGGATCATGTAGGTCGTGACCATGTGAGAGCAAGGGGCATGCATGATCTGAGGGACGTTGCAACTACACTCAACTTTCTCGAGATCAACCCGGTAGTTCCGTCCACCATAACGTTCCCCGCCCATGTTTGTGCCACCTCTCCCTTGTACACTGAAGATATGCCTGAGAGGTCCATACGGCTCGCGTGTATGCTGCTGAGCCAATTCTTCGGCCTCCTTCAAATGTTCAGTTGTGTCCTTTCCAAATCGCCCATGCTCAACTAGATTCCTATGCGCAAGTTCCCACCTCTTGACAAAATATTCGTTGCACTTTTGAAATGAGAACTCAACAATTCCAGACACTGGCAACGATCGAACTCCGGTGAACACACGGTTGAAAGACTCGGACGAGTTGGTGGTCATGATGCCATACCTGAATCCACCCTCGTCATATGCTAATGCCCACTTAGCCTTCTGTTCCATCTAGTCCTCTAACCATGCCTTGCCCGCTTGGTTCAACATCTTGTCTAGTTCTCTTATTGTCTCCTTGAACTGATGCTTTGTACGTACACAACATAGAGCCTTTACCTTGTCACAAACCTCCTTCTTCCTTTGACGTCGCCAGAAATTAGCGGCAAAATGACGCATGCACCATCTATGCACTAGAGGCGAGAACCCTTCGATATATTCACCTGCAGCATGAAGAATCCCTGCGTGCTGGTCCGAGATCAAACATATAGTGTGAGATGGGCCAAGCACTTCTGTACGTAGAAGCCGCATGAACCATGACCACGACTCATTGTTCTCTCCCTCTGCCAAAGCAAAAGCCATGGGTACTATCTGGTCCTTCGGATCAACAGCAGCAGCCATCATCAAGGTGCCCCTGTACTTTCCGGTCAAGAAAGTGCTATCAACAAGTACCACTGGCCGACAGTACCAGAAAGCATGTTCCATCTGCGGGAACGACCAAAACACACGGCGTAGCACATACCTCAATGGGTTCTGCAAATACATCCCTCCGGTGTCCACAAACAATTTCAAGCTAGGGTTGTAGTAATGCATTGCACACAATATTCAGGGAACCCGGTTGTATGCCTCCTCCTAGCTACCCCATCGGATCGCTAGGGCAATTTGCTTAGCATGCTAAGCCTTTCCATACTTCATATCATACTTAACAAGTTGGGATATAGACTCCTGTAAATAAGACACCGAGACATCGTTATTCTTGTCAACGAGCCCCAATATACGACGGGCAAGGTAATGTGCAGTGAGCTGCGAATGATATTCCTTCCCCTTATTATCCATGCATGTGTGGGGTTGGACCACTTTACTTATCCTCCACTTGCCATCACTCTATTTCTTCCGTGCAGTGAGCCTCCACATGCAAGGAAAACCATTTTTGCACATAATGTGGTACCTCAACTCCCTGTCCAAATGAGTGACGGTGTATGGCCTATGGTGATACACAGCATAGTCCTGAAGGAAGAGCTTCATCTCTGATATTGTATTGAATATCATACCCTTCGTAAGGATTCCATCCTCAGCGTTATACAGTAACTGCCTACACATATGTAGACCCGTGTCACAAACTGCCATATCTATCATGCTGACATCCCTATAGTTCAAAATGTCACTGAAAGGTACACCACCTTGCCTCAGTTGCATAAGCTCTATCGCTGTGTAAGGGGCGATGGAACGTACTGCTGTGCTTCGCTAATCCTACCCCACGAATCATAGGGCGTATCACCCTCTGGCAAATCATGGACTAGCCTGCCCTGAGTCGGTATGGCTTGAAGTACCAAAGCTAAAACTGGTGAGGGCATAGCATGAACCGGTACTGGCATGGGAACAACCGGTGTTGGCATGGAAACTCTACCTCCTTGGTCATCATCTGGATCCTCAGAATCACTGCTAACAACATCACCGATCCTGTCCTCTTCCGCCTGCTCCTCCTCTTCTCGTTCAAACTCACTCACATCGAAGTCATTGCTTATAGTACCTACTAGACCTGAATGAAATTGCTCCTGTGTCAACTGACCGTCCAAATCCATGTTACCCTGAGTTCCTTCCCCTTTGGCCCTAATTCTTCTTCATTGCCTCCAACACCGTCATTGCACGGGTCGTCATGAACATCCCCCAACCTGTACCCATTCTCCACAACCACCTTAGGCATGACCACATTTGAACCATGGAGGACCCTAGTGTAGCGGGACTAGTGAGCAGGGTCACGCAAGGGCATCATGACATAGTGTGCCCTAGTCTTCCCACTGTCAAACCTCCCCTTCATTGTGAAATCACTGCCAAACTTTGCATTCAAACGGACACAAAGGTCATTGAAGCTAGAAAGTTCATCAAACCATTCCAATTTCTCTTCCATATCCTCAAACATATCATCTTCTTTCCTAACACTTCCTCCATAAAAAACTCGAACACAACAATTCATCTACAAAACCATTTGAGCAAATTTCATTATTTCATCCATATTGCCGCATCTATACTAACTTCACCTATATAACTAATCTAATATTAATACATTTATTGACTAATCTAAAAACTTTAATTACTAGCTATAGTAGACTATAATAATTTAAATAACTATACTAACTAACAATATCCTAACTAACAAAAACCAAAACCCTAAACCATACCATAAATCCTAACTACTTAACTATACCAAAATCACTAACCCTAATCCCTACGTCCTAACTAACAAACACGTAAAGCCTAACTACCTAGCAATAACTAAATCCTAATCAAGTAAATCAATAATTAATCAAATTAAAAAGAGCAATTGGGGGATTATCTTGTGCAGCACTGGGGAACCACCAGGGGTCAGCCCCGAGGAGGAAGAGGACCGTCGGCCGCGGCCGGCGGGCCGTCCAACACGGGGGGTGGCGCGGCCATCAGGGGCTGTGCTAGAAGAGTCAAGGGCCTATTGGGCCTTAGCCCGTTAGGGTTAATTAGTCGCTTGCTTAGGGATCAAGTAAGTCTTGCTTGTAAGTCAAGAAATCCTCTCTATATAAGGAGAGCAGATGTATCAATCTAATCAAGCAAGAGATTAGAAGAAAAAACCTTCTCTCTTGTCGGCCGTGAGCGAAGCCCTGCGGCTGGCGTTCCCAGCGCCCCTCACAGCCCTAGCCGCCGGCCCTCTGCCTCTAGCTGTTGAACAGTACCCGCGTGGTACTGTAGCGCGCGGGTACTGTAGCTCTGCCGCCGCTCCTCTCGACTCTCTCCTCTCAATTCTAGCAGCCCACATAACAGGCTGACTCCAGGAGGACAGAGGACAGCGGTGGGGAGCGACCGGCTTGGGCAGGGGCCGGCGCGGCCGGCCAAGTCAGGAGGACAAAGGACGGCGGTGGGGAGCGGCCGGCTTGGCCAGGGGCCTGCACGGGCGGTGGCCGTCTGGGGATGACGACGGCGCGGGGGCACGGGCGCACGGAGGCACGGGCGGGAGGCCGCGGCGCACGGGCGGGAGGCGGCGGACGGGCGAACGAAAAAAAGTCGTTTCAAGTGAGAAACCGCGGTTTACCTGGGCTTGCCGCGCCCTGATCCGCGGCGCGGCAGGCCCACCACGTCATAGTCCACGTGTCCGGGGTGTGCCATGTCAGCACCCTGCCGCGCCGACATGCATGGCGCGGTTGTGTTGATTTACCGCGCCGTGACCCTAGGCGCGTGCAAAAGTGTTAGTTTTGAAAAAAAATAGCTTTCGGTGTCAAATTTAAAAATAGTTTAAAAAAGTGTTAAAATAAAAAAATTCTACAAAGAGAGATTGACACGGAGCGGACCGGACCTGGAACCGCGAGCCAGCCTCACGAGGCCTGTAGAAGCCGGAGCCAAGGGACGTGCAAGGTGTCGCGCGCCTGGCTACTTCACTTGTGAGAGGTGGCCTTGCTGCTTCGCGAAGAAGGAAACTGCCCACGCGTGCCGCGTGGCAACTGCCGCGCGTCCGTCGATTCCGCGTCTCATGGCTCAAAAATCGGTCGATGACAACCGGCAAATTAACCGGTTGATCATTAGCATTAGCATTTCTGATATATATACACTCTTATACAATTTATGGTGGCTGGAAAAAGTGTGGACCGTCCACTGGTCTGTATCCGGTGAAAAAAATTGGAAGTAATGCGGAAAAAAGTATCAGAAGTACCAAAACACGTGGGACCAGTACCAAAACATATGGGACCGATATACATAAATTTTTTAGATATTTTTTATATATTATTATCAAAAAATAAAGGTCACTTCTAGTAATTTCACTTTCTCGTTGGTTCGTAGTCCATACAGACAAATTTCTACTCCATTACGACTTCTACCGCTCCTGACCATACATAGGCCACTGTTCGCTTCGCTGAAAAAACGAGATGAAATACTGTTCCAGCTGATTTTTTTAAGAGAAAAATAATGTTCCTGCTCAAAAGACAAGCCGAAAAAGACGACTTATAAGCCGGCTGAACAGCGCCATATACAATTTCGCAATACCATCCGGAAACCGCGCCCTCCGCCTGCCGCATGCGGCCCACCGCCCACGGCCGCGCCGCATGCGAGAAATTTTAATATTTAACCTGAATTCGTGCGTCTCTTAAGATTTAACATTCGATTCGTATGTCTTTTAATATTTGACCCGGTGCACGCTAATTTTTTCAATTGGAAGGATTTCTCACATTTTCTCTCCTTCTCCATTTTTAATATCCTCTTCTCTACACTGGACCACCGTAAAAGACCAAATGCCCCTGCAGTTCTCTCGCCAAGCCCTTCTCCTCGCGGCAGTGCTCGCCGCCTCGCTCGCACCGGTGGCCGACGCGCCGGCACCCGAGCTCCAGGCCGAGGTGGCGCGTTTACGAGACGGCGTACATGGACGACAGCACAACGAGACCCCGCTGCTAGGCTGCTGCTCCAACTGCAGCGCGGTGGCGCACCCTCCTCGCCTCGGCGGCTCGGCGTCCTGGTCCAGCGGCAGCCTCTCGTAAGTCGTAGGTGGCGTTGCCGAACGTGGGGCGATCACCATGACTGGGGCAGACGCGATGAGCTCCCCATGAACCTCCTGCACACTACCTTTTGAAGATGATTATTTTTCAATCATGAACCTCGTGGCCACGAATCGTCTTTGATTCCCGAAAAGACCATGCGTGTATATTTTTATACTCCTGGATTGGACAATGCTTGATAGACTGTCTTTTTTTGTTTGTAAAAAACTAAGGCAATACAATCTCGTTCATGTCGTGGTCGGAAGAGATTCATCTTTCAACAATGAATCCGTAGGCAATATAATCCAGACCCATCCTTACTGTTGCGACCCTGCGAACGCTGCCTCTTGAATTCCGTTTGGCTAACGACCGCCGGCTGTCTCGTGGCCGGAGGCGGCCGGCGCCATGGTCACCTGGGCAAGTGGCGGCGAACTGTGGCCTGGAGGCACGGGCGTCGTCGCGACTCTATCGGCGGTTGGCTGCTCAAGCGGCGGGTGGGGCTGGCGGCGGACGGTGGACTGGCGCTAGAGTAGCCAGGAGTCCAGGACCAGGCGGCGGCTGGAGCGGCGCGTGCTCTGCGAGCAGCGACCCCGCCGCGACGATTGTTCGCGAGCGAACCAAACCAAGCCTGGGAGTCTTCTTTTTTCAGAGAGGGGCACTATGGTCTTTTCCCATGCTCTGAACAGTGAAAGAGATATAATAAAAATAAGAAAAGAGAGGAAAAGGGAGAAAACCTTCGAATTGAAACAATTCGCATGACCAGAGTTATACGTTGAAAGGATTACAAATTGAGTGTTAAATATTGAGAGACTTGCGAATTTAGAGTTAAATATTGAAATATCTCACCTCATGCGGCCCATCGCCTGCCGCCGCCGCCCGGCCTGGAGTCTGACCAGCGAGTAGGGATGAAAACGGTACGGATATTTTCCGATCGTATTCGAGACCGAATTCGTTTAGAGGGGTTTTAATCCGTTCGTATCCGAGTCCGGATATTTAACATCCGATACCGTATTCGTATCCGAATATTTAAATCACATATTTATGATGTCGATATTCAATCGTATTCTATCCGACATTTTTTATACTATCCGTATTCGAATCCGAATCCGGACATAAATATGAAAACAAATACGATATCAGTGATATCCGTCCGTATCCGATCCGTTTTCATCCCTACCAGCGAGGACGCAAGGCTAAAGACGACCAAGGCGACGCCCACCCCACCTGAAGTTCGTGCTAGCGTTGGCGCTTGTTGTACTGCCGGGTTCGATGAAGGTCCTGTAGCTGCTTCTGGTTAGGTCTTGTTTAGTTGCCAAAATTTTTGGCAAAATGCAACTGTAGCATTTTCGTTGTTATTTGGCAATTAGTGTCCAATCATGGTCTAATTAGGCTTAAAAGATTTGTCTCGTCCATTTCGTCTAAACTGTGTAATTAGTTTTATTTTTTATCTATATTTAATGCTTAATGCATGCGTCTAAAGATTCGATGTGACGGGGAATCTACTGTTCTTTTGCAAAATTTTCTGGATCTAAACTGGGCCTTAGCTTCGGTGATGAAGCTACTGCTGCTGCTGTTCCTGGTTCTAGTTCTCATACCGGTGCCACATTGTGAGAACCTATCGTCGCATGGTGAAGGTGACGAAGTCGAATTCTTTCTTGCCTCGACTTCGGTCGTGTTTAGTTCGTGAGTGAAAAGTTCTTCGATTTCACATTGGATGTTTTATCGGATGTCAGAAGGAGTGTTCGGATATTAATAAAAAAACTAATTACATAGCTCGTCTAGAAACCGCGAGATGAATTTATTAAGCCTAATTAATCCATCATTAGCACATGTGTGTTATTGTAGCAATTATGACTAATCATGGACTAATTAGGCTTAAAAGATTCGTCCCGTGGTTTTCATGCAAACTGTGCAATTAGTTTTTTATCTACATTTAATGCTTCATACATATGTCCAAACATTCAACGTGATTTGGTGAAAAATTTTTGGGTGGGAACTAAACATAACCTTCATTGGGACATAACAGCTGAATGGTGTTCAGAGTACAGTGTTGACGGTGCACGATTTTGAGTTGCTACAGGGTGGCGATCATTTAGTCAAGCCATTGAAGAAAGACTTGTCTGATTAAGGCCCTGTTTGGTTACATGAGGTTAAAGTTTAACTCTCATTACATTAATATTCCCTTAAATGTATGGAGTATTAAATGTAGACTAATTGCATGCATGTCGGCACAGATTAGGAGTAATTTACGAGACGAATCTATTAAGCCTAATTAATCCAAAATTGAAAACTTTTTATCAAATAAGACGAAAGTGTTACAGTGTTTGATAAACTTTAACACCCTAACCAAACACCCCCTAACTACCATCATTTTGGACATCGTTTTTCGCACTTGGCTGCAGCATGTCTTAAGCATTTCAGGCAGAAGCTGTTAAATAGAGTAGCAGTAACGAGTTTCAGAAAGGTTTACAGAGTTACCCTTCTCTCCATTAATTTATTTTTACTAATTTTCTTTCTTAAATTAATTGTTTGGCAAAATAAAAATACAAAGTATCCAACACGCCTCATACTCTTAACACGACCTTCCGCCCTTCGCAATCAAGTCTATGCCTTTTTTAAAAAAAACAAGTCCAGCATGTTTTTTTTTTACAAAGCGCCACCTTGGGCGCGGCCTTCCTGGAGGTGGCGCGGCCTTCCTGGAGGTGCAGGGTTCGAACCCCCACCGGCTTCTTCCCACCCTTGGGAGCTAGTCACGGGACCTCTGGTCCGTCCGCATCAGCATGCTTTATTCAATCAGGATAGTTACATCATTTGCTAGATAATCAAATATGAAACTAGGAGGCTCATCGTCCCAAGTACAATTTTGCTTAGACTGCATCAACATGCTAAATTATGCACTGCTTGGCATTGATTCTAAGCCTTAGTAAAGATATATGTTATCTATTGAATCTCAAAACGGATGAACTGTAGATGGATCTTTAACACCAATGCATACTTGTTAGCTTAGGTATCAATATAACTTGCCTGCTGGACAGGTCCTTCTAAGCTGTTTTACCTCGTTAAACTTTTACGGTCAATTCAAAAGATGAGTTTGACATAATAATATGAATCAAAGTGCAACCACAATATTTTTAAATTTTAATTCTTAATCGTATTGGATGAAATGGAGACTAGTCAAATTGGTGATTCTATTATGTCTGTTACAAAGCCATGGGCCAATTATAGGTTCTTTGGAGAGCAGGAATTTCACGATAATGGTGAGGGGCGACATCCCACCATTTCATGGCCTGTTTGAGCAAAAAGAATGCAAAACAGAGGAAAGGAAAAAAAACGCAGGAATAGGGTATTGGTGTCGTAGGAAAACAGAGGAATAGAAAAATACAGGAAACATATAGATATGGGTGTTTGAACTGTAGGAATTATAACACAGGATTCCCAAAACATAAGATGTGATTAAAGGAGATGAATACTTGTTTTATTACTTGTGATTACAACGTCAAATTTTAATTAACAAATAAACACATGTAGGAATCTATATCACAAGAATCATAAAACATGAAAAATGGTAAAAGAATTATAATAGCAAGTGATAATTCAATAAACACATGCGTAATCTCCTCTAGCTCCCTTACATGTGGGGCCCATGGTCCATGGACTCAATCCAGCAGCCACATATCACATCCTTATCCTGTCCGGCAGTTCTCGTCCTCGTCCAGTCACTATTCTTCTGACCAAATTCTCCGATCTCCATTGCTCCCCTCTACTCTCTCTCTCATCCATAGCCGGGCAGGTAGCAGGAGGCTAGTGCATCAACGTAGGCTGTGTTCAGTTCATTAAAAAAAAAAAGTACTATGCGAAGCAAACAGGCCATCGAGTTCATGGCCTCTAGTTCTGCGGAGGGTAGCGCCGAGCGGCTGGAGCGCGATGATGGCACGCCAGCGTGATCGACCGGTTCCAGCGACTTCTTCAGCTTCATCCGGCCTCGTCCAGCGCCATGGCCACAGTCCCTCCAACTCATCTCTGGCTTCGGCGAAAAACAAACCTGTGTTTTGCGAAGGAAGGCAACCCTTTCCGGCGAAAAGGAAATATGCAATCCTCCGTTGCAAACGCCCTATGACGTCATCTAAATGGAGGAATTTGATTCCTACGAAATTCCTTTGAAAGGCCTCCGTTCCAAACGGGGCCTCCCGGATGATATTTCTCCCGCCAGACTTGTTCGATCTTGATAAGGGGCAACATCCTTCCATTTCACGGATGATGAAAATGTTCTATGGGTCATTTCGCGAAAGAGTGAAAAAAACCGGTTACATTATTAAAATAAAAATGCATTTGCAAATATTTGTAGGATCATTTCAATTTGTCCCCTCAAAAAAAAAGAGGATCATTTCAATTTGTAAGTACTCACAAAACAAGAAAATCAATCAAATTTGAAAATCTGTTATATTTCGTGCTGTTATTTAACTCCCATCTCACAGTATAGGCAGAGACGAAGCTGATGACAACACACGCTGTCCGAGTTTTTCAGCCTCCGCGCAACTCAGAAAACACTTGCGCTAGGATAGTTAAACTCGTTACTACATTTTGGAAGGCTGCCACAGTTAATTACACTATCAATCAAATCAAATATAAAAAGAAGAAATTGCATCAGCGACCTCAGATTTGCCCAGAGTTATCAAGCGAGTGCAGCGGCTCCAAGTAGGTTCTTCCTGACAAGCAGGAACTTGGAGACGACGGCAGCCTCAAACGAATCGGGCGATTTCATCACTGGCCAATGGGACTTGCAAACAAAAAAAACTATGATCAGAGAGAATGAATTTATCCTATAGCGAGTATGAAAGTGCTTAGACATGTGAGTGATCGATGCTCAGATACTTATCAGCTCTATCTGTCATGAATTCTCAGAAGCAGAACTGGCGTTTTAAGCTGAATGGTTGTATCATCACTGACAGATCAATCACATGATTCTGATGCATATAAAACAACAAAAATGAAGGGACTGAAGACTACATCGTTGGACGGCTCATATTAAGAAATTCAACCGTTATTTTTCCCTTTGCTTCACGGTTTAGATCAGAAGCGCGGGTAGTGTCAAATCACTGCCACCAATCAAACGAACTAGCAAACCAAAAATCACAAAGAGATGAGGGAGATGCTATGAACATCTGTATCCATTGCTTTGACACAGACCAATCACAAGATTCGTCAGGGCCTGCAACACTGAATGGCAGTGTGGATCTAGCACAGGCATTGGGGCTTCCTTCTTCAAGGGTACAAATCCGACAAGCCCGGGGTTAGCACCGTGCAGCAACCTATCCTATCTAGTCTGCGAATCGCAAATGGGAAACATCGCAAACGAAAAGAACGGAAAATGATTGAGAAGGGGGCACGCACGAATCTGTGGTCAAGCAACAATCATATTGCCTACTGGAGGCATAACAACTGAAACGATTTCTTGACGCGTCGATCTATCCCCTCCTTGCGAGGGCGGCGCCGCACGGAAGGTGTTCGTGCCCCCGCCCGTTACCAACAAAGAGAGGAACAGAAACGCTGCGATCGATGTCGATGCAAACCAACTCAAACCAAACCAAACCAAATCAAATCAAACAGAGAAAAGAAAAGGTAGAGCTGGTTAATCTGATGTCGGCTCTGCGGCGGCGGCGGCGGCTGGTGCCTGGAGCGACGATGAGGAGGCAGGCTTGGCGCGGCCTTTGGTTTTTATAGTCTCCCTGGCGGCGGCGTCGGGAAGAGCTGTGGGAGGTGCGTCGCGAGCGTAGAAGCGATGAAAACCTAGAATACACGGGCTTTATGGGCCTCTAAACTAGAAACTGTGGAAGTTGTGTGGGCTGAAGCAAATTCGTGAAGGACCGGGTTGGCCTTTGCGGGTCATGCCATGGAACACGGTATGTTGGTCTTGAATTCTACAGTACTCCTACATAGGAGTAGTGCAGTGTTGTGTTGTAATAGCCAATAGCATAGTTGATCAAAGAGAATTTATGGAGCTGTACTGTACACAAACAAAACACATTTTTTAAAAAAAGAGAGAGATTGGAAAAAATTACACCCTCCGTCGGAAGAACCAAAATAGTGCACTTCTAATCTAATCCAAGTCAAACTATTTTACTTGAATAAGTTTAATAAAAAATAGTATGATTTTAAATAAGATATTTTATAAATACTATAATTTATGATAATATGAATAATATTTATTTGATACTATAGATGTTTATATTTTTGCAAAATAATTCAAATGAGAATTCTACTAACTTACTCCCTACATTCTACAAAGAGTGTTAGAAGTGGAACATTTTTTACTTATATATATATATATATATATATATATATATATATGATGCATGATTATTACCATTAGATAAATTGTTGAATATATTTTCATAACGAAATCGTTTAGAGATATAAATGTTGCTAATACTTTTTATAAGCCTAGTTAAATTTTTTCAAAAAGATTATCGACACGAATCCTATAGCGCTGCTCTTTTTGAAAAGAGGGAGTAGATCAAGAGGTTGTTTGGTTCATGCCACGCCTCCACCGCAACATAAACTTGGCCAGTGTTTGGTTTGCCTGAGATTCTTCAATTTTTTTAAAAAAAAATTGGTCACACTTGTGGCGGTCGTTTCGGCAACCCCACAGCTGGCGTGGGTACTGGGTAGGTGTTGGCCGAGAACCAAGCAGCCCCGCTGCAGTGTGAGCGTGTGAGTGTGTGACTGACACCATCTTCATTCACTCGCACTGTTGCTGCTGCTGACGCCAGCCACTCTCGCTCAACAGTCGTCCGCTTTTGTCAGTGCCGGTGCTGGTTTTTTCTACCAATCGGAAAGCCTGCTGCCTGCCCCATTTTTGTCGGTGAACGATGATCGATGAAGGATGCTGCTCCATTTTTGTCGGTGCAACGGGGCTCGGCGTGGTATCTGTTACCCGTACCGGCGTCGATCGAACGGTCGGTCGGTCGCTGCCGCTGCCGCTCCAGAAGCAGAAGCGGAAAGCAGAGGCAAAGCCAAACAGGGCAGGGGCGGAGCTCTCTTATGGCAAGGTATGGCAGTCGCCATACCTTGAATTCTCAGCAATTATCTTCCTTGAATCACTCTATACCATGAACAGATTAAGGAACATGAAGTTTCCCGGATATGAAGTCTGGGTTGCCAGCCAGAGGTAGGAGAAAAGCAGCGAATCATCCCTGGACCTTGTTTCTGGGCTGCTACTGTGTCCGGCGGTATGGGGGATTGGGGGCCCTTTTGGTTTGGCCCGTGGCTAGCTTGCCACCCACGTGACCACGTCCAGTCTTCCACGCAATGCAGCAAGGACAGTAGGAGACACGAACCATTAGTAATCTAACTCCTCGCTGCAGGCCGCACTGCCGTAGCACGATATCGCATAGACACAATTGAAGTGTATTGTCTCCCCTCAAAAAAAAAGTGTATTGTCAGTTTGTCACTTGGTTTGTCTAATAACTTTATTACTTGTTTGTTTCTATTTATCCTAAATGTTTTTACATACATATTAGATGCCAATAATACCATTTTATGTGTGTATAAACCATCTTAACAAGAAATTTTTGTTATCTATGTTATCAACCTCGCCATACCTTAATTTTTTTTCGTCCTCCGCCACTGAAACAGGGTCCTCCGCCGCCGACGCCCCACACGCCCGGCGCCCGGCGGGAAAGGCGACTGTTGTCTGTTGAGTTCCCCGGCCGATTCGAGCCCATCCAGAAGCAACGTGAGGTCCGTGGGCTGGTACGTGATCGCGGTATCGTTTCGTTTCGTATGGGAGCCTTTTGCTTTCGCCGCCGGCTTTTCTGCTCGAACGAAGTACTGTTCGTGACGACTGGAAGTAGCCCGGGACATAATTAACCGAAGACTGAAGACCGAACCGAACTAACCGAGACTGAAGTGACCGAGACCGAAAATTTCGGTCACAAGTTCGGTCTTCAGTTTGAAGTAACCGAACTAACCGGACTTAGTTCGGTCATTACCCTCGGATAACCGAACTAACCGAATTAACCGAACATTTAAATTTTGTTGACATAATATGTAATTTAGACTATTATTAGTGATATAATATTTATTCTAGTGGGTTTATATCAACCATCACTCTTATCACTATGTTTAATCTATATTTTGTATTGTATTTTTACCTTGAAATAGAAAAAATATTGGTAAAATTTGCTACAAATTACAATATTCAGTAGTTGTTTTGTGAAGTTCGGTTAGTTCGGTCATGACCGAGACCGAACCGAACTAACCGAGACCGAACTTGCTTTTAAAACTAACCGATCGATCTCCGTTTTTAGATGACCAGACTTTCGAAATGATCGAAGACCGAGACCGATCGGTTCTATACCGAACGCGCAGGGCTAACCGGAAGAACGCGGCGCGGCGATCGACCTGCTTGCCCACGTGGGATCACTGTTTGTGGCAACTGGGACGGGGAGCAGGCAGAGACGAGACGACGAGCGAGGAAGTGATGGCGAACTGGTGATGAGATCGGCGTGCCCGCCCACATGCGGCTCACGCCGCTCCTGCTGCGCTGCGCTCTGCGGATCTGTGCGCGTGCGTACGCCGTGGCCGTGTGGTGACGGAATCGCCGGGCCCGACCGCGGCCGGGCAGGCAACCAACCACGCATTGTCTCGTCACCGACACCGACGACGCACGCATATGCCCCCACGGCCCCACCCCACGCTCGAAGCTCCAGTACGTAGGTCCCGATTCCAAGCCGGCGTTTTGCTTTTAATCCTGACTCCTGAGATGACCTACTTGCATGGTTCTCGTCGGGCTGGGGTTTTGGTCGCCACGGGATTATTGTTTGGTTGCTTTCCACGCAAGCACAGAAGACACCAACTAGTCCCAAGCGTCTGAATTTGTAGTCTGAGACTGATGCACATTGGCACATTGCGCTATTCAGGAAGCTTTCAACCAGAAAAGTAGACAACCCCCTGATTTTGCATTACACTTGGACGATGATAAGGGACGAAACCTGGCAAAATAGGCACAGGCATAAATCGAAATAAGAACATAACAAACAATAAACATCAAAAATATTTAACGGACAACAAACTCGCGGTGCACTGACGACCTAAAGAAACTCTGTCGCATCATCACAAGTTATGGTCTCTGCAACAATCTATAATCTATAGGCTCTTACTAGAATTAACATGAAGCATTCTTGTTGCCAAACACTAAAATAATACATAAAAGTTATGGTATATGCAACATGCCTATACACATGCAACCATTAATTGAAGAAACTTGCAAATTAATGATTTCAAGGGTACCCACATTCTCAAATTTGGGAGAAATTACACTTTGGGGATAGACGTTGGCTTTGCTCCTTTGCTCGCTGGCAGCAATTTCTTCGTATTGCCGACCTTTGAAAGACAGAAGGCTCTGTAGGTGATTGGTGAATTGAAGCAAAGAAAATATGGGCCTCATCAAGCCGAAAAGAGCAGTCTTCACCAAGATGAAGATTGTGAAGTGCGAAAAACTGCTTCTAGAGTATCTAGAGTATGAAGAGTGAGAGGTTGAAGCAAAGATTCGAGGTCAAGGTCCAAGCTAGGAGGGCCACATTGTGGAGACCGATTGCAATGGCATGATGATTCGATTCTCAACACGCCGAGTTATAATACCAATGCAAATGCAGGAAATCAACAACCAACCTGATCCTAAATATTTGAATAATGTCGGTGTTCGGACCCACGGGGTCCTAAACCAACGAGTAAATGCTGCGTGTCTCTTTCCTGGATGGTGATGCAAGGAGAACACACAGGGGGTTTATCCTGGTTCGGGCAAAAGAAGGCCCTACGTCCAGCGGGGGGAGATGTTTGTATTTCCTTGCACCGAGGTGCTCGTGTAGGGGTTACAAGCATGCGAGAGAGGGTGTCGAGCCCAAGTCTCAAAGAGAAAAGAGGAAAAAGGTGGTTGCTTGAGATGTCGATCTTCTGTTTTGTGTTTTTCGTTCCGTCTTCGTCCCTCCCTCCGTTGAACCCTGGCCTGCCCTTTTATAGGGTGAGGGGAGGCCAAGACGACGGGAAGCCTTGAGGTGATGCTTTGTCGATTCCTGTTGAGTTGACTGTAGCAACGTGCCTTGGGAATGGCCGGCCATCCCCGGACACCCTGACGTTGTGGGAGACAAGATGGCGAAATGACCCAGAGCGCCATGCCATACCGTCCTTTAAACTAAGTCGAGCGTCGGGGCTGGGTCGAGGCGGGGTCGAGGCCGGATGGATAAGGCCGAATCCCCGATATCGCGGAGAACGGGCCTTGTCCTATCCTCCCTCGAGGGTGATTGATGGTGAACAGTGCGCGGTAAGGTGGGTATAGTGACGGGTTTCACCTCCCATCACGGGATGGGCGGTAAAACAGTGAGATCTGACACGGGTATTGTTCTCACGTCGATCCTGACCGCAGCCATGCCGGTAGGTGGTAGTAGGTAACCGCATTGAATGCTATGGCTTTTGTCCTGGGGTAGGCAAAGAAAAGGTGTCGAGGTGCTCGATCCGGGCTCACGCGAGTCGGAGTTCTCCCCAGCGGGCGGTCGAGCCTCGCGCGGGTCGGAGCGCTATCGAAGTACCTTGCGGCACGGGATGGGGCGCGGTCGAGGCGCCCGTCGAGCGGGCCTCGTACGAGTCGGAGCCGGGGCGCGGTCGAGGTGCCCCGTCGAGCTGGCCTCGTACGAGTCGGAGCCGGGGCGCGGTCGAGGCGCCCCGTCGAGCAGGCCTCGTACGAGTCGGAGCCGGGGCGCGGTCGAGGCGCCCCGTCGAGCGGGCCTCGTACGAGACTGACTGGGTACGCGGGCGAGGTGGGCTATCTTTTATTGCGGTTTCGGTCGTGTTAGTTTTTTGGCGATAGGTGTGGGTACCCCCGTACTGTTGGTACCGACAGTAGCCCCCGAGCCTTTGAGTGAGTGTGTGATCACTCTCCCAGAGGTTGGTCAGAATTGGAGTCGTAGCGCTGTGATTTTTTCAGGGCGGGGGCGCGCGAGCGCACCCGCCGGGTGTAGCCCCCGAGGCCTCGGTGGAGTATTGAGACTCCTCCGAGGTCTTGTACGTGTTTGATTGGGGAACGATTCGTTGCGGTCAAGCCCCCGAGCCTCGCGCGCGCGAGGTCGATCAGGGTCCCGGCCGTCTTTTGCTACACGACCCTCACGCTCCTTTTCCGAAAAAAGGAGGAGGGGTGGAGAATGCTGTACTACCCTCGTTTGGGCGCGAGTTCCGACGATCTCCGGTGAGCTGCTAGCGGGGGAATTCGAGTGAGAGCCCGTGCCCCGTTCGTTAGAGGTCGGCTAGTGGCCCGGAGGCGCCCTCAAAGATGCCAAGAAGTGGTCGTGTGGATCTCGATTCCCTTCGACAGGATTCGAGGGCTCGATGCCTCCCCTGGAGGGATTCCTACGATGACCTTCTCCTTCGACCTCGAATACATCCTGGGGTGCCTCGAGAGCGTGGCTCGAGCCCTTGGCCATGTACGGGCGCACCCTGGGTCGTCCCTAACTCTGTTGCTCGAGGGCAGCTGTCGAACCCTGTTCGAGGGCCAGCTTTCGCTCCCTCGAGACTTATTCCGGGGCTCGGGGGGGCGTCCTCCTCGGTCGTCGTAGTCGAGGAGCCCGAGGGGAAGAAGGCGGAGAAGGAGACGGGCCCCTCGACGGGAGGGGCCGCTTTACCCCAGACCCGTCGAGAGGGGTCAACAGGGACGTCCGCACCAGCCCAGGCCCTGCAGGCTCGGGCAGGGGCTGGGACGGCAGTACCGGCGTCGTCATCGGCGGCGGCGTCGGCAGGCGTAAGAACCCGAGGCTAGCTGGCCTCGGAGGCACAGAGGGCGTAGGGTGGTGCGTCGGCCGGGGCTCCCAGGAGCGCTCGCCCTGCTGGTGAGGCCGCCGCGAGGCCACCATCGGCCGTCCCAGGAGGCTCGGGTCGCGCGGGGTTGAGGCACTTGGTGCCGATTTCTGGGTAAGTATCTCAGCTTGGTTGTCCTGCTTTTCTCTGGATCCGTTGGCTGATGTTTCTTCTCACTTTGCAGGCTAAAGCGGAAGGCGGAGCCGATGGGGCTTACCCCCGTGAAGTCGCTGCGGGCCAGCGCCGTTGTCCTCAACCGGACGGCGGAGCAGGATGCGGCCTGGGTCCGGGAGGTCGAGGCCGCGAAGGGGCGCCTGCGACAACGGCAGGGGTCAGTCGACGCCGCGGTGGTTGCTGGCCTGGAGCCTGCTGTCGAGGGGTCCGAACCGGCAGAGGTAGCGGCGCTCGATACGGTCGAGATGGGGCCCAGGTCGTCGGCGACGGCCGAGGCTGCCGTTGAGGTCGCGACGGGCGAGGCACCCGTCCACGACGCAGAGTGGGCGGGTGCGGACGTGACCATAGAGGAGGTCGCGTCGGCGTCAGGACAGGAGGCGGCCCTGGCGAGGGGGTCGCGGCCGCAACAAGACCCGTTGGTAGAGCCAGCGGGCATGGTGGAGGGCGGGGCGGTCGAGCCCCTATCCGGAGCACCGGAAGAAGAGGAGCCGGCTTCGGAGGTGCCAACAGTCGAGGCGCGGGTACCGGAGCCATCGTCGGTCGAGGCGCCGGCTCCGGAGGCGTCGGCGGTCGTTGGTGCCCGCCCTCACCTTACCCTCGGCGACATCCCCCTGGACAAAGGAAAACAAGCGATGGGGGTCGAGGGGGGTGAGGTCGCGGATCAGGCCGGTGCCTCGACGGCCGTTGGAGAGGTGAACACTGCGGGCGAGGCCGGTCCTTCCGCGGGACCGGGAGACGCCCCGGCCGGGTCGTCCTCGTCGTGGCCCGACATCGCCGCGCTGGCGATAGCGCGGGCAGAGACGGAGCTGCCGAGGTGGGGGGGCCGTCCCTTCAGTTTAGGGACGCTACAAACCCCGACGCCGAGCCCATCTTTGTCTTGAGTGACAAAGATGAGGTGCACCGATGGGAATACCTCGAGGGCGTCCGCCGGCATCTTGATCGGTTGCTCCGAGTGGCATCCGGTGCCATGCAGAGTATGGGAGATGCCACCGAGGTATGATCGATCCGTCGGCCTTCTCCGTAGTTTTCTTGGTGTCTTTTTCCCTCGGCTTTATGACCTTTTCGGATTGTGTTCAGGAGCTGAAGGAGTACTCCCGCCGCAAGTCGCTCTTCATTCGGGATGAGAGTGGCGTGTGGGGCGCGCTGTCCCAGCAACGGGTTCTGGTCGAGGAGGCCCAGAAACGGCTATCCGATCGGAACGCCGAGATGGCTGAGCTGCGCGTCGCGTACGCGGTGGTGAAAGAAGAAGCGACGCAGGCACGGGCGGCCGAGGCCGTGATGCGCACTGGCATGGACAAGGCTCGGGAGGAGGCTGCCCAGGCCCGCAGGGATCTCGAGCCCCTGTCCATGCGAGTGAAGGAGCTCGAGGAGGATGTCTCCCAGGTTAGCCTTCAGCGCGACACCCTCAACGTCGAGGTCACGACGCTGAAGGGAGCCGTCCAAGAGAAGGACGCAGCTCTCGAGTCTGCTCGGCAGGAGATCGAGGCGCTAAAGGCAGCCATCAGCGACAAGGACAGCGCCTTCCTGGGGCTCGAGCGAACGTGCGGGGGGCTTCGTGACGAGGTCGTGGGCCTGCAGACCCATATCGAGGGTAAGTGTGATTGTCACGGCCATGACGTTGAAGGCCCCGCGTTGGGTATTAATTTGTTTGTCGTGTTTCAGAGCTGGAGAGAGAGAATCGAGAGGCCCAATCTTCTGCCAACTCCTTCTAGAGCCTCCTCGAAGCCGAGATCCGGAGGACCCAACTTCTCCAGGGCGCGATCACCACCGTATGCGACGGCCTGGGGGTCGAGCCCGACGCCGACATCGGGGAAGATGTTCCGGGGAACTCCTTCGTCCGCCGGATGGTGGCGCTGGGCCGCCTTGCCCGGGAGAAGATACGGGACGGCCTCCATCACGGCGTGAAGAGGGCGCTGGCCGTCGTTCGTTCAGGGTTTGTGTTTGACATGAATCTCGTCGCCGAGGGCTTCGTCACAGACCCAGATCGGGCAGACGAGGAGAACGTGGATGCTTGCGTGGAGTTGATCGAAGCCGCCGAAGAGCCTGGAAGTCGTCTGGCCTCGCTTTTTGAAGCTGAGGTGGTTCCGCCTGCCGACGACGAGGGCCTGTGAGCCAAATCTGGGCATGAAGGCCCATGTAATGAGTTAGTATTTCGAATTTTGGTCGTGGCGGCCGCGGAGGCCTTAAAAACTCGAAACATAAACCGGTTCGTGGTTGATTTAGTTTTACTCGAGCTTTTCTTCCCTTTATCGCTCGTACCGTGTTCTCGCGTGATTTACTTAGCACGCAGCTGCACCCTTTGGCGTAAGGGATCGAGTGGAGGTACCGTAGCCTCGGAGGCGTAAGTGATCTCGCGGCTCAACTGCCCTCGAGCTTCAGGGTGATGTTGCGGCCTTGTAAATCATGTGAGAGCCTGATCTAAGCGACAGGGGGTATGTTCTTTTTTTAAATTTAGGAACCGTTGTTTAGATCTTCCTATCGTGAAGGCGTGCCTCTAAAAGGTGTAAGGGGTGAGTGGAGGTACCGTAGCCTCGGAGGCGTAGGTGATGCTCCTGACTCGAGAGCCCTCTCGAACCTTAGGGTGCTCTTTCAGCGAAGTCGATCTAAGAAGCGGTTCTTAAATTTTAAAAAAGAGCATAAGTTTTTTCGGGGACCGGGGGTTCCCCCCTTGCAGCCCCCGAGGGAGGGTCGACTCTGGGAGTGCAGGGTCGATCCTTCCTCGTTACGAAACGAAAGTTTGAACATCGCTGTATTCTTTATTGACGAAAAAGAAAATACAGAGCCTCGAGGCTTTTTAAGGAAAGAAGCGACGTAGCTGTTCAATGTTCCAAGTGTTGGTGAGGATTTCGCCCTTTTCGTTGGATAGCTTGTAGGTGCCCGGCTTTAGTACTTCTACGACGATGTACGGCCCTTCCCATGGTGGTGTGAGCTTGTGCCGTCCCTTGGTGTTCTGGTTCCGCCGTAGCACCAAGTCGCCAACGTTGAGGTCACGCTTGCGGACGTGTTTGTCGTGGTAGCGTCGGAGACTCTGCTGGTACCTGGCAGAATGCAACAGAGCCACATCTCGGGCTTCCTCGAGCTGGTCGAGGGCGTCCTGTCTTGTGGCGTCGTTATATCTTTCGTTGTATGCCTTCAACCTTGGGGATCCGTATTCTATATCGGTTGGTAGCATAGCCTCAGACCCGTAGACTAAGAAGAACGGAGTGAACCCCGTGGCTCGACTCGGCGTTGTTCTTAGGCTCCACAGGACTGAGGATAGCTCGACAGCCCATCTTTTGCCATGTTTGTTTAATTTGTCAAAGATTCTGGGCTTCAGGCCTTGTAGGACCATGCCGTTGGCACGTTCCACCTGACCATTTGTTTTTGGATGAGCCACGGCTGACCAGAGCACTCGGATGTGGTGGTTGTCGCAGAAATCCAAAAACTTTCGGCCAGTGAACTGGGTGCCATTGTCTGTGATGATACAGTTGGGGACCCCAAAGCGATGAATAATATCAGTGAAGAAGAGCACAGCTTGCTCGGACCTGATCTGGTGATAGGGCGGGCCTCGATCCACTTGGAGAATTTGTCGATGGCGACGAGCAGGTGAGTGAAGCCGCCAGTTGTTCTTTTCAGTGGTCCGACAAGGTCGAGCCCCCAAACGGCAAACGGCCATGTGATGGGGATAGTTTGCAGGGCATGTGCCGGAAGATGGGTTTGTCTCGCATAGTACTGACACCCCTCGCAGGAGCGTACTAGCTTGACAGCGTCGGAGACCGTGGTTGGCCAATAGAATCCTTGTCTAAAGGTGTTTCCGACGAGGGTTCGAGGTGCTGCGTGGTGACCGCAAGCCCCCGAGTGAAGATCGCCGAGCAGATTCCTGCCTTGCTCTTTTGTGATGCAACGTTGGAGGATACCAGTAGGGCTACGGCGGTAGAGCTCTCTGCTGTCGCCCATGATCACAAAAGCTTTGGCCCGGCGTGCGACCCGTCGAGCCTCAGTCTTATCCGAGGGGAGGTCCCCTTGGCCGAGGTAGTCGAGGTACGGGATGCGCCAGTCAGGCTCGAGGTCAGACGGTGGCATTAGGTCTTCCACCTGCATGGCTTCAGCCCCGGTCGAGGGGGCTTCTGCCTCAGGTGGAGGGTCGAGCGACGCCCCGTCGACCCCCCCGTCTGGCCTGAGGTCGACGGATGGGTGCTGAAGGTCTTTCGCGAAGACGTCTGGTGGAACCGTGGCTCGACTGGACGCGATTTTTGCCAGTTCATCAGCGGCCTCATTATACCTGCGTGCGATGTGGTTAAGCTCGAGGCCGTGAAACTTGTCCTCGAGGCGCCGTACTTCTTGGCAGTAGGCTTCCATCTTGGGGTCACAGCAGCTCGAGCTCTTCATGACTTGATCGATCACGAGTTGGGAGTCGCCTCGGACGTCAAGGTGTCGGACCCTGAGCTCGACGGCGATTCTCAACCCCGTGACGAGTGCCTCGTACTCGGCGATGTTGTTAGACGCAGGAAAATGAAACCAGACGACGTAGCGCATGTGAATCCCGAGGGGCGAGACGAAGAGCAAGCCCGCGCCTGCTCCCGTTTTCATTAATGACCCATCGAAGTACATGGTCCACAGCTCCGCCTGAAGCTGTGCAGGGGGGAGTTGCGTGTCAGTCCACTCAGCCAGGAAATCTGCTAATACCTGTGACTTGATAGCCTTTCGCGACGCATAGGACAATGCCTCGCCCATGAGTTCGACCGCCCATTTGGCAACCCTACCCGAGGCTTCCCGGTTCTGGGCTATCTCTCCCAAGGGGAAAGAAGAAACCACAGTAATCGGGTGTCCCTCGAAGTAGTGTCGGAGCTTGCGCCACGTCAAGATGACAGCATATAGCAGTTTCTGGATCTGTGGGTATCGACACTTTGTTTCTGAGAGCACCTCGCTAACGAAATAGACCGGCCTCTGAACGAGCAAGGTACGTGCCTCCTCGGCCCGCTCGACAACCAGGGCAGCACTGACTACTTGTGATGTCGCGGCGACATAGAGTAGGAGTGGTTCCCCCGGGGTTGGAGGGACGAGGATTGGTGAGTTAGAGAGGGTGGCTTTGAGTTTCGTGAGAGCCTCCTCAGCCTCAAGGTTCCAGGAAAAATGGTCTGATTTCTTCAAGAGACGGTACAGAGGGAGTGCTTTTTCGCCGAGGCGCGAAATGAAACGTCTAAGTGCCGCCAAGCAACCTGTGACCCTCTGTACGCCTTTTAGATCTCGGATGGGGCCCATCTTGGTTATCGCAGAGATTTTTTCAGGGTTGGCCTCGATGCCGCGTTTAGATACGATAAACCCTAAAAGCATACCTCGTGGGATGCCGAAGACACATTTCTCTGGATTGAGCCTGATGTTTTTTGCCCTAAGGCACTTGAATGCAACGTCGAGGTCGCTGACCAGATCGTCGGCTTGTTGGGTTTTGACCACGATATCGTCGACGTAAGCTTCGACGGTCGACCCAATGTGCTTCCCGAAAACATGTTGCATGCATCGCTGGTACGTTGCCCCCGCGTTCCGGAGACCGAAGGGCATCGTAACGTAGCAATACATGCCGAATGGGGTGATGAATGAAGTCGCGAGCTGGTCGGACTCCTTCATTTTGATTTGGTGGTAGCCGGAGTTTGCATCTAAGAACGAGAGAGTTTCGCATCCCGCAGTGGAATCAACGATTTGGTCAATGCGTGGCAAAGGAAAGGGAACTTTCGGACATGCTTTATTTAAACCGGTATAGTCTACGCACATCCTCTATTTCCCACTCTTTTTTCTAACTAATACAGGATTAGCTAGCCACTCGGGATGATGAACCTCCTTGATGAACCCGGCCTCCAACAGTTTGTGTATCTCCTCGCCGATGACCCTGCGCTTCTCCTCATCGAAGCGACGCAGGCGTTGCTTCACCGGTTTGGATCCGGCCCAGATTTCCAAGGTGTGCTCGGCGACTTCCCTGGGTATGCCTGGCATATCCGAGGGATTCCACACAAAGATGTCGACGTTTGCGCGGAGAAAGTCGACGAGCACTGCTTCCTATTTAGGATCGAGGGTGGCACTGATGCTCAGTGCCTTTCCCTTGGGATCAGCGGGGTCGAGGCGTACGAGTTTGACATCTTCGGCGGGCTCGAAGCTGCCGGCATGGCGTTTTGGGTCGGGAATAGCATTGGCAAGACCGTCGAGGTCTGCATCCAAGATCGCCGACTCCAAAATAGCCTCGCCGTGTTCGACGCACTCGACGTCGCACTCGTAGGCATGTTCATACGAGGGCCCTACAGTGATGACACCGTTTGGACCCGGCATTTTGAGCTTGAGGTAGGTGTAGTTCGGGATCGCCATGAACCGAGCGTAGCATGGACGTCCCAGGATAGCGTGGTATGTTCCACGGAATCCGACCACTTCGAAAGTGAGAGTCTCCTTTCTGAAGTTGGCCGGTGTGCCAAAACAAACAGGCAGATCGACCCGCCCGAGGGGTTCCGCCCGTTTCCCTGGCACGACTCCATGGAAGCCCCCGACGCTAGGTTGGAGGCGCGCTCTCTCGACCCCCAGAAGGTCGAGGGTCTGGGAGTAGATGATGTTGAGGCTGCTTCCGCCGTCCATGAGCACCTTGGTGAGCCGTGTGTTGGCGATGACGGGGTCAACAACGAGTGGATAGACCCCCGGGTTGGGGACGTAGTCCGGGTGGTCGTCACGGTCGAAAGTGATGGCCACCGCAGACCAATCAAGGAAGCGGGGTACTGCCGATTGTACGGAGAAGACCTCGCGCCGTTCTCGCTTGCGCTGGCGCGCAGAGAGGCAGGTCGAGGGCCCTCCGTAGATCATGAAGCAGTCGTGGATCTCGGGAAATTCCCCGTCCTTGTTGTCACCCTTAGGGTCCTCCTTGTCGTCCTTCTTGGCGCCGGCACCCCCGAAGTACCTGCGCAGCATGTGACAATCCTCGAGGTTATGGTTAGTGAGTCCCTTGTGGTAGGGACACGGTTCTTTGAGCATTTTGTCGAAGACGCCCCCGCCGGGGGGGCCTCGAGGTTTCTTGTGCTCGGTAGCAGCGATGAGCCCGTCGGCCGGGGCCTCGAGCTTGCCCTGCTGGCCTTTCTTCTTCTTGCGGTTGTTTCTCTTGGGGCCTCGGGTGGAACTCGCGGGATCGTCAACCTTCTGCTCCCCCCTTTCCGAGTCGCCGCCAAAGATTGCACCAACCGCCTCCTCGCCGGCGGCGAAGTTGGTGACGATGTCCATCAATCCGTTGGCAGTGAGTGGGGTGTTACGGCCTAATTCTCGGACCAACTCCTTACAGGTGGTGCCGGAGAGGAAGGCCGTAATTACGTCGGAGTCGGTGATGTTGGGGAGCTCGGTACGCTGCCGGGAGAAGCGTCGGAGGTAGTCTCGGAGGGATTCATCTGGTTTCTGCTTGCAGCTCCGGAGGTCCCACGAGTTGCCGGGCCGCATGTAGGTCCCCTTGAAATTTCCCTCGAACACCCTCACGAGATCGTCCCAGTCGTGGATCTGCCGAGGTGGGAGATCCTCGAGCCAGGCTCGGGCGGTGTCGGAGAGGAACAGGGGGAGTTGTCGAATGATGACCCGGTCATCGGTGGCCCCGCCCAACTGACACGCCAAGCGGAAATCGGCGAGCCAAAGTTCGGGTTCGGTTTCGCCGTTGTACTTGGTGAGAGTCATGGGGGGGCGGAACCGAGCCGGGGGCACCGTCTCACGGATTGCCTTACTGAAGACCCGAGGACCCGGGGGCTCGGGTGAAGGGCTACGATCTTCCGAGCTGTCGTAGCGTCCGCCCCTGTGGACGTGGTAGCCTCGAGCCACACCATCACCGTGCTTGCGCGTGCGGCGCTCGACGATGTTGCCGCGGGTGTCTCGAGGCTCGCGGTCGTTGTCGGTGGGCTCAGGGGCCGGTGCTACCCGGTTTCGCCGGGCAGGCTCGGGGTGAACCGAGGCTTCTCTCTCCTGTCGGGAAGGCTCGAGGATCCGCTCCGAGGCTGCCTCGCGTCGCCTCGAGGCAGAGCTCTCGGCCTGCTGCATGGCGGCGGTCTCGAGGAGTTCTTGGATTTCATCTCGAGCCCGATGGGCATCGGGGTTTGATGGCTCGGGCATGTTGTGGAGGAGCATGGCGGCGGCAACGATGTTCTGGCTGGCTCGGGCGAAAACCGGGGGGTCGACCACCCGGTCCTCGTCGATGAGACGGTTGACGTCGCGAGCTCTCTCGCGAGCTCTCCCGCCAAGTGCGTGTTCCGCACTCTCACGCTCGAGGGTTTGTTGAAGTAGATCCAGGTTTTCCCGTTCCTCGACAAGCCTGTCCTGCAACTCGCGAATCTGTTCGAGCTGCGCTCCTTGATCCGCAAGGAACTGAGGCTCGTCTCGCTCGACAGGAGGCTCGACATGAGGTGGCATGTGACTTCCTTCGACCGGCTCTTCGTCCTCCGATTCCGAAGTGCTTTCAACATCGATGTTGAAGCACTCGCGGGTCGGATCATAGGTGTCATCAGCCGAGTCGGAGTCAGGAGCGCCAAAGTAGTAATATGATGGGGGAATGTGTGGCCGTTGCCAATCGTCACTGAGACGGCGACGTAGAGAAGCAGTCACACGGGGCTCTGTTTTCGGTGTCTCCGTAGAGTCCCGATAATCAAAAGCCGGTGTGGATGCAACGAGGTCCAGAGTGGAGCGTAGATGGTGCTCGGGGAGTTCCTCATAAGCACTCATGCGGGTGCTCACGGAGGATGCGTACACCCGGGCAGCCGAGTCTAGCCCAAACGGGAATGGTGATGGAGATGTCGCTGCCCGTGCTGAAATGGATGCTCCGGACAGTGGTGTCTCACCGGACGGGGGAGCGGCGGGATTTTTCGTCGGCATGTCACCCTCAGCCAAGCTCGTCCTTCCCAAACCTTCCAAAAGGAGATCTAGGCTGGCGCCTGGCTGGGGGGTGCCGGACCGGGGAACCCCATCGCCCTCCGCAGGGTGAAGACGGTGGCTGTACCGGGCTCGTCGTCGTTGGGCGGCCCGCGCCCGCCTGGAGCGACGGTGCCGGTGGATTGCTCCCCCGGGCTGGGAGAGCTCGTAGTCCTCGTCGGTTGGGTGCCTGGGCGGAAGTAGGACCATGTCGTAGCCAGAGCCGAGCGACATGAACTCCAAACTCCCAAACCAGATCACCGTGGCCAACGGAATCGGACGTTCGGGGTCAGCCATCCAGGAAAAAAGGCGAGAAAGCGACGTTTGCACGCAGCGATCCCCTACCTGGCGCACCAACTGTCGGTGTTCGGACCCACGGGGGTCCTAAACCAACGAGTAAATGCTGCGTGTCTCTTTCCTGGATGGTGATGCAAGGAGAACACACGGGGGTTTATCCTGGTTCGGGCAAAAGAAGGCCCTACGTCCAGCGGGGGGAGATGTTTGTATTTCCTTGCACCGAGGTGCTCGTGTAGGGGTTACAAGCATGCGAGAGAGGGTGTTGAAAGTCCTATGTTTGGTGTTGGTAATTAGTGACAATGCCTAAGTACTAATCCTATGCCTAAGTTGTATGTAGCATATGAGGATTAGTACATTCCAAGGTTGGTGGCAAGATGGACATGGTGATCATGATGGCCACACTTGGATTTGGACGCAACCCTACGTGATCAAGGGAAAGGTATATGCTTAAGGGTTGTGTTTTAGTAACCAAGACACCTAGTGGGTGTGGTTACATTATAGGATAGATAGCCGTACTATAAAGAGGGGAATGACGCGGCTATTGAACTCCTAAGTGCCTCTAGATGTGCATTTCATGTCATATGCATTTGGATAGAACTAATAACGCCTCAAAAAATGATTGTGAAAATGCTAACACACTCACACATGACGAGATCACTTGGTGGTGTTAGCATGTTTGCGACGGCGGTGGAGTTTAAGCGGTAGAGAGGGTTTGGGGTCCTCTCTCCCTCCCGCCGAGCGTGCGAGCGCGGGATTCAGGCGATTTTGGGGAAATGAAATGCCTATTTTCCACTACGCCGGAAGTCGGAAAAAGAAACGGAGGCAAACGGGGGTCACAGTGGTGACCGGACGCTGGACCGGACGCGGTCACTGTTTGACCGGACGCGTCCGGTCAGTGTCCAGTATCTGCGCGTTTTTCAGTTGTTTGATCGGACGCGAGGCGCGTCCGGTCACAGGCGACCGGACGCGTCCGGTCGTCCAGGGAGCTTACTGGACTCCAACCGGACGCGGGCACTGTGGCGTCCGGTCAGTTCTTCAGCGCGTCCGGTCGCTAGCTCGTTGTGCGCAGCTCAGGGTTGACCAGCGCGTCCGGTCAGTTATGGGACCGGTGCGTCCGGTCGTGACCGGCGCGTCCGGTCGTTGCGACCGGCGCGTCCGGTCGGTGCTTCGCAAAACTAGCCGTTGCGCGACCGGCGCGTCCGGTCAGTTGGACCAGCGCGTCCGGTCAACGCGACTTCGGCTGTTTCAAGTTTCTAACGGCTATATTCGAAGGGGTACGTCTATAAATACTCGTTGGCCGGCTCAAGGCTCTGTCTCTCGAACATTTGACATACTTGTGAGCACTTTGAGCTAAGCAACTCCCCTCCCACTCATCTCTCTTGCTTCTTTGCATATTCGAAGTGAGATTGAGTGATCCAAGTGCATTTGCATTGTGAGATTGCATCTAGTTGGCACTTGGTGGTTGATTTGCTGCGGGATTCTTGTTTCTCTTGGTGGTTGCCGCCACCTAGACGGCTTAGAGCAGCTTGGAGGCGTTGGCAAGAGTTGGTGTTTGTTCTTGGCCACCTCCGGTGATTGTGAGGGGTTTGTGTCTACCTCGGCGAAGCGCCAAAGGCAACATTAGTATATTGCTCGTGTCATTGCAACCTTTTGCCATTTGGTAGGTTCTTGTGGCGCCTTTTGAGAGGCTCGGTGTGAGACCGATTAGCCACCGAACCACGTGGTAAAGAGGGACACAACGGGGACTAGCGTGCCGGCAAGCACGTGAACCTCGGGATAAATCTTCGTGTCATCACTTTCATATTGTGATTGATTGATCCCGGTGTTCGGTTATCTTGGTATTCATTGTTGATCATATTGGTTGGCTCAATACTTCGCCCCTCGGTGATACCCTCCTAACTCAACTCCACATTACTTTCTTAGTTATCTTTGCTAGCTAGTTAGCTTTGCTAGAGTAGCTTCTTTGTGTAGCTTGCTAGTTGTAGTTTCCTTCTCGGTTTGACTTGTGCGGTTGAGTGCAATTACTAGAATTGTGAATTGGTTAGGTGGCTTGCAAACACCCCGTAGGCTAAGCAAAACTCGCATCTCGCTATTTGTTTTATTGATAAACTTGCTTAGCTTGTCTTTGTAGAAAATTTTAATAGGCTATTCACCCCCCCTCTAGCCATCAAGACCTTTCAGGTGTCGAGCCCAAGTCTCAAAGAGAAAAGAGGAAAAAGGTGGTTGCTTGAGATGTCGATCTTCTGTTTTGTGTTTTTCGTTCCGTCTTCGTCCCTCCCTCCGTTGAACCCTGGCCTGCCCTTTTATAGGGTGAGGGGAGGCCAAGACGACGGGGAGCCTTGAGGTGATGCTTTGTCGATTCCTGTTGAGTTGACTGTAGCGACGTGCCTTGGGAATGGCCGGCCATCCCCGGACACCCTGACGTTGTGGGAGACAAGATGGCGAAATGACCCAGAGCGCCATGCCATACCGTCCTTTAAACTAAGTCGAGCGTCGGGGCTGGGTCGGGGCCGGGTCGAGGCCGGATGGATAAGGCCGAATCCCCGATATCGCGGAGAACGGGCCTTGTCCTATCCTCCCTTGAGGATGATTGATGGTGAACAGTGCGTGGTAAGGTGGGTATAGTGACGGGTTTCACCTCCCATCACGGGATGGGCGGTAAAACAGTGAGATCTGACACGGGTATTGTTCCCACGTCGATCCTGACCGCAGCCATGCCGGTAGGTGGTAGTAGGTAACCGCATTGAATGCTATGGCTTTTGTCCTGGGGTAGGCAAAGAAAAGGTGTCGAGGTGCTCGATCCGGGCTCACGCGAGTCGGAGTTCTCCCCAGCGGGCGGTCGAGCCTCGCGCGGGTCGGAGCGCTGTCGAAGTACCTTGCGGCACGGGATGGGGCGCGGTCGAGGCGCCCGTCGAGCGGGCCTCGTACGAGTCGGAGCCGGGGCGCGGTCGAGGCGCCCCGTCGAGCGGGCCTCGTACGAGTCGGAGCCGGGGCGCGGTCGAGGCGCCCCGTCGAGCAGGCCTCGTACGAGTCGGAGCCGGGGCGCGGTCGAGGCGCCCCGTCGAGCGGGCCTCGTACGAGACTGACTGGGTACGCGGTCGAGGTGGGCTATCTTTTATTGCGGTTTCGGTCGTGTTAGTTTTTTGGCGATAGGTGCGGGTACCCCCGTACTGTTGGTACCGACAAATAATGTAGTAGTTGAGAATGACAAATGTATTACTTATAATTCACAATAGTGTGCCACCCTATAAAAAAGGGTCACTGTAAATAATATGAGAACCATTTACTCATCACACCACGCTCTACTTCTACTATGTACTCTTTTTTTGTCTTAGTTATTGGAGAACCCACTGGATTTTACTTTTATTGTACAAAACTCAAGTTTGAAACCATTGAATAGACCTATACTAAAGAGGGGGGGGGGGGGTTGAGATCATCAACAAAGGCTAGCCTCAAGGTTTATATCATACACACTAATTAGATGACACATGATTTTTCATAGATATGGCATGAACTTAAGAGGGATATCCTAAGGATAGTAGCTATGGCTCGACGTCATACGCAAACAACACTCCCATCTCTGCATAGCAAAGGACGGATGCAAATACAGGTATTTATTAGATGAACATAGGTGTTGTATTAAGGTTTGTGTCAAGTTTACGTGGCATGTTCTTGTACAACATGTTGTACCATCAATAGGGAATATATCCTAATTGAACATATATAGAGATGTGGATATCCTTAGCATTATTAGATGGTTGACCTTGACCAGAAGGATCGTCAACTAATTAAACTAAATGGAAGCAATGGATACATGGTCATTAATAAATCAAATAAATATAGAAGAGATATGAATACATTTAATGTCATTAGTTAACAAAACAAAAAAAATGTGGTGGATATCTAGGTTCATCAATTATTTTGACAAAGAAGAACTATGAATATCTTTAAGATTTTATCTATTACGTACTCCTAAGCAAACTCCCCGCCCCCCATGTCCAAAGGAAAAAATATGAGCGGTGGATACCTTTTGTGGTCATCGCCAATGAGTCAAACAAGGAAGAGATACGGAAATCTTGCTCCATCGATTAATCTAAGGATATCCATGAATTAATCAGAACAAAGAGAAACCATGGATAGCCATATCATTAAGGTCATGCTGCATTTCTTCTGACTAATCAATGAGTCGATGCATGGATTAGTTTAACCAAAGAAGCCAAAATTTTACCATGCAAGTTGCTCGCAGTGTGAACGAAGCCTAAACACTCTAAAACTAGATTAGCCACTGACCACTGTCCACTGTAACAAAGAATCCAACGCGTACGGGGCACGGGTTCTTGAGCCTGCTGCGCTGCTGCCTGCCGAAACGGCCCGCGCCATATCCGTCTCCGTCTCACCCACCACGCGTAGGCGTAGGCGCAGGCGCGTACAGCTCATTCCACTACCCCACTCCGCCCCCTGAAATCACGAGCACCATTTGCACAGTCAGACAGACACACCCCACCCCGACTCCCCTCGGATCCAGAGTTTCCCCGCAGTGCAAAAACCTGCACCGCCCTCATTTATATTCTCCTCCATGGCTCCATCCACCCCTCGCCGCAGCAGATCGACCGGGACCCCGTTTCCTCCCTCCTTCCCTCCCTCGCTGACACTGTTTGACCCCTGCCGCTCGTGCCGTCTCCTCCTGTCCTCCAGCTAAAATAAGGTCGAGAAGTGATAGCTCGCAGCGGTAGTAGTGTAGCGCGAGATGGGGAGAAGAATGGAGGCCCCCTCCTCGCCTGCGCCCCGCATCCTCGTCGTCCTCCTCGCGTCGCTGCTCCTGCTGGCGCGCGCCGACGACCCCTACAGGTTCTACACCTGGAACGTCACCTTCGGCGACATCTACCCGCTCGGCGTCAAGCAGGAGGTACGCCCGCCCGCACGCACTGCCCAGTGCCCACGGCCTCTGTTCTACCTTGGTTCGGCCTGCATTCGTCAATGGCCGCGTGGATGTGATGTGGATGTGGCTGCAAATGCAGGGGATACTGATCAACGGCCAGTTCCCGGGGCCGCAGATCGACGCCGTCACCAACGACAACATCATCGTCAACGTCTTCAACAACCTGCCGGTCCCCTTCCTCCTCTCCTGGTAATCTACTACTCCGTACTACTTACTACTAGTAGCAGTTACCTGTTACCATTACCACCCGTGCTCTGTTTTTTTACTGTCTCGCTCAGAAGCTTGCCTGTTCAAGATTGGCATGCTTCCATCTGAATGTTCCGGGATGCAATGCAATGCAACTGGTCGGCTTTTCTTTCAGCACGAGAGACCCTCAGTCCATGGTCCAGATTTGTATGTTGTTGCAACGGCGCGATCCAGATCGTGCTCTCAGTCTTGCTGTTATCTCTGTTCTCTTTTTCGCTGGAAATGCTAGTTCCTGACGTTCCCGGTAAATGCCAACTGCCTGGCACATGCTATGTCGTTCGTGGGACTAGTGGGATCGGTTTGTTCAGACATGGACTACGCTTGAGTGAAACATGCCAGGCCTTCCGAGTGCAACTTGGCAGTTAAAAATTTCCTTGGATAGAGGCCCTGTTTAGATGCTTCAAAGTTCCAAAAATTTTACAAGATTCCCCGTCACATCGAATCTTTAGACGTATGCATTAAACATTAAATATAGGTAAAAAAAATAACTAATTATACAGTTTAGTCGTAAATCACGAGACGAATCTTTCAAACCTAATTAGGCCATGATTGGACACTAATTGCCAAATAAAAATAAAAGAGTTACTGTGTTTCCAAAAAATTTTACACCCCCATCTAAACACACCCAGAGTAGGCTCGGCTGTGAATATTGGTTGCCTTGCAGCGCTTGTTTTGTTGCTACTGCATGTCACTCACGTCATGCCATGGAGAGTGAGCTGTTTCAGGATAAAATTTTCACTACTCCCTTTTCCTTAGTAGCTAGTAGAGGAATCTGATACTATTTATATTATAATACCCCCCAATCTTTATCCTTATTAATAGTTTCCCTCCTTCCCTTCTACTTGTGCTTTCGCTTTCGTTCCAGATCCAGTATGCAAAGAGCAGATGTACATACAGACAACTAATGCTTCCATAGATGATAGATCAGTGGGCCTCCATAGCATTGAGCATGTGCACATTAGAGCAATCTATGGCTCCTTTTGCCTTAAGAGAGTGGCAAGAGTGACTACGGCTTGCCACATCAACACAGTCACATTGGCGTCGCAAGAAAACTGTATAAGAAAAAAAAAGAAATTGCACATTGTTCATATTACCTGTGGACTGACTATACTGAATGTTAAATGCATCAATCTCATGGCTAATTGATCGTGGACCACTGTGTGTGACATTGTAGATCAATGTTAATTTGGAGACTTAACTGTTCTTTTTTTTTTACTGTTCCTACATTGCAGGCAAGGAATTCAGCAGCGGAGGAGCTCATGGCAAGACGGTGTGTATGGTACCAACTGCCCGATCCCTCCGGGTGGCAATTTCACTTACAACATGCAGTTCAAGGACCAAATCGGGACATACTACTACTTCCCTTCCCTTCTATTTCACAAGGCAGCCGGTGGTTACGGTGGCATCAGGGTTCTTAGCCGGCCGAGGATCCCCGTCCCGTTTGATCCACCTGCCGGTGATTTCACCATATTGGCCGGTGACTGGTTCAAGCTCAATCACACTGTATGTTACCATCCTCAAGTATCCTGCATCGCATCTTACCGCCCATTTTGGTGCACCGCTAACACTGCAACTACGAATCCCCGCAGGACTTGAAAGGCATTTTGGACAGTGGTAATGACCTGCCGTTTCCTGATGGCCTTCTTATTAACGGCCAAGGCTGGAATGGCAACAGATTTACGGTGGACCAAGGTAAACTATATAATCGAGTACATCAGACAAAAATGCCTGGTAACTGTTAATAATCTTCATATACGCAGAGTTGCGCTAAACTTGCTTGACACAATCTTGCCAGGGAAAACATATCGTTTTCGGGTGTCGAACGTGGGCATAGCAACATCAGTGAATATAAGGATTCAAGGCCATTCCATGCTCCTGGTTGAGGTGGAAGGGTCTCACACCATGCAGAGCACATACACATCCATCGACGTCCATCTAGGCCAATCATACTCGTTCCTTGTTACCGCTGATCAGCCACCTGCAGACTACTCCATAATTGTCTCCACACGTTTTACCACCCCTGTCCTCACCACCACTGCCATCCTCCACTACGGCAACGCAAATGGCGCTGCAACGGTACCGCCTCCCGCAGCGCCTACAGTTGAGATCGATTTTTCTCTAAACCAGGCTAGATCGATTCGGTACGACTGTCACGGTTCTTTCAATAATCTTAGCTTGTTCTGAAACTTTTTGATATCTTTTGTTGCCTACCTTCTGAACAGATGGAACCTGACAGCGAGTGGACCAAGGCCAAATCCTCAAGGTTCTTACCACTATGGTCTCGTCAACACCACAAGAACCATCAGACTCGCCAACTCACGGGCAACCATCAACGGCAAGCTGAGATACGCAGTCAACAGCATCTCCTTCATCCCAGCCGACACTCCTCTTAAGGTTGCTGATTTCTACAAGATTCCGGGAGTTTTCATGCTGGGCAGCATGCCCGACAACCCAACCGGTGGCGGCGCCTACCTCCAGACATCTGTAATGGCGGCCAACATGCGGGACTATGTCGAGGTCGTCTTTGAAAACATGGAGAACTTTGTGCAGTCATGGCACATTGACGGTTACGCGTTTTGGGTTGTCGGGTGCGTTTCCTAGTTCCATTCTTGCTGATCCTGACATGTTTGGTATCACTGGATCCGAATGACTGAAGATTAGTGTGAATTTGTTTGTTTCCGGATGATCAGGATGGATGGAGGACAGTGGACACCGGCTAGTCGTCAGGGCTACAACCTTAGAGACGCCATTGCTCGGTACACATTGCAGGTATGGTTTAAAGGGTCCGGTCACTCGCCGTCACCGTGTGTGATTCACCTTGATCTACATATACCTGGATATGCAATTCCCTTAACAGATCTGTTGCGGTGCCATAGCAAGAAGTCGATCAAGAAACAAAAGTTGGTCTGATGTCTGAACTCTGAACAAACACTGATGTTCACCTGTTTCTACACTGGCCATGTTTTCAGGTGTACCCTCAGTCATGGACAGCTATCTACATGCCGCTGGACAACGTGGGGATGTGGAACGTGAGGTCGGAGAGCTGGGCCAGGCAGTACCTCGGCCAGCAGTTCTACCTCCGCGTCTACTCGCCGGCGAACTCGTGGCGGGATGAGAACCCGATCCCCAAGAACGCGCTGCTCTGCGGCCGGGCCTCTGGGCGCCGGACGAGGCCTCTCTGAAGCTGAAGAAGCCCTGAACCCAAGAAGACCTTGTTTGTTTCCGGCCACGAAGGGGTGGCCGAAACTTCAGGGGATAAGTTTAAGTTGAGGGTAGAGATAATTGGAGTGTTCAGATTGCTGAACAGAGTTCCGTTTTGTGGCGCTGATGATCGATCAGCTCATATATTATATATTATTTAGCAATTGTAGTTAAAACATTCCGATCCCGGTGGATTTGTTGTATGGGAAGCTGTCTCGCTTCCTCGCTGACACCATTGATGATGATAATATTCATAGTTAATTGAAAATTTTGCATACATTGTCAGATTTCTCATCTATTTGAATGAATTGAAAGAAGATGCTGAAGAAACACTGACAGTCTGAAAGGAACAATACGTATACAGCAAGAGTACGCAAAATAGTTAACGCCTTAACGGCCAGATTAGCTGGACCATTTTGCAAAGCGCCCCCCTAAACTTCTTCCTTCTTCCTCGTCTCCCCACAACCGCAAGCTCCTCCTCTCCTCTGGGCTCTGGCCCTCTCCCAGTCACGGGAGTCACTCTCTCCCGATCGCTCGTCCCCACATTTCGCGCTCTAAACATAGGCGTAGCTCGACGCGCGCGTGCCCGCCATCGCACATGGAATTCCCCATTCCTCCGCGCGAATCTCCCTCCCCGTCAAGCGATCGCGTTCCTGGGTCCCCATTGTCGAGGCCCGATTCGAATCACCTAGGTTTTCTCTTCGCGACCGGCGAGGCGGTGGCGAGAATGCCGTGCTAGGCTTGGGTGGGAGGTGAGATGAACATCGTGCGGGGCGTCGCCGATTACCTCCGCAAGGCGCCACCTCCTCCCCCCGCACCGGGCGGTGATGCGGCCCCTACCACCTCCTTCCCCGCCGGCGACTTCGACGACGCGCCCACCCCGCGCGTCGTCTTCAGGTATTCGCGAGAGAATGACCGCACTCTCTCATTCACCTTCGCACTCCAATACCTTACACATAGCGTGACTTGTTTAGCGCGGTGGCTGTGTGGGTTAGGTAATCCCCAATGCTCGTCGCGATTGTGCGAGATTCGAGTTAACTGTTGGAGAAATGCTGTGCCACTTGAAACTCATCATCAGTGGTTCAAAGCGGCAGTGAGCCACTGGGGCTTTGTTTCAGTTGCTAGTTTAATTATATATACTAGAACATCAGGCGCCCTTCGGGCGCCCTATAATGGATTAAAGAACACAAGCTATATCTATGCCCAACAAACATGACTTTATAATTCGATATGGTAACACTAAGATATCTCGTACATACATTGCTACTTATAGTCAATTTGCACCAGAAAATACACTGTCACACGAAGTAACTGAGTATATGTGCAAATAACATAAAATTATCATAGCATTTTGGAATCAGCTTCTACCTTTTGGTTCAGAGTGACCCCTGAAATTTTGAATTTCTAAACCTTGCATCCACGTTTCATGCACCAGAACTAAAAAACTGAAGCTGGTTCTGACATACCATGCCATCCAAGCTTACCGAAAGGCATTAAAGGTGGGAAAGAAAAAAGCAAATCAGTGCAAAATATCCATGGGAAAGCCACATTTTCTAGAACGGTACAAACATTTTGATCCACAATCAGGCCTTGATCTGATCCCTACAAAATTTGAGAACTGTGAGTTCATTTTTTTATCTTGTCTTATTCCTTTTCTCCCACCCTTTTTCCTCTTCAACTGGAAAGTGTCCCAAGCATACGCAGCCATTAATATAATTTTAATGATTTACCAATAGTCAAGTATAGTGATAGGGATTATTCTTTTCCTAGAGCTTGGAGTAGACGACGATCACCTGCTTTCAGTTCAGATGCTACAGTCTACTGGCCAGGCTTGCACAAGAATCTGCAGCAACATCCGTAGTTGTATGTTTGTAGTGTGTAGTGTACCTCGATGTTTCTTTTGTTTAGGACTTGTTTCAGCTCCAAATGATGCAAGAACAAAATCGGAAAGACTGATGCAATGCTCGCATTTGCAAGATAAAGAAGAAATCCCTGCTTCATTCATATAAGTGCAAAGACTTTCAAGGGGCCGAGCAACTCCACATTTTTATAACCAGATTAGTAGAAGTCTTTAGCAAGTAGGGATGGGTATACTTACACCCACAATGTGCCGTAGATGCATACAGGAGAAGGAAGCAACATCTCCAAGCTCCACGAAATAGCACAACTCTGAAGTCTCAGTTCTTCCTAATAGAAGAAGAAATACTGCATGAATAAACATGAATGCATACGATGAATCTGTAACAGACCCAGCACAATCTAATTGTTTGCAAATTACCGAGAGGAGTAACAAACAAAGGAGTCGTTGCCATATGCTACAGCTCAGGCTATGAAAATAGGGTACTTCACAAGCATCCACTAAAATCGAGCAACATCAGTAGGACAAATAGAAGCATGTACTGTATCAGGGAGAGGGATTTCGGAGAGTTAATTGCAGGGGTTACAGAGAAAATGGTAAAGATAGTTATCAACTCCATTTTTCTTCTTAGTAATGCTTCAGATTGTCTATTTAATGCATGTCTAGTACCTATGTTTACATTTCGATTGCAGTTGTATGTAATACACATTTCTAATGCTAGGAATAGCGAAACTGTTTGTAAAAGCATGACTACATTAAGAACTTTTTTTCAGAGACTACATTAAACCAGCACCGAACGCAGAACACTACAAATCTCACAAGATTTCCATCTGTATATCAAATCAAGAGAGGGATGGGGAATAGGGGAAACCACCTGGGCACCAATCAATCAACAACTGTAACAAAGGGACGAGTGATTAGAGGAGACAAAAGAATGGAGGAGAGATTAGAGGCCATTGGGTAAGTACTCTGGCCTTGGCGAGCTTGAGGGTTTCTTGCCTTCCGGCGCCAGGAGGTCGAGAGCCCTACAATGAATTAAAGAAAAAGAAAAACAAGCCATTATTCACACTTCTCATATATGGACTGTGACTGCTAAAATCTAAGAACATGTATTTATATGCATATTACACAAATAGAGCAACCACATATATATCTTACATGTCCTAATTTCCTAAGGAAATAAAAAATCCCAATTTTTTTTACCATGGGGCAATATGTAACTGTGGATACCATGAAGCAGGTGTCATTTAAATAGTTCACCAAAGTATCTTGTTGACTAATACATAAATACGTTTTTTCACCACCAAACAGAGATGATGATCAATAAGCGATCTGACATACAAAAGTTCTGGCCGCAACTGGTGGAGACAAAAAGGAATGTTTCTTTGCGTCTACGAATGCTTGTCTATGCTGCAGATGAGAAATATATGAGACATGCATAACTAAGCATCATGCCAACTTAAACACAACAACGGGAAAAGCCCAACAACCGACCAAAGAGACATCCCAGGGTCTTGGCCATCGAATGGCGAGGAGAATTTGTACTGATGCCAGCATCTGTAGCAGTGGGCTGCAATGAAGCGTGGTAAAAATATTACTATTATTATGCTTCAAAGACTCCAAGAAAGAAGCAAATTATAAAATCCCTGCATAACAATGACACTTATGAGAAGCAAGAGTCTCATTTTTTGAGAAACATCATCAGGTAGAAAAAGATACAATATTAGCGTAGAGATGGTTCATCAGGTAGGAAAAGATACAATATTTCTATGGCTCACGAGGAACCATGCCATTTTTTTATTTTCTTAAGAGAAAATCCATATCTATGCTAAGCCTGCAGCTTTTGTGAAATCTGAACATCAGAGTATCTGAAGCAAGTTCATGGGTTCATCATGGGATTCATGGGATTCTTAATGCTAGTGTTCCTCAAGTTATTTCCAAACATGCTTCCATCAACTTCCCAGGACAAAATAAAAGGAGAGGTATGTTCTTGACTACTTGTAAGTTGCAACTACCTGACATTATATTGCTTATTATCTGCCATGAGTCTCTGCAAGCAAAATCCATATGTTTAAGCCCTGAACCATCTATAGTAACCTTATACATTATTTCAATTGATTAGCATACACTGCTGATGCCATTTGAATTAATATTTGTTTATTATTTCTTTATTGCAATGATTGTCTCACGGGTGCCTCTTCTTGCTGTACAGTAGCATAAAAAAGGAAACTGACAGCAATACTGGAGTATGCAAAAATTTTGGAAGATATCGCAAAATAAATGACATAGGAAGTTCAAATATCTCGGAGATGGGTAGATGGCTTACATGGTAGACGTAGCTGGAGGGGATAAGGGAGCGGAGCCAGGAGAGTTGGTCGTTCATGAGGCGCCGTCGGTTGCGCTGCACGGAGATGAGCCTCATCTGGTGGCTCTCGACCTCCTGTGGCTTCTTGCGTCTCTCCTACAGTGGCGCAGCGTGCGCAGCCTTGACCGCTTTCTCTGACTGTCGGTCTTGCCCATGAGCACAGAGCTATCGAGCAGAGGTCAGAAACGGCGCACGCGAAGGCCTGCCGCTTGCCCCGTCATGCTGCCGCTGCTCCTCCACCACCACGACGTTGGCACATTGGAGCGGAGCTAGGAGGGCATCTGCTGCGCCGCCGCAGCCACCGCGGCGCTGGGCTGACCGCCTGCTTAAAAATCCATGACCGTGGCATAAGAACAGATCAGGCGATGGATCTGGCCACCCAGGCGACGGATCCAACCACGCAACCAGTGGATCCGGCCGAGGAGTTGCTAGGCTTGTAGGTGGCTAGAAGTTGACCATTGTCTCGGAGAAAGTAAAGGGAGTAGAGGAGAGGCAGTAACGCTGGTAGTCGTCAGAGAGGTGGGATGCTGCTCTCCTTCGCGGATCAAGGGGGAGACCGGAGCCAAGAATCTCGCACGGATCCACGCGCTCCGCCGTGCCGCAGAGGCTCCACAGCTTCCATGCTCGAGTGATGGCAGCGACGCAGTGTAGAGGTTGCGTGGGAGGAGAGAGCAGGTAGGAGCGGAGCAGCGATGGTGGCGGGCCGGCGGCGGGGGACCATCTGGCCATGTGGCTTCCATCTTGAGCAACGGCTGTGTGGAGTTTGCGCAGGCGGTGTGCAGGTGCAGAGGAGGAGGCGGCGGCGGCGGCGGGGAGAGGAGAGAAAGGAGAGATGGATCGAGAGGCCAGGGTAGGGTTGCGGGGTGGGAAGTGGTTGGACCGCGGGTTGATTCTACAAACTTTAAGGGCTTTTTTGCAAAATAGACGATAACAGATGTCGACACGCGAAGGCGCCACCGATGCTTCAAATTCTGTGGTGGCTTCAAACTGGAGCCGTCTTTAAACAACCCTGATTGGCTCCTGATTGTTAAATTAATGTTCTGGGTTGTTTAGCATGTTTTTGCATGCCCATTACCTGAACCAATCCACCCATTAGTTAAGAATGGTTATACAGACAATTTATACTGATGGGTGCAACCATAGGCTTTGCAAATAGCAGAAGGAAAGGAAACAGAAAGTGAATGTATATGTGCAAGTGAGATTGAAAAACTAGAAAAGTATAGCATCATCTCGATTAACCGTAAAGCCTAAATAAAGACAAAATGACCGTTTCTAATTTGCAGTTGCAACACCATTTTGCCGTAGACTACCGAAGCTGATTTGCCCCTGTGGCAAGCCAGGTGCATTCTTCATCGTTGAAGGCAGCAAAAACTTGTTTGTTGTGACCAAATACTGATGTTAAGTCATGATTCAGATAAAAGTAAACCACTTGTAGCCTCAAGTTAAGCTTGCCCGTGAGTATTTCCTACCAAATAACACAAAGAACTGTATGATTGTAGCAGACTGCTTGTTAGTTGTTTCAACTCCTTTTCTTGTCTGATGAGTAAGATAGGTATATGGAATGACATTGCATTGAAAGTCACATTAATCCTTGCCAATTAAGCAAATTATTCATGTTAGCTTGGCACAAGTGTAGCATCTATATGCTGATTTTAATTCTATAAATAAATCTGTCATCAGATCTTGTAGCCTTTTCTTTTTGGTGCTTGACTTGATTGCGTGAATGTTTCTCCTCATGATCTGTTATCTGGTTTCAGTGGTAATCTGGAGGAGGGAGCCTTGAATGTACTTTGGAAGAATTATGAGAATGCACTTGATAAGGTACTTTTCTGAAAGCCTGGCAGTTTCCTTGTAGTTCTGCTTACAGTTAGGATCTTAAACTAGACACATATTGCCAATCTAAAAATTTGCTAGATGTTTCAATACTTCGATGTAATGTAAGAGCCTAGAGGACTAGCCAGTGGCCATATATTTTAGTGTCCATTTGACTGTTATCCATGACATGACCTAGTAATGTGTCATCCAAGCATAACTTAGGAGATGACAGGAACACAAATTGTTTGAACAAACAAACATCTTTAAAAATCATAGGCTAATGATTAAAACAGTCTGTTTTAACGCTTGTTAAGTATTTTGGGCACCATGATTAGAGTTTGTTTGTGTGCAGCTAAGATTATTCTTTGCGGAGCAATATATGTTTCTCTAAAAGTTGAAGTTTGGTTCAACTTTGACCCAAAACTAGCCTTAACATGATGATGATTCATTATGCCTTTTCTTCTTCCAAAGATGTAAAAGTCGATGCCTTAAATGCAATAACCCGGTATTTGCTTAATGGTAAATAGCATTGATATTTTTGCTCCATGATAACCTAACCTGCTGTAGTACTTAACTATTCTGCTGGCAATTCGTTCAGAATTTTATGCAACTACTTTATACAGTTATGCTGTATTACATCTTGTGCTCTTACAGGACGAGAAGAAAAAATCTCTTCAAATTTTTGTCTTGCAATTTGTAGAGACATTCAGAGATTGGGGACCACACCCAATTGAGCAACTGGTTGATCAAGAATTAGGAAACAATGAAACAGTTGTAGGATGCTCTTGCGGGCATCCTTCTGAGGTCATCCTTATTCTGATTCAGGAGATTTCTCTAATTACATCAACTTTTACTGAAAGTAAGCGGCTTTATTCTATAGTGACTATTTATTGTGTGATATTCCTCTAATATTCTTTGATTTTTTAAATTCATAATTTTGATGTTTGTTGCATGTGGTAAGTCTCCCCACCTTTCATTCTATGTTCACGAAACAACTCTTTCTTGAGCATGGGTAGAATGCTCTTCTTGGACAAATTTGGCTTCTTAAAATCAAATTTTTGTGGAATTTGCTTCCTAGAAACCTGTTTTTGCGAGTGGACAACGCAAAGTTGTACCAATTTGCAAGTGGACACTGCAGGCGCTGAAAGTTTGTAATATATACTGCTCATAAGGTTGTGACTTGTGAAAAGACTGATGAAATGACTAAATTAGCCCTTATACCTGAACTGTTGCCATCAGCTTAAGTGCTACAGCTACAAACATCTGAGTTGACATTATATATTTTAATGCTCATCAAACAGGAATTTTGCATAATATTGCTGTGTCCAAGATTCCCACAGAAAACGTCACAAAGCTTGAAAGCCCTTAACCCAAATTTTCCATCTTTTTATGCCCTTCAGGGCTTCAGGCCTTAATATATAATATGCTGATCGCGGAGAAACAAAACACGGTGGAACTTTCAGTGGCATAACAATGACCATAGCTTTGCTTAGTTGAAGAAGTAAAATCAGGTTTACTTATTTTTCATCATATGCCTTTAAAGTTTAAAGTAGTTGAATAAGGAGGAGGTTATTCTGAGGATACTGCTAAAATGCTGAACTTTTGTTCTATTTGTTGAACACTTTTGCTTTATCTTGTTGAGTCATTGCACTTGGGGCTATTTTTCAGTTGTGTTGTGGTGTGTTGGTGTTTTCTCCCCTTGAGCACACTGTGTTGGTGTTGCATTGTGGAATGTAGTTCATTAGAGGTAACCTTTACTGATTTGAAAATAAGTTAGCTTTTATAGCTCTGAACAGATGCTTGAGCAAGTTGAGCATTAATCAATGTGACTTAGTGCAAAAGGACACTATTAGAATTTATTTTCTGAATGAACAATATCTGGTAGAATGCTCACTTTGTGAATGAGAAATAGACTATTGTTGGTTTTGTCATTATATGGATTTTGCTTTTGACAGCTATTCTTATAATTTAAATCATATTTTTTTGAAAATAAATTTAAATCATATTTGTTCTTGTTATTGCATTATTAGGTGGCAACAGTCCGGTATCTCCTACAATTCATCATTCAGGGCAACAAAATAACCTGGGTTTGAGCTCACAGATATTGCAAGTTCTGGAGTGTTTGGAAATTCTGACTCGCTCCTTGCATAACTGTAAAGTATTCAGCTACTATGGTGGTGTACAGAAGATTGCTTCTCTACTAAAAGGTAGGAGTTCAGTCAGGTGCTGATCACCCATTCTAAGAAGTGTGTGGGTACTGGATTCTTGTCCTGTCCTTTTAACCCTTCTTCTTTAATGGAACTAGGTGAATACCCCGCGCGTTGCCGCGGAAATTGCTGATGATTTGGAATAAAATTACTTATACAAAGGGATCAACAATTATAAGTTAATGTTAGTGGATGACGTGGCACGCTGATGTGGACAACTAAATGCATGTTAGTGGATGATGTGTCTTGCTGACATGTAGATCATAATTGCAAATGCTAGTTGGTCATAAATGCATTCGATAGTGGACTGATTAGGTGGACAGCTTGCATGTTTAGAGAAATAGCTAGTGGGGTTTAGCTTTATAGAGTTTATAGATGACTCGCAGCTCTCCTGCGTATTCAAGTTGACAATTATGCATCATGTATTTTTTTAAGCAACAATTACACATCATTTGTTCGTCCTCACTTTGAACAGTTGATTAACCCTAAACCCTGTTAAGTACACTCTTAGAACTTCAAATTGCTAATTTCTTCACTAATGAGCAGTTTTCCACCACCCTCTAAGGGGCTCAGGCTCCATGTTTCAAATCCACCACGAGTTTGGTTTTCTTTTATTTGTTTTGTTGGGATTTGAGCTGCTCATGACCTCATTGTATATATACCTCTTTGCTGTTCAGTGAAGTGTACATCATTATACATAACTTCTCAATTCTCTAACTAACATCCGTGAGTCTTTTTTTTAATGGATTATATCTCATTAGCTTCCTTTTTTGGTATATTCAGCTGCTGTTGCTCAGCTCAAAAACTTGAACAGGTTGCTGGCTGCAGAAGATCAATCTTCAGATGAAGCAGTGGAAAATGCTAGGCTGATGCTAAATATACTTGTATTCCTAATCACTATAATTTCAAACTTCATGAAGTTGGAAATAACTGTTGGAAGGATTCCCCATATTGCCGATACCACAAAGCATACCCCATCAAGCAACCATTTGGCTGCAGTCACGTCTAGCTCTCCTGATAGAACCATTTCTGATACACTTCGACATTGGCAGCAGAAGGCAATTGTTCTTGTGATGGAAGCCAGAGGTGTCAACTGGTTAGTAGGTAATAAAGTTATCTTTAGTTTTCTTTTGGGCTTATTTACTGTGATTCTGGGTATTTCTTTTAGATTATCATGGCGATACTCATTTCTTGGGTATATTGTGCTGATGCTATAGTACCTACTGGATTGTCATATAGGCCTGTTTACTGAAAAAGAAAAAGATTCACTACGGGTGTAGTAAAATTAGGACCATTTCTTTGTCCCTTTTCAGTAAATTTCTAGTCTACATATTATGAAAAGTACTAATAAAGCGGTTGTGCAATTAATGGTGCCACTGTATTGCCCATTCTTTTTTACAGAAAATCATATGCGCTATTATTGAATTATACCATATTTTTTTAATAAATCTCTAAATGATACTGCAGAACTATTACGTGTCGTTCAAAGGTTGAATTTGAAAGAGCAGTGCATTGATCTCACACTCCATTTTATTACTTTGTGCACTCTGCGATCAACTGTTTCTGGTACTCGTGCTCAGAATCATCTCAGAAGCATTGGTGGGCTGGAAATTCTATTGGATGGACTTGGACTTGTTGGAGTATATGTAAGCCCATGTGGCTAAGGCCCATGTGGCCCATGTAAGGAACCTATATAGCTACCCTTCTAGGGTTAGCCCAAATCAATAGAGTCACTATTTCTAGCATGGTATCAGCAGCCTCTCTATCTTCTTCCTGGTAGCAGCCGCCGCCCCCCTGGTGCAGCCGCCGCCGCTGCCTTCCTGGCCGGCGGGCGCCACCATGGCTGGCCGCCGCGATCCTCCCCCCTCCCCTTCCTACTTCCACTCTTTTCCCTCTCTCCCCACACCCTCCTGGGCCACGGTTGCTGGAGCTGGTGCTCCACCCGCCGCCGCAGGGCCCCAGGCACACCACCACCAGGCGCCGCTGGGGACCCAGCCGCCCCACCTCCAGGCGCCGCGGCTGGGGCTGTCTGCCCGGCCCACCCTACCCCTTTCCCCTGGCGCGGCCGCCTTCACCCATCCCGCCGTCGGTTTCCCTCTGGCGGGCACCCCTGTACCCAGCGCCTCCCCCTCTGCTGCTGCCCTCACAGCCGCTCCTGCTGTTGAGGGCGCAGCCGGGGGCTCGGGCTCCTCCCTCACTGCTCCGGCGGTTGGGAGACATGGGGGGGCCCCTGCTGCAGCCCTTCCTGCAGGGGGTGTTGAGGATGAGGGCGTTGATGCCCTGTCAGAGCGCCCCGCCGACGCCGTCCACCTTCCCGGTGCCGGGACGGACACCGGCAACCACCTTCCCGCCGGTGCCCCCACTTTCCCGGCCTCGACACCGCCACTCCTCTCCCAGATCTACGCCGGCTCCCAACCCTATGATGGCCGTGACACCTCTTCTCTCGCCGCTGCTCTCGTCGCCGCGCGTGCCGCCGCCGCGGAGGGGCAGGCCCGGGTGCGGGCAGCCGCCCTCGTGTGGGAGCACGAGCGCGAAGCGGCCGACGCCTTGGCTCGTCAGATTGCCGAGGCGGAGCGGCTCCTCTCTCCCGCCTCTCCGGCTGGTGCCCACTCCTCTGCTTCGCCGGGTCGTCGTGCATCTCACACTGCTGTCCTCTGGCACGATCCGGCTGACCCGCTCGTGGCACAGCTTCACTACCAGGCCGGGGGGGTCCAGAACATCCGCCTCCTCGTGCCGGTCGTTCTCGAGCCGGAGTCACCCTCCTACGCTCGCTGGCGGGACCTCGTGGTTCTCACTCTTCGCCGCTACGCCCTCGACGACCACGTCCTCCTCGACGCTTCGGCCGCTGTCCAGACCCCGTCGTGGCTCCGTCTGGATAGCATCGTCCTCTCCTGGATCCTGGGGACGATCTCCCTCGACCTCCACGACCTCGTCCGTACCTCTCCTGACGCGCGCCGGGCTTGGCTTGCCCTTGAGGGCCAGTTTCTGGGCAACGCCGAGGCCCGGGCTCTGCGCCTCGACGCGAGTTTCCGGACTTTCGTCCAGGGGGACCTCTCCGTCGCTGAGTTCTGCCGCCGGATGAAGGGCATGGCGGACTCCCTGGGGGACCTTGGGTGGCCCGTGGAGGATCGCATCTTGGTCCTCAACGTCCTCCGGGGGCTCAGCGACCGCTACGCCCACCTCCGGACGTGGATCACTCGCCAGCGGCCCTTCCCCACCTTCCTGGAGGTCCGCGACGATCTCGTCATGGAGGAGCTCACGCAGGGCCTCCAGCCGGTCTCCACTCCTGCAGGGGCCTCGGCCTCCTCGACGGCCCTGGCTGCTACTTCTCCGCGCCCCCCTACCCCACCACGGACCACTGCACCACCACCGTCGTCTCTCCTGGGTCCTCCTCCCTCCGGGCCGAGCGGAGGCGGGGGGGGGGGCCGTGGCGGTCGCCGACGCCGCGGTGGGGGTCGAGGGGGTGGCCGGAGCGGCCACACCCAGGCTCAGGCTCCCGGTGGGTTACCGGGGGGGGGCACCATGGCCCTCCTTCCAGCACCCATGGGCAGGGCGCATCTCTATGTGGCCCTACCACGCCACTGGGGCCGAGTCGCGCCCACCGGTGGCCTTCCTCACCGGGGCTCCTCCTGTTGGGGCTCCTCCTGCTGGTACTCCACCTGGCGCCTTCCCTGCTGCAGCGTGGACTCCACCGGGGGTCGCCGGATGGGACCCGACGGCCCTGGCTCGTTCGTTCTCCACCATGGGTCTGACACCTCCGGTTGGACCCGAGTGGATCGCCGATTCAGGAGCCACCTACCACACCACTCCTGACCCTGGTATACTTTCGTCGCTCCATTCTTCGTCCTCCTCACTTCCTTCGTCCATTATGGTCGCAAACGGCTCTTGCCTTCCTGTCACGTCTGTGGGTACCGCCGGTGCTCATGGCTCCTTTCGTCTTCCTGATGTTCTTGTTGCTCCTTCTATGGTTCATAACCTCCTTTCTATTCGTCGTTTTACAGCTGACAATTCTTGTTCTGTTGAATTTGACTCTTCTGGTCTTACTGTCAAGGATTTGGCTTCCCGGCGTCCTCTGCTCCGATGTGACAGCACCGGGCCCCTTTACACCCTTCGCTTTCCGGCGGCGCATTCGTCTTCTTCGCCGTCCCTTTTGTCAGCTGCCTTCGCCGCTTCTACTTCCTCTACTACCTGGCACCGGCGCCTCGGCCATCCTGGACGTGATGCCCTGATACAGCTCAGTCGTAGCTCTGGTCTTCCATGTACTCGAGCTCATGATGAGCAACTGTGTCATGCGTGCCAATTGGGCCGACATGTTCGTCTTCCTTTTTCTAGTTCTTCTTCTCATGCGGCCCGCATTTTTGATCTTATACATTGCGACCTATGGACCTCTCCTGTCATCAGTGTTTCTGGTTATAAGTACTATCTTGTGGTTGTTGATGATTTTTCGCATTATTCGTGGACTTTTCCCCTACGTGCGAAGTCGGATACGTTCACCACGCTCCTTCACTTCTTTACTTGGGTGTCTACTCAGTTCGGTCTCACCATCAAGGCCGTCCAGTGTGACAATGGTCGCGAGTTTGACAACTCCACCTCCCGAGCTTTCTTCCTCTCTCACGGTGTTCAGTTGCGCATGTCTTGCCCATACACTTCTTCGCAGAATGGCAAGGCAGAGCGGATGATTCGCACCACCAACGACACCGTGCGGACTCTACTGTTTCAGGCCTCTCTTCCTGCTCGCTTCTGGGCTGAGGGCCTGCACACCTCCACCTACCTTCTTAACCGCCTTCCTTCCGCTGCCTGTCCCGCTCCCACCCCTCACCACGCCCTCTTCGGTACCCCGCCTCGGTACGATCACCTACGCGTGTTTGGGTGTGCTTGTTACCCCAACACTGCCGCCACCTCCTCTCACAAGCTGGACCCTCGTTCCACGCTCTGTGTCTTCCTCGGTTACTCCCCTGATCACAAGGGGTACCGATGCTTCGACCTTGCCTCCCGCCGTGTTCTCATCTCGCGCCATGTGGTGTTCGATGAGTCCGTCTTTCCCTTTTCCGGCACCTCTACTTCTCCGGTCCCTGACCCACCCACCCTGCTTCCCACTGACCCGGTGGTCCAGCCACCTTTCTTGTGGTCTCCTGCAGGTACCGCTTCACCGCGCTCCGCGCCGGCCACCGGTCCCGGCTCCCCTGTGAGTCCGGGCCCCTCGTCCTCCGGCGCGGCCCCGTCTCCTTCGGTTGGTGCAGACCCGGGGCCTTCGTCCCCCGCTTCTGCCCCGGGGGGGTCGTGCCGGCTGCCGACGCCGGATCCCGTCTCGGCACCCGCACCGGCGCCTCCGTCGAGGTTCGCCGCGCCGGTACGGGTCTACCAGCGCAGGCCGCGGCCTCCTCCGATCGCGGTCCCTTCTCCACCGGGGACACCGACACCGCCGCCACTGTCTCCACCGGCCCGTGGTCCCTCGCCGGTCTACCATCCGCCGCTGCTTCACCGACACCCGCGGCATGTTCACCCGATGGTGACACGACACGCGGCTGGCACCTTGCCGCCTCGTGTCCTCGCGGCTTCGACCGACGACGCGGTGGTCTCTCCGGTACCCTCTTCCGTCCGCGACGCCCTGCTGGACCCTCACTGGCGCCGCGCGATGGAAGAGGAGTATGCCGCGTTACTCGCCAACCAGACGTGGGAGTTGGTGCCCCGGCCGCCGGGCGCCAATGTCGTCACCGGCAAGTGGATTTGGACTCACAAGCGCCGAGCGGACGGCTCTCTCGAGCGCTACAAGGCTCGATGGGTCCTTCGGGGTTTCACTCAGCGCCCTGGCGTCGACTACGATGAGACCTTCAGCCCGGTGGTCAAGCCGGCCACAGTCCGTACAGTGCTATCGCTGGCGCTTGCTCGGTCTTGGCCTATCCACCAGCTGGATGTCAAGAACGCCTTCCTCCACGGCCTTCTTACCGAGACGGTGTACTGCAGTCAGCCGGCGGGGTTCGTCGACACCACCCGTCCTGACATGGTCTGCCGGCTCAACAGGTCCCTCTATGGCCTCAAGCAGGCACCTCGGGCATGGAACCACCGGTTTGCTACCTTCTTGATGACCCTGGGATTCGTGGAGGCCAAGTCTGATACGTCCCTGTTCGTCTACCACCATGGGACCGACACTGCATACCTGTTGCTCTATGTTGATGACATTGTCCTTACCGCCTCCAGCGAGCCACTTCTTCGGCGGATCATTGCAGCTCTCCAGCAGGAGTTTGCGATGAAGGACCTGGGTGAGCTCCACCACTTCCTCGGTGTCACTGTTGAGCACCATCCTGCTGGGCTTCTTCTTCATCAGCAGCAGTACACTCGGGATATCCTGGAGCGGGCTGGGATGTCTGACTGCAAGCCCTGCTCCACTCCAGTCGACACCCAGGGCAAGCTGTCGGAGACTGAGGGACCTCCGGTGGCCGACCCCACTGCATACAGGAGTCTTGCCGGGGCCCTTCAGTACCTCACCTTCACCAGGCCGGACATCACCTATGCAGTTCAGCAGGTCTGCCTCCACATGCATGATCCTCGGGAGCCTCACCTCACGGCTCTCAAGCGTCTCCTCCGCTACCTCCGGGGCACCCTCGACTACGGCCTCCTCCTACACCGGGCCTCCTCCACCGACCTCGTCGTCTACACCGACGCTGACTGGGCTGGGTGCCCGGATACTCGCCGCTCCACCTCCGGCTACGTCGTCTTCCTGGGCGGCAACCTGGTGTCTTGGTCTTCCAAGCGCCAGCCGGTGGTCTCCCGGTCCAGTGCCGAGGCGGAGTACCGCGCCGTGGCTAACGGCGTGGCGGAGGCCGCCTGGCTCCGGCAGCTACTTGCTGAGTTGCACACTCCACCCTCCCGGAGCACACTGATCTACTGCGACAATGTCAGTGCGGTCTACCTCTCCACCAATCCCATTCAGCACCAGCGGACGAAGCATGTCGAGATCGACCTACACTTTGTCCGTGATCGGGTGGCCATGGGCGAGGTACGGGTTCTTCATGTTCCGACGACCTCCCAGTTCGCGGACATCTTCACCAAGGGCCTCCCGTCCTCGACCTTCGCCGAGTTTCGCTCCAGCCTCAACATCACCGGTGGCTAGTTGCGTCTGTGGGGGGTTGTGTGTCTTCTTTCTTGTTCAGCCTCGAACTCCGCTGCGACGGTAGTTCAGACTGCGGGGGGGTGTTGGAGTATATGTAAGCCCATGTGGCTAAGGCCCATGTGGCCCATGTAAGGAACCTATATAGCTACCCTTCTAGGGTTAGCCCAAATCAATAGAGTCACTATTTCTAGCAGGACTTCCTTCTAGTAAATTTTCAGTTTTGAGGCAATCATCTATCTCAAGAAATGAAAGGTGCATTTTTGCAGCGCCATGGTTTACCATTATTTATTATTTTGTGCTTTCATTCCCTTTTCTATTTCTTATGCATAGAATCGCAAATTTTCTGCATAAACTTGAAGACAAATATTGACCAATGATTTTCTGTACTGAGCAAAATCTATTTTTGCTAAATACTTGGAGCTAAATATCTGATAGTATTAAATTTGAATTTGCCCAAATATTAAATGTCTAGTAGTATTACATTCGTACTTTATACCCAAATGTTACTAGTCTGATAGTATTTAATTTGAATTTGGTACATAAATATTGTTTGTGCATCATAGCTAAATTTGGTTTTTGAATGTGACATTCCTATTTTGGAATTTCAGCTTCAAAAATTTAGATTGTTCTGTTTTTTTATTCACATAACTGATTTCTCTTATGGTGTAGAATGGCTGAAAGTTTGAACCATACTCTTTTGATACTCCACATATAGTTTCTCTTTTATACATTGGTCTTACTGTTTAGGTTGGTGTTTATTTAGGTACAGAGGAGTCCATCCCTCCAATTTGTTTTTCGACTTTTGACATCTATGCAAACTAACTGTTTGGTAATATGTTAATCTTGTAATGAACATTTTACCTTTTTCTAACAAAAAAGGTCCACAGTGATGTATGAGAATCTCAATCCTTGGGCCTTATTGCTAGAAGATGGTACTCTCTTAATTTTGGGCTAACCCTAGAAGGGTAGCTATATAGGTACCATACATGGGCCACATGGGCCTCTAGCCTCATGGGCCTAATACAATCACACTCCAACACCCCCCCGCAGTCTGAACTACCGGCGCAGCGGAGTTCAAGACTGAACAAGAAGAAAACAAGTAAGAGCACAACACACACACATGACCCCTCCGCAGCCACAACTAGCCACTGGAGACGTTGAGGCTGGAGCGAAACTCGGAGAAGGTCGAGGAAGGGAGGCCTTTGGTGAAGATGTCCGCAAACTGGGAGGTGGTCGGGACGTGAAGAACCCGGACGTCGCCGATGGCCACCCGGTCGCGGACGAAGTGTAGATCGATCTCCACATGCTTGGTCCTCTGGTGCTGCACGGGGTTGGTGGAGAGGTAGACCGTGCTGACATTGTCGCAGTAGACGAGCGTGCTCCTGGCGAGTGGGCGGTGAAACTCAGCCAGGAGCTGGCGGAGCCAGGCGGCCTCGGCCACGCCGTTGGCCACGGCACGGTACTCCGCCTCGGCACTGGAGCGTGAAACCACCGGCTGGCGCTTGGACGACCAAGAGACCAGGTTGCCGCCGAGGAAGACAGCGTAGCCGGAGGTGGACCTGCGGGTGTCCGGGCATCCCGCCCAGTCAGCGTCGGTGTAGACAACCAGTTCGGCAGTGGAGGACCGGCCGAGAAGCAGCCCGTAGCCAAGTGTGCCACGGAGGTACCGGAGAAGCCGCTTCATAGCAGCCAGGTGGGGCTCCCGCGGAGCATGCATGTAGAGGCAGAGCTGCTGGACGACATAAGTGATGTCCGGCCGTGTGAAAGTGAGGTACTGAAGCGCGCCAGCAAGACTCCGGTAGGCGGTGGAGTCCGCTGGCCCAAGCATCGGACCCCCAGCCTCTGACAGCTTGCCCTGGTAGTCCACCGGTGTAGAGCAGGACTGGCAGGCGGTCATTCCTGCTCGCTCCAGAATGTCACAAGTGAACTGCCGCTGGTGGAGGAACAGGCCTGAAGGTCGGGGCTCAACAGTGACGCCGAGGAAGTGGTGGAGCACCCCCAAGATCCTTCATAGCAATTTCCTTCTGGAGTGAGGCAATGATGCGGTGGAGCATAGACTCGCTGGAGGCAGTGAGAACAATGTCATCCACATAGAGGAGCAGGTACGCAGTGTGACCCCCATAGTGGTATATGAACAGGGAGGTGTCAGACTTGGCCTCCGTGAACCCAAGAGTCTGCAGGAAGGTATCGAATCGAGAGTACCAAGTCCGGGGTGCCTGCTTGAGCCCGTAGAGAGATTTGTTGAGCCGGCAGACGAAGTCAGGACGAGAAGAATCCACGAAACCTGCCGGCTGGCTGCAGTAGACCGTCTCAGTTAGAGTGCCATGGAGGAAGGCATTCTTGACATCCAGCTGATGCACAGGCCAGGAGCGCTCGAGAGCCAGAGAGAGGACGGTGCGGACTGTAGCTGGCTTCACCACGGGACTGAAGGTCTCAGCATAGTCAATGCCGGGCCGCTGAGTGAAGCCGCGGAGGACCCAACGAGCCTTGTAGCGCTCCAGGGAACCATCAGTCCGCCTCTTGTGCGTCCAGATCCACTTGCCGGTGACAATGTTGGAGCCCGGCGGACGAGGCACTAGGTCCCACGTCTGGTTGGCGAGGAGGGCCGCGTACTCCTCGTCCATCGCGCGGCGCCAGTGAGGATCCGCCAAGGCCGCGCGGACGGAAGAGGGTACCGGAGAGATCCCCGGCTCGCAGGCGGCGGCGGTGAGGGCCTGCGGGCGAGACGCCTGCCTCGTCACCATCGGGTGAGTGTGACGAGGGTCCCGGTGAAGAAGAGGCGGGTGGTACACCGGCGGGTCGGCGCGAGAGCGTGGCGATGCCGGCGGAGCATGTACCGGCGACGACGACGCTGGTGATGAGAGCGGCGGAGCCGGCTCACGCCGGCGCTCGTAGACGATGCCGAAACGTCCGGGAGGAGGTGAGGGCGGACGCGGCTCTCGCCGGCGCTGGTAGACGAGTCCGAAGCGCCCGGGAGGAGGTGGGGTCGGTGTGCTTGGTCCCGCGATCGGAACGGCAGCATCAGGCACAACGGGAGGCAGCGAAGCCACAGGGAGCGAGGGGGGAAGCTCCGGGGCTGCCTCGACCGTGTCAGGCACCGGAAGGTCCTAGTGCGAGTCCGGCAGGGGCGAGGCTGGACCACCAGGAGAGTGCCCCGGAGTAGTACCTGCAGGGTAGAGGGAGAAGGGTGGCGGAATCGCCGGGTCAGTGGGAAAGAAGGAAGCCTCCGCAGGGTCAGCGGAATGTGTGGGTGGAGAGGTGGTGGAGTAAAGGAATGCCGACTCATCAAACACGACATGACGAGAGATGAGGACACGGCGAGAGGTAAGGTCAAAGCATCGGTAACCCTTGTGATCCGGAGAGTATCCGAGAAAGACACAGAGGGTCGACCGGGGAGCCAGCTTATGGGGAGCGGTGGCGGCGGTGTTAGGGTAACACGCACACCCAAAGACTCGAAGGTGGTCGTACCGAGGAGGGGTACCGAAAAGAGCGTGGTGAGGCGTGGGAGCTGGGCATGCAGTAGAAGGAAGGCGGTTAAGGAGATAGGTGGAGGTGTGCAGACACTCAGCCCAGAAGCGAGCGGGTAGAGATGCCTGGAGCAGAAGAGTGCGCATGATGTCATTGGTTGTGCGGATCATGCGCTCTGCTTTGCCGTTTTGAGAGGAGGTATACGGACAAGACATGCGCAGGTGGACACCGAGAGAAAGGAAGAAGGCACGGGAGGTTGAGTTATCGAACTCACGACCATTGTCGCACTGGACAGCCTTGATGGTGAGGCCGAACTGAGTGAATACCCAAGCAAAGAGGTGGCTAAGAGTGGGGAACGCCTCGGACTTGGCCCGCAGGGGAAAAGTCCAGGAATAATGGGAGAAATCATCGACCACCACCAAGTAGTACTTATAGCCAGACATGCTGAGAACATGAGAAGTCCACAAGTCGCAATGAATAAGATCAAATGCACGAGGGGCATGTGAGGATGAGGACTGAAAGGGAAGGCGAACGTGACGGCCTAGCTGGCACGCATGACACAAGTGATCATCGTGAGCCTGAGAGCACCGAATGTCGGAACGACGACTGAGCTGCATCAGGGCATCCCGGCCAGGGTGGCCGAGGCGACGGTGCCAAGTGGTGGAGGAAGGAGTGGCGGCGAAAGCGGCTGAGGAAGGCGAAGAAGGTGAAACAGACGCCGAGGAAGGCGAAGAAGGTGAAGCAGACGTCGGAAACCGAAGGGTGTAGAGAGGCCCAGTGCTGTTACACCGGAGCAGAGGAGCCCGGGAGGCCAAATCCCGCACGGTGAGGCCAGAGGGGTCAAACTCAACCGAACAAGAGTTATCAGTGGTGAAACGGTGAATAGAGAGAAGGTTGTGAACCATCCCGGGAGCCACAAGAACATCAGGGATATGGAAGGAGCCGTGGGAACTGGCAGTGCCCACGGAGGAGACAGGAATGCAGGTGCCATTGGCGACCATGATGGAAGAGGGACATGAAGGGTGGGGAGGACGGAGAGAAGAAAGAAGACTCGCATCGGGCGTGGTGTGGAAAGTGGCGCCCGAGTCGGCGATTCAATCAGGACTGACTGATCGCAGCCCTGCGGCAGGAGGAACTGCGGGCGAAGGGACTACGCCAGTGCCGAAGGAGTAGGCCAAGGTGCCTGGGCCCCCGCGCCCGCGGCCGTGCTTAGACCGGCGCCGGCGGTAAGGTGGACGGCGTCGGCGGGCTGCGCGGTAGCAGCAGCAACGGTCAAGCCGAGGGCCGCGCACGCGCCCGCGCCCGCATCTGCAGCACCAAAATCGGCAGCAGGTGGCGGCGGTGGAGACCTGGCCAGGTTGGCGAGCCAAGAGACGCCGCCTTCACTGTTGCTGCTGCTGCCCAGGAACACGCTGTCCGGGGTCGTGCCCGGCATCATGGTCCCCGTCGGCATCGCCGGTGTCGCGCCCGCCGGAGACGCGAATGCGCCGCTACAGTAGTACTCGGGCCGCGCGAACGCGTCGCATGCGCTCCTGCACGCGGCGCCGCCCCCGGCTCGGAGCGCAGCGGGGCACATCGCGTTCAGGTCCGCCGCGCACCCGGCGGAGCCGGAGCTGCAGTCGCCCGTGGCACAGACGAGCCGCCCAGTGACGCCTTCCTGGGAGCAGCCCGTGCGCGCCACCAGGGTGCCCAGCGTGGGCGGGACCGGAGGGGGAGGGAGAGGGAGAAGGAGGCCCGCGACGTAGCCCGCCAGCGCTGGCACCGCAGGCGCCGCGCCCGGCGAGAGCTCGGCCGAGGCCGCTGGCGCCACCATGTGGCCGAGCGTGGGCGGGACCGGAGGGGAAGGGAGACGGAGACGGGGACCCGCGACGTAGCCCGCCAGCGCTGGCACCGCACGCGCCGCGCTCGGCGAGAGCGCGGCCGAGGCCGCTGGTGCGAGGCCCGCCGGAGAGGGGGCCGAGGCTGCTGGCGCGAGGCCCGCCGGAGGGGGAGGGAGCCCCGCGACGCGCGGCGCGGGAGCAGCAGCGAGGACTGGATCGGGGGCGGGGCAACAGCTAGGTGCGCGAGGGCGAGAGCCATCGGGCTCGAGCTGCTGAAGCTGCTGGGCGAGGACTCGCGAGGAGAGAGGGAAAAAGGTTGGGGAAGGAGGGGGAGGCGGCCGGCCAGCCATGGGGAGGAGGCGGCGGCGACGGCGGCGCCGGCCTGGAAGGCAGCGGCGGCTGGAGGAGAGGAACCTAAGCTGCTGATACCATGCTAGAAGATGATACTCTCTTAATTTTGGGCTAACCCTAGAAGGGTAGCTATATAGGTACCATACATGGGCCACATGGGCCTAGCCTCATGGGCCTAATACAATCACACTCCAACACTTATGGCTGTTTTCAACTTTATATAGTGCGATAGGTTTTACCTCCTTGTTTCTTGCGCACCTTTTATGTTCTAACATTCCTGTACTCTTATAGGGCTGAAATACTTCTGCTCCAGATACAGTATTTGCAAACTCTGAGTGAGGCAGTGTATCCTTTGTTTTCAATTATTTTTATGTGGACTTAGCATATGAGTTGTAACATTCAGAATATTAATAGACTCTGCTAATGTATAGTTCAGGTAGATTCTTGGTCATGCCATAGGAGGCATTGATGTACTAGCTAATTGTTAAGTCCTTGACTTCTAATTAGATTTGGCAACGTCAACAATTTGAAAATTTTATGTGAAAATGGACATGTACACAAATTCGCAAACTGCATTTGTTGGCCTGCATTTATGATTCAGAAGTTCCATCGGCAAAAGGATAATACCAAAGCTTCACCTACACTAGATTCTGTCTCTGGTCCAATTTATTGTCTTGATAGAACTGAATGGATTGACTACTCTATAAAATTGAGCAATGCCCTTTGTTCTTTTGTTCTTCCTTCGGAGGATATCGGACACTGTTCTGATGAAATAGCTGTCAGCCAAATTGTATTATCCATCCCATTGGCATACCTAGAGCAATCTGTGAGATGGATCATAAGGATTCTTATGACCGTCTTTCTATGTATCAGAGCGTGTACCAAGGAAACTGAGCTGCCAAACCACATAAAGTGAGTTTTTTTCTTAATGTAGTCATGAATCTCCCTTTGAACCAGAATATTTAACTATCGCGTTTCATATTAAGATGCTTTGTTAAGTTTGTTTCACCACAAAGAAGATATACTTTGTGGAATTTGACACATTTTCCCATCATAATGCTTTGCTGGAATAGTCAGTCTTTCATCAGTGGCAACTCTAACATATTAATTAGTTATATTTATTAGGTGGCTATTAATCTTCTGAACCCTGTAGTCAGTTGCAACTGCTTTCTGTGCAATAGATTAGTATGTTACCAGATAGCAGCTACTACTGTACAAAGTACTAACCAAATCCTGAACTCATTCTGCAGGATTTTTTCAAAGACCCTTCAATATTATGTGATTCGCATGTTCAAAAGAGTTCTTATTTCAACACCAGCTCTACTCCCAGCTTTCCGAGAGGAAGGTGTATGGGACCTGATATTCTCAGCGAATTTTTTCTACTTTGGTTCATCTGTAGAAGACACCTGTTTTCATACTGTTACAGATATTCAAAATGGTGATGTTAACAGTAACCAAATATCTATTCATTCTGAAAGCTTGTATCGTACCGATGTTAAAATTCTTCAAGCGGAAGCTATTTCCTTCTTGGAGTTTGCTGCAACACTCCATGAAAATACATATAACACGGTAAAACTTTTGTCTTTTATAATGTAATATTATAGGCTCAGTGTCTAATCACCAGTATTTTTTGTTGTTTTTTTTCTCGAACACACCAGTATTTTGTTCTGAATCTCTTCTACTTTATTTTTCTTTTCATTGTAGCCAGAGTGCTCGGCACTGCTAGATGCACTTGAACATTGCATTTCTGATCCTTTGGCAGTTAGCACTCTTCTCAAAAGCTTCCGTGTTATTCTACAACTCGCGACAGAACATACTCTAGCTTCATTTGAATCTTTGGATGTAATTACAAGAGTCCTTAAGGCTGCTTGCCGTCAGGCACAAGAGCTACGGAACTTCAGCAATTTTCTTTGTTCTAATGTCATGATCAGTCAAGATGGTTCTCAATTTAAAAATATTGAAGGCAGAACTGAGGATGCTCTTATATGTACAGAGTTAGCTTTGAGCCTCTTTATGGAATATGTCACTATATCGATAGATGGAAGAATTCTCGTTTTGCACAATGCTGACTGTATTGAGTGCTTATTTGACTTGTTCCATGAACAGAACATTCGAAAGCATGTGCTGGAGCAAGTTCTTGCCTTATTTAGGGTAAATCTATGCTTATCTCCTGTTCTAAAAAAGTTTATGTTTACCATAAGTTTTCCTTCAGTTTTCTTATTAATGTTGGGAGCTAAAATATGGTTCCCTGTAACCAGTTGCCTTCATCGTCAGCACAAGATCATACAGCAAAGCTGCAGTTATGCTCAAAGTATTTAGAGAACTTAGCACGGGCAAATGAAAAAGAAAAGGTCAACACAGAGTTGTTAATTGACCTTCTGGTCAACATGAGAGAGATCATAATGATGGATCACATGGTAGGTTCCATAATGGTTTTGTATGTAGTAGTAGAATTACAATTGTTTTGCCGTACCAGTAATGCATAATGGTTGACAAATGTGCTTCTATGCTTCACTTTCTAGTACTATCAAAATCTGTTTCGCGACGAAGGGTGCTTTCTGCATATTATTTCCTTATTGAATGGAAATTTCAATAAGGTGACTGATGAGCGGCTTGTCCTTAATGTCCTTCAGACCTTAACTTTATTACTTGAAGGGAATGATGCATCTAAGGTAATCATATTGACACATGTGGTTCATGCAATAACTCTGTTTGGTGTGTGACAACAATCTTGGTTCGTTTTGTCTAGGTTGCCTTTAGATTAGTAGTTGGTGCAGGTTATCAAACATTACAGAGCCTGGTACTGGATTTCTACAAATGGTCGCCAAGTGGGAGACTCTTGGATGCATTGCTTTGCATGCTGGTTGATTGCAAGTTTGAGTTAGATGAGAAAACAACTATAAAGGCTAGTAGTTATCAATCTGTTGAAAACCTAATACAATATAAGTGTTTCTGGGTTCATTTAATTATGGCATGCTTCGTTCTTTCATTATCTTTACTAATACAATGTTTGCCCTATAATTATTTCAGAATGAAGATGCTGTTGTATTACTTCTAAATATTTTGCAGAAGGTCTTTTCTCTTACGCACAGAGATGATAATACCATTTCCTCTTATAATTCCCATTTATATGCTTTTTTCTTGACATCAACCAATTTCTAATTGGCAGAGCAGCACGTCACTTCAGCACTATGGGCTTGTAATCTTACAGCAGTTGCTCAAGCAATCCATTACAAATAGAACCTCTTGTTTCAGAGCCGGGTTGCTAAGTTTTCTTCTTGATTGGTTTTCAGTAGAGGAAAAGGATGATACAGTTATTGCTATTGCAGAGTTAATACAGATACTTGGTGCACACAGTATATGTGGCAAGGACATCCGGAAAATCTTTGCCCTTTTGCGTTGTGAGAAGATTGGTGCCAAACACAAGCACACGTCTTTGCTTCTGACAAGTCTCAGTCACATGCTGAAGGAAAAGGGGCCAGAAGCTTTCTTTGAGTTCAGTGGCCATGATTCTGTGCGTGTTGTCCTATTTATTTAGCAATTTAAAATTTCATCTGTTGTGATTCATAGTTGATTTTCAAAGATTATGCGCATAAAACAAAGTTGAGCAATTCAGGATAGGACACCGAGTTCAATGGTAATTTTGTGACTGTCTCATTGGCATGTGGCCCTGAACCCCACGTCATTACAACAACAACAACAACAACAACAACATAGCCTTTTGTCCCAAGCAAGTTGGGGTAGGCTAGAGATGAAACCCAAAAGAGACGAGAAACAGGGAGACACATAAAGGGACATAAAGGGCACAAGACAAAAGATGTCACGGTTCAGGCACGTTGATTGCTAATCTCCAAGCGCTCCTGTGCCCCACGTCATTGAGATATAAAAAAACTAGACCAACCCAGGAGGAACCAGGTGGCATTTCATTAGGAAGAAAATAGGCACCCAAATTTGCCTCGATGAGGGCTTGGACCTAGGTGGTCTGGGTATACATCGACACCCTTGACCAACTGAGCTAGCTCATCAAGATACAAATCCTGAATTACCACTGAATTTATTGTGAAGTACTTAATTATACTGTCAAAATTGTGCAGTTATTCAACACTAATGATTCTTTTGAATCCATGAGCATCAGAATGTGAAAGTACTCATCTCTCTTATCCTGCTACAAGAAAACATATAGTTTGTTTGAGAAAAAAACATATTTATAGTGTCTCATCAAGCTATACTTTGACTGCTTCTTATCTCATTATATAAATGGATCAATGCTAGTAAAAGGCAAATGTGTTGGCAATAGTAGCTGGAAGCTATTCAGACATGGAGCGCAAGAGAGGTCAGGTGCTTTTAAAAGCAACGGAAGAAGAAAATTAGGATTTTTAATATTAGGGATAGATTCTATTCAGACATTCTCTAGCCTACCCCAACTTGCTTGGGACAAAAGGCTATGTTGTTGTTGTTGTTGTTGTTGTTGTATTCTATTTCATCATGAACCTTTGAAGGCTTTTGATACAGATGTTCTGCCAATAATTTTTTTTTTCACTTCATGGGCTTGGGCTCCTTTGATAGTTTACACACTGAGGAGTTGAGGTTTTGGAGTTTGGCTGGGGCTCGAGGTGTGTCTTATCTCCTTGCCCTAACGCCAATTGGTGCCTAAAGTTTGGCCAGGATTGTTTTTTCCTTGTTTGCTAGGTGTGTGAATTTTATTTTCTTCTAGTGCTAGGTGTTTGTGGGTGTGTGATCAGTATGGAGGCTCTAACCCCGCTCTTTTCTTCTTAATATAATGATACACAACTCTCCTGCATATTCGAGAAAAAAAAACTTCCCTAATTCTGCTTTTAAAATATTTGATTTGTTGATTGACTGGCATTCTTTCTTTTTCCTTGACAGGGCATAGAAATAAAATCACCCTTTCTATGGCCTTACAATAGAGGGCTATCTTTTTCTTGCTGGTTAAGGGTTGAAAACTTCCCAGACAGTGGCATGATGGGCCTTTTCTCCTTTTTCACAGAAGACGGAAAGGGGTGCTCAGCTGTTCTTAACAGAAGTGCTTTAGTATATGAGGTAATTGTGATTTTATCCCCACTTTTGAATCAAATCAAGTCAGGTCCCATTTGGCTCCAAAAGGATTTTAAGAATCTGGATAAAAAAAATCTAATGTGTTTTATTGGATTGTGTGTCTGTATGTTAAAATCCACTAGAATCTAGTCTATTTGGATGGGATTCTAGGATTCTGAGATTTTTTTAATCCAGATTCTTAAAATTCCTTATGAGCCAAATGGGACCTTATTCAGTATAGAAACATTTATTGGATGTGTATTTACTTTGCAACAAAGAAATGTGCCATTAACTAACTAGTGTATAAACATGATTTACCTTTAGAGGGGCCACTCCTCAATCCTCACTATTGGAGCTTTTCTTTAATTATTAAACTAGTTTGAGCCAGATGGGTTTTGACAGAAATTGATGATTTGATCTGCACAACCCATAGCTTCTTGTGTAATATATTTTGATAGTAGATGTTAATAATTTTTTGCTAAACTTGGTCAAAATTAGACAAGTTTGACTTAAGACAAAGCTAAAATGACTTAATAATTTGATACGGAGGGAGTAGATGAGACCTTTTTGTTGGAGTGTGTTTGTATTAGGCCCATGAGGCTAGGCCCATGTGGCCCATGTATGGTACCTATATAGCTACCCTTCTAGGGTTAGCCCAAATTAAGGAATCACACATTATAGCATGGTAATCAGAGCCAGTTTTTCTCCTCTCTCCCCTGTCCAGCCGCCGCCCCTCCTGGTGGCTGCCGTCGCCGGCCAGGAGGCCATGGCCGGCGCTACTCCTCCCCACCCCTCCTTCTCCTGCCACTCCCCTTCCCTCTCCTTCCCTTCCACGTGGGCGCAGCAGCCCCCTTCCCCGGCCGCCTCCTCCTCCGAGGCGTGCCCGCCCGCCCACGCTCCTCTCTCCCCTGTCCAGCCGCCGCCCCTCCTGGTGGCTGCCGCCGCCGGCCAGGAGGCCATGGCCGGCGCTCCTCCTCCCCACCCCTCCTTCTCCTGCCACTCCCCTTCCCTCTCCTTCCCTTCCACGTGGGCGCAGCAGCCCCCTTCCCCGGCCGCCTCCTCCGAGGCGTGCCCGCCCGCCCACGGGCCCATCTTCGGCCCCGGCGCACCGTGGGCGCAGCAGCCCACCTCCCCGGCCGCCTCCTCCTCTGCCCATTCTCCTGCCGCATCTAGGGGGCCGCCCGCTCCACCACCTGGCGGCGCCGCCCCTGATCTGGGCGCCGCCCAGGCCGACGCCGGCGGTTCCGCGCCACTGCTGGCCGCTGGGGGCTCCCCTTCCCTTCCCTCCACCGGCCCTGCTCCTGGCGCTCTGCCTCTCACTCTTCTGCCAGGCGCTCACTCTTCTGGAGCCCCCTGCGCCCCCTCCGTGCTACAGGCGCCGGCAGCTCTGACGCCGACCTTCCAGCCGTGGGGGCCCCAGGGGACGGGGCTGGTGGCGCTGCTGACGCTGCTGGTGGCCACCAGCAGCCGCCCTCCCCTTCCCGTGCCCACTGCCGCCTGTTGGAGTATGTGTTTAGGCCCATGTGGCTAAGGCCCATGTGGCCCATGTATGGAACCTATATAGCTACCCTTCTAGGGTTAGCCCTAATTGAGATAATTACTTTCCAACATGGTATCAAGCCTGTTCTTTCCTCTTTCCCCACCCTGAGCCGCCGCCGCCGCTCAGCCTCCTACCGCCGGCGCTGCTCCTGCCACCGGCGCCGGCATGGCTGACCGGCCTCCCTCTTCTCCCTCCCCCTTCTCCCTCCTCCCTTCCCCCTCCACCCTTTCCTGGGCGCAGGTTGCCGCCGCCGCTCCTGGGGCGCCGCCTGGCGCCGTGCCCGCCCCTCCGCCCGCTACTGCGCCGCCTGGCGCCGCGCCCGCCCCTCCGCCCGTCGGGGTCGCGCCCCTTGCTGCCGTGCTCCAGGACGCGCGCGGAGCCCCCCACCTCCCTGCCGCGACCCTCCCCCTCCCTACCCACACGGCAGCAGCCCTCACTGCCGGGGTGGACGCGGCAGGCACGGGCGGCGGGGAAGACTCTGCTCCTACGGCCGCCGGCGTTGAGCATCCCCTGCCCCCGACGGTCCGATCTCCTCTGGTCCATGCAGGGCTAGGCGCTGACACCCTCCAGACCACCCTCGCCGCCATTCTGGATGCAACTGCCGGGGCAGGGGGCGCTGACCACCTTCCAGCCGCCCTGGCCGCCCTCCTGCGCGCCGCCGGGACCGATGCCGCCGTCCTCCATCGGGCGGCCCTGACTCCTGGTGCCGGCACACCTACGCTTCAGGGCCCGCGTTCCGACTCCGCCCTCGCCGCCGCCCTTGTCGCTGCCCGCGCGGCCGCCGCGGAGGGGCAGGCTCGTGTGCGGGCGGCCGCCGCCGTCTGGGAGCGTGAGCGCGACGCGGCTGACGCCCTGGCTCGCCAGATCGCCGAGGCCGAGCATCTCCTCACCTCTCCCGTGGTCCCGGACACCGGAGCTACCTCCTCTGCCTCGCCGAGACGCCGCGTGTCACATACTACCGTCCTCTGGCACGACCCGGCCGACCCGCTCGTGGCTCAGCTTCACTACCAGGCCGGGGGGGTCCAGAACATCCGCCTCCTCGTCCCGGTCGTCCTTGAGCCGGAGTCGCCCTCCTACGCCCGCTGGCGGGATCTGGTGCTTCTCACTCTTCGCCGCTACGCCCTCGACGACCACGTCCTCGTTGACGCCTCGGTCGCCGTCCAGACCCCGTCGTGGCTTCGTCTGGACAGCATCGTCCTCTCCTGGATCCTGGGGACGATCTCTCTGGACCTCCACGATCTCGTCCGCACCTCTCCTGACGCGCGCCGGGCTTGGCTAGCCCTTGAGGGCCAGTTCCTGGGCAACGCGGAGGCCCGGGCTCTGCGCCTCGACGCGAGTTTCAGGACCTTCGTCCAGGGTGACCTCTCCGTCGGTGAGTTCTGCCGTCGGATGAAGGGCATGGCGGACTCCCTGGGGGACCTTGGGTGGCCCGTGGAGGATCGCATCTTGGTCCTCAACGTCCTCTGGGGGCTCAGCGACCGCTACGCCCACCTCCGGACGTGGATCACCCGCCAGAGGCCCTTCCCCACCTTCCTGGAGGTTCGTGACGATCTCGTCATGGAGGAGCTCACTCAGGGCCTCCAGCCGGGATCCACCACCTCCACGGGCTCCTCGTCCCCCTCGACGGCCCTGGCTGCTACTTCGACACGCCCGACTGCTCCACCACCGCCGTCTCTTCTGGGTCCCCCTCCCTCCGGGCCGAGCGGAGGTGGGGGGGGGCCGTGGCGGTCGCCGTCGACGTGGAGGGGGTCACGGGGGTGGCCGGGGCGGCCACACCCAGCCTCCGGCTCCTGGTGGGTCGCCGGGGGGGCACCATGGCCCTCCTTCCAGCACCCGTGGTACATCGCCCATGGCCGACGCCCGCGACACTGGCCCTCCCTCCCGCGGCTGCCTCTCTGGCGCTCCTTCACGCCATGGGTGCAGCCACCACCGGCGCTGCCCTTGGCCCGGGCTGGCCCACCTCTGTATCCGCGTCCCTCCTCCACGCGCCATGGGCACAGCAGGTCATCGCCTCACCCGCGGCTTTCCCGGCCGCCCCGCCTCCAGCCTCCCGGCGTTTCCGCAACCCCGCTGCTGCTGCTGGCGCTGTGGGCGCAGCCGCTGCCTATCGGGCCACGTGCCGGCGCCGCGTCGCACGCCGGGCCTTGTCGGCTCCCTACCCTCTGCCCTCGGCTCCGTCTCCACTGACGCTGCAGCCGGGCCATCTTCCAGGCGGCACCACCACCATGACCGCAAGCGCCGCGGCCGCTGGCGGGGGGGGGGGGGGGCTCAGGCGCCGCCAATCCTTCCTCCAACCCCACATCTACACCTCCCGCCTTGGCCTACTCCTTCAGCACCACCGCCAGCCCTGATTGGATCGCCGACTCGGGTGCCACTTTCCACACCACGCCCGATGCGAGTCTACTCTCTTCTCTTCGTCCTCCCCACCCTTCCTGTCCCTCTTCCATCATGGTCGCCAATGGCATTTGTCTTCCTGTCTCCTCCGTGGGCACTGCCTGTTCCCACGGCTCCTTTCATATCCCTGATGTTCTTGTGGCTCCCGGTATGGTTCACAACATTCTCTCTATTCGCCGTTTCACCATTGACAACTCCTGTTCGGTTGAGTTTGACCCCTCTGGCCTCACCGTGCGGGATTTGTCCTCCCGGGTACCTCTACTCCGATGTAACAGCACTGGGCCTCTCTACACCCTTCGGTTCCCAGCATCTGTCTCACCTTCTTCGCCTTCCTCAGCCGCTTTCGCCGCCACTCCTTCCTCCCCCACTTGGCACCGTCGCCTCGGCCATCCTGGCCGGGATGTCTTGATGCAGCTCGGTCATAGTTCCGACATTCGGTACTCTCGAGCTCATGATGATCCCTTGTGTCACGCGTGCCAGCTGGGCCGTCACGTTCGCCTTCCCTTTCAGTCCTCGTCCTCACATACCACCCGTGTCTTTGATCTTATTCACTGCGACCTGTGGACTTCTCCTGTTCTCAGCATGTCTGGCTATAAGTACTACTTAGTGGTGGTCGATGATTTCTCCCATTATTCCTGGACTTTTCCTCTGCGTGCCAAGTCCGAGGCTTTCCCCACTCTTAGCCACTTCTTTGCTTGGGTATCCACTCAGTTCGGCCTCACCATCAAGGCTGTCCAGTGTGACAATGGCCGTGAGTTCGATAACTCAACCTCCCGTGGTTTCTTCCTTTCTTCCGGTGTCCATCTGCGCATGTCTTGTCCGTATACCTTCTCTCAGAACGGCAAGGCAGAGCGTATGATCCGCACCACCAACGACATTATGCGCACCCTTCTGCTCCAGGCATCTCTACCCGCTCGCTTCTGGGCTGAGTGTCTGCACACCTCCACCTATCTCCTTAACCGACTTCCTTCTACTGCCTGCCCAGCTCCCACGCCTCACCACGCTCTTTTCGGTACCCCTCCTCGGTACAACCACCTTCGAGTCTTCAGGTGTGCGTGTTACCCTAACACCGCCGTCATCGCTCCTCATAAGCTGGCTTCCCGGTCGACCCTCTGTGTCTTTCTCGGATACTCTCCGGATCACAAGGGTTACCGATGCTTTGACCTTACCTCTCGCCGTGTCCTCATCTCTCGCCATGTCGTGTTTGATGAGTCGGCGTTCCCTTACTCCACCACCTCTTCACCCACACCTCCCGCTGACCCTGCGGAGGCTTCCTTCTTTCCCACTGACCCGGTGATTCCGTCACCCTTCTCCCCCTACCCTGCTGGTACTGCTCCGGCGCGCTCTCCTGGTGGTCCCGCCTCGCCCCTGCCGAACTCGCCCCAGGACCTTCCGGTGCCTGACACGGTCGAGGCAGCCCCGGAGCTTCCACCCTCGCTCCCTGTGGTTTCGCTGCCTCCCGTTGTGCCAGATGCTGCCGTTCCGATCGCGGGACCGCGCACACCGACCCCACCTCCTCCCGGGCGCTTCGGGCTCGTCTACCAGCGCCGGCGGGAGCCGCGTCCGCCCTCACCTCCTCCCGGACGTTTCGGGATCGTCTACGAGCGCCGGCGTGAGCCGGCTCCGCCGCTCTCGTCACCAGCGCCGTCGTCGCCGGTACTTACTCCGCCGGCATCACCACGCTCTCGCGCCGACCCGCCGGTGTACCACCCACCTCTTCTTCACCGGGACCCTCGTCACACTCACCCGATGGTGACGAGGCAGGCGTCTCGCCCGCAGGCACTCACCGCCGCCGCCTGCGAGCCGGAGATCTCTCCGGTACCCTCTTCCGTTCGCGCGGCCTTGGCGGATCCTCACCGGCGCCGCGCGATGGACGAGGAGTACGCGGCCCTCCTCGCCAACCAGACGTGGGACCTAGTGCCTCGTCCGCCGGGTTCCAACATTGTCACCGGCAAGTGGATCTGGACGCACAAGAGGCGGGCTGATGGTTCCTTGGAGCGCTACAAGGCTCGCTGGGTCCTCCGCGGCTTCACTCAGCGGCCCGGCATTGACTATGCTGAGACGTTCAGTCCCGTGGTGAAGCCAGCTACAGTCCGCACCGTCCTCTCCCTGGCTCTCGAGCGCTCCTGGCCTGTGCATCAGCTGGATGTCAAGAATGCCTTCCTTCATGGCACTCTGTCTGAGACGGTTTACTGCAGTCAGCCGGCAGGTTTTGTGGATGCTTCTCGTCCTGACTTCGTCTGCCGGCTCAACAAATCTCTCTACGGGCTCAAGCAGGCACCCCGGGCTTGGTACTGTCGCTTCGCTACCTTCCTGCAGACTCTTGGGTTCACGGAGGCCAAGTCTGACACCTCCCTGTTCATATACCACTATGGGGGTGAGACTGCTTACCTGCTCCTCTATGTGGATGACATTGTTCTCACTGCCTCCAGCGAATCTCTGCTCCACCGCATCATTGCCTCACTCCAGAAGGAATTTGCTATGAAGGATCTTGGGGTGCTCCACCACTTCCTCGGCGTCACTGTTGAGCCCCGACCTTCCGGCCTGTTCCTCCACCAGCGGCAGTTCACTTGTGACATTCTGGAGCGAGCCGGGATGACCGCTTGCCAGTCCTGCTCTACACCGGTGGACACCCAGGGCAAGCTGTCAGAGGCTGGGGGTCCGATGCTTGGGCGAGCAGACTCCACCCGCCTACCGGAGTCTTGCAGCCGCTCTTCAGTACCCTCACTTTCACACGGCCGGACATCACTTATGCCGTCCCAGCAGCTCTGCCTCTACATGCATGCTCCGCGGGAGCCTCACCTGGCTGCTATGAAGCGGCTTCTCCGGTACCTCCGTGGCACCCTTGGCTACGGGCTGCTCCTCGGCCGGTCTTCCACTGCCGAGCTGGTTGTCTACACCGACGCTGACTGGGCGGGATGCCCGGACACCCGCAGGTCCCACCTCCGCTACGCGGTCTTCCTCGGCGGCAACCTGGTCCTCTTGGTCGTCCAAGCGCCAGCCCGTGGTTTCCCGCTCCAGTGCCGAGGCGGAGTACCGTGCCGTGGCCAACGGCGTGGCCCGAGGCCGCCTGGCTCCGCCAGCTCCTGGCTGAGCTTCACCGGCCCACTCGCCAGGAGCACGCTCGTCTACTGCGACAACGTCAGTGCGGTCTACCTCTCCACCAACCCCGTGCAGCACCAGAGGACCAAGCATGTGGAGATCGATCTACACTTCGTCCGCGACCGGGTGGCCATCGGCGACGTCCGAGTTCTTCACGTCCCGACCACCTCCCAGTTTGCGGATATCTTCACCAAAGGCCTCCCTCCTCGACCTTCTCCGAGTTTCGCTCCAGCCTCAACGTCTCCAGTGGCTAGTTGTGGCTGCGGGGGGGTCCTGTGTGTTGTGCTCTTGTTTTCTTTCTTGTTCAGCCTTGAACTCCGCTGCGCCGGTAGTTCAGACTGCGGGGGGTGTTGGAGTGTGTTTGTATTAGGCCCATGAGGCTAGGCCCATGTGGCCCATGTATGATACCTATAGCTACCCTTCTAGGGTTAGCCCAAATAATAAGGAATCACACATTATAGCACTTTTTTTTTGAAAATGGTACAGCAGGGGAAGCCCCCACTGTAAGCTTTTATATTAATATAAAAATAAAAAAGAAGAAGCTGTACAAGGCACAAAGCTGAACAAGCAGTAGATGAGACCTTGCTGCATCTGATCATTGATATTGGTTACATCAGTTGACTATGTTCCACTATTTATTGGCTTCCAGCTTGCTTGACAAATAAATGGAAGTTGGCATAATAAAATCTCATTAGGAACATACTTGGTTTGTAAATAAATTTAAGAAATAGGTTGAATCCAATGGAACCATTTTTTGGAAAAAAAGAAGTGCTAATCTAGGCCATATGGATCCATTTGTAATGTCACATGATTTTGATGTCTGTACAATATGCATTTGACTCATGATGTAGTAATGCTGATTCTGTTTGAAGAAATTTCAGCTATTTCTTATAGTTTTGTATGATATTTATGGGTTATGACTGATTATTTATAGGTTTTCAAACAATTCTCTAGCTATATTGTAATTTGCAGGTGTGCAATACAGCTGAGCTTAGAGACCCTTTTTTTCCCCCCCTTTTGATCTGGACTTTCGAATCTCTAGAGTATGTTGGAGTATATGTAGGCCCATGAGGCTAAGGCCCATGGGGCCCATGTATGGAACCTATTTAGCTACCCTTCTAGGGTTAGCCCTAATTGAGAGAAATCACTTTCCAATCACTTTCCAACATGGTATCCAGCCTAGGTTAGCTTCCTCCAGCCGCCAGCCTCTTCCAGCCGCCAGCCGCCGCCCCCTGCTGGCCATCGCCGGCGAGCCGGCGTGCCATGGCTGGCCGGCCTCCTCTCCCTCCCTCCCTCTACTCTCCCTTCCCTTCCCTCTCTTCCACAACCACCTGGGCCCAGGTCCTCACGGGAGCCGCTGCTCCCTCTGCTCTGCCCGACGCCGAGCGGTTCCAGGGGCGACGCCGCCGCCCGCCGGCCTTCTCCCAGGCACGGCTGGCCTCCAGCACCCCATCCCCTCTGGCGCCTTCCTCCCTAGCTCCTCCCTCCCCAGCGCCTACCTCCCTGGACCTTCCGCCCCTGCTCCCAGGGCGGGTCTCCCTGCTGCCCCTGCTCCCATGGCGACACTCCCTGGCGCGGATCTCCATGGCGCCGGCCTGGGGACTTCCCCTCTTCCTGCCGCAGTCCTTCCTCACCCACAACTGCGCCAGCTACCTCACCAGCCCCTCCCTCCTTCTACCGAACCACCTGGAGCACCCGCCCCTGCCCAGGTTCTCACCTCGGCGGCAGTGGAGCATCCGGGGGGCTGCTGATGGGGGTCTCCCGGCTGATGGGGACCCTCAAACCCACCTCCCGGCTGCTGATGGCGAACAGCCAGCCCTCCAGCAGCCGCGGATCCACCTTCCCGGCGCCGGGCTGGACGCCGGCACCATGTCTGCTGCCGGTGCCCAGGCCTTCCCGGCCCCGCCACCCCTTCTTTCTCATATCTACGCCGGCCGTGACGCCTCGTCCCTCGCCACTGCCCTTGCCGCCGCCCGAGCCTCGGCCGCGGAGGGGCAGGCCCGCGTGCGGGCGGCCGCCCTCGTGTGGGAGCACGAGCGCGAAGCGGCCGATGCCCTGGCTCGCCAGCTCGCCGAGGCTGAGCGGCTACTCACCTACCCTGGGGGCCAGGACGTTGGGGCCCACTCCTCCGCCTCGCCGGGTCGCCGCGCGTCTCACACCGCCGTCCTCTGGCACGACCCGGCCGACCCGCTCGTGGCTCAGCTGCACTACCAGGCGGGGGGGGGTCCAGAACATTCGCCTGCTAGTTCCGGTCGTCCTCGAGCCGGAGTCGCCCTCGTACGCCCGTTGGCGGGATCTGGTGGTTCTCACTCTTCGCCGCTACGCCCTCGACGACCACGTCCTCCTCGACGCCCCGGTCGCTGCCCAGACGCCGTCGTGGATCCGGCTCGACAGCATCGTCCTCTCCTGGATTCTGGGAACGATCTCCCTGGACCTTCACGACCTCGTCCGCACCTCTCCTGACGCGCGCCGGGCATGGCTGGCCCTTGAGGGTCAGTTTCTGGGCAACGCTGAGGCCCGGGCTCTGCGCCTCGATGCGAGCTTCCGCACTTTCGTCCAGGGTGACCTCTCCGTCGGTGAGTTCTGCCGACGGATGAAGTCCATGGCTGACTCCCTGGGGGACCTCGGGTGGCCTGTGGAGGATCGCATCTTGGTCCTCAACGTCCTCCGGGGGCTCAGTGACCGCTACGCCCACCTCAGGACGTGGATCACCCGCCAGAGGCCCTTTCCCACCTTCCTGGAGGTCCGTGACGATCTTGTCATGGAGGAGCTCACACAGGGCCTCCAGCCGGGCTCCACTGCTTCCCCGGGGGCCTCCTCGACGGCTCTGGCTGCTACTCCGCCGCGCCAGTCTGCTCCACGGACGGCTGCTCCACCACCGTCGTCTCTCCTGGGTCCCCCTCCCTCCGGGCCGAGTGGGGGGGGTCGTGGTGGTCGTCGTCGCCGCGGTGGGGGTCGCGGCGGAGGCCGGGGTGCACCTACCCAGGCCCCGGTACCCGGTGGACCACAGGGGGGCACCATGGCCCTCTTTCCAGAACCCGTGGTCTGGGCGCATCTCCATGTGGCCCTACCACGCCACCGGGACCGACTCGCGTCCACCGGTGGCCATGCTCACCGGAGCACCTCCCGGCGTCTTCCCTGCTACGCCGCCTACTACGCCGTGGGTTCCTCCCTCCGGACCTTCCGGGGCTCCACCGGGGGTTGCGGGCTGGGATCAGGCGGCCCTGGCTCGCTCGTTCGGCACCATGGGCCTGACACCTCCGGTCGGACCCGAGTGGATCGCCGATTCGGGGGCCACCTACCACACCACTCCTGACCCCGGTATACTTTCGTCGGTTCACTCTCCCTCTTCATCTCTTCCTTCGTCCATTATGGTCGCAAATGGTTCTTGTATTCCTGTCTCCTCTGTGGGTACCGCCGGTGCTCATGGCTCCTTTCGTCTTCCTGATGTTCTTGTTGCTCCTTCCATGGTTCATAATCTTCTTTCTATTCGACGTTTTACAGCTGACAACTCTTGTTCTGTGGAATTTGACTCTTCTGGTCTTACTGTGAAGGATTTGGCTTCCCGGCGTCCTCTGCTCCGATGTGACAGCACCGGGCCCCTTTACACTCTTCGCTTTCCGGCGGCTCCTTCTTCTTCTTCGCCGTCCGTTTTGTCAGCTGCCTTCGTCGCTTCTGCTTCCTCTACTACCTGGCACCGGCGACTCGGCCATCCTGGACGTGATGCCCTGATACAGCTCAGTCGTAGCTCTGGTCTTCCTTGTACTCGAGCTCATGATGAGCAACTGTGTCATGCGTGCCAATTGGGCCGACATGTTCGTCTTCCTTTTTCTAGTTCTTCTTCTCATGCGGCCCGCATTTTTGATCTTGTACATTGCGACCTATGGACATCTCCTGTTATCAGTATTTCTGGTTATAAGTACTATCTTGTGGTTGTTGATGATTTTTCGCATTATTCGTGGACTTTTCCTCTTCGTGCGAAGTCTGATACGTTTACCACGCTCCTCCACTTCTTTACTTGGGTGTCTACTCAGTTCGGTCTCACCATCAAGGCCGTCCAGTGTGACAATGGTCGCGAGTTTGATAACTCCACCGCCCGAGATTTCTTCCTCTCTCACGGTGTTCAGCTACGCATGTCTTGCCCATACACCTCCTCGCAGAATGGCAAGGCCGAGCGGATGATTCGCACCACAAACGACACCGTGCGCACTCTCCTGTTTCAGGCTTCTCTTCCTGCTCGCTTCTGGGCTGAGGGCCTGCACACCTCCACCTACCTTCTTAACCGCCTTCCTTCCGCTGCCTGTCCTGCTCCCACTCCTCACCACGCCCTCTTCAGTACCCCGCCTCGGTATGATCACCTTCGCGTGTTTGGGTGTGCTTGTTACCCCAACACTGCTGCCACTTCTTCTCACAAGCTGGACCCTCGCTCCACGCTCTGTGTCTTCCTCGGGTACTCCCCTGATCACAAGGGGTACCGGTGCTTCGACCTTACCTCCCGACGTGTTCTCATCTCGCGCCATGTGGTCTTCGATGAGTCCGTCTTTCCCTTTTCCAGCACCACTACACCTCCGGTCACTGACCCACCCGATCTGTTTCCCACTGACCCGGTGGTCCAGCCACCTTCTTTGTGGTCTCCTGCAGGTACCGCCTCGACGCGTTCTGAGCCAGCCGTCGGTCCCGGCTCCCCTGCGAGTCCGGGCCCCTCGTCCTCCGGTGCGGCCCCGCCTTCTCCAGTTGGTGCAGCCCCGGGGCCTTCGTCCCCCGCTTCTGCCCCGGGGGGGTCGTGCCGGTTGCCGACGCCGGACCCTGTCTCGGCACCTGCCCCGGCGGCTCCGTCGAGGTTTGCCGCGCCGGTACGGGTATACCAGCGCAGGCCGCGGCCACCGCCGCTCGTGGTTCCGGTCCCTTCTCCGCCGGGAACACCGACACCACCGCCACTGTCTCCGCCGGCCCGTGGTGTCCCGCCGGTCTACCACCCGCCGCTTCTTCACCGACACCCGCGGCATGTTCACCCGATGGTGACACGGCACGGGGCTGGCACCCTGCCGCCTCGTGCCCTCGAGGCTTCGACTGGCGACGCGGTGGTCTCTCCGGTACCCTCCTCCGTCCGCGACGCCCTGTTGGACCCTCACTGGCGCCGCGCGATGGAAGAGGAGTATGCCGCACTGCTCGCCAACCAGACGTGGGAGTTGGTGCCCCGACCGCCGGGCGCCAATGTCGTCACCGGCAAGTGGATTTGGACTCACAAGCGCCGAGCGGACGGCTCTCTCGAGCGCTACAAGGCTCGATGGGTCCTCCGGGGTTTCACTCAGCGCCCCGGCGTCGACTACGATGAGACTTTCAGCCCGGTGGTCAAGCCGGCCACCGTCCGTACCGTACTATCACTGGCACTTGCTCGGTCTTGGCCTGTCCACCAGCTGGACGTCAAGAACGCCTTCCTCCACGGCCTTCTTACCGAGACGGTGTACTGCAGTCAGCCGGCGGGGTTCGTCGACAACACCCGCCCTGACATGGTCTGCCGGCTCAACAGGTCACTCTATGGCCTCAAGCAGGCACCTCGGGCGTGGAACCACCGGTTTGCTGCTTTCTTGCTGACCCTGGGGTTCATGGAGGCCAAGTCTGATACGTCGCTGTTCGTCTACCACCATGGGGCCGACACTGCATACTTGTTACTCTATGTTGATGACATTGTCCTCACCGCCTCCAGCGCGCATCTTCTCCGCCGGATCATTGCAGCTCTCCAGCAGGAGTTTGCGATGAAGGACCTCGGTGAGCTCCATCACTTTCTCGGTGTCACTGTTGAGCACCGTCCTGCTGGGCTCCTTCTTCACCAGAGGCAGTACACTCGGGATATCCTGGAGCGGGCTGGGATGTCTGATTGCAAGCCCTGCTCCACCCCGGTCGACCTTCAGGGCAAGCTGTCTGAGGCTGAGGGACCACCGGTGGACGACCCCACTGCGTACAGGAGTCTTGCCGGGGCCCTTCAGTACCTCACCTTCACTCGGCCGGACATCACCTATGCCGTTCAGCAGGTCTGCCTCCACATGCATGATCCCCGGGAGCCTCATCTCACGGCTCTCAAGCGTCTCCTCCGCTACCTCCGGGGCACACTCGACTACGGCCTCCTCCTCCACCGACCTCGTTGTCTACACCGACGCTGACTGGGCCGGGTGCCCGGATACTCGCCGCTCCACCTCCGGCTACGCCGTCTTCCTGGGCGGCAATCTGGTGTCGTGGTCGTCCAAGCGCCAGCCGGTGGTCTCCCGGTCCAGTGCCGAGGCGGAGTACCGCGCCGTGGCTAACGGCGTGGCGGAGGCCGCCTGGCTCCGACAGCTGCTTGCTGAGTTGCACACGCCACCCTCCAGGAGCACACTGATCTACTGCGACAACGTCAGTGCGGTCTACCTCTCCACCAACCCCATCCAGCACCAGCGGACGAAGCATGTCGAGATCGACCTCCACTTTGTCCGTGATCGGGTGGCCATGGGCGAGGTGCGGGTCCTTCATGTCCCGACGACCTCCCAGTTCGCGGACATCTTCACCAAAGGCCTCCCGTCCTCGACCTTCGCCGAGTTTCGCTCCAGCCTCAACATCACCAGTGGCTAGTTGCGTCTGTGGGGGGTTGTGTGTGTTCTTTCTTGTTTCAGCCTAGAACTCCGCTGCGACGGTAGTTCAGACTGCGGGGGGGTGTTGGAGTATATGTAGGCCCATGAGGCTAAGGCCCATGGGGCCCATGTATGGAACCTATTTAGCTACCCTTCTAGGGTTAGCCCTAATTGAGAGAAATCACTTTCCAATCACTTTCCAACAGAGTATAAAGTACTTTGTGTTTGTTTTTTTCACCATAGGAGCTGTCAATATCTTACTCTGCACAACTTGAATTTGTAACTTTCGCAGGAATAACGAACCCATGCTAAACTCTGGTCTTTCCCTGTTGGCAGTCTATCTATCAAAGACATCAGTGTGTTTTGTTACCACTCAAGCTCCCACCAAAGGAATGGAGATTCCTTTCTGTTACTCATACAATTGGGAGGGCTTTCTCTGGAGGAAGCCAGCTGAGGTGTTATGTAGATGGAGAGCTAGTATCATCCGAGAAGTGTGGGTGAGCAAATTCATCTGCATTTGCAATTTCAAATAACATTAAATTTGACTGAAAATCATGTGAGCTCCATTCTCCATTTTAGGTGTATATAATGTGTGAATTAGTTATGGTCTTCTGGGCCTATGTAGTTCTAGAAAAAACTAGACCAACCCAAGCGGTGTCTATACATACCGCCCAAGAGGTTCAATGCAAATCCTTCCTAGTTCGAGCAGCAACAGATCGTCATGGTGGCTCACTGTGGGCATCGATGGGCCGCTGCACTACTCGTCATCATCGTCGACCCTCTTCACCGCCCTGTGGAGTCGCCATTGTCGGGAACCGCTGCCCTCCCTAGCACGCCCGATCCGCCTCCCCTCCCACCCCAGCACCTCTACTGCCTCTGCCCTTGAGTGTGAACATGTGGCTGTTGAGGAGGTCCTCGGGGATGCCGGGTTGGCGCTGTTCCGTTGGGGATGCCGGGTTGCTGCACCATGGTGGCTGGTCATCGTGAGTGGACGTCAGACCATCGTGCCGTCCCCCGGGCTTGCGACCACCATATGAACTGATCAAGGATCAGGATTGCGTTGCTGTCAATCGATCCCTCAACGCTCAATCCTTGACTCTCCCAAGAGCAATGCCGGTCACTACCTATCCATATGATGACGCCACCCATGCTGCCGGTCCTTTTCACGCTGGCTCTAGATTCGAGTCCATGCCTACTGCCCCTGTGGGACATCACCACTAATGTCGCTGAGGGTTGACTTATGTGTGCTTGTTGATACGTCTGAGCAGCCCCATCTACCTTCGCTGTTTGGTCAGCTCTTCGTCCTGCTATGGTTCGTCGGCTGGAAGCTGGTGATTATGTGTACTCGTGTGTCTCTGTTAATTCTTTGGACACGCGCCTCCTTCCACGGCTTTGATCACGTCCACTTCAACCTCAGAGATACTTTGGTGACAAAAAGGGCCAGTCTGACAGTCTGCGTTGTCCCACTACGACCGCCGGGGGGTGTTACATTATATTTGGTAGTTAGGATTGTAATTCGATATTGCCATATGTATCCCAGGAGATGTCTGTCCCCCTGAGTCTCTATACTCTATATGTACCACTCAAGAGGCTCAATACAATACGTCCATGTATTATACGCAATCCTTCCTGCTTACAGGAGGAACTAGGTGGCTTTATATTTTATAGTAAAGTGACACAGCAGTGCAAGTTTAGGGACCGCTGGTGCACCCAACCCGGATTCACGGGTTCATTTTCGACCCGAAGTGTAAAAATCTCTCGCAAGTAGCGTACCACGTACCACGACCCCGTACCTCGACCCCATGGACCCAGAAACTTTGTGACTATGCTCCAGGAGTAAGGACCACCTCAAATAAGATCTCCCATAATTGCAGGTATTCCAATAGAGCTTCTGTTGTCGGACCACCCCTAATATCTGAACCACGAGTTATCCATCAACGCTGTATGAACTGTTCTTCGGTTTAAAATTTTCTTAGGCACATACCTATACAAGGATGGCGCAAGGTCTGTCAAGGATTTCCCATGCACCCATTTATCACACCAGAAGAGTGTCTTGTATCCATCACCCACAATAGAAATAACCGAAGTAGAGAACATTGCCACTGAATTAGGATGCACCTGAATGTCAAGACCAGCCCATGGATGGCAGGTTGTGTCTTCTTCAACCATAACCATCTCATTCTCAAAGCCCCAGCCAAGTAATTCCAAATCAAGAATTCCCAGACCTCCTAAATCAATTGGCCTCTTGACCCGGCCCCATGCAACAAGGCAATGACCTCCACTAACCTCCCTGCAGCCTTTCCAAAGGAAGGCTCTTCGAATCTTGTCAATTGCTTTAATTACCCATTTAGGAAGGAGAGGTTCTTATTTTGTGAAGTTGCCTTTCATTGAAAATTATCTGTGTTTTGTGCATACTTTATGTTTTTTGAGTTTTCATTTAACACTATTTGTAGCTTGTGATACTGAAAATTTGTCCTTCGTATTTTAAGGTATGCAAAATTCAACGAAGCAATGACTCACTGCACCATTGGCACAGAATTGATGCCTGTTGGTGACGAACCTATCTCAATTGGTTTCGAAAAAACTTTTGCCTTCACAGGTCAAATGGGCCCAGTCTATGTGTTTTCTGATGCACTTTCTTCAGAGCAAGTAAAGGGCATATATTTTCTGGGACCAAGTTACATGTACTCTTTCCATGGCGATGATTGCTACAGGGGAATTCTTGATGCTAGAGACGGCCTTTCATCAAAGATAATTTTTGGTTTCAATGCACAGGTTCAAATTCTTTCCACTGACGTACATGATATATAACTTATTTCATAAATTCTAACACTCTGGGTCAAGTAGTGGTGGTCCATCTCCGTAATTCTAGTGATGGGGCTTGTCCTACTCATGAGTTTTTAAGTGGGTTTACGTATCATATAAACCCAAGCAGTGGCGAAGCTACGTTGTAGCTTGTGGATGCAGATGCACCCACAAAAAAATGAATTTTTTTTCATTTTTTCACCATGGTTGCAGCTCAAATCTTCACACCTACAAGGCAAGTGTGCCTCCTTTAATTTGCTCTAGCTTCGCCACTGAACCCAAGTGAATTGCTTTATGTGTCCATAGTCCGCCCTCTTTGGGGGCTGGGTCTTAATTTTTTTTGAGCCCTCAGTTGTTACACTTGCATCAAGAGCCAATATCTTCAGATTTACTAATAATTTTTTTTCTATTTTCCCCTTGTCCCTAGGCTAGTGAAGGTCGGAGTTTGTTCAGTGTGTCATCAGCACTCGATAGTGCTGACAGAAATACATTTGAAGCAACAATTATGAGGGGGACAAAGTTATGCTCACGACACTTGCCTCAGGATATTATTTACTGCGTTGGTGGTGTCTCTGTATTTTTCCCACTCTTCACTCAATTTTTTGATGCTGCAAGTGATATTGAGAAATGTTGCCATACATCTGTTATCAATGATAAATTAGCGGCTGAGGTCATTGAGCTAGTCGCAACTGTTCTGGATGGAAATGTATCGAATCAACAACAGATGTATCTACTTTCTGGGTTATCTATTCTAGGCTTCTTGCTTCAATCAGCTACCCCACAACTGTTAACAACCAAAACTCTTTCCGCACTGAAGTATATGTTTGACATTCTGAGGAAGTGCGGTAATCTCTCTTTTCCTCTCCCTCTGCGTTCACATGCATACAATAAGATGTACATTACTTATACTTTTTTTCTGCATATTCAGGCATGTCAAAAGTTCTCCTCAAAGATGCTATCTCACAAATTTATTTGAATCCACAAATATGGGTATATGCAAGCTATGAAGTACAAAGAGATCTCTATTTGTTTGTGATAAAATATTTTGAAACAGATGGAAGGCTTTTACCGCTTCTATGTGGACTTCCTTGGGTTATTGATATTGTGTGCCGATATTACTGGGAAAAGGCAGATTCTAGGCATGTTGTTGCTTCCAAGCCTTTGCTTGATCCAGTTACCAAACGAGTTATTGGAGAGAGACCTAAGGTAGTTGAAATTCGCAAGCTTCGTCTTCTCCTTCTGAGTTTAGCAGAAATGAGCTTAAAGTAAGCACTTCCACCTCCTACCAAGCCTTTTCCATTCCATAGGTAGTATAACCTTTTGTTTGATCCCATCTATATAGAGTTTGGATATCTTTTAGTATCGTTTTTGCCGCACATCACATTACATTTTTCATATGTTTTCATAGCATTCTGTAGGCATCTTCTATTCTTAATATGACATGTTGGTTCACAGGATAAAAGTTTCTCCAGATGACATAAGAGCGCTTGTTGCTTTTTTTGAGAGGAGTCAAGACATAGCATGTATCAGCGATGTACTGGACATGATCATCCGTGCTCTTTCACAGGGTGCAGTTTTTTCATCATTTGTTGAGAATGTAAATTACCTTGGTGGTTGTTGCATTTTCATTAATCTTCTTAAAAGGTAATATATTCTTAATTTTCTCAACCTAGACCTAATTTCTACGAGTACTACGGCTGTTTGAAACTAAGTTGCTTGATAATGTAAATTATGAGCTGCTTGACAATCTGCAAGACAAGTAGACAACACATTAATTTCAAGTTGTTATTCTCTTTGACTAAAGTATATAATGAGTGTACTAGTGTTCATCCTAACCTCTAAGGCAAAGGGAAAATCCTGAAGTTGTAATGAACTTAGATCACTGGTTGAATAGGCTGGTCTCCTGTGGTAGGTGCTGGACACCTGACCGACTTGCATGCCGAGGACTTAAATTCATGCCTGCGTCTTCTTAGACCAAGCCGTGAAGTCTATTGACCACCTTCTCATATCCTGTGTGTTTGTGCGACAGTTTTGGTTTATCTTCTTGTGGAATGTCAGGATTCAATTCCTCTGTTCACATCCAGGTGAAAATTCTTCTGATGACTGGTGGGTTAGAGTTGAAGGTTTGGTGGATAGTCAAGTTTGAAAAGGCCTCAATTCTGTTATCATTTTGGGTGCTTGGTTGATTTGGAAACACCACAATAGGTGTGTGTTTGATGGTCCTGTTCCTAACATGGCTGCAGTCATGATGCTCACTTTTTTTTTGAGCGAAATATACAGCAGGGGAGGCCCCCACTGTGGATTTTATTAAAACGAAACGAGACACAACACTGTACAAAGGAAACACTACAAGAGAAAAGAAGGGCTAAGCAAGCCCTGGGGAGGCAGAAGAGCTAGGCTACAGGATCTATACAGGAAAGGAATTCTAGACGCTTTAGATCATTGAACCTATGGGCTTGAAGTCTGGCTTCTTCACAGAAGGAGCTCTTCCAAGAGATAAAAGAGGGCCGACCCCTATCAAAGATGAAGTTGTTTCGCTGCTTCCAAATTTGCCATGCCGCAATGATGAAGAATTCCATGAAGAAGGGGTTCTGAGATTGAGTTTTAGCCTGCTGCATCATCTCGAAGAACTCTCTAGTGAAATCCCAATTGATTCCAAGGTGCTGCCAGCAGGTTTTGCTAAAGGGACAATCGAAGAAAAGATGGAAAGCAGTTTCTTCGGTACTGTTGTTGCAAAGGACACAGTTATAGTTATTTCCTTCAAGCTTTTGCTTTTTCCTTTTCAAGATATTTCTTGTATTTAATCTATCCATGAAGAGCAGCCATGAAAAGACTCTGAGCTTGTTACAACATTTGGAATTCCAAATCCAGAGGAAGGGAGCTGGTGGCTGTATATTTTTATAGGGGAAGTTATAGAACTTTGAGGAAGAATACACTTTGCTTCCCCATATGTAATGCCAAGAATCTTTTGAGTTTGGATTGACCTTGATGAGGACATCCTCCACTATTACCCGCTGGCAAAGACGCAACAAAAAAAAGGCCAAGTAGCCTAGTTGTAGTCGGGCGGCGACCGTGTGAGCCTCTAAATAATCCCACCTTACTTAGCTTGGAAAGAGGAAGCCACCTTAAAAGAGAGAGCCACCCTTCCCCTATCAGACTAGTCTTTTAGGGATATTGGGTCTTTCCCTGAGTGGGTGTGCATAAGAACTGTTGGGGTCCGGGCAACCTTAATTTATTGGGCCTCGGCCAACTCCACCTGGGCCGGATGTATCATTTGGTATCAGAGCTGGGCCCTTGTTTAAGGGGGTGGGAATGATGAGGACATCCTCCACTATTACCCGCTGGCAAAGACGCAACAAAAAAAGGCCAAGTGGCCTAGTTGTAGTCGGGCGGCGACCGTGTGAGCCTCTAAATAATCCCACCTTACTTAGCTTGAGAGGAGGAAGCCACCTTAAAAGAGAGAGCCACCCTTCCCCTATCAGACTAGTCTTTTAGGGATATTGGGTCTTTCCCTGAGTGGGTGTGCATAAGAACTGTTGGGGTCCGGGCAATCTTAATTTATTGGGCCTCGGCCAACCCCACCTGGGCCGGATGTATCAGACCTGTAGATCTTGGATGAAATCTTGCAGACTTTGGTACTCTTGAAAGGCTTGCACAGAGAGAGGCAGGTAAAACTGGGCTTCCATGGTATTATTTTCCAGAAACTTGGCTACAGAGATATTCTTGTGCCTTGCAAAGGAGAAAAGCCGTGGGAATCTGGTTTGTAGAATATTATCATTCCACAGGTCAGACCAAAAGAGGACCGTGGAGCCATCACCAATTTTGCACTCAGCAATTCCCCTGAAGAGGTCACAAAGCTTCAGCACATCTCTCCACCAAAAGGAGCCTTTATCAATAGTTGCATGGGGAACTTGTCCCTGAGGATAGTGAGCATTCCAAATCAATTTGACCCATGGGATGTCTTTTTTGTTGTAGAATTTGTCCAGATGCTTGAGGAGTGCATTGTTTTGGGTTCTGAGATTGATGATACCCAACCCTCCTTTGTTCTTGGGTTTTGAGCATTTTTTCCAGGCTACTAAGGGCTTCATTTTGGCATTGGATTCAGAACTTCTCCAAAGACAGTGTCGTCTTGCTCTATCAATATAGTCAAGTACTGCTGCTGGAACTTGTAAAGTGCACATAGCAAAGGTGGGTAATGAAGAGAGTACAAAATTAACCAGCTGAAGTCTTCCTGCATGTGTCAGGAAGTTTGAGGTGGAAGTGAGTTTCCTTTCTGTTTTGCTCATAATGGATCCAAAGTGTTCCACCCGGGGCTTTGTGGTGCCCAATGGCAGACCCAGGTAGGTGAATGGCAAGGATTCCAGTCTACAGCCAAAAACTCCAGCTAATAGTTGAGCCCTTTCCGTGGAGAGGTTTAGTGGGACAAGGCCGGACTTCTTGTAATTTACTCGCAATCCAGTTGATTGAGCAAAGGATTCCAGCAACCCTTTTAGCGCGAACAGCTCTCTTTGTGAAGCTCTCAGAACTAAGAGTGTGTCGTCTGCATATTGTATAATTGGGAACTGATCCAGCTCATATGAGGGTATGGGCAGCTCAAAGAGACCTTGATGATATGCTTTATTGATGATACATTGGAGAAGGTCAGCAGCAAGCACAAACAGGAGTGGGGACAAGGGATCACCCTGTCTAACGCCTCTGTGGCAACGAAAATGGTTGCCTGGAACACCGTTGAGCAGAATGGAGGAAGAACCAGAAGCAAGAATTCTCTCTATCCAATCAATCCATAGGTCAGAGAAGCCCAAGTGCTTCATCATCAACAATATTGTGTTGTGTTCAATTGTATCAAAAGCTTTTGTAAAGTCTAGCTTTAGGATGATGATTTCCCTTTTGGAATGTTGACATTGATAGATGTATTCATAGGCCCAGGCCAGGCAATCTTGTATTGCCCTGTTTTTTATGAAACCATATTGATTGGTGTGTATCAAGGGTATTATTCTTGCCTGTAATCTATTTGCCAAGAGCTTCTGGGGTTTAGCCAGGGCTCGAGCAATTTCTAATCTTCTTGCCCTTGCAGCCGAAGGTTGTTACTTTGTGGTCTAGTCTTAGCTCTAGGTCATTTTATTTTTTAGTCAAGGTGCTACTGTTTCTCCTTTTCTCTTGGTTGTGTGTGGGTCTGTTCTTGTGAGGGTTCTTATTCCCTTGTTAATATCATGGTATACAGCTCTCCTGCGTGTTCGAGGAAAAAAAAAAGGAGATAGATCTTTGGAAAGAAGGGGGAGGAAGAAGATTGGGAGAAGATTTAATTCATTATATACTTAATCAAACCACTGAATCCTGATCCCATATATTATATGTGCTATGTATTGTAAGAGAGATTCATCTGTTTGTTTCTTGTAAATTGTTCTTCAAGGGCCTTCTGTTTGCCTTTATTTTTTATGTGAATTGTGCCTCTAGATTTTGCATATTGTTGTCATTAAAAAAAATGACTTGAAAATGCATAATTTCTCCATGCATAATATATATTTAACGTACACAGTTACTTTTTGGTTAATATCTGACACTAGTTTTTTCTTTAGGGAATTTGAGCCAGTCCGTTTGTTGGGGCTTCAGCTCCTTGGAAAACTTTTGACTGGGATTCCTTCTGAGAAGGAAGGAACGAAACTATTTACCCTACCCTTAGGGAAGTCTAGACCCATCTCTGTAAACTTAACAAAAGAAATAACAGCTGCACCTCAGTTGTTCTTGAATACAATGTCTGAAAGGCTATTCAAATTTCCACTATCAGATAACTTATGTGCCGTACTTTTCAGTGTTCTTAGTGGAACCAGTGCACAACAGGTTATTGTACTAACTTTGTGTCATATTGTTTTTTCTCTTTTTTTTTCTGTTTCACCAGTATTAACCGAATATGTGATCTGCTGTTTTCTCTGTATAGGTTCCCCAGGAAAATTCTCAGTCTGATCCATCAAGGGATAGAAATTGCAACCTTTTAAGCTTGCCACCCTTTTCCCTTCCTCAGATTTTGATCTGCATCTTTAGATTTATGCATTCTTGTAAAGATTCCTCAGCACGCACAAGAATCTTAAATCTTCTTCTTGGTTTGCTGGATTCAAACTCTTCAAACATTGAGGCATTAATGGTACATACTATTTTATTGGGTCTATACTTGTTACTTATTGTGTGTTCTGTGTTGATCCTGGGATTTTTATCAGGAGCACAGTTGGAACTCTTGGCTTGAAACATCCTCAAAGCTTGATGTATTCAAGGACTACAAATCAGTTTCTAAAGGCGAGCCTGACGATGTGAAGACAGATGAACTAAGTCTTGTGAGGAACTTGTATTCTTTGGTCCTTTCATACTACCTGCGCTTCGTTAGAGGTGGCTGGCATCAACTTGACGATACTGCTAATTTTTTCCTCTTAAAAATTGACCAGGTTGGATGCTGTTTCATCCCTTTTTTTCTTTATGTGATAAGCTTGGTGGTGTATGTTGTTTTGCACTAATGATGATATTAACATGCAGGGACAGCTATCAAGTTCTGATTTGCTGAGGGACATACTTGATGATATTGCTGGGAGCCTGCTTCAGAAATCTGTGGAAGATAATATTTTCCTTTCACAGCCTTGCTGTGATAACGTTTTACATTTTTTGAACCTTATACAGGAGCTGCTTGTCAGTCAAATGGGAATTAGGCTATTGGTATGCTTCTAAACATACTTGGATTGATTGAACAGAAAAATACATGTTAATACATACATGAGCTATATCTTCTTTTTCTCTCTCGAAAGGACCATACATGAGCAATATCTGTTCCTTTCTTCTGCAGTTTCTATCTCCCAGTATTTCGGAGGAATCTTCACATGATAACATATGGAAAGAAGATATTAAGTCAACAGTGAATGATATTTTAAATACCGAGAGCAATGGTCACTGTACAAGGTACTAGTTCAAAGCTGCATTCCCCATTTCAAAATATGTGTCCAAACATTTTGTAATAGCTACATTTGAAATGGATTCTAAGTCAGGGTCATTAGTGCTGGAGCTGATGCATGTGCTTTCTCTGGTCAAACCACCACTGCACAACGAACTATGTAGTCTACTAGTTTTTACAAATCTTTTGCCAGATAATAGTAGCGGCTGCAGTGTTTTATGGTACAAAGCTTCAGGTCACCACCTTGTTCATTTGGATAGCAGTACAAATGATACATGGGTACTAGGTACCCTTTCAGTTGTTTTTCTGATCACAATCCATGAAAGGTGGCGCCAACTGATTTCAGATGAGACCTTCCAACAACAATCATGGCCATTAGTCACAACTCGCAACATGAAACACTAGGGCTTGTTTGGATGCCCATCTATCAACCTCAATCCATGTGGGTTGGAGTGGTTTGGTGTGGAATTTAGTTTAAATTCCACACCAAACCACTCCAACACCCATGTATTGAGGTGGATACATGGACATCCAAACAAGGCCCGATTGATGCATCTCAAAGATAGGGTTTCAACAGCGCTGTCATTCTAGGAGGTTGGACCTTATGGAGACAAAGAAACATGTGCGTCTCTGAGGGAGCTCTTCCATCAGTCCAAAATGCAAGGTGCCTCTTCTTGAACGATCTGAAACTTTGGGAATTTGCTGGAGCCTGTAAACTCCAGGACCTAGGTCTATGTCGGGTTGAGGGGTTAGTTTAAGTAGCCTTTCTCTGGTTGTGTCCTTTTTTATTTATTGGTGATTGTATATTTTTTTGAAGGGCAGGCCTGGTGCAGTTGGTGAGTGCTAGCTCGCCGAGTCACCAGGTCCTGGGTTCGAAGCCGTCTCTCTGCAGAATTTCTGTGGGGGTAAGACTTTGCTTCGGTTATTTCCTTCCCCAGACCCCACTCGTGTGGGAGCCTCTGGCACTGGGTCTGCCCTTTTTGGTGATTGTATATTTTTCTTCTAAACCTCAGCTGCAGTCCCTTTGTTCTCCTAAAGTGAGACGAAGTGGGTTTTCGTTTTCTCTCTCTCTCAATTAATACAAAGATATGCAGCTCTCCTTCTTGTTCGAGAAAAAAAGGAACACTAGGGTGGCAAATTAATGATTGTGTCCTTGCATTCACTAGCCTAGGTACTATATCATTTGTTCATTGTTGCCCTTGTAAGATGTACATTTTTTATTCTCATAACGGAGTGCTCCCTCTGATTCCAAATGCTGGTCGTTTTATACTTGTGCATAAGGATTAAGGAAGTAGAACAAATGATCTTAGTGCCCTTCAACTAAAACGTACTGCATTAACTTAAACACATATGGTATTGTTAGTTGAACATTCAACATTGACTCTCAAAATGAAGCTAACAATTTAACCAGTGTGTTAAAGTTCAGTGAATGCAAATTTGTTTTCCAGGATCTAGGTGACCCAATATTGTCATATGAACATACACCATTTTTGTACCCTTCCATTTGAATTTAGTTTTGTGAAGTTTGCAAACTAGAAGTAGTTGGGCACTGGCATTGCCGTTAATTACTGTGTTAATTCCCAGTTTGCTTTGGACTGCTTGCAGATTTTCTGATGTAAATAAAATCAGTGATGATTGGTGGAACTTCTTTGACAAGGTGTGGAGTATTATACGTAATTTGAATGGAAAAGGACCAAGCAAAATTGTACCAAAGGATCCAAATGTTGAGGTTGCATCTTTGGGGCAAAGGGCACGTGGACTGGTGGAGTCTATGAATGTCCCTGCTGCAGAAATGGCTGCTGTTGTATCTGGTGGTGGAGGTATTGGTACTGCATTAGGTATAAAAATGAACAGATTTGCTGAGAAAACTACAACGTCAAGGGAAGAGATAATTCCAAGAATTTTCTTCCACCTTGTGATTCTGTACCTCTGCAAAGCTGGATTAGAGAATGCATCCAAGTGTGTTCTACAGTTCATGTCGTTGCTTCCGATTCTTCTTATTTCAGATGATGACCAAAGCAAAAATAAGTTGCACTTTTTGATATGGTATGTTTGATACTCTGAGCTCCCTCTGAATGTGTATGAAACATTCTCCTTATACTTTCTTTTATACAGGTCTTTATTAATTGTAAGATCTCAGTTTGGGCAGCTTGACGATGGCGCTCGTTTCCATGTTTTTCGCACTTGATTCTTGAAACTATCATATATGGAAAGTCCATGTTGGTCACTAATATCTTAGGAAGAGATGACTCCGTGGACACCAACAACAACAAGGAGACTGGCTTCATCCTTAGCTTTATACAGAAGGATCGTGTTCTTGCCACGGTTTGTTTCTTTGCCCTTTTTTTTATCTTTGTCTGGAATTGTTTTGTTGGCATGTACAAAATGAGAAGTTCATCACTGTAGGAGGGTGTGTTTCAAGTTTTATGCATTTGATCAATTCTACTGCTTGTTCAACCCCGCACCCACTCCAACCGATGATCAGCTTTATCGGTTTACAGGCTGCTAATGAGGTTAAGCACATGAAGGCTGTTCAGGCTGATCGCTTAAAGCAGCTGCAGGAACTTCGCTTGAAGCTTAACGAGTGTTCTGCAACGGATATACAGCTAGTGCAGGCCATTGAAGATGAGATACATTTTACTATCACTGCTGCCCTTTCAGCAGATGACAGTAGAAAAACAGCTTCTCAACTTGCTTTTCGTGAGGATCAGCAACTTATCACGGTAACTGAGTCTTTCTTATATTCGACCAACGCAAATGCTTGTTAAGGAGAAAATTTGTCATGCAGTAACTATTTGCTTTCTGTATCAGGATAAGTGGATACATATTTCCCGTGCTCTGACGGATGAGAGAGGACCATGGTCTGCTAACCCTTTTCCAAATGATGTTGTGACTCACTGGAAACTTGACAAGACAGAGGATAGATGGCGGCGGCGGTTCAAGCTCAAACGTAATTACAAATTTGATGAACGCTTATGTCAACCTTCAGAGTCAAGGAATGAAATTACAACGTCGTCAGCTGACCAACCGTACATCAGTGCCAAAATTCCTGAGAAAATGAAGCGATTCCTTCTTAAAGGAGTGCGGGGAATCACAGAGGACAGTAGTTATGAACCATTTGAAGACACTAACGATGCGAGTGAATCTTCCCAGAGTAATCCTTTAGAGAGCCAAAACCTGAATAATGCTGCAGATACCTCTGATTATCATGCTGCTGTACATTATAAAAAAGAGCCATCATCTACTAATGGAGATAATGATTATACAAAGGTAAAGAAAACATTTTAGTATAAATTTCAGCTGAAAGCAGAAAACAATTGTTGATTTATTTCTGTTCATTGCCCATTTTGCAGGTGCTATGTTCAGTTCGTTGTGTTCTTGTAACCCCAAAGCGAAAATTAGCAGGACAATTGGATATCACACGAACTGTCATGCATTTTTCTTTTGAATTTTTGGTCGAAGGAACTGGAGGATCATCTGTTTTCAGCAAGTTTAAAGACAAAAAAGATTCAGACTGCAAGAACGAGCTGGGAGGTGTGGACAGACTTGATGGATGCCGAGACAGTATGATTAATGGTGTTTTGATGCAAAACCAGTCTAACAAGATCAAACGTCACAGAAGGTGGAACATAACCAAGGTATCTCTCTCCTAGACTCCTAGTCTTTCCTCTCACTTGCTCACTCTCTTAATCTCCTTCCATACATGCTTACAGATAAAAGGAGTTCATTGGACACGCTACCTACTGCAATATACTGCAATGGAGATCTTCTTTGATGATTCAAGTGCACCTATATTTTTAAACTTTTCCTCCCAAAAGGATACTAAAAATGCTGGGTCTCTGTTAGTTTCTCTTAGGAATGAAGCTTTGTTCCCTAAAGGAAGTACCAAAGACAAAAATAATATCATTTCATTCGTCGACAGGCGAGTTGCACTTGAAATGGCTGAGAATGCCAGGGAAAGATGGATAAGGAGGGAAATCAGTAACTTTGAGTATCTTGTGATTTTAAACACCCTTGCTGGAAGATCTTACAATGACTTAACTCAGTATCCTATATTTCCATGGGTATTGGCTGATTACACCTCAGAAAAGCTTGATTTCAACAAATCATCGACTTTTAGGGATCTTTCAAAACCAGTTGGTGCGTTGGATGAAAACCGCTTCAAGGTGAGGTTACTATTGCATACTTATTTGTATTTGTAGGCTATCATCACCTTATCATAACTTCATGTCAGTAATGCATTATTGGGCAGGTTTTTGAAGATAGATATCTTAGTTTCTGTGACCCTGATATACCAAGGTTGAACCTTAATTCATTTGTTAGTGTTTTCCTTTTTTGAGTTTACTCTTTTTGCAATAACAACCATGGTTGTTTCCTGCAGTTTTTATTACGGATCTCACTACTCTAGCATGGGAATCGTTCTTCATTACATGCTTAGGCTCGAGCCATTTACAGCTCTGCATCTAAACTTTCAGGTTGTCACTTTGCTCATCATGGAAATATTTATCATGCCTAAAATTCGAACACATACCTCTTATTTTCAAAACATTATTCACGAATTTGTGAATCGACAATTTCATTTGTCATATTTCACCACAGTTTTAAAGAAGCAATCTTGTCTTGTTTTACATTATGCCATAATTTCTCCTGTCATATTTCACCACAGTTCAAAAGAAGCGATCTTGTTATATTATTTACATTTGTGCAGGGTGGCAAGTTTGACCATGCAGACCGTTTGTTCCAGAGCATTGAGAGCGCTTACATAAATAGCTTATCAAGTACAAGTGATGTCAAAGAGCTTATTCCAGAATTCTTTTACATGCCCGGGTTTCTTGAAAATTCAAATTCATATCATCTTGGTGTTAAGCAGGATGGGGAACCTATAGGCGATGTTGCTCTCCCTCCATGGGCAAAGGTAATAGTTCCTCTTGAAGTTAGTTATATTTGTCATAATTCCTTGAGGATGAATTATTTGTCCACCAAGATAGTTCTGTTGCTTTTCTAATGACAGTTAGTTCAGCTTTGCAACTGTTAGTAAAAAAACTGTACTGTTCTCAATACACAGGATATATCTAGCTTTCTCAATATAAAATAGATTTTCTCATGAAAGACATCCCAGGCTAATTTACTTCACATAATGTTTTCTTTATATTCTGACTTTGACCATCTTCAGTTCGCAAATTCAACCCTAATAAGTTTAGCATTGCAAAGAACAACTTCTGTATACTGTTATGTTAGCCCAGCTTCATAGCATTCATTGTCAATTTTGAAGGTGATGACATGTTTCCTGCATTTTGGGAAAAAAAAATTGTGAATGGTACAACAGATCGCATTGCTTCATCATTCTATGAAATTCTTTTACATGCTTGAGTTTCGTATACATGTTACATTTCGTATCCCATCTAATATTTTACTTGTGTTATATGATTATTAATCCATACAAAATTGTAGGGTTCACCTGAAGAATTCATCCACATCAACAGAGAAGCCCTTGAAAGTGAATATGTGAGCTCTAATCTCCATAACTGGATTGACCTCATATTTGGTTACAAGCAGCGTGGACAGCCAGCTGTTGAGGTGCAACTGTGTTGCTATTTCCAGCATCATTGAAACACTGTTAGTAGAATATTACCTAACTCATGCATATATTTTGGATAGGCAGCAAACATATTTTACTACGTGACATATGAAGGTGCAGTTGATCTGGAAAATATGGATGACATGTTACATAAATCTGCTATTGAGGATCAGATAGCGAATTTTGGACAGACACCAATCCAGATTTTCCGGGTGAAACATCCAAGAAGAGGACCTCCCATCCCAATTGCTCATCCACTGTATTTTGCACCACAGTCGATAACATTAACTTCAAGTGTTTGTAGTACAGTCAGCCACATGTGTGCTATACTATTCATTGGTTTGTTGGAGAACACTGTTGTATTGATGAATGAGGGACTCATATTGTCAGTAAAGCTGTGGTTAACAACACAGCTGCAGTCAGGTGGAAATTTCACATATTCTGGACCACAGGTTCTTCTTGACTAAAGGCTAAATGTTAAAGACATTGGTATCCCAGTAAATTTGTGTTTATTACATTTGCTCTTTTTTTTTGTAGGAACATTTATTTGAAATTGGTTCAGATGTTATCTCTCCTCGTAAAATTGGCACTTTCCTTGCCGAAAACGTTAAGTTTGGAAGACAATGCTTAGCAACAATGCAAAATAGTTGTGATAATTATTTGATTTTATGTGGAAACTGGGAGAACAGTTTCCAAATAATTTCTCTTAGTGATGGAAGAATTATGCAGAGCATCAGGCAACATAAGGATGTTGTTAGCTGTGTTGCAGGTATTTAAGACATCTAATGAGTTTATGCTTATCCATTTTCTTTAAACTTTCCTGAATTAAGCTACTAGATTTTGGCTGTTAGCAAAAATCACTGTATTCAAATAAAGAGATTCCAATAAAGATACAGATCCCTTTTTCTGGCTTAAGCCCCTGAAAAGGACAGTAGTGAGTTGATGTCTCCTTATTGTGTTTTTGGCATGTAGTAACATAAGAGAACTTCTAATACTGAATATAGTCTGTTGGCCACTGCATATAACATGATGCAGCCAGACCATTTGTATGTTTTCAGTTCGGTGATGATATCTAATTAGATATTTTCTGAGTAAGGCATCTCAGCTAGGCTGCCTTTTTTCTGTCTTCATTATGTTTCCTGCATTTTGAAAAAAAAAAACTGTGAATGGCACCATATCACATTGCTTCATCATTCTATGAAATTATCTGCTGTATTTTCCTTTTTTTGTTGATATAAATAAGGCAAAACAAACTTTTATGCTGCAGTTTCGTCTGACGGAAACGTGGTTGCAACTGGTAGTTATGACACAACTGTTATGATCTGGCATGCATTTCGAGGAAGACCAATTGATAAGAAAATGAGGGGTGCCAATTTTGAACTCTCAGAAAAGGAACATGTTATAGTGGAAAGGCCTGTTCATATCTTATGTGGTCATGATGACATCATAACATGCTTATTTGTTAGCACTGAACTTGACATTGTAATCAGTGGTTCAAAAGATGGGACTTGTATTTTTCATACACTGCGTGAAGGGAGATATGTTCGGTCCATCCAGCATCCTTCTGGTGTTGGTTTATCAAAACTGGTAGCATCACAGCATGGGAGGGTGGTATTATATTCTGAGAATGACCTCTCCTTGCACATGTACTCCATCAATGGACGACATATTGCTTCTTCAGCAACCCTTGGACGTCTCAATTGCATAGAACTTAGTTGTTGTGGTGATTTCATTGTTTGTGCTGGTGAGCTTGGACAGATAGTCTTACGCTCAATGCATTCTCTTGGTATTGTTTGGAGGTATGATGGAACTGGGAAGACAATTACTTCCCTAGCTGTGACTCATGAGGAGTGCATCCTAGCAGGAACCAAGAATGGTAGACTGCTGGTATTTTCAATAGAAACTCCTCTCCTTCGCAGGGGGAGCATGCAACGAAATAGAATAAAGCCCTCCACAACTGGTTAAGTCATTGGCTACAAGATATCCACCGAATGTATAAAATGACCGCTTCATGCTGTAGGCATAAGGTGTGTCAAGTTTTAAACTTAGTTGCTTTTCTTATTGTTTTGAACAGCAAGGCCTTTTTTGATGCTATAAATTCCGTACACCATAATTATGTTTTTTTTATTTACCTTATTATGTTTTAGTGTCCTGTAGAACTAGTCCTATGGTCATCTCATGCACCTGCATGATGAACTGCATGTACTCACTGTTAACTGTTTATAATGTAGGCCAAGGCAAATATTTAGATATCTTTGCCTGTTTTATCAGGAACTATTAAGATTGTAGTAACCAAATGTTGCCTCAATGTCTGTCCTATGATTTCTACAAGAATGTTTTTTAATCCTGTAGGATGTCCCCCCACTAGATTGAGAAAGCCAGATGGTCTTACAGAGTAGAGGCGGGAAAGGGACACATTATGACTTGGGACGCGAACTTACAAGTTAAGCATGAGCATGCCGAATTATATGAGCTAGCTATACTCTTATGCGAAACATTGAACAAGAAAAGCAACTAGAAAGCATTTAGTTAGAGTTAGTGATGTTTTAATATTTACGTAGTCAACTAGATCTATGTTATGTTTGGTAATTCAGAAAGGTATTTGACCTATCAGATCCAAAAATGTCATGTCAGGTTTGGTTCTAGACTCTGTAAAACATCTTTTCGTCCTGGTCACTAGTAATCTGCCAAGTTCATTTTATAGACTTGGATAATTTAGCTCAAGGAAACTGCTGTTACCTTTTCTGTTGTTTGCTGAAAGTACTAAGTGCTTAATTTCCTTGAAACTCTGTGCAGGTCATTGCCAGCTTATAGAACTGTTCTCACGACCACGTAGTCTGCACATAATGAAGCACGCTTTTGTCATTTGTGAACACTACCTAAATTAAAGATGGCATTCAGGAATGAGGATTGTCAAGATATTGAGCTGGTGATGGTCCTTGAGTACTCAATCTGACAATATATCGAACTAATGCCGGGAACACTGGTTAGCCCTAGGTCCATAGTTGATTTAAGGCTAAGGGTAGACGCAAAGAATCTTCACTTCTTAGCCTTCACTTGGTAGGCACTGACATCTATCACAATTTGTAGCATTTCACTTCGTTGGTGGAGGGGTTAGGTTCCGTGCAGTTTGTCTTTGTGTAGTATATATATGTTATATTAGATTCCAGTGCTTTTGTAATACCAAGCCATATTGTAAATGTACCAATTTTGCGATCTAAACGGTATTACTAGAAAGCATCATCATATATCAGCTGCCTTGTGGTCAGGTCTCACCTCTACCTTTTATAGTTTATAAGTTCTTCAATGTAAAGAAACAGCCCTTCACAACCCGGCTGCAGTGAGGTGGTGGTGTTTGTAAGGGGCCAATCCTTTCTCTCTTTAATATAATGATACGCACTGAGTATTCGAGAGAAAAAAAAATATCAGCTGCCTTCATCTATATATTGATAAAGGTGTTCTGTATTTCGGAATCCGCTCACATGTACTATTTGATTCGGTTGATTTGTTCAAATTAGGGTAATGCACGCGTGCAGGGTTTTTTTTTTTTTTTTGGCTGCTGCTGCTGCTGCTGCTTTGAGGTCCGGCAAGGTTGGCACGTAAAACCTTCTGTTCCTACTCTGCCTTCTGCTAGCTGCTTGAGCAGGAGAGAGCACCCATCACGTTCACTTGCAGATGGAAAACAGGCGTCGCCTGACGCCTGGCGCCAGATTTTGGCACGAAGCTAGTTCCGATTGTGTTCGGGAGCGCATGGCCACCATCCATTTCCATGCCTCTCCTTGGGCAAGGATAAGCTGGCTAGGAAAAGTACTATGCTTCGAACGGAACCTGCCTTATTTGGACAACTACGGAGTCGGGGCCCGGGGTGCCTGGCCACATGGGTTCGTGCACGTAGACTTTGTTAGGCCAGCTCCAATGTAAGGCTAATCTAGAACCGTGAGATGAGAGAAAAGGCAGTAGAAGTCAATTTAACCGTGAGATGAGAGAAAAGGCAGTAGAAGTCAATTTCACGATGGAGCAACCGAATCATGGCAAAAGATTTTACGGTTGGATGCTCAAACACGGTTCGAACACAGAGGGGGGGAAATACACTAGCAGCTGAGATGTGACCCATTGACAAGAGGGAAAGGGAGTAAAAGTTTGAGAGAGATTTACCTACCAATGTACACACCAGAAGAAACGAACCGTTCTCATAATCGCTTTTAGCAGGCCCACCAAGTCAGGTCTGGACTCTAGTGTGTCATGGGATCGAATGCAATCCTAGACTGTAGTGTGTCCCTCGCAAAAAAAAAGACTCTAGTGTGTCATGCAATCGAATCGTGGGAGTGAAAAGGCGAAGCATGTAGCGATCAAATTGTATGTTTTAGACTCAAACTCACATGTGTCGAACTATGATGACTAAATTTAGCTACCGCACTATATGGATGTATCCAACCAGAAACGGTAGGTCCCATGCACCGAACACCACACAATGAGCATAACTCTAGTGTGTCATGCAATCGAATTGTGGGAGTGAAAAAGCGAAGCATGTAGTGATCAAATCGTATGTTTTAGACTCAAACTCACATGTTGCGACGTGTCGAACTATGATGACTAAATTTAGCCACTGCACTATATGGATGTATCCAACCAGAAATGGTAGGTCCCATGCACCGAACACCACACACCGAGCACATCTTCTCACACCATAGTAAATTTGTAGTTCAAATATAGCAACATATTGTTGTCGAAGTGCAGAGCCGCCGCTGCCGCCTAGGGTAGAGCTGCCACCACATGTCTGCTCCTCGCTCCGCCGTCGTGTCTAGAGCCCCTCTCCTTTTTTTTCTCTCTGGTGCGTCTGCTAGAGACAAGCAGGGGAGGGGATCTATCTTTTTTCCGTAGTTTTCTAGTATCTTATGGTTGAGTCCAAATAAATTTCTGGCGAAATCAAATGATTTTCAGTCGGAATCGTGTGTCCTGCGATGACTTCGGTGATTGTCACGACAAGATCATCGTTGCACACGTCGATTTCATCGTTAGGCGGCCAATTTGTGGTCTTTATCTGCAAGAGGAGGGGTGCTTTTGGACTTATGAGGAAAGCGACTCCGGGTCATCGATCTCATCGTTGATGGTTGCAGAGAGAAAATTAAGATCTCGAGGTGATGAATCTACATCCTATGTCGTACCCGACGATGCAACTGCCGATATTCTTTTAGCGATTCAGATGCGTTTTGGACTATTTCCGAAGCGTTAGACCTTGCGACATGTCCAATGTTTTGGGGTTGGTCGTTGAATTCGACGTAAAGACTGCACTTTGGCTTCGGCATTCGAGGAAAGCCATTGAGGAAGAAGACGATGGAAGAATCTGGATATAATATTATGTATTTTTTATTTCAGAATTTTTCATATGTAATTTGGGGTTGTATTGTGTCAAGATTTAATATAAGTCCCCTTTTCTTTGAAAAAAATAAAAACCAGCACTGTCAGTACCGGTTCATTTCAAAAAAAGAAAGAAAGAAAGAAAGATCAACCACAACACAGACTGAGAGCCACACCTACGCTCCTGAATAATCTTTGTCCCCACGTGTTCCCCATGTCGTTCTTACCGATTTGGCCGACCCGGCCACACTGTTTCCGTGTTTCGCATAGAAGTACAGGACTACTAGCTACTTACCAGTTGTAGCATGCATGCATGTGGGCCCGGCCGCAGGTGACACTCTGACAGCGACGGGGAGTTCCCTAACGGGCAAGTGTTTTTAGTTGTAAGCCGCGCGCTGCCGTTGCATAAACGAATCGATCGAGAGCACGCCTAACATAGGCCGGATATATACGCACACGCCACAAAACGAAGCCATGCGCTCGCGCTCGCGCACACGTGTGCCAGCAAAAGTGCAAAACACACGTGCGCCCCAACCCAAGCAGCAGGTGGAGACGGCTTTAAAAGCACGCCGCGCCAGCCATCTCTTCATCTCCCGTCGCCTCCGCCCTGTGCTCAGTTCGCATTCCTTGCTTTGTTCCCTCTCTTCTCTCCCAGATTCTAATCGTGTCCAGCAGGGAGAAGAAGAGGGCCAGCTGAGAGCTAGCTACAGAGATCGATCATCAACCGATCCATGGAGACCAACCAATCGGCCATGGCGACGAAGCCGAGCATGCAGAGCGGAGGTGCGGTGCTGGAGAAGGCGGTGGCGGCGGGCCGTGCCATCGAGGCCACCGAGGAGCAGGCGAGGGCGATCATCTGCACTGCCAAGAGAGCGGTGGAGGAGGAGGCAGCCAACAAGGCCAAGATCAGAGGGGACGGCGCCACCGGGAAACCGTCCTCGTCGTCGTCGCTGAAGAGGTCGCTCGAGTGCTTCCTGGAAGGCCGAAAGAACAAGGCGCCGTCGTCTTCCGCAACTCGTCGCCACCTCGAGACCTCCACCGCGTCTTCGTCTTCGTCGTCGTCGTCTAACTAACAGATAGCCGGCGGCAGGCCGGCTCGGCCGGGAGCGGTCATCAAGACATCAAGTCGCGTCTCGATGATCGATCGATCGTCATCAGTTTTTGTTTCATGTCTTTCTGTAAAGAGACGCATGCATGCATCATGCTGGGTACGGTGCAAATGCACGACGATTGAATGACATGGCGCAGCCGGAATTTGCCGAAATTTCTTGGCTAGAGTTATTATGATCGACGCGATGTGACATTTTCTTGGATGTTCGACCTATCTGCTTCTGCTCGTTCATGGCTCTGCATGCCTTTGTTCATGTAGAAAACACATCGGCGCTCGATATCTATCGATCTCGTTGAAGAAGAGAGTAGAAATCACATCGTTTTAGACCATCTCTAGTGAGTCATGGGATGAGCTTGGTAGCCCATGAGTCAACGACGTATGCCTACCAGAGAGGACAAAAAAAACTCACTCTAGTCTCTAGAGTACAATTAATGTTGTATGTAAGGAAAATAAAAAATAATGTATGTACAATGAACCAACCACTCGTCGTCTCCTTGACCGTTGGCAACTAGCCGTTGTTTTAGGCTGCCTATATATTTATTTTTATCATTTCAAAAATCTATACATGTACCTACTCTACTTTTTTTTTTAAATTTCACAGTACAACGTAGACGTCTACAACACGTACGCATACTCACCCCTATAAATAACCAATACAACTTATAAAATAACAAACAAACACGACAAGTGCTCAGATTTTGCCTCTACTTTACAAAACACAAGCGTGCATTGGACCCATATTCATCTACTAGTTTCGCAAGCCACTTGAACTCTTCAACCTCAAGCCCATAACTAAATGGCCCACAAAGTGCCTGCAACTAGTAGCACCAACATTTCCATCCACTTAAGCTTTGCAGATGACGAGGTTGAGACGTGCCTTTGTCTAGAGATGAGTGATTAATTGTCAAGGTTAATTGAGAAGCTTACAATTGAGTTAGTTTGGTTTTGTTAGGTTGTTTATCAAGATGTGCTCCCGAAAGAACACCGCATGGAGCGTATGTGTATTGAATAGCTCTAACACTATTGCTTGTGATTTTGGTCATTGAGGTCCCCTTTAGAACGTAGGAATTTCATAGAAATTATATAGGAATTTCACAGGAATCTATTTATTTTTCACAGAAAAAACACAAAAGAGGAAAAAATATCGCATTCCAGAAGCGGCCTAAATGGTAATATGTATAGTCATTGAGAACAATTTTGGAAATCGTTATGGAAAAAAATATACGAGTACTAAAAAGGTGGCGAGCTATAGATGCATTAAAGAATTATGAACCATAGAAAGGTGAAAGTGCATCATATATCCAAATATCTTATTTATAAACTTTATTTCAGTTATTAAAACATGTGACAATAAGGCATGGGATATGCAAGCCGGCTAACCCAGAAACCCATAGGATAGAAACTATTGGGGTTTCTGGGAGATTGAAACCTATAAGCTCTACGATCCAGACTTGACTGGTTGAAGGAGGGAGACCGGAATACCTCCTTCTTTCACTCAAAAGCGAGGGAACAGGCCCAAACTAACCGTATCCTGGCACTGAGGAAGGAGGATGGTACAGTAGTGACTGCTCAGAAGGATCTGGAATCAGAGGCAATGGCATTCTATTCTAGACTGTTTACGCGTCAAGAAGAGCTTGATCCTGGACCGATTCTGGACCGAATTCCGGCAAAGGTAACACCACTAATGAATGATGCACTGATGAAACCTTTTGCTGCAGAGGAGGTTCGGGAAGCTCTGTTCATGATGGGAGCAAGTAAGGCTCCAGGTCCAGATGGGCTCTCAGCTGGTTTTTACCAGTTCCACTGGGATCTGATTGGAGATGGAGTGACCACAGCAGTCCTGGATTTTCTCAATGGTGGAGAGATGCCTGAGTGTATGAATAAGACAACAGTTGTGCTCATTCCAAAAGTTAAGCACCCGCAGGAAATGAAGCAGTTCAGGCCTATATCCTTGTGTAATGTGATTTACAAATTGTGCTCCAAGGTTCTTGCCAACAGGCTGCGGGGTCTACTTGATGATATCGTGTCCGAGGAGCAAAGCGCGTTTGTACCGGGCAGGTTAATCACCGACAATGTGCTGGTGGCTTATGAATGCACGCACTACCTTCAGAGAAAGAAAGGGAAGGTTGGTGCTTGTGCCATTAAGCTGGATATGGCTAAGGCATATGATCGAGTGGAATGGGAGTACCTACGGGGCATCATGTTGAAGTTGGGTTTTCATGAATGCTTTGTATCACTGATATTGAAATGTGTGACCTCCGTTTCCTTCTCGATCAGAGTCAATGGAGCCCTTTCAAAGAGTTTTAGGCCAACACGAGGTATTCGACAAGGAGATCCTATCTCCCCTTATTTATTCCTCTTGTGTGCGGAAGGCCTTTCATGTTTGCTGAAGTCTGTCGGTCTAGTGTATCTATCCAGAGGTGTACGCGTGGGCATTCACGCGCCATGGATTTCACACCTTCTCTTTGCGGATGACTGCATAATATTTTCAGAAGCGTCGCAGAGAGGGGCCGCCAGGATTCAGTCGATCCTTGACATCTATAACAAAGGGTCGGGTCAGTTGGTGAACAAAGATAAATCAGTAATCTTCTTCGGTAAGAATTGTTTGGAGCAGGAGAAGACACAGGTGCGACATGAATTGAACATTGAAATGGAGGCGTTAGCGGACAAGTATTTGGGTCTGCCTACGGCTGTGGGGCGGTCCAATGCTGGGACCTTTGAGTTCATGCCTGCGAGAATTAAGAGCGTCATAGGCTCTTGGAGTGGTCGGGAGGCGAGTAGTGCAGGAAGGGAAGTTCTTATTAAATCAGTGGCGCAATCAGTCCCGGTCTACTCTATGAGTTGTTTCTTGCTGTCCAAGATCACTTGCAAGAAGATGAGGGCTGCTATTTCAAATTATTGGTGGGGGGGATCAGCAGAGAACCTCCGTCTACACTGGCTCCGGTGGGATCGGCTCTCCCAACATAAATCGAAAGGTGGCATGGGTTTTCGGGACCTGCACCTTTTCAACAAAGCTATGTTGGGTAAACAGGGGTGGCGACTTACGACAAGACCAGAAAGTTTGTGTGCTAGGGTCTTAAAAGGTCGCTACTACCATGACACGGATTTTATGAGCAGTACTCGCAAGAAACATGCAAGTCATACATGGCGAGCAATTATGGCTGGCAAAGAAGTTCTTCAGAAAGGAATGATCAAAAGAGTTGGAGGTGGCAGCTCAACAAATATTTGGCATGACAGATGGATTCCTTTTCATTTTGATGCTCGACCTCTTACTCCGAGGGCTGATCAGGAGATTGATCTGGTCTCGGATTTAATAACTGAATCTGGGCAATGGAATGAAGAACTGATTCGTGAGTCTTTTATCCCAGTTGATGCAAGGGCAATCCTACAAATTCCAGTCAGACAACAAGGGGAGGACTGGTGGGCTTGGGAATTGGAAAAGCATGGTGAATATTCTGTTAAATCTGCATATAGGAAGCTGGCTACCGATTATACGCCAGTGGATATACTGCAGCCGCAGACATCTGGAGACGTCTCATGGCAGAGAATTTGGAGCCTCAATGTGCCACCAAAGGTCAGAGTTATTTGGTGGAGAGTGCTACATGAGTTTCTACCGGCGAAAGCAATTTTACACCATCGTCACATAGAGCCTGTGGCCTTCTGTGATCTCTGTGGTGCTGAGCAGGAAACAATAAAGCACGCTCTGATAGACTGCACAGTCGCGAAAATCTTTTGGCATGAAGTCAAGGCACTGACCGGCGCAAAATTGCTAAAGCTGCACAATCAGTCCTGGGCTTCGGATATCTTGAGGCCGGATTTCTGTACTGACAAGGAAAGGGGGTTTTTCATCATTGGAATGTATGCTCTCTGGTCTCAGAGGAATCAACGCCGACATGGGGAGGGTGTACCACCAATCAGGGTAGCTGTTAATTGGGCTGTGAATATGGCACATGATCTATGGCATATCACCCAAGAGAAGAAGTCGGTGAAGCCGGGTGACTGTCAGGCAGAGATGGCAGTCACCGCCTAGTGGCTGGCGCAAGTGCAATGTTGATGCGGCTTTTGATGCAAGCGCTGGCCAGGGGGCGACAGCAGCTGTTCTCCGGTCCGATGATGGGAGCTTTGCTGGCGGACGTGCTCGGTGGTATCCCCACGGGCTTGATGCCCTAATGATGGAAGCCATCGCATGCAGGGATGGTATTCATCTTGCCAGAGAGAAAGGTGTGGACAGGTTGCAAGTCGAGACGGACTGTCAAGAACTCGTCAAGCTGTGGGCGCTAGGGAACAACCAACGATCTTATGTTGCGCCAATTATCAGGGACATCGTAGAGCTTAGTTCAGGCTTTCTTGATTTTACTTTGATGCATGCGCCACGAACTTGTAATCGTGTCGCCCATGAGTTAGCAAAACAAGTCTCAGAGGAGATCAGGTTAGAGGAGTGGCATATAACCCCAACTTGTATCGATCATCTGGTGACTGAAGAATGTAATTCTGTCACTACTTAATGAATGAATGAAGTCCCTGAGTCGCAAAAAAAAAAGAAACCTATAAATCCTCTTCCTAAAACAAATTAAAAGATCTACATTAATTAAACGGTATTGAAATGATATCTCGCACGATCTTAAGTCCCTTTTAGAATGTTTTTTAATCCCTTTCAGTACAACACAATACTACCACACACATCCTTGCTAGCTAGAACTGAGCTGTCGTCGTCCAAACACACGCGCGCTAGCTAGCAATATGCAAGCTCTAGCTCGATGCCATTGCCATCACTAGAACCTAATCCGATAGATCAACCAGCTAGTGTACAACACAGACAGAGAGCCGCATACACGCTCCTCCTAAATCTCTGCCAGTTTCACTGTTTCAGCAGATTTGGTCATTTGGCCGACCCGGCCACACTTTCCCAACTTACCGGTTGCAGCATGTGGCGGCCCCGGAGCTGACAGCGACGGGACTTTCCCAAACTGGCAAGTACGTGTGCTGATAACCCATTGCACAACCGAAACGATCCGAGAGAGCCGAGCGCCTTACATAGGACGCACGCACACGCCGCAAAACGAAGCCATGTGCGCACGCGCGCACGTGTGTGGCAGCAAAACACATGTGTGGCCCCCAACCGTACCCAAGCAGCAGGATGGAGACGGCCAGCGCCGGGTTTAAAAGCACGCCGGCCATCTCCTCATCTCCCATCGCCTCCCGTGCTGCTGCTTGTTCAATTCCCTCTCTTCTCTCTGAGATTCTAATCGTGTGCAGCACCAGGGAGCTAGAAGAAGAGAGACTAGCTAGCACAAACCAACTCAACCAATCGGCCATGACGACGAAGCCGAGCATGCAGAGCGAGGCTGCCGCGGTGGCGGAGAAGTCGGCGGCAGTGGGCCGTGGCGTCGAGGCCACGGAGGAGCAGGCGAGGGCGATCATCTGCACGGCCAAGAAGGCGGTGGAGGAGGAGGCCAAGACCAAGAAGACGAGAGCGGACGGCGGCGCCGGCTCCGCCGCCGGGAAACCGTCGTCGTCGTCGCTGAAGAGGTCGCTCGAGTGCTTCCTGCAAGGCCGGAAGAACAAGCCGACGTCGTCGTCTGCCGCAACTCGCCGCCACCTCGAGACCTCCACCGCGTCTTCCTCGTCGTCGTCTAACTAACAGATGGCCGGCTCCGGGAGCAGTCAAGTCGTTTCTGCGATCGTCATCACTCATCAGCATTAATTTGTTTCATGTATTTCTGTAAACAGATGCGTCATTCAGTTTTTGTTTGTACGTATTATCTGGGTACGTTGCAACGATTGAATGACATGTGCGGCCGGAATTGAACGAAATCAAATCTCCATAGTGTTATCACTTTTACATGGATGTTAGACCTATCTTCTACTTGTTCATGGCTCTGCCTTTGTTCACGTAGAAACACATCTCAGCTCGGTATCGATCTCGTTGAAGAAGAGTAGGTCGGATCATGTCTTATTAGGCCATCTATAGTGGCCTAGCTCATGGGATGAGCTGGTAGGCCATGAGTCAGATGCATGTCTATGACTCCATGCATCCTCATTAGAAAGGACAAAAAAATCCACTCAGAGTATTAATCAATATAGAACAATAAAAAAATAACATATGTACAATGAACCAAACAATGACCATCGTCTTCTTGACCGCTGGCGACTAGCCGTTGTTTAATTTTAGTCTCTCTCTATATATTTAATTTTTTCTACATTAAAAAAAATCTACATGTGTACCTATCCTACTTCTAGAAGCAAACAAATAATGCAACCTATAAAAAAACAAACAGATACAACAAGTGCTCGACTCTCATCTCTATTTCACAAACACTAAGCATGGGCTCATATTCATCTGCTAGTTTCACAAGCCAGTTGAACTCTTTAACTTCAAGCCCATAACTTAACGGACCACACGAAGTGTCTACAACTAGTAGTAACAACCTTTCCCCTCCACCTCAACTCCTGAGATGACAAGGTTGAGATGTGCCTTTGTCTAGAAATGAGTGATTATCTGTCGAGGTTAATTGAGAAGATTAAAGTTGAGTTAGTTTGGGTGTGTTGTTTATGAACATGTGCTCCCAAAAGAACACCAAATGGAGCCAAAGTGTATTGAATAGCCCTTATACCATTGTTAGTGATTTTGGTCACTGAATGACAGTATAGTTATTGAGACTAACATGCCACTATGTCACACATACGTCATCCCAAGTGACATGGTACACTAGAGATGATTAGTCACCCCAACTGACATGGTACATTCGAGATGAGTAGCCTCATGGCAAGTATTACTACCTAAGAGCATCTCCAACAAATCCCCAATACAACCCCTCATCCCCATAAAACAGAATTATTGGGGGAGATAGATCAATTTTCATGCTCCAACAGTGCCCCAATACCTCCCCCAATTTTTGGTGGCCACCAAAAAAACACTCATCTCCCCTCAAATAAAGGGGCACTTGCAACCTCCCCAATCCTCTGTTCTTTTGGCGCAAACACACCCATTGGTGATTCTGCATTTGGAAACAATGCCATGTCATCTCTCTTTATATCTTGTTTATGATATATCCTTGTGTGAGTATGTTTAATTTCATTTTCTTATTGTTGAACAAATTGTTATTGTATTTTCGATCTTTGGTCCTAAGTATGCGACAAACAAGACATCAACAACTTATTTTGACGTGAAAAATATCCATGGGTCAATTTGCTCCAACATGGTCCAGAATTTGCAATATGGGCCAAAATCACATATTGGGGATGAGATATTGGGGAACTGCAAAAGCATCTCCCCCAATAACCCAAAAAGTAAATATTGGGCTACCCCAATACTAAGTTATTGGGAGAGTTTTATTGGGGGACCGGTGGAGATGCTCTAAGTTATTACTATTGAAATAGATTCTTAGCATTCTCTCTCTCTCCTCAAGGCCTTCGAGGTGCTCGACGAAATGGCGACCTCGGGCTGCGCCCTCGACGAGGGGACGCACGATCTCGCGGTGCCTGCGTTGCGCTAGCGCGCGCCGTGAGGATCGACGTCGCTCGTTCGCTCTCGAGATGTTCGATGGATTTTAGCAAAGGGTGGGGACTAGGCGAGCACCGGTGGCCGTGTATTCGGTGATGGTGGACGTGCGCTGGCCAAGGTACGGAGGCTTGATGCGGACATGGGGATGTACAGGGAGGTGGTGGCGGTCGGGCATCGGGTGAGCACTGCCATGGTGGAGGCGTTGGTGAGACCTGGGAAGCTGGATGCTGGGATGGAGCTTTGGGAGGAGATGAGGAGGGGAGGGCTCCGACCGAGCTTTGGCTTGTACACCATGGTGGTCGAGGCCAATGCACGGTCTGGAAGGTTGGACATGGCCCGATGGCCGCCAAGTTGTTTGGCCACATGTGCTTGTCTGGTGGAAATGCGTGCCTCGAATCTCCTCCGTCTCTCGGCGTCGAATCTCCTCCAGCCTCCGGCCACCGAGCACACTCTACTCGCCGTTGCTGCCCTCACCTCCGCTGGGCCGGCGCGTTGAGCGGAGACCCAATTGGAAATCGAACTGACTTGGTCTTTTGTTGGGAAGAAATCGCAAGATCCCTTGTTTGCTGCAAATGATTAGTCCAAATCTTTCCGGCCGAGATGTACGCTCCAATCCATCCATACACTTTACCGACGAGTTGCTTGCTACTCTGTTGTTGTGTGCGCACAGTGCGCGTGCACTAATTAGTTTACTACTCTGTTTTTTGCGCTCTAGCTCAACTGCGGATATCTGTAGGTTGATTTCAGCATCCCCCGTCAGGAGAAGCGAGCGATGTCAGGAGCGATCACAATACATCCATGGTGATGTGGATGGCCCCCGTCGCGATCATGTATGGGTTCTACTACCAGGTGTTTCCAGGTTCAGCTGTTGTTCCTGTTCTCATTACAGCTGCATGGTGTCCACCATCTGCTATGTTCAGATGGAGTACATAAATTTTATTGGGTAATAATGATAATTTTTTCTTATTCTCAGGTGTGAGTCAGATGTCATCCTCGGCGCAGACACTCGCCAGCGGGTTCCTGGCCGTCATAGCAGTTAATCTGGTGACCAGCTTCTACATATTCACGGCAATGAAGGAGACTCCACACCAGGAGCCACAGCCAGATCCCACCTTCCTGGCAAACGCCAAGGCGAGTATCAACCAGCCAACAACATCCTCTCAAGTGAGTGATGATGAAGACAAGGGGAAGGGAAAGGTTGAGTAAGCTGTAGCATGCTGGGTCTTGTGTATGTTACAAGTGCCTGTTATTTAGGAGGAATAGAATAGTTATGCTACACCATCAAGACCGAGCCTTTTTTGAATTTCATGATTTTGCTGTAGATCTTGACAATTATGGTTATGGAGCAATATGAAGTTGAACATTTTGTACCTAATCGATTTGGAAACTGTGTTCAATGTTATTTTAGGATGGATGATCATCGGAACAACCGCTGGTTGTAGTTAGGTCCTTTTTGGTTATTTGGGTTGATTCTAGTTAAGCTTGTGCCTTGAACACACATACGCTGATATGTGGTGTCATTCTGGCTTTTCGTGAGACAAACATAGGTAATGGCTGATATTTGCAATATTTGCTTCAGTGTGCAATGGATTTTTTTTTCTGCACACTGGTAACCTTTATTACCTCTGGTCCAACTCGTTATCGGTGATTGTTATTATGTTATTATTCTGCAAGGAGGACATTTGGTTGCATTGAATTACATGTGGAAGTTTGTTATAATGTTATTATTCTTTTTTTCCTTTTGACCTATAGCAACCTTTATGCAACATGTAAAGTTTATTATAGGATAGATGGGATTTTGTTGAAAAATGCTGCATGATCCTATTCAATAGCCTAAATGGGCACATGTACAGGAGAGTAAGGGGGAGAACCTCATGTACAAGATTTTAGAAGATGCACATACGCGAAGAACCTCATGTACAAGAGGCTAATGCACATGAGCGACGTCGTGCAGCCTTCTCACTCTCCCTCCTCACATCCAAAGCATTAGAAAGCATAGAAGAAAGCTGTTCCCCTGAGCAGCTCTCTTCTCCAACTCCTTCACTTTACCATAGTTCAAGTCCTGTACTTCCACACAGGCCTCTGTTGTCATGAACACAACAATCGCAGCGTCACATAGGCGCTGCTGAATTCACCGCTATAGAACATCTGCCGACCCCTTACACCTCCAATATCACGCGGTGGAGTATCAAGATCGATCCAACCAACCTTTCACTTCACGTTCATAAATCACAATGCCAAAACTGTGAACTTGCAGGTCCAGCCTAAGAACGATCTCCCTGGGAATACAACGCTTCGACAAAGGAACTGGCCAAACAGCCTACAAAAAAAATGATAAAAAAAACAAATCATAAACTAAATAAAGAAAACAAAGATCCCAACATCACACACGCTGATTAATCAGATAAAACAAACACACCCCAGGAACATAAACATGATCAACATCTTTAACACAGCGCACATTCTGAAAGCCCTTAGCATCCAGAGCACCAATCAAACCAGACCCAATCAAAGGCAGCAACGACAGCACCGCACGTAGCAAAACAAAGGCCCATCCAACATGTAAGCCCAACAGGACACTTCAGCCTAGGCCCAAACACATAGATGCACACTAAAAAAAGCCCGTATCAACACCCACAAACAACCTACTCTTTCCGTCCTTAGATAAGTGTCGTTCTCGCTTCCTGAGAAATAATTTTGACTAATTTTATATAAAAAATATTAATATTTATGGTACATAATTAATATTATTAGATAGATCATTGAATCTATTTTTATAATAAATTTATTTGGAGATAAAAATGATACACGCATCTTCTACAAATCTAGTCAAATTTACGACATGGAAGGGACGAAAGGAGCACATATGAACAGCCCTGAATACAACACAGGCACGGAAAAGAATGCACACACGAGAACGCGCGTGATCCATCCAATATTATAGCTATATTAAAATTTTGAAATCCATGATTAAAGATACAGATGTTTGACTTATTATTAAGACAAAGCTAATCCGACATGTAAAAAAACAGTAGAAGTATTTCAAATCATTCGTAATCTCCACAACAACGTATGGAGCATCGTCCTTCTAGTTAATAAATAAAATCGGTGAGAACAACATGTCCCAATTAAATAGCTGAAAGGCATTGCAACAATAATATCTCGCACGATCTCAAATTCCTTGCTAGAATCTTTGCTGGCGTCTAAATACACACATGCGCTAGCTATAGCAAGCTAGTTGGATATATGTCGATCACCAAAATCTAGTGTAATTATTACAGAGCCAACACTAAACCTGAGTCACTGACACGCACGCTCCTAAATCTTTTTCACCACGTGCTCCTCATGCTCGTTCTAACTTGTGATTTGGCCAGCCAGCACGCAGTCTAGTCCCAGGCTAGCTAATTGCCGGTTTGAGGCTTTGAGTATGTGGGACCTGAGCTGACAGGGACAGGACTTGCCAAAACCGGTAAGTGGCAAACGTGGTAACCATAAACCATGCATGCAAAATAAGATACGAGAGCACACCAAACATAGGAGAGATCGAGCAATGCGCACGTGCGCACTCGCGTGCCAACCCAAGCAGGAGCCCGGCCGGGTTTAAGAGCAGGCCGGCCGGCGCTCTCCCATCGCCTCACTTGCAGTTCTTTCATCCCACCACATTCTTGCTTCTTCTCTCTGATCGATCAAGAGCACAGCAGAGGCGTCAGGGAGGTGTCGATCGGTCAAGGCCGAACATGCAGAGGTGCGTCGCGGGGGCAACCATGCGCGGGAGCACGCCGGCGCCGGAGAAGACCACAGAGGAGCAGGCGAGAGCGATCATGTGCGCGGCGCAGAGGGCCGTGGAGGAGGAGGCCAAGAGAGGGGACGACGACGACGGTGGCGCCGGGCCGGGACTGTCCCTGAAGAAGTCGCTCCAGTGGTTCCTGGAAGGCCGCAAGAACAAAGCCATGGCTGCCGCCGCCGGCGGGATCCATCGCCAGCTTGAGGACGAGTCCGCGTCGTCGTCTAAGTACTAAAATTGACGGCCGATGTAGTTCTTCAGAGTACATTGTGCGAGCTCTCCAGCATATTTGTCATCTCTTCTTTTTTTTCTTTGAACAAACAAGATTTGTCATCACTGGGCACTGGCCCTGCTTCTTCTCGTCGAATTGTTTCGTGTCTTTCTGTAACTGTTCCTTGTACTACGTTGCAAGATTGATTAACATCCGGAACGGAAATCTCAGTTAGCGACATACTGTACTTGTTTTGATAAATGAAAAAAAAAATCGTTTTTTTTACTTTACTTTATATAAGTGAACTTTTTATATCAAACTCTCAACCAAAAGTATCAACTTAATTAAATTATGTGAACTAGGTAAAGCAGTGGGGCAAGATCTTAATCAGTAACCTAATCGACCGGCCGCTAGGGAGCCATCGCCTTGCCGCTCCCTTCTGCCGATGGCCGCAGAGTAGCCCTCTGCTCAACTCCGGCGCGCGCGGTTGAATTTCGGTGAGAAGAAGGTGCGCCGCACAGCGAGACGGGGCCGACGGCGAGCACGGCCTTGCCCGTGGCCGCCGCGAGGCGCGCGGCCGAGCCGTGTTCCAGCTCCTCGAAGCTGTTCACGACGATGCTGACAGAGTCCCTGTCCAAGCTAAGCAACCTCGAAGAAGTGTTTTTGATCGTTTGCTTTTCCCTTTCGATCCCAGGCCGGCCTTGAGCAAAGGAAAGAACACCATTGGCCGAGTTCATCAGGCTAGCCCAGAGCCTATTGACACTAGTCTAAGTTTGAATCATGGTGTAGCCTCGGGTCAATGGTCCTCTGCAAATAATCTTAGAGCAAGTACACTAATGGACTTATAGCCAAATTAGTCGGCATTTTTGCTGATGTGGAGGAGAGAAGAGAGCTTGACTCTTATTGTAGCACCAAGCTGCACACGGAAGCATAGGCATGTGTGGACCTAAACAATAGTGTACGTGAGAAGGAGTAAGAAAGAGAAAGTAAGACATGGTACCACATAATAATAAAAAACTTTTTTATAGACAAATAGGAGACAACTATTGTATGACTTGGCTCATATAACTTGACTTATAGACAAGCACTTGGCTCTATTATTAGCCTTGCTCTTATAGAAGCTCTGGCGCCCTGGATTTGCTCTCGCTGCCTGACTGCGGGACACGCTAGGGGAAGCGTGCAAATCTCCCATCAGATGCTTTGCATGCTTGCGTGGGGGACATGTTGCGTTTAATTGTCCAGGCGGCGGTAATTCGAAAGGTAAAGATAAGGAGCTGAATGATAATGGGAAGGGGGTCGTAGTGGACTTAAATGAAAAGCATATTATTGTTGAGCGGTCCGAGTCTATCGCATTGGGAACTGATTTGGTCACTGGGCCGCGGCATCCAAGTCCACCAGTCTTTAGTTCTTTTGGGGCTTGGGCCAGATCGGGGGCATCTACCTCTCAGGCTCCGCCGCTACCAGAGCCAATCATCATACAGTGGACAACCCCAACGCCCATGACAGGTGGGCCTCTTGAGGCGGAGACCCACAGTTCAGTGACTGACCTCTGTTTGACAGGCCGTCACTGCTCCGTCTTCCTCTGATAAATCACCTTTGGGCAGTAACAGTGACAACCGAAGAAAACCCCAATTTCATAGTGCTAATCCAACACCATTGCCACAGCTCCAAGCTCAGCCTACTCCACCTCAACCCTTTGAGTGGCCAGCCATGGCATATCAGTGCGCCGATCCCTTCTCCTTCAAACCGAGAGGGATGCACATTGAAAACATACCCAACAGGCCGCTGATGGTTCGGGCGGTAGCTGCAAGGAGGCCGAGGCCAAGAAATGAGGACCTGGCTATTGTCACCATATCGCCGCTGCCCAGTAATGTCCTCCACTTTCCAATGGTAGATGAAGTGGTCAGGGAGTTTTTTGCGCATAGAAGAATCCAGATCAAAGATGTGCAACCCTGTCATTTAGGCCAGGCGTTTGTTCGGTTTGAGAATGAGTTTGATAGAGATCCTTTGTGCTTGAGAGTACGCATCCTTATGGCGGGGTAGATTTTTCGTTTGTAAGGCATAATCAAGGCAGGAATTGGTGGAGAGTGGTTTTTAATCAAGAGTGCTGACTGATGTTAATGGGCTTACCTGAGGATTACTGGGAGCAAGAGTTCATTGAAACTGTTCTTGAGCCTTATACTAGAGTTGTGGATTGGGATAATTACTCTAATCACCTAACAAGACAGATTGTTAGAGCAAGGGTGGTTGACCTGGAATGCATTCCTCGTTTTACTATCTTCTCGGACAGTCCGGGCTATGAGGGGCAGTCATGGACAGTGCAATGCGAGATACTGCAGCATGAGAACTTGGGCATTGGCCCCCTGATGAGGAGCAGGTACCGGTTCAGGATGATGATGGTCCACCGCTTTTTGATCACTTTGGTTTGGGTCAACAAGTGCTTGCACCGATTGCAGCACATGACCCTCTGCTCAATCTGAAGGAGCAGAACATTTAGGCTGAGCAAAATGAACAGGCCTGCAACAGTAGCAGCAAGGTTGGGATGACTGGCCAGAGGAATTACCAGCAACACCACAGGTTGGAGGGCAACAATTAGACCTTAATCAAGCTCTTTTGGCCATCGATCAGGATCTAAACGTGGCTCCTATAGAGGACCCCTTAGAGATGATTGGGTTGTCAATCTAGTTAACCCCTCCAGATTCGTTCAAAAAAACTTAATTAAATTATGAAGCTTTTTAGCTCTAAGATGAGAACTTTGTTTGCAGTGATGTTTCAAATGAAGGGATTAAAGTGTTACGTCATGCATGTCACAAATGATGCTCAATTTTGTTTTACTTCAAATGTTTGATGCAGGAAACTACTCCAAGCGGATCCATGCCAAATTGGTATAGCTGTACCCCCTAATTCTTAGATCCAACTCCTTGATTGTTCATTGGAGTGATTTTAGCCGATTTTGATTGTAGGCATGCGAGAATTGATCCTGTTGTGATTTTTGTGGGAATTGAATAGGGAACAATGAGGAGCAGGTTTTTTAGTTCTCACCTTTCAGTGTAAATGGAGAAGTGATTCTTGTCTGCGCCCTACCAAAATTTGTGCAGGTTTTTGTTATTTAACTAAGAAGGAGCAGTGTCCATAGTTCTCATATAAATTCTGCTCGAAGAGTGCTACCAAATGGCTCACTAGGCTTCAAGGCTTGTCTTTTGCTTTCTTGGTCAAACAAAAAAAAGAGGTTATTGGTTGATTTCCTAAAAGAAAATCAACATGGCATATCGGCCATTGGCTTGGCAAAATTGACGCTTGAATCTTCTCTCTCCTACCAAACATTGATTTTTACACCGTACCATGACTGCTCTTAAAAGCCTGGACATACGTTGCTTTAACTCGTATGAGCATATAGAAAGCTCAAAGATTTATCCAATAGTTGTGTATTGCGTTCTAATTTATGTTGAGATCAGACTCCACACCCAAGACATGATCTAATTTATGTTCACTTGCTTTGCCAGGCACTATAGATGCGGCTCCTGATTGAGATGTCTTTGCCCAAAAGTCCTCTCGTTGCTGAAAATCTATATATTCTGTAGTAGTGGTTTAATCCATAGAGCTTGAGAGTTTTGAGAGATTGGGTTGTTGCACCCTTATATCTTGGTTGAGTCGGAGCACTTGAGGTCTTCATGATCTTCCGTGAAAGCATGGTGACCTTCCAAGCAGTGATCCTCCGAGAGGCATCGTATCGGTGTGTGGGGGGGACAAAGAGACCCTTTCCTCATGTGAGAAGCTTCATAGTGTACATGATGTCAAGGTGATCAAAAGAGCCAGATATGGTGATGTGAGACTTACTAACTCACGACACTAGCCTTCTGTGGGAAATCCAATGGTGACTGTGACTCCACGAGAGTTTTGAAGACCTAGAGCGTATCTCGGTGGAGCTCCACCATGAAACAGGGCCGGGTTGTGATTTGGCAACCGACAGAATATCTCGTTTCATCTTCAAGAGTTCGTCCTCTCTATGCTTAGCACTTTGCTTGCCAAGTGTGTGGCTTCCACTTGTGTGACTTTTACTTCTCTAAGTTAGCTATAGACTAGTTGATATGATTGACTCTATGTAAGTCGTAAAACTATTTTGGTTTCAGAGTAAGTTAGAGCATGCTACAAGAATAATCTATACCTAATAATAAAGAGGCAAAATTTCTCCCCACCTATTTTTTTATCCGTCCATTTTTTTTGCTCCGACCCCACTAACTACCGAACAATGGAGAGTTTGTTCCGTGCAGGCTTATATATATAATATATCTATGCTCATACGAGTTAGAATAGCTATTGTCTACACGATACGGAGTCCGATTCCAAAACGTTCCGTGTCCTTTCCTGTTTTCTAAGGTAACATGTCGGTGTTGTGTCCTAGTCCCAATTCCGTGGTGTTCCAGATTCTCAAATATTTTTCCCTATATCCAAGAGTACTTTGCCATGAAGTTCCAGAGTATTATTAGTTTTTTTTATCCTAGCCAACTCTCTATCCGTACATGTTTTTTAAGAATATCTTTTTTTTCTTATAAACATAAATAATCAATAATAAATATAATATTATACACTATTATAAGTCATTGAACTTATGATCTTTCTAGATAAGGTAATCTGGGTAGTTAGAAATCTTAACCAAATAGAACCAAAATTTCTATCACGAAATCTTTTGTCCAGCCTAATCACACACTTGCTCAGATGCCATTTTTTCCATCAATTATTTTCCTTTTTGGGACCTTTTTTTTTGTCCTACTTCTACATTCCGCGTCCGTTTTTTTCATCGTCCAACCTTAGGTTTCTTTTTTTCACGTCCTTTTTCCATTCTTTTCTAAGCCCGTTTCGAGTTTTTTTTGCGAGGTAAGGAGGGTATTTCATTTAACCAAGAGGGGAGTTACTTCTCATAGTTAAGAGATCAATAACGTACGCAGACACTTGCCTCGTTCAAGTAGCTATATGAATGTTCCGCCTAGCTGAATGAGCGATTTCATGGATCACCTTGTTACATTTCCCTTTGACCTTCTAAATCTTCCATTCAGTTAACAACTATGGGTACTCCTTCGCCTCCAATGCAAAGTGTATCTGAGCTTAGACCTACCTGCGTTGATATGCCGTAATGTCGCCACAATTCTAGCAGAGTGCTTTTTTATTGTTTTTCTTTTCTAAAATATATCTTATATATATATCCACATTTATACTTCTATAACTTAATATTAAATGTAAAAATAATAAATAATAAATACAACATTGTAGGTCTTTGAACCATCGACCCTTTCTAAAATAGATTTCACCATTAAAGTTGATGATGGACCTTTAAACCATTGACCTTTCCTAATAAATAAAGATTTTTACTACTAAATTGTTGATGTAGTTATGATTAAAAATAAAACTTATTGTTATAAAAATCTAGATTAGCTGATGGTTCAACTAAACAATGAAGCCATGAACTAAAATCTTGAATAATTTATAGTCTGATGTAATCTAAATAAATAGTATCCCTACAATCCCCAACAAGGGATGACAAGTCTTCCATCATAATTATCAGTAGAGAGATAAATCCTTGACGCATCCGCACTATTAATTTGGGACGAACCAGCCATAGGGGTTTTTTTTCCTCAAAGGGGACCAAGCATGTGTTATTGTATGCCTGTGGTGTGCGTGCGTTGAGCTTGATAGGTGTGTTCCAAGTCTGCTCGGGTAGTCTTATCCGTGTTTAATGCGCAGTCACCACAGGTGCCCCACTTAGGTTCTTATATGATATTGCCGGTGCTCCTGACATATTTTACATGTTGGCAACAAACTCTTTACCGACTTTAATCAGAGACTACAATCATGATTTAATATAAACATTTAATAGTTTTTTCTCCCGTTGCAATGCACAAGCATATTTGCTAGTTAAACCTTAAGTGCACATCCTAGTAAAGTATGGTTTCTATAAGGTCGATACCAAAAAACCGTTCCAACAAATTAGTGACAATGGTAAACTAAGTACATACACACAACCACCACCAAGATAATTACATGGAATGCATGAACTCTCGTGAGAGTCACTTCGTCAACAACATAGTAAAGTATTGCATACATATAGTTTTACACAAACCGATGTGTCATGCCCTTTTGCAACGTCTAAATATAATTGCTAAGGACACATACATATATAAACTTTCTTCTTTATTTATTTATATTTATAGAGGAGAGAGAGAGAGATTCATCAAGGGTATATATGTCCCGAGCGCACACACGATAATTTCACCTCAGCAACGACTCTGCAGGTGCGCGCCGGCCGCCGTAGAGGCCGGTTCAGGAGCAGGCGGCGCCCGCCACCGAAGCTGACGATGACGAAGAAGAAGCCCCACCCTGGAAGCAGCACCCGGCGGCGGCCGCGTCGTGCGCCATGTTGACGGTGGAGATGTCCATGTCCTCCTCGACGATGGTGTCGAGCTTGGCCGGCCTCGGCGGGGCGACGGCGGGGACGAGCTGCCACGGCGCGACCTCGGAGAAGAAGACGCTCGCCATGCTGTACAAGCTACTCGGCACTCGGCAGTAGTGAAACTTGGACGGCGGCACGCACAAGAGCTGAGCACATCGATCCTAGTATTAGAGCGGATATAGCTAGCTGCCTTGTCGATGGCGGAGCGACCGGGCTGGCGTTTTATAGCCGCGCGCGCGCCTCGGTTTCGTCCCCGGCGATTCTTGTAGCGTGTGGCTTGCATGGTATCGCCTATCGGCGGCCGATCGAGGGCAATCTAGCTTGGAAAAGAACTAATGGTGGTGGGTGGTGGTTTCCACTTCGCTGTCAGCTTGCACTGCAGTGCCGTTTGCAGCAGGGCATGGTGACCGGTGGTATGCATGTACTCAATCAGACTGACATGCCGGGAATTGGTGGAGCAGTGCAGGGCGCAACTGTGCGTGCGAGGTGAGAAGCGGTCAGAGAGACATGCATGTTCAGTCAGGCATGCACATCGATCCCGCCGGTCGACCGAGATACGTATATCGAGATCCCTTTCCCCGGCCGTGCAGTCGTAGTGCCGGAACAGCCAGGGCAACTCTCTTTGTCCTACGCCATGCGTTGTGCGGTTTCCAGGTCGTCTCTTCTTGCTGAAACGTACCCATCATATCAATTCGTGGTTTCCCGGTCTTGCTGGGCCCTTGCTTGCCTCTTGGTCTTGCATTGAGACGACGGGATCAGACAGACACGTACAGACGTGACGTCGGGCCTCGATCGATCGCATTTACAGCGGCGACGAGCTAGCGAGCGAGGTCGCCGTCTCAGGCAGAAAGACGCCGCACGTCGGCTTGCCTCCGCCGGCCCGCTCACGGCATCCGCTGCGCGCGACGACGGCATGCATGTCGCGGTCGGTCGCCCCGCCGCAGCGGCGCGGATAAGGGCTGGCTGCGTCGGAGCGAACGGAGCCGTGCAGCTGTGTGGACTCCGGCGGTCGGGAGGCGCGCGGGACAGCACAACCCGGCCGGCCGTACGTCGGGCTCCATCGTTGGAGAACGACGCATGCGTGGCGCGCGTGAAGTTCACGTGTGCCCACGGTTCGACCGCGATGTTTCCTGACGCGGCGGGCCTTGGCATGGGGTAGCAGAGGAAGAGGATGTTACGGACTCAAATTCGGACGGTGGTGGCGGGACTCTCGGACTGTTACAAATTGTCGCCCTTTTGGCCTTTTCGCGCCTTGACGGAACACTGTCTAAGAATTTAAATGGGCCGGCCCATTATTAAGCTATTGGGCTCCTCGGCGAGATAGCTAACGACAAAGATGTTCGCCATTCAAGGAAGTGAATATTTCTCAAAAAAAAATTGAGGAAGTGAATAATAGGTCCCTCGACCACAAGTTTTTTTCAGGCCGGTGAGCACCTCTAGGGACTGTTCATCACTGTTCATAACGTGACGTCCGATATTATTCATGACACGACATCGACATTTACGTTCACTTTCATTTTTTTGCGCTCAGGTAGATTTAAAATATTTTCTCTATTGTTCATCGCGGGGTGGCAACAGCACGCCCAACTGTGCTAGCATGTATCTGTTCTATCTAGTACCACAGCAAGCCACGTCACCAAACGAGTAACTGCCACAGCGAGGCATGTCATCAGCTGAGTAATTGGACTGGTTAGATATTTAGTAACTGCTCCACTGTTGAAAGAATTCTCTACCGAGTTAAAGAGGCTCACATTGCATGTCAACAAAGCACCGTGGCCCTCCACCTTCTCACCCCTGTCGCTTCCATTCACCAGTGACGACTGTTCATGTGAACAAGTTAATTAGTGACACGGCACTATTGCAAGCAAGGCCATCTTTTAAAAGATAAATCATGCACCATGGAATCGGGCATCTCATTTGTCCGCGTGTTCAGGACTTCAAACAGTCACTTATCCGGCGGCGCAAGGGCCTCACCAATGGAAGCCAACAAGCTTGGCCTCAGCCAAAAGCAGTAGTACACGTAGGCCAAAAAAAAAGCAACAGTACATGTAGGCTACAAAAATTTGGGCTCTCAAAACTTACAAGGGAGGCAGCTTCTTTGCTCTGATACGAGCAAACACCTTTATCTCTTTCCCTAGCGCGAGTGCTCGACTTTATTGGCTAGGGACCATCGGAGGCAACTGCTTCCCTTGCTGCAACGCGCGCTTCAAGAGATGCTCTAGCTTTTTGTCAGGTGGAGCTACCACTTTCTCTGCAAGATGCTATGTCATGCTACTCATGGCGACGTAGACTTGAGGAGCAGACATGGAGGTTGGGGCACGTTGGGGAAACCCTAATCAGCCACGTAACAATTCACCAAAGCGATTTGATAGGGGGCACATCTCTCCGCCTGCCGAGCCGCGTTCGTCCATGTTAGCAACCCACTGGATAGAACGCAATCACTGATCCCAGGTAACTGATACAATAAGAGATGGAGTTGAGGGAAGTAGCAAGCAGGGGGAAATCGGAGAGAGAAAGAGAAGCAGGAGGCTGGGTACAGAGGAATAGGGAGATGGGGAAGAAACATTAGCCAGGGGAAGAAGATGAGTTGGTTTCTGTAATGTTCGATGATCCCTTCCTGATGTCTGCTGTGCCTTATGTAATCTGTCCACCTGTCTTGCTTGGGCCTAGAGCCTGCATACCAGCCCACGTACGTACTCACCGGCCCATACCGTACCATAAGCATCTCCTAACATTCCCCCCTCCTTAAAATCCGGCTTGCCCTCAAGCCGATGCATGGTACTGATTCCACCAGGATCCCATGGATTATGCAAGTACTGAATGCTGTTCATGAATGTGATCCTTATCACCGTAGAAACAGCAGCTTGATGGAGAAGCTTTGCATTCCTGAATAGTGCAAATCCTTCGGGTAGACTTGGTTCCAAAATCTCAGAAATCGCACTTGATGTACTCCAGTCCTCCAGTGATGCTGCATATCTGATGTTGGGATACTGCATTGCTGAACGATGGGAACCCTGTGCATACTTGGGGCATTTCGCTGATTTCTCCATGACTTTGTGAAGTTCATCCAGTCCCACAGGGATAACCTGACCAAGTAAAGGAGATGCAGAACATACTACAAACAAGTTCCAATTTGCATGGTCTTTGTTCCATATCCATAGATTGGTTTTGACATTTGAAATTACCGAATCATCAATGAAAACATCATCCACTATAATGCTGAAAACCTTGTCATGAAGAATAAACAAGTTCCAGTTTCCAGTATCCTGACTGATCCGTTCCAAATACTTGTCAACTAAGTTCTTCTCTTGAATGAACTTTTCATTTGCAAGAATTTCAGCACATAATTCAATAGTTTGGTTGAAACCATTCCCTCTGCCATAAGAAACAACAACCACATTGAGTATCTTGGTTTGGAGTCGCTGACAGTAGTGATGGACTTCAGCACCAATGACCACAAGCCAGGGTGTTGGCCTAAGGTGAACTCCATTGCCCTGCATTCCAAACTGCTCAGGTGGTGGCCAAGGTTGCAGCACAACCCTCTTCACCAGTGATGTACACAAGACCACCATGCCATCCGTGCATCCAACAAGCAAGCATTCTCTGGAAAACATGGCTTTGTCCAGTACTACTCTCAAGCTATGATCAAAACAGCGATCTGTGCATGAATCCATCCCCTCCAAACTAACAAAATATGCTACAGTAAATGTACATATGCAAACCTGTATGCGCCCAAAGGACTTCCAAAGAGTAATAGGTGGCTGTGATATCGTCAAGTGCACTGGAACTGCATAACCATAGAAAGATGGACAAGGAATTGGTCTATTTAGCATTTCGTCCAACACCCAATGAGCGCCCATGGTGATGATGCAGACGATGAGTGTCGCATACGAGCTGGACGGCGGCTTGGGGTGCACCACCATGGGAAAGACCGTGCGAGCGCAGTGCAGCCATGGAGCTCGAAGACACAGTGCTCCAAATGCACGGCAGTGTCGACGGAGACGAGCACGTCTTGGTCGAGCTCCTGCACGCCCAGTGTCGGTGGCACACGCATGCACGAACTTCACCTTCCCAGGGGCACACTCGACACGGTTGCCACCAAGTGTCGAACACCCTGAGGGCCAGGTTGGAGGCAACTCGCCGGAGAGGATGAGCGCCTTGAAGTCGCTGAGCGCGGCGAGCTGCGCGGGGCTGGTGCCGTTGAGCCCGTTGCCCGCGAGGAGGAGCTGCTGCAGCTTGGTGAGGCAGCCCACGAAGTCCGGGAGCGCGACGATGGAGTTGTAGCTGACGTCCAGCTTCCGGAGCGAGCCGAGGAGGCTGATGCAGTAGAGCAGCTCCCGCAAGTACCGGAAGTTCTGGCGCACGTTGAGCGTCTCCATGTCGCCGAAGATGTCGCCAAGGTTCCTGATGCAGTAGAGCAGCTCCCGCAGGTACTGGAAGTTCTGGCGCACATTGAGCGTCTCCATGTCGCCGAAGATGTCGCCAAGGTTCTCTAGCCCAATGGACACCGCGCGGGGGCCGTTGAGGCGCGCCTCCAGCGACCGCAGTGCTGTCATGTGGGAGGTGGAGAAGAGCGAGTCGGGGTCGACCTGGGCAGCAGATGCCGCAGCAAGTGTCACAGCATCGACAGCACCTCCCAGACATTTTGTCGAGCGGTTGGTGGGCGCGCCACAGTTGAGGGACCTGGCCGCGATGGAGAAGTGCAATGAAGTCGCAGCTCTACCGGTAGTGCCGAGGGTGAGCTCCATGTTGTCGGTACTCGTCGAAGGGGCTTGGGGCAGCGACGGAGGCGAGCTGGTCGTGGAGTTGCAACCGGTGGTGTCGGTGGCGCCGATGGCCACAGCTGGCGCACAGGGCACGGCGAAGGCGAGGGTCCTTGGGGTAGCAGCCGAACGAGACGGCGCATGCGGCCTCAAGCGAAGCCGAGGCAGACGAGGAGAGACACGCCGTGGTCGTCGAAGTTGAGGCGGGCGCGGAGGAGCACGCCGTGGTCCGCGAAGCCGAGGTGGGCGCGGGCGAGCATGCCACGGTTGGCGCAGCCGAAGTGGGCATGGAGAAGCACGCCGTGGTCCGCGAAGCCGAGGTGGGCGTGGAGGAGCATACCACGGTCGGCGAAGCGGAGGAGCACGCCGCGGTCGGCGCAGCCGAAGTAGGCGCGGAGGAGCACGCCACAGTCGTGGATGCGTCGGTGGAGGCGCAGGATGCGCGAGCCGCGGTCGGGGAAGCCGAAGAGGGCCCGCAGGCGCAGCTGGAGGTGGAGAGGTCGCCCACGAGGAGCACCTGGAGAAGCTGGTACTAGAGACTGCAAGCGCGGGCGTGATGCAGGTGGCGAACTCCTCATCGGACCCCAATGGGGTCAGCTCATCGCACGGGGACGAATACTCGGTTGCTACAGCATCGACGGTGAGCAGCGCGTCGGGGGCGGTGGAAGCGGAGTTGCAGCCGGTGGTGGAGGAGCGCGTGGCGGTGGAGGCCGACTCGTCGATCCGAGACTCTATCTCCTTGCGAATCGCGCGGATCTCGGCCAAGAGCAACTGGTAATCCAGACCCATGGCGCTCAATTGCGATTTGGAATCGGAATGGCTCCGAGTACCAATTTGTTAGCAACCCACTGGATAGAACGCAATCACTGATCCCAGGTAACTGATACAATAAGAGATGGAGTTGAGGGAAGTAGCAAGCAGGGGGAAATCGGAGAGAGAAAGAGAAGCAGGAGGCTGGGTACAGAGGAATAGGGAGATGGGGAAGAAACATTAGCCAGGGGAAGAAGATGAGTTGGTTTCTGTAAGGAAAAAGTCTACTTTTCCTCCCTCAACTTTTACGAAAGTCCGCTTTTCCTCCCTCAACTCCAAAACCGGGAAAATCACCTCCCTCAACTTTTCAAACCGTGCATTTTACCTCCCTGGAGCGGTTTCGAAGGCGGTTTTGCTACAGTAAACGGTTGTTTTGCTACAGTGAGGCGGTTTTGTCTTTTTCTTTTTTTATCTATTTCGGCTGAATCTTTGAAAAATCATATTAAATCACAGAAAAATCATAAAATGAAAAATCCAATTTTTTTGCACTCCACATGAGTAGATCTACACAGTGAACATATAATATGGTATCCTTTAGTACAAAGTTTTTGCTATGAAGGTTTTGCCTTTTTCTTTTTTATTTATTTCGGCTAAATCTTTGAAAAATCATAGTAAATTACAGAAAAATCATAAAATGGAAAATCTAATTTTGTTGGACTCCACATGAGCATATCTACACAGTGAACATATAATATGGTATGCTTTAGTACAAAATTTTTGCTACCAAGGTTTTGTCTTTTTCTTTTTTATTTATTTGGCTGAATCTTTGAAAAATCATAGTAAATCACAGAAAAATCATAAAATAGAAAGTCTATTTTTTTGGACTCCACATGAGTAGATCTACACAGTGAACATATAATACGGTATGCTTTAGTCCAACAAAATAATTATAGAAGCTGCAGCTATGAATTATTTCAATTAATTATAGAAAAGCATAGATCTAAAGCTACAATAAAAATTTTGTACAATAAAAAAAGAAAAAGACAAAACCGCCTCACTGTAGCAAAACCGCCTTCGAAACCGCTCCAGGGAGGTAAAATGCACGGTTTGAAAAGTTGAGGGAGGTGATTTGCCCGGTTTTGGAGTTGAGGGAGGAAAAGCGGACTTTCGTGAAAGTTGGGGGAGGAAAAGTAGACTTTTTTCTTTCTGTAATGTTCGATGATCCCTTCCTGATGTCTGCTGTGCCTTATGTAATCTGTCCACCTGTCTTGCTTGGGCCTAGAGCCTGCATACCAGCCCACGTACGTACTCACCGGCCCATACCGTACCATAAGCATCTCCTAACAGTCCGCCTGGCCTCGACCCTCTTCCCCTCGCTGCGGCTGCCGCCTCGTCTTCCACCTCGGGCTGGCCGCACGGCGCACACTGAGCTTAGAGGTAACGTTGATAGTGTAATCTTCACCCCGCACCCCCTGCGGCCCTTACACGCCGCCACAGGGAGGAGCGCGCAAGCTCAAGAACCAGCCATATACTACGGAGCTCAAGAACCATCCATAGACTATGGAGCTCAAGAACCATTGCCCAGGTCCGTGGCACCTCTGTTACCGTTTGAGCCCTTCTTCTGCTGATGTTTGGGTTGATCCCAAATGCCGTGTGCGTCTTCTCCACTCTAATAATGTCATCCCATGAACTGATTTCAGGCTACAGAAACACCGGTTTTGTACTGTAGACATTTCAGGGATATGCACCCCAGTTGATCGATGAAATGCCACACGAAGATAGCGTTCATTGACACAATTCAGCATATGAGCAATACTGATAATATGATGGGTATCAAGCCTCCAGTATAGAATTCAATCTTATATGTTGCATATATGGTAATAGAATCACATAACTGCTTAGTGCTCACTTTTGTGCTTTGCTGCTGACTGTGCATCTTTCCCATAATTCTGGAGGATATTCGATTGATTATATCACAATTGCAGGCAAAGCTATTGATCCTTTAGTTGGAATTCCTCAACGTGGAAGGAACACAAGCTGAACTTCGAGCATCGCCAGAGATTTTCATGGGGTACCCTTGTTAAAGATACACGACAAATTTGAATGCACAGTTGATTGAGCAATGGATATCACTGCTCCTTTTTCAGCATTACTCCCTCTGTCCCGTATTGATGGTCGTTCTGGCATACTTCAGCTGTGTCCACGTTCACAGCTTCTGTTGTGCACCTGGACCCTCCCCTGTCCACATTCATAGATTCTGTGTTGTACCTCCTCAAAAGTAGAACGACACTGATAAAGGGACGGAGGGAGTATATACTTGCAGATTATAGGTTCTGATTTCTCAATTCTAAAACTACTGAAGATTGGTAACTTGGCCTTTGCTATTTAAAATAATAGGTCATACCAATCAATCCAAACTAAACTGGCATACGTGCTAAATTTTATGGCTTTTAAATTTGTAGAGAAGTTAAACAAAACTGCTTTAGGCAGTGCATGATCAATACAAATTCAGGTGGGGATCCTCCCCCCCCCCCCCCCCCCCCCAGTGACATTCAAAAAAAATTGCAGAGAAGTTGATCTAGGCTCATGATTGAAAGTAAATTTAGAATGCAATTAACTTGAATGGTTAGAGCTGAACAGACGAAATGTTTGGACTGATACTGGCTCTTCCTCATTATTTTGAAAAAAGAGTAGCTTCTTCCTTTCTTTTTTTTAAGACACTTATTACACTGCACTTAGGACTTTTGGATAGCCACATATATGCTGACACCAAGATCTGGAGCTAGCTCACCTGTAGTTCACATGCTGCAGTAGAGAAATGGTGGTATCTTCAAAGAATTCAATGTTATCATCAGGTTGTGCTTCAGTAGAATTGCTCGTACCAATAGAAGACAATTGTGTTATTTCTGAATTCTTGATGGATTGGCTACCTTCAGCCGCATACCTTACCATGGCTGAAGTATCCTGTTTCAGCATTCCATATTCCTCATGAGCTGCAAAATTCTTGAATGCAGAAAATGACCCAAAGTTGATGTTCTGCTTAATATCAGCCATCCCATCACAACATCCATCAATTGATTGCTTTTCCTGATAAGCTAGTGCTTTGTTTGATCCTACAGTGCTGCCAAATTCTATGGTATGTGATGGTATTCTAAAAGATGAGGTCTGCAGGTGAGGAAGAGGCCTTGATGTCCCGAATCCTCCAAACAAGGAAGCTTGCAACTGTCCAGTCTGTGGTGCAGAGGGCTTGGCCACCATCTGAGAAGAGGATCGTTCAAGTTGATCACTTAGGTAAAGTTTAGGATCATATTTTTAATTGCCAAACATTTGTACTTTTATAAACAAATTATCATTATCTGAACCATCCTCTCTTCTTTTGTTAACTAAAAAACATTTGTGCTGCCTCAAAGAGCAAATTACAGAGTTCATGGTGGGTCTGTTGTGCCTCATGTAGGTGTGAACTATCAACTGCGCCTTCTGCTATGCACCTTTGCCGGCCAATACCTCCCCGCGTCGCTCCGAGACAAGGCACGCATAAGAGGGCTCACAGGTCTACAACAACCGCCAGACTCTCTCGAGTACCATAGCTACATACAAGCAGAGACGATATAGATATATTAAAAAAGAAAGGAAGGCAACACATTTACACAGCGCAACAGTATTGCGCTGACCGAACAATATTCCAACATCATTCCGGTCCATACACAGTTTCAGACCCAATAGGCCTCCTACACATTGGGCGCGGCGAGGCCGCGCCTAGCTTCCTTGGCGCGGCGTTGCCGCGCCAGGTTGGGCCGCGCCAGTATAGAAAGAGACTATGAGTAGTATTGTTTGATGCAATTTATGGATATGGAGAGAGATCAGCACCAATACACAATGAATTTTGAGGCTAAGATATGAATTTAACCCAAATTTAATTATACATGTTGGCTGTTGAGATGACAATTCATCGAGCAAGGTTATTCCAGTTTGTGCAGGCATTTTATCACTATCTTATTGCAAGTTTATATTTTAAACTTTCAGGCAATAACCATTAGTGAAATAATGTGCGTTGCATAGATGTAGGAGGACAGAAGACAACAAACTCTGAAAATGTGACAATAATTCTAAGGAGTTCTTGCTTGTCTCGAAACAATGTGGTTGATATTTCTAAGGTTGGAGGGGACAATTTGTTTAACAATATTTACTCTTTCTTTATATTTATCACCCAAAATTGTTACCTATGCTCATTTGAATATTTTCATTCGATAACAAGTATGACAACATATATATTCTTATTACCATAAATCAACAATATTACACATCTTATATATGTGTTGTTTTTTTCATTGTTTAACTTGCAATGCAATCCAAATTACTCTGATCGTCGTGACCTGAGGTGCTGCTTTGCTTTCTTTTAAAGCACGGTTTACCTCCTAAAAAACCTGACGTGTTGCAGCCTAGGGGGGCAGAGATGGATATTAATTGTATTTTTTCTGAGAAAAAAAGTCTGTCTGACCTCCTTCAATAAAAGTTTTTGCAAAAAAAAACTATTATGAAAATTGATTTACCTCCCTTAATTAAAAAAATCCAATTTTTGAGACTACTCTATCTTTTGAAACTATCTGATTTACCTCCTTAAGCGGTTTTTATTGACGTGACACCACATCAACCGTCCTATATGGCGCCACGTTAGGCTCAGGGGAGATAAATTGTTGCACTTCTACAATAGTTCAGGTAACTTGTGTTCATAGTAAGGGATGACTTGGTACATCTTATGAGCTACTTATGGCGAAAAAACTGAAATTAGAAGCCAAATGATGTGGTGCAACTTTTGTTTATATAGCCCCTATTCGTAACTTTTTCTAGCCACGCTTCTCCTCGTAGTCACCGATTTTGCTCTATTTGTGCAGCTTCTCAAGAAAAGTGGAAAACGCTTCGCTCCGTAACTGTACCAATTAGGACCTAAAGAGGAACAAGTATGATGTGGTTACATCATTATATGACGACATTAAAGTTCATAGTGCGTGCCATCAACGTAAACTAATTATAACAAATACGAGAGCATGCCCTAGCAAATAAAGCAAAATAAAGTCCATATAGAAGAATAAAATAGTTTCAGTTTAGGCACCATAAAATAGAGCATGATTTCATAAAAAAACTATGAAACCGGGTTTCATAATTTTTAAGCTAAAATAAATTTTCTAAAACTAAATCAGATTTTATTAGGATATTTAATTGTATAATTTTGTAGGAAAATATATTTACCCTCTAACTATCAAATCAAATAAGTCCAATTACCTAAACTATCAAATCAAATAAGTCCAATTAACATCTTTGGTGGCTGACATGGTGTGATGCCTGACAAAACCGCTCAAGGTATATAAATAAAAACAAAGTTACCAAAAATGCAAATTTATTCCATACCCAAAGTAGTAGGAAACACATGTGTAAAGTCCCCTCGTGGGCTTGGGCCTTTTCGTGCAGGCGCATTCCACCGCCGGACGTGGCAGAACGGGCGTATCCACGTAACCCTCCTCTACGGCACGGGTGACGGGTGGCGCCTCCGTTCCAAGGCCCCCAAACCGAGCGGCCGCCGCCGCCCTCCCTTTCGTCTCTGACTTTTTCTCCAAGCTCATCTCCCCTCCCCCGATCTCGGGAGCGACCGAAGCATGTCCTGGCGGTGGGCTCTCGCGCGCCGCGTCGCCGCGCTGGCCGCGACCGGCGGCGGCGGCGGTGCCCAGGCGCAGAGGCTCCTGCCCACCTCGTCGGCCGCCGCCGGCACTGGCCTCCTGGGGCGGCACCACATGCCCCCCGCCTCCCAGATTCGGAGCAAGGTCCACTCCTCCGTTCCCCTCCCGTCCTTACCCTCTGCCGCCGGTGCTGCTGGCGCTGGGTGGCTGGCAGCTCGGCCGCCAGCCACCGCCCGCGATGTGTTTGCGTTTTTGCCGCGCCCCGGTAGAAACCGTGCGGGGTCGCATTCGCGCGAGTTTGCCTGTTTGATACGCTGCCTAGTCCCGTTAATCACAAGGAATATCGACCGGTCCTTCATATGTGGCCATACTGTTTGTGGTATGGGAAAAGTCTGGCTTTTCCGTTGTGCTGGCTGATGATACAGGCTCTGTACGTTTTGTATCGTTTAGTAGGTGGTTGGTTGCAGAGGAGCTGCTCTCGTCAGCTCCAGATGGTTGCATGATGCCCAATACCAGGTTCGCCAGGATGGGGCTTCAAGAGCTCAGGTAGTTGAGGCCTCACCTCTGTAATCATTTGTTTTGTGCTGCTCATTAAGCGTGAAATGATCACTTTGTGCTTTTTTCTTTCTTTCGATAAAAGGCTTAGGGTAGGGCATAATTAACAAATAAAGTATGAAATGATGGTCGACTTGTATAAATGCACAACGTAAGTCATTGGGCGTCACATTATTCAGTTGACTGCGGCTTGTTACTATTACATCTCTTGTTTGTAGCACAGTAGGTATCCTTTTTCTAATGCACTGTCACTCGATGGCTTCTCATCTTGAGCCTATCTTGGATACTACCTCCGCACATTAGTTATCGTATGAGCTAGCTTCTATAAAGATGATAGTCCCAATATGATTCCTTTTCATAGATACGCTGTTAGTCCATCTCCAGATCAACAAAAAGGATAAAATGTCTGTCAGTTGTTAATTCATAAAAAATCATGTAATGCAGCCAGGTACATAGGATACTGTTACCGGTTTGACTAAGCTAATACGGCAAACAACACATTATGCTCTATAGATCATTTGAAACTTGTACAGGACAAATTGGTTTTCTTTTCATCATGTAGACTGTTTTATTTGATGTTCCCAGGGAACAAGTCTCTTGCCTTTTCAAGTACTCCCTGCATTCCAAATTATAAGACGTTTTGGCTTTTCTAGATACGTAGCTTTTGCTATGCACAACAAAAGTAATGTATCTAGAAAAGTCAAAACGTCTTATAATTTGGAACGAGGGAGTAGTTGGCAATTTACCATCATGTTGTATGGACTTGAAAGAAAGTTTCATTCATATTGCAACAATAAGGTTTTGATGTTGTTTTGACATGAATCAAATATTATCTTATCTTAATCTGCTCTGAATTTATCCTCAGCTTTTTATTTGGTTTGAAATGTGAAAGCTAATGAAGGACAATATAATGTATTTGTTATTTTCTTGACTGTAATATAGTCTGAAGAGTCTAATTTTCTCGTGTTCTCAGGAACAGCAAGATCCATTTGAATTAGTCGCCGATGAGCTATCACTTCTTGCAAATAGGTTACGATCCATGGTGGCTGCTGAGGTCAGTAAGCAGTTGATTCTGTTCACCAAAACCCATCTAGTCATCTGTGTAGTACTCCTGTGGACTACTGGTAGCAAAGATCATTTGATGCTTCGTTGATCTAGTGATGGCCAAAATTTTCATTCTCAGAACCCTAAATTGCTTCAAAGTTGCATTTGCAGGTCCCCAAACTGGCATCAGCAGCCGAATACTTCTTCAAGGTGGGAGCAGAGGGAAAAAGATTCCGGCCTACGGTAACTCCTCAATTTCTGGATCATTTTTTTGAACAAATGACTACATTATCATTTTATTCTTGGTTGTTGCCTACTCTCTTCTTGATCTTTCGTGTCTCTAATGCTCTAATTTGTCTTTGCAGGTTTTGTTGCTCATGGCATCAGCTCTGAAATTCCCTTTGTCAGAATCAACAGAAGGCGGAGTTCTCAATATATTGGCAGATAAACTCCGCACACGGCAGCAGAACATTGCAGAGATAACTGAAATGATTCATGTTAGTATTGTGGCTGTGCTTCAGAGCCACATATTGCTATTCTGTTCTTTTCCTCAATCTGTTATCTTCTGTAGGTCGCAAGCCTTCTGCATGATGATGTTCTTGATGATGCTGATACTAGGCGTGGCGTCAGTTCATTGAATCTCATCATGGGGAACAAGGTATTCACACATGCAGTATACTAAGCGTATCGCTCGCATGCATTGAGACTAGTTACTTGGATAGTTGGAAGTCCCAAACTATGAAAAGTTTTAGCTTCCAGTGAACTGGTATGCATTGGTGCTCTAGTAGGCAAATAAACGCTTCTTCATTTGATCCCAGGTTAATATGAAGTTAGGATATTTGGAAATCAAAATCTTTTTGTAAGCATTAAATTAGCTGGCGCTCTCATCTTGAAGTTACAGAAGCACCATTTTGTGTTAAGGGACAGCAGTGTTAAGATATTTGTTATGAAAACTGTTTTCTTTGTGGTTTTCTGTTTCTAAACTGGAGAGTTTTGTACAATTGAGATTGTTTGACATCAGTATTCATCGAATATTCTGTCTGCAGCTTTCTGTGCTGGCTGGTGACTTCCTCCTGTCTAGAGCATGTGTGGCACTTGCAGCACTTGGGAACACGGAGGTAAATTGATGTGTCTTATTCATTTGTTTTTAGCAATCTTCAAGAATAGGCAATATGCTTAGTTTATTTTATCTTCAGAAGGGAATTACAGTTGTTATATGCTGTATCAGTTGCTTCTGTGGATGCCATTTGACTCAATTCATATGTCTGGATCTCATTCATGCACTTGTTCTGATCTTAAATTCTATTTCCTTGGTATTCTTCAGTAGCATAACTTTATCTTGTTCTGTAATTCTAGATCTGTCCTTGTGGAGTTGTGGTTACAGTACCCACATGCTCTTATCTTGCAAGTTGTCTATAGCACCACCAACTGGTTACTACCTTGTTTGTGCAGGTGGTTTCTCTAATGGCAACTGCTGTAGAACATCTAGTTACTGGTGAAACTATGCAGATCTCTACAAGCAGAGAGCAACGACGAAGGTTTAATATGTTCTCTCTATCATGGTTTTAGTTGCTTAGTCAGATCTAAAATTTATACAAAGAGTTGCAGTGTGAAATTCTTGCACATAATTTTTACTTTTGTTTTACTTTCATTGATGTCTTTTATTAGCAAGTTCTGATATGGATTCTTCCTGCAGCATGGAGTACTACCTGCAAAAGACATACTACAAAACGGCATCATTGATATCAAATAGTTGCAAGGCTGTTGCTATTCTTGCAGGGCACACAGCTGAGGTCTCCATGCTTGCATACGAATATGGTCGAAACCTGGTTTGTAAAACATGTTTCCCATTCTTTTTCTTGAATCCATTTCCTTACAAGCTAATTCTGTAAACTTGGCTACAGCTTAGCTAACTTGGTACCATGCAGGGTCTAGCCTTCCAGTTAATTGATGATGTTCTTGATTTCACCGGCACCTCTGCATCCCTTGGGAAGGGTTCATTGTCTGATATTCGCCATGTGAGAATAACAACCCAAGTTTTTTCATTCTATTTACTTTGCAATGACTAAAGGTGTAATCATGTCTATCATCTGAAATATGCATTTATCTTTCTTGAAGTCAATATGTTGTCATAATAGTTTTGGCAGACTTCATTAGGAACTTACAGGAGATCTATAAATCTTTTTATGCCTTGTATTAAAAAAATCTTCCTTGGTTAATATGCATATATTACGTTCTGTCTAGCACAAACTGTTTTAATGCATGTTTGCTGTCATCTTGGAGATGCCACTCTCATGATAGTTCTCACGAGAACCAATTTTTTGGTGACTGGATTTTTGTTGACGTGTCGGCTTCACATATCAGTCAGGTGGAGAAAAGATTATTGTTGTCTAGATAAGTAGAATATGACTAGCTTTGTGGTAAGCTTACTGAAATTAGATGTGAGATATGGTTAGGCTAGAGCTTTTATATCAACACAAAAATCAAAGTTTCTGTTTGATGGCATTATATTTATTATATCATGGTATTCACTATGCAGGGAATCATCACTGCCCCGATGCTATATGCGATAGAGGAATTCCCGCAACTACAAGAAGTTGTTGACCGGGGTTTCGATAATCCTGCAAACATTGAAATTGTGAGTAGTTATTTAAGATTGTGAGCAGGTTTCATTTTTTCATTCTTTATTTACCTATAACTTAAAGACACATTAGGGAATAGTTTTCTCTCAAAAAAAAATATATAATGCAAATGTTTCTAGTGAAGGACAGTGACTTACACAGTGCAACAGGACATGTTTAACAAAGAGAACTTTATTTATATGGTTTACTTACAAAGTTCAAGAAGGTGCTAGGCGCTTTCTAGGCGCTGACCCATAGCCTAGTGCCTAGGCTAGCCTAGCGCTGACCCATAGCCTAGCGCCTAGGCTAGCCTAGGCGTTTTTCTAGGTGTTTTGCCAATTTAGCACACAACATATATATATTATATATATATAGCAGAAATGCTGAATAAATTAGTTTGAGGTGCAGGCTCTGTTGTGGACATCCTACATTCAGATTTCAGAGTTCAGTACTTCAGTATGCAATAGCCTATACATACATTCAGATTTCAGTGACCATACATTCAGAGTTCTGAACATTCAGGCAATACATATATGTAGCAAATCAGCTAAAACATTCAGTCACACATCCTACATTCAGGCATTCAGAGAAGGCATTCAGAGTAACATTCAGGCATTCATGCATTCAGAGTAGGCATTCAGAGCAAATAACAATTAACAAGTGACTGCAATATTACCAAATGACAGCAGGCATTCAGAGTAAACATACTAGCTAACAATCTAACATTCAGAGTAGGCATACATTCAGATTCAGAGGACAGATCAGCCTCTATCATTCAGATCAGGCATACATGATACATTCAGATTCATTCAGAGGACAGAGGAGGTAGTGAGCAGAGTAGACAAGAGCAGCCGAGCAGGGGAAGGCAAGGTACCTGCAGCCGAGCAGGGGAGGGCAGGGGAGGGGAGCGGCCGGTTGGTGCAGTCGTGCAGGCGGCCAGCCACCCGGCGGGGAGGGGAGCGGACGGCTGGAGCAGCAGACCGGTGGGGACGGGAAGCGGCCGGCGGGAGCTCGAGCAGCAGACCGGCGGGGATGAGCGCGACTGGCGGGAGGCGGAGGGGAGGAGTGCCACCGGCGGGAGGCGGCGGGGAGGAGTGCGAACCGGCAGAGAGGAGCTGTGGGCGCGACGGCTTCTTTTCCCTCTTATACTCTGCCGCCCGATTCCATCTGCGCACGCTCCTCGCTTTCTTTTCCCGCGCCTGATGCCAGCTTCGCGTGCGCACTCCGCGGGGGCGAAATTTTTGCGCTGCTCGCCCGCGCCGTCCGCCTCCGCGCCGCCCAGTCGTTCTGAGGCGCCGCCTTACTCAGCCTAGGCGTTGCGCCCGCCTAGGAGTCCGCCTACCCCCATAGGCCAGGCGGAACCCCGTCGCCCAGGGATTAGGCGCGCCTAGGCGCTTGCCTTACGTCGCCTTTTTGAACTTTGTTTACTTATTAGGCATGCTAAGGAATTTTGATATCTAGTGGCACAAGGCTACAACTTTTTGGACGGACGTGAATAGTTTAGCTGGATATTGAGGAACACTGTAGATCATTTACTTAAGCTCTGGCAGTTATATCCAAATTTTATTTGTTCTCATAGCCAGCTAATTGCATGTTGAGCATTTAATCGCTGGGTTTAGCATCACGTCCTTGCACACTTGAAAGTGCATGTTTTCTGTAACAGCATTAGAAAAAACAGCAGGACAGGACCATAAACTTAATGGACTACTTTCTTCTTTAAATCGCAGGCCCTTGACTATCTCCGGAAGAGCCGTGGGATTGAAAGGACAAAGGAGCTTGCACGAGAACACACTGATCGTGCAGTCAAGGCTATAGAATCCCTCCCAGATAGCGACAACGAGGATGTTCTAACTTCAAGGCGTGCTCTTATTGATATCACAGAGAGAGTCATCACAAGGACAAAATAGCAAGGCGTTCACAAGGTGAATAGAAAGCTGAACCTTGCCTCAAGGCCTAGTGTTTCACTTGGAAAATTTTGTATACTTCGGTTCATTGCATTCTTTTCACAGCCCAAACCCCAAGTTTTGTGTAACATTGCTGAAATTTAGGATTAAGAAATGGCCCTGCATTTCTGGGAGCTCTAGTGGTTTTGGCTGCATGTATGTGGCAACAAAATATATATGTCACGGATTGCAATGATCACCAGATATTGTGTAGCCATATAAGTGTGGGTGCATTGTACCCAATATACGAGAAGAAACGATTGTTGACTCCTGTCAAGACTCAAGATAGTACCATATAGTATCTGTTAACCATTCCCCTCTTCAAATTTTGGTGGTTGTTTCTCATGAAATTATGTGTTGTCAAATGTTCGTTCCGTGGGCTGAATTCTGTAGCCACATTTTGACATCTTGTCTTCTTATATGATCGATATATAATGTGCAAACTGAAGAGTCACATTTTGACATCTTGCCTGCTTATGAATTATGATCTGTGCAAACTGAAATGTATTCAATCTTCCATAATGAATGAAGCGTTACAAAATGTTGGTCCTGGTCACTAGGTGCCTATATATACCACAGTAGAATGTTTGCATAATTACATAGGCACGCCATGAATTGACGGATCATTTTATCCTGATCGTCCGGTTAACGGGCCTGGCTCCAGAATCTCTCTTTGGCCCATGCAATCGCCTCATCCACCGCAGCGGCGCCGACGCTGTCGATGTCGTCGCCGTCGTCCATCAGCAGCGGCGCACGCTCCCTCACCTCCATCACCACATCCTCCAGCCGCCGCGGCGTCCTCGCCAGCGGGTTGGTGAAGAGCGACGACGACGTGGCTGACGGCGGCGAGTAGTAGTAGTCGGCGCCGGAGTAGTCGGTGATGGTGGCCTCGGCGGCCGGTGACCGCGCCCCGCGTGCGGCCTGCCGGAAGCTCGGCGCGTTGCTGCTGGTCTCCGGGTTCGACGTGAAGCAACAGAAGCTGCTGCCCCCGCGGTGGTTCCGGTGGTGGCGCGTTGCCGCCGCCGACCCGCCGCCGGCTCTGCTGTGGTTCGACCTGCTACCGGCGGCCTTGTTGGTGTCGCCGCCGTAGTAGTAGCGAGCTGCCGGGTACGCGGCCGTCGAGCACGTGAAGCTGCTCTGGTACTCCCCTCTCGTCGACGTCGATGACGGCGGCGACGAGTCGTACCGCCGCGAAGGGATCGTCACCGGCCTGCCAAGAACGGCACGATCATCTTAATTAGCGCTAATGATGATGATGATCCCGATGCATACATTGCTGGATTAGTCATTTTGTGATTTGTGACGCACGACGCATTTTTCCCGTGCTTCGATCGTCCAGCTTTTGGCACGCACGACTGTCAATGAGCACTGTCCTACCTGAGCCTAGATGTGAACGAGGAGAGCGTGGCGTCGACGCGGCTGCCGCCGGTGGCCACCGGCCGGCAGAAGCCGGCGGAGGGGAACTCGTCGGAGCTGACCGCCGACGATGACTTGGACTTGGACCTTGACCTCGACCTCATGTGCCGACGGGCGCCGAAGATGTCGTCAAAGAAGCCCTGCTCCGTGGGCACGGCCGCCGCGCGCCCGTCGGGGTACGGCCGGCGACAGAAGGCTTCGGCGCCGCCGTAGCTCGCGTACTGGTGGCCCGTCGGGGAGTGGTAATCGACCGCCTCGCCGCCGAAGCTGCGGAGGAGCACGGTGCGCGGCGGCCCGCCGTACACGTCCCGGAAGTCGTCGGGGGCCAGGCTCTGGTGGCCGGCGCCGGCGGCGTGCTGGTCCGACGACCGCTGCCGCGGCAGCACTGAGCCCATCGTGCACCTCCACGACTCGTCCATCCTCGATCTATCTGGCTTATCTGCGAGAGAGAGCTTTGTGTGTGAGAATGGAGGTGGTGATCTTTATGTAAAGGCGATCGTTGGAGCTATATAGGCCAACGAGCAGGAAAGCTTGGTGCTTTTGTTTCGTCGGATGCATGTGTGTATATATACTAGTAGCTCACTCTGCATGTGTCACTGTTTGTTTGCAGGTACAGAAACGGTACGAACAAGTACTGTTAGCATCATTTCAAATTGCACATGTTGATCCATCCCCAACTAATTCCTGCTGTAGGGATTAAGCTGAACTGTTTCTGAAACTGGTGTTTTATTTTACCTCTGGTGAAGTATTTCTTCCCAATAGTTTATACCATACCATACATAAACATATATGCATGGTTAAATGTAGCCAGTCAAACTTTGAAAGCCTGCATGATGAAGTAATCAAATGGCCACAATCATGTCATGTGTAACAGCTTGCTAATCCTATCACATGCATGAAGAAGCTGCTGATTCATATATATACCACCATGCATTGACGCATGCATACTGAAGGCTGCTTTAAATTAAGTTGTTACACCATTGTGTGGCTACCAGGAGGTAAATAAATCAAGGTTTTAAATCGCCGGCTAAGGGTACGTAGCGGATGACCTCTAAAACAGTAATAACGGAGGCTAAATAGAGATATAGCGGGATATAGCGGGTTATAGCTCGTAGCTTGACCAGTGTTAAACAGCTATAGCCGACTATATCTTCAGCTATAGCCGGAGATTTAAAACTATGAAATAAATTGACAGGTTTTGTTTTATGTTGCTTAGCTGTTGATGTAGTTTGGGATAAGATAGTTAGATGAATAATGATGTGTGCAACAGGTGAGTAGCCAATGGATGATTGATTGGCATTACCTTTTGGAGGGGAGGGAGGCATGTGATATGGGATGATTGTGTTCAGCTACCCTCTTTGTAGACAGAGCATCATGGTGGTTGATCCATGGCCTCATTCTTCCAATCTCCTCACTCTTCATTCTCATGTTTTTTTTTTTAAAAAATGCATTCCCTGTTCCACTTCACACTGCTACTCCTTTTTGTTTTTTATTTTGGTGTTTTTGCTTTTTTAGCACTCAACTATGTTATCACTACGATTAGAATTTAAATGGGCTATCAAATAATTACCCATCTGAAAGCTTAACAGTCTAGGACCATCCAGTGTTCATGGGAAAGGCTAACCAGGCAGAGACAGATCAAAGAGGCTAATCACTCTAGCATCACGCAAACCTTTTCCTTTTTGGATCAAATTAACACTAAGCATATAGTCTGTCTGCCTCAAGTTTAAACAACACTAGCAACTTGAGGCACTACAACTCAGGAACAGCTCACGATTAGGCTGCAAATCATGTGGGGTGTGCTTAAAGCTGTAGCTTAGGGTACTAAAAGTGAGCTACAACTTGTGACTGCAGATGCCACTATACATCGTGCATGTTTAACAACTCCAGCAAAATCTTGGCCAGAATCACATGGATGTTTATTTAATTTACTGCCCTGAGAAGCAATCCCAGATCCAAATCCAACTGTGCCTCCCTGCTGTATGTATGATCTATGGAGATTATGCTATATCTCCATGAATCCATAGCAGCTCAGCATGTAGCTAAAAACTATCTGCACATCAGAAAATATGCAAAGCTGACATGCAGGTGTGTCAGCTTATTTCTGGCATAAAAAACCGAGATCCTTCCTTCTCAAAAGAACATCTTTTTTTTTTTGCTGCAGCCTGCTGGACCCCATTGTGTTCTTCCTATGATCAGTCAGTCAGTCACGAATTCAGAGCATGCAGATCAGGTATGTCTGCCCATTCATTGCCCATCATGAATCCCAGTCAAATGTCGAGCTTGACTCCATGCGCATGCATGCACTTTTCATTCACGGACAAATGACATTTCAGAGTGAAAAATTGAGGCTCCAGACTAGATCAAGTGTGTTAGTAGTTTGTTTGGGTAATCGATTAGTCTTGGCGGCTATAAAGTATAAATACGTAGCCGCATCATCTGTTGTAATTAATCAAGAAAGAAGAACTTGCCCTGAGATTCGTGCTCATGCATGCTCTGTCAGAACTCAGAAGAAGAGCATTGCCATACCTGTAACTGTAAGGCTCTCAACAATTAATAACAATGAATAAAAAAGCTCAGTTAACGACGACTTCAGATACTGATCTCATGTTTAGATGCACTCCAAAAGTTGAAATTTTTTCACTCTCTCTCCATCACATCAATCTTTGGATCCATGTATGAAGTAGTAAATGTAGGTAAAAAAATAACTAATTATACAGTTTAGTTGAAAATCACGAGATGAATCTTTTGAGCCTAGTTGGTCCATGATTGAATAATATTTGCCAAATAAGACGAAAGTGGTAATATTTATCGGGTTGAAATTTTTTCACAATCTAAACGTGGCCTGGTAAAAATGTGGTGATCCTTTCAGATTCAGGTAGGCTGCAGCAAGAACAGTGGCGGCTCAGCTCTCTGCCAGCAGCCCAGCAGGCAGCTTCTTGCAGTTGCAGGGGAGCAGACACAGACAGACAGGCTCAAGGACGGGAATGATTCGGTGTCCCACAAGGCGCGAGCAGGCCAGGCAACGATCGGAGCGAGGGGGGGCGGCGGTGATGCGCATGATTCGCCGGTGTCCCCCTCGCCGGCGGCAAAAGCTCGCGGCGCCAACATTTGTGCGAGCAAAGGAGGAGCAGCGCCGCAGCAGGCTGGGGCTTTTGTTCTCAGGCTAATTTTCTGAAAAGAAGCGTAAAGAAGGCGAGCAGGAGAGCAATCTACGCAAAGCGCCATGATAACCACTGCAATTTGTGGGGGCGTCAGTCATGGAGCTAACTAGTGGAGGTGCTGCAACATAACTAAAAGACGAAATCTTTCACTTGAAATTTAGACGAAATCTTTCACTTAAAAAAAAGATATGCATTTATGACTCATCTGTATGATTTTTTTTAAAAAAAGATAAAAGAGGGGAAAGGGAAGAACATTTAGGCCCGTTTGGTTTGGATGTTAAAGTTTAACAAACACTGTAGCACTTTCGTCTTATTTGACAAAAAGTTTCCAATCTTAGGCTAATTAGGCTTAATAGATTCGTCTCGTAAATTACTCCTAATCTGTGCCGACATGCATGCAATTAGTCTACATTTAGTACTCCATGCATTTAAGGGAATATTGATGTGATGAGAGTTAAATTTTAACTCCTCCAAACCAAACGGGGCCTTAGGTGTGCATCTTCAGGTGAGACACTGAATATGCCTGCAGAGCGGATTGAAATCTAACTTTGTTGATTGTTAATGATCCTTGGAGAACATGTCGAGCAAATCAGCATACCTGTTACGCAGCTTTGAGAGACAAGCTCATGATGATGCACCACAAACTAGCAACATGCATTAGTGGCAGAGGAATAGAACACCATGGCCCTTTTTGAGCTTCTGATACCTCCATCGCAAGCATGCATGTGGACCACACACCAGCAATGTTCAGAGCAGAGGAGTAACCAACAGACGAGACGAGACCAAACCGTGCCTGCAAATTGCAAAGCTTTCCAGGCTTTAAAAGAAGCAAGAGCTCAGCTTTACACACATGTATGTACATGAGACCAAATTACACCTTTCTCCTTTTTCACTTTTATGTTTATATACTATGTACACAATCATCATAAAAGAATACTAATAGGTGGCTCTGACAGCCCAAATGGTAGAGGCTCATCCTGAAGTTGGTGCTGGCAGTAACCGAGGAATTGACGCAAGACAATGCAAGGATACGAAGCTATATGGACTGCTCATGTTAACCTTACCTTTACCGTCCAATCCTGTGTACAGTATGCTCATGTGCTCTGACGCAGTTTTGTGAGATTAGTTTAGTCAATTTGGTTCCTAAATTGACACTAGAAAGAAAATGAGGTCGTCCCGCCATCGTCGTCCATAGATATGACAGCAGGAAGTGAAAGATCCAAAACGCAGCTTTTGCCTTTATATATATTAGGGCTTTCTGTGCAAGATGCCTTCGTGAACTTCGTTGCTTTATCTTCTTTAATGGTGTATGTGCAAAGGTTTTTTTTCGAAAACGTGCAATGCATGTACTTCATTAAGGGAAGTTAGATAGAAGGTATGCATCCCAGAGTGGCCTGACGGCGAGGTGCCATAGGCCAACACCGGGCAGAACACTAACAGAAGGCACCGGCTCGGACGGTGGAGCTTAGAGCTTTGTACTAGGTGACGAAACTATTTTGCGACAAAGGTGGCATGAGCACGCTAAGCGGCAGCCGCGAACAGCGGCGCCAAACTCTGGAAGCCAGACGCAATCCAGGAGTCTCCCACATCGCAGATGAGAGCAAGGAGATGTACCGGTGTCCTGCTGTTGCCGTCAAAAGTCCTCCTGTTGCGCTCCTTCCAGACCTCCCACTAGACGAGCAGCACGAGTGAGTCGAAGCCGCGCTGAAGGCGTTGGGAACCAGTGTCCGCGCCTGTAACCACCAGTCCACCAGGGAGGAGTCGCTGCTCGGGCAAAGGTGCTGAAAACCGACATGGGCAAGCAGGCGGTGCCAGACCTCGCATGTGTAAACGCACGAGGGCAGAAGGTGGTCGGAGGACTCATCATCCTGGCCGCACACAGCACAGTCGGCGTCTGGCTGGAGCCCATGGCGCATTCGGCGCTCCGCCGTCCAGAGGCGGCCATGCAAGGTAAGCCAGAAGAAGAATTTCACCTTCGGCGGGGCGGACGTTCGTATGTGCAAAGGTGAGGCAGAGTTGTAAGAGCTCATGTGAACTTTGTGAAGTACATGCATCGGCAAGAGGAAATATGCATGAACTTTAGTAGCTAGCAGTAGGCTATGTTGAAAACCATGGATTGGAACCATGCATGCGGTGATCTCATGCGACGACACTAAGACACATTTCACAGAGATTTGAATTCTCAAAGAAATGTTTTCCAGCGTCTTGCCAGCAGCCGTGGAACAGCCGGAACTTGTCCATGTCGTGTAACTTTGAGATTTTCCTATCTACTTAATGAAATACATGCTGCGCCTGATCTAAAAAAAAGAAAAAGTTTTCCAAGAGAAACTAATTTTGATTCTTCTATGAAACTCGTTTTTCTAGGAGCTCATGAAAAGGGTCTACGCTAAGGAACGCCACTACATGCAACACATGGGGTCTTTTGTGACAATTGGAAATTGACATTAATAGAGTTATTTTTATCATAATACCTAATCTATAATGGTAATGATAGGATGCCGGCGTCCGTCCTTCCAGACGCCCCGCAACCGCACTCCGCTTGCTGCTTCAGAGCGCGCCCGTACTCCGCCTCCGTATCTCCACAAAAAAAACATGTTCGTCTTCTCCAGCGCAGCTGTGCAGGGCCGCTCGCCGCAGGCAGCACACCCGTCTGTCGCGGCCTTCTCCAGCACGACGGCGCCGCACCCGCGCCCCATCCCTGGCTGCTCCGCGGTCCGCACCACCATCCCATGCCGCGTCTCCATCCACCTCGCCCGTCGCGGAAGGGGAGGCAGGTGAGCCATGTGCCTGCACCTGCACCCCCATCAACCTCGCACATTGGTAGGAAGGGGAGGCCTGCGCCTGGGTGTACACTGGGCTGTTGACGTCCTCTTGACTAGTGCATGTTGCAAGAGTATGTTTTAAATGTATCAGATGTTCCTGTGGTATGTTGCAAGTGTTGTATATTGGTGTTGCAAAAATAAATCAGGATGTTGCACATTTTGTAATGGCTGTACACGTATGTTTCAAGTGTATGTTCCAAATGTTTCATCTGTTTCAGACGTATGTTGCAATTGTTTTATTTGGATGTTGCAAAAGTAGATCTGGATATTGCATATACATGCATGTTACAAGCATATGTTTTCAAGTGTTTTCAGGTGTTTCATATATATGTTTACAAGTGTTTCATCTAGATGTTACAAATATTTGCAATGGTTTTCAAATGTTTTCAGATGTTTTCATAAGTGTTGAGATGTTTGTTTCAAGTGTTTCATCTGTCTTTTTTATATTGTAACTGTTGCATCTGGATGTTTCAAAAGTAGATCGGATATTGCAAATGGGATGTGTGTGGGAAGCAGCCAACGGCTTGGGCAAAATTCAGGGCACGGGGGCGACGTTCGGTGGGCCCACTGCTGGTGCGCTCACTTGTGACTCGCGAGCCCGATGAGCTAGGCGCTTGCTCCCTCCCTTTGCGGGCACCATCCGGACACTAGCGCCCAAATCAGACATTCGGATGCTAACAAGTCCGAATCTATAATGTCTTAGTGGTGAAAACCCATCGTCACACAAAATGCGTCTCTGAACACTAATAAAATAAGAAAAAGTGTCATTGATTTAATGATGAGTCTGTTATCGTATAAATGATTATGACGCTTAAAACCATGATAAGGTTATAAACCAGGCCATTGCCACACATGGACGGCCATGTGGCAAGTCACATGGCTGCTGACGTGGCAAAGACGTTATGAGAAATTACATCGTCATAATTCCATTTGGGCTGATTTCAATGGCTACTTTATTTGGGCTTGGCCCAACTAAATTATGGTTTGAGCTATTTATGTGCCCATATCATTTCAGCTTAGTCCAATAACCAATTAAAGGTTCATTTTGGGTTGGGCCAAACTGATATGAGATTTTTTTTCTTTGCTTGTGGTCCAATCCGATTGTCACATGATAATCATGCCCATAATTTGACATAAATGAGAATTTTGGCCCATCAAATAAAGGAAGATAGTATGTTTTCAGATTATAACACTTCATCCACAACCATACATATCAATAGCTAGTCAAGCATGTTCAAATGCAATTAGTCATATGTCACTCAGCCAATCTCACCAAACAAAACTATGGACATTTCATCAAGAATCGACATGGCATCAACACAGTACACAGTTGACAAAATGATTGATGAGATCTGAGGCTAACCAAAATGACGAAGAGCAACTAAAGTCTATGCTATCATTGACAACATGCATTAAGTAAACATTTTCTTGCAATTAGAACTCTGGTGTAGAGTAGTGTCTCATACAAAAGTGGAACCCGTCTCCCTAGTACACGTTTGCTTTTGCGTGGCGTTGGCCTTTTGAGATTGGAGGCGGGCACCTCTTTTGCCCGCTTCCATTGTTGGTGGCATGGCCAGTCCTAGCCGGCCACCCAAAGGCCTGCCTCGGTTAACTATTAATGGAGGCGGTCGCCTTAACAGGTCCGCCTCCATTAATGCGTATTAACAGAGGCGGTTGCCTTAGGCCGACCGCCTCCATTAAAGGCTTAACGGAGGCGGACGACTTATGGTAACCGCCTTCGTTAATATGTGATTAACCGAGGCGGTTTTTTAATGGTGCCCGTCTCCATTGTTCATGCACTATATATAAATGCTACAGTCGCCGCCCCCTTTCTTCTTCCTCACGACTCCTCTTCCAATTTTTAGGGTTTTGAGATCAAAAACCTAAAAATTGAGCAAAATTTAGGGGGAAGAAGTTTTGCTCTTGGTTTGTTGGACGAGGACGCCGCAAAAGGTTGAAATTAAACACACTCTCCAAACCTCATTCCTCTATCTCTTCTTCATCATTTGGGGCTCTCTAGATCTAGACCTAGATCTAGATTCATCTTTTCATGGAGGAGAGAGAAAATTGCTATTTCTTTAGCTCTAGGTCTATTAACTTCTTTGTAATACTTCTTTTTGTTGGTCAATAAGGTTTGCAGGTATGTACAGGTCTGAATGAATGTACCGGATGAAGAGAATGGAACCGTAGTACCTGGTTCATATCAGGAGATTTATTGCAGTTGCGAAAGCTCATCGTCAAAGTCTGGATCGGACGACAACCACATGTCCATGTTCTCACTGTAAGAACATTAAAGCCCACGCAGACAGCGATGTGCAATCTCACTTGATCAGGTTTGGTTTTGTCAAGGATTACACGGTCTGGACTTTTCATGGCGAAAAGGTAGTAGATGCGACTGTGGGTGATGCATCTAGAGGGAACTCGACGTCGTCGATGACGGTCAATGCAAAGCATGTAGGATGACAACCTGCCTCCTCATCGGCGGTAGCAGCCAGCGACGACAATGCTCGTGATTACATCACGATGGAGGACTTATTCCAAGACATGGCTGCTGACGACGATGATGGTGGGGATGGTGATGAGGACGCTGCTATGAGGGACCCAGAGGGTGCAAAGCTTATGGAGAAAATAGCTAACCACCTTGACAAAGATGACATTATGTTTGGGAGCCTGAGATGGCTGGAGAATTTTAGAGAGATGAAGCAGGCTGCAATTGACCCTCTCTATAAGGGTTGTCCGAAGCATTGGACGGCACTGCGCTTTGACCTATAGATGCTGATGTTGAAGGCTCAGCATGGCTGGTCCGACACTAGCTTCAATGACCTCATGACTATCCTTGCTGACATATACCCAGATGATAACAAGGTGCCTGCTAATACCTATCGGGCGAAGAAGCTGATCCTGCCAGTGGCGATGAAACTTAGAAAGTTTTATGCCTGCCCTAACCACTATATCCTTTATCGGGGAGAGCAGTATGAGAAGTTGGAGAGCTATCCGCACTGTGGCACGAGTCAATATAAGAGGAACGCCGGTTGTCATGTGGATTCGAATGACGAAGGACCCATGGGTGGGCCGAAGAAGAAGAATAAGGTGTTAAAGAAGCAGTTCTTGGCTCAACTAGATGAGGAAGAAGTGGGTTACATGTAGAGGAAAAGTCTTGCACTGTCAATGTGGTACCTGCCTATCATTGATCGTCTATGGGCTATATTTGGGAATTCCAATGATGCTAAGCTGATGTCCTGGCATGCATTTGGTGATCGAACGAAAGATGATGGAAGCTGTGGCACCCTTCCGATGGCAAACAGTGGAAGGATTTCAACGCCATGTTCCTAGAGTTTGGCAAAGAGGCACGAAGCGTTAGGTTCGCACTGAGTACCGACAGAATGAACTCGTTCGGTGACCTTAGCAGCTTGCACAACACTTGGCCAGTCATCCTGACCATCTACAACCTACCTCCTTTGATATGTCAGAAGCACAGGTACCTTCTGCTGACCATGCTTATTTTTGGACCGAAGCAGCACGGTAATGACATAGATGTGTTCCTAGAGCCGCTCATGGAAGACATGAAGAAACTATGGGAAGAAGGGGTTGAGATGATGGATGCGTCCCTAAGGAAGTTCACTCTAAAAGCCATAATCTTTGTGATCATCACCGATTACCCTAGTCTCTTTTCACTGTCTAGGAAGATCAAAGGGAAGACCAGCTGCGTAGTTTGCATCGACGATACCTGCTACACTTACCTTAAGGGATCCAACAAGATGGTGTACATAAGGCACAGGCGATTCCTTGTCAAGAAGCACAGGTACCGAAAGGATACGATGATTAAATACTTTGACAACCAGCCAGAGCTACAACTTGACAAACCGAAACAGACCAGTTATGGGGAAAAGGTGTTTGGCATGGTCAAGGATATGGATCAGGTCGAGTTTAGAAAAAAGAAGAAAGAGACAGAGGGGACAACAACAAGGAAGAGAAAGCGGGATAAGAAGGAGGAACCATCTATTGCCGTTCCATTCAAGAAGTCGATTTTCTTCATGTACCTGTCATACTAGAAAACACTTTATACACCCCATGCCATCGATTGCATGCACCTGGAGAAGAATGTCTTCGAAAGCATGATTGGCGTCCTGCTAGACATCAAGAAAAAGATGAAGGATGGTCTGAAGTCACGGACAGATCTTGTCAACCTAGGCATCAGGGATGACCTTCACCCGCAACCATCCACGCAGAATAGGAAAGTCGATCTCCTAGGTGTGGGCTACAACCTGATGATAGACAAGAGGAGGGTTGTGTGCCAGTGGCTTAGGGGTGTCAAGGTGCCGACGGGTTTCTCTTCCAACATCAAGAGCCTGGTCTCGATGAAAGACCTCACAATGACCAACTACAACTCACGTGACTGCCACATCATGCTGACGGTGTTTCTTTCAATTGTGATCAGGGCCATCGGTCCAGAGTACGTGAAGATGGTGATCACACGAATGTCCTACTTCTTTAATCGCATCACCCAGAAGGTCATCGATGAAGCTGAGCTGCCTGCCCTGAAACAGTTTATCGCGGAGACTCTTTGCCAGCTCGAGATGTGCTTCCTACCGTCTTACTTTGATATCATGCCACACCTGATGATGCACATGGTTGATCAGATACAACAACTGGGCCCCATGTACCTTCACCAGATGTGGACGTATGAGCGGTACATGTCGACCCTCAATAGATACGTCCTCAATCGTGCCCACTCGAAGGGCCCTATGATCGAGGCATACACAATCGAGGAGGCCGTGAACTGCTGCACAAGATACATCCGAGATGGGAGGGTGATTGGGCTGCCCATCCATCAACGCAAAGGCAGAACCTCGGGGATGGGGTGCACGGGGCGGAAAAGTATGCACTGATGTACAAAACAAAATGATTCAACAAGCTCATCACAACATCCTTCATCAGTTAGTGGTCATGGAAACCTACGTTGACAAGCACCTAGAGGAGATCCACACTGCTCATGACGGGTAGCGCTCGAAGGCATGGGTCCAAAAACAGCACAAGAGCAGTTTTACAAAGTGGCTCAAACAGCTTGACATACCCCATGGCGAAGTCGATCAATCAGCGAGCACCCAAAGGTACGCGCACCCCTTCTTCTCCTCCCTTCCTACTGTCTTGGTATGCAATCAGTAATCATATAAGGTACTAGATCCAATCAGGACTCTGCGTCTTGATTTTTCCAACTCATTCATGAATTCTTCAGTGATTCCAGCATTCTCCAATGCTTTTGTGGATTTAATACCCACTCGAGTTGTGTTGATTAATTTAGCCCTCCATCATGATAATTTTTGTTTGGAGTGCTTCCATTATGTTTCCAGAATGTGATATAATTTTGGATGTGTGATGCTTTTAGCTGCTAAGTTTTTATATGTTTCCTTTGCTCTGATTGGCCATAGCTTTATCCTTCGTTCTATGCTTTTGTTTCTTTCCTTATTGCTATAATTGGTTATCTGTTGACATTACATTATTTCATACCGGTACAGTATTCATACACTTTGCCAAAGACCTCACCTCTTTGAACTATGCCCCCATTTTTTTGTTATTGTTGTATTGGTTGTGGTTGACCAATCATTTGCCAATGAGAAGTTCAGATTTGCTTCACTCCTCTTCAATGTTGTGAACAGAATAAGCTTCCAAATGCTATATCCCTTGGCATATGTACTCAAAACTTTCGAATTTGACTCAAACTGTTTGATCAGGGTTGTAGGCGTCGAGCTTGTGCCCCTGGTTCCCTGACCCCGCCGTCGACCCTGAGCTCATCACCGGCGGCCTGTATGCTATCTTATTATGCACATTCAGGTTTTGGCTCTCTGATGGTCTCTCATTCAGGGTTTAGCTGCCGATGATGCCTGTGATGATCCATAGCATATATGCCACTGCCTATGATGCCTCTATTTTGTTTGACTGAGCATATGTCATTTTTCTGAGATTAACACTGTCTATGATGTCTCTATTTTGTTTGAACTAAGCATATGTCATTTTTCTGAGATTAACACAGCCTATGATGCCTCTATTTTATTTGAACAGAGCATATGTCATTTTTCTGTGATTAAACTGAGCATATGCCTCTATTTTGTACAATTGAGCATATGTCATTTTGTGAGCAGCAACAAATTGAGCACTACTTTCTACTACTACTGTCCTACTACTACTTACTCCTACTACTACTGTCCTACTACATACTACTCTATGCTCCACTACTCCTTACTGCTACTTAACTACTACTGTCCTATACTACTCTCTACTACTACTGTCCTACTACTACTTACTCCTACTACTACTTAACTACTACATACTACTATATGCTCCACTACTCCTTACTGCTACTTAACTACTACTATGCTCCACTACTCCTTACTGCTACTTAACTACTACTATGCTCCACTACTGCTGCTGCTAGTTACTACTTGCTACTACTGCTAGTTACTGCTGCTGCTGCTAGTCACTACTTGCTGGGGTCTTTTCTACGGCATATGCAATGATGAAATGTCTAAATATATGCTGAGGCAGTCCACATTACTACTTGCCTCGGTTAACCATTTTTTCCTGCCTCCATTAAGTTTTTTGTGCTACTGACTGTGTTTTGATAATGTTTGAGCTTCTCTGGCATATGCAATGATGACCTTTTTCAAATTTCTAAAAAAGTGCTGAGGTAGTGGCATATGCAATGATGTGAACCCTTTTATGCTGAGGCAGCGGCAATGATGAATGAATGCCCCCGTACATGTAAGATGCTAAACTAGGATGGCTTGTTTACAAGCAACTAGTTTATAAGCAATTTGATGATAATGGGGCAAATCTGAGCCAACTATGCAAATGATTCTTTCTGTGTTTCATACATTTGTATGTTTCTTCTATAATCATTCCATTGTCGATATAACCCAATCTTCCTAGGTTCGAATGGCGAACCAATCGGAGGCTAAGCGTGAGTGGCGTGAGGCTACCCCTGATGATAGTGACAAAGGGTCATCATCATCAGATGGTGGCGAAGGTGGCGAAGGCTCAGGCTCAGATGGGACCACCTCATACGAGAGCGAAGAGCTAACACCGAGGCCGGCGAAGAAAGTTTGTGGAGAGGAAGAAAACGATCCTGTCTTTGATCCGGTGGTCGAGAAAAAGGTTCTCACAAGCAGTCACGCCCCGTGACTCCAGATGAGGATACCAAAACACCAAGGCTCGAGGTACATGTTAATTATTAGCACAGTGTCTGGTATATAGCTAATGCGAGTCTTTGCCCTCGACAGCTACCGTTGGTGTCTTGGACTTTGGAGTTTGCCTGGGAACAGCAGGTAGAAGAAGAAAGTTCCCACATGGAAGCACCTACTCCCTCCACGGCAACCTCTGCAACTACAACTGCCGGTGATAAGCCGATCCGGGCAAGGGGCCAACATGGAAGGCACAAGAAGCACAATGATATGCACGTGATAGCCGAGGTGGGGCCTCAGGGAGAGCCCTTGCAGCCAGTAGAGATCCTTGGCAAATTCAGCAACCAGTGCTCAGTTTTAGCCAGGGAGAAGGTTGAGATCACGTATGAAATTTGGAAGCAAATCCCAGAAGCACTCAAGGAGTACGTGTGGCTCGAGATGCTGAAGCGATTTACGTATCTAGAGAGCTATGATAAAGAGAAGTGCGGGGGGCATGTCATGGTCCTTGCAGGAAAGGCGCTTTGAAACTTTAGGTACAAGCTCAACAAGGAGTATGTGTAGATAGGGAGGTCACCCTGCACCCGTTAAAATTATGTCTTGCCTAAAGTTTGGGAACAATTCGTCAAACAAAAACAAACCCTAGAAGCAAAGCTCAAGAGCGAGCAGTTCTCCGAGCTTGCTAAGCGGAACCAGCACCACCACCACATGGGCATGACAGGGTATGCCGGTAAGAGGCCGCAGTGGAGGGCAGAAGAAAGGGCTTTAGCTGAGGCCGGGCTGCCTGATCCATATGAAGACTATGATGAGAGGTCATGGGACTTTCTCAAAGGCCGCCAGCTGAAAAAGCTAAAGGACGGCAAGAGAAAGTTCAACAAGCGCAGATCAAGGAGGCAGAGAAGAGGATCTTGGAGGTCATTGTGGCCTCCAACAGCGGGGCGTTTGAACCTTGTAGAGAGAGGGACATACTAACTGAGGCATTGGGAAACCCTGAGCACCGTGGCCGCGTCCGTGGCGTAGCCTCAAGGAAGAGCTGGAAGACTGTGGATTCCTGGCAATCCGACGCCATCACTTACCACATGAGGCAAAGGTACAAGGAAGGTCTCGTCTAGAAAGGCAGAGATGAGGCAATGAAGGAGATGATCAACAGGTCCATACAGGACACTTTCACGAGCACCGACCCTAGGATAGTGGAGCTGAGGAGGCAAACGTTTTGCCAAGCTGGCGTGCTGCCGCAAGAGGGTCCATCCACCATACAAGGGTAGATGGTGCCGGGTACTGGACAACTCCCAAGGTACCCGGTCGATGACATCACGAAACCTATGTTTTGCACGCTCCAGATGCCCTTCGGCAGGGCTGGGAAGAAGAAGTGGGCCAGGAAGTGGTACAACTGCCCAAAAGCAGCGCCACTTACAATGGCAAGCCCATCTCGCCCAACTGTACCTTGGTGGACATGGTGTGGGTGAACCCGGACTTCGAGCATGAAGAACTTGACTTTCCAACTGAAGAGGGAAATACTTTGATCGGCGGTGCTCTCGCTTCGCGCGCGCTATGGAACAAGGAGAACATCATGTTGGAGATGCCGACGCTAGCTTCACAACCCTCGTACCCGTCGTCGTCCCCACCAGATAATGACGACGACGATGATGACGATGACAATAGCGCTAATGGGAATGACAATGCTGGTGGCCCAGGCAGCAATCCTTGAGATAGTCCACCTCTCGACAACAGCAGTCCACATGGAGGCATAGGGGCAGCACCGGGCGTTGTGACACCACCATCTCCAAGTGGTTCAAACAAGGGGTCAAGCAAATGTCCTCCCCCACCGAGGAAGCCTGTAGATGAACAGGAAGAGGAGGCCATACCTTCGAACCACACCAAGACGGGTGGCCTATAAAATAGCCGATAAGCACCCATACTCAACTACATTTGAAAGGTTTGCTACTAGCGAACATAGTCACTCTATAATTGAACTAGAGATGTTATATGCTTTTTCCACTCGCTAACATCTGAAGCCCCGATACGTGTGTTGCAAGCCGAAAACACCGCCAGAGTTTTGGGGCCAGTCTGATGATTTCCCCGAAAACTACGTGCATGAGAAGTTCATGTTGACCTTGGGCAACCTCGTTGCAGAGAGGTGGGAGGTAAGAAGGTTCCATATTTGGTACATGGAAGTAGCGAAAGCTGGCTTGCACAACTATGTCAACAAGATTCCGGTAGTCCTCTTCCACACGTCGACGGATGGTGAAGTTATCATAGATTTCCACGACATGCATAGACTACTGAGGCAAAAGGACCTCGACGTCGCTCAAGTCACCTTATTTGCCATGTAGTTCATTATGACTTTGACACCACTGCATCATTCAAGGTACTTTATGAAGTACGCACTAATAATGCCATGATGACTTCTCCTTGCAGGATGCAGGCGTATGTAAGCAAGGAATTGAACAAGGATATTATCTATCTCTCTCTGATGCTTATTACTGAGACAACCATCGCGGGTTATGATATACCAGACGATAGTTCAGAACTAGTGAACTTGAATGAGGAGGAGAGAAAGCAATTCCGGGTCGATGTGGAGATTAGTGTAAGTACTGAGCAAGATTGTACATCTATGAAGCCATGAAGAAGATCTAGGAAAATGGGTATACCATGCCCACCCACCAGTTCGGGTAAGTCAATAAGAAACTTGTAACATATATATAGCTCATGGGATTATGACTTGTCATATTTGAACATTTCAATTCTATATTGTGTGAATTGTGCAGCAAGGGCATCATGGGCCACTCAATTATTCATAATCTATCCTCAAGATAGGATGGCATGTATATTTGACTCTTTGTGGGATACAAATAAAACCGGGTACAAACACTTTGAAAGCGTATTGAGATAGTAAGTGACAGGACTTATTCATTTCAAGTTAACATATATAGTTGTTCAAATTGTCGTTGACACAACATGTTTTCCATACAATGCTTATAAGAAGTACCTAAAAGATCCTGAATGCTATGATCAAAGATCTGAGAAGAAGATGAAGTATGGCACGAAACTGAAACTCAGGCGCGAGTTCCCAGTAAGTATATCAAAAGTCGTACTCCTACTACTTACTACTATTTACTACTACTACTTCCTATAAGTTACTACCGCTTGCTACTACTACTTACACTACAACTTAGTCCTATACTACTATTACTTAGTACTACTTACTACAACTTACTACTACTTAACTAGAAGATGAAGTATGGCACGAAACTGAAACTCAGGCGCGAGTTCCCAGTAAGTATATCAAAAGTCGTACTCCTACTACTTACTACTACTTACTATTTACTACTACTACTTCCTACAAGTTACCACTACTTACACTACAACTTAGTCCTATACTACTATTACTTAGTACTACTTACTACAACTTACTACTACTTAACTACACCTGTTGTCCTACTACTACTACTACTACTACTACTTAGTCCTATACTACTACTACTTACTACTAATGAAAGGATCAAGATGCCCAAGAGGGGGGGTGAATTGGGCTTTTCTAAAAATTAATTGCAAGAATTAAATCCTACAAGCCAAACTTTACCCCTAGTGCCTACTTGTGTTCCTTGTGTTACTACCGATAAAAGTTATGCACCCTAAGTTCCAATCCTAGACTAGCAAGGCAATTCTAGGAAAGTAATCAAGCAATGAAAGTAATGCAAGAAAGTAAATGCTTGAAAGTAAGGGATAGAAACACGGCGATGTTTTGCCGAGGTATCGGAGAGTCGCCACTCCCCACTAGTCCTCGTTGGAGCACCCGCGCAAGGGTGTAGCTCCCCCTTGATCCGCGCAAGGATCAAGTGCTCTCTACGGGTTGATTCTTCGACACTCCGTCGCGGCGAATCACCCAAAACCGCTCACAACTTGAGTTGGGTCACCCACAATCTCAACGGATGATCACCGAACTCCCAATCACCACCAAACCGTCTAGGTGATGGCGATCACCAAGAGTAACAAGCTAGAACTCTCACTTGACCACAACAAGTCTAATGAGATGATGGATGCACACTTGCTAGACTCTTGTCACTAGAGAGGATTCTCAAACTTTGATTCGCAAATCTCAATCCTCACTATGGCTCTTGCACTCCCTTGCACTTCAAAGATGTTTCTCAGCTAAACAAATGAGCAAGAGACCTCTAAAAGAGGTGGAGGGGTTGTATTTATAGACGCCTCAGACAAATCCAACCATTACCTTTCGAAACAGCCAGACGCGCACTGACCGAACGCGCCTGTCGATATGACCGGACGCGCCGGTCTGTTGTAACGGTCAAAAACGGAAACTTGTACTGAGAGACCGGACGCGCCGATCTGTGCTGACCGGACGCGCCGGTCTGAGATGACCGGACGCGCCGATCAGGGATGATCGGACGCGTCCGATCATGCAAGAGCTTTCTGGAAATTTGACCTGACGCAACACCGCGTCCGATCATAGGTGACCGGACACGTCAGGTCACCACGGGACCTTACTGGAAGATGACCGGACGCACAACCGCGTCCGATCGTAGGAGGCCGGACGCGTCAGGTCTCCGCTGGACCTTACTAGAACGTGACCGGACGCGCCGATCTTTTTCACAGTTGCGTCCGATCTTGCTGTTTACCCTCTGAGACACGTGTTGGCCTGACCACCACGTCCGGTCCTCTCAAGGACCACGTCCGGTCAGTCAGCCGAAAACGCAGTTAAGTTTTAGTACTGACCGGACGCGTCCGGTCATGACCAGGACCGCGTCCGGTCATAGGTAAATGACTCAAACGTCTTCTAAACGCAATGCAACTTGAACCAAGTTGCTTCTAACTATACTCTGAGCTTTTCTCGAGCTACCTAGTGCTAAGTTTGACAAGTGTGCACCACACCTAAACATAAGACTCACCTAGGTCAAGCTACTCGCTCATGCCCCTCTTCATAGTACGGTCAAAGGAAGAAACAAAGATCCTAACGACTATTCCAGATGTATCTCAACACCTTGACATTCGGAACTAACCGTCCTTAATCTTATCGTTGATCCTTTGAAAACTGAAACGATTTCCATCAAGGGACATGACTGCCATATTGCCCAAAGCAGTTGTCATCTCCATGACCTAACTTACCAACGTTTCTGCAAAACACACGTTAGTCATGGTAATTATGTGTTGTCATTAATTGCCGAAACCAACACCGGGGCCTAGATGCTTTCAATCTCCCCATTTTTGGTGATTAATGACAACACTTAGATTCAGAAGATATGAGTTGAGGTTTTCGATCATGCTTGGTTCACATAAGCATAAAGCTGTAAGCACAAGGGGTTAGACAATGCTTATGTGTTCCAAGCCAACTGAGTGTACTTATAAGATAAGACATGAAAAGTTAGTACACATAGAGAATAGCTCATATTAAATCGGAGTAAGGCACGGAAGCACAACCTTATGAGCTATAAACAAACAAGTGACATGATTTAAAGCTGTGATTAGTTAAACCATATAGACTTAAGATATCTCATAAGATCACATGTCACACGAATGCAATTGCTTGTAAAGTAAACATGATTCATGAGAGTAGCACACAGAAAAGAACGAAAACCCTAACAAAAACTCCCCCCTAAGCTCCCCCTGAATCTACTCTCTCTCCCCCTTTAGCATCAACCGCCAAAAACTAATCTAAGGATCTGACGGGGGAACAGACGGAGCGAGTCGGGTGCCGAGGAGCGCGGAGTGATCACAAACTATGAGATGTCTCCCTCGGATTCGGAGCTATCTAGCTGACCCTCTGAAGAAGCACGCGGCTGTGAAGCGGTCTGGGTCTGATCGATAGGAACAGGTGCTGCTGAAGTAACGACAAGTGGAGCAGTCTCTGTGACCTGAGCCTGAAGTGAGCCAAAAGCTGGGGGATCTATAGAGGCAACTGATGACGGAACAGTCTCTGTAGTGCTTGTCCCTGTCACTGGAAAGAGAACTGCCTCTGAAGCTGACAACCCTGATGAAGTAGTAACTGTGGTGTGCGAGGGCGTCGGCTGACCAGTCAACTCGCTATAAGTGGCACTCAGATCAAAGAATGGTGTGCCGGTCAACATGTGAGGGTGAGGCTGGTCTGAAGGAGTAAACCCCGTCTGTATGGGCGTGTAGCTCGAGGACTGGAACGACTGAGGAACCTGCAGCTGTGGAGATGTGAACTGAAGGCTCGGCTGATCCTGACTTGAAGGTCCACTGAAAGGTATAGCTGAAGTCAGGATAGATGCAGGTGGAGGAGACCCAACTATGACAAGGTGACGCAGAAGCTCCAAGTACTGCTGCTGGCTGGCTGCACTCTGTCGCTGCATCTCATACTGCTGACGCTGCATCTCGACCTGTTGGCGCTGTATTTCAAGCTGCTGTCTTTGGAACTCATCCTGTCGAGCCTGTATCTGTGCAAACGCAGCAGCTGTGTCCTGAGCCTGTCTCTGTAGCTGTTGCTCCTGTCGCTCCTGTGCCTGGGTCAGCCTCTCAAGTATAGCCACCATGGCTGGGTCTGAGCAGGAGGCTGAACCAGAGCCACCGGCCTCGTGGTCATGAGGCCGAGGAGACCGATACCTGGGGATGGGCTGATAGTCCTCATCAGTGCTGTCAGAGGCCTCATCCTCAGCTATATCAGCGGGCTGAGCATCTAAATCTGCCAGTTCTGCCTCAGCAAGACCCTGTATGGTCGCATCCTGCTCAGCCGCTGTCTCAGGCACATCAGGTCTCTCTCTCTGTCCTGGTGCAGGGGTCTGCTCTCTAGTAACTGAAGCCCACAGCTGACGAATATCATACTCAGAAAAAATAGTAGTGGTTTCAGTTAACTCAGCACTTATTTCTGAAGGCAGCTCAAGTGCAGATCTGATAATGAAACAAATCCAATGAGCATATGGCAGCTGACGATGTCCCTTGAAGCCTTCTGCCAGGGTGTCCTCCATCTCACTGACCATAAGATCCTAAATATCAAAAGGTGTCTGTGAAAGAAGGTGGTGAACAACCCAAAGCTGCATCCTGGTCAGTCCCTCTCTGTAACCAAATATGGGAAGAAGAGTGCGTCTGACAATAGCATCCAAGACTCGGGCAAGCGGTGTCAGACTGGCAGGTGTACGACGGGACCCTTCGCCAAAAGGCTCACGAAAGCAGGGTTGGATCAGGTCTGTAGGTGGCACAGAACCCCTATGAGGGCGTCTAGGTGGAGCTGTCTGACCGAAGCAGAGCTGGTGGATCTTTGTGTCTGAAGCTGGGAGTCTGAGAATCTCCCGTACTCTGGAGCTGTACAGTCTGCGGTCGCGGCCTCTGAATGCAAAGTGTATGAACTCATGGGCTGGATCAATCCATAATGAAGCATAGAACTCCCTAACCCAAGTGCCGCAGTATGCACCTGTCCATCCAAGAAAATCTGACAGGCCTGGTAGATAGGACAGGTGCGGACGTAGCTGCTCACCCACTACCTCAATAAGTGACTCAATGCGACAGACCCTCTGTGGTCTAAAAGCAATACCACTGTCAACAAGAGCTCTGTAAAAATTCTCCTAGAGAGGAGTATAGAATCCCTCTGAAGCTCTGGAGTCTCTCTGAGGTGGGAACCACCGGCTGACCTCAACAAACCTTAGATTTTGCACCTGACGTGCAGTAGCACCTCTCAAGTCAAAGTGCTCAACTGGGGGTGTACCTCTAACTCTCGGAGGTGGACGTCCTCCATGACGCTGGCCCTCTGGCCTGGGAGTCACCTGAGTCCGTGTGCGTGTGGAGCGGCGATGTGAAGGAGTCTGAGCTGCTGGTTCCGCTGTCCCCTCTGAAGGTGCTGCAGGTGGATCCACTGACATAGTATCTGCATCTATTGGCACTTCTGTGCCCTCAGTGGTCTCAGTGGTCTCTGTACCAAGCTGTCATTCTTCAAGATGAAAACGACTATCTCCAATGCGTATACCACTGCTTCTGCTACCCCTCTCTACTGCATCTGCTGCATCTGCCACTGCCTGAGCTATCTCTGCATCAGTGAGAGTCTTCTTCTTCTTTCTGGCCATGATCTTTATGCGCTTTCCACGTGCAACCTCAGACAGACGAGGAGGACTGTCGTCCCCGTCACTAGGAGCACCACCGGCATTCTTGCAACGAACCATGCTGTCACACTGTCGGAAAGCCTCTAAAAGATGATGTACTGACACTCGAGAGGCTTGGCCTCAATCCGTATCCGCAGGCTTGGCCTCGGATTCAAACAACAGAACAGCAGTCACCCCGACACACCGACAAACTCGCTGAAAAAAATGGAATAGATAGATCTACTATAAGCAACATATATGATCTAAAGGTACGAAACCCTAGAGATAGCAAGCATATGAGGTAAGTTATGAGATGACCGCGATAGCTACCTCGACGAGCGATGATCCGATGACCGAAAGACGATCTCGACGTATTAGGGTTACCCGAAAACGGCGATCGAAACCCTAGAATACAATCGACGACCGAACGACAATTGAATTAGAAATCACCGAAAAATCAACGATAAACCCTAATCCAAGGAAAAGATGTCACCTTGCGGAGACGAAGACGATCGCGAGGATTCGAAGATGAAAACCTAGCAACCTGGGGTTAGGGTTTGGGGTCTTTGCAGGGGTTTTGGAGATCGTGCACGACAAAGAAATCCCGACGAGAGGCTTGGGCGCAGGGGAGTTCACCGGCGGTGAACCAACGGCGGCGCGCGAGTGTGGACGCGGTGGCGAGCGCTAGGCATGTCTGCAGGCGCAAGGTGCGGCTGCGGCGGCGGTGGCGCGGGCAGCGGCGTAGGGCGCAGCCGTGATGGCGGTGGCACGGGCGCAGGGCGCAGCTGCGGCGGCGGAGGCGAGGGCGCGGCGGTGGCGGAGGCGAGGGCGTGGCGGATGAGAAAACTAGATCCAAACGTACGGTTAAAAGGGGCGAGATCCGCTTTATGCGTGATGACCGGACGCGGTGGTCGAATGACCGGACGCGGTGGAGGCAGCGTCCGGTCATGTTCCAGTAAGCTCCTGAAATGACCGGACACGTCCGATTATCCACGATCGGACGCTGACAGCGTCCGGTTTTGATTTTCCCGGAAAACTGAGACAGATGACCGGACACGGTGGTGGATACCGGGACCGGACGCGGTGGTCAGCAGGGGTGCGTCCGGTGCAGCGTCCGATCACAAGATCAGAAGACGATTTTCAAGATGACCGGACGCGCTGGTGGTCGCCGGGACCGGACGCGGTGGTGAAGCAACACTGCGTCCGGTGCAGCGTCCGGTTACTGTTTCTCACACTATTTCATACCGAACTTGGATGCGACTTCTCCCAATCAAGTTCCAATTCAAAGAGACACAAATAAACACCAATTGGAACAAGATATGAGTGACCTCACTCAAACCCTCAAGTTTTTCAAAATAGTTTGCCTTAGGCTAATATTATTTTTAGGAAAATAGGCAACAAACACCCGAGGAGCAACGTATGGCCATGCAATAGAGCTTTTGATCCCTTGGGAGCGTCAAAATGCTCTCTCTATCCATGGACGAACACAGAGGTTGCTCAAAACTTAACCGAAAAGGAACGACAAAACAACAACCATGCATATGCAATGCAAAACAAGTAAGTAAAGCTAGGTTGCTTGTCAAGTTTGATCCACGGTTAGGCTTCTTCACTCCTCCAAAGGAGGGTTATCGTAACCATGTTAGTCAAGCCCTAGATGCATTGCGGGTAATTTAAACATGACATATAATACAATGCAATGCAAGGGACAACATAAGCTCATCTTTTAAAGTTACTAGAATCAAGCACATTGAGTTCACTTCTCAATCTACAAAAGGTAGCTTCATCCAAAGGTTTAGTGAAGATATCCGCTAATTGATTTTCACTTCTTACACCTTCTGGTGATATGTCATTTTTAGCAACGTGATCTCTTAGAAAGTGGTGGCGGATATCAATGTGCTTGGTGCGAGAGTGTTGTACCGGATTATTTGCAATTTTAACCGCACTTTCATTGTCACATAAAAGCGACACCTTTTTAAGAACAACTCCATAGTCTAGGAGGGTTTGTTTCATGTATAGGATTTGTGCACAACAAGCCCCCGCGGCAATGTATTCCGCCTCGGCGGTGGACAAAGCCACACTAATTTGCTTTTTAGATGACCATGATAGTAATGATCTCCCAAGCAAATGGCACCCTCCGGATGTGCTTTTTCTATCTATTTTACAACCGGCATAATCCGAATCGGAGTAGCCAACTAGTTGGAATCTAGCTCCTTTGGGGTACCATAGTTCGATGCTTGGAGTATACTTAAGATATCTTAGGATTCTTTTTATGGCACTTAAGTGAGGTTCTTTAGGACACGCTTGAAAGCGGGCACACATGCACACACTAAACATGATGTCAGGCCTAGATGCGGTAAGATATAACAAGCTACCAATCATAGAACGGTAAAGAGTTTGATCGATTGGTTTACCTCCCTCATCTAGGTCGAGATGTCCATTAGTTGGCATTGGTGTCTTGATTGGCTTGCATTCTTCCATCTTGAATCTCTTGAGAAGATCCTTGGTATACTTCTCTTGAGAGATAAAGATCCCTTCTCTCATTTGCTTGACTTGAAACCCAAGGAAGAATGTTAGCTCACCAATCATTGACATCTCGAACTCTTTTGACATCAATTCACCAAATTCTTTGCAATAGTCTTCATTTGTTGACCCGAAGATGATATCATCAACATATACTTGACAAATGAAGATCTCTTCTTTGAATTTCTTGGTGAATAGTGTGGTGTCAACCTTCCCAATGGTGAAGCCCTTCTCAATGAGGAAGTCCCGAAGGCGCTCATACTACGCTCTAGGGGCTTGCTTGAGCCCATATAGCGCCTTGGACAACCTATAAACATGATTAGGATATCTAGGGTCTTCAAACCCGGGAGATTCAACAAAGACTAGTTCATTTATAAAACCATTTAAGAATGCACTTTTCACATCTATTTGATATAGTTTCATATCATGATGTGATGCATATGCAAGTAGGATACGAATGGCTTCAAGTCTTGCAACGGGTGCAAAAGTCTCTCCAAAGTCAAGACCTTCAACTTGAGAGAACCCTTTTGCCACTAGTCTTGCCTTGTTTCTTACCACTACCCCTTGATCATCTTGCTTATTGCGGAACACCGACTTGGTTCCAATGACTCTTGCACCTTTTGGATGCTCTTCAAGTGTCCATACTTGATTACGGGCGAAGTTGTTTAATTCTTCATGCATGGCATTCACCTAATCCGGATTTTGAAGAGCTTCTTCTACATTCTTAGGTTCAAGACAAGAGACAAAAGAGTGATGTTCAACAAAAGAATTAAATTTTTGAGATCGAGTCATTACACCCTTTGTAGGACTCCCTATGATGAGATCTTGTGGATGTGCTTGAAGTAGAGGTGAGTTTCTTCGATCAAACATTTGAGGGGTAGGATGAGGAGCATCAACGTCTTGTGCTTGTGCCTTGGCTTGATGATGAGAGACATGGGTGTCTTCATTTTTAACTCTCTCATTCTTGTCATCATCTTGAGGCACATATGATGAAGATGGTGGATTGACAATTTGTACATCGTCTTCATCATCTTTAGGCTTGATGTCACCCACCGGCATGTTCTTCATGGCCTCCCTCAATGGTTCATCACCTACATCATCACAATTCTCAATTGCTCCTTGGGAGCCGTTAGATTCATCAAATTCCACATCATATGTTTCTTCAACCAAACCGGTGGCGTGGTTAAATACTCTATATGCTTTGGACTTTGATGAGTAGCCAACAAGAAAACCAATATCACAACGTCTTTGGAACTTCCCTAGGTGTTGACGCTTCTTGTAGATGTAGCATTTGTAACCAAACACCCAGAAGAATGAGACGTCCGGCTTCTTCCCATTTAGCAACTCATAAGGGGTCTTGCAAAGGAACTTTTGTAGGAAGAGGCGATTTGAAGCATAGCATGCGGTGTTGATTGCCTCGGCCCACAATTTTTCCGGTGTATTGTACTCATCTAGCATTGTTCTTGCAAGAGTGATCAAGGTCCGGTTCTTCCTCTCAACTACACCATTTTGTTGAGGAGTGTAGGTTGATGACACCTCATGCTTGATTCTAATTTCATCACAATAGGCTTCAATGTTGGTGTTGTCAAATTCTTTTCCATTGTCACTTCTAATCTTCTTTATTTTGACTTCAAATTCATTTTGAGCTCTCTTTGCAAACTTCTTGAAGCAACTTGCCACTTCGGATTTGTCATGAAGAAAGAAGGTCCAAGTGTATCTTGAGAAGTCATCCACAATCACAAGACAATAAAGATTTCCACCCAAACTCTTGTAAGTTGTAGGACCAAACAAATCCATGTGAAGGAGCTCTAGTACTCTTGATGTTGACATGTAGGCTTTGGTTGGATGTGTGTTTGCAACTTGTTTGCCGGCTTGACATGCACTACAAGGTTTGTCCTTTTCAAACTTTACATCCTTCAAGCCTCTTACTAATTCTTTCTTCAATAGCTTGTTAAGAGTGTTCATTCCAACATGAGCAAGCCTCCTATGCCAAAGCCATCCAAGTGTGGTCTTGGTGAACAAACATGTCATCAAATTTGCATCTTCGGAGGTGAAGTCAACAAGATAAAGATTGTTGTATCTAAAACCCTTGAAAATCACTTGCTTGTCATCTATCTTGGTAATAACCACTTCATTTGGACCAAACAAGCATTGATAGCCAAGATCACAAAGTTGCCCAACGGATAGTAAATTAAAACTCAATGAAGCAACATAGAGCACATTGGAGAGAGAATGATCATTTGATATTGCAACCTTGCCTATACCCTTGACTTTGCTCTTTGAATTATCCTCAAATGTGATCTTGTCTTGACATACCCCATCCTCTTCAAGTGAGGTGAACATACGAGGATCACCGGTCATATATTGTGTGCAACCACTATCAATCACCCAATGAGATCCACCGGTCTTGTAGTTCACCTACATACAAGAGATCAAGCCTTTTGTTTAGGGACCCAAACTTGAGAGGGACCCTTAACTTTTTCAACTAGTGACTTGGCAACCCAAATTTTCTTTGGCCTATTCTTGTTAGGAGGACCCAAGAACATAACTTTCATCTTTCCGCTAGAGTCCTTTCTAAGCATGTAGTGAGCATTGAAAGCAAAGGGTCTAGCATGCTTGGGCAAGGGTTGTGGTGGTGGGGTTTTGCACTCATGAGCAAAATGGCCTTCTTGTCCACACTCAACACATCTCTTTGGCTTGGGCTTAGTCTTGCTTTGTTGTTGGTTGGCCTTGACTTTCTTCTCTTGGTTTGCCAAATACCCAATGCCACTTCTATCCAACTTCATGACGGTGTTCATGAGTAGCTCACTTTGCAAGTGTTGGCCTCTTGTGAACTTGCTTAGGCCGGTCTTGAGATGCTCTTTCTCTTGCTTGAGCTTCTTGTTTTCTTCAATAAGTGACTCATTTGAAGCTTGCTTTTCAAGAGCCAACAACTTCTTGTTCTCAACTTTAAGCATCTCATTTTTACTCTTGAGCTTGACATACTCATCATAGTCATTTGCCTCAACCACACTCTTGCCTTTGCTGCTAGAACCTTGCTCAAAGTTCTCAATAATCAAATCATCACATGATGTAGCTATATCAATCTTAACAATTTGGTTAGTAGCATCATGTGTCTCAAGAGCAAGCTCATTAGCAACAATAAGAGTATCATAGTTGATTTTCAATGTAGTATATTCTTCTTTTAGAGAGTTGAGTCTAGTCATGAGTTCACCATACTTCTTCTCAATCTTATCATGTTTATCTCTAAGCTCCTTGTTAGAGGTTTTGAGCTCTTTGAGAGAAGAAGACATAGTTTCATTTTGATCTATGAGCTCATCCCTGGTCTCATGTGCACTTTCAAGCTTAGATGAGAGTGTTTCATTTTCATGTTGAAGCTCTTCATTTTCATTTCTAGTCCTCCTTATGATTTTAGAATATTTGTTTAACAATTTTACTAATTCATCATAAGAAGGTGCATCATATTCATCATCACTATCACTATCATCACTATCACTATTTTGTACCTTTCGATCACCTTTAGCCATGAGGCATAGGTGGGAAGTGGATGATGACGGTGAGGATGGCGGTGAAGATGGTGATGAACACGTTGATGACGATGATGATGGCCCAACCACAAGTGCGGCGATCTTCTCTTTTCCATCATCACTTTCATCGCCGGAGGACTCACATGATGATTCAATGTCGGTGAGCCAATCACCAATAATATAAGCCTTGCCTCCCTTCTTCTTCTTGTAGAACTCTCTTTTCTTGCCATCTTTCTTCTTGTATGGTTTGTTCTTTCTTTTATCATCTTTTTTTTTCACTTGAATCATCTTTCTTGCCCTTGTACTTATTCTTGTTCTTGTCTTTTTGGAGGCTTTGGGCATTGATGAGCTAGATGGCCAAGTTCTCCACAATTGAAGCAATCCATTTCGGAGATTGGCTTCCTTTTGGTACTAGTGAAGAATTTCTTCTTCTTGCCATCGAACTTGATGCCACTCTTGTTGAGCTTCTTTAGCATCTTGGTGGTTCTTCTTACCATGAGTGCAAGTGATTCATCATCAATATCACTCTCACTTGTACTCTCTTGCACTATCATGGCTTGGCCCTTCTTCTTTTTCTTTTCATAGCTAGCTTTGAAGGTCAAGTCCTTCTTCTTGGAAGATGACGAACCCTCTTCCGGAGTGATGTGCATGTACATCTCATGTGCATTGATCTTTCCCAATACTTGTGTCGGTGTTGCGGCGGAGAGATCACTTTGGTGAAGTACGATGACAATATGTCCATACTTCTCAACGGGGAGAACACTCAAGATCCTCCTTGCAACATCCGATTGACTCATTTTGGTGAGTCCAAGAGCATTGAGATCTTCTACAAGAACATTCAAGCGAGTGTACATTTCATTAGCACTTTCTTTAGGAAGCATCTCAAAAGAATTAATTTTCTTTAAAGCAATATGATAGCGTTCCTCACGCTCACTCTTAGTTCCCTCATGGAGAGCACAAAGATTCTCCCACAATTCATGAGCGTTTTTGGCATTACGCACACGATTGAAGATATCTTTGCCTAGTGCCCGGTAGATTGCATTTTTTGCTTTTGCATTCCACCGGTCATATTTCTCCTCGTCACCACTTGGGTTAGCGGGATCCCTTATGGGGGGAAGCCCTTCGGTTGCGGCTCTAAGGCACCCAACATCTATGGCTTTGAGATACGTCTCCATACGAATTTTCCAATATGGAAAATCGTTCTCCCTCAAAGGTGGGAGGTGGTCCTTCCCCATTAGACATCTTGCTCTAGGCGGTAAAGCCTAAATTTAGAGCAACACGGCTTTGATACCAATTGAAAGGATCAAGATGCCCAAGAGGGGGGGTGAATTGGGCTTTTCTAAAAATTAATTGCAAGAATTAAATCCTACAAGCCAAACTTCACCCCCTAGTGCCTACTTGTGTTCCTTGTGTTACTACCGATAAAAGTTATGCACCCTAAGTTCCAATCCTAGACTAGCAAGGCAATTCTAGGAAAGTAATCAAGCAATGAAAGTAATGCAAGAAAGTAAATGCTTGAAAGTAAGGGATAGGAACACGGCGATATTTTGCCGAGGTATCAGAGAGTCGCCACTCCCCCACTAGTCCTCGTTGGAGCACCCGCGCAAGGGTGTAGCTCCCCCCTTGATCCGCGCAAGGATCAAGTGCTCTCTACGGGTTGATTCTTCGACACTCCGTCGCGGCGAATCACCCAAAACCGCTCACAACTTGAGTTGGGTCACCTACAATCTCAACGGATGATCACCAAACTCCCAATCACCACCAAACCGTCTAGGTGATGGCGATCACCAAGAGTAACAAGCTAGAACTCTCACTTGACCACAACAAGTCTAATGAGATGATGGATGCACACTTGCTAGACTCTTGTCACTAGAGAGGATTCTCAAACTTTGATTCGCAAATCTCAATCCTCACTATGGCTCTTGCACTCTCTTGCACTTCAAAGATGTTTCTCAGCTAAACAAATGAGCAAGAGACCTCTAAAAGAGGTGGAGGGGTTGTATTTATAGACCCCTCAGACAAATCCAACCGTTACCTTTCGAAACAGCCAGACGCGCACTGACCGGACGCGCCTGTCGATATGACCGGACGCGCCGGTCAGTTGTAACGGTCGAAAACGGAAACTTGTACTGAGAGACCGGACGCGCCGATCTGTGCTGACCGGACGCGCCGGTCTGAGATGACCGGACGCGCCGATCAGGGATGATCGGACGCGTCCGATCATGCAAGAGCTTTCTGGAAATTTGACCTGACGCAACACCACGTCCGATCATAGGTGACCGGACGCGTCAGGTCACCACGGGACCTTACTGGAAGATGACCGGACGCACGACCGCGTCCGATTGTAGGAGACCGGACGCGTCAGGTCTCCGCTGGACCTTACTGGAACGTGACCGGACGCGCCGATCTTTTTCACAGTTGCGTCCGATCTTGCTGTTTACCCTCTGAGACACCTGTCGGCCTGACCACCGCGTCCGGTCCTCTCAAGGACCGCGTCCGGTCAGTCAGCCGAAAACGCAGTTAAGTTTTAGTACTGACCGGACGCGTCCGGTCATAGGTAAACGGCTCAAACGTCTTCTAAACGCAATGCAACTTGAACCAAGTTGCTTCTAACTGTACTCTGAGCTTTTCTCGAGCTACCTAGTGCTAAGTTTGACAAGTGTGCACCACACCTAAACATAAGACTCACCTAGGTCAAGCTACTCGCTCATGCCCCTCTTCATAGTACGGTCAAAGGAAGAAACAAAGATCCTAACCACTATTCCAGATGTATCTCAACACCTTGACATCCGGAACTAACCGTCCTTAATCTTATCGTTGATCCTTTGAAAACGAAACGATTTCCATCAAGGGACATGACTGCCATATTGCCCAAAGCAGTTGTCATCTCCATGACCTAACTTACCAACGTTTCTGCAAAACACACGTTAGTCATGGTAATTATGTGTTGTCATTAATTGCCGAAACCAACACCGGGGCCTAGATGCTTTCAACTAAGTCCTATACTTTTCTACTACTTACAACAACTACTATTTTGTACAATTGAGCATATGTCATTTTTTGAGCAATAGCAAATTGAGCACTACTCTCTACTACTACTGTCCTATACTACTATATACTACTACTGTCCTACTACTACTTACTTCTACTACTACTTAACTACTACATACTACTTACTCATACTACTACTTACTCATACTACTACTTAGGTACTACTTAGTCCTATACTACTACTACTTGCTCTAATGATTGTGTATTCTCGTGCAGTGCACCAAACAACCCTATGGCTCACTTGTTTGTGGAATCTATGTTTGCGAGTACTTGAGGACATGCACCAGATTTAGCAGCAACTGGCGGTAGCTCAAGAAAGCACAAAATTGGTGGCGAAAGGAGAAGGTTGACCAATAATTCAAACAAACAGTCGTAGACATATGTAAGTTTGTCACAGAGTGCGCGCACAAAGGGCGACCGTTCTTCAACCCGCAAAGCGAGCTAGCTAAGAATCCAAAGTTCAAGAATATCATAAACTGGAGCAAGGGGGATAAAACTCACTGATTACATGTTGCTAGACCTCTTTTCCTTGAAGAAATGATAGCGGGGGTGTTGGCGTTGTAGATCTTAGTTTCACAAGTGTAAACATTTGACATATGCTTGTGTAATTTAACTTCGAATGATGTTGCATGCTTACGAAATATGGACAACATCAATGAACGTGTTATATGTTTGTGCTGTGTTTATATATGTCTTTCTGCTTATATATATGTGCTTGATGTGCGAAAATATAATTCAAATTCAAATTCAAATCAAACTACAGAAGCTATTTTTAATGCTAAAAAACGTAACAGAGGGGGGCAAATAATAACTGCCCGCCTCCATTAAGTATGCAAAGGAGGCGTGCGTTATACAGTGACTGCCTCAGTTAAAGTCTTATTGGCGCCTCCATTAATGACTATTAACGGAGGCGGTTTCCTTATGGCGCCCACCTCCATTAAAGGCTTAACGGAGGCGGCCAGGGCAACCGCCTCCATTAAGTTACGAATAACCGTGACCTATGGTTGGAGGCGGTTGCAAAGCCCGCCTCCATTAAGCAAAAACGCTCGCCTCCAATAAGTTTTTTGTACTAGTGTCTTATACGAAAGTGGAACCTAGGCCAACACTGCCAAGTGGGACACATTAACCAACATAAGCCTTTTTTACCTAAATCATTTACAAGTTATGATGAATACATATTGTCATATAATACCACAACAAGTATAATGCTATAACAAGTTATGTCACCAATTGACCCGTCCATGAAATAGGTGTGGCGATGTACCACCTTCTAACCGGCGGTTAAACTTCTTATCGATGCTGGTTTTGTAAGTGCATGCCGCAGTGGGTGGCAAACCCGACGGTGCTAAATGTTTCCACCACTAGTTTGGAGTATGATGGGTTATATACACTTTATTTTTCTACGATTTTTTCATGTATATGACAAAGTGTTTGTGTGTATTTTTTGTTAAAGTTGTCATGTCTCACCTAAGCTTTTCCTCATGTTCTAAAAAATTGTTATGGACCATGTTAGTTTTTGTATTAAAAATTGTTGCAACTAAATCATGTTTTATTTTTTCACACTATAGAAATAAACGTGTTAGAAAAAAAGGAATGTTTTGATCTCATCCTCATGTTGCATGTTACAGCAAATAAGAAAGTTAGATCATGAATGTATATTAGATCTAATAGGAACTTAGTTATCCTATATTTGTCCTTTTGTCTCTGACTAGGAGGTAAATGTGATAATTGCCATCCAGATTTATGGTCTATATATAGTTACTTTGGAATACCATAAAAAAGGACTCTCCTATATCTCTCCTTGAATCTTTCCTTTTGGTAGGGATTCTGAGTTTTCTCGCACCCTAACTCCCTAAGAGCATCTTGCGAGAGTTCCCTAATAATTCTTAATATTTTACTTTAAAAATCAAATTTTTGTCCCACTCGGGTTTTTTTTGCGGGTACTTTTTTTTGCGCGAGTCTTCCTGATCGCGCAACCCTACGACGCCGCCGCCTCCTTCCTTCGTGGCGCCATCTAGTAGCAGCAGCAGCTAGGCTTCAGCAACTTCAGCAGTAGTTGCCGGCCATCAAGTAGCAGCAGCAGGTAGCCATCAGCAGCAGCCGGCACTGTAGCATGCAGCAGCCATCAGCACCCAGCGATAATTGAACACAGGCACACATCGGCCGGCCACAGGAAGGCACCCTCTCGGCAACAAGCACACATCGGCAGCAAGCACACAGCGGCAGCATCGACACAGCGGCAGCAGGTGGCCAGCGGCAGCATCCACACAGCGGCATCGCACAGCGGCAGTAGGCGCGGACTAGGCTCGGCTACGGCCAGAGACGACGGCCAAGGCAGTTCTGCCGGCGGCGGCCATGGGAAACCTAGCGGTGGCAGCCAGCACGGAGCCATAGCGGCGACTGCGGCGCAAGAAGCACACGACCAGATCGATGGAGCGGGAAGACGATGGCGAACCAGATCGATGGAGTACGTACCAGGAAGACGACGGCAAACCAGATCGATGGAGAAGAACCGCGGCAAAAGAATGACGTCGTATCCACGCGACTCGACTCCGTGCAAAGTTACACGCGACGGGGGTGATTTCCTAAGGCCTTACACAGTGTGGAGCGGAGCTTAAAATATATTGGGTCCCACCAAGAAGAAATAAGCACCGGTGCTCGGATGGTTGCAGTGTGCGGCATCACTTAATGCAACCGTGGCCCCCCACCAGATGCCGTAAACCGTGATGAAAAAGGCTGACAACTCTTGTATCTTCTCTCTCACATACCTGACACAATTTCTCTCTCTTGTCTTTGGAGCACCGGTGCTTCTACGTGCTCCGCTCCCATTTATTATCGCACTGCTCTAAATTGGCACCACATGCTGCAGTGTACTGAGCGATGCCCAAACACACACTCTCTCTATTGGCATCACTCAAGGGCAACACTGTAGAAGGCTTAAGTGCGTAAATTTTAGGATGATAGATTAGGAGTTGTTGGAGAGAAATTTTTTCTCGTCTTGCTAAAAACCAAGGATTAGGAAGGGATTTAGAAAACTTCTCTAAGAGAGATATCTGAAGAATGGACCTGGCCTACTACGGTTTACTGGACCGTAAGAGAGATGTGAAGCGCGGCCTGGTCCATGGTTGTAACGGGCCGTAATCCCTATGGGGGGGATTGATCGACATGCTCCGGCTTGACTGGGCTGAGTCCTCTTCAAAATTCTTCCGGGCTAACTTTCCTCAATAATTCCATCTAGGCAAAAGCAATAAGCCCAATCCAAGTGTTTAAATGATGCTCAACATACAAAGGCCCATGTGCATTATGGGCCAGATGTGAATGGAAGCACTGCCCGCCCCATTCAGCAATCAACAACCAGATGAAATGAAGGGCATACCGAGACTTCCTCCTCTTTCTCGAACTCTCTTCCTCTACAGTTGAGAGGGGCGAAAAGAGGGAGACTCACGCTCCCGCCGGCGAGGACGCCGTTCCCCTCCGCCTCCGGCGGCCTTTGGGGCCTCGGATGTGTGGGGGAAGGGTGGATCTTCGATCGGCGGTGTATATTAGGTACCTATGTTAGGGGTAGTTCTCCAGGCGGCCGTCGTGAGGTCGAGACGGCGTCGCCATGGTGGAATAAGGTACTCACGGCCTTCTCCCACCTCGTCTTCACTCTCTCTGGTGTTGGCGATGGGCCGGTGAGGTCGGAAACCTCTGGATGGTGACAGTGTTCGAGATCCAGATCTGGTGGCTTCTTTTTCTGGAATCTTGCCGGCGGTTTCTTGTTGGCCGCTGGTGCTTTTGTTGCTCCTGAGTGCCGTCGGAGGATGTTGGAGTGGTATATCCGTTGAGGTTGTCGGCGATTCTGCTGCTCCTTTCTTCGGCGGTGCTTCTTGGAGAATAAAGGTAGAGCTTGACGGATATGGATTCATATGTGTTCTGGATCCTGGCGGGTTCTTCCTTTCTCCATCCCTAGTCATTATCGGCGTTTGTCTGGTGAAGTCTCTTGGGATGTTTGTTGACCAGTTTGGGAGATCAGGTTGTCCCACTGTTTCTTGTGGTTTGCATCTCCTTCTGGGTGTCCTCTGCTCCGGCGTGTTGGGGTTCATGTTGTTCGTGGCGTCGGACCTCTTCGACACCGGCGAGGTGGTGGCCGTTGGCCATCTTGTTCGACCAGTTCGTTCAACGTTTACACGGCATGTTGGTTTTCCTGACGTGCTACTCTTGGTGCCAATCCAAAACTTTGAAGATGTTTCGTCGGGGAAGGTGGTCGGCCTCGGGGCGTCTTCTCTGGCTGCCGGCGACGACATCGACCGGGAGATCCTTACAACGACTTGTCTGTAATTTCCATTTCTTTCAAGGATGTCATTGTAAGATGTGTGATGTAAACTATCAGATATTTCTATGAAATATAACCCGGTTTCTCAAAAAAAAAGATGAAATGAAGGGCGGATTTAGCACCGTGAACAGCATATAATAATCGATCACTCGTTTTGGCCAGCCTAATCAAACTGGCTTATTATCCACAGATTTCATTTTTATTCGAAACGCTTATTCACTGAATTGGTCCATCTGAATCCAGTCCAGGGACATCCCAAACTAAGGGCCTGTTTAGATATTAAATTTCACCTCAAATTCCACTATGCAAAAAGAAGATTCCCCGTCACATCAAAATGCTGGCACATGCATGGAGTATTAAATATAGATGAAATGAAAAACTAATTGCACAGTTTTGTTGTACTTTACGAGACGAACATTTTAAGTCTAATTAATCAATGTTTGGATAAAAATTTATAAATACAAACGAAATGCTACAGTGCAGAATCTTGCACTATGCAAAATCAGCCCCTTCCAAATCAGCGGATCTAAACACGGCCTAAAATGCTATTGCCATGGCAAGGAGGTGGACACGTCGATCATGTACTGTATGATGCATGGCATGGATGGAGCAGCTGGGAGTGATCTCGTCCATCTCCATGACACTACTGCTATCTGCATCTGTCATACTGCAGCTTTGACCGATACAGGTCAATAATAAACGCCCACCTGAACCTGAAGGGAATCTTTGGCTCCTGCAGCCCCTGCTGCCAGTGTCGTCTCCGCGACCGAGCCTGCAGTTCATCAGACTGCCACGGCGTGTGCATGGGGGGTGCACACGACACGACACGGCACCACCGCAGCGGCCGAGACGACGACATGTCGATCGGTGCGTTCGTCCATGCCCGCGCTGCACGCTTTCTGACGAACAGTCCCGGCTGGCTGCGCGCACTGTTGCCGCACATGGCACTGCACACTGGGCTCCATGCCTCCATGGAGCTGACGACGGTCAGAGCTCGATCAGCTGAAGATGAACAGACGTCCTCCGGACGGACGGACACGGACACGGACGGACTGGATGGACCAACCTGCAACTGTATAGAACAGCAGTTTGAAGCACTACAGTCTGCAGGTAGTAACAAGATCCATCCATGATCCATGCAATGCGTGCATGCACCGAGCTCATTGTACGTATATTCAATTATTCATGGCATGGGTCACACGCAGCGTGTAATGACATAAATAATCAGTCAGAGACTCTCAGTGATCGGTAGGGCAAAGAACAGGATATATGATAGAGTTATATATCAAAGATAGAGTATATAGGAAAAGCAGGGCGGAGGCCAGCAGGGAGGAGATAGATATGGTGATCAATGCCTGGTTCTCTTGGGCAGAATGAATGAGAAAAGGGAGCCCCTTGCCCTTTTGAAGTTTTGATATGCTGCTGCTGCTGGCCTGCTGTTGCATGCTGCATGGTTGCAAGCTGACAGTGCTGAGGTGTGGAGCACCGGACGGACAGCGGGGCCCTGCCCGGGATCCGGGCATGTGTCCAGATTTTCTTGGGCATTATCATAATCCCTGCAACTCGCTTTTGGATTTCTCTCATAACTCGGGCGTTTTTTCTAAGCGGCCTGCGTGGCCGCTTGTCTGCCTCTGCCAGCCTCGCTCGTCCTCGTCATCGTCCTCGTGTGTGGTAGGTGGCGTCGCCGCGCCGCGCTGCTGCGTCAGCCATCTATGCCGGGCTCTTCCGGCCGTGTTGCCGCGCCGGCCGTGTTCTCTTCTTACTGTCCCAGTCTACATGTAGCAATGGCAGCACGAGGTGCAGTGGGAATCGTGGCAAGTCTGTCTTGTCATTCCCCCGGCTGGCCTCGATCTCGCTCGTTTCATCCAGAGAAGAGACGCAATGCAGGGCCGGCCGGCGTTTGTTGAAACATGCATGGTCCATGCATCCAACGCCGTGGTATGTGGACGCAGCAGCAGCAGCACACATAAGTACTACTCTGTCCCTTAATGTTAGTCGTCCAGAAAACGTGTCTGTGAGGGAAACACGGTTTTCTAGAGACAAACATTTAAGGACAGAAGGAGTATATGCAGGGACCATGCTGCCTCCATGCACGCGTGCGATGAAGCAGCACAGCAGGAGCTAGCACTTACAGTTCACACGGGGATGAGAGGCCAGGGACAAGCAGACGATCGAGGCCGCTAAATTAAGGTCACGTTTAGTTTCCAAAAATTTTCAAGATTTTCCGTCACATCGAATATTTAGACACATGCATGGAGCATTAAATATAGACGAAAAAAACTAATTACACAGTTTGGTAGAAAACCACAAGACGAATCTTTTGAGCCTAATTAGTTCATGATTGGACACTAATTAATAAATACAAATGAAAGTGATGCAGTAGTCAAAGCTAAAAATTTTCGCAAACTAAACCCACCGTAAAGCCGACATGCGGCCTCTGGCCCATGCTGTGCTTTGCTTGCTAGAGCTTGCGCACGCCAGGCGTGGGCTACTGGTAGCTGCCGACCAGCCAGCGCCCGCCGACGAGCAGCACGAGGACAGGATGCGGTCACACGGTGAGAACCACCGTAGAATTGCCGGCCGGCCACATGCGCAGATCGAGCTAGCCGGCCGGCGTCTCGTGTCACTCCTCGCGTGTGGTGTTTCCGTCAGACATGCAGGTGCAGATGAATCCAGACGACGGTTGCAGGATGTTTGGCGAGAAATTAAAGATTCAGAGAATTTGTGTGTGAGAGAAAACTATTAAAAGCTGAATCATCAGGCACCGGATCGATCGGAGCTATCGTTGCCTTTGCCGCCATCTTTTCAACGCCCTTTTGACTCTCCTCGCCTCGCTCGCTACCTGTAATGCGCGTGCCTGTCGATCAATCCATCATCCATCATCAGCAGATACGGCCTTGGATCCGCACGCCTGACTTGTTTCCTTTCCCTCGATCACTCGATCCAATTGGCCGTTCCACTTTCCATCTAGCTTGACATATCTGTCAGGTACTCAGGTCAGGTCAGACGATCCAATTTCGCCTCTCTCTGACCTTCAATCGCTTAATCATCGTCATCATCGTTTCCAATCCAATTCTAATCGCATGTCCGGCGGCCACCTCGTTGATGGCCTCGTCGAGCGAGTTAGTGCTTGCTACCTCATGAACTCACGATAGATAGACGATGTAGATAAACGCCACAGCAGCAACACCTGCATATTGTTCCCGCGAGTTCTTTCCTTCCTTCCTATTTGTCAGAAACATCAACTGTATATATATATATATATATATATATATATATATATATATATATATATATGAGTCTATATATATTATTATCATTATCACTGCATGTGCTCTCCATTAAACAAACAAACCCAGCGATTATAGACTGTGCTGATCTGAGCGTGCAGGTTGCAATATAAAAGGCCCCGTTTGGTTTGATTTTGTTAAAGTTTAACTCCCATCATATCAATGTTCCCTCAAATGCATGTAGTACTAAATGTAGACTAATTGCATACATGTCGGCACAGATTAGGAGTAATTTACGAGACGAATCTATTAAGCCTAATTAGTCCAAGATTGGAAATTTTTTGTCAAATAAGACGAAAGTGTTACAGTGTTTGTTAAACTTTAACTCCTCCAACCAAACACCCCCTAATAAGCTTGGCTTTGGACAAGCAGGCCGCGTGTTTGCCTCCTGGAGAGGCGTCAGCCGGGAAGCAAAGCAGGTCGCGGCAGGCCGGCAGTGGATGGGCAGCGATGGGGCGTGCATGCCCTGCTTGTTGCATTGCATGGCTGTGCCTGCTTCCTGCTAGCTCTTTATCGGCATGAGCATGAGGCAGACATAACTAAAACCCTCATGCATGGGGGACACTGATTCCTCTCCTAATCATCATCACTGTCTCTAGACCACTCCAAAACAGGACGGCACTGGGCACCCAGAGAGAAAAAAATTCATATTTTTATTTAATAAGCACTCCTCCGGCCAGCTTGTATGATGCACCTGTGTCCTGCCGGTGTCTATCACAAAGGCCGGCCGGCCGGCCGGGCCCACCTAGCTGGTGTATGATATTAGGGCACTGTCCTTGTCATGCAAATGCTGGCTTAATAATAGTCTATATATAAACCTTTGCAGATTATTTATGCTGATTCTACTTTTATATTTTCTTTTGGACCTTCATGTGGCTGTTGTTATCAGCCTAATTCCCCTCCTGCTCGGACAGAGTGGTCCAAATAGAGGTCAGCCTTTCTGGCTTTCTGCAATATACATAGGAGTATTATATATGATGGAATTAAGCTGTGGTGTCACTTCATATTACACTATGATTAGTTGGACCCGTGCGGCTGTTCATGCCTGAGAATTAGGGTTCCATTTGCGAGGGGTGGAGCAGTGCTCCACAATCTTTTGTTTCGGAATGTCCTGCACCACTGCAATATAACTAATCAATTCGTTTGACCCCCCGCTTTTGGTGGTGCTTTCAGAGGATTAGGTATCATTAAGTGGTGCTCCGTGTCTGCAAGTACTACTGTAGTTGATTAGCCCCTAACCTGAAACTGGACTGGGACTGGACTGGACTGGACTGGGGATTACTGCTCAACGACAGGAACATGCCTGCATGTAAATGTGTTTGTTTGCTGCTGGATTACATTATTGGTTATTGGCTAAAACCCTTTATTAATTGGCCACTGCCCCATGCTTGCGTGTTTGTTTTTTAGTAGTAGCTTGCTTGCAATGATGGAGCCAGCTCCTTGAGAGAGAGAGAGAGAGAGAGAGAGAGAGAGAATTTGAGGTGCTGGGCTATTTGTTCTGTTGACTAGGAGTATAGATCTGAACTTCTCTTCAGACAGGTGAAGCTTCCCATGCTGCTAGCTACGTAGTGAACAAGCATTTGGCTGTATATTCGATTCCATAACTTTTCCACACAAGGTGAAAATGAAATGAATCCTTGGCAAGGGATCTTACTCAGAAGAAGATATTATCTGCATGACATTGCATTATTAGTCCATGTCACTATCTGATGTGGTGTGTCAATTGCTTTGCTCCAAATGCTTGTTGCATTGGGAGAGAAAAAGCAGTGTTGACACTTCACCACATTTGTGTTTCAGGCTCAGGGATCAACAAAGAAGCAAAGGGACTATTGTAGAACGGGTGCCGCTTTCGTGTTGCAAGCAAGCAAAAGCTGGCTGCATCTCATGCTGAATTTGGTAATGATGGATGCAAGTGCCCATTCGAGGCCATCTAGGCCGCCTAATTAACAAATCAGCTAGCAGTAGAGTAGCTATTTCAGGCTACGCACTTTATCCCCCCGAAATCATGATACCTAATCTCACTCACAATCTCCTCTCTTTTATTTATTTGCACATTGGAGGAAAAGGTTTTATATCCTTCTGCTCAACTACTACTACGAGTAACTTGATGGAGAAAACAGCGGTAAGCAGGCTGGGGCTTATCCTGGGATCATTGGATGCCTTTCTTGACTCCCTTTTGAACACTGTTCCTCCTCCTCTCTTTTTCATCCCATTTTGCTGTGTTTAGTTCCATTAAAAAATACAATATGCAAAAAAAAGATTATCTATCACATCAAACTTGCGATACATGCATGTAGTACTAAATGTTGATAAAATCAAAAACTAATTGCACAGTTTAGGTATACTTTGCGAGACGAACGTTTTGAACCTAATTAATCAATAGTTGAATAATTATTATCAAATACAAATAAAATGCTACAATATCGCTACAATAAATTTTAACACCCGTTTAGTAACTAAACACAGCCACCGGCAAAAATGGTCACGTCATGCTTTTCTCCCACCACCACATGCATGATGCACCCCTCTGCTCTCACATCAAGGATTTGATTGCCCACAAGGACAGCACAGGTGGGCCCGGCCCCTCTTTGCCACTGGGACCCACCGCCCATGGATCAGGCGGAGGAGGAAGAGGAGGACTGCTGTGGGTGAGGGGTTGCATTCAGGAGCACTGTTTTTGTTGCCGCTGCATGTGTGTGTGGTATGTACATGTATTAGACTAGCCGCAGGTACTCTAAAGAGATACGCCGTCCCTGTACAACGTTAATTTCTGGAGCGGGCCGAACTGTTCCATCTTTGACAAGATGGACCGAAAGAAGCGTCTTTATTTGGATCTTGCTGATCAGTTCGAATCCTTTGATTTATTTCCTGATCGATGAACACTAGCTCTTGCCGATCGAAGGAAGCTAGTGTGTGTACTTGGTGCGATTCTCGGTTGCTTTCCAGATTTATTTACAGAGAGCACGATTGATCATTTCGATAGTTTGATTTTGGTTGTCTTGTGTGAATACTGTTCTTTCGCCGTCCCAGGAGATAAACATTGCTTTCCAGTAGTGGAGCCTTCTAACGAAAATTTTAATTAAGGGCCTGTTTAGTTCGTAATTTTTTTTAAAAAAATCACTATGGCAGACTATAGCATTTTCATTGTTATTTGGTAATTAGTGTCCAATCATGGACTAACTAGACTTAAAAGATTCGTCTCGTGATTTACAGTTAAACTGTTTAATTAGTTATATTTTTTTATCTACATTTAATACTTCTTGCATGTGTCCAAAGATTGATGTGACAGGGAATCTGAAAATTATTAGGAAAATTTTTGGAACTAAACAGACCCTAAAAGGCCAAACCTCAATATCATTAATTGACACCGAGATCGATGTTTTGGATTCCCCGGCCATGACCTTGATAGTACCATTTCGCTACAGTGCATGGTGGGATCCAGCCTAGCCCGTAAAAACTAGTGTCAGTGGAAGTTCTCTGTTTCTGAGATTATGAGATTTTCTGGTGTTGCAAACACTGTAAAACAAATTTCAACCTCATAAAACTCATTTCATCATGTGAATCTATTTTCATCTCTCTCTTCATTTAAACTATGTTACATTATCTTGTTTAATGTTCATAAAACTTCTATCGAGACTGGCCTAATATCCACGCACTAGTTCCACATCACCTCTAGATTTAGGGTGTGCTTGGTTGCCAGCCCAAGCACGCCACCACCACCGCCTAAGCTGCAGCGCCAGTTTTGCCGCCACACTTGCCACACTCTGGAACAACTGTAAAAAGTTGTGGCTGCCGCAGTCAAATCACCAACCAAACACTATCCATTTTCTGTGGCACTGCCTAACGTTCAGCGTGGCATCCTGTGGCGTCGAACCAAACACACTCTTAGCCTCCGCAACTAGTAAGGTTATTCTCAGTGTAAGTTTCATCAGAGTTTCAATTGTATTTAACAAGCTCCTACATAAGTGTTTTCGATGATGTATCGACATATCCAAGAAGAGAGAAAAAATGAGTTTCATGGTGATGATGAAACTCCCAAGACTTGTTTACCAATTCAAGATGAGTCATAGAACTAAATGTCTACCAAACAAAAGAATGAGAATATGTACCGAGAGTGATGGTTTCATCCATGTTTTATTACATTATACGTTGTCAAAAATAACACTATAAGACTCTACTGAAAATGGCCTACGGGTCTGGGGTCTAAGTCAACCCAAAATTCTAATATGATGCATGTTCTACCTTATATATTAGGCTCTCCCACGATCAATATTCGATGTAGCACAAAACGTAGAGGCAAGTATGTTGGCTTTATCTCATAGACAGTCTCTTACATTGTCAGGCTTAATAGGCAACGTATACAGTGATTTGTCTTTTAAGTCGTCTCAACTCAGCATTCCTTAGTTTATGCATAGAGCAAACAAATGTTGTGAGTTGCAACTTGCCAGCACGGAACAATAACTCAAATATATAATGGTGCAAGATCTGATACTGAATTTTAGTTTATAAGACGGTGATTTTACAAAATAGTAATGCCATCTTTATCTGACCTCCCGTCTCTCTCCTTTCCACCTCATAAAAAATCCTAATACCACGTGGCATCGTGAGAGGATGACATATGAGACCGTTGATACGTGAAGTAGAGTACAGTACTTGCTTGGGAGTGTTTGGAACTTTTGCCACAAGGAGGCTCACAGTAATTCTCCTGTCGTGCATACAGTCGGTAGAGAGAGGACGATGGAGCCATCCAGTTGGCCTCCGCAGATAT